>OX344729.1:71608827-74428827 GCA_947034835.1 Ballota nigra | reverse complement strand
ACATTTTTAAATAAAATAATAAAGTTAAAAAAAAACATTATTTCAGGAAGGGTGTGTATGGTAGTAATACATAATAATTTATATAATATATTATTATATAGCAAAAAATTAAAATTTGTGTGGACACGCCCCCAAACTATGAGACGTAGGTTTGTCATTAGAAATAGATTTGGGGGCCGACTAAAAAGACAAATGAAAATAGAGCGGGGTAACAGGAAGTACAATACCGTAAAATTTATAGCTTATTTTTAATTACAATCAAATCATCCACAAATTACTATATGGTAAAATTAAGATGATGATCTAACCTTAATATGGGGGTTCTTTTGTTTAAGAAATTTTCCTGCACCAGTAATGGTGCCACCCGTGCCAACTGCAGACACAAATGCATCAATTTTCCCATTTGTGCCTTTCCATATCTCTGGTCCAGTGGTTTCGTAATGCATCTACAACATATATTTTGCACTATTTCATTGATGGAACAAATTTAGAACTATCCCTAATTTCTTAAGAATTTATTAAAAAATATTTCAAAAAAATATAGTATTGTCTAAGGAATTTTCATTATGGTTATATTCAATGAAAATAATTTTATCCTTACATATTTTGTAGGAAAAATTACCTACAACCAAATTGTCTGCAATCTATATGATTAGAAAATTGTGAAGGCAAATCGCAGACAATATTCACTATTTAAAGATTGAATTATTTTCATTGGATATTTTTTATCTATTGGAAAATTTTCTAAGTAATTTTTAATTTATTTTTATTAGTGAAAAATAAAAGATATCTTCAAAATTATTTTATACTTTGAAAATATTATTATACTTTCTGAATGATAGGTTGCATTTTAAGTCATCTTTCCTTCTAATATTTGTTATAAAATGAAATAAATAGATTGATACTCCGTTTGTTCACCAATTTTTTGCTCAAAACTTTTGAATATGAATTTTAATAAAAATTAATGATTTATTAAAAAAAAATAATGCAAGAATCATATATATCCATTCCTCCAATCAGTTACAACTACAAACTTCAAAATAAAAGGAGTGGATAAAGTGATAAAGACTGGGTTCCACGTCAGTTGGCGTAAGAGTGAAATTATATTTGTTCCTTTTACATTTGGTAGTTTTTATCTCTTTCTTTCACCCTTATAAAATTTGGTCTTGAAATTTAATTTTTACATTCACATTTAATTTCATTATTAGTTGATGGTAAAAAAGTACAAAACATTTAAATACGACATTTAATACGTGAAATAGTTGATTCCATAATCGATTGACGGTCAACTAACTAAGGACCAAATGTGAAAGAAGCAAGTCTCTTGTATACCGGTCAATACGATATTAATTGTTTTAATTATAAATTATACTTTGTCATGTGGAAGTATATGTGTACTTTCGGAACCAAACTTGATAGTGAGTAAAGAAGAGCAAAACTTAAAAAATATAAACTTTAGAGACCAAAGATAATGTTATTCCATTTAAAAAACTTAAGTCGGTGAGACGGTCTCGTAAATGAATTACCCTTGGGTTGGCCGGGTTTTGGGCTTGGTGAAAGATGAAAGAGTTGGGCGTATTATTGCGTATTTCTTCGGCTTTTTCAAGAGCACCTTGAAATCCCTTGGCGGGATTAGTGAGCACCAATTTCACACCAAAAGCAAGGAGAACAACTCTGCGTTCAAAACTCATGGAAGCCGGCATCACAATTATGAGTTTGTACCCTTTTATGGCAGCCATGAATGCCAACCCTATTCCAGTGTTACCACTTGAATGCTCAATCAGGACACTCTTGCAAAAATAAAAAAGTCACAACCAATTAATAAATGAAATAAATAAATAAATTTATATAACACCTAACTTTTGAAAAAAATAATTAAATTTAATTTTTACCTCGCCGGGTTTTATAAGGCCTTGTTTTTCAGCATTTGTAATCATATTATATGCAATCCTGTACATGGCACAACACAAATTGGTCAATAATATATATATGTACTATTCTTTATGAAATTAAAAAAAAAATTAAAATTCAAGGGAGACGATTAGTGAAATACCATACCTATCCTTGACGCTACAACATGGTTTCATGGACTCGAGCTTGACCGCCACACGGGCAAGGCAGCCATGAATAATATTGTTCAAGTAAACCAATGGAGTATTACCAATCAACTACAAAAAAATATATGATCATATTAATAATAATAATTGTTATTACTATTATTTATTAAAAATTAATGTGTTGGATTAAGATACAATAAATTTGGAAAAACTTACTTGAGTGACGTCCTTTGCTATTCCAATATTTTTTTCCTCTGCCATATGTTGTGAATGTTTTTTTGGGGACAATCAATGTTTTTTTAGAGTAGCTAAAAGTCAGTCCAGAATGCTCGTGAACCTAAGATAGAGTATAATACAACACATACTTTGCCATCCATTGTGAACTGAATATATCCATCCAAAACACTATCCCTCTTTATCTCTCAAACACACACACACAACAGACATAGATTATTTATCAAGTTATTATAAAAAAATCATGTTTATTTCCATTTTTTAAGTTAAGATTTTATTTTTCATTTTATATAAAAATATTTATTTTTTATTATTAAAAAATCAAGTTAACATAAAATTATCTACGGAAATTATCAAACATGACTACGAAATTTCCAATAAAAAACTTAGTAATGGAGATTGCTTACGAAATTGCCTATAAAATTTTCTAATTATATAGACATTTTCATTCCTCACCTACAAATAATTTGTCTACGAAATTTTGTAGGCAAATTATTTGTGGAAAATTTTGTATGAAAATTGTTAATAGTTTGAGGAATGAAGGTGTCTACATGATAATAAGATTGTGTAGGCAATTCGTAGACAATTCCTTTTGAGAAAAAAAAAACTGTTGGAAAATTTTGTAGGCAATTTTTTATTTTCTTACAGCGTTAGATTTCTTTAACATTTTTGTTGATATTGCTTTAAAAAGAATTGTTGATATTTGGATTCTAAATTATTTATCTTTATTAATAAGGCGCACTCTCATATGCACTTGGTGCACGGTGCACTCACTCAACAGTTGAACTTGTTTACACTAAAAATGTAGGCTGATTACACTGAAAAGTGTGGCTAGAATACACTGAAAACTGATTTTCAATGTAAATTTTTCAGTGTATTCTAACAACACTTTTCAATATAATAAAATCATACTTTTCAGTGTAAACAGCTTCAACTGTTGAGTGAGTGTACTGAACATTAAATGCATAAGAGATTTACTCCATTAATAAATGTATTTTAAACTGTTCTTTTTTTATATATAATAGGAAAAATGGCAATGTGGTATAATAATCACGTAATTGCAAATGACATTTGGTCCAAACTTAAAGATTCGAAAAGGAACTTTTGTCGCTGGTGAAGGTGTGTGGTATTTATTGGTCCGGACTATGTTATCTTTGTTCACATCGACCACTGGGTAATCTATCATGTGTTTATATTGTAGATAAGCCTGAGTTATTTATACCACCTCGGTCCTGAAAATGGTTCGGTTCCTTTCTCAATTTTTCTTTTTTATGATATGTTAGAGGGTATTATAAAATAATGTAAGGTCGACTTATAAATATTATTTGTTATATATTATTCATAAACAATCATTTTATTTATAAATAAACCTCATTAAAATATGTTTACACTGCATAATCTTGAGAAAGTAAATGTCGAAGTTTTTGGACATACAGTATGGAATAATCTTTCAAATTGGGGTTAAAAGAGAATTTGCAATAATCTTTGAAATTGGGTTCAATTGAAATGACTGATCACTATATGCTTATTCGAAGATTATTCTTGATTAATTGAGAATTGTTAGTATAGGGTATAAATTTGGTAATTTGATCTATCAGGATACAACTAAACTTAAGTTGTTTATGACTCTCTACAAATTCGAATTTTTAGATGAAATTAAATTATTTCATGGTATTAGAGTCAAAAGGCTGACATCTATTCATGAGTGAGATAGAGGAATGATATAAATGAACTAATTTTGCACAGGTCTATAAGTTCAAACTTTTAAATAAAATTTTAAATGTGATTGAATTCTTTCAATTTATGTCTCAAACTATGGCAAAATTTCCCAATTTCATAAGTCTCTTCTTCCTTGCCCTCGTAATTAATTTCATAAATTTAAGGCTTTTGCAAGTGATGCGGACGGCGTTTTTTAATTTCTTTTTTCCCCTTTCTCATATATATTTTTTACGGTTGATATATTTTCTTGTTTATTAAAGTGAAAAGGTGGGGAAATGAAGTTCAAACTGCGGAAGATTCACAAAAGGAAATTAAGGCCACATTAATAAAACAAAACTCGTAGTAATATTAATTTCCAGTAATTCTAATTAATCTGTAAACAGAGAAATGAACTTCTTTTGCTTATTCAATTCACCATCTGAAATTAAGAAGAAAATTAAAATTATTTTCTTGACAAAACTCAATGCTCAATAGCCAGATTCTCAGCCTCGTTTCTAAATGATTCAAAGATACCGCTCCCCAAAGCTCGGGAAAATAGCCTACAATCGAAGTTACACGAACAATTATCGAAAGATAATCGTGTTTACACGATATCAACAAGACAAAGTATAGAGTGAAAGTGGTTCATAATTGAAGGGTATTAATTGTTTTCACAAGATTATTAGTTGTTTTCATTAAACAGTAGTATTAGTTTTTTCACTGAAGAGTTTTAGTTTGTTTTCAATAAACAACTAATACACTTTAGTGAAAACAATTAATACTTTGTAGTGAAAATAACTAATACTTTTTAATAATTTATTGATGAACCATTTTCACTCCATACATACTCTATCAATAAATATATAAAGATAAAAATAAAAACCTACAACAATGAGTTTTTCAGCATTTTCAGACCTCTTGGCAATCCTTATTGCTGCTGCGGCAGCAACACCAGATGATATTCCCACCTATATATTATATGTCATCATAATAATTTCTGAACGAGTATATAAAATAAAATTCTCACTAATTCTCAATTCTAATCATTTTTCAAAAGGGAAAACATCCTATATATAGACTTGGAAAATGGACATGTTATAATCATTTTTGGGATTAGCTTTGTCTTGAAATTTTCGCACCATTCAAAGTTAAATCCTTGATTATGTCCCCCTTTATATATAACGACACGTTCGAGTATAAAAAATTTTAAAATAAAATTGGGTAAAATTTGACGAGGATACATCTATAACTTTCAAAAAAAAATTATATTATTTATGTAAATTAAATAATTCCACAAACTTTTTAACACTTAAAAAAATAAAGTCAAAGCAAGAAGAATCGATCGATAACCATTGAACAGTAAACCCTTGACAATGATGAAGTGAACAATAGCCTAGCCGATAAGGATGGAGAGGACGAACACGAAAATGCCATAATTTGGAAGGAGGTGGTAAATAGATGATACTCCCTCCGTCCCCTATTAAACTTCACAGGTTGGGTGGCACAGATTTTAAGAAAAACTGTTTTATTGACTTTTTCAACCAATGAGAGAAGAGTATTTTGAATTAAAGTAGGTATTGTGAGTGTGTTTTATTTCCTTATTTGGGGGTGTGAAATTTATTGTGGGACGTCCCAAATAGAAAAGTGTGAAGTTTAATAGGGGACGGAGGGAGTATTTATTTACCATTTGTGAAATAGGGTTAATTCAACATTAATATATATATATATATATTTCAGGATAAAAAGATGTTAATATTGCAAAATTTGACAAGAGCTTATTATTTTTTTTAAATTTAACCCATGTGTATCTTATTTGTGTCCGACACAGTACCCAATATTATTATTTTATTTCTCATTTGGGACACGTCATGTTGCATATCGGGTACGTATTCCACTCATGTCTGGGTGTTCAAATATCTGCAATATATTCAACACTGCATTATTTAATTTTTTTGAAGTATCCGTGCATTCTAGCTTGCCAGCAAACCCTCCTTCAACGCTAGAAGCTTTGCAGTCTCAATGGCTTCCTCACTAGAAACCTGGAAATATACGAAATCATAAAGTCACACTAACAAAAAAATAAAAAATAATTAATATTGATCAGTGAAAATAAAAAATATTGTTCAATAAAAAAAAAATTAATATTTTTTAATAAAAACAACTGATATTATTTAAAATACACATCAATTGCAAAATATAGTTACAGTGTACATAATACAAAAATTTGCCCCTACAAAAAAATATTGCGCCTAAATTTAACAAGAATGGATCAGAGGTTTAAAAATCTTACTTGAATTACTTCATCAAGGATATTAAGATCCAAAACAGCAGGGATAAAGCCGGCATCAATTCCTTGAATTTTATGTGGACCTTCATCATTACATCAACATCATTCATCGAATATGGAAATTAATACAGGTTTATTGCCAGTCTAATCCAACATAAAAAGAAAAAAAACATTATAGTGCACTATAATTATATAGTACATATATCAAAAACGAATGGTCATTTGTGTATCTTAATGTCAAAATTGGTCCGACAAAAATAATAATTGCACGATTGGGACTATTTTTGGTAAAAAAAATAAATTATTTTGCAAATACTTTATATTTGTGAGATCAATTCTATAATAAAACCAAAAAAATCAATACACGAAATTCATTCTATCATATATTTCACTATCTAAATTCTATCTAAATGTTTAAGAGCGTCTCCAGCAGGCCATGTAATTGGTGTGAGAGGGCATTTGATGGCCTCCAGCAGTGACGCTATACTGGGCGCTATTCTAGCGTGGACGCCATATTTCCAAAATTGACGCCAATTTTGGCGTTCCACTGTTTGGGACACCACAATTTCTTTTTTTTTTTTTTTTTTTTGAGTTTTGTTTTAGTTTATATATATATATATATATATATTAATAATATTCAATATATTTATAGTTTTGTATCTAGGTAATTCACTATTTATTTAATTAATCCAATTTTTTATATCAACTAAAATAAATTTTTATTATATAGTTAATTAAGAAAAACTAGAGCAATTAAAAACAACATGCAATAAATTAAAATACTAGGCATCAATTAAAAAATAATGTCAAATAAAAATACATATTAATAAAACGATACAAATATTACAATACGGGTACAATTACATTAAAGTACTAGAAATGGATAAAACTGCATAAAAAAAAGCACACAATAGAAAACAAAGATCAAAACGTGCAATAAAAAAATACATAATAACTAATATATTTTCTAGTAATCGGAAAGGCCGGTTCCAGATCCCCCAATATCTGGAAATTCTCCAAACATACCAAACCCGGTATTACTAGAGGTTGTCATGTATGCTTCTCTCCTTTTTCGAATAATATGTTGTTGCTCCAACTTCAATGCCATACGACGTTCGGGATCCTCAATGGAGTCTGGATTCATATTCAAAACATTATCGTCTCGCATTTGTTGCTGAAACTGAAGTGGTTGTTTCTTTAATTGATTTTTTACTTCTAGGGCTTCTACCTTTTTACTTTGTATTTCAATTGCGCGATCTCTATTTTCATACGAATTTTCCATCATTTCCCGAAATTTTTCATTCCCCTCTTTAATTGTTTGTAAAATAGTAGACATATCTTCACCTTGTTTCCTCTTTAATTTGGACTTTTTCCCCTCTCAGGGCGCCGTGGTGGAGAACTGCCACTGCTATTATTTTCATCACTTAAATTAATTGTGAATGAAGAGAGTGAAGGGTTGGAAGATGGGGAATCCGTGAAATTTTCCTCAACGTTTGAAGAGTTTTCATTGGCAGATGTTTGAGTCTCTTCCAGGATACACAAATATTCTGTAATCGTATTCCAAACATGGACAAATTTGATCCCATCTTCGGAGCCTGTGTCGTTAATGTACGCCTGATGTGCACGTTGAAGCTGCAAATATTATATACAAAGTTGAATTTAAAGACATGTCATCTCAAATAAAAAATAATAATGGCAAAGAAAAACTACTTACGAGAATTTGATCATTTGCTCCACTTATATGCATAAGCTCAACTTGTCGCATACATCCGTTGAATTTTCTACAATCTTTAAGCATGAGTGATGCACGAGTCTGCACCGATCTGAGGTTACGAGAGGGCTTTGAGCTTGGCTTATCGGCATTGTATTTATCACAAACACGTTGCCAAAATCGAGCAAGGGGCTGACTTCTACCCACTATTGGATCCTGATGGATATCAAGTCAAGCCGTAGCAAGGATAACATCTTCGGCAAGAGAGTAATTACTACTGCGTGGCTTAGTAGACATTTTGAGAGGATATATATTGGAAAAGGATGAATATTATTGAGATGTGTATGGAATATTGAGATTGTGGAGTGTCATTCTATATATAGACATTTGTAGACAAAGATTGTGCTTTTCTACACTCCAACCACTTTTCAGATTTTAGATGAACGGATGAGATTAATCTAAAGCATATCTTATCAATGGATACAATTGAAAGCACGTGGATTGTGCTTTTCTACACTCCAACCACTTTTCAGATTTTAGATGAACGGATGAGATTAGTCTAAAGCATATCTTATCAATGGATACAATTGAAAGCACATGGATTGTGTTTTTCTACACTCCAACCACTTTTCAGATTTTAGATGAACGGATGAGATTAATCTAAAGCATGTCTTATTAATGGATACAATTGAAAGCACGTGGATTGTGCTTTTCTACACTCCAACCACTTTTCAGATTTTAGATGAACGGATGAGATTAATCTAAAGCATATCTTATCAATGGATACAATTGAAAGCACATGGATTGTGCTTTTCTACACTCCAACCACTTTTCAGATTTTAGATGAACGGATGAGATTAATCTAAAGCATATCTTATCAATGGATACAATTGAAAGCACATGGATTGTGTTTTTCTACACTCCAACCACTTTTCAGATTTTAGATGAACGAATGAGATTAATCTAAAGCATATCTTATCAATGGATACAATTGAAAGCACGTGGATTGTGCTTTTCTACACTCCAACCACTTTTCAGATTTTAGATGAACGGATGAGATTAATCTAACACATCTCTTATCAATGGATACAATGGAATGCATACGGATTGTGCTTTTCTAAACAATTATAAAATGAGCATACATTACATTTATTTTCTCACTTCAACCAACAATCTCATCTTATCAATTTTCTAGCCTCACTAAAAAAAATGAATTTCAACCATATTATCTCTTCAAGCTCAAGCTCAAGCTCAAGCTCAAGCTCATCCGACGATGAGTTACAACAAATTTTGGCGAATTTAGATTCGGATCAACGAATGATTTCACAAAAAAATGCTACAAAATAGTGAGATGATTCAATTTTACACAAATGTTAATCCTACCCATGGAGGTTCAGTTGTTGGTCGACGGACAATTTTTCGTGATCGAGAAGCTGCAGCTGCTAACCTCTACAACGACAACTTTTCTGAAAATCTGACGTTTAACGATGAGCATTTTCGTCGGCAATTTCGGATGTCTCGTACTTTGTTCCTCCACATTGTTGAAGCTGTAAAAGAGCACGATCGGTACTTTTTGCAACGAAGGAATGCAGCTGGAACAATTGGTTTGTCTACACTCCAAAAAGTAACATCTGCATTTCGAATACTAGCATATGGTGTTCCAGCAGATGCAACGGATGAGTACATAAAAATTGGAGAGTCTACAGCAATTGAATGTGTTAAGAAATGTTGTCGTGCTGTTGTGGAGATATTTGGCGAGCAATATCTGCGAACGCCGACCTCGTCTGATGTTGCTAGACTTCTTCATATAGGTAAGCAACGAGGTTTTCCTGGAATGTTAGGTAGTTTGGATTGTATGCACTGGAGGTGAAAAAATTGTCCTACAGCATGGGCATGACAATATTCCGGTCGAAGTGTATCTCCAACTATTATCCTGGAAGTTGTTGCTGATTATGATTTGTGGATATGGCATGCATATTTCGGCATACCGGGATCCAACAATGATATTAATGTGTTGGAGACGTCTCATCTCTTCTCTAAGCTTGCTAGAGGTGTTGCTCCTCCCGCACATTATATCATTCAGGGAAAGGAATACAACATGGGTTATTACTTGGCTGATGGTATATATCCCAAATGGGCAACACTTGTGCAGACAATACGTGAATTGGTCCAAAAAAACAATATTTTGCAATGAAACAAGAATCATGCAGAAAGGACGTGGAACGAGCATTTGGAGTCCTACAAAGTCGATTTGCAATTGTGGCAAATCCAGCACGTCTTTGGAGTAGAAGTGATTTGCATGATATAATGACTGCATGCATAATAATGCATAATATGATAATCGAGGATGAACGTGATCTTGATGCTCCAATCGAAGAAGTAGAGGAAGTGTCATCTCCGAACGTCGAATTTGTTGAAAATGAACCTACTCGATTTCAAATAAAGACAAGGAGGCTCATTTCGCACTTCGGAATGCACTAATTGATCATTTGTGGGAAGAATATTTCAATAAGGAATAATGTGTGTGGATTAGTTTGCAATTCTAATTTTTATTGTAATTTTAATTTCGTATGCATTGTTTATTTTCTTTGTAATTTGAATTTTTATTGTAATATTATGATGAGT
The DNA here is from genome assembly GCA_947034835.1 of Ballota nigra. Taxonomy (NCBI): domain Eukaryota; kingdom Viridiplantae; phylum Streptophyta; class Magnoliopsida; order Lamiales; family Lamiaceae; genus Ballota; species Ballota nigra. The sequence goes on along the minus strand of OX344729.1, from coordinate 74,418,215 downwards.
GAAGATTATTTTTAATTAAATTTGTTATATTATTAACATTCAAATGAATTATAATATAAATTATTATGGAATAAATAAAAATAATAATTAAAGTAAGGAATCTTAATGGAATATTCTATTTTAGTGTAAAAAGTAGTGTAAACTGCTGGAGATTTTTTGCTGACACTATAATAGAGTAGTGCAGAATTGACGGAAGAGTAGTGCAACTGCTGGAGATGCTCTAACAGGTGTGCAAAATAACACAAATAAATTAGCGCATAGTCAAATAAATGAAGAAAAATAGATATACCTCACACCTTACCAGGCATTCCTCCAGAAAGAACAGCACTTTCCGCTGGTTCCACCCCATATAGCTTACAAAATTAAGAAAACTATATTTATACAATTAGAAACTACAAAATTTTGAGTAAATAATTTAAATGGTAAGATTAGTTATTGCTGATACTCCAAAACAACGATATGATACATGTGACCCCGAATTTTGATGGGAAATTCGGAAAAATGTCACACCCATGATTTCAGGGGTTGCATGTAAGACAAACAGGGGTGGCGTGGGTGGCTTTTTTCCAAAATTTTTAAAATGAGTGACATTTTTTCAATTTTCTAATTCTCTCGATCGTTCTAACTTCTAATGAGAATTTTGATAATTTTATCAAATAATTGATATTTTAAACCTGTTCAAACAATTTCATTGATAAATATTATATTAAAGTTTGGTGTAAATTTATGGCTTATTATTACAATCAAACTATATGGTATATTAAGATGATGGGCTAACCTTAATGCTGGGGTTTTTTTCTTTGAGAAACTTTCCTGCACCAGTAACGGTGCCACCCGTGCCAATTCCAGAGACAAATGCATCAATTTTCCCATTTGTTTCTTTCCATATTTCTGGACCAGTGCTTTCGTAGTGTATCTACAACATATTTTGCACTATTTCATTGATGGAACGAATTTAGAACTATATTTTTATGCTTTTTAAAACGGTTTAAAAAAAATTTAAATGCATCCCATTTGATCAAGTCTAGTTAAATTTATTATAAAAAAGTAAGAAATATCTTGGAAATGATTTTATATATATTTTAAAAATATATTTATACTTTCTAGTTTCTAAATGTTATATCGATCCTGCATTTTAAGTCATTTTCCCTCTAATTTTGTTTCAGAATAAAACACTACAAAAAAACATAAAATTGTCTGTTGGGCTAGGCTTGTGAGCCCAATGGGTTTTGGCCCATTGTTGGTTTAAAGCCTGAGGCCCATTTAACTCTCTAACCCTAAGTGTGTTTAAGGAAGCCTCCGTATAAAGACCTTCACTTCCTCTTCTCATTGAGGCAATTCGGCTGAGAGTGTATAGTGAGGAGAGTGTTTGGTTTGTGAGAGCTACCACACACATAGGTCCGATTTGCCCTCTCGTTAGCATCGGTTTGGAGTCCGTTTCTCAGGCGGCCTGAACCCATAGTCCGAGGACACGAACCGTGAGTCGTGCGAGGAGGCTGGAGACCCAACAGTGGTATCAGAGCCACGGGTACCTCCGTCGACTCTGTTCGTGGTCCGAGGTGCGTGCTGTTGCTCGTCCTCCGCCGGAGCGCCGCCGGGAGTTGCACGACCGCCGTCCGAGTGCCGCTTGACCGAACGCCGCTGTTCGTGTGCAGATCGTACGGATCGTGTCGTGTCCGGATCTGCCGTAGCGCCGCTCGTCAGCCTTCGCGCCGCCCGTCCGCCGCCTCGCCTGGGCCAGACGCCGCCGTCGCCGTTGGAGCCATCTCAGCGTCGCACCCCCCGATCTGCTTCAGATCTGTTGCCGTCCGCGCTTGCCGGAGCCGCCACCACCTGGAGTCGCGCCTGCCGGAGCCGCCGCGCCTCTCGTCGCTGCTCGCCGGAGTCCCGCGCACAGCCGCCGTACCTGAAAGGTAAGTCAGGTAGGTGGGGTTAGTATATTTCTACTATCCCCGTTTCTTTCCTCTGTTGCCTATTTTTTTAATTTGTAATATAATTATTACTATTATTATTTTGTTTCTTGGGGCTATCATAGCTTCTGCACGTTATTTAGTTAATAGGAAAAATTATTATATTAAACTTGGCTAACAAAGTTTTATGCAGAAAGTTCACTCCAAAATTAATTGCCTGGCTTCTCATTTCTTTGAAAAATTACTGTGAGACTATGGGGATAAAGACTCTTTGTGTATTTTTTCTGCGGCACTCGTGGGATCTGCCCCTGTTTTTTTTAAAAACGGGAATTAGGCAGCACGTTTGCTTGGTCCCGGGATTGCTTCGCTGTTGTTTTGGTGTTTTGAGGCCCTTACCTAGGGTCTCGCTCTGGTAAATTGGCTGAAACTCTAACATATTTACTGTTTTCTGTAGTGTAGCCGCTTGTCGCGGGTTTATTGCTTTCTTAGTGGACCGCTTGCCGCGGTTTAGGGCTGTTGAGTTTACGTGCTTGTTTCTCTGCTCGTTGGTCTGTCTTTTTTGTGACCTGTGTTGGTACTTGCTTCCGCTTGCTTGTTACTGGTTTTCTTGCATCTTTGTGTGCTGTGATTTGTGTTCAAAGCTTAGTAAACCAAATGGCCACCACTACTCCTACGTACGTGTTGGCCCCCTTCACTGGAAAAGGTGATTTCAGTATCTGGAAACAGAAAATGAAATGCATCTTGATCCAGCAGCGGGTTTACAAAGCCGTTGATCACTCTTATTCCTCTACTGAAACTGAGGAAAAGAAACTTGAAATGAATGAATTTGCTTTATCGTCCATTATCTTGAACTTGTCTGATTCTGTGCTTAGAAAGGTTGGTCAAATGGAGTCTGCTAAAGATTTGTGGGACAAATTAGAAGAGTTGTACACTGAGACCTCCCTGCCTAGTAAACTGTTCTTGCTTGAAAAGTTTTTTCGCTTTAGGCTTGACTTGAACAAAGACATAGATGAAAATCTAGATGTGTTTACTAAGCTCATTCAAGATATCAAACAAACTGGTGATAAGCATATTGATGAGTATACTCCCATTGTGTTGTTAAATGCTATACCTGATACTTATAATGATGTCAAATCAGCGATTAAGTATGGTAGAAACAGTGTCACTCTTGACATTGTGGTTAATGGCCTTAAGAGTAAAGAGCATGACTTGAAATACAATGGGAAGAGTGGTAAGAATTCTGGTGAGGTCATGCATGTTAGAGGGAGGTCTGCCTCTAGGTCTCATAACAAGAAGAAACATGATAACCAAGATTCTGACACTAAAAAGAAGTCTCAAGGAAACAATAGGTCCAAGTCTAGGAATAGGAAGTGCTATAATTGTGGTGAAACTGGTCATTACTACAAAGTTTTCCCTAGTCCTAAGAAAAAACAGCAACAAAAAGAGCAGGCTAATGTTGCTTCTAGTTCTCATGATGGTGATTGTTATATGGTGACTGAAATTGGTGTTGAACAATGTGTGAATTCTGTGCTTTCCTCTGCTGCGAGTGAAACTGAATGGCTTATTGATTCTGGTTGTTCTTTCCATATGTCTCCTTTTAAAAATCTGTTTTCTTCATATGAGATAGTTGAGCATGGCTTTGTGTCTATGGCAAATGAGAAAAAATGTCATGTTGCTGGAATTGGTGATGTTTGCATGAGACTTGATTGTGGTTCTGTTTTTACTTTGAAAAATGTAAGGCATGTTCCTGATTTGTGCAATAACTTGATTTCTTGTGCTGCATTGGAAGATGAGGGTTATGAGGGGAAGTGGGGTAATGGTTGTATGAAAATCATGCGTGGTTCCATGGTTTTTCTCAAAGCTGTCAAAAGGAATAACCTGTATGTGTGCTTTACTAAATCTGATCTTTGTGCAAATTCTGTGAATGTTGTCAAGGATGACAAGACTGATTTGTGGCATAGAAGATTAGGACACATGAGTAACAAAGGATTGGAAATTCTACACAAATCTGGTGCTTTTGGCGATGTAAAATTGTCTTGTGTGCCATTTTGTGATTCATGTGTGTTAGGAAAGCAGCATAAGGTGAAATTTCTTGTTAACCCCTACCCTAACCCCTCTTCGTGCACAAGTATTCTTGAGTATTTGCATGCTGATGTGTGGGGTCCTGCTAGTGTGCCCACTCATGGTGGAAACTTGTATTTTCTGTCTGTGATTGATGATTTCTCTAGGAAAGTATGGGTTTTCTTGATGAAAAACAAATCTGATGTGTTTGAAAAGTTTAAGGATTGGAAAATTCTTATTGAAAATCACACTGGAAAAAGGATTAAAAACCTTAGGACTGATAATGGGTTGGAATTCTGCAACAAATTGATGGATAAATTGTGTGCTGATTCTGGTATTAAAAGACAAAAATCTGTCCCTTACACGCCTCAACAGAATGGGGTTGCTGAAAGGATTAACAGAACTTTGATTGATAGGGTTAGGTGCATGATAACTGCTTCTGGTTTGTCTAAAAAATTTTGGGGGGAGGCTGTTATTACTGCTGCTTATCTTATCAATAGGTCCCCATCTGTCCCGTTGAAAGGTAAATGTCCTGATAGTGTGTTTTATGGTAAAAGCATTGATTATTCCAACTTACGTGTGTTTGGTTGTGCTGCGTTTGTGCATCAAAAATGTGATAAACTTGAACCTAGGTCTAGGAAATGTGTTTTCTTGGGTTATCCTGATGGGGTAAAGGGTTATAGACTTTGGTTGAAGGAAGAACATGGATTCAAGGTTGTTATTAGTAGAGATGTTGTCTTTAATGAATCTGATTTTCCTTGCTTGCATGCTTCTGTGTCTTCACCTGAAAAAGAGACTGCTCAAAGTAAGGTGGAGCTTCCTTGTTTATCTGAATCTGATCATGTGCCAAATGAAGCTGAAAACACTGTTTTACCTGCTGAAAATGATGCTTTACCTGCTGAAAATGTTGATGTGCCTGCTGATTATGTGGAAAATGTGCCTGATAATGTTGATTTGACTGATTATCATCTTGCTAGGGATAGACCTAGGAGAAACATTAGGCAGCCTTCAAAATTTGATGATTTCCATCTTGATTCGCATGCTTTCAATGTCTATGAATCCTGTGGTAATGAGCCTAAATCGTATCATGAAGCTTTAAGGTCTAAACATTCAGTTGATTGGTTGAATGCTATGAAAGAAGAAATGAAATCTTTGCATGTTAACCAAACTTGGAATCTTGTGCCTAAACCTGTGCATTGCTCTGTTATTGACTGCAAGTGGTTGTTCAAGACTAAGGATGAAACTGAATATGTTAGATATAAGGCTAGATTAGTGGCTAAGGGATTTACTCAAAAAGAGGGGATAGATTATAATGAAATCTTTGCTCATGTTGTCAAATTTACCACTGTGCGTATTATGCTTGCTCTTGTTGCTCACTTTGATTGGGAACTAAAGCAAATGGATGTGAAAACTGCGTTTTTGCATGGTGACTTGGATAACAAAAAGATTTATATGAGACAGCCTGAAGGCTTTGTTGATTCTAAACATCCTGAGCATGTGTGTCTCCTTAATAAATCTTTGTATGGTTTGAAACAGTCCCCTAGACAGAGGAACAAAAAGTTTGATGAATGCATGAGGTCTTTAAAGCTTAAAAGAAGTTCTTTCGATCATTGCCTGTACTTTAAGGAAAATGCATTTGTGCCTTTCTTCTTGCTCTTATATGTGGATGATATGCTTCTTGTTAGCCCGTGTGTTAAAACTGTGGAGCATGTTCAAAAGTGTATTTGTGATAAATTTGAGATGAAGAATCTTGGTGATGCTAAAAAGATTTTAGGCATGCATATTGAAAGAGATAGGTAAAATCATACTCTCCTGCTTAACCAGATTTCATATGTTGATAAGGTTTTGAGTAAATTTTTCATGTCTTCTGCTAAGTCTGTTAACGTGCCCCTTGCTGCCCATTTCGTGCTAAGTAAGACTCAGTGCCCAACCACTAAGTCTGAAATTGTTGAGATGAAAGATGTGTCATATGCTAATGTTATTGGATCGGTGATGTATCTTATGGTAAGCACTCGTCCTGATATTGCTTATGCTGTGAGTTGCTTGAGTAGGTATATGTCTAATCCAGGATTGCCTCATTGGGAGGCTTTGAAATGGCTTCTTAAATATCTTAAGGGCACGATGGAGGTAAGCCTTAAATTCTCTAAATGTGCAAATGGTGTGAGGTTAGTTGGTTATGTGGATTCTAACTATGCTAATGATAGAGACAATAGAAGATCTACCACTTCTTATGTGTTCACCTTGTGTGGTTCATGTGTTAGCTGGAAATCTCAAATGCAAGGTGTAGTTGTTTTGTCTACTACCGAATCTGAGTATATTGCTATAACTGAAGCTGCTAAAGAAGTTATTTGGTTAAAAGGTCTTTTATCTGAAATTGGTTTCCTTGAAGGTGAAGTGGTTGTTTTTTCTGATAGTCAGTCTGCTATCCAATTGTGTAAGAATCCTGTTTTCCATGATAGAACAAAACACATTGATGTTAGATACCATTTTGTGCGTGATGTTGTAGAAAAAGGCATTATCTCTCTTGAAAAGATTGCTTCAGAATTTAATCCCTCTGATATGGGTACCAAGTGCCTTTCTGTGGAAAAATTTAGGTCTTGCATGAGAACGTTGAACTTTGATTCTGTTGATTAGGAATGCCTCTTGCTCCCTATGTGTTTTTCCGTGTGTTTTATGTTTGTGACTTATGTGTCTAAACTGTTTGTGCTTGTGTACTTTGTGTTCTTCTTCATGTTGTTTGAAGTTGTGTTCACCCTTAATAACTTATCTTGTATTTGTTATTAATGTCTTGTACTTACTTATTGCTTTGTGTTGCAGGTGTGCAATGCGTGCAGTGTGTGTTGTGTGTGCTGTGTGGGTGTGTGTTTGGGTAATGATGACAACCTGTGGATTCCGGTGTTGACGAGAATGACCAAAAAGGTGGAGAATTTGTTGGGCTAGGCTTGTGAGCCCAATGGGTTTTGGCCCATTGTTGGTTTAAAGCCTGAGGCCCATTTAACTCTCTAACCCTAAGTGTGTTTAAGGAAGCCTCCGTATAAAGACCTTCACTTCCTCTTCTCATTGAGGCAATTCGGCTGAGAGTGTATAGTGAGGAGAGTGTTTGGTTTGTGAGAGCTACCACACACATAGGTCCGATTTGCCCTCTCGTTAGCATCGGTTTGGAGTCCGTTTCTCAGGCGGCCTGAACCCATAGTCCGAGGACACGAACCGTGAGTCGTGCGAGGAGGCTGGAGACCCAACATTGTCTATGAGAATTATCAATATGACTACGAAATTTCCAACAAAAAAATTCGTAGTGGAGATTACCTACGAATTGCCTACAAAAATTCTAATTGTATTGGCATTTTCCTTCCCCACCTATAAAAAAAATTGTCATGGAAATACCGTAGGCAAATTGTGATGTAGGTAATTTTTGTAGGTAAATAACTTGTAGGTAATTATACCTAGAGATTTTATTTCATAGGCAAATTAATTCCGTAGCCAAAGTTGTTTCTAGATTGAAAATGTAGATGTTTTTATAATTAGAAAATTTCGTAGGCAAATTGTAGACAATTCTTACTACTAATTTTTTGGAGAATTTTTGTAGACAAAAATCTGGTACTATTTTTTAAGATAAAAAAAATTAAAATAAAAACATTAAATGAAAATTTTAACATTAAGAAAAAAAAAAAGTCAAAATAAAAAAACATTTAGAGAGAAAGAAATAATGACAATTTTTTACGAACTATAAAGTCAAATCAGGTTATCTTTTTCTTTACTATTTTAAGTAAATTTAATTAGACTTGATCAAATGCAGGTGTATTTATCAATTTCGAAAGGAAATAATAGAATCCTCTTTTTATTTTATAAATTTATATTAGTGCTTAAAAAAAATTGAAGGATAAATACTTCAACTTCAAAGCAAATGGAGTGGATAAAGAGATAAGGACTGGTCCCAACCCCCACACGCCTTAAAAAGTGTTTTCTGCAGACAACTTTCAAAATCATACTCCCTTGTCCACATTTGATTTTCATTGGAATGAGGTGTTTAAGAAAAATAAAATAAAATAAAATAGAACAGAAAAATAAATAAATAAATGTATTATGGAATCATTATTGGGTCCATCTATAATGGAAGTCGTTTGTAAAAGTGATAATAAAATAGTAATTTAAAAATAAAAGAATAAATTAGACAAATAAAAAAGGAAAGTAAAAATAAATTTGTGGAACAGAGGATAGTACTACCTCCGTCCCGGAGGAACTTGCACATCTCTGGGGGCACACTTTTTAAGAAAAAGACATTTTTTGAATAAAGTAGTGGCATATGGGTAAATATGTATATATTTTTGTGAGTGTACACGCAAATCAATGTTTCCTTTTAAAGAGTGTGCAAGTTCTTTTGGGACGGACTAAAAAGGAAAGTGGGCAAGTTCCTCCGGGACGGAGGGAGTATTATTTTTTCAAAATATGTGTGAGGGTAGATTTTTTTTTTTTTTTTTTTTTTTTGCAAACACATTCTAAAATAATACTCCCTTCGTCCCCTATTAAACTTCACAGGTTGGGTGACACAGATTTTAAGAAAAACTGTTTTATTGACTTTTTCAACCAATGGGAGAAGAGTATTTTGAATTAAAGTAGGTATTGTGAGTGTGTTTTATTTCCTTATTTGGGGTGTGAAATTTATTGTGGGATGTCCCAAATAGGAAAGTGTGAAGTTTAATAGGAGACGGAGGGAGTATAGATGAGACAGTATCGTAGCCGTAAATAAATTACCCTTGGGTTGGGCGGGTTTTGGGCCTGGTGAAAGACGAAAGAGTTGGGCGTCTTATCGCGTATTTCTTCGGCTTTTTGAAGGACGCCTTGAAATCCCTTAGCAGGATCAGTGAGCACCAATTTCACACCAAAAGCAAGGAGAACAACTCTGCGTTCAAAACTCATGGAGGCAGGCATCACAATTATGTGTTTGTACCCTTTTATGGCAGCCATGAATGCCAACCATATTCCAGTGTTACCACTTGAATACTCAATCAACACACTCTAGCAAAAAAAAAAAAAATTGCAAATGATATTGTTGTAATCAAAGAATCAACCCATAAAATGAAATAATTTTTAATATAGTACCTAAGTCCCGGAAAATAAATTTAATCTTCAGCATTTGTAATCATACTATAAGCAATCCTGCACATTGCACAACACAAATTGGTAAAAACTGCAATATTTACGTACAATAATATTTGAAAAAATTGTATAAATTGAAAAAATAATAATTAAAATTCAAGGTGAAATTAATACCTATCCTTGACGCTACAACATGGTTGCATCCACTCGAGCTTGACGGCGACACGGGCAACACAGCCATGAACAACATTGTTCAAGTAAACCAATGGAGTATTACCAATCAACTACAAAAAAATATATGATCATATTAATAATAGTAACTATTATTATAATTTATTCCAAATTAACATGGTGGATTACGATGCAATAAATTTGGAAAAACTTACTTGAGTGATATCTTTTGCTATTCCAATATTTTTTTCCTCAGCCATACTTGTGAAGTATGAGTTTTTGAACTTAGTTTTGTCAATCTAGAATGCTCGTAAACTTAAGACGTACAGCACGTACTTGAACATCAACTATACTCAATCCATCCGTACAATAGGAAATGACCAAAACACCCTCTCTGAATTTTTGTCACTGGTGAATGTGTTGGCCCATGCTCCATACTCTATAGCATGTGAACTTTGTCTTTGTCCACATTGAGCTCTAACTAATCTATATCCATTATTATGTAAATAAGAGTTTTTCTTTTTTCTTTTTTAATATTCCCAGAAAATAGCATTTCCTTGGAGGAGGGAAATTTGCAAAACATGTCCATCAAATTGGGGGTGATAAAATATGTTCGTCATGTTAAGGGGTGGCAATTTTTGCTATTCGCCAGTTACCAATTTGTTCAATATTTCGCTGGAAATTCTTTTTCCAAGCTCATCATTTATATGGTTCATCATTCGATGAATAATAGTTGGAAATTGGTAGGAGAAGTAAAGTGTCTTTCTGCCCAAGCCCATTCACAAATTGAGGTCATACTCCAACAGTTTTCTAACCATTTTTATTAGGCGAATTGAAGGACGATTCATACATTAAATGACGGTTTGAAGAGATGAACATTTTCATATATTGTTTTCCTTCGATTTGCATGACCGAATTTAAATTGGGAAGAAAGTGTTTAATCAACAATTGACATGAATAAATCACTCAAACGTAAATTTGTTAAATTGTACATGAAATGAGAAATTGGAGTACCAAACAAACTTGAAACATGACGGACAAATTTCGCCACCCCTTTATTTTGAAATTTTCATAAAAGAAATACATATATAATGCATCACGCCCACAGCATAGTGTACAAACATCTAAAGAAACAAAAGTGATTCGATAATGTTCAAACTTTGAAAGATTCACAAAAAGGAATGGCCACATTACAAGAAGCAACAATAAGCTAAAAGTAGATTCCTTGATTAATTACCCATGCAAATAGAGAAACGAACTTCTTCGCCTTATTCAATTCACCATCTGAAAGAAGCTAAGAGTAGATTCCTTAATGAATTCACTGCTCAATAACCAGATTCTCAGCCTCTTTTCTGACTGATTCAAACAGCACAGACGACAGATACCGCTCCCCAAAACTCGGGAATATAGCCTGCAACGAAAGATTATTAATCAACAACCATCAGGACTACGGCACATGACACAAAATTGTGCATCATACAAAAAATCGTGCAGAACAATATAACTATTAGTAAAAGGAATTTTGGCCAAAGTTCGACTCGTTCACCATAAGAACTAATATAATAATGAGAAACATTAATATGAAGAAAAGTATGGTTCAAAAAATATTACTTAATTTGTAGACCAAACAGTATTAGCACTTTCTCAATATATAATTAATATTTTTCTTACATGAACTAATAACTTTCGACCAGTTTTTTTTTTTTTTTTTTTAATAATGATTTGCTAAAAAAAAATAGAGAAACAGCTTGGTTGAAATTTCTAGTCAAAATTACAACAAGTGTTGCTCAATTTGTGTCTATATTTATCTGCAATTTTTAGTGTTTATTTGGACGAATCTCGTGTATTATGAGGACAAATCTAGTCCTACGACAAAATGAATTCCCGTGAATTAACACGATATCAACGAGAAATACTTACAACGATGAGTTTCCCAGCATTTTCAGGCCGCTTAGCAATCTTAATTGCAGCTGCGGCAGCAGCACCAGATGAGATTCCCACCTGCACAGTAATAATAGTATAATATGGAAAAAATTGTCCCCTTTGAGCAAATTCTAGGCTCGTCCCTAGTTATAATGGACAAAACTTTTACATCAGACGGGACGAAAAGCAGTATGACTTACGAGCAAACCCTCTTTCAGTGCTAGAAGCTTTGCAGTCTCAATGGCTTCATCACTTGAAACCTGGAAAATATATGAGATCAGAAACTCAGTATCAAACATATTGCACCTAAAGCTTAAGAAGAACTGATCAAAAAATGCAATTTAAAAGAAAGAGAGAGAGAGAGATTAAGACCAAATCTTACTTGAATTACTTCGTCAACGAGATTGACATCCAAAACACCAGGGATGAAACCGGCACCAATTCCTTGAATTTTATGTGGACCTTGAGCATTACATAAAGATCATTCATCAAAATGTGGAGACTGGAGATATAGTTATACCAGCTTGAATAGTTTGATAAACTAATGGAATCAGTCACAGGGAACACAAAAGCAAGACACATGGATAACGACATTCAAACCGTTACACCAGAACCCACAATAACATTTGTCATATTTCTTATAAAACAAGATTTTTTTCTGAATTGTGTGGTATTTATTTTCAAAAGTTGAGCTAGTCTTGTAAATGAAGAGCAGCAGAGAGACCTCAATTTGCTGCCTGGTTTGAATATAATCCATAGTAAGATAGAAAATAAAGTGAGACATGATGAACCTTGGAGAAGATCATTCTTATAGTAAGCAAAACAATTTTTTGATGTATGAAATCTTGAGATAGAAGAGACGCTAGTATGACGTTTTGGACCATTTTTGGAGTAAACTTGATTTTCCTTACTACTTCACACTTAATTTTGATAATTATATTTAGGAAGATCGATCCTACTCAGCATGCTCGAGATACATCCACAATCAGCCAGAATTTAAATTTAGGCCTCGACTTTCAGCTCAAGATTTTGTCCAGTATCAACCTCTATTAAGCTCACCTTTAAGTATATCAAATCAAGATTGCATACCCTGAAGTAAAATCAAACCAAGATTGCATATTTTCACAAAAATTGAAGCTCAACGGCACCCTTTTATCGGCAATATACATGCATTTTGGAAATTATTTCACTTAATCCAGAATCAAATACAAACAGAACTTACCAGGCTTTCCTCCAGAAAGAATAGCACTTTCAACTGGTTCCACACCATACAACTAATAAGGAAAAGTATAACAATCAAAAAATTAGAAAATACAATACAATCAAATCAACCACAAATATCTGCTAATTGAGATGAAGATCTAACCTTTACGTCAGGGTTCTTTTCTTTGAGAAACTTCCCTGCACCAGTAATGGTGCCCCCCGTACCAATTCCAGAGACGAATGCATCAATTTTACCATTTGTTCCTTTCCATATCTCAGGTCCAGTTGTTTCATAGTGTATCTAGAAGATAATTGCATTATTTAATTTGATTTTCCCCATTTGCAATACTATCAAACTATATATAATAGATAAATTACCTTTGGGTTGGCCGGGTTTTCAAATTGCTGAAGGATGTAAGAATTGGGAGTCTTATCACGTATCTCTTCGGCCTTCTTAAGAGCACCTTTCATTCCCTGTGCTGGATCTGTGAGCACCAACTGAGCACCAAAAGCGAGGAGAATAATTCTGCGTTCCATACTCATAGCAGAGGGCATGGTGATGATGAGCTTGTACCCTTTAGCTGCTGCCATGAAAGCCAGCCCAATACCCGTATTACCACTTGTAGGCTCGATGAGTACACTCTTCAAAATAAATTGCAAGCAATATTATATGATGTCAGAATTTAAGAATATAGTAGCACGAATTTATAAATACCCCACTAAATAAAATAAACGGTAGCTTGGTTCGGATTCTTCAATGGGAATGATAATGTGAATCATCGCATAGTGAATTACAATGAAAATGATATTTACATTGTTGGTGTATTTCTCCAATCTTAAGAATAAGTTGAGACAAAAAAAAATGATTGTTAGTTGAGTAATAGTAAAATGATTGTAGGAGAGGAGGTAGTAAATCAAAATAGGGTAATGATTAACTTATTTTGAGTCTAATTACCTCATATGAAGTATGATGAAGGTGATTTGATCATCTTCTATTCTCATTAAGTACCGTAATTACCCTATATCCATTTCCATTAGCATTCCAATTTAAGAATTATGAACCAAGCCCCTTAAATTGCAACTAAGTTGACAAAAAAACTACAGAAGCAATTGAATGTTAATCTACCTCTCCAGGTGTAATAAGGCCTTTTGCTTCAGCATCAGAAATCATACTATAACCAATCCTGTACAAAGGACAACATACATATTTTTTACTAAAAGCATCAATATGGGCACAACATAAATTGGAAGTGTGATTATATCGGTATCAATGAAGCAAAAAAACAACAATCACACACAAATATATATGTATGAACTGATTGTTCATTGTGAAATCAATGGAATACCTATCCTTGACACTAGAGCACGGCTCCATCGATTCAAGCTTGGCCGCAACACGGCCAACACAACCATCAACAACATTGTTCAAGTAAACCAGAGGAGTCTTACCAATCAACTACAACACAAGATCATACAATTATTAACCCAAATATGTTTTGTTGGTGAAACAAGAAACAGATTCAATCAATTTGTAAACACTTACTTCAGTGACATCCTTTGCTATTCCAGTATTTTCCCCAGCCATATTTGTGTTTTAATCCTACAAAGAAATTACCAAGAGCCTAAGTCAATAAAAAATGTTGATATACATACAACTTAATATACACAACAGATACATTATCTTCAACAGTGAAGAAATCAATCCATCATACCAAAAGAAAAGTCCAAAACACCTCTCTCTCTCTCTCTCTCTATCTCCCTCTCTCTCTCTCTCTCTCTCTCTTCATTTTACCTTATCGAATCAAACAGAGCTTCTCTAATGTTTCAGCAATTAGATTCACCCAAAATACATAAAGACCTTTTCATAAAAAACGCAAAAAATTATCCATTCCTCGTGAAATCCAGAGCCAAAAAACGAAGAAAATAAATTCATCTACATATCCTCATTCTTCTCCGCGAAATTCAGCCCAAATAAATCAAATCTCAGACGGCAATCAGATTCAAATAGAGATGAATGACATATAAAAATTAGTAGAAAAACAGAGTTAGAGCATAATCACCTTTCAGTGGGGCCTTTTGAGATAACGAGAATGTTACAAATGAAGTACCTTGTAGAATTGATGCATTTATAGTGAAAATTAGTCAATTTGTGGACTTTCCAAAGAGTGTTATATTCATATACTCTTAGCTGGCACGTTAATCACGATAATTAATTATTAAGCTCAATTAATATTTTTTGCAAGGAAGATGTAAAACTCCCCCATCAATTGACATATACTTGTAGGAGCGACTCCATTAATATTGAATTAGTATTTTGTACATTAATTTTATTGTGTAATTGAGCACGGAATGTTTATGTATAACTGAAACGTACAGATAAATATAACGAAAACGTGCATACTAGATTTGAATGAAAACGTAAAATAAAACATGTTGCCTGACAAAGTGGTATAGCTCAAGTGGTTACTGTTTCACTACCTATGGCCAATAGGTCATAGATTCAAATCACAACTTTAACGATTAAAAAAAAAAAACATGTAGTGTTATATAATTGAAACATGCAAGTTAATATTATTGACTTGTGGCGAGAGTACGTATCTAAAGTGCATATGAGACTCGGTGACTAAGGGTAGATCTAGTATGAACTAATTTCATGTGATTATATTTCTTAAAATAATACTCTCTTTTTTAGTGTGCAAAGTATTTAATTTTATAAATTATTTTTTTGAAAATCACTTAAAGTGATATTTCAAATGCTTAAAATGAATGGTTCTGTATGGTAAAATATATTACTGATTTTATCAATAATTTTGGATAACGTAAAAATGAATTTTTAGACAAAATATTACGTGCATCTTAAGTTAATAATACTACTATTTATATTAACAATTATGATTGATATCCAGATAATATTGAGTATAGCTGAACATGTATAAAGCTATTCTTTTTATTTTTGTTATAAGAAATTTGAAATTGTTCTCGAAAATATAATTCTTCGTAAAATAATTAATACTCCTATATTTTTTTATAAAATAATTAATTATCTCTCCATTTATTTTGGGTAGATCTATTTCTTTTTACACGAATTTTAAAAAAATAAAAATATTATGTGTAAAATAAAAAATATTATAAATTGATAGTAGTAAAAAATAATTTTTTTTTTCAGAAAAATGGTCTACTTTCATATTGAACTGATTATATAAAAAAGGATTGGCTTGAATTCAAGTTTACGGGAAACTTAATTTTTTTAAATATTATTATTTTGTGTACACACTATAATTGTTATTTGTATTCATTATTATTGATGCATATGCATAATAGTGATAATATGTATATATAACAATAATACTTTGAAAAAAAAAAAATTAACACGAACCCTCGTGTTATACAACACTATGCAAAGATACATCAGATTTAGAATTGGCATGCGTAAACTTTTATCGCAATAAATGAATACATGGGAATCCTTAAAAATGATGACTCTCATAAATAGAGTCCAAAAGAAAAGGAGACTTTTTTGTACGAGAAATGACACTATAGCGTCGTTTCGTAGCTCCAAAGGTTGCACTTCTCGATACGGAATTCCTTTCTTTGCCATTCAATACAAGACCGTATCACGAGTGATGCTATAGTAAGTGTGCCACTTTAATATTTTTTTTTTAGAATTAGATTTTAATTATTTAATCAATTAATACTAATTATTTAAAAAGTCATATTTATTTTTTACATTAACTTTAACTGTACTCTAATTATATATTTACACTAATTATTTTACAAAAAATATTAGTAAAATGTTTAGGGTGATGATGAGTAAAATATTAGTAAAATAATTACCTACAAGTGATTTGTCTACAAAAAAATTTAATTGTATAGGCATCTTCCTTCTCACCTACAAAATAATTTTCCTACGGAAATTTCAAGTCAAATTGTGTTGAATGTAAAATTTTGTAGACAAATCACTTGTAGGTAATTATACTTAGGTTTTTTTTTTTTCCGTATGCAAATTAATTATGTAGGCAAGTTGTTTATAGGTTGAGAAATATAGATGCTTTCATAATTATAAAATTTCGAAGGCAAATCATATGCAATTTTTACTTACGAACTTTTTTATTGAAAATTTTTGTAGCCAATTTTAATTCGGTAGGCAAATCATTATTTTGTTGTAGTGTAATACTCAAAATACCTGCTTAATTTATTTTATCTACGTTATAATAAAATTAATTAAAAATAACTTGCATACTTTTATAAAAAAAAATGATATATATACACACACTCATCATATTGTAATATATATTAAAAATAATTAAAATGTATTTATTTTTAAAAATGGCAAGTGAAAAGGGGTGATACTTTTTGCACACTGATTAGACATATGTCTAATCGGTGTGCATTTAGCATTTGTGTCGTATCACATTACTCGTAGTACTTTTTGTAAATTTTGTAATATAGTATTAATTTACTACTTAATTTATAATTCTTCATCCAGTTTTACTAAAGATATTTGCTTTAACACAAATTTATATATATATATATATATATATATATATATATATATATATATATATATATATATATATTGTGTGCAAAAATAAAGTCGATTGTAAGTTGAGAGTGTAAAATATATTCTTTTAGAAAACAAACTAGTTTTATGAAACAGACCAAAAATGGAAAGTGGAATTAATAAAATTGGATGGAGGGAGTATATTGTTGTAAATTGTAAGCATAAAATAGAGACACTGATTTGTTTACCCAGTTCGCCGACAACGACTACGTCTGGGGGCGTACCAAGCCATGAGCTTTCACTAATTTTTTTGTGTATGTGTATACAATACTGAGTATAGGGATCTATTTATAATAGAGAAACTCTAATCTAAACCTAAAGCATGTTTAGGTTATGAAACTCATTAGTAATGTCCACATCAAATCTTCTAAATTTGGTATATTAAATCTACCGGATTTATAACACTCCCCCTTGGACATTACGACATAACATGCATGTCTCATCAGAAAAATTCCACATGCTAGATAGCAACAAAATATTTATCTAGTGAGGAATGCAATTTATTGATCTTTCGGATCTAATCTTCTGGACTATTTCGAGGTTACCACTCCCCCTGAAGACAACAACCCTTTGAGCTTACGCATCCCGATACCATGAACATACTTCTCAAAAGTAGATGTAGGTAGGGACTTAGTGAACAGATCTGCTAGATTGTCACTAGATCGCACATTTTGTATGGTAATTACGCCACTCTTCTGGAGTTCGTATGGGTAGAAAAACTTTGGTGAAATATGTTTCATCAGGTTTCCCTTAACGTACCCATTACTCATTTGTGTGACGCAAGCTGCGTTGTCTTCAAATATAATGGTAGGGTATGTATCGTTCTTAGCGATACTACACGAGTCACCAATGTGTTTTACCAAGGATCTCAACCAAACACATTCTCGTGAGACTTCAAACAAAGTTATTATCTCTATGTGGTTTGAAGATGTGGTAACCATAGTTTGTTTAACCGATCTCCATGAGATCGCGGTACCACCACAGAGAAAAATGTAACCAGTCTGGGATACGGCATTGTGGGGATCAAACAAGTAGTCAGCATCCGCGTAACCTACCAAGGTTTTATCTTGGTTCCTAGGGTAAAACAATCCAAGATCTTGAGACCCTTGGAGATACCGTAGAATGTGCTTAACACCATTCCAATGTCTCCTTGTAGGAGAAGCGCTATATCTCACAAGCAAATTAACTGCAAATGCAATGTCCGGTCTAGTGCAATTTGCGAGATAGAGTAATGCACCAACAGCGCTAAGATAGGGGACTTCTGGCCCCAGAATTTCTTCTGTATCTTTTCTTGGTCTAAATGGGTCCTTATCCACTTCGAGGGATCGGACAACCATAGGTGTGTTGAGTGGATGAGATTTATCCATGTAAAATCTCTCTAATATCTTTTTCACGTAGGTTGACTGATGTATAAGGATTTCTTCCGGGAGATGCTAAATCTGCAGGCCGAGGCAATACTTGGTTTTACCCAAGACTTTCATTTCAAATTCAGCTTTTAAGATTGAACTGGCTTCTTTAATCTCTTTGCATGTTCTGATTATGTTTAGATCGTCAACATATACGGATATGATGCAAAAACCACTTTACGATTTCTTTATAAATACGCATGGGAAAGCTATATCATTTGTGTATCCCTTCTTCTGGAGGAATTCACTAAATCGATTGTACCACATTATACATGATTGCTTTAAGCCATACAATGACTTCTGCAATTTTATACTATACATACTGCGATTTTTACCATTCCTCATCTGGAGAATCTTAAATTCATCTGGGATTTTCATATAGATGTCTGCATCTAGTGATCCGTATAAATATGCAGTTACAACGTCCATCAATCTCATCTGGAGATTTAGTTTAACTACCAAAGATATTAAGTAGTGGAATGTTATTGCGTCCATTACAGGAGAATAGGTTTGATCGAAATTAATACAGGGTCTCTGTGAAAATCCTTGAGCTACTAGCCTCGCTTTGTATCTCTCCGCAGTATTGTTCTCATTTTGTTTTCGTACAAAAACTCATTTATATCCTACAGGGATAGCGTGCGCAGGTGTACGAATGATAAAGCCAAATATTTTTTATTTAGCTCTGCTTCAATTGCCTCTTTCCATTTTACCCAATCTGAGCACTTCCGGCACTCAGCTATTGACTTGGGTTCTGGATTTAGATCGTTATTTATAACGGGAATAGCAATTGTCGCTGCAAATGTGTCATCGACGATATTATATTTCTATTATAACTTTCTCTTGTATCTATGAAATTCATAGAGACTTCAACGTTTATATCAACCAGACCTTCTTTATTTCTCAGTGTACCTAGGTTTGGTCGTTCCGCAGTCCTAGTGCATTGAATATTTTGGGCACGTGCTTCATTACTAGGACGCTCGTCTTCTAAACGAGTCTCTTCTGGAGATTTCAAGTCTGACTGACCAGTTTTGCTAACTTTCATTCTAGGTGTGTTTGTATCATTTATAGGTGCATTTACTACAGGTATATGCGATTGTGTTACACCTCTATGGTCAATAAACGCGTCCGACAGGTTGTTTGCTAAATTTTGCAAGTTAATGATCTTCTGAACTTCCAGTTCAGATTCATTAGTGCGTGGATCTAGATATTGAAGATCACTTACATTCCACGTAAGTTCCCGGCATTCATTCAATTTTGAATTCGAATCTTCCCCTAATGCCGGGAAGTGATCTTCATCGAACGTGCAGTCAGCAAACCGGGCCGTTAATTGATCCCCGGATAAAGGTTCTAGGTATTTTAGGAAGGATGGAGAGTCAAATCCAACATAAATACCTAGCTTCCTTTGTGGGCCCATAGAGGTACGCTTCGTACATTATCGGAACATTCACCGCACATCCAAATATACGCAGATGAAAAATGTTTGGTTCTTTCCCACACACTAGTTGTAGGAGGGAATGATCATTTTATGCAGTTGGACGGATTTGTATCAGATGTGATGCATGTATGACTGCATGCCCCCAACATGAAGTAGGTAATTTAGAGTTCATAAGTAATGGTCAAGCGATAAGTTTGATACGTTTTATTAGCGCTTCAACAAGACCATTTTGGGTGTGGACGTAAGGTACCGAATGCTCCACTTGAATTCTCAGAGCCATACAGTAATCAGTAAAGGATTTTGAGGTAAACTAAGCATCATTATCCATACGAATCGATTTTATTGGATAATCTGGGAACTGAGCTCGAAGCTCAATAGTTTTCGCAATAAGCTTCGGAAAAGCTTGATTACGGGTAGACAACAAAAAAACATATATCCACCTAGTGGAGGCATCAATTAAGACCAAAAAATACAAGAATGGTTCTGATGTTGGGTGAATCGGTCCACAAATATCTCCCTGAATCAGTTCAAGAAAAACCGGAGACTTAAGTCCCACCTTGGTGCGCGACGGGCGCACTATTAATTTACCCTTAGAGCATGCATCACAGAAAAATTAATCGACAGGAGGGATTCTATTATTCGAAATATTATGACCAATGGAATTATATAGAATCCTACGTATCATTGTTTGTCCTGGATGACCTAACCACTGATGCCATAATTTAAAAGAGTTTGGGTCGTGAAATTTCATACTCATGGTTAGATGGAGATTAGACAGCCAAATGTAGGAATAGTACAATCCGGAAGAGAAGGATGGAAGTTTTTCAATAACTTGTTTACGGCTACCTCGAGTAATAGTCATCAAAAGGTATTCATTGTTATTCTCAGTTTCAGTTTCAATGTAATAGTCATTAGTTCTTATATCTTTAAAACTGAGAAGGGTACGCTTCGATTGTGGAAACAACAAAGCATTGTCAATTATGAGTTCGGTATCCATAGGGAGGATGATGGAGGCTCTTCCGGAGCCCACTATCATAATGTTATTGTTGATGATCTTTTCTAATCAAAGTGGTTAGTGGTTGTTTTCTCTAGTTAAGATCACCAAACAAGATCAAATGATCATGGAATTTGGCTAAGTAATGTTCAAGAAATAAATTTGCAAGAACTTGGGCAATATTTTGAATTATGGAAAAATCCCCCCCCCCCCCCCCTTCATGCAAATGAAGGGGTATTTATAGATATACAAGGAGGCTATGTGTCACTATTTTGGTGGTTTAGCCATTGGATTTATGCCAAGTGTTGAGACACTTGTACAACATCTAAACTACTATCACTTGGATGGGTGCCAAGTGTTTAGACACTTGGACCATATCTACACTAGTGACTCTTGGAGTTCTCAATGTTGTACTTGGCCTTCAAATCCACTCGGATGCCTTCCTTGGTGACTAGTTGCTTGCTTTTATATCCTCGTTGGGCGCTATGGACCTTTTGTTCGCTTCACGTTTGTGCTTGGTGCATAGTTGTTCGCCTTTTGTCTTCATCTTTAGCCTTGATTATCCATTTTTCTTGTTCTTTGTTGTGTTGGTCGCCTAAAATATATTTGAACACACTCCTGGTCGCCAGAAGACTTGACTTCCTCCAAACTCTGATGGTCGCCCGTCTCTTGATTTCAATTCATTTTCTTAATCTTTGATCACTGTTGCTCGCCTGGTCGCCTATCAACATTGCCCCCTGACTTGTTCTTTGTTAGGAAAATTATTGATTAACGAAGGACAAGGCACAATCTTGGTGATGCATGTATGTTCTTGGCGAGCAACAAATTTTTGAATTCCTTTGAGCAGGAAAACTAGCGATCATTAGGTCATTAGAGCGAACATCGGAGTACCTCGCGCGTGGGTGACGGTTGGGTTCCCGAGATCCTCGGAAACTGTAACATCATGGGCGGTCGATGACGTCATCGCCGCCCACGCGTATTCTTCTTTTGCAAATAGGGGCATATGATATTTTTCAAAAATTTCATTTTGGACCCCTTTTTTTAGCCTTATAAATACTCTTCTTTCTCTTTCTCTTTCTTTTCATTCTTTCGAATTCCTTTTCCCTCTTCTGCCATTAGAGTCTTCATTCAAGCTTTTTCACTTCGATTTTCACGAGATTCTTGGTCGATTTTGCGTGTTATCTTCAGGTAATTGTCGATTATAGTCTTTAATCTCATTTTTGCTTTCAATTTTGCTTTCATTTTTGTTATTTTCCCTCGGATATCTCTTCCACCGCCGTGTTCTCCTTAGCACCATCGTGTTCCGCCGTGTTCCGCCGCTTTCACCTGAAAATTTCTTCGTTTTTGTTCTTTCTTTAAAATCCTTTACCCCCTCATATTTTTTCGAAAATAGCCTTTCAAATGGCTTCTTCCTCGAGCGAAACTGCTTCGATTGAAATTTTTGAACGTAACCCCGGGAAGCGCCCCATGGAAGAAGTCTCCTCCCCTGCTCCTCGCCGATCTATTCGCCAAGCCCTTGCTCGGAACCCAAGAACCTTATTGGTAGACGAAGAAACGGGTTCCGAAACGTCCTCAGTTGTTCGCTCCATTGAAGCTCATGCTTCGGAGAATTCCGACGAGAAAGAGGTCCTAAACCCTGCTGGTCGCCCGGATGCAGAGGATGTTACTTCTTCTGACTTGGGGGAGGATTCGGAGGAGGTGGCCGCTGAAATTGAAGCTGAAAGCGACCATCCTGAGGTTGCGCGACCACGATTGGCTGTGACTTGGGAGTTTCTTGAGGAGATAGGCTTTCCTACCTCTAAAGTGACTCCTGAGTCCCAAATTCCTGAAGGTGTTGCTCGCCAAAACGAGTGGAAAGAGTATGCTGAGCGCTACTCAAAAACCTTCCCTGTTCGCTCACGCGTGATTATGTCCGCCGAGGTGAACACTTACACGGCGAGCAGGATATCTAGCTTGGTCACCGAGGATGATCTGGACAACATTAGATCCCAATACAAGATCCCCTACGATATTTTCTTGTATGCCCCCAAGAAAGGAGAAACTGTTGATCGCCCACCACAAGGTTGTACAGCGATCAACCTATACATACTCAACACTGGGTTCCCATTGCCGCTCCACCCCATCATTGGTCGCTTTCTGGAAGACACCAACTTGGCGATTACCCAGATTACCCCAAATGGATGGAGTATTCTGCTCGCCCTGATGATTCTTTTTGGCCTCGAAGGATATAAAAATAAACTTAGTACGGCCGAAATTCAATATGCCCTGGTCATCTCGGCTTGCAACGAGGAAGGTGTAGGCTGGTATTACGTTAAGGCGAGGACGGGGGTAAAGCTTATTGAAGGAGTCCCCAATAAAGTTAGGAGTTGGCACAATCAATTCCTATTTATTGGCGGCGATTGGCGAGCATCAGCGGACTTCTCTGGCGGCCAAGCGCGTATTAACTCCCCCGAAAGTTTTGGCATAATCAAACGTATGCCTTCTTTTTTCCTTCCTGGGACCGCGTTGGTAACTAATTTTAATTTTTTCTTCCTTGTTGTTTTGTAGGTTCAAGGGTTTTGAAGTGGGGTAATCCAGGTCTTAGCGAGGAGTTTTTATACACGTTGGCTGTAATAGTACTCTGGAACCTTGTTGGTCGTGATATTCTCCACCTTTCAAAAGCCCACTGTCGAAAGGTTGCTCAGCTATTTACGAGTCCTCATCACTTAGAGGCTCAAGCAGAGATTCCCGAAGGTAATCATTATAATTAACTTTACTCTTTTGCTCGCTTGATTGCTTGTAACTAATAATCCCTTTTGTTTGATTCTTCTTTCAAATAGATCAACGGGTGACTGTTGTCGTGCTAACTATTCCAAGATCTTATCATCTGCTCGCCGCAAGAGTAAAACAAATGGTTGCCGATGAGCCGACCAGGAAGAGACAAGATCCACCCTTGTCACTCATGCATCTCCGGGCTGGAGAAAGTATGGCCGCTCCTGCTCGCCCGCGAGCACCTGGTGGTCGCTCGAAAGGAGCCTCTAAGACTTCTACTTCCTCCCAGGTCGAGGAGAAAGAGAAAACAAAGAAGAAGGCTTCGCGGGATGACACTCGTGGTGATGGGGAGGGGGCTGATCGAGCATCGAAGCGCTCGAAGACCACTACGGAAGCGAGCAATCGTGCTCCTCGCTCTCCCGCTTCCAAACATGCCTTGCTTGAGGTTGTGAGTGAGCAGCAAACCGTTGCTGCTATTTTGAACAAGAAATCACGATCATCAGGTGATCGCTAGTACCTTGGGTATGACCCTGTAAAATTGAGGGAGTAAGTCTTCTAACCATAACTCTGATGATCGCCTCCTCGTTATGTACTTTCACTTAAGATTTTTTTTTCTTTTTTTAGGTATAAGCCTGAGGAGCACCCTGGGCGGGCAGAAGTGCTCCATCAACTTAGCTGCGTGAAGACTCCGCCTCCTTATCTGGATATCCCGGACTCCCATATCCGGCGAGCAACAGAGATGGTTCCTCGCTCTTGGACCAAAACTTGTGAAGAAATTATCCAAGAGAAGACCACAAGCGACAATGCCCGCCTGATGGCCTACAACACCAGTCATCAAGCCGTGATGGCTCAAAGACTCCTCGACCAGATTGTGCTCTTGGAGAGGACAAATCGCAACCTTGGTCGCAAGATTGAAGGCTTCGAGGTGGAGAAGGCCGCCGCTTTGAAGAAGAAGGACAACGAGCTCGCCCAAGAAAAGGCCGATCATGCCAAAGCGGTGGCCAATCTGGAGCAAATGTACAATGCCTCTGTGGCCAGCGAGCAATTTGCCCTGAACCAGTCAGAGAAGTTGTCTCTCGAATTGGGGGTCGCCGATGAGCGAGCAAAAGTGCTAGAGGGTGAGAAGACGACTATGGTCGCCCAAATCGAAGAGCTCCAGGCTGAAGTCGCCCGTCTTCAACAAGAGAAAGCTGGCCTGATCGCTTATGACATTTATGCTCAGGACGTGGCCGACAATATCAACTTGGGGTACGTATGTGCTTACGCCGAGAGTCTGAGGTCAGTGAAGTTCGCCTTGGACCATAAATTGGATGTCTTTGCCACTGCCAAGAAGGACTTCATTGACTATGTCAAAGACAACCCCATTGGTGCCTGGTTCTCGGTTCCAGTGGCTGATCTGGAGGAGATGGGTGTCCCTTTGGACATCTTTGGGGAGGACGTTCAGATTATTCCTCCCCAGTTCTCGGGCGAGCAGCCGAGCAAAGAGGCAGAAATCTTTGATGAGCTCCATTCTCTCCCCATGACTCCTATTGATGGAGCGGGCACCTCGGCTGCAGCGGCCACGATCACTCCCACTTCTGACGCGGCACCCATTGCTCCGGCGACCACGGATGCACCTCCAGCCCCTCAAGCTTGAAGATTTTTGTTGTTTTTCTCTAGATTTGTGTTAGGACCATTCTGTACTTTTGCTTCCTTTTTGTTGTAATACCTTGCTCTTTTAATGAATGAATAATTTGGAAGTATTCACTATCTTCTTGCTTTGTTTATATTTTTATTTCTCGCCTGTTCATTTTTTGCACTATTGTTCGTCTCAAATCTTTGTGCAAATTTTGCGAACTTAGTATTTTTCCTTTTTAGGATAAGCATCTTTGTGCTTAGTGATCGCTTGATCATCTTAGATGGGCTCTTTTTGTCTTTTAAAAGACTTAGCCTTAGATAATTCAGGCCTCATGGTCCCTTTACGGACTTGGCCTTACATTTCTTTGTTTCCAGCGCTGTTGCTCGCCCCCCTTTTGCCCGGTTATTTTGAGCGAGCAACTTTGCTTTATATAGCGAACAATTTAACAAATTGATCCATGTAACAAAAGTTCTACATACACCCATAAAATTTTAAAAGTTTCAATGTGCTTACAACTTTATACAAATAACGCAAAAAAATTTTAACTATACAATATATGTCTACTGATAGTACTTCTTTAATAGAGCTGCGTTCCAGGAGTATTGGGCCGAATTGCCTTTCATGTCTTCTAAGTCATAAGTGTCGTTGTCCCATCTCTGAGTTATCCTGTATGGGCCCTCCCAATTCGGTCCGAATACCCCTGGTGGTGGTCCCAAAACTTTTTTAAGAACGAGATCTCCAATCTTGAACTCTCTAACCTTTACTTGCGAGTTGTAATACTTTGCGATCCTTCTCTTGTATATTGCGTTTTTCATCTCTGTCGAGATCCTTTTTTCTTCAACTAAGTCCATTTCTGCAGCCAGAGCTTTGTCGTTTGCCTGCTCATCGAACATTGATGTTCGTTCTGTTGGAACCTTCAACTCTACAGGTATCACTGCTTCAATACCAAATGCCATGGTGAACGGGGTTTCGCCGATACTCATTCTGTGAGATACGCGATATGCCCATAACATTTCTGGTAGCTCTTCCGACCATTTTCCTTTCTTGTCCACTAACCGGATTTTCAGTATGTGTTTGATTATTTTGTTTACTGCTTCGACCTGACCGTTAGATTGAGGATGGTATGGAGTTGAAAAATGTTTTTTTATTCCCCATTTCTCACAAAAGCTTCTTATTTTCTTGCCTTCGAATTGTCGTCTGTTGTCAGTCAAAATCGCCTGTGGGACTCCAAGCCGACATATGATGTTTTTCCATATGAAACTGGTCATTTTTTCCTGTGTAATTGTCACGAGTGCTTCTGCCTCGGCCCACTTTGTGTAATAATCCACGGCCACCACCGCGAACTTTACATTTCCTTTTCCTATTGGGAAAGGTCCTATAATGTCGATTCCCCATTTCGCGAATGGCCATGGACTATTGACTGCTATCATCTCGGTTGGTGGCTTGTGGATACTGGGGGCGAAGATTTGGCATCTGTGACAAGTTTTCGCAACTTTGATAGCGTCCTGCAGTAATGTAGGCCAGTAATACCCTTGTCTTACTGTTTTGTAAGCCAATGCCCGCCCCCCAGCATGGTTTCCACAAACGCCTTGATGAATCTCTTGTAAAACCTCTTGACATTTTTTTCTTGTTAAGCACTTCAGTAGCGGGAGTGAGAATCCCCTTTTGTAAAGTTGGTTATCCATGATTGTGAACCTTGCTGCCCGCTTGCTCATCTTGGCTGCTTCCAGGGGGTTCTCTGGGACTTCCCCATCACGGAGATATTTGACGATGGGTATTCTCCAGTCATCCTCCTCAGATTCTTCATTCACTTGATTAATTTTGTAATCATATGTTGATGGTTGACACATTTTTGAGATGGTGACTTCTGACAACTCTGTCGGGCCTGTACTGGTAGCCAGGCGAGCAAGTGCATCTGCTTGAGCATTATTTTCTCTTGGTATTTTTTCGATGAAAATCTGCTCGAACATGGATGCTAGATGTGCTACGATCCTTTGATAGAACACCATATTTTCATCCTTTGCTTCGTATTCTCCCCGGACTTGGTTGACTATCAGTTATGAATCCCCGTATATTTGTAGTCTTCTAACTCCGACTGCCAATGCTAGACGGAGTCCGGCTATCAACGCTTCATACTCGGCTTCATTGTTTGTCGCCATGAAATCGAATCGGATAGCTGAAGTGAAGACCTGTCTGTCAGGACTTATCAGAACTATTCCTGCCCCCGATGCTGTGTTTGTAGATGATCCGTCAACGTACATGTGCCAGGGATGATTATGTCCTCTCGTCGGATCTTGGGGGAAAGTTAGCTCGACTATGAAGTCGGTTAATGCTTGCCCCTTGATCGTTGTTCGAGGAGCATATGAAATTCCGAACTGGCTGACTTCCAAGGACCACTTTAGGAGGCGACCGGCTGTGTCAGGTCTGTACAATATCTGTCTTAGCGGAAATGTTGTGAGGACTTCCACCTGGTGATCAAAGAAATACGGGCGGAGCTTTCTAACGCTCATCACTAGCGCGTATGCCAACTTTTTGTTGGCGAGTACCTGAGCTCTGCTTCATGTAAGGCTTGACTTACGTAGTAGATGGGCAGGTGGAACTTCCCCTCTGCTCGAACGAGTACTGAGCTGATTGCGACCTCCGAAGCTGCCAGGTACAAGTATAATTTCTCCCCTGGGATTGGCTTGGCAAGAATTTTTGTATCGCTGAGGTATTCTTTCAGCTGTTCAAACGCTCGCTGATAGGCATCCGTCCATTGAAACTTTCCTTTCTTGATTGCCTCGAAGAATGGTCTACACTTGTCTCCAGATCTTGAGACGAACCTATTCAATGCTGCCAGACACCCTGTCAGCCGTTGCACTTCCTTTATTGATCTGGGCGGCTGCATTTCTATGATTGCTTTCACCTTCACCGGATTTGCCTCAATTCCTCGTTGGCTGACTAGATGTCCCAGGAATTTCCCGGAGTGGACTCCGAAATTGCTCTTCTTGGGGTTTAGTTTCATGTTGTAGGTCCGGAGTATTTCAAATGTTTGGGCCAGGTGTTGCAAGTGATCTTCTTTCTTTGGGCTCTTAACAACAATTGCATCCACATACACTTCCATTGTCTTTCCGATGTGGTCATCAAACATCTTGTTGACCAACCTTTGGTAAGTAGCTCCAGCGTTGATCAACCCGAATGACACCCTCTTCCAGCACAACAAATTTTTGTTAGTGTAAAATGTTGTGTGTTCCTGGTCGTCCGGATGCATCGCGATCTGGTGATATCCTGCGAATGCATCCATGAATGTGAGGAGCTCATGTCCGGCTGTGCCATCAACCAGTTGGTCGATATGTGGTAACGGGAAGTTATCCTTTGGGCAAGCGGCGTTTAAGTCGGTAAAATCGATGCACAATCTCCATGCCCCATTTACTTTTTTGACCAACACCGGATTTGCTACCCATTGCGGGCACAAAGCTTGTCTAATCAGATCGTTGTCCAGCAACTTCTTGACCTCCACGTCGAGCGCTTCATACTTGTCGGGTCCAAACTTCCTCCTCTTTTGATGGATTGGCTTTTTCCTCGGGTCAATGTTGAGTCTGTGGCAGGCATGCTCAGGGCTAATGCCCACCATATCTGCATGCGACCATGCGAACACATCGAGATTTGCTTTAAGGAACTCCGTCATTTTGGATCTGTACGGCTCCGGGAGCTCAGATCCTATGAAGAGTTCTAAGCTCTCTTGGTTCGGGTCGACCTTTACTGCCTCTAACTCTTCAATCGGGGTAGCCCTCCGTTTTTGGTCTTTCCAAAGCGGGTCAACGATGGGCCCTTCCATGCTCAATTTATCCTCAACCTACATTGGTTCCGCACTCAGCCGTGGTTCAATATCTTCCATCTCACTGTTGGCCGGTGCTGCATGCCCTACTCTGTTGTTAGCCGATGTGACTTCATTTCTCTCCTCGCTTGGTTGCTCATCTCTGCACATCTGCTCGCCACCACTCTGCTGCTCGTCCCTACACAGCTGCTCATCTCCGCACAGTTGCTTGCCTCGGTATAGCTGCTCGTCTACCTCCATCATCTCTGTATCGATAGAGTCCATGGTTTCGTTGGGAGTGGATGACTTATCTTCACCACAGTTGCTCAACTGTTTATCCACCATGCTGACTCTGTGATCTTTGGGTTGAAGTTGTAAGAGGCATTCACGAGCTTTCTTCTGGTCACCTTTGATCGTGCCTGCACCTTTTGATGTGGGAAATTTTACACAATAATAGTACATCGAAACGGCGGCCTTAAATTCATGCAAAAAAGGACAGCCGAGGAACCCATTGTAGGTGGACTGTTGATCTACAACTAGGAAGTCTACCATCCTACTCAGCCTCCTTTCAGGGTCCTCGACCGATACAAGTTCAACTGCTAGCGTAATTATTCCTAATGGGACGGTCACAGCATTTCCGAATCCCACTATTCTATGATCACAATCCTTTATGTATTCAACACATTCTCCTAGCTGATCCACCGTGCTTTTGAATAGGATGTTCGTGTAAGAGCCAGTGTCAACAAGCAGACGGTGTACCTTCGTTCCCATGATGTTAGCACAAATGACTAACGAGTCGTTGTGGGGGGTGAGTACCCCGTCTAGGTCTTTTTCTGAAAAACTAAGGTTCCCGATTCGTTTGGTTGATGGATTTATACCGACCTCCATCACTTGCGCTACTGCTCTCAATTCTGCTTTCTTTCTCCTTTTTGACATGGGTGGTCCCCCATCAGAACAACCGGCCACCGGCCCAAAAGGTCCTAGCATTAGGATCTCCGGGATTGGTCTCGCTGGGGTTGTTGGGACTTTTCTTCCTTTCTTACCTGCCCTGCTTGGTTGCTCGCTGCTACCATCATCGTCTGAGCTGGACGGAGTTATTGTTCTCGGCCTCTTGCCCGGTTCTCTTTTCACGAACTCAGACAATTTCCCTTCCTCATAGAACCTCCATAATTGTTTTAGCAAATCTCGGCATTCACTGGTGAAGTGGCCGATACTCTGACGATATGCACAGTATTTGTTCGGGTTCAATTTTCCTCTTTCTTGCCTTATTTTTCGTGGCTCTGATAACATCTCATTTTCCTTGACATTATTGTACACAACGTCCACCTACATTGTGAGGACTTGATTCAACTTTTCTTTTAACTCTGCTCCCTCGTTGAACGACTTCATATTCTTTGGAGCCTTGTAGTCATTTCCTCCAGTTTTCTTGCCAAACTTCTTTGGGTCAGCTTTATCTCCCATTTCTTTGTGTAGGGCTTCCTGCATCGATACGTGGATTCCTGCCTTGTGTCTGAATTCTGCATACGTCTTTGGACAAGTCAGATGCATCTCTTTCCATAGATCGGTTCCTTTCTTCAATCCAGCCATCACTGCTACTATCTTCGTATCCTCACTCACCATCTCGCCCTCCAGTAGAACTTTATCGAATCTTTCCAGAAACTGTTTATCCGACTCCTCGTCTCCTTGCTTGATGTCTGCCAACCGGTGTCTGTGGGTCAAGTAAGACCCGACAGTTGAGAAATGAGACAGAAACTCCTTGCTCAGTTGGGCGAAAGAGCTGATGGAGCTGGGAGCCAGTGCTGAAAACCACCTGTGCGGGCCATCTCCAAGGGTGAGTGGGAAATTTCGATACTGTGTGGCGTCAGTTACCCACATTGAGATCATGAAGTCCGAATACTTCGTCACATGAATACGGGGGTCCGACGTTCCTTCGTACAAATTGATGGCTGGAAACTGTATCTTTTTTTGGATCGGTGCATTGAGGATTGACGGAGATAGTGGTGAGGATGGGAGAACGGTTGATCCGACACCTCTCTGAGATTCCAACTGCTTTTGCAATTCCTCGATTGCTTTTCTCATTTCTTGCAATTCACTTGGGGGAGTCCTCCCGTTGGAAGGCTGTTCATCGTGATTGAGTTCGATGACTCCCTCATGACGCAGTCCCTCACCAACTGAACGTTTCTCCTGAGTTGTTCTCCTAGCAGCGTTGGTAGCTCCGTTTGGCCCTAATCGGCCGAAAGCTGATCTCCTGATCCGGTCATGTACTGATGTGCGAGCAGCTGGGCGTGGTTGTTCCTTGTTCCTCCTGGATGGTTCCCTCCTAGTCATGTTCCTCGTTCCTAGCCTTTCCAAAGCACTTGTTCGGGAGGTACTTTTGCTTGACTCACCTGCTCGACTCGGTGATGATTCTCCTCGACTCCCTAAACGCTCGCTTATGGGAGCTTTCCCTTTATTTTTACGAACTTCGGCACTGTCAGCCTCATCATAGCGCACATCCTCCCGCATTTTGCTCCGCTGCTCGCCTGTTCGGTTCTGCTGCTCGGCTGGTCGCCCTCGGGGCATGCGATGGCCCAATCTGCTCTTGTTGTTTTTGCAGCGATTGAAGTACGGCTATTGTTTTTGCTAGCTCCTCGGGATTTCGGGCAAGGGCTTCCACTTCCGGGGGAATCGTGTCAATAGTAAGTTGGACGTTCCTCCTAGAGGTCGTTCTAACTGTCCTCGCATGTCCTTCGGTGGACGAAACCCTAGTCCTTGATCTATAACTCGGAGATGCACTTGATGGTCGATCTTCTTGCGATCTTATCATTTTGATTGCTAAAATATGAGTGATAAGCAAAGGATTGAGGTGGTCTTGCTTCCAACAAACACCTTTCTTAAGAGTTACTAGCCTTGTATGTATGAATATGGTGGTTTGAAAACCCTAGTTCATACACACATGCATTCAAACTCTTAAAGTGATGTATATATGGATAGATTTGCTCTGAATAGTGTGCACACTTGATTTCCGGTGGCTTCTTCCCGGATTCCGGCCAAATTTTGCAGATTCCGGTGAAGATCTTCAAACTTTCTTCGATTTTTTTTTTACGAAACAAAGGTTCGAACCCTTAGCGCCAATTGTTGATGATCTTTTCTAATCAAAATGGTTAGTGGCTGTTTTCTCTAGTTAAGATCACCAAACAAGATCAAATGATCATGGAATTTGGCTAAGTAATGTTCAAGAAATAAATTTGCAAGAACTTGGGCAATATTTTGAATTATGGAAAAATCCCCCCCCCCCCCCCCTCTTCATGCAAATGAAGGGGTATTTATAGATATACAAGGAGGCTATGTGTCACTATTTTGGTGGTTTAGCCATTGGATTTATGCCAAGTGTTGAGACACTTGTACAACATCTAAACTACTATCACTTGGATGGATGCCAAGTGTTTAGACACTTGGACTACACTAGTGACTCTTGGAGTTCCCAATGTTGTACTTAGCCTTCAAGTCCACTCGGATGCCTTCCTTGGTGACTAGTTGCTCGCTTGTATATCCTCGTTGGGCGCTATGGACCTTTTGTTCGCTTCACGTTTGTGCTTGGTGCATAGTTGTTCGCCTTTTGTCTTCATCTTTAGCCTTGGTTATCCATTTTTCTTGTTCTTTGCTGTGTTGGTCGCCTAAAATATATTTGACCACACTCCTGGTTGCCAGAAGACTTGACTTCCTCCAAACTCTGATGGTCGCCCGTCTCTTGATTTCAATTCATTTTCTTAATCTTTGATCACTGTTGCTCGCCTGGTCGCCTATCAACAGTTATCATTGGCTATCGTAGTTACATCCCCTTTCTTTCTACCAAGTTATGAAAATACTTCCTATCTCTTAAGATTGTGTGTGTGGTGGCGCTATCTACCAAATATAAATCACAATTTGTATCCATTATGTTAGAGGAAAAAGTTCAAACCTAATAGTTGATATGTTTACAAGTCGTGTATAAGAATAGCAATATCCACATAAATTTAACGGATAGCATATATTAAAGTGAACATATCAAAGCTAAATCATAAATGTCATAATAAAATATCCAAAAATAGGATTCACATAAAAATATCTTAATCAAAATAAAGTACTAAAATGGTCAAATATTCGAATTACTCATTCTCTCCATAGTCGTTGTCATGGTCATATTCTGCTTCAGGCTGGCTGGCATGTTGAGATTCGACCTTAGGGGCCTTCCCCTTGTCGTCCTTTTGCTGCTTTAGATAAGCCTCAACCAAATGCTTGGGAGTTCGACACGTGCAAGACCAATGGCCTTTGCATCCGCATCTGTGGCAGGACTTCTCAATCTCGTCTTGAGAGCCAGATTTTTGTAGAGCAAAATTCGTGTTGGGTATACCCTTTTCATGATTCTGAGTTTGATTATTGTGCGAGGTTCCATGACCACCAAATGTACTACGACCTCGGCCTTTAGCCCAAGTTCTTTTACTTTCTCTCCCTCTTCCACGCTTGCGACCACTCATATTTCCTTGAGCTATAGCATGTGCTTCGGGCACTGCTTATGAGCCAACTAACCTCGAATTATATTCATCATAAGAAGTTGGTTGTGTTTTTCTGCTACTAGAAGTGCAGAAACTAGCTCAGAGTGTGTAGTGAGATTTTTGGCCCTGTACTGCTGCTGCAGTACAAGGTTGCTAGCGTGGAACAATGATAGAGTTTTATGTATCAACAGGGATACAATACGGTGCAAGGCTGGATTGTACTCCGTCATAAACTTAAAGTCTTGAAAATGGAGGTTCAACCAATCGTATTGTGACTGAGGGAGGAGTATATCATTTTGTTGGAAACGGTCCTTCTGGGACTTCCACAACGCTCTGGGTTCCTTTTCAGTCAGGTATTCATTTTTCAGATCCTTATTCAGGTGATGCCTGAGGAAAATTAATATTTTCGTCTTCTGGGCGTTAGTTGATTTCGAACTTTCGACAATGGTTTCGCTCAACTCACTTGAGTCTAGATGGATCTCGACATCTAGAGTCCATGTCAGGTAATTACTACCATCAAGAGCAAGCTCATCGAATTCTCTTTTGGTAATATCGGACTTTCTCATTATAATTTTTAAAGTGACATGGTGAGTTTTGTGACCTTTTGTTGACAACGGAGAAATAAGGATTTATTTGATCATGTTCAAGCACATAGAATCAAGAATTGGGCGTCGTCTACCCAAAACATAATTTACGGTCCGACAAGTACTGGACACCGCCTACCTAAACAATATATGCGGACTATAAAATAAGGACTATGTGCAAAAGTAATAATGCATGCAAGAGTATTAATCATAAAAGCATGCGCATATAAAAATTAAGCACATAAAGTAATAATTTATTGAGAACTAATTTTAAAATTAATTCAAAAAATTTGAGTTTAATTATTATGCAAAGAATTATTACTTTTAATTTTCAAGTATTTTCGAAACTTGATAAGTTAAACTAAGGACTCAAATTATACTAGGAAAAATAATATAAGGCCAAAAAATAAACAATAAGTCCAATCAATTAATTTAAAAAAATTGGCTCAAAAGTTAAAAATTCCTGATTCCAGCCCATAAAAGGGGCTGCAGGCCCAAAAGGTAAAAAAAAAAATTGCTTTGGACGACACAATTTGCATTGGGCCTATTTGGCCCAACAAGTTGGGCAGGGCTACGCGGAAGAGGGAACAGGGCAGGGCAGGGCGCATGGGGGCCACGACGGCGGAGCTTCAGAGCTCAGGACGGCGGAGCGCGAGGCTCACGCTGAGCCATCGTCGCCCGGCGGTGCGCTGCTTTTGGTCGCCGCTCGACGCCGTGGCGGCGGAGCAGCGGAGGAGAGAGGCGCGCTCTAGCCGGCGGTGCGCAGCCATTCGCGGCGCTCGGCGGCGCACGATGGAGGCACGGCCGACGGCCCGCGACCGTCAGGGCTCGCGGTCGTCAATGCTGGCCTCTCGCACGCGGTGGCGCTCGACAACCTGGTTGCCCTTAGCGGTGGCGCTGGACGTCCTGGACGCTCGCGGCGGCGCGGGAGGCCCACGGCGGCGGCACACAGAGCCCGGTGGCCCCCGGCGGCGGGCGCCAGCGGTAGCCTTCGGCACTGTATGCGTAATTAATTTTTTTTCTTTCGATCCGATTAATAAACTATTGCAAACAATAATACAGATGCAATGTATAAATTAAGTGCACAGTAAATTCATAACACATATTGATCTAAAAATTGATACGATAATTAATTATCATGCTATTGAAAAATAAATTGAGATTCGTACCGATTAGCTTCGGACAGAGACTCGTGCTGATAGAGACACCGATTTGTTTACCCAGTTCGCCGATAACAACTACGTCTGGGGGCGTACCAAGCTAGGAGCTTTCACTAATATTTATGTGTATGTGTATATAATACTAAGTACATGGATCTATTTATAATAGAGAAACTCTAATCTAAACCTAAAGCCTGTTTAGGTTATGAAACCCATTAGTAATGTCCACATCAAATCTTCTAGATTTGGTATATTAAATATACCGGATTTATAACATATATAATAAAACACAAATTCTTGTATACAATTGGATTTTGAATCCAATTTCAAATCAAGTTTAACTCTTCAAAGCTCATTAAGTAAGGCTTTGAAAAGACAAATTTGATTTGAAATTAGACTCAGAATCCAAGTGCATGCTATGCACTTCGATTTTGAGAATCAATTGCAAAAAATATATAGTTCGGTGTTTATTGTGTGTTTTGAATCAATAATACCATAAACAGTAAACAACGATACCCCAAGTAATAATCAGTAATATCAGAGAAATAACAATACCCTAAGTAATAGTCAGTAATACCCTAAACAGTAATCAATAATATCTTAATTTTTTTATATATTTCTAACTAAAAAAATCAAAATTAAAATTTAAAATTCAAATGCATGACATACACTTGAGTGTATACAAAAATTTGTAATTAAACAATCTATATATTAGATGTACGTGTATTAAAATTCTAAATAAGAATTAAATAATAAAACATACCATAAAATAGGAATAGTGGAACATATTTATTAAACTGATCAGTATAGATATTGAATAAATATAGAGTGAAATTGATTCATATACAAATTAAAATTATTAAAGAATGTTAATTATTTAATTTATTAAAGAGTATTAGTTATTTTGCCAGGAGGATATGAGTTGTTTTCGTTGAAGAGTATGAATTGGAAAACACACTAATATTCTTTGATGAAAACAACTAATAACCTTCAAACTAATATTTTTCAGCAAAAACAATTCATAATCTTCGATAAAAATAACTGATACCCTTCAATGGTTCATATATGAATCATTTTCACCCAATAGTTTGTGATAGATATTATCTTAGTTTTAATAAATACTCGTCTATGTATAATCAGTTTTTTTCCTTGTCTTTTCGTATATATTTTTCTACCACGTGCTATTTGTTTATTCGTCCATATGTGAGTCGTGAGCTATCATTTTCTACGTACGTAGCCATGTAGATATTATCTTCGTTTGTTTTATTATTGGAATTTATATTGTGTGAACCATATAACGTTCACCTAAAACCAGCCATTTTAAGTATTTAAACTTTTATATTGTGAGTAATTCTCTTGTACACTTGGTATATGGTACACTCACTCAACAATTGATATTATTTACAAGAGTAAGTCTCTTGTGCATTTGGTATATGATGCACTCACTCAACAGTTGATACCGTATACACTGAAAAGTTAGTGCCAATTACACTGAAAAGTTTACACTGAAAATCAATTTTCAATGTAAACTTTTCAATTTTCAGTGTAAACTTTTCAGTGTAATTAAGACTAACTTTTCAGTGTAATTGTGACTAACTTTTTAGTATATACAGTATCAACTGTTGAGTGAGTGCACCGTGCACTTGGTGCATATGAGACTTTGCCTATTTACATTGAAAAATTGATCCAAATTACACTGAAAAGTTAGTGTAATTTTTTCAGTGTAATTAGAACCAACTTTTCAATGTAATTGAGACCAACTTTCAATGTAAACAATATCAACTGTTGAGTGAGTTCACTGTGCACTTGGTACTTATGAGAGTTTGCCTTATATTATATAATCAATATGCATTATTAACGTTACCTCTTCAATCACAATCTACTCCAGAAAAATAATTCTCGTGGAAATTAGTATTTAAATTCGTTTACCTCATTCTTCTTTTTGTTTTCAACTTAGAAGCTATTCAAAGAAAACCCATAGGAATAATACCAAATTTATTATAGATATACTCATAAAATATTACTTCAACCCTTCCTAATTACAATCGTAATTTTTACATTTTTTTTATTGAATAGTTTACAAAGTAGTATACATTTATTTCCTGTTATAACGAGCTAAACTACGAGTAGTTTTAATATGCACTTGAATTTTAGAAAAATTACCCCAAGCAGAAATCAATAATGCTCTAAAAAATAATTAATAATACCTCAATAAAAATTATTAATCCCCCAAGAAGTAATCAGTAATACCTTAATTGCAAAAAAAAAAAAAAAAATATCGTTCAAAGTTTTAATATGTATTTAAAAAAAATCAAAATTGAAATCAAAATTGACTTTAAAATCCAACTACATGACGTGCACTCAACTAGAATTTGTGTTAAACACTATAACTGTTACAAAGTCAGCATGATTTGTTTTCGCCTCGCTCGGGTATGCAAAGTCAGCATGAGAAAACATACACAATTTTCCTTAGGCACGCAAAAATTCAATTTTCTTGAATGTGATTATTTGACATTATTAGGAAATTCCACTTGAGATTATGATAGCTTCTCCTAGTCCAAATTTGAAATTTTGAATTTTTATTTTTTCCAAGTATAATCTCTCTAATCACTCATTCTCATATACACCAGGTACACGAATCTTAAATTCTTACACCCGCCATGTTTCCTTAAATTAGTCTTCGCATTACGTTTTGAGTGAAATTAAATCTACACATTCAGTCATGCTTATCTACATGTCTCAGTTATATTAACATGCACACTTAACCAATGTGTTCAATTGCACAGTGCAACGAATGCA
The DNA here is from genome assembly GCA_947034835.1 of Ballota nigra. NCBI lineage: Eukaryota > Viridiplantae > Streptophyta > Magnoliopsida > Lamiales > Lamiaceae > Ballota > Ballota nigra. The sequence goes on along the minus strand of OX344729.1, from coordinate 74,380,232 downwards.
CATGAGACTCTGACTCTCTAATACTACCAACTAAACCTACCATTTAACCTACATCTCAATTTACATTTTCAATACCAATATTACATTTTCACATAATATTGCCTACAAAATACAAATGTAGAGGTATTAATTTAAATTCCAAATTCAAGAATTAAAAACAAAATTTTCTTAAACTCATTTAAACCAGAGTCAAACATACTAGTTATTGTTCAAGCAGAGAACCAAATTTCCTTCTAAAAGAAAAACATATTCCTGGCTGTCAGAATGCTCACAAGTTGTCAACAAAACAGAAGATGCTTAAAAGAAGACTTATAATTGACTCTGAAACTAAATACTCTGATAATAAACTCATAAAATATATCATAATAATCACTCGAGCACATTGATTGATTCTCAAGCATGAAATAACTTCAAATTTGCACTGGGGAAAAAGAACATTCATCACAGGAAACAACTTCCTTATGAAGAAAGGGAGCCCTATCAAGATCAGATCACATACAATCTTGCTTCCTATCAAGATTTCCCATTCATGAAACCACCTTAAATATTCATATACCTTGTTAGAAAACACAAGAGCCATTATCTGGACTGCCTGAATTCCCTTAAGCTCACAATTGAGACCTTTTTCTTGACCTCAAAAGTGATCTTCTCTAAATCAGCAGCAGTTGCCAGATGACCGTAAAACACCCGTGTTTTATCCCCAGTCTTGGGATCCAATTTCACGAGGTTGGGGTTTTTATCGTCGTCCTTACCGGGAGACGAGGGCTGCACGCGGGCCCAATCCTTTCGCCCCCGCTTGTCTCTGGCGAAAAAATCGGCCATCTTTAGAGCATCCATTAATCCCGTTTCATCGGCCGAGAACTTCACCACATGAATGCCCAGATGACCTTCTCTCGCATACATGGACACCGACTTCCCGGTTGCGAACCCAAGTTCTATAAGGCAGGATTCACACAAGAAGATGGAATAAGGATCCCAATATTTTAAAATCACATCAAAAGATTTAAAATAATTCAGCATAAGTAGGAATTCAATGACTAATTTCATCATTGTGGCAGAAATTTTTCTTATTATCAATAAAAAAAGTTTGAAATATCACTCTTCATCTAATTTTACTCCCTCTCTCTTCCATCGGATCCCCATCACAAGATATATATAACAAGTAGCTCTATATTTCCATCTCTACGTGCAAGTTTAAAACTGTTCTAACAAGGTATAGGAGGACAATGCATGAGCAATTGACAACAAAATTATTGATTAGCTAATCAGGAAGAAACAATTGCAATCAGTCTAGCAAGTCCAAAAAAGAAAACAATTCCTAATATACTCAAATTACAGCCATGGAATTTACACATGACAAGCATAACCTGGCAAAAGCAAGATGTGTTGCCACACATACAATATTAAAAACCCAACATCTTTGAAAAAAGAGGGCTTTAATCTTAATGCTTGAAACTAAACCTAAAGACATTTCTTCAATACCTCACACCCAACAAGAGATGGAGAGTTATAACAGAATTATAAAATTTCAATGCCTAAATAAGCTGACAAGATTTCAACAAAATCAAGGCCGGAAGAAAAGCTCAATTCACCAACCCTTTCTCCCGTAAAACATGCATGCTGATCACCAAAAAGCTTGCAAGTACAAAACAATGGGATGCAAGAGTGTATCAATCTGACATAAAACGCCATCCAGTAATGAGTTCCAAGTGACGAAGTGGTTAGAGCTCCACTACCTATGACCAATAGGTCATGGTTTCGAGCCACAACTTTACCGATAAAAAAAAAAACTGAGTTCTAAGTCCTAAACAATACTAGTGTATAGTACCCACTCAAAGTGTAGACAGAAGAAGACTGTAACCTAGCACAAGATGTCTAATCCTAGCATAAGGATTCCAAAAGTCATGACACTCCCGAAAAGCTCCTCATCAACTACAAGCCAAAAGTCTAGCAAAAGTCTAGATATCATTAAGTGCACCCACAAGGGGACGAGGATGGGGGGGGGGGGGGGGGGGGGGGAGGGGGGGGGGTTAACTTTCTAAATATGGCCCCCCTCCCCCCCATGGAAGATTCTAGATCTTCCCTGCAAAAAGTAGCTGGATATTCTCATTAAGTAAGGCAAGATTATCTTAGAACTGGCCACTGGGAAACCTAATGTTACTATGATAACTGCAAGAACACCAGAAAGGGTCTTTCTTATTGACAAGTAGTAGGCAAAGCTAAATCAGCAGTATCCTCCCTTCAAATAACCATGATACTGATGGTAAACAAATTGATCGGGTTGAGCAAAATAATAAAAGACAATTGATTAAACAAGAAAGATAATGATAACACTTCAAGGATGCTATAAACTACACAAATCCACTAGTGATGCAGCTACGTGAGATGACAAAAAAGTTGAAAGAAGATCTCATTCACCAACAAAAAAAGAATGGGGTTGTGCGATACCTCTAAGGGAACTATCCATTGCTCTGTTTCCTAAACCTTCTGTACGTCCGTCTTTACCTTTTCCTGTGACGGTATTATGGATTAAAACAGTAGGTGGCCATATAATCAGATCGTCAAGGGTTGCTTCTGCATCATCAACGGATAAATTCTGATAGGCTTTTGAGTTATCAGGAGGCATCAAATAGTTCCAGCCCATCAGAATGCACAAAGCCTTATGAAAGGCCAGGTGATCCACAAGTTGGTCAGCTTTGTCTGAGTTGTACACATGCATGATAAGACTATGTGCGTCTTGAAAATCTTTTGAAGACCTGTATGTTCATGTCAAAACCGTGTAGTAGTCTCAGACACAGACACAATTTCTCCACAATAATAAGATAATAGGATGGTAAATACAGCACTATTTGCATTTGGCCTGGTAATTTGAATTGAGTTCGAATTCTTATACACACAGTTTACAGTTACAGCAAGCAACTAAGAGATTAGATAGATATGTGAGAACCACCAAAGAAATATTTCTAAGTATATGGCACCAATTATTCATTAAGATACATTGTATTTCCTTTCACTCACTTATGTATTGTATCTCCAGTCTTAACATCACCCTATCAACAAAAATGAAGCCATATTTTCATTGTGAGGAGTTAGGCTTTTACGGTATATTCAAATTCAGCAATAAAACGTGTCTTCAAGCAATAAAAATGGGCTTAATGCCTTAAGCCACAAACATGGTAAATAAAACAATAACCTTACCAGTAAAGAAATATACTACTTATTACTCCCTCCATCCCCCTATTTACTTGTTGTTTGTGTTACGCAAAAATATTAAGACAAGTAGTACAATATAGATATAATACAAGTGATGTGATGGAAAGAGAAGAAAATATATGTATTATATAGATAAAGTATAATTGATGTGTAAGTAGGAGTAATGTATGAGAATATAAAATTGAGTCTTATTTGCAAAAAAGGAAACAGGAAGTAAATAGAGGGACGGAAGGAGGGAGTAGTAATTTAGTAATAACTTAAGAATTTTCAACTTCGGAACAGTGGACGATTGTGATGGGAGGGAGAGAGAGACTATCAGTCTAAACTGTGAAAACCAGTGGAGAATGGTGACAATGGAGGGGGTCCTTGAAGGATGGTGGAGGCAAAAAGAGTATCTTTGCAATAATTTAAACATTGACATAGATCTAAGCACATAATGAGGAGTCCTATTATTCGAAACAAAAGCATATGATAACATAAATATAAGATCTCTGAAAACTAAAAATCAATAGCTTTATTGCATCTGCAATAAATATGGGGATAATACACAATAACTTTCTCAAACTCATCCATTAATAGGGTATGAGAATCGCATCAAATTCATCCATTAAGCACATAATGAGGAGTCTTGTCTTAACAAACAACACTTATAAGATAACACAAACACACCGGGAAATGCTAAAAATACAATAGCTTTGCTACATCAACAACACCAACACAAAGAAAAAAGTTTGAAGTAGCATATTAACACATGTGATTTGCTAGAGAATCGCTTAGCAATATACCAGGTACAACAATTTCAGCAATCTATCAGGGTACAACAATTTACCACTTTGCTATTAGTTGTTTATTTCAAGAATGGGCTGAATCCAATCAGCTCTGCCCTAGATTAACAACAAATAATTTGGTTATATTGATTTTGGGTGGTGGTTAAAGCACTAAAAACAAACAAAGATGTTACACATAACAATTAGATTAGGAATTGTGACTTCCTGATTGCACATATAAGAAAAGACCCCCAAGTGTAGCAAATGAATTGAAACAAGTCTGCAGAGTAAGCCTGCCGACCATAGTGTATAAGTGTTGGTTCTTTCAACTTGGAGAATGAAAAAGATAATACATTTAGGGGATATTTGATTTTGGTTTTAAACCAGATTTTGGATTTCAAAATCTAAATATTGTTCTACTTTGAGATTTTAATATTGGGTTTTCACATCCTCCCCTATAAATACCTATAAACACTTTAACCATTACACAATCATCCAAATAATTATAATCACTCGCCCACAATAATATAATAGCATTCACTTTTACACATATAAGTTATATTTCACCCTACTTAAATCTCAAAACAAACACACACTAGATTTTAAAATTCTGATTTTGAAATTCACTAGATTTTAAAATCCAGATTTCAAAATCCTCCAACTCCCAAATCAAACATCCCCTTAGCCTTTATGATGCAAGAAGGTATTTTGCAGGTTAAAGGGAAAAATAGGAGCCCAGTGATGGACTATTAAAGTTCCTAACAATCAGGAGTTACCAAAAGCCTATATGTATGGAACTTGCTACAACATCCTGCAATTTCTACACTCAAAAATAAATTGATAGAGAGAACTTATAAAGTTACCTAAGGTCCGAATCAAAACTCAATCAAAAGCATGATGGACTGAGGCAAGTCTTGCCTAACATTTGGAAACAAAGAATAGCTAATATTGCTAATTGCAATAGTAATACTTTGTAAGTATTTTATGCTAATATAAACATATAGAAGTTTCGGACACCCCAGCGGGTGTGGTGATACACCATCAGTTATCATTTCTGAGGTTGAACTATTAAACGAAATGCTGCTTTATATAGTACTGCTGCAGCATAGCCTTAAGACCTCAGAAAAAGAATGAGTAGATAAACTAAAACAGGACCAAACATGAAAACTATTAAATAATGCTAAGAGAGATATTCCAACCTTGATGCGGTTTCAAATCAGGTAAAATGACCACAAAAACTGATTACCAAGTTGAGGAGGGTGTACACCTTCAACTATATAACACCAATTATATTATTTAAGCACACGCTTCAATAACACTGTACAAGTAATATCAATTGATCCAAATCAAACTAAAAAACACTAAAATCAAACCATACAGCAATTCCTTCATATTGCGGATCTTCAATGCGAAACGAGGTTATCTAATTCTAAGTAAGCAACAAAGAAACAAGAATCATCTTACTTAGAGTTTTACTTTTCTACATTAAAAAAAAAAAAAAAAACCCTCCCTACCATGAAATATAGCAAGTTCGGAAATTAAGCATGAAAGGAATGTTCTTTGTCCAAGATTGCCATACATATATATATACCTGATGAAATTAGTAACTTAGAGCTAGCAAGACATGTTTGTATGTATAGTACTTATAAAAAAACTCCGTCACCACTTAACTACAGCTAAAAATATACCCATCTACACTCCATAGTATCAGTACTTGCTGGTGATCAAACAATTTACACATACTTATACTAACACAAGTCAACACAGAACATTTACCATAATAAACAACCATAGACACAAAATGGATATCTGAAAACAAAATTAACCATAAAACATTATCAGACCTGCCACAAGCAAGACATGGCAGAGGTCCTTGTTTCTTATTGGCCAAATAACTCTTTTTCTGATTTCCAGACTCAAAAACCAACTTCACAAAATGCAAAAATGCTTTCCTTAATGCATTTTGATCGACCTCATTATGCTTAACCTTGCTGGAACTTCCCTCTGCATATCTCATGCTCTTAGGGGCTCTCAATTCCTCACCTCTCCCCAAATTATACCCCACACTCGGCCCGGGCCCTTGCCCTTGCCCGGGCCCATTTGCATTTCCATACTGCAAAAGCTGTTGCCTTTGCCTCTCAAACCCATCGTCCCTCCCTCCCCTTTCATCTTCCCCAAACTTTCGTTTGAGCGAACTCTCCAGTCCCATATTCCGGGCCCTCCCATCGGGGCCAACAAAATCGGGACTCATTGGGAAAGGGGGCCTCTCAAGCCCGAACTCATGATGCCCAAGGAATCCGGGCCGGAGTCCGGGCCGTACCATTTGGGTGAATTTCTCGTAATCCGGTGGCAAAGCGAAGTAAGACCGCACGGAGCCATCTGCTAAAACTATACTCCGGCGATCGAGCATGTGGAATCCATAAGCTGGGGGAGGAGGTGGATCGTTGAGAGGGAAAGCATGGCTCGGTCCGGGCCGGGCGTTCGGATTCTCGGGCCGTGGAGATGGGTTCTCGGGCCTGGAATTGGGCTTTAGGGCATGAGGTTGTTTGTTGGGATCTCTGTTGTTCGGAGGAGCTGCGGCGGAGTGGGGCGACGGTTTGGGTTTCGGGGTGGCGGAGGGTTTGTGATGGGCGGCGGATGGGCCGGCGGAGGCGGCGGAGGACTCCCAGCGGGTTTTGCGGTTTTGGGATTGGGCGGAGAAAGAAGAGAGAGGGGGTTTGGGAGGGTTTCCACCTGGCATGATACGGATTCGAGCTCAATTCAGGAATTAATGGCCTCCTATTTCAGTGATTTTTGTGCGAATTTCTAGAATTAGGTCTCGAAATTGCGCGAGAATGATGAACTCATGAGATGGAAGAAAGAGCCGATTTATAAATAATGCAGTTTGACCCCTGAAAATTAATTATTCCATAAAAATGGCCACCTATAAATAAAGTACAGAAAACGCATCTACGTCTAACCATTAACTTTAGAGAAATAAAAATTACCCTATAAAGTTCATTATCTTCGATCTCCCATATGTAACTAGTAAGGGTGCGTTTGTTTTGGGATTTAGGTGTGCGGAGGAAGTCATCACTTTGAAATCTTAGAATATAAAAATCTTGATGAATAATATAAGTGTGTGTTTGTTTTGGAATTTTAGTAGGGTGAGGTTTTGCTTTATATCAAATCAATATTTTTTAGTGATAGATGTTGTATTATTTTATTATATTGTTTAAGAAAAAAGTTGGAGAGAATTTTGTGGATGATAAAAAAAATGATGATGTGATTGTACTTAATTATATGAAAAGTAGCGTTTATAGATATGAATTAAGTTTGAGATTTGAAAATTCGATTTTAAATCTCAAACTAAAACAGAGTGTGGATCGCAAAGTCTAAAGGTCATTCGGGGTTGAATAAAAAAATGCAACCAAAAATGTTTCTTTCATCTCCCAAGTGTTTGCAACCAAAAATAATTATCTTAGATCCCTCAAATGTAACTAGTAAATTGATGCTAAAAGCACAGTATTCGAAGCTAAAAAGTTGATTCCTATCATAAAATATAGTAGGATATCGTAATTAATACTCGTTAATAATACTGCACGTGCATATTTGAGTTTTTCTTGAAAAAAAAGAACAATACTCATGAGAAATCAAAAAATTACCACGATAGAAAGCACAGTATCCTCCAACAAAAAGGGCCGAAATCCAATTAGAAAGAAGAGAATGAGAAAAGAAAAATGAATCAAGTTGTCGTAACCAATTAGCTTCCCTCAATAATTATGAAATTTAGAGAAAATTGTTATAGGATGTAGTATTTTGGATCAAAATTGCACTCTAGTTAACACCCTTTTTAAAATTGCACTCCAGTTAACTTTTGATAAATATTTTTTAATTAAAATAAGAAATCCTAATTAATTGTCATATTAAATGTCCCATCTCAGTCAGCTATGGGTTTCCCCCTCACATCTATTTCTCTCTCTTTAGAACAGAAACTAGGGATTTCAAAATTCAAATATGACTCTGCAAAAAGCTTCGATGTAATAAGGTTGCGATCAAACATTACCTTGCGTACCGGGTACCTTCACTGGTTCAATCGACTCGTCGCCAGTGCTTCTCTTCTTTGGTTCGAAAATAGCAGGTTGAACCTCCATTAATTTCGGCAAAGACCTCTTGGCGTTGCAGATTTCTCAGTGTCCGACGAGGATAGAGCTTAGTTTTTCCGATTCGATTCGGAAAAGCATTAATTTCAGACCTCGGCTTTCTTCCTTTCCGATTTGTTTTCCGATTCGATTCGGAAAAACATTAATTTCGATCTCGGCTTTATTCCTTTCCGATTCGGAAAAACATTAATTTCAGATCTCGGCTTTCTTCCTTCTTCTACAGTCGATTGGGTCTTTTTTTTTTTTTTTTGTTGGTTTTTGCTAAGAATGTTTTTTGTTTTGTGGGGTTTTAGAAAATGGGGAGAAAGATGCGATTCCGAGCTTTAAAGAGTTCAAATGGGAGGAAAGTGCGACAAATGGTTAGTATATTGTTTGATATTACTGTAATTAGTGAGAGAAGCTCCAAATGTAGTTTACAAAGGCTTGCTTGAAAATGAAAGCTATATTGTTGTTAAGCGTTTTGATATGGAAGCTATATTACTGTAATTAGTATATTTGGAAGCTATATTACAAAGTCTTGCTTGAAAATGGAAGCTAAATTGTACTCAAAGGTATCGAAATTAGCTAGAGAAAATCCTCCAATTGCATCTTTCATAATCAAAGTTATCTGGCCCTCATGAGATCGAAATGTTTAGTTAAAGTAAAGGACTCTGCAAATAAGAAGTGGAGGATAAAGAGGAGGAGGAGGAGGAGGAGAAGAAGAGAATAGGAAGGGGAGAAGATAAGAGAATTGTTTAGATGCAAAATGTATATTATGGTATATGTTTAATCCATAGTACAAACAACTCAGTTGTACTAATGCCCACACTCTTGTACTACAAATTTTATATTTGTACTATAGTATTATATCTTACACTGTGGTACAAATAATTCATTTACACAAATTAAAAATTTATACTATTGTTCAAATTTGTACTATGTTATTATTTTTTGTACTATACATTTGCAAGAATAATTATTAAATAATGAAATGCAAATTAAAAAAATGTTTGTATTTTTTTATTAAAAAATTGAACATAAAACTTAATAAATTTAAAAAAACTGGAAGAGAAAAGTGTGAAAGTAGATATCAAATCATAAAATGATGAAAAGTAAGATGAATAGTGTCTAATCAATTACTAGTGTCTAAAAACTTAACCTCATGCAATTGGAAAAAGGTACTACACCTAGTTGCAATTTTGTCTTAGGAAATACACCCCATTGTAAGTCCCCCATGAAATTTAAATAAATAATTCATTGATAGAAATATGTGAACATGATCCATCGGAAATGATGAACATGTGCATAATCAATAATAACTTCATTTGAGTGAATATACTCTTATCATTCCACATCTTCTTGCACGATAACAAATAATCTGAAGAAACACATATCGGACAAAATTCAATCTTTCTGATCTCTTAACCAAATTGAGATATTTTTATCCACCTTCACCAAGTTTGTACAAAACATCCATGATCAAGTTCAGATAACCACATCTTCAAATAGTTTCTTTACCACTAACTTGGTCTCTAAACACCATTTCATTTCTACTTTTTCAAATCGCTCCAACCCATATTGCACTACAAAAAAAAAACGCGGATTAGCGATCAATTTCCGACCGATTAACCTCGGTTGCTAAAACGACGGTAGCTAATATATTAGCGACCAGTTTAAAAAAAAATGCGGATTAATGACTGATTTAGCGATCGATTTTTTATCACAAAACAAGATTAGCGACCGATTTCTGACCGACTAAAGTCAGTCGCTAAAACGACGGTAGCTAATATTAGCGACCGATTTTTAAAATCGATCGTCGATCAGAGACCGCCTAGGCGGTCGCTGATTTTTAGAGACCGCCTCCGGTCAGTCGCTGATCCGCCCGGGTATGACCCGGTTGTGTCGAATGTTCTGGGACCGCCAAAGCGGGCGGTTGCTAATTTACTTTTTAATAAAAATAATTGTTAATTTTAAAGTTTATGGTTAGCGACCGAACTGATGGCGGTTAGGGCGAACCATTGAGTCACTAACCCATTAGCTCATATTAGACGAGTCATATTGTATATAAGCCTCTGTAAGCTTGTAGAAATAAATGGGCATATATGCATCCAAGAGAAATCGAACCGCCGACCTCCAGGTTACCCAGAGGAGGCGTGGACCACTCGGACACTTGTGATTATTGTTCATTTCCATGCATTTAGTTGTATATAACTTCAAATTGACTCTCATTTTTTTAATTCATCAAATTAATTTATTTTGTATCTAATTCATTTATATATATATATATATATTTGCTAACTTTTTTTAAAAAAATTAATATTTTAGACTAATATAAATTATTAATTTATTCGTTTTGCATGCATTTAGTTGTATACAACTTCAAATTGACTCTCGTTTTTTTTTTTTTAAATTTATCAAATTAATTTCTTTTTGTTTCTAATTTATTTATATATATATATATATATATATATATATGTATATATATATATATATGTATATTTACCATTTTTTTTTATTTTGTAAATTTAATATTTTAGACTAATATAAATTATTCATTTATTCATTTTTCCTGAATTTAGCTGTATATAACTTCAAATTGACTCCCATTTTTTTTAAAATTCATCAAATTAATTCCTTTTCGCTTCTAATTCATTTATATATATATTTATTTACTAATATTTTTTAATTTTATAAATTTAATATTTTAGAGTATTATAAATTATTAATTTATTCATTTTTCATGCATTTAATTGTATATAAGTTCAAATTGAGTCCTTTTTTTAATTCATCAAATTAATTCCTTTTTTTTCTAATTAAATCATAATTAAAATATAAATTAACTAAATTCACTGAAATATTCAACAAAAAATATAAAATATTTAAAAAACACAAATTAAATAAATTGTTTAAACTCCCTCCCTCTCTCTCTCTCTCCCCCCTTCTTCTGAATGGATCACTATTCAAGTGATCCACCAGAGCGTCCCAGATGGAGCGCCCGTCTGGCGCTCGGCCCAACTCCACCCGCTCCCACCGCTTCTTCAGCCCGTAAATACTATTTTTGTACCGCTCTTGGACTTTCGCGCAGAACAAGTCATACATAACACTATCGTGGGCAGGATCCCAGACGCACCACCTCTGCAATTAAATTAAAAATCAAACATTAACAAATAAATTAAATAATTAAAAATTAAAATCATAATAAATAAATTTTTTATACATTGAACTCCTCAAAGTACTCCATCCTCTTTCGCTCGAGCACCAGGGTCCACGAGTAGGCACCAAGCTCAAACGGGATCATCTTAATGGCCTCTGAGACGCGGGCGCCAGTCTCATGGCCTGGAAGCAGCCTATGACAACAAAATAAAAATTCAAGTTAATATTAATTATATTAATATAATTAATAATTAATATTAATATAATTAAAAGTATATATAATTAATTAAAAAAATACTTACTTATTGTCGATCGGGACAACAGTGAGACGGTTATCTAGAGGGTTCATCTGTAATAATTATAAATTCAACAGATCAACTAAATTCATATCTACGTGTATATATCAATCAACTAATTAAATTCATACCTACGTATACCAATCAACTAAATTTAAACCTATGAATACTAATCAATTAAATTTCATACCAATCAAATAACATATATATAAAATTTCATAACATGTAAACACACACACACACACACACACACACACATATATATATATATATATATATATATATATATATATATATATCTTATTATAATATATTTCCAAACCTCTCCAAGATGATGTGTCAACACCACCTTATTCTAAGGCTGAGGTGACATGTCTCAAATCTCTCCATTTCGAAATATTGTGCTCTCATTAAAAGTTGGTTTAAGTTTTGATCTCAATCATTCATTCTATATGATTAAATTTAAACCATTGATCACTATTTAGGGTTTTAATTTTTAATAATACAATCCATACATCATATCATTGTTATCACTCATGCAGCCTTTCGTATCCCCCAAACCGTCGCCGCCGCCTCTCCACGCAAGCAAATCTTCATCTCTCACGCATCCTTTCGTATCCCCTGAACCGTTGTCACCACCTTCTCCCACGCCGCCTCTCCTCACGACATCGCCTTCCCTCACGGCGCCGCCTCTCATTCCGCCGCCTCTTCTCACGCCACCGCCTCTCCACACTGTTTCTCATTCCGTCGCCTCTCCTCACGTTGCCTCTCATACAGCCGCTCTGATCTCCTCCCGCCGTCTCCACCCAACACCGTATAATCTCATTTCTTCAAACAGGTATCATCTCTCAATTTGCTATTTGTTATTTTTTGGGATATAATGTTTCCGATTTGATTAGGGCATCTCAAGTTGTATTTGATTATATATATGTGAAACTCTATGATAGGTTCATGGTTGTTGTGGTTTTGCAGAATAAACTTGACTAGCGTGAGATGTGCAATAAAATTCAAGAAGCTTTTGCACAACTACGAATGGGGAATTATCACCACTGAGAGGGGCACGTACACATCCAAGAAAGTATGTGATGTCAAATGGGCCACCACCCAGGTATATATGCATGATTCGTCTGTTCATTTCAATTAAATATATTTTTTCCGTGCAATTGATGAATTTTGATGATACTATATTTAGATATTAATGTATGTATGCATATTAGTCGTTGCTAATTTGATCAATCTTTCTCTTAAAGGCCAGGATAAATAGATAATGGGTATGAGGGTGAGGGTGAGGGTGAGGGTTTGTTTCATGGAATCACCGATCGCAAAATCGCTGCCTTGAATTTTATTTATAGGTTTGTTCATCTATTCTTATTTTATGGATCTCAAATATTTTCTCCAAAATTAGATTCTCTCTCATTTCTTTTTGTGTTAATGTTGTTAAATTTATGTCTTATCAGGCCGTTCAACCGCTTCATCCGTCGGTGCCCCTTACAATTGCTTCTCCTCGCCACCATTCACAACGCCTCACTGCTCCCATTGTCTTCCTCTTCATCGAGGGAAGACCACCTCTGCTTCTATCCGTTTGATCGCATATAAATGGTAATTATCAGATCTTACTGTTGGTTCTTTATTATTTTATTTTTAGTGTCTTATTCTTCGATATTTTGTTCCAACAATATTTTGTAAGAATTCAATTCAAATATGAATATAGTTAATATTATTCCAGGACGGTGCCTCTTTATAAGTTGTTTTTTTTTGCAAGGATTCAACCGACAAACTGTTGATGATTGTTGGTCCCATCGGAGCTATCGGCAATGGTATGTCCATACCTCTTATGACTGTCCTCTATGGGGAGTTCATTGATTCTTTTAGCTAAAACCATAACAATAACGACGTCGTCAAAGTCTTTTCAAAGGCACTCCCTCTTCTCTTCTCCATTTTATTCTTATGCATAAAATAAACAAATAAATAATCATTGTTGTAGGTAGCTCTCAAGTTTGTGTATCTGGCTGCCGATATGGTGTAGCCGCATTTCTTCGTGAGTAATTTCTTTTCTTTTTTTGACAAATAAAATAAAATTTGGGTGGGTGGGTTGGATTATCACTGAAATTCGTGAAATGGATATTATTGGTGCAGAGGTGGGTTGTTGGATGATCACTGGAGAAAGACAGGTGGCACGAATTAGGTGAATATAATTCTCTTCAATTTTCCAATTGAATACTTTCAAGGTGTTTGGTCATTATTAGTACACTATCATATGATAAATTTCTTATGAAATTTTACTAGCCAATACTCGAACGAAGTCACTTTGATTCCAAAGTAATCAGTTAGTGTTATAATAATGTGTGAGTTTAAACTTCTCTTTAAACCATTGGAATGAAATAATAGCCATGATTAGGCAAAACAAGGGTTATGCAACTTTCTGCAAGTGGTTACCGGTGTGCTTTCTTTTGAAGATAGTTGAACATGTACTTTCGCATGTCCATAAATTATGTTCTTGGTGTACGAGGGTTCGATTGTTCTTACTGTGTTTACTCTTTGACCACATGGTAACTATTTGGCTTCTAATGTTTGTAGAATTTTATATTACTGCAGTTCTATATTTTCTCTTTATGAGCACTATACATTTGACTGTTACTTTTCATTGGTATATAATCGTGTCTTGATAACACTCAATTCTACATTGATTATATTGCATGTCCCCAAAAACTACTGCTACGAGTTTCACTCTTGAGTGAACTTCTCTTGAATTCTGCAGAAATACCAACAATGAATTGATATTAAGATGTTTGTTTCCTATGTTATCATGTGGTTTTTAAATGTTTTTATACTGCATTTTTGCCTTTTTTTTTTCTGGATATGATCTTACATCCTTTCATATGCACTGCTCATCTCTCTCTAGATTGATAATTAACAATTTAGCAATTAATTTTTAGTGAATGTGGAAGGTTAAGTTGTTAGAGTTTAATGGCAAATTTTTTTTTTTTTAGTAATACCTTTTTTCTATACAATGGATTGTGCATTTTAAATTAGCCCAGGAAAATGCCTCTCTTTATGATGTTTTGTGATTCTACTGGAAATCTTACAAAGGTTTATCTCCATTATCTAGCAAGTTACATGTATGGTGTTGGTGTTGGGAAAATAGGGGTGCCCGGGAACTATTCGGGATGATAATTAAATACGAATTTAAATTCAATTATTACTAGCATAAATTAATCCTAATTAATTCAAATAATAATTCCAACAACAATATTTATCATCATGCAAGTTGAATTAATTCACATAAAATCTATGGCGGAAAAACTAAGAGATTATGTGACTACGTACCTCTTGTAGATATGGCCTTTGATTATCACGGGACGTGTTACCAACCAAAAGACCTTCTCAAGTATTTCCCTTTCGCCTCGCTTGATCACCGGTGGGAAGTACTTTCAAGCAATTAAATAACTAAGGAAAAAGAAAAATATTTTTGCTCTTGATTTTTCCAACACATGGAATTATGTAACTGTAACCTGGAGATGACATAATCATCTCCTACTTATAGGAGAGTGATGGTCGAAATTTTCATATGAAATAGGGTAGAGAAAATCTTTTTATTGGCCTCCAAAAAATCTTGAATATATCCCATATATTATTTTCTCCATAATAAAATATTCCATAAAATCTCAACCTCCTCATATAATAAGTAAATTTCGAAAATTATGATCCAAGAATACAGATTTGGATCTTCTTGAATTTATGAGATAATCTTGTATTCCAAGAATACATATCTTTCATAATATCTTCCCAAGAAAATCAACAAAATCTTTTCTTTTCCATATAAGTTATTTTCGAAAATTCAATAGAAAAATCAACAATAATATTTTCTTTTTATTTTAATCATCCTATCATTATTGGGCTACTTAATGGGCTACTTGAGGGGCCTTTAGGAGAATTAAGATTGAACCTCCAATGGACTTCTGAATTTCAATATTGAGCCCCAATATAATTCAGCCCATTAATATTAATTAGTACCACTAATAAATTAATATTGCACTATCCATCTTAATCCATATTACAATAATATGGGCTCCCGATTATTATTTCCCGTGTTTAAGATTATCAAGTCCATTAATTAATTAAGCTTCTGAATAGCTCTAAATTAATTAATATATTTCACCTTGGAGTAAAGACAACTCAACATTATTATCTGTACCGAAGAAACTAATTCTTCACTTGCAAGATTTGGTACGATAAAACTTCTGAGCCCACCAAGGGGACAAATCACACGAGCCGTACTCGCACGCATTTTCCCGTATTAAATCTTAGCAACTGTCGTATGATTAATATTACTGCCCAAAGCACAAGGTTTGAAGTCACAATGATTCACACCCAACATGAATCAAAGCAGTAACCATTAAGCACACACGGTCTATTTAAGTGACGGAGATTAAGAAATCAATAACCACTGAGGTCAAATTCTTCACATTTCAGAACAGAAGAATTTATCCTCGTTGTAGGTCTTCTTCAACACATACTAAATGTGCTAGTGCAATCTCTTGGTCAAGACAAGACAATCTGAGATGTACACATCGACCTTTCACGATGGATTGTTCAATTCCAC
The DNA here is from genome assembly GCA_947034835.1 of Ballota nigra. Taxonomy (NCBI): domain Eukaryota; kingdom Viridiplantae; phylum Streptophyta; class Magnoliopsida; order Lamiales; family Lamiaceae; genus Ballota; species Ballota nigra. The sequence goes on along the minus strand of OX344729.1, from coordinate 74,364,079 downwards.
CTAGGTCGTGAATTTGTACGTTTAGTTACAAGGAAACCGTTAATGTGATCTTCCGTGATCGGGTATCACCGCATTAACTACAATGTAACATTTACCACTTATAATGAACTGGTTGTAATAAATATTCAACATTCAATTATATCTAACGCAAATGCGATAAAAGATTTATTCTCATAGATAAGTGTTTAATACATGAGTTATACAAAGTAAAAGCATACTTTCACGTATAACTCCAACAATCTCCCACTTATACTTAAAGTCTGCTTTTTAGTATACATCATGCATGTCTAGTGTAGTAGCTCTACGTGACATCGCATGTCAACCTACACTAACCTAATAATTGCTCCCACTTATACTTAAAGCAGATTGGAAATAGTCTTGACTCCCATTCCATCCACATGTTTCTCGAATGTACTCTGAGGTAGACCCTTTGTGAATGGATCCGCTAGGTTGTCTCCCGACGCTATCTTTGCCACCTCTATATCTCCTCTCTTAACGATTTCTCGTATAAGATGGTATTTTCTTTCTATGTGTTTGCTGGCCTTGTGGGCTCTCAGTTCCTTTGAATTTGCAACTGCTCCGGCATTGTCACAATAGACAGTGATCATGTTGGGCAAATTCGGAACAACGTCCAAGTCCACTAAGAAGTTTTTGAACCAAACTGCCTCTTTCGTTGCTTCACAAGCAGCTACATATTAGGCTTCCATGGTCAAAACGACGATGAATTTCTGCTTAACGCTTCTCCATAAAATGGCTCCTCCTCCCATGTAAAACACACTACCCGAGGTTGACTTTCCGAGTCTATGTCTGATTGGAAATCCGAGTTTGTGTATCCTACGGGGATTAGACTATCCGACTGGTAAATCAGCATCCTATCATGAGTTCTTTTCAGATACCTCAAGGTGCACTTTACGGCAGTCCAATGGTCTTTTCTGGGATTACTTTGATATCTTGCCACCATGCCTACGGCAAAGCAGATATCCGGTCTCGTACACAACATTGCATACATAAGGCTCCCTACGGCCGAAGCATACGGAATACCTTTCATGTCATCTATCTCCGCTTGCGTCTTAGGACTCATTTCTTTAGATTGATGGATTCTGTGCCTAAAAGGTACAAAACCTTTCTTGGAATCTTGCATGCTGAAACACTTCAAAACAGTGTCAATGTATGAAGCTTGCGATAAGCCCAACATCCTCTTCTTGCGATCGCGAGTGATCTTGATCCCAAGGATGTGATCGGCTTCCCCTAAGTCCTTCATATCAAATTGTTTTGACAGCCATACCTTTACGTCTGACAATACCTTTTCATTGTTTCCAATGAGCAGAATATCATCTACGTATAATACTAAGAATACCACCGCGGTTCCGTCACGCTTTTTATACACACAACTTTCGAACTCGTTTTGATCAAACCCATAAGACTTAATCACTTGATCAAAACACTGGTTTCAAGTACGCGATGCTTGCTTAAGTCCATAAATGGATCTCTTAAGCTTGCATACGAGGTGCTCTTGGCCTTTTTCAATGAAACCTTTGGGCTGTTGCATATAGATATCTAACCCGTCAAGACTTCCATTAAGGAAAGCTGTCTTGACATCCATTTGCCAGATCTCGTAATCTAGGTGCGCATCGATCGACAAGAGAATACGGATGGACTTAAGCATAACTACAGGCGAAAAGGTTTTCTCATAATCGATCCCTTCTTTTTTAGTATACCCTTTGGCCACTAGCCTTGCTTTGAAGGTCTCAACCCTTCCGTTCGGTCCTCTTTTCCTCTTGTACACCCACTTGCATCCAATTGATTCTACCCCATTGGGTGGTTCGACCAACTCCCACACTTGATTATGATCCATCGAACCCATCTCGGCTTCCATTGCCGTTTGCCATGACTCCGCATCTTTGTCTTGGATTGCCTCGTCGTATGTCCATGGGTCCGATTCATCACTGGGAATCAAATCCAAAGATTCTCCTATTCTCATGAATCTCTCGGGTTGTCTAACAAACCTCCCACTGCGACGAGGTTCCGGTTGTGAAGGTGTGACGTGTGGTATATCATCTTGTATACTTGGTATCGAGGTTTGCCCTCTCAATTCTTCTAAGGTAATTTCACTTTTAGGCTTTCGATTGTTCATATAGTCTTTCTCCAAGAATTTAAAGTGTGTACTAATCACGGTCTTTTGATCCTTGGGACTATAGAACATACACCCTTTCGTTCCCGCAGGGTATCCTATAAACAGCCTTAATTCCGAACGTGGATCCAATTTACCGGCTTCCTTGCCTAGCACGTATACCGGACAACCCCAAATCCGCAAGTGTCTTAGACTGGGCTTGCGCCCGGTCCACAATTCCATTGGGGTTTTAGGAACCGATTTGGATGGCACCAAGTTTAGAATGTAAGCCATCGTTTCCAAGGCATTACCCCAAAACAATTTGGGTAAATCTAAATAACTCATCATGGATCTGACCATCTCTAAAAGAGTCCGGTTTCTTCGTTTTGCCACACCGTTCTTTTGAGGGGTTCCCGGTGCGGTTAACTGGGATACAATCCCTTCGTACGACAAGTAGTTCAAGAATTCATCGCTGAAGTATTCGCCTCCACGATCTAATCGTAGAAACTTGATACACTTTTCCCTATGTTTCTCGGCTTCGGCCTTAAACTCCTTGAACTTATCAAAAGTTTCAGACTTATGCCTCATAAGGTAAATGTACCCATATCTCGAGTAATCGTCAATAAAGGTAACAAAATACTCATACCCCATTCTCGCTTTGATCGTCATTGGACAACACACATCGGTATGAACGAGCTCTAACACTTCCGTGGCTCTATTCCCCTTGGCTCCAAATGCCCTCTTGGTTATTTTTCCCTCTAAATAGGATTCACAAGTTGGAAATGGTTCGACTTGGAATGATTCCAAGGATCCATCTTTCACCAATCATTCTATCCGCTTTAGATTAATATGACCTAGTCTAAGATGCCATAGAAGTGTTTCGTTCATCTCCGAAGAATGCTTTCTTTTATTACTCAAAATGATTAACGTGTTATTATGTTCATTATTTGAGTGGTGTGCACACTTAATTGTATAGAGATTGTTTACCAACGTTCCATGACAGATAATATCATTCTTAAAAGAAACAGTAACAACTTTATTAAAAGTAACTGAATATCCATCAAAAAACAACTTAGAAAATAAGCGGAAAATATATCATTTTATTGATAAACATAAACGTAAAGAAACTTACAAAGAAGAAATTACATAAAAACTTACAGTAAAACTTGTACCCAAAGAGAAGATATTAGGAGATAGAAAGAGAGAGAGAAGTGGCGAGTATGATCTCAAGCGTGCCTTCCTCAAAACAAACTAAGCCCTCTTATAGGAAGAGTGGACTTGAAAAGAAAATAAGATAAAATAAAATTTTTACAAATCCACCAATAGGAGAGACGGAGAGGAACTATTTGCGTAGAGGATGTCTTTGTCATCACTGTTGACTTTTGACTTTTGCGGCAAATTTTGAGTAAGTACAGTTTGAGTGTGTTTGAGTGAGTGGGACCGGCGGCTTTACTGTATGAGAACAACTTTTGTCGGTCACACGCGTTGCTTTTGTCGGCCATGTTTGAGTGCTTTGTCTTTAGTACCTGTTTTGAGTATTTGGGTAGTAAACAGGTATTTTAGATATCGTAATACGCTCATTTATCTAAAATATTGATATTCCTGAAAATGGATATGATTTGAGTAATTGACAGGAATTTTAGACATCACAAATTCGTTCATTTGCCTAAAATTTTAATGTTCCTGTTTATTAAAGAAAAGGGTCTTGGGCACAAGGCCCTCCGAATAAATCATCATAGTCGTGATCAGAACTGGCTGGTTCAGAGTCCATTTCAGACCTGGATTTCTTTTTAGCTTTGAGAAATTATTTGGCTAGTTTTTGGAATAATTTTTTATCTTCTTCATCAAGATCAGAATCAGAAGAGTCTTCCTTTTTAGCTTTACTTCTGGATGAAGAGGCTCGGTGTTTGAGTTTGGAAGTGGATTGAGTATTTGTCGATTTGTTAGGAGTGGGGGGAGGTCCGAAACAAATATCGAAACTTTGAGAACTGGTCTGTCTTGGGGTTGGTTTAGTTTGTGAGAAAACTTCCCTTTCTTTTTCCCAGCTCGGTTTTTCACCTGTTTCAAAAAACCTGTTGATAATATTAACATCACAATATTTGTCAGAGAAATTAGTCCACCATTTAACCTTAAATTCTCTAATAATAGAGATGATGTAAGGCTGAGGAAAGAACTGTTTAAAGGAGTAGTTCCAACATAATATCCAGGGTACTTTGAACTCAGCATAAAACATGAGATGTCTACGGAAGGGTTCTTCTTTAGATCTCATAAGGAATTGTTTCTGGGCTAACTTGACTGAAGTTGGTAACATTTCTGTAATAGGTCCAAAGACTCGCCACCATTCCGTGAACCAGACTGGGAAGGCGTGTTTAACAAAATCTGACTTAAAGGTGAAGAACCAAGAGTGATCAAAGGATCTTTTCAGAAAGGCTCTAAACCAGGCATTCTTGTAATCAGGATAGTTATATCCTTTCGGATTGTAGTTTTGAGAAAAGGGTCTATTTTCATAAGGACGAACCCAGTCGTTATAACGTAAAACTCTTTTAATAATACATTTGGAGTAGGAAATTTTACTACTATCATCAGGATGATAGGTATGAGTAATTTCAGCCGCCCCGGAGTCTACGAGGACAAATTCATAGAACTCTTGGGTCTTGAGAGGATTATCCGTAAACCATTGACAGTTTACAGGGAAGATGTTTTGAGTAAGTTCATTTAGCTTGGATAGATTTCCAAGAATGGTAAGGGTTGTAGGAGTAATATGTTCGACCTCGGGTTTAAGGAAATATCCATTTTTTAATGGGATAACCTGAGTATTGTTTTGGGTAGGAAAAGATGGAGTAATTGGTTGAGTAATTGCTCCGACGTAAGAAGGAGCTGGGATATCTTCAAGGGATTTGAATTGATTAGTATTGCTGTAATTAGCAATAACTCTTTGAGTATAGTAGCTAGGAGTCGTCGACCTTGGTCTCTGCATCCTTTGAATTCTGCAAAAATTCTCTTGTTAGAAAGTCAGGAAGACAATTATTTTCTCCTTTAATGTATTCGATATCAAAATCAAAACTTGATAAAATTGCTTGCCACCTAGCAAATATTTGTTTTGAAACAATGTTTTTAACATCTTTTTGCAGTATTTCTTTTGCAGATTTACAATCAATTCTAAGAAGGAATTTTTTGTTAAAAATATCACTTTGGAATTTGGATATACAAAGAACAATGGATAGAACTTCTTTCTTAACAGTTGAGTAATTTAGTTGCGGCCCAGTCCAGCTGCCTGAGTGAAATCTTACTAACTGTTCCTTTGAAACAGTATTATCTGATTCTGTTTTAATAACCTGCTTTAGTATCCCCCCAAAACCGAAGTCAGAGGCATCTGTTTCTATAATCATAAAAGCATCCTTTTTAGGTATTCCTAAACAGGGTAAAGACTTAACCTGTTTTTTGATAGATTTTACTACATTAGTATGGGTGTCAGTCCATGCTGGTGGATTTTTTTTTAATCTTTGAAATAAGGGGTTGCAGATTATGCGAAGCTTGGGGAAAAAGTCTGAAATATAATTTAAACAACCTAAGAATCTTTGTAGTTGAGTTTTTTCTCTTATAATATCTGGGAATTTGTCTGCAAAGTCGATAGCTCTAGCTATTGGTTTGATAGTTCCTCTGAATATTTCGTGACCAAGAAATCTAATTTTTGTCTGAAATAGCTTGATTTTGGAGGCAGATATGGCCAAACCATTTTTCTTTACTATTTGTAAAAAAATATTTAAATGCTTAAAATGTTGGTCTAAATTTTTGGAATATATAAGTACATCATCAATATAACAAATAGAGAAATCAGAATAATTATTGAATATATCATTCATTATGTTTTGGAATTCTGAAGGAGCATTTTTTAGTCCAAAAGGCATTACATTCCATTCGTAATGTCCAAAGGGGACTGTGAAAGTCGTTTTATACTTATCTTTTTCATCAACCTGTATTTGCCAAAATCCTGATTTTAAATCGAATTTAGAAAACACATAAGCATTTTGAAGTCTATTAATAAGGTCTCTTTTATTAGGGATAGGGTATCTAATCCATTCTAGTACTTCATTAAGTGGCTTATAATTAATAACAAGTCGAGGAACTACTCTCTCCTTTTCAGCCTGATTATTAACATAAAAGGCTCCACAACTCCAAGGGGATTTAGAGTGTCTGATAAGTTTCTTGTTTAAAAGGGAATCTATTTCCTTTTTGCAAATATTTAATAAATCATGGTTCATTTGAATAGGTCTTGCCTTGGTAGGAATGAATTTTTCGTTAAAATTTGTTATATAGGGAAGAGAAACCATATGTTTCTTTCTTTCCCAAAAGGCATTGGGAAGTTCAGAGCAGACTTCTAATTTGATTTTCGATTCTAAATCTGATATTTTCTTTTGCATAACTTTGTCTTTCAGGTCTTCCTCTATTTTTAAATAAGAGATTTCTTCTTTAAGAGTTTCTATATGTAGTTTTTTGTTTTGAATAGAATTAATCTGTTTATAAATAAGATGATTTTGAAGAAGGGATATTTCTCTATCTTTAATAGGATTTAAAAATTTAAAGTTAATATCTTTTCCCATAATATTAGTAGTAATACCATTGCCATTAACTATAAAAGGATAAATGGTAGTCAAGAAATGATTACCTAGGATAATATTTTGATTAAGGTTTTTAACAAGTATAAAAGGGGTTTTAAAATAATATCCTTCATTACAAATATGAGAATTAGTAAGTTTGTACTTTATATTTAAAGGGGTAGCATTAGCCGCTACAAGTCTTTCATTTGTTTTTTTGTAATATTTAGAGGGAATTAATCCTTCTTTTATACAGTTTTGATCCGCTCCACTGTCAATTAAACAGGAAACATTAATTTGGAAATCATTAACAACTAAAGTAATAACCGAATACCATTTTTGATAAGTGGTGTTTTGAATAGCTAATTCAGTTATTTTATTATCTGCTTCAGTTTGTTCTGAAGGCAAGTTCGAGCTTTCTGGGTTATCTTGGTTTAAGTTATCTGGTATTTCTATTTTTGAAAAATCATATTTTGCTAGGGAGAGTTTTGTCTCTATTTCTAGGTCTTTAGTATGTAATATAGTAATTTCTTTTTGTAAATTATTAATTTCAAGTTTGAGATTATTAATTTCTTTTCTAAGATCATTAGTGGAAACCGACATAGAGGTTTGACTAGAGATGGATGAAGTTGGTACTTTGCTTAATATTTTGGTAATGCTAAAGGGTTCAAGATTAGCCATTAATTTACTTGGTTTTTTATCACTAGTTTTTTCTTTGCTTAAGACAAGTTCTTTTAGCCTAATTAGATAATTATGTCTATCTTCTGGATTAGGAACCTTTTCAATTAGATAAAAAAGAAGCTCTTGCTCAGGGTTGTCATTGGTAATGACATTTATGGATAGAGGACAGAATCCATTACAAGAGTTTTCACTATCACTAGAAGAAGTTTGAGTAATATCATCATCCGCATTTTCCTCAATTTCAGAGGTTTCTGATTCTTCTGGAGTGTCAGAAATCATAAGAGCAGATAGTTTTTTTTAAGGTCATCGTTATCGTTAAAGATTTCATCGATTTTTTTCTTAAGAGGGCATACATCAGCTTTATGTCCCTTTTTATGGCATTTATAACAAGTGGGCTGATAATTTTTATCTTTGTTAAAAATTTTCTTGAAAGGTTTTCTCTTATTAGTTTTATCAACCGGTTTATCATCCTTATAGAATCTTTTCTTTTTATGAGTTTTCGAAGGTTGTTTGAAACTTTTCTTTTTGGAAGAAGGGGCTTGAATTTTTTGCAAACCAAAGGCTTCGCAAAATGTTCCAAATTCCTTTTTATAATTGGATTTTTCTTTACCATATCTACTTTGGATTTTGAGTTCAGAACAAAGAAGTAATCCTTCTTTTTTAATAAAACCAAATAATTGCCCATAAGTAATTTCATTAAAATTTACTATATTGTCAACACATACTTCTTTTAATTTTTGGTGTATTCTGGTACCAAATAATCTTGGTAATCCTGCGATGAACCTTTCTTTCCAGAAAGGAGCATTACAGTCAGATCTTTTTAAAACAAGAGTAAGGAAAACATCCTTATACCACCTATAGTCTGATAAGGTGGGACAAGAAAGATTTGATAGAACTATTTGGCTAGATTCATTATCTTCTCTGGGATTCCCTATGAAATACATGGCTATGGTAATAATTAGATAATCAGTAGCATCCGATTTCATAATTATGGAACCATCTTCCATTTCAGTAGTAGAGGTATGCTGATAAATGTTCATTTTGTCAGTTTCACTAATTGAATTATCCCACCAATGCTTTAACTGGCCAGTAAAACCAGAGACTATAACAGCGACAGTTTGGTCTTGAGTGAGATTTGATTTGATACCGTAAGCCATTCCGGTCATTCCCATTTCTTGTAAGGTATTTATAATTTCATTTTCAGACTTTCCGTCTATATTCCATTCTTGAATTGATGTTTCGTTGAATTTAGAAGTTCTAAATTGGGAATGTTCTTCAAATTGCATATCAGGAGGAGTGGGTTTGCTATAGTGATTTTTAAAACCAGCATTGTATCTTATTCTATTAATACTAGGACCTTCATCAGACTCTTCTAGAGCATCTATATCTCTATCTAAACAACTAATATTTTCATTAGTGTTGGAAGAGGATGCTAAAGCAGCAAGTTGATTATTAATCTTACAAACTATACTTTTGTTGGTCCCACTCGATAGATTAATTGCGGAAGCTTATGTAATAATGTCTTTCCAAAATCTTTTATAAGAGAGCAATAAACAATAATTAAAATAAAGCGATAGATGACACACGATATATAGTGGTTCGGATAAATATCCTACGTCCACTCTCCCTTATCACCAAGGGGTCTCACTATCAACCAACTCACAAACTTACTCACTGGAATTTCTGAAGTACCAGCACCTTCTTACAAATTCTTTAGATCTAACTTCGATCTAAAGATAGACTTACTCCAACCTTATCTAACAAAATGAACAGGTTGAGTATATGAACTCCTTACGAGTAGATGAGTAATTAAGAACAAAGTGTGAGTGCAATATGCATAGTGATCAAAAGCTTAGTGTGGCTATATGCGCGTGAATGATTCTAGAGCTTTTTCTTGATCTGCACTCAAGTATATATAGAGGGGATTAGGGACATAGCCGTTGGGAGGCTAATCCAATCAGATCCTCTATATATGGAAGCTTCAATCAATCAATTCCCTAATTGATTGATTGGGTTGGTGAGATCTTGATTGATTGTCTTCATATCTTCTCAATCCAATCTTGTTTTGACTTGATTTGAATCACCAACGGTCAATGCTTCCAATTGCCTAACTCTGATTCTCTCCAGAGAAGGCAGGGCCAGACACCAGGCAACCTCGGTGTCTTCTGGTCCTTATCTGGTGAACAACCAGAATACTCAGTAGAATAAGGGGATCAAACTGAGCATCTTTTGTTCCACCAGACTCGTCTGGTCCGAACTCGTCTGGTCTGGGGAATGTCCTCTGCCTCTGGTCTGATCTCCTCTGGTGAAGTCCTCTGGTGGAGTCCTCTGGTGAAGTCCTCTGGTGGGGTCTTCTGGTGACTCTTCTGGTGAGGTCTTCTGGTCTGGCAGTTCCCCCTAGACTAAGTCCTAACTAATCCTCATCTGGCTAACAGGTCCAGATGGTCCTATTACATCTTCTGGTCTGTTTTAACTCATCAAAACTAACAATTTTTATCCTAACAATTTCCCCCTTTTTGATGGAGTTAAAACACTACCAGAACTGATCAAAAGTAAAACTTAAGCAAGAAAACCATAAAGGGATGAGACCTTAGAATAGATCTCATCAGGCAAATAATAAGACAACAAGGAGTTGTCTTTAGAACAGAGAAGATATGTATTTTTCATTAATAATCAGAGGACAAAATAATTACAGATTACATTGAAGTTCATTGTCCTATTCTAGGCATATCTTCTGTTCTCTTTAGGGACAAGAAACCAGTCAAGGAACCTATCCTGGACGGCCTTCAACTCTGCAGAAGATGTTGGGGTGAAATTCACCAACACCTTGGTCTTGTAAAGCTTCTTCAGTTCTGCCCAATCCACCTGGTTCCCAATCATGGGAGTGTTAAGATAAGTAAATTCAGGAGCAGTCACCTCCAGGTTGAACTCAATGGTTGAATCCATCAGCTGCTTGTACAAGTCTGCATCATAGGCTTGCATCCAAGAATGAAAGGTTCTGTTGATCAGCTCATCATCTTCTGGTGCTGGCCTCTGGATATAATGCTGAATGAACCAGAGGGTCTTGGCTTCTCTCCATCTCTCAATCAGAGGATATGGCACAGTAGAGTCAAAAGACCCTTCTGTCCTGAGTGGCAAGATGTTCATAACTTCCACAGGAGCTTTCCTCTTCTGACCTGAGCCACCTGCACCAGAAGGAATACCAGCTTCTCTGGCCTTCTTGTTCTGTCTCCTAACATATCTGAGCCTCTGCTCTTCATCTATGTTCTTCCTGATTCTGGCTTGCCTCTCCTCTGGAGTCTCTTCCTTGTATCTCTTCTCTGCTTCTTCGACAACAGATTCAAGGAAACTCTTCTTTACTTTCCTAATCTTCCTCTTAGCAGGACCAGGAATGGTAGAAGGATCCTGCTCAGCTTCAGATGACTCTTCTTCTGCAGCAAGCTGTTTAGCCATAGATAGAGATTTTAACTCTTCTTTCTTCTTCTTCTGCAACTCAGCCTGGGCCAGTGTGTTCTCCAGCAGGTCCAGACGAGCTCCATGGCTAAAAAGAGTCTCATTTGTGGTCTTCGCCAGATCAGTTCTGGCCTTCTCTTCCCCCTTTTTAACTTCATCAAGGAGGGGCTCCACTACCTGCCTTATGAGATCAGGCAAGGCAGTGTTGGAGGAAGAGTGAAGATCACGAAGCTGCTTGGCCTCCTCCAGGTAAGCCTTAGACTCTGCAACAAGTCTCTCTTGCTTCTCCAACATCTCCTGGAGGGAGTCCTTCAGTCTAGCAGTTTGAATCATCTGGCTGGCCATTTCCACTTTGAGTACAGAAACTGGCCTCATCTGCTCCATCACGTGCTCCTGGAGCTGCTTCTGGCTGTGCATTACATCTAATTTGACAAACAAGCCATTAGCCTTGAACGAAGCTTTAACCTCTGCCAGAGTGGATTTGATCTGCTTGAGGAAGATTCTTCTTTCTTGCTTGATCTGATGCTCTATCATAGCAGGGGCCATATGTTGGATTGCTTTGGAAAAGCGCCCTATCTGCATGATCTGCTCGTTGAAGAAAGCCTTCATCTTCTGGAGCACAGCAGGAGACATCTCAAAGTCCTCCTCGTCTGAATAAAGCTCTGGAGGGAAGACAAAGTGAGGACCAAACTTGTAAGTGGGGCCCTCTGGAGTGAGCATTACTCCTCTTTGGATGGGCAGGGTGCGAATCAAGACTTTAGCTGCACCAGGAGTCTCCAGCTCTGCTGGGTTCTGAATGTTCATCTTCTGCTTCAGCTCAATCTCCCAAGCAGTGAAGTTGGAGGCACCCATTTCCTCAAGCAATAGCATCAGGTCCTCCACATCTTCAAGTCTGGCCTTGCTCCAGACCTTGGCATCAGTAAGCTCTGCCAGAAGTGGTAAGTGCTCCAGAAGAACTGGAAAATGCTCTCTTAGCCAGAGCTGAGCACTTACACTCATACTCTGCCTAATGGGACCCATTTCTGCAGATGAGAAAGTGAAGGGTTTGGGCCCAGAGGCAGAGGAGGAAGGGGCTAAGTCAACAGGCTCAAGTGAAGCTTCCTCATCTTCACTATCATCGCTGGTTAAACAGGTTGGGGAGGGAGGAGGGGCAGGGAATCCCAGAGCCATAGCAATGGTTGGGTCCTGATCTGTATGGGTTTGGGGAGGGTTTGGATTTTGTGAAGTAGAGGTGGTAGGGATTGGTTGCTCTGCACCAGAAGAGGAAGGAATATCTGGTACAGAATGTGTAGGAGGGATTTGGGAGGTGGAAGGGTTTGAAGGGGGGACTTCTGCACCAGAGGAGGTTGAGGGAACCTCTGATACAGAAGGTGGGGGAGAGGGGTTAGTGGGGATATGTGTTTGGGAATTTGGGGGAGAGGGTGTTTGAGTAGGGATGGTAGAGGGAGTATAGACTGGGGTATCTGGGATAGTCTGCTCTGGTGGAAGAATGGGGTTACCAGAGGCAGATGGGGTTTGGGGAAGGTTTTCTGGGGGAGAGATGGAAGGGGAAAAAAGATTTATGGGGGAGGAAGAGGGAAAGGAAGGGTTTACCTCTGCTGGGTCAACACCAGCAGGCACAACAGGCTCTGGAGCATCCTCCATCATCTGGGTGGCATCCTCAATGGCCTTCTCCAAGGCCTCTCCAAGATCAGATCCAGAGTCTGAATCTTGAAGAAGGGCTCTCTTGGCCTTGGATTTCCTCACAAGAGGCACTTCCTCTTCTTCCTCTTACTCTTCTGATGGCTCATCCACCAGAAGGGTTTTCTTGGCCTTTCTGCTAGTCCTCCTCTTCTTAGCAGAATGTCTCCTGGCCTCGTCTGGCTGCTTCCTCTTGGCTGCTCCAGCCTTCTTTACAGCTTTATCATCATCACCCTTCTTCTTAAGCACATCAAGAAGGGGAATCTGGTCCTCCTCTGAGGAACCAGAAAAGGCAACGGTTGAAGAACCAGTTGCTTCAGCAGCTTTCTTCTGTGTCTTCTGCTGCTGCTGCTGCTTTCTCTGCCCCTTAGGAGGTGAGGGAATAGATTGAATAGGAGGGGCAGGGATGGCTTGCTCTCCATCAGAGTCGGCATGGCCGTGGAGAGGACCATCCTTGGAGAAGAGGATCTTGGACTTGTGATAATTGTGACACCAAGATGACTTCCACTTCTTCTCTGGAAGAAGGGAATCCAGAATAAGAGTTAACTTAGTCCCCAAAGAGACATTTGCAGTGAAATAGAACTGCAATTCCCCTGGCTTTGAAGGACAAGGCTCCTTCTTCACCTTCATCTTGTTCTTCCTCAACACACCCCAGAAGAACTCCGCCCAATTGCACTGCACACCATCATATAAAGCCCTCATCACACACATCCTACCATTGAAAATGGCATCTGTGCTGTGATTCTCACACATAAGAACTTTAACCACAATGTCGAACAACACCTTGAACTTCTGCCTCAAATGCTTGTCCACAAAGCCCTTTGTGATGTTCTGGCAGGAAGAACGAGCAAAAATCTTGAATGATCCAACGATATCATCTTCCTTGTACGTCAATGGATCCACTCCCACTGCAGAAATGTTCTCGAACAAAGCGCAGAAATCGTGCTTAGAGAACACCAAGTCATCTTCACCAATCTTTGAAGAGATGTAATCATCATGAATCTTCATGTTAACCAGAAACTGGGCCGCATAACCGTCAAGGGTGCGAAAGTCCTTGGGAACAGTAGCAATCAACTTCTCCACCCCTGCATTCTGGAACATCTCCAGAACAGACAGCAAAACTGGGTTCTTGGTGGTATAAAAGTCCACCACCATCTCCGTCTTAAGCTTTTTCATCATCAGGATATGATCGAAATTGCACGGTGGAGCCATTTCTGTGAAAGAGAGAGAGAGAGAGAAAATGCTTTGCAGAGAGAGGTTAGGGTTTGAATAGTATAGAAACGTGAAAGGACAGATTGAAAACAAAATTGATTTAAATAGGGTAATACGCGTGGCTTGAAAATTAAATGAAGTGTGAACGCGTGTTGTTTCAAATTCAATTTAGGAAACAAAATCAATTTTAGCATTGATTGACATTTTGCACAGTGATTAAATCTGATGGCCACGATGAAAGGCAAGATACAGATTTAATCTGGTGCGTTGGCATAGTCATTGGGACTGGGCATAAAGGGGTTTTGTGGCAGTCAAGAGAAAAAAGCGAAATGATTGCCTAGGCCCTATACCCTAGTCTTAAATACACTCCGAAGTTGAAAGGTTTTGAGTGTACTTACTAATTTGAAAAGTGTATCTCAATGATCAGAGGCCAGAGTAGAAAAGACATACCTGTCACCTGATATTGTAACCAGATGATACCACAACTAGTCTGGTGATACTTCTCCTCTGATGGAACTTATCTGGTCCTGGTCAGTAAAGATTTTGGACATATCTCTGACTCAGCACCTCATCTGGGATTAGTGTCACCTGGTGTATACCTCTTCTGGAAGTATACCCTCTCTGATATATCTAATCTGCAGGTATGTTAGCATAAGGAAAATTTATGAAGAAAATTAATAAAATAAGGATACTTCTCTGATGTTCCCCCTAAATCAAATCTGTCTCTGGATCCAACAATCCTAACTCAAAAGCTAACTCTCTGAATCTGGTCTCAGCCAAAGGCTTGGTTAAAATATCTGCTCTCTGCCTCTCTGTTGCAATCTTTTCCATCCTTATGTCTCCCTTCTCAACATGATCTCTGATAAAATGATGCCTTATATCAACATGTTTGCATCTGGTATGAAGAACTGGATTCTGGGTGATTGCAATGGCACTATTACTATCACAGAAAATAGGAATATCCTTAGCTCTAATCTGGTAATCCCTAAGCTGTTGACTAATCCAAAGAAGTTGAGAACAACAACTCCCTGCAGCCATGTACTCTGCTTCTGTTGTTGATGTAGCAACTGAGGTCTGCTTCTTGGAAAACCAGGATACCAATTTATTCCCTAAAAATTGGCATGTTCCACTTGTAGATTTCCTATCTATTCTGCACCCACCATAGTCTGAATCTGAATAACCACTTAATTCTAAATTGTCATCTGCAGGATACCATAATCCTAAATTCACAGTTCCCTTGAGATATTTTAATATTTTCTTAGCTGCTTCCAAGTGACTCTTCTTGGGGTTAGCTTGAAATCTGGCACAAACTCCTACAGCAAAAGTAATATCTGGTCTGCTTGCAGTCAGATACAAAAGAGAACCAATAAGTGCTCTGTACTGAGTCTGGTCCACACTCTCTCCAGACTCATCTGGATCCATGTTGAAATTTGTCATCATAGGGATCTTGGCTGCCCTGCTAGATCCTATTCCAAATTTCTCTAACATGTTTCTGGTGTACTTAGCTTGATTAATAAAAATTCCCTTCTCTGATTGCTTAACCTGCAAACCCAAAAAGTAATTCAATTCTCCCATCATGGACATCTCAAACTGTCCCTGCATGAGCTCACCAAACTTCTCACACAGCTTCTTGTTAGGGGATCCAAATATGATGTCATCAACATATATTTGGACCAGAAGGATGTCCTTTCCTTCTTCTTTCCTAAACAAGGTCCTATCAATTTTACCTTTAGTAAAACCATTGTCCAGAAGAAATTGAGAAATAGTGTCATACCATGCTCTGGGTGCCTGCTTCAGCCCATAAAGAGCTTTCTTAAGCTTAAACACCTTGTCACCTTGTTCAAAACCAGGAGGTTGTTCAACATACACTTCCTCAATGAGAATCCCATTAAGAAAGGCAGATTTCACATCCATCTGGTATACTTTGAACTTCATGTGAGCAGCATATGCTAAGAACAATCTGATAGCTTCTAGTCTGGCAACAGGAGCAAAAGTCTCATCATAGTCTATTCCTTCAGACTGAGAATAGCCCTGGGCCACTAGCCTTGCCTTGTTCCTAGTAATGACATCATTCTTATCTTTCTTATTTTTGAAAACCTACTTAGTGCCTATCACCTTTTGATGACTTGGTCTGTCTACCAGCTCCCAAACATCCTGTCTGGTGAATTGATTCAATTCCTCCTGCATAGCCACAATCCAATTTGAATCTTTCAGTGCCTCCTTGATGTTCTTGGGCTCAATCAAGGACACATAGCAACTGAATAAGGCAGCTAAGTTAATAGTTCTCCTAGTCTGGACACCCTTAGTTGGATCTCCTAAGATCAAGTCATTGGGGTGATCAACCAGGGTCCTCCTTCCCGTGGTCTTGCCTGGGTGATCATCTTCTGCAGTACCTTGGTGATTATCACCACCTGCAGAAGAGCTTCCCCCTACAGGAGTTCCAACCTCTTCTGGTTCTGCTCCTTGTGAAGGCTGCTGCTTCAGAGAACCAGGAGATGGGTCATCATCTGAATCTGAATCTGAATCAAGAATAGGTGGATTGACCTTGATAACTCTGGGTGTAGTCTGATTCTGGGTCTCATCAGGAGACTTAGAATCCACCTTGTACTCAAAAGTAGATTCATAAAAAACAACATGAGGTGTTTCATCCACACAAAGTGAATTCTTATTAAAAACTCTAAAAGCTTTACTGGTGCTGGAATATCCCAAAAATATTCCATCAGCCACTTTAGCATCAAAGGTTCTTAATTTAGATTTCCCATTGTCATGGATGAAACACTTACATCCAAAAACATGAAAATATGAAACAGATGGGGTTTTACCTTTCCATACCTCATATGGGGTCTTATTGTGTCTCTGGGCAATCAGGCACCTGTTCTGAGTGTAACAAGCTGTATTGATGGCCTCTGCCCAAAATCTCTGTGGAGTGCTGTACTCTGCCAGAAGTGTCCTTGCAGCTTCTTTGAGAGTCCTATTCCTCCTTTCTGCAACTCCATTTTGTTGAGGTGTTCTAGCAGCAGATGTCTCATGAAAAATCCCATGGTCCTTGCAATAATCTGCAATATGTGAGTTCAAAAACTCTGTTCCTTTGTCACTTCTGATCCTGACAATGCTCTGGTTCTGCTCATTCTGAATCTGCTTGAAGAACTCTGGCAGCTTAGTTATAGTTTCATTTTTCTTAAACAAGAACACTACCCAAGTGTATCTTGAAAAGTCATCTACTATTACTAAGGTGTACTTCCTTCCACTGAAACTAAGAGGAGAAACAGGTCCAAACAGGTCCATGTGAAGTAGTTGAAGTACTCTGGTTGTGGTTGTGCTCTGGACATCCTTAAAGGAAGTCTTGGGTTGTTTACCCTTCTGGCATGAACCACAAACCTGATCCTTCTTAAACACTTCATTTGGAAGACCTCGAATGAGACCCTTTCTGGCAATCTTGTTCAATGTTTTGAAGTTAAGATGACACAATCTCTTGTGCCAAATCCAGCTGTTCTCTGCAGATCCTTTAGCAACCAGGCAAGCATTCCTTGGGCAACTGCTAAAATCTGCAAGATAAATGTTACCCTTCCTCAAGCCTATTAGCAAGATATCATTATAATCAGAAGAGAAAACAGTGCATGAATCACTAGAAAACTTCACTGAGTATCCCTTGTCACAGAATTGGGATACTGAAAGCAGATTATGCTTGAGTCCTTCTACGTAGTAGACTTCATCTACAAATACACCATTGAAGGTCAACTTTCCAACTCCTCTGGTGACTCCATAGTTATTGTCACCAAACATCACTCTTGGTCCGTTTAATGGCTTGAAATCTTGGAGATTATCCTTCTGGAATGTCATGTGCTTGGAACATCCACTATCAATGTACCAGACATGGTTGCTTGAAAATCCTTTCTCCAATGGACTCTTATCTACCTGCAGAGAGATCAATTAGGTCCCCTACTAGTGCTGGGTCCTGATTGGTTAGTTGCAGGTTTTGTAGGAATCCATAGATAAAGATCATCCCTTGATGGATGAGGAGATCTTATCTTCCTTCCAAATCTATCTACCAGTACATGTCCTCTTACTATGACATATTGAGCTACTGGTCTGATAAGGACACCTTTCCTATAAACAGGTCTGGTGTACCTTTTCTCAAATCTGGCCTTTGGAATGGCCTGCCTCAAAGACATGGTCTTAAAGGTCTGGTTATAAGGGTACATCCTAGAAGAACCATCTCTGGTGTCATAACTTCCCAGATCAGTTGGTTTTCTAGAGATGGGTCTGGAAGACCTCCTCTGGTTCTGATAATTAGACCTGTTCTGGTGATTATAGTTCCTTTGAGTATACCTATTCTGGAATTGATTCTTCTGAGAAAATTGTCTCTGGGGTACCTGGTTCTGTTGAACATTGTTCCTTCTCTGGTAGTTATTACTTTGATTGGTATTCACCCTTTTTGAGTGTTTCCTTTGAGGTCCCCTAATCTGTTTAGGTTCCCTTTGAGGATTTCTCTGGGGTCCTCCAATTTGAGTAATATCTACTCCTTGGGACTCATTGTTCACAGAACCATCAATCTTTAATGGTTCCCCTTGTTGACACTTATTCTCTAACATCTTCTCTTCCAGAACAGTCAACTCTTCTGGACCATTAGTTAAGTGATTAACAGAGTGATTCATTTTCCAATCAGGATTGTGAACCACCTTGTAACCATTACCAGTTAAGTCTTTATCATTCCAGATTTCTACCAATTTACCAGCTCTTACAGACTTGTCTTTATTATAGAGGTACTTGTGAGTTTTAGTGGTAATTCCAGAATATCCTAAACCACTCTTATCACAAATGCACTGAGAAGACTCTGATATGATAGATACAACAGATGCTATCTTAGGAGCTTCTCTGGGCATAGGTATCTCCTCTATGTTGTGAACAACTTGTTTTCCCTTGATAAGAGTTTGGTATTTGGCTCTGAGTTCAGTGATCTCATCCTCTTGAGAGTTCCTTTCTTTCATGAGTTGATCTACCAGAGTATCTCTTTCTGTGATCTTTTCCTGAAGTTCAGAGACTTCTTTGGAATGATCTTTCATGAGTTCTCTGGTGGATTTGTGCTCATGAGAGAGTGATTGAACTTCAGCTCTGAGCCTACCATTCTCTTTCTCAAGTTTTTGACAGAGTTGGACACAATTTTGGAGATCTGATAGCATTTGTTGCATATCAGACTCTCTGGAGTTACCAGATGAATTAGAGGATTCAGTACATTTGGAATTAGATAAAACAAGAGTAGTTTCATTTACCTCAGTGATGTCTGCCATGAGACACACATCATCATCTGATCCAAAGTCAGAAGAAGAAGAACTGGAACTAGTATCCTCCTCCTCTGCTTCTGCCAGCAGTGCTCTCTTATCTGCATATCTCCTATCTCTCTTGATTCTTTTCTCTTCTCTTTCCCTAGGAGTAAGCTGAGGATAATCATAACTGTAGTGACCAGTCTTGTTGCATGTGTAGCAAGCATTGTCTCCTCTGGGACTAGGACTTGGCTCTCTCCTCCTCTGGTTGTAGTCTGATCTGGCAGGGCTACTTTCTCTCCTCTGGTAGTCAGGTCTGCCAGAGCTACCATCCCTCCTCTGATGATCTGATCTCCCAGAGCTGCCAGGGTTGTCATCTCTCCTCCTCTCTGGAGTTCTGAATCTGGTCTCCCTTGAGTCTCCAGATGTCTTCTCCTTCTCTGCAGGCTTGAAAGAACTCTTCCTGTTTCTGGTAGACTCCTTCCAATGCCTTTTGTACCTGCCATATTTTGAACTCATTTTGTCTAATTTATGAGTTAGAAGTGCTACCTGCTCCTTGAGGCTCAAGTCATCTGCATTAGACTCCTTTGGCTTGGCATCAGATTTGAGAGTTGAAGAGAATGCAACTCCTTTCTGGCCAGAAGAGGAAACCTCTTCTGTTTGATCCTCCTCTTGAAGATCATATTCGTAAGCTTTGAGATCAGACAACAGAAGATGGTGATCCAGAGTGTTGAGATCCTTGTTGTCCTTGATCACAGTGACTTTAATTCTCCACCTGCTTGTTAGTGAACGTAATATTTTACTATTAATCTCTTTTTCAGAATAGGTCTTACCTAAGGCACTGGCCTTGTTTAAGAGATTCGTGAGACGCATGTCCAGCTGGTCAATGGTCTCGTCTGGTTTCATCTTAAATGTGTCAAAAGAGTGTTGAACAGCTTGGAGCTTGTTATCTTTAATCTTCTCTGTTCCTTCACAGAGCAGAGCTAACTTGTCCCACATCTCTTTTGCAGTGGTGCACGTCCTGACCTTTTCAATTACTTCTTTAGTAAGAGTGTTGATAATCTCAGTCCTCGCCACCTGGTCCAGGTTATGTAGCTTTCTCTCATCGTTGTCAAGTTCGTCTTTCTTTTTGAGGATTCGTTGTCTGGGAACTCTATCCTCTGCAGCGTCGCTAGTTTCTTCTCTGGACTCAGACCTGCCACTATCAATAGGAGTCCAGTAAAATTTAATGGGGCCACTTTCAACCACATCTAACATGCGGTGGTGAATAGCTCCAAGATGATTACTCATCATGAAGCTCCAGTGGCTATAATCCTCGAACGAGAATTCTGGCAGTTTGCGACTCTTATAAGAAGATTTCGAAGACATATTGATAAGAAATTTAGGGAAATAACAAGAACTTGAATAAAAGCACTAAAGAGCAATGGATCTGCCCGGTGACCACCAAAAGCTTTTCAAAGCAGTGGTCGTGGACACACTGCTCTGATACCACTTGTTGGTCCCACTCGATAGATTAATTGCGGAAGCTTATGTAATAATGTCTTTCCAAAATCTTTTATAAGAGAGCAATAAACAATAATTAAAATAAAGCGATAGATGACACACGATATATAGTGGTTCGGATAAATATCCTACGTCCACTCTCCCTTATCACCAAGGGGTCTCACTATCAACCAACTCACAAACTTACTCACTGGAATTTCTGAAGTACCAGCACCTTCTTACAAATTCTTTAGATCTAACTTCGATCTAAAGATAGACTTACTCCAACCTTATCTAACAAAATGAACAGGTTGAGTATATGAACTCCTTACGAGTAGATGAGTAATTAAGAACAAAGTGTGAGTGCAATATGCATAGTGATCAAAAGCTTAGTGTGGCTATATGCGCGTGAATGATTCTAGAGCTTTTTCTTGATCTGCACTCAAGTATATATAGAGGGGATTAGGGACATAGCCGTTGGGAGGCTAATCCAATCAGATCCTCTATATATGGAAGCTTCAATCAATCAATTCCCTAATTGATTGATTGGGTTGGTGAGATCTTGATTGATTGTCTTCATATCTTCTCAATCCAATCTTGTTTTGACTTGATTTGAATCACCAACGGTCAATGCTTCCAATTGCCTAACTCTGATTCTCTCCAGAGAAGGCAGGGCCAGACACCAGGCAACCTCGGTGTCTTCTGGTCCTTATCTGGTGAACAACCAGAATACTCAGTAGAATAAGGGGATCAAACTGAGCATCTTTTGTTCCACCAGACTCGTCTGGTCCGGACTCGTCTGGTCTGGGGAATGTCCTCTGCCTCTGGTCTGATCTCTTCTGGTGAAGTCCTCTGGTGGAGTCCTCTAGTGAAGCCCTCTGGTGGGGTCTTCTGGTGACTCTTCTGGTGAGGTCTTCTGGTCTGGCAGTTCCCCCTAGACTAAGTCCTAACTAATCCTCATCTGGCTAACAGGTCCAGATGGTCCTATTACATCTTCTGGTCTGTTTTAACTCATCAAAACTAACAATTTTTATCCTAACAACTTTCATTAGTGATTAATTTAGTTTTAAGTTTCTTCTCAATGTTTTCAGGTATACTAATAGACTTGAAATGAGGAGTAGAAAGATTGCTAGGAAATTTACTCGGGTTTTGAGTATTAAAAACTTTGGAATCAATTTTATTGGATAATAAATCAACTTGGTCGGCAATAGTATGAAGAATTTGATTAGAAAAATTGTTTTGTTCATGAATTTTTCTAATATCTACCATAGTGGGAGGATCTGATCCATTCCTACCTGTTTTGAAAGGAGCAGCAATGACTTGTTCGTCAGCTACTTGTATCTTTATACTTTGTAAAGGGGGATGTATAGCAGTAATATTATTACCGTCTGCTAATTCCCATTTTTTATAAAGATTTGTTTGAACATTAATTTGTTCTAAAGAGTAGACATTTTGAATATCTTCGATTTGACAATAAGCATCAAACCAGTTTAAAAGAGGAAAATTGAATTTATAGATTTGAAGATCTTTAATCCATTCTGTTTGAAGTTTTTCACGAAAGTGTTTGCTTAACTTTAAAAACCAATCTCTTCTTTCTTGATTATCGGAATCATTAAATTCTTCATCAAGATATTTAAAGTTTGGAGAAAAGTTAAGTACTTCAATAACATTAATACCAGCCATTTGGGAATGAGTAGGAGAACCTATAGAGGATTCATCATTAATCTGGTAATTTGTATCTGGTAAAGGACTTTTGTAGTTAACATTCATTTCATTATTAATAAAAGCATTGGTAGAAGTAGAGGCAACACTAGACCTGAAAGGATTATTAACCCGGCTAGAGTTATCAGAAAAGGATTGCCTAGAATTAACTTCTTGTATGCGTATGTTATTCCTTGTTTCTCTAAAGGAATTAAATCTAATGAGTATTCTTCCATCAGAATCTTCAGAGATATCTGATACCTCTCTTCTAGTAATGTTCCTAGGAATTTGAGGAGCTTGAATAATAAATTCTTCTGGAATGGTTATTTCATTCCATTTTAGTCTTTTGGGAATAAAAGTACTCGGATTATCCGCATTTACTTGTAATAAAACGGTTTCATCTTTGTCAGTAGGAGTAAACATGAATTTAGGATTAATCTGGGAAGACATAACCCTATAATAAACCCTAAAAATAACTGCAAAATTCTTACAGTTGTCTTTAAATTCATTATTCTTAAGGTGAATGTCTAAGATTAAGGAATCTAAGATATGAGGATCAGTAAGATCAACACTAAAATTTGGGGCACAGTTGAAGTACATAGGCCCGTTGCAAATATTAGTTTGAATCATGGATAATAAAGAGTTTTTATACTTAATAAGTCTATTGTCTCTTAGGGCAATATAAACTGGTGCGTCAACTCCCATGTGAACTAAGGGCTTGATAGCTACTTGAATAAGTCCAAAATGCATATATCTAAAAATTTTCTCTAAATATTTTTGAATAGAAACCTTAGATAATAAAGGATAATGCGGATGATGATATTACTCAAACTTCTTCTAGTGATAGTGAAAACTCTTGTAATGGATTCTGTCCTCTATCCATAAACGATTTCTCGAAGGATTCTGTCCTCCATTCCATCCACATATTTCTCGAATGTACTCTGAGGTAGACCCTTTGTGAATGGATCCGCTAGGTTGTCTCCCGACGCTATCTTTGCCACCTCTATATCTCCTCTCTTAACGATTTCTCGTATAAGATGGTATTTTCTTTCTATGTGTTTGCTGGCCTTGTGGGCTCTCGGTTCCTTTGAATTTGCAACTGCTCCGGCATTGCCACAATAGACAGTGATCATGTTGGGCAAATTCGGAACAACGTCCAAGTCCACTAAGAAGTTTTTGAACCAAACTGCCTCTTTCGCTGCTTCACAAGCAACTACATATTAGGCTTCTATGGTCAAAACGACGATGCATTTCTGCTTAACGCTTCTCCATAAAATGGCTCCTCCTCCCATGTAAAACACACTACCCGAGGTTGACTTTCCGAGTCTATGTCTGATTGGAAATCCGAGTTTGTGTATCCTACGGGGATTAGACTATCCGACTGGTAAATCAGCATCCTATCATGAGTTCTTTTCAGATACCTCAAGGTGCACTTTACGGCAGTCCAATGGTCTTTTCTGGGATTACTTTGATATCTTGCCACCATGCCTACGGCAAAGCAGATATCCGGTCTCGTACACAACATTGCATACATAAGGCTCCCTACGGCCGAAGCATACGGAATACCTTTCATGTCATCTATCTCCGCTTGCGTCTTAGGGCTCATTTCTTTAGATAGATGGATTCTGTGCCTAAAAGGTACAAAACCTTTATTGGAATCTTGCATGCTGAAACGCTTCAAAACAGTGTCAATGTATGAAGCTTGCGATAAGCCCAACATCCTCTTCTTGCGATCGCGAGTGATCTTGATCCCAAGGATGTGATCGGCTTCCCCTAAGTCCTTCATATCAAATTGTTTTGACAGCCATACCTTTACGTCTGACAATACCTTTTCATTGTTTCCAATGAGCAGAATATCATCTATGTATAATACTAAGAATACCACCGCAGTTCTGTCACGCTTTTTATACACACAACTTTCGAACTCGTTTTGATCAAACCCATAAGACTTAATCACTTGATCAAAACACTGGTTTCAAGTACGCGATGCTTGCTTAAGTCCATAAATAGATCTCTTAAGCTTGCATACGAGGTGCTCTTGGCCTTTTTCAATGAAACCTTTGGGCTGTTGCATATAGATATCTAACCCGTCAAGACTTCCATTAAGGAAAGCTGTCTTGACATCCATTTGCCAGATCTCGTAATCTAGGTGCGCAGCGATCGACAAGAGAATACGGATGGACTTAAGCATAACTACAGGCGAAAAGGTTTTCTCATAATCGATCCCTTCTTTTTTAGTATACCCTTTGGCCACTAGCCTTGCTTTGAAGGTCTCAACCCTTCCGTTCGGTCCTCTTTTCCTCTTGTACACCCACTTACATCCAATGGATTCTACCCCATTGGGTGGTTCGACCAACTCCCACACTTGATTATGATCCATCGAACCCATCTCGGCTTCCATTGCCGTTTGCCATGACTCCGCATCTTTGTCTTGGATTGCCTCGTCGTATGTCCATGGGTCCGATTCATCACTGGGAATCAAATCCAAAGATTCTCCTATTCTCATGAATCTCTCGGGTTGTCTAACAAACCTTCCATTGCGACGAGGTTCCGGTTGTGAAGGTGTGACGTGTGGTATATCATCTTGTATACTTGGTATCGAGGTTTGTCCTCTCAATTCTTCTAAGGTAATTTCACTTTTAGGCTTTCGATTGTTCATATAGTCTTTCTCCAAGAATTTAAAGTGTGTACTAATCACGGTCTTTTGATCCTTGGGACTATAGAACATACACCCTTTCGTTCCCGCAGGGTATCCTATAAACAGCCTTAATTCCGAACGTGGATCCAATTTACCGGCTTCCTTGCCTAGCACGTATACCGGACAACCCCAAATCTGCAAGTGTCTTAGACTGGGCTTGCGCCCGGTCCACAATTCCATTGGGGTTTTAGGAACCGATTTGGATGGCACCAAGTTTAGAA
This sequence comes from Ballota nigra, assembly GCA_947034835.1. Lineage (NCBI taxonomy): Eukaryota > Viridiplantae > Streptophyta > Magnoliopsida > Lamiales > Lamiaceae > Ballota > Ballota nigra. The sequence continues at coordinate 74,338,985 of OX344729.1, read as the reverse complement.
TGTAAGCCGTCGTTTCCAAGGCATTACCCCAAAACAATTTGGGTAAATCCGAATAACTCATCATGGATCTGAGCATCTCTAAAAGAGTCCGGTTTCTTCGTTTTGCCATACCGTTCTGTTGAGGGGTTCCCGGTGCGGTTAACTGGGATACAATCCCTTCGTCCGACAAGTAGTTCAAGAATTCATCGCTGAAGTATTCGCCTCCACGATCTAATCGTAGAAACTTGATACACTTTTCCCTATGTTTCTCGGCTTCGGCCTTAAACTCCTTGAACTTATCAAAAGTTTCAGACTTATGCCTCATAAGGTAAATGTACCCATATCTCGAGTAATCGTCAATAAAGGTAACAAAATACTCATACCCCATTCTCGCTTTGATCGTCATTGGACAACACACATCGGTATGAACGAGCTCTAACACTTCCGTGGCTCTATTCCCCTTGGCTCCAAATGCCCTCTTGGTTATTTTTCCCTCTAAATAGGATTCACAAGTTGGAAATGGTTCGACTTGGAATGATTCCAAGGATCCGTCTTTCACCAATCATTCTATCCGCTTTAGATTAATATGACCTAGTCTAAGATGCCATAGAAGTGTTTTGTTCATCTCCGACGAATGCTTTCTTTTATTACTCAAAATGATTGACGTGTTATTATGTTCATTATTTGAGTGGTGTGCACACTTAATCGTATAGAGATTGTTTACCAATGTTCCATGACAGATAATATCATTCTTAAAAGAAACAGTAACAACTTTATTAAAAGTAACTGAATATCCATCAAAAAACAACTTAGAAACTGAAATTAAATTCTTTCTAAAGTTCGGAATGTATAAAACATCTCTTAAAATTAAAACTCTATCTTCAAAAGACAGGTGCACGACTCCCACTGCTTCGGCTGCCACTCTCGTAGCATCGCCCAAAGTGATGGGGATCTCATTCTTGCTAAGTCACCGGGTTAGCTGGAACCCCTGAAGAGTGAAATAAATATGATCAGTTGCCCCGGCATCCACTACCCAAATGTGGGTAACATGCGCCACAACATAAGTTTCAACGACTAAAGCATTAGACTTACCTTTCTTCACCACCTTCTTAGGCTTAGAACAGGTTGACCTCCAATGTCCTTTCTCACCGCAATTGAAGCACTTACCCTTAGCAGCCTTTTTTCCACCTCCTTCGCCTTTCGCCTTGGGTTTCACAACGGTTGGATTTGCTTGGGTCTGGCCTTTTGTCCTCTTTCTCTTCTTCCTTCCCTTGGGACCAGAAGAGGCAGACGGACCATTTGCCACCATAACAACAGTTTGATGTTCCATTATAGTCTCCGCCGATACCAAAACTTGCAAGAGCTCAGGCAAACTATTTGCCCGTTCATTCATTTGATAGTTCAATTGAAACTGCTCAAAGCTCTTTGGAAGAGAATGGAGAACGAAATCGACCTTAGTAGGGAGATCAAATTCTGCACCAAGTACCTCCAACTTGTTGAGATAACCCATCATCTCGATAACGTGATCCCTTACGGGCGTACCCTCCACCATTTTCAGCGAAATCATCTTCCGCATGGTGATTTACCTAGCTGTACGGTTCTGATGTTTAAACATCGCTTCAAGATTGAGCATTATCTCAGAGGCGGTCTCCATGTATTGGCGTTGGTGTTGCAACACATCCGACATTGAAGCCAGAATAGTACACCTAGTCATCTCATCGGAGTCTACCCAACTCTTATGCTCTTTCTTGACCGACTTGCTTGCATCTTCGGCAGGCTCTTGGGGCTTAGGAGTAGTAAGTACCCATTTGTGGTATTGAGCGGTTAGGACAATATCAAGATTACGTTTCCAATCAACATAGTTCTCACCAACAAGTTTGTTATCTTTAAGTATACTAAACAGTGGATTAAAAGGTTGCGACATGATGAACTGAGAATAAAACATACATTCATATCAATATCTAGAAAAATACGAAATTATCACATAATTCGATCACATCAATTATATTGAAACCTTAAAACAATATAATCATGCATCGGCCAACATCTCGAAACAATTTAAATGTGCCACGAGGGGTGGTCTATACATTTAAACACATTCAAACAGATCACAAACTTGAAAGTTACAAATCCTTAATTCAAAATTAATAGTTGGCTCCCACTTTGACCACATAAAAATTGACAGGGACTCTGAGGGGAGTAATTTAATATCAATTTCTTATGCCTAAGTAATAACCATAATTAAATATAGGATTATTATTTCGCTTTGAGCAAGCTACTCGTGGTGAGGGTCAATACCGCCACTAGTAATAATCCACAATCATCCTTTCGGAATTTATTCATGTGAAATCCGTCCTTTTGGCCGATCCGAAGGTGAAATGTATTCCAAAAAGGCTTCACAAATAAATAAATTATGGAGGCCAAATAAATCCAATTTTAATATCCAGAATAAAATTGTGATTAAAGAAACATACTTAGTAATTTTCGAAAGTAAGGTTTTTTCTTGGACAATTAAAATCATGCAAACACATATTAACAAATAATAATAAGTGCACGAAATAAAACATCCATCAAAACAAAATTAAACATATTGGAGCACTCAAATCCAATTGTCACGGTTTAATTTCTTCACGCCTTGATGCGAAAAATCGTCCTTGTTGCTTTCTATTGTTCGTCTCGACACGCTCCCACTCGAACAACAACACTTCATCAAAAAAACTTCATTTGCGGTTCGGGACGACATTTGGAATCACACAAAAAAAAATAAGAACGAGAAAAAAAATTCCACGGCCCGAGATACGGCGCGCGTCGGCCCACGGAGGTGGGCCGCGCGTCTCTCGGCCACGGCTGCCGAGACGATGAGCACCGAGAGGCGATGCCTCATGCGCGCGCCCGTTTGGCGTCGGGCACCCGTTGTGCACGGCGCCGTGCGCCTCGCGCACGCCGTGCACCGGGTTTTTCCGTTCATCCTCGTTTTCCACCTCGTGCATGATTCTACGTCCATGCATGCGCCACACATGCACGCGTCGTCCTGGTATATCGTCTTTAATTCTTCATTTCCGTCTTCGTCTCGATTTGGTTAAAATTTATTTACAAAAAATAAATACTAGATCTAGACTAGTCTATTACAATGATCAAATCAAAATAAAACCAACTAATCTACTCTTGGATTTTCTCACTAGAAAAATGAATTCGAACGAATCGAATTAAAAACAATTAATTCAAACGCATGAAAAAATAAATAAACATTAAAACCATGATAATTGGATACCTGCAAAAAAGATCTAGCAATTCTACTATCCAATTTCAATTTAATGTCAAACAATCTAAATTCCAATTTAAAGATCAGAGCCCGAAACCGTGGCTCTTATACCAGTTGTTGGGAAAATAGGGGTGCCCGGGAACTATTCGGGATGATAATTAAATACAAATTTAAATTCAATTATTACTAGCATGAATTAATCCTAATTAATTCAAATAATAATTTCAACAACAATTTTTATCATCATGCAAGTTGAATTAATTCACAAAAAATCTATGGCGGAAAAACTAAGAGATTATGTGACTACGTACCTCTTGTAGATATGGCCTTTGATTATCACGGGACGTGCTACCAACCAAAAGACCTTCTCAAGTATTTTCCTTTTGCCTCGCTTGATCACCGGTGGGAAGTGCTTTCAAGCAATTAAATAACTAAGGAAAAAGAAAAATATTTTTGCTCTTGATTTTTCCAACACATGGAATTATGTAACTGTAACCTTGAGATGACATAATCATCTCCTACTTATAGGAGAGTGATGGTCGAAATTTTCATATAAAATAGGGTAGAGAAAATCTTTTTCTTGGCCTCCAAGAAATCTTGAATATATCTCATATATTCTTTTCTCCATAATGAAATATTTCATAAAATCTCAACCTCCTCATCTAATAAGTAAATTTCGAAAATTATGATCCAAGAATACAAGATTTGGATCTTCTTGAATTTATGAGATAATCTTGTATTTCAAGAATACATATCTTCCATAATATCTTTTCAAGAAAATCAACAAAATCTTTTCTTTTCCATATAAGCTATTTTCGAAAATTCAATAGAAAAATCAGCAATAATATTTTTATTTTATTTTAATCACCTTATCATTATTGGGCTACTTAATGGGCTACTTGAGGGGCCTTTAGGAGAATTAAGATTGGACCTCCAATGGACTTCTGAATTTCAATATTGAGCCCCAATATAATTCAGTCCAGTAATATTAACTAGTACCACTAATAAATTAATATTGCACTATCCATCTTAATCCATATTATGATAATATGGGCTCCCGGTTATTATTTCTCGCGTTTAAGATTATCAAGTCCATTAATTAATTAAGCTTCTAAATAGCTCTAAATTAATTAATATATTTCACCTTGGAGTAAAGACAACTCAACATTATTATCCGTATCGAAGAAACTAATTCTTCACTTGCAAGATTTGGTACGATAAAACTTCTGAGCCCACCAAGGGGACAAATCACACGAGCCGTACTCGCACGCGTTTCCCCGTATTAAATCTTAGCAATCGTCGTATGATTAATATTACTGCCCAAAGCACAAGGTTTGAAGTCACGATGATTCGCACCCAACATGAATCAAAGCAGTAACGATTAAACACACATGATCCTATTTAAGTGACGGAGATTAAGAAATCAATAACCACTGAGGTCTAATTCTTCACATTTCAGAACAGAAGAATTTATCCTCGCTGTAGGTCCTCTTCAACACATATTAAATGTGCTAGTGCAATCTCTTAGTCAAGACAAGCCAATCTGAGATGTACACATCGATCTTTCACAACGGATTGTTCAATTCCACCTAGGTCGTGAATTTGTACGTTTAGCTACAATGAAACCGTCAATGTGATCTTCCGTGATCGGGTATCACCACATTAAGTACAATGTAACATGTACCACTTATAATGAACTGGTTGCAATAAATATTCAACATTCAATTTATATCTAAAGCAAATGCGATAAAAGATTTATTCTCATCGATAAGTGTTTAATACATGAGTTATACAAAGTAAAAACATACTTTCGCGTATAACTCCAACAGTTGGCACCTAGGCCTAGATCTCCACCTATTAGGAGAGTAATGAAGAAGAAAAATGTATGTCTTTATACAGTTTCTAGGTAATAGAAGAGATACTTCCTCCATCCCGAAAGACATTACGGGAACTTTTGGCAACGCAACTTAAGAAAAGGGTGTAATGAGTGCACTTTTATGAATATTATATGTGTATTGTGAGAGTGGAGTAATAAATAATTTTCACTTTTAGGTATGCAATCTTTTTGTGAGATGGATTAAAATAGAAAGTATGAAATGTCTTTTGTGATGGAGAAAATATTATATTGCCAATAAACCAATTCTTTAAGCCTGCAAATGTTTGGGTGTGCAAATTCTTATCTTTCAATGCTTAATGATTTGCTTTCTTCAGATTTATGTAAAGTTACATTAAATGTTTGACCTTCTTCACTAAACAAAATTCATTTAGTGTTTAAATTTTTGTTTTGTGGATTATCTGTATTATACATTCGCGGATCTGGATTTGGGTTAACATACATTGTTTCTATTTGTTTTTTCATTTTTGCAGATTTTCTTCATTTTGCAGATCTGAAGCCCCTCACATCTCAGATTGCAATCCTCCTCCATAATTTGGTATGATAACTGATAATCCACATTCTATTACTACCATCTAACTTCAAATCCTTATCATTGAAATTTATCTTATCAATTGGATGTATTAGTTTAGTGCTTTAAAAATTTGAAGATCTTATATATTGTGAAGCATTATTTATAAGCAGAAATATTGTGAAGCATAATATTTTCTAATTCACGTCCTCCGCTATATGCTAAAAAATTATCATGAAACTAATAAATCTGCTCATGATCATATTGGATTAAGGATATGTTATATGTATTTATTTTTGTAGACAATTATACCTGACTTTTAATTGTGAAGCATGAAAATGTTATTCTCATTCATGAGTTTTGGGTAAATGCATTTTCTTCAGATAGTAAATCTCATTATGAAACTCATTTGAATATAACCTAATTTTAATATGAGATTAATGATTCTTCTTTCATTTACTTTACTTAGAACTTTGTTCTAATTTTTGGGGTGCCAGTGTATTTTTTGTAGGCTGTCTGACTCTACAAATATCACTTAAATTGCAGCTACCTTTTGAGTCATGTGAGGATATGTTGGGAAAATAGGGGTGCCCGGAATCTATTTGGGATGAAATTTAAATACGAATTTAAATACAATTATTACTAGCATGAATTAATCCTAATTAATTAAAATAATAATTCCAACGACCAATTTAACATCATGCATGTTGAATTAATTCACATATAATCTATGGCGAAATAAACAAGAAAATATGTGACTTACGTACCTCTCGTAGAACTTGGCCTTTGAATAAAACGGGACAATCATGTACGCGCTTTATCAACCCAAAAGCCTTCTAAAGTATTTCCCTTTCGCCTTATTCGATCACCGGTGGGAGATGCTTTCGAATAATTTAAATAACTAAGGAAAAAGAAAAATATCTATGCTCTTGATTTTTCCAACACATGGAATTATGTACTTGGGGATGAAAAAATCATCCCCTATTTATAGATAGGAGTGGCCGAAAATTAGAGGGAATATGGGCCTTGGAGAAAATCTTTTCTTAGACTCTAAAAAATCTTGAATATATCTCATATATTCTTTTCTCCATAATAAAATATTCCACAAAAATCTCACTCTCCTAAATATGGGTCAATTTTCGAAAATAAGAAGAAGAGAATCCAAGATTTGGATCTTCTTGAATATATGAGATAATCTTGTATTCCAAGAATACTTATCTTCCATAATATCTTTCCAAGAAAATCAACAAAATCTTTTCTCTCCTAACAAAATACAATTTTCGAAAATTAGAGGATAAAATCAGCATAATATTATCTTTTTATTTTAATCACCTTATCATTATTGGGCTAATTAATGGGCTACTTGAGGGTCCTTTAAGGAGAATTAAGATTGGACCACCTAATGGACTTCTGAATTTCAATATTGAGCCCCAATATAATTCAATCCATTAATATTAATTATTACCACTAATAAATTAATATTGCACTATCCATCTTAATCCATATTACGATAATATGGGCTCCCGGTTATTATTTCCCGCGTTTAAGATTATCAAGTCCATTAATTAATCAAGCTTCTGAATAGCTCTAAATTAATTAATATATTTCACCTTGGAGTAAAGACAGCTCAACATTATTATCCGTACCGAAGAAACTAATTCTTCACTTGCAAGATTTGGTACGATAAAACTTCTGAGCCCACCAAGGGGACTAATCACACGAGCCGTACTCGTACGCGTTTCTCCGTATTAAATCTTAGCAACCGTCGTATGATTAATATCACTGCCCAAAGCACAAGGTTCGAAGTCATAATGATTCTCACCCAACATGAATCAAAGCAGTAACCTTTAAGCACACACGGTCCTATTTAAGTGACGGAGATTAAGAAATCAACAACCACTGAGGTCTAATTCTTCACATTTCAGAACAGAAGAATTTATCCTCGCTGTAGGTCCTCTTCAACACATACTAAATGTGCTAGTGCAATCTCTTAGTCAAGACAGACCAATCTGAGACTTACACATCGACCTTTCACGGCGAATTGTTTAATTCCACCTAGGTCGTGAAAATGTACGTTTAGTTACAAGGAAACTGTTAATGTTGTCTTCCGTGATCGGGTATCACCACATTAACTACAATGTAACTAGTACCATATATTGAACGGTTTGCAATAGATATTCAACATTCAATCATAACTAAAGCAAATGCGATAAAAGAATTATTCTCATAAAACAAGTGTTTGATACACGAGTTATACAAAGTAAAAGCATACTTTCACGTATAACTCCAACAGGAAAATGGACCAGGTAATTATTGAGATGCTCTTTGTTGTTATTTCAGATCCTGTACATAATCATATATGTATTGTACATATTTCTCTTCTGCATCAGTGTTTAGTAAGTTCATAACTCTATGCATTCATTTCCTGATACTGATAATCCAAGTTGCATTCTTCTCACTCATTCATACATCTGAGATTAGTTTTTTCTTTCCATGCTTTAATGATGCCAAGTGGATAAGATGTATTTAACTATTTTAGCATATTTTCATCTCCTATTCATTACAGTAGAATCTCCTTCCCCTCTCATAGGTAATCAACATTTATTATATGCACAAAAGTTCTTGAGAGTTTATTGTAGTTATTGAATGTTGATAATGAGATAAAGAGTTTGCATCTTATAATTAGAGTCCAAGGTTCATATTCAATTTACCTTGGCAACTTTGGATTCCAACAAATTGATGAGTTTTAGCATATAAACAATGAGATTCTCCCTCCAATCTTCTTATTTCAATTCCTTTTGTTTGTTAATCTTCTGAACATGTTCATAGGAATCTCAAATCATACTTTGGGAGTAAATTGGATTAATTTATTCTCCCTTGCAAATTTTTATTTAAGGAAATGTATCCTTCATAGTGTAAGACAACTAAGTTTTACAATCAATTGGTAAGTCTATTAATATTTTGATTTGTTTTGTAATATTATTACAAAAATTATAGTTTAAAATCCTGTTATTTGATCTTCTTCTTCACCATCACAGGCAAATCGGTATCTTCTTCAGATGGAGTTCTAACTTTGTTCAACAAAGCCACTGATGAAGGTTTCATGATACTTCAATTTCTAATGGTACTAATACAATTTTTTCTTTACTATATGTCTTCTTCTTCTTCAGTATGTCTGCCTTTTAAACAATTTCTATTATATTTATTAATATGTGAGATTTTTTTTAACTAGGTTTCATTGGTAAGTTACCTTCCCAACAATCGAGAGCTTTACATTCATAGTATCGGGTGAGCTGGCTATTTTCAGAGAAAGGTAATAAAAATGCTTTAAAATTTTATCTTCTTTGTCACAATCAAGATATTGTAATAGACATATATATTCTTTGTGGTTATTATGGCTGCAAAATATGATATTTTAGTTTTCATATAAGTTCTATCCATATCCTAAATTATGTTTGATCAATGCTCTATATAGATGAGAACTTTTCAAGAATAAATTTAAATTAATCTATACAATTGGAATCTATCGTATACATCCTAGGTAATCCAGTAGTATTCTGTCTTCCGGAGATTTTTTAGACTATATTATTTTTATTAAAAGATAATCTATACATCATTATTATTATTATATTATTAGTCATGAAATTTGATCATAAAAAATCACTACCAAATTGAATGACCGAATTATTTCATTTGATTAGTTTCACTTTGGGTTAACGATGATGATTTGTTGCACCCTTTTGTATTACATTTTTTAGTATCATCTATCAAGCATTGTCTCCTGTTGGTTATAGTCTTATAAATCTTCGTGTAACATTATTTCTAATTCATACTCCACTTGAATATTGATTTGCTTAAATTAGGTACCGTGTTTAGAATCAAGGGGCTTAAATATTTTCTAGAAACATGGGACTATTCATTGTTATGCAATACTAAATCCTGGGCTATTGCTTTAGCCTATACGATATACAGATGATCTGAGATGAACATTAACCATGATGTTGTAAAATTTTGGTATAGGTCTATTAATTGATCACCCGAGTGAAAATGGTTGACAAACTATTTGTAGCTGACTGATTATTTTTACATATATTCTGGAAGATGGCACATTTCTAAGCATATGTCTTGGATTTCAGCTACCTTTGGAGTGTTTCTGTTTTTAATGATAGTCTGTTTTCAAAAAAAAAAAAAAATCATTTGAGTGAATTATTTTGCAGGTTGCTTGAAAAGTTGCCTTATATCCACCAGAAAAGAAGGTTGTGGCTATCACAGTGGCACCTTCTTCAGCAGACAACAAAAAAGAGATACATCAAGAATATGGTTTTTTTCAACAAATTGGAATTGGTCATTTTAAGTTGTATATATTGGTATCTAATTCATGTGAAAGTTGTTTGGAATTGATGATGCAAAAACTTGGAAGTCTGTGTTGATATCTGTAACGTCCTTTATGTTTTGAAAAGTAATTTTTTATTTAAGCTATTTTATTTGACAAACATTATACCAACTGTGACCAGTCTTTTAGTTAAGTTGCTATGGTTAGTACTTCTGAAATTCTTTTATGTTTATGTTTTTTAATGATGCCAACTGCATATGACTAAGAGTATTTAATAGTCTCTTTATTTTGTTTATTTTTTCTGAGCTAAATTTTTTTTATAGAGAGTAGTTAGATGCAAGGATGAAAATTTTGCCGAAGTTTTGGTGAAATTTCAGTTTTCTTTTTTAGGTCTTGATATGGATACCCAACGGAGTGAGATTTTTTTCCTAAATATCGGTAAATATAGGGCAATATTGGTATCGATGTCAATGTCGGTGAGCAGTAGTTCAAAATTTATCAAATATCTATAAATTTTGAGAAAATATCGGTAAACATCGGGAATATATTGGTAATAATTGGGAATTTTTTTTATCTCTACTTCTTTTATTGTTCTTCGACATGCTTTGTATTAAATTATTATGAATAATTATTGTGTCATTTTAGAAAGTTTAAGTATTCTATTATTGATATATTTATCATGAACAATTCCTTTTTGTTTGAATTTAAGTTAAATTTAAATATAACCCTAATATTTCATATTAAATTTCCTTCATTTTAATAAAATTTCTATCAATTATTTATTTTTTACCGTTATCGATATTTTCATCGATATATCCATAAATTTAAGGTACCGATATTTCCATATTCACTGATATTTTTGTCCTTGGTTACATTGCAACCATGAAAGATTTTAGTATGATGAGATAGTGCATCTATGGTTTCATCTCCATCATAATTAGGCCACCGTCTTCAAATTGATAACATTGGTTGTTTTTGCAAAAATATTCAAAGGGGTGATGTCTTTTGAAGTAGCAGATTATTGTCAAGTGGTTATGGCCTCTCTTCAGAACATTCTTGATTTCCAGTTTCAAGATTGAGTTACAAGAACGAATGTCCAATAATTCACTGATGATAACATTTTATATTTTTTTCTCTTTAATTCTTTGGATTTTAGCGTTTCTTTGCGATTGTTTCCCGTTCAAGTTACGAAATGATATTTCCTTTTTTCTTCCGGAGAAGTATGTGGAAGCTCTTCGATAGTGATGCTTCAAAGAGTAGTGTCACAAGCTGCATAATCATGATTACTACAATAATTATTGTTTGTATAATTTTTATTTAAGGTATTTATTAATTAAAATAAAGGTATTGTTGGGGCGCCGCGTTCTGTGTGTTTAAATGTTGTAATGAATATTGGAACAATCGCTACGACAATCTGGAAAACAGAGTATAAAACGTGTATACAGCGGAAGACTAAAACACACTATTGCAAAATGGAATACTTTTTAACACAAACTATATAAAATAGCTTGTATCAGCCTTAGGACGAAACGTTCACTATAACAAAAGTAGTGATACAAAAGTTGTGTGAAGAGTAAAATCGTTCACAACGGAAACAAGACTCGATATCACCTATCAAATCTAAATTGGCTAAGTGCATAAAACTATACACCGTCAAAGTTGATCTCACTCTATATCTATGATCTCACTATCTATGGATATAGGTGTTGGTGATCAATTTTTATCGGATGTATTAGTGACTGTTTAAGTTCGGCTTAAAGATCATCAATCAATTACGTGTGATTGGTTACCACCGTAAATGGTAAATCGAGGGTTCGGGTTATGAAATTGTAAACACGAAAGTCGAAATCGTAATAATTTCGTATGTGTGCACATTTTGGTGTATAAGTGTGTGTTTTGGGAGTATTTATGAATTTGAACTTGTATTTCTTAAGCTGGAGAACAACTATTTATAGAGACTAACAAGCATGAGGTGCCTATGACCCTTGGTCTCCCTAGTCTGCATGCTTGACAAGTGTCCTTTGACTGCAATTTGACCTCATCTAAGCTGAATCTTAGTTACAAAGTCTTCTTTGGCCTTATCTCGGACTTCATTGTTGTTCGTCCAAGTCGGCTTAGTTGATTTAGGATGGTTTTTTCATAAAAGTTGTTCGCCTTGTGGGTGCATGGCTCAGAAGTTGTTCGCCTTTGTGCTTTACACAGATTGGCTTTGGGATCTTTGTCCTTTGTTCGTCTGCATACACCTCCTCGACTGATTGATGTATCATCTTCTGACAATGTTGCTCGTCATTAATGACTTCATGGTTGATACATATCTGATTTTGAATTTTTTAACCTGTTCGTCGGTAAGTTGCTCGTCAGTGGAGCTGTTCGTCATTTAGTACACTCTCCAGATTGATTAGTGCACACCCACCTTGATCTTCCTTACTAATTGTTTAATTATGCTCGCACCATGATGGATGATGTTCGCCTGTCAACAATTGCCCCATATCCTGAATAGATGTTGCTTTAGACGAGCAACTTTGTGGCGAGCAACTGTAGTTAGGATACTTTCCTGGTATGGATCTGGACGAACATCATTACTTTTGGCGAGCAGCTCCGAATTCACCGTTTCTTCTTCCCACGATCTGGGGGGTGTACGAGGATGACGTGAGCGTCATGATTGCGCACCGTCCACGCGCGATCAATCCCGAGGCTACGCGCCTCTATGTTTGCATATAGGTCCTCTAATTTTCACACTTGCTCGAATTTTACCCTGTCTTTTGGCGTTTTGGTCCCCATTTTTTGGGGTAATTACGAATTTTACCCCGTTTTTGCTTGGGGTACAAATATGGGAGAAACTGAAAATTTTCCCACTTTTTCTATTTCTGCTACAGTGCTCCGACGATTCCTTCTTCTCCGATGACTCCAAGCTTTTCCGGCGAATTTTTTTCTTCAATTTTTTACTTCTGTCATAGTTTCAAGGTAGTTCTTTTGTTTTATTCACTTGATTTTACTTTTATTTCTCTTCTGGACCCCATCGCCGCCATGTGTGACCTCGCGCCACCATCTTCTACCTTCATCGCCGCCGTCTGGTTTTTTCTCATTTTTCTTCCATGTCTTCTCACTCGAGTAACAATTCCGAAGAAACCCTCGATCCTCTTTTCCCAATCGCAGCTCCCGTCGATCAACCTCCCTTTGAGATTTCCTCGGCATCAAATCCCCACGTTGATTCGGTTGTTTGTTCAGTTGAGGATACTGGTGCTTGCCCATCTGGGAGGGAAATAGTAGTTGTTGTGAGCAGGGATTCCGACGAAGGCTCTTCATCCAGTGCTGAATCGGAAGATCCCCAATTTGACAAATTGACCCGCGACTTTTTGGAAGGGATAGGGTTCCCATCTCCAAAAATGCTGGAAAACGAGATTCCGGTCGGAGTTGCTCGGCCTTTTGAATGGCGAGCATATGCTGAGAAACATGCGAACAACTTTGCTCGCCCCAAAGACAAGTAATGGACTTGGTTAGAACTGACTTCCAGGCGAGCAAAATCAAGAGTGTTGTCCTCGAGGAGGATCTTGATTCGATCCGAGAGACTTACAAGATCCCGTACGATATTCATATGTGGGCTCCCAAGAGAAAGGAGAGAGCTGATCGCCCACCCCTAGGATGCACGGCGATCAACATTCATACTTTGATGGCGGGTCTGAAGCTGCCGCTGCCCCCAGTTGTTGGTCGTTTTCTCGAGGCGACCAACCTTGCCATTACCCAGATCACCCCAATTTGGTGGATGAATTTGCTCGGCGCCATGTGTCTGTTCGCCCTTGAAGGATATATTGATCGCCTTACTGCAGAGGAGATCAACTATCTTATGACAATCACCAAATGTCCCATTGGTGAAGAGGGCTACTACTACCTCAAGGCCAGGACCGGACTTAAAATGGTAGAAGGGGTGCCGAACAAGATTAGGGACTGGAAAGAGCACTTCTTCTTCATTGGGGGTGATTGGCAAGCATCTTCCGGTCCACACGGTGGCATTGGGCGAATTAATTCTCCTGCTTCCTATGGAATAATTAAGCGTAAGTTTATCTTTGTTCGCTTTTGAACTGTATTGTTCTAATTTAACTTTTCTTATTTGTTCGCAGGCCCTCGATTGCCCAAGTGGAACTCAGAAGAGGAGGAAGTTGGTGCGGAGTTCCTGTTCACTTCTTGTTTGGTCGGCTTGCGCAACAGAGCTGATAGGACTATCCAGTATCTGAGCGACGAGAAGCGTCAGAAAGTTGCTCGTCTTCTCACATTTCCTCATCACCTAGAGGCCCAGGTTGAGGTGCCCCCAGGTATATAAAAAATTTCCAACTTCCTTCCGAAAACTTGCTCGTCCTCCTTTTACAAGTTTGTCCGTCATTCACTTTTCATACTTGCTCGTCCAATAACAATGATTTTTTTTAGCCGAGCAAGTTACCGTCGCCGTCCCTCCTTGCTTTGGACCAAAGGGTATTTGAAATGGCACCACCAAAAGGCAGGAGAAAGAAGGGTGACCCGCCAACTAAGGTTCTGGCGATGACGAACAAGGCTGAAGGAGCCAAAGTTCCGCGACAAGCTGCTCCCCCTGGTCCTGTTCAGCCATCTTCTCCAATTTCTCCTCCTCGCGGGGGGAAACATTTCAAAAAAGCTGATGGGACTCCATTGGCCCATGATGTCCTTGGCGGCGGTAAGGGGAAGGAAAATGTGGGCCAGAGTCATGCTCGCCCTGAGGGGGATACTGTTCGCCACTCCTCCATCGAGCCTGCAGAGAAAACAGGCAAAGCGGGCAGGGATTCCACTCCTGTCCGCGGCCCTGAGGACCTCACCCATCTGGGCTGGGATGATCGGAAATTCAAGGAGTAAGTCTACCCCTGCCTTTGCCGAGCAAGATTCAATTTTTTTTTTACTTTTTTCTAAGTGTCATTTGCTTTCTTGTTCGCAGATATCGTGCTGACGATCATCCTGGGCGATCAAGTGCTGTCCACCAGTACGCTTGTTCGAAGACTCCCGTCAATATAAGGGAGATTCCCGGTGACCATGTTCGCAGAGCGACAGAGTTGGTCGCCCGAGCCTGGACACGCCCTCTGGACAAGGCTGTCTTCCAACAAGGGCTGGCGGACAATGTTCATCTTTCTATGATGCTTCATGCCAATGGCCTTGTCACAGCTCAAAGGGCAATGGCCCAGATTGTCGAGCAAGAAGAAGCTGCTCGCCGCTACGCCAGCACTGCTCGGCAGCTTACAGAGGAGAAAGATGGCCTGGTCGGCCAGTATGAGGCTAAAGTTGCTCGTCTTAACAATCAAATCAATGTTTACATTGATACTGAAAAGAAACACCTTGAAGAAATTCAGGGGTTGTCTAGTGAATTAAGAGGCAAAGATGCCATGCTCGGCGAGGGGGAAAAGAAGTTGTCCACGGCTGAACAAGAGATTGCCGAGCTCAAAGCAGAAATTGCTCGTCTTCGAGAGACGGAAGCCAACCTCTTCACACACGAGCAACTTGAAGCCGAAGTTCAGGCTCGAACTGGCCCCATTTCTAACCTTGGGTATATTTGCGCCTACGCGGATAGCATCCGCACGGCCGATGCTTATGATTACAAGGACATGGTAGAAGAAATGGGTAAAGACTTGTCCGAGTTTATTGAGAACTATCCACCGCCGAACAACATCAAGATCCAGCTAGCAGACTTGGTTGAGCTTGGGATCAAACTTGATAAACTTGATCCCAGTATCGTCATCACTCATCCCCCACCTCAAGTTGATGAGGGCGAGCAAGAGGAAGAGCCTGCTGCCGCGGACGAGCAGGCTGCCAAGGAAATGGAGCAAAAAGCCGCGGAGGACATGGCTAGAGATATGATTGTTGATCCTCCCGCCGACCAGACTCAAAGCCCTCCTCCCGCCGAGCAGCAATAGACTTAGGACCTAGAATAGTCCTTATTTTGTAATAGTTGTTCGGTAGGCTCTTCTTCGTAGTTGCTCGTTTTTGTAGTACTTTGTACTATTTTTAGGCTTAATGCCTTTTGTTTAATGGAATGTCTTTCTTATATTCGCTCATTTTCTTTATATGTTAATTGCCTTTACATTTTTGTCAATGACTTTGCAATTATAACATATAGTGTTGGGCTTTTGTTCGAATTGAACTTTGCCTTCAATGGAATCAGGGTTTAGCCTTAGGTTCTGTTCATTTTAAAAAACGAACAACCTTTAAGTGGCTTTGGTCCTCCGAATGGACTTGTACCTCGAGCTTTTGGACTTTTCCTCTTTGACGAACAACTACTATATTTACATTATGAAAAATTTACAAGTGTTGTAAGACTGCTCGTTACTAACATATACAACCTGACGAACAACTTTGAACACTAACTAAAAAACATGCTCGCTTATAATGTTTTTACCGAGCAACCTTATCTAATATTAAAAAAGATGAAACAACACTAAACTATACAATGTGCCGAACAACTTTAAATTCTATACTTAGCAAAATTTCAAAAAATTAGGCAAGTTTTTGGTTTGCCTCACTTGGTTCACTAGCCCCCCAAGACATTTGTTCGCCCAAGTAAGAACTTGTTCGTCTCATTGATAGTACTTCTTCAGATGTACAACATTCCAGGAGTATTGGGCCGGTTTGCCTTCCATATCATCGATATCATATACACCATTAACGAATTTTTCCGTTATACGATACGGGCCCTCCCAAGTTGGTCCCAATACACCTGGAGGTTGGGCGAGCAACTTTCTTAGAACCATATCTCCAACTTTGAATTCCCTGATTTTAACATGGGAATTATAATAGCGTTCTGCTCGCTGCTTATAGGTAGTATTTTTTAGCTCGGCATTCAGTCTTTTTTCTTCGAGCAAATCTATTTCAGTAGCCAGAGCAGAGTTATTCGCCTGCTCATCAAAGTTGGTCGTCCTGAATGTGTTGGTCTTTAGCTCGATTGGTATTACAGCTTTTGTTCCGAAAGCCATTGCAAAAGGTGTTTCTCCGGTGCTCGACCTGGGAGAAACTCTATATGCCCACAAGACTTCCGGGAGTTCTTCAGACCAACTGCTTTTGCTCTCCGCTAGCCGTACTTTTAATGTATGCTTGATTATCTTGTTCACGGCTTCGACTTGTCCATTCGACTGGGGATGATAGGGCGTAGAGTAATGTTTTTTGATTCCCCACTTTATACAGAAATCTCTCAACTCTTTTCCATCAAACTGCGGACCATTGTCTGTTACGATGGTTTGCGGAACCCCAAAGCGACAGACAATGTTCTTCCAAATGAAGTTGATCATTTTCTGCTGTGTGATTTTTACCATGGCCTCTGCTTCTGCCCATTTTGTATAATAGTTGACTGCCACAACGGCAAATCGAACTCCTCCAACTCCCGCTGGGAAGGGACCAATAATGTCCATCCCCCATCTTGCAAATGGCCACGGGCTATAAACTGATACGAGCTGTTGGGCCGGGGTATGAATGTTTGGGGCAAAAATTTGACATTGATGGCAAGTCTTTACTTTCTTAATTGCGTCTTGACGTAAAGTTGGCCAATAATAGCCTTGTCAGATAGTTTTGTATGCCAAAGCTTGCCCCCCAGTGTGATTTCCGCATACTCTAGCGTGTATTTCTTCGAGTATTGCTCGTCCTTGCCCCCTAGTCAAACATTTGAGAAGTGGGATTGATATTCCCCTGTTGGTCCCGGTACAAGACTGAGGAATACGTGTATGGGGGGGGGGGGAAATACACGTATACCAATTTTTCAACCTTAAAACTGACTGAGTCCCCTTTGCTCAGAGTGGTAAAGAACTAGGAGCTGATAACACACCTACTGACTACACTTGGTGCGGGTCAGTTGGCTAACTATCAGTTCAAGTTCAGTGCGGAAATGTTTGAGCCCTGAAAGTTTAAAGTCTTGTTTAGTTTGCTTTCTGAAAAACTTGTTTTACTCAAATCTGAAGAGTGTTTAGTAGGGCAGTGCTCTTTTGAAGATCAGCCTGATTGATTCAGGCCTGATAAACTTGAATGCAATGAATGAACAAGTAATATAGCAAGTATGCACAATATCAAAGCAGTAAGAACACAGGGAGTTTAACGTGGTTCAGAGTCTCAAGCTCCTACGTCCACGGCCTGACTTAACAGGAAATCCACTCAAGGGATTCTTGTTTTTAACGTGCCAAGGTGCACCAAGACCAGTTAACCTCACTGATCTATACAACTCCACTTACTAATACTCTAACTGACTTACTCCCAACAAGCCTATCTTAGGGTTTTGGTTTCAGTTTGGATTCCAACTAAGTTGAGATTATCCTTACAAGGCAAAGCTATGCTAAGGATTGGATAATCTCTCTAAGCTTGAGATAATTCTAGTTAGCTCTTGGAATACAGAATAACTCTCAACTGCTAAGAAACACTTGGGAAATTTAAAAGGTTTCGAGTACTTCTCTTAAAGGTTGAATGCTTTGAATGCTTGAGAGTTTGAGTAATTTCTGGCTTGGAAATTTCCCGTAACCTTGAATGGGTTCAAGGCCTTCTGTATTTATAGGTGATTTGAATAACTATCCGTTGGAGAGATAGCCTTCTAGTCATCTATGTAGAGTGGCTTCAAACGGACATATCTTCATGCAGCAGCCGTCCTTTGCATGGATTTGGTATTTGCATTAAATGCACATTAAATGCTTGCCCGTTGAATATGCAGTCTGAATTCAGTCTTCATGTCAGGTTCCGTACGTGCGTGTCCTTCTCGGATTGGTCCACGTCATCAGGTTGGTGAGAATGTCAGAACTTATTCCTGAGCTTCAGACTTATCTTATTAAGTTCATTTTGTCTTGAGCCCACCAATCTTGTCCTGACGCTGAAATTCCTTTTGCATTGCTTGGCTCTACTCCAAGTCTTCCCATTAACTCAGTGACATCCTGTTCCCTTCAGGACTGAGTTAGTAATGACCTCAGGGTCATACTCTTCATCACTGACACTTACTCAGCCAGCTTAGAAGACTGCCATAAGTTCAGGATGGTGCTCTTCGTCTTCAGGCTCTGAGTCTTGATTGTCTCCAGTGAGTTCTCCTCTCACTGAGTACCTGTGAAGTGTAAAATGACTAAGTACTAATCCTAACCAAGACTAGCCTGACAAAGACAGATTAAGACAATCATCTTTTCAGGGGTTTTGGGATCTTAATCAAAACTAACAATGTCCCAACATCCCCTTTTGTAAAGCTGCTCGCCCACCAGAGTATATCTGGCGGTTTGCTTTGTTAGCTTGGCAGCTTCAAAAGGGTTGTTTGGTTTTTCCCCACTTTTCAAGTATTTGATTATACTTGTTCTCCAATCTTCCTCTTCACTTGCTTGTTCATCAAGTTGGTTGACATTATAACTTCTTGTTGATGGATCATTTATCTTTGTAATTATAATGTCTGCCAACTCTGCTGATCCCTCACTTGTTGCTAGTCGGGCCAACACATCTGCTTGTGTGTTGCTTGTTCTTGGAATTTGTTCAATGAAGACTTGTTCTAATAAGGACATCAGATAAGCAACAATTCGCTGATACTCGATCATATGATCATCTTTTGCTTCGTATTCACCTCAGACCTGGTTCACAATCAATTGTGAGTCACCGAATATTTGTAACCGTCTAACACCTACTGCAAGGGATAGATGGAGACCAGCAATGAGAGCTTCGTACTCAGCTTCGTTGTTGGTTGCCATGAAACCAAATCTAATTGCTGAGGTGAATACTTGTCTGTCTGGACTGATAAGAACCACTCCTGCCCCCGAGGCTATGTTGGTTGAAGATCCGTCAACGTAAAGATGCCAGGGGTGATCAAGTCCTCTCGTCGGATCTGGTGGAAAGGTTAGTTCGATAATAAAGTCGGCTAACGCTTGCCCTTTGATCGCTGTTCGAGGAGCATAGATTACCCCGAATTGGCTAATCTCTAGTGACCACTTTAATAGGCGACCAGCTGTGTCGGGGCGATGGAGAATTTGTCTGAGTGGGAAAGTTGTTAGCACCTCAACTTGATGATCAAAGAAGTATGGTCGTAACTTCCTCACACTCATGACAAGTGCGTACACCAGTTTCTCGGTTGGAGAATATTTGATCTCCGCATCGTGTAAAGCTTGACTGACATAGTAAATAGGTTGATGAAATTTACCGTCTTCTCGCACCAGAACAGAGCTGATGGCTACTTCTGACGCTGCCAAGTATAAATATAGCTTTTCTCCTGGGACAGGCTTTGATAGGATTTTAACATCTCCCAGATATTCTTTGAGTTGGTCGAACGCCTTCTGACAGTTGTTAGTCCATGTGAACTGTCCTTTCTTGATAGCTTCAAAGAATGGACGACATTTATCCCCCGATCTGGATATGAACCGATTCAATGCTGCTAGGCATCCTGTAAGTCTTTGCACTTCTTTTATTGAACCTGGTGGTTGCATATCCACGATTGCTTTGACTTTTGTTGGATTGGCTTCAATCCCTCGTTAACTAACAAGATGGCCCAGGAATTTTCCTGAATGAACTCCGAAACTGCTCTTCTTCGGATTCAGTTTCATGTTGTAGTGCCGAAGGATTTCGAACACCTGGGTCAAATGTTGAAGATGGTCTTTATTTCGGGGGACTTTTGACTACGATATCGTCTACATAGACTTCTACCGTATCTCCGATTTGTTCGTCGAATATTTTGTTCACCAACCTCTGGTATGTTGCTCCGGCGTTAATGAGGCCGAAGGGCATTCTCTTCCAACACAACAAGTTTTTGTTCGTATAAAATGTTGTGTTCTCTTGATCGTCTGGATGCATTGGAATTTGATGGTACCCGGCAAAGGCATCTATGAATGTTAGCATTTCATGACCTGCAGTGCTGTCCACCAACTGTTCAATGTGAGGGAGTGGAAAGTTGTCCTTCGGGCATGCTGCATTCAGATCTGTAAAGTCTATGCATAGCCTCCAGGTCCCATTTGGTTTCCTCACAAGGACTGGGTTTGCTACCCATTGTGGACAAAGTGCTTGTCGGATTAAGTCGTTGTCTAACAACTTCTTTACTTCTTCATTTAAAGCCTGATACTTGTCTGGGCCATATTTTCTTCGTTTTTGATGGACATGCCTTTTTGCTTGATTGATGTTAAGTCTATGGCAAGCATGCTTTGGATCTATCCCCACCATGTCTGCATGAGACCAAGCGAAAACATCTAGATTTTTGCTGAGGAACTCTTTCATTCAGGATCTGTAAGGCTCAGGGAGCTCAGATCCTATGTATAATTCGAGATCCTGGTTTTTAGGATTAACTTTGAACGCCTCCAGCTCTTCAACTGGAGTTGCTCGTCGTTTTTGTCCTTTCCACCGAGGATCAAGTATTGGTCCCTCAGAGTTGAAATCATTTTCGATGTTCATTGGCTCTGCCCCCAGGCGGGGATCTAGATCGTCTGTTGGCCCTGATCCGTTGTTGTTAGTCAATATCTGGCCCTCCAAGTCATCAGATGAATGTTGCTCGTCACCATCCCTTTGTTGTTCGTCAGGATGATGTTCCTCATGGGTGGTGAGGAGTTGTTCGTCCAACACCTGCTCGTCAAGATGTTGTTCGTCAGTATCCATGTGGTCTTCCTCTATGTCCATCATGTTCTCCAGTATTGATGGTTCATCAGCAGGATAGCTAGTTGCGGTTTCCATCATGGATACTAGTGCATGTTTGGCCTGCAACTGTAAGAGACATTCCCTGGCCTTTCTTTGATCTCCTTTGATAGTGCCTGCTCCACTTGCTGTTGGGAATTTCAAACAATAGTGATAAGTGGAATATGCAGCTTTGAATTCATTTAAAAAGGGTCGACCAAGAAACCCATTATAAGTTGAATCCTGGTCTACAACCAAGAAGTCAACCATTCTTGTAACATTTTTCTCGGGTTCGTTGGCCGTTACAAGTTGTACTGCTAAAGTAACTATTCCCAATGGGTCCGTTACAGCGTTCCCGAAGCCTATTATTCTGTGAGTCGTATCCCGGATATAGCCCGAATAATCTCCAAGATGATCGAGCGTCTTTTTGAATAGGATGTTGGTGTAGGCTCCGGTGTCCACCAACAATCTGTGGACTCGTGTTCCCATAATCTTTGCGCAGATTACTAGCGAATCGTTGTGCGGAGTTAATATTCCTTCCAAGTCATTTTCGGTGAAGGTCAATTCTGCTGTTTGCATGATTGATGGTCTAACCCCCATTTCTTGGACTTGATCGATTGCTCGTAACTCAGCCTTCCTCTTTCGGTTGGAGATCGGTGGTCGTCCATCAGAACACCCTCCTGCGGGGCCTACAGGTTCCATCATGTATAAGTCCTCCAACGGACGAGCAGGGATGGTAGGAACTGGTCGCGCTGGTTTATTGTTCTTCTGAGGTTGATCATCCTCGTCCTCAGAGTTGTTCTTCCGGACTCTCTTCCCGGGTTGTCTTTTAACAAAGTCAGAGAGCTTTCTGTCCTCGTAGAAATGCCAAAGCTGTTTGAGCAAATCTCACTCGTAAAGTGCCCCACGCTTTGATGGTAGGCACAATACTTGTTAGGGTTGAGTTTGCCAGTGTCTTGACGAATTTTCCGGGGAGGGGAGAGCAACTCCTTATCCTTCACATTTTCATAAACAGTATCGACTGACACTGTTAGCACTTGATTCAACTTTTCCTTGAGCTCCGTCCCTTCGTTGAATGCCTTCATGTTTTTAGGGACTCGATAGCTTGTTGCGTCGGGTTTCTTGTTATTCTCCTTAGGATCATCTTTGTTCTCCCCCAAGTTTGATTGCAAGGCCTCGTGCATGGAAACGAATATGCCGGCTTGATTTCTGAATTCGGCATAACTTCTTGGGCACTTCAGACGTACCTCTTTCCATAGCTTTGATCCTTTTTTCAGCCCGGCCATAACAGCAACAATTTTCGTGTCCTCGCTGATGGGTTCACCTTCCAACAGCACCTTGTCGAACCTTTCCATGAATACCCGATCTGACTCGTCGTCATTTTGTTTAGGTCCGACAATCGGTGTTTCTGGGACAAGTATGATCCCGCCGTTGAGAAATGAGAAAGGAACTCTCGGCTCAGTTGAACGAACGAGTGGATAGATGCTGGTGGCAGTGCCAAAAACCACTTGTGTACCCGATCCCCTAAAGTTAAAGGGAAGTTTCGGCATTGAGTGGCGTCGCTGGCCCCCACCGAGACCATATAATCTGAATATTTTGTTAGATGAACCCTGGGATCAGCGAGGCCATCGTACTGGATACCTGCTGGGAATTGGACCTTCTTCTGAATCGGGGCTTTCAGAATGAGGGATGATAAAGGTGAGGATGGCAAGCTGGTCGTCCCCACACCTCTTTGTTGGTCCAACTGTCCCTGCATGCTCTCCACTGCCCTTCTTAAACTTGATAGCTCATCCAAAGATGCCTCCTGACTTGGAGGCTGTTCGGCGAGCAAAGGTACCAACCTTTCTGCTCGTCGCAGTCCCTCACTTGGAGTGGGCAACTCCTGGAACTGCTTCTTAGGGTTGCTCGCCGCATTTGGCCCTAGACGCCTGAAGGCCGATTGGGAGAGTCTCTCATGAACTGATGGGTGTGGTTGCTCAAATGTTGCTCGCCCACGCTCAACTTCCCGGCGAGCAACTTTCTCATGTTGCTGGGGTTGGCCAAGTCTATCCTGGGCACTGGAACGATTTATTCCATGGCTCGACATTATTGTTCGCCCGCGAGCAGACTCTTCCTGGCCCTCTCTTGGTTCGACCATCTTAGCTTTGCCTTTATCCCACCTAATCTGGGCACTGTTTACTTCATGTTGTTCGCCCCTGGTTGACCTGGCCCTAACAACTTCCACGGGTCCGTCCCTAGGCCTTACTTGTGAAGGCCTATTCTGATCTTGCTGTCTCTGTAGAGCCTGGAGAGCAGCAATGGTTTTGGCTAATTCATTAGGGTTGTTCGTCAGGGCCTCCATTTCAGGTGGGAGATTATGAGTTATGGCCGTATGCTGTGATCTATTCGTATGCCTGGGGTTACGATCTTGGTGGTCAGCCAACGAAGCTCGGGTAGGAGATGGTCTCCTTGACAAGCGTGATGCTTGGGTTTCCTTTGATTGAGGCATTTCAAATTAATTTGTCCTTGTTCTTGTGATGAAGAACACCAAGAACACCAAGAACACTTTTGTTTGAATCTTCAAATATTTCTTGAGGTTTTCTTCAAATCTTCAAGTTTTTAACTTGAAGTTCTTGATTAATTGTACTGAATCGAAGGTTCGAACCCTCCTTCTAGCGCCAAAATTGTTGGTGATCAATTTTTATCGGATGTATTAGTGACTATTTAAATTCGGTTTAAAGATCATCAATCAATTACGTGTGATTGGTTACCACCGTAAATGGTAAATCGAGGGTTCGGGTTATGAAATTGTAAACACGAAAGTCGAAATCGTAATAATTTCGTATGTGTGCACGTTTTGGTGTATAAGTGTGTGTTTTGGGAGTATTTATGAATTTGAACTTGTATTTCTTAAGCTGGAGAACAACTATTTATAGAGACTAACAAGCATGAGGTGTCTATGACCCTTGGTCTCCCTAGTCTGCATGCTTGACAAGTGTCCTTTGACTACAATTTGACCTCATCTAAGCTGAATCTTAGTTACAAAGTCTTCTTTGGCCTTATCTCGGACTTCATTGTTGTTCGTCCAGGTCGGCTTAGTTGATTCAGGATGGTTTTTTCATAAAAGTTGTTCGCCTTGTGGGTGCATGGCTCAGAAGTTGTTCGCCTTTGTGCTTTACACAGATTGGCTTTGAGATCTTTGTCCTTTGTTCGTCTGCATACACCTCATCGGCTGATTGATGTATCATCTTCTGACAATGTTGCTCGTCAATAATGACTTCATGGTTGATACATATCTAATTTCGAATCTTTTAACCTGTTCGTCGGTAAGTTGCTCGTCAGTGGAGCTGTTCGTCATTTAGTACACTCTCCAGATTGATTAGTGCACACCCACCTTGATCTTTCTTACTAATTGTTTAATTATGCTCGCACCATGATGGATGATGTTCGCCTGTCAACAATAGGTTCGACCGCAAGTTATACGAGAAGAACTCTACTTCAAGGTATAACATAAATGTTGGAATAACTGCCCTATCACCTTTAAACTCAGGATCAACACTAGAGTAGGTGTACTCGTTTACTACACACTTGGTACTGAAAACTTCGGCTTCTATTTATAGATGGAAGTCTTCAATCCGAAAATAAATTCTTCATGTAACCGCTCCATGATCTTCATGTAATCCCACGTCCTTATCATTATTCCTGATATTTCATGATGCAACCGCCTGATTTAGATTGTTCTAAAACGTCCTGGATAAGTCTGGATCGTGTAGGCCCTTATAGATCATTGTAGATCCTTCTGGAAGCCGTAACCGCTCATATTGCAACCAATGCTTGCAACATTCACTGCAACATTGAGTATTCCAGAGACTTGTAGATCCTTCTAGATCTTCATCCTGCATGTTAAAACATCTAAGACAACATTTGATCATAAAGTGTTGGTTAATGAGAAGAAATGACAAATTCATGTTGTTTCAAAGTAAATAGTGAATACTTCACTACCAACAACATTAACAATCTCCCCCAATTTGACCTTTCTGCTACAACACACCTGATGTATATATTTTTCAATATATAAGTCAGTGATGTATGTACAATAGAGATCAACATCGTATTGTACACTTAGCTTTTCACACTTGTGTAGCAAAACAGTCAAAAAACAAGATGATCAACGGTAAGTTGAACCATCAAAATCAAGATGAAATAACAATAAGTTAATTTCACCAAAACAGAATGAACATTATCATATATGCTCATCAAAATCAACAAAATGAGTAACATAATGTTTACCCATTCAAATTACAACTTCAAATAGAAATAACTGAAATAAATCCTATCTAATATAATAACTAAACAACTAATATAATATTGTCTTTCAAAAAGTAAAAACATCCTATCAGAGCAAATTTCTAACTGAACAAACTTAATCAAAAACACAAATCAACCAAGAGTACTTAGAGGCATCACAAAAAGGAACTTGATATCATTGTATAAGATATACAGCTGCAGCTACAAGCATCTTGCACTAAGCTCCCCCACAAATTGTGCTTCCTCCAGTCTCTAACATACTCAGACTTTGGAAAAACAGTAAATAGTAAGCAGGATCATTCCCATGAGAGATATACGAAACTCCCCCTCAGGTCATGATCACAAAATTCCCCTTACCAAAAAGAGCAACACACTCAACAGACAAGGTTGTAACATCAACAACAACATTATCTGCAACATTAACAGCGGAAACTTCTGGATCTAGTTCAATCGCATCAAGCACAGGTGCGTCACTTGGAGAATCACCACAAAATTGAACTCCATTAGAATGTAGGAGGAAAACAACACCTGGTACTCCCCCTGTTGGAGCAGAAAGTGGAGACTCCTAGAGTGCCTTTTGCATCTCAAGATCAGAAATTATAACCTGCAAAATAGTAATCTAGCCATCCTATACAATAAAATGACTTGATTAAAAGTTAGTCAAACAGATAAAAGTATGAAAACAAACACAAGAAAAATAAAAAAAATGTTAGCCAAACAATGAAAAAGAAAAGCAAGAATCTTACAAAATAAAACAATACTATAAGTAACCAACCTATCTCAAGTAAGTAATGTACTCACTCTCAAAACTAAGTTTTCAGTATTTCAACAACACAACACTCAACCACCTTAAATAAAGAATAACAAGAGGTCGTTATTGTATCTAGTCCTCACAAAAATATATAATCAGGATATGTGATGTGATCGTGAATATGGGATGAAAACCACCATATCCATTATCACTCTATGATCGTGGGTTTTGCAGAAATTAAATAACCGCCCATTAAATTTTAAAATAAACACAATATATTGCTGAAATTAAACAACTACAACATAGGTTTCAAAAAATAAAAGATATAAATAAAAACCTTTTCTTAGCTAGAAAAATTCGACTTAGAGAAAATCAAAACTGAACCAAGTAGATGTTGTTATTAATGTTGGCACACACACTTCAACATATTTTATGTTACAAATTAGCTTTCTTACACACATCTTCACATTGATCCACCTTTTCAAAAGAGTACATCGTAGTTGTCAGCTCCGTGTCCCATAGTTACTCAGTGGATTTGTGAATAAATTAATGTATTTCCAGTCACCTTTTGAAAAAAGTGCATCGTAGTAGCGAACTCCGTGCCCCATAGTTACTCAGTGACTAGAACATCTAAAAAGTGTATTTTTCATGCATTCAAGAAGTGTGTCCAGTATTACATAATCTTAGTTCAAAATTGTTTTCAAGAAGGAATTAAACTAACAAAGAAAAAGAAGAAATTTACAAATTTTATGAGAAAAGTCCTATGCTGTTACAAATGATACCACATTAGTAGCAACATCTACAATTTTTCATTCAGAAAATACAAAAATCAAGAGATTTCCTCACAAAAGTATGTCTCTCATTATCAAGTGCCTTAAAATATCCGCAAATTATTTTTCAGTGGACAGATACTCTAACTTCAAAATATTTTTCTCTACAAGGTCTCTCATGAAATGAAGTTTAATACTTATATGCTTAGTAAGAGAGTGTTGTACATAATTTTTGAGATATTAATAGCACTTATATTATCAAAAAAAATATATAGTAAGAAAATCACTCTCAAGTTCATAGTCATGGAACATTTTTCAGGTCTACTCTAATTCTGTTTCTAGTTTGAACTCCAGATGTAATTTCACCTATAATATGATTTAATGGATGATTTTTCAAGATTCTGGAAGATGAAATTTTATCTGGTATGTGAGTACTCCCTACAAATTCTGATTTTTCTGGATATGTTGTATCATATGTTATAACATTTGTTGCAACATTTTTAGTCTGTTCAGAATTTACAGAAACTTTAGAAATTTCAATGAGATCAGAAACATCAGCCTTTTGAGCAATGTTCATCTCATATGTTTTCAAAATACTCACGAGTTCATTCTGACTTATAAGATCTATATTTGTATTCTCTTTTAAAGCATGTATCTTATCATCAAAACATCTAGAAACTGAATGCAAAATTTTGTGTACTAACCTGGAATTGGAAATTGGCTCACCAAGTAAATTAGATTCATTTGCAATCTCACTGAGTCTCTGATTATAAGATGAAATGGTTTCATCTTCCTCCATCTTCAGATTTTTGAACTTGGTGTCAAGCATTCGAATCTTGGCTCTTCGAAAATTCTCAGATCCTACACAATATTTCTCAAGTCTATCCCAAGCATCTTTTGCAGATACACAGTTAGATATGATTTTAAACATGTTCACATCAACTGATGTAAATATTGCATTAATGCTTTGGAATTATAACTTGCAATTATGATTTCTTCTAATGTCCAATCCAATTCACGTTTGACTTTCACCTCTCCTTCATCTGCTTGAACCCTTGGGGTGTCCATCCATCCAATATACTCCTCCATGCATGTACATCAATAGTCTTAATGCACATCCGCATCTTTGGTTTCCATTCAGCATAATTCGTTCCATCAAGAACGGGAGGCCTACTAGATAGAATAAGTGAATATTTCATTGCAATTATGACACACTAAAACACAGGATCTAAACTTAGTATATCAAGTTTATGGCTCTGGTGCCAAAAGAAGGTCTAAGTGGTATGATATCAGATTGCTCTGATACCACTTGTTGGGCGCCGCGTTCTGTGTGTTTAAATGTTGTAATGAATGTTGGAACAATCGCTACGATAATCTGGAAAACAAAGTATAAAACGTGTATACAGTGGAAGACTAAAACACACTATTGCAAAATGGAATACTTTTTAACACAAACTATATAAAATAGCTTGTGTCAGCCTTAGGACGAAACGTTCACTATAACAAAAGTAGTGATACAAAAGTTGTGTGAAGAGTAAAATTGTTTACAACGGAAACAAGACTCGATATCACCTATCAAATCTAAATTGGCTAAGTGCATAAAACTATACACCGTCAAAGTTGATCTCACTCTATATCTATGATCTCACTATCTATGGATATAGGTTCGACCGCAAGTTATACGAGAAGAACTCTACTTCAAGGTATACCATAAATGTTGGAATAACTGCCCTATCACCTTTAAACTCAGGATCAACACTAGAGTAGGTGTACTCGTTTACTCCACACTTGGTACTGAAAACTTCGGCTTCTATTTATAGATGGAAGTCTTCAATCTGAAAATAAATTCTTCATGTAACCGCTCCATGATCTTCATGTAATCCCACGTCCTTATCTTTATTCTTGATATTTCATGATGCAACAACCTGATCTAGATTGTTCTAAAACGTCCTGGATAAGTCTGGATCGTGTAGGCCCTTGTAGATCCTTCTGGAAGCCGTAACCGCTCATGTTGTAACCAATTCTTGCAACATTCACTGCAACATTGAGTATTCCAGAGACTTGTAGATCCTTCTAGATCTTCATCCTGCATGTTAAAACATCTAAGACAACATTTGATCATAAAGTGTTGGTTAATGAGAAGAAAGGGCAAATTCATGTTGTTTCAAAGTAAATAGTGAATACTTCACTACCAACAACATTAACAGGTATAGTGCATTAAAAGACTATATACTATCAATTTTTATTTCGAAAGACTCATGAATTATTTTTTGTTTAAAAAAGACCTTAAACTATTAATTCAGAGGTCTTTTGAAATAAAATTTGATAGTTTAAAAGTCTTTGATGCATTATGCCTAAAATAAATGTTAATATATACTTTCTATTCTTTGTTAGGATACTAGACCATTATAATGGTTGGTAGCATCAGTACCGAAATTAAATAGAAAATATCCCAATTTTCTTCTTATTTCGTATATTTATATTATGGTCATAATATTGTTTGCAGATTTTCGTTATAAATACTGGCACATTTTAATTCATCCTTTTGTATCTCAAATTTTCATTTGTAAACATCTATGTTTCATTTTAAATATAAATATTAATTTAAACTAATCTGAAACATAATTATTTTTGGAATTATATCCTATAAACATTTAAAAAAATAGGACACTATTTTTATGAATTTACAATTTCAGGACACATTATTATAAGATTTGTAACTATATATAGGAGGCGCCACTGTTCATATAGTAATAAACTCACTTATAGTAATATGTAGCCACTATATAGGTTTGAAAGTAGGAATCTGTAAAAAAAATGTTTCTTTCATGGTAAATTGGTAATACATTCACTATACAAGTTTTAAAATAATAATTTTTTATTGGATAAAACGAATAGGGAACAAAGTTGCTCATTTGCTAGCATACTATGCTTTTGATTTTGATCCATTTTTATTATTATTTTATCGGCCTCTATCCCGATTTTTGACAAGCTTTTTAAGGTATGTATATATAAATATATATTAGTGTTCACTTATAGGGTATGTTTTATTTTAAATTAAGTGTCATTTTAACTCTTTATTTTCAAATCAACGCTTGGTGTAGAAGGTTACAACTCTTGAAAAAAAATTAAAAACTTTAATGCGTAAAAATCAAATAATTTATCTTGATAACTATCATTATAAGAATATTAAAACAAAATCTATCTTACAAATAACGTTAATAACTCATAAATTAGAAAAATATTTTTCTACAAACTTAAGTTCACAGTGTATTAACCATAATAATTCATAAAATTAATCTTCTACAATTTAAATTCATCATCTATGAACATAAACTTTATAAAATAGTCCTAAAAAGATATTATAATGGTTAACAATGATTTTTTTTTATAGAAATCCTTTTTGGGGGCGGGCTGGCCTGACAAAGCTCTCTCCAACCCACCAAAGCCCGCAGCCCAAACAGACCAATTCATTTAGGTCCACCTTTAAACGAGTTAAGAAATAGTTCACCTAACCCTCGATTTATGTATGAGTGGTCGGGTAGACCAGTCCAACGGGTTCAACCCGCTTTTGCGGCTCTAAAGGTTGGTGTGTCTGTAGTGCTTCTCATAAACATCCACTAATAGTCAGATTGTGTAATGGAAGCAGATTGATTATTACGAAACTTGAACATTATAATTTGGAAGCTGAGGTTATTTCAAGAAGAAACATTGAAAATAAGTTATACATTCCCCGAATGACCTTAAGTAATTTAGATCTAACTTTGTCGTATATTATTCAGATGAGACAGTTTGCAAAAAACAATAAATGAAATTCAAGGTCTATCGTTGTCGATTGTGGGTGTGTGTCTACTCAAGTCAGTTTTTACACACAGACAATTATATGTTACAGACTCTAAAGTTTAAAGTAAAAAAAGGATTGATTTTTTTTAGTATGGTATTTAATATTTTTCAAAGCTGTACTTATTCATGTTTAATATTTTTTTTATTGTTCTTTGAATTACAAAAACAAATTAATATTATATTGACAATAAAATACTTTTGAGTTGTATGATGAATTCATAAGATATTTAAAATAAAATAAATATAATTTGAAATAATAATAATAATTTTATTTTCAGTCCGCGAAATTCGCGGGGGTACATACTAGTATATCTATACTACCTATAAAAGTGGCTAGGAGTTGCAAATCATTTTTGGACATATTTGCCTTCCTATCTTTTATTTTGAACAATTTCACCCTTGCTGGCCGAAGGTATCTAAAAGAATTCCTGTCTGTTAATGTTTCTCTTATCTTTATGATCACAATCCTCTCTACCCCACCATATTCATCTAAGACGTTGTGCATTCCATCGCCCCTTCCCCTGATTTCTAGAATAACATCCAAATTCAAATTCAAAACGAATTTTTTTTAAAAGTATCACATTGTTTTTATCTAACCGCATCACCACCACACCAATCGCTAGACATTCTCCTCTGCCATTTTTCCTCCTACATCCATCGCTTGATCTTCCAGTCTCGGCCGACCAGTCACAATATACAGATCCACTGTTGGTGATTCAGGTATGCAATTAATTCTCTCTTTAATGTCTTCGTGCAATATTTCAGCAACCTAATTGCAATTTTGTGAATGGTTTGGTTTGTTCCTAGAAATTTATTTCTTTGTGTCGAATTTGAAGCCTTGAATTCAAGTTATATTTGTTGTAGGAGTAGGTTGATCTTGCCGGTTTGAATTTGGATTGACTTCTGCCCCTGCTTGCAGGTTTGGATTTGGATTTGGATTGACTTCGGCCCCTAATTTGGATTGAATTCAATGAACCAGTGCTAATATTAGACCACTTTGCAGCTGCTCCTTAGAGGTAGGTTCCTACTAAATGATGGAATGGTGTTGCAACTGAATTTGTTTGTTGAGGGACTAAGGTAAAATTATACAGTTTCTGACCGCAAGTAATTTATACATTACAGATTATGAGGCCTCGACATGATTGAGCCATCTATTCAAATTTATAGTCTGTTGATTTTCTTATGACAACTTCAATTGCATTTTCTTATACCTATGATTTATACCATCAGTCTCTTTCGACGTCGTCCCCTTCATATGCAAATTCCTCCTCAGTTCTTCTCAATCAGGTATTTTTCAAATCATTATACTACCAACGGTATGAGAATATACGATGTTGTACTCATGAATAAATTTTTTTTTTCTTTTCTTTTATAGATGGAGAAAGGTAATAAATTGTGTGTTTGTGTGTGTATTTTTTATTGTGGCTCTTAATTTGTATCTGCCCACATAAATATTTTTTTATATTAACTATATTAACTGTTTGATAAATATATCATATTTAAATAGATTTGCTTGGGTATGAGGAATTAGGGTGAGTATAAATATTTGTGGTTTTTTGCTTTTCGAATAGATTCTTATCATGATATATAATTTATATCTCTAAATTGTGGTTTTTTTTTTATTGTTAATCTGCTCTTCTATGCAGACTATGCACAATGTTAAAAAGATGAAGATGTGTTCATGATTTGGAAATGAAGTTGAATCCACGCAAGTCAGTTGCTATAATATGACCAATTTGTTACATCATCGTTGACCTGTAGCAATCTTAGAATGGCTTATGATGAATAAAATTCATTAAATTAAAACACAGCTGCAAGGATGATACACATTTACCATATCTTGAAATATTGTAATTTTAAAGTGTTTATATGCCACTTTATTCTGTGAGAGCTAGAAAGTTGTGTAGTTAGTTAGTAGTCTCTTGAATATCTATGAGTGACCTAAATTATGATTGTCTAAAATCAATTACTCGAGCTGTTGAATCAATATTGTCAATTTGTGTATGCATTTTTCCTCTGAGCTAAACAATCATTTAGAGTTAAAGACTTATTATTGAGAAGTTTATAATATTGTCACTGGTGCATGCAACAAACTAAGATTGTACATAATGGAGATACATTACAATTTTTTTTTTTTTTTTTGTGTTTCTTTACAAGTACAGTAAGCAACAAGTTTAAGCGGACACTTAATAATCTTTTACTTTCATATTGTTCAGGCATTGAGCCAAAAATATAGTTACCGAGTCCTTGTAATGCATCTATTTGCCCAAAATTTGATTGTTGAGGCAAGGCATTGAGCCAAAAATATAGTTACCGAGTCCTTGTAATGCATCTATTTGCCCAAAATTTGATTGTTGAGGCAAGCCAATTTAAGTTGTTTATTCTACTAAATTAAAAAGTGTGCTGGGTTGACAAATATTTTTTATATTTTGTAATTTGGAGAGGAGTTTGAGCTTAAATATAATGTTAATTCTTTAGGATCGTTTCTACTTCAACACTTCTAATCTTATTATGTCTATGATTGCAGGTTATGTGAAGTTCTAATGGAATTGGAGAGGATCTGGACTTGTCATCTTTTCAACTTTGCAATAAACTTCTAGATCTGTGAGTAGGCAAATGGTTAAACATGTTTAATAAAAAAAAAAATCTCTCTGTTTTTTGTCCTAAACCCTTTTTATTTATAACCCGCACATCCAATATCACAATTGAGAGCAGAAACATTATAGCTATGTTCTTTTTGGGTTTTAGGTAATTTTTAAAATCTGTGTTCTTTTTGGATTTTGAGTAGGGTAGGTTTAAACTTTATTATATAAAAGTAAAGGAGTGTTGTATTGGTTATTTATATGGTTGTAGGATTAGGATTTCAAAAACCTAATTTTAAAACTCAAACTAAAATGGATTTCAGATTCCAAAATCCAAATCCAAATTTTTAAAACCCAAAAAGAACATAGCCTATAAGTATGAAAGTATAAGTTGAACATAGCCTATAATATAAAGTGATGTCGGCTGGCTCTACAGTTAAATGTTAGTACATGTCTTTTATATATAATAAAAATTCAATTGCTAATAATTAATTGTCCCAAAAAATTGGAAAGGTAGCTCAAGCCACTGAATAAGAGCTTTAGAAGTCTAGAACTTGAAGGATTTGCAACAACTTATACAGAAAATGGTTCTGGGTGTTGTTTGAATATTTTGATAACTGAATCTTTTCCTTTGCCCATTTATGTATATATGTTCATCATTATTTTTTGTTATTCTTATTTGCATTGTTGGTCACAACAGACGTATTTGCTTATTTCATTTTTTTTAATCTTAATTTGATTTTCTCAATCTTCTATAAAAGGGAGTTCTCGGTTAGATTCCTAAACCCTAAAACCACATGTGACAATTTACTTGAAACAATAAGAGAAGATATGTTAATCTTATGCACATGCATGTGCAATAAGCTCAACCTCTTTATATTTATTGCCTTCTTGAAAAACTAATCCTTGTACGTACTTCATTATTAAAATTGTCTAATTTAAGTCATTAGCTTCCCCATCTTCCCAACTCATTAGTTACAGGAATTTTGCAAGTCCCAAGACCCTGATAGAAGATGGGACCCTTTGCTTTAAACCAGTCTCAACATCTTCATTTGATGTCTCTTTTGAACTTCTGATAACCGCCGCCATGCCATCTCCATTTCATCATATAATTGATGTTATTGTTTAGATGGATATTACTTTTTTGTAGCTCTCTCTCTCTCTCCTCCAAAGTGTGTGCTGATTTACCAATATATATATATATATATATATATATATATATATATATATGCATTCACTTAATTTTGTACATATTGTTTGGTGTACATATTATTATTTGGTGGAATTCGTGTTTTCTCTTTGTTGATTCATTGTTGTATGATAAATTGGTATCTCATTTGAATGTGAATATTAGGTTTTGTGCTGAAAATTGTTGGTGGAAAATAAATTGTAATATTTAATTCACATATGTTAATTTTGGTTTTTTGTCAACTTGATTTTATTTGCCTGAAACCTCCATTCGAATGATAGGACTTTTGAAACTCTACAACTGGGTCATTACCAGTGTCACCGTATTTGTAGCAGTGTCTCTTGGATAGGTAGGAGACCATGCCAAAAGGTGCAACCCTAATAGCATCGTTAGGACATGATTTTTTATTAATGATGATATGCCAATGAGAAGCTCAAGCAAAGACGATACATAGCGAGGTTCTAAAAATAAACCTCTTGCAAATTTCAATAACATGTCAATTACGGTTGCAAATTCATGGATAACGTGCAACACACGTGTTAACAACTAGTATATATATATATATATCAACTAACATATCAATCAACATGTAAACATATATATTCCTAACAACATATATAATTTCATATATAAAACATGTATATCAAATCCAACAACCACATAAATATATAATTTCGGCAACAATATTAATATATAATTTCATAACAAATGTATAAATAACTATCCTACAAACATATATAATTGTCTCAACATTATAATTCATAAAACATGATTTAAAAATAATTTAAATGATTTGAATTTAAAAAATTTATGGTTATTGCGTAGACTGGGATGCAACTAGCGTTTTGTTCGGGATGAAATTCTCGACGGACACGGCGGCGGCAGAAGGAATAAATTTTTATGCGTATAGAAAATGGCATACGGATTCTAAATATAAAGGGGTTAAAAAAAATTAGCGACCGCCTATGTCGGTCGCTAATTACTGATTTTACTGGTCATATTGACCAATTTTATAATTAGCGACCGCCCAATTAATCGGCATTAACGACCCTCATTTATGACCCTCAGCCGTTACCAAGAACGGGTCAAACTTACCGATCTGCGACCTCCATGAGTCGGTCGTTGAATACAAAATTGAAATCAGCGACCGCCTTGACGGTCGCTGATCTGGCGATTAAAATTATTGGTCAATTTTGACCGGCCTTTGGGTTTAGCGACCGCCGCAGTGGCTGTTAATTATGTTCAATTAATGACCGACAGTCCGATGCGGTTGCTAATCATTCGATTTAGACACCGATTTTAGAGGCGGTCGCAATTTTTTTTACTTTGAGACCACTGGTCTCTTTCGGTCGCTAATACATGATTTTGAGACCGAAATTTTGGGGGTCGCAAAAACGCGATTTTTTTAGTGTTAAGACAACAAGCTTCCTGCAATCTTTAGAGCCACCCAGCAGATTGTGAAAATACAAGAAGTTAGCCACAGTTCATTATGCATAACACTCACTGCGCCTATCCGAAAAAGCACTTTCGTCCAAACCTCATGGGCTACTTTACACTCGAAGAATAGGTGTGATGTGTTTTCCTAGCCTTTTTCTCACATCTTGCTTCGAGCCTCGCGGCAGAATGAAAGATTCCTCTTTTCAGTAAGTTGTCTTCCGTTTCACATATTTGTTTGAACATTTTCCACACAATTGCCACTACATTTCTCGAAGTAAAACACTTCCATAACTTAGGAAAAAATTCAAAATTTGTTCCAAAGTTGTTTGCCTCCCCAGCGAATGTCACTTGTGTTTTGTATGCCTTGCCCGTAGAATTAATGTTGAGACATAATTACCCAAATTTCTTTTTATCGGGCAAATAATGTTTCAAACTCATGACCTTTAGGTAATATAACTCAAACCACTAGAACTCATAACGTCATCCACAATTTCTTATCAACCACTGTTACATTTTTATTGTTTCTTTTTAACTACTACTAAATTTTTTTTTGCTCCATATAAAGTGTCAGCTGAGCTGTATATAATTGCTAGATAAAATATTCACCAAAAGCAACGATTTTTTTTTTTTTTCTCCATATAAAGTGTCACTCGGCGTCCCACCAAAATTTCTAAAGTTGTGATCCCATCCCCTAAACACAATTGGAAAAAATGCAATCTCCATAAAACTAGGTGCATTTGTGTAGTTTAATATGCTTCAACTATCCACTGCACATTTTATGTCGCTTATGTTCTGTGATTATTTTCACTTGTTTTTTTATTGGTGCATTCAAAGATTATCTTCACATCCTAAATAAGAAAAACCTTCAATAAACTATACCACGACAATATCCTCAAATTTAAACAAAAAAAAAAACATTATTTTTGGGCATGCACTTTCATCCATTATAATCAATTTTACTTTATACATAAAAAACATATTCATCCATCTCAATTTTGGTTACCCAAAAACCCAAAAAATAAAGATTTTTTTTTTGTTTTCCCATTTCATAAAATGGTCCTCCCTCCGTCCCAATTTTGTTTACCCAAAAGCCCCAAAAAGGAAGGTTTTTTTTGTTTACCCATTTCCTAAAATGGCAAAAAACAACACCACTTTTTCAAACTCAACCTTCAAAAAACTACTTTATACTAAAAAATATTAATAAACAATTCTTAAAAAGCTACTTTATACTCAAAAGTATTAATAAACAACTATTTTCTTAAAAACCGTGCCATTTATAAATGAGTAATCTAAATTACAACGGAGGTAGTATAAAAAATCACATTTTCAAACTCAACCCTTAAAAAACTACTTTATACTAAAAAATATTAATAAACAATTCTCAAAAAGCTACTTTATAATAAAAACAATTCATTTCTTAAAAATTGTGTCATTTTAAAATAGATAATCAAAATAAGCATGGAGGGAGTACAAAATGAGTTGAGAAAGTCACTTTATTATTTTAAAAATTAATATACAATTCGCCCGTTAAAATAGGGGAAAAAAATAGTGTGAAGGATTTGAGACAAAAGGAATATATTTTCAATATGAAGATAATTTTGGGATGGATGAAGTATTGTATTTCTAAATCTTTTTACTAAAGCAAATTAAGGGCACTTAGCTTTGTGGTATAAATATAATTGCGGGTCTCACTCTAAGCAGAGTGACTTTGTTTTATTGTTTTTTTAACGGTAAAAACAAATTTTATTATAATAATTGGAGAACAAGGGGTACTCCAACCGTTACAGTAAAATCAATTTCGAAAATACTCCTTACATTCTAAAGGTTTTGACAACACAATCTAGAGTCTCTATTCCAATCACGAAAAGAGCAACTATTGAAAGTACTCACTTTTGCTCCTATCCACATCTACACCCTCGCTTTGATTTTCGAAAAAACTATATCCTTATTCGGCAGCGTCCCATTAAAAATTGCTTCATTCCTAGCGTTCCACATGATCCAAATGATCGCTATCCACAATGTCGATGAAACTTTTGATTTTCTTGATGTGCCGAGAACATCGCCATGTTGCCGAAAATGTCTAATTGGATCAATTTGAGATGGCATTGTCGTCGACGTCCAATCATGACAGCGATCCCAAATCTTTCTTGCAAACTCACACGTGAAGAACAAGTGTGAAATACTTTCCTCTTCCTAGCCACAAATTCCAAACACCTTGTCCCCATTTGTAGGAATGATGCCACATAGTATGAGACTTGGTTTCGTAGGAAGCCTTTGTTTCAATACCTTCCAGACAATTGCTTGAGCTCTTCTTGGGGTTAAACTGCTCCACAATCTCCTGCACGCCTTTTCTTCCAATGATACTGGGTCTGCACTTAAAGTCTTTCTTTTGTATGCTGCACTTGTGGAATAAATCCCGTGGTGAGAATAATTCCACCTCCAGCAATCGTCCGCCTCTTTGTCCAATTTAATCCTATCAATGCAAGTGAAAAGTGTGTTAAGTAACTCGCTTTATTGTTTTACTAATAAAAGCTTTTTTAATTTCATTTTCAATTTTTAATAAATTTTTATGTTTCTTTGACAATATTAATTAATTAAATAAATGTGAAACGCTCACATATGTTATAATATAATGTAATCTTCATATATTAATGTTAAAATCAATACCAAAAACCAATATAGATAAATCAAGTTGCTTAACAAAATATATCTATCTAACGCTAAAATGACTAGTTTACTTCCGTGACCCGTTAGAGTAATACTCCATCCGTCTCCAAACTTTTTTTCCCTTTTTTTTTTTTTTTTTTGTTGAATTGTTTAAGAAAATATATTTGTTTATTAATATATAGTAGGCAAGGATGAAAATATCGCTATCGCAAGTAATATCGCAACCTTAAATTTACGGATATATCCATGGATATATCGATATCGCATATCGATATCGCAATTTTTTTGAAAAAAAGACGGAAACTTTATTAAAATTTTGGAAATTTAACATGAAATTTTAGGGAGTATTATAATATGATATTATGCATATATTCCATTTAAAATCACTATAAAATTACATGTTTAAAGTAGGCATATAGATAATAGACTATATAAACACTGTTCAATGTAAAAAAAAATTGAAAATATAATATTTAATACTATACAATACAATACAAGATATAAATACATAATATAATACAATATAAAATTATGAATATTACATGATACAATACACTTAGTACCAAAATGATGACCTATGAGGTTCAAGTACCGAGTATGTAATGTCATCTTTGTCAAAATAATATTGACACCAACTTATTATATTGGAGTAATCATAGATAAAGGGTATTAATTAATGACCTATTAGTTGTTTTTACTAAATGATATTAGTTTTGGAGGGTATTAGTTGTATTCACTGACGGGTACGAAGAACAATATTTATTTAACTAAAGCGTATCAGTTGGTTACACTAAAAAGTATTAATTGATTACACTAAAAAATATTGTAAAGTGATTCATATATGAACCAATTTCACTCTATACATACTCACTTTAATGCTAAGTCAACTTAGAAAAATAATAAACATATAAACACATAAAAAAATAAACAAAAAAACTATAAACACAAAAAAATCGCGATATTTTTATATATCTACGATATTTTGCGATATATCTGCGATATTTCCCGATACTCATTCATTTTTGTACTACAAGTGAACCGATATCGATATCGATAACTTGCGATATATCGCGATATATCCGCGATACGCTGTAAAAAATACACTGCACCCCAATATCCGTATCCCAATCTCAAAATTTGCGATATATCCGCGATATATCGCGATATTTTCATCCTTGATAGTATGTCACATGTTGACTTTTGTGATAAAATAATGAATAGTGTTGAAAAGTGAATTGAATGAGTGATACTTTGATAATATTGCGTGAATTTGAAGGTTAAAATTATATATAATAAAGTGTTATTTTTGTCATTTATAGAATGAGAAGTTTATTGGGACAGCTCGGAAAAAAAAGTGAAAAGCCAAATTCATTGGCCCATGGAGGCCTACAGCGTTTCCCCCTTTTTTTTTCATTCAGGTGAGAGTCCGTCAAAGAATATTGTCAATTCCTTTTCTTCTACCGGACATAGCATATTCTTCACCTTCCTTACCTTTCCTGTTCCGCGTAACCGCCGACAAGAACCGCCGCTACAACACCGTCGGCGAGGCTAGACCAGACCGCCACCACAGAATTCTCCTTGCACGCCACCGCCGAACTAGGCAACAATTAGGTATTTATGAAATGCTCCGTCTTTATATATGTATTCCTTCCCTTCCTCTGTCTCGCTATTTTCTTCTCTTTCGTTTTTTTAATTCTTTTTGCACTTTGATTTCGAGTCTGGAGAACTCAGCATTAGAATATTGCTGCTGGTATTGTGGATGCACTATTTAAAAATTGCAGCAATATTAAGACAATTAATAAACTTTGAAAACATCTCACTTTCGCTGCTCGGGTTTAAGAAACATAATCTTAAAACGGTGAAATATGTTCCATTTAAAATGCCTACCACATGTTTGATGAAATGCTCAAGTCAAACCTTTTTTGACTTCATTCTGCACACCTTGTCTCAGTCTCTCTGCTAAATTGATCTTGTTTTTCTTAGCATTTTACATCACAGAGGAAATAAATTTGTCAGGGCGGAATCAATCTCAATGAATTAGAGTTCATTTTAGTTAGCTCGAGGTAGAAGAAAATTGAAGATGACAGCTTTTTGTTAGGTGGGGGTGATATTAGTGAAAAAGAACATGTTGCACTGTTTATTTAGTTGTTTCTAATATGCCTATTTGTTTTTCTTTTTCTCACTTGCAGTGAGGACATTTAGACTAAAGATAACTGTAACTAATCAATTTTTCTACACTCTACATGTAGGGCTTTATTTTCTTGTGATTGAATATGGTTCTGCAATTATAATTATAACTAAATATCTCTTCATACATATTTCTCTATTATCTACCTTGACAAATTGGAATTATATATTGTATTTAGCAGCAACAAGTGGTGGTAGTAGAAAATCATTGTTAGGCATCAAAACGAGAGGCCTTGTTACCTTTTGCTCATCAGGTTTATTGTTCTCAGCAGCCATCTTTTTTCTCTTATAATGATATCTAGAATTTGTTAGATGTTGATTTCGTATCTCCACCTTTATGGGCTAATTACGATGTCATGGCATTTGTAAACTCTATGACAGTGCAGTTACCATGGAGCACATTAACTTTAAGTGTCTTACGACCCGCCCGAACTGCTATGTTCTTCCAGTGAGTCAAATAGTTCTGCTATACTGTCTGCACTCACCTAATTTTCTAGACAACCATATTGATCCTTATTCCTTTCTAGGACTTTTTATAAATCCTTTAATCCGCTGTCCTTATTGCATGCTTTAACATTTGATAGGATCATAGGACTGCATTTTCAGATTTTTGTTTCTGAAATTTTCAATTTGTACAACGCTTAGCTTGCTGATGACAATTTACATTTAAGGTGCTATATTACTCTCACTAGAGGAGGCAAATATTTTTTGGTATTTAGGTTTTGGCTCCTATTTGTATGCTTTCTTTAATTTGACCAAGTCTGAAACGAGGGGATGACACAAGAAGAAACTGAGGTGTTTATAGTGTTTTGATATCTCTGCTTTCACAAAAGTTAGAAATTCGTCTTGACAAACACTTGTTGGTGGAGCCTTCCTTCCTTCTATTTGCTTGCTTCTAAGTTCTAATTTTTTAAGTTTGGAGCACTTTTCACATCTGGATCACATATGTGTTTAATATGGAAGAGAAAAAGATATGTGAGAACAGTCTCGAGTTCACCTGCAACTTTTGTGTAAGGAGGAATTCAAGAATCATGTGATGAGGCTTGCAGTATTTGCCTTAGGATTATTTGACCCCATTTAAATGAGTACACAATTGATGCCATATACAAATATGAAATTCTAGATCCTAAAGACTTAATATATAGTTCTGCACAAGGACATTGGATGAGATTGTTTTGTACTCGGGTCTATAATTTACTATATAATTAGGTACATAATTATAGCTAAGTACATATATAAACCTATTTTTACTCGAATTAACATTAAAAAATATGGGTTACCAGTACCACCTCAAGAATTGAGGTGCACATTTACTAGTTTACTTAAATTTTTATTTCAATTCATCTCGAAAATCCCAACTACAGGAACTGAAGTGCCCAAAAAGCCCTTTCATCTCCTTGCTCGTTTCCCTCCCAGGTGTTCTATTCTTAAACCCAGGTTTCACCATTACAAAACCGCCGCCCTTTCTCCGCCGCAGAACCAGCACGACCCCGCCAGACACAATTTTCTGTTCGAGTGTTTCGCGTTTTTCAAATTCCCGGCCACCCACAGTGTACCTTATATTATACTGCCCGCCTCCTCAAGCCCATCGTTTTTCTACCCTCAGTTGCGGGAAGGTTTTCCCGCAGAGTTCGATTTTCCAATTTTCACGTAACTCTACTGTTCTGAAATCAAAAAACTTTTTTGCCTTCAGTTTTGGTTTTTGGTTACCCTAACTCCTGATTACTCCTAAAAACTACGAAGAATATCTATGCTAAACTTCAGAATTTTTTTTACTCTAAGACTAACCATTATTCTTTCTTATCAGCTTCTGCTAGTAAATTAGGATTCTAGAAGTTCACAAGTTTTCCGTTTGAGATTAGGATGAATTGCAGTGCTGATGAAACAAGTTCAGATTCATCACAGTGCTGGAAAATCATTCACATTCCGGAAAAGCCTCCGGTTCTTCCTCACC
Source organism: Ballota nigra (assembly GCA_947034835.1). Taxonomy (NCBI): domain Eukaryota; kingdom Viridiplantae; phylum Streptophyta; class Magnoliopsida; order Lamiales; family Lamiaceae; genus Ballota; species Ballota nigra. The sequence goes on along the minus strand of OX344729.1, from coordinate 74,295,756 downwards.
TCCAGGATACTGGTATATGTTTTGGGATATTTTGTTTTCAATATTTGCTATTTAATTTTTATTCCTTCCCTCTGATTATTTTGGTTGTATGAATACAGTGGATGTGGTGGTTTCTGAAATTGAACATAAGCTCGCAAATACTATAGTGAGGTATGCTGCTCTTTTGGGCCATCACTAATTATTCTGCTACTATTCTGGAAAAACAATTAAGCCATTGAATATCTGTATTTTTGTTCATTTTATTTCAAATTTATGATGTTAGGAAATTAAATAATTTAGCACCATTGGAAGGCCTACGCCATGTGAAGCGCATTAAGAAGACTCGTCTTGATGGAGGTTGTTGCTGTACTTCTACACTATGTGTTTCCCATCCTCATTATCTGTCCCTTATTTTTATTTTCGCTTAATTGAAAATTAAATCATCACATGTCATTGCATCGCAATTTTATCTAGAGTTTTGGATAATTTCAAATAGAAAACTGACTTTAAATATTGTTGCAAATTAGACTTCTAGACAGCCCCTTGTGTGCCCCTGTACGTGGCTTGCCGAGGTGACACCCTTTGTGCAAATTAGTCTGTCGGGCAGCCCACTTTGTGCCCTGTCGGTTAGCCATACACCCACACCACACACGGATGCAAAGGAGGCTTCCGTAAGTCTAATTTGCAACAATATTTAAAGTTGATAATTTATTTGCAATTATCCGAAGTTTTAAATTAGATTACAATTAAATTAAAGGTGGTGATTTAATTTGCAACTAAGCCTTTAATTATTTAAATGAAGTCTGGTATTTCTTTTAACAATGATGTATTTGAATAAGCCTATCTGAAAGCCAAGAAAGATGATGACCTCTTTGGTTCCATTGATTCCATTCAGTAAGGGTGCTTATGATGAAAATAGAGAAATCTTTGTATACAAGTTTGTTTGTGACAGCCAAGTTATCTGACAGGGAAAAGTCAATTATTTGTGATCCTTTGTGTGGCTTCGGGGAATAATGATCAGTCCAACTGTATGCCCGAGGGTGTGCTGGAGCTTGTTAATACGTACCAGTTGAGTTCTTTCACCACAAAAGTGGGTCATCGTCTTATCTTTGTTACGTATTGACTACTGTGTGCTCAATCCTGTCTCTCCATTTTTGGATCTCTGAAACCATAATACTACCTGGAGTGTATTCTGCGATAAAATTAAAATTACAGGCACTCTGGTTTATGGTTCATAGTCCAATCAACATTTGCAACAATTGGTTTTTTTTTTTTTGTCTAATCTCTCTTTTTTTACTTGTTATGCTCGCCCGCATTTTAAGACAGTATTTTGTTATTGATCCTGGCTACTTGGGAACTATTCCATTACTCTAGTGCAAAAGAATGATGCTCAAAGTTTGTTGTATGTAAGGTCATGAAGCTCTCTAATTGCGTTGCCTCTCTCTTTTGGTTTGAGTGAACAGGGATATCATTTCTCGTCCTAGTGGAATACATATTCGAACATGTGTATATGTATATGTAGTTGTTTCTGGAAATTTTTATATTCTACTAAGCATTATAGCCATACATGTTGTACCATCGTCAATAAATATGTTCATAAAAACTTATCATCATTTACATAAGTTTCTCCGAGAGTTGCTTATGTTATTCCATCATTATCGGGCATAAACCTCACTTCGGGATGTTATACCAAAAGCTTAGGATCTTAGTCATTCTAGGTGTATTCCAAGCTCATGATATTAATAGATTCTAAGGTGTATACAGAGCTAGTTGTATTCGAACAAGTCTATGTTAAATTCCTTTTGCCTGCTACCTGAAACTTTTTGAATGTGGTCACAAAAAGTTGTTAGTTCTCATCTGTTTTTGATGTCTGAAATTACTTATTAGTGTTGTGTAATGGCTTTAAATTGGACTGTGTTCGGAATATTTGCTCTTAACTGAACTTGTTTGGCATTTTCTTGTAAATGAAAGGAGAAATATTAACTTATATGTGGTGGTTTTTATGTTGTGCGTGCTATTTCTTATTTTTCCATGGTTCCTTTACACCATTTATTTCAGGTGTGCAAATATGCCGCACTAACAAAAGAAGAATGGGATGAACAGTGCAAACTGTGGCCAACTTCCTTCCATCCACCTACCTAGTGAGTTGAAAATGTCTGTTGATATTGTTTTGACATTAATAGAATTCTAAGTTTCTTTCCCTTGCAGCAATATTGATGGCATAACTGGATTTAGTGAAGACGAGTCATTAGCAGTTTTCAACTTCATGAAACTTGCAGTTCGTATGGCAAAATCTGGTACTTTGGTAAATACCGACAGCTCAATTTACAGTTTTTCCTTCATTTCTTTTTTATAGCTTCGATCAATTTAAGCTGATTCTTCTTGCCAGGTTGTAAATGCTGCTGTTATAGTGGATCCTTCAACGGGTGAGATTATTGCTAGATCATGTGACCAGGTCCTGTCCGGCAATGCTCAACCCAACAATAGCAGCGTGGAATCATGCTGTTCTCAAGAGCCTGAATCATGTATACAGCCTTGTGAAGATAAGCAGTCTTATGAAAATGTATCTTGTTTAAATCCTTGGGGATGGCTGGAGCAACGGCTGCCTTCAGTTTCCGATTCTTGGCATCCTTTACGGCATGCTGCCATTGTAGCAATTGAGAATTCTGCTGCGCGGGATTGTCACCTTTTTCCTTCAAACGGGCAAGCTGTAGATTTCTCTCACGAAGAACACAAAGCGTCTTCTCCAATAGGCTCTCCCTTAAAAAGACAAAAGGTCAGCATAAATTTAAGTGGCCTCTCTCTCTTTCTCTTTTTGAGCATTACACATCCTCAATGTGCGCGACATTTCATTGTTTGAGCAACCTTATGTTTTTCTTTATACTTACGAGCCTGGTACTCAACTCAAGCACATAGAGAGGACTGTCAGTGATGGATAGAACAATTAGTATACCATTTGATAGATTGATTGCTAGGACTTGGGCTGAATCTTGTCATCTTTGTTTGTTTGATTTGGGATTACAAAACAGAATTTGAGATTTCAAGATCTAAATCCAGTTCTACTTTGAGATTCTAAAATCAATCATACCCTAAAGAATTTCAGATTTCTACTAAAGGTAGCATCGAGTTTCTCTTTTGTGGCGTCTGTGTATTTGACTAGGTTCTAAGTCGTTCGTTTCAGGTCAAGGACAATGAAAGAATGGAGTGTCAGAGGAACGGTTCCAAATGTGACCTATCGAGACCTTATTTATGTACTGGCTACGACATCTACTTTGTATGGGAGCCATGTGCTATGTGAGTTTTCTATATGTACACATGCATACTTATCATCTCCTCCCGTTGTCTAACTAACTGCTGGTTGAGTTGATCAGGTGTTCAATGGCGGTCGTGCATCAGAGAATCAGACGAGTATTTTACGCCTTCCCAAACCCAAACGACGGGGCTCTGGGAAGCGTTCACAGGCTGCAAGGAGAGAGAAGCTTGAATCATCACTATGCAGTTTTCCGGGTCGTTCTTCCAGAAGATGCCCTTAACTGATTACGACCATTATTTTGTTGACATTTCAAGATATATTATTTTTTTGACAAGATTTCAAGATATATTATTAATTAAACTGTGTTGTAACCTGTTTTACAGTTTGGATAGTTTTATGTAGAATCACATTTCCTGGATGTTTTGTTCAATCTCTGGTTCTTTCCAGTGAGTAATTAATTTTTGACCGATTTTGAGAAAAGGGTCTTAAACCTATTATCTAAAAAGAATCAGAATTAGTTTGTATTACAATGTAAAGAATTAAAAAATTATGTACAATTTGTTGATCTTTTACCCGTTTATGCGTTGTGCATTTAAAAATTGCAAAATTGTTGAGATGTTCCCTGAATTAACCGGTCAAGAATCGATTCCCTGAATTAATTGGTCCTTGACTTGATAACGAGTCAAAAAAAAAAAAAAAAAAAAAAGGGAAATACACACCACACTACAATCCTAAAGCTCTAATTGCCAAATAAAACATGAAAAATTCCATGGCACACCATGGTACAATTGTGTGTGAATATGCAATTAAAATACCCCAATCCACGTGTCCCTCTCTCATTGGCTCACTCTAATCTGATTTTTCTCGCATCCGGATAAAACATACTCATACCAGTTCAAAATCAAAATTTCTCTCTCTCTAGAACAACAGCGGCCTCCCCCTTCCTCTCTCTAAATTCTTCAAACACCACCGCCGCCGCCTTGGCCGGCGCCACCGTTATCATCACTGCTCCCCCCCTCTCTCAACGTTACAGTCAGCGTCTTGAGGAATTTCAGAGCAGCCACCGCCGCTTAGCAACCGCCGTCGCACGAACAAGCGGCTGCTGTCATCGACCACGCCCACCCGCCGTCGAGAGATCTGGAGCCACCGCCGTCGCGAAGGAGCCTGGTGATGGATTTGCCGCCGCAAGAGAGATCTAGGGTTTTCTAATCATCATTGGGGCTCGTTTCCGCCATAGCGATCTGGAGCCACCGTCTACGCGAAGGAGCCACCGAGGAATTTTAGAGTATCACCGTCGCGACCCTCCACTCCGATGGCATCGAATCAAAGCAACGACGGAGGGCACTGTTCGAGTTAGCGGAGGGCACTGTTGGTGAGGCGACGACGGCGCTGGTGAGGGAGAGTTGACGGCGGCGCTGGTGAAGGGTAAATTTTTTGCTTCTTGGCATATTATGTGTATATGGTCTTGAATTTTCACTGAATAGAGGCTAAATGAATCGGAAGAGATTGGATTGAGTGGGGGCTTGATGAACTTTAAATGTAGGTATTTTGTGTTTATATCTTATTTCCTTTGCGATCTTTCAATTTATAAAACATTGATTCATGTAAAAATGAATCAAAAATTAAAACATTGATTCATGTAAAAGTATCGTGTTTTTAAGTCTAGGTAATAATTGGTCATTTAAAATCAGATTAGATATTCTTCTAGAGTTACCCTGCTAAACTGATGAACTGGCCAAATTCTTGATTAGGGAAGTTTTCTGATGAAATTACTCAAATTCTTGACTAAATTGAGGCGTTCAAATTAATGTTCTGAAGAGAGTTTGTTGATTTTAGTTTTGCCCTCAATTTCATGTTCTGAAGAGAGTTTGTTCAAATTAGATGTGTTTGATATAATGTTTAGCTGATTGTAAAAAATGCCCATCGGGAACTGTAAAATCTTGACGATGGATTTTTCTCTTCAGTTGCTCTAATTTTTTGTTGTTGTTGATTTCAGGTATCAAGATATGAAAGGAATTGAAAGTTTCTGGGAAAAAAACACGAAAACGGCTTTTGTTCACAATTTACCGGCATTTGTTCATAATTTTGAAGTGTTTGTTCATAATTCTTGTGCGTCTGTGCACATTTTTTTTCGTAGTCTGTTCATAATTTTTTGGGCTGTTTGTGCCTAATTTTGTATATGTAATATTTTTGAATTTTTTATATGTAATTCTCAAATTAATAATGAAAGAATTGTTCTTGAATTTGAATCTGAACTTGCTAGAATTTTCAAGTACTTATATTTTGTTCAAAAATTATTTTATAATTGTGTTCATAAAATTTATGTTTTTGTTCAAAATTAATAAACACCCGAAAATAACAAATATTCCTGGTCAAATTTTTGCCTCGGGAACTGTGCAAAAAAGCATTAATCAGTCAATTATCGTGTCAGATTTTGTAAGAATCTGAATTTGAACATGGGCCCCATAAAATTGTATGAATGTGTGATTTTGGTTAATTATGGGGACCACCAAATTGTAGCAAAGTGTGTCATAGGATTTTTGTTGTTGTATAGTGTATTTAAGCTTATAGGATTGTAATAAATAATAAGTGCCCAAAAAAAAAAAAAAAAAACTCTTTTAATTAGTATAAGTCGTGCATACGTTTCTTCCTACTTTTCCTTATCTAAAGCTGCGACCTTTATATCCATTCATGGCTATGAATGCACGGTTTGTTCAAATAACAAAGAAGAAACAATGTTGCAGAGTATGTATTGATTCTCTCCCTCTCTCTTTCTGTCTCTCATATATTCTCATGGAATTGGCGGGTTCCCTATCCTGTATCAATGCTGAAATTCGGATGGATAGACTTCTTCATTTGTTCAGATTATTTTTGTTTCTGCAACTTTTATTTTTTATTTTTTATGATATCTCGAATTTTGTGTAGACACTTTTAATGGTGGATCGTTAGTATGAACCAAGAAGAAGCTGCTACTTAATAGTGCCTAGAAGTCAGAAGGCAAACCATGGCAGCTTTGGCGGCAAAAATTCTCCCCTTTGCAATTTCTGATTCTACAGAAAGAAGTAGTAGTGAGTTTTCCCTCTGTTTTCTCCCTCAAAGTTCTACTCGACTCATTGATTACTTAATTTTCTATATTTTGAGGATTGAGAATATTTAAGCTTTTATAGGTTCGAAAATGCTGTTTTGTTATCGAGTGAATTTTTAATCCTATTTCCGAGCTTGAAGAATAACAGCTGTTATCAAGCACTGCTGAATTTGGAAAAATCTATCTGTAAATAATCAATAATGCAGTCTAACTGTTTGTTAAATTGCTTCTGTGAATTCCATTCCTATGCTGGTTACCATTTACTCCCTCCATCGCGGGGTTTCACTATTCATCTCATACAAAATTCTCTAAATTATACTCCATTCCATTAATAATTTACACAATAAAACATCTTTTTTTATTTTATTCACTTATACTGAATAATACATTATCATAAGAAAACGATTGTATCGATTTACCTCCAAGTCAACTAACATTCCTTTTCTCTTTAAAAGTAAACCTCATAATGTCTTCCGGGACGGAGGGTATACTTTTCTATAACACTAATGTTGTATAACCTTAAAAGGGGATGTTCTTTTTGCATTTCAAATGATTTTTAAAAACCAGTTTTGAAGTTTAGGGGATTTGAAATCCTTATAAATGATAAATTGGGTGTTTGTTTTTTGGTTTTTGAGTAGGTGTATGGTGTGGTGGTGATGGTCTATTAAAATCGGTTTTCAAAATCTGAACTAGAACCGATTTTAAATTTTAAATCAAAAAACCCAAAAAGAATATCCCTTAATTGTATGGTAATTTTTTGGTAAAATACATTGAATGACAAATTGTAATTTATGTTTATAATGAGGGTGTCACCTGGATTTTTGCACAATCATGTAACATCAAATACAACGGTGAAGTGGGTGCATTGAGCAAATACCTAGTGTCAATATATGTTGGTATTCGTTGACTTTGTCTTCTGCAACACAACAGAGAGACGGCAATCCAAGTGTTCCTTCAACGACACATCAGCAAGCCGCCGATTTATCATAGGAGGTGCTGCTGTTTCTGTACTTGGACTGAAGTGTGAGTTAGTGTTATTACCTGTTTTGGCTGAGGAAAAGTGGAATGAGTTGGAGGACAAAGAAGAGAATGTAGTCGGGGCTCTAAAGTCCTTATTCGATCCTAATGAAAAAACAAAATCGGGAAAGGTTCTGCCAAAGGCCTACTTGAAATCAGCTAGAGAAGTGGTGAAAACGCTTCGTGAATCATTGAAGGAAGACACCAAGGATAATGCCAAGTTCAGACGAACAGCTGATGCAGCAAAAGAATCGATAAGGGATTATTTGAACGGTTGGAGGGGGCAAACGTCTGTTGTCAATGAGGTAACTAACTTCTTCTTACTATAAACGAATAGGATTTTGCTATGAAAATCTTCATACTATTATCTTATTGGATTGTATATTTTTAGGCTCATTTTTAAATCTTCATGTTTTAAAACTCTTCATGATTTTAATTGATTTTTATAGTAAAATCAAAAGTGGGGTATGCTTTGAAATAAAATTATTTTAAAAGTGGTGTTTGAAAAAAAATCAATTCTAAAAATTCAAAAGCAGATTTTTTTAACTTCTCCAAAATAGATTATAACTTTAAAAGTTAGTGGTTACAAACAATTATAGAATTGATTTTTTTCAAAAAAGAATTAATTCTAACTGCAAAGTAGTGATTGCAAACAATCACTTAATTTTGAAATTGGTCCCGTGAATTTACTATATTCAAATTTTTTGTCTAGTGCAGGTAATCAGCCGGTCACTGCATCACTTTTTTTGAAATTGATCCTGCAAGTTTACCATATTCAATTTCGTTCAGTGACCGGCTGTGTTACCATCAATAATGGGTCGTTGGATGAAAAAAAACGAATATGGTACACTATAGGACCAATTTAAAAAATGGAAACGGCTGTGTTACAAATCAAGGAATTGGAAAATTTTCCTAAAATCATCTCCTGCTTGAATGTAGAATTGTGATGAGTTTTGAAGATGTTACATGCTAATGCAGGAGTCGTATGTTATGATCGAAAAAGCCATAAGATCGCTCGCCAAATTCTACTCGAAAGCGGGCCCCTCAGCATCTCTTCCGGAAGAGGTCAGGTCTGAAATATTAAGTGATCTGCTAACTGCAGAAGAATCTTTGTGAAATTAGAGTGAAATCCGACTTCTGTTTCATGTATATGGCTTCTATTAGTTGCCTATATATTTTTTCTTTTTTTTTATATATATTGTCTTTATTATATCCTCCATATTTTCCCTAGCTGTCAAATAATGGATAATATTATGTTTTATTTTTTACTTGCCTCGTTAATCAGTAATTTCCTACAAATTAACAAGCAGGTTGTCAGTTTTCTGTGTTTTCAAGTTTCTAAGCTTTCTGAAGAATCAACAGTTGTATGTATAATCCATAGATGATCGTATTCAAGATTCTTATCCAATTAGGGGCCGTTTGGTTTACGGGATAAGATTGGATTAGAACGATTATCGAAAAACGGATAGACTAGAACCAGAAAATTTGGACTAGAACCAAATTTTCTGGATCAAATTGTACACGAAATTACCTGGAATTATAAAGACAATCCTAGACAATCTCTCAAACCAAACAACCCCTTAATATATTGAGCATTTTACGAGAATAAAAAGATTAAAACCAAGTTTGGCATATCGAATATTTGACCAGAAGTATCAATAATTTCACCAGGATTATTATTAATATAAGTTCAAGAAAATTTATAACAATTACAATATAATACCATCGACCCAAATTAATAATACTTCTGATGAAATTATCGATACTCCTAATTAAACGTTTAATAATATATAATTTTTTAATAAATTTATCACAAACTATTTGCTTTCACTTAATCGACTAAGTCAAGCAATCAAATAATTAAGCTCACAACATGTAATTATTACGGTTAAAAATTAAATAATGGCATCCAAATAATTACTATTAAATTTGCAGACACCAACGCATTGATAGTGAGGATCAATGGGATTGCTTTATAACCAAAGATCACCTAACAACAAACGCCATCAAATTCTCACTCCGATGCTGAAAAATTGATACCTCTACCAACAAAATATATACACCATTACCAGATCGAAAGCTACATATAATATATATGCAGCAAATCGTTGAAAAATGTTGCCTACGCCACAAGACACTGCTAATCAAGCGGCTTCTACATCTAATATAATCATCACGATATATATAAGTCTTGCAGCATACAAACTGTTGGAACAACACAATAAAAGCGTTGTTTGAACACAAGCTTCATAGGTTGTGATGCAAAAGTTGTTGCCAAGGGGCAAAGCTTCTTGTTTGCTGAACGAAAATTATAACCAGTTGCAACGGAGAAAAATCACAGGCTGTTTTCGTCTGCAGTTTCGTTACATTCTTTGGAAGTAGACATATGGAAAACAACTTCTCCATCGACCACATGAGGCCTCTCAGGAAGAGTCGACACAGGGGTAGAATCATCATTCTCATTCATTCTTTCGGTGACATTCATTTCAAGTGAAGTTTCGTCGGTTTTATTAGAGCAAAGGGCTTCTCCATCACATTTATCCTTGCGATCAGAATCAGCAGAAGCTTCATTTTCCACAGTTGGAACTCTTAAAGAAGACAACGTCTCTTCTCCATTAACTTTACCATTACTTACAATTACTACGGAGCCCGCATCTTTGGAAATTTCAGACAAATGGTTATAGTTACTGTTGGCCTCAGCTGCAATTACAGTTTTGACTGAAGAACCACAAACAGACTTCAGACAAGGAGCTTCGAGTGCACAGGTGTTGGCCTCCAAAGAAGAGTTGGTGGTGTCGTTCAGAGGACGATTTAGTAATTCACTTTTTGCTTTGGAGTTGCTATTGCTTTCACTAGGGGTGGGAGTGCCATTTGAGCTAGCAACGGGTTCTTTCTGTTGGTTGGTCAAACAATTATCGTGCTCCGTAGATGAATCAATATCCGATTTTTCGGCCAAAACTGGCAACAGAGAATTGTTTGTAACTGATTCGGAAACCTTCATACCTACAGATTAAATAAAGTTGAATTCAGAGGCAGCAGAAAACCAATTCTGAGGCCAGTATAAAGGTAAGGGTGACGATTCGTGTATTCTATTCTTTTTATGTTTGCACAAATTTAGTATGCACAAAACCTTTTACACGGATTTTACGAAATATTAGTTTTAATGCATAAAGTACATATGTTGTGGAGGCATTATGGGTTCCATTCATGAATAACATGATTGTTTATGAGTAATTAACTAGAAGTTTTAAGGGTGAAAATAAATTGTTGTATTCCATTATACTATGCGCATACTAAAATTTTTGACGGACCAAAAAGGTAAGGGGGCGTACAAAATTTAAAGATGTTTACCACCAGAATGCTTCAGCAACTGTTTCTGCAGCATATCTGTCCAAGGAAAAACCAACATATTCATGGACTTCCTTTCTTTCTTGACTGCATTTTCAAGTTGATGAAAACCAAAAACTGTGGTCCATGTGTTCATATGCTCCGATATGGCTGGAATAATCAATTGCTCGACTTCGAGAGAACGAAGTTCCTGGAATCACAAAACTTGATAATCAACGACTAGTCCAGAAAACTAAAAAGGGTTTGGCAAATTGATCTGCAAATTCTCAAAACAAATTACAAATTTGGACAATTCGTATGACCTCCATGAGTAAAAGAGCATTTTACTGATGAACATGCATAACAAGTATGGAATATATATCAGAAAGTCCAAGATCCTTACTGTTTCAATTGCGGACAGAAGACGGCGGCACATTCCTTGTCTTCTGTAGATCCCGCGAGTCCCAATAAATGGCATTTCAGCCAGACGGGTTCCATGGATCCTAACAAAGAAATGAGCAATCCAATAATCAGTTTGACTTTTCTTAAAACATAAACAACCAGGGTATTACATAAATTCTAAAAACTAAATTGCAGAAAATTTACGTAATCACTAAACTAAAAAATAATGAAATAACTTATTTCAATGTGTAACAACGACTGGTTACCTTATCGATGCTGCAGAAACTATTTCATCACCCCTCTCCAAAATTGCCGTATAGAATCCACAAAAATTCAGACGATTGAAATTCGACCTACAAAGTCCAATAATTAGTCATATGTTCTACTAAGTAGTAGTGCTGGAATGGATGTGAATGCATAAGATATTTACTTTTACACGTAGGTATGTGTACAACACAAAATTAAATTTACTTATATTTCTGTATCTCAGATTAAACGGACTTCGCCTTCTGTTTTCTATTTAAAATCCATTAAAGATTATAGACTTTTGGGATCAATCATTACATTAGACCGTATATATATATACACGCGCGTTAGCATGGCGATAACAGCTCACCCAATGTTATAAACGACATTGCGAATCATATTAAATCCACTCCTCCTGTCAATAATAGGAATAAAACACTCCTCCATGACGGATAATGCAACAGCCAGCTTGGAGTTGGATTCGACCCTTTGAGGAAACCCACGGTGTGAAGTATCAGACACATCTGTTCTTTGAATGAGAGACCACGAAAACCCTGCTTCCAACTCATTTTTAACCCCTAGAATCTTCTGTATATGATCATAGAGCTGAAGAAGCAAAAAAGGAACTTTTATTCCAAAGCCAAACATAACATAAAATTGATCGATACAGAAAATAAAATAAAAGAGTATAAGTGTTGGGTCACTGATTAGAGACAATCAGGTGTCTTCATCCTCATGGAATTAAACGAAATAGAGAGATTGACATTAATGAGTGACTTCAGTAAAATAGGTATTTGATTAAATGATTTTTTATGCCAAAGCCAAAGAAAATATAGATGTTAAAGACTATATGTTAGCACTTAGTGCACTACAAGATTGTAGGTACTCTGTTGTCAGCAGCCGGTTAAGAGGCAGCAAACATCAAAAGACGTGGAAGCATAAAAATATGAAATTCTCCAAAGCAAGTACAGAAACAGAAACATTAAACAGACTTTTCGAGCTATTACAGGAAATATCAGGTAACTTGATACAAAAAATTTATGAACAAAAGAAATTGAGAATAGTCCAGCAGCCAATAAGTTACACATAACATGTTTTAAAGAAGAAATTATACTTTAATGAACAATATAATAGAGATAGTAAAGCAACATCATAAAACATCTGAACAAAAACCACCTCCATGCAACATTCACATTTATAATACTATGGCAATTGTCAAATAAGTTGCTTTGAGATAATTCAACACATGTAATTTAGTCATGCACAAATATAAATCCATAACATCAATCATAAACTGAATAAAGTATTGATGTGATACTGAGCCCATTATCCCAATTTAATCTATAATGTAAGTGCAAATATCTTCTAAGTATGATTCCATTCCAACACAATTATACAGTCCCTTATAGAACTACCTGTTCCTCCAATAATTTTCAACAGAGGATGCCAAGAAAAAAGGGTCTCCAACTTCCAGTATTTGCTCAGTTTTCTCCCTTTCGCTAGAAAATGGAAAGATCTATAGCAAGCCAAGCCTTTATATTGTATGATTTTAAGTGTTCCTTATCAATTTTTGGTATAAGGTGCCAGCTTTAGTAGGGGAGACATTAAGTCAGAATGCAATGTATCTCTACTTTAAGAAAATAATTTTACTAGAGAGATTAGGGTCATCACAGGGAGATAAGAGATAATAAATGGAGAATTCTGCATTCCAAAGCCATAATGCTGTGTAGCTGATTGTTTTTTATAATCTTGGTTTAATTTATATCTCTAAATGGAAAACATGGAGTACCATGGCAGCCACTTCTCATCACAATATATATGTGAAAAGAAAATTGTAATTACCTCCTATGTATTTGTCCTTTTTTAGTGTTCTTTTATTACAAGTCGTCAATCGATTATACTTAATGTTTAACATATTTAAAACATTTAGGGCCCGCTTGGTTGGGGGTGATGATTATAGAGTAATGAGAATGATTCCATTAGTAGTGTTTGGTATTATCAATATATTGTAATAAGATTGAAAATGAGTTATAATTTACCTATCAAATGACTCCTCATTCATTACCCTCTACTTGAATGACTCCCCAATCACTTTAATTCCCATTACCCTATAATCATCACCCCCAACCAAGGGGGCCCTAAATGCAGTGACTCGCTCAAATGAAAGTTATACATTGCATCTTCCACACTTATTGAATAGTCTTAATTGTTTATTTGGGCCCCAAGCTTTGTCTGAGTAATGGAAGAAAATATACGGCTTTTTTAAAGTTCTAGCTCTTAAGAAACCAAAGCTCTTACCTCTTGGCACTTCAGCCCACAGAAAGGTGCACCATTTGAACTCGTAGGAAGAGCAAAAATCCCCTTGCTACATGATTTATGATCTATAAAAACATATAAACAGGGAAGTTTTTTCAGCTTAACTCATTTTTTGTTTAAAAGAAAAGGGAAACTTTGATAACTGAGAGAGGAAATGAGAAGTAAAGCTACACAGAAAAAATTTCAAACTAATACAACATAAGTTTACATTTTTTCTCGCAGAAGCTGCATCTGGCAAGTTCATCAGCAGTACTGTCATTTGCTTCAGCAGCACTTCCACTGGCGTCACCACAAAACTTGCACGTACAATTTGGACAGTGCCAATCACCTTTAGGAAGCATCTGCAATACAAATAGAAAACAGGAATTCTCAAGTACCGAAATTATCTCAATGTTAATGAAATGGAAAACTCAAATTCATCAAACATAATACAATCTCGTATCAGTAGTAATTGTGGCATTGTACAGTCATTGCTGTTTCTGGATATGATTGATTTGGGATTTCGAAATCTAAATCTAGTTCTACTATGGGATTTTAGAATCCAGTTTTCAGAAATCCAATATATCCACCCTACAAACACACATAAACCCTATAAATACCATTATTGTTCAACACCATACTCTCTCTAACGACTCATTATTTTGTTCACTTATTTTATATATCACTTTCCATACCTTACATTCTCACACTAACTATTAAACAAGCATTCAATCATTATAATTAAAATCAACAATAATATAAACATACATCATAAACCCTTACACATTGACTTGACATAAAGTTAAATCCCACCCTATTTAAATCTCAAAACAAACACAAACCCTTACTATTTATCAAGATATCAAAATCCTATAAATCCCAAATCAATATAACTGCACAAATGATAAAGCCAGCACTATTGGTAATTATACAATTCAGAGGACATAACATAACTAATAACAACAACAATAAGAGTTACATGACATGGACGGTTGGTTATGGATCATCCGAATTAGTCTATCCTTGGGCCGGATACCGAGTACCAAAAAAGATGTTACGATCCCACATCGGTTCCACATGAAAGTGTGAAAGGGTATATAAGTGGGAGTCAATCCTTAACCTTTGACCATGGTTTTGGGTTAAGTTAGGGCTCCCTATCTTATATTCCTAACAATTGGCACCGTCTGTGGGAAAAGTTCGGGCGGACTGCGGAATGGGGCTACCCGATGGTGGGCCCAGGGGTTGCCACCACGGATGTGGGCCCAAGGGGGGTTGCCACCCGTGAAGTGGGCCTTGGCATATGGGTTGCCACCCGGAGTGTGCCGTCCGTGGACGTCCGGCTTTAAGGGGGGTCGATTGTTACGATCCCACATCGGTTCCACATGAAAGTGTGGAAGGGTATATAAGTGGGAGTCAATCCTTAACCTTTGAACATGGTTTTGGGTTAAGTTAGGGCTCCCTATTCCCTATTCCTAAGATAGGGAGCCCTAACTTAACCCAAAACCATGGTCAAAGGTTAAGGATTGACTCCCACTTATATACCCTTCCACACTTTCATGTGGAACCGATGTGGGATTGTAACAAAAGAAGAGTCATATGACATGATATCAAGGGGAAGCAATAATGAGATATGGAAATTTCACTCATATGTAATGTGATAAACAAACATTAAAACAGTATTTGCCTGCATCCATCTGACAGTTACCTGTATTCCTAAACAGATCTGATGGAAAGTCGATGGACAACTATCGCAACAGATCAAAGAACCTCCATCCCCACAAATACCACATGTATCATCATCTGGATCATCGCCATCAACAGCAACAGTATTGAAATCCCTACATACAGACTCCCCTTGCTTATTCCAGGCATCAATTTGGCACTGCAAAAGGGACGGCCCAGACTCCAAATAAATGTTTTGGAAAGGTTGGCGTAATTTGCTACCAGCATGCAGCTCAAACTTTGAAACTGTAAGAATTTTACTGCAACAACCACAGTGGATGCCCTCTTTGGTAATCCAACCTTCTAGCATTACTCGGTTCCTTTTTCGGTTCATATACTTAACCTTTTCGCTCAACTGTGCTGTCCCTGACTCAATCAGCCAGCCGAGTAACGTTCTTTTTCCACTATACGGAACATATCCATCACAAGCAGCTCTGTCAGAGGTACGGACAAGAAGAGTGCATCTCCCAATCACTTTACTTGTTCTTCCTTGTATGACATTAGAATTGGAACCATTGGTGGGTTTTTCGACTTTTATTTTCTTGAACTTTCTTTTGTGGGACCCATCATCATCATCACTACTCGAGCTCCTTCCAGCATCTCGTACAGCAATCTTGGCTGAGGTATCTTCTTTCCTTTTCCTTTTCATTTCTTCCTCGATTTTCTTCTTGGTCTGTCTCGTGAGTTTATTTATCAGATCTTCAGATAGGGGAGCCAAGGGGGAAGAATCAGGAACTATTTTACTTTTGGAATTGTCTTCCCCCAACTGTTTCTTGAAGGCTTCATAAGCCTTAATAATCGACCAGTAGGCCGTTCCACTGGGGCTAATGTACACAGCATCTAAGTAGTCCCTATTCCGTCTTGGTCTATAATCTATAGACCAACCCGAATCAATCAGCATTTCTCTTATCTTCTCTCTCAACATTTGCTTTTCAGTGCTTCCACCACGCTTTGCTTTCCCTTCTTTCCCTTTAACAGGGGTGACATTCTCAGGAGGAGTTCGTGCTTCCTCCTTTTTAACCATTTTCTTCGAGCTAGACGAGGCTTGAATGCCTGGGGGCGCCAGCTTAAGCGCTGTATCAGTACCATCACTTTCAGACTCTCTAACCTTGATACCATTACTAGTATCACCTATTTTGATGCCTTTATTCAGTTTTGGTTTTACTTTTTCCAACTTCACCTCCATTTTATCCTTCTCGGCCCAGAAACCTCGGTTTTCTGGGGGTTTCAGATCTAGATAAACGGGCAAACTTGGCGACAAGTCTTTCTTCATCACATCCCCTAACCCAAAACCAGCTCTTTCTTGATGAGAATGTGGGTCCATCCTCTTCCTCTTATTCACCATAACCTTCAACACGCCATTCTTTCCCTGCAATCTGAGTGGCTCATCGGCCCTCTCCTGATGCTTCAACCTTAACAACGAGCCGGGCATTTCCGTTTCATCTTCATCCAACACAAACCCTTTATTCCTTAAACCACCATTGCTCCTCCCACCATCAAAATATGAACTATGCCCCTTATCCACCATCACATTCCTAAGCGACGACCCAACACCAAATTCCCTCAAATTCTCATCATCTCTCCGCCCAACCATCTTAAACCTATCATCAACACACTCATCCCTCACCCTTCTCCCATTAAATTCATCATACTCATCAAAATCCAATAAATCCAACTTACTCCTCTTCCTCTCACTCCTTATAACCCCAACATTGTTCCTATCATACTCTCTATCTTCAAGTTCACTTCTCTTGTACCCCATAAACCCATTATGCAACCTTTTCTCGTTCGATGTTCTCCTCGTATAATCTAACGACTCATCGTCATCACTAACTAATCTCGGCCTCTTTTTCTCCTTACTGGTATCACTCAAATCCTCCCACACTCCACCTGAATTCCTATTTTCTACCTTCTTTTTTATAATCAAACAACCTGATGAACTCTTCTTCTTCAACACACCACCTGATCTCACACTACCTTCCATATCCCCGCATCAAGTGCATAAAATCCTTTTTAAACAATCAAATTCACACGGAATTAAACTCAATTTCACCTACGCATAACAAGGAAACACTCTTCTACACACGGTTTCTTAATTCCGCAGCCTAGCATTAGCAGATCTGAAGCATAACGAAAAGCCCACCGAAATTCGAACAAATACATAAACAAAATTAACTGAATCTCTTTACCTCTCCGGAAACGCGCGCGTGACGTCAGATATCGATACCGAATTCGTGACGTAATTTTCCGGCAAAGCAATTGAGATTCAGGAGAGAAAGAGACGATTGAGAAAGTTTCAAGAGACGGAAACTTACACGCGAAATTGATTTCAGGCTATGTATGTATAATGTGTGTATATATATAACAGAGTCTCGTTGTATTCTTCTTTAATTATAACAGACCAATACGCAAAAGAGAACAGAGAAACTAAATAATTTAATAAGAAAGAAAGAAGACGAAGATAAATTTTTAAATTTTAATTACCCAATGAAAATACTCCTTTTGATACTCTTATTACATCACATCTGCAAATTTAAATTTCACCCGTCATCATATTTTCTGCATAGAAAAACTAAATTTATGATATAAAAGAACAAGTGTAAAAGGGAAAAAAAATGTCCACTTTAATAAAATAAAATAAAATTTGTCCATCACTCAGGAAAATAAAGTTTTTTGCCTACTATAAAAAAAGATTTAAATTCTTTTCTTTTTAAGTGTGATAAAATTTTAGGTGTTTTGGTTTCACTCTATCTTTTTCTTTTGAAAAAAAATACCATTTAATAAAAAAATTACAAAATTTAAAAAATAACTAAAATTATTACATTAATATATATTAAAAATTATAAGAACTAAGTGGGGGTGGGGGTAGAAATCTTTTTTCATAAGGATGTGTGTGTTTTTTTTTTTTTTTTTTTTTTTTTTTATCAAAATGGGTATAAAACTTTTTTTAAAAAAATTGTGGGCCAAAATCTTTTAATATTATAAGAATGAACATTTTACTTTTTATCCCAAAGAACAAGCCTGTGTTATATACTAATACAATGAATACAACTTCTCGTTCTCATATTTATTTTCTACATTATTATTTATATATATTTAAAAAAAATTATTAATATTAAAAGTAATAAAATGATAAAATACATATTTTTTTGGTTAAAAGAGTATGAAGAATATAATGTTAAAAAATATTGCAGTTTTTTTTTTTTTTTGACAAATATGAATATAGCAATTGAAATGGAACATACTTTTTGATAATGTAGCAAACAATTTTGGGACGGGGGAATATAAATTATTTAAGGAAAAAAATATATATATTTGCTAAAAAAATTAAAGGACAGTTATTTTTTATCCATTTTTTTTAAAATTATTTTGTTAAAATAAAATTTGACAAAATGGTTGGCCAAAAATGGGCACCATGTTAACTTGGGTGTCAATCTTTTATAAAAAAAATTGGGACAAAAAATATCAATTTTAATAGTATGGCAAAATATTAGTTGTTCTAAGAAAATTTTCTAGATTTAATTGTTTTATGATCTTGTTAAAATAGTACTGTAATTACAATTTTGCTATTTAATTAGTTGTCATTCCTCTTATTTTATTTGAAAATTGAAATTTTTAGATTTTTGTTTGTTCTATTTGGGGAAAGGAAGTGATGTTGGTGGGGTGGGCGACAGAACCTAATGGCTAGGAATTTGTACTTGACTTCGGTTGATGGGATCATTGTGGTAAGATAATTAATTGTATAACATATTCTTGAATTTTTTGACGGTAAATTCAGGGAATTTTTAAATCTATGTTTCTTTTGAGATTTTGAATTAAATAAGATTTAACTTTATGAGCCAAGGATTATATTATTATATTATTTATTGATTGTAATTATAATAATTAGATGATTATTATTATTTTAAAAGATGAAAGAAAATATAAAATTGATGTGGAACAAAATAAAAGTAATTAATATATTTGATAATTTATTTATAGGAATATAATATAAGGCTTTTAGAAATAAAATTTTAGAACTTAAATTAGAACAAGTTTTAATTTTCAAAATCAAAATTCAAGTGTTCAAAATCCAATAAAGAACACCACATTTTTTTTTTGAATCACAACTCCTCTATGTTTCTAAATATTATTGTTTATTATGTAGAGTGTCACTTTTGATTTTGATAAAAATAACATATAAAATCAAGAATTTTATAAAAGTTTAATTGCATAGAATTTTTTTTTGGGAACTTTATGATTTTTGCAAAGAAGTCCAAAGGCAGAGATTGACGTTGCATCGGAGTGAACAAATTAAAAGTGTTTGGGTCAGAAAATCAAATTGGGAGCAGAGAAGAGAAACGAGAAAGTATTTGAGGTTTGCTATGATCTTGGTAGGGCTGAATTTGATTGCTACCTTTTTTTTTTTATGAGAATACTACTACTCCCTTGATTAGGCGTAAATTGATATGATTTGTAGCTTGTTTTGCTCGTATTTTGAGTGAATTCGATGAGTATTTAGAATCATTTGAGTATCGCTTTCATAAACTGATGAATTTGCCTCTTTGATGCTCATAGATGGATAGAGGGTGAAAAATGGAGTTCGTAGGATTTTAAATCGACTCAAACGAACTCCCGGATGAGAAGATTTAAAAAAAATCCGAAAAATATTAATTCGGATGAAGAAAAATATTAGTTTGCTCAAGAAAGGAGGTGGTCGAGCAAGGACCATTCGACCACTACCATTCGACCAACTGAGGTCGAGCTCTAGTTGTGTTCTGGAAGCCTAAAGCCATTCGACCAAGCACTGGTAGAGCACAATGCATTCGACCATGTTGTGGTCGAGCACTTACTGTTCGACCGATACTATTCGACCACATGTGGTCGAGCGCATTCCATTCGACCAGGGGGTGGGGGGGGGGGGGGGGGGGGTCGAGCGCCATTTTGACGCTGGAAGAGGGAGTATTCGATCAAGCACTGGTCGAGCACTTTCCATTCGACCAGTGCTCGACCAGATCCCAGATTTGCGAGATTTTGCCTGTTTCACTTGTTTTTCGGTCCAATATCATCCGAATCGACCCATGCCTTCCAAGCTCATTTTTTAAAAACACTTCATACTTAGAGATAGATTTTGAGAGAGAAGAGCCTAAGGAGAGTTGAGCAAGAGTTTTTCACGTGTAATCGAGGTTTTGATCTTACGAATTCTTAGATTAGCGTTTGATTTCGTTTTTCTTTCTTTCTTTCTTTATTTCTTTCTTCAACACTTGATATTTTAGAACTTTGATTTCGTTATTTATTGATATTAGTTTTGAGACTTTGATTTCTTGCTTAAACCCTAGTTTATGTTCTTGAGTTCTTCAATTAAATTCATCATGTTTGCGTTTGTTGCTCTTTTAATTGCTTTAGTTATTGTAAAAACCATGTTGGACTAGAACCCTTGCATGCTTAGGATATGATGAACTCGTAGAAGTAGGATGTTGGTACGTAATTATGATAACTCATGATGTTTAGTTTTGATTCTCTTAATTAATTGAATTCTTAAAATAAACCCTAGAATTATCTTGGAATTGAGTACGAAAATTGTTAGAGAGAAGACGACCTTATCACTCTTTAATAACGAATAGGCTTAATGAGAGGGTTTTAGAAGGGGTTTATAATCTACCGGTTTATCCAGGGAGGACGAACGCATCACCTTAGG
This sequence comes from Ballota nigra, assembly GCA_947034835.1. Classification (NCBI taxonomy): domain Eukaryota; kingdom Viridiplantae; phylum Streptophyta; class Magnoliopsida; order Lamiales; family Lamiaceae; genus Ballota; species Ballota nigra. Next base: position 74,274,753 of record OX344729.1, on the reverse strand, counting down.
TAAATAAGGGTCTCAATAATTAAGCACGATCCATATAACTTGTTTAGTGGATTAGTGAAGTAGGTTGATATGATGAAGTATTAGGGTTAATTATAGAGCTTTTAGTCTTTCAATCTTGTGCTAGATTAGGGAAGTTGATTGTCTAGTTTTAGTGCACTTAGGATTAATTCTTGCACATCACAATTATTTTAGTTATTGTACCAACTCTGTTAGTATAAGTAGGGATTTCCATCCTAAGCATCACCTTATCATATTTGCATACAAACCGTAGTTATTTAGTTTAATTCGTTCTTTAGCATAATTAGTATAATTTAGTTTAAAATTAATCTCTTAAAAATTCCAAAAAATACACTCATATTAACTACGACGCGTAGATCTCCATGGCTCTATTTGCATACTTACCGTCCCTTGGGTACGATATACTTGGTCCTTATACTTGTCAATACTACTGTGATCCCATACTCTTGTGGGGTAACTACTAGTAGAAGCTAGTAAATTGTGTTCAAGTCAATGACCTCCGTCCCAGTTTTGTTTTCCCGTTTGACTGTGTGCGTAGTTTAATGTGAGAGTTGAATTTTAGTATTTAAATTAATAAAGTAGTATTGAGAATGATGAATAATGAATAAAGTAGTATTTGAATGAATAAAGCAGTATTAAGAATGATGAATGATGAATAAAGTAGTTTCCATTTTAGGTATGAGAAAATAAAATTGGGATGAACCTTTTTGGCAAATGGGAAAACAAAACTGGAATGGAGGGAGTACTATGTAGACAAACTAAAAAAAAATAAAATTGAAGTACTTCATTGGGTTAACTACAAGTTTTTCTATTTCTGTAATTAGAGCATCTCCAAATTAATTGTATTCTTACTTATTGACACACGTAAAAAATATCATTTCGAAATAAATGAAACATTAATAAACGTATCATTTGGAGTAAATATTTGTTATGCAAATATGTATTAATGTTAAAGTAAATATGTGTTACTGTAAATGTGTGTTAATGTTAGAGTAAATATTTATTACTAAAAATATGTGTTATATTCACTTATGATTGATTTTTTTTAAGAACATCCCAGGAGAGTCTAACTGTTTTGTGTGTATTTAGTGAATGATTTCTTATAAGGCTTTTCTCTACATATTGCCCACTGCACTCCTACATGACTTTTTGTGTGGACGATTATTTTTTTCGTCGAGAACATGATGTATTTGGGGGCTTTTTAGTTGTGGATGTTGGTTTACAAGTTGATTCCTTTTTTTTTTGGGACAAAATTCTTTCCTGGTAATTCAACTGGTTTCTCAATAAATACTTTTAACTATCTACAAATCTTATCTTTAAATAAATTGATGTCTTTGAGTGGAAATTCAGGTGTTTCAGACACTGATTTGTTGTAGCTATGTATTATGTTACTAAATTTACAATTTTCAACCCTGATAAAGTTTAATCCTAATCTGATTTATCATATCTTTTAAGTAGATGAATTGCTTTGGTTAAAGTAAATTTTGATTTTTCATGAGGTACTTTACATAGTGTATTTGCATTTTACATTACTTGAAAATTGAAAAAACTTTAACTTGTCTCAGATATTTTTTTGTTTGGGCTTAGCCGGGTTTTTAAGTTTCCTGATTTGTCTTATGACTTACAAATCTAATCTTTCATACAACTCCATGCACACTGATGAGATGTTACTCTTTTTTTTAGTTATTCATATTTGCCATCATATACTTAGACCAAATATATTCATACTCTTTTTCTATAGTTATTCATATTTGCCATCATATACTTAGACCATATTTATTCATCTAAATCCTCTTATTCTGTTGGGTTGGTTGGTCATGATTATATGAAATTATGTACCCAGGGAAGAGTTATCCAAAGCTTACTCAAATCTTCAAATTTTATCTATATTGTTCTAAATCAAGTTACTTGAGTGTTTGGGCATCTAAGTTAGACCCAATCAATTTGTGAGTTAGTTAATATTATCTAATGTTTAAACAAACTTATTCTTGGCCAAATAAAGGCAGGTTTGGCATATAAAGTTAAAGATTTTAAAGACCTTTCTCAGATCGAAGTAGTTCCATATACTATGGCACTTGGTTATTCATATTGGCGATCAGGTATGTCATCTCCTTGGACAAAAGTAGTGTTAGGATATTTTTGTTCTAAGAATTTTCTCACTTTGATTTTGATAATGTCAAAACATATATTTGTATTGTGGAAACTAACCTTGTAGGTACTAAGAGAAATGAAGAGTTTAAAAGATAACATCTACATTTGCAAAGATGGATTCAGACCCTACTGCTAGTTCAAGAGAAGTCTGCATCTGAAGAGTTGAAGACAAGTCCACAGCCGAGGAGTCTATATCTGCAGATTTAAAGACTACAAGCTGTAAACTTAAGATTAGTAGGACTAATTAAGTGTAGTACTATTGGGAAAATAGGGGTGCCGGGATCTATTCGGAAGAAATTTAAATATAATTATTACTAGCATGAATCAATCCTAATTAATAATTCCAACAACAATTTTATCATCATGCATATAGAATTAATTCACATGAAAACCTAAAGCGGAATAACTAGGAGTTCACGTAATTCGTACCTCTTGTAGATATGACCTTTGATAACAACGGAACTATCACGATCGTCCTATCAACCAAAAGACCTTCTCAAGTATGTCCCTTTCCCCTTGCTTGTTCACTGGTGGGAAGTGCTTACAAGCAATTTAAATAACAAGGAAAAAGAAGAATATTTTTGCTCTAATTTTTCCAACACATGAAATTGTGAAACTGTGTAAACTGGAGATGAAATAATCATCCCTTATATACAGGAGGGGGAAATTCGAAATTTTCATATGGAATAGGGGAGAGAAAATCCTTTCGCCACCAACCTAGCCTTGTAGGTTTGTACCTTGCCATTTGCATCAGTCTTCCTCTTGAAGATCCGCTTGCAACCTATGGGTTTTACCCCTCTTGGCAATTCAACCAAGTCCCAAACTTGATTGATGTACATCGAGTCCATCTCGGATTTCATGGCTTCATGCCACTTCTTTGAGTCAACATCTAATGTCCCCTCAGTGTAAGTCTTAGGTTCATCCTTATCTGGTATTTCCACGTCATCGTGTTCCTCCACGAGAAAACCATAATACCTATCGATTGGATTACGAATCCTAGTTGACTTACGGAGTTGTGGTTGTACATGCTGTACATTCTGATGTGAAAATTTTGTGGTGCAGCGAATTCATCGTTGACCTGAGAGTCCTTAAGAGCGACACTTTCAGATGCCTCATGGGCGGGAGTTTGAACTATGCTATTCTCATTCAACCTACTTGGAGGTTGTTGCGAGGCAACACAACTCCAATTACGCTCCCACTGGCTTAAAGAGGATCACCTAGTGATAAACTTCCACCACGAGAGTCGCTGAATGCTCCCACTGATTCTTTGTCATGTTGCTTTGACAAATTGTCAGTCTCTATGTTAATCCGTGGTTCTTGAATTTCTTCAAGTTCTATCTTTTTACGGCTTTGTTCCTTAAAGACATACTCATCTTCTAGGAACCTTGCCTGCCTAGAAACAATTACTGTTTGCTTCTCCAGTAGATAGAAATAATATCCTCTAGTCTCCTTAGGATATCCCACAAAATAACCATTTTCACCTTTTGGATTCCAACTTATCAGTTTGCATTTTTTTCACAATTGCGGGGCAACCCCACGTTCTTATGTATAGAAAAGTTGGCTTCTTGCCACACTACAACTCGTATGGAGTTTGCACAACTGATTTAGATGGAATCCTATTCAGAATGTAGATTAAGGTTTGCAATGCGTGTCCCTATAAGAATGTTGGAAGGGAGGCAAAACTCATCATGGACCGGGCCATGTCCAATAGGGTTCGATTTCTCCTTTTGGACACACCGTTCATCTGAGGGGTTCCGGGAGGAGTCCATTGTGATAAGATCCCATGAAGCTTCAAGTAATCCATGAATTCATGGCTAAGGTACTCACCTCCTCGATCTGATCAAAGAGTCTTGATACTCTTACCAAGATGTTTCTCTACTTCGGCCTTGTACTCCTTAAATTTCTCAAACGATTCGGATTTGTGTTTCATAAGATACACATATCCGTATCTTGAGTAATCGTCAGTAAAGATGATGAAGTAGTCGAATTGACCCCTAGCTAGATGGGCAATGGTCCACAAACATCGCTGTGGATCAACTCTAGAACTTCTTTGGCACGCACCCCTTTCCCGGAAAAGGGTTTATTGGTCATCTTACCCATGAGACAAAATTCGCAATTTCCATAAGACTCTAAGTCAAATGATATTAAGTAGTCCAACTTTCTTAACCTTGCGATTCTTTTCTCGTTTTCATGACCAAGTCTACAATGCCACAAGTAAGTCGGGTTTTCATGATTACTAAGCTTGAGTCTTTTATTTTGTATATTAAAAACATTATATCCACGATGTAACAAATATAAACCATTCACAAGAGGAGCTTTTCCATAAACATCATTAAGCGAAAAATAACAAGTATTATTTGCAAAACAGAACGAAAATCCCTCAATATCTAACATAACAACGAAAATAATGTTACAATACAAAACAAAATAACAATTATTTAATTCAAGTCTAAAACCAGAAGGTAAGTCTAAAACATAAGTCCCAACACATTCAGCAGAAACTCTTGCTACTTCACCCGGTCTAACTGCTCTACTGTCCTTGAGCCCCTGCACATTTGTACAAATGTGTGAGCCACAACCGGTATCCAATACCCAACAGTTAGAATAATTTGTGGACATGTTTATCTCAATAACAAACATACCTGTTCCAGTGGCTGAAGCACCTTGTGCTATCTTTTCAGCTGCTAGAACCTTGCAGTCCTTCTTCCAATGCCCCTCCTGCTTGCAGTGGAGACATACATCCTTATCTACCCGCTCTTTATTTTGAATTCCACCTTTTGGTTTAAGGAAATTAGGCTTAGAAACTTTCTTAGCCTTGCTCCTTCCCTTCTTCTTGCCTTTAAGGGCAGAGGAAGTAGAAGCATCCACCATGAGAATGGGCTTTTCCTTAGCAGTGAAAGACTCAAAAGTCTTGAGCATATTATGAAGCTTAGGCATGGTCAAAACTGTCTTATTCATATTGAAGTTTACTACGAAACTCGAATATGAATCGGGTAGTGACTGAAGAATGGCATAAATAACAACATTGATCTGCAGCTTAATGCCCAAACGACCAAGTTTCTCGATTAGCCCTATCATCTTCAAAACATGAGGGGAGACTTTCCCTTCTTCAGATAGCCGACATCAAAACATATCTCTCATCACTTCATAAATCTCAGAACAAGACTCAGAATAAAAAAGATCCTTCAGATGTCTAAGCATCTCGTAGGGAAGTATCCTCTCGTGTTGCCTTTGCAACAAGGGAGTCATGCCGAGCAACATAACACACTGAGCCTGGGAAGCATCATCTTGATGCTTCTTTTGAGCTTCAGGGTCAAACTCTTCGGCCTCATCCGAACCAGCCTCAGGGGTAACAGGGATTGGCGTGTCCAACACGTACTCAATCTTTTCTTGCCTAAGCACCAAACGCACGTTTTGGTGCCAGTCCAGAAAATTTGGCCCAGCCAATTTATTTGTTTCCAAAATACTTCTCAACGATAAGTTATTCATCTCAACAATCCTAGGAAATAAAATTTAAACGGGAATTAAAACACATAATTCCTATGATCAATATTCAGCAATCAAAATAAACATGACCTTTTATTTATTTTGTCTCCATTATTTCACATACTCAACGACCTCATCGGAAGAGTACGAATTTATATCTAATATAAATTGGAATGGACTATGATCTACATTCCTACTATTACAATGACTGCTTGGGCTAAACATTGCAACAACAGAACTGGTAGGTCTCTAAACCAATTGTCTCACGCAATTCCTAGTTGATTAAACCTAGTTCAATCGGATGTCACCTAATTCTCGTTTCCCTTCTTGGGCTGGTGAAACAGAATTAAGTTGTTTTACAACCATTAAGCGGCGACAAAACATGTCCTTGTAAAAGTCCCGATAGATATAAATCCGAGCAAAAGACTTGGGCCTTAAATACTCATTGGAAGAAATCTCTGGTTTACTTTTAATTTTAATGGAAGACATCTTTCAATTTAATGAAAAACCATATTTTAGTGAGGATCATTTTAAAGACGATGTATTAATTGCTTAATCGAGATCCACCATGTTAATCTATATCACATTTGAGTAATTATAGGGCGCCGCCTACCCAAACATGATTTTATGCGGACTAACATTTATTTGGACGTTGTCTACCCAAAACATATATAACGGTCCGACAATTATTGGGCGCCGCCTACCCAAACAACTATAATGCAGACTATAAAGAATTAACAAATAATGTTAACCAAGTGGGAAAATAATAATTACCAAATTAATAAAATAAAATAAAAATCTAATTTTAATTTTAAAATAATAATTTTAATTATTAATATTCTAATTAATCTAATTATTTTGAATTATTTTGGTCCAACCAAAATTTCTTTTATAATAAAAAAAAATAGGCCTATTAAGCCAAAAGAAAAAGGGCCCAACGCGCGGCCAGTCGCACTTCCCAGAAATGACCGACAGGCCAGTCGCGCTTCCCAGAAGCGATCGACAGGCCAGACGAGCCAGTTGCGCATCCCAAAAGCGATCGACATGGCAATCGCTCTTCTCAGAATCGATTTTCGTGCTTTTTTTTATCCAGCAACCGACCGAAATAGATAGAGAAATCCAATTTCCCAGAAAACCGATCAAAAAAAAAAGTTTTTCAATTAAACAAAAGCCAAATCAAGTTTGCAAATTAAATTGAATAACATATGGGCAATAGAAGGCAAAAAAAAAAAAATCACACATAACTAATTACCCATGATAAACAAATTATGCAATTAATTAAGAGTCTGAGCTCTCTGATACCACCGTTGGAATTTATAGGCAAGCAAACACGTAAACACGCGCAACGGAAATAAACGTTCTCCAACAACGAATAATTTAATTGCATAATTAAATACGAGATATCTTAAATAAGAAATCTTACAGCGCTTTGTACGCGGAATCCTCTACTACGGTATCCATGCAATAGCTATTCACCGATCTGCACGAGGTGCCAGCTTTGAATCTCTAGACGAACTTGCTAGGAAAACTCAAACAAGAGATTTTATGGAGAAATTATATTTCTTATGTATATTTCTGAATTCCCATATGACACATATTTATAGGGATTACCTTAGCTTAATTTCTAGGCAAGATAATATGCTAGATTCGCATAATATAATCTCTACGGATTATATCTCCCTAGATATATTCCTACGAGTAATATATTTACCATATCTATTATTCTTGTATAATAATATTCCAAATATTATTATTGGGATTTCATATTTAATTAAATCTAATTTAATTAAATAAAAATAATAATTAATTCCAAATATAATTATTATTATATTCTCCATAAATTAAATATTATATCCAATACAATACTTAATCAACCAACTATAATCGACGAACTACCATTGCTTGTTGTGTGACCCATAGACCCTCGTATATCGATCGATTAGTCAAACTAACAGTCTTAAGTGAACCCTGGACAGTAAATCAGACATTTTCAATATACGAGGTACGTTGCAAGGAAATCTGCAACTACCTGTAATACTGTAAGCTATTGTGATATCTTCCTTTCATTCGCGAATACTCGATTAAGCCTTGAACATGATGAAGTGTCTATTCAAATAACTTAATCATATTATCTCAAATCACTAATTGATCGCTCGAGTCGCACTTGGCCACAAAGTCCAAGTCGACTTGTATCGGCCGATGTCTTAGATCCAATTATGATGAGAAGACGAGTATTCTCTCTTAAATCCACATTGAGGAATGAATCCTATTCTTGGCTCAACTACCACGCACATGAACTTCGTGATGAACCCAATCCATGCCATATCTACCCTTGGAGGGTGAAAGCGTCAGTCATGGTTAAAGTTCATCACTCCGCACATGTCGTGCGTATTGACCTCAAGTCTGAGGAGTATCACATTGCTCCCACTAACTGAGATACCCGTAGACACATTATGTGGAATTACATCAAACGGTTTCTCGGATGGGTATACCAATACCCTCTAATGCAGATCGCACACCAATCTCCATTGCATCATCAATATCTCATTCTTGATGATCCTTGATCGGGGCTATTTGAGAATCGTATTTCAGTCATCTGAGTTCTCACTCACTCAATGATAGTATCGATTCAAGGGAACACAGATATGAATAATGCAAACAATCAAACATAATATTCAGATAAGTATAAAACCATACATTTAATATTAAACCAAATAATAATATTAAACCATAAACTGAATATCATCTTAGTATTATGTCCTTACAAAGGATTGTCTTTAGGACACTAACACTAACACATGAATAGTTGAATCAAAAGATTCTTCTGTCCTGAGAGGCAGGATATCCATCACTTCAATTGGCTTCTTCCTCTTCTGGCTTGAATTTCCACTGGCACCAGAAGAAGGAAGGCCTGCTTCATTAACTTTCTTCATCTGCCTTCTTTCATATCTTCTCCTCTGCTCTTCATTAATATTCTTTCTGATTCTGGACAATCTTTCTTCTTCTGTCTCCTCCTTGAATCTCTTCTCTGCTTCTTCATCAACTTCCTCCAGAAAGCTCTTCTTCACCTTCCTTATCTTTCTCTTAGCTAGACCAGACACTGTCACTGGATCACACTCTTAATCCAGATTCTCCTCTTCTGCAGTGAGTTGCTTGGCTACAGCCAGAGACTTAAGCTCATCCTTCTTCTTCTTCTGCAGCTCAGCTTGAGCAAGAGTACTTTCCAAAGGTCCAGACAACCAGAATGATTGAAAAGGTTTTCATTAGTACTCTAGGCAAGATCAGTCGTCGCCTTCTCTTCCCCCTTTTTGACTTCATCAAGGAGGGGCTCCATGATTTGTTTGACCAGTTCTGATATCTCTTCTCTGGCAGAGTGCATCTCTTTCAGCTTCTTCGCCTCTTCAAGATATGCTTGAGCTTCGGCCACCAGACGCTTCTGCTTGTTCAACATCTCCTGTAGAGATTCCTTCATCTTAGCCGTCTCAATCATCTGAGTGGCCATTTCCGCCTTCAGTACAGTGACATGGCGCATCTGATCCAGGATATATTCTTGAAGCTGTTTCTGGCTATCAATGATATCCAGCTTCAAGAAGAGGCCATTAGCCTTGAAGACAGCCTTGGCATTAGCAAAAGTATACTTGATCTGTATAAAAAATATCTTCCTTTCCTGCCTAATCTGGTGCTCAATCATAGCAGGACCAAGGTGCTGCATGACCTTACAAAACCTGCCAATCTCCTGGATCTGCTCATTGAAGAACAACTTCATCTTCTTGAGCAAGGCTGGAGTCACATCAAAATCCTCTTCGTCAGAGTACAGCTCTGGAGGAAAAGTGAAGTGAGGGCCAAATGAGTAAGAGGGACCCTCTTGAGAAATCATAACTCCTCTCTGGATCAGGAGAGTTCTGATTATAATCTTAGCAGCTTCTGGCGATTCAAGCTCTGCTGGGTTCTGGATATTCAACTTTTTACTCTATCTCCCACTGAGCAAACCCAGACGTGCTCATTTCTTCAAGAAGAAGGACTAGATCCTCAACGTTCTCTAGTCTGGACTAGGGATGAATAGGTGTGTGTTTGAGAGGTAGATGGGTGGGTATGGGTAGAAGTGGAGGCTGAGTCTGTACCGGAAGAGGTAACATGCACCTCTGGTACATAGACTGTTTGTAGGGGTGAAGGGTTAGGAGGTAGAGGTGTTTGAGTTTGAGGGGGAGAGACTGTTTGAGTTTGAGGGGAAGAGGCTGATTGAGTTTGAGGGAGAGGGGTTGTTTGAGTGGGAAGGGGAGTGTTTGGGTGAGAGGGGATCTGCTTTGGTAGATGAGATTGAGTACTAGAAACAGATGGAATAGCTTGAGCTTGGGTTTCTGGGGGAGAGAAGGATGGGGAAACAAGATTTATATGAGAAAGAGAAGAGGGGTTTACCTTGGCTGAGTCAACATCAGCCGAAATAGTACCAAAATTGCCCGCTTGGCTCTTGGCTTCTTCTTTAGGGGAACTTTTTTCTCATCATCAGATTTCTTCTCCTATGTAGGCTCATCCACAAGAATAGATTTCTTCTCCATCACCTTCTTCTGCTTCTTAGCTGTCTTGGCAGAAGACTTGCTGGCTCCACCCTCTTCTGTTCTGGTCCTCTTCTTCGTAGGACCAACCTTCTTAGCTTTTGGTGAGGAAACATATTCTGCCTCACCACTATTCTGCTTCTTCAGAGCAACAATCAAAGGAATCTGGTCATCCTCTGATGAACCAGAAATGACTATATTAGAAGAAGCAGGGGCTCCAGACTTCTTCTTCAAAGTCCCTTTTCCCTTAGCAGAGGAAGGAACAGCCTACAACGGCTGGGCAGGGATGACTCCTTCTCCATCCGAATCTGGATGCCCATGAAGGGGTCCATCATTGTGAAAAAGAATCTTGGACTTGTTGAAACCTTTGCACCATTTTGCCTTCCAAACCTTATTTGGAAACAGAAAATCCAGAATCAAAGTGAGCTTTGTCCCCACGGACAAATTAGCGCTGAAAACGAACCGCAACTCCCCTGGCTTGCTTGGACACTCTTCACTCTGCACCTTTACCTTATTTTTCCTCAAAACATTCCAGAAAAATTCAGCCCAATCGCACTGAACTCCATCATAAATCACCCTCATCACACACAGACGACCAATAAAAATGGCATATGTACTGTGATTCTCACACATCAATATCCTGATCACAATATAAAAAAGAACCTTATATTTCTGGCGAAGATGCTTGTCTAGAAAACCCTTCGTCATATTCTTGTAGAAAGATCTAGCAAATTTTTTGAATGAATCCACTGCTTCACTCTACTTGTACTTCAACGGATCGACTCCAGTAGACGAGATGTTCCCAAATAACTTGCTAAAATCCTCCTTAGTGAACACCACCGTCTCTCCATCGATCTTTGAAGAAATCTCCTCATCAAAGATCTTCATTCGCACCAGAAATTAAGCAGCATACACATCCAATGTACGAAGACCCTTAGGAACAGTAGATATGAAGTCTTTAATGCCAGACTCGTGCAATAGATCCAAAATCTCCAACACGGCAGAGCTGCGTGTGGAGTAGAAGTCGACGGCCATCTCCGTCTTCAACTTCTTGCAAACGTACTTTGGGTTAAAGTTGCACTTAGGAGCTATTTCTGTGAAAGAGATAGAGAGAGAGAAGAAACTTGTTGCAGAGAGAGGTTAGGGCTTGAGAGTTTGAAAATGTGAAGAGGCAGAATAAGGTAAATTTAGTTTATAAAAGAAATGTACGCATGGATTTGATGAAGTGAGTACGCGTGTAAATTAAATTAAATTGAGGGGACAAGATCAATTTGTCAATTGATTGACATATTGCACTTTAATTAAATCTGACGGCCAAGATTAATTTAGGCAAGTTACAGATTTAATTGTGTGCGTGACATAACCATTGGAACTGGGTTCGAGGGGTGTTTTGTGGCAGTCAAGAGAAAAAGCAAAATGATTGCCTAGGCCCACGACCCAAGTCTTAAATACTCTCTGAATATGAAACGTTTTGGGTTTATATAGTAATTTGAAAGGTGTGTTCCAATGACCAGAGGCAGAAAAGTAAATCCTTACCTGTCATCTGGTATTGTAACCAGATGATACCACGAGTGTTCTAATGTTACATCTCATCTGGTGAAGCTTGCCTGGTGACTGTGAATGTACTTTATCTGGCACATAGCTTATCTGAAAACGTAACTTCTCTGGTATATCTAATTTGGAACCAGGTTAGTACATAAAGTAAAAAAAATTATTATTGAAATCAAAGGATACTCTTCTGATGTTCCCCCTAAATCAAATCTGTCTCTGGATCCAACAAACCTAACTCAAAGGCTAATTCTCTGAATCTGGTCTCTACCAGAGGCTTAGTGAGGATACTGCTCTCTGCTTCTCTGTTGCAATCTTCTCCATCCTTATATCTTCCTTATCAACATGGTCTCTGATGAAATGGTGCCTTATATCAACATGCTTGCATCTGGTGTGAAGAACTGGATTTTGAGTTATTGCTATTGCACTGTTACTATCACAAAATATTGGAATATTCATAGCCCTAATCTGGTAGTCCCTAAGCTGTTGACTAATCCAGAGTAGTTGTGAACAACAACTACTTGCAGCCATGTACTCTTCTTCTGTAGTTGATGTAGCAACTGAAGTCTGTTTCTTAGAAAATCAAGATACCAACTTATTCCCTAAAAATTGACATGTTCCACTAGTAGACTTCCTGTCTATTCTGCATCCACCATAATCTGAATCTGAATAACTACTTAACTCTAATTATCATCTGCAGGGTACCACAATCCCAAATTAACTGTTCCCTTAAGATACTTCAATAGCTTCCTAGTTGCTTCCAGGTGACTCTTCTTAGGATTAGCTTGAAATCTGGCACAAACACCCATGCAAAAGTGATATCTGGTCTACTTGCAGTCAGGTACAAAAGAGAACCAATAAGAGCTCTGTACCGAGTCTGGTCCACACTTTCTCCAGGCTCATCTGGATCCATGTTGAAATTTGTCATCATAGGAATCTTGGCAGCTTTGCTAGATCCTACTCCAAATTTCTCTAACATGTTTCTGGTGTACTTTACTTGATTAATAAAAATTTCCTTCTCTGATTGCTTTACCTGCAAACCTAAGAAATAATTCATCTCACCCATCATTGACATCTCAAACTGGCTCTGCATGAGACTTCCAAATATCTCACACAACTCCTTGTTAGGGGATCCAAATATGATGTCATCAATATATATTTGGACCAGAAGGATGTCCTTTCCTTCTTCTTTCCTAAAAAAGGTCCTATCAATCTTTCCTTTAGTAAAACCACTGTCCAAAAGAAATTGAGATAAAGTGTCATACCATGCTCTAGGTGCCTGCTTAAGCCCATAAAAAGCCTTCTTAAGCTTATACACCTTGTCATCTTATTCAAAACCAGGAGGCTGTTCCACATACACTTCCTCAATGAGAATCCCATTAAGAAAGGCAGATTTCACATCCATCTGATATACTTTGAACTTCATGTGAGCAACATATGCTAAAAACAATCTAATGACATCTAGTCTGGTAACAGGAGAAAAAGTCTCATCATAGTCTATCCCTTCAGATTGAGAATAACCCTGTGCCACTAGCCTTGCCTTGTTTCTAGTAATGACATCATTCTCATCTTTCTTGTTCTTGAAAACCCACTTAGTGCCTATCACCTTTTGATGTCTTGGTCTGTCTACCAGCTCCCAAACATCCTATCTGGTGAATTGATTCAATTCCTCCTGCATTGCAACTATCCTGAATCCTTCAGTGCCTCCTTGATGTTCTTGGGCTCAATCAAGGACACATAGCAACTGAATAAGGCAGCTAAGGTAAGAGTTCTCCTAGTCTGGACACAACTAGTTGGATCTCCTATAATCAACTCTATGGGGTGATCAACCAGTGTCTTCCTTCCCTTGGACTTGCCTGGTTGATCATCTTCTGCAGTACCTTGGTGAGTATCACCAACTATAGGAGAGCTTCCCCCTATAGGAATTCCAACCTCTTCTGGTTCCGCTCCTTGTGGAGGCTTCTGCTCCAGAGAACCAAAAGATGAGTCACCATCTAAATCTGAATCTGATTCTAAGTCTAGAACATGTGGCTTGACTTTGATGATCTTCTGATTCTGTGTCTCATCTGGAGACATATCCTTTAATTCCACCTTGCACTCAAAAGTAGATTCATAAAAAACAACATGAGGTGTTTCTTCCACACAAAGAGAATTCTTATTAAAGACTCTGTATGCTTTGCTAGTGCTAGAATATCCTAAAAATATTCCTTCAGCCACTTTAGCATCAAAAGTCTTTAATTTAGACTTCCCATTGTCATGGATGAAACTCTTACATAAAAAAACGTGAAAGAATGAAACAAATTTGGTTTTACCTTTCCATACCTCATATGGTGTCTTATCATGTCTCTGGGCTATGAGGCATCTGTTCTGGGTAAAACAGGTTGTGTTGATGGCTTCTGCCCAAAATCTCTGGGGTGTTTTATACTCTGCTAGAAGAGTTCTGGTAGCTTCTTTAAGGGTTCTGTTCCTTCTTTCTGCTACTCCATTCTTTTGAGGTGTTCTGGCAGCAGATGTTTCATGGAAGATACCATTGTCCTTGCAATACTCTGCAATGTGTGCATTCAAAAACTCTGTCCCTTTGTCACTTCTGATCCTTATTATGCTCAGGTTCTGCTCATTCAGAATCTGATTGAAGAATTCTGGCAACGTAGTGATATTTTCATTTTTCTTAAACAAGAACACTACCCAAGTGTATCTTGAAAAGTCATCTACTATCACCAAGGTATACTTCCTCCCACTGAAGCTAAGAGGTGAAACAGGTCCAAATAGATCCATGTGAAGTAGTTGAAGTACTCTGGTGGTGGTTGTGCTCTGGACATCTTTGAAAGAAGTCTTGGGCTGCTTACCCTTCTGGCAGGAACCACATACCTGATCCTTCTGAACACTTCATTAGGAAGACCTCGAACTAGACCTTTTCTGGCAATATTATTGAGTGCTTCAAAGTTCAGGTGACTCAGTCTCTTATGCCAAAGCCAACTATTCTCTGCAGATCCTTTTGCAACCAGACAAGTGTTTCTTGGACAACTATTGAAATCTGCAAGATAAATGTTACCTTTCCTCAAGCCAATAAGCAATATATCATCATAATTAGAAGAAAATATAGTGCATGAATCACTAGAGAACTTCACTGAGTATCCCTTATCACAAAATTGGGATACAAAAAGCAGATTATGCTTGAGTCCTTCAACATAGTAGACTTCATCTACAGATACATCATTGAAGATCAACTTTCCATCTTCTCTGTTGACTCCAAAGTTGTTATCACCAAACATCACTCTTGGCCAGTTCAATGGCTTGAAATCCTGGAGATGATCTTTTTCAAATGTCATGTGCTTGGAGCATCCACTATTAATGTACTATCAATGTACCAAACACTGTTGCTTGAAATTCCTTTCTCCAGTGGGCTCTTGTCCTCCTGCAGCTCAATTAGGTCCCCTACTTGTGCTGGGTCCTAATTGGTTAGTAACTTTGAATTCAGGAATCCAAAGATAAAGATCATCCCTTGCTGGATGAGGAGATCTTATATTTTTTCCAAATCTATCTACCAGCACATGTCCTCTGACAATGACAAATTGAGCTGCTGGGCTAATACATCTACCTTTCCTAAAAATAGGTCTGGTATATCTTACTTTAAATCTGACCTTAGGAATGTCCTGCCATAAAGATATGGTCTTAAAGGTCTGGTTATAAGGATACATCTTAGAAGAACCATCTCTGGTGTCATAACTTCACAGATCAGTTGGTTTTCTATAGATGGGTCTGGAAGACCTCCTCTGGTTCTAATGAAAAGTGGATCTTCTCTGGTGTTGATTTTCCTTATAAATGTTTCTATTCTGGAATCTTCTTTGAGTAAACCTCTTTTGAGATCCCTGATACTAATTGTGGTTCCTTGGTTCAGTATATCTCCTCTGATATACCCTATTTTGATTAAAGTTCCCTTTGTTAGAGTATTTCCTCTGAGGTCCCCTAATCTGCTTAGGTTCCACTCTTTGAGGATTCCTCTGGGGTCCTTTAATCTATCTATGTATCTTAACAGAACCATCAATCTGCATAAGTTCTCCTCTTAGACGTTTATACTCTAAGATATCTTTTTCTAGCTCAGTTAACTCATTATGGACATCATCTATATGGTCTGTAGAGCAGTCCCTGTTCCAACTAGGGTTGTGAACTACTCTGTAACCATTTCCATTAGGATCCTTTTCATCCCAGATTTCTACCACTTCACCAGCTCTTTCAGACTTGCCTTTGTTTGTAAGATATTTATGGGATCTGGTGGTAATTCTAGAATATCCTACCCCACTCTTATCATTTATGCGTTGAGAAGCTCCAGTTATAATGGATACAACTGTTGGGTCTTCTCTGGGCATACATACTTCCTTACAAGGTTGTTCCATTTGCTTTCCTTTGATACGAGTCTGGTACTTGGCTCTAAGTTCATTAAACTCCTTTTCCTTAGAGTCATTTTCTTCATGAGTTGATCCACCAGAGCATCTCTTTCTGTGACTTTTCCTTGAAGTTCAGAGACCTCTTTAGAATGATCACTTATGAGTTCTTTGGTAGACTTTTGCTCATGAGATAAAGATTGAACTTCTGCCCTGAGCCTACCATTCTCTTTCTCAAGTTTCTAGCACAATTGAACACAGTTTTGGAGATCTGATATCATTTGCTGCATATCAGACTCTCTGGAAGCACCAGATGATTGAGAGGATTGAGTATATTTGGAATTAGACAAGCATAAGTTAGATTTTTGTACCTCAGTGATGTCTGCCATGAGACATACATCATCATCAGATCCAAAGTCAGAAGAAGAAGAACTAGTGTCCACCTCATCTGCTTCTACCAGCAATGCTCTCTTGTCTGCATATCTCCTATCTCTCTTGATTCTTTTCTCTTCTCTTTCTCTAGGAGTAAGTTGAGGACAATCATAGCTGTAGTGGCCTGGCTTGTTGCAATTGTATCATGTGTTGTCTCCTCTGGGACTGGGACTTGGATCTCTTCTCCTGGAATTGTACTCTGGTCTGGTTGGACTACTCTCTCTCCTCTGGTAGTCTGGTCTACCAGAGCTCCCATCTCTCCTCCTCTTTGTTGATTTGAATCTGGTCTCCCTTGAGTCTCCAGATGACCTTTCTTTATCTGCAGGTTTGGAAGAACTCCTCCTGTCTCTGTTTCTGATATATTCCTTCCAATGTCTCTTGTACCTGCCATATTTAGAGCTCATCTTACCAAGTTTTCTAGTTAGAAGGGCTACCTGCTCCTTGAGGCTCATGTCATCTGCAGAAGACTCCTTCACTTTTTCTTCAGTCTTGATTGTTGAAGAAAAAGCAACACCTTTCTGACCAGAAGAGGATATCTCCTCTGATTTGTCTTCTTCTTGAAGATCATATTCATAGGCTTTCAAATCATAGAGTAGAAGATGATGATCCAGAGTATTGAGATATTTGATGTCCTTGATAACAGTAACTTTGATTCTCCACCTTCTCGTTAGTGATCTTAAAATTTTATTATTAATTTCCTTTTCAGAGTAAGTTTTACCTAAGGCGCTAGCCTTGTTGAGGAGATTTGTGAGACGCATGTCTAGCTGGTCAATGGTCTCATCTGGCTTCATCTTGAATGTGTCAAATGAGTGTTGAACAGCCTGAAGTTTGTTGTCTTTGATCTTCTCTATTCCTTCGCAGAGTAGAGCCAACTTGTCCCACATCTCCTTGGCAGTAGCACAGGTTCTTACCTTCTCGATCACTTCTTGGTGAGGGTATTGATAATCTCAGTCCTAGCTACCTGGTCCAGGTTGTACAACTTTCTTTCATCATTATTCAACTCCTCTCTTTTCTTGAGCACTCTTTGTTTATGTACTCTTCTATCAGGTCTTTCCTCTACGGTTTCACTCGTCTCTTCTCTGGACTTTGATCTGCCATCATCAATAGGAGTCCAGTAAAATTGAATGGGGCCACTCTCAACCACATCAAGCATGCGGTGATGAATAGCTCCAAGATAATTGCTCATCATGAAGCTCCAGTGGCTATAATTATCAAAAGAAAATTCAGGTAACTTACGACTCTTGTAAGCAAATTTTGAACACATTTTGAGAAGAATTAAAAGGTTTTATGCAAGAATTTTATAAAGCAATGGATCTGCTCGGTGACCACCAAAAGCTCTTCAAAGCAGTGGTCTAGGACACACTGCTCTGATACCACTTGTTGGTCCCACTAGTCAGTATAGTTTGAAATGTGGAAGCTAGTTAGTGAAGACCTTTTATAAGACCTTTTAAGAACACAATAAAACAAGTAATAAATAAATAAAGCAACAAATAAGACAGGATATATAGTGGTTCAGATATAACAATCCTACATCCACTCTCTCTTTATCAAAGGGGCCTTACTAACCAACCAACTTACTTACGATAACTGGAATTGACAAGTACCAGCACCTTGTTACACACTTTAGATCTAACTTCGATCTAAAGTACAATCCACTCCAACCTTATCTATCAAGATGGACAGGTTGAGTATTGATTCCAACTACAAACTCCCTAAAGAGTAGATGAGGATTAAGAACTTTTAGAGTGCTAATATGCGTGAGAATAAATAAGCTTGAGAGAGTTCTTTGTGCGCGTAACTAGGGTTTTTCTTCATACTGGCACTCTTGCATTTATAGAGATGAATAGGGTTTAGCCATTGGAGAGCTAATCTAATCAGATCTCTATTTATGGAAGCTTCAATCAATCAATTCCCTAATTGATTGATTGGGTTGATGAGATCCCTTAATTTGAATTCTTTCCAAAGCTAATCTAGTTGACCTTATTCAAAATATCAACGGTCAAATGCTTTCTTTGCACAACTCTGATTCTTCCAGAGTAGGCGGAACCAGACATCAGATGACCCAGAGGTCCTCTGGTCCAGAGTCGGTTAAGAAACAGTCCATCCCTTAGAATCTAGAGATGATTCTAAGTAACTTTTATTTCACCAGACTCGTCTGGTCTAGACTCATTTGGTCTGGGGAAGGTCTTCTGCCTCTATTCTGATCTTCTCTGATGTTGTCTTCTGGTGGAGTCCTCTGGTGAAGTCCTCTGGTAGCTCTTCTGGTGAGGTATTCTGGTGATTCTTCTGGTGAAGTCTTCTGGTCTGGTAGTTCCCCCCAGACTAAGTCCTAATCTAGTTCCTCATCTGGCTAACAAGTCTAGAAGGTCCTATTATATATTTTGGTTTGTTTTCTAACTCATCAAAACTAACAATTTTTATCTTAACATGAGTCAAGCTTGGGAGAGATTCTCCAACATGCTGATTGAGTGCCCTCAGCATGAGTACATTGAGGGAGATATCATGGTCTTCTTCTATTATGGAGCGTGTAAAGCTGCTCAAGGTCATCTCGATGCGTGTGCTAATGAAGCATTCCTGAACCATAGTGCAGCTGAGCGCAGAAAGATAGTTGAGGATATAGTTAAAAATGCGGGGCAGTGGAATGCGGACCAGGAATTTCAGAGAGTGCATCAGGTGGATGATAGTGAGGGAACGAGGAAACTGTTGATGGTGATGATGGAGAAGATTAGCAACTTGGAGTTTGGCCAGAGTTTGGGTGGTTAGAATAGTGTGATGAGTGAGAAAGTGGATCAACCAGGATGCCAACAAGAGGTGGATAACTACATGGGAGGACCTAATTATAATCAGAATGGCTATCAAGGTGGAACTTATCAGGGATGACTTGTTTATGGTCAACCGTTTGTACCACCGGGTCCACAGCCTTCTAAGAATTAATGGAGGAACAATCAGGGATATCAGGGAGGCCAGCAGGCTAACCAGAATCAGTGGAGGAAGAATGATAACTTGTCCTACAATAATCCGAGAGCAGGGATAACTGTACCTCCAAATGTCAACCCTGGCTCAAAACCCCCAGAAGGAGAAGACGGTGCTTCCACCGATGTGATGTTAAGAGTTGTATTACAAAAGGTGGAGAAAGGTAGTAAGAGGCTATCCTCTTTGGAGTACGATGTGAAAGAGATGAGTAAGAAGAATGATCAGCGTGATCAAGATCTTCAGAAGAGGTATATGGAGCTAAATAGAATTCAAAAAGAGAACAATAGGCGGTTCACTTCTATGGAGTACCAGATTAGCCAGATTGCAAAATCACTTGGAAGAGAAACAGGAAAATATCTGTCTATGCCGGAAGGGAACCCGAAAAAGCAATGCAAGACGATCCAACTAAGAAGTGGAACCAAGTATGACGGTCCCCTACTACCTGCTGATATGGAGGAAATCCATAAGAAGAATAAAAAAGAGAGTGAGGTGGTTGAGGTGGAAGACACTCAGAAAAGGAAAGAACATGAGGAAGAAGGGCTTGGGTAGAAAGAGCGAGTCCCGAAGTGGAAAAGGGCAAAAAAAAAAAACAAGGCAGAATGTGAAGGAAACCGAGCGAGATGAATGGGGGGTACCAAAATCTATGATTCTGGTACCATATCCGCAGCGGTTCATGAAGAAGAAATTAGATGAAAAATTTGCCAAGTTTCTTGGGGATTTCTTAGGCCAGACACCCTTTCGAGTTGCCTGATATCAGGTATGCTCTATAAACCATCAGATCTAATATCTAGTGAAACCTAATGGGTTAAATTTAATGACCTGAAACCTATTGAGTTAATCATCTAATTTTCTATTGAGTTGCATCGAGTACTATCGAGTTGTGTCGTATTATCCCATTATTATATTAAATTTAATAATTTAAACAATATAACTTTTAATTTACAAATTTACCCTTATTTATATTAAAAATCTATTTTTATGTATAATCATCAATAATCTTATATGCAATTAAAATCTAATTATATTTATCCTTCATATCATCGTTCTTCATATCACACCCGCCGTCGTCGATAATTTCTTTCACGGTGAATTCCGCTGCTCATTCTCGCAATATTTCTCTAATTCCATTTATTTATTTTGGTTCCGTGCAAAAATGAGTATGGGGAGTGATAAATCATAAATTCCAAGAGAGGTAGAGGCGTTGTGAGGGCGTGGCATCAACAGTGCTTGGATCAAGCTGAAGGGAGAAGTTTTATAATTTTAATTTCTTCCTTCATGCCATTTTAACTAATTCGACTTTCATCTTAATCAATGAATTCTCTGGACTGATAATTGTACTTTATTCTTTAGTATTGACTATAAATAACATATTTGCTGTGAAAAAATCTATTCTAGTCCGACAATGATTGAAGGGTAGATAATTTTTATTTTCCGGAAGAGTTGGGGTGGAAGAACGCAGACGATCGGAGAAGTTGTGTTGTAACCTTTTTTCCATTAGCTTCGTTCTTCCTTATGACTCTTGGCAGCGTTAGCACCATGCGGAGAGAGACGATGGGTGAGACTGGAGGGAGTTCCAGCGGGAACGAATGGTGGCGACAGTGCCGGACAAAAAATTGGCAATGAGAGAACCTTTTTGACGAAGAATTTTTAATTATTTCAATGCTAAGAGGTTTTGAGTTTGACCGGTGATTAGGTTGAGATTGATTTAATTTGATCTAATTAAAAGATCTAAATTTGAAATTGAATTAATAATTGGATATTAATAATAATTAATCTTATTTTAATTAAAGTGGCTATAATAGTAAATTAAAAATTAAAATTTTAAAAATTAATTTAAAAATAATATCTGAACTCAACAGGTAGCAGGTCAATGCGACACAGTACAATGACATGTGGCACAATTACAGAGCGTACCTAAAATTAGTCAACTCGATAGGGTGTCTGATTTAAGAAAACCCCAAGTTTCTTGATGTTTATAAGAAGCTCCACATTAGCATACCATTTTATGATGCTTTGGAGCAGATGCCGAATTATGCCAAGTTCCTGAAGGATTTGATACCTAAGAGGAGGAGAGTTGATGAGCCCGAGCTTGTGCAGCTGAACCATGAGGTGAGTGCATTAGTGCACAAAGCTCTGCCCCCGAAGTTGAAGGATCCCGATAGTTTCACGATCTTATGTGATATCGGGAATAGAATTAAAAGGGGGCATTAGCGATCTTGGAGCGAGCATTAATCGGTTACCATTGTCGCTATTTAAGAAGTTGGAGGGTGGAGAACTTCAGCCGACAATGATGATGCTTCAATTCGCTGACCAATCTATTACTCAACCTCAAGGTGTGGTTGAAGATGTCCTTGTTAAGGTGGGAGATCATATATTCCCAGCTGATTTCGTAGTCCTTGACATGGAGGAGGATGAGCGCGTTCCTTTGATCTTGGGAAGACCTTTCTTAGCTACGGCCGGGATGGTGTTAGATGTGGCAAATAAGAAGATCACGTTGAAAGTTAATGATCAAGAGGTAAAGATTTCCCTATATGAGGCCATGAAGTATCCGATGGAGGAAGAGAATGAAGAACTCAAGAGTGTAGATGTGGCCAAAGTAGAAGAAAAAGGAGGAACGGATGTGAAGAAAAAAAAATCAGCAAGTTGGTTGATAAAGCACCTCCTTGGAGAGCTAAGAAGAAGTTGACACCACCACCAGAGGTGAAGAAGGTATTCAGTAGTGGATGCCTTGAGGTTGAGAAGAAACGAAAGGAACTCATGGTGAAGGGACATCAAGGAAAGGAATTTAACCACCACTCTTATGAGAGTAAGGGAGGTAACTTTGAGTATCATGTCTCATAAATCCTTTGAGCTCCGTCCGACATTAGGACATTAAAAATAACGCTGAGTGGGAGGCAACCAATTTTTACTTGCTTTTGAGTGTTTTTAGTTTTGAGTGTTTTATTTTTTAGTCGTATGTTCTAACCTCGTTCTTGAGAGCTTTTATTTTGTAGGTTGGTGTTAAAGGTGCCAAGAATTCCAGAGAACCAATTAAGGGGAGCAACTAAAAAAAAGAGAGTGTGCCACGTTGTTAAGAGAAACATGAATTATGTGGATGAGGTAACCACCACCCCAAACCTAGACCGCTTCACAAGGTTGAAGTTTGGGGGGTGGAGAGTTTTTATATGTTTTAGGTTTACATTGCACATGCACACACCCTCTCTTTGAGTTGAGTTAGGTTATATATTGTGCTCTGAGATGCTATATTGAGTTGTTACTATCTCAAACTAATTCGGCGCTCTTGACTATTTTCATGTTTATTAATTCTCTTATGCTTATTGATTGTTATCTTTGAGTGTGAGTAATGAGTTAGTGATTTGTGGAGTTGAGTTAGGGATTATATTGAGTGAGTGTAGTAATTAGAGTTGATTTGAGAGGGAATTCGTGCACTTACAAAATTTTTCTTTTGAATACTTGTGTGATAAAAAGTGAGAATGCATTAGGAATAGCATGGATGTGAAAGTCGTGAGATTTGAGCCTTATAAGAGATTAAAATTCACTTAAATTGATCTCATCATTTGTGAGTGGATCTTCACCTTAGAGGTACTAGAACATGTGGGTACTCCCGCTTCTTGATTGTGTCTAGTTTGAAATGCCGGAAGTGATTTTAGGCCATCTATGATTTGATAAGTCACTTAGCCAAAATAAGCCTATCAATGACATTTATCCCTTGTTAGCCCGTTTGAGCCTTATCCTATTTATTTGCTAGTATATTTGAACTTATCCAATTTCTAGAACTCTTTTTGTCCTAATTTGAGTGGAGAATAGGAAAAGTTATGATTGGAAAGGGATTGAGTTGAGTTGAGATGAGAAGATGAATTGTTAATGGTTGAGTGAATATGAGGAAAGGTGTAATGAATTTTTGAGTTGTAGGAAGAACAAAAATTTGAGAATGAGCAAAAGAAAATATGAGCTTATATATTGTGTGAAAAGAAAGAAAAAAAAAGGAAGTGCAGTGATTGAAAAAAGTGAAAAGAGTTGTTAGGATAAAAATTGTATAGTTTTGATGAGTTAAAACAAACCAGAAGATGTAATAGGACCATCTGGATCTGTTAGTCAGATGATGATATAGTTTAGGACTTAGTCTAGGGGGAACTGCCAGACCAGAAGACTTCACCAGAAGAGTCACCAGAAGACCCCACCAGGGGACTTCACCAGAGGACTCCACCAGAAGACTTCACCAGATGAGACCTGACCAGAGGCAGAGGACCTTCCCCAGACCAGACGAGTCCGGACCAGACTAGTCTGGTGGAACAAAAGATGCTCAGTTTGATCCCCTGTTTCTACTGAGTACTCTGGTTGTTCACCTGATCAGGACCAGAAGACACCGAGGTTGCCTGGTGTCTAGTCTTGCCTTCTCTGTTGAGAATCAGAGTTTGGCAAAGGAAGCATTTGACCGTTGGTGATTCAAATCAAGTCAACAAGATCAGGATTGGAAAGTATTTGAAGATAATCAATCCAAGGATCCCACCAACCCAATCAATCAATTAGGGAATTGATTGATTGAGGCTTCCTTAGATAGAGGATCTAATTGGATTAGCTCTCCAACGGCTATTTCCTAATCCCCTCTATAAATACAAGAGTGCAGTTCAAGAAAAAGCTCTAGAGAGACACCCTACGCGCATAAGTCCATCTAAGCTTTTGATAATCACTCTTAGCACTCTTATTGTTCTTTCATTCATATTCACTCTCAAGGAGTTATTAGACCTTAACCTGTTCATCTTTAAGATAAGGTTGAAGGTAGCCTACTTTAGATTGTGATTAGATCTAAAGGAATTGTAAGAAGGAACTGGTACTTCTCAATTCCAGTGAGTAAGTAAGTGAGTTGGTTGGTTGATAGTGAGACCCCTTGGATAAAAGGGAGAGTGGACGTAGGATATTCAAATCCGAACCACTATATATCTTGTGTTCTTTACTGCCTTCATTTACTTATTCTCTTATTGGTTTTTGTACTCTTATAAAAGAATTTGAAAGACATTTAACTTAAGCTTCCGCAATTAATCTAACTAGTGGGACCAACAAGTGGTATCAGAGCAGTGTGTCCAACGACCACTGCTTTGAAAAGCTTTTGGTGTTCACCGGGCAGATCCATTGCTCTTTAGTGTTTTTGTTCAAATTCTTGTTAAATCCTTATTTTTGTCAAAATGTCTACAAAATCTTCTTATAAGAGTCGCAAGTTGCCAGAATTCTCATTTGAGGATTATAACCACTGGAGCTTCATGATGAGTAATCATCTGAGAGCTATTCACCACCGCATGTTAGATGTGGTAGAAAGTGGCCCCATTCAATTTTACTGGACTCCTATTGATAGTGGCAGGTCAGAGTCCAGGGAAGAAACTAGTGAAACAGCACAAAAAGCTGCAGAGGATAGAGCCCCCAGGCAAAAGATTCTAAAAAAGAAAGATGAGCTTGACAACGATGAAAGAAAGCTCTACAACTTGGACCAGGTGGCAAGAACCGAGATCATCAACACACTTACTAAAGAGGTGATTGAAAAGGTCAAAACGTGTGCCACTGCCAAGGAGATGTGGGATAAACTTGCACTTCTCTGCGAGGGAACAGAGAAGATTAAAGACAACAAGCTTCAAGCTGTTCAACATTCGTTTGACACTTTCAAGATGAAACCAGACGAGACCATTGACCAGCTGGATATGCGTCTCACAAACCTCCTGAACAAGGCTAGTGCCTTAGGTAAGACCTATTCTGAAAAAGAAATTAATAGTAAAATCTTGCGTTCACTAACCAGCAGGTGGAGAATTAAAGTCACCGTGATCAAGGACAACAAGGATCTCAACACTCTGGATCATCATCTTCTGTTGTCTGATCTCAAAGCTTATGAGCATGATCTTCAAGAGGAGGATCAAACAGAAGAGGTTTCCTCTTCTGGTCAGAAAGGAGTTGCATTCTCTTCAACTATCAAGCCTGATATCAAGCCAAAGGAGTCTACTGCAGATGACTTGAGCCTCAAGGAGCAGGTAACACTTCTAACCCGTAAATTAGATGAGCTCAAAATATGGCAGGTACAAGAGGCATTGGAAGGAATCTACCAGAGACATGAAGAGTTCTTTCAAGCCTGCAGAAAAGGAGAAGACATCTGGAGACTCAAGGGAGACCAGATTCAGAACTCCAGAGAGGAGGAGAGATGACAACTCTGGCAACTCTGGGAGATCAGATTATCAGAGGAGGGATGGTAGCTCTGGCAGACCTGACTGCCAGAGGAGAGAGAGTAGTCCAGGCAGATCAGACTACAACCAGAGGAGGAGAGAGCCAAGTCCTAGTCCCAGAGGAGACAATGCCTGCTACACATGCAACAAGACTGGTCACTACAGTTATGATTGTCCTTAACTTACTCCTAGGGAAAGAGAAGAGAAAAGGATCAAGAGAGATAAGAGATATGCAGATAAGAGAGCATTGTTGGCAGAAGCAGAGGAGGAGGATACTAGTTCCAGTTCTTCTTCTTCTGATTTCGGGTCTGATGATGATGTATGTCTGATGGCAGATGTTGGTCCCACTAGATAGATTAATTGCGGAAGCCTTTTTAACCGATATGTCTTTAGAAGAAATCCTTTTTTTTAAGACACAAATTATAATCAAACAAGTATTAAGGAAAGCAATAAATAAGACCGTATGTATAGTGGTTCGGATCTGAATATCCTACGTCCACTCTCCCTTGATCAAAGGGGTCTCACTATCAACCAACCAACTCACTATCTTACTGGAATTTCCAAAGTACCAGCACCTTCTTACAATCTCTTTAGATCTAACTCCGATCTAAAGACAGACTTACTCCAACCTTGTCTAACACGATGAACAGGTTGAGTATATAAACTCCTTACGAGTAGATGAGTAAATAAGAGCAAAAGTGAGTGCAAAATGCGTAGTGATCAAAAGCTTAGTATGGCTATGTGCGCGTGAGGAATTCTAGAGCTTTTTCTTGAACTGCACTCTTGTATATATAGAGGGGATTAGGGTTAGCCGTTGGAGGGCTAATCCAATCAGATCCTCTATATAAGGAAGCCTCAATCAATCAATTCCCTAATTGATTGATTGGGTTGGTGGGATCCTTGGATTGACTATCTTCAAATACTTTCCAATCCTGATCTTGTTGACTTGATTTGAATCACCAACGGTCAATAGCTTCCTCTGCCTAACTCTGATTCTCTCCAGAGAAGGCAGGACCAGACACCAGGCAACCTCGGTGTCCTCTGGTCCAGAGTCGGTTAAGAAACAGATTACTCAGAAGAACCAGGATATGATTCTGAGCAACTTATGTTTCACCAGACTCGTCTGGTCAGAACTCGTCTGGTCAGGGAATGTTCTCTGCCTCTGGTCTTGATCTCTTCTGCTGAAGTCCTCTGGTGGAGTCCTCTGGTGAAGTCCTCTGGTGGGGTCTTCTGGTGACTCTTCTGGCGAGGTCTTCTGATCTGGCAGTTCCCCCTAGACTAAGTCCTAACTAATCCTCATCTGGCTAACAGGTCCAAATGGTCCTATTACAACTTCTGGTTTGTTTTAACTCATCAAAACTAACAAATTTTTCTCCTAACAATTTCCCCCTTTTTGATGGAGTTAAAACACTACCAGAACTGATCAAAAGTAAAACTGAAGCAAGAAAACAATAAAGGAATGAGACCTTAGAATAGATCTCATCAGGCAAATAATAAGACAACAAGGAGTTGTCTTTAGAACAAAGAAGATATGTATTTTTCATTAATAATCAGAGGACAAAATAATTACAGATTACATTGAAGTTCATAGTCCTATTCTAGGCATATCTTCTGTTCACTTTAGGGACAAGAAACCAGTCAAGGAACCTATCCTGGACGGCCTTCAACTCTGCAGAAGATGTTGGGGTGAAATTCACCAACACCTTGGTCTTGTAAAGCTTCTTCAGTTCTGCCCAATCCACCTGGTTCCCATTCATGGGAGTGTTAAGATAAGTAAATTCAGGAGCAGTCACCTCCAGGTTGAACTCAATGGTTGAATCCATCAGCTGCTTGTACAAGTCTGCATCATAGGCTTGCATCCAAGAATGGAAGGTTCTGTTGATCAGCTCATCATCTTCTGGTGCTGGCCTCTGGATATAATGCTGAATGAACCAGAGGGTCTTGGCTTCTCTCCATCTCTCAATCAGAGGATACGGCACAGTAGAGTCAAAGGACCCTTCTGTCCTGAGTGGCAAGATGTTCATAACTTCCACAGGAGCTTTCCTCTTCTGACCTGAGCCACCTGCACCAGAAGGAATACCAGCTTCTCTGGCCTTCTTGTTCTGCCTCTTAACATATCTGAGCCTCTGCTCTTCATCTATGTTCTTCCTGATTCTGGCTTGCCTTTCTTCTGGAGTCTCTTCCTTGTATCTCTTCTCTGCTTCTTCGACAACAGATTCAAGGAAACTCTTCTTTACTTTTCTAATCTTCCTCTTAGCAGGACCAGGAATGGTAGAAGGATCCTGCTCAGCTTCAGATGACTCTTCTTCTGCAGCAAGCTGTTTAGCCATAGAAAGGGATTTGAATTCTTCCTTCTTCTTCTTCTGCAACTCAGCCTGGGCCAGAGTGTTCTCCAACAGGTCCAGACGAGCTCCATGGCTAAAAAGAGTCTCATTGGTGGTCTTCGCCAGATCAGTTCTGGCCTTCTCTTCCCCCTTTTTAACTTCATCAAGGAGGGGCTCCACTACCTGCCTTATAAGATCAGGCAAGGCAGTGTTGGAGGAAGAGTGAAGATCACGAAGCTGCTTGGCTTCCTCCAGATAGGCTTTAGACTCGGCAACAAGCCTTTCCTGCTTCTCCAACATCTCCTGGAGGGAGTTCTTCAGCTTAGCAGTTTGAATCATCTGGCTGGCCATTTCTACTTTGAGTACAGAAACTGGCCTCATCTGCTCCAGCACGTGCTCCTGGAGCTGCTTCTGGCTGTGCATGACATCTAACTTGACAAATAAGCCATTAGCCTTGAATGAAGCTTTTACCTCTGCCAGAGTGGACTTGATCTGCTTCAGGAAGATTCTCCTCTCATGCCTAATCTGATGCTCTATCATAGCAGGGGCCATATGTTGAATAGCTTTTGAAAAGCGCCCAATCTGCATGATTTGCTCATTGAAGAAAGCTTTCATCTTCTGGAGTACAGCAGGAGACATCTCAAAGTCCTCCTCGTCTGAATATAGCTCAGGAGGGAAAGAGAAATGAGGACCAAAGTTGTAGGAGAAGCCCTCTGGAGTGAGCATAACTCCTCTCTGGATAAGGAGAGTCTTGATGAGGATCTTGGCCGTCTCTGGTGTCTCCAACTCTGCTGGGTTTTGAATATTTAGCTTCTTCTTCAGCTCAATCTCCCAAGCAGTGAAGGTAGAGGGAGACATCTCCTCTAGCAGAAGCATGAGATCTTCAACATCCTGGAGTCTAGCCATACTCCAAACCTTGGCATCAGTCAGATCTGCCAGGAGGGGTGAGTGCTCCAACAAAATTGGAAACTGCTCTCTTAGCCAGAGCTGAGCACTCACACTCATACTCTGCCTGATGGGACCCATCTCATCAGAAGAGAAAAAGAAGGGTTTGGGCCCAGAGGCAGAGGAGGAAGGTGCTAAGTGAGCAGGCTCAAGTGAAGCTTCCTCATCTTCACTATCATCGCTTGTTAAACAGGTTGGGGAGGGGGGAGGGGCAGGGAATCCCAGAGCCATAGCAATGGTTGGGTCCTGATCTGTATGGGTTTGGGGAGGGTTGGGGTTTTGTGAAGTAGAGGTGGTAGGAAGGGGTTGTTCTGCACCAGAAGAGGAAGGAATATCTGGTACAGAGTGTGTAGGAGGGATCTGGGAGGTGGAAGAGTTTGAAGGGGGGACTTCTGCACTAGAGGAGGTTGAGGGTACCTCTGGTACAGAAGGTGGGGGAGAGGGGTCTGTGGGAAGATGTGTTTGGGAATTTGGGGGAGAAGGTGTATGAGCAGGAATGGTAGAGGGTGTAAAGACAGGGGTATCTGGGATAGTCTGCTCTGGTGGAAGAGTGGGGTTACCAGAGGCAGATGGGGTTTGGGGAATGTTATCTGGGGGAGAGGTAGAAGGGGAAACAAAATTTATGGGGGAAGAAGATGGAAGGGAAGGGTTTACCTCTGCTGGGTCAACACCAGCAGGCACAACAAACTCTGGAGCATCCTCCATCATCTGGGAAGCACCCTCAATAGCCTTCTCCAAGGCCTCTCCAAGATCAGATCCAGAGTCTGAATCTTGAAGAAGGGCTCTCTTGGCCTTGGATTTCCTCACAAGAGGCACTTCCTCTTCTTCCTCTTCTTCTTCTGATGGCTCATCCACCAGAAGGGTTTTCTTGGCCTTCCTGCTAATCTTAGACTTTTTAGCAGAGCCTCTCCTGGCCTCCTCTGGCCGCTTCCTCTTGGCTGCTCCAGCCTTCTTAACAGCTTTATCATCACCCTTCTTCTTAAGCACATCAAGAAGGGGAATCTGGCCCTCCTCTGAGGAACCAGAAAAGGCAACGGTCGAAGAACCAGTTGCTTCAGCAGCTTTCTTCTGAGTCTTCTGCTGCTGCTGCTTTCTCTGCCCCTTAGGAGGTGAGGGAAAAGATTGAATAGGAGGGGCAGGGACGGCTTGCTCTCCATCAGAGTCGGCATGGCCGTGGAGAGGACCATCCTTGGAGAAGAGGATCTTGGACTTGTGATAACTGTGGCACCAAGATGACTTCCACTTCTTCTCTGGAAGGAGAGAATCCAGAATAAGAGTTAACTTAGTCCCCAAAGAGACATTTGCAGTGAAACAGAACTGCAACTCCCCTGGCTTGGAAGGACAAGGCTCCTTCTTCACCTTCAGCTTGTTCTTCCTCAACACATCCCAGAAGAACTCCGCCCAATTACACTGCACACCATCATATAAAGCCCTCATCATACACATCCTACCATTGAAAATGGCATCTGTGCTGTGATTCTCACACATAAGTACTTTTACCACGATATCGAACAACACCTTGAACTTCTGCCTTAAATGCTTATCCACAAAGCCCTTTGTGATGTTCTGGCAAGACGAACGAGCAAAAATCTTGAAGGATCCAACAATATCATCCTCCTTGTACGTCAATGGATCCACTCCCACCGCAGAAATGTTCTCGAACAAAGCGCAGAAATCGTGCTTAGAAAACACCAAATCATCTTCACCAATCTTTGAAGAGATGTAATCCTCATGAATCTTCATGCGAACCAGAAACTGGGCCGCATAACCGTCAAGGGTGCGAAAATCCTTGGGAACAGTGGAGATCAACTTCTCCACCCCTGCATTCTGGAACATCTCCAAAACCGACAGGACAACTGGATTCTTGGTGGTATAAAAGTCCACCACCATCTCCGTCTTAAGCTTTTTCATCATCAGGACATGATCGAAGTTGCACGGAGGAGCCATTACTGTGAAAGAGAGAGAGAGAGAGAGAGAGAGAAAATGCTTTGCAGAGAGAGGTTAGGGTTTGAAAGTATAGAAACGTGAAAGGACAGATTGAAAACAAAATTGATTTAAATAGAGTAATACGCGTGGCTTGAAAATTAAATGAAGTGTGAATGCGTGTTATTTCAAATTCAATTTAGGAAACAAAATCAATTTTAGCATTGATTGACATTTTGCACAGTGATTAAATCTGATGGCCACGATGAAAGGAAAGATACAGATTTAATCTGGTGTGTTGACATAGTCATTGGGACGGGGCATAAAGGGGTTTTGTGGCAGTCAAGAGAAAAAGCGATATGATTGCCTAGGCCCTATACCCTAGTCTCAAATACACTCCGAAGTTGAAAGGTTTTGAGTGTACTTACTAATTTGAAAAGTGTATCCCAATGATCAGAGGCCATAGAAGTAAATGCATACCTGTCACCTGATATTGTAACCAGATGAAACCACAGCTACATCTCCTCTGATGGAGCTCATCTGGTTCTGGTCAGAGAAGATTTTGGACAAATGACTCAGCACCTCATCTGGGACAAGTGTCACCTGGTGCATACCTCATATGGTACCTTCTCTGATATATCTAATCTGCAGGTATGTTAGCTCAAGAAAATAAATATATGAAGAAAAGTAATGAAACAAGGATACTTCTCTGATGTTCCCCCTAAAACAAATCTGTCTCTGGATCCAACAAACCTAACTCAAAAGCTAACTCTCTGAATCTGGTCTCAGCCAAAGGCTTAGTTAAAATATCTCCTCTCTGCTTCTCTGTTGCAATCTTTTCCATCCTTATATCTCCCTTCTCAACATGATCTCTGATAAAATGATGCCTTATATCAACATGTTTACACCTGGTATGAAGAACTGGATTCTGGGTGATGGCTATGGCACTATTACTATCACAGAAAATAGGAATATCCTTGGCTCTAATCTGGTAATCCCTAAGCTGTTGACTAATCCAGAGAAGCTGTGAGCAACAGCTCCCTGCAGCCATGTACTCTGCTTCTGTTGTTGATGTAGCAACTGAAGTCTGCTTCTTAGAAAACCAGGATACCAATTTATTCCCTAAAAATTGGCATGTTCCACTTGTAGATTTCCTATCTATTCTGCACCCACCATAGTCTGAATCCGAATAACCACTCAATTCTAAGTTGTCATCTGCAGGATACCATAATCCTAAATTCACAGTTCCCTTAAGATATTTCAATATCTTCCTAGCTGCTTCCAAGTGACTCATCTTGGGGTTAGCTTGAAATCTGGCACAAACTCCTACAGCAAAAGTAATATCCGGTCTGCTTGCAGTCAGATACAAAAGAGAACCAATAAGCGCTCTGTACTGAGTCTGGTCCACACTCTCTCCAGACTCATCTGGATCCATGTTGAAATTTGTCATCATAGGGATCTTGGCTGCCTTGCTAGATCCTATTCCAAATTTCTCTAACATGTTTCTGGTGTACTTAGCTTGATTAATAAAAATTCCCTTCTCTGATTGCTTAACCTGCAAACCCAAAAAGTAATTCAATTCTCCCATCATGGACATCTCAAACTGTCCCTGCATGAGCTCACCAAACTTCTCACACAGCTTCTTGTTAGGGGATCCAAATATGATGTCATCAACATATATTTGGACCAGAAGGATGTCCTTTCCTTCTTCTTTCCTAAACAAGGTCCTATCAATCTTACCTTTAGTAAAACCATTGTCCAGAAGAAATTGAGATAGAGTGTCATACCATGCTCTAGGTGCCTGCTTCAGCCCATAAAGAGCTTTCTTAAGCTTAAACACCTTGTCACCTTATTCAAAACCAGGAGGTTGTTCCACATACACTTCCTCAATGAGAATCCCATTAAGAAAGGCAGATTTCACATCCATCTGGTATACTTTGAACTTCATGTGAGCTACATATGCTAAGAACAATCTGATGGCTTCAAGTCTGGCAACAGGAGCAAATGTCTCATCGTAGTCTATTCCTTCAGACTGAGAATAGCCCTGGGCCACTAGCCTTGCCTTGTTCCTAGTAATGACATCATTCTCATCTTTCTTATTTTTGAAAACCCACTTAGTGCCTATCACCTTTTGATGTCTTGGTCTGTCTACCAGCTCCCAAACATCCTGTCTGGTGAATTGATTCAATTCCTCCTGCATAGCAACAATCCAATTTGAATCTTCCAGTGCCTTCTTGATGTTCTTGGGCTCAATCAAGGACACATAGCAACTGAATAAGGCAGCTAAGTTAATAGTTCTCCTAGTCTGGACACCCTTAGTTGGATCTCCTAAGATCAGGTCATTGGGGTGATCAACCAGGGTCCTCCTACCCGTGGTCTTACCTGGATGATCATCTTCTGCAGTACCTTGGTGATTATCACCACCTGCAGAAGAGCTTCCCCCTACAGGAGTACCAACCTCTTCTGGTTCTGCTCCTTGCGAAGTCTGCTGCTTCAGAGAACCAGGAGATGGGTCATCATCTGAATCTGAATCTGAATCAAGAATAGGTGGATTGACTTTGATAACTCTGGGTGTAGTCTGATTCTGGGTCTCATCAGAAGACTTAGCATCCACCTTGAACTCAAAAGTAGATTCATCAAAAACAACATGAGGTGTTTCCTCCACACAAAGTGAATTCTTATTAAAAACTCTAAAAGCTTTACTGGTGCTGGAATATCCCAAAAATATTCCATCAGCCACTTTAGCATCAAAGGTTCTTAATTTAGATTTCCCATTGTCATGGATGAAACACTTACATCCAAAAACATGAAAATATGAAACAGATGGGGTTTTACCTTTCCATACCTCATATGGGGTCTTATTGTGTCTCTGGGCAATCAGGCACCTGTTCTGAGTGTAACAAGCTATATTGATGGCCTCTGCCCAAAATCTCTGTGGAGTGCTGTACTCTGCCAGAAGTGTTCTTGCAGCTTCTTTGAGAGTCCTATTCCTCCTTTCTGCAACTCCATTTTGTTGAGGTGTTCTGGCAGCAGATGTCTCATGAAAAATCCCATGGTCCTTGCAGTAATCTGCAATATGTGAATTCAAAAACTCTGTTCCTTTGTCACTTCTGATCCTGACTATGCTCTGGTTCTGCTCATTCTGAATCTGCTTGAAAAACTCTGGCAGCTTAGTCATAGTTTCATTTTTCTTAAACAAGAACACTACCCAAGTGTATCTTGAAAAGTCATCTACTATTACTAAGGTGTACTTCCTTCCACTGAAACTAAGAGGAGAAACAGGTCCAAACAGGTCCATGTGAAGTAGTTGAAGTACTCTGGTTGTGGTTGTGCTCTGGACATCCTTAAAGGAAGTCTTGGGTTGTTTACCCTTCTGGCATGAACCACAAACCTGATCCTTCTTAAACACTTCATTAGGAAGACCTCGAATGAGACCTTTTCTGGCAATCTTGTTCAATGTTTTGAAGTTAAGATGACACAATCTCTTGTGCCAAATCCAGCTGTTCTCTGCAGATCCTTTAGCAACCAGGCAAGCATTCCTTGGGCAACTGCTAAAATCTGCAAGATAAATGTTACCCTTCCTCAAGCCTATTAGCAAGATATCATTATAATCAGAAGAGAAAACAGTGCATGAATCACTAGAAAACTTCACTGAGTATCCCTTGTCACAGAATTGGGATACTGAAAGCAGATTATGCTTGAGTCCTTCTACGTAGTAGACTTCATCTACAGATACTCCATTGAAGGTCAACTTTCCAACTCCTCTGGTGACTCCATAGTTGTTGTCACCAAACATCACTCTTGGTCCATTTAATGGCTTGAAATCTTGGAGATTATCCTTCTGGAAGGTCATGTGCTTGGAACATCCACTAT
Organism: Ballota nigra; assembly: GCA_947034835.1. Taxonomy (NCBI): domain Eukaryota; kingdom Viridiplantae; phylum Streptophyta; class Magnoliopsida; order Lamiales; family Lamiaceae; genus Ballota; species Ballota nigra. The sequence continues at coordinate 74,239,942 of OX344729.1, read as the reverse complement.
CAATGTACCAGACATGGTTGCTTGAAAATCCTTTCTCCTATGGACTCTTATCTACCTGCAGAGAAATCAATTAGGTCCCCTACTAGTGCTGGGTCCTGATTGGTTAGTTGCAGGTTTTGTAGGAATCCATAGATAAAGATCATCCCTTGATGGATGAGGAGATCTTATCTTCCTTCCAAATCTATCTACCAGTACATGTCCTCTTACTATGACATATTGAGCTACTGGTCTGATAAGGACACCTTTCTTATAAACAGGTCTGGTGTACCTTTTCTCAAATCTGGCCTTTGGAATGGCCTGCCTCAAAGACATGGTCTTAAAGGTCTGGTTATAAGGGTACATCCTAGAAGAACCATCTCTGGTGTCATAACTACCCAGATCAGTTGGTTTTCTATAGATGGGTCTGGAAGACCTCATCTGGGTCTGACAATTAGACTTGTTCTGGTGATTATAGTTCCTTTGAGTATACCTATTCTGGAATTGATTCCTCTGAGAAAATTGTCTCTGGGGCACCTGGTTCTGTTGAACATTGTTCCTTCTCTGGTAGTTGTTACTCTGATTGGTATTCCCCTTCCTTGAGTGCTTCCTTTGAGGTCCCCTAATCTGTTTAGGTTCCCTTTGAGGATTTCTCTGGGGTCCTCCAATTTAAGTAATTCCTACTCCTTGGGACTCATTGTTCACAGAACCATCAATCTTTAATGGTTCCCCTTTTTGACACTTATTCTCTAGCATCTTCTCTTCCAGAACAGTCAACTCTTCTGGACCATTTGTTATGTGATTAACAGAGTGATTCCTTTTCCAATCAGGATTGTGAACCACCTTGTAACCATTACCAGTTAAGTCTTTATCATTCCAGATTTCTACCAATTTACCAGCTCTTACAGACTTGTCTTTATTATAAAGGTATTTATGAGTTTTAGTGGTAATTCCAGAATATCCTAAACCACTCTTATCACAAATGCGCTGAGAAGACTCTGATATGATAGATACGACAGATGGTATCTTAGGAGCTTCTCTGGGCATTGGTATCTCCTCTATGTTGTGAGCAACTTGTTTTCCCTTGATAAGAGTCTGATATTTGGCTCTGAGTTCATTGATCTCATCTTCTTGAGAGGTCCTTTCTTTCATGAGTTGATCTACCAGAGTATCTCTTTCTGTGATCTTATCCTGAAGTTCAGAGACTTCTTTAGAATGATCTTTCATGAGTTCTCTGGTGGATTTGTGCTCATGAGAGAGTGATTGAACTTCAGCTCTGAGCCTACCATTCTCTTTCTCAAGTTTTTGACAAAGTTGGACACAATTTTGGAGATCTGATATCATTTATTGCATATCAGACTCTCTGGAGTTACCAGATGAATTAGAGGATTCAGTACATTTGGAATTTGATAAAACTAGAGTAGTTTCATTTACCTCAGTGATGTCTGCCATGAGACACACATCATCATTTGATCCAAAGTCAGAAGAAGAAGAACTGGAACTAGTATCCTCCTCCTCTGCTTCTGCCAGCAGTGCTCTCTTATCTGCATATCTCCTATCTCTCTTGATTCTTTTCTCTTCTCTTTCCCTAGGAGTAAGCTGAGGACAATCATAACTGTAGTGACCAATCTTGTTGCATGTGTAGCAGGCATTGTCTCCTCTGGGACTAGGACTTGGCTCTCTCCTCCTCTGGTTGTAGTCTGATCTGGCTGGACTACTTTCTCTCCTCTGGTAGTCAGGTCTGCCAGAGCTACCATCCCTCCTCTGATAATCTGATCTCCCAGAGTTGCCAGGGTTGTCATCTCTCATCCTCTCTGGAGTTCTGAATCTGGTCTCCCTTGAGTCTCCAGATGTCTTCTCCTTTTCTGCAGGCTTGAAAGAACTCTTTCTATCTCTGGAAGATTCCTTCCAATGCCTTTTGTACCTGCCATACTTAGAACTCATTTTATCTAATTTTCGAGTTAGAAGTGCTACCTGCTCCTTGAGGCTCAAGTCATCTGCAGTAGACTCCTTTGGCTTGACATCAGATTTGATGGTTGAAGAGAATGCAACACCTTTCTGACCAGAAGAGGAAACCTCTTCTGTTTGATCCTCCTCTTGAAGATCATACTCATAGGCTTTGAGATCAGACAGCAGAAGATGATGATCCAGAGTATTGAGATCCTTGTTGTTCTTGATCACAGTGACTTTAATTCTCCACCTGCTTGTTAGTGAACGCAAGATTTTACTATTAATTTCTTTTTCAGAGTAGGTCTTACCTAAGGCACTAGCCTTGTTTAGAAGGTTTGTGAGACGCATGTCCAGCTGGTCAATGGTCTCGTCTGGTTTCATCTTGAAGGTGTCAAACGAGTGTTGAACAGCTTGGAGCTTGTTGTCTTTGATCTTCTCTGTTCCCTCACAGAGAAGTGAGAGTTTGTCCCACATCTCCTTGGCAGTGGCACACGTTCTGACCTTTTCAATCACCTCTTTTGTAAGTGTGTTGATGATCTCTGTTCTTGCCACCTGGTCCAAGTTGTAGAGCTTTCTTTCATCATTATCAAGCTCATCTCTCTTTTTGAGAATTCTTTTCCTGGGGACTCTATCCTCGGCAGCTTTTTGAGCAGCTTCACTTGTTTCTTCTCTGGACTCAGACCTGCCACTATCAATAGGAGTCCAATAAAATTTAATGGGGCCACTTTCAACCACATCTAACATGCGGTGGTGAATAGCTCCAAGATGATTACTCATCATGAAGCTCCAGTGGCTATAATCCTCGAACGAGAATTCTGGCAGTTTGCGACTCTTATAAGAAGATTTCGAAGACATATTTACTAAAATAAGGATTTATCTAGATTTTGAACAAAAATAATAAATGAGCAATGGATCTGCCCGGTGACCACCAAAAGCTTTTCAAAGCAGTGGTCGTTGGACACAATGCTCTGATACCACTTGTTGGTCCCACTAGATAGATTAATTGCGGAAGCCTTTTTAACCGATATGTCTTTAGAAGAAATCCTTTTTTTTAAGACACAAATTATAATCAAACAAGTATTAAGGAAAACAATAAATAAGATCGTATGTATAGTGGTTCGGATCTGAATATCCTACGTCCACTCTCCCTTGATCAAAGGGGTCTCACTATCAACCAACCAACTCACTATCTTACTGGAATTTCCGAAGTACCAGCACCTTCTTACAATCTCTTTAGATCTAACTCCGATCTAAAGACAGACTTACTCCAACCTTGTCTAACACGATGAACAGGTTGAGTATATAAACTCCTTACGAGTAGATGAGTAAATAAGAGCAAAAGTGAGTGCAAAATGCTTAGTGATCAAAAGCTTAGTATGGCTATGTGCGCGTGAGGAATTCTAGAGCTTTTTCTTGAACTGCACTCTTGTATATATAGAGGGGATTAGGGTTAGCCGTTGGAGGGCTAATCCAATCAGATCCTCTATATAAGGAAGCCTCAATCAATCAATTCCCTAATTAATTGATTGGGTTGGTGGGATCCTTGGATTGACTATCTTCAAATACTTTCCAATCCTGATCTTGTTGACTTGATTTGAATCACCAACGGTCAATAACTTCCTCTGCCTAACTCTGATTCTCTCCAGAGAAGGCAGGACCAGACACCAGGCAACCTCGGTGTCCTCTGGTCCAGAGTCGGTTAAGAAACAGATTACTCAGAAGAACCAGGATATGATTCTGAGCAACTTATGTTTCACCAGACTCGTCTGGTCAGAACTCGTCTGGTCAGGGAATGTTCTCTGCCTCTGGTCTTGATCTCTTCTGTTGAAGTCCTCTGGTGGAGTCCTCTGGTGAAGTCCTCTGGTGGGGTCTTCTGGTGACTCTTCTGGTGAGGTCTTCTGATCTGGCAGTTCCCCCTAGACTAAGTCCTAACTAATCCTCATCTGGCTAACAGGTCCAGATGGTCCTATTACAACTTCTGGTTTGTTTTAACTCATCAAAACTAACAAATTTTTCTCCTAACAGCAGACATCAATGAGGTACAAGAAACTACCTTAGTTTTATCAAATTCTAAATATACTGAATCCTCAAACTCATCTTGTAACTCCAGAGAGTCTGATATGCAGCAAATGCTATCAGATCTCCAAAATTGTGTTCAACTTGTTGGGATATGTTTAGTTTTGATGATTTTCCAAAACAACATGTAATAGGTTTGAAAGCAGTCAGGATAGTATCTTTTGTTTCAGGTCAGGCTAGGTTAGCTTTCAGTAGAACAGGTTGTCAGTTGAGAAGAACTCAGTTGAGGGGGAACTCAGCGAGGTGGAACTCAGCAACACAGCCTGAGGAAATCAAGATGACATCAGGAGAATAGACTGAAGCCAAGTCAGAAACCTGAACCAGAAGAGAAGCCTGAAGGATGTCCCGCTGAGTGTAAACCTGGCTGATCTAAGCTAAGTCAGGTGGCCCACTCAGTGAAGAGCATGATCAAGAGGATCAGTGCTGTACCAAGTAGACCCTGAAAGAGTCAGGCTACTGTGGTCAGGGAAGTTTGTCATTCAGCCTTATGACAAACTTCTTAGAATGATCTTCAAAGAGTCTCTGAAGGACAACTACACTGAAGACGTTCAGTCCACTGAAGATCATCAGTCAGTGAAGGAGGAAGCTACCTAAAGTCAGTTGGGTCTTGGTCAACCCACTGAGTCAAAGATCCGTTGAATCCAGGCCACGTGGACCAATCAGCACGAGGCAACAACTCTGACACTGACAAAGGCCGCATTCCAAGAAAAGTGGTTGAAACCATTTAATGTATGGATTCAAATGTAATTTCCTCCAACGGTTACATTTGAATCCACACTATAAATACAAGCTCATAGCTTTATTGTAAGTGTGTGTGAAAGAAGAAAATAAACACCTACAAGCTGTGAGGGTGTGTTAGTTGTTAGGGAGTCATAAGGAAGTGTTACACACCCACGACACTGACCTTTATGGTTGTCACTTATATTCATTGAGTGTCAAGCTTGTAACTCTTAGCTTAGAGAGGTTTTCCTAATCTTAGCTTTAAGGCTAACACATTGTAAAGGAAAACCTCACCTAGTTGGAGAAAACCAAACCAAACTAAACCCTTTCAGAAGATTGTTAGGTTTGTAGTGAGGTGAGGAGAGGCAGCCCAGGGAGTGGCGTGAGTCCAGTTGTAAGTGCACCTTGGCACGTTAAAAACAAGAATCCCAGTAGTGGATTTCCTGTTAAGTCAGGCCGTGGACGTAGGAGCTTGAGACTCTGAACCACGTTAAACTGAGCGTACTTATCTTTCAAAGTATTTACTAGAGTGTTGTGAAAATCAGCTCACTGAGAGCTTTGTTAAGAAAACTTTAGTTAAGCAATCAGGTCAGGGAGATTCCTCTCACTGACCAGATCAGGCAAGGCACTCGAGTGTTCAGTCTCTCGAGTCACTGCCTTGTTGAGAGCCTGAGCTTTCAAGTCTCATCTCTGACTTGATAGCTCTGACTCTCAGCAACGCAGTGACTTGAGTATTCCGTCACTGAACTCAGTCAGGGTGCGACACGGTGTTTTGTAACGCACTCAAGAAGTTCAGCACCTCAAGCCACTGTCCTTGCTCAGAGCATGAGCCTCCAAGTCTTCTCACTGACTTGGTAGCTCAGCCTCTGAGCAGAGCAGTGACTTGAGTATTTCTCATCTTGCTGAACTCCCTGAGGAATGAAGGTTTAAAAAATTTTTTTTTTGCTCCTGAATTCCCATTTTGCCCTTCGAAAACGGGACCATCACAACTTTGTCAAAAACTTGAGAAAGAGAATGGTAGGCTCAGAACTAAAGTTCAATCCTTATCCCATGAACAAAAATCCACCAGAGAACTCATGAAAGATCATTCCAAAGAAGTCTCTGAACTTCAGGATAAGATCAAAGAAAGAGATACTCTGGTAGATCAAATCATGAAGGAAAAGAATTCTCAGGAGGATGAGCTCAATGAGCTTAGAGCCAAATACCAGACTCTTATCAAGGGAAAACAAGTTGAGCAAACTATTGAGTTACCTGTGCCCAGAGAAGATTCCTTGAGACCAGATGTTCTATCTATTATTTCAGGATCTTCTCAACACATTAATGATAAGGGTGGTTTAGGATATCCTGGAATTATTAAAAGATCTCATAAATATTGCTTTACTAAAGACAAGTCTATAAGATCTGGTGAACTTGTGGAACTCCGGAATGAAGAGGATCCTTCTGATCGCATGGTGGTTCACAAACCTGGTTGGAAATGAGACCCCCCTGCTGATAATTCCAATCCAGAAGAGGTGGATGTTCTGAAAGAAAAAAATTCTAGAGCATACAAACCAGAAATGAGAACCTATAAAGATTGATGGTTCTGTTCAGATGACTAATCTGATTAGAGAACCTCAGAGGAATCCTAAGAGAGTGGAACCTAAGCAGATTAGGGGACCTCAACAAGGAGACTCTAAGAGGAAATCTAACCAGAATAGGAGATACCAGAGGAGGTATACTGAACCAGAGAACCTCAATCAGAATCAGGGATCTCAAAGGTGGAATGCTCCAAGAAGATTCCAGAACAGGAAACCTCAAAAGGAATTCTATCATTAGAAGAGATCTAACTTTCAGAACCAGAGACACATCTATAGAAAACCAACTGATCTGGGTAGTTATGACACCAGAGATGGTTCTTCTAGGATGTACCCTTACAACCAGACCTTTAAGACCATGTCTTTGAGGCAGGCCATTCCAAAGGCCAGATTTGAGAAAAGGTACACCAAACCAGTTTATAGGAAAGGTGTCCTTATCAGACCAGTAGCTCAATATGTCATTGTAAGAGGACATGTGCTGGTAGATAGATTTGGAAGGAAGTTAAGATCTCCTCATCCAACAAGGGATGATCTTTATCTATGGATTCCTACAAAACCTGCAACTAACCAATCAGGACCCAGCACTAGTAGGGGACCTAATTGATTTCCCTGCAGGTAGAAAAGAGCCCATTGGAGAAAGGACTTTCAAGCAACCATGTCTGGTACATTGATAGTGGATGTTCCAAGCGCATGACCTTCCAGAAAGATAATCTCCAAGATTTCAAGCCACTGAATGGGCCAAGAGTGATGTTTGGTGACAACAATTATGGAGTCACCAGAGGAGTTGGAAAGTTGACCTTTAATGGTGTATCTGTTGATGAAGTCTACTATATTGAAGAACTCAAGCATAATCTTCTTTCAGTATCCCAATTCTGTGACAGGGGATACTCAGTGAAGTTTTCTAGTGATTCATGCACTGTTTTTTCTTCTGACTATAATGATATCTTGCTAATAGGCTTGAGGAAGGGTAACATTTATCTTGCAGATTTTAGCAGTTGCCCAAGAAATGCTTGCCTGGTTGCAAAGGGATCTGCAGAGAATAGCTGGATTTGGCACAAGAGATTGTGTCATCTTAACTTCAAGACACTGAATAAGATTGCCAGAAAAGGTCTCATTCGAGGTCTTCCTAATGAAGTGTTTAAGAAGAATCAGGTTTGTGGTTCATGTCAGAAGGGTAAATAACCCAAGACATCCTTTAAGGATGTCCAGAGCACAACCACAACTAGAGTACTTCAACTACTTCACATGGACCTGTTTGGACCCGTTTCTCCTCTTAGTTTCAGTGGAAGGAAGTACACCTTGGTGATAGTAGATAACTTTTCAAGATACACTTGGGTAGTGTTCTTGTTTAAGAAAAATGAAACTATCACTAAGCTGCCAGAATTCTTCAAGCAGATTCAGAATGAGCAGAACCAGAGCATAGTCAGAATCAGAAGTGATAAAGGGATAGAGTTTTTGAATTCACACATTGCAGATTACTGCAAGGACCATGGGATTTTTCATGAGACATAGCAGAAAGGAGGAATAGAACTCTCAAAGAAGCTGCAAGAACACTTCTGGCAGTATACAACACTCCACAAAGGTTTTGGACAGAGGCCATTAATACACCTTGCTACACACAGAACAGATGCCTAATTGCCCAGAGACATAATAAGACTCCATATGAGGTATGGACATGTAAAACCCCATCTGTTTCATACTTTCATGTTTTTGGATGTAAGTGTTTCATCCATGACAATGGGAAATCTAAATTAAGAACTTTTGATGCCAAAGTGACTGATGGAATATTTTTAGGATATTCCAGCACCAGTAAAGCTTTTAGAGTTTTTAATAAGAATTCACTTTGTGTGGAGGAAACACCACATGTTGTTTTTGATGAATCTACTTTTGAGTGCAAGGTGGACTCTAAGTCTTCTGATGAGACCCAGAATCAGACTACACCCAGAGTAATCAAAGTCAATCCACCTATTCTTGATTCAGATTCAGATGATGACCCATCTCCTGGTTCTCTGAAGCAGAAACCTTCACAAGGAGTAGAACCAGAAGAGGTTGGAACTCCTGTGGGGGGAAGCTCTTCTGCAGGTGGTGATAATCACCAAGGTACTGCAGAAGATGATCACCCAGGCAAGACCACGGGCAGGAGGACCCTGGTTGATCACCCCAATGACCTGATCTTAGGAGATCCAAATAAGGGTGTCCAGACTAGGAGAACTCTTACCTTAGCTGCCTTATTCAGTTGCTATGTGTCCTTGATTGAGCCCAAGAACATCAGGGAAGCACTGAAGGATTCAAATTGGATTATTGCAATGCAGGAGGAGTTGAATCAATTCACCAGACAGGATGTTTGGGAGCTGGTAGACAGACCAAGACATCAAAAGGTGATAGGCACTTAGTGGGTTTTCAAGAATAAGAAAGATGAGAATGATGTCATTACTAGGAACAAGGCAAGGCTAGTGGCTCAGGGCTATTCTCAGTCTGAAGGAATAGACTATGATGAGACATTTGCTCCTGTTGCCAGACTAGAAGCCATCAGATTGTTCTTAGCATATGCTGCTCACATGAAGTACAAAGTATACCAGATGGATGTGAAATCTGCCTTTCTTAATGGGATTCTCAATGAGGAAGTGTATATGGAACAACCTCCTGGTTTTGAACAAGGTGACAAGGTGTTTAAGCTTAAGAAAGCTCTTTATGGGCTGAAGCAGGCACCCAGAGCATGGTATGACACTCTATCTCAATTTCTTCTGGACAATGGTATTACTAAGGGTAAGATTGATAGGACCTTGTTTAGGAAAGAAGAAGGAAATGACATCCTTCTGGTCCAAATATATGTTGATGACATTATATTTGGATCCCCTAACAAGAAGCTGTGTGAGAAGTTTGGTGAGCTCATGCAGAGTCAGTTTGAGATGTCCATGATGGGTGAAATGAATTACTTTTTAGGTTTGCAGGTTAAGCAATCAGAGAAGGGAATTTTCATAAATCAGGCAAAGTACATCAGAAACATGTTAGAGAAATTTGGAGTAGGATCTAGCAAAGCAGCCAAGATTCCTATGTTGACAAAATTTAACATGGATCCAGATGAGTCTGGAGAGAGTGTGGACCAGACTCAGTACAGAGCACTTATTGGTTCTCTTCTGTACCTGACTGCAAGCAGACCAGATATTACTTTTGCTGTAGGAGTATGTGCCAGATTTCAAGCTAATCCCAAGAAGAGTCACTTGGAAGCAGCTAGGAAGATATTGAAATATCTTAAGGGAACAGTGAACTTAGGCTTATGGTATCCTGCAGATGATAACTAAGAATTAAGTGGTTATTCAGATTCAGACTATGGTGGATGCAGAATAGATAGAAAATCTACAAGTGGAACATGCCAATTTTTAGGGAATAAATTGGTATCCTGGTTTTCTAAGAAGCAGACTTCAGTTGCTACATCAACAACAGAAGCAGAGTACATGGCTGCAGGGAGCTGTTGTTCTCAACTACTCTGGATTAGTCAACAGCTTAGGGATTACCAGATTAGAGCCAAGGATATTTCTATTTTCTGTGATAGTAATAGTGCAATTGCCATCACCCAGAATCCAGTTCTTCATACCAGGTGTAAACATGTTGATATAAGGCATCATTTTATCAGGGATCATGTTGAGAAGGGAGATATAAGGATGGAAAAGATTGCAACAGAGAAGCAGAGAGCAGATATTCTGACTAAGCCTTTGGCTGAGACCGGATTCAGAGAGTTAGCCTTTGAGTTAGGATTGTTGGATCCAGAGACAGATTTGTTTTAGGGGGAACATCAGAGAAGTATCCTTTATTTATGCCTTACTGCATTTTCTTTATTTTTTTAAAACTAACATACCTGCAGATTAGACATATCAGAGAAGGTATATCTCCAGATGAGGTATACACCATGTGACACTTGTCCCAGATGAGATGCTGAGTCAGATTACAGCAATGTCCAAAGTCTTCTCTGACCAGGACCAGATGAGTTCAATCAGAGGAGATGTAACATCAGACTAGCTGTGGTATCATCTGGTTACAATATCAGGTGACAGGTATGCTTTTACTTCTCTGGCCTCTGATCATTGGGATACACCTTTCAAATTAGTAAGTCCACTCAAAACGTTTCAACTTCAGAGTGTATTTATGACTAGGGTATAGAACCTAGGCAATCATTTTGCTTTTTCTCTTGACTGCCACAAAAACCCCTTTATGCCCAGTCCCAATGACCACGCCTACGCACCAGATTAAATCTATATCTCGCCTTTCATCGTGGCCATCAGATTTAATCGAGGTGCAATATATCAATCAATTCAAAAATTGATTCTGTTCCCTAAATTAAATTTGCTATTACACGCGTTCACACTTCATTTATTAATCCAGCCACGCGTATTTCCCTATTTAAATCAAAATTCTTTTCAACTTTGTCTTTTCACGTTTCCATATTTTCAAAGCCCTAACTTCTCTCTACGAAGTCTCTCTCTCTCTCTCTCTCTCTCTCTCTCTCTCTCTCTCTCTCTCTCACAGATATGGCTCCCCCGTGCAACTTTGATCATGCCCTGATGATGAAGAAACTGAAAACGGAGATGGTGGTTGACTTCTACACCACCAAGAACTCATCTGCGTTGGCTATTCTGGAGTTATTGAGGAGATCCGGAGTGGAAAAATTGATTTCCACAGTCCCCAGGGATTTTCGAACTCTGGATGGTTATGCGGCCCAGTTTCTGGTACGAATGAAGATTAATGAGGACCACATTTCTTCAAAGATTGATAAGGAGGATTTGGTGTTTTCCAAGAATGACTTATGTGCGTTGTTTGGAAACATTTCGGCTGTAGGGGTGGATCCTTTGACCTACAAGAAGGATGACATTATTGGATCTTTCAAGCTTTTTGCTCGTTCATCTTGCCAGAACATCACGAAGGGATTTTTAGACAAGCATCTGAGGCAAAAGTACAAGGTTTTGTTCGATATTGTAGTGAAGGTAATGACGTGTGAAAATCACAGCATGGATGTGATTTTCAACGGACGGATGTGTGTGATGAGGGCTCTGTATGATGGTGTTCAATGCAATTGGGCAGAGTTCTTTTGGGTCGTTTTGAGAAAGAACAAGGTAAAGGTGAACAAGGAGGCTTGTCCTTCCCAGCCAGGGGAGATGCAGTTCTATTTCACTGCAAATGTTTCGTTGGGAACGAAACTAACCTTGATTTTGGATTCTTTGCTTCCGGAGAAGAAATGGAAGAAATCCTGGTGCAGGGGATTCCATAAGTCCAAGATTCTGTTCTCCAAGGACGGTCCCCTCCATGGCCATCCTGATTCTGATGGTGAGCAAGCCATCCCTGCCCCTCCCCTTCAAGCTATTCCCTCACCTGCTAAGGGGTAGAAGCAGCAGAAGAAGCAGCAGAGTTAAAAGCATACTGCAGGAGCAACTGGTTCTTCAACAGTTGTCTTCTCTGGTTCCTCGGAGGAGGACCAGATTCCCCTTCTTGACGTGCTTAAGAAGAAGGGTGATGATGATAAAGCTGTTAAGAAGGCTGGAGCAGCCAAGAGGAAGAGGCCAGAGGAGGCCAAGAGAGGCTCTGCTAAGAAGCATCGAACTAGCAGGAAGGCCAAGAAAACTCTTCTGGTGGATGAGCCATCAGAGGAAGAAGAGGAAGAAGAGGTTGAGCCTCTTAAGAGGAAGCCCAGGGCCAAGAGGGCCATCCTACAAGATCCTGACTCTGGCTCTGATCTTGGTGAGGCCCTGGAGAAGGCTATTGATGAAGCTTCCCAGATGATGGAGGATGCTCCAGAGCATGTTGTGCCTGCTGATGTTGACTCAGCAGAGGTAAACCCTTCCAACCCATCCTCTCTCCCCCCTGCTCATGTTAACCTTGTTACCCCTTCTACTTCACCACCAGACACCCAAACACAACCCATATCGTCTGCTCCTGGTGTTCCTTTATCTTCACCAGAGCAGACTCTCCCAGACACCCCAACTTTCATTACTTCAGCCATCCCTCAAACACCTTCTCCCCCACCTTCCCAAATACCTTTAAATACAAATCCCTCCCCCCCAGCTTCTGTACCAGAGGTGTCATCAACCTCTTCTGGTGCAGATATTCCCCTCCCAAACACTTCCACATCACAGATTCCCATCCCACCCTCTGTACCAGAGATTCCGCCTTCTTCTGGTGCAGAGCAACCCATTCCCTCCACCTCCACCTCCCACAATCCTACCCCTCCCCAAACCCATACAGACCAGCACCCAACCATTTCTATGGCACTGGGATTCCCTGCCCCTCCCCCTTCTCCCACCTGTTTAACTAGCGATGATAGTGAAGATGTGGAAGCTTCACTTGAGCCTGCTAACTTAGCACCTTCCTCCTCTGCCTCTGGGCCCAAACCCTTCACTTTCTCATCTACAGAAATGGGTCCCATTAGGCAGAGTATGAGTGTAAGTGCTCAGCTCTGGCTAAGAGAGCATTTCCCAGTTCTTCTGGAGCACTTACCACTTCTGGCAGAGCTTACTGATGCCAAGGTCTGGAGCAAAGCCAGACTTGAAGATGAGGAGGACCTGTTGCTTTTGCTTGAGGAAATGGGTCCCTCCAACTTCACTGCTTGGGAAATAGAGCTGAAGCAGAGGATGAACATTCAGAATCCAGCAGAGCTGGAGACCACTGGTGCAGCTAAAGTCTTGATTCGCACCTTGCTCATCCAGAGAGGAGTAATGCTCACTCCAGAGAGCCCTACTTACAAGTTTGGGCCTCACTTTGTCTTCCCTCTAGAGCTATATTCAGATGAGGAAGACTTTGAGATGTCTCCTGCCGTGCTCCAGAAGATGAAAGCCTTCTTCAACGAGCAGATCATGCAGATAGGGCATTTTTCCAAAGCAATTCAACACATAGCCCCTGCTATGATAGAGCATCAGATCAGGCAGGAGGGAAGGACTTTCCTGAAGCAGATTAAGTCTACTCTGGCTGAAGTTAAAGCTTCTTTCAAGGCCAATGGCCTCTTTGTCAAGCTGGATGTCATGCACAGCCAGAAGCAGCTCCAGGAGCACGTGCTGGAGCAGATGAGGCCAATCTCTGTGCTGAAGGTTGAGATGGCCAGCCAGATGATCCAGACTGCCAAGCTGAAGGACTCCCTCCAGGAGATGTTAGAGAAGCAAGAAAGACTTGTTGCAGAATCAAAAGCCTACCTGGAGGAGGCAAAGCAGCTTCGTGATCTTCACTCTTCCTCCAACACTGCCTTGCCTGATCTTATAAGGCAGGTAGTGGAGCCCCTCCTTGATGAAGTTAAAAAGGGGGAAGAGAAGGCCAGAACTGATCTGGCGAAGACCACAAATGAAACTCTTTTTAGCCATGGAGCTCGTCTGGACCTGCTAGAGAACACTTTGGCCCAGGCAGAGTTGCAGAAGAAGAAGAAAGAGGAGCTTAAATCTCTTTTCATGGCTAAGCAGCTTGCTGCAGAAGAGGAGTCAGAAGCAGAGCAGGATCCAATTTCAATATCTGGACCTGCAAAGAGAAAGATCAGGAGAGTCAAGAAAAGCTTCCTTGAGTCTGTTGTTGAAGAAGCTCAGAAGAGATACAAGGAAGAGACTCCAGAGGAGAAGCAGGCAAGGATCAGGAAGAACATAGATGAAGAGCAGAGGCTCATATATGTTAGGAGGCAAACTAAGAAGAGCAGAGAAGCTGGTGCTCCTTCTGGTGCAGGTGGATCTAGCCAGAGGAGGAAAGCTCCCATTGAAGTGATGAACATTCTGCCTCTCAGGACAGAAGGGTCTTTTGACTCAACTGTGCCCGTGCCCTTGATTGAGAAATGGAAGGAGGCAAAGTCTCTCTGGTTCATCCAACATTACATCCAGAGGCCAGCACCAGAGGATGATGAGCTGATCAACAGAACCTTTCACACCTGGATGCAAGCTTATGATGCAGAGTTGTACAAGCAATTGATGGACTCTACCATTGAGTTCAACCTGGAGGTGACTGCCCCTGAGTTCACTTATCTTAACACTCCCATGGCAGGAGACCAGGTTTACTGGGCTGAGCTGAAGAGACTGTACAGACAAAGGTGATGGTGAACTTCACTCCAACATCTTCTGCAGAGTTGAAGGCCGTCCAAGATAGGTTCCTTGATTGGTTCCTTGTGCCCAAGGAAAACAGGAGATATGCATAGAATAGGACTCTGAACTTCAATGTATTTTGTAATCATCTTGTCCTTATTATCAATGAAAATATCATATCTTTTCTGTTCAAAAGACAACCTCTTGTTGTCTTCATTGTTTGCCTGATAAGATCTATTCTAAGGTCTTATCCCTTTATTGTTTTCTTGCTTATGTCTTTTGTTTTGATCAGTTCTGGTAGTGTTTTAACTCCATCAAAAAGGGGGAAATTGTTAGGATAAAAATTGTATAGTTTTGATGAGTTAAAACAAACCAGAAGATGTAATAGGACCATCTGGATCTGTTAGTCAGATGATGATATAGTTTAGGACTTAGTCTAGGGGGAACTGCCAGACCAGAAGACTTCACCAGAAGAGTCACCAGAAGACCCCACCAGAGGATTTCACCAGAGGACTCCACCAGAAGACTTCACCAGATGAGACCTGACCAGAGGCGGAGGACCTTCCCCAGACCAGGCGAGTCCGGACCAGACGAGTCTGGTGGAACAAAAGATGCTCAGTTTGATCCCCTGTTTCTACTGAGTACTCTGGTTGTTCACCAGATCAGGACCAGAAGACACCGAGGTTGCCTGGTGTCTGGTCTTGCCTTCTCGGTTGAGAATCAGAGTTTGGCAAAGGAAGCATTTGACCGTTGGTGATTCAAATCAAGTCAACAAGATCAGGATTGGAAAGTATTTGAAGATAATCAATCCAAGGATCCCACCAACCCAATCAATCAATTAGGGAATTGATTGATTGAGGCTTCCTTAGATAGAGGATCTAATTGGATTAGCTCTCCAACGGCTATTTCCTAATCCCCTCTATAAATACAAGAGTGCAGTTCAAGAAAAAGCTCTAGAGAGACACCCTACGCGCATAAGTCCATCTAAGCTTTTGATAATCACTCTTAGCACTCTTATTGTTCTTTCATTCATATTCACTCTCAAGGAGTTATTAGACCTTAACCTGTTCATCTTTAAGATAAGGTTGAAGGTAGCCTACTTTAGATTGTGATTAGATCTAAAGGAATTGTAAGAAGGAACTGGTACTTCTCAATTCCAGTGAGTAAGTAAGTGAGTTGGTTGGTTGATAGTGAGACCCCTTGGATAAAAGGGACAGTGGACGTAGGATATTCAAATCCGAACCACTATATATCTTGTGTTCTTTACTGCCTTCATTTACTTATTCTCTTATTGGTTTTTGTACTCTTATAAAAGAATTTGAAAGACATTTAACTTAAGCTTCAACAATTAATCTAACTAGTGGGACCAACAAGAGTTAGAAAAAAAGAATTGAGGTGTTAAGAGTATATGGAATTGAAAGTGTATTGCATGAAGATGTTGAAGAATTATGTTCCTTGTATCGAAATACCGAAGTTTGATTTTCTATTCTCCATTCACTTGAGTCAGCTTATCCTATATAGTTACCCCACCTGTCCAAAGAGTCTTACATTACAACCTTGAGAAAGTCCTTTTTATTCGGTATAGATTCTAGTTGATGGTCGAAGTTGAGAGTGCTTACAAGCCTATGACTACTGATTTGTGTGATTGATTGATTGAATGAGTACCTAATTATTGATAAACACTTGTGAGGGAGTGAAACACATCGCCGAGAGCACATCCATATTTGATTTTGGTGGTTTTTATTGATTATCCATGAGTAGGATGATGGGGATTAGTTTGTGTATGGGTGATCAATCTTTGAAGCTTGAATACTATTACTTGCATGATTTAGGACTTTGATTCATTCTTAACAGTTTCACTTGACTTATTATTTCATTGCTTGAGGACAAACAATATGGTAAGTTTGGGGGGGGGGGGGTTGATTAGGCGTGAAATTATTATATTTTGTAACCCGATTTATCCATATTTTGAGTATTTTTGATGAGTACTTAGAGTTATTTGAACATCATTTTCATAAAGTCATCAATTTATCTCTTTGGTTTTCATATATGGATAGAGGGCAAAAAGTGGAGTTCGTAGGACTTTGAATTGACCAAAACGAACTTCTGGTTGAGAAGATATGAAGGTTTTTCGAACAAGTGTACATCAGCCGAAAGTGCTCGACTAGGCGCTTGACTGAAGCGCTAGGTCGAGTGGTTTCGTGTGTTTCAGCCCCACAAGGCCCAAATTCGATTCCAAGCCTATATATACCCCTTCCAAGCATATTTTTACATACCATCACATATTTAGACTTAGTTTTTGAAGAGGAAGAGCTTGGGAAGGTGAATTCAAGTATTTGGGAAGGTTTTGTGAACGTGTAATCGAGGTTTTAGCTTACGAATTCCATAGTTTAATTCTTTCTTTTGAACCGTTCAAATTTACTCTTTATTTCTTAAGTACTTGAGATTCTTAAACCTAGCTTTTCAAATTTATATAGATTTATTTTGAGACTTGAAATTATTCTTTAGTTTATGTTCTTGATTTCATTTGTTAATTTTGTTATGCATATGTTCATCGTTCTTACTATTGCTTTTAATATTCAAACCACCATATTATGCTAGAACTCTTGCATGCTTAGGATAGAATGAACTCGTAGAAGTAGGTCATTGGTATGTAATTAGGATAATTCGTGATGTATAGTCTTAGTTCTCTTAATTAATTGAATTCTTAAAATAAACTCTAGAATTATCATTGAGTACAAAAATTGTTAGAGAGAAGACGACCGCATCACTCTTTAATAACGAATAGGCTTAAGGAGAGAGTTTTAGAAGGGGTTTATAATCTACCGGTTTATCTAGGGATGACGACCGCATCACCTAAGTTAAACTAGGGTCTCAATAATTAAGTATACTCCATATAACTTGATTAGCGGATTAGTGAAGTAGGTTGATAGGACGAAGTATTAGGATTAATTCTTGAGCTTTTAGTCTTTCAATCTTGTGCTAGATTAGTGAAGTTGATTGTCTAGTTTTAGTACACTTAGGATTATTACTTGCACATCACGATTATTATTGTTACCGTACCAACTCCGTTAGTATATGTAGGAATTCCTATCCCGAGCATCATCATCCCATATTTTCATTTAAACATCAGGTATTTAGTTAATTTAATTATTAGCATAAGAGTAGTAGAATATAGAATAATATAATATAAGTTTAAAACCAAAATATTGCATTCATATTAGCTACTTTACACAAATTTCTAGGGATCTATTCGCATACACACTTTTCCTTGGGTTCGATACTACTTGGTCCCTATACTCGCCCATACTACATTGATCCCATACTCTTGTGGGGTAACTACTAGTATAGCTAGTATTCTGTGTTCAAGTCACGTTCATCACGCCAAAACCCATAAAATATGCAACAAATATAACACATTTTCAAGTTTCATATTAACATTCTTATATTTGTATAAACAATATACTTTACATTTAAATTCATTATAAGATTTGGAGTTATATCATAATAAAGATAAAATTAATGAAGAGACTATCCATAGTGAATATCATCATTCAAAATCAAATGTCAATATAATGAAAAATAATATAAAATGCATATTATCACTCTAAATTAAGTTTTAGATGATCATATTTTATTGGTGTTAAATCGGTTTTAATTTACAAGAAAAATTGTAATCGGGATTCGGAATAATAACAATGTATAAGAACGGAATTGAAAATCAACGGAATTAAAGAACACCAGATTTACGTAGTTCGGAGATGAATACTCCTGCATTCACAGGATCGGAGAGGATCGATATTTCAATAAGGAAGAGAATGTAGAGATTACAATTCACTTAATCTTACAATCACTCAGAATGTGTATTTTATGTGTGTTCGCTCAATTGATATTCTCACTTGTTCTCTCTCTCTCTCTCTCTCTCTCTCAGTCGAGATAAATCCCTATATATATATATATAGATACAGAGAATGAGAATGAACCCTAGCTTAATTCACTCGTAACAAACTCAAATGTGAGGTAGTTATCCATCTGGCTAACAACTTCAATAACTTCTTAAGTTGATTCCGTTGTAACCACCTTTACGTTAGCTTCAGTTTGGTGTAATTCGCGAGTTAATGAACATCAGACTAGGTGACATGACCTCCTCTGGCTCTGGTCATACTCGTCTGGCTCTGGTCACTTACTAGACTCCTTTGGTCTGCCTCTTCTGCCAGACTCATCTGATAAGTCTTCTCTGGTGCAACTCCTCTAGTACCCCAAAATTGACTTAACTCTCACGGCTAACACTTTATCAACCCAACTCTTTATTGAAACTCAAACCCAGCAGATTAGATACTTCACATATGACTCTCACATTTCTCCACCTCAGATGAGAAGTATCAATCCTCTCTTCCTCTCCATGCTCCAGCTCACGTTAATGAACATCCCATACACTCATCTTTACCAATTCAATACATAATATGAATTTCGTACCTGACAAAGACTTTGTGTACATATCTGCAACATTGTCTTCGGTAGATATCTTTGGGATTTGAACCACTCCTTTGTCAATGATTTCCCTTACAAAATGCAATCTTACATCAATGTGCTTTGATCTCTCATGGAACACTTGATGTTTAACCAGATGAACAACACTCTGGTTATCACAATGAATGACCACAACCTTTTGATTTATGTCAAAATCCTTGATAATGCCTTTCAACCACAAAGCCTCCTTAACCGCTTCAGAAACTGCAACAAACTCTGCTTCTGTAGTAGATAGTGTAACTCCACTTTGCAGAACAGATCTCCAGCTAACAACAGTATTATAAAGAGTAAAGATATACCCTGTTAAGGATCTTCTGGTATCCAGATTAGCAGCAAAATCAGAATCTACAAACCCTTCCAGTGGACTCTTCTGGCCAGTCATTCTCTCAAACATCAATCCCAGATCTGATGACCCTTTAAGATATCTGAATATCCATTTCAAAGCTTTCCAATGTAATTTTCCAGGCATGGACATGTACCTGCTTACCATACTCAATGAACAAGCCAAGTCTGGTCTGCTGCAGACCAGAGCATACATCAAGCTTCTAACTCCATTTGCATAAGGTACTTTCATCATAGTCTTCTTTTCTTCTTCAGACTTTGGTTCCATCTCCTTAGATAGTTTAAACTGTTATCCCGGGGGAGTAGAAACAGACCTACTCTCATGCATGTTAAACCTCTTCAGGACCTTTTCAATGTAACTCTTCTGGGATAAGAATAGTCTTCCAGCTGCTATGTCCCTAAGAATGTCCATTCCAAGAATCCTTTTAGCATTTCCCAAGTCCTTCATATCAAACCTGGCACTCAGCTTCTGCTTGATACTCTGAATTTTCAACAAACTCTTACTAGCAATAAGCATGTCATTTACATAGATCAGAAGATAGGCTATCACATTACTCCCTTGCTTCTCTAGATATACACAAGTATCATATTTTCTTCTTACAAAACCAATGGATAATATAACTTCATTGAACTTCTTATGCCATTGTCTTGGACTTTGCTTGTGGCCATACAATGATTTCTTGAGTAGACACACCTTTCCTTCTCCACCTGGTTCAACAAACCCTTCTTGCTGGTGCATGTACAGATCCTCAATAAGGTCACCATGCAGAAACGCCGTCTTCATATCTAGTTGTTGTAGCTCCAGATCATCTTGGACTACTCTGCTCAAAAGTAATCTGATTGAACAATGTTTAACCATAGGTGAAAATACCTCATTGTAGTCAATTCCCCCTCTCTAGGTAAATCCTCTGGCTACTAACCTGGCTTTAAATCACACTTGATCCTTCACACCAGATTCAAGCTTCCTTTGAAACAGCCATTTGCAACTAATTAGCTTCTGCTTAGGTAGTTTATCAACAAGAATCCAAGTATGGTTCTTCTTAAGAGACTCCATCTCTTCGGTCATGGCTGTAATCCATGACTCTTTATCATCACACTTAAGAGCTTCCCTGAAGCTTTTAGGTTCTTGGTACACTATGACTTCTGCAGTAACAAGTACATAGGAGACCAGATCAACACGACCAAATCTTACATGAGGATGTATTTGTCTTCTGGATCTGTCTCTTGTCAGACTATAAATTCTCAAGTCTGCTTCTGCTATTCTTCCTTCCCTTCATCTGGTGAATTATCCTCATCTAATGACTCATTACTTTCAGCTTCCTGCTCTGGTTCAGAACTAGATGAGTTACCTTGTTCTTCAGAACCAGGCTCCACCTCAACTTGAGTAATTGGCTTGGAAATAACACCATCTATCTCTTCAACTGATGGCTCACTATCACCTCCACCAGACTTGTATCTCATCTGTGATTCATTGAACACTACATCTCTGCTGGTAATACACTTTTGGTTCCCAGTCTCCAGGCACCACAACTTATACCCCTTAACACCTTTTGAATAACCAATGAAAATACACTTTAAAGCTCTAGGTTCAAGTTTATCTTGTTTCACATGAGCATAAGCTAGATATCCAAACACTTTCAACTTAGAATAATCTGATATCTTTCCATACCAGACCTCATCTGGGGTTTTAAACTCAATAGCAGAAGATGACACTTTATTAATGAGATACACAGCTGTGTTAACAACTTCACCCTAAAAACTCTTAGGTAAATGAACATCAGATAACAGACACCTAACCCTTTCCAGAATGGTTATATTCATTCTCTCAGCTAGACTATTCTGTTGGGGGTTTGAAGGAACAGTCTTATGCATAGTAATACCCTTCTCCCTACAAAATTGTTGAAACTCTTCTGATAGGAATTCAAGTCCATTATCAGTCCTTAAGTGTTTAATAGTTCTACCCCTCTTATTCTAAAGTTCAGTCAACCATTCTTTGAACTTAGAGAAGGTATCACTCTTTTGTTTGAGAATATAAACCCAAACCTTTCTGGAATAATCATCAATAAGAGTAAGGAAATACCTGCCTCCACTATGAGTGGACACCCTTGCTGGTCCCCATACATCAGAATGTATGTAATCCATAATCTCCTTGGTGATATGCTTCCCTTTCTGGTATGCTTGCTTCTTTGATTCCCCAGAACACACCTTTCACAGAATTCCAACTTACATATCCTCTTCCCAGGGATTACTCCCTTCTTGGATAACTCCACCAGACCCTTCTTACCAACATGTGCCAATCTCTTGTACCACAAGTTGACATCAGAAGACTCCATAGTGACATCAGCTGATCCTGTTACTGTTCTGCCTATTAAAGTATACAACCCATTTGATGGTCCCATTTTTGAAAAAAAAACAAAATGGGAATTCAGGAGCAAATTTTTTTTTTAAACTTTCCTCACTGAGTTCATCAAGAGTGGAAAGTTCTCAAGTCACTGCATTGCTAAGAGGCTGAGCTACCCAGTCAGTGAGAAGACTGGAAGGCTCATGCTCTTAGCAACACAGTGACTCGAGAGGTTACACTTCAAGTCACTGCTCTGCTTAGAGGCTGAGCTACCAAGTCAGTGAGAGGCTTGGAGGCTCATGCTCTAAGCAAGGCAGTGACTCGAGATACTGAACTCTCGAGTGCGTTGCCTGAACTTGTCAGTGAGAGGATCCTCCCTGACCTGAATGATTACTAAAGATTTCTTTTAACAATGCTCTCAGTGAGCATATTTTCACAACACTTTAGTAAATGCTTTTAATGAAACGAACACTCAGTTTAACGTAGTTCAGAGACTCAAGCTCTTACATCCACGGCCTGATTTAACAGGAAATCCACTAACTGGGATTCTTATTTTTAATGTGCCAAGGTGCACTAACAACTGGACTCACGCCACTCCCTGGGCCGCCCCTCCTTACGAACTAACTTCCACCAACAAACCTAACTAGAAGGTTTTGGTTTCAGTTGGGTTTCTCCAACTAGGTGAGGTTTTCCCTTACAACGTGTTAGCCTCAAGCTAAGATTGGGAAAACCTCTCTAAGCTAAGAGTTACAAGCTGAACACTCATTTATGTATATCTATGAACTCTAAAGTTCAGTGTACAAGATTTGAATCGTGCCTCCTTATAACTCCAAAATAATGCACTAAACACTCACACCTTCACAGCTCGTAGGTGTTGATTTTTCTTTCTTCACACACAACACACTTGAATACGCAACTATGAGCTTGTATTTATAGTGTGGATTCAAATGTAACCGTTGGATGAAATTATATTTGAATCCATACAATTAATGGTTTCAACCACTTTTCTTGGAATTCGGCCTTGTCAGTGTCAGAGTTGCTGCCTTGTGCTGATTGGTCCACGTGGGCTGGATCCAACGGATCTTTGACTCAGTGGGTTGACCAAGATCCAACTGACTTTAGGTAGCTTCCTCCTTCACTAACTGATGATCTTCAGTGGACTGAACGTCTTCAATGTAGTTGTCCTTCAGAGACTGTTTGAAGATCACTCCAAGAAGTTTGTCATAAGGCTGAATGACAAACTTCCCTGACCACAGTAGCCTGACTCCTTCAGGGCCTACTTGGTGCAGAACTGATCCTCTTGATCATGCTCTTCACTGAGTGGTCCACCTGACTTAGCTTAGAATAGTCAAGTTTACACTCAGCGGGACATCCTTCAGGTTTCTCTTCAGGTTCAGGTGACTAGCATGGCTTCAGTTAGATCTTCTTGGTGTCATCTTCATATCCCCAGGCTGTGTTGCTGAGTTCCCCCTCAACTGAGTGTTCCTTCAACTGGGTTCTTCTCAACTGACAACCTGTTCTACTAAGAAATACCTAGCCTGACCTGAAACTAAAGATACAATCCTGACTGCTTTCAAACCTATTACAAGTGGTTTTGGAAAATCATTAAAACTAAACATATCCCAACACCATTCTTGATGACACCCCTCATAACACTCTTTCCTGACTTGGTTATTGATAGAACTCATTTTTCTGTCTTGAATCAAATCCTGTTGGGAAATATCCTAGCAGTCTCCTACCTTCTAGGCTTGAGCGGTCAAGTCCTGTCCGCTGGCTCGATTAAAGCATAGTTGGGTGTCGCCCGTGGCGCTGCAGCTAGATATGGGTTAAAGAAAATAAAGTAGCACCTTACTACAAGTCCGGGCTTTTAGTCTAGTGGCAAGTGCTTGATCCTACAAGTGGTATTAGAGCGCAGGTCACGGGTTCGAGTCCCCCATGGCGCAAATAGTGGTATTTTTTGCAATAAAAGTCAGGATACTGCTAGGGGGGGGGATTATTGGGAAATATCCTAGCAGTCTCCTGCCTTCCAGGCTTGAGCGCTCAATTCCTGCCCGCTTACTCGATTAAAGGCATAGTTGGGTGTCGTCCGTGGCGCTGCATCTAGATATGGGTTAAAGGAAATAAAGTAGCACCTTACTACAAGTCCGGGCTTTTAGTCTAGTGGCAAGCGCTTGATCCTACAAATCCTTTAGAATTCAAAGTACCAAGAGAAACAAGATTTCTCTTCAACTCAGGAACAAACCTGACATCAGATAAGATCCTATAAACCTCATCAAACATCTTGATTTTGATAGAACCAGATCCTCTCACTCTACAACTCTCATCATTACCCAAGAGTACAAGGCCTCCATCAAGTTTCTCAAGATACAGAAACCAGTCTTTATGAGGACAAATATAAAAAGTACAACCAGAGTCCAGGACCCATTATTGACTTAGTCTTTCATGACTAACCATCAAGACTTCTGCACTATCATACCCATCTACCTCCACAACTGCTGCATCTCATTCTTGTTCACCTTTCTTACTCTTCTTATCAGGGCAATTCTTTCTCAGATGCCCCACCTTATGGAAAGTGAAGCACTTCCTCTTCTCAACAAAACTGGACTTTTGATCACCCTTATTCCATTTTCCACCATCCTTCTTCTTGGCTTGAAACCCTTTCTTCTTCTGGAATTTTACATTCAAACCCTCAGCAGGTTTCTTGTCTTCAGCTTGGATCTGTAGGAACTTGGTTTTAAGAGCTGCTTGCACATCATCAAAGTTTACCTGATCTTGTCTTCCAAACAGGAGAACATCTTTGAAATTCTCTAGAGTCTTTGGCAGAGAATTCAACAACATCAAGGACTTATCCTCATCATCAATTGACACACCCAGACCCTCCAGATCATCAAAAAATCTGTTGAACTTGTCCAATTGATCCGCAAGATTCTTGTCTTCATTCATCTTGAAGTCTTGAAGCTTCTGTTTCATATATAACTTGTTCGTTACAGACTTGGTCTGGTACAGCTGCTCCAGTTTATTCCAGACTTCGACGGTGGTTTTCTTCTTCGATACCTCCCTCAATGGTTTATCCCCAAGACACATAATTAGGGCACTATGCGCCTTTCTCTTGTTCTCCTCCACCTTCGTCGGATTACTTCCGGTAGCCGCCTCTTCCGGTGGCAACAAGGCATCGTATAGACCATTGTGTATCAGAAGAGCTTTCATCTTAATCTTCTATAAACTGAAATCGTTCTTGCCCGTGAACTTCTCAATATCGAACTTAGTAGTTGCCATGATTCTAACTTTCCCACAAACGGCGCCACTTGTTAAATCGGCTTTGATTCACAAGAAAACTTGTAATTGGGATTTGGAATAATAACAACGTATAAGAACGGAATTGAAAATCAACGGAATTAAAGAACACCGGATTTACGTGGTTCAGAGATGAATACTCCTACATCCACGAGATTGGAGAGGATCGATCTTTCAATAAGGAAGACAATGAAGAGATTACAATTCACTTAATCTCACAATCACTCAGAGTATGTATTTTATGTGTGTTCACTCAATTGATATTCTCACTTGTTCTCTCTCTATCTTAGTCGAGATAAATCCCTATATATAGATAAAAAGAATGAGAATGAACCCTAGCTTAATTCAGTTGTAACAAACTCAAATGTGAGATAGTTATCCAGCTGGCTAATAACTTCAATAACTGCTTAAGTTAATTCCGTTGTAACCGCCTTTGCGTTAACTTCAATTTGGTGTAATTCACGAGTTAATGAACATCAGACCAGGTGACATGACCTCCCCTGGCTCTGGTCATACTCGTCTGGCTCTGGTCACTTACCAGATTCCTCTGATCTGCCTCTTCTGCCAGACTCATCAGATAGGTCTTCTCTGGTGCAACTCCTCGGGTACCCCAAAATTAACTAACTCTCACGGCTAACACTTTATCAACACAGCTCTTTATTGAAACTCAAAACCCAGCAGATTAGATACTTCACATATGACTCTCACAATTGGGAATGTGCAATAATATTGAAGGAGAATTATTAAGACATAAGTGCAAACACATTTAGATTTAAATATCTCTATAACTTTTATAATGTTAGATAAAATTTATTAGTTTATTGAAAATAATTATAGAATAAATCTATAAATGGATATTTTGCTTAAACGACGAGTTGACTTCATGAATAACATGTAATAGACATAAATTGTGTGAGCTATTTTAATTTAATTTTAAAGCATTTTTTAAGAAACTTAGTTGTTCGCCTAAATAATGCATACATTTAATGAAGGGCACGGCTAAAACACTCACGATAATATCTTGTTTACCCACTACTAAGTTAACCCACCATGTATATTACTTATTTTTTTATTTTTCTTAATGCACCCCCTTAAAATTTACAATTATAACCTTAATATAATATTTACATCATTTACTATATATATATTGATTGGGTGAAGAAGGGTCCATATTTTGGTGTCTTATGAGTGTATTTTGTGCTTAATTGTGTCAAGAAGTTCGCGAAAAATGCTTAGTTTGAGATATTTGGCCTAAATTCATATTTTCATGATATTTATAGGAATTGAAGTGAAGAAATGAGTGAACACGAGTCTACATGCCGTGCTAGGTGTTAATTTCAATTTTGAAGTGCTTGGGAGAAACGAGAAGAAACGGTGCGAACGTGTAGCAAAATAGAAAAAAGGCAAAAGTTAAGCCTTACTCAAGCAAGCCACCCACTCGAGTAAGCCAACTCGTGCGAGTTGGTGTCGGTGACAACAGAAGGATTTGTGAAATTTTTGCTACTCGACCGAGTGCCTCGTTCGAGTTATCCAACACGGTCGAGTAGCCTGGGAATAAAAAATGCATTTTATAGTCGCACTCGACCAAGCACTTTGGTCGAGCAAGTGAGCTCGTGCAAGTCAATGTCGGTGTTTATAGAGAGTTGGGAGCAAATTTGGCCGTGCTCGACCGAGTGCCTCGCTCGAGTCAGCCAACTCAATCTTGCACCCTGTAATGAAAAGCTAAAACCCGTATTTTGAAATCGTACTCGACCAAGCACCTTGGTCGAGTAGATCGACTCGATCGAGTTGGGAAGAATTTTGAAAATTTCAGCTCTAACCTAGGGAAACGTGCCAGACATCGGGAGAAGGATGTAAAATGAAGAATTTCAAATTTGAAGAGGAGAATTCCATTCTGAGAAGCACCCAAGAGATGATTAGCCAAAATTTGCCTTTCCTTTAAGTTTTCTTCCATAGATTAGCTTAGAATTAGCCATAGATTTCAAGTTTTAGAGTAGTAGATTTCATTTCCAAGCAAGATTGAAGAATTTGTTGAAGCTTTCATATATTTTGTGAACCAAAGATGTGATATCTTTCTATTTCATTGCAATTTTATTTAATATTGGTATGAATTTCATGCTTTGCTCTTGTTTAGCCATGGGTTGTTCTTCTCAATTCATGGGCTAATCTTTTTATGCCTTGAATGGTGGAAATTATGTGAGAATTAGGTTTGGGTTGTTGATCTATGCCTAATTTTGATTATTTGTGGAATTATATCATTATTGATTGGAATTTAGTTTTGCTCTATGCATGAATTGGTCATATTGATGTGTGAATTCATTTTAGTGTAGATGAGAATTACACTGATTTGATGAAACCTTTGTGTATGAGCAAGGATTGTTTAGATGCGTATATCTCATTTTAACTCGTCGAGAGAGAGTTAGAACGTAGGATGCCGTCAATAAGCCTTAAACATTTGATAGTCCGTTGAATGTTTAGGTAAAGTGTTACTTGTTATAATCCATGAATGATTAAGATTTTGGCATAAGTCAACGTTTGAACCTAAGGATCACATAATGGAAACCATTTTGGACATATCTCTCCCTTTGCACTTCGTTGCACGAAGTTAGATTAGTTGTTTATTTTCTTGCTTAGAGTTATTTCATTTTAATTAGTAATCATTTATGTTTTCTAGCTAAAACCTAACCCGACAACTTTTAAATATAGCACCATGTCGACTTTGAGATTAAGTCCTAAGAACACTTTCCACTTCCTTTGGGTTCGATAAATTTTTAACTTGGTCAATTGCTTACAATATAATGATCTCGTACACTTGCGAGTGAGTTCGAATTTGTGCTTTAACGAATTTACAATCATATACACCT
This sequence comes from Ballota nigra, assembly GCA_947034835.1. Classification (NCBI taxonomy): domain Eukaryota; kingdom Viridiplantae; phylum Streptophyta; class Magnoliopsida; order Lamiales; family Lamiaceae; genus Ballota; species Ballota nigra. The sequence goes on along the minus strand of OX344729.1, from coordinate 74,212,236 downwards.
ACCAATTTGGAATTAAAAAAATAGCACATCAACAATTCTTTTTTATTTTTAATTGAACCACCATCATCACCGCTTCCTCCCATTTAAAAAAAACCACAATTTCTTTTATTTTCATGGTGTGCGAATTTATAGATACACAAAAATACTTTAATCTCATTTAAATTGTGTCTCAATGATTTATATTTTTATAATTATACCTATATTTTTTCTTCCCGTCTTTAATGATGTAACTCATGTGTTTGAAAGAGTAGATATTTTTTCTTGAATTATGAGATTTTGGGGATGGTGTTTTAAAAACATGAGTGTTTAATAAATATAATTTTTTTTTATAAAGGGTATATCAGTATTTTTATTAGAAATATTTAAAAAAAAAAGAGGTGTGTGAATAAAGCATATTATGTGGGTGAATAACACCGCCCTTTGATATGAATAACATGAAATCAGAATAAATTATGCGCATAATTTTAGTATGAAAATAAAAACATTTAATTTGATAGTTAATAAGAATATTGATAGAGAAGCGTATAGTGAATATCAAGTTTGACTATCAACGATTTTGTGTACTAGATATTTTATTTCTACCCTTATATATATATATATATATATATATATATATATATATATATATATATATATATATATATATAACATATATATATATATATATGCAAGTCTTTACAATTACTCATAAATTGTAGTATTATTTATATAATAAATGCAGTGAGAAAAAACAATGCGTTTACTTAACATAATCTACATGGTATTCACTAATAATATTCAATTAACCATCCCCTTTCTTCTACCTATGGTCTTTTTTCCAATCGAGGATCTTGACATCTTCTTCAACATATACTCAACCATTTTCTCACCACAATACGCTAATATCTTCTCGATCATATGCATGGATTCACCCCCTAACTCACTGCAACCGTCAACAAAAATGAGAAATAAATATTATCAACAACAATAATGATTTGAATCATTCAAATAATTAGCATTGCAGAATTACAATTATGATTGGAAAAAAATATATAGGAAAGATGCATAAAAGAATATAACATAGTTCATGGAAAATCATAAAAAAAAAGTACATTATAATAAATGATTTAGAAAATTAATTACATAATATATTTTGAATAGATTTCAACTCTCTGGTGAATATCTTCAAAAATCTGATGAATTGGTTTCAACTCTCTGATAAATATAATCCAAATGCTTTCAACAAACGTTGATCTCCAATCAATATCTCTAAATAATTATAAATCTTCAACAGATATCAAATTAACATCTGACCCTTTTTTTTGCATAATATAAATGAAAAATTTGGCAAAACGAAAAAGAATGAATTCAAAGACTTTGAAGATTTACAAATTATGGTGTACACTTGTGGAAGATGAGAATATAAATAGAATACCAAAAGTAACGGTTCCTTAATTGTAGAAATGATGGAAAAATTGTATTCTCATTTACCATAGTAAAAAGTCAAACATATGAACGGTGATTATCAAATCTTGATATATTGATCAAGGGCCCAAATCGTTTCCCGCCTAAAATATATAGTAGAGTTAGTCCTATTATATATTATTATAGATATTATAGATTTTAGATTATAGATTGCAGTTTACTAGTCCCACTTTATGTTTTTTGATGAGTTTATTAGTTTTCCTTAAAAACTGTGTTGAACTGTAAGTGGGTAAAAATATTGTGGACAGAGGGAGTAATATCTTTTAGATTAACAACTAATACCCTTTAGTTAAACAATTAATATCCTTTTTTAACCAATACTTTTTAGGATAGTTAAGTAATAACATTTTAGTGTAATCCACTAACATCTTTTAATCCAAAATAATACATTTTTCCTCCAAAACAAGTTTTTTTTTTAATAAAAACAACTAATACCTTTTAATGTTAATTATTTTAAATTATTCAATTAAAATCCAACTAAAATTATCGTTGCTTCTGCCTTATGGAGTTTGTTAGTTATAAATATAGTTCCAATATGAAATCAACATTAAGATTACAAATTACTATCAAGAAAATTCCAAAGAATCCCTCTAATGGACCTCGCGCTCGAAGATTTGTTACTACGTTCTTGTTTCAAACCCCTTTCTCAATCTGAGAATGGGAGAATCGTAGGTAGGGTGCGACAAAGAAGTTTAGCTACTGTGTTGATTTGGGAACTCGAGAGCCTGTTCTGCCCTAATGGAGATACTCTGTCGAAAAGGCTGGGTTTTTATTTCACAAAATCTCTAAAATTGCACTTGAAAGAAACTACACGTCTATACCATCGCATATTTGTTGAAAAACCGACATTGGAAGTGTGAAATTTCCGTGCCACTAATGAAATTCGCGTATCTTGCTTCGAATGGGTTCTTTGAAAAACTTCTCCACGGTTCTAATGTAATAAGAATTGTGGACTTTAATATGGGAGAAGGTTATCAGTATGAATTATCACTCAGGAACATTTCAAAGTTGCCTGGAACATACACTGTGTGGTTGTATTCAGTCGACGGATATGGGGTCAACTACGAGATGGCAAAATAGTTAAAGGGAACTGCGAAGAAGGTTAAGGTCGATTTTCACTTCAGGGATTTGTCCCCCTGTGAAAGATAACTATGCAGAAATGACGATGAAAATTCTTAAAGGTAAAAGCCTTTAGCTGTAAGTCTTCCATACTACCTCAAGACCATAAACCCTGATCTTGTTTTATCCTTTCTTGGTTTTCTGCATTCTTTATCACCTCAACGTGTAGTTCTTGTGGAAAAAGATTAATAACATGATAGATTACGTGTACAACCAATTCAACGACGGAGAATATTTGAGGTTGAATCAGTTGTACACATAATTTATTTTGAATTTCAAATGTTTTTTTTATCAATGTTTTGGATTGATTGTACACGTCAATGTTACCTATATTATTATTTTGAATTTCAAGTGTTGTTTTATCAATAAAGTTACCTATAATATTTTTTGTTTATTATATATAATTCTAATCAATATCTAAAAGGTTTCATGCTTTAAATAATTTCCAATACTCAAAAGGAAATTCATCAATAAAATTTGCATATGTAATTTGTTATAATGATTATACTCTTGAGCCAAATTTTTATCTAGGGGGCCCAATTTTATTGAAAGTTTTGATTGTTTCTACTAAGACAAGGCAGAACAGTTCAATATAAAGTTAATTTTATATAGCGTAATGCATTATATGTAAATAAATTAATTTATTCATTGAGTAAAATAATACTCCCTCAGTCCCACGATAAACTTCACGCTTAAAAATTAAATTTTAATAACTTTTCCTAAAAAGCGTGTCCATCTATATGTGAAATTTAATGTGGAATGGAGAGAGTATAATTATTAAGATTTATGCATTGATTCATTATTGACAACTTAATAACACGTTCATAAATTCCTTTTCAACTTACACAATACTTTTGATCAATAAATAACACTAGACCTCTGATAACCTGGGGCTAAGTGCGACACTCCACACGTTTGAGCAACCATTGTTAATCACTCCACACGCTCTTACTTGGCATTCAACTTGTTTTTTTTATAGTATTTCTTGAGTTTATTATCTAAATGGTTTTGTAATTATATAGTGCAAAATATTTAATTGGACACTTATGAGAATTGTTATATGAAAGACTCTGAGAATTTTAGTTTGATTAAGAAAACAAAGGAATGCAGAGTATATAAGAAAAAGTGGAAAATGCTTCTAGTTAATTTAATAGATTTTCTGATACTTACTTCATATTACAAGTTGTAGAACACATATATAGAGGTAATAGGTCAGTTACTTTGTTTATCCGACATAAACGTGAGGTTATACTTTATCCTCTATAATTTTTCTTGTTGGCCACATGTTTCATTTCATTTATTTATTGCAAAATTATTTCTAAAATTAGATTTGCCTAGAACATCCTCTAGAATTTTTCTTGTTGACCACATGTTTCATTTCATTTGTTTATTGCAAAATTATTTCTAAAACTAGATATGCCAAGAACATTCGTATTACTTTCCACAATATTTATATTATTCTACAATTATGTTGATCATCTAATTTTTGTGTAGAAAGTGTATGGGCCATTTTTTTAGCTTATTTTGAACTTCATCAATGGGCTACAGACCACTTGATATTTCTCTCTCTTGTTTCATTGATAGAGAGAGAGAGATTGTATATGAAATCTTTATTAGTGTTAGTATCCTAAAGACAATCTTTTGTGAGGATATAATACTAAAATGATATTTAGTTTATAATTTAATATTATTGATTGATTTAATATTATATATATATGACATTACACTATCTGAATATTATGTTTGATTGTTTGCATATATTTACATATGTGCTCCCTTGAATCGATACTGTCATTGAGTGAGTGAGAACTCAAATAATTTAAGTATGGTTCTTAAATAGTCTCGATCAAGGATCATCAAGAATGAGATATTGATGATGCAATTGAGATTGATGTGTGATCTGCATTATACTCTATGGGAGAGTGTAGTAAGATCTCACTTACTACGAGATACTAGGTATCTCATAATGAATGCACAAATACCTTAGAGGGTATTGGCATATGTTGGGACATTGTCAGTTTTGATTAAGATCCCAAAGCCCCTGAAAAGATGATTGCCTTAATCGGTCTTTGTCAGGCTAGTCTTGGTTAGGATTAGTACTTAGTCATTTTACACTTCACAGGTACTCAGTGAGAGGAGAACTCACTGGAGACAATCAAGACTCAGAGCCTGAAGACGAAGAGCACCATCCTGAACTTATGGCAGTCCTCTAAGCTGGCTGAGTAAGTGTCAGTGATGAAGAGTATGACCCTGAGGTCATTACTAACTCAGTCTTGAAGGGAACGGGATGTCACTGAGTTAATGGGAAGACTTGGAGTAGAGCCAAGCAATGCAAAATGAATTTCAGCGTCAGGACAAGACTGGTGGGCTCAAGACAAAATGAACTTAATAAGACAAGCCTGAAGCTCAGGAATAAGTTCTGACATTCTCACCAACCTGATGACGTGGACCAATCCGAGAAGGACACGCACGTACAGAACCTGACATGAAGACTGAATTCAGACTGCATATTCAACGGGCAAGCATTTAATGTGCATTTAATGCAAATACCAAATCCATGCAAAGGACGGCTGCTGCATGAAGATATGTCCGTTTGAAGCCACTCTACATAGATGACTAGAAGGCTATCTCTCCAACGGATAGTTATTCAAATCACCTATAAATATAGAAGGCCTTGAACCCATTCAAGGTTACGGGAAATTTCCAAGCCAGAAATTACTCAAACTCTCAAGCATTCAAAGTATTCAACCTTTAAGAGAAGCACTCGAAACCTTCTAAATTTCCCAAGTGTTTCTTAGCAGTTGAGAGTTATTCTGTATTCCAAGAGCTAATTAGAATTATCTCAAGCTTAGAGAGATTATCCAATCCTTAGCACAGCTTTGCCTTGTAAGGATAATCTCAACTTAGTTGGAATCCAAACTGAAACCAAAACCCTAAGATAGGCTTGTTGGGAGTAAGTCAGTTAGAGTGTTAGTAAGTGGAGTTGTATAGATCAGTGAGGTTAGCTGGTCTTGGTGCACCTTGGCACGTAAAAAACAAGAATCCCTTGAGTGGATTTCCTGTTAAGTCAGGCCGTGGACGTAGGAGCTTGAGACTCTGAACCACGTTAAACTCCTTGTGTTCTTACTGCTTTGATATTGTGCATACTTGCCATATTACTTGTTCATTCATTCTATTCAGTTTATCAGGCCTGAATCAATCAGGCTGATCTTCAAAAAGAGCACTGCCCTACTAAACACTCTTCAGATTTGAGTAAAACAAGTTTTTCAGAAAGCAAACTAAACAAGACTTTAAACTTTCAGGGCTCAAACATTTCCGCACTGAACTTGAACTGATAGTTAGCCAACTGGCCCGCACCAAGTGTAGTCAGTAGGTGGGTTATCAGCTCCTAGTTCTTTACCACTCTGAGCAAAGGGGACTCAGTCAGTTTTAAGGTTGAAAAATTGGCATACGTGTATTTCCCCCCCCATACACGTATTCCTCAGTCTTGTACCGGGACCAACAGCATACCCATCCGAGAAACCGTTTAATGTAATTTCACATAATGTGTCTACGGGTGTCTCGGTTAGTGAGAGCAATGTGATACTCCTCTAACTTGAGGTCAATACACACGACATGTGTGGAGTGATAAACTTTGACCATGACCGATACTTGCACCCTCCAAGGGTAGTTATGGTATGAATTGGGTTCATCACGAAATGCATGTGCGTAGTAGTTGAGCTAAGAAAATGATTCATTCCTCAATGTAGATTTAAAGAGAATACTCGCCTTCTCATCATAATTGGATCTAAGCCATCAGCCGATGCATGTTAACTTGCACTTTGTGGCCAAGTGTGACACCAGTGATCAATTAATGATTCGAGATAATATGATTAAGTTATTTGAATACACACTTCATCACGTTCAAGGCTTAATCAAGTATTCATGAATGAAAGGAAAATATCACAATAGCCTATAGTATTACAGGTAGTTGTCGATGTCCTTGCATCGTACCTCATATATTGAGAACGTCTGATTTAAATCAAACAATTAAACACGACCCAAAAGTGGATGGGTTCGATATAGCATGCAAGTACACGACCAAGTAGTATCGATCCAAGGACCTAGTGGACCGGTAAATCCCTAAGACTACGAGTTTCCATAGAATTGTAGAAGCGTGTTTTGGGGTTTTTAGACTAATAAAATTGAAATGACAAAGATCGAATTTAAACACTAGAAATGAGATGAACAAATTAAACTAAAAACCAATTTAAAACTTCGTGAGAAGTGCAAGTTGAGGGTAATGCTTCGGGTGAAATCCTTATGACGGAATTAATGCTACGTTCATCAATATCGCTTTTCTTATGCTATTTTCGTTGGTTCTTACTAATAGCTATCGGTAAAGTATTGAATACCTATCCCTTTTGAGGCTTGGGTGATCAAATGAACTAATTAGCACCTAACTAGTTACCAAAAGCACATAAGATAGTGAATAACTTGAAGCACGCGATGCACTTCAAGTATTCTCCCTTCACTAAGCACCTAAACCCGTAAATTAAGGCACCTAATGTCTATTAATGGTGGTCTATCCATCTATCCTCTCTCGGTGTAATAAACGACTAATTGAATCCGATTAATTAACCAAATTCCTCACCACAAGTTCGATTAACCCACACCCAACTCTCGTTGTTGGTCCCAAAAAAGGTTATCCAGCGGAAAGCGTTTTGAGTTTATTTTTAATGAAAACCCAATTTATAAATTAAGTACTAAAATTGAAATGCAGAAAACTAAATTGCAGAAAAGTAAAGAACACCGGATTTATAGTGGTTCGGACAACAGGTCCTACGTCCACTCTCCCTTTCTCCAAAGGGGACTTTCTCTCTCTCCAACCAACTTACTTACTCACTGGAATTTTCGAAGTACCAGCTCCTTCGTACAACTTGCTTACAACAACCCTTCAAGGTGAAAAAGTTGATTATAAGATCCAACAAAAAAAAACTCCTAATGAGTATATAAACGTGAATGAACAAGGTGAGTGAGTGGAAGAGTTCGTGTGTGCTTTGTGTGCTCTCGCGCGACTCTTGTCTCTTGAACTAATCCAAGCACTCCTATTTATAGTTGTAAATTAACTAGCCGTTGGAAGCTAGAAATTCAAACAACCATAATTGGAGGAATATAATCAATCAAAGATTGATTATATGATTGATTAGTTGACTTTCAATCAAGCAATCAATCAATCAGATCCTCCATCAGTTGATACTCCAGATTGCCTTCTTCTCCATCAATGATCTCCAACATCTCCTTGTCTCCAGATAACACGCAGCCTCCATGTGAGTGAACTAATCTGTCTCCTCATCTGGTCAGGTCTTGTCTGGTCTGGTCTCATCTGGCCAGGTAACACTTCTGCTCTGGTCCTCATCTGGGAGAGGTCTTCTGGTGACTCCTCTGGCAAAATCCTCTGGCCAGGCTCCTCTGGTCAGACTCCTCTGGACGGACTCCTCTGGACCTCATCTGCTCTGGTGACTCTTCTGCTCTGGACATCTCATCTGGTCATACCTCATCTGGTCACCTCATCTGGTACCTTCTCTGGTCACCTTCTCTGGTTCTGGTCACCTTCTCTGGTCACCTTCTCTGGTACCTTCTCTGGTACCTTCTCTGGTACCTTCTCTGGTCTGCACAGATTTCTTCCCCCTTAACCAAAGACCTATTCTAGACCAAGACTAATCTGTAGCTGACTAACAGGTTCAGCTAGTCCTATTACAAGTTCTTGTTTTAACATCTTCAAAACATCTAATCTATATCCTAACAATTTCCTCCTTTTTGATGATGTTAAAACTGGAAGAACTTTAAATAAAACAAGACAAGAAAATATTGAAACATCTAAATAGAGATTCTAGCAGACTGGGTCAACTGATCTTCCCCCTCAAAGTATGCTCAGCTGATGTTGGGGCAAAACATCAGCTGGTCTTCTTGTGTATCTGCAGGCAATCAACTTTTTGGTACCCTACTGGGTCCAGGGGGGTTAGCACAACATTTAGGAAGCCACAAGAATAGATCATCCCTTTTTGAATCAGGTGATCTTATCTTTCTTCCATACATATCAACAAAAACACACTGAACATAAGAAGCTTCGACATGGTTATTTCTTCTAGAGGCTCTTCTTCTCTTATGAGCTTGTCCAGTAGAAGAATTAACTTGTCTTAATGCAACAGTCTTGAAATTCTTTTGATAAGGATAAGTTTTACTAGAACCATCAAAGGTTCCAGCTGGTCTGGCAGATGACTTGAAAGTCCTCTGCAGGTGAGTAGAAGTCATCTGGTTCTGCCTCTTTTGAGAAGATCCAGACTGTCTTCTACTCTACTGGCCTGGCTGAGGTCTTTCATTCTGGGTATAGCCCTTCTTAAAATTCCTCCTCTGTCTTTTGGGTTTTTGAGTTTTAGGACTCATCTGCCCATTAGGCTGAGTTGCCTGGTCAGCTGGCATTTTACCCTTATCAATAAAATTACTAGTCTGTTCTTCTTTCTGAACATGTGAGGATTCAGGTTTGGAATAACCAAGACCTGTTTTATCATGCTCTCTTTGAGATGAGGCAGCTATGTGTGACACAGCATTGTTTGCTGTTGTCAGCTGCTCCAGTCTCATCTTGAGCTTGTCCTCACTATCTTTTACAATTTTGTTTTGATGGAAGAGTTCATCGAACTTAGCTTTCAGCAGAGTATATTCATTATCTTTCTCAATGTTTTCAGTAAGCAACTTTTCTATTAGCTTAGTTTCTTCATCACATCTGGTTTTCAAGTCAGTGGACTCTTCTACCAGTGTTTGAACCTGTTCAGCTGGTAGATCAGTTGGGTTGCCAAAACATTGTGAAAGCTTCTGATTTTCTGCTTTCAACTTTGTGTTCTCTTCTTCCAATTTTTGACAAAGTTGTATAGAGGTTTGGAGATCTAATAGCATCTTCTGCATATCAGACTCCTCTGATTGTTCAGAAAACGAAGAATAAGAAGAAGAAGAGGGAGTTTGATTGCATACCTCGTCTGTCATAAGACAAACCTCTTCGTCTGGTCCAAAATTTGATGATGAACCAGAAGTGGATACCTCATCTTCCTCATCTGCTATGCTTCTCTTCGAGTACCTCCTGGTGTCTCTTCTACTGCATCTCTTTGAGCCCATTTCTGCAAAATTTGTTAGCACAACAAATATTTGGGTTTCAAAAAAAAAATGGATCTGCCCTGGTGACCACCAAAATAATTTCAAAACAGTGGTCTGTAGGACACACTGCTCTGATACCACTTGTTGGTCCCAAAAAAGGTTATCCAGCGGAAAGCGTTTTGAGTTTATTTTTAATGAAAACCCAATTTATAAATTAAGTACTAAAATTGAAATGCAGAAAACTAAATTGCAGAAAAGTAAAGAACACCGGATTTATAGTGGTTCGGACAACAGGTCCTACGTCCACTCTCCCTTTCTCCAAAGGGGACTTTCTCTCTCTCCAACCAACTTACTTACTCACTGGAATTTTCGAAGTACCAGCTCCTTCGTACAACTTGCTTACAACAACCCTTCAAGGTGAAAAAGTTGATTATAAGATCCAACAAAAAAAAACTCCTAATGAGTATATAAACGTGGATGAACAAGGTGAGTGAGTGGAAGAGTTCGTGTGTGCTTTGTGTGCTCTCGCGCGACTCTTGTCTCTTGAACTAATCCAAGCACTCCTATTTATAGTTGTGAATTAACTAGCCGTTGGAAGCTAGAAATTCAAACAACCATAATTGGAGGAATATAATCAATCAAAGATTGATTATGTGATTGATTAGTTGACTTTCAATCAAGCAATCAATCAATCAGATCCTCCATCAGTTGATACTCCAGATTGCCTTCTTCTCCATCAATGATCTCCAACATCTCCTTGTCTCCAGATAACACGCAGCCTCCATGTGAGTGAACTAATCTGTCTCCTCATCTGGTCAGGTCTTGTCTGGTCTGGTCTCATCTGGTCAGGTAACACTTCTGCTCTGGTCCTCATCTGGGAGAGGTCTTCTGGTGACTCCTCTGGCAGAATCCTCTGGCCAGGCTCCTCTGGTCAGACTCCTCTGGACGGACTCCTCTGGACCTCATCTGCTCTGGTGACTCTTCTGCTCTGGACATCTCATCTGGTCATACCTCATCTGGTCACCTCATCTGGTACCTTCTCTGGTCACCTTCTCTGGTTCTGGTCACCTTCTCTGGTACCTTCTCTGGTGTGCACAGATTTCTTCCCCCTTAACCAAAGACCTATTCTAGACCAAGACTAATCTGTAGCTGACTAACAGGTTCAGCTAATCCTATTACAAGTTCTTGATTTAACATCTTCAAAACATCTAATCTATATCCTAACAATTTCCCCCTTTTTGATGATGTTAAAACTGGAAGAACTTTAAATAAAACAAGACAAGAAAATATTGAAACATCTAAATAGAGATTCTAGCAGACTGGGTCAACTGATCTTCCCCCTCAAAGTATGCTCAGCTGATGTTGGGGCAAAACATCAGCTGGTCTTCTTGTGTATCTGCAGGCAATCAACTTTTTGGTACCCTACTGGGTCCAGGGGGGTTAGCACAACATTTAGGAAGCCACAAGAATAGATCATCCCTTTTTGAATCAGGTGATCTTATCTTTCTTCCATACATATCAACAAAAACACACTGAACATAAGAAGCTTCGACATGGTTATTTCTTCTAGAGGCTCTTCTTCTCTTATGAGCTTGTCCAGTAGAAGAATTAACTTATCTTAATGCAACAGTCTTGAAATTCTTTTGATAAGGATAAGTTTTACTAGAACCATCAAAGGTTCCAGCTGGTCTGGCAGATGACTTGAAAGTCCTCTGCAGGTGAGTAGAAGTCATCTGGTTCTGCCTCTTTTGAGAAGATCCAGACTGTCTTCTACTCTGCTGGCCTGGCCGAGGTCTTTCATTCTGGGTATAGCCCTTCTTAAAATTCCTCCTCTGCCTTTTGGGTTTTTGAGTTTCAGGACTCATATGCCCATTAGGCTGAGTTGCCTGGTCAGCTGGCATTTTACCCTTATCAATAAAATTACTAGTCTGTTCTTCTTTCTGAACATGTGAGGATTCAGGTTTGGAATAACCAAGGCCTGTTTTATCATGCTCTCTTTGAGATGAGGCAGCTATGTGTGACACAGCATTGTTTGCTGTTGTCAGCTGCTCCAGTCTCATCTTGAGCTTGTCCTCACTATCTTTTACAATTTTGTTTTGATGGAAGAGTTCATCGAACTTAGCTTTCAGCAGAGTATATTCATTATCTTTCTCAATGTTTTCAGCAAGCAACTTTTCTATTAGCTTAGTTTCTTCATCACATCTGGTTTTCAAGTCAGTGGACTCTTCTACCAGTGTTTGAACCTGTTCAGCTGGTAGATCAGTTGGGTTACCAAAACATTGTGAAAGCTTCTGATTTTCTGCTTTCAACTTTGTGTTCTCTTCTTCCAATTTTTGACAAAGTTGTATAGAGGTTTGGAGATCTAATAGCATCTTCTGCATATCAGACTCCTCTGATTGTTCAGAAAACGAAGAATAAGAAGAAGAAGAGGGAGTTCGATTGCATACCTCGTCTGTCATAAGACAAACCTCTTCGTCTGGTCCAAAATTTGATGATGAACCAGAAGTGGATACCTCATCTTCCTCATCTGCTATGCTTCTCTTCGAGTACCTCCTGGTGTCTCTTCTACTGCATCTCTTTGAGCCCATTTCTGCAAAATTTGTTAGCACAACAAATATTTGGGTTTCAAAAAAAATGGATCTGCCCTGGTGACCACCAAAATAATTTCAAAACAGTGGTCTGTAGGACACACTGCTCTGATACCACTTGTTGGTCCCAAAAAAGGTTATCCAGCGGAAAACGTTTTGAGTTTATTTTTAATGAAAACCCAATTTATAAATTAAGTACTAAAATTGAAATGCAGAAAACTAAATTACAGAAAAGTAAAGAACACCGGATTTATAGTGGTTCGGACAACAGGTCCTACGTCCACTCTCCCTTTCTCCAAAGGGGGCTTTCTCTCTCTCCAACCAACTTACTTACTCACTGGAATTTTCGAAGTACCAGCTCCTTCGTACAACTTGCTTACAACAACCCTTCAAGGTGAAAAAGTTGATTATAAGATCCAACAAAAAAAAACTCCTAATGAGTATATAAACGTGAATGAACAAGGTGAGTGAGTGGAAGAGTTCGTGTGTGCTTTGTGTGCTCTCGCGCGACTCTTGTCTCTTGAACTAATCCAAGCACTCTTATTTATAGTTGTGAATTAACTAGCCGTTGGAAGCTAGAAATTCAAACAACCATAATTGGAGGAATATAATCAATCAAAGATTGATTATATGATTGATTAGTTGACTTTCAATCAAGCAATCAATCAATCAGATCCTCCATCAGTTGATACTCCAGATTGCCTTCTTCTCCATCAATGATCTCCAACATCTCCTTGTCTCCAGATAACATGCAGCCTCCATGTGAGTGAACTAATCTGTCTCCTCATCTGGTCAGGTCTTGTCTGGTCTGGTCTCATCTGGTCAGGTAACACTTCTGCTCTGGTCCTCATCTGGGAGAGGTCTTCTGGTGACTCCTCTGGCAGACTCCTCTGGTCAGGCTCCTCTGGTCAGACTCCTCTGGCCGGACTCCTCTGGACCTCATCTGCTCTGGACATCTCATCTGGTCATACCTCCTCTGGTCATACCTCATCTGGTCACCTCATCTGGTCACCTTCTCTGGTCACCTTCTCTGGTTCTGGTCACCTTCTCTGGTACCTTCTCTGGTCTGCACAGATTTCTTCCCCCTTAACCAAAGACCTATTCTAGACCAAGACTAATTTGTAGCTGACTAACAGGTTCAGCTAGTCCTATTACAAGTTCTTGTTTTAACATCTTCAAAACATCTAATCTATATCCTAACAATTTCCCCCTTTTTGATGATGTTAAAACTGGAAGAACTTTAAATAAAACAAGACAAGAAAATATTGAAACATCTAAATAGAGATTCTAGCAGACTGGGTCAACTGATCATTCCCCTCAAAGTATGCTCAGCTGATGTTGGGGCAAAACATCAGCTGGTCTTCTTGTGTATCTGCAGGCAATCAACTTTTTGGTACCCTACTGGGTCCAGGGGGGGTTAGCACAATATTTAGGAAGCCACAAGAATAGATCATCCCTTTTTGAATCAGGTGATCTTATCTTTCTTCCATACATATCAACAAAAACACACTGAACATAAGAAGCTTCGACATGGTTATTTCTTTTAGAGGCTCTTCTTCTCTTATGAGCTTGTCCAGTAGAAGAATTAACTTGTCTTAATGCAACAGTCTTGAAATTCTTTTGATAAGGATAAGTTTTACTAGAACCATCAAAGGTTCCAGCTGGTCTGGCAGATGACTTGAAAGTCCTCTGCAGGTGAGTAGAAGTCATCTGGTTCTGCCTCTTTTGAGAAGATCCAGACTGTCTTCTACTCTGCTGGCCTGGCCGAGGTCTTTCATTCTGGGTATAGCCCTTCTTAAAATTCCTCCTCTGCCTTTTGGGTTTTTGAGTTTCAGGACTCATCTGCCCATTAGGCTGAGTTGCCTGGTCAGCTGGCATTTTACCCTTATCAATAAAATTACTAGTCTGTTCTTCTTTCTGAACATGTGAGGATTCAGGTTTGGAATAACCAAGGCCTATTTTATCATGCTCTCTTTGAGATGAGGCAGCTATGTGTGACACAGCATTGTTTGCTGTTGTCAGCTGCTCCAGTCTCATCTTGAGCTTGTCCTCACTATCTTTTACAATTTTGTTTTGATGGAAGAGTTCATCGAACTTAGCTTTCAGCAGAGTATATTCATTATCTTTCTCAATGTTTTCAGCAAGCAACTTTTCTATTAGCTTAGTTTCTTCATCACATCTGGTTTTCAAGTCAGTGGACTCTTCTACCAGTGTTTGAACCTGTTCAGCTGGTAGATCAGTTGGGTTGCAAAAACATTGTGAAAGCTTCTGATTTTCTGCTTTCAACTTTGTGTTCTCTTCTTCCAATTTTTGACAAAGTTGTATAGAGGTTTGGAGATCTAATAGCATCTTCTGCATATCAGACTCCTCTGATTGTTCAGAAAACGAAGAATAAGAAGAAGAAGAGGGAGTTCGATTGCATACCTCGTCTGTCATAAGACAAACCTCTTCGTCTGGTCCAAAATTTGATGATGAACCAGAAGTGGATACCTCATCTTCCTCATCTGCTATGCTTCTCTTCGAGTACCTCCTGGTGTCTCTTCTACTGCATCTCTTTGAGCCCATTTCTGCAAAATTTGTTAGCACAACAAATATTTGGGTTTAAAAAAAATGGATCTGCCCTGGTGACCACCAAAATAATTTCAAAACAGTGGTCTGTAGGACACACTGCTCTGATACCACTTGTTGGTCCCAAAAAAGGTTATCCAGCGGAAAGCGTTTTGAGTTTATTTTTAATGAAAACCCAATTTATAAATTAAGTACTAAAATTGAAATGCAGAAAACTAAATTGCAGAAAAGTAAAGAACACCGGATTTATAGTGGTTCGGACAACAGGTCCTACGTCCACTCTCCCTTTCTCCAAAGGGGACTTTCTCTCTCTCCAACCAACTTACTTACTCACTGGAATTTTCGAAGTACCAGCTCCTTCGTACAACTTGCTTACAACAACCCTTCAAGGTGAAAAAGTTGATTATAAGATCCAACAAAAAAAAACTCCTAATGAGTATATAAACGTGAATGAACAAGGTGAGTGAGTGGAAGAGTTCGTGTGTGCTTTGTGTGCTCTCGCGCGACTCTTGTCTCTTGAACTAATCCAAGCACTCTTATTTATAGTTGTGAATTAACTAGCCGTTGGAAGCTAGAAATTCAAACAACCATAATTGGAGGAATATAATCAATCAAAGATTGATTATATGATTGATTAGTTGACTTTCAATCAAGCAATCAATCAATCAGATCCTCCATCAGTTGATACTCCAGATTGCCTTCTTCTCCATCAATGATCTCCAACATCTCCTTGTCTCCAGATAACATGCAGCCTCCATGTGAGTGAACTAATCTGTCTCCTCATCTGGTCAGGTCTTGTCTGGTCTGGTCTCATCTGTTCAGGTAACACTTCTGCTCTGGTCCTCATCTGGGAGAGGTCTTCTGGTGACTCCTCTGGCAGACTCCTCTGGTCAGGCTCCTCTGGTCAGACTCCTCTGGACCTCATCTGCTCTGGTGACTCTTCTGCTCTGGACATCTCATCTGGTCATACCTCATCTGGTCACCTCATCTGGTACCTTCTCTGGTCACCTTCTCTGGTACCTTCTTTGGTACCTTCTCTGGTTTGCACAGATTTCTTCCCCCTTAACCAAAGACCTATTCTAGACCAAGACTAATCTGTAGCTGACTAACAGGTTCAGCTAGTCCTATTACAAGTTCTTGTTTTAACATCTTCGAAACATCTAATCTATATCCTAACAATTTCCCCCTTTTTGATGATGTTAAAACTGGAAGAACTTTAAATAAAACAAGACAAGAAAATATTGAAACATCTAAATAGAGATTCTAGCAGACTGGGTCAACTGATCTTCCCCCTCAAAGTATGCTCAGCTGATGTTGGGGCAAAACATCAGCTGGTCTTCTTGTGTATCTGCAGGCAATCAACTTTTTGGTACCCTACTGGGTCCAGAGGGGTTAGCACAATATTTAGGAAGCCACAAGAATAGATCATCCCTTTTTGAATCAGGTGATCTTATCTTTCTTCCATACATATCAACAAAAACACACTGAACATAAGAAGCTTCGACATAGTTATTTCTTTTAGAGGCTCTTCTTCTCTTATGAGCTTGTCCAATAGAAGAATTAACTTGTCTTAATGCAACAGTCTTGAAATTCTTTTGAAAAGGATAAGTTTTACTAGAACCATCAAAGGTTCCAGCTGGTCTGGCAGATGACTTGAAAGTCCTCTGCAGGTGAGTAGAAGTCATCTGGTTCTGCCTCTTTTGAGATGATCCAGACTGTCTTCTACTCTGCTGGCCTGGCTGAGGTCTTTCATTCTGGGTATAGCCCTTCTTAAAATTCCTCCTCTGCCTTTTGGGTTTTTGAGTTTTAGGACTCATCTGCCCATTAGGCTGAGTTGCCTGGTCAGCTGGCATTTTACCCTTATCAATAAAATTACTAGTCTGTTCTTCTTTCTAAACATGTGAGGATTCAGGTTTGGAATAACCAAGGCCTGTTTTATCATGCTCTCTTTGAGATGAGGCAGCTATGTGTGACACAGCATTGTTTGCTGTTGTCAGCTGCTCCAGTCTCATCTTGAGCTTGTCCTCACTATCTTTTACAATTTTGTTTTGATGGAAGAGTTCATCGAACTTAGCTTTCAGCAGAGTATATTCATTATCTTTCTCTATGTTTTCAGCAAGCAACTTTTCTATTAGCTTCGTTTGTTCATCACATCTGGTTTTCAAGTCAGTGAACTCTTCTACCAGTGTTTGAACCTGTTCAGCTGGTAGATCAGTTGGGTTGCCAAAACATTGTGAAAGCTTCTGATTTTCTGCTTTCAACTTTGTGTTCTCTTCTTCCAATTTTTGACAAAGTTGTATAGAGGTTTGGAGATCTAATAGCATCTTCTGCATATCAGACTCCTCTGATTGTTCAGAAAACGAAGAATAAGAAGAAGAAGAGGGAGTTTGATTGCATACCTCGTCCTGTTATAAGACAAACCTCTTCGTCTGGTCCAAAATTTGATGATGAACCAGAAGTGGATACCTCATCTTCCTCATCTGCTATGCTTCTCTTCGAGTACCTCCTGGTGTTTCTTCTACTGCATCTCTTTGAGCCCATTTCTGCAAAATTTGTTAGCACAACAAATATTTGGGTTTAAAAAAAAATGGATCTGCCTGGTGACCACCAAAATAATTTCAAAACAATGGTCTGTAGGACACACTGCTCTGATACCACTTGTTGGTCCCAAAAAAGGTTATCCAGCGGAAAGCGTTTTGAGTTTATTTTTAATGAAAACCTAATTTATAAATTAAGTACTAAAATTGAAATGCAGAAAACTAAATTGCAGAAAAGTAAAGAACACCGGATTTATAGTGGTTCGGACAACAGGTCCTACGTCCACTCTCCCTTTCTCCAAAGGGGACTTTCTCTCTCTCCAACCAACTTACTTACTCACTGGAATTTTCGAAGTACCAGCTGTTGATGGGCGAACAATTGTCAGTAAATGACGAACAAGGATTAAAGCTACAACGAGGATTATGAACCAAATCAAGGAAGATCAACAAAGAAAATCACGATTTGGGTGCATTAATCAATCTGGGGGGTGTATAAAGTGACGAACAACACTCCCGACGAACAACTAATAGGCGAACAGGTATTAAGGCCCGGGACCAAGAATGAGCCAACTGTGAAGTCATCAATGACGAACAACTTTATCAAACTATGATACAATAGATAGCCAAGGAAGAATGTACAAGTGAACAAAGGACAAAGATCCCAAAGCCAAGCTGGACAAAGGCATAAGGCGAACAACTTCCCAAGTACAACCTCAAGAGACGAACAACTTTCGGTTGGAGAACCAACAAGATCCATCAAGCCGACCTAGGCGAACAACAGTGAGTCCGAGATAAGGACCAAAGAAGACTTTGTAACTAAGGTTCAGCTTGGATAAGATCAAAGGGACACATGTCAAGCATGCAGGCTAGGGAGACCAAGAGTCTTAGACACCTCATGCTTGCTAGTCTCTATAAATAGTTGTTCTCCAGCTTATTCATGTAATTTTCGAATTTCAGACAAAAAATACACACAAACACACTCAAACTCACACATACACGAAATAAGTCCAATTTCGACTACCGAATTTACAAATTCGATAAATCCAAACCCCGATTTACCATTTACGGTGGTAATCAATCACACGTTATTGATTGGTGACGTAAAAACGGATTAAAACAGCCACTAATCCTTACGATTAGATTCGTTCACCAACAATTTGGCGCTAGAGGAAGGGGTCGAACCTCCGGTTTAGTGTGATTACTCAAGAACTTCAAGTTGAAAACTTGAAGATTCAAAGGAAATCTCAAGAAATATTTGAAGATACAAACAAAAGTGTTCTTGGTGTTCTTGGTGTTCTTCAATTTATAAATTAAGAAGTAATTTAAATTGAGATGCCTCAATCTAAAGAGACCCAAGGATCACGTTTGTCAAAAAGAGCATCTCAGACCCGAGCCACGTCGGCCGACCACCAGGACCGTGACCCGAGACATGCGAACAGGTCACAACATACAGCCATAACACATAACCTCCCCCCTGAGATGGAGGCTTTGGCGAACAACCCCAACGAGTTAGCCAAAACCATTGCTGCTCTACAGGCCCTCCAGAGGCAACAAGAGCAGGTTAGGCCAACACAGGCAAGGCCAAGGGACAAGTCCCTAGAAGTTGTTAGACTCAGGACCACTAGGGGCGAACAGCGAGAGGTTGATAGTGCCCAAGTCAGACGGAACAAGGGAAAGGCCAAGGTGGACGACCAACAAGAAGTACAGGCTGAGTCTGGTCGCGGACGAACAACTATGTCTAGCCATGGGACAACACGTTCTAGTGCCCAAGAATGGCTTAGCCAACCCCAATGGGAAGCTGTTCGTCGGGGAGCAGAAGACGGGCGAGCAACTTTTGAACAGCCTCGCCCATCAGTCCATGAAAGACTCACCCAGTCAGCCTTCAGGCGCCTAGGGCCAAATGCGGCGAACAACATTAGGAGGCAAGCCCAGGAAGTGCCCACTCCAAGCGAGGGACTGCGACGAGCAGAAAGGTTAATGCCTTTGCTCGCCGAACAGCCTCCAAGTCAGCGGGCACCTCTTGATGAATTATCAAGCCTAAGGAGGGCTGTGGAGAACATTCAGGGGCAACTAGACCAACAGAGGGGGATGGGAACGACAAGCATGCCATCCTCACCTTTGGCAGCTCACATTTTGAAGGCCCCGATACAGAAAAAGATTCAATTTCCGGCTAGCATTCAATATGAAGGCATCGCCGACCCCCGGGTCCACTTAACGAAGTATACGGATTACATGGTCTCCGTGGGGGCCAGCGATGCCACCCAATCCCGGAATTTTCCGTTAACATTGGGCGATCGGGTTCACAAGTGGTTTTCATCAATGCCGCCGGCATCAATCCACTCGTTCGTCCAGCTAAGTCGAGAATTTCTTTCTCACTTTTCAACGGCAGGGTCGTATCTTTCCCAAAAACACCGGCTATCAGATTTGAGGCAAAATGATGATGAAACTGACCGGGCGTTTATGGAAAGATTCGATAAAGTTTTGCTAGAAGGAGAACCGGTGAGCGAAGATACAAAGATCGTCGCTGTGATGGCCGGATTGAAAAAAGGGTCAAAGTTATGGAAGGAGGTACGTCTGAAGTGCCCAAAGACTTATGCCGAGTTCAGAAACCAAGCTGGCATTTTCGTTTCCATGCACGAGGCCCTACAGACAAATTTAGGGGAGAACAAAGCTGATCCTAAGGAGAATAACAAAAAGCCCGTCGGGACAAGTTACAGGGTCCCAAAAAATATGAAAGCATTCACCGAAGGATCGGATTTGAAAGAAAAATTGAACCAAGTATTGACAGTATCAGTTGATACTGTGTATGAAAGCGTAAAGGAGAAAGAGTTGCTTTCCCCACCACGTAAAATCCGCCAGGATACTGGCAAACTCAACCCGAACAAGTATTGTGCCTACCATCAAAGTGTGGGGCATTTTACAAGTGAGTGTAGAGATTTGCTTAAGCAACTCTGGCGATTTTATGAGGAGGGAAAGCTCTCCGATTTCGTTAAAAGGCAACCTGGGAAAAGAGCTCGGGAGAACAACTCAGAAGATGAAGAGGATGGTCAACCTCAGAGAAACAACAAACCCGGACGACCAGTTCCCAGTATGCCGGCTCAACCTTTAGAAGACCTGTTCATGATGGAACCCGCAGGTCCCGCAGGAGGGTGTTTTGATGGACAACCACCTGACTCTAACCGGAAGAGGAAAGCGGAGCTACGAGCGATTGGCCAAGTACAAGAGATGGGAGTTAAGCCGTCTATCATGCAAACGGCGGAATTAACTTTCACCGAAAAAGACCTTGAAGGCGTCTTAACTCCACACAATGATTCGCTCGTAATCTGTGCCAAGATTATGGGGACCAGAGTCCACAGACTGTTGGTGGACACCGGAGCCTACACGAACATCTTATTCAAGAAGACCCTCGATAATCTGGGAGATTATTCGGGTTATGTTCGGAATACAACACATAGAATTATAGGCTTCGGAAATGCTGTGACAACACCGTTGGGAATTGTAACATTAGCTGTACAACTTGTAACGGCCAATGAACCCGAAAGAAATATAACAAGAATGGTAGATTTCTTGGTTGTAGACCAGGAGTCGACCTATAACGGGTTTCTTGGCCGACCTTTTCTTAATGAATTTAAAGCTGCGTGTTCCACTTACCACTATTGTTTGAAATTTCCAACAGCCAGTGGAACAGGCACAATTAAGGGAGACCAACGGAGAGCACGAGAATGCGTTCAACAGCTACGAGCAAAATTTGTACAAATATCCATGATGGAAGCAACAAGTTATCCCATCGACGAACCATCAATACTAAACAATATGATGGACATAGACGACCACATGGATGCGGACGAACAGCACTTGAACGAGCAGGTGTTGGACGAACAACTCGTTACCACCCGCGAGGAACCTCCATCTGACGAACAACAAAGGGGTGATGACGAACAACCTTCAGTGGAGGACTTGGAGGGCCAAGTACAAACGAACAACAATGGGACGGAGCCAACTGATGATCTTGAACCCCGCCTGGGGGCAGAGCCGATGGACATCGAAAATGATTCCAACCCTGAGGAACCCATACTTGATCCCCGTTGGAAGGGACAAAAACGACGAGCAACTCCAGTCGAAGAGCTGGAGGCGTTCAAAGTTAATCCCAACAACGAGGATCTTGAATTATTCATAGGATCTGAGCTCCCAGAGCCTTACAGATCCCGAATGAAAGAGTTCCTCACCAAGAATCTAGATGTCTTCGCTTGGTCTCATGCGGATATGGTGGGGATAGACCCGAAACATGCTTGCCACAAGCTGAACATAAATCAAGCAAGAAAGCCCGTCCATCAAAAACGAAGGAAGTACGGCCCGGACAAATACCAAGCATTGAATGAAGAAGTTAAAAAGTTGCTAGACAATGATCTCATTCGACAAGCACTCTGTCCACAATGGGTAGCAAACCCAGTACTCGTGAGGAAACCAAACGGGACCTGGAGGCTATGCATAGACTTTACAGATCTGAATGCAGCATGCCCGAAGGACAACTTTCCTCTCCCGCACATCGATCAATTGGTGGACAGCACTGCGGGTCACGAAATGCTAACATTCATGGATGCTTTTGCAGGGTATCATCAAATCCCAATGCATCCTGACGATCAAGAAAGCACAGCTTTTTATACTAACAAAAACTTGCTGTGTTGGAAGAGAATGCCGTTCGGCCTCATAAATGCTGGAGCAACATATCAAAGACTGGTGAACAAGATGTTTGATCAACAAATTGGAGATACGGTTGAAGTCTATGTAGACGATATCGTAGTCAAAAGTCCCAAGAAGGAAGACCATCTTCAACATCTGACTCAAGTGTTCGAAATTCTTCGACACTATAACATGAAGTTGAATCCAAAGAAAAGCAGCTTTGGAGTTCACTCAGGAAAATTCTTGGGTCATCTTGTTAGCCAGCGGGGAATTGAGGCCAACCCATCAAAAGTTAAAGCCATCATGGATATGCAACCACCACGTTCGGTGAAAGAAGTGCAAAGACTCACCGGGTGCCTAGCAGCATTGAATCGGTTCATATCCAGGTCGGGGGACAAGTGTCGTCCATTCTTCGAGGCCGTCAAAAAAGGGAAGTTTGCATGGACTAACAACTGCCAAGCGGCTTTCGATCAACTTAAAGACTACCTGGGAGATGTCAAAATCCTATCAAAACCAATCCCAGGAGAAAAGCTCTTTCTATACTTAGCCGCATCAGAAGTTGCCATCAGTTCTGTTTTGGTGCGGGAGGACGGCAAGTTCCATCAACCAATCTATTACGTCAGCCAAGCTTTACACGAAGCAGAGATCAAATATGCCCCAACCGAAAAGCTGGCGTATGCTTTGGTTATGAGCGTGAGAAAGTTACGACCATACTTCTTTGACCATCAAGTCGAAGTTCTAACAACTTTCCCGCTCAGGCAAATTCTCCATCGCCCCGACACTGCAGGTCGTCTTTTAAGATGGTCACTGGAGATTAGCCAATTTGGGGTGACCTATGCTCCTCGAACGGCGATCAAAGGGCAAGCATTAGCCGACTTTATAGTCGAACTAACTTTCCCACCAGATCCGACGAGAGGACTTGATCACCCTTGGCACCTCTATGTGGACGAATCATCAACCAACATAGCCTCGGGGGCAGGAGTAGTATTAATAAGGCCAAACAGACAAGTATTCACCTCGGCAATCAGATTTGGTTTCATGGCAACCAACAACGAAGCTGAGTATGAAGCTCTTATCGCTGGTCTCCACCTATCCCTCGCAGTTGGTGTCAGACGCTTGCAAATATTTGGCGATTCACAATTGATCGTGAACCAAGTCCGAGGTGAATACGAAGCAAAAGATGATCACATGATCGAGTATCAACGGATTGTTGCTCACCTGATGTCCATGTTGCAGCAAGTCTTCATACAGCAAATTCCAAGGACGAGCAACACTCAAGCAGACACACTTGCCCGACTAGCAACAAATGAAGGCCCCATAGAGTTGGCAGATATTATAGTTACAAAGATGAAAGATCCATCAACAGTAAGTTATAATGTCAATCAACTCGACGATCAAACCAGTGAAGAAGAAGACTGGAGAACAAGTATAGTCAAATACTTGAAAAATGGGAAAAAACCAAACAACCCTTTTGAAGCTGCCAAGCTAATAAAGCGAGCCGCCAGATATACTCTGGTGGGCGAGCAACTCTACAAAAGGGGAATATCAATCCCATTTCTCAAGTGTTTGCCTAGGGGGCAAGGGCAAGCAGTACTTGAAGAGATACATGCTGGAGTATGTGGAAATCATACTGGGGGGCAAGCTTTGGCATACAAGACAATCAGACAAGGCTATTATTGGCCGACTTTACGTCAGGATGCAATCAAAAAAGCCAAAACTTGCCATCAATGTCAGATTTTTGCCCCAGGCATCCATACCCCGGCTCAGGAACTTGTGTCAGTATACAGCCCATGGCCTTTTGCAAGATGGGGGATGGACATCATTGGTCCTTTCCCGGCTGGAGTTGGAAATGTTCGATTCGCCGTCGTGGCAGTCGATTATTACACAAAATGGGCGGAAGCAGAGGCCATGGTGAATATAACACAGCAGAAGATGATCAACTTTATTTGGAAGAACATTGTCTGTCGTTTCGGAGTTCCACAGGCAATTGTGACAGACAATGGTCCACAGTTTGATGGACAAGAGTTGAGAGAATTCTGTACGAAGTGGGGGATCAAGAAACATTACTCCACACCTTATCATCCACAGTCGAATGGACAAGTTGAAGCCGTAAATAAAATCATAAAGCATACATTAAAAGTACGACTGGCGGAGAGTAAAAGCAGTTGGTCTACAGAACTTCCGGAAGTCTTATGGGCATACAGAGTTTCTCCCAGGTCGAGCACCGGAGAAACACCCTTTGCAATGGCTTTCGGAACAGAGGCTGTAATACCAATTGAGTTAAAGGCCACTACATTCAGGACGACCAACTTTGATGAACAGGCGAACAACTCTGCTCTAAATGCTAAATTGGATTTGCTCGAAGAAAAAAGATTGAATGCCGAGCTAAAAAATGCCACATACAAGCAGCGAGCAGAACGTTACTATAATTCCCATGTAAAAGTTAGGGAATTCAGAGTTGGAGATTTGGTTCTAAGAAAGTTGCTCGCCCAACCTCCAGGCGTATTGGGACCAACTTGGGAGGGCCCGTATCGTATAACAGAAAAATACGTCAATGGCGTGTACGATATTGAAGACATGGAAGACAAGTTGGCCCAATACTCCTGGAATGCCGTGCATCTAAAGAAGTACTATCAATAAAGTTGGGCGAACAAATGTCTTGAGGGGCAAGGGATGCGTATGAGTTGAAGGAAGGCTAAGAAGGCAGCTAAAAACTTGCCTAATTTTTTAAAATTTTCTCAAATATAGATTCAAAAGTTGCTCGGCACGTTGTATAGTCTGGTGCTAGTGCTTTTGGTTTTATAGATAGAGTTGCTCGGCAAAATATTATAAGCGAGCAAGTTTTAGTTTGTGTTTAAAGTTGTTCGTCAGATTGTATATAATAGTGATGGACAGTCTTATAACACTTGTAATTATTTTGCAATGTAAATATAATAGTTGTTCGTCAAAAGAGGAAAAGTCCAAAAGCTCGAGGTACAAGTCCATTCAAAGGTTGTTCGTTTTACAAATGAACAGAACCTAAGGACCAAAGCCACTTAAAGGTTGTTTGTTTTTTAAAATGAACAGAACCTAAGGCTAAACCCTGATTCCACTAAAGGCAAAGTTCAATTCGAACAAAAGCCCAATACTATATGTCATAATTGTAAAAGCATTGACAGAAATGTAAAGGCAATTGACATATATAAGAAAATGAGCGAACATGAGAAAGACATTTTCCATTAAAGAAAGGCATTAAGCCTCAAAAATAGTACAAGCTGGAAGCAGCCATTACAAGTACTACAAAAAAGGAGCGAGCAACTACTACAAAAGAAGAAAAGAAAAAAGTTAAGTCCTAAAACTACTGCTGGTCGGTGGGGGGAGGATCTTGAGGTTGCTCGGCAGAGGGGTCGACAATCATGTCCCGAGCAAGGTCTTCAGCCGCCTTATCCTCCGCTTCTTTAGCAATTTGCTCGTCCGTGGCAGCCGGTTCATCTTCTTGCTCGCCATCATCAACAATTGGTGGAGGATGAGTGATGGTGATGCTGGGGTCGAGTTTATCCAGTTTAACCCCTAGCACAGCCAAATCCGCCAATTGGATTTTAACGTTGTTCGGCGGAGGATAGTTCTCGAGGAACTCATTCAAATCCTTAGCCATCTCCTCCACCATCTCCTTGTAATCATAGGCATCAGCCGTACGGATGCTGTCCGCGTAGGCACAAATATATCCAAGGTTGGAGATGGGGCCGGTACGAGTTTGAACCTCCTCTTCAAGTTGCTCACGGGTGAAGAGGTTGGCTTCTACTTCCCGGAGACGAGCATTCTCCGCCTCAAGCTCAGCAATTCTTTGTTCGGCCGAAGTCAACCTCTTCTCTCCCTCACCGAGCAAAATCTCCTTGTCCCCAAGCAGGGCCTCTTTATCCTTCAGCTCTTTGGACATGGCCTGAATCTCTTCAAGGCGCTTGTGCTCAGCATCAATGTAAACATTGATCTGGTTGTTAAGGCGAGCAATCTTGGCCTCGTATTGGCTCACCAGGCCATCCTTTTCTTCAGTAAGCTGCCGAGCAGTATTCGCATATTGGCGAGCAGACTTTTCTTGCTCGGCAACTTGGGTGATTGCCCTCTGAGCAGTAACAAGGCCGTTGGCGACGAGCATCATCGAGAGATGGAGATTGTCCATTTGCCCCTGCTGAAGGATGGCCTTGTCCAGAGGACGCGTCCAGGCCCGGGCGACCAACTCCGTCGCCTTGCGAACATGTTCGCCAGGAATCTCCCTTATGTTTACGGGAGTCTTCGAGCAAGCGTACAGATGTACAACACTTGCTCGGCCGGGATAATCATCGGCACGGTATCTGCAAACAAAAAAGCAATTGATACTTAGAAAAATAAAAAAAAAATGGATGAAAGTTGTTCGGCAAGAGAGGATAGATACTTACTCGGCAAACTTCCGATCATCCCACCCTAGGAATGTAAGATCTTCTGGGCCACGGAGTGAGCCTACATCTTTGCTCGCTTTTCCCGACTTTTCCGTGGGCTCCCCAGAAGAATGCCTTATAACATCCTCTTCGTGGCGAGCATAACTTTCGCCCACCTTTTCTTTCCCCTTGCCAGGGACATCTCCGGCCAGTGGGGTCCCATCTGCCTTCTTAAGGCGCTTACCACCACGAGGTGGGGAGACGGGAGGAGACCGAATTTGAACTGGGGGGGCAGCCGGTCTTGGAACTTTGGCCCCCTCAGGCTTGTTCGACATGGCGAGCACAGCTTGGGGAGGGTCACCTCTTCTTTTCTTCCCTCTTGGTGGCCCCATTTCAAGGACCCTTTGCTCGAGAAGAGCGTAGCTTGGAGGGACGGCAACTGTTACTTGCTCGGCTAAAAAAAAAAAAAAAAATATAATATTAGGCGAGCAAGTTAAACAAAACATTGACGAACAAAACATTTGAACCGGAAGTTAGAAATCTTCATACCTGGGGGCACCTCAGCTTGAGCCTCCAGGTGGTGAGGATAGGTCAAGAGGCGAGCAGCTTTTTGACACCTTGATCGGCAAAGATAGTCAATAGTTCTATCTGCTCGATTACGGAGGCCGACCAGGCACGATGTAAACAGAAACTCGGAGCTCAACTCTTCTTCCGAATTCCACTTGGGTAGACGAGGGCCTGCGAACAAACAAAAAAAGTTAAATTAGAACAACTCTCCAAAGGCGAGCAAGAATTGAACTTACGTTTCAGTTTTCCATAGGCTGCTGGAGAATTTATTCGTCCAGGGCCGCCGTGTGGACCAGAAGATGCTCGCCAATCACCCCCAATCCAGAAGAAGTGCTGTTTCCAATCACGAATCTTGTTCGGCACCTCTTCCACCATTTTCAACCCAGTCCTGGCCTTGAGGTAGTGATAGCCATCTTCTCCTCGGGGGCAACTTGTGATTGTCATCAGGTAGTTGATCTCTTCCGCAGTGATCCGATCAACGTACCCCTCCAAAGCGAACAGGCACATAGAGCCTAAAAGGTTCATCCACCCAATTGGGGTAATTTGAGTGATAGCCAAGTTGGTCGCCTCTAAGAATCGACCAACAACAGGTGGAAGAGGTAACTTCAGCCCAGCAATCAAGGTGTGGATGTTGATCGCCGTGCACCCTGGAGGTGGGCGATCAGCTCTTTCCTTCCTCTGAGGTGCCCACATATGAATATCATATGGGATCTTATAGTCCTTCCGGATAGTATCCAGTTCATCTTCGCGAACAACACTCTTGATCTTGCTCGCCTGGTAATCAGTCTTCACCTTGTCCATTATTTGTCTTTGTGGACGAGGAAAGCTGTTCGCATACCTTTCAGCATATGCTCGCCATTCGAATAGGCGAGCAACCCCAGCCGGGATCTCACTTTCCCGCATCCTTGGGGATGGAAAATTGATACCCTCCAAAAACTCACGAGTAAGTTCGTTGGATTCTGGAACTTCAGTTTCGGCAGAAGAAGAGTTTTCGTCCAGATTGTTGTTCGCCACAACTATTAGCCCTCTTCCAGATGGGCCCGCACTGGTGTCCTCCACAGAACGAACAACAGAATCCACGTGAGCGTTCGACGCTGAAGAAACCTCAACTGGCTCTAGATCGCGAGCAACAATGGGAAAAAGGGGATCTAGGGTCTCCTCAGTTTTATTACTCGAATGCGAAGACATAAGAGGGAGAGGGAAAATCTGGGTAGTGACGGATATGACGGATATTGTTGCAGACGGCGGTGCTTTCCCGGAGAAGACGGTGGCGCTCGGATCCACACGGCGGCGATTGAATTTTCGAGAGAAAAAGTAGAGAAAAAGATAGAAAGAAGAAGGTAACTACCTGGGAATGAAGATTTGAAGCCAAATACTGAAGGACGGACGCCGAAAAACTTGAAATCGCCGGAGCACTGTAGCAAGAGGGAGAAAAGTGGGAAAATTTTCAGTTTTCCCACTATTTATACCCCAAGCAAAAACGGGGTCCCGGGCGTAATTTCCCGAAAATTCAGAGGTCAAATTGAGAGAAAACGGGGTAATTTCCAAACAAGTTCAAAAGTTGAAGGGCCTATAGCAATTATAGGGGCGCGTGGCCTCGGAGTTGCTCGCGCGTGAACGGCGCGCAATCATTGCGCTGGCGTCATCTTCGTAATCTTCCCAGACCTTGGGAAGACGAAACGGCAGACCATATGTTGCTCGCCCAGACCAATGATGTTCGTCCCAATCGTCATTATTTTGATATCCTAACTATAGTTGTTCGCCACAAAGTTGCTCGTTTGGTGTAACGTATAGTTAGGATAGGGGGCAATTGTTGATGGGCGAACAATTGTCAGTAAATGACGAACAAGGATTAAAGCTACAACGAGGATTATGAACCAAATCAAGGAAGATCAACAAAGAAAATCACGATTTGGGTGCATTAATCAATCTGGGGGGTGTATAAAGTGACGAACAACACTCCCGACGAACAACTAATAGGCGAACAGGTATTAAGGCCCGGGACCAAGAATGAGCCAACTGTGAAGTCATCAATGACGAACAACTTTATCAAACTATGATACAATAGATAGCCAAGGAAGAATGTACAAGTGAACAAAGGACAAAGATCCCAAAGCCAAGCTGGACAAAGGCATAAGGCGAACAACTTCCCAAGTACAACCTCAAGAGGCGAACAACTTTCGGTTGGAGAACCAACAAGATCCATCAAGCCGACCTAGGCGAACAACAGTGAGTCCGAGATAAGGACCAAAGAAGACTTTGTAACTAAGGTTCAGCTTGGATAAGATCAAAGGGACACATGTCAAGCATGCAGGCTAGGGAGACCAAGAGTCTTAGACACCTCATGCTTGCTAGTCTCTATAAATAGTTGTTCTCCAGCTTATTCATGTAATTTTCGAATTTCAGACAAAAAATACACACAAACACACTCAAACTCACACATACACGAAATAAGTCCAATTTCGACTACCGAATTTACAAATTCGATAAATCCAAACCCCGATTTACCATTTACGGTGGTAATCAATCACACGTTATTGATTGGTGACGTAAAAACGGATTAAAACAGCCACTAATCCTTACGATTAGATTCGTTCACCAACACCAGCTCCTTCGTACAACTTGCTTACAACAACCCTTCAAGGTGAAAAAGTTGATTATAAGATCCAACAAAAAAAAACTCCTAATGAGTATATAAACGTGAATGAACAAGGTGAGTGAGTGGAAGAGTTCGTGTGTGCTTTGTGTGCTCTCGCGCGACTCTTGTCTCTTGAACTAATCCAAGCACTCCTATTTATAGTTGTGAATTAACTAGCCGTTGGAAGCTAGAAATTCAAACAACCATAATTTGAGGAATATAATCAATCAAAGATTGATTATATGATTGATTAGTTGACTTTCAATCAAGCAATCAATCAATCAGATCCTCCATCAGTTGATACTCCAGATTGCCTTCTTCTCCATCAATGATCTCCAACATCTCCTTGTCTCCAGATAACATGCAGCCTCCATGTGAGTGAACTAATCTGTCTCCTCATCTGGTCAGGTCTTGTCTGGTCTGGTCTCACCTGGTCAGGTAACACTTCTGCTCTGGTCCTCATCTGGGAGAGGTCTTCTGGTGACTCCTCTGGCAGACTCCTCTGGTCAGGCTCCTCTGGTCAGACTCCTCTGGCCGGACTCCTCTGGACCTCATCTGCTCTGGTGACTCTTCTGCTCTGGACATCTCATCTGGTCATACCTCATCTGGTCATACCTCATCTGGTCACCTTCTCTGGTCACCTTCTCTGGTTCTGGTCACCTTCTCTGGTACCTTCTCTGGTCTGCACAGATTTCTTCCCCCTTAACCAAAGACCTATTCTAGACCAAGACTAATCTGTAGCTGACTAACAGGTTCAACTAGTCCTATTACAAGTTCTTGTTTTAACATCTTCAAAACATCTAATCTATATCCTAACAATTTCCCCCTTTTTGATGATGTTAAAACTGGAAGAACTTTAAATAAAACAAGACAAGAAAATATTGAAACATCTAAATAGAGATTCTAGCAGACTGGGTCAACTGATCTTCCCCCTCAAAGTATGCTCAGCTGATGTTGGGGCAAAACATCAGCTGGTCTTCTTGTGTATCTGCAGGCAATCAACTTTTTGGTACCCTTCTGGGTCCAGGGGGGTTAGCACAACATTTAGGAAGCCACAAGAATAGATCATCCCATTTTAAAATAGGTGGTCTTATCTTTCTTCCATACATATCAACAAAAACACACTGAACATAAGAAGCTTCGACATGGTTATTTCTTCTAGAGGCTCTTCTTCTCTTATGAGCTTGTCCAGTAGAAGAATTAACTTGTCTTAATGCAACAGTCTTGAAATTCTTTTGATAAGGATAAGTTTTACTAGAACCATCAAAGGTTCCAGGTGGTCTGGCAGATGACTTGAAAGTCCTCTGCAGGTGAGTAGAAGTCATCTGGTTCTGCCTCTTTTGAGAAGATCCAGACTGTCTTCTACTCTGCTGGCCTGGCTGAGGTCTTTCATTCTGGGTATAGCCCTTCTTAAAATTCCTCCTCTGCCTTTTGGGTTTTTGAGTTTTAGGACTCATCTGCCCATTAGGCTGAGTTGCCTGGTCAGCTGGCATTTTACCCTTATCAATAAAATTACTAGTCTGTTCTTCTTTCTGAACATGTGAGGATTCAGGTTTGGAATAACCAAGGCCTGTTTTATCATGCTCTCTTTGAGATGAGGCAGCTATGTGTGACACAGCATTGTTTGCTGTTGTCAGCTGCTCCAGTCTCATCTTGAGCTTGTCCTCACTATCTTTTACAATTTTGTTTTGATGGAAGAGTTCATCGAACTTAGCTTTCAGCAGAGTATATTCATTATCTTTCTCAATGTTTTCAGCAAGCAACTTTTCTATTAGCTTATTTTCTTCATCACATCTGGTTTTCAAGTCAGTGGACTCTTCTACCAGTGTTTGAACCTGTTCAGCTGGTAGATCAGTTGGGTTGCCAAAACATTGTGAAAGCTTCTGATTTTCTGCTTTCAACTTTATGTTCTCTTCTTCCAATTTTTGACAAAGTTGTATAGAGGTTTGGAGATCTAATAGCATCTTCTGCATATCAGACTCCTCTGATTGTTCAGAAAACGAAGAATAAGAAGAAGAAGAGGGAGTTCGATTGCATACCTCGTCTGTCATAAGACAAACCTCTTCGTCTGGTCCAAAATTTGATGATGAACCAGAAGTGGATACCTCATCTTCCTCATCTGCTATGCTTCTCTTCGAGTACCTCCTGGTGTCTCTTCTACTGCATCTCTTTGAGCCCATTTCTGCAAAATTTGTTAGCACAACAAATATTTGGGTTTCAAAAAAAATGGATCTGCCCTGGTGACCACCAAAATAATTTCAAAACAGTGGTCTGTAGGACACACTGCTCTGATACCACTTGTTGGTCCCAAAAAAGGTTATCCAGCGGAAAGCGTTTTGAGTTTATTTTTAATGAAAACCCAATTTATAAATTAAATACTAAAATTGAAATGCAGAAAACTAAATTGCAGAAAAGTAAAGAACACCGGATTTATAGTGGTTCGGACAACAAGTCCTACGTCCACTCTCCCTTTCTCCAAAGGGGACTTTCTCTCTCTCCAACCAACTTACTTACTCACTGGAATTTTCGAAGTACCAGCTCCTTCGTACAACTTGCTTACAACAACCCTTCAAGGAGAAAAAGTTGATTATAAGATCCAACAAAAAAAAACTCCTAATGAGTATATAAACGTGAATGAACAAGGTGAGTGAGTGGAAGAGTTCGTGTGTGCTTTGTGTGCTCTCGCGCGACTCTTGTCTCTTGAACTAATCCAAGCACTCCTATTTATAGTTGTGAATTAACTAGCCGTTGGAAGCTAGAAATTCAAACAACCATAATTGGAGGAATATAATCAATCAAAGATTGATTA
This sequence comes from Ballota nigra, assembly GCA_947034835.1. Classification (NCBI taxonomy): domain Eukaryota; kingdom Viridiplantae; phylum Streptophyta; class Magnoliopsida; order Lamiales; family Lamiaceae; genus Ballota; species Ballota nigra. Next base: position 74,179,747 of record OX344729.1, on the reverse strand, counting down.
TATGATTGATTAGTTGACTTTCAATCAAGCAATCAATCAATCAGATCCTCCATCAGTTGATACTCCAGATTGCCTTCTTCTCCATCAATGATCTCCAACATCTCCTTGTCTCCAGATAACACGCAGCCTCCATGTGAGTGAACTAATCTGTCTTTTCATCTGGTCAGGTCTTGTCTGGTCTGGTCTCATCTGGTCAGGTAACACTTCTGCTCTGGTCCTCATCTGGGAGAGGTCTTCTGGTGACTCCTCTGGCAGACTCCTCTGGTCAGGCTCCTCTGGTCAGGCTCCTCTGGCCGGACTCCTCTGGACCTCATCTGCTCTGGTGACTCTTCTGCTCTAGACATCTCATCTGGTCATACCTCATCTGGTCACCTCATCTGGTACCTTCTCTGGTCACCTTCTCTGGTTCTGGTCACCTTCTCTGGTACCTTCTCTGGTCTGCACAGATTTCTTCCCCCTTAACCAAAGACCTATTCTAGACCAAGACTAATATGTAGCTGACTAACAGGTTCAGCTAGTCCTATTACAAGTTCTTGTTTTAACATCTTCAAAATATCTAATCTATATCCTAACACTCGTTGTAGCACGAATTAACCTAACAAGAGCTACTAAACCTAATCAATCAATCTAATCAAGAAAAACACATTAATAGAAGCAATTGAACTACCTCAATAGCATAAGCAAAGCTCAATTAACATCATAGCACTAATTCCATCATAATTCAAACACCCAAAGCATTAGGGGATTAGCCCATGGCTAATCTAACACAATCAATAGATAAACAAACTAAAGAAATCAATAAACCCAAGAGGATCATCATAATAAAATTGCAATGAACCATAGATGAGAAAATTATACTAATTAATTGAAAGATAAAGGATAGAAGTCACCTATATAGAGTGATTACAACTTGGACTTTAAATTTTGCTCTTCAAATGCTAGCTAAATTACTCTAATAATTGAAAGAAAACTAAAATCTAACATTGAAGGTGAAATCTAACTAAATTGATGTGTGAGGTGTGTGTTATCTAAGGGAGTGTATGGTCATGTGTAAAATATGAGAAAAGTGGGTATTTATAGTGTGGAATGAGGAGGTTAGGACGAAATTGCAATTAAGTCCCTGAAAATCTTTAAAATCCCATTTTTAGCTTGCCAGCATTTCACTCGGCCAAACCCTTTCACTCGGCCGAGTGCTTACTCAACTCGGCCGAGTGCTTACTCAACTTGGCCAAGTGCTTTCCATTCTGCCCGAGTCATGCCTATTTCACCTCACTCGGCCAAAACTCTATTTGCTCGGCCGAGCATAAATCTAATTTGGCCGAGTGGATCTTCCAGAGACTTTACTTGGCCAGAACCCTCTTTGTTCGGCCGAGCATAAATCCAATTTGGCCGAGTGAGCTCTGTTTTGTCTCCTTCTTAATCTTTCTTGTCCAATCTTCATTCCTTCTTCAATTCTTCATCTTTTAACACCTAAAACACTTCATTTCTTGCAAAATAACAAAACATACATTTCTCGACAATTAAACACAAATAATCAAATTAATGTAAATAAATGCAAGAAACTTTATAAAATTAGACGAATTAAATGCACGAATTTCAAGCAATTTTCACTCTAATCAACCCCCCCCCCCCCCAAACTTAAAGTGTTGCTTCGTCCTCGAGCAATGAAAGAAATAGAATAAGTGGGAGGATTGCGAGAAATGAGTGTCAAAAAGATAAGTAACAATTGTCAAATTCTTTCAATCTAGTCAAACCTTTTAAGTACCAAAAATCAACTAGCAAGTTCACAAGTCATGTTCAAATCAATGCAAAATCAAGACTCAATCCACAATTTCCTCTCAAGTAAGTGTATCACCCATCACTCAAAAGTGTATCAAGACATTTATACCCTCAACAATCAATTCACACAAGTGCACTACCATAGGCTTGCCAATCATCTAAGTTCTCCACTACTTTCTAAGTGATCAATCCAAGAATCAATGAGGACTTTGAATTTGGTTGTAATGTTGGGCTCTTTGGTCAAGGTGGGAAAATTTGGATAAAGTGACTCGTAAACTAGTGGAGCGAGATATAAAGATGCATAGACACATCTAAAAAAAAATCTCAAGACAAAGTTGCAATTGATCAACTTGCAACTTAAAAAAAAAAAGTCATACTCCAACAATCCACTTGTCTCATTTTTCAAGCACATTCTTCACCATCAACCATCAAACACCTCTTTTGAACTTGAAACTCCAAATAGCTAAACAAGAGACAGTTTCTTCACAATTTTTTCTTTTCTCAAAGTAACTCATTCTTTTTCTTGTACAATTTTTTCACTCATCTTTTTCTCTTCTTTTTTTCAATCTTTTCACTTTCACACAAACACATCCACCAAATTTACATTAAAGCTCAACTCAACCTCACTACCCATGTTCAAGCTCCACTAGCTTATAGGAAAAATTAGGCTCACAAGATGGATAAATTGGCTAAATTTGTAGGTTGCCAAGAAAATAGGTCAATAGGCTCAAAAGGGCTAACTACGGAAAATTTTCATTTGGTGTGGAAAATTTGGCTAAGTGACTTTTCAAATCAAAGATGACCTCATATCACTTTAAAAAATTTCACACTTAATGTAGCCTCAAACAAGACAATTGGCAAGTTCTAGAGCACACAAGCATGAACAATACTCACAAGAAAGAAATTAGACCAAAATATTCCAGTTTAAATGCTCTAAAGCTCACGGGCTTGTCTCATCATGGATTGAGCACAAAATCAAGCATAATCATCACATAAACAAGTAAGCAAGCAAGTCTCAATCAATACCATCAAGCTCAACTAAATCTCAAAAACCAACCAATCACCATCTATTGATTCTTCAACACCAAGCCACGCAATCTTAACTCCAAGGAAATGTACTAAAAAATATATACAATAAGCCCACAATTAAGCACAAATTTTCAAAAATTGAGTGAAGTAAGTTGGTGCAAATGGAATTGTAAAACGAACATACCCCCCCCCCCAAACTTTTTCATTGCTAAGCAATTAAAAGTTTGGAAAAATAGTGCGACCATTAGATTTACAACCAACTACTCACCAAACAATTAACCACATTTTGAACAAACCACTTAAAAAGTCGATAATTAAGCTCACAAAACCCCTTACAAAACATTTCATCCTCAAATCTCAACATGTATATCAAATACTCGAATAAGCAAAACTCTACAAAAATGAGGCGTGCGCCTGTGCAATGTGTTGGAGTTATACGTGAAAGTATACTTTTACTTTGTATAACTCGTGTATCAAACACTCGTTTTATGAGAATGATTCTTTTATCAAATTTGCTTTAGATATGATTGAATGTTGAATTTCTATTGCAAACCGTTCAATATATGGTACTAGTTACATTGTAGTTAATGTGGTGATACCCGATCACGAAAGACAACATTAACGGTTTCCTTGTAACTAAATGTACATTTTCACGACCTAGGTGGAATTGAACAATCCGCCGTGAAAGGTCGATGTGTAAGGCTCAGATTGGTCTGTCTTGACTAAGAGATTGCACTAGCATATTTAGTATGTGTTGAAGAGGACCTACAGCGAGGATAAATTCTTTTGTTCTAAAAGGTGAAGAATTAGACCTCAATGGTTGTTGATTTCTTAATCTCCGTCCCTTAAATAGAACCGTGTGTGCTTAATGGTTACTGCTTTGATTCATGTTGGGTGAGAATCATTGTGACTTCGAACTTTGTGTCTTGGGCAGTAATATTAATCATACGACGGTTGCTAAGATTTAATACGGAGAAACGCATGCGAGTACGGCTCGTGTGATTAGTCCCCTTGGTGGGATCAAAAGTTTTATCGTACCAAATCTTGCAAGTGAAGAATCAGTTTCTTCAGTACGGATAATAATGTTGAACTGTCTTTACTCCAAGGTGAAATATATTAATTAATTTAGAGCTATTCAGAAGCTTAATTAATTAATGGACTTGATAATCTTAAACGCGGGAAATAATAACCGGGAGCCCATATTATCGTAATATGGATTAAGAAGGATAGTGCAATATTAATTTATTAGTGGTAATAATTAATATTAATGGATTGAATTATATTGGGGATCAATATTGAAATTCAGAAGTCCATTAGGAGGTCCAATCTTAATTCTCCTTAAAGGTCCCTCAAGTAGCCCATTAAGTAGCCCAATAATGATAAGGTGATTAAAATAAAAAGATAATATTATGCTGATTTTATCCTCTTATTTTCGAAAATTAGGAATATTAGGATAGAAAAAATTTTGTTGATTTTCTTGGAAAGATATTATGGAGGATAAGTATTCTTGGAATACAAGATAATCTCATATATTCAAGAAGATCCAAATCTTGGATTCTTTTCTAGTTATTTTCGAAAATTGCCCAATAATAAGGAGTGTGAGATTTTTGTGGAATATTTTATTAAGGAGAAAATAATATATGGGATATATTCAAGATTTCTTAGAGGCTAAGAAAAGATTTTCTCCACCCCTAAAATATTCAAAAAATTCGGCCACTACAATTATAAATAGGGGATGATTATTTCATCCCCAAGTACATAATTCCATGTGTTGGAAAAATCAAGAGCATAGATATTTTTCTTCCTTAGTTATTTAAATTGTTCGATAGCATCTCCCACCGGTGATCGAACAAGGTGAAAGGGAATACTTGAGAAGGCTTTTGGGTTGATAAAGCGAGATCGTGATAGTCCCGTTTATTCAAAGGCCAAGTCTACAAGAGGTACGTAAGTCACATAAATTCTTGTTTATTCCGCCTAGATTTTATGTGAATTAATTCAACATGCATGATGATAAATTAGTTGTTGGAATTATTATTTAAATTAATTAGGATTAATTCATGCTAGTAATAATTGTATTTAAATTCGTATTTAAATTTCATCCCGAATAGATTCCGGGCACCCTATTTTTCCCAACAACTGGTATCAGAGCCACGGTTTCGGGCTCTGATCTTTAAATTGGAATTTAAATTGTTAAACATTAAATTGAAATTGGATATTAGAATTGCCAGATCTTTTTTGCAGGTATCCAATTGTCATGGTTTTAATGTTGTTATTTTTTTCATGCGTGTGAATTAATTATTTTTTAATTCGATTCGTTCGAATTCATTTTTCTCGTGAGAAAATCCACGAGTAGATTAGTTGTTTTTATTTTGATTCGATTATTGTAATAGACTAGTCTAGATCTAGTATTTATTTTTTTGTAAAATAAATTGTAAACGGATCGTGACGAAGAACGAAGAATTAAAAACGACGTACCTGGATGACGCATGCGTGCGTGGCGCATGCATGGACGTGAAATCGTGCATGGGGTAAAGAAAAACGAGAACGAACGTCGAAACCCGGCGTACGGGGTGCACGGCGCACGACCCGTGCGCGACGGGTGGCCGGCAGCGTGCAGGCGCGCGCGCGCGCCTCGGGCGCGGCCTGCAGCACCTCGGCACCTCGCGTGCAGCGCCTCGGCGCGCCTCAGCATGCAGCACCTCGGCGCGCCTCAGCACGCAGCACCTCGGTTGCTTGGCCGAGAGGCGTGCGGGCCCACTCCGTGGGCCGATGCGCGCCGTATCTCGGGCCGTGGAATTTTTTGGTTCTCCTTTTTCTTTCGTGTGATTTTAAACGTCGTCCCGAACCCCAAATGATGTTGTTTTTGATGATGTGTTGCTGTTCGAGTGGGAGCGTGTCGAGACGAATGTCGGAAAACAACAAGGACGATTTTTCGCATCAAGACGTGAAGAAATTAAACCGTGACAATTGGATTTGAGTGCTCCAATGCAAAAATTACTAAGTATGTTTAATTTAATTGCAATTTTATTCCGGATATTAAAATTGGATTAATTTGGCCTCCATAATTTATTTATTTGTGAAGTTCTTTTGGAATACATTTCCCCCTCGGATCGGCCAAAAGAACGGATTTCACATGAATAAATTCCGAAAGGATGATTGTGGATTATTACTAGTGGCGGTATTGACCCTCACCACGAGTGGCTTGCTCAAAGCAAAATAATAATTCTGTATTTAATTATGGTTATGTTGGGATATGTTTAGTTTTGATAATTTTCCAAAACAACATGTAATAGGTTTGAAAGCAGTCAGGATAGTATCATTAGTGTTGGGAAAATGTATAAGACTTGTTTTGATTAGATGCCAACATGTCCCTCCTAAGTTGATTTGTAAGTAAAATTATTCAGTAGAGTTAATGTTTAGTTCAACAGTTCAAAGTGTTAAGAACTGGAGTACAGTTAGTAATAACTAGAGTGTATTTTAGTATGAAGTCTGCTGAAGATGAAGTCCGCTGAAGACTAAGTGATCTGAGAAAGAAGTCTAAGTCTTGAATGTTTTCTAAGTACATTCTCACTAAAGACTAAATCTATCAGTAGAGGACGAAGGTCCACTGATAAAGAAACTAACTAGTACATTGAATGCTAAACATATTTAAAGCTGTTAGTTAATCTGGTTGGAACAAGGCAAAATGAATTTCAGTGAAGCTTACAATAAATGAAGGAATAAGAAGGTTCTCTCAGAGGAGTTCCACCTTAATGCAAGACAAGAACCTGGGCATACAGACTTAAGGTCCAATGAAAAGATGACACGTCAGTGTACTTTACTGACAGCCGACCTGCCCCAGCCTGACAAGTACCAAAAGTCTTTCACCTAGCAATCTACAGAAAGTTGGTGAACAGCATGGTTTTGCAGCCGTTTCTTGACAAGACTTAAAGCTTCAAATAGAGCCGTTTGAACCAATCAGATACAAGAAGACTTACTTGAGAAGATTCAAATCCAACGGGAAGATTTTCAAGGAAGCCTATAAATACAGAAGGACGTGCACATTTACAAGTACGGGAAACTCACAAGATCAAAGCTATCTCTACATTCATAACCATCTAGAAGCACTCGAAATTATCATTGTTTCCCAAGTGTTTCACAGTTGTAGAGAGCCTAACAAACCTTCTGTAACCAAGCTTAAAAGCTATATCCAAATCTTAGAAAGAGATAATCCAATCCTAAGCATTGAGCTAAACCTGTAAGGATTATCTCAAAATAGTTGGAACCAAAACCCTACTCAGTGTTTAGGTTGAGAGCTAGTGTTAAGTGGTGTTTGTAAGCTGATTGTTGTATCAGTCTGAAAGCTGGTTTGTTTTGGGAACTAGGACCTGGAATTTCCTAGTGATCAACCATCCTAAGAGATGAGAAGTTGATCAGTGCACCTTGGCACTATAACACAAGGAATTCCAAGTGAAAGGAATTCTCCTGTTTGATCAGGCCAGTGGACGTAGGAGATTTATCTCTAAACCACTTTACATCTTGTGTACTTACATTCTGCTATTTCATAAGTGTGTGTTAATCTCAAGTTTATCAAAGTAAAACGAGTTTTCTAAAGGGCTCACTAATCCGCATCTGAAAGCTAATTAGATAGTAGTTCAACTGAAAGTCTTGTGCTTTCAGTGGAGGTATTATCTCAGTAAGCTTTCACAGAGTAACTCTCAGCAGACCTCAAGTCCACTGACGAGCTATTGTCTTAAGTAACCTGATAAGTTTTGAAGAATTTTTAATTTGTAACCACAGGTGTATTCCCCCCCCCCCATACACCTGTTTACTCATTTCGGGACCAACAATTGGTATCAGAGTCGTGGTTCAAAAGACCATTGTTCTAAGTATACCTTGTGCGTAAAGGTATTTTTTTAAGGTCACCTGAATTGATCTTTTGATAAACTTGCTTTTATACTATGGCTGACAACACAGCTAGGGTTGCACCACCAGCAGAGAACAACATGGGAGTTAATCCCTTGAACCATATGTCTCATCACAAGCTTCCACAATTCTCAGTGGAAAACTATGATTTCTGGAAGATCAGAATGAGAGCTCATCTTGCCTGTGTGCATGATGAAATGTTAAGGGTTATTACTAAAGGTCCATTTGTGTTTATGACACCTAACCCTAGAACTACAGCTGAAACTATTGCAGATCCTAGAGAAGAATGGCCCAAAGATGAAGATAATTTCACTGCAGATGAGAGGAGAAGAAACAACCTCAACTTCATTGCCATGAACATTCTCTACACCACTATTCTAGATTCTGTAATGGGAAGAGTGATCCACTGCAAGACAGCAAAGGAACTATGGGACACTCTTGCTCTCATGTGTGAAGGAACTGACAAGATAAAAGAGAACAAACTTTCAGTAGCTGTTCAAAAATATGAGCAGTTCACCATGTAGTCCACTGAGACCATAGACCAGCTTGATGGGAGGTTCACTGACATCATGAATGAGATAAATTCTCTGGGAAATGTCTACACCAAAAGAGAAGTTGCCTTAAAGATCCTGAGAGGTCTAACCTCAAGATGGGATGTGTACTCTGTGATGATGCAGAATACCAAGGATCTATCCAGCATGTCTATGCAACAGGTATTCTCTGAACTTAAGGCTTATGAGTTTGATCTGAACAGGAAAATGGCTCCTGATGAGACCTCAGCTGAGAAGGGAGTTGCCTTCAAAGCTAAGGAGTCTGAGCCAAAATCCCCAAAGCCTCAGAAGAGTACAAAGGCAAGTAAGTCTCAAAGCAAGGCTGAGATGCAGGAGGAACTCAGCCTCATGGCTAGAAGGTTTGAACAACTTAACTGCCACTTTGGCAAATATAAGAGATTTTACAGGGATAACAGAGAAGGTAGAAGTTATCCACAAAAGACTACCAGAGAAGGAGAGAAAAGCTCATCTGAGCTGGAAAAGAAGAAGGAATACAAGAATTACACCAAGGCTGAAGGATCATCATCAAAGACCAAAGAGTCCACTGAGGAAAAGAATGATGATGCCAACAGGTGTTTTCAGTGCAAAAAGATTGGGCACTTTCAATATGACTGTCCTCAACTGAGCACAAAAGAAAGAAGAGAAAGGCAAGCAAAAAGAGACAGAAGATATGGAGAAAGGAAAGCCATGATGGCAGGGGATGTTGATGAAAACCTGGAGTCACCTGATGAACTGTTCTCTGACAGCAGTGAAGATGACATGTGCCTCATGGCAAGAGAAGAACCAGAGGTACAATCTAAACCATCCATTTCTCTAGAACACACACCTGAGCTAAGCTCAGAGTCAACTGAGGAACTCAATCTTCAGTCCGCCTTGGAACAATTGATGATTGATTTCTCAAGGTTGCAAGAAGCAAGTTTCTGTCTTCAAGATGAGAACAAACAACTCTTGAGTGAAAACTCCAAGTTAATTGAGTCTGGGAATCAAGCAGATCTGAACCCAGCCAAATCTACCATTGAACTGACAAAAGAGGTGGAAACCCTCAGAAGTCAAGGAAATGGTAGAGATCAACTGATAAAAGATCTCAATGAATCTAAGACAAAGTTAACTGAAGAGAATTTAAAATTGGTAAGCCGAATAAAGGATTTTCTCCTGAAAATTGATGTCTTACAAAAATCTGAAGAGACTTTGTTAAAAAGGATTGATGCTCTAAACAAACCCTCTCTTGCCATAGAGGAGATCCAAAATTTTCAAACCAATCCAAATAACAAGTGTGGGATAGGCTTTATTCCAAAACCTTCAGAAGGTCCTCTGAGTGTTGCTTTTTCAAGTGGCACAAAGAGAGTTTTTGTCAAGTCTGTGACATTTCAACCACAGACTGTGGATAAAGGAAAAAGACCAGCTGAGATCACTCAAAAGAAAAGTCAATCTAAGCCAAAACCAAATGGAAAGGCTCAGGTGACTTATCAAACTAGATCTCAGCAGAGGTACTATCAGCCAAGGTCTTCACAGATGAAGCAACCTCAGCTGAGAACACCCAGGCATGAGCAGTCCTCAAGGAATGACTCATATGAAAGACCTAGTCCTTTTGTGCCTAAAGGAAAAGGTCCTTCATACCTTTATCAACAAAAACCAAGACCAGGTGCACCCAAGCCAAAGAGAAAGAATGTGAAGAAGGTTCCTGTTCCTTCAAAGGCTGACACCCATAGAAAGTTTACTCCCAAGGCACCTAGGGAGATAACAATCTATGTAGATGTTTATGGGAGACAAATTAGCCAATCTAAAGTGATTAGAACTGTGAGGCAAATTTGGATTCCGAAAGGTACAACTAACCTTGTAGGACCCAACACCAAATGGGTACCTAAAGCTTGATCTGTGATTGCAGGGCTCAGTGGACCTCAACAAAGGAGAAGCTCTTATATCATCAGTCTGGTACTTGGACAGTGGATGTTCTAGGCACATGACTGGCAACAAAGATCTCCTGACAGAATTTGTTGAGAAGGAAGGTCCACAAGTCACTTTTGGTGACAACTCTCAAGGAGCCACTAGAGGTTATGGTACTTTAATTATTGGCTCAGTAAGAGTAAGCAATGTATCCTTTGTCAGTGGACTTAAGCACAATCTTCTGTCCATAAGTCAATTTTTTGATAAAGGATACAGTGTTGAATTTTCATGTAACCTGTGTTTTGTTAAGAATGTATCTTCACAACAGGTATTACTAACTGGGTCAAGAAAGGGAAATATCTATCTTGCAGATTGGAAGTCTTGCACACCAAATGCATGTCTTATTGCTAAGAGCTCAACTGACACTAATTGGTTGTGGCACAAAAGGCTAAGTCATCTGAACTTCAAGATGATGAACATGATAGCAAGACATGGACTGGTAGAAGGAATGCCAAATGAAGTTTACAACAAAGAACATATCTGTAAAGCCTGTCAGGAGGGGAAGCAAGTAAAGGCATCTTTCAAAAGCAAAGTAGCAACCTCTACTGACAGAGTACTTCAACTATTACATATGAATCTTTTTGGTCCAGTAACCCCTGTAAGTATCAATGGAAGAAAATATACACTTGTTGTTGTAGATGACTTCTCCAGGTACACATGGGTGATATTCCTTGCAAGCAAAAAGGAGACTCAACTGAGACTGCCAGAGCTCCTGAAGAAAGTTAGCAATGAAAAGAGCCTGAACATTGTAAAGATAAGATCAGATAAAGGCACTGAATTCATAAATTCTATTATATCCGATTATTGCAAAGAATTAGGTATTTCACATGAGACATCAGCTGCAAGAACTCCACAACAAAATGGAGTAGCTGAAAGAAGAAATAGGACTCTCAAGGAGGCAGCAAGGACAATGTTAGCTGAAGCTCAGGTTCCTAAAAGATTCTGGGCTGAAGCTATTAATACTGCCTGCCACACTCAAAACAGATCCATGGTAACCAAACATCAAGGAAAAACTCCATATGAGTTATGGAATGGCAGAAAGCCACAGGTATCTTACTTTCATATTTTTGGTTGCAAGTGTTTCATTCACAACAATGGGAAAACTCAACTGAAAGCTTTTGATAGCAAAGCTGATGAAGGAATTTTCTTAGGATATTCCCAAATCAGTAGAGCTTTCAAAGTTTACAACTGTAGAACTCTTGTTGTGGAAGAAACACCTCATGTGGTATTTGATGAATCTACCTTTGAGTCCAGAAGTAAGGAGAATGAGGATGTGATAAGCAAAAGGCTAACTAGACTGAGTATCAAATCAAAGGATATCCTGAGAATTGTGTTGATACATTCATCCCAACTTGGGACAACCTCAATGATCAATAATTCAAAGAGGACACTCAAAATTAGACCACTCCTCAAAACTCACCTGAGAGCCCTCCTGAAGATGTAACTGAACTGATGAACACCATCCCAGTTCAAGAGGTAACCGATGTCAATGAAGATGTGGTCACAGCTGAGACATTCACTGAATCCATCATTCAAGGGGGAACCAATGAAATTACCATTGAGAATGAAAATACCTTGAATGATGACTCAGGACTTCAACCCTCTGTCTTATTTCCTGAATTTGATTTCATTCCAATATCTAGTGACTCAACTTCAGAAGAGTTAAACTCTACTGAAGGGCATCAGCCTAGGAGAACTTGGCTCTCAGATCACCCTGTTGAGCAAATCCTAGGTGATCCTACCTCAGGAGTCAAAACTAGAAGTTTTCATGGTGAAAGTACTTTGTTTTGTTGTTTCTTATCAAACCAGGAACCAAGTTCCATAGCAGAAGCACTTCAAGATTCCAACTGGATTATTGCCATGCAAGAAGAGCTCAACCAGTTCACAAGGAATCAAGTATGGGAGTTGGTGGACAGACCATATCACTGCAATGTGATAGGAACCAAGTGGGTATTCAAGAACAAGAAGGATGAGAATGATATCATAGTCAGAAACAAGGCCAGACTAGTTGCAAAGGGCTACTCTCAAGTTGAAGGATTTGACTATGATGAAACATTTGCTCCAGTAGCCAGATTGGAGGCAATAAGGTTATTTCTTGCATATGCTGCTCACAAGAAATTCAAGGTGTACCAGATGGATGTTAAAAGTGCCTTCCTGAATGAAGTACTCAATAAAGAGGTCTATGTGGAGCAATCCCCAGGTTTTGAAGAAAGTCACAAAGTATATAGACTGAGGAAAGCTCTATATGGACTGAAACAGGCTCCAAGAGCTTGGTATGATACTTTGTCACAATTCCTTTTGGATCATGGTTTTATCAAAGGGAGAGTTGATAGAACACTTTTCAGAATCACAAAAGGAGAGGACACATTGCTGGTTCAAATTTATGTGGATGATATCATTTTTGGATGTCCTAACCAAGTCCTCTGTGAGAAATTTTCTCAACTGATGAAAGGAAAGTTTGAGATGTCTATGATGGGAGAAATGAATTTCTTCCTAGGACTTCAAGTCAAGCAGTCCACTGAAGGAATCTTCATCAACCAAGCCAAATACACAAGGGAGCTGATCAACAAGTTTGGATGCCAGACCAGCAAGGTTGCAAGAGTTCCACTCAACACCAACACCAAAATGGAACCAGATGAGGATGGAGAATCAGTAGACCAGACTTCCTACAGAGCCATTATTGGATCTCTACTGTATCTCACAGCAAGCAGGCCTGATATCACATTTGCAGTTGGCATTTGTGCTAGATATCAAGCAAATCCCAAGAAAAGTCACCTGGAAGCTGCCAAGAGAATTCTCAAATATCTTAAGGGTACTGTGAATATGGGATTGTGGTATCCCTCAGATGACAATCTAGAACTCACAGGATACTCAGATGCTGACTATGGTGGATGCAGAATTGATAGAAAATCAACCTCAGGCACTTGTCAATTCTTGGGAAGTAAACTGAATTCTTGGTTTTCCAAGAAACAAAATTCAGTAGCCACAAGCACTACTGAAGCTGAGTATATGGCAGCTGGAAGTTGTTGTGCTCAAATTCTTTGGCTAAGACAACAACTGAGAGATTACAACATCTTTGCCAATGAAGTCCCTATTTTCTGTGACAAAAATAGTGCAATTGCTATTTCAGAAAATCCAGTTCTCCACACAAGATGCAAACATGTGGATATAAGGCATCACTTCATCAGAGATCATGTGGAGAAGAAGGACATCAAAATGCTCAAAATCCACACTGACAAGCAGAAGGCAGATATCTTCACTAAACCTTTGGCTGAAGCAAGGTTTCAAGAGTTGTCAGTAGAGCTTGGACTCCTAGATCCAGGGGAGTTAAGAAAGGATTGAATCTCAGTAGAGTTACCTTCAACTCAGTGGAGGTTCATACTCAGAAGAGGATCTTCTCTCAGAAGAAGCTCCTCATCTCAGAAGAGGCCTTAATATCAGACGTGGTCAAACCTCAGTGGAGGTCAAAAGCTTGTTACTTATATTATTTCAAATTTAAAGCCTCTTAGTTTTTAAAGAATATATTTGTTTTCAAAAACTTACTAATGAGTGCTTTCTGGGAAATTAAATCTTTCTTCACTGTTCCAAAGAGATTTTGGTATAGCAAGCATTTAATACGCGTGGTACAAGTCAGACATGCTTTTTCAATTACCTATCTCACGCGCCCTAAAAGCCGGATGATGTGACCTTCCGGCTACCAACTTTTTCAATCCATACCATTCATTTTAGGCGGTTCTTTTCTAACCGTCAAGATTTCTTAAAAACTCCCCACAAAACCTTGCAACTACCCACGATCTCAAACACGATCAATCTCAGGCGTTGATCTCTTTGTTCAATCTCACCATTCATTACTCATATAAAAACCCCAAACGTTCACTCGTAAACCTTTTCGAACACATCTTCTAAGAAACACTTACTATCTCTTCAATCCTTTTCTGCAAATTTTTCTCAAAATCATGGCCAGAATTAACCTAGGGTTTTTGAACAACAAAGAAAATTTCTGGTACGAACCAATAATCCTTTTCAATAACCCAGAAATTGAAACAAAACCAGAGTTCTCTCACATCAAGGAGGCTTTGGAAATGGTCAAAGCCGCTGGCTTAGAAAAATTTCTATCAGTACATCCGGAGTACTGCTATGATAGACAAGTTCTTGAATTTTTCTACAACATCTCCAACTCAGACTCGAGAATCAAATCGTGTCTATTTGTACAAAGGAAGAAGAAGGTGATGAGAGATGATATGGAGGTTGTTGAGCACCAGAAGATAAGGAAGGAGATTAGGATAAGTGGAGATGATCTGAAGGATTTATTTAAACTCCCATCTGAAGGCCCAAATCCAGATACTTGCATCTTGGATAAGGAGGAGGAATGGGTCTACACCATCATGGAGAAGAAAGGGAAATACAGTCCCACTATGAACAGAAGCCTACTATTACCAGCATACAATGTCCTCTGTGAGATTGTTGGTAAATGTATCTTGGGAAACCAAGGAAGTACTGAGCAAGTGAGCAAGCCGAAGCTAAGATTGATGAAGGCAATTATTGAGAGCAAGGAGAAGCCATACGATTGGCAGTAGTTCTTTTTGAGAACTTTGAACAGGGAACACTCAAAATTTCAGGCTGACAAAACTCCCCAGTTGGCAAGTAAGCTGAATTTTGCCACTAAAATTTCTTATTTAATTGAGAATGTGGATGTGGGAGTAGACTGGTTAAAAGAGAGGAAATGGAGTAACTTGAAGACCTTATTCAAGTCGGGAAAAACTCTGAAAACAAGAATGCTCAAGCCTGCTGAGGAAAGCCCAGAGGCAGTTGAGGAAGAAGAGGCCAACCCCACTGAAGGGAAGAAGACCAAGCTCAAAAGGAGGCTGGTCAAATTAAGTGACAAGATGGCTCAGCACAAGGAGGCCGAGGCAGTGAAAGCCTCTAAGAAGGAAAGAAGGAGGTCATCTGAGGCAGAGCAGGAGAGTGCCTCAAAGAAAGTCAGGATCACCAACTCAACTGATGAATCTTCATCAGGTAACCCTGACTCATCTCCCAACATCATATCAACTGAGTCTGACTCAGATGTCCCTGCACCTACCCCCATCAAACCTAAAATCACTAAACCTCGCACCCCTGCTGCCAAAACCAAACGCATCTCCAAAATAACTCACACTCAAACCCCCACTGATGGCTCTCAAAAGCCAGCAAGTGGATCCCAAACTGAAACCCCCACTGAACCCATCTCCACCCCAACTGAAACCACCCCATCAAACCCTACTGAACCCATTCCCTCAACCCCATCTGAACCCACATCATCAACCCCCACTGACCAAAACCCTACCTCACCTGACACTCAAACCTCATCTGAGTTGAACCCTCCTGAAATTCATCCAACTCAACTGGAGTCTATCCCAGAAGAGCCAACAGAAAGTAGATCCCCTACCCCTTCCCTTCCTTCAGACGATGAAGAAGAGTACTCTTTCCTTGATACTCTCAAGGATGAAGTTGCATACTCTTTAGAGTCTAAGTACCCTGAGCTTGATGGGTACCCAACCCTAAAAGCTTTATTCTTGAGGCTGAGACTCCTTGTCCAGCTCAAAGATAGGAGGCTAGGAGAAATTCTACTGGCAGTCAAAGGCAGCAATGCTGATGATTGGAAGAAGGAGGAGATGGAGGTGTTGCAGTTTGCAGGGATGACCAAAACCAGACTTTTCTGTGATGAGAAAATTTTTGAGAGTCTGGTGATGGAGAAGATAGCTGAGGCTAAGAAGGCAACTGAGGTGGAGAGGGCTGATGTTGGTGAGCAAGAGAAGTCAGCTGAGGTGTTAGCTGAAGGAGAGGAGGTGAAGGAGAAAGAGGAAGAGAAAGAAGAAAATATACAAGGAGGAGGGACCTCACCAAGGCAAGGTGATGGTGAGGTAGCCAAGGATGTATCCAAGGTAAGGGATACTGAGGCTCAAAATTTACCACAGGAGAGTCCAGTAGAGGTGTCTACTGAGATTCTCCCACAACAGCCCTCAGTGGTGGCTTTAGAGTCAACTGAGGTGACTGGAATCGAAGGAGTTGAAAAGAAAAGAAAAAAAGCCGAGGGTGCTGAGAAAGATGTTGAAATCACTGGAGTTGTGAGTGGTCAAATAAAAGCAATCATCCCTGTAAAGGGTGAATTGGCTGAAAAACAAATAGTTGAAAAAGAGAGTGATGAGAGAAGTAAGATGAGTGAGGAGGAGGGAGTTCCAATGGAGTTAGAAGCTACAGGTGCCTTAGGTGGTGAGGTTGAGGGAGGACAAACTAACACTGTCTTAAATACAGGTACTCAAACTGATGAGATCCCCCCAGTCCAGGTCAACCTAACTCCCCTGAAGGATGAAGTGCTTAAACTTCAAGAAGAAAGAATCCCTGCTCTTGAAACTCAGCTGAGAGATGTCCAAGAGGAGGTGGACGAAATGGTCATCCTCTCAGATCACATTGACGAACTCATGGAGTCCACAACTACATCACTCCAGAATCTCACACTTAAAATTGAAGACTCTCAGCAGATGGTGATTGATGTAGTTGAGGGGCAAAGTGTGCTAATCATTGAAGCCCTGAAGAAGCTGGAGGAAACTGAAGAAGAGGCCAGAGCCAAATTCCTCAAAGACTCAGTAGAGAACGTTTCCATCAACCTGAAGTCATCAGTGGAGGCCTTCTCAACTGACCTTCTTGGAAAGGTTGAAGGATTATGGAACTCGAAGATGTCTGAATTCGAGGCCAAGCATGCTGAGCTGGGAGCCAAACTGGGAGAAGTACTAAAGAAGGCAGCTGAGGATTTCCCAACTCAAGAGAAGACTGATGTGCTTATCAATGAAAAGCTTACGCAGTTTGTTCAATTTGGGCAGACTGCTGGGGCTACTTTAGAAAGGCTTGAGGAAGAGGTAGATCACTGCTCAACTGAGCTGAAGGCATTGACACATGATCAACTGAAGCTCAACATCACAGTGGCTGAGTGTATGATTAATGCCGGAAAGGGGGAAAAGAGGATAAGTGCGAAGGACATGAAGGCTGATCCCAAGAATAAAATGAACACTATCCTTGAAACCCCTGATTTCGAAAAAGGCCAACAGGTGAAGAGCACCCTGAAGAAAGTTGATGCTGAGGCCCAGAGGCTGGTTGGAGAAAAGAAGGGCAAGGAGACATCATCAGAAGACCTTTCAAAGTTCAAAGAAGCTCATCTGAAAGAGAAGGAAGAGAGAGCTGCAAAGAAGGGGGAACCTGCAAAGAGGAAGGCATCTGAAACTCTCTCAGCAGAGGTTGCTAAAAAGACAAGAACCTCAGGGAGGTTGGCAGCTAAGTCCACAACCTCTACTGATGAAGTTCAGGTACTTCCTATTCTCAACCCTGAACCCTTATCTTCTGAACCTCCCAAGTCTGCACCTACCAAAGTCACAGAGCTCGCTGAGCTAATTAAAGAGGCTGGAGGTATGAATGAGAGAGCAAGGAAGCTAACAGCCCAGCAGCAGGAGAGGAGAGATAAGGTGGTTGATAAGATAGAGACCATTGCAGAGCTGGCTGAGAGGAAAAGAAAGGAGAGGCTAGCCACATTTGATAAAACTACTTCTAAGAAGTTCAGAAGTGGTTATCTTAAGTGGGCTGCCAAACTGAAGAAAGACAAGATCACACCTTCTCAAAACAGATTCCCTCACCATGATGCCTGGGTTCCTAAGAAACTCAATGATGCTTGGGAGACTGCAAAAAGGGAATTCGTTTATTCCTTTTATGTCAGTGGAGAGTTAGGAAGGGACAATGCACAAGAAGTCTTCAACTCATGGTTGTTTGATGCCTATCCCAAACTCTATCCTGAGATCAGTGGTGCTTGGAATGATGCCTTCCCTGATCATGCTCTGAAGGCCCCTGAGCCAATCACCTACTGGCCTCCTCAAGATGCAACAGGAGCTGTTGATAGAGAAAGGATAACTGAAGAGTGGACATCTTTATGTGAGCATCTTGGTCTCAAAGGACATTCCAAGGAAATGATGGAAAGGAAGAATGAGCTGAAGATCAGAGTCTTCAAACAATATGGACTTGAACCTTTGTTTGAGTCCATCTGAGAATGTTGTATCTTTTGCTGGGCATTTGTTTATAAGTCCCAGGTGTGTTTTTAGTTTGAAACTTTTTGATAAGTAGACTTCATGTAAAATGTACTTCATCCTTTTGTCAATGAAATGAACTCTACTGATGCTTGCCCAAGATAATATCTCATTATCATTTAGGCTTATGTACTTGAATGTTTTTACTTACAAAATCTGTGAACTTTGAATGTCATCTGAAGAACCTCATCTGGAAGAAGATATGTAATAAGATAGGTTCCGGCATAATCAAAAAGGGGGAAATTATTGGGAAAATGTATAAGACTTGTTTTGATTAGATGCCAACATGTCCCTCCTAAGTTGATTTGTAAGTAAAATTATTAAGTAGAGTTAATTTTTAGTTCAACAGTTCAAAGTGTTAAGAACTAGAGTACAGTTAGTAATAACTAGAGTGTATTTTAGTATGAAGTCTGCTGAAGATGAAGTCCGCTGAAGTGAAGTCCGCTGAAGACTAAGTGATCTGAGAAAGAAGTCTAAGTCTTGAATGTTTTCTAAGTACATTCTCACTAAAGACTAAATCTATCAGTAGAGGACGAAGGTCCACTGATAAAGAAACTAACAAGTACATTGAATGCTAAACATATTTAAAGCTGTTAGTTAATCTGGTTGGAACAAGGCAAAATGAATTTCAGTGAAGCTTACAATAAATGAAGGAATAAGAAGGTTCTCTCAGAGGAGTTCCACCTTAAAGCAAGACAAGAACCTGGGCATACAGACTTAAGGTCCAATGAAAAGATGACACGTCAGTGTACTTTACTGACAGCCGACCTGCCCCAGCCTGACAAGTACCAAAAGTCTTTCACCTAGCAATCTACAGAAAGTTGGTGAACAACATGGTTTTGCAGCCGTTTCTTGACAAGACTTAAAGCTTCAAATAGAGCTATTTGAACCAATCAGATACAAGAAGACTTACTTGAGAAGATTCAAATCCAACGGGAAGATTTTCAAGGAAGCCTATAAATACAGAAGGACGTGCACATTTACAAGTATGGGAAACTCACAAGATCAAAGCTATCTCTACATTCATAACCATCTAGAAGCACTCGAAATTATCATTGTTTCCCAAGTGTTTCACAGTTGTAGAGAGCCTAACAAACCTTCTGTAACCAAGCTTAAAAGCTATATCCAAATCTTAGAAAGAGATAATCCAATCCTAAGCATTGAGCTAAACCTGTAAGGATTATCTCAAAATAGTTGGAACCAAAACCCTACTCAGTGTTTAGGTTGAGAGCTAGTGTTAAGTGGTGTTAGTAAGCTGATTGTTGTATCAGTCTGAAAGCTGGTTTGTTTTGGGAACTAGGACCTGGAATTTCCTAGTGATCAATCATCCTAAGAGAGGAGAAGTTGATCAGTGCACCTTGGCACTATAACACAAGGAATTCCAAGTGAAAGGAATTCTCCTGTTTGATCAGGCCAGTGGACGTAGGAGATTTATCTCTGAACCACTTTACATCTTGTGTACTTACATTCTGCTATTTCATAAGTGTGTGTTAATCTCAAGTTTATCAAAGTAAAATGAGTTTTCTAAAGGGCTCACTAATCCGCATCTGAAAGCTAATTAGATAGTAGTTCAACTGAAAGTCTTGTACTTTCAGTGGAGGTATTATCTCAGTAAGCTTTCACAGAGTAACTCTCAGCAGACCTCAAGTCCACTGACGAGCTATTGTCTTAAGTAACCTGATAAGTTTTGAAGAATTTTTAATTTGTAACCACAGGTGTATTCCCCCCCATACACCTGTTTACTCGTTTCGGGACCAACAATTAGATTCAGGTCAGGATAGTTTGTTTATTCAGATTAGATAGGTTGTAATGTGAGAAGAACTTAGCTGAGAAAACACTCAGTTGAGGGGGAACTCAGCGAGGGGGAACTCAGCAACACAACCTGAAGATATCAAGATGACACCAAGAAGATCTAACTGAAGCCATGCCAGACCTGAACCAGAAGAGAAGCCTGAAGGATGTCCCACTGAGTGTAAACCTGGCTGATCTAAGCTAAGTCAGGTGGCCCACTCAGTGAAGAGCATGATCAGGAGGATCAGTGCTGTACCAAGTAGGCCCTGAAGGAGTCAGGCTACTGTGGTCAGGGAACTTTGTCATTCAGCCTTATGACAAAGTTCTTGGAGTGATCTTCAAACAGTCCCTGAAGGACAACTACACTGAGGACGATTCAGTCCACTGAAGATCATCAGTCAGTGAAAGAGGAAGCTACCTAAAGTCAGTTGGGTCTTGGTCAACCCACTGAGTCAAAGATCTGTGAATCCAGGCCACGTGGACCAATCAGCACGAGGCAGCAACTCTGACACTGACAAAGGCCGCATTCCAAGAAAAGTGGTTGAAACCATTTAATGTATGGATTCAAATGTAATTTCCTCCAACGGTTACATTTGAATCCACACTATAAATATAAGCTCATAGCTTCGTTGTAGGGTGAGTATGTATGAGAAAATTAAACACCTACAAGCTGTGAGGGTGTGTTAGTTGTTAGGGAGTCATAAGGAAGTATTACACACCCACGACACTGACCTTTAGGGTTATCACTTATATTCATTGAGTGTCAAGCTTGTAACTCTTAGCTTAGAGAGGTTTTCCTAATCTTAGCTTTGAGGCTAACACATTGTAAAGGAAAACCTCACCTAGTTGGAGAAAACCAAACCAAACTAAACCCTTTCAGAAGATTGTTAGGTTTGTAGTGAGGTGAGGAGAGGCAGCCCAGGGAGTGGCGTGAGTCCAGTTGTAAGTGCACCTTGGCACGTTAAAAACAAGAATCCAAGTTAGTGGATTTCCTGTTAAATCAGGCCGTGGATGTAAGAGCTTGAGTCTCTGAACCACGTTAAACTGAGCGTTGTTTATTGTCGAAGCACTTGCTAATTATTTGTAGTGTATGCTCTCTGAGTGTACTTGGAAAGTTAAAAAAAAAGATTAGCTAAGTATTTTAGTCAGGGAGAACCAATCTCACTGACAAGCTTAGGCTAGCACTCGAGAGTTCAGTCTCTCGAGTCACTGCCTTGTTGAGAGCCTGAGCTTTCAAGTCTCATCACTGACTTGATAGCTCTGACTTTCAGCAACGCAGTGACTTGAGTATTCCGTCACTGAACTCAGTCAGGGTGCAAGCTATGCTTTTTAACACACTCGAGAGTTCAGCATCTCAAGCCATTGTCCTTGCTCAGAGCATGAGACTCCAAGCCTTCTCACTGACTTGGTATCTCAGCCTCTGAGCAGAGCAGTGACTTGAGTATTTCATCACTCTTGCTGAACTCCCTGAGGAAAGGTTTTATAAAAAAAAAAAATTTTGCTCCTGAATTCCCATTTTGCCCTTCGAAAACGGGACCATCAGGTTATTACTTAGGCATAGGAAATTGATATTAACTTACTCCCCTCGGAGTCCCTGTCAATTTCTATGTGGTCAAAGTGGGAGCCAACTATTAATTTTGAATTAAGGATTTGTAACTTTTAAGTTTGTGATCCACTTGAATGTATTTAAATGTATAGACCACCCCTCGTGGCGCATTTAAATTATTTCGAGATGTTGGCTGATGCATGATTATATTGTTTTAAGGTTTCAATATAATTGATGTGATCGAATTATGTGATAATTTTGTATTTTTTTAGATATTGATATGAATGTATGTTTTATTCTCAGTTCATCATGTCGCAACCTTTTAATCCACTGTTTAGTATACTTAAAGATAACAAACTTGTTGGTGAGAACTATGTTGATTGGAAACGTAACCTTGATATTGTCCTAACCGCTCAACACCATAAATGGGTACTTACTACTCCTAAACCCCAAGAGCCTGCCGAAGATGCGAGCAAGTCGGTCAAGAAGGAGCATAAGAGTTAGTTTGACTCCGATGAGATGGCTAGGTGTACTATTCTGGCTTCAATATCAGATGTGTTACAATACCAAAACCAACACATGGAGACCGCCTCTGAGATAATGCTCAATCTTGAAGCGATGTTTAAACATTAGAACCGTACAGCTAGGCAAATCACCATGCGAAAGATGCTTTCGTTGAAGATGGTGTAAGGTACGCCCATAAGGGATCACGTTATCGAGATGATGGGTTATCTCAATAAGTTGGAAGAACTTGGTGCGGAATTTGACCTCCCTACTAAGGTCGATTTCGTTCTCCATTCTCTGCCGAAGAGCTTTGAGTAGTTTCAGTTGAACTATCAAATGAATGACTGGGCAAATAGTTTGCCCGAGCTCTTGCAAGCTTTGGTATCGGCGGAGACTCTAATGGATCACCAAACCGTTGCTATGGTGGCAAACGGTCCGTCTTCCTCTTCGGGTCCCAAGGGAGGGAAGAAGAGGAAGAGGACGAAAGGCCAGACCCAAGCAAATCCAACCGTTGTGAAACCCAAGGCAAATGGAGAAGGAGGTGGAAAGAAAGCTGCTAAGGGTAAGTGCTTCAATTGTGGTGAGAAGGGACATTGGAGGGCGACCTGTTCTAAGCCTAAGAAGGCGGGAAAGAAAGGTAAGTCTCATGCTTTAGTCGTTGAAACATATGTTGCGGCGTATGCTGCCCACGTTTGGGTAGTGGATACCGGGGCAACTGATCATATTTGTTTCACTCTTCAGGGGTTCCAGCTAACCCGGCGACTTAGCAAGAATGAGATTACAATCACTTTAGGAGATGCTACGAGAGTGGCGGCCGAAGCAGTGGGAGTCGTGCACCTATCTTTTGAAGATAGAGTTTTAATTTTAAGAGATATTTTATACGTTCCGAACTTTAGGAAGAATTTAATTTCAGTTTCTAAGTTGTTTTTTGATGGATATTCAGTTACTTTTAATAAAGTTGTTACTGTTTCTTTTAAGAATGATGTTATCTGTCATGGAACGTTGGTAAACAATCTCTATACAATTAAGTGTGCACACCACTCAAATAATGAATCTAATAACACGTCGATCATTTCGAGTAATAAAAGACAGCGTTCTTCGGAGATGAACGAAACACTTCTATGGCATCTTAGACTAGGTCATATTAATCTAAAGCGGATAGAGAGATTGGTGAAAGACGGATCCTTGGAATCACTCCAAGTCGAGCCGTTTGTAACTTGTGAATCCTGTTTAGAGGGTAAGATGACCAAGAGGGCATTTGGAGCCAAGGGGAATAGAGCCACGGAAGTGTTGGAACTCGTTCATACCGATGTGTGTGGTCAAATGACGATCAAAACGAGAATGGGGTATGAGTATTTCGTCACCTTCATTGACGATTACTCAAGATATGGGTACATTTACCTTATGAGGCATAAGTCTGAAACTTTTGATATGTTCAAGGAGTTTAAGGCCGAAGCCGAGAAATATAGGAAAAAGAGTATCAAGTTTCTACGATCAGATCGTGGAGGCGAATAACTCAGCGATGAATTCTTGAACTACTTATCGGACAAAGGGATTGTATCCCAGTTAACCGCACCGGGAACCCCTCAACAGAACGGTGTGGAAGAACGAAGAAACCAGACTCTTTTAGAGATGGTCAGATCTATGATGAGTTATTCGGATTTACCCAAGTCGTTTTGGGGTAATACCTTGGAAACGACGGCTTACATTCTAAACTTGGTGCCATCCAAATCGGTTCCTAAAACCCCAATGGAATTGTGGACCGGGCGCAAGCCCAGTCTAAGATATTTGCGGATTTGGGGCTGTCCGGCATACGTGCTAGACAAGGAAGCCGGTAAGTTGGATCCACGTTCGGAATTAAGGCTGTTTATAGGATACCCTGCGGGAACGAAAGGGTGTATGTTCTATAGTCCCAAGGATCAAAAGACCACTTTAAATTCTTGGAGGAAGACTATATGAACAATCGGAAGCCTAAAAGTGAAATTACCTTAGAAGAGTTGAGAGGTCAAACCTCGATACCAAATATACAAGATGATGTACCACATGTCACATCTTCACAACCGGAACCCCGTCGTAGTGGGAGGATTGCTAGGCAACCCGAGAGATTCATGGGGATAGGAGAATCTTCGGATTTAGTTCCCGGTGTTGAATCGGACCCATGGACGTACCACGAGGCAATCCAAGACAAAGACGCGGAGTCGTGGCAAACAACATTGGAAGCCGAGATGGGTTTGATGGATCATAATCAAGTGTGGGAGTTGGTCGAGCCACCCAATGGGGTAGAACCCATTGGATGCAAGTGGGTGTACAAGAGGAAAAGAGGACCGGACGGAAGGGTAGAGACCTTCAAACCAAGGCTTGTGGCCAAAGGTTATACTCAGAAAGAAGGGATCGATTATGAGGAAACCTTTTCGCATGTAGCTATGCTTAAGTCCATCCGTATTCTCTTGTCGATCGCTGCACACCTAGATTACGAGATTTGGCAAATGGATGTCAAGACGACTTTCCTTAACGGAAGTCTTGACGGGATAGATATCTATATGCAACAGCCCAAAGGTTTCATTGAAAAAGGCCAAGAGAATCTCGTATGCAAGCTTAAGAGATCCATTTATGGACTTAAGCAAGCATCACGTACTTGGAACCAGTGTTTTGATCAAGTGATTAAGTCTTATGGGTTTGATCAAAATGAGTTCGAGAGTTGTGTGTATAAGAAGCGTGACAGAACTGCGGTGGTATTCTTAGTATTATACGTAGACGATATTCTGCTCATTGGAAACAATGTAAAGGTATTGTCAGACGTAAAGGTATGGCTGTCAAAACAATTTGATATGAAGGACTTAGGGGAAGCCGGCCACATCCTTGGGATCAAGATCACTCGCGATCGCAAGAAGAGGATGTTGGGCTTATCGCAAGCTTCATACATTGACACTGTTTTGAAGCGTTTCAACATGCAAGATTCCAAGAAAGGTTTTGTACCTTTTAGGCATGGAATCCATCTATCAAAAGAAATGAGCCCTAAGACGCAAGCGGAGATAGATGACATGAAAGGTGTTCCGTACGCTTTAGCCGTAGGAGACCTTATGTATGCAATGATGTGTACGAGACCGGATATCTGCTTTGCCGTGGGCATGGTAGCAAGATATCAAAGTAATCCCGGGAAAGACCATTGGACTGCCGTAAAGTGCATCTTAAAGTATCTGAAAAGAACTCGTGAGCAGATGCTGATTTACCAGTTAGATAGTCTAGTTCCTGTAGGATACACGGACTCGGATTTCCAATCAGACATAGACTCAAGAAAGTCAACCTCGGGTAGTGTGTTTTGCATGGGAGGAGGAGCCATTTTAAGGAGAAGCGTTAAGCAGAAATGCTTCGCCGATTCGACCATGGAAGCCGAGTATGTAGCTGCTTGTGAAGCAGCGAAAGAGGCAGTTTGGCTCAAGAACTTCTTAGTGGACTTGGACGTTGTTCCGAATTTGCCCGACAAGATAACTGTCTTTTGTGATAATGTCGGAGCAGTTGCAAATTCAAAGGAACCGAGAGCCCACAAGGCCAGCAAACACATAGAAAGAAAATACCATCTTATACAAGAAATCGTTAAGAGAGGAGATATAGAGGTGACAAAGATAGCATCGGGTGACAACCTAGCGGATCCATTCACAAAGGGTCTGCCTCAGAGTACATTCGAGAGACATGTGGATGGAATGGGAGTCAAGACTATTGCTAATCTGCTTTAAGTATAAGTGGGAGGAATTATTAGGTTAGTGTAGGTTGACATGAGATGTCACGTAGAGCTACTACACTAAGACATGTGTGATGTATACTAAAAGCAGACTTTAAGTATAAGTGGGAGATTGTTGGAGTTATACGTGAAAGTATGCTTTTACTTTGTATAACTCGTGTATCAAACACTCATTTTATGAGAATAATTCTTTTATCACATTTGCTTTAGATATGATTGAATGTTGAATTTCTATTGCAAACCGTTCAATATATGGTACTAGTTACATTGTAGTTAATGTGGTGATACCCGATCACAGAAGACAACATTAACTGTTTCCTTGTAACTAAATGTACATTTTCACGACCAAGGTGGAATTGAACAATCCACCGTGAAAGGTCGATGTGTAAGGCTCAGATTGGTCTGTCTTGACTAAGAGATTGCACTAGCACATTTAGTATGTGTTGAAGAGGACCTACAGCGAGGATAAATTCTTCTGTTCTGAAAGGTGAAGAATTAGACCTCAGTGGTTATTGATTTCTTAATCTCCGTCCCTTAAATAGGACCGTGTGTGCTTAATGGTTACTGCTTTGATTCATGTTGGGTGAGAATCATTGTGACTTCGAACTTTGTGTCTTGGGCAGTAATATTAATCATACGACGGTTGCTAAGATTTAATACGGAGAAACGCGTGCGAGTACGGCTCGTGTGATTAGTCCCTTTGGTGGGCTCAGAAATTTTATCGTACCAAATCTTGCAAGTGAAGAATCAGTTTCTTCAGTACGAATAATAATGTTGAGCTGTCTTTACTCCAAGGTGAAATATATTAATTAATTTAGAGCTATTCAGAAGCTTAATTAATTAATGGACTTGATAATCTTAAACGCGGGAAATAATAACCGGGAGCCCATATTATCGTAATATGGATTAAGATGGATAGTGCAATATTAATTTATTAGTGGTAATAATTAATATTAATGGATTGAATTATATTGGGGCTCAATATTGAAATTCAGAAGTCCATTAGGAGGTCCAATCTTAATTCTCTTTAAAGGCCCCTCAAGTAGCCCATTAAGTAGCCCAATAATGATAAGATGATTAAAATAAAAAGATAATATTATGCTGATTTTATCCTCTTATTTTTGAAAATTAGGAATATTAGGAGAGAAAAGATTTTGTTGATTTTCTTGAAAGATATTATGGAGGATAAGTATTCTTGGAATACAAGATTATCTCATATATTCAAGAAGATCCAAATCTTGGATTCTTTTCTAGTTATTTTCGAAAATTGCCCAATAATAAGGAGTGTGAGATTTTTGTGGAATATTTTATTAAGGAGAAAAGAATATATGGGATATATTCAAGATTTCTTAGAGGCTAAGAAAAGATTTTCTCCACCCCTAAAATATTCAAAAATTTCGGCCACTACTATTATAAATAGGGGATGATTATTTCATCCCCAAGTACATAATTCCATGTGTTGGAAAAATCAAGAGCATAGATATTTTTCTTCCTTAGTTATTTAAATTGTTCGATAGCATCTCCCACCGGTGATCGAACAAGGTGAAAGGGAATACTTGAGAAGGCTTTTGGGTTGATAAAGCGAGATCGTGATAGTCCCGTTTATTCAAAGGCCAAGTCTACAAGAGGTACGTAAGTCACATAAATTCTTGTTTATTCCGCCTAGATTTTATGTGAATTAATTCAACATGCATGATGATAAATTAGTTGTTGGAATTATTATTTGAATTAATTAGGATTAATTCATGCTAGTAGTAATTGTATTTAAATTCGTATTTAAATTTCATCCCGAATAGATTCCGGGCACCCTATTTTTCCCAACACAATGTACAAGTGAAGCCTCAAGTGCGCCGGTGCAATGTAGAATATGAAAAACCAAAATAAATACCTCCCCCCCCCCCAAACTTAGACATTGCTGAGCAATTCTAAGTTTGGGGCATATTACCTCCAATTTGCACCAAGCACATTCTTCTTCTTCAAGACATGATTATCTCACGTTAAGCTCCTTGAGTATGCTCACCTTTCCTATCAAGCACGTCTCTTGAAGAACATCACACCCTCAAGTCATCATATGTCAAGAAAAAACTCATGTACAAGTATTTGTAAGCAATCAAATCCAAAATTCTCAACAAAAATGATCATCAATAAGCTCTAATCAAATGGGGGTGTATCGGTGCAATTAAAAAAAATTATGCATAAAAATTAAGTTTCCTATCAAACTTAGACTTTGCATAGCAATTTCTAAGTTTAGGAAGAGGTGCTTGTACCTCAAGTTTCCCTCAAGCACGTATCTTTCCTAGCTCAAAATCCTCACCGAGCCTCAACACACGACCCCAACACC
Organism: Ballota nigra; assembly: GCA_947034835.1. Classification (NCBI taxonomy): domain Eukaryota; kingdom Viridiplantae; phylum Streptophyta; class Magnoliopsida; order Lamiales; family Lamiaceae; genus Ballota; species Ballota nigra. Next base: position 74,151,513 of record OX344729.1, on the reverse strand, counting down.
TAAACGAAACAAAAGCAAAAGCAATTAAACTAAACAAAGCAAAAACTAAAGAAAACAAGCAAAAATGATGGGTTGCCTCCCATTCAGCGCTAGGTTTAACGTCCTATGCCGGACGGAACTCTACGAGTTCAAAGGTCTATGAATTTGAGCTCATGTACTACTCCCATTTCACATGGCGAGTAGTAATGCTTTACACGATGACCATTGACCTTAAATTCTTCACTCTTTTCATTCTCTAAATCCAAGAAACCCGATGGGTATACTTTCTTCACAAAAAATGGTCCACTCCATCTCGATTTCAATTTCCCGGGAAACATACTCAAACTTGAATTGTACAATAGGACTTCACCCCCTTCGGTAAAAATTCTCTTAGAGATTCGGGCGTCATGCCACCTCTTTGTCTTATCCTTGAAAAGTTGAGAACTTACGTATGCGTTGTCCCGAAACTCTTGAAGCTTATGAAGTTGAAGAATCCTCTTTTCACCACTCAAAGCACTATCAAAATTCATCTTCTTAGTGGCCCAAAATGCACGATGCTCTAATTCCACCGGTAAGTGGCATGCCTTGCCAAACACTAATTGAAATGGCGACATTTGAAGTGGTGTTTTGTAGGCGGTTCGATAAGCCCATAGAGCATCATTTAGCTTCTTTGACCAATCCTTTCTTGTTGAGTTGACCGTTCTTTCAAGAATCTTCTTCACTTGCCTATTAGACACCTTGGCTAGCCCATTCGTTTGTGGATGATACGGAGTAGCCACCTTATGATTTACCCCATAACTTGCCAACAAATTGTCAAGGAGTTTGTTCACGGAATGGCTTCCCCCATCACTTATTAACACTCGTGGCACTCCAAATCGAGAAAAAAAGTGACTCTTGAAGAAATCAATAACCATTTTTGAATCATTGGTTCGAGTGGCCACGACTTCTATCCATTCGACACATAGTCGACAACCAACAAGATGTACTCGTTTCCATAAGATGACGGAAACGGTCCCATAAAATCTATACCCCAAACATCAAACACTTCCAGTTCTAGAATCCCATTCAAGGACATCTCATTTTTTTTAGAAATGTTCCCACTTCGTTGACATTTGTCACATTTTTTAACAAACTCGTGACAACTTTGAAATAACTTCGGCCAATAGAATCCCGATTGAAGAATCTTTAGTGCAGTGTTTTTCCCTCCATAATATCCTCCACATGGAGATGAATGACAATGAATCATTATGCTATCCCACTCTTCCCGAGGAACACACCTCCTTATTATAGAATCCACACCTTTCTTATACAAGAAAGGGTCATCCCAATAATAAGAGGTGGCGTCCTTAAGGAATTTCTTCTTCTCATATGGAGTCATTCCATAGGGCAACCTCTCACACGTTATGTAATTGGCTAAGTCTGCGTACCACGGGCCCTCATCTACCTTGCTCACCAAGTTCCCATTAATAAAGAAAAGATGTTCATCGGGAAATTCTTCCTTCACTTCTCCAATTGGCTCTTCAAAACCTTCCCCTTTTTCCAAGTGAGACAAATGGTCGGCCACCACATTTTCACTTCCTCTCTTGTCCCAGATCTCAATATCAAACTCTTGTAGCAACAAAATCCAACGGATGAGCCTCTGCTTGGAGTCCTTCTTCCCCATCAAATATCTAATCGCCACATGATCCGTGTAAACCACTGTTTTTGCCCCTATCAAGTATTGCCTAAACTTGTCAAAACTATACACAACGGCTAGCAACTCTTTTTCCGTGGTTGTGTAATTCACTTGTGTGGAGTTAAAAGTCTTTGAGGCATAGTAAATTGCTCGAAACCTCTTCTCACGATTTTGCCCCAAGACTACCCCCATTGTGAAATCACTAGCATCACATATTAGGATGAAAGGTTCACTCCAATCCGTGCTTATCAAGATGGGTGATGATATCAATGCCTCTTTGAGAGCCCTGAAATAAGATAGACATTCATCAGTGAACTCAAACGGGACATCCTTTTCTAGTAAATGTGAAAAAGGTTTAGAAAGTTTGGAGAAATCTTTTATAAACCGCCTGTAGAAACCCGCATGCCCCAAAAATGAGCGAATTCCCTTTTCATTGGATGGTGGAGGAAGCTTTTCAATTGCAACCACCTTTGCACGATCAACCTGCAAACCCTTTACATAAATATGATGACCAAGCACAATACCATTGGTTACCATAAAGTGGCATTTTTTCCAATTCAAAACGAGGTTTGTTTCTTGACAACGTACAAGCACTTTCTCTAAATTTTCTAAGCAACTATCAAATGAACTCCCAAACACAGAAAAATCATCCATGAATACTTCCATTATCCTTTCAATTAAGTCATGAAAAATTGACATCATACATCGTTGGAACGTGGCGGGGGCATTGCATAATCCAAAGGGCATGCGCCTCCATGCAAATATTCCATACGAGCTTGCAAATGTAGTTTTCTCTTGGTCTTCGGGGGCGATCATTATTTGATTGTACCCGGAATAACCATCGAGGAAGCAATAAAACTCATGTCCACAAAGCCTATCTAACATTTGATCCATGAATGGAAGTGGAAAATGGTCTCTACATGTGGCTTTGTTCAATTCCCGATAATCAACACACACTCTCCAACCGGTGGCCACCCTTGTGGCAATCACCTCGTTGGTATTGGTGGTTATCACAGTCATACCTCTTTTTTTTTGTAAAAACATGAAGAGGTGACACCCAAGGACTATCACTAATAGGGTACATCATACACGAATTTAAAAATTTAAAAATGTCTTACTTGATCACTTCTTGAATGATTGGATTAACCCTCCTTTGAGGTTGCACAACACTCTTAGCATTCTCATCAATCCTAATTCTATGCATGCAAATTGATGGGTTAACCCCCTTGAGATCATCTATAAACCATCCTAAAGAATTCTTATTCCTATCAAGCACCACAACTAATTTTTCAATCTCAACACAAGTTAAAGAAGATGAAACAATTACGGGATACCTCCCCTCCGTATCTAGATATACATACTTGAGGTGCTCCGGTAGAGGTTTCAAACTCTCCTTTTTGCTTTCCTTCTTTGCCATGTCCTTCTCGCTCTCATCATGCAACAGTAAAAATTTCTCCTTTCCCCAAGCTTGGTTCATTCCTTTTGCACTCTCCATTCCATACCTATCAAAAGAAAATTCATCAACATTAGCACAATCATCATTCAAAGATAAATTTGTACTAAAAAATGAACTAGAATCTAAAGACAAAGTTGAGTTAGAGAATTCTTCCCATTCATTTTGAATGATGCTCTTGACTTTACTCACGAAACTACAACTCTCAACTTGACGTGCCTCTCAAGAGTGTTGTATATAGAAAATTTGATCTCTTTATTGTTGAAGCTCAATTTCAACTCCCCATCCTTCACATTGATCGTGGATTCTACGGTCGCTAGGAAGGGTCGTCCTAGAATGAGAGGCACGTGCTCGTCCTCTACCATATCTAGGATCACGAAATCGGCCGGGAAGATAAACTTGTCCACTTTGACAAGTACATCTTCAACTATCCATCTTGGACGAGCCACCGATCGATCCGCAAATTAAAGAGTCATGGAGACTTCCTTCACATCTCCCAAGTCTAACCTCTTATAGATTGAATAAGGCATGAGATTTACACTAGCTCCCAAATCACATAGAGCTAGTATAATCTCACTACCCCCAATTTCACATGGTAAGTTGAAACTTCCGAGATCTTTGAGCTTCTTAGGGATGTTCCTTTGCAAAAGGGCACTACATTCTTCGGTCAAGTTCACTGTTTCATGCTCTCTCCCAACCTTTTTTTCTTTGACATAGCCTCCTTTAGGAATTTCATGTAGTTGGGCATTTGATCTAATGCATCAACAAAAGGTATGTTGATGTGAATCTTCTTGAAGATCTCCAAAAATTTTGCAAACTTATCCGCCATTTTCTGCTTCATGTACCTTTGTGGAAAAGGTGGAGGTATTGGAGTCATATGAACTCCCCATCGATCACAAGGAACGTCCTCACCTTTCTTCTCTCTCAATTCCTTAGCCCGCTTCCACTTTGGTACCCACTTTTCAGATTTTTTTTCATGTTGAGCTTCTTTTGATTTATCTAACTCACTTTGATCCTCTCGCATGGTCTTCTTCATTTCTTCTTCCTCTTCATCATCCTTCCGGTCAAATTCATTTTCTACCTCAAGCTCCTCTTCTTCTTGGATTTTCTCATCACCTTCTTGACCATCACCATTCTTCTCACCCTTTCCTTCTTCCAATTCCTCGGGCATCTTCAATCCATCATATTTCTTTCCACTTCTCAATGGTATTGCTTTGCAATGCTCTCTCGGGTTCACTTCGGTTGTGGAAGGAAATTTCCTTTGTTTTGCATTCCACTCACCGTAGTGGATAATTGCCCCATTTGAAATTCAAGATTTTTGAGTTGGGCACCAAATTGAGCTCCTTGTTGAGCTATAGTAGCACTCAATTGAGAATTTTGTTGAGCTATAGTAGTGTTTGTTTGAGCAACTATTTTTGCTAGCTCCTCCATTCTTACTTCCATAGTTTCACATCTTTCCGTCCTTTTGACCAATAGTTGGAGTAGCTCATCCGAGGTTGATTTTCCTTCTCCACTTGGCAATTTTGATCCCGGGTTCACTCCCAGTGGAAGTTGAATGACTCATTTTTTATTGGCGTAAGAAAAGTTCTCATGTTTTCGATTATTTGGATAGTATCCTTCACCTCCTTGGGAATTCCCTTGGAATGAAGAAGTTTGTCCCCATTGATTTCCATGAAATGCTCCTTGCGGTTGAGAAGAGCTTCCTCCTTGATACCCTTGATTTGGGCCTTGTTGAAATGGAGGTCTTGGTTGACTTTGACCTTGGGGTCCTTGATACTCTTGCCCTTGTCTTCCACCTTGATAATTTTGTGGATATCCTCCTTGGTTTCCCCCTTGATGAGGCCTACCCATGTAATTCACATCCTCATATTGGGTCATTGGATTTTGGACATTGTTGTTAAGCTCCAAAGATGGAGGGGGATCTCTTGCTTGGCCAAAAGAAAGAGCATTCATCTTTTCCAAAATAGTTGTCATGAAGGTTTGCAACACCACATCACGATCATCAACTCGATTAACTCGATTCCTTTGAATTGTATCCACATTCAATTGGGAAGAATTACTAGCTACAACATCAAGGATTTTCATAGCCATTCCCGCCGGAAGATCCAAAAATCCTCCGCCCGCACAAGAATTTAAGAAGTTTTGTGCTTCGACATCCATCCCACAAAAGAATGAAGCTAGAATCTCTTCATCGGGATACCCATGTTGTGGACACGAAATTAACATGTTATTCATTCGCTCCGATGCATCTTTAAGACTTTCATTGGGCTTCTTTTGGAACTTTGAAATTTCATGTTTTGCCTTAACCGTTCTTGATGGAGGATAGAATTTGAGTAGGAACTTATTGCTAATCTCATCCCACGTACTCACACTACCCGGAGGTAACACTTTGTCTAACCAAGCTTTCGCTTTCCCCGTTAGTGTGAATGAGAACATCCTCAATCTTTTGGCATCTTCGGGTACCCCGTTCCTCTTGAACGTATCGGCGAGGTTAAGAAAATTTCTTAAGTGCATGTGAGGGTCTTCCTTCTCAAGCCCCTCAAATTGATTCTCCATTAACAACTTGAGCATAACCGGTGCTATCTCAAAATTGTTGGCTTCTACGTTTGGCCTAGTGATGCCATCATAATACTCTCTTTGCCTTGGCTCAAAATGTTCTCGAATTGGCCTCCCCTCAAATTGCATGAGTAATAGAATAGCCGGATATCTTTGCTCTTTATTTGGTGGATTAGGATTTTGTGGTGGTGGTTGTGGTGGATTTTGAGGTGTTGGGTGATTTTGAGGTTGGAAGTATGGAGGTATAGGAAATGGATAGTGTGGTGGAGGTGGATTGGGTTGAGGTTGTTGACCTTGTGCTTGTTGATTTTGAGGAAAATTTGGGTAGAAGCCAAAGTATGGATATTGGTAAGGGTTTGGGTATTGGTTTTGGTTGAGCTCCCACTTCAACTTGGTGATGAACCGGTAGAACGACTCCTCCTTGAACCGCTTGTGCACCTTGCACATTTTCTCCATTCCCTTCTCGAGCTTCGTTCCTACGATTCGGATTATCCGCCTTCGGATTATTTCCTTCCATTGTTTGATTTCTTCCTCTTTGATTTCTTCTTCGGTTTCTCCTCCTAGCGTTAGCTTCGATTTCGTGATCAATTGGTTGAACTTGTCCTCCTCTTGATCGCGTGATCATACACCTATACAAGCACCAACTATCAAATTTGAATAAACAAAGCCAAAAAAATAAAATAAAAGCAACTACTAATTCTATTCAACAAGTCCTAAGTCCCACCTAAGGTGATCAAACTAGGTCCCCGGCAACGGCGCCATTGATTTTTTCATATTTTTGCAACTTTAAATCAAACAATTAAACATGACCCAAAAGCAGATGGGTTCGATATAGCATGCAAGTACACAACCAAGTAGTATCGATCCAAGGACCTAGTGGACTGGTGAATCCTTAAGACTACGAGTTTCCATAGAATTGTAGAAGCGTGTTTTGGGGTTTTTAGACTAATAAAATTGAAATGACAACGATCGAATTTAAACACTAGAAATGAGATGAACAAATTAAACTAAAAACCAATTTAAAACTTCGTGAGAAGTGCAAGTTGAGGGTAATGCTTCCGGTGAAATCCTTATGATGGAATCAATGTTGCGTTCGTTAATATCGCTTGTCTTATGCTATTTTCGTTGGTTCTTACTAAGAGCTATCGCTAAAGTATTGAATATCTATCCCTTTTGAGGCTTGGGTGATCAAATGAACTAATTAGCACCTAACTAGTTACCAAAAGCACATAAGATAGTGAATAACTTGAAGCACGCGATGCACTTCAAGTATTCTCCCTTCACTAAGCACCTAAACCCGTAAATTAAGGTACCTAATATCTATTAATGGTGGTCTAGCCATCTATCCTCTCTCGATGTAATAAACGACTAATTGAATCCGATTAATTAACCAAATTCCTCACCACAAGTTCGATTAACCCACACCCAACTCTCGTTGTAACACGAATTAACCTAACAAGAGCTACTAAACCTAATCAATCAATCTAATCAAGAAAAATACATTAATAGAAGCAATTGAACCACCTCAATAGCATAATCAAAGCTCAATTAACATCATAGCACTAATTCCATCATAATTCAAACACACAAAGCATTAGGTGATTAGCCCATGGCTAATCTAACACAATCAATAGATAAACAAACTAAAGAAATCAATAAACCCAAGAGGATCATCATAATAAAATTGCAATGAACCATAGATGAGAAAATTATACTACTTAATTGAAAGATAAAGGATAGAAGTCACCTAGATAGAGTGATTACAACTTGGAATTTAAACTTTGCTCTTCAAATGCTAGCTAAATTACTCTAATAATTGAAAGAAAACTAAAATCTAAGATTGAAGGTGAAATCTAACTAAATTGGTGTGTGAGGTGTGTGTTATCTAAGGGAGTGTATGGTCATGTGTAAAATCTGAGAAAAGTGGGTATTTATAGTGTGGAATGAGGAGGTTAGGACGAAATTGCAATTAAGTCCCTGAAAATCTTTTAAATCCCATTTTTTAGCTTGCCAGCATTTCACTCGGCCAAACCCTTTCACTCGGCCGAGTGCTTACTCAACTCGGCCGAGTGCTTACTCAACTTGGCCGAGTGCTTTCCATTCTGCCCGAGTAATGCCTATTTCACCTCACTCGGCCAAAAATCTATTTGCTCGGCCGAGCTAAATCTAATTTGGCCGAGTGGATCTTCCAGAGACTTTACTCGGCCAGAACCCTCTTTGCTCGGCCGAGCATAAATCCAATTTGGCCGAGTGAGCTCTGTTTTGTCTTCTTAATCTTTCTTGTCCAATCCTCATTCCTTCTTCAATTCTTCATCTTTTAACTCCTAAAACACTTCATTTCTTGCAAAATAACAAAACATACCTTTCTCGACAATTAAACACAAATGATCAAATTAATGTAAATAAATGCAAGAAACTTTATAAAATTAGATGAATTAAATGCACGAATTTCAAGCAATTTTCACACTAATCAGCCTATGGGTCACACAACAAGCAATGTCAGTTCGCTAATTATAGTTGGTTGATTAATTATTATATTAGATATAATATTTAATTTATGGAGAATATAATAATAATTATATTTGCAATTAATAGTTATTAATAGTTAATTAAATTATATTTAATTAAATATGAAATCCCAATAATAATATTTGGAATATTATTATACAACATTAATATATGGTCAAGATATTATTCATAGAAAAATATCTATAAGGAAACATAATCCACATAGATTATATTTATGGGCTAGGCCTGTTATCTTGCTTAGGAATTAAGCTAAGATAATCCTAATATATATGAGTTCTATGGGATTCCGAATGACACACAAGAAATATAATTTCTCCATAAAATCTCTAGCACGAATTATCCTAGCAAGTTCGCCTAGAGATTCAATACTGGCAAGTCGGTGTGAGTTGGTGAATAGGTATTGCTTGGATACTATAGTAGAGGATTCCGCGTACGAAGCACTATATTTTATTGCAAATTATTATGCGATTAATTGTTCGTTGTTGGTGAACTTTATTATTCTGCTGCGCATGTATTACGTGCCTCTAAAATCCAAAAAAAATCTCGTCATAGTTAATTCCTTGTACTTGTGAGTAACCCTTAGCTACAAATCTCGCCTTGTGTTTTTGGATTGAGCCATCTGGGTTAAAATTTATCTTATACACCCACTTAACTCTAATGACTTATTTGTTGCTCGATAGATCCGCCAATTCCCATGTTTCATCTTTCTCGATCATCTTAATTTCTTCTTCCATGAAATTTTTCATTCTTCTTCTTTGGCAACAACCTTGAAACTTCTGACACCAGCATCACAAAGTTGCATGCCTCGTATATTTCTCTTAGTTGTCTGATTTTCCTAGGTGCTGAATCTGGAGAAGATTCTTCATTACTTGAGATGGATGGTGGTGTTAGTATCCTAGGACTAGAACTTTCTGGAGCTTCTCTGGAAGATTATGTAGTTTTTCTAGAAGATTCAAAAGCTCTCTGTGTTCCTCCAGCTTCTTCTTCTCGTAGTTCGAAAAAACGTCGTAGTTGTGGTAGCATGATATTTTTTCAATGTTTTTTTTCTCCCAATTCCACATAGCATTTTCATCAAATTCAACGCCGCGACTGATGATTAGTTTCTTACTCTCAAGACTATAAATTCTATAGCCTTTTAGACTGAGAGTTGTAGCCAAGAAAAACACATTTTTCTGTCTTCTCCTCCAGTTTGTTTGTTATAACGAGATGCAAGAAATAATCATAAATGCAAAAGAAAAACAACACAGATTTACGTAGTTCACCAACGTTTTGTTAGCTACGTCCATGGCTAGAAGAGAGGATCTGTATATTATTATGAGATCACAACATTTTCAGAGTACATTATGACCTAGGTCAAATATGTTGTGATCTCATATAATATACATATCCTCTCTTCTGGAAGATTTGTGTCAAGTTTAGGAACCAGTAGTACATTATGGATGAATCACATACCTTTCTTGGTGTTGATTGTGATCATGCCCTTTCCATCGCCGCCTACTAGTTCTCTGTTGCAGAGCTTCACTTGTGATTCGAATGATCTATCAATATTTTTGAAGATCTTCTCGTTAGCAGTCATGTGGTTGGTGCACCCGCTATCCAAGAACCAGGTGTGGTCTTTCTTGAAAATGCGACATGACAAGCGTAAAACAAGGTGCTTCTACCTTTCTCCTCCTCAATGTAGTTAGCTTCGTTCTTGTGTCTGGTGCAACAATCTTTTTCCAGATGACCATAATTTCCATAAATTTTACATAGTGGTTTGTTTCAATCTTAACAATCTTTTTCAAGATGCTTGATCTTTTTACAAATACCGCATGGTGGGTATTTATCATTTTTTATAATTATTAATCCCTTGATTTTTAATTCTATTGTTTTCTCCATTTTCTTCCAACTATTTTTAGATTTTTGAGACCGTATATTAAATTTAGATTGAAATGCGTTTTCTACAGATTAATTTTTTCACGCATACTCAACCTTTTCTCATAAGCTTCAAGTGAGCCTATTAATTCTGTCACTGATAGTTTTTCTATGCATTTAATTTTTTCAGTTGTGGTGACAATAGGATTATATTTAGCTGGGAGGGTAATTAATACTTTTTTTTTACCACTCTCTTCTCAGTAATATTTTCTCCATACTCTTTTAGTTTATTTACTACTTCTCTTAAACGAGTGTAGTAATCTTTTACAGTTTCAGATTCTTTCATCTTTACATTTTACAACTCTCTTCTAAGAGTTTGGTGTTTGAGATTGTGTACCTTATCACTCCATAGATATTCCTCATTTAGTGTATCCCAAGCTTCTTTCGACGTATTAGCTCCACTGATCCTTGGAAAGAGTGATTCCACCATAGCCATTTGCACTATGTATAGAGCCAAATTATTCTTCTCCACATTATTATCTAATTTTTCTTTGTCTATAATAGACAAAGAAAATGTGTCTTTAGGGATACTATATCATTCTCAATGATCTCTCATAGGCATTGGGGCATATAATATGTCTTCCTTTTAATGCCCCAATAGTTTTAGTTTTGCCCTGAGAAAATTAGGATTGAGATTTGATGGTTATTTGATAGGACCATTTTTGTGGGTATGAAAATGGTAATTGGGAAATATTATGAAAGATATTTTTGGTGAGTTTTGTGGAAGCTAGTTTTCACCCAGTTAAAATCTAATCGAGCTTTGATACTAGGGACGGATCCAGGAATTTGTACCAAGGGGGACGAAATGTATATTGGGGAAAAAAAATATTGCAAGAGGGGGAGGGGGGTGGATGATAAAATTTCATGGATTCAAGACATATATAAAAAAAATTCTACATATATAATACAAAAAAAAAAATTAATTCCAAAGGGTATTTAAAGAGTTTATTATGTAAATGGATTTGTGATTATATGATGAAGAATACTTAATTGGGCACTTATGATAATTGTTATAAGAAGAATCTGAGAATTTTAGTTTGATTAAGGAAACATAGGAGTATTATTGTCAATAAATATCATTTTTCTTGTAGTGGTTAATAACATATCATCATTATACATGATACAAAAATGTTAAACTCTTATCTGCAAAATAAAACATCAAAAACCCCTCATAACAAATGGATACAATTAGATACTGATTTGAATTTAAGAAAAGTAGAGCCCATACTCACCATAACCACCCCTAAAATTCCCAGCAACCATTCCGACGGCCACCATAACATAATTATGCCAATCCATTGTCTATATCCAGTACGACGATCTCCGACGACCATAATAAGGCGACCACAACAAATCATCGTTGGGGCAAGAGAAGTGGTGGATCTATGGTCGGACTTGTGGATCTATAGATGGATAGGCGAACCGATCTATGGTGGATCCCTTCCTACACCACCCTCCGCATCACAGCCGTAGTTCTTCCTCGCCATCCTGTCTATCGCACACAAGGTGTCATTGTTGGGGAAATCGGGTGACTGGATTTATTCAGGATAAAATTTAAATACGAATTTAAATCTAATTATTACTAACATGAATTAATCCTAAATTAATTCAAATAATAGTTAATCAAACAATAAATAACATGCATATAAATATATTCACGTAAAATTCTATGGCGTAAAAACTAAGAATTTCACGTAAAACATACCTTTTGAAGCGACGTCCGGCCGAGATTAACGGGACAAGCATAACGATCCTATCAACCGTAAAAGCCTTCTCAAGTATTCCCTTTTCGCCTTATTCGTTCGCCGGTGGGAAGCACTCATGAATACTTTAATAATATTATTTTGTGTTTTACTCTGCAAAATTCTTTGCATATAGGTGGTCCATGAGTGTTCGGGTAGGGGAAGGTGTAGTGTGTGTAGGTTGTGTGTGTGCGTGATTAGTTGTGTGCGATGTGTGTGGGTGAAGGAAGAAAGTGTTAAGTGTGTAAGTGTGCTTTGTGTGTGGGGGTTGTGTGGAGTATGAAAATTTATGTGAAACTTTGTTGATGATTTCCTCTTATTTGTAACTGATTCAATTGCTCTATTTCATCTGTTATTGGTTTCAGGTATAAACTATGAAGGGAACTGAAAGTTTTGGAGAAAAAACATGCACATTCTGTTCATAATTTTACTGCATTTGTTTATAATTTTAGATTGTTTGTTCATAATTTATGTGTGTCTGTGCACATTTATTTTAGCGTATGTTCATAATTTTTTTTGGCAGATTTTGCATATTTAATACATTGAATTTTTTTAGATGTAATTCTCAAATTAATAATGAATGAGATATTTTTGAATTTGAATTTTCTTGAATTCTAAAATACTTATAATTTATACGTGTGTTCATAAAATTTATGTTTATATTCACACTTAACAAAAAAATGTAAATAACAAATATTTATGGTCCGAAGTTTAGCTAAAAAAATGTGCAAAAAGGTTCCAATCACTCTAATTTGTGTCAGTTTTGTAAGAATTTGATATTGAACACGGGTCCACCCAATTGTATTATTTTGTTGTTTTTGTTAAAAGGCGGGGATCAGCAATTGTATTAATTTGGTCCATGGGATTTTTGCTGTGTCATTTTGTATTTAGGCTTTTAGGATTGTACCAATAGATTAGTGCCATTATTTACTCAATGGATTATTGACGAAATTCATTAACAGATTATCGACATAATTTACTAACGGATAACCCATGGTTAACGACAAATTACCAACAAATTTTATTTTGTCACACTCTTACCAACACATTAACGGCAAATTAATATAATTATATGAAATATTTTTCATTTTTCATTGGTAATCCGTCGTTAACCTTTCAGCATCTGTTAGTTAGTTTGTTGCTATAAATTAGTGACGAGCAATACACCGACAGAAAAAATATATCGGTAATTAGTTGATAATCTACCTGTAAATGATAATCTGTTGATTAACAACAGAAAAATTCGGTTGCGAAATTCTTGTAGTGATTTTGATATTACAAAGAAATTCAAAATTACAATGATAATTAAAATGTCAATAAAAATTAAAATTTGCAAAACAATATAATAGACAGTAATTTTTTTAAATTGAGATAAAAAATTAATTTCTTTTAATATAAAATAAAAATTCTTGAATTGTCTAAGCTACACAATACTCACAAATAATAAGAATATTATAGTTAACATTAGCATAAAAAAAACATAAAAAACTAAATTAACGAAAAAGGAAAAAGAAGAAAGAAAATGTGACACAGAGATTAGATAATTTCAAGGGTAATTTGCTTTGAGGTCTAATACATAGAGACAACTTGCTTAGCACTTGTGTCATTTTTCTTTCTTACTCTCAAGTCTAAAAGTTGCTATTTAATTTCAAGAATGCCATTATAATTACCCCAACCCCATCCTAACTTTTCACTTTTAAGCTTTTTCCACCCCCACCCCCAACTTTTTTTTGAATGACTTTTTTCAAATTTTGAATTCATATTCTCCCCCCTTTTTTTAATACACACTTTGAATTTAAATTCATTTTCCCTCTTACTCATAGAAAAAATACTTCTCTACTTTTCATTAACAAATAAACATACTCTTCAACATTAATATTATCTTCATCATCACATAAAAAAAATATTCCACCACATTTCATTGAAAAATATACATACTCTTTAACTTTAATATTATCTTCATCATCACATAGAAAAAATATAAATAGTCCCCCACTTTCAATAAAAAAAAATATGCATCATCTAAAAATCATCTAAAAAATCGACAAAATAAATTGCAAATTTAAGTTCAATATTGAACATATCTATGTGTGTTGAGAAATTAATACTCATTATCTACAAAAGATCACAACAAAAATTTAAGTTCAAAATTAATACTCATTATCTACAAAAGATTACTTCACAACGAAATTTAAGTTCAAATTTATGTTCATCCCAAGCAAAAATCCGTAAGTTCAAAAACTTCTTGAAAAGTTCAAAAAATTAAGTTGAAGATTATGTTCATCCCGCTCAAAATTTCGTAAGTTCAAAAATGATTGAAAAGTACAATATAACATCTGAAAAGTTCAAAAATTATCGTTAAAGTTCAATTATAGAATTACCCATAAGTTCAAAAAAAAATTTACATCCCAAAAAACACAACATACATTTTCATCCAGAAAAAATACAAACATACTGGAAACAAAACCCAAACATACAAAAACTCAGAGCAAAAATTCGTTTCAATTCTAAGTTACAGAGAAAACCTAGTGGGAATCCTATACAGAGAACACCCAGTGGGAATCCTAAGTTACAGAGAAAAAAATTGATAGAGAGCAAAAATAACAGCAATTAAGTTTCAATTCACCCCAACATTACAGAACAAAGTAGGACTCAACCCAGTTTGTTATAACAATTACATTTCAATTCACCCAACAATTTTGGTACAGCAACATAGGACTCAACACAACATTTCACACGGCGGAATTGGAGGGACCAAAGTAGAGGTGAAGGGACTTACAGAAAAAACTGACTTGCATTCGATACCTCTTCCATTTCTATCGATTTCTCTCTCTACACTAGCCTTCGATCTCCATCTATCGTCAATCTCCAGCCGCCGCAACACAACACAGGACTCAACACAACACTTGCTTCCGATCTCCAGACTCCGACGACCACCCCCGGCCGCCGATCTCTACCCTGGCTGCCGCCGATCTTCACGTTCTTCAACCATGAATCGCGCCGCCGATCTCGACCCCTGGCCGCCGCCCCCTCCACGAGTATTTCAGATTTTCTGATGCAAGATAGATGAGGAAAATTGATGTTTTCCCCATTTCTAATACCTAAAGGGGAGATCAGAGAGAAATGGGTGAAGGGGAAAGAGAAGGGACATATATGCATTAATGGGGGAAGGAGAAAGGGGCAAGAGTAAAATACATGGAGGGAGATGGGGGTTTTCCCCATTTCTATATGAAAGGGGAGAGAGAAAAGGGGAAATTGGGATATTAAATTAGAGAGAGGGAGATATATAGATGGCCGTGCATATGCATTGGGGGGTGGGATCGATTGATAAGGTTTGGGGGATGGGTTAGGTAGTACCTATGTAACCTAGTGAATAGTAACCTAAATGGGCTTGAGTGTAATTATTTTTAGGGCCTTTAGTTGTAAGCAATTTGGGCCAAAATGTTAGACTTATAAAGCAATTTCCCTAATTTCAATCTATCATCTATAATAATATATAATAGAAACTACATTTCCTATATTAGTTTTGGGCGGGAGACATTTTCAACCGTTCGATGTGTTTTGTTTTTCTCATCTTGGCCATTCATGTGTGATGAGCCCTTATATATACAATGCATTCTAATTGCTTTTCCAATGAAAGCTTCTTCTTGGCTTAATTTCATTTTGTTTGTATTAAGTTTTGTTGCCATTGAAGTTTTTTTTTTAGGTTGTGGACGTTGACTGGGAATCTTCACAGGCGAATCCGATGTATCTAGATTTGAACGAGGATTTCGGGTTGGACCGGACGCCAGTTGAACCGGATAACTCGGCAAGCGACGAAATACTCTGTTCGAATTCGTTTAAAATAAGAGAGTAACCAAGTTCAGAATGCATACCGGTTCTTCAAGATTGATAATTAATGATTTTATAGATTTTCCAATTCATTTTGCAAATCTTCGGGGATGAATCGGAAATGACAAGATGATAAAATAGGAATTTGAAGGAGATGATACCGGGTGAAGGTGAAGATTGATTGCAGATTCGTGCGCCGCGCCATTACTCCACGAAGAAGACGGTGATGTGCAGAGTCGTGTGTATAGTGTATCTAATACAATTAAAATTAGGTTTCAATTAACTTTTATTAGTTTAGCTTCTTTTTTTTTGTTTACTGGGCTTCAACCATTTGGTTTGTGTTCTCTCTCAATGGAGTATATTTTGGCCATTACTGTACATGGAATTTATTAATAAAATATATATATATATATAGATAATTATATATAATTTATATATTATATATTTAATTATATATTATATAATCACGAATTTGTATTTTAAAAACCAATTTATTACTTAACAGTGATAGAAATACTATGATTGAAAAATATATCTATTCTTTATTTTATTTTTCATTTGACTTTCATTTGATTGCAAATTAGTAAATTATGAGATATTTACTGTATAATAATGTGGCGTAGATCATGATTTATTTAAAATTCATTTAAAACATTTTCTACGAGATTTTAGTAAGTTGGTAAATAGTTAGAAATAGTGTGTCATGGGTCTTAAATAATGTCTCAGTGTGTAGTTTTTTTATACACTCATGTGACTAATATTTTATATGCTTTCCCATCTTTTTACTTTATTAGTGGTGATTCTTTATCGTGCTTAATTTGCACAAATTTTAGGGGAATTGTTAGATTTTGTTTTCAAAGGAATTACTTAATTTAAGAGATAATATAATATGGCAAAGTCTCATATACACCAGGTGCACCCACTCAACAGTTGATACTATATACACTAAAAAGTTAGGTAATTGAGACTAACTTTTCAGTGTGATTGGGACTAACTTTTCAGTGTATATAGTATCATCATACACCAAATGCACAAGAGACTTACTCATATAATATTTAAAAATGATGATTGATGTCTTGGTCATTGCTTATACAACTAAATATATCTATTTAAATTTTGCATTCTAGGATAATATATTATTAGGCGATTTTTAAGGAAAATGGTTGATTTAATCCCTAAGATTTCGTAAGTCTATACATATATATATATATCCGTAGATATTCTAAACTGATTTAAAAAAAATTACGTGTCAATACTTTTCATAATTATTTTAAGAATTAATTGCAAATAAAATCATAATCTTTTCGCAAATTGCAATATAATCTAAACTCTTAAATCTTTGCAAATAAAATTTCAACTTAACATTTGGTTGCAATTTGAACCACCGAACACATTTTTTATTTTTCGGAAATGATGTTTCACTTACTTGACAATAAATTATTTATTGTATTAATATTTTTAGATTGGTTCGGGTGACAACACATAATTAATCATCATTTCCGGGTTGATTAAAATTTGTCTTTTGGTTAGAATTGTAACCAAATGTTAAGTTGAGTGTTTGTTTGCAAAATTCGAAAGTTTAAATTAGATTGCAATTTGCGAAAAAAATTGTGATTTTATTTGCAAGTAACTCTTACTTAAATTTTTTTTTTGAAAGGTAATCAATCACAATAGTTTCTTCGACCACCGGGTACATGACAATGTCTTTTCATCTCGCTGTAGACCAAAACCGCAATCACCACAAGAGGGGGACCACTCGAACCTGCAACTCTGAACCACAACCGCTCTGCAGTCGGAACCGCAACCACCACAAGAGGGAAATAAATTTTCTCTCCATGTCTCGAACCCAAGACCTCTAGGTCTTAGGTGGTGGCCTCAACCAATTGAGCTACCAACAATTGACTACTTTAAATATAATTTAATAATTTTGTATTCTGTTAATGTGGACGTGTCATGAAAGATGGTCGGAGATGTGACGGTTGACAATGAAATGATAATTGCATAATTGGTTAGGTTAGCCAAGAAATTAGGATATTTTAACTGTCGAGGATGAAATGTGAATAGATCATTCCTTCGGAAATAAAAAAATATGAATAGATAATAATTAGAAAGGGTGTATAAGACGGTTAATATGAAGATTCGGGGAAAATTGATTTTTTTAGGACACTGTCTTATGGTGTATGCAAAATTAGGACATTATCTTTACGGACTTGCAATATTGGGACACTATCTTTCCGAGTTTACAAAATTAGGACATTCTTACAAACTTGCAAAACTAGGATACTATCTTTTAGTTTTGGCAAATTTAGGCCAACTTTATAAAATTTGGGGCAACTGGACACATCATAATCGGGCTTTATATGACCCGCATTTTATAAAATTTGCTCAATATAAAAAGTATCGTCCTTATTTTGCAACATTGTGAAGATAATGTCATAATTTTGCGAGTCCATAAAGATAGTGTCCTAATTTTGCAAGTTCGAAAAGATAGTGTCCTATTTTTACAATTACCCATATAATAGTGTCCTAAAAAAATTATTTTCCCTAGATATTTGGGTTAACCGAATGATTAGGATTATAATTAATGTAACTCTTCAATCCATCCATATTTTAATTTTAATGTTTTTATTATTATGTTTTAAGTAAAAAAAGTATTTAGATTTAAAGAATTTGGAATTATGAAACTATGATTTTTTCTAATTTTTGAATCATTAATTTGGTGGGACTTTGAATTCAAATCATATTTTAGCCATTAACAAATCTTTCAATATTCATGAATTATGTATATTATTTTTTAGAGTTTATATATTTGTGTAATAATTTATGTAATATTTTTTTTTTTAATTTTGTTACTACTTAAAAAATATTGGTTTGTTGGAAAGGCATAATGATGTGAATTTTTTAATGTTTTATATAAAATAATTTACTTTTATTACATTACTTACCTATACCTATATATTTAATTGTTATATAATTTGTTTCGTTATTATTTTGTTATATTGTTGTAACTTTTACATATTGTTCAAATCACTTTTGTATATTATATTTTGATATATTATTTTTCCTTCCATATTTTCACAAGGATGATGCTAATATTCCAAATGAGATTCAGGATCTTCTAGAGTGTATACTTTCGTTTAGATTTCAACTGAAGCCTGATGATACTGCATGTCAACGTGGAGTATTTAATGTGATTAAAGTGTAAATGAAGGACATATTTTTAAATGTTTATGGACTAATTTTTTGGTTTAATGTTTGCAATTTTAAGTTTTATGTATGATGTATTGTTTAAAGTTCAAGTAATTAAGTTATGATCCGGAAATCGAAGTATTTCGGCTAATCATATCCAGTATTCATTCTGACAAATTCAAAGTTAATTTGATTTGCTTTGGAAGTTATATATGCATATCGTTCATGAAAATATGTGAAATATAAATAGTTATAATTAATAAATTGTATGGAAATTAAAAGTTAAGTATTCTGCTTAATAATTAAATATCATGTACAATGGGCCGGATACCGAGTACCAAAAAAAATTAAATATCATGCACAATTTCAGTATTAAAATCTTTTTTTAAAAAAATAATTGGAAAGCAAAATTATTGGAGCAAATTTTCGAGATTAACGTTCTTGCACCCATCACGATTTTTGCTTGAGTATCGGAACTAATTATTATTTAAACATATTATACGATCTAATTTTTTAATTGAATTCTCCACTGCATTTTATGCATCAAATTTATGCGATCTAACCATTTTTTTAAACACGAAATGAAATCTTCTGTGAGAAAAAAAAAATTGGAAAGTAGGATGTAACACCCATGAAATTCTTAAGGTAGTTATTAGATATTTTGCCTAATATGTTGAATAAATTTTATAACAATATTTAATTTTGAGTATGTATAGAGTGAATTGGTTCATACATGAATTATTGAATAGTGTTAGTTATTTTCACCAAAGAATATTAGTTTTTTTCACTGAAGAGTATTAGTTGTTTTCACTGAAAAGTCTTAGTTTGTTTACAATTATATTAATATTATCCAGGTATCATAATGAATATTAAAAAAAAAAAAAGAACATTTAATCTAGAGTGGTTCTAGGGTGTATCCGAGTGCATACTATGCACTTGAATTTTGCACCCCAATTTGAAATCAATTTTGACCAAAACTTAAAATTCACGGGTAAGACTAATCCGGCAACAACTCAGGGGTCAATTACCAGGTCGATCAACAAACAGGGGATAACTACTGCGTTTGGTGGCCAAAAGCGATGGATCGGGCGTCAGTAACCGAATTATCGTTGAAGCGGTGGAAGAGTTATGGATTTGCTACTGCTGAGAAATAACAATTATATATATATATATATTTTATTTATTTATATATTTTAGAAGTTATATAACACATTATGTTTGATGAATATTATTTGATATTTAGAAATGTCTTTACATAAACAATATGTGTTGGTTAATGTGTTATACTCCCTCCATCCTACATCAATTTGCACCTTAAGGGGTTGCACATTTTTTTTTAAGAAAATTGTATTTTTTGAATAAAGTAGTAGCGAATGAGTAAATATGTGTTTATGTTATTTAGTGTGCGCAAATCAATATTTTCTTTGTTGCAGGTAGTGTGCAAATTCGCGTGGAGGACCAATATTTTTTAACGAATATATTACTTTGTTGGTAGTGTGCAAATCCATACTCACCCATAGTAAAATGTTAATTTATTAATGTTCAAATTTTACTTCACTCCATTTTTTTCTACTTATTACAAAATATTCATTATCTTCGAAATTTTTTAGAGGCATTGTTGAAAAAGGTGTCGTTTCGTATTAATGCACTAGCAATTAAATAAAAGATGTTGTTTTGGATAAAAGATGGGACAATTAATAAAGGATGGAATAAGCATTTTAAAATAAATTATTAAATTGTGGTTTATTGTTAAATAATTTCAATTATATGCTATAACTATATATAATTATGTCATGTTATTGGACAATGCACATTAATAACCACTTCTTTTAAAATGCTAATGTATTATATTCAACGTATGTTGTATGTCAATAGTCATGTAAATTATAATGAAAATGATCACATCTCCATCAGTGAGTGAGAATTTAAACGTCTTTTGTTTATGTGTTGTTATCACATTTACGATTAGTATATAGGTTTGTGTCCACCAGTGGATATGAAATCATTTCTGTATATAAAAAATTTGTTATGATAAGTTAATCAATAAATTATTTTAAATTATTGAATATTTAAGCAACATAACAAATTTCATTAGGATTATGTTTTATCTGGGATAAAAAAAAGATTTATGTAATTTTTTTAATTAAAAATATTATTTACGATTTTTATAATTTAGAATAAGTTATTATCATAAATATAAAATTGTAACAAATTCAGGCTGTGCAAAGCACGGGTAGACGCGTACTAGTAAATATAATGCACCCTACATATTCATATATAGATTTGGGCGGGAGTCATTTTCGGCCGTTCATTGTTTTTCCTTTTCATCCTATCCGTTCCTTTTATGTATAGTATTGGGAGTATTTTTTGGTTCTAATTTGCTCCAGAATTTTGGTGGGTTTTTGTGTTCTAATATTCTGCAAGATTGGAGGGGTATTAATTTGCTTTTCTTATATATATATATGTGAGGTTCGTTTGCTGATTTAATCATCGCCTCCAATTACCGTCGGTGTTAGTTGATTCACTGTGGACTTCGATTTCTGTCGTACTTCTTCGGTTTGACCACGGGCCTTCTGTGTTCTTTCCCTTCCGATGGTTCGCATACCGGATCTTTGGTTCTTTCCCTTCCGATAGTATGCTCACCGTGTCGCTGCTCTTTTCTCGATTTAAATTGGGGTTGTTGTGGAGTGTTTGTCTGTTGTCATCATGTCCATCTTCATGAATTCTCGGTCCGACGATTGTCTTTTTTCTGAGGTTTTGTTTGACTGTGTAATCTTCTTTTGATTTGTTTTGGGTCTTTGATCGTTGAATGGTTGGATATATATTGAATTTTTCGTAGATTAATATTGGTTCAATATGTATAGGTTTGTTTTCCATGGGTTGTTTGTTTGTCGGTTCTGCAATCGATCTTCTTATTTATGCAGATTGTTGATTGTTGATGGTCGGTGCTCTTTGTATATAATAGCGTTAATGTGTAATATCAATTGTTATCTGGGGTTGATTATTTTGTTTTAGTTGTTAAATTTTCATTTATAAAAAATATTCAGTATTGTTCGTGCATTAATTGATTTGATTTGATTTGATTGAAGTTATTTATTTTATGTATGAAATAAATTAAAATTGTTTACAACTCAAAATAATCAGTATGTGCATATATTGATCAGAGTAAAGTGATTAATTTTGAATATGGAATGAGTTATTATAATTGTTTACAAACTCATAATCATATGTACATCATACGAAAATCAATTAAATTAAAAAGGTTTAGTACAATTAAATAATAATCATTGAATCATGTTAATTATACCAAATTATTAGTATGATTTGTGCTTAAATTAATGTAATAAATCTTATTAATGGTTTGAGCAGTTTTCCGTAAATTGCTATAAATTAGGAATCAATTTATCCATTGATTAGTGTGAAAATTGCTCGAAATTCGTGCATGTTATTTGCCTAATTTATTGAATTTCTTGCAATTATTTACATTAATTTGATTATTTGTGCTTAATCGTCGAAAAAGGTGTTTTTGCTATTTTTGCAGGAAAATGTGATATTTTTGGAAGCAATTACGAGCCTATAATTTTGTGAGATCGAGCAAAGAAGAAAATCGAGAAGAATCAAGTCAAAATGCAAGTTGGAATGTAAAGAAGAAGCAAAATATGCCCAAAAAAAGGCTCCAGACCGGTTAGCAATGTCCGGACCGGCCGGTGCTAACTGACCCAAACCGGTATCTTCGCTTCGGCATCGATAGACCGGTTAGCAAATTCCGGACCGGCCGGTGCAACAAGGCCCAAACCGGTCCGAATCTCCTCTGCTCGCGAAAAACATGAAATTTCGACTTTTGGAAGGCCAAAATGCAATTTCGGCCAAGGGATTTCTAACCCACACTATAAATACTCGTTTTTCTCAGATTTCTAAGGGAGACACAAGAGACAACAACACACACAAGAACCCTAATCCCCTAGATAGTTTTCTTTTCTTTTATTTTTTCTTTTAATTTCTAGATTAGATTAGATTTATATTTCATTAGTAGTATTTACATTTCAAGCAAGGATTGAAGCTATTGAAGATTTGTATTTCCATTTCATCACAAGAGGTGATATCTTTCTTTTAATTCAAGTCATGAGTAATTTCTTTTTTATTTGTTATTTTAGGTTATTAGCCATGGGTGTCTCTTCTAGAACCATGAGCTAATTCTCTTTGCTTTGAGTGTTGAATCAATGTATGAAATTAGTGTGTTGATGGATTTATAGCTTTGATTATGCTTATTTCTTGATGTGAATGTTTCTATTGATGGGCTTTGTATGTCTCAATTAATTAGTTGATTTTATTAGCTTAGGTATTTAATTATGTGTATTGCAACGAGAGTTGGGTATGCATGATTGGTATTTAGGTGAAAGCTTTGACTAATTAATTTGAGTTAAATAGTAATTGGTTGCCCGAGAGGGGGTCGGTTGCTAGATCCCCCATCATTAGACATTAGAGATCTTAATTTGATTATTAGAGTACTTAGTGAAGGGGGAATTCTAGAGATGCATCGCGTGTTTTTAGATATTCACGGTCTTAGGAGCTTATGGGGCATAATTAGGAGTTGCTAGTTAGTCCACGTTGTTCACCTAGGCCTCAAAAGGGATTGGTCTACACAATTTCGTGATCGCTCTTAGCAAACATCTAGAAAAAGGCAATGATAGGTTGTAAATTTGTCAAACACACTAGTGGATTACATTGTGAAGACACTCGAAGCATTTCTCTCTCTCGCACTTTCTTGATTGAAAGTTAGTTTAATTGTTTAATTGTTTTTTAGATTTAAATTTTGCATTAGTTTAATTTTCATATGTCAACTTGCTCGTCACTATAGTACCATGCCAACGCACAACTTTGGGGCTCCACTGCACTCCTAAATCCTTTGGGTTCGATAACTACTTGGTCCAAGTCTACTTTCACTACTACGACGATCCCGTACTCTTGCGGGGGAGTAGGAAAATATTTTTCGAAAAACTCCGACCAAGTCATCCATCATTGGTACAATTTAGGAGATGATTACATCTCTCTCCTATTAATACTCCATACGCCTGTTAATGTGGGGTGAGGATTTGGTCAAATCCGATTTTTTTTTTTTAAGTTAAACCATATTTTCAATATCATATTAACAATAATAATTTTTTATATCATTTGTATATAAATTATTTACGTATCATTTATATATATAAATTTATACATTAAAGAATTCTTGATTCTAGGCATTGCTATTAATTAATTTTGATATTATAGACATTTGCACCATGCACTAAGTGCATATGAGAGAGTGTGTCTTGCACAAAATTTATCACAAATTATATGGATAAAATTATCTTTGATTATGTTGATTATAATTTATCTATGCATACAATTAATAATTAATTATATGGAAAATTATCAAAAGGCTAATTCTAATAACTAATACCGGACTATAGGACTTCTTTAAAATAATTTAATGTGCATATGTTGACGGCGTCTCTCATGTTAATAAATTGTCTATCAAATTAATATATATTTATAATTGACACTTTTACACATTAAAACATATTAATTTTCTAATTATGTGTTGATTCATATAATTTATGTGGTTCTTTTTTGATATTTTTTTTAAAGGGGATTTATTGCCTAATTTTATGAGAATGATGTGAGTTCAAATCTTTAAATGGTTTTTATTTTAATTACCTTTTCAATGCTAAACCAATCACTAATTCACTATCAAATTTTAATAAATTTAAATTGTTAATATATTTATGAATTATATTGATTGACTAAACAAATTAAGATCCCCATATCTCTCAAATCAATCTAACCAAGTATTTCTCTCTCTTAAATAAATTTTGATATTATTGATTAAATACAGATTATGAGATACGTATGAATTTTCAATTACGTGTGATTGATAATTATTTCTTAATTAACATCAAGTTATCTGTGTTTAATTTTTTTAAAATATAATATCTGAACATTATTTGGAATATGAGCAATTATACTCCTCATTCATATTTTAAAAAAATATATATCCACACCCATTTTTTTCCACTAACAAATAACATATTCTTTAAGGAGAATAAGTAAGTGAATATGGAGTCGAATATTTGTTAATAAAGTAAAATTATTTTATTTACTTTTCTTTTTAAAAGTGTGAAAATAATTGTGAAACTTCCAAATGACAAGTATGAAAGTAATTGTTGAGACAAAAGTAATATTAGTTAATGATAAAAAATTGCTAGATTCAAATTTTTATTTTTGAAAGAAAAAGACATTCTTTAGTCCACAAATTCTAGCATGCACCCAAGTGTATGACATGCACTTGGATTTTAAGCTCAATGTTAACTTTTTTTTTTTCAAAAGACACAATAACATGCAGAACTGTGTTTTTTTTTTTTGCAATTGGGGTATTATTGTTACTTCTTGAGGTATTATTGATTACTCCTTGGGGTATTACTGATTTTTGTTTGAATTTTTTTTTTCTTTTTAAAATCCAAAGTGCATATCATGCACTCAAGTGCACACTAGAACTATTCTTCTGAGTTCGCTTATTGACTATCCTGTGAATTTTATCCTAATAATCATCAATTTATAATGTTTTTAAGTTTTCTTTATATTGAAGTTATTATTGTTTAAGTGTGTTTTTGCAAATTTCATGATACTTTAAAGTATCAAATATTTGAATGAAAGTATAAAAAAAAATCTCATCGGGAGTATCAAATGTTCGGAACAACAAACAATAAGTATAATATAATACCGCCGACCTCAATTTTTTATACTCCTGATGAGATTTTATTCTTAATTAAATATTTGATACTTTAAAATAATTTCATGAGAAGCTTAGCATAAATCGTTTTGGACAATGTTATGAGCTGGACTGTTTTGATTCTGTGTACCCGGGTTTTGGCTTTCCCCTGACGGATCTTGATTCTTACTGGTATTGCCATCAGTGCCGTCAACCCGGTTCAATGCCTGATTAAACTCATTCTCAACATCATCCAACTCATTAATAATGTCCATTGGTTCTTTCCCTCCTCCGGCAGCGTTCATCCTTCTTAGAAAAGCTCGGTTTCTTCTTGCTATTGTCTCAGGATCCAATGGTAATCTCTCTTCGCTCGTATTACCTTGCGAGCGTGTTTTCATAAACCTGAAACACTAACAAAAGAATAAAAACGCAACTTCCGAAAATACTATGTAATAAAACAGAAAAGTAAATCACCCACTACTAACTACTTAGCTATCTACAAGTCCTATTCAAAAGACATACAACGCCATCCCCGGCAACGGCGCCATTGACTTGAAGCGAATATACTAACTTTCTACTAGTAGCTTCCCCGCAAGCGGACGGGTTCATCGTAATATGAGTAAGTATAATGACCAAGTATTATCGAACCCAAGGGAAGGTGAGTATGCGAATAGATCCCTGAAGATGTATGCGTCGTAGTTAATATGAGTGTATGTTTTTGGAAAAAATAATTCAAATAAACTAAACTATCCTATGATTGCTACCAGAAAATTAAACTAAGAATTTAAGATGTGTTTTCAAATAAGAGATGGTGATGCTCAGGATAGGAATCCCTACGTATACTAACGGAGCAGGTACATAATCAAGATAACCGTGATGCGCAAGAAATAACCTAAGTTAAAGAATGCAAGATGAAAGCTCAAGATTTTAAACCCTAATACTTTATCCTAACAATCGACTTCACTAATCCACTAACAAGTTAATAGATTGTGCTTAATTAATGAGACCCTAATTTAACTAAGGTGATGCGGTCGTCCACCTTCGCTAAACTGGTAAATGAATTAACCCTTTCTAAACCCTCTCGTTAAGTCTACTAGTTGTTAAAGAGTAATACGGTCGTCCACTTTTTAAACAAAATTCAAGATTAAAGTTAAGATTAATTTTAAGAATTCATTAATTAAGAGAATTAAAACCTAACGTCACAAGTTACCCTAAGTACGTACCCACAACCTACTTCTACGAGTTCATCCTACCCCAAGCATGCAAGAGTTTTAGCTAGACATGGTTTTTACGTAAACAAGAATAATAAAATAAATAACGAACATGAACATAATGATTAGAACGAAGAAAAGATCAAACATAAACTAGGGACTCAAGAAATAAAGGAATAACCTGAAATTAAATCAATAAAACGAAGTCTCAACGTGTTCAATAACAAAGATCTGAAGAAACGGAACAAAAATGTAAAACCGTGATGTGAATTCGTAAAGAAAACCTCAAAAACGTAAATGTAAAGCTTGCTCGTTCCTTCTTCTCCAAAAACTCTCTCTCAAAATAATCTCGTATCAAGTGGTATGTGGTGGTCTGTAGATGGATCCTAAAAAACGTGTTCAGAAGAGGTATATATAAGCGTTGGGCCGAAACGGGATCTCATGGGCCGGAAAAACGAACTTGGAAATTTGCTCTCGAAGGCGCTCGAGCTGTCCCGCTCGAGCGGAGGTGCTCGAGCTTGATGGTCGAATGGGGCAGGCGGTCGAGCAGAGGCGCTCGAGTAATTGTGCTCGAGCAGCAAAATGTTTCTGTAAGTCAAGGGCACTCGAGCTGTTGAGCTCGAGCGGAGGCGCTCGAGTGCATTGGTCGAGCGGATCATGAGGTCGAGCGGAAGCGCTCGAGTGCTCTCGCTCGAGCACTTTTTAGCAGCAGTACACTTGTTCGTAAAATCTTCATATCTCCTCATCCGGGAGTCCGTTTCGGCCGATTCAAAGTCCTACGAACTCGTCTTTTCGCCCTCTATCCATCTATGAAAACCAAAGAGACAAATTAATGAGTTTATAAAAATGATACTCAAATAACTCTAAATACTCAACAAAATCAACCAAAACTAGGGCATTTCGAGTGACGAATCATGACAATTTCACGCCTAATCAACCCCCCAAACTTACCACGTTGCATGTCCTCAAGCAACGAAATAATAAGTCAAGTGAAATTGTTAGGAATGAGTCAACAAATCAAATCATGCAAGCAAATGAACTCGAGCTTCAAAGATTAATCACAAGCATACTCACTCATCTTCCATCATCATACTCATGCAACAACAGCAAGAATCACCAAAATCAAACATGGATGTGCACTCAACGATGTGTTTCACTCCCTCACAAGTGTATATCAATGATAAAAGGACTCACTCAAACAATCAATCACTCATATCGGCAGCCATAGGCTTGTAAACACTCTCAACTCCGACCATACTCTAGAAATCAATGCCGAATCAAAAAGGATTTTTCTCAAGGTTGTAATGTAGGCTCTTTGGACAGGTGGGATAACAATTTGGGTAAGTGACTAAGTGAATGGAGAATAGAAAGTCAAACTTCGGTACTTCGAGATTAGGAACAGCCAAACAATTTCAATAAGCACACTTTCAATTCCAATTCTCAACACTTCAATTTTTTTCTTTTCTTTCTCACTTTTTTCACTTTTTTTTCAATCACTTTTTTTTTTCCTCTTTTTTTTTTCACAAACACATGAGCTCATTTTTTCTTTTGCTCATCACCAACTTTGTGTTCTTTCCCACAACTCAAAACTTCATCACACCCTCTTCTCATACTCACTCAACAAACAACATTTCCCCTTTTCAACTAAATTCAATCCCTTCACATTCACACTTTCCTATTCTCCACTCAAATTGGGACAAAAAGGCTTAGGAACTGGAATAGTGTTCATATGTGCTAGCAAATGAAATAGGCTTAAAGCTCAAAGGGGCTAACGAGGGACAAATGTCAATGGTAAGGAAAATTTAGGCTAAGTGACTCAATCAAAACAAAGATGGCCTAAGATCACATTCGACATATCAAACTAGACACAATCAAGAAGCAAGAGCACACACAAGTTCTAGCATCCTCTAAGGTGACGATCCACTCACAAACGAAGAGATCATTTCATGGATCAAAATCTCAAAAGGCTCAAATCTCACGGCTTTCACATCCATGCTAGTCCTAGTGAATTCTCATTCTCATCACACAAGCACTCCAAAGAAAAACTTGCAAGCATACTAGTTCTCTCTCAAATCCACTCTAACTCAAACACTCACACAAAAGAATTCCTAACTCAACCTCACAATTCACTCTTCTCATCAAATCATACTCAAAGATAGCAATCAACAAGCATAAGATGATAGATAAGCATGAAATATGTAGTACTACATCAAAACACTAACAGCCCAAGGAACATCTCAAGATACTAAATAACCAAACTCACTCAAGAGAGGGTGTGCACTGGTGCAATATCACCATAAAATAAAATAAAAACTCCACCCCCCAAACTTCGACCTTGTGAAGAGGTCTAAGTTTGGGGTTGTGGGTTACCTCATCCAAATAATTCATGTTCTCTCAACAACTTGGCACACTCCCTTGCTTGAGTTTCTCCCTTTTGAATAACTCCATGGTTCCTCTACTCTTTCGAGACAAGCCTACAAAATTGTTGGTCCCAAAAAGGTTATCCAGCGGAAAGCGTTTTGAGTTTATTTTTAAGAAAACCCTTTTAAATTAAGTGCTAAAAGAAAAGTGCAGAAAACTTAAAAGCATAAAGTAGAGAACACCAGATTTATAGTGGTTCGGACCAACTTGTCCTACGTCCACTCTCCCTTTCTCAAAAGGGGACTTTCTCTCCAACCAACGTACTCACGAACCACTGGAATTTGGAAGTACCAGCTCCTTCGTACAACTTGCTTACAACAACCTTTCAAGGTGAATAGGTTGATTATAAGATCTAACTAAAAACTCCTAATGAGTATATAAACTTGAATGAACAAGGTGAGTAAGTGGAAGAGTTCGTGTGTCTTGTGTGCTCTCGCCCGACTCTTATGTAGAACTCATCCAAGCACTCCTATTTATAGTTGTAGGAATTAACTAGCCATTGGAAAGCTAGCAATTCAAACAACCATAATTGGTGGGATATAATCAATCAAAGATTGATTATATGATTGATTAGTTGACTTTCAATCAATCAATCAATCAAATCCTCCATCAGTTGACTCTCTAGATTACCTTCATCTCCATCAATGATCTCCAAAATTTACTTATCTCCAGATTACATGCAGCCTCCATGTGGGTGAACTAATCCGTCTCCCTCATCTGGTCAGGACTCGTCTGGTCTGGGGTCTTCTAGTCAGGTAAGGTAACACCTCTGCTCTAAACCTCATCTGGGAGAGGTTTCTGGCAGACTCCACTGGTTAGGCTCCTCTGGACAGACTACTCTGGTCAGGCTCCTCTGGTCAGACTCCTCTGGCAGACTCCTCTGGTAAGACCTCATCTGGTCCTCTGGTTAGAGCTCATCTGGTCAGACTCCTCTGGTGACTCGTCTGGTCAGACTCCTCTGGTCAGACTCCTCTGGACCTCATCTGCTCTGGTGACACTTCTGCTCTGGTCTGGACACCTCATCTGGTCTGCACATATTTCTTCCCCCTTAACCAAAGACCTATTCTAGACCTAGACTAATCTGTAGCTGACTAACAGGTTCAGCTAGTCCTATTACAAGTTCTTGTTTTAACATCTTCAAAACATCTAATCTATATCCTAACAAAAATAAACTCTCAAGTATGAGTTTAAAACTTACGATTCAACAACACCCTAATAACAAAAAACTCAAATAACTAAAAACACTCAAAAGCAAATAAAATTGGGTTGCCTCCCACGCAGTGCTATTTTTAAGGTCCTCATACCGGACCAAGCTCAAATGAGCTTATGGGACATGATGCTCAAAATTACCTCCCTTACTCTCATAAGAGTGGTGGTTGAATTCCTTTTCTTAATGCCCCTCCATCATGAGCTCCTTTGCTTCCTTCTCATCCCCAAGTGGTGGGGGTCTCAACCTCTTCTCACCTTTATCTGGAGGAGTCTTACTAAGCAATTTCCTGCGCTTGGACTTTTTCTTCTCAACTCCTCCTTTACCCTCTAACTGGATCACGTCCACTCTTTTCACTTCTTCATCCTACAATTTCTTCTCTTTATCCCTATCAAAATAAGTCAGATCATAATGCTCTTGGGTTAAATCAACAGGTGAAGGATTATCAAACTCATAAATAAAAGAAGGATTAGGGATATGAGGTTTGTGTTCAACACTAGGATCAATGGCATCCATGCAATACAAACTCTCATCCTCCTTCGGGTACTTCATGGCCTCATATAGGGAAATCTTCACTTCTTGATCATCAACTTTCAACGTAATCTTCCCATTTGTCATGTCTAGCACCATCCCCGCCGTCGCTAAGAACGGTCTTCCCAAGATCAGGGGCACGCGCTCATCTTTCTCCATTTCGAGCACTACAAAGTCGGCTGGAAAAATGTGATCTCCAACTCTCACGATGATGTCTTCAACCACACCTTGAGGTCGAGTAATAGACCGGTCGGCAAGTTGATGCATCATCATTGTCGGCTGAAGTTCACCACCTTTCAACTTCTTGAAAAACGACAAGGGCATAAGATTTATGCTCGCCCCTAAATCACATAATGCTCCTTTCTTGATCCCGTTCCCAATGTCACATAAGATGGTAAGCTCCCAGGATCCTTCAGCTTTGGAGGAAGCGCCTTGTGCACTAATGCACTTACCTCATGGTTCAACTGCACCAACTTCGGCTCATCCACTCGCCGTCTTTTTACGATCAAGTCCTTTAGAAACTTTGCATAGTTGGGCATCTGTTCCAAAGCATCATAAAAAGGAATGTTAATACGCAATTGTTTAAACACATCAAGGAATTTAGTGAATTTCTCATCAAGCTTCTTCTTCATGAAGCGTTGTGGATATGGGACGGGTATCACAGATTTGGGTACTCCCCATTCATCTCTCTCGGTCTCTTTTATTTTCCCCTAGGTTCATTTGCCTTCTTCCGCTTAGGAACTCTCTCACCCTTCTCAAGGCCTTCCTCTTCAGACTCTTTGCTCTCATGGGTGCTTTCATCCTCAACCTTCTTCTCTACTCCTACCTCTCCACTCTCATCTCCATGTTTCTTATGTTCTTTCCCCTCTATCTCAACATCTCCTTGGAGCGTCTCAGAATCAGCAGGCATCTGGGGACCTTCATAATTGGTCCCACTTCTAAGCTGGATAGTCTTACAATGCTCTTTAGGATTACCCTCAAGCATTGAAGGGTATTTGCCAGGCTCTCTATTCAATGACTTTGCAATCTGGCTCATCTGAAACTCTATAGAAGTGAACCTTTGGTTGTTCTCTTGCTGAATTCGATTCAGCTCTACATCTCTCTTCTGGAGTTCTTGATCACGCTGATCAACTTTCTTATGCAGATCTTTTACATCGTACCCCAAAGATGATAAACGTTTGCTTCCTTCCTCCACTTTCTAAAGGATAGCTCTCAACATCTCCTCAGTTGAGGCACCACCTTCTCCACCAGGAGGTTTAGAACATGTATCAACACCTGGAGGAACTGTAATACCCGTCTTCGGGTTAGGATATGAAAAAATCTCGTTCTTCCTCCATTGGTTCTGAGGAAGTTGTTGGCCTCCTTGGGACCCTTGTGTGTTCCTCCATTGATTTTGAGGCGGCTGTGGACCTGGAGGTACAAATGGTTGGCCATAAGAAGGCCTTCCTTGAAAATTTCCACCTTGTGGATACCCATTCGGATTGTAATAAGGACCTTTCATATAATTTACTACTTCTTGCTGAATTGTGGTCTTGTCCTCTTGCTCAATCTCTGCTGCATTCCCTCCAACCATATTCTTCCCCAACTCAAGGTTGTTAATCTTTTCCATCATGGCCATCAACAACCTTCTCGTTCCTTCACCTTCCTCAACCTGATGAACTCTCTGGAAATTTGCGTCCACATTCCAAGCCCCGGCATTCGTGACAATGTTGTCTACGATCTCTCTACACCTCACTATTCCTTGATTCAGGAATGATCCACTAGCACAGACATCTTGATGGTCTTGCCCAGCCTTGTTGGCACCACTATAGAAAAATGCTATGACATCTCCCTCATTATACCCGTGCTGCGGGCACTCTATCAACATGTTTGAGTATCTCTCCCACGCTTGACGTAGGCCCTCACCTTACTTCTGGCGAAAGGAAGAGATCTCAATCCTTGCTTTGATCGTTCTAGATGAAGGGTAGAATCGCTCGAGGAACAGACGCTCGAGCTCGGCCCAAGTGGTAATACCTCCCCGTGGAAGCGTATTATCATACCACTCTTTAGCTATTCCCGTCAATGAGAATGGGAACAATCTAAGCCTCTTGGCATCTTCAGACATGCCATTGTAATTGAAAGTGGAGGCTATCATTAGATAACTCCTCAGATGAGTATGATGATTCTCCTTCTCGATCACCCCATTGAACTGGTTCTCTGTAAGAAGCTTTAGAATTCACAGGGAAATCGAGAAGTTATTTGCCTCTACAGGAGGTAATGCCACTCCATCATAGTACCGTTGCGGCTGCACCACAAACCTTCCTCGAATAGCCATATTCTGATCTGTGTTCTGAGGAATGTGTTGAGAATTAGCAGGTGGTACTGGTACTTGTTGGAGTGGTGGTGGTTGATAAATCGGTGGTGGATTGTAAACAGGAAGGTGAGGATACGGGTATGGTGGATACGGATAAGGTGGGTATTGGTAAGGTGGGTAAGGTAAGTTGTTTTGTGGTAAGTTAGGATATGGGTAAGCAGGGTTGTTCTGAGGATTTTGGACAATGTTATGAGCTGGACTGTTTTGATTCTGTGTACCCAGATTTTGGCTCTGGCTTTCCCCTCATGGATCTTGATTCTTACTGGTATTGGCATCAGTGCCGTCAACCCGGTTCAATGTCTAATTAAACTCATTCTCGACATCATCCAACTTATTAGTAATGTCCATTGGTTCTTTCCATCCTCCGGCAGCTTTCATCCTTCTTAGAAAAGCTCGGTTTCTTCTTGCTATTGTCTCAGGATCCAACGGTAATCTCTCTTCCCTCGTATTACCTTGCGAGCGTATTTTCATAAACCTGAAACACTAACAAAAGAATAAAAACGCAACTGCCGAAAATACTATGAAATAAAACAGAAAAGTAAATCACTCACTACTAACTACTAAGCTATCTACAAGTCCTATTCAAAAGATATACAACGCCATCCCCGGCAACGGCGTCATTGACTTGAAGCGAATATAATAACTTTCTACTAGTAGCTTCCCCGCAAGCAAACAGGTTCACCGTAGTATGAGTAAGTATAATGACCAAGTATTATCGAACCCAAGAGAAGGTGAGTATCCGAATAGATCCCTGAAGATCTACGCGTCGTAGTTAATATGAGTGTATGTTTTTGGATATCTTTGGAAAAATTAATTAAAATAAACTAAACTATCCTACGATTGCTACTATAAAATTAAACTAAGAATTTAAGACGTGTTTTCAAATAAGAGATGGTGATGCGCAGGATAGGAATCCCTACGTATACTAACAGAGCAGGTACATAATCAAGATAACTGTGACACGCAAGAAATAACCTAAGATAAAGAATGCAAGATGAAAGCTCAAGATTTTAAACCCTAATACCTTATCCTAACAATCGACTTCACTAATACACTAACAAGTTAATAGATTGTATTTAATTAATGAGACCCTAATTTAACTAAGGTGATGCGGTCTTCCTCCTTCGCTAAATTGGTAAATGAATTAACCTTTTCTAAACCCTCTCGTTAAGTCTACTAGTTGTTAAAGAGTGATACGGACGTCCTCTCTCTAACACTTTTCGAACGAAATTCAAGATTAAAGTTAATATTAATTTTAAGCATTCATTAATTAAGAGAATTAAAACCTAACGTCACACGTTACCCTAATTACGTACCCACAACCTACTTCTATGAGTTCATCCTACCCCAAGCATGCAAGGGTTTTAGCTAGACATGGTTTTTACGTAAACAAGAACAATAAAATAAATAATGAACATGAACATAATGATTAGAACGAAGAAAAGATCAAACATAAACTAGGGTTTCAAGAAATAAAGGAATAAACTGAAATTAAATCAATAAAATGAAGTCTCAACGTGTTCAAGAACAAAGACCTGAAGAAACAAAACTAAAAAGTAAAACCGTGATGTGAATTCGTAAAGATAACCTAAAAAACGTAAAAGTAAAGCTTGCTCGTTCCTTCTTCTCCAAAAACTAACTCTCAAAACAATCTCGTATCAAGTGGTATGTGGTGGTCCGTGGATGGATCCTCAAAAATGTGTTCAGAAGAGGTATATATAAGCGTCGGGCCGAAATGGGATCTCATGGGCCGGTAAAACGAACTTGGAAATTTGCTCTCGGAGGCGCTCGAGCGGAGGCGCTCGAGCTTGATGGTCGAATGGGGCAGGCGGTTGAGCAGAGGCGCTCGAGTAGTTGTGCTCAAGCAGCAAAAAGTTTCTGTAAGTCAGGGGCGCTCGAGCTGTTGAGCTCGAGCGGAGGCGCTCGAGTGCATTGGTCGAGCGGATCACGAGGTCGAGCGGAAGCGCTCGAGTGCTCTCGCTCGAGCACTTTTCAGCAGCAGTACACTTGTTCGTAAAATCTTCATATCTCCTCATCCGGGAGTCCGTTTCGGCCGATTTAAAGTCCTACGAACTCCTCTTTTCGCCCTCTATCCATCTATGAAAACCATAGAGATAAATTAATGAGTTTATAAAAATGATACTCAAATGACTCTAAATACTCAACAAAATCAACCAAAACTAGGGCATTTCGAGTGACGAATCATGACAATTTCACGCCTAATCATCAGGGGACATGTCTCAATTGATGAGCAAATAATTTAATCATAACTGAATTACATTTGTAGATCCCATGAAGAAATGTCTCTGAAGATGATAGATTATATGGTTGATGATCATAACATTGACATTGATTCTGATATTCTTAAGAATGTGAAGGTTTTGCTGAATTTCCAACTCTATAGTCATAATAGTCTATCTTGTTCCATAATAAGGGTTTTTGCTAATCATTGTATTAACATTATACACGGTTCACAACTTAAAATTTACCTGTGCAAGGAAATTTGGAACCAATTCCCTTCCAAAGATCTTTTATTACTCATTTCATGACTTTATACATTTGAAAAAATAATACTATCAGAGTGTGAACCTTCAACTCCTATCTTTTCCAGGCTGTTAATCTTAGATAATACTCCCTTCAACCCAAAAAAAGTCATATGCATGAGAAACCTTTGTTTCGTTCATCAGAATGTGATTTTAAACTTTCGTCTTTCCTGGAAATTGAATATTTTAACCTTGCATGAATTATGTACTTTTCCCCTCCTGCTCTATGTCTACCCTCTATAATTTTTTGCTTCTCTGTTTGTTATCAGGAAATGATAATTGCCTCTGAGACTGGTACGTCAAAAGTGGTGCTTTGAAAAGGACTTCAATTAATTAATATTGTGCAAATGTTATTGATTATTCTTTTACGTTTTAATTGAGATATATCTCATTTACAATTTTTATTTTATTGCTTAGAGCTCCAAAGAAAAGCTTTTCTTGTATGACATTGTTGCCAATGAACGCAATGAAATTGATGTTGACAAGTACCCTTTCTATCTCATACTTTTGTATTTTCTGAAGCATAGTGCATATCTATGATGGAATGTTCTTTCTGCAGTACCAAGATATACATTACCATTTTATCTGCAGGTTTGATTACATTGTTCGTGACTCCAGAGCATGTGGTCTTGGCTGCAATTTTCAGTTTCAGAGGTATGCTTGAATCTTTAGAAACTTAGAATATGCTAGATATTCATCCGTGACTCACATTATGAGAATTAAAATATTTGTGGTTGTTATTTGGTATGCGATTCATAATCTTTAGTCAAGAAGGAAGAAAGTAATAGTCTTGCGGAATTCAACATGAACAATAAACAATCGAGTATAACTTAATTATATCAAGATAGAGGTGTCATAACCGTTTAGCTCATCACCTTTTTCTAAAACTCATTCCCATATCTCTTATTTAAGTTAGATTCATGTACATGATCTTTTCCAAAGGATACTGTTTAGATTGCAAACATCTTATTTTTCTCAATTTTGTCCTATTTGACTCGTGACGATAGGACTGGGAATATAAGAAAACTTCTATTAAAAGTAAAGTTGAAATGATACTGAGGAAACTGATATTGAAAATAAAATTTGAGTTTGGTGATAAAAAGAGTTATTCGTACTTTCATTATTTAATTTCTGCTTCATGACAAATGTATATCACATTTCTGTTGTAATAGGTGGATGGTATGGATGCCCACGCTGTGAAACAAGCGTGCAAGTTTGCAAAGGAGCATGCCCTGAGAACGAACTCATTGTGAGTTAATAAAACTAAGTTTCTTGCCAATTTTGAATACAATTTTATGTACCTGAATATGCCTTCTTCATTAATCCTCGTTATTCTTTTTTGTTTTCACTTTAGTACATTTCTATTCACAAATGTTTATTTGCACAACCTTGAAGCAGCAAATTAGAGCTAGACGAGATCGAGAACAATTTCTAATTATCATTATTTTTGGCATTTTTTGGGGGGAAAAGGTCGGTACAAGTAACAAAAAGTTTGTTCCACTGTCTCTTTCTTACCAATTAATAGGGATCTATTCGAAACTGAGCCGAACCTTATAGTGTTTGAGCTTGACTCTTTTTTATTTTCATGTCTACTCGAGCTTATTTATTGAGTATAATGTTAGTTTTCAAGATTAATTGAGTCTTAATGCGCTAAATAATATCAATTACTCCAAAAATTTATTATACATCACTTCGTTACATAATTCAAGTGTATCTTTCTAAAAAGCACATATGTCTAATAAATTTTATAATATCATTTAATTAATTTCTACCTACATATTTTTATATTTATCATAAATATTATGTGTGAAAATTGCATATTAAAAGCCTATTATACACAAGTTAAGTCAGGAGCCTGCTAATAAGATTGTTCACGAGCTAAAGAACCAAATGCCATTGAGTTTGATTATGGTTTTGTTAATGA
Source organism: Ballota nigra (assembly GCA_947034835.1). Lineage (NCBI taxonomy): Eukaryota > Viridiplantae > Streptophyta > Magnoliopsida > Lamiales > Lamiaceae > Ballota > Ballota nigra. Next base: position 74,113,704 of record OX344729.1, on the reverse strand, counting down.
GCCTTATAAAAGTCAAACCAATATTTTTTTAGTGGAGACCCGAATAATTCACAAATGGCTTGGTTTGACTACACCCCTACCGGTACACATATGAATGTGGGCATGAAGAATGCATAGCAGAGGAATACTTTTTATTTTTAAATATTTTATGGTTGTCCTTTATTCCAGGTATCGCTGTATAATTTTTAGTGGTGGAGTGTTTGTAAATTCAGACTGGGGAAGTAATGGCGAGGAATAATGGCTTGCAGTTGCCTGCTCATACCTTTCAGGTATTTTTTTCAGCTCATTTTCTTTAAACTAAGGTCCAGCTCATTTTTTATTCTCACATAATAGGCCTAAACTATATGTTTTTATCCCCTTAAAGTTCTTTATTATTGGCATTCTGCATTCATTATATATAATAATGACTCATCAATCATGATTAGTCCTATTGAGCAATAAATTTTTAACCCCCTATCGGTTACACTTTACTTTTATTTCATCATTTTCACCCATAATTAATAAATTAAGTCACTAACAACTCTTTTTCTTTGATTTTTATACACTAACAATTCTGTAATTTTATTTAAAAACTTTAACTTATATTTGTCTTTTAATATTACCAACATTGTGGATGTGTTAAAACCAACAATCTTTATGTTGTAATTATTGAGCATTAACATTTCAGGTATATTTTACCATGTTTTCCCTCACATACTTGGTTGGTGATCAATATTGGAGCTCTTCAAAATTCAAAGGAAATCAAAATAAGGTTTACCCTGCGTCCCAATTTAGACTGCTCAAAATAAAATGACACGGATTTTAATAAGAAAGTTTATTAGCATTAAAAGGTGCAAAGTTTAGGATATATTGGTCCTTTCAACTTTATGGAAGAAAAGTTGGTGTATTGTTTAAATGTGTATTAAGAAATGTAGTGGCATAAGGTGCAAATAAGAGATGTTCGTAGGGGGTTAGTTTAGACAGTATAATTGCTTTACTGTCATTTTTGGTAATGGGAAAACAAAACAAGAAACTTTCTTTTTATGGGCTTTTGAGCAATCTAAATTGGGATGGAGGAAGTACATGCTTAAGCTAAAGTTAATTGCATATTACAATTGTCCAAGCTTCTGTAATTTTTTCCCCTCTTTCAAAAAGTTTGATAAATAGTATAGTTTCATAATATGTGTTTGCAGTTGTGCTGATTATGTAGTGTTTGTTTTGGTTGCTATCGTCCATCTCTTATTTCAGAAAGCAACTTCACAACTTGTTGTGACACTCAGCTGTGACTTTGATTATCTGTTTCTTGTTGGTTTTGGTAAAATACATTAGAGACTTAGAAATACTAAAATCATTTCTCAACTATAGGGTGCTCTTCTCATTTTTGAATTATTCACTTATAATCTCTTACTTATTTTTTAAATTATTATCCTTGCTACCCTGCTGAACAGTTAGTGTTGTATCATGTGCATTGTGGTGTTATACAGTACAATCGTGCATATGGTACAACACTATGAAACCTTATTGGGCACTATCCAACAATATAGCATAGAATTAACCTTATTTCTAACAATCTATTATAAATTTAAGACTTTGAGAGAAATTCATTACGAATTTGAAAAAAAAAACCAAAACTATGAGGATCTATTTACTTGATTATGGGGTTGCTTTGTTTGTTTTTTTCTTTTTCCCTAGGCGTTCATATTTCCTACTTTTTTTTAATGTGTAAAACCAAATTTCACTTTAGGGAAGCATTGTACAATAAACTGATTCAACGAGGTAATCAACAAGTTCAACGAGACTCTGGAAAATAGGAAAAATTATGTTATCCTCAATGGGAACATTAGGCCCGTTAAGACCTATTATAATCACACAAATGACAAAATTGAATTGACGTTCACAGCTGCTACAGTAGTGGAAGAAATAACTTAGCATTTTCCTAATACTAGGACAAATCCTTCTGTTAATTACAACGTATACGCATAATGACTGAAAAATAAAAGTCACACCTTCACTATTACATTTTTGCTCATAGATAACGGATAATATCTGTTATCTATGAACGAAATGGTCAGTTATCTAGGAAGGTGTTATCTATGCTCCTCCCTTATAGATAACAGATATCAACCAATAAATATCCGTTATCTATGAGTACTGCATTTTTCATATCACACTCATAGACAACTTTGTAAATATGTTATGTAATAATGCGTATATCCGTTATCTATTCTATCTTTTATAATTTATTTATAATTAAATAAATATTTATATTTTGTCCACTTCTTTTAATTCATATAATTAAAAAATTAAAATATACACAATAAAAACACTAAACAAAAGTCAATACATTCATTAAATTGCAAAAAAAAAAAAAAAAAAAAAACCCAACATTAAAAAAATTTCATCAAAACAATCATCTCAATTATATCCAAAAGTTAAACCTACATATTAATACTCAAATACTCACTAACTACAATTATAACACAGTCATCAACAAAAAACCATGTGAAATTTAAAAGAACTTCAATCCATCAAGAATAAGACATCTGGAATCCAATTTCTTGCTAAGTACGTACTTCGTTTGAAAATCGATCTGTAGAAAATACACAAATATAATCAATTTCTACACAAATTCTATATAAATAAAAAAAATTAGGGAAGAATATATAAAACACTAACACACCTTTATTCAACAACATATTCTTGAACACATGTAGTCCACTCCGACCACTCATCATCAATTTGGATTGTAGTATAAGTTTTTTCCATGAAAGGCCCATTCCCTCAGTTTTTAGTTCAACCAGTCAACTACTAACTATTTCACTATTTCCTTAGTTTGAGGAGCATGCATGAATTTCAAATTGACAAGAATGATAGAAAATACAGCTTAATTAGTAAACATCAAAAAATGACAAATTTTATATATAGGGAGGCACCTCCCGGCAGGTAAATTAACTTTCCATTGTTCAGTAGGGAATCCATAAAGACACATATTTTCCTTCTTTGCAAAAATTTCATGTTTTTAATAGAGGACCCACTAGAAAAGATTTAACATATCAAATACTGGAAGAACCAAATCTTTTACAAACTTTGAATCTAAAATAACATCTTTAACATAATAGTGAGAAAGGAAAATTAAGTAAAAGATATAACATACCTTTAAATGGTGATATATTTCCACACACATCTTCATGGCCTCCTCGCGAACTCCCTACAGTAAAAAGTTTTTAATCTTTTAGTTAGTTAATGAACACACAAAAAATACAGTATCGGGCACATGGTGAAATACATGCCTGCATAGCTGGAACAGGAAGAACCAGCTTAATTATTGTTTGGCAATATGCTGGAAGAGAGAGAAAATCATAAGTCAATAGAAACGCCAAATTTATTTCTGACTTGCAATGGACATACATAAAATAAATAAAAAGATTATATTGTTTGCACCAGCCCCACTCATTCTGAGTTCCATTATATTGTTGAACCATGAAATTACAGATACCAGTTTAATCTGTTATGTGCTGCAAAAGAAACAACATTCAACTCAACTGAGGGGAGTGATGTCGGCCAAAACCTTAAACATAATTTATCATTCAATAAGACTCTTATGAAGTAGCGTAATAAACATTTTCAATAAGGGCAGTTTTAATGATTGTGTTCACATTGATAGCAGCCTAGACAACACAATTAAGATGGGTTTTCACTTACTTCATCACTCATTGATTTCTATGCCAACAACAAAAAATAGTTTATATAAATTAAAACCACATCACATCAGATACTTGGAAAATTCATGAACAAGCAAAATGCTTATCTAATATATCAAAAGTATGTAGTGACCATAACCATGTTGTAGATAAGTTTTGTCCATGCCATTTCGAAACAAATGTGCTCGCACTCGATCTATTGTGCCACGTGTCATATTTCCACATGATACACAAGGGTATGAAATGAAATCTATATCCTCAGCATTTTCCTTTGCAAAAAGCAAGAAAGAATCTACTTCAAGCACGTACTCAGGCGATAACCGGTCTTTAAATATCCACTCTTTGTCCATAATTTGATTGCAAATACGAGAACTAATTAGTGAAAGTAAAAGGAGATGACTGTGAAAGGAAAAAGAATTTAACTTATTTTACAACTAAATGTAGTTGTTAGTTAAATCGCATGCAAGCTGAGTGATGTCACGAAGTTGAAGGTTATATTTAACGGTGCTCTAGGTACTAGATTGAGGTCATGCTGAATCGCATGTTATGCTTAAATATTTAACGGTCACGAAGTTAAATCGCATGTTATGCTTAAATTTTCTTATGTCATACATGTGAAATGAGATCTCATACTTGCTGAATAAATCTAACAATTGTGAATAAATGAAAGCTACTTAAAACTTAATTTTATTTAGTTATTCAGCTTGTTTAGTCTCACTATTATCGCACAATCACGATTAGGATCTAAACAATCATAATAGCGCACAATCACGATTGCAAATAAGAAATTAAAATTCAACCTAAATACAAATTCAATGAAGTAAAACCATCAATTTCTCCTCAAAAGAAAACAAAATCAGAACAAGAAGAAACGCAAACCTTGATCGTCCAATCAGTTGAATTCGACTTCTAAAGAGAAAAAATGGTTTTCCAAACCCAGCAACGATAAATATCTGTAAATTTATGCATGTGATCAAAAGTATGATGATATAGGATGACCAAAAGTGACAATAACTGTTAAGCAATAAATTTGTACGAGATGACAATATTGATAATAATGACAAACAAGTATTATAAATACAATACAGCAGCTGTATAGTATTACTTTATCCATTGTTGCCAACATCAAAAGCTATAATGACAATGGGGATTAGTAGTGCTATAGTTTCATAATAAAAAAAAACTTAAGATCATATCAAATCAAGGCAAGAGGAAGGTAGTACAAACCGTGTCCCAAATCTGTAACCCACCTATAGCCCACCTTATTCCTGCAATCAATAATTAGTCTTTTACTCAATGGAGATTAATGGCTCAATGTACTTATTTTAATATTTTAATATTATCTCAAACCTGTATGGAAGTAATAATATGAAGATTTCTCAATTCAAACTTAAAATAAAAAACGAAGAACAGTAATCACAAATTGATATTTTAACAATGCCCAATACACTCTTAGCTCGATTCTAATCCACAGTCTATCAAGAATCCAGAATCCATAAAATTATTCAAGTTATATTGCTTCATATCATAATACATACAGTGACGGTCACATGAGATCCTTCAGCCACAGGAATATCCGTCCTCCCAGCAATCTCCAACTGCATTGCAGATTATAATTACAAAACTTAGCTTCAGAACTTATGAGAATACCCAATAATCTAAAAATTTCGATTAACTTATGAGATGACATCATGTTTTTCACATATATAACACGTCGTTGTAATTTGATATTATATCATCACGAGTGTTTACACGTGCATACTATTCACCGCATGCTTTGCTGGTCAATATCCTGCAAATTCCCAGGATGGTTTCAGTCTTGTCTTTCACCTCAAAAAGGTATCTGGGAACAGTTGACCTCAATTACTTATCAACCAAATCACTAAAACTTCATCTAGAAAAAGTCTTTCAACAAACTGTAGTAAACTCCAAAAATATTACTGAGAGTTAAGAAGTAAGGCAACAAAACTCATCAGTAATGATAAGCAATGATAAGCTACTTAGATCTGGGACACTCCCATTGAACAAATTATTACTCAAAACAAGGCTTTTCAAACTCGGGTAAGTGGAAACTGATTGGGGAATATCATCGAACATGAAGTTGGCACTTAAATTCAGCACTTGAAGCAATAGAAAGCGATTAACTTTGGCTGGAAAAAGTTAGTCCAGTTGTTCCATGATTGAAGAACTGGCAGATATTCAAGAAACTCCTGAATTTGGAACAGGATTCTGCTCTCCGTTGGGACTAATTGAGAATTGGAAAATGGACAAAATGCAAGCAGTAATAGAGCTGAAATAAAAAACCACGAGCCCTTTTCCATTGTTTAAAACTCAAGAACAAAGCTTTATTACAGAGATTTGTGAGAATCTTCAAGAAATATTTAACTTCAAAACTTCAATATTAGTAAAATAAAGATACAAATTTTGACATTTTGTGAATTAAATTGCAATCAGGTTCACATTTAACATAACACCTGCTTATGGGGGCTACATGACAGAAATTGAGAGGAGGGTTAGGGAGAGTGTCCAAACAAATGCCATAAAAACTGCTGTGGATTTCTCACCCGACATGCTTACATAATATTATCATTTGCACTATGATTTTACTAATTGTAATTTACAATATATACAAGATTATCTCCACGGCTGTATTGTCCAGTAAGAATGCAGTTATAAATGAGATTTATATAGCTATACATTGAAAGGCATATCATGGACCTTTCACATCTAAGTCTATAACATAATTGCTTGGGGGGCTACTGTCTGTGTTTAGGAAAGTATCCATCCATGTTGGTGTGGGCATATGATCTATCTAATGTTCAAATGTAAAGGATGAGGGTGAAATTACAGCCTTGTGGAAAACAAAGAAGTTTGCCATTAAAAGTTGCAAGTCTAATTCTTATCCTTCTTTCAGAAGTAAGCTGTTAATAGTTAAGGACCACTCTGCATTTCCCTATTCTTTTAAATATGCTCTATACTCTCACTTGGTTGATGGATGTAGTTTAACTAGATGCAGGAGCTAGCCGAGTGTTCCGTGTTGTTCGAGATAATTGAGTCAATCAGATTCAATACTTGGCTTAAATTCAACTACAAAAAGTGCAGGGGCGGTATCCAGCCATTAGGTCTGTGAAGAGGTACAGAAGATTATTTCAATTTTACTTAAATCTATGGTAGTTTTTGCCCTCTTGTGCATACCTCATAAAAATGTTGTTTAGGTTCAGTTAAATAGTAACTAGCTTTTGACAATTAGGTGTGGCTGCATCCAGTTAGTTGTTAAGCTCCCCTTGGCACAATTATCCCGAAACGTAAATTGCACATAAATACACTCACATATACGAGCACTCAGGCATACACACTTATAAATCTCCTCAAATTGTGTGTGTGAAGAAGTCAGCCCTACCTTTCTGTAGATAATTTTACATATACTAGTAGCCTATTAAAAACAAAACAGAGACCTAGATAAACATTACATATACTAGTAGCTTCTAAGGTTGGATAATATCTTCTCAGGTTACATTGATTAACATTACATATACTAGATTAACAAAGAGGTACTGAAGGGTTTTGGCCTAATTATACCTAGATTAACATTACAAATCCAAATCCAAAACACTCATAACAAGCTTCCAAATTCCTGGGTAAATTTAGTTATCACATAATGGCACTATTTATTCAGTAGATCATTCATTCTAATAGTTTCTTACAAAACATCGCATTAATTAACATAGAGGAAACACGAACGGAACAGAACCAACATCACCAAATGGTACAACGACACAAAAATAAAAGGATAAGCGATAAATCAAACAAGAAATTGAGTAATATTAACATTAATCAAATAAAGTCGGAATCGTCAATCACTGACGAGACGAAAGAACGGGGAGAGGGGGAGATTTTAATATACGAAGTTATGGTATGAAATTTATCAGTTTACCTTCTCTCATGAACTAACAAAGCGGCATGGCGGAGGTGGAGGCGGCGTCGCGACGGTGGAGGCAGCGTCGCGGCGGTGCTGCGCAGAGTAGTGGAGGCACGCGTTGCGGTGGGAATTAGTGGCGGATTGCGTGGAGAGAAGCGGCGGCGGACAACATCGAGAGCAGTAGCAGCGGACAGCGGCGGCGGACAGTGTGGAGGCGATACAATGGTGCTCTGAAAACTACGGCTTTTGATCTATTCTTTTTTTTTACTGTTTTTATTTTAATAATGTTTAGTCACTTAATTTTTTTCTTAATAATGTTTAGACACTAAAACGAATTCTAAGTATGAAATTATTTGATAATTAATTTTATATGATAGATAACCAAATATTAGATAACTGATTATGAGTCAGTTATCTATGATAAAAATCATAACTTAAATTTTATTATTTGAATTTTGAAATTACATAGATAACCATGTTTAGATAACAAAGAGAAAAATCAGTTATATATGAGCGAACACCCATTTACCTAGATAACAGATATTACCTAGATAACGGATTTACAAAACACAGATAACATATTCAATAATATCAGTTATCTATGCTCAGTTATCTATGAGCGAAAATGTAGTAGTGCTTAAACTTTAATATATTTTGATATACTAGAATAAACAAGACACATTTGCAAAAACTACTACAACAAGTCAAATGTATTTGGTCTTTATAAAAATTACCCTGCAAATCATGCTTAAATAACCTTGCAATTACAAAACCAAACTTCTTTGCCTCATTGTTCTTTCATTTGAACTTAAGACACACATACTTAAAAATCACGTCAATTAAATGTGCAAAATAAACAACAACATGCAACACACGTTACAATTACCTAGTTTTGAAAAAGATATGAAAGCAAATATTTCTTAAAACATGAGACTTCTTATGTTAAAAGATATTATTCAAAAATATATCTACGTAAACCCGATTCACTAAGACCTAATCATTATATGCACAACTAGGACAAAATTTTTGGGGAATTACGAATTCACGTAAATTTGATTTCTTCAAATGTCACTGTTATGTATATCCACACTATTGTACATAGAAACTAACTTTTTTTTTTTTTAAATAACAATAGTTGATATATATACATATATAATAGTAATATTTAAAAATGAAAATTTACATAAATTAATTTAGATTCACAATAAACCTTCCCAAGAGGTGAAAATCATCTATTACTACAATTGATGATGACGGCAACTATATCCTCACACATAGTATTCCAATTGTAACACACAAGGTTAAATGCAAAATTAAAGTGGTTTCAAGAGAAATTTTTCATAGTATTTTTGGTATCATGCTTAGAAATGGTTTATTTGTGTGTATTCAATTGCAAAATTAACGAAAATTGTATTTTGCATTGAAAGAAAACTATTTCTATTACTTAAAAGATTATATTTTTACAATAAAATATTTCTTATGAGACCACTTTTACATTTAATCCAAGTAGTCAAGACACCGTTCACAGTGCCGTTGACGGAGAATAAAATGGGGCAACAGTTTGAATGAGTGGGAACATACTGTGATATTGATATGTACTAATTAATGTTATATATATATATATATATATATATTATATATATATATATATTTATGTTGGTCACCGCTGGATTTGGTGTGGACAAGTGTAAAGGAGCAATTAATCCCTAATAATATACCTATATGAGTAGGTCTGGTGTATATATATATATATGTGTGTTTTCTTTTGGTTTGTAAACATTCGATTGTAACTTAGGGTGTGTTTTGTTAAACTTATTTGAATCTTATAAGCTCTAAAAATTTTATAAGTTGTTTTAAAAGAATATAAGATGTAATTTTTAAGTAACTTATAAGTTGTTAAAATATTTGGCTAATACAACTTATAATAAGATTTTTGATAATTTATAACAAATATTTTAAATTTATAAAAAATATTTTTTTCTATTTTTTATCCTAAGGTAGGGGTGGATAGGGGTTGAGGAGGAGTGGAGTGGTTTCAGGGTGAGGTGGGTGGTTGGGGTGGAGGTGGTCATAAAAATAAGTTGGAGAATTCCAACCTATATTTTTACAGCATATAAGAATGTTAGGAACTTATTTTATGAACTTATAAACAATTAAACATTTTATTTTGCCAAACACATTTGTAAAATTTTTAAGCTCTTAAATATCTTATAAAATATTTTAAGGAGCTTATAAGCTAACCAAACACCCTTTAAGTACAGTGGTACAAAGGTTATATAGTCTTGATTTTTAAAGACTGTGTGATAGAATGAGGATGTATTTTAACTTTTTGCGGGTTGATAAATTAAAAACAATAATTTTAAATAAGGGGTGAATTGAGTTTAAATCATCCTGAATCTATAATCTAGTCGAGCTAATTAACTTGATTCAGGCTGATCGACCCAAATTTGAGACCCGAAAATAGAAAACTATAGATTAAGTACATAAAAGATATATAGAAGCTATCAAATTAGGATTAACACATTTAATACCATATTTAACATCTTAAAGTTTATAATTATCCAATAATATTTTCATAAATAATTATTTCAAAGTAATAAATTAAATATATACTTCCCCGCCTACCAAAACTGTATCTAATTGTTTGGGCACAAATTTTAAAAATTAAAATAACATAAAGAAAGTAAGTAGATAAAATAAGGATATTGTAGGACCCATATACATGAAGTAGAAGGTGTAGATAAAATAATGATCATTTATGGGGTATGCACACTTTTGGTAGATCTTCAATAAGAAACGTCGACACAATTTCGATTGATGGTGGGAGTATTACTTGTATGAGATAGGGCTAAAAATCATATAATCAAAGAAAAAACTTATATGAGACCGTCTCATGACAACACAAATTAACATTCACCTTTATCAAAGTGTTAATACATCATGCTCAAAATCATTCCACCGTCTCATGACGTGAGATGATTTCACACAAAACCTACTCAATACGTAATATTTAAAGTTTTACAACCCAGTGCAATTTTTATTAAACAATATTAAGATAAAATTGCAATTACTTAGCCAAATCTTTATTTTTTTTAAAGCGGTCTATAACAATATTATCGAATATTTGTAGAAATACACTTCTCAATAAATCAAGACCTAGAAGAAAAATATGTCCCAATCAACCATGATAATAATTCTACAATAGTGCTCAAACTATTTACCCACACAATTTTGAAAAAAATGAATTATATATAAATCTATCTTAATTAAAGTAAAGCAATATACAATAAAACTTCAGTAAATTAATACTCTATAAATTAATAATCTCTTTAAAATAATAATTTTATCCGGTCCCGATTTGGGCCAATTAAAAAATTTACCAATTTCGATAAGATAATAAGATAATAATTTTTCAAAAAACCTCTACATAAATTAGTGGTCTTATCAATATAATAAATTAATAATTTCTTCAAAATAAAAAATAACTAGGACAATTTAATAAATAAGAATATATTGAGTAATTTTAGCTTGACTACCTTTCAAATGATATATTAATTTTCATCAAGTTACGATAACAATTTTTTTTTTAGTATATGTGAAATGATCTCTTTTTTACTCACACAACGTTTTACAAATTTGATCTTGTTGTGAAAAGTGTATTCAATTCACAAGGATTCACTCAAATAAGATTGAATAAGAAAGAAAACTTAATGAAATTGAAGAACGAAAGCACACGGATTTTAAGTGGTTCGACTTATGAACAAGTCTACATCCACTGTGGAGATCTTCAAAGCCTTTATTAATCAATACTATGGTGGTTCCTTTACAGAGAATAGAGCTAAAACTGATAAGAACTCTAAACTTGAAAACTGAAACTGAAAACTGAACTAAGTGTTTTTCCTCTAACTTTGAGGCCTTTTAACTTGTTGTGTAGAGTTAGTTATAACTGTATTCTTGAGTCCAATGATAGCTTGCCACCACATCTTGAAAGCCAGACAAAATTATGGTACAAACCGAGCTCCAATCGCTGTGCATGAAGTGTGCAAAGTCACACCAGAAAACTTCCTCTAACTGATTTTCTGTTATAACCGTTTCTTGATGAGTGTTGGCCCTGATGTTGCGACACTCGATCCAACATCCCAAAATTCGAACAAACTCTTACACATGCATGAATTAATAGCTACACTCTTACAATTCTCCACCTTAGCATTAATTCTTGATCACCATACTGTAAAGACTCCACCTTAACACTGCTCTGAACTTAAGAGCAGCTTCTTGCTTCTTGTCTTCATTGCATTCAAACCAAACCAAGTCACAACTCAAACTTAGAAGTTGGAAGTGCCTTGGTGAAGCAATCTGCTGGATTTTCTTCTGTACTGATCTTCTTAACTTTCACAATACCTTTGTCTATAACATCTCTCACAAAGTACATCTTCACATATATATGTTTAGTCCTCTCATGATAACCTTGGTGCTTTGACAAATGGATTGCACTTTGGTTATCACAATAGACTGAAACTCTTCTTTGATTGATGCCAAACTCTTTTAGGATTCCCTTTAGCCACATGCTCTCCTTAATAGCTTCTGTCCATGCAACAAACTCAACTTCTGTTGTTGATAATGCTACTGTTGATTGATGTGTAGATCTCCAACTGATGGTTGTTCCAGATAGAGTGAACACATGTCATGTGAATGACCTTCTTGTATCAAGATTTGTTGCAAAATCTGTGTCCACAAATCCATTCAGTGCATCAGCTTCTTCTTTACACTTCTTGTACTGTAATCCTTTCTCCATTGTTCTATGAACATATCTCATGATCCATCTAACAGATTCCCAGTGTTTTCTTCCTGGATTTCCCATGAACCTGCTGACTAGACTCATAGCATGAGTTAAATCTGGCCTACAACAAACCATAGAGTACATAAGGCTTCCAACAACACTGGCATAAGGCACCTTGCTCATCTCAGACTTCTCAGCTTGTGAACTTGCTTCCTATCTTAAGGATAGTTTATCACCTTGCCTTACTGGAGTAGATACATCGTTGCATTGATTCATATTGTATCTTTTAAGCACCTTACTCAAGTAAGTTGGCTGACTTTGCTTCACATAACTTAAGGCTTTATCTCTTTTGATCTCCATTCCAAGAACCACTTTAGCTTCTCCCAGATCCTTCATCTCAAATTCTGATCTTAATAAGGCTTTAACAGATTTAATCCCTTTCATTGATTCACTAGCAATAAGCATATCATCTACATATAGCAGTAGATAAGTGCATGAGGATGCATCTCTCTTGAAGTACACACAATTGTTATATCTGCCCCTGAAAAATCCACATGACAGTATGTATTCATCAAACCTCAAGTACCACTGTCTTGGAATTTGCTTTAACCCATACAATAACTTCTTTAGCAAACAAGCCTTAGATTCATAGTTATCAACCATTACCCCTTCAGGAACCTTCATGTATACGTCTTTATCCAGATCACCATGTAGAAATGTTGTAGTAACATCCATCTGATGTAGCTCAAGATCAAACTGAGCTACAAGTGCAAGTTGAATTCTTATTGAGTAGTGCTTAACCACAGGAGAAAAAATTTCATTGTAATCTATTCCTTCTTTTTGTGAGAACCCCCTTGCTACAAGCCTTGCTTTATATCTAACTCCACCTCCTTTCATGGTTTTTGGCTTCTTCTTATAGATCCACTTGCAGCTTACAAGTTTATGAGATTTAAGCTTGTTCACAATAGTCCAAGTGTTGTTCTTGCTTAAGGATAGAAGTTCTTGCTCCATTGCCACTAGCCACTTCTCTTTTTCTTTGCAGCTGATGGCTTCTTTGTAGTTCTTTGGTTCAAAAGCCTCCACCACAAGAGCTATACATAGAGCAAATGAAACCAAGTCAATTTGACCATACCTGACACGAGGGTGTATGGTCCTTCTTTATCTATCCCTTGCAAGCTGATATGTATTGTAATCAGTGTCACTTTCTGAGTCTCCTGCTTCAGTCTCATCTTGAGTATCATATAGGGTGTGTATCACAGGATGCTCCACCTCAAATTGAGTACCTTCTCCTTGAGAGTTTCTTGTAGATGCTCCAGAATTTGATCCTTTCAGTGGCATAACATCTTCATCAAAGGTGACATCTCTACTGATGATGCACTTTTGATTTCCAGAATCTAAGCACCACAACTTGTATCCTTTCACTCCCTGTGGATAACCTATAAATACACACTTGACAGCTCTTGAATCCAACTTATCTTGCTTGATGTGTGCATATGCTAGGCATCCTATGACCCTTAAAATCTTGTAATTGACTGGTTTTCCACTCCATATCTCCTCTGGAGTCTTAAACTTCAAGGTTGTGGATGGACATCTGTTGATAAGATAGGCTGCAGTAAACACTAGCTCACCCCAGAAGTTTTTTGATAAACCAGAACTACTTAGCATGCACCTAACTCTTTCAAGTAGTGTTTGGTTCATTCTTTCTGTAATTTCATTCTGCTGTGGAGTACCAGGTACAGTGTTGTCCCTAACAATTCCTCTATTTTTTCTAAACTGATTAAATTCTTCAAATAAGTAATCTAAGCCATTATCTGTTCTTAAATGCTTCAACTTCGTTCCACTTATGTTCTCAACTTCAGTAAGCCACTCTTTAAACTTGTCTAATGCATCAGACTTGGCTTTCAAGATATAAATCCAAACCTTTCTGGAGAAATCATCAATAATTGACATAAAGTACTTACCTCCACTCTTGGTGAGATTCTTTGCTGGCCCCCATAAATCAGAGTGTGCATACTCCAGGATCTCCTTAGTTGTGTGTGAACTGGTACTGAACTTCATCCTCTTTGCCTTTCCATAGATACAATGCTCACATATCTCCAGCTTTGTAATGGCATCACCATCTAACAAGCTCTGTTTGGACAATTCTTGCAGTCCTCTTTCACTCACATGAGCTAACCTCCTATGCCATAACAAAGTATTATCTTTGCCCTTTCCTACATGTGAACTACCAATTACTGTCCTTCCTTTTAAGAAGTATAAATCATTCATTCTTATGCCTTTCATCACATCAGTAGAGTTTCTTGATACTGTTAGTTCACCATTCTCTGATTGGAACTTATAGCCCATGGAATCCAGCATACCAAGTGATATGAGATTTCTTTTAAGTTCTGGGATATATCTGATATTTAGAAGAATCCTCACTGCCCCATCAAACATCCTGAGCTTAATTGATCCTGTGCCTCTTACCTTACATGCTTGATCATTTCCCAATAGGACAGATCCACCATTCTGATGTTTAAAATCTGTAAACCACTCTCTTATATGACTCATATGAAATGTACAGCCTGAGTCAAGAACCCACTCAGATCCAACCTCACATGAGGTTATTGACAATGCTTCTGAAGATTCATAACCAGCATCAGGTTTCTTATCATTCACTTGATTTGCTTGGTTGCTTTGGTTTGCATGATGATTCTTGAACTTGGATATGTATGCCTTCCATTTGGCACACTATTTCTTGAAATGTCCAACTTCCTTACAATGGAAACACTTCTTATCTTCTGGTTCTTGAGAAGTATCTGTCTTCTTCTCAAATTTCTTATTCCTAGGGACTGGTTTCTTCTTAAACTGGTTCTTCTTCTTATGGCCTCCTTTAACAGTAAGACCTTCTCCTGTACTTGCTTGCTTATGATCAACTCCCTTCTGCAGTAACTTGGATTTGAGAGGAATCTGAACATCATCAAGTGTGATACCTTCTTTTCCTCTATACAACAGTGTGTCTTTGAAGTTATCATAAGATTTTGGAAGAGCACTGAGTAAGATAAGAGCCTCATCCTCATCTCCTATCTTGACAACAATATTTTCAAGATCGTCTGTTAGGATAAAATTTGTTAGTTTTGATGAGTTAAAACAAACCAGAAAATGTAATAGGACCATCTGGACTTATTAGCCAGATGAGGAACTATATTAGAACTTAGTCTAGGGGAAACTGCCAGACCAGAAGACTTCATCAAAAGAGTCACCAGAAGACCTACCAGAAGACCTTCAAGAGGATTTCACCAGAGGACTCCACCAGAAGACTTCACCAGATGAGACTGACCAGAGGCAGAGAACCTTCCCCAAACCACACGAGTCCAGACCAGACGACTCTGGTGTAATATAAGATGCTCATAATCATCTCCTGATTCTCCTGAGTAATCTGTTTCTTAACCAACTCTGGACCAGAAGACATTGAGGTTGTCTGGTGTCTGGTCCTGCCTTCTCTGGAGAGAATCGGAGTTAGGCATTGGAAGCATTTGGCAATTGGTGATTTAAATCAAGTCAACAAGATCGGATTGGAAAGTTTTGAAGTCAATCAATCCAAGGATCTCACCAACCCAATCAATCAATTAGGGAATTGATTGATTGAAAGCTTTCTTAAATAGAGATCTGATTAGATTAGCTCTCCAACGGCTAAACCCTAATCACCTCTATAAATACAAGAGTGCAGACTCAAAGAAAGGCTCTAGATCCTCACGCGCAAGAAGTCATATTCCAAGCCTTTGTTCTATCACTCTTAACACTCTTATTGTTCATATTTCATATATAATCTTAAAGGAGTAGTTGGATCTCAACATGTTCATCTCTAAGAAAAGGTTGAAGGCTGTAGACTTTAGATCGAAGTTAGATCTAAAGGGTTTGTAAGAAGGAACTGGTACTTCACAGTTCCAGTACGCAAGTTGGTTGTTGGTTGGTCAGTGAGACCCCTTTGATAAAAGGGAGAGTGGACGTAGGATATTATAATCCGAACCACTATAAATCTGGTCCATTTACCGCTTTCTTCAATTATGTCTTAATTTATTTATAGTGCTCTTATAAAAGATCTTGTTAAAAGACATAACCTTTAAAGCTTCCGCAATTAATCTACTAAGTGGGACCAACAAGTGGTATCAGAGCAGTGTGTCCAAAGACCACTGCTTTGTAAAGCTTTTTGGTGGTCACCGGGCAGATCCATTGCTCTTTATTGTGTTTGGATTAACTTATTGTTAAATTTTTTTAAAAATTAGTAAAAATGTCTTCAAAATCTTCATATAAGAGCCGTAAGTTACCAGAATTCTCCTTTGAGGATTACAGCCACTGGAGCTTCATGATGAGTAATCATCTTGGAGCTATCCACCACCGCATGTTAGATGTGGTAGAAAGTGGCCCCATCAAATTTTATTGGACTCCTATTGATGATGGCAGGTCTGAGTCCAGGGCAGAAACAAGTGAATCTGCAGAGGAGAGAACTGGTACCCGTGTCGCTAGATAGAAGATATTAAAAAAGAAAGACGAGCTTGACAATGATGAAAGGAAGTTGTATAACCTAGACCAGGTGGCAAGGACTGAAATCATCAATACACTCGCAAAGGAGGTGATTGAAAAGGTCAGAACATGTGCCACTGCCAAGGAGAAGTGGGACAAACTTGCACTGCTCTGTGAGGGAACAGAGAAGATCAAGGACAACAAACTCCAAGCTGTTCAACACTCGTTTGACACCTTCAAGATGAAACCAGATGAGACCATTGACCAGCTAGATATGCGCCTCACAAATCTCCTTAACAAGGCTAGTGCCTTAGGTAAGACCTATTCAGAGAAAGAAATAAATAGCAAAATTTTACGTTCACTAACCAGCAGGTGGAGAATCAAAGTGACTGTGATTAAATACAACAAGGATCTCAACACTCTGGATCATCATCTTCTTTTTTCTAATCTCAGAGCTTACGAGTATGATCTTCAAGAAGAGGATCAAACAAAAGAGGTTTCCTCTTCTGGCCAGAAAGGAGTTGCCTTTTCTTCAACTATCAAGACAGATGATAAGCCAAAGGAGTCTACTGCAGATGACTTGAGTCTCAAGGAGCAGGTAGCACTTCTAACCCATAAACTTGATAAAATGAGTTCTAAATATGGTAGGTACAAAAAGCATTGGAAGGAATCTACTAGAGATAGGAAGACTTCTTTCAAAGATGCAGACAAAGAAAAGACATCTGGAGACTCTAGGGAGACCAGATCCATAACTCCAGAGAGGAGGAGAGATAGCATCTCTGGGAGATCAGATTACCAGAGGAGGGATGGCAGTTCTAGCAGATCTGACTACCAGAGGAAAGAGAGTAGTCCAGCCAGAACAGAGTACAACCAGAGGAGGAGAGATCCAAGTCCCAGTCCCAGAGGAGATAACACCTGTTATACCTTGTTGGGACATTGTCAGTTTTGATTAAGATCCCAAAGCCCCTGAAAAGATGTTTGCCTTAATCTGTCTTTGTCAGGCTAGTCTTGGTTAGGTTCAGTACTTAGTCATTTTACACTTCACAGGTATTCAGTGAGAGGAGAACTCAATGGTGACAATTAAGACCAAGAGCCTGAAGATGAAGAGCACCATCCTGAACTTATGGCAGTTCTCTAAGCTGGCTGAGTAAGTGTCAGTGATGAAGAGTATGACCCTGAGGTCATTACTAACTCAGTCCTGAAGGGAACAGGATGTCATTGAGTTAATGGGAAGACTTGGAGTAGAGCCAAGCAATGCAAAAGGAATTTCAGCGTCAGGACAAGACCGGTGAGCTCAAGACAAAATGAACTTAATAAGACAAGCCTGAAGCTCAGGAATAAGTTCTGACATTCTCACCAACCTGATGACGTGGACTAATCCGAGAAGGACACGCACGTACGGAACCTGACATGAAGACTGAATTCAGACTGCATATTCGACGGGCAAGCATTTAATGTGCATTTAATGCATCTACCAAATCCATGCAAGGACGGCTGCTGCATGAAGATATGTCCGTTTGAAGCCACTCTACATAGTTGACAAGAAAGGCTATCTCTCCAACGGATAGTTTTTCAAATCATCTATAAATACAGAAGACCTTGAACCCATTCAAGGTTACGGGAAATTTCCAAGCCAGAAATTACTCAAACTCTCAAGCATTCAAAGCATTCAGTATTTAAGAGAAGCACTCGAAACCATCTAAATTTCCCAAGTGTTTCTTAGCAACTGAGAGTTATTCTGTATTCCAAGAGCGAAATAGCATTATCTTAAGGCTTAGAGAGATTATCCAATCCTTAGTATAGCTTTGTCTTGTAAGGATAATCTCAACCTAGTTGGAATCCAACTGAAACCAAAACCCTAAGTTAGGTTTGTTGGGAGTAAGTCAGTTAGTGTGTTAGTAAGGAAGTTTGTATAGATCAGTGAGGTTAGCTGGTCTTGGTGCACCTTGGCACGTTAAAAACAAGAATCCCTTGAGTGGATTTCCTGTTGAATCAGGCCGTGGACGTAGGAGCTTTAGTCTCTGAACCACGTTAAACTTGCTGTGTTCTTATTGCTTTGATATTGTGCATACCTGCCATATTACTTGTTCATTCATTGCATTTGGTTTATCAGGCTTGAATCAATAAGCCTGATCCACTAAAAGAGCACTGCCCTTACTAAACATCTTCCAGAATTGAGTAAAATAAGTTTTCAGAAAGCAGACAAAACAAGACTTTAAACTTTCAGGGCTCAAACATTTCCGCACTGAACTTGAACTGATAGTTAGCCAACTGACACGTATCAGGTGTAGTCAGTAGGTGTGTTATCAGCTCCTAGTTCTTTACCACTCTGAGTGAAGGGGACTCAGTCAGTTTCTTAGTTTGAAAAATTGGTATATGTGTATTCCCCCCATACACGTATTCCTCAGTCTTGTACCGGGACCAACAAGTGGTATCAGAGCAGTGGTTCAAAAGACCACTGACTTTGAATACTAATAGTTTCAGAGGAGAAACTGTTGGTGGTCACTGAACAGATCTGAGTTTTCTTTTCATAAAACTTGCATCATCATGACTTCGAGGAGACTTGAAGCTTCATTACCTGAATTCTCTGTTTCTAACTTTGTCTATTGGAAGTTCAGATTAGAAGCACATCTAGATGCCATCCATGACCAGATGCCGCGTGTTCTCAGGGAAGGACCGATCAAGATCACTATTCCTAACGTCAGAGGACTGGGATATGAGGATCTTGCGATTGGCGTGCAGGTTCCTAAAGAAAGGAAAGACATGACCAACGATGAAATCAAGATGGTGGGACTTGACAACGTCGCCAGAAACATCATCTTGCATACGGTGCCCTTCGAGGAGTCAGCTAGGCTGATGAACTTAAAGCCGGCAAAAGAGGTTTGGGATGAGCTGACCAGGATGTGCGAAGGGTCAGAAAAGATAAATGAGAACAAGAGAAATATTGCTATTCAGAAATTTGAAGCGTTCGAGATGCTGCCTGACGAGAGCATAGATCAAATGGAGTCTAGATTCATCAAGTTGATGAATGAGTTGGTGATGATGGACAAGGGTGTCCCAAGGAGAGATGTTGCTTCAAAGATCCTGAATGCCCTTCCTGAGAGATGGGATAACAGTGTAATTATGCTTAAGAACACTCAGGATATGAGTAACATAACTTCTGCTTTACTTTTTTCAGAGCTCAAAGCGCTTGAATTTGATCTTAACAAAAGAAAGAAGAAAGTTCAGTCAGAAGAGGAAGTGAAGGAGAAAACTCCTGAGAGAAGTGTGGCGTTCAAGGCCAGGTCTGAACCTGTTGAGCCCTCATCAAATTCTTCATCAAAGTCACTGATGGAGATGAGCAGAGAAGAACTCGCTGAGGAGTACAGCCTGATGGCCAGACGATTTGACAAGCTCAATTCCAGGTTTGGTCGTTATAAAAAGTTTTATCAGGACTCACGTGACAGGAAACCTGAAGGAACCCACCAAAGCTCAAGGAGATATGAGGAGCGAAGGAATACAGACCAGAGGAGAGAACGTGGTGATGAAAGGAGATATTCTGAACCCAAGCCTGAAAAAAGAGACGAACAGAGATGTACTCGTGATGATAGATATCCAACCAAGCCTGAAAGCTTACCAAGAACCAGGGAACCTGACTCAAGGAGGAATCCTGAACCAAGGAAAGAAAGAGTGAGTGAGCAGGTAGCATGTTACAACTGTAACAAGATTGGTCACTATCAGTACGACTGCCCGGAGCTGAGTGCAAGGGAGAGAGAGGAAAGGAGAGCCACGAGGGATCTAAGATCTGCTGATCGGAGAGCAATGGTCGCTGAAGATGCAACAGACTCTGACGGTCCTGCTGAAAGGTCACCTGAACTCTTCTCAGATGACGAGTACGATGATGTCTGTCTGATGGCTAGGGATGAGCCTGAGGTAACATCAAATTCTGTTTGTGCTTCTTACACTGGTCAAAATCCTGAGCTTAGCTCAGAGTCAGTTAGAGAAATGAACCTTCAGATCTGCCTTGATCAATTGATGGTTGAATTCTCCACACTGCAGGAAACTAATGTCTTCTTGGTAGAGGAGAACAAGAAATTAAGTACTGAGGTTCAAAACCTGAATGAACAACTCACTCAGTCTGATCTTAAAAAATCAGCTCAAATTGTGAGACTAACTCAGTAGATTGATTTAATCAATGCTGAGCGTCTCCCAAGAGAGAAGATTCTGAAGGAATTGGCTGAGGAAGAGCTGGCCAGGAAGGAAGAACTGAAAGTACTTAAGAGTAAGTTTGATGACTTCTTTACCAGACATGACTCTCTCAAGAAAAAGGTTGCAGCAATAAATAAATCCTCAGTGGCTAGAGAGGAAATAAATAGCAGCCAAATGCTTGGGAATGAGAAAAAGGGACTTGGATATGTTCCTAAGAAATCCTCACAAGGTCAGTCTCATGTTGCTTCAGGGAGCAACACTGAGAGGGTATTTGTTCGGGCAGGCCAGAATGCACCTAAGGTTGTACTTCAGGCCTGTCAAACCGATAAGGGCGAAGAAACTGTTGACACAGTCAGGGTTGCTCCTAAGGTAGCTAAGCCAAAACCCAAGGGAAAGGCAAAGCAATCTAAGGAAGCCCCTGAGAGCTCAGGCCAGGGAAAGCCTCAGCGAAAACAGAGGAAGACTCAGGCCCAGAGCCCTCAGACTGGTCAGCGAGGGTACCATCATGCTTGGCAATACCAACAGGGAAGACCAAACATGATGACACCCCCGTGGTTTTGGCATCCTGAGGTCTTTAACTGTTTTCCATTCCCTCACTTGCCTAGGGGGAATAGAACACAGGGCCCTTATCAAGAACAAGGCCCAAGACCTGCTGCACCCAGACTTAGGAAGAACAAGAGGCCAGCCCAAAAGGCACCCACTTAGGCTCCTGTGAAGCCTAAGTCTAGCACTCATACACCATCTTCCTCTCAGGCAAAGAAGAAGAAAGTTGTGTATGTTGATGTTTCAGGGAGACAGATTTACCACTCTGAGGCAATCAGGGTTGTTAAGCAAGTCTGGATCCCGAAGGGTACAGCTGACACGATAGGACCCAACACCCAATGGGTACCTAAAGCCTGATTTGATTGCAGGCGGCTGTGGATCACAACAAGAGGAGAGGAGACTCAATCAAAGCTGTTTGGTACCTAGACAGTGGTTGCTCAAGGCACATGACTGGAATGAAGAGTCTTCTCCAAGAATATCAAGCTAAAGATGGTCCACAGGTAACCTTTGGTGATAACTCAAAAGGTGTTACTAAAGGTTTTGGTGTTTTGATAATAGGTACGGTCAGAGTGGAAAATGTGTCCTTTGTGGAAGGACTGAAGCATAACCTGTTGTCAGTAAGTCAATTCTGTGACAAAGGTTTCAGTGTTGAGTTCTCATCGAATATATGTTCAGTCAAGGACAAATCAACACAAGTGCTTCTATCAGGTATCAGGAAAGGTAACATTTATCTCGCTGATTGGAGCAGCACTATTCCTAATGCCTGTTGTGTTTCTAAAAGCTCTCTAGAGCTCAGTTGGTTATGGCATAAAAGATTAAGCCACCTGAACTTCAAGATTCTTAACAAAATTTCTAGACAGTCACTTGTTGAAGGTCTACCTAATGAAGTTTTTAGCAAAGATCATGTGTGCAAAGCTTGTCAGGAAGGGAAGCAGGCCAGAGCGTCATTCAAAGAGAAAGCTTCTCATTCCACTGACAGAATACTTCAGCTCTTGCACATGGATTTATTTGGTCCCATAACACCTGTGAGTATGAATGGTAGAAAATATACCCTTGTGGTTATTGATGATTATTCTAGATATACTTGGGTTATTTTCTTGTTGAATAAGAAGGAAACACAGGTGAAGCTTCCAGAGTTGCTGAGGAGACTCAGCAATGAGAAGAATCAGTCCATTACTAAGATCAGATCTGACAAGTGCACTGAATTTATAAATTCATATATTTCTGACTTTTGTAATGAACTTGGTATAGCTCATGAGACTTCTGCAGCTAGAACCCCACAACAAAATGGTGTTGCTGAAAGAAGGAACAAGACACTGAAGGAAGCTGCAAGGACCATGCTGGCTGAGTCAGGATTGCCCAAGAAATTCTGGGCTGAGGCGATCAACACTGCATGCTACACTCAGAACAGATCCATGCTGAACAAACAACATGCACAGACCCCATATGAGACATGGAATAAGAGAAAACCTCGTATTTCTTATTTTCATATATTTGGTTGTAAGTGCTTCATCCTCAACAATGGGAAGACCCAATTGAAAGCCTTTGATAGCAAATCTGATGAATGAATATTCTTAGGATATTCTGAAATTAGTAAAGCCTTCAGGGTTTACAATTGTAGGACCCTTGTTGTGGAAGAATCACCTCATGTTGTCTTTGATGAATCTGCTAATAAGTCTAGGGCAAAGGTGTTGAATCCTGACACTGAGGAGGTCACAAAGAGAGTGACAAGGCTGAGCTTGAAGAATCAACCTGATCCAGAGGTCAAAACTGTGCCAATTCCAAGGTGGGATGATGACGATGATCAGGATGATGAATCAGGTGCCACTCCTAAGCCCAGCACATCAGGGATTATTGAGCCTCAGACTGAAGAACAGGCTCAACCTGAGGTAAGTACCGTCTATGAAGATGCTGTCGCAGCTGAGACGGTTCCTGAGTCACCTCATCAAGGGGGAATCAATGTCCCTGACATTGAGCTTATTAATCCCTTTGGTATAGACTCAGGATCATCCCCTTCTGTTCAATTTCCTGAATTTTATGAGCCTGTAGACACTAACATTGTTGGAACTTCAGGAACAACTCCTGGCAAGAGAACATGGTTAGAGGATCATCCCATTGATCAAATTATTGGTGATCCAACTGAGGGAGTCAGGACCAGACGGTTCCATGGTGAGAGTGCATTGTTCTGTTGCTTCCTCTCTGAGCAAGAGCCTCAGAACATTGAAGAAGCTCTCACTGACTCGAACTGGATCATTGCCATGCAAAAGGAGTTGAATCAGTTCACAAGGAATCAGGTTTGGGAACTGGTAGATAGACCTAGGCATCAAGGTGTAATTGGTACCAAGTGGGTCTTTAAGAACAAGAAGGATGAGAATGGTGTTGTGATAAGGAACAAGGCTAGACTGGTTGCAAAAGGGTATTGTCAATCTGAGGGAATAGACTATGATGAGACTTTTTGCTCCAGTGGCTAGGTTGGAAGCTATCAGGTTGTTCCTTGCATATGCAACATATAAGAAGTTCAAGGTGTATCAAATGGATATCAAGAGTGCCTTCCTGAATGGTGTACTCAATGAAGAGGTATATGTTGAACAACCTCCCGGGTTTGAGGTTGGAGATAGAGTATACCATTTGAAGAAAACACTCTATGGACTTAAGCAAGCACCAAGAGCTTGGTATGATACCCTTCAATTCCTGACAGACCATGGGTTCAAGAAGGAAACTGTGGATAGGACATTGTTCAGGATCACTGAAGGTGATGACATTCTCTTGGTCCAGATTTATGTGGATGACATAATATTTGGATCACCAAATCATCAGCTATGTGAGAAATTCTCTAAGTTGATGACTGGTAAATTTGAGATGTCAATGATGGGAGAGATGAACTTTTTTCTGAATGAGCCTGACCAGTCATCTGAGCCAATCCTTCCAAATCCCACAGACTTTCCCTCATATCCCAATCCAAAAGATTGTCCCAAAACCTCCCAAGCTGAAGATGACGATTTCCTGGTGATGTAGGAGGAGGAGGAGTTGGATGAACATATGATGGGGGGAGTACTGGAGAATACGCTGAGGGGGAATGCCACTGAATGGGCGTCTAAGTGCTGGCCCAGACTAAATAGATACAAAGAGCTACTGGCAAATGTAGTTGAGCTCAAGGTTTGGTTGGAATTCAAACAATCAAACATACAGGAGCAACATTTGTTGGTAGATGCGCGTGGCTGGGAGCACTGGGAGACAGAGGAGGCCAGACTGTGTTCCTATTTTAGCCTGACTAGCTGGCTTCAACTGCTTAACTTCGATAACCTAAAGGAGCTAGTCAACAGCCTGATGGCCCAAAGCAAGGCTGACATCCTGTCTGAGGAGGAAAAGGATGATGAGGATGATGATGGTGCTCAGGGTGGAACTATGGAGAAGGCAGTGGAGGAGACTGCTAAGGAAGTTGATGAGATGGTCCCTGAGCCTCAGGCTCAGGGGGAAGGTGAAAGGGACACTGGTGCCAAGGGTGGACCAGTGGCTGAGGATGTTTTGAACATCTCAGCTGCCAATGAGACATCTGTCGATGAAGGGATTCCCTGCCCTGAGACAAGAGAGGAAGATGTTGAGGCATCCAAGGAGACTCTCAGTTCCGAGGGACAAGTTCCTAAGGTTCGAGATGGCGGGGCTGAGCTTGAGCAGGTGGCCCTGACCACTCAACAACTGCCTTCAGTGTACCCTGGAGAGGGGACGGATGCTGCAGGGGCTGACAAGGGAAAACAGCCACTCACTGACGAGGTCGTTGATGATGATGAAGATGTGATGATCACCGGGGTTGGCCGTGCTGAGTTTACAAGCATTGTGGAGGTCAAACAGGAGAAAACCTCTGAAAATCTAGCTGAACTTCAGGAGGAAGTAATGAGGCTACGAGCTGAAAAAGAAGAAGACTCCAAGGCCCTGGCAAAGCACATCAGGTGGACAAAGTCAGCGTACAACACCCTTGCCAACAGGGAGCTGATTTTGCTAAAGAGAACAATGACTGACACGGCCAAGTCAGTGAGGAATGAGCGGAAGAGGACTAAGAAGATGCTAAGGCAGACCTTGAAGCAGTTGGCTGAGAATGATGAGCAAAGGAAGGAGGATCTCAATCAGGCTGTGGAGAAGCTTGCAGCTCAGGCTGGAGCACTATTCACTCATGCCATTTCTGGCTCAGCGTCAAAGTTTGAGCTGGAGTCAGAACGCATTGCTCAGACTTCAAAGGACATTGCTGAGAGGCTGACTCAAGCAGATGAGCGATCCGCTCTGGTGGAGGAGAAGATAGAGAAGGCTGAACAAAGACTCCAACTCTCCATGGATATCTTTGAGAAGAAGGTTAAAGCTGTAATCAGTTCTGTGTCTTTTGCAGGGACTGGTATCTCAATGGGAGTTGAGTTATTGAAGGAGGGAATTAATGATGTCCATTCCCTAGCCTCCTTTGCAATCAACAGCGGATCTGACGCATTCCCATCTGAGGCCAATGATGATGCCAAAAAGGGGGAAAAGAAGAAGAAAAGATCCCTCCCTGAGGCATCTGAGGCAGTCAACCAAGGCGAAATTGTTCTAGCCGATCCTGAAGCAAATCCTGAAGGGAATGTGCTGAGGGTGAGAAAGTCAGCAAGGTTGGCAGCAATGGAGAAGGAAGGAGATGAGGTAGTTGCCAGGCTGAGGGCGGAGGAAGCAAAGGCAAAGGCTGATGAACCTTCCAAGCAAGCTGATGAACCTTCCAAGCAACAACCTGAGCCAGTTCAGAGGTCTTCTCCCATGAGCTCAAGGAAGAACCCAATCACTTACTCTGGGGAGTTGGTGGCGGAGTTATGTGCTGAAGCATGGGGAGATCATTCTTAGAAATCTGAGGCTATGCGCAGAGCTGAAATTGCTCAGAAGGAGAGGATGAGCATCTTGGAAAAGAAGGTTGAGAAGCTGACTGACATCACTGAGCTTCAACAACGAGAACTAGATGATGCAGTGATCAGTTTGTTGAGGAGGAAGAAGGCGAAGCCTGAGCCTAGGAAGTACAGGAAGAGGAAAATAGTTAGGAAGTCTTCAATTCTTCAAGTCAGCAGGCCAGAATCAGGAGTAAAGGAAGCTTTTGTCGATGAGTTCGTCTTAGAGACATTGAAGGAGTTTTGGACTGATGCAAGGGATGAATTTGTAAAATTGTGGTATGTTGTGAAGAAGTGGGGCGACACTGACGACATCAATGCCCACTTCACTGACTACATGATGGACAATCATCCTGAGTTATTCCAGAAGATCTTGGAGGAGGCTGATGCAGCTCAAGTCCAAGTGAAGGCTCCTGAGTTCACCATTCGAGCTCCTCCCTTAGTTCCTGGAACTCAAAAGCATGATACAAAGGCCATTATGATGGAAGTTTTGAAGATAGCCATAGCTGAAGGGTATGTGAACCAACCTAGAAGACATGACGAGCTGAAGGCAAGAGTCTATGCTGGATATGGTCTCAAACCTGAAATGAGATTAGTCTAGGTATTCACAGGCTTCCTTGTAATAGATCAGATTCATTGTAACTATTTCCAAATCAATCAATAAAATCTATTACGTTTGCCCACAGACAAAAACTCATTGTCTTTTTGGCTGTTTGTTTAAATTTTGTA
The DNA here is from genome assembly GCA_947034835.1 of Ballota nigra. Lineage (NCBI taxonomy): Eukaryota > Viridiplantae > Streptophyta > Magnoliopsida > Lamiales > Lamiaceae > Ballota > Ballota nigra. Next base: position 74,086,467 of record OX344729.1, on the reverse strand, counting down.
CTTTATCAAGAATTGCTCTAACACTGTCTTATCTTATAGATAGGTCTTTTTATATCCTCTAAGTGTTTTGAGGATCTTTTCAGTGTTTTGGCATCATCAAAAAGGGGGAAATTGTTGGGACATTGTCAGTTTTGATTAAGATACCAAAGCCCCTGAAAAGATGTTTGCCTTAATCTGTCTTTGTCAGGCTAGTCTTGGTTAGGTTCAGTACTTAGTCATTTTACACTTCACAGGTATTCAGTGAGAGGAGAACTCACTAGTGACAATCAAGACCAAGAGCCTGAAGACGAAGAGCACCATCCTAAACTTATGGCAGTTCTCTAAGCTGGCTGAGTAAGTGTCAGTGATGAAGAGTATGACCCTGAGGTCATTACTAACTCAGTCCTGAAGGGAACAGGATGTCACTGAGTTAATGGAAAGACTTGGAGTAGAGCCAAGCAATGCAAAAGAAATTTCAGCGTCAGGACAAGACAGGTGAGCTCAAGATAAAATGAACTTAATAAGACAAGCCTGAAGCTCAGGAATAAGTTCTGACATTCTCACCAACCTGATGACGTGGACCAATCCGAGAAGGACACGCACGTACGGAACCTGACATAGAGACTGAATTCAGACTGCATATTCAACGGGCAAGCATTTAATGTGCATTTAATGCATCTACCAAATCCATGCAAGGACGGCTGCTGCATGAAGATATGTCCGTTTGAAGCCACTCTACATAGTTGACAAGAAAGGCTATCTCTCCAACGGATAGTTTTTCAAATCATCTATAAATACAGAAGACCTTGAACCCATTCAAGGTTATGGGAAATTTCCAAGCCAGAAATTACTCAAACTCTCAAGCATTCAAAACATTCAGTATTTAAGAGAAGCACTTGAAACCATCTAAATTTCCCAAGTGTTTCTTAGCAACTGAGAGTTATTCTGTATTCCAAGAGCGAAATAGCATTATCTTAAGGCTTAGAGATATTTTCCAATCCTTAGTATAGCTTTGTCTTGTAAAGATAATCTCAACCTAGTTGGAATCCAACTGAAACCAAAACCCTAAGTTAGGTTTGTTGGGAGTAAGTCAGTTAGTGTGTTAGTAAGGAAGTTTGTATAGATCAGTGAGGTTAGCTGGTCTTGGTGCACCTTGGCACGTTAAAAACAAGAATCCCTTGAGTGGATTTCCTGTTGAATCAGGCCGTGGACGTAGGAGGTTTAGTCTCTGAACCACGTTAAACTTGCTGTGTTCTTATTGATTTGATATTGTGCATACCTGCCATATTACTTGTTCATTCATTGCATTTGGTTTATCAGGCTTGAATCAATCAGCCTGATCCACTAGAAGAGCACTGCCCTTACTAAACATCTTCCAGAATTGAGTAAAACAAGTTTTCAGAAAGCAGACTAAACAAGACTTTAAACTTTCAGGGCTCAAACATTTCCGCACTGAACTGATAGTTAGCCAACTGACCCGCATCAGGTATAGTCAGTAGGTGTGTTATCAACTCCTAGTTCTTTACCACTCTGAGTGAAGTGGACTCAGTCAGTTTCTAAGTTTGAAAAATTGGTATACGTGTATTCCCCCCCATACACGTATTCCTCAGTCTTGTACCGGGACCAACATACCTGCAACAAGCCTGGTCACTACAACTATGATTGTCCTCAATTGACTCCTAGAGAAAGAGAAGAGAAAAGACTCAAGAGAGATAGGAGATATGCAGACAAGAGAGCACTACTGGCAGAAGCAGAGGAGGTGGATACTAGTTTCAGTTCTTCTTCTTCTGATTTCAGATCTGATGATGATGTATACCTTATGGCAGACATCACTGAGGTAAATGAACCTACCTTATGCTTATCAAATTCCAAATATACTGAATCCTCTCATTCTTCTGGTGCTTCCATAGAGTCTGATATGCAGCAAATGCTATCAGATCTCCAAAAATGTGTTCAACTTTGCCAAAAGCTTGAAAAAGAAAATGGTAGGCTAAGAGCTGAAGTTCAATCTCTATCTAATGAGCAAAAATCTGCCAGAGAACTCATGAAAGACCACTCTAAAGAAGTCTCTGAACTTCAAGAAAAGGTCACAGAAAGAGATACTCTGGTAGACCAGCTCATGAAAGAGAAGAACTCTCAGGCAGAAGAGTTCAATGAGCTCAAGGCCAAATACCAATATCTTATCAAGGGTAAGCAAGTTGAACAACCTACCATGGAAGTACCCAAGACCAGAGAAATTCCAACTGTTGTATCCATGATACAATGATCTTCTCAAAGAGTATATGATAAAAGTGGTTTAGGATATTCTGGAATTACAACCAGATCTACTATATTTTTATGCAATAAAGGCAAGTTGTCTGAAAGATCTGGTGAAGTGGTAGAAATCTGGGATGAAAAGGATCCTAATGGAAAAGGTTACAGAGTAGTTAAAAATCCTTATTGGAATAAAGACTGCTCTACTGACCATATAGATGAGGTTCCCAATGAGTTCACTACACTGGAAGAGGAAATCTTAGAGCATAAACGCCAGATAGGAGAACCTATGAGGATTGATGGTTCTGTTCAGATGCCTGACCAGATTAGAAGACCTCAGATGAAACCTAAAAGAGTGGAACCTAAGCAAATTAGGGGACCTCAAAAGGGAAACTCTAAGAGGAAACCTAATCAGAATAGGAGATATCAAAAGAGATATACTGAACCAAAGAACCTCAATCAGACTCAGGGATCTCAAAGGGGGTATGCTCAAAGAAGATTCCAGAACAAGAATACTCAGAAGGAATTTCATCATCAGAATAGATCCAAATTTCAGAACCAGAGGAGGTCTTCCAGACCCATCTATAGAAAATCAACTAATCTGGGTAGTTATGACACAAGAGATGGTTCTTCTAGGATGTACCCTTACAACCAGACCTTTAAGACCATGTCTTTAAGGCAGGCCATTCCAAAGGCCAGATTTGAGAAAAGATACACCAGACCTATTTATAGGAAAGGTGTTCTGATCAGACCAGTAGCTCAATATGTCATTGTTAGAGGACATGTGCTGGTAGATAGATTTGGAAGGAAGATAAGATCTCCTAATCCAGCAAGAGATGATCTTTATCTTTGGATTCCTACAAAACCTGCAACTAACCAATCAGGACCCAGCTCTAGTAGAGGACCTAATTGATCTCTCTGCAGGAGGATAAGAGCCTACTGGAGAAAGGACTTTCAAGCAAACATGTGTGGTACATTGATAGTGGATGTTCCAAGCACATGACATTCCAGAAAGATTATCTCCAGGATTTCAAGCCATTGAATGGGCCAAGAGTGATGTTTGGTGACAACAACTATGGAGTCACCAGATGTGTTGGAAAGTTGACCTTTAATGGCGTATCTGTAGATGAAGTCTACTATGTTGAAGGACTCAAGCATAATCTGCTTTCAGTATCCCAATTTTGTGACAGGGGATACTCAGTGAAGTTTTCTAGTGATTCATGCACTGTCTTTTCTTCTGATTATAATGATATTTTACTTATAGGCTTGAGGAAGGGTAACATTTATCTTGCAAATTTTAGCAGTTGCCCAAGAAATGCTTGCCTGGTTGCTAAAGGATCTGCAGAAGACAGTTGGTTATGGCATAAAAGATTGAGCCACCTTAACTTCAAAACACTGAATAAGATGGCCAGAGAAGGTCTTATTCGAGGTCTTCCTGATGAAGTGTTTAAGAAGGATCAGGTTTGTGGTTCATGCCAGAAGGGTAAACAACCCAAGACCTCCTTTAAGGATGTCCAGAGCACAACCACAACCAGAGTACTTCAACTACTTCACATGGACCTGTTTGGACCTGTTTCTCCTCTTAGTTTCAGTGGAAGGAAGTACACCTTGGTGATACTAGATGACTTTTCAAGATACACTTGGGTAGTGTTCTTGTTTAAGAAAAATGAAACTATCACTAAGCTGCAGAATTCTTCAAGCAGATTCAGAATGAGCAGAACCAGAGTATAGTCAGGATCAGAAGTGACAAAGGGATAGAGTTTTTGAATTCACACATTGCAGAGTATTGCAAGGAACATGGAATTTTTCATGAGACATCTGCTTACAGAAAACCCCAACAAAATGGAGTGGCAGAAAGGAGGAATAGAACCCTAAAGGAAGCTGCAAGGACTCTTCTAGCAGAGTACAACACACAACAAAGGTTTTGGGCAAAAGCTATCAACACAACCTGTTATACTCAGAACAGATGCCTAATTGCCCAGAGACATAGTAAGACTCCATATGAGGTATGGAATGGTAAAACCCCATCTGTTTCATATTTTCACATTTTTTATTGCAAGTGTTTCATCCATGACAATGGGAAATCAAAATTAAAAACTTTTGATGCTAAAGTTGCAGATGAAGTATTTTTAGGATATTCCAACACTAGTAAAGCATTTATAGTTTTTAATAAGAATTCACTTTGTGTGGAGGACTTAAAGTCTTCTGAAGAGACACAGAATCTGCTTTTGAGTGCAAGGTGGACTTAAAGTCTTCTGAAGAGACACAGAATCAGACTACTCCCAGAGTAATTAAGGTCAATCCAGCTATTCTTGATTCAGATTCAGATTCAGATTCAGATTCATATGATGGCCCATCTTCTGGTTCTCTGAAGAAGAAGTCTTCACAAGGAGTAGAACCAGAAGAGGTTGGAACTACTGTAGGGGGAAGCTCTCCTACAGTTGGTGATAATCACCAAGGTACTGTAGCAGATGCTCAACCAGGCAAGGCCACGGGAAGGAGGACCCTGGTTGATCACCCTAATGACCTGATATTTGGATGTCCAAATAAGGGTGTCCAGATTAGTAGAACTCTTAACTTAGCTGCCTTATTCAGTTGTTATGTGTCCTTAATTGAGCCCAAGAACATCAAGGAGGCACTGCAAGAATCAAATTAGATTGTTGCTATGCTAGAGGAGTTTAATCAATTCACCAGACATGATGTTTGGGAGCTGGTAGAAAGACCAAGACATCAAAAGGTGATAGACACTAAGTGGGTTTTCAAGAATAAGAAAGATGAGAATGATGTCATTACTAGGAACAAGGCAAGGCTAGTGGCTCAGGGCTATTCTCAGTCTGAAGGAATAGACTATGATGAGACATTTGCTCATGTTGCCAGACTAGAAGTCATTAGATTGTTCTTAGCATATGCTACTCACATGAAGTTCAAAGTATACCAGATGGATGTGAAATCTACCTTTCTTAATGGGATTCTCATTGAGGAAGTGTATGTGGAACAACCTCCTGGTTTTGAACAAGGTGACAAGGTGTTTAAGCTTAAGACGACTCTTTATGGGCTAAAGCAGGCACCTAGAGCATGGTATGACACTCTTTCTCAATTTCTACCGGACAATGGTTTTACTAAGGGTAAGATTGATAGGACCTTGTTTAGGAAAGAAGAAGAAAAGGACATCCTTCTGGTCCAAATATATGTTGATGACATTATATTTGGATCCCCTAACAAGAAACTGTGTGAGAAGTTTGGTGAACTCATGCAGAGCCAGTTTGAAATGTCTATGATGGGTGAGATGAATTATTTCTTAGGTTTGCAGGTAAATCAATCAGAGAAGGGAATTTTATCAATCAGACTAAGTACATCATAAACATATTAGAGAAATTTGGAATAGGATCTAGCAAAGCAGCTAAGATCCCTATGATGACAAATTTCAACATGGATCCAGATGAGTCTAGAGAGAGTGTGGACCAGACTCAGTACAGAGCACTTATTGGTTCTCTTTTGTACCTGATTGCAAGCAGACCAGATATAACCTTTGTTGTTGGTGTGTGTGCCAGATTTTAAGAGAATCCTAAGAAAAGTAATTTGGAAGCAGCTAGGAAGATATTGAAGTATCTTAAAGGGACAGTAATTTTGGGGTTATGGTATCTTGCAGATGACAATTTAGAGTTAAGTGGTTATTTGGATTCAGATTATGGTGGGTGCAGAATAGATAGAAAGTCTACAAGTGGAACATGCCAATTCTTAGGGAATAAATTGGTATCTTGGTTTTCTAAGAAGCAGACTTCAGTTGCTACTTCAACAACAGAAGCAGAGTACATGGCCGCAGGCAGCTGTTGATCACAACTACTCTAGATTAGTCAGCAGTTAAGGGACTACCAGATTAGAGCTAAGGATATTCCAATCTTTTGTGATAGTAATAGTGTAATAACAATTACCCATAATCCAGTTCTTCATACCAGATGCAAACATGTTGATATAAGGCATCACTTTATCTGAGACCATGTTGAGAAGAGAGATATAAGGATGGAAAAGATTGCAACAGAGAAGCAGAGAGCAGATATTCTGACTAAGCCTTTGGCTGAAACCAGATTCTGAGAGTTAACTTTTGAGTTAGGATTATTAGATCCAGAGACAGATTTGGTTTAGGGGGAACATCAGAGAAGTATCCTTTGTTTCATTTTATTACATAATTTTTATGTATTCTAACTAACATGCCTACAGGTTAGATATACCAGGGAGGTTACATCTCCAGAGGAGGCATGTACCAGATGAGGACTGGTATCAGGTGAGGTACAGAAACAAATTCCAGAGAAATCCGGAGTCAAATCTGACCAGAACCAGATGAGGTTCCATCAGATGAGATGTAACAACAGACTAACCGTGGTATCATCTGGTTATAATATCAGGTGACAGGTATGTATTTACTTCTCTGGCCTCTGATCATTGTGATACACTTTTTAAATTTGTAAATACACTCAAAACGTATCATCTTCAGGGTGTATTTAAGACAAGGGTAGAGGGTCTAGGCAATCATTTCGCTTTTTCTCTTGACTGCCACAAAACCCCCTCGATCCCAGTCCCAATGACCATGCCCACGCACCATATTAAATCTGTAACTTGCCTTTTAATCTTGGCCGTCAGATTTAATAACTGTGCAAATGTCAATCAATTTGTTAGGATAAAAGTTGTATAGTTTTGATGAGTTAAAACAAACCAGAGAATGTAATAGGACCACATGGACCTGTTAGCCAGATGATGAACTAGATTAGGACTTAGTCTAGGGGGTACTGCCAGACCAGAAGACTTCACCAGAAGAGTCACCAGAAGATCTTCCAGAGGACTCCACCAGAAGACTTCACCAGATGAAACTGACCAGAGGCAGAGGACCTTCCCCAGACCAAACGAGTCTGGACCAGACTAGTCTGGTAAAACAAAAAATGCTCAGAATCATCTCCTGATTCTGATGAGCATTCTGTTTCTTTACTAGATCTGGACCAGAAGACATCGTAGTTGCCTGGTATCTGGTCTTGCCTTCTCTGGAGAGAATCAGAGTTAGGCATTGAAAGCACTTAACCGTTGGTGATTTAAATCAAGTCAAAAAGATCAGGATTGGAAAGTTTTGAAGTCAATTAATCCAAGGATCTCACCAACCCAAACAATCAATTAGGGAATTGATTGATTGAAGCTTCCTTAAATAGAGGATCTGATTGGATTAGCTCTCCAACGACTATACCCTAATCACCTCTATAAATACAAGAGTGCAGACTCAAGAAAAGCTCAAGAATCCTACGCGCACGAAGTCATATTCCAAGCTTTTGATTATCAAGTATATAGCACTCTTATTCTGCTCATACTTTCATACTCACTCTTAAGGAGTTGTTGGATCTCAACCTGTTCATCTTTAAGAGAAGTTTGAAGGCTGTAGACTTTAGATCAAGTTAGATCTAAAGTGTTTGTAAGAAGGAACTGGTAAAAATGTCTTCAAAATCTTCTTACAAGAGCCGTAAGTTACCAGAATTTTCCTTTGAGGATTACAGCCACTGGAGCTTCATGATGAGTAATCTTCTTGGAGCTATTCATCACTGTATGATAGATGTGGTAGAGAGTGGCCCAATTAAATTTTACTGGACTCCTATTGATAGTGGCAGGCCAGAGTCCAGAGAAGAAACGAATGAAACTGCCCAGAAAGCTGTTGAGGACAGAGTTCCCAGACAGAGAATTCTCAAGAAGAAAGATGAGCTTGACAATGATGAAAGGAAACTCTATAATTTGGACCAGGTGGCAAGGACTGAAATCATCAACACACTCACTAAGGAGGTGATAGAGAAAATCAGAACCTGTGCCACTGCCAAGGAGATGTGGGATAAACTTGCCTTGCTCTGTGAAGGAACAGAGAAGATCAAGGATAACAAACTCCAAGCTGTTCAACACTCATTTGACACCTTCAAAATGAAACCAGTCGAGACCATTGGCCATCTGGATATGCGTCTCGCAAATCTCCTCAACAAGGCTAGTGCCTTAGGTAAGACCTAATCTGAAAAGGAAATAAACAGTAAAATTTTGCGTTCACTAACCAGCAGGTGGAGAATCAAAGTGACTGTGATTAAAGATATCAAGGATCTCAACACTCTGGATCATCATCTTCTGCTGTCTGATCTCAAAGCTTATGAATATGATCTTCAAGAGGAGGGTCAAACAGAGGAGATATCCTATTCTGGTCAGAAAGGAGTTGTTTTCTCCTCTACCATCAAGACAGATGACAAACCAAAGGAGTCTAATGTAGATGACATGAGTCTCAAGGAGCAGGTAGCACTCCTAACCCGTAAACTTGATAAAATGAGTTCAAAATATAGCAGGTACAAAAAACACTGGAAGGAATCTACCAGAAACAGGAAGAGTTCTTTCAAGTCTGCTGACAAAGAAAAGACATCTGGAGACTCAAGGGAGACTAGATATAGAACCCCAGAGAGGAGGAGAGATAGCTGCTCTGTGAGATCAGATTACCAGAGGAGGGATGGCAGTTCTGGCAGACCAGACTACCAAAGGAGAGAGTAGTCCAGCCAGAGCAGAGTACAACCAGAGGAGGAGAGATCCAAGTCCCAGTCCCAGAGGTGACAACACTTGCTACACCTGCAACAAGCCTGGTCACTACAGCTATGATTGTCCTCAATTGACTCCTAGAGAAAGAGAAGAGAAAAGACTCAAGAGAGATATGAGATATGCAGACAAGAGAGCACTATTGGCAGAAGTAGAAGAGGAGGATACTAGTTCCAGTTCTTCTTCTGATTTTGGATCTGATGATGATGTATGTCTTATGGCAGGCATCACTGAGGTAAATGAAACTACCCTATCCTTATCTAATTCCAAATATACTGAATCATCTCATTCATTTGGTAACTCCAGAGAGTCTGATATGCAACAAATGCTATCAGATCTCCAAAATTGTGTTCAACTATGTCAAAAACTTGAGAAGGAAAATGGTAGGCTCAGAGCTGAAGTTCAATCCCTCTCTCATAAGAAAAAATCCACCAGAGAACTCATGAAAGATCATTCCAAAGAAGTCTCTGAACTTCAGGATAAGATCACAGAAAGAGATACTCTGGTAGATCAACTCATGAAAGAAAAGAACTCTCAGGAAGATGAGTTCAATGAACTTAGAGCCAAGTACCAGACTCTTATCAAGGGAAAACAAGTTGAGAAAACCATAGAAGAGATACCCATGCCCAGAGAAGCTCCTAAGATACCATCTGTTGTATCTATTATATCAGAGTCTTCTCAGCGCATTAATGATAAGAGTGGTTTAGGATATTCTGGAATTACTACCAAAACTCATAAATACCTTTACAACAAAAATAAGTCTATAGGATCTGGTAAATTGGTAGAAATCTGGGATGAAAAAGACTCAACTGGTAATGGTTACAAAGTGGTTCATAATCCCGGTTGGAAAAGGAATCACTCTGTTAATCACATAGAATATGGTCCAGAAGAGTTGACTGTCCTGGAAGAAAGAATCCTTGAGAATAAACATCAACAAGGGGAACCATTGAAGGTTGATGGATCTGTTAACAATAAATCTCAAAGAGTAGAACTTACTCAGATTGGAGGACCCCAGAGTAATCCTCAGAGAAGGGAACCTAACCAGATTAGGGGACCTCAAATGAGACACTCAAGAAGGGGGAATCCCAATCAGAATAGGGTGTACCAGATGGATGTGAAATCTACCTTTCTTAATGGGATTCTCATTGAAGAAGTGTATGTGGAACAACCTCCTGGTTTTGAACAAGGTGACAAGGTGTTTAAGCTTAAGAAAGCTCTCTATAGGGTGAAGCAGACACCTAGAGCATGGTATGACACTCTTTCTCAGTTTCTTCGGGACAATGGTTTTACTAAAGGTAAGATTGATAGGACCTTGTTTAGGAAAGAAGAAGGAAAGGACATCCTTCTGGTCCAAATATATGTTGATGACATCATATTTAGATCCCCTAACAAGATGCTGTGTGAGAAGTTTGGTGAACTCATGCAAAGCCAGTTTGAGATGTCTATGATGGGTGAAATGAATTATTTCTTAGGTCTGCAGGTAAAAAAATCAGAGAAGGGAATCTTCATTAATCAGGCAAAGTATATCAGAAACATGCTAGAGAAATTTGGAATAGGATCTAGCAAAGCAGCCAAGATCCCTATGATGACAAATTTCAACATGGAACCAGATGAGTCTGGAGAAAGTGTGGACCAGACTCAGTACAGAGCACTAATTGGTTCTCTTCTATACTTGACTGCAAGCAAACCAGATATTACCTTTGTTGTTGGTGTATGTGCCAGATTTCAAGCTAATCCTAAGAAAAGCCATTTGGAAGCAACTAAAAAGATATTGAATTATCTTAAAGGGACAATGAATTTGGGGTTATGGTATCCTGCAGATGACAACTTAGTGTTAAGTGGTTATTCGGATTCAAAGTATGGTGGGTGTAGAATAGATAGGAAGTCTACAAGTGGAACATGCCAATTTTTAGGGAATAAATTGGTATCTTGGTTTTCTAAGAAGCAGACTTCAGTTGCTACATCAACAACAGAAGCAGAGTACATGGATGCAGGGAGCTGTTGTTCACAACTACTCTGGATTAGTCATCAGCTTAGGGACTACCAGATTAGAGCCAAGAATATTCCAATATTTTGTGATAGCAACAGGGCAATTGCAATCACCCAGAGTCTAGTACTTCATACCAGATGCAAGCATGTTGATATAAGGCATCACTTTATCAGAGACCATGTTGAGAAGGGAGATATAAGGATGGAAAAGATTGCAACAGAGAAGCAGAGAACAGATATTCTGACTAAGCCTTTGGCTGAAACCAGATTCAGAGAGTTAGCATTTGAGTTAGGTTTATTGGATCCAGAGACAGATTTATTTTAGGGGGAACATCAGAGAAGTATCCTTGTTTCATTCTATTACTTACTATATTTATTTTCAAACTAACATGCCTACAGGCTAGATATATCAGGGAAGTTACATCTCCAGATGAGGTATGCACCAGATGAGGCTTGTACCAGATGAGGTACATCCCAGATGAGGTGCTGAATAAGATTCCAGAAAAGTCCAGAGTCTTCTCTGACCAGAACCAGATGGGTTTCCATCTGATGAGATGTAACACCAAACTAGCTGTGGTCTCATCTGGTTACAATACCAGGTGACAGGTATGCTTTTAATTCTCTGGCCTCTGATCATTGGGATACACTTTTCAAATTAGTAAATACACTCAAAACGTTTCACATTCAGAGTGTATTTAAGACTAGGGTAGAGGGACTACGCAATCATTTTGCTTTTTCTCTTGACTCCCACAAAACCACCTCGAACCCAGTCCCAATGACCACGCCTACGCACCAGATTAAATCTGTATTTCGCCTTTTAATCGTGGCCATCAGATTTAATTACTGTGCAATATGTCAATCAATTCTAAAATTGATTTTGTTCCCTAAATTAAATTTAAACTTTACACGCGTTCACACTTCATTAATTATTCAAATACACGCGTCTTATCTTATTTAAACCAAATTTTTTTTCCTATCTGTCTTTTCACGTTTCACTCTTTCAAACCCTAACCTCTCTCTGCAAGTTTTTCTCTCTCTCTCTTACAAATTTTTAGACATGGCTTCTAAGTGCAACTTCGATCATGAGTTGGTGATGAAAAAGTTAAAGATAGAGATGGTGGTTGACTTCTACACCACCAAGAACTCCACTGCGTTGGCTATTTTGGAACTACTACGGAGATCCGGCGTGGAGAAGTTGATTTCGACAGTTCCTAGAGATTTTCGCACCTTGGATGGTTATGCGGCCCAGTTCTTGATTCATATGAAGATTCATGACGATCATATTTCATCCAAGATAGACAAGGATAATTTGGTGTTTTCCAAGCAAGATTTATGCGCTTTGTTCGAGAACATCTCGGCAGAAGGGGTGGATCCATTGACTAACAAAGAGGATGAAATTGTTGAATCCTTCAAAATCTTTGCCAGATCCTCTTGCCAGAACGTGACAAAGGGCTTTCTGGACAAGCATTTGAGGCAGAAATACAAGGTACTTTTTGACATAGTGGTGGAAGTGTTGATGTGTGAAAATCACAGCACGGATGCAATTTTCAATGGAATGATGTGTGTGATGAGGGCATTGTATGATGGAGTGTAATGCAATTGGGCGGAATTCTTTTGGGATGTTTTGAGGAAGAACAAATTGAAAGTGAAGAAGGAGGCTTGCCCTTCCAAGCCAGGGGAGTTGCAGTTCTGTTTCACTGCAAATGTTTCGTTGGGAACGAAACTGACTCTAATTCTGGATTCGTTGCTTCCAGAGAAGAGATGGAAAGAGTCTTGGTGCAGAGGGTTTCACAAATCCAAGATCTTGTTCTCCAAGGATGGCCCTCTCCATGGTCATGCCGATTCGGATGGAGAACAAGCCATCCCTGCCCCTCCTCTTCAAGCAGTGCCTTCACCGGCTAAGGGGCAGAAGACCAAGAAGAGCCAGCCAAAGAAGAAGGCTGAGGCAACTGGTTCTTCGACTGTGGTATTTTTTTGTTCATCAGATGATGACCAGATTCCCCTTCATGATGCATTGAAAAAGAAGGGTGAAGAGAATGTTGAGGCTGCGCAGAGGGTAGGAGCAGCCAAGAAACGAAAGAGGCAGGATGATGCCAGAAAGGCATCTGCTAAGGAGCCAAGGACTTCCAGAAGGGGCAAGAAAACACTTCTGGTGGATGAGCCAGAAGAGGAGGAAGAAGGAGAAGAGGAAGTTGAGCCTCTTAAGAGGAAGCCCAGAGCCAAAAGAGCCATTCTTCAAGATCCAGACTCTGGCGCTGACCTGGGGGATGCATTGGATCAAGCAATAGAAGAGGTTTCTCTGCTTATGGGAGATGCTCCAGAGCTATCTGTTCCAGCTGGTGTTGACCCAGTTGAGGTAAATCCTTCTATCCCCTCCCAAGTTAATCTTGTTACCCCCTCTACCTCTCCCCCAGAAACCCAAACACAAAATCCCTCATCTGCTCCTGGTGCCCCCAGTGCTTCACCAGAGCAGACCCTACCTGATACACCCTTATACACCTCTTCAACCATTCCTATCCTAACACCCTCTCCCCCACCTTCCCAAACACCCCTTAACACAAATCCATCTCCCCCAGCCACTGTACCAGAAGTGCCTTCAACATCTTCTGGTGCAGAACATCCCCCCTCCAACCTTTCCACCTCACATATACCCATCCCTATTTCTGTACCAGAGGTTCCTCCAACCACTTCTGGTGCAGAGCAACCCTTCCTTTCAACCTCTACTTCTCAAAATCCTACCCCTCCTCAACCTCATACAGAACAGGACCCATCCATCTCTATGGCCCTGGGTTTCCCTGCCCCTCCTTCTCCCACCTGTCTGACAAACGATGATAGTGAAGATAAGGATGCTTCACTAGAGTCGGAGGTGTTGGTCCCACTCGATAGATTAATTGCGGAAGCTTATGTAATAATGTCTTTCCAAAATCTTTTATAAGAGATCAATAAACAATATTTAAAATAAAGCGATAAAAGACACAAGATATATAGTGGTTCGGATAAATATCCTACGTCCACTCTCCCTTATCACCAAGGGGTCTCACTAACAACCAACTCTCAAACTTACTCACTGGAATTTCTGAAGTACCAGCACCTTCTTACAAACTCTTTAGATCTAACTTCGATCTAAAGATAGACTCACTTCAACCTTATCTTAACGAGATGAACAGGTTGAGTGTATAAACTCCTTACGAGTAGATAAGTAATTAAGAACAAAGTGTGAGTGCAATATGCGTAGTGATCACAAGCTTTAGTATGGCTATATGCGCGTGAATACTTCTAGAGCTTTTTCTTGATCTGCACTCAAGTATATATAGAGGGGATTAGGGACATAGCCGTTGGGAGGCTAATCCAATCAGATCCTCTATATATGGAAGCTTCAATCAATCAATTCCCTAATTGATTGATTGGGTTGGTGAGATCTTGATTGATTGTCTTCATATCTTCTCAATCCAATCTTGTTTGACTTTATTAGAATCACCAACGGTCAATGCTTCCAATTGCCTAACTCTGATTCTCTTCAGAGAAGGCAGGACCAGACACCAGGCAACCTCGATGTCTTCTGGTCCTTATCTGGTAAACAGCCAGAATACTCAGTAGGATAAGGGGATCAAACTGAGCATCTTTTGTTCCACCAGACTCGTCTGGTCCGGACTCGTCTGGTCTGGGGAAGGTCCTCTGCCTCTGGTCTTGATCTCTTCTGCTGAAGTCCTCTGGTGGAGTCCTCTGGTGAAGTCCTCTGGTGAGGTCTTCTGGTGACTCTTCTGGTGAGGTCTTCTGGTCTGGCAGTTCCCCCTAGACTAAGTCCTAATCTAGATCATCATCTGGCTAACAGGTCCAGATGGTCCTATTACATCTTCTGGTTTGTTTTAACTCATCAAAACTAACAAATTTTTATCCTAACAATTTCCCCCTTTTTGATGGAGTTAAAACACACCAGAACTGATCAAAAGTAAAACTTAAGTAAGAAAACAATAAAGGGATGAGACCTTAGAATAGATCTCATCAGGCAAATAATAAGACAACAAGGAGTTGTCTTTAGAACAGAAAAGATATGTATTTTTCATTAATAATCAGAGGACAAAATATTACAGATTACATTGAAGTTCATTGTCCTATTCTAGGCATATCTTCTGTTCTCTTTAGGGACAAGAAACCAGTCAAAGAACCTATCCTGGACGGCCTTCAACTCTGCAGAAGATGTTGGGGTGAAATTCACCAACACCTTGGTCTTGTAAAGCTTCTTCAGTTCTGCCCAATCCACCTGGTTCCCAATCATGGGAGTGTTAAGATAAGTAAATTCAGGAGCAGTCACCTCCAGGTTGAACTCAATGGTTGAATCCATCAGCTGCTTGTACAAGTCTGCATCATAGGCTTGCATCCAAGAATGGAAGGTTCTGTTGATCAGCTCATCATCTTCTGGTGCTGGCCTCTGGATATAATGCTGAATGAACCAGAGGGTCTTGGCTTCTCTCCATCTCTCAATCAGAGGATAAGGCACAGTAGAGTCAAAAGACCCTTCTGTCCTTAGTGGCAAGATGTTCATAACCTCCACAGGAGCTTTCCTCTTCTGTCCTGAGCCACCTGCACCAGAAGGAATACCAGCTTCTCTGGCCTTCTTGTTCTGTCTCCTAACATATCTGAGCCTCTGCTCTTCATCTATGTTCTTCCTGATTCTGGTTTGCCTCTCCTCTGGAGTCTCTTCCTTGTATCTCTTCTCTGCTTCTTCGACAACAGATTCAAGGAAACTCTTCTTAACTTTTCTAATCTTTCTCTTAGCAGGACCAGGAATGATAGAAGGATCCTGCTCAGCTTCAGATGACTCTTCTTCTGCAGCAAGCTGTTTAGCCATAGATAGAGATTTCAACTCTTCTTTCTTCTTCTTCTGCAACTCAGCCTGGGCCAGAGTGTTCTCCAACAGGTCCAGACGAGCTCCATGGCTAAAAAGAGTCTCATTTGTGGTCTTTGCCAGATCAGTTCTGGCCTTCTCTTCCCCCTTTTTAACTTCATCAAGGAGGGGCTCCACTACCTGCCTTATGAGATCAGGCAAGGCAGTGTTGGAGGAAGAGTGAAGATCACGAAGCTGCTTGGCCTCCTCCAGGTAAGCCTTAGACTCTGCAACAAGTCTCTCTTGCTTCTCCAACATCTCCTGGAGGGAGTCCTTCAGTCTAGCAGTTTGAATCATCTGACTGGCCATTTCCACTTTGAGTACAGAAACTGGCCTCATCTGCTCCATCACATGCTCCTGGAGCTGCTTCTGGCTGTGCATAACATCTAGCTTGACAAACAAGCCATTAGCCTTGAACGAAGCTTTGACCTCTGCCAGAGAGGACTTGAGCTGCTTCATGAAGATTCTCCTCTCTTGCTTAATCTGATGCTCGATCATAGCAGGGGCCATATGTTGGATTGCTTTGGAAAAACGCCCTATCTGCATGATCTGCTCGTTGAAGAAAGCCTTCATCTTCTGGAGCACAGCAGGAGACATCTCAAAGTCCTCCTCGTCTGAATAAAGCTCTGGAGGGAAGACAAAGTGAGGACCAAACTTGTAAGTGGGGCCCTCTGGAGTGAGCATGACTCCTCTTTGGATGAGCAAGGTGCGAATCAAGACTTTGGCTGCACCAGAAGTCTCCAGCTCTGCTGGGTTCTGAATGTTCATCTTCTGCTTCAGCTCAATCTCCCAAGCAGTGAAGTTGGAGGCACCCATTTCCTCAAGCAAAAGCACCAGGTCCACCACATCCTCAAGTCTGGCCTTGCTCCAGACCTTGGCATCAGTAAGCTCTGCCAGAAGTGGTAAGTGCTCCAGAAGAACTGGAAAATGCTCTCTTAGCCAGAGCTGAGCACTTACACTCATACTCTGCCTAATGGGACCCATTTCTGCAGATGAGAAAGTGAAGGGTTTGGGCCCAGAGGCAGAGGAGGAAGGGGCTAAGTCAACAGGCTCAAGTGAAGCTTCCTCATCTTCACTATCATCGCTGGTTAAACAGGTTGGGGAGGGGGGAGGGCCAACGAATCCCAGAGCCATAGAAATGGTTGGGTCCTGGTCTGTATGGGTTTGGGGAGGGTTTGGATTTTGTGAAGTAGAGGTGGTAGGGATAGGTTGCTCTGCACCAGAAGAGGAAGGGATATCTGGTACAGAATGTGTAGTAGGGATTTGGAAGGTGGAAGTGTTTGAAGGGGGGACTTCTGCACCAGAGGAGGTTGAGGGTACCTCTGATACAGAAGGTGGGGGAGAGGGGTTAGTGGGGATATGTGTTTGGAAAGTTGGGGGAGAAGGTGTTTGTGTAGGAATGGTAGAGGGAGTATAGACGGGGGTATCTGGAATAGTCTGCTCTGGTGGTAGAATGGGGTTACCAGAGGCAGATGGGGTTTGGGGAAAGTTATCTGGGGGAGAAATAGAAGGGGAAACAAGATTTATGGGGGAGGAAGAGGGAAAGGAAGGGTTTACCTCTGCTGGGTCAACACCAGCAGGCATAACAGGCTCTGGAGCATCCTCCATCATCTGGGTGGCATCCTCAATGGCCTTCTCCAAGGCCTCTCCAAGATCAGATCCAGAGTCTGAATCTTGCAGAAGGGCTCTCTTGGCCTTGGATTTCCTCACAAGAGGCACTTCATCTTCTTCCTCTTCCTCTTCTGATGGCTCATCCACCAGAAGGGTTTTCTTGGGAGCTCCTCTGCCAGTCCTTGGCATCTTGGCAGATTTCTTCTTAGCCTCATCTGGCCTCTTCCTCTTTGAAGCTCCTGCCTTCTTGGCAACCTCACTCTTCTTCTTCAGTACATCAAGAAGAGGGATCTGGTCCTCCTCAGAGGAACCAGAGAAAGCAACAGTTGAAGAACCAGTTGCTCCAGCAGCTTTCTTCTGGGTCTTCTGCTGCTGCTGCTGCTTCTGCCCCTTAGCAGGTGAGGGAATGGCTTGAAGGGGAGGAGCAGGGATTGCTTGCTCACCATCAGAATCAGGATGGCCATGGAGAGGACCATCCTTGGAGAACATAATCTTGGACTTATGAAAGCCCTTACACCAGGATTGTCTCCATTTCTTCTCTGGAAGAATCGAATCCAGAATTAGAGTGAGTTTTGTGCCCAATGAAACATTAGCATTGAACACAAATTGTTGCTCTCCTGGCAACTGGGGGCATTCTTCCTTCTGTATTTTCACCTTGTTCTTCCTCAGCACCCCCCAGAAGAACTCAGCCCAGTTACATTGAACACCATCCAGAATGGCCCTCATAACACAGAGCCTACCAACGAAGATGGCATCTGTGCTATGGCTCTCACACATGAGAATCTTCACCACAATGTCAAAAAGCACCTTATACTTCTGCCTAAGATGCTTGTCCAAGAAACCCTTGGTAATATTCTGGCATGAATTTCTGGCAAACATCTTGAAGGATTCCAACGCCTCTCCTTCTCTGTACTTCAGTGGGTCCACACCTTCCGCAGAAAGGTTACCAAAAAGACCACAGAAGTCTGCCTTAGAGAAAACAAGATCCTCTGAATCAATCTTGGAAGAAATATAGTCTTCATGGATCTTCATCCGGATAAGAAACTGTGCAGCATATCCATCCAAGGTACGCAGATCCTTGGGAACCTTTGAGATCAACTCCTCCAGCCCAGAACGTCGGAGAAGTTCCAAAATCTCCAAAGCGGCCGGATTCTTAGTGGAATAGAAGTCCACCACCATTTCTGACTTGAGCTTCTTGCAGACATAGTCTGGATCAAAATTGCACTTGGGTGCCATAACTGTGAGAGAGAGATTGAAAAAAAAATGCTTCACAGAGAGATTAGGGTTTGAATAGTATGGAAATGTGAAAGGACAGATTGAAAACAAAATTGATTTAAATAGAGTAGTACGCGTGGCTTGAAAATTAAATGAAATGTGAACGCGTGTTGTTTCAAATTCAATTTAGGAAACAAAATCAATTTTAGAATTGATTGACATTTTGCACAGTGATTAAATCCGATGGCCATGATGAAAAGCGAAATACAGATTTAATCTGGTGCGTTGGCATAGTCATTGGGACTGGGCATAAAGGGGTTTTGTGGCAGTCAAGAGAAAAAGCGAAATGATTGCCTAGGCCCTATACCCTAGTCTTAAATACACTCCGAAGTTGAAAGGTTTTGAGTGTACTTATTAATTTGAAAAGTGTATCCCAATGATCAGAGGCCAGAGTAGAAAAGACATACCTGTCACCTGATATTGTAACCAGATGATACCACAACTAGTCTGGTGAAACTTCTCCTCTGATGGAACTTATCTGGTCCTGGTCAATAAAGACTTTGGACATATCTCTGACTCAGCACCTCATCTGGGATTAGTGTCACCTGGTGTATACCTCATCTGGAAGTATACCCTCTCTGATATATCTAATCTGCAGGTATGTTAGCATAAAGAAAATTTATGAAGAGAATTAATAAAGTAAGGATACTTCTTTGATGTTCCCCCTAAATCAAATCTGTCTCTGGATCCAACAATCCTAACTCAAAAGCTAACTCTCTGAATCTGGTCTCAGCCAAAGGCTTGGTTAGAATATCTGCTCTCTGCCTCTCTGTTGCAATCTTTTCCATCCTTATATCTCCCTTCTCAACATGATCTCTGATAAAATGATGCCTTATATCAACATGTTTGCATCTGGTATGAAGAACTGGATTCTGGGTGATTGTAATGTCACTATTACTATCACAGAAAATAGGAATATCCTTAGCTCTAATCTGGTAGTCCCTAAGCTGTTGACTAATCCAAAGTAGTTGAGAACAACAACTCCCTTCAGCCATGTACTCTGCTTCTGTTGTTGATGTAGCAACTGAAGTCTGCTTCTTGGAAAACCAGGATACCAATTTGTTCCCTAAAAATTGGCATGTACCACTTGTAGATTTCCTATCTATTCTGCACCCACCATAGTCTGAATCTGAATAACCACTTAATTCTAAATTGTCATCTGCAGGATACCATAATCCTAAATTCACAGTTCCCTTGAGATATTTCAATATTTTCTTAGCTGCTTCCAAGTGACTTTTCTTGGGATTAGCTTGAAATCTGACACAAACTCCTACAGCAAAGGTAATATCTGGTCTGCTTGCGGTCAGATACAAAAGAGAACCAATAAGTGCTCTGTACTGAGTCTGGTCCACACTCTCTCCAGACTCATCTGGATCCATGTTGAAATTTGTCATCATAGGGATCTTGGCTGCCCTGCTAGATCCTATTCCAAATTTCTCTAACATGTTTCTGGTGTACTTAGCTTGATTAATAAAAATTCCCTTCTCTGATTGCTTAACCTGCAAACCCAAAAAGTAATTCAATTCTCCCATCATGGACATCTCAAACTGTCCCTGCATGAGCTCACCAAACTTCTCACACAGCTTCTTGTTAGGGGATCCAAATATGATGTCATCAACATATATTTGGACCAGAAGGATGTCCTTTCCTTCTTCTTTCCTAAACAAGGTCCTATCAATCTTACCTTTAGTAAAACCATTGTCCAGAAGAAATTGAGATAGAGTGTCATACCATGCTCTGGGTGCCTGCTTCAGCCCATAAAGAGCTTTCTTAAGCTTAAACACCTTGTCACCTTGTTCAAAACCAGGAGGTTGTTCAACATACACTTCCTCAATGAGAATCCCATTAAGAAAGGCAGATTTCACATCCATCTGGTATACTTTGAACTTCATGTGAGCAGCATATGCTAAGAACAATCTGATAGCTTCTAGTCTGGCAACAGGAGCAAAAGTCTCATCATAGTCTATTCCTTCAGACTGAGAATAGCCCTGGGCCACTAGCCTTGCCTTGTTCCTAGTAATGACATCATTCTCATCTTTCTTATTTTTGAAAACCCACTTAGTGCCTATCACCTTTTGATGTCTAGGTCTGTCTACCAGCTCCCAAACATCCTGTCTGGTGAATTGATTCAATTCCTCCTGCATAGCCACAATCCAATTTGAATCTTTCAGTGCCTCCTTGATGTTCTTGGGCTCAATCAAGGACACATAGCAACTGAATAAGGCAGCTAAGTTAATAGTTCTCCTAGTCTGGACACCCTTAGTTGGATCTCCTAAGATCAAGTCATTGGGGTGATCAACCAGGGTCCTCCTTCCCGTGGTCTTGCCTGGTTGATCATCTTCTGCAGTACCTTGGTAATTATCACCACCTGCAGAAGAGCTTTCCCCTACAGGAGTTCCAACCTCTTCTGGTTCTGCTCCTTGTGAAGGCTGCTGCTTCAGAGAACCAGGAGATGGGTCCTCATCTGAATCTGAATCTGAATCAAGAAAATGTGGATTGACCTTGATAACTCTGGGTATAGTCTGATTCTGGGTCTCATCTGAAGACTTAGGATCCACCTTGTACTCAAAAGTAGATTCATCAAAGACAACATGAGGTGTTTCCTCCACACAAAGTGAATTCTTATTAAAAACTCTAAAAGCTTTACTGGTGCTGGAATATCCCAAAAATATTCCATCAGCCACTTTAGCATCAAAGGTTCTTAATTTAGATTTCCCATTGTCATGGATGAAACACTTACATCCAAAAACATGAAAATATGAAACAGATGGGGTTTTACCTTTCCATACCTCATATGGGGTCTTATTGTGTCTCTGGGCAATCAGGCACCTATTCTGAGTGTAACAAGCTGTATTGATGGCCTCTGCCCAGAATCTCTGTGGAGTGCTGTACTCTGCCAGAAGTGTTCTTGCAGCTTCTTTGAGAGTCCTATTCCTCCTTTCTGCAACTCCATTTTGTTGAGGTGTTCTGGCAGCAAATGTCTCATGAAAAATCCCATGATCCTTGCAGTAATCTGCAATATGTGAATTCAAAAACTCTGTTCCTTTGTCACTCCTGATCCTGACTATGCTCTGGTTCTGCTCATTCTGAATCTGCTTGAAGAACTCTGGCAGCTTAGTTATAGTTTCATTTTTCTTAAACAAGAACACTACCCAAGTGTATCTTGAAAAGTCATCTACTATTACTAAGGTGTACTTCCTACCACTGAAACTAAGAGGAGAAACAGGTCCAAACAGGTCCATGTGAAGTAGTTGAAGTACTCTGGTTGTGGTTGTGCTCTGGACATCCTTAAAGGAAGTCTTGGGTTGTTTACCCTTCTGGCATGAACCACAAACCTGATCCTTCTTAAACACTTCATTTGGAAGACCTCGAATGAGACCCTTTCTGGCAATCTTGTTCAATGTTTTGAAGTTAAGATGACACAATCTCTTGTGCCAAATCCAGCTGTTCTCTGCAGATCCTTTAGCAACCAGGCAAGCATTCCTTGGGCAACTGCTAAAATCTGCAAGATAAATGTTACCCTTCCTCAAGCCTATTAGCAAGATATCATTATAATCAGAAGAGAAAACAGTGCATGAATCACTAGAAAACTTCACTGAGTATCCCTTATCACAGAATTGGGATACTGAAAGCAGATTATGCTTGAGTCCTTCTACGAAGTAGACTTCATCTACAGATACACCATTGAAGGTCAACTTTCCAACTCCTCTGGTGACTCCATAGTTGTTGTCACCAAACATCACTCTTGGTCCATTTAATGGCTTGAAATCTTGGAGATTATCCTTCTGGAATGTCATGTGCTTGGAACATCCACTATCAATGTACCAGACATGGTTGCTTGAAAATCCTTTCTCCAATGGACTCTTATCTACCTGCAGAGAGATCAATTAGGTCCCCTACTAGTGCTGGGTCCTGATTGGTTAGTTGCAGGTTTTGTAGGAATCCATAGATAAAGATCATCTCTTGATGGATGAGGAGATCTTATCTTCCTTCCAAATCTATCTACCAGTACATGTCCTCTTACTATGACATATTGAGCTACTGGTCTGATAAGGACACCTTTCCTATAAACAGGTCTGGTGTACCTTTTCTCAAATCTGGCCTTTGGAATGGCCTGCCTCAAAGACATGGTCTTAAAGGTCTGGTTATAAGGGTACATCCTAGAAGAACCATCTCTGGTGTCATAACTTCCCAGATCAGTTGGTTTTCTATAGATGGGTCTGGAAGACCTCCTCTGGTTCTGATAATTAGACCTGTTCTGGTGATTATAGTTCCTTTGAGTTTACCTATTCTGGAATTGATTTTTCTGAGAAAATTGTCTCTGGGGTACCTGTTGGAGTTATACGTGAAAGTATGCTTTTACTTTGTATAACTCATGTATCAAACACTCGTTTTATGAGAATAATTCTTTTATCGCATTTGCTTTAGATATGATTGAATGTTGAATATTTATTGCAAACCGTTCAATATATAGTACGTGTTACATTGTAGTTAATGTGGTGATACCCGATCACGGAAGACGACATTAACAGTTTACTTGTAACTAAACGTACAATTCACGACCTAGGTGGAATTGAACAATCCGCCGTGAAAGGTCGATGTGTAAGGCTCAGATTGGTCTGTCTTGACCAAGAGATTGCACTAGCACATTTAGTATGTGTTGAAGAGGTCCTACAGCGAGGATAAATTCTTCTGTTCTGAAATGTGAAGAATTAGACCTCAGTGGTTGTTGATTTCTTAATCTCCGTCACTTAAATAGGACCGTGTGTGCTTAGTAGTTACTGCTTTGATTCATGTTGGGTGAGAATCATTGTGACTTCGAACTTTGTGTCTTGGGCAGTAATATTAATCATACGAAGGTTGCTAAGATTTAATACGGAGAAACGCGTGCGAGTACGGCTCGTGTGATTAGTCCCCTTGGTGGGCTCAGAAGTTTTATTGTACCAAATCTTGCAAGTGAAGAATTAGTTTCTTCGGTACGAATAATAATGTTGAGCTGTCTTTACTCCAAGGTGAAATATATTAATTAATTTAGAGCTATTCAGAAGCTTAATTAATTAATGGACTTGATAATCTTAAACGCGGGAAATAATAACCGGGAGCCCATATTATCGTAATATGGATTAAGATGGATAGTGCAATATTAATTTATTAGTGGTAATAATTAATATTAATGGGCTGAATTATATTGGGGCTCAATATTGAAATTCAGAAGTCCATTAGGAGGTCCAATCTTAATTCTCCTTAAGGCCCCTCAAGTAGCCCATTAAGTAGCCCAATAATGATAAGGTGATTAAAATAAAAAGAAAATATTAATGCTGATTTTTCTATGTAAAAATCGAAAATTGCAAAATAAGAAGAAAAAAAAGATTTTGTTGATTTTCTTGGAAAGATATTATGGAAGATATGTATTCTAGGAATACAAGAATATCTCATATATTCAAGAAGATCCAAATCTTGGATTTTCATCTCATTATTTTCGAAAATTACAAGGCATAATAAGAGGGTGAGATTTTTGTGGGATATTTTATTGTGGAGAAAAGAATATATGAGATATATTCAAGATTTCTTAGAGGCTAAGAAAAGATTTTCTCCAAGCCCAATAAATCATGAAAATTTCGGCCACCCCTTGTTATAAATAGGAGATGATTTTTTCATCTCCAAGTACATAATTCCATGTGTTGGAAAAATCAAGAAGCATAGATATTTTTCTTTTTCCTTAGTTATTAAATTGCTTGAAAGTGTCTCCCACCGGCGATCAAGTAAGGTGAAAAGGGAAATACTTGAGAAGGCTTTGGGTTGATAGATCGTGATTACGAGTGTCCCGTATATCCAAAGGCCATTACTACGAGAGGTACGTTAATCGCATATTTACTTGTTTAATTCCGCCTAGTTAAATATGTGAAATTAATTTAGCATGCATGATGATAATTAGTTGTTGGAATTATTATTTGAATTAATTAGGATTAATTCATGATAGTAATAATTGTATTTAAATTCGTATTTAAAATTCATCCCGAATAGATTCCGGGCACCCCTATATTTTCCCAACAACTGGTATCAGAGCCACGGTTTCGGGCTCTGAATTTTAAATTGGAATTTAAATTGTTGAACATTAAAATTGAAATTGGATAGTAGAATTGTTAGATCTTTTTTGCAGGTATCCAATTGTCATGGTTTTTAATGTTGTTAATTTCATGCGTGTGAATTAATTTGGTTTTTAATTCGATTCGTTCGAATTCGTTTTTTCTCGTGAGAAAATCCACGAGTAGATTAGTTGTTTTTATTTTGATTCGATCATTGTAATAGACTAGTCTAGATCTAGTATTTATTTTTTTTGTAAAAATAAATTGTAACCGGATCGTGACGAAGAACGAAGAATTAAAAACGGCGTACCCGGACGACGCATGCAAGCGTGGAGCGTGTATGGAGGTAAAATCATGCAAGGGGTGAAGAAAACGAGGACGAACAGCGAAAAAACGGCGCACGGGGGTGCACGGCGCACACCGTGCGCAACGGGCGCACGGCGCCGCGCGCACGGCGCGCGCGCGCCTCGGGCAGCCCCTGCAGCGCCTCGGGGCGCCTCGGGTGCGCCTCGGCGCGCCTCCGTGCAGCGCCTCGGGCGCGCCTCGGGGCTGCGCTTCGGCGCGCCTCGGGCGCTTTTCCAGCGCCTCTCGGGCCGGAAAGCGCGCGGGCCCATTTCGTGGGCCGACGCGCGCTGTATCTCAGGGCGTGGAATTTTTCCGGTTCGTGTTTTTTTTCCGTGTGATTTTAAACGTCGTCCCGAACCCCAAATGATGCTGTTTTGAAGAAGTGTTGCTGTTCGAGTGGGAGCACGTCGAGACGAACGTCGGAAAGCAACAAGGACGATTTTTCGCATCAAGACGTGAAGAGATTAAACCGTGACAATTGGATTCGAGTGCTCCAATGTGTTTAATTTTGTTTTGATGGATGTTTTATTTCGTGCACTTATTATTATTTGTTAATATGTGTTTGCATGAATTTAATTGTCCAAGAAAAACCTTACTTTCGAAAATTACTAAGTATGTTTTTATAATCGCAATTTTATTCCGGATATTAAAATTGGATTATTTTGGCCTCCATAATTTATTTATTTGTGAAGTTCTTTTGGAATACATTTCCCCCTCGGATCGGCCAAAAGAACGGATTTCACATGAATAAATTCCGAAAGGATGATTGTGGATTATTACTAGTGGCGGTATTGACCCTCACCACGAGTGGCTTGCTCAAAGCGAAATAATAATCCTGTATTTAATTATGGTTATTACTTAGGCATAGGAAATTGATATTAACTTACTCCCCTCGGAGTCCCTGTCAGTTTCTATGTGGTCAAAGTGGGAGCCAACTATTAATTTTGAATTAAGGATTTGTAGCTTTTAAGTTTGTGATCCGCTTGAATGTATTTAAATGTATAGACCACCCCTCGTGGCGCATTTAAATTGTTTCGAGATGTTGGCTGATGCATGATTATATTGTTTTAAGGTTTCAATATAATCGATGTGATCAAATTTATGTGATAATTTCGTATTTTTCTAGATATTGATATGAATGTATGTTTTATTCTCAGTTCATCATGTCGCAACCTTTTAATCCACTGTTTAGTATACTTAAAGATAACAAACTTGTCGGTGAGAACTATGTTGATTGGAAACGTAACCTTGACATTGTCCTAACCGCACAACACCACAAGTGGGTACTTACCACTCCTAAACCCCAAGAGCTTGCCGAAGATGCCACCAAAGCGGACAAGAAAGAGCATAAGAGATGGTTAGACTCCGATGAGATGGCTAGGTGTACTATTCTGGCTTCAATGTCAGATGTGTTGCAACACCAACACCAACACATGGAGACCGCCTCTGAGATAATGCAAAATCTTGAAGCGATGTTTCAACATCAGAACCGTACGGCTAGGCAACTCACCATGCGAAAGATGCTTTCGTTGAAAATGGTGGAAGGTACGCCCGTAAGGGATCACGTAATCGAGATGATGGGTTATCTCAACAAGTTGGAAGTACTTGGTGCGGAATTTGACCTCCCTACTAAGGTCGATTTCGTTCTCCATTCTCTGCCGAAGAGCTTTGAGCAGTTTCAATTGAACTATCAAATGAATGACCGGGCAAATAGCTTGCCCGAGCTCTTGCAAGCTTTAGTATCGGCGGAGACTCTAATGGATCACCAAACCGTTGCTATGGTGGCAAACGGTCCGTCTTCCTCTTCAGGTCCCAAGGGAGGAAAGAAGAG
This sequence comes from Ballota nigra, assembly GCA_947034835.1. Classification (NCBI taxonomy): domain Eukaryota; kingdom Viridiplantae; phylum Streptophyta; class Magnoliopsida; order Lamiales; family Lamiaceae; genus Ballota; species Ballota nigra. The sequence continues at coordinate 74,059,619 of OX344729.1, read as the reverse complement.
GAAGAGGACGAAGGGCCAGACCCAAGCAAATCCAACCGTTGCGAAACCCAAGGCAAAGGGAGAAGGAGGTGGAAAGAAAGCTGCTAAGGGTAAGTGCTTTAATTGTGGTGAGAAGGGACATTGGAGGGCGACCTGTTCTAAGCCTAAGAAGGGTGGAAAGAAAGGTAAGTCTCATGCTTTAGTCGTTGAAACATTTGTTGCGGCGTATGCTGCCCATGTTTGGGTAGTGGATACCGGGGCAACTGATCATATTTGTTTCACTCTTCAGGGGTTCCAGCTAACCCGACGACTTAGCAAGAATGAGATCACAATCGCTTTGGGGGATGCTACGAGAGTGGCAGCCGAAGCAGTGGGAGTCGTGCACCTATCTTTTGAAGATAGAGTTTTAATTTTAAGAGATGTTTTATACGTTCCAAACTTTAGGAAGAATTTATTTTCGGTTTCTAAGTTGTTTTTTGATGGATATTCAGTTACTTTTAATGAAGTTGTTACTGTTTTCTTTTAAGAATGATGTTATCTGTCATGGAACGTTGGTAAACAATTTCTATACGATTAAGTGTGCACACCACTCAAATAATGAATCTAATAACACGTCGATCATTTCGAGCAATAAAAGAAAGCGTTCTTCGGAGATGGACGAAACACTTTTATGGCATCTTAGACTAGGTCATTTTAATCTAAAGTGGATAGAGAGATTGGTGAAAGACAGATCCTTGGAATCGCTCCAAGTTGAGCCGTTTTCCAACTTGTGAATCCTGTTTAGATGGTAAAATGACCAAGAGGGCATTTGGAGCCAAGGGGAATAGAGCCATGGAAGTGTTAGAACTCGTTCATACCGATGTGTGTGGTCAAATGACGATCAAAGCGAGAATGGGGTATGAGTATTTCGTTACCTTCATTGACGATTACTCAAGATATGGGTACATTTACCTTATGCGGCATAAGTTTGAAACTTTTGAAAAGTTTAAAGAGTTTAAGACCGAAGCCGAGAAACATAGGGAAAAGAGTATCAAGTTTCTACGATCAAATCGTGGAGGCGAATACCTCAGCGATGAATTCTTGAACTGCCTATCGGACGAAGGGATCGTATCCCAGTTGACCGCACCGGGAACCCCTCAATAGAACGGTGTGGCGGAACAAAAGAACCGGAATCTTTTAGAAATGATCAGATCCATGATGAGTTATTCGGATTTACCCAAGTCATTTTGGGGTAATGCCTTGGAAACGGCGGCTTATATTCTAAACTTGGTGCCATTCAAATCGGCTCCTAAAACCCCAATGGAATTGTGGACCGGGCGCAAGCCCAGTCTAAGACATTTGCGGATTTGGGGTTGTCCGGCATACATGCTAGACAAGGAAGCCGGTAAGTTGGATCCACGTTCGGAATTAAGGCTATTTATAGGATACCCTGCGGGAACGAAAGGGTGTATGTTCTATAGTCCCAAGGATCAAAAGATCGTGATTAGTACACACTTTAAATTCTTGGAGGAAGACTATATGAACAATCGGAAACCTAAAAGCGAAATTACCTTAGAAGAATTGAAAGGTCAAACCTCGATACCAAGTATACAAGATGATGTACCACATGTCACATCTTCACAACCGGAACCCCGTCGTAGTGGGAGGGTTCTTAGGCAACCCGAGAGATTCATGGGGATAGGAGAATCTTCGGATTCGGTTCCCGGTGTTGAATCAGACCCATGGACATACGACGAGGCAATCCAAGACAAAGACGCGGAGTCATGGCAAACGGCAATGGAAGCCGAGATGGGTTCGATGGATCATAATCAAGTGTGGGAGTTGGTCGAGCCACCCAGTGGGGTAGAACCCATTGGATGCAAGTGGGTTTACAAGAGGAAAAGAGGACCGGACGGAAGGGTTGAAACCTTCAAAGCAATGCTTGTGGGCCGTGGCCTGTAGCTATGCTTAAGTCCATCCGTATTCTCTTGTCGATCGCTGCGCACTTAGATTACGAGATCTGGCAAATGGATGTCAAGACAGCTTTCCTTAACGAAAGTCTTGATGGGATCTATATGCAACTGCCCAAAGGTCTCATTGGAAAAGGCCAAGAGAATCTCGTATGTAAGCTCAAGGGATCCATTTACGGACTTAAGCAAGCATCGCGTACTTGGAACCAGTGTTTTGATCAAGTAATTAAGTCTTATGGGTTTGATCAAAACGAGTTCAAAAGTTGTGTGTATAAGAAGCGTGACGAAACTGCGGTGGTATTCTTAGTATTATACGTAGACGATACTCTGCTCATTAGAAACAATGTAAAGGTATTGTCAGATGTAAAGGTATGGCTGTCAAAACAAATTGATATGAAGGACTTAGGGGAAGCCGGTCACATCCTTGAGATCAAAATCACTCGCGATCGCAAGAAGAGGATGTTGGGCTTATCGCAAGCTTCATACATTGACACTGTTTTGAAGCATTTCAGCATGCAAGATTCCAAGAAAGGTTTTGTACCTTTTAGGCACGGAATCCATCTATCGAAACAAATAAGCCCTAAGACGCAAGCGGCGATAGATGACATGAAAGGTGTTCCGTACGCTTCGGCCGTAGGAAGCCTTATGTATGCAATGCCGTGTACGAGACCGGATATCTGTTTTGCCGTAGGCATGGTAGCTAGATATCAAAGTAATTCCGGGAAAGACCATTGGACTGCCGTAAAGTGCATCTTGAGGTATCTGAAAAGAACTCGGGAGCGGATGCTGATTTACCAGTCGGATAGTCTAGTTCCCGTAGGATACACGGACTCGGATTTCCAATCAGACATAGACTCAAGAAAGTCAACCTCGGGTAGTGTGTTTCGCATGGGAGAAGGAGCCATGACATGGAGAAGCGATTTGCAGAAATGCATCGCAGATTCGACCATGGAAGCCGAATAAGTAGTTGCTTGTGAAGTAGCGAAAGAAGCGGTTTGGCTCAAGTACTTCTTAGTGGACTTGGACGGTGTTCCGAATTTGCCCATCACAGTCATTGTGCCGGAGCAGTTGCAAATTCAAGGGAACCGAGAGCCCACAAGGCCAGCAAACACATTGAAAGAAAAACACCATCTTATACGAGAAATCGTTAAGAGAGGAGACAAAGAGATGGCAAAGATAAATGTCGGAGGACAACCTAGTATATCCATTCACAAAGGGTCTGCCTCTGAATACATTCGAGAGACATGTGGATGGAAAGGGAGTCAAGACTATTGCCAATCTGCTTTAAGTATAAGTGGGAGGAATTATTAGGTTAGTGTAGGTTGACATGAGATGTCACGTAGAGCTACTACACTAAGACATGCGTGATGTATACTAAAAGCAGACTTTAAGTATAAGTGGGAGATTGTTGGAGTTATACGTGAAAGTATGCTTTTACTTTGTATAACTCATGTATCAAACACTCGTTTTATGAGAATAATTCTTTTATCGCATTTGCTTTAGATATGATTGAATGTTGAATATTTATTGCAAACCGTTCAATATATAGTACGTGTTACATTGTAGTTAATGTGGTGATACCCGATCACGGAAGACGACATTAACAGTTTACTTGTAACTAAACGTACAATTCACGACCTAGGTGGAATTGAACAATCCGCCGTGAAAGGTCGATGTGTAAGGCTCAGATTGGTCTGTCTTGACCAAGAGATTGCACTAGCACATTTAGTATGTGTTGAAGAGGTCCTACAGCGAGGATAAATTCTCCTGTTCTGAAATGTGAAGAATTAGACCTCAGTGGTTGTTGATTTCTTAATCTCCGTCACTTAAATAGGACCGTGTGTGCTTAGTAGTTACTGCTTTGATTCATGTTGGGTGAGAATCATTGTGACTTTGAACTTTGTGTCTTGGGCAGTAATATTAATCATACGACGGTTGCTAAGATTTAATACGGAGAAACGCGTGCGAGTACGGCTCGTGTGATTAGTCCCCTTGGTGGGCTCAGAAGTTTTATTGTACCAAATCTTGCAAGTGAAGAATTAGTTTCTTCGGTACGAATAATAATGTTGAGCTGTCTTTACTCCAAGGTGAAATATATTAATTAATTTAGAGCTATTCAGAAGCTTAATTAATTAATGGACTTGATAATCTTAAACGCGGGAAATAATAACTGGGAGCCCATATTATCGTAATATGGATTAAGATGGATAGTGCAATATTAATTTATTAGTGGTAATAATTAATATTAATGGGCTGAATTATATTGGGGCTCAATATTGAAATTCAGAAGTCCATTAGGAGGTCCAATCTTAATTCTCCTTAAGGCCCCTCAAGTAGCCCATTAAGTAGCCCAATAATGATAAGGTGATTAAAATAAAAAGAAAATATTAATGCTGATTTTTCTATGTAAAAATCGAAAATTGCAAAATAAGAAGAAAAAAAAGATTTTGTTGATTTTCTTGGAAAGATATTATGGAAGATATGTATTCTAGGAATACAAGAATATCTCATATATTCAAGAAGATCCAAATCTTGGATTTTCATCTCATTATTTTCGAAAATTACAAGGCATAATAAGAGGGTGAGATTTTTGTGGGATATTTTATTGTGGAGAAAAGAATATATGAGATATATTCAAGATTTCTTAGAGGCTAAGAAAAGATTTTCTCCAAGCCCAATAAATCATGAAAATTTCGGCCACCCCTTGTTATAAATAGGAGATGATTTTTTCATCTCCAAGTACATAATTCCATGTGTTGGAAAAATCAAGAAGCATAGATATTTTTCTTTTTCCTTAGTTATTAAATTGCTTGAAAGTGTCTCCCACCGGCGATCAAGTAAGGTGAAAAGGGAAATACTTGAGAAGGCTTTGGGTTGATAGATCGTGATTACGAGTGTCCCGTATATCCAAAGGCCATTACTACGAGAGGTACGTTAATCGCATATTTACTTGTTTAATTCCGCCTAGTTAAATATGTGAAATTAATTTAGCATGCATGATGATAATTAGTTGTTGGAATTATTATTTGAATTAATTAGGATTAATTCATGATAGTAATAATTGTATTTAAATTCGTATTTAAAATTCATCCCGAATAGATTCCGGGCACCCCTATATTTTCCCAACAGTACCTGGTTCTGTTGAACATTGTTCCTTCTCTGGTAGTTATTACTCTGATTGGTATTCCCCCTTTTTGAGTGTTTCCTTTGAGGTCCCCTAATCTGTTTAGGTTCCCTTTGAGGATTTCTCTGGGGTCCTCCAATTTGAGTAATTCCTACTCCTTGGGACTCATTGTTCACAGAACCATTAATCTTTAATGGTTCCCCTTTTTGACACTTATTCTCAAGCATCTTCTCTTCCAGAGTAGTCAACTCTTCTGGACCATTAGTTAAGTGATTAACAGAGTGATTCCTTTTCCAATCAGGATTGTGAACCACCTTGTAACCATTACCAGTTAAGTCTTTATCATTCCAGATTTCTACCACTTTACCAGCTCTTACAGACTTGTCTTTGTTATAAAAGTACTTGTGAGTTTTAGTGGTAATTCCAGAATATCCTAAACCACTCTTATCACAAATGCGCTGAGAAGACTCTGATATTATAGATACAACAGATGGTATCTTAGGAGCTTCTCTGGGCATAGGTATCTCCTCTATGTTGTGGACAACTTGTTTTCCCTTGATAAGAGTTTGGTATTTGGCTCTGAGTTCAGTGATCTCATCCTCTTGAGAATTCCTTTCTTTCATGAGTTGATCTACCAGAGTATCTCTTTCTGTGATCTTTTCCTGAAGTTCAGAGACTTCTTTGGAATGATCTTTCATGAGTTCTCTGGTGGATTTATGCTCATGAGAGAGAGATTGAACTTCTGCTCTGAGCCTACCATTCTCTTTCTCAAGTTTTTTACAGAGTTGGACACAATTTTGGAGATCTGATAGCATTTGTTGCATATCAGACTCTCTGGAGTTACCAGATGAATTAGAGGATTCAGTACATTTGGAATTAGATAAAACAAGAGTAGTTTCATTTACCTCAGTGATGTCTGCCATGAGACACACATCATCATCTGATCCAAAGTCAGAAGAAGAAGAACTGGAACTAGTATCCTCCTCCTCTGCTTCTGCCAGCAGTGCTCTCTTATCTGCATATCTCCTATCTCTCTTGATTCTTTTCTCTTCTCTTTCCCTAGGAGTAAGCTGAGGACAATCATAACTGTAGTGACCAGTCTTGTTGCATGTGTAGCAGGCATTGTCTCCTCTGGGACTAGGACTTGGCTCTCTCCTCCTCTGGTTGTAGTCTGATCTGGCAGGGCTACTATCCCTCCTCTGATGATCTGATCTTCCAGAGCTGCCAGGGTTGTCATCTCTCCTCCTCTCTGGAGTTCTGAATCTGGTCTCCCTTGAGTCTCCAGATGTCTTCTCCTTCTCTGCAGGCTTGAAAGAACTCTTCCTGTTTCTGGTAGACTCCTTCCAATGCCTTTTGTACCTGCCATATTTTGAACTCATTTTGTCTAATTTATGAGTTAGAAGTGCTACCTGCTCCTTGAGGCTCAAGTCATCTGCAGTAGACTCCTTTGGCATGGCATTAGATTTGAGAGTTGAAGAGAATGCAACTCCTTTCTGGCCAGAAGAGGAAACCTCTTCTGTTTGATCCTCCTCTTGAAGATCATATTCGTAAGCCTTGAGATCAGACAACAGAAGATGGTGATCCAGAGTGTTGAGATCCTTGTTGTCCTTGATCACAGTGACTTTAATTCTCCACCTGTTTGTTAGTGAACGTAATATTTTACTATTAATCTCTTTTTCAGAATAGGTCTTACCTAAGGCACTAGCCTTGTTCAAGAGATTCGTGAGACGCATGTCCAGCTGGTCAATGGTCTCGTCTGGTTTCATCTTAAATGTGTCAAAAGAGTGTTGAACAGCTTGGAGCTTGTTATCTTTAATCTTCTCTGTTCCTTCACAGAGCAGAGCTAAATTGTCCCACATCTCTTTTGCAGTAGTGCACGTCCTGACCTTTTCAATAACTTCTTTAGTAAGAGTGTTGATAATCTCAGTCCTCGCCACCTGGTCCAGGTTATGTAGCTTTCTCTCATCGTTGTCAAGTTCGTCTTTCTTTTTTAGGATTCGTTGTCTGGGAACTCTATCCTCTGCAGCGTCACTAGTTTCTTCTCTGGACTCAGACCTGCCACTATCAATAGGAGTCCAGTAAAATTTAATGGGGCCACTTTCAACCACATCTAACATGCGGTGGTGAATAGCTCCAAGATGATTACTCATCATGAAGCTCCAGTGGCTATAATCCTCGAACGAGAATTCTGGCAGTTTGCGACTCTTATAAGAAGATTTCGAAGACATATTGATAAGAAATTTAGGGAAATAACAAGAACTTGAATAAAAGCACTAAAGAGCAATGGATCTGCCCGGTGACCACCAAAAGCTTTTCAAAGCAGTGGTCGTGGACACACTGCTCTGATACCACTTGTTGGTCCCACTCGATAGATTAATTGCGGAAGCTTATGTAATAATGTCTTTCCAAAATCTTTTATAAGAGATCAATAAACAATATTTAAAATAAAGCGATAAAAGACACAAGATATATAGTGGTTCGGATAAATATCCTACGTCCACTCTCCCTTATCACCAAGGGGTCTCACTAACAACCAACTCTCAAACTTACTCACTGGAATTTCTGAAGTACCAACACCTTCTTACAAACTCTTTAGATCTAACTTCGATCTAAAGATAGACTCACTTCAACCTTATCTTAACGAGATGAACAGGTTGAGTGTATAAACTCCTTACGAGTAGATAAGTAATTAAGAACAAAGTGTGAGTGCAATATGCAAAGTGATCACAAGCTTTAGTATGGCTATATGCGCGTGAATACTTCTAGAGCTTTTTCTTGATCTGCACTCAAGTATATATAGAGGGGATTAGGGACATAGCCGTTGGGAGGCTAATCCAATCAGATCCCCTATATATGGAAGCTTCAATCAATCAATTCCCTAATTGATTGATTGGGTTGGTGAGATCTTGATTGATTGTCTTCATATCTTCTCAATCCAATCTTGTTTGACTTCATTAGAATCACCATCGGTCAATGCTTCCAATTGCCTAACTCTGATTCTCTTCAGAGAAGGCAGGACCAGACACCAGGCAACCTCGATGTCTTCTGGTCCTTATCTGGTGAACAGCCAGAATACTCAGTAGGATAAGGGGATCAAACTGAGCATCTTTTGTTCCACCAGACTCGTCTGGTCCGGACTCGTCTGGTCTGGGGAAGGTCCTCTGCCTCTGGTCTTGATCTCTTCTGCTGAAGTCCTCTGGTGGAGTCCTCTGGTGAAGTCCTCTGGTGAGGTCTTCTGGTGACTCTTCTGGTGAGGTCTTCTGGTCTGGCAGTTCCCCCTAGACTAAGTCCTAATCTAGATCATCATCTGGCTAACAGGTCCAGATGGTCCTATTACATCTTCTGGTTTGTTTTAACTCATCAAAACTAACAAATTTTTATCCTAACAGGAGGTCTTAGCACCATCCTCCTCTGCCTCTGGGCCCAAACCCTTTATGGTCTCATCTGCAGACATGGGTCCCATTAGGCAGAGTATGAGTGTAAGTGCTCAGCTCTGGCTAAGAGAGCACTTTCCAATTCTTTTGGAGCACTTACAACTGTTGGCGGATCTAACTAACGCCAAAGTCTGGAGCAAGGCCAAACTAGAGGATGTGGAGGACCTGATGATGCTGCTGGAAGAAATGACTCCCTCCACATTCACTGCCTGGGAGATAGAGCTCAAGAAAAAGATGAACATCCAGAATCCTGCTGAGCTTGAGACCCTAGAGGCAGCTAAGGTGTTGATCCGCACCTTGTTGATTCAGATAGGAGTTATGATCTCTCCTGAGGGTCCCTCATACAAATTTGGCCTTCACTTCACTTTTCCTCCAGAGCTCTACTCTGATGAGGAGGACTTCGATGTCACTCCTGCCGTGCTGCAAAAGATGAAGACTTTCTTCAATGAGCAGATCATGCAGATTGGGCGCTTTTCTAAGGCAATTCAACATATGACCCCTGCTATGATTGAGCACCAGATCCGGCAGGAGAGGAAGATTTTTTTTAAGCAGATAAAGTCTACCTTTGCAGCTGCCAAAGCCTCTTTTAAGGCCAATGGACTTTTTGTGAAGCTTGATGTGCTGCACAACCAGAAGCAGCTCCAGGAGCATGTGCTGGAGCAGCTGAGGCTCGTTTCTGTGTTGAAGGTGGAGATGGCTTCCCAGATGTTGCAGACTGCAAAGATGAAGGACTCCCTCCAGGAGATGTTAGAAAAGCAGGAGAGACTAGTTGCTGAGTCAAAAGCCTATCTGGAGGAAGCCAAGCAACTGCGTGATCTTCACTCTTCCTCCAACACTGCCTTGCCTGATCTCATTAGGCAGGTGGTGCAGTCCCTTGTTGATGAAGTTAAAAAGGGGGAAGAGAAGGCCAGAACTGATCTGGCGAAGACCACAAATAAGACTCTCTTTAGCCATGGTGCTCGTCTGGACCTGCTGAAGAACACTTTGGCCCAGGCTGAGCTGCGGAAGAAGAAAAAAGAGGAGTTGAAATCTATTACCATGGCAAAGCAGCTTGCGGCAGAAGAAGAGTCTTCAGAAAGAGGATGATATCTCAAATTCTGGACCTGCTAAGAGGAAGATAAGGAAAGTAAAGAAGAGATTCCTTGAATCTGTTGTTGAAGAAGCAGAGAATAGATTCAAGGAAGAAACGCCTGAAGAGAGGCAATCTAGGATAAGGAAGAACATAGATAAAGAGCAGAGGCTCAGATATGTTAGGAGGCAGAACGAGAAGGCCAGAGAAGCTGGTGTTCCTTCTGGTGCCAGTGGATCCAGTCAAAAGAAGAAGGCTCCTGTTGAAGTAATGAACATCTTGCCACTCAGGACAGAAGGGTCCTTTGACTCTACTGTACCTGTTCCTCTTATCAACAAGTGGAAGGATGCCAAGACTTTGTGGTTCATTCAACATTACATCCAGAGGCCACCACCAGAGGATGATGCACTCATCAATAGAACTTTCCACTCCTGGATGAAGGCCTATGATGCAGAGCTTTACAAGCAGCTAATGGATTCTACCATAGAGTTCAACCTGGAAGTCACAGCTCCTGAGTTCCATTATCTCAACACTCCTATGCTTGGGGACCAGATTGATTGGCTAGAATTGAAGAAGTTGTTCAAGACCAAGGTGTTGGTGAATTTCACCACAACATCTTCTGCTGAGCTCAAGGCTGTTCAAGACAGATTCCTTGATTGGTTTCTGGTGCCCAAGGAAAATAGAAGATATGCATAGATTAGGACTCTGATACTCATTGTAACTTGTAATCTTTTGTCCTCTATTATTAATGAAAAGTCATATCTTCTCTGTTCAAAAGACAACTTCTTGTTGTCTTATTTGTTTTCCTGATAAGATCTATTCTAAGGTCTTATCCTTTTATTATTTTCATGCTTTATGTTTTGATCAGTTCTGGTTAAGTTTTAACTCCATCAAAAAGGGGGAAATTGTTAGGATAAATTTTGTATAATTTTGATGAGTTAAAACAAACCAGAGAATGTAATAGGACATCTGGACCTGTTAGCCAGATGATGAACTAGATTAGGACTTAATCTAGGGGGAACTGCCAGACCAGAAGACTTCACCAGAAGAGTCACCAGAAGACCTACATGAAGACCTACCAGAAGATCTTCCAAAGGACTTCACCAGAGGACTCCACCAGAAGACTTCACCAGATGAGACTAACCAGAGGTAGAGGACCTTTCCCAGACCAAATGAGTCTGGTGAAATAAAAGATGCTCAGAATCATCTCCTGATTCTGATGAGCATTCTATTTCTTTACCAGATCTGGACCAGAAGACATCGTAGTTGCCTGGTATCTGGTCTTGCCTTCTCTGGAGAAAATTAGAGTTAGGCATTGGAAGCACTTAACCTTTGGTGATTTAAATCAAGTCAACAAGATCAGTATTGGAAAGTTTTGAAGTCAATCAATCAAAGGATCTCACCAACCCAATCAATCAATTAGGGAATTGATTGATTGGAGCTTCCTTAAATAGAGGATCTGATTGGATTAGCTCTCCAATGGCTATACCCTAATCTTCTCTATAAATACAAGAGTGCAGACTCAAGAAAATCTCTAGAATCCTACGCGCACGAAGTCATATTCCAAGCTCTTGATTATCAAGCATATAACACTCTTATTCTGCTCATACTTTCATACTCACTCTTAAGGAGTTGTTGTATCTCAACCTGTTCATCTTTAAGAGAAGGTTGAAGGCTGTAGACTTTAGATCAAGTTAGATCTAAAGGGTTTGTAAGAAGGAACTGATACTTCACAATTCCAGTAAGAAAGTTGGTTGTTGGTTGGTTAGTGAGACCCGTTTGATCAAGGGAGAGTGGATGTAGAATATTCAGATCTGAACCACTATACATCCGGTCTTATTTACTGTTTTATATATTTACTTTCTTACTTATTTATTGTGCTCTTGTGAAAAGAAATTTGCTAAAGACATTTCCTTTAAAGCTTCCGCAACATATCTACTTAGTGGGACCAACACAATTCAAAAATTGATTTTGTTCCCTAATTTAAATTTGGGATTTACACGCGTTCACACTTCATTAAATGTTCAAGCCACGTGTCTTGCCCTATTTAAATCAAATCTTTTTCAATCTGTCCTTTTACGTTTTCTTACTCTCAAACCCTAACCTTTCTCTGCAAGTTCTTTCTCTCTCTCTCTCTTTCAGAAATGGCACCCAAATGCAACTTTGACCCAGACCATGTATGCAAGAAGCTCAAGTCCGAAATGGTGGTTGACTTCTATTCCACCAAGAATCCGACGGTACTAGAAATACTGGAATTGCTTAGAAAATCTGGAGTTGAAGGGTTGATCTCCAAAGCTCCCAAGGATCTGTGCACCTTGGATGGGTATGCTGCCCAATTTCTTGTTAGGATGAAAATTCATGATGCTCACTTATCCTTCAAGATTGACAAGAAGAATGTAATCTTTTCGAATCATGATTTTTGCAGACTGTTTGGAAACATTTCTTCGGAAGGCGTTGATTCGTTGAAATATAAGGAAGGTGAAGTTGTTGAGTCGTTCAAGATCTTTGCCAGATCTTCTTGCCAGAATCTGACGAAGGGCTTTTGGGATAAACATCTCAGGCAAAAGTACATGGTACTTTTTGATGTAGTTTTGAAGGTACTGATGTGTAAAAGCCATAGCACAGATGCCATCTTCACGGGGCATCTCTGTGTTATGAGGGCTATTTTTTATGGTGTTAAATGTAATTGTGCTGAATTCTTCTGGGGAGTGTTGAGGAAGAATAAGTTGAAGGTGCAGAAGGTGGAATGTCCCAGCAAGCCAGGGGAGCTGCAATTTTACTTCAATGCCAATGTTTCATTGGGCACGAAGCTTACACTGATTCTGGACTCCATCTTTCCAGAGAAGAAGTGGAATGAGTCCTGGTGCAAGGGTTTCCACAAATCCAATATCATTTTCTCCAAGGATGGTCCTCTCCACGACCATCTTGACTCTGATCGAGAAGCAGCCATCCCTGTCCCTCCTCTCCAAACAGTGCCTTCGCCTGCTAAGGGGCAGAAGCCTAAGAAGAGCCAGAAGAAGACGGCTGAGGCTACTGGTTCTTCAACCATATCATTCTCTGGTTCATCATAGGATGATCAGATGTTAGGAAAATTAATGTATAAATTTTACTGGACTCCTATTGATAGTGGCAGGTCAGAATCCAGGGAAGAAACTAGTGAAACTGCCCAGAAAGCTGCAGAGGACAGAGTCCCCAGCCAAAGAATCCTAAAAAAGAAAGATGAGTTTGACAACGATGAAATAAAACTTTACAATCTGGACCAGGTGGCACAGACTGGGATTATCAACACACTCACCAAGGAAGTGATAGAGAAGGTCAGAACCTGTGCAACTGCCAAGGAGATATGGGACAAACTTGCACTACTCTGTGAGGGAACAAAGAAGATTAAAGATAACAAGCTCCAAGCTGTTCAACACTCGTTTGATACTTTCTAGATGAAACCAGACGAGACCATTGACCAGCTGGATATGCGTCTCACAAACCTCCTGAACAAGGCTAGTGTCTTAGGTAAGACATATTCAGAGAAAGAAATAAATAGTAAAATATTGCATTCACTAACTAGCAGGTGGAGAATCAAAGTCATTGTGATCAAGGACAACAAGGATCTCAACACTCTGGATCATCATCTTCTGTTGTCTGATCTCAAAGCTTATGAGTATGATCTTCAAGAGGAGGATCAAACAGAAGAGGTTTCCTCTTCTGGTCAGAAAGGAGTTGCATTCTCCTCAACTATCAAGACTGATGACAAGCCAAAGGAGTCTACTGCAGATGACTTGAGCCTCAAGGAGCAGGTAGCACTTCTAACCCATAAATTGGATAAAATGAGTTCAAAATATGGCAGGTACAAAAGGCATTGGAAGGAGTCTACCAGAGACAGGAAGAGTTCCTTCAAACCTGCAGAAAAGGAGAAGACATCTGGAGACTCAAGGGAGACCAGATTCAGAACTCCAGAAAGGAGGAGAGATGACAACCCTGGTAGCTCTGGAAGATCAGATTATCAGAGGAGGGATGGTAGCTCTGGCATACCTGACTACCAGAGGAGAGAGAGTAATCCAGCCAGATCAGACTACAACCAGAGGAGGAGAGAGCCAATTCCTAGTCCCAGAGGAGACAATGCCTGCTACACATGCAACAAGACTGGTCACTACAACTATGATTGTCCTCAATTGACTCCTAGAGAAAGAGAAGAGAAAAGGATCAATAGAGATAGGAGATATGCAGACAAGAGAGTATTGCTGGCAGAAGCAGAGGAGAAGGATACTAGTTCCAGTTCTTCTTCTTCTGATTTTGGGTCTGATGATGATGTATGTCTGATGGCAGACATCAATGAGGTACAAGAAACTACCTTAGTCTTATCAAATTCCAAATATATTGAATCCTCTAATTCATCTGGTAACTCCAGAGAGTCTGATATGCAGCAAATGCTATCAGATCTCCAAAATTGTGTTCAATTATGTCAAAAACTTGAGAAAGAGAATGGTAGGCTCAAAACTGAAGTTCAATCCTTATCTCATGAACAAAAATCCACCAGAGAACTCATGACAAATCATTCCAAAGAAGTTTCTGAACTTCAGGATAAGATCACAGAAAGAGATACTCTGGTAGATCAACTCATGAAGGAAAAGAACTGTTAGGATATAGATTAGATGTTTTGAAGATGTTAAAACAAGAACTTGTAATAGGACTAGCTGAACCTGTTAGTCAGCTACATATTAGTCTAGGTCTAGAATAGGTCTTTGGTTAAGGGGAAAGAAATCTGTGCAGACCAGAGAAGGTGACCAGATGAGGTGACCAGATGAGAGGTGACCAGATGAGGTGACCAGATGAGAGGTGACCAGATGAGATGTCCAGAGCAGAAGTGTCGCCAGAGCAGATGAGGTCCAGGGAGTCTGACCAGATGAGCTTGGACCAGAGGAGTCTGCCAGAGGAGTCTGACCAGATGAGCTTGGACCAGAGGAGTCTGACCAGAGGAGTCACCAGAAGACCCCACCAGAGGACTTCACCAGAGGACTCCCCAGAAGACCTCTCCCAGATGAGACCAGACCAGAAGACCCCAGACCAGACCAGACGAGAGACGGATTAGTTCACCTACCAGAAGCATCTTAGTAATCTGGAGACAAGGAGATTTTTGAGATCATTGATGGAGAAGAAGGCAATCTGGAAGTCAACTGATGGAGGATCTGATTGTTTGATTGATTGATTGAGGTCAACTAATCAATCATATAATCAATCTTTGATTGATTATATTCCTCCAATTATGGTTGTTTGAATTACTAGTTTCCAACGGCTAGTTTATTCTACAACTATAAATAGGAGTGCTTGGATTAGTTCTATATAGAAGAGTCGCGCGAGAGCACACCAAGAACACACGAACTCTTCCAATCACTCACCTTTGTCCTTTCTAGTTTATATACACTCTATTAGGAGTTTAGTTGGATTATTACTCAACCTGTTCATCTTGTTAGATAAGGTTGGTGTAAGTTGTACGAAGGAACTGGTACTTCCGAAATTCCAGTGGTTCGTGAGCAAGTTGGTTGGAGAGTGAGAAAGACCCCTTTGGAGAAAGGGAGAGTGGACGTAGGACAAGTTGGTCCGAACCACTATAAATCTGGTGTTCTCTACTTTATGCTTTTAAGTTTTCTGCACTTTTCTTTTAGCACTTAATTTAAAAAGGGTTTTCTTAAAAATAAACTTAAAAACGCTTTCCGCTGGATAACCTTTTTGGGACCAACAAGTGGTATCAGAGCGGTGTGTCCTACAGACCACTGTTTTGAAATTATCTCGGTGGTCACCAGGGCAGATCCAATTTTTTGAAAACCCAAATATTTGTTGTGCTAACAAATTTTGCAGAAATGTGCTCAAAGAGATGCAGTAGAAGAGACACCAGGAGATACTCCAAAAGAAGCATAGCAGATGAGGAAGATGAGGTATCCACTTCTGGTTCATCATCTAATTTTGGACCAGACGAAGAGGTTTGTCTTATGACAGACGAGGTATGCAATCGAACTCCCTCTTCTTCTTCTTATTCTTCGTTTTCTGAACAATCAGAGGAGTCTGATATGCAGAAAATGCTATTAGATCTCCAAACTTCGATACAACTTTGTCAAAAGTTGGAAGAAGAGAACACAAAGTTGAAAGCAGAAAATCAGAAGCTTTCACAATGTTTTAGCAACCCAACTGATCTACCAGCTGAACAAGTTCAAACTCTGGCAGAAGAGTCCACTGACTTGAAAACCAGATGTGATGAACAAACTAAGCTAATAGAAAAGTTGCTTGCTGAAAACATTGAGAAAGATAATGAATATAATCTGCTGGAAGCTAAGTTCGATGAACTCTTCCATCAAAACAAAATTGTAAAAGATAGTGAGGACAAGCTCAAGCTGAGACTGGAGCAGCTGACTATAGCAAACAATGCTGTGTCACATATAGCTGCCTCATCTCAAAGAGAGCATGATAAAACAGGCCTTGGTTATACCAAACCTGAATCCTCACATGTTCAGAAAGAAGAACAGACTAGTAATTTTATTGATAAGGGTAAAAGGCCAGCTGACCAGGCAACTCAGCCTAATGGGCAGATGAGTCCTAAAACTCAAAAACCCAAAAGGCAGAGGAGGAATTTTAAGAAGAGTTATACCCAGAATAAAAAACCTCAGCCAGGCCAGCAGAGTAGAAGACAATCTGGATCTTCTCAAAAGAGGCAGAACCAGATGACTCCTACTCACCTGCAGAAGACTTTCAAATCATCTGCCAGACCCGCTGGAACCTTTGATGGTTCTAGTAAAACTTATCCTTATCAAAAGAATTTCAAGTCTATTGCTTTAAGACAAGTTATTCCTTCTACTGGACAAGCTCATAAGAGAAGAAGAGCCTCTAGAAGAAATAACCATGTCGAAGCTTCTTATGTTCAGTGTGTTTTTGTTGATATGTATGGAAGAAAGATAAGATCACCTGATTCAAAAAGGGATGATCTATTCTTGTGGCTTCCTAAATGTTGTGCTAACCCCCCTGGACCCAGTAGGGTACCAAAAAGTTGATTGACCTGCAGATACACAAGAAGACCAACTGATGTTTTGCCCCAATATCAGCTGAGCATACTTGAGGGGGAAGATCAGTTGACCCAGCCTGCTAGAATCTCTATTTAGATGTTTCAAATTTTTCTTGTCTTGTTTTATTTAAAGTTCTTACAGTTTTAACATCATCAAAAAGGGGGAAATTGTTAGGATATAGATTAGATGTTTTGAAGATGTTAAAACAAGAACTTGTAATAGGACTAGCTGAACCTGTTAGTCACCTACAGATTAGTCTAGGTCTAGAATAGGTCTTTGGTTAAGGGGGAAGAAATCTGTGCAGACCAGAGAAGGTGACTAGATGAGGTGACCGGATGAGAGGTGACCAGATGAGGTGACCAGATGAGAGGTGACCAGATGAGATGTCCAGAGCAGAAGTGTCGCCAGAGCAGATGAGGTCCAGGGAGTCTGACCAGATGAGCTTGGACCAGAGGAGTCTGCCAGAGGAGTCTGACCAGATGAGCTTGGACCAGAGGAGTCTGACCAGAGGAGTCACCAGAAGACCCCACCAGAGGACTCCCCAGAAGACCTCTCCCAGATGAGACCAGACCAGAAGACCCCAGACCAGACCAGACGAGAGACGGATTAGTTCACCTACCAGAAGCATCTTAGTAATCTGGAGACAAGGAGATTTTTTAGATCATTGATGGAGAAGAAGGCAATCTGGAAGTCAACTGATGGAGGATCTGATTGTTTGATTGATTGATTGAAGTCAACTAATCAATCATTTAATCAATCTTTGATTGATTATATTCCTCCAATTATGGTTGTTTGAATTACTAGTTTCCAACGGCTAGTTTATTCTACAACTATAAATAGGAGTGCTTGGATTAGTTCTACATAGAAGAGTCGCGCGAGAGCACACCAAGAACACACGAACTCTTCCAATCACTCACCTTTGTCCTTTCTAGTTTATATACACTCTATTAGGAGTTTAGTTGGATTATTACTCAACCTGTTCATCTTGTTAGATAAGGTTGGTGTAAGTTGTACGAAGGAACTGGTACTTCCGAAATTCCAGTGGTTCGTGAGCAAATTGGTTGGAGAGTGAGAAAGACCCCTTTGGAGAAAGGGAGAGTGGACGTAGGACAAGTTGGTCCGAACCACTATAAATCTGGTGTTCTCTACTTTATGCTTTTAAGTTTTCTGCACTTTTCTTTTAGCACTTAATTTAAAAAGGGTTTTCTTAAAAATAAACTTAAAAACGCTTTCCGCTGGATAACCTTTTTGGGACCAACAAGAACTCTCAGGAAGATGAGTTCAATGAGCTTAGAACCAAATACTAGACTCTTATCAAGGGAAAACAAGTTGAGCAAACTATTGAGATACCTGTGCCCTGAGAAGATTCCATGAAACCAGATGTTCTATCTATTATATCAGGATCTTCTCAACGCGTAAATGATAAGAGTGGTTTAGGATATCCTGGAATTATTAAAAGATCTCATAAATATTGCTTTACCAAAGACAAGTCTATAAGACCTGGCGAACTTGTGGAACTCCGGAATGAAGAGGATCCTTCTGATCGCATGGTGGTTCACAGACCTGGTTGGAAATGGGACCCCCTTGCTGATAATTAAAAACATAATCCAGAAGAGGTGAATGTTCTGGAAGGAAAAATTCTAGAGCATACAAGTCAGAAAAGAGAACCTATGAAGATTGATGGTTCTATTCAGATGCCTAACCTTATTAGAGAACCTCAGAGGAATCCTAAAATAGTGGAACCTAAGCAGATTAGGGGACCTCAAAAAGGAGACTCTAAGAGGAAACCTAATTAGAATAGGAGATACCAGAGGAGGTATACTGAAACCTCAATCAGAATCAGGGATCTCAAAGGTGGAATGCTCCAAGAAGATTCCAGAACAGGAAACCTCAGAAGGAATCCTATCATCAGAATAGATCCAATTTTCAGAACCAGAGGAGGTCTTCCAGACCCATCTATAGAAAACCAACTGATCTGGGTAGTTATGACACCAGAGATGGTTCTTCTAGGATGTACCCTTACAACCAGACCTTTAAGACCATGTCTTTGATGCAGGCCATTCCAAAGGCCAGATTTGAGAAAAGGTACACCAGACCTGTTTATAGGAAATGTGTCCTTATCAGACCAGTAGCTCAATATGTCATTGTAAGAGGACATGTTCTGGTAGATAGATTTGGAAGGAAGATAAGATCTCCTCATCCAGCAAGGGATGATCTTTATCTTTGGATTCCTACAAAACTTGCAACTAACCAATCAGGACCCAGCACTAGTAGGGGACCTAATTGATTTCTGCAGAGAACAGCTGGATTTGGCATAAGAGATTGTGTCATCTTAAATTCAAAACACTGAACAAGATTGCCAGAAAAGGTCTTATTCGAGGTCTTCCTAATGAAGTGTTTAAGAAGGATCAGGTTTGTGGTTCATGCCAGAAGGGTAAGCAACCCAAGACCTCCTTTAAGGATGTCCAGAGCACAACCACAACCAGAGTACTTCAACTACTTCACATGGACCTGTTTCTCCTCTTAGTTTCAGTGGAAGGAAGTACACCTTAGTGATAGTAGATGATTTTTCAAGATACACTTGGGTAGTGTTCTTGTTTAAGAAAAATGAAACTATCACTAAGCTGCCAGAATTCTTCAAGCAGATACAAAATGAGCAGAACCAGAGCATAGTCAGAATCAGAAGTGACAAAGGGACAGAGTTTTTGAATTCACACATTGCAGATTACTGCAAGGACAATGGGATTTTTCATGAGACATCTGCTGCCAGAACACCCCAACAAAATGGAGTAGCAGAAAGGAAGAATAGAACCCTTAAAGAGGCTGCAAGAACTCTTCTGGCAGAGTACAACACTCCACAAAGGTTTTGGGCAGAGGCCATTAATACAGCTTGCTATACTCAGAACAGATGCCTAATTGCCCAGAGACATAGTAAGACTCCATATGAGGTATGGAAAGGTAAAACCCCATCTGTTTCATATTTTCATATTTTTGGATGTAAGTGATTCATCCATGACAATGGGAAATCTAAATTAAGAACTTTTGATGCCAAAGTGGCTGATGGAATATTTTTGGGATATTCCAGCACCAGTAAGGCTTTTAGAGTTTTTAATAAGAATTCACTTTGTGTGGAAGAAACACCTCATGTTGTTTTTTATGAATCTGCCTTTGAGTGCAAGGTGGACTCTAAGTCTTCTGTTGAGACCCAGAATCAGACTATTCCCAGGGTAATCAATGTCACTCCACCTATTCTTGATTCAGACTCAGATTCAGATTCAGATGGTGACCCAACTTCTGGTTCTCTGAAGAAGAAGTCTTCACAAGGTGCAGAACCAGAGGAGGTTGGAACTCTTGTAGGGGGAAGCTCTTCTGCAGGTGGTGATATTCATCAAGGTACTGCAGAAGATGATCATCCAGGCAAGACCACAGGAAGGAGGACCCTGGTTGATCACCCCAATAACCTGATACTTGGAGATCCAACTAAGGGTGTCCAGACCAGGAGAACTCTTAACTTAGCTGCCTTATTCAGTAGCTATTTGTCCTTGATTGAGCCCAAGAACATCAAGGAAGAACTGAAGGATTCAAATTGGATTGTTGCGATGCAGGAGGAGTTGAATCAATTCACCAGACAGGATGTTTGGGAGCTGGTAGACAGACCAAGACATCAAAAGGTGATAGGCACTAAGTGGGTTTTCAAGAATACGAAAGATGAGAATGATGTCATTACTAGGAACAAGGCAAGGCTAGTGGCTCAACGCTATTCTCAGTCTGAAGGAATAGACTATGATGAGACATTTGCTCCTAGTGCCAGACTAGAAGCCATCAGATTGTTCTTAGCATATGCTGCTCACATGAAGTTCAAAGTATACCAGATGGATGTGAAATCTGCCTTTCTTAATGGGATTCTCATTGAGGAAGTGTATGTGGAACAACCTACTGGTTTTGAACAAGGTGACAAGGTGTTTAAGCTGAAGAAAGCTCTTTATGGGCTGAAGCAGGCACCCAGAGCATGGTATGACACTCTATCTCAATTTCTTCTGGACAATGGTTTTACCAAGGGTAAGATTGATAGGACCTTGTTTAGGAAAGAAGAGGAAATGATATCCTTCTGGTCCAAATATATGTCGATGACATTATATTTGGATCCCCTAACAAGAAGTTGTGTGAGAAGTTTGGTGAACTCATGCAGAGTCAGTTTGAGATGTCTATGATGGGAGAAATGAATTACTTTTTAGGTCTGCAGGTAAGGCAAACAGAGAAGGGAATCTTCATTAATCAGGCAAAGTACATCAGAAACATGTTAGAGAAATTTGGAATAGGATCTAGCAAGGCAACCAAGATTCCTATGATGACAAATTTCAACATGGATCCAGATGAGTCTGGAGAGAATGTGGACCAGACTCAGTACAGAGCTCTCATTGGTTCTCTTCTGTATCTGACTGCAAGCAGACCAGATATTACTTTTGCAGTAGGAGTGTGTGCCAGATTTCAAGCTAATCCTAAGAAAAGTCATTTGGAAGCAGCTAGGAAGACATTGAAATATCTTAAGGGAACAGTGAATTTGGAATTATGGTATCCTGCAGATGACAACTTAGAGTTAAGTGGTTATTCAGATTCAGACTATGGTGGATGCAGAATAGATATGAAGTCTACAAGTGGAACATGCCAATTTTTAGGGAATAAATTGGTATCTTGGTTTTCTAAGAAGCAGATTTCAATTGCTACATCAACAACAGAAGCAGAGTACATGGCTGCAGGGAGCTGTTGTTCACAACTACTCTGGATTAGTCAACAACTTAGGGACTACCATATTAGAGCCAAGGATATTCCTATATTCTGTGATAGTAATAGTGCAATTGCCATCACTCAGAATCCAGTTCTTCATACCAGGTGTAAACATGTTGATATAAGGCATCACTTTATCAGAGATCATGTTGAGAAGGGAGATATAAGGATGGAAAAGATTGCTACAGAGAAGCAGAGAGCAGATATTCTGACTAAGCATTTGGCAGAGACCAGATTCAGAGAGTTAGCATTTGAGTTAGGATTATTGGATCCAGAGACAGATTTGTTTTAGGGGGAACATCAGAGAAGTATCCTTTTGTTTCATTGCTTTACTTAAAATATTTATTCTAAAACTAACATGCCTACAGGTTAGATATCCCAGGGATGTTACACTTCCAGAGGAAAGTCACCCCAGATGAGCCTTGTACCAGATGAGGTACATCCAGATGAGGTGCTGTATAAGATTCCAGAAAATATGGAGTCTTCTCTGACCAGAACCAGATGGGTTCCATCAGAGGAGATGTAACACCAGACTAGCTGTGGTATCATCTGGGTACAATATCAAGTGACAGGTATAACTTTACTTCTCTGGCCTCTGATCATTGGGATACACCTTTCAAATTACTTAATACACCCAAAATGTTTCAACTTCATAGTGTATTTAAGACTAGGGTATAGGGTCTAGGCAATCATTTTGCTTTTTCTCTTGACTGCCACAAAACCCCTTTACACCCAGTCCCAATGTTCACACCTACGCACCAGATTAAATCTGTATTTTGCCTTTTAATCTTGGCCATCAGATTTAATTACTGTGCAAAATGTCAAGCAATTCAAAAATTGATTTTGTTCCCTAAATTAAATTTTGAAATTACACGAGTTCACACTTCATTAATTAATCAGGCCACGCGTCTTGCCCTATTTAACTCAAAATTCTACTCAATCTGTCCTTTCACGTTTCATATTTTCAAAACCTTAACTTCTCTCTGCAAGTTCTCTATCTTTCTCTTTTTTCACACTCTTCTTTCAGTCATGGCTCCTATGTGCAACTTCGACCATGTATACATCATGAAAAAGCTTAAGACAGAGATGGTGGTGGATTTCTACACCACGAAGGCGCTGTCGATTCTGGAGTTGCTCCAGAATGCAGGGGTGGAGAAGTTGATTTCAACAGTTCCAAGAAATTTTAGGACTTTGGACGGATATGCGACCCAATTTCTGGTCCGTATGAAGATCCATGACGACTACATTTCATCCAAGATCGACGAGGATGATTTGGTGTTTTCCAAGCAAGATTTCTGCAGTTTATTCGAGAATATCTTTGCAATAGGCATAGATCCATTGACTTACAAGGAGGATTATATTGTTGGTTCCTTCAAGCTTTTTGCTCGATCCTCTTGCCAGAACATCACGAAGGGCTTTTTGGACAAACATTTGAAGCAGAAGTATAAGGTGTTGTTCGATATAGTGGTGAAAGTGCTTATGTGTGAAAATCACAGCACATATGCCATTTTCAATGGCAGGATGTGTGTGATGCGAGCATTGTACGATGGAGTACAATGTAATTGGGCGGAATTTTTCTGGGATGTGTTGAGAAAGAACAAGTTGAAGGTGAAGAAGGAGCCTTGTCCTTCCAGACCAGGGGAGTTGCAGTTCTACTTTACTACGAATGTTTCGTTGGGAACGAAACTGACTCTTATTTTGGATTCACTGCTTCCAGTGATGCAGTGGGAAGACTCCTGGTGTAAGGGATTTCATAAATCCAAGATTCTATTTTCTAAGGATGGCCCTCTTCATGGTCATGTCGATTCAGACGAGGAGTAAGCCATCCCTGCCCATCCTATTCAAGCAGTGCCTTCGCCTGCTAAGGGGCAGAAGCAGCAGCAAAAGCAGAAGACCCAGAAGAAAGCTGCTGAAGCAACTGGTTCTTCAACCATTGCTTTCTCTGGTTCCTCGGAGGAGGACCAGATTCCCCTTCTTGATGTCTTGAAGAAGAAGGGTGAAGGCTCATCAGAAACATGTTAGAGAAATTTGGAATAGGATCTAGCAAGGCAACCAAGATTCCTATGATGACAAATTTCAACATGGATCCAGATGAGTCTGGAGAGAATGTGGACCAGACTCAGTACAGAGCTGTCATTGGTTCTCTTCTGTATCTGATTGCAAGAAGACCAGATATTACTTTTGCAGTAGGAGTGTGTGCCAGATTTCAAGCTAATCCTAAGAAAAGTCATTTGGAAGCAGCTAGGAAGACATTGAAATATCTTAAGGGAACAGTGAATTTGGAATTATGGTATCCTGCAGATGACAACTTAGAGTTAAGTGGTTATTCAGATTCAGACTATGGTGGATGCAGAATAGATATGAAGTCTACAAGTGGAACATGCCAATTTTTAGGGAATAAATTGGTATCTTGGTTTTCTAAGAAGCAGATTTCAATTGCTACATCAACAACAGAAGCAGAGTACATGGCTGCAGGGAGCTGTTGTTCACAACTACTCTGGATTAGTCAACAACTTAGGGACTACCATATTAGAGCCAAGGATATTCCTATATTCTGTGATAGTAATAGTGCAATTGCCATCACTCAGAATCCAGTTCTTCATACCAGGTGTAAACATGTTGATATAAGGCATCACTTTATCAGAGATCATGTTGAGAAGGGAGATATAAGGATGGAAAAGATTGCTACAGAGAAGCAGAGAGCAGATATTCTGACTAAGCATTTGGCAGAGACCAGATTCAGAGAGTTAGCATTTGAGTTAGGATTATTGGATCCAGAGACAGATTTGTTTTAGGGGGAACATCAGAGAAGTATCCTTTTGTTTCATTGCTTTACTTAAAATATTTATTCTAAAACTAACATGCCTACAGGTTAGATATCCCAGGGATGTTACACTTCCAGAGGAAAGTCACCCCAGATGAGCCTTGTACCAGATGAGGTACATCCAGATGAGGTGCTGTATAAGATTCCAGAAAATATGGAGTCTTCTCTGACCAGAACCAGATGGGTTCCATCAGAGGAGATGTAACACCAGACTAGCTGTGGTATCATCTGGGTACAATATCAGGTGACAGGTATAACTTTACTTCTCTGGCCTCTGATCATTGGGATACACCTTTCAAATTACTTAATACACCCAAAATGTTTCAACTTCATAGTGTATTTAAGACTAGGGTATAGGGTCTAGGCAATCATTTTGCTTTTTCTCTTGACTGCCACAAAACCCCTTTACACCCAGTCCCAATGTTCACACCTACGCACCAGATTAAATCTGTATTTTGCCTTTTAATCTTGGCCATCAGATTTAATTACTGTGCAAAATGTCAAGCAATTCAAAAATTAATTTTGTTCCCTAAATTAAATTTTGAAATTACACGCGTTTACACTTCATTAATTAATCAGGCCACGCGTCTTGCCCTATTTAACTCAAAATTCTACTCAATCTGTCCTTTCACGTTTCATATTTTCAAAACCTTAACTTCTCTCTGCAAGTTCTCTATCTTTCTCTTTTTTCACACTCTTCTTTCAGTCATGGCTCCTATGTGCAACTTCGACCATGTATACATCATGAAAAAGCTTAAGACAGAGATGGTGGTGGATTTCTACACCACGAAGGCGCTGTCGATTCTGGAGTTGCTCCAGAATGTAGGGGTGGAGAAGTTGATTTCAACAGTTCCAAGAAATTTTAGGACTTTGGACGGATATGCGACCCAATTTCTGGTCCGTATGAAGATCCATGACGACTACATTTCATCCAAGATCGACGAGGATGATTTGGTGTTTTCCAAGCAAGATTTCTGCAGTTTATTCGAGAATATCTTTGCAATAGGCATAGATCCATTGACTTACAAGGAGGATTATATTGTTGGTTCCTTCAAGCTTTTTGCTCGATCCTCTTGCCAGAACATCACGAAGGGCTTTTTGGACAAACATTTGAAGCAGAAGTATAAGGTGTTGTTCGATATAGTGGTGAAAGTGCTTATGTGTGAAAATCACAGCACATATGCCATTTTCAATGGCAGGATGTGTGTGATGCGAGCATTGTACGATGGAGTACAATGTAATTGGGCGGAATTTTTCTGGGATGTGTTGAGAAAGAACAAGTTGAAGGTGAAGAAGGAGCCTTGTCCTTCCAGACCAGGGGAGTTGCAGTTCTACTTTACTACGAATGTTTCGTTGGGAACGAAACTGACTCTTATTTTGGATTCACTGCTTCCAGTGATACAGTGGGAAGACTCCTGGTGTAAGGGATTTCATAAATCCAAGATTCTATTTTCTAAGGATGGCCCTCTTCATGGTCATGTCGATTCAGACGAGGAGTAAGCCATCCCTGCCCATCCTATTCAAGCAGTGCCTTCGCCTGCTAAGGGGCAGAAGCAGCAGCAAAAGCAGAAGACCCAGAAGAAAGCTGCTGAAGCAACTGGTTCTTCAACTATTGCTTTCTCTGGTTCCTCGGAGGAGGACCAGATTCCCCTTCTTGATGTCTTGAAGAAGAAGGGTGAAGGTGCTGAGGCTGCCAAGAAGGCAGGTGCTTCCAAGAGGAAGAGGCCAGAGCAGGTCAAGAAGGTGTCTTCCAAGAAACCAAGGACAGGCAGAAGAGCTCCAAGGACACTCCTGGTGGATGAGCCATCAGAGGAGGAGGAGGAAGAAGAGGTTGAGCCTCTGAAGAAGAAGTCTAAGGCACGGAAGGCCATTCTTCAAGATTCAGACTCTGGCTCTGATCTTGGAGATGCACTGGAGCAAGCTATTGATGAAGTTGCCAGAATCATGCAGGACTCCACTGCTCCAGTCCCTTCTGAAGAGGTAATCCCCCTCTATCCCTACCTCAACCCCCATTAACCTTGTTACCCCCTCAACCTCTCCCCCAGATAATCCTCCCCAAACTCCATCTGCTTCTAGTGCCCCTATTGCCTCACCAGAGCAGACTCTCCCAGATACCCCCATATATACTCCCTCCACCATACCTACTCAAACACCTTCTCCCCCACCTTCTCAAACACCTCTTACCACAAATCCTTCTCCCCCAGCACCTGTACCAGAGGTTCCCTCCACCTCTGGTGCTGAACCTACCCTGCTTCCTTTCCCACTTCACAAACAACCTTCCATGTTTTTGTACCAGAAGTACCATCTACTTCTTCTGGTGCAGAACAACCCCACCCTTCCACCTCCACCTCTCAAATTCCTACCCCTCCCCAATCCCATACAGAACAGGACCCAACCATTTCTATGGCTCTGGGATTCCCTGCCCCTCCTTCTCCCACCTGTTTAACCAGCGATGATAGTGAAGATGAGGAAGCTTCACTTGAGCCTGCTAACTTAGCACCTTCCTCCTCTGCCTCTGGGCCCAAACCCTTTTCTTTCTCATTTACAGAAATGGGTCCCATTAGGCAGAGTATGAGTGTGAGTGCTCAGCTCTGGCTAAGAGAGCATTTTCCAATCCTATTGGAGTACTTACAATTATTGGCAGATCTGACTGACGCCAAGGTCTGGAGCAAGGCCAGATTAGAGGATGTGGAGGATCTGATGTTGCTGCTAGAAGAGATGACTCCCTCCACATTCACAGCCTGGGAGATTGAACTTAAGCAGAAACTAAATATCCAAAACCCAGCAGAGCTAGAGACCCCTGTTGCAGCCAAGGTCTTGATTCACACCTTGCTCATCCAGAGAGGGGTTATGATCACTCCTGAGGGCCCTTCTTACAAGTTTGGGCCTCACTTTGTCTTCCCTCCAGAGTTTTATTCAGACGAGGAAGATTTTGAGGTCACTCCTGCCGTGCTCCAGAAGATGAAGACGTTCTTTAATGAACAAATCATGCAGATTGGGCGCTTCTCCAAGGCAATTCAGCATATGGCCCCTGCTATGATTGAGCACCAGATCCGGCAGGAGAGGAGGATCTTTTTGAAGCAGATCAAGACTACCTTTGCTGCTGCCAAGGCCTCTTTCAAGGCAAATGGCCTCTTTGTCAAGCTGGACGTTATGCATAGCCAGAAGCAGCTCCAGGAGCATGTGCTTGAGCAGCTAAGGCCAGTTTCTGTGTTGAAAGTTGACCACTCAAATGCTGCAGACTGCTAAGATAAAGGACTCCATCCAGGAGATGTTGGACAGACAGAAGAAGCTAGTTGCAGAATCGAAGGCTTACCTGGAGGAGACAAAGCAGCTCCGTGATCTTCACTCTTCCTCCAACACTGCCTTGCCTGATCTCATAAGGCAGGTAGTGGAGCCACTCCTTGATGAATTTAAAAAGGGGGAAGAGAAGGCCAGAACTGATCTGGCGAAGACCACCAATGAAACTCTATTTAGCCATGGAGCTCGTCTGGACATGCTAGAGAACACCTTGGCCCAGGCAGAGCTGCAGAAGAAGAAGAAAAAGGAGCTTAAATCTCTTACCATGGCTAAGCAGCTTGCTGCAGAAGAGTAGTCGGAAGCAGAGCAGGATCCTATCTCTATCTCTGGACCTGCTAAGAAGAAGATCAGAAAAGTCAAGAGAAGCTTCCTAGAAGAAGTAGTGGAAGAGGCAGAGAAGAGGTTCAGAGAAGAAACGCCTGAAGAAAGGCAAGCAAGGATCAGGAAGAACATAGATGAAGAGCAGAGGCTCCGATATGTTAGGAGGCAAAATAAGAAGAGCAGAGAAGCTGGCATCACTCCTGGTGCCAGTGGATCCAGTCAGAAGAGGAAGGCACCAGTTGAGGTCATGAACATCTTACCTCTCAGGACAGAAGGGTCCTTTGACTCAACTGTGCCTGTGCCTTTGATAGAAAAGTGGAGAGAAGCCAAGACTCTCTGGTTCATTCAACACTACATCCAGAGACCTCCACCAGAGGATGATGCTCTTATCAACAGAACCTTTCACTCTTGGATGAAAGCCTATGATGCAGATCTCTACAAGCAGCTGATGGATTCAACTATTGAGTTCAACCTGGAAGTCACTGCTCCTGAATTCCATTATCTCAACACTCCAATGGCAGGAGACCAGGTTGATTGGGCTGAATTGAAGAAACTTTACAAGACAAATGTGTTGGTGAATTTCACTCCAACATCTTCTGCAGAGTTGAAGGCCATTCAAGACCGGTTCCTTGACTGGTTTCTGGTGCCTAAAGATAACAGAAGATATGCCTAGATTAGGACTAGACTTGCTTTGTAATCTGTAATCTCTTTTATCCTTATTATTAATGAACATCATATCTTCTCTGTCTCAAAGACAACTCCTTGTTGTCTTATTGATTGCCTGATAAGATCTACTCTAAGGTCTTATCCCTTTATTGTTTTCTTGCTTATTTTCTGTTTTTGATCAGTTCTGGTAGTGTTTTAACTTCATCAAAAAGGGGGAAATTGTTAGGAAAATTATTATATAGTTTTGATGAGTTAAAATAAACCAGAAGATGTAATAGGACCATCTGGACCTGTTAGCCAGATGATGATCTAGATTAGGACTTAGTCTAGGGGGAACTGCCAGACCAGAAGACTTCACCAGAAGAGTCACCAGAAGACCCCACCAGAAGACCCCATCAGAGGACTTCACCAGAGGACTTCACTAGAGGACTCCACCAGAAGACTTCACCAGAAGAGATCTGACCAGAGGCAGAGAACCTTTCCCCAGACCAGATGAGTCCAGACCAGACGAGTCTGGTGGAACAAAAGATGCTCAGTTTGATCCCCTGTTTCTACTGAGTGTTCTGGTTGTTAACCAGATCAGGACCAGAAGACACCGAGGTTGCCTGGTGTCTGGTCTTGCCTTCACTGGAGAGAATCAGAGTTAGGCAGAGGAAGCATTTAACCGTTGGTGATTCAAATCAAGTCAACAAGATCGGATTGGAAAGTATTTGAAGATTAATCAATCCAAGGATCTCACCAACCCTATCAATCAATTAGGGAATTGATTGATTGAGGCTTCCTTAAATATAGGATCTGATTGGATTAGCTCTCCATCGGCTAACCCTAATCTCCTCTATAAATACAAGAGTGCAGTTCCAAGAAAAAGCTCTAGAGACTCTCACGCGCACAAGTCATATTCCAAGCTTTTGATAATCACTCTTAGCACTCTTATTGTTTACATTACATATCTACTCTTAAGGAGTTGTTGGACTTTAACCTGTTCATCTCTAAGATAAGGTTGAAGGTTGATTACTTTAGATTGTGGTTAGATCTAAAGGAGTTGTAAGAAGGAACTGGTACTTCGAAAATTCCAGTACGTAAGTAAGTTGGTTGGTTGATAGTGAGACCCCTTGGATAAAAGGGAAAGTGGACGTAGGATATTCAGATCCGAACCACTATATATCTAGTGTTATTTATTGCTTTCGTTTATTTAATCTCTTACTTGTTTTGTGCTCTTATAATAAGAAGTTTTTTAAGACATAACTTTAAAGCTTCCGCAATTAATCTATCTAGTGGGACCAACACCAGATTCCCCTTCAAGCTGTCTTTAAGAAGAAGGGTGATGATGCTGAGACTGCAAAGAAGGCAGGAGCAGCCAAGAGGAAGTAGAGGCCAGAGGATGCTGCACAAAAAGCCTCTGCAAAGAAGCCCAGAACTTCAAGGAGGGTGAAGAAGACTCTTCTGGTGGATGAGGAGGAAGAAGAAGTTGAAGAGGTTGAGCCTCTTAAGAAGAAGTCCAAGGCCAAAAGGGTCATCCTTCAAGAGTCAGACTCTGGCTCTGACCTGGGAGATGCCTTGGAGCAGACCACATATGAGGCCTCTCACCTGATGGAGGAAGCCACAGCTTCAGAACAAGTAAAACCCTCTGATCCCCCCTCTATCCCCATTAACCTTGTAACCCCCACTACTTCTCCCCCAGGAACCCATACACAAAATCCCCCCCTGCTCCTGGTGCTCCCATTCCCTCACCAGAGCAGCCCCTACTTGATACACCTCTATACACTCCCTCCACCATCCCTACTCAAACACCCTCTCCCCCCACTTCACATATCCCTCTCCCCACAAATCCTTCTCCCCCAGCCCCTATACCAGAGGTGCCATCAACTTCTGGTGTAGAACAACCCCTTCCACCCTCTTCCACCTCACAAACTTCTATCCCAGCCTCTGTACCAGAAGTTCCCTCTACGTCTTCTGGTGCAGAACAACCTTTGCCCTCAATCTCTACCTCACAAATCCCTACCCCTTCCCAATCTCACACTGAACAGAACCCTTTTACTTCCATGGCAATGGGATTCCCTGCCCCCTCTCTCTTCTCCCACATGTCTATCCAGCGATGATAGTGAAGATGAGGATGCTTCACTTGAGCCTGCTCACTTAGCGACATCCTCCTCTGCCTCTGGGCCCAAACCCTTTACCTTCTCATCTGAAGAAATAGGTCCCATTAGGCAGAGCATGAGTATAAGTGCTCAGCTCTGGCTAAGAGAGCACTTCCCTATCCTCTTGGAGCACTTACAACTTTTGGCGGATCTGACTGACGCTAAGGTCTGGAGCAAGGCCAGACTTGAAGATGTGGAGGACCTGGTGTTATTGCTTGAAGAAATGGGTCCTCCTACTTTCACTGCCTAGGAGATTGATATCAAGAGGAAGCTAAATCTCCAGAATCCTGTGGAGCTTGAGACTCCAGAGGCAACCAAGGTGGTGATCCGCACCTTGTTGATCTAGCAGGGAGTGATGATCTCCCTAGAAGGCCCCTCATACAAGTTCGGCCCTCACTTCTCGTTTCCTCCAGAGCTCTACTCTGATGAAGAGGATTTTGATGTCACTCCTGCAGTCCTCCAGAAGATGAATCTGTTCTTCAATGAACAAATCCAACAGATTGGCAGATTCTTGAAGGCTATGCAGCACCTGGCACCTGCTCTGGTTGAGCACCAGATCAAAGATGAAAGGAGAAAGTTCTTGAGGCAGATTAAGAATGCCTTTGCCTCTGCCAAATCTGCTTTCAAGTCTGACTGCCTCTACTTGAAGATGGATGTGCATGAAAGCCAGAGGTAGATCCAGTAGCATGTTCTGGACCAGGTGAGACCTGTTTCAGTGCTTAAGGTGGAGATGGCCTCCCAGATGCTGTAGACGGCCAAGCTCAAGGACTCCCTCCAGGAGATGCTCGAGAAGCAGGAGAAGCTGGTTGCTGAATCAAAAGCCTACCTGGAGGAGGCCAGGTAACTCCGTGATCTTCACTCTTTCTCCTCCACTGCCTTGCCTGATCTCATAAGGCAGGTAGTGCAACCCTTATTTGATGAAGTTAAAAAGGGGGAAGAGAAGGCCAGAACTGATCTGACGAAGACCACTCTGGAGACCCTCTTTAGCCACGGAGCTCGTCTGGACCTGTTAGAGAACACTCTGGCTCAAGCTGAGCTGCAAAAGAAGAAGAAGGAAGAGCTCAAATCTCTAACAATAGCCAAGCAGCTTGCAGCTGAAGAAGAGTCCTTTGACTCTGAGCAAGACCCTGTATCCATTCCTGGCCCAACTAAAAGAAATATCAGAAGGATCAAGAAGAGCTTCTTGGAGCAGGTGGTTGAAGCAGAGAAGAGATTTAAAGAAGAATCTGAAGAAGAGAAGCTTGCTAGAATAAGGAAGAACATAGATGAAGAGCAGAGGCTCCGATATGTTAGGAGGCAGAACAAGAAGGCCGGAGAAGCTGGAATATCTTCTGGTGCCAGTGGATCTATCCGAACGAAGAAAGGACCTTGTTAGGATATAGATTAGATGTTTTGAAGATGTTAAAACAAGAACTTATAATAGGACTAGCTGAACCTGTTAGTCAGCTACAGATTAGTCTAGGTCTAGAATAGGTCTTTGGTTAAGGGGGAAGAAATCTGTGCAGACCAGAGAAGGTGACCAGAGAAGGTACCAGATGAGGTGACCAGATGAGATGTCCAGAGCAGAAGAGTCACCAGAGCAGATGAGTCGCCAGAGCAGATGAGGTCCAGAGGAGTCTGACCAGATGAGCTTGGACTAGAGGAGTCTGCCAGATGAGCTCTGACCAGAGGAGTCTCACCAGAGGAGTCACCAGAGGAGTCTGCCAGAAGAGTCTGACCAGAGGTGTCTGCCAGAGGAGCTTGGACCAGAGGAGTCTGACCAGAGGTGTCTGCCAGGAGACCTCTTCCAGATGAGGACCAGAGCTGAAGTGTTACCTGACCAGATGAGACCAGACCAGAAGACCCCAGACCAGACCAGACGAGAGACGGATTAGTTCACCTACCAGAAGGATCATTGTAATCTGGAGACAAGAAGACTTTGGAAATTCTTGATGGAGAAGAAGGCAATCTAGAGAGTCAACTGATGGAGGATCTGATTGTTTGATTGATTGATTGAAGTCAACTAATCAATCAATATAATCAATCTTTGATT
Organism: Ballota nigra; assembly: GCA_947034835.1. Lineage (NCBI taxonomy): Eukaryota > Viridiplantae > Streptophyta > Magnoliopsida > Lamiales > Lamiaceae > Ballota > Ballota nigra. The sequence continues at coordinate 74,026,952 of OX344729.1, read as the reverse complement.
GAGTATATTCCTCCAATTATGGTTGTTTGAATTGCTAGTTCCCAACGGCTAGTTAATTCCTACAACTATAAATAGGAGTGCTTGGATTAGTTCAACATAGAAGAGTCGCGCGAGAGCACACCAAGAACACACGAACTCTTCCAATCACTCACCTTGTTTATACAAGTTTATATACACTCTATTAGGAGTTTAGTTGGATTATTACTCAACCTGTTCATCTGGTTAGATAAGGTTGTTGTAAGTTGTAAGAAGGAACTGGTACTTCGGAAATTCCAGTAAGTAAGTGAGTACGTAAGTTGGAGAGTGAGAAAGACCCCTTTGAAGAAAGGGAGAGTGGACGTAGGATCGTTATATCCGAACCACTATAAATTCCGGTGTTATTTACTTTTCTGCAATTTAGATTTCTGCATTTCAATTCTAGCACTTTATTTTGTAAACGGGTTTTTCATTAAAATAAACTTAAAAACGCTTTCCGCTGGATATTTTTGGGACCAACAGACCTGTTGAAGTAATGGAGATCTTACCACTCAGGACAGAAGGGTCCTTTGACTCTACTGTGCCTGTTCCTCTCATTGAGAAGTGGAGAGAAGCCAAGACACTGTGGTTTATCCAGCATTACATTCAAAGGCCTCCACCAGAGGATGATGCTCTCATCAACATGACTTTCCACTCTTGGATGCAGGCTTATGATGCAGATCTCTACAAGCAGCTGATGGACTCCACCATCCAATTCAATCTGGAAGTCACTGCCCCTGAATTCCATTATCTTAACACTCATATGGTTGGGACCAGGTGGATTGGGCAGAGCTGAAGAAGTTATACAAGACCAAGGTGTTGGCAAATTTCACTCCAACATCTTTTACTGAGTTGAAGGCCATTTAAGACAGATCTTTCAATTGGTTCCTGGTGCCTAAGGAAAATAGAAGATATGCTTAGAATAGGACCAAATATGCAATGTAATCAGTAATCCTTTTTATCCTTATTATTAATGAAACATCATATCTTCTCTGTATTAAAGACAACTCCTTGTTGTCTTCTTGTTTGCCTGATAAGATCTATTCTAAGGTCTTATCCTTTTATTGTTTTTATGCTTAAGTACTTTTGATCAGTTCTAGTTGTGTTTTAACTCCATCAAAAAAGGGGAAATTGTTAGGATAAAAGTTGTTAGTTTTGATGAGTTAAAACAAACCAAAAAATATAATAGGACCATCTGGACCTGTTAGCCAGATGAGGAACTAGATTAGGACTTAGTCTAGGGGAAACTGCCAGACCAGAAGACTTCATCAGAAGAGTCACCAGAAAACCTACCAGAAGACCTTCCAGAGGATTTCACCAGAGGACTCCACCAGAAGACTTCACCAAATGAGACTGACCAGAGGCAGAGAACCTTCCCCAGACCAGACGCGTCCGGACCAGACGAGTCTGGTGAAACATAAGATGCTCAGAATCATCTCCTGATTCTCCTGAGTAATTTGTTTCTTAACCAAATCTGGACCAGAAGACATTGAGGTTACCTGGTGTCTAGTCCTGCCTTCTCTGGAGAGAATCAGAGTTAGGCATTGGAAGCATTTGACCGTTGGTGATTTAAATCAAGTCAACAAGATCGGATTGGAAAGTTTTGAAGTCAATCAATCCAAGGATCTCACCAACCCAATCAATCCTTAAATAGAGATCTGATTAGATTATCTCTCCAACGGTTAAACCCTAATAACCTCTATAAATACAAGAGTGCAGACTCAAAGAAAGGCTCTAGATCCTCACGCGCAAGAAGTCATATTCCAAGCCTTTGTTCTATCACTCTTAGCACTCTTATTGTTCATATATTATATATACTCTTAAAGGAGTAGTTGGATCTCAACCTGTTCATCTCTAAGAAAAGGTTGAAGGCTATAGACTTTAGATCGAAGTTTGATCTAAAGGGTTTATAAGAAGGAACTGATACTTCACAATTCCAGTACGCAAGTTGGTTGTTGGTTGGTTAGTGAGACCCCTTTGATAAAAGGGAGAGTGGACGTAGGATATTATAATCCAAACCACTATAAATCTGGTCCATTTACTGCTTTCTTCAATTCTATCTTAATTTATTTATAGTGCTCTTATAAAAGATCTTGTTAAATTATATAACCTTTAAAGCTTCCGCAATTAATCTACTTAGTGGGACCAACATCATCCAAGATCTTGTTGAACTCATCTAATTGCTCCAGAATAGATTTGTCTTCTGCCATTTTGAAACCATACAACTTCTGTTTCGTGTACAATTGATTTGCAAGAGATTTTACCATGTATAGGCTCTCTAACTTGTCCATTACCCCTTTTGCTGTAGTTTCCTTGCTGACTTCCCTCAGAGCCTTATCACCAAGGCATAAGATCACTGCACTGTGAGCCTTGGCCATCATCTTGGCTTGATAATCTGGTTTTGAACCAGATGAGATTTCTGACTTGTCCTTCAATGCATCATGTAGACCTTGATGAATGAGAAGTGCCTTCATCTTCACTTTCCATAACCCAAAATCTGATTTCTCAGTAAACTTTTCTATCTCAAACTTTCCTGAAGCCATCTTGATCCAATCCTCCTTCTTCTTCTTCTTCCCACAGACGGTGCCAATTGTTGTGAAAAGTGTATTCAATTCACAAGGATTCACTTAAATAAGATTGAATAAGAAAGAAAACTTAATGAAATTGAACGAAAGCACACGGATTTTAAGTGGTTCGACTTATGAACAAGTCTACATCCATTGTGGAGATCTTCAAAGCCTTTATTGATCAATACTATGGTGGTTCCTTTACAAAGAATAGAGCTAAAACTGATAAGAACTCTAAACTTGAGAACTGAAACTGAAAACTGAACTAAGTGTGTTTTCTCTAACTTTGAGGCCTTTTAACTTGTTGTGTAGAGTTAGTTATAACCGAATTCTTAAGTCTAATGATAGTTTGCCACCTGATGCAGCGGGACGTATAGATTAAACAAAAACCACCTTCTATCCCACGTTGATTCAATGAATACCATAATGATAGGCAATATGGAAATCCACCAAATTTACTTCATAATCATCCGAATCTGCAAAAGAACAACGTGCAGCAAATATATAACTAAAGAAAAGGGCCAAACTCTAAAGAAAGCCCATAAACAAGTATGGAACTAAACAATTAAAACCTAAAACTAATTAAAACAAAACATGTTTTAGTTAATAGGCCCGTAAGTTGGTCTTATCAATCAAAAGAGGATCAATCTTGGCGAGATAATTGGTTGCAGCTTCATCTCCATCATTCTCTTCGTCTTTGAAACGATTCGCCCTCGAATCAAAATTAGCTTCATCTCCGGAATAGTTGTCACCCGCTTAATGGCACTAAATGTTTGACATTAAACACATCTGACGTACGAACGTGACTAGGAAGGCGAAGGCGGTAGGCATTTGGATTGATCTTCTCAATGATCTCAAGCGGGCTGATTTTACGAGAGGCTAGTTTGTTGTACTCGTAGGCAGGAAGAATGTCCTTTGTAAGAACGGCCCACACAAAATCACCCATCTTGAATAGTACATCTTGCCAGTGTGCATCAACGGCCAACTTGTATGGCACATATGCAACTTCAAGATGTTGCATGGTGGTTTTGTGAACATGTTGAATGTCAGAAATCAACTCAGAGGCCTTGTGATGAGGTGGTGATTCAAAATTCAGTACTTTTATTCACTGCAATATTATGTGCGAACTCAGCATTTCCCATCTTTGTATCCCATGCTTTCAAGTTATCCCCAACAAGGTAACATAGCATATTTCCCAAAGAACAATTCACAACTTTTGTTTGGGCGTCGGTTTGTGGGTCATACACGCTGCTAAAATTGAGCTCGGTGTTAGCTATGCTCCACAACGTACGCTAAAAGTGGCTAAAAAATCTCGTATCCCTGTCTGAAACAATCGATAAAGGTAGCCCATGCAACTGAAAAATCTCCCAAAAAAATAATTGTGCCACATGTACCGCATCCGCCGTCTTCTTGCAAGGAATAAAATGGACCATTTTGGAAAAACAATCCACAACTACAAAAATAGAATCATTACCCCGTTAAGTACGTGGAAGCCTCAGTATGAAATCCATGCTAATAGCAGCCCATGGACGAGCTGGAATTGGAAGCGGGCGATATAAACCCGCGTTCGATGCGGTGCCTTTAGAAAGCTGGCACACACGGCACCGTGCAACAAACTAAGCTACATCCCGCCGAATTGAGGGCCAAAAGAAGCGACAGAGGATGAGCTCGGAAGTACGATCACGTCCAACGTGACCTGTCCCATGAACTTCAGAAATCAGTTTCAAACGGAGGCTGCAAGAAGGTATGCAAACAACCACTCCTTTGGATAAAAATCCATCTGCCAATGTATAATCTTGATGGGCACCATTCACCAATGCACGCATGATAGGGCAAAAAAAATTATCAGTAGGATATATCTCACGGAACGTATCAAAACCAGGAACTTCCACCTGCATCTCAGATAACAAGAAAGAGCGACGACTCAAGGCATCTGCCACACGATTCGAAGCACCCGATTGGTGGCGAACCACAAAAGTGAATTGTTGAAAAAAAGAGGACCATTTTGCATGTCGAGATGAAAGAGAGTCCTGAGTAGCCAAATGTTTCAAAGCTTCATGATCGGTGTACAGGACAAATTTTCTTTGAAACAAATAATGCCTCTAATGGTGGATGACACACACCACTGCATAAAACTCGATATCATAGGTACTATACCGAGAATGAGCACCCATAATCTTCTCACTGAAATAGGCAACTGGACGTCCTCCTTGGCTCAAAACAGCCCCAATGCCTAGCTTTGATGCGTCGCAGTGAAGCTCAAATGGCGTAGTAAAATCTGGTAAGACCAATAGAGGTGTCTGAGTGAGAAGGTGCTTAATCTTGCGAAAAGCTGAATCTGCAGCAGAAGTCCAAGAGAAGGTTTTGCCATGCATGCAATCTGTAATTGGAGCTATAATTGCACTAAAATGCAGAATGAAGCGACGATAAAACGATGCAAGCCCATGAAAACTCCAAGCAGCAGTGATTGTGGTGGGAGTCGGCCACTCTCGAATAGCTGCCACTTTGAGATCATCAACAAAAATACCCTCAGCTGAAATTCGATATCCTAAAAATAACACTGAATCCACAAAAAATGAGCACTTCATGGAAGATTCATAAAAATTTTCAGCCCGCAGAATTAATAGCACTGCTCGTAAATATTGAAGATGGTCGGATTTGGACTTGCTGTAAACAAGAATATCATCGAAATATACAACGATGCAAGAACTAATCAAGGGGCGCAACGCTTGATTCATTACACGCATAAAAGTGCTAGGAGCGTTAGAAAGCCCAAATGGCATGACTAACCACTCAAAAAGGCCTTTACGTGTTTTGAAAGCTGTTTTCCACTCATCCCCGGGCCTAATCCGAATCTGGTGATACCCACTCTTCAAATCAAGTTTACTGAATACCATTGCTCCACATAACTGATCCAACAAGTCATCCAATCGGGGAATGGGGAAATGATATCGTACTGTGATCTTGTTAATAGCCCGACTGTCAACACACATACGTCAATCACTCAATTTTTTAGGGATAAGAAGGGCTGGTACCGTGCAAGGGCTTAAACTCTCTCGAACATGACCCTTACGTAATAATTCCTCAACCTGATGATGCAATTCTTCATGCTCAAAGGGGCTCATACGATAGTGTGGACGGTTCGGTAATGGAGCTCCGGGAATCAAGTCGATCTGGTGCTGAATATCCCGAAGCGGTGGTAAAGTAGCAGACAACTCATGCGGAAAAATATCTTAAAACTCCTGTAAGAGAGGGGCGACAATGGAAGGAATTTCTGCAGGAGGATCAATGTCATGTGCCACCAAGAGGAGTGTGAGTGGTTCACTGTTCATCTCACGCACAAAGGCATTATGTGACAAGAATAACACTGAAGTGTCTGACATCGAAGGGGAAATTGTAGGAATTGATGGAAGCAAAACAATCCGAACACCGGAATAAAGAAAACTGTATGTGTTTCGACGACCATCATGTATTACCTCCCTATCGTAAGCAATGGACGACCCAACAACAAATGACTTGTCTCCATAGGGACGATATCACACCAAACCGAGCCATGGTACTTATCAGCAATAGAAAATTTCACAAGCACACGTCGATCAATAGTAACAGTATTACCCTTTTGAATCCAAGACAAACTATAAGGTTTAGGATGTAATTCAGAAACAAGGGCAAGTTTATCAACCACATCAGAAGCAATAACATTTTCGCAAGCACCCGAGTCAATAATAAGCCGACATACCTTGCCTTGTATAGTACAAGATGATTCAAAAAGTGAATTACGCTGCATATCTGTTTCCGGTAAACGGGGAAAGAGAAAAGCCTGGCGAATAACCAAGGTAGGGCCGACATCTCCTGCCAAAAATTCATCATGCACTTGTGGATGGATTTCCTCATCAAATATAGGAGGACCAGAATACGAATCCTCACCACCATCATCCAGTAGCAAACCTCGCGTGCCCCCAAGTTTGGGACAGTTGGACATGCGATGTCTGTGTTCACTACAAGAGAAATATTGACCCGTTTCCGGAGCATGGGGCATGGGGGTCGACCCAGGGGGTCGAGTGTTAGGAATTGATGATTGATCACATCCTGCGGAGGGCCACGAATCCGATGTAGGAAAAGAGAAAGACGGCCGACTGGAGGATGGCGTCCATGGGCCCGACAAGCGACGGGCAAATTGCCTCTCAAGCAATATGGCTCATTGATGAGCCTCAGACACAGATGCATGGGTAAATAAATTGAGCACATCTTGAAAATAAGGGCGAAGGCCTCCCACATAACGAGATACTAGTTGATCATCAGACTCAGATAAATCAATACGGGATAGCAATTGGTAAAACTCTTCTGTGTACAGATCCACAGTGCGGGAGCCCTGCTTCAAATTTTGCAACTGTTGAAATAGAGTACGATTGTAATTAAAAGGGATAAACTCAAGGTGGAGTTGTTTCTTGAATTTTTCCCAAGAATTAATCTTTGCTTTCCCACGACGAGAACAATTATTCTTCAGTTGACGCCACCAAGAGGCTGCACGGCCACGGAAATGTGTGGTGACGAGAGAAACATGACGGTCCTGTGGAACTTCCTTAAATTCCAGAATTTCTTCCACATTGATGAACCAATCAGTAAATTCTTCCGGCTTGAGGCTACCAGTGAACTCTGGTAATTCAAGTTTGAAACTCGACTCCCAAGAGCGTGGTTCTTCAACCCGACGATCAACCCTAGGTGTGAGGGGAGCAAACGGGTTATCAATAGTCTCTTCATCATCAAAATAATTGGCGTCATCCTGATTAAGGACAGGAGGATGTGCCGAGTGCGGAGCATGCTGGGCGTGTGGTCCGGCAGGTTGTTAGGGGCAATCGGCTGCTGCTTGCTGGGTAAGCAAGTGCACGACGGCGGCCAACTGAGTTGTGAGTGCGTCCAATCTCGGCCCAAGGCCAGTGCCACGTGGTTCACGGCGAGGCGACATTGTAGGAGCGTATCTTGGCTCTGATACCAACTGATGCAGCGGGGCATATAGATTAAACGAAAACCACCTTCTATCCCACGTTGATTCAATTAATACCAAAAATATAGGCAATATGGGAAACCCCCAAATTTACTTCATAATCATCTGAATCCGCAAAAGAACAACGTGTAACAAATATATAACTTAAGAAAAGGGCCAAACTCTAAAGAAAGCCCACAAACAAATCTTGAAGTAAACAATTAAAACCAAAAACTAATTAAAACAAAACATGCTTTAGTTAATAGGCCCGTGAGTTGGTCTTATCAATCAAAAGAAGATCAATCTTGGCGAGATAATTGGCTGCAGCTTCATCTCCATCACCACCTCATCTTGAAAGTAAGGCCAAGTTCTAGTACAAACCGAGCTCCAACCACCGTGCATGAAGTGTGCAAAGTCACACCAGAAAACTTCCTCTAATTGATTTTCTGTTATAACCGTTTCTTGATGAGTGTTAGCCCTGATGTTGCCACACTCGATCCAACATCCCAAAATTCTAAAAAACTCTTACACATGCATGAATTAATAGCTACACTCTTATAATTCTCCACCTTAGCATTAATTCTTGATCACCATACTGTAAAGACTCCACCTTAACACTGCTCTGAACTTAAGATCAGCTTCTTGCCTCTTGTCTTTATTGTATTCCAAACAAACCAAGACACAACTCAAACTTAGAAGTTGGAAGTGCCTTGGTGAAGCAATATGCTGGATTTTCTTCTGTACTGATCTTCTTAACTTTCGCAATACCTTTGTCTATAACATCTCTCACAAAGTACATCTTCACATATATATGTTTAGTCCTCTCATGATAACCTTGGTGCTTTGACAAATGGATTGCACTTTGGTTATCACAATAGACTGAAACTCTTCTTTGATTGATGCCAAACTCTTTTAGGATCCCCTTTAGCCACATGCTCTCCTTAATAGCTTCTGTCAATGCAACAAACTCAGCTTCTATTGTTGATAATGCTACTGTTGATTGATGTGTAGATCTCCAACTGATGGTTGTTCCAGATAGTGTGAAGACATATCATGTGAATGACCTTCTTGTATCAAGATTTATTGCCAAATCTGTGTCCACAAATCCATTCAGTGCATCAGCTTCTTCTTTACACTTCTTGTACTGTAATCCTTTCTCCATTGTTCTATGAACATATCTCATGATCCATTTAACAGATTCCCAGTGTTTTCTTCCTGGATTTCCCATGAACCTGCTGACTAGACTCATAGCATGAGTTAAGTCTGGCCTACAGAAAACCATAGAGTATATAAGGCTTCCAATAGCACTGACATAAGGCACCTTGCTCATCTCAGACTTCGCAGCTTGTGAACTTGCTTCCAGTCTTAAGGATAGTTTATCACCTTGCCTTACTGGAGTAGATACATCTTTGCATTGATTCATATTGTATCTTTTAAGCACCTTACTCAAGTAAGTTGGCCGACTTAGCTTCACCTTACTTAAGGCTTTATCTCTTTTGATCTCCATTCCAAGAATCACTTTAGCTCTCCCAGATCCTTCATCTCAAATTCTGATCTTAATAAGACTTTAACAGATTCAACCCCTTTCATTGATTCACTAGCAAAATAAGCATATCATCTACATATAGCAGTAGATAAGTGCATGAGATGCATCTCTCTTGAAATACACACAACTGTCATATGCTCCTGAAAAATCCACATGACAGTATGTATTCATCAAACCTCAAGTACCACTGTCTTGGACTTTGCTTTAACCCATATAATGACTTCTTTAGCAGACAAACCGTAGATTCATAGTTATCAACCATTACCCCTTCAGGAACCTTCATGGATATGTCTTTATCCAGATCACCATGTAAAAATATTGTAGTAACATCCATCTGATGTAGCTCAAGATCAAACTGAGCTACAAGTGTAAGTAGCATTCTTATTGAGCAGTGCTTAACCACAGGGAGAAAAAAATTTCATTGTAATCTATTCCTTCCTTTTGTGAGAACCCCCTTGCTACAAGCCTTGCTTTATATCTAACTCCACCTCCTTTCATGGTTTCTGGCTTCTTCTTATAGATCCACTGCAACTTACAAGTTTATGAGATTTAGACCTATTCATGTATGATGTATATATTTATTATATTAGTAATTTAATGAATATAATGTATATATTATTCAATAACTCACTTTTATTAAAATAAAAATATTATTTATCGTATTGGAAAAACACTATTTACATTTATAAATTATTAATTTATGGATAAATTAATATATCTCTAAAATAATAAATTTTTCCGGTCCCGACATTATTGATTTTAGAGGTTTACTGTACATGTAACAAGAGTAAGGTAAACTAAACTCAATTTCATAAATAACAAAAGTCAAATTAAATTTTTTAACAAATTAATTCATAAATAACTCAAATAATAAACATGAATTACGTTAAACCACTACTACATTTTCGCTCAAAGATAACAAATCCTAGATAACGGATATTACTCTATCTGTTATCTGTGTTTCGTAAATCTGTTATCTAGGTAATATCTTTTATCTAGGAAAAATGGCGTTCGCATAACTGAGTTTTTTGATGGTTATCTAGGTCTGGTTATCTATGTAACTTTTAATTTTACCCTATAAAATTTAAGTTAGGTTTTTTTCCTTAGTTAACTAATTATGGGTCTGTTATCTAATATTTGGTTATCTATTGTATACAATTTAACTTTGATTCTAAAATATTCTACACTTAGAAAATAAACATACATAAAATCGTATTCTACCATGTTCAAAAGCCCCAATTACAAGCCCTAGAATTACCACACCAAACTACAGCAATACGGCCACTCCATCGTGCGACGGCACTTCGAGTCATAGCACCACCGCCAACGAGAAGGCACCGCCGCACGACAGCACCGCCGCGCGACAGCACCGCCGAGCGACAACACTGCCGAGCGATAGCACCGCCGTGTACAGAAACGCACGGTCGTGCACGAGGCTGCCTCCACCGCGACGCTGCGTTCCAGCCTCCACCGCAACTCAGTCTCCACCACCGCGACACATCTAGGGCACCGCCTACAGGTTGGTACTCTTTCACTAGATGAATGCTCTATCCTTTTTCAAGTTCATTAGATGAATAAAAAATTACAGTAGTGGTTGTTCTAATGCATAATTAGATGGTGAAAATTACTGTTCATGGTAGTAAAGTTTGAATAATTGGTATTATGAACAATTTGTTTGAGTAATTGTTCTAATTATTACTAAAATTATGTTGAACATACTCTATTGTTGTGTTGCTCTGCTTTTAGGATACATAAATGCTTTGCATTTGAGGCTTTGAAATAAGTGTGTGTTGGTTATTTTTTATATGACTTTCTTTAGATTTATGTGACTTTCTTTAGATTTGGTTGGTTTCAACAATGACTAAAGTCTATAACTTATGTGATGTCAAAATTGTGTGTGAATGACTGGTAGTGGGTTTTTTTACAAGAGTTGGTTTTATTATTACTAAATTTTAGTGCTCCATCTTGGAATTTTAGTGCTCCATCTTAGAGTACTCCTACCCAAGATCTGTTTCTTATATCTTTTGGTGATGTGGATGATATTGGCACAAGAATCGGTGGCAAACTTTTCTGAATCGGGATTAGGAAAACCACTAGCAATCTAGAATATTGATTGAATCATATAACTATGCACATCAGCAATCTAAGCTTTAGGGGGGTTGAGTGAGTGTGTAATTCTCAAACTAAATGCTTCATTTTACCAGGATCTATCCAGAGTTCATCGTAGTGGCAAACAAGTTGGATTGTATATGTATACATAATATAAATCAGAAAACTACTCTTTTCAATCTATTAGGTATTAGCTCCAACTCCAGCTACATAGTTTGCACAAAATCATGGCCAAGCATATCATGGGATGATTATAAATTCCTACACCTCTCAAAGTAGACTGGGAAATTAATGAATCAAATTGTAGGCAGCTTAAAGTGATGGCAACATGTTTTAAATGGCTTGAGATTGATGTAGTGCAGCTTAAAATTAATTTTTCTTTACCTAAGTTTTCTATATATATGTATTCTAAACATGTTGCGTTCTTTTTGGACTTGAGTGGGATGAGAGGGTGAAAGAAAAACAAAAGGAGAATAAAAGAATGAGTAATTAAAAGTTGTGATCCAATATGTAGATGTATACAAATTCTTGTATGCACCTCTAGTGTATAGCATGTATTTTTATTTTAAGATTAATTTCAAATCAATTTTGACTTTATAAAACTCAATTTACTTAATGGGCTTTGAAAAATTAGAATTGATTTGAAATTGAACCCAAAATTTAAGTACATGCTATGCACTTAAGTGCACACAAGAATCACTTGTAGATATACACCATAATAAGTGTATGTGTTGATGGAGAGATTGAATTTGCAAATTTAAAAGGATGAGTTGAGGGAAGTCAAATCCCCCCACTTGGATCTTGTAGGTTGAAAAAGAATATAACCTAAAGAAATTCTAAATGTAGTTGGAACCTTTTAACAATAAAACTCTGTTTTTGATATAACTTGGACTTAGACACTTTGAAGAGTTATCTAGTAATTAAGTTGGATTGACTGAAAAGTTGCTATTGTAAGAGAAGAATGGACTTGGAGAAACTTCCAGATTGTCAAATCCTTTTGAAATAAGAAATTACCCCACCTTAGATAGGGAAGAATGAAGTAAAGTATGAGATTTCGAGTTATTTTATAAATCCTTATGTATTCTGTACTGTTTTACATTCTTAACTGTCATATAAAATTTCTATTTTATAGAAAAAGCATACAATGATATTAACATTTAAGTTAGTCGGCTACTTGCATAAGCAATTTCTCATAAACACTTATAACGTTTTTACAATTAAGTAGAGGGATTTGTATATTGAATCTAATCTAAGAGTAACCATTTTATATATCCATATATATTAATGTTTCTTTTGATTCATTAACTCAATGGATGCTTTATTAATTTGAGATTTAGATATCTGCCAACTTGTATAATTAAACCACAGAAAAGTAACTTTGTTGCATGTTCAATAATATTCCTTATGCTGACCTAAATCTAAAGACTATGACCCCCTACAACACCACTTAGTATGTGTTAGACCGTTTGTCTCCATAATTAATTAATTAATGTGTGCATTTACACTAATCAAGATAGTCTCGTGTTTGTTTAGTCTATCTTTGAATAAAATTTAGAGACTTAATCCACATAATAAAATAGGCAGATAACTGCATTTGAGTTGACCCCTATTTGTAGTTCAAAACCATAAATTTTATCGGGTTAAAGTGTGAGAAAAAAACCCTAAGTATAAATATCTGGTCGCTTCTCTTTATTGTTGTTTTTAATTAATTTATTTTCTTTCACAGATTAGTTCTCGTGTTCGAAATGAAAGTATGGACAAAGAGTGAATATTTAAAGACCAATTTTCGATGGATCATTGGATGTGGCTTCAATGCAATCTCTGGTATTATAAGTGTATCTCATTGTAATTTAATCTAGATATTGTAGTATTAAAATATATGTTATTTCGTAGTTCATGGAGAAAACTTATACCAAAATCCAAATTGATGATGTGCGGTCCGAGTGGACCACGTGTGTTCAAGAATATGTTTTTGTATAAAGGTGCGTTTGTTTTATAAATGTTGGTCAATTGGGATTTGAAGTTTACTTTTTTGTTTAATTTATTTGGTTTTATATAGAATTTGAGCTGAAATTGATTGTATATATTTGTATTTTCTACAGAGTGAAGATCAAATGGAGTGTGGAACAAGAAATTGGCTTTCAGATATCCCCTTGATAATGAATTAAAGTGTTTTTTACTGTCAAATTGCTTGTTGGAGCTAGTATGTAACGAATACTTTAGTATTAATGTGTAGGTTTTAATTTTGAATGCAATCGAATGGAAGTTTTGATGAATTTTATTGTGGATGTTAGGATGTTTGACAATTTAATGAAATTATTGACTTTTGAATTGATTGTGAATTTATTAAATTATTGTGTATATTTTAATTTTTTAATTTCAGGAATTAAAAAAATTGACAAAATCAAATATTTGTTCTATTATAGATAATTTTTATTTTTTTACAAAAAGATAACGGATATAATCTGTTATTTTTGCTTGATTAGATAACGAATTATAAACATTTAGATAACAGATATTATTGGTTATCTATGAGCGAGATTTTATATTTTGAACTGCCATAGGTAACGGATATTCATTGATTTGAATCTGTTATCTATGAGCGAGGTGCATATATTACACCACCTTAGATAACGGACCATTTCGCTCATAGTTAACAGATATCCTCTCTTAACTATGAGCGAAAATATAGTAGTGAACTATCAATACTATAATATATAATATTCTTTCAAAGTAATTTGCCATGTCTCGGGGTTGAACAATACTTGCAAGAAGTGGGAAAGTCTAATTTCACTTTTAATCCTCTTTTCTAATAAGGTTATTCAAATTAATTTTATTGTACAATATTTCTTCAAAATTCATACTCCCTTCGCCCCAATTTTATTTATCCATTTCATTTTGTTTAAAGTGGGTATTATTTCCCTCTTCTCTGAAGAGGGCACTAACGAGCAAATGTGGGTCCCAGAGTCCACCGACGAGGGATTTGACGAGGGAGAATCACTCTGCAACTTCACGAGGGAAATTAACCCTCGTCCGGACTAACACGGCAGGCTCACAAGGGAACCATCCCTCGGCCAAACTGACACGGCAGGCTCACGAGGGAATAGTCCCTCGACAACTTTGGATCCCATTTCACGAGGGTTTCCTTTCCCTTGGCCTTTTGAATTTTTTCCAGTGTGCATGCAGCTTTCTCAGGTGTGTAGGGCCCCGACCGAATCTATTGGTTGGTGAGGGTTTTCCCCCATTATTTCCCTCGCCCAAAGTCACATAAGTGCACACATCTACCACCATTTTCAGCAAAACACGAAGAGGAGAAACCATTTTCAGCAAAACTCGAAGAGGAGATAGCTTGTGCGGTTTTTGGCTACCGGTTGCCGTCTCACCACGCCAACGTGAAAAATTGTCGAACTTTGCTTACAAGTTCAAAGGAACGTTTTTATGGTAAAAATTTTCGTTTTAATCGGATGTTAATTAATTTGCATTTAATTTGATTATGTTAATTGTGATATGTACAGAGGAAGAAGAAGAAGAGCTTGGTTAATTTTTTTTATTATTTAGTATTATTTTTTTATTTTGTAGTATTATTGCTAATTTAATTATAAATTTGTGTGTAAAAAATTAGTTAGTAAATTGGTACGTAGTTTAACTAGTATGCTTCATTTAATTTGCTAACTTAATAATTAACTAATATTATTATTATATTATAATACATTTAATTAATAATTAGTATATATATATATATATAGTTTGCATATATAGTGTACGTAATAATATACATATATGTATTAACTAATTATATATATATATTTCAATTAATTGTGTTAAATTATAATTATTTTGCATGATATAGGGCATAGTTATTGATGAAATGAATTATACATTGTTGGATGAGAGGAGTGGATGTTGTTATTGTTTGTTGTAGAATATGCGCGTTCCGACTTGATTAATCATAATTAAGTCGGAAATGGATGCACGTAGAAATTTTGATTAACTGGTGTGTACGAAAAAACTAAACGAAACTCTGTCGAAATTTTAAAAAAATATTAATTAATTATAATGTAATAATACATTATAGGAGAATACAAACTTTTAATTATAGGGTTTTGAGTATTAATATGAAACAAATTGATATAGATTATTCAAGCCGTTTACGTTGGATGTATGGTCCAAGATCGATTAATGGCATGATAGCTCCTGAATTTATTAGTGACCTCGATTCATTCGTAGACTTCGCCACTAGTAACCTGAATTGGATGAATCGAGGAAAGATTAGGTGTCTCTGCAACAAATTTAAATGTAGGAATAAGACGTTTCAGTACCCCGATGATATGAAAGCTCATTTGTATAGAAATGGTTTCATGCCAAATTATTACAATTGGGTTTTTCAAGGTGAGAAAAATTTGGGTGAACTTCCACATCAATACATTGATCAGGCGTCGGCTTCTCACGGGACGGTTGATGAGATAGCAGGATCTAGCTCGTACCACGATATGATCAGGATTTAACTTCTTGTCCCCACTTCGGAAATGTGGATGATGGGCCGCCTGTTGAGGAACCCCCTAATCAGTATGCTGTATAGTTTTATGATATGTTTCGTGCTACAGATCGGGATTTGTATCCTGGCTGCGAATCACACTCGCAACTGTCATTCAATGCCCGTATGTTGAACATTAAAACTTAAAACAGGCTATCTGAAATGAGTTATAATCAAATCGTTGACTTGGTTCGTGAGATTTGTCCTCCAGATAATTTGGTGCCCAGAAAGTTTTCCGATAGCAAACAGTTGATGGGTGAGATAGGGCTTCCTGTGGAGAGGATCGACAGTTGTGCAGGGAATTGTATGTTATATTGGGGTGCGGACAACGATCTTAAATATTGTAAGTTTTGCGGTCGGCCACGGTTCAAACCCGCTAGACTCGATGTGAATGGTCGATCGAAAAAGAAGAGCCCTTTCAAGGAGATGTTCTACTTTCCCATCATCCCTAGGCTGCAAAGATTGTATCAGTCCAATGCAACTGCGAAGGATATGACATGGCTTGCAAGTTGCTCTAATAATGATCAGTCCGGTGTTATGCGCCACCCTGCAGACTCGCAGGCTTGGAATCACTTGGACCAGTCGTATCCTGAATTTGCATCAGAAATTCGGAACGTGAGGTTGGGCTTGAGCACCGAAGATTTTCAGCCGTTTGGGCAGTTGGGGAAACAATACTCCTCATGGCCGGTGATACTGACACCGTACAATCTACTGCCATGGATGTGCATCAAGGATCAATTCATGTTTCTTACGATTCTGGTGCCTGGTCCAAAAAATCCAAAGGATAAATTTGATGTATTTTTACAACCATTGATCTGTGATTTGATAATTTTATGGAAATATGGAGTGGTAATGTACGATATTATTACAAAGCAGAATTTTTTTATGCGAGCTGCACTAATCTGGACCATAAGTGACTTTCCAGCCTACTCGATGTTGTCTGGATGGAGCACATCTGGAAGGCTTGCTTGTCCGCATTGGGCAGAATACATGGATGCTTTCACTTTGAGGCTCAGTCGAAAGCAGTCGTGGTTTGACAACCATCGTAAGTTCTTACCCAGATATCATCCGTATCGAAGGAACAAGACTGCATTCAGAAAGAACAAAACAGTTGATGATGATCCACCGCCCATCCGTACAGGTATTTTAATCCTTGAGGAAATTAATTGGATTGGATTTATGAAAGTTACGGATGAAGGTGGTTGGAAGAAAGAGAACATTTTCTGGGATTTTCCGTACTGGAGTACGCTGTTGATCCGACACAATTTGGATGTGATGCACATCGAAAAAATGTGTTTGATAATCTCTTCTACACGGTGATGAATGTGGAAGGGAAAATGAATTACACAAATAAATCTAGGGATGAGCTCAATGAATACTGTTGTCGACCCTCGTTGCAGAGATGTCCAGATACAGGAAAGTACCCCAAAGCTGCTTATTCACTTGATAAGAGACAGAGAGATATTGTTTGCAAGTGGGCAGATGAGTTGAAATTCCCTGATGATTATGTGTCCAACATGTCTCGTTGCGTAGACTGGAGCAAATTGAAGATTTTTGGGATGAAGAGTCATGATTGTCATGTGTTTATGCAGAGACTGCTTCCAATTGCTTTCCGTGAATTACTGCCGGCCAACATTTGGAAAGCTATCACTGAAATTAGTTTGTTTTTCAAGGAGTTAACATCTAGGACCATTACAGTGGAAAACATGACTAGGTTGGACCATGATATCCCAGACATCTTGTGCAAGTTGGAACAAATATTTTCACCCAACTTCTTTAATTCAATGAAGCATCTACATGTCCATCTTGCATATGAGGCAAAGATCGCTGGTCTAGTACAATAAAGATGGATGTACCCATTTGAGAGGTAATCTATTAATTTACCTGTTTATTTTTAATATAATCTCGTTCTACCATTACAGTAGCTCATCAGCGGTTGTGAAGTACCTGAAGCAGTTGAAGGTAATCTTTCGATACTTGTGCCTCCTGGTACACATCTTGGAAAGAAGGGTAAAAGATGGATTGTAGACTTAGAGAAGCAAGTTGCTCACATGTACGTGTTACTAAATTGCAATGAGGTGCAACCGTATATTGTGTAAGTTAACCTACCTCTTAGTTGAAACTTAAGTTATTATTGATCTTCTAATTTGTGCCTCAATCATATGTAGTGCGTTTTTCGAGCAACTATTGCTTGTTCAACCGAATCTATCAAGTGCTGAAAAAAACGATGTGCTTCAAATGGAATTTGCATCGTGGTTTGAACAACTTGTAAGTGATATGTATAAGTAACTTGTTATTATTAATTTTTATATATAATGGAATATATCTTAAATTTTAAAATATAGGTGGAGAGAAATCGTATTCAGGATCAGTTTATACGTGCTCTCGCGGGCGGTCCTAGCAGCACTGACACCACGTACCCTGGGTATTACAAGAATGGTTTCAAATTTCACACACGAGATTATGGTGCCTCTAAAGCAATCATGAATAGTGGAGTTTGTATTAAAGGAACAAATTATGATTCCAATGAAAATAATTTCTATGGGATACTCGAGGAAGTAGTGGTTTTGGAATACCCTGGACTTACTGAAAAAAAAAAGTTGTTCTGTTCAAATGTCAGTGGTTTGATCCTACTGTGTTGAGGGGAACAAGAATACATCCTGAGTATAAACTCGTGGACATTAATCTAAGAGGACGGTACGGTCGTTATAATCCATTCGTGCTTACAAATCAAGCTACTCAGGTTTACTATTGCAAGCATCCAGATGCATCTGTCCAATCGGGTCGAGAGTGGTGGGCAGTTTGCACCACCAAGGCGCGATCCTTAGTGGAAGTCGATAGAAAGAGTGAACCAGAGCTTCCCCCATTTCTAGAGGACCATATAATATCTCAGATGAATGTACAAATAGATGATGATCCTGTCATTTTGGCTGATTTTGACGCTGCACTAATTGAGGTAGAGAATGAAGAAGAGGAAGAAGGTTAAAGAAGATGTTGAAAATGATGAAGAAGATGATAGAAATGATGAAGAAGATGATGATGAAGAAGAAGATGATGATGGTGAAGAAAAAGAAGATGAAGAAGATTGATGAATTGATTAATTGATATTGTTATATATTGTGTACGCTTGATGTATTGATATGTTTGCTTATTTTAATTAATTGATGGATTCTGTATTTGTTGTGTTTGTTTGTTTTAATTGATGTATCGATGTATTTGCTTGTTTTAATTCTTATCTATACATGTTTTAATTTTACATTGTTAATTAATGTATTAATGTGCTATGTATACAGATGGCTGGAGGTAGCCGTATCCGTAACTTGTTCGGTGGGCGATGATCGTCCTCTCGTACACCGGAGTCGGACTAAGAGAGAGAACCGGTACAACTATTTTTAGTTGTTATATAAAATATCTTGTACACATGTTATAACTGTAATTGTTAAATACAGATGGAAACATCGGAAACAAATACGGGTCGACGCAGCTTTTGGGGATCCTCCTCACAAACCGGAAGAGTACCGGTTCCTGATTTGCAGAATCAGGATGAAGTACAAGAAATGGTTGAGGATGACCCTGTCGTTCCGAAAACTGCGGAAGAGCTCGCCAACCATGCACCTCATCCGAACTGGTTACGCATCTATACATATCACAATATGTATGTTAAATATAACTTTGTCTTTTTTATTTAATTTTATTAAAATATATATCAATGTGTGAAACAACGTTTCTACAGATTGATGCCCTCGAATGCTGTTTCGAGGTTGATCCGGAACATCATGTCCCGTCGAATGGAGATGGACGGGTTCACATATAAGTTGGTGTCAGAAGGAAGGAAGAAAGAGTGGTGGGAGACAATCCTAATAATTGTTAATATTATTAAGTAGGTAGTATTATATGTATGTCTACATTTTTACTTAATTCAAATAAACGTGATTGTATATATTTTCTTCAGAGGGTGACCTACTGGGATCCGACGACGGAAAATACTGTGGTAATTAAAAAGCTGTTCATCCAGAGATCTAGAGAACGATTCACGGATCTCCCCAGTCTTTGGAAGAGGATCCATCGAGATGAAGGAAAAAATCCACCGTGGGAGCCGACATTCTGGACTGCACTACTTGAGTACTGGCAATTGCCCGAAGTCATTGCCAAAAGCAACCAGTGTAGAGCAAACCGCTTATCTCCGGTCGGAGGAAGAGGTCCCTCAAAACACAAAGGAGAGGCAAAAGGAGCTGCACAATGGACTGAGGAATACGTAAGTAATTAATCATGCACTACAACATAGGGGGATTTTAATTACTTGATTATACATAACCCAAATTTTTTGGAATACAGGAGAAGAAATATAACCGGCTCCCAACTGAATGGGAAATTGTGCAACATTTCCACAATTTTGGGGAAGGGGAGTACACATATGGGGGAATTGCTGAAATAATTGTAAGTGTTTTACATTAACATTATAAATATAAATAACACGTTTATATACTTTTTCATTTACACAATTTTTGTATGTCTAGGGTTCCGTGGAGGAACGAGTCTCGAAATTACCGCCTCCAGCGGACAAAGATGAGTGCTTGAACCGATTGAGTCAAGCCTATGCTGAGACAGTGAGGCCAGAACACGGAAAAGTTAGGGATCTCAGTCAAATGAGGATGATGCGCATACAATTTGGCCCAGACGGGACATCATCTGGCACACACATTGGCGGCTATGACCAAAGAGATGTTGATCGCTTGTTGGCTGAAGAGCGCGCGAGATATGAAAGAATGTTGGCGGAGCAACAGAGACAATATAGCGAAAACTTGCGTCAGGAAGTGCACAACCAGATGATGGCGTGGATGCAAGGACATCAGGGAAACCTACTTATTGGGTTTTCCCAACCAGCTACTTCATATCCTCCTTACCCAACTTATCCTTCTTATCCTCCCGCCCCTGGTTACGCCCCTTATCCTCCCACCGGTCCTTCTAGTGGTATTCCTCCCGTTCCTCCTTGTGGTTTTCCCGCCGCCCATTATCCTCAGGCCTCTCCTGCTCGTCCTCCAGCTTCTGGTCCTTCCCCGTCTCGTCGTAATTCCATATCTCCAACTGGATTTGTAGACCTACTTTAAAGAGGTGCATATTTTGGTTACCCTCCGAGGGGTAATTATTCTGGAAATGAAAGAGGTGGTGATGATGATGATGATGAGAGATAGATGTCATGAATATTTTATCGTGTTTTGGAACTATATATGTTGGTTTAAGATTTTACTGTTTATCTAGATTTGAGCATGTCTGGATATTTGAACATGTGTGGATATTTTAATTTATATGTCTGGATATAATTCGAACTATATATGTTGGTTTGTTATTATTATTATTATTGATTTTAGTAAAAAATAATTTAAAAAATATTTATTTTAAAATTTTATTGATTTAAAAAAAAAGCTAACTCTATATGTGTATATGTGTACACATATTAGTAAATAGTGAAAATAAATATATGTGTATTAGTGTATTAGTATATTAGTGTACACATAATAGTAAATAGTGAAACTGAATTTAAAAAGTACATTTTTTTTTAATTTTATTGATTTTTAAATAAAATAACGATCAATATATGTGTATATGTGTACACAAATTAGTAAATAGTGAAAATAAATTAAAAAGTATTTATTTTTAAAAACAAAAAACGATCAATATATGTGTAATAGTGAAAAATAATTAAAAGATATTTATTTTAAAGTTATATTGATTTTTAAATAAAAAAAGTTCAATAATGAAAATAATATATACAAGTGATAGTTTAATTTTATATGTAATAATAATTTTCATATAAAATATAAAAACAATTAATATAAAGTAGTATTATATTTAAAATATATAACAGAAAATATATTAAACATATATATTACACCCTAAAACATAACAAGTAAATAGCCTTGTCCAAGCTGCACGGCGAAACACGCAAGACCTCCGCATACATGGAGGTCGCGTGTTCGAAACTTGAGGGGGGCGAATTTCACACAATTTTAGCCTAGAGTGAGGTGGGAGGATGCTAGCCTAGCAGATCCGCGGGGGGGGTTGTGCTTGAGGTCGTGAGTTCGAAACCCACGAAATTACATTTTTATTTCGGAAACGCTACACGAGGGAAGTACACGAGGGAATTTCCCTTGCCACATTTTTATTTTGGAAACGCTACACGAGGGAATTTCCCTCGCCACGTCAGCCTAGAGAAAATTCCCTCTCCCAATGCCCGCCTGTCATGTCAAAATTGAAGAGAGATTTTTTCCCTCGTGCTCAGTTCCCGAGGGGAATGAAGAGGGATTTTTCCCTCGTGCTTAGTTCCCGAAGGTTTATTCCCTCGCCCTCCCCGAGAGCTTAGCCGAGGGAACTTTTGTCGAGGGAAATATTCCCTCGTCTGGTCCCTCACGAAATCCCTCTTAATTTAAAACCCTCTCCATTTTTCGAGGGATTCTTTTTTCCCTCGTGTACAGATTAGCGACGAGCATTTTGGAGAGGGAATAAATCCCTCTTCAATACTCTCTCTATCTTCGATTCCCTCTTTAAAACCCTCTCCAAAACCCTCTTTAAATCAACATATTTTTGTGGTGTATAAATTACACCTCATTCCACTAATAATTACGTAGAAAAACATCTTTATTTGGTTTCATGCACTTCAATTGAATAATACACAATCATAAAAAAACCACTTTATCCATTTAAATTCTACAAATTAAGTCTCACAAAAAAATCAACAAAAGTCAAATGGGTAAACAAAATTGGGAATATATAATAGAAGCAAGTTTTCATTTTGCGGGTACATCTGTACCCTTGTTCCATACCGTACCAGCCTCTGCTTTAGAAAACTCACCAAGTTTGAAGAATTAATATAAATGAATTTTGATTGGTGTATGATTTATGCGGATTTTTAGCTAGATAGGAATATATTTCTTTCACATATTCCATATTAGTTGTTAAGCAAATACATACACAAGCTAAATGAAAGTAAATAAGAATTAACTTTAATCATCTTCTCCATTATTTGAGCGTGAAATAAAAAAAAGTTTACACGTTGATGATAAAATCAACAAGGTCCGAACAAGCTGGCTAATATAATTAACTTGCATGATACATTGCATGCATGCTAGCTTGTACGCACTTATTCGACCAAACTAGATATATTTTATTCTTAGCTTACATAATTAGTAGTGCAGGAGAAGAAATTATTATAATCGTCGATAATCCGAGATTAAATGACCCTCACAAAGAGGCCAACTGTGAGGTTAAGAATCAGCCCAAACAGTTGAGTCAACAGTAAACTGACGGGCGTAACAGCGGCAGTAAGAACTGTACCAACTGCACCAACCGTACCGTTGACGGTACTGTTGACGGTGGATAAAAGAGGGCAGACGGCTTGGTCGAGGTTAACATCGATTTTGCATGGCAATATTGGAAAAAGGTTGGGAATAATGCCTAATATGTTAAACACACTAATGTTGAAGTATCCAGTGATATTGGTCCTGCCTTCTCCGAGAACCAACGAACCGCCGGCGAATTGGTTGGTGGTGCAATTCAGCCTTACCAACGCCCCGGAAAGGGGTGGGCTCCCCGTGGCGTTGCAGTTTCCGGTGGGCGTGCAGCAAAGCCTGCCGGTGATGTTCAAACGTTGGACTAAGGGGCTGACGACAGTAGTTAGGACTGGCGGTGGTATGGTGGAGGTTGGGACGAGGGGCCCGCCTAGGCGGATGCCGAGGAGGCTGAGGAGGTTGAGGATGCTGCCGAAAAATTGGGCGTGGGCAAGTGGCTTGGCGGCGGAAAACATGAGGAGGGCAATGAGGAAAAAGGCACAAGTGGTATGAGTTTTGTGAGCCATTTTGGAAAGAGTGTTTTTGTTCCTAATGTGGTAGGAACAAATTAATTGCTTGTGTTCAAATGTGAGGGAATTCTACCCTATTTATACTTATACACATGTATGACTGTTCTTTCGTTGAGATTTTTGGAAATGTTGACATTCAGTGTTTATGAAGGTAGGTGGTAGAGGTTAGGGTTGGGCTTGGGCTACATGTGATTTTCAACTATATCTGGACTGATCAAGTGGCTTACTTGCTTTTTTTTAATTCCATATATAATGCAAGAAACCCTAGTGTACATTTTTGACGCATGTGCGCGACGTCATATTAGTAAGTGTTGATTCGTTATTTACTTTAAATTATGTGTAACTGATTATATGTAAGAAATCGATAATATAAATATATAGGCAAAAACTTGTATGAGACCGTCTCATAATATGAGACCGATCAAATTAAAAAAAGTGATAGGGTTATAATTAAATGTGATAGTATTTTTAAAGAAAAGTGATAAGTCACTTTTAACAAATATATTATCATTTTTTGTTTAAACTTTATCATTTTTTAAAAGTGACAACTTTTTAATTAATAAGTGACACGTTTTAAATTAAAAGTGGATCAAATATTATTGGTCTCATACTATGAGACGGTCTCACACAAGACTTACTCAAATATATATGCTCTATATATAGACCAACATCGTATTACACAATTTTAATAAAAGACAAAAGTATATTTATGATAAGTTTATCTTTAATATTTTCATACAAAACCTATTTCCCCGTTCCTTAATAAATTTTATATTTTTTTTTTGACATATGACAATAACTTCCACAATTCAAAAATGAAAATTATAAAACACTCTCACTTTATTTCAAAATATTATTTGTTAATTTGTCTAAAAAAAATCAATGAAGCAGTCGTCCAATCAAAATGTTCTATACAATTTTATTGATTAATAATTTTATTTATCTTTTTTTAATGATTTAATTTTTTTAGTATAAGCCATAATCAATTGTTAAAAATCAATACTTTTAAAGGAGTTTAAATTTCAAATCGTCCCATAACTTTCTGACAAAATATATTTGATTCCAAAATTAACTTTTTATCAGATTTAGTTCTAATTTCTCTACAAGGTCCAATTATGGTCCCAAATCGACCGTAAAAAGTGAAACGACGTCACATTAAAGTCCAAAACTGACGATTTCCGATAAGAGTGCTAATGTGGCATTTACGTCTGCTACTTATATTTGATTTTTTCTTTTCATATATAATTTTATTGAGTTTAAATTACAAATCGTCCCATAACTTTCTGACAAAACAGATATAGTCCCAAAATTAACTTTTTATTAGATTTAGTCCCAAATTATCTAACAAAGTCCAATTTTGGTCCCAAATCGACTGGAAAAGACAATATGACGTCGTTTTAAAGTCCGAAATTTGGGATTTATGACAAGGGTGTTGATGGGGCGTCCATATGTGCTAATTATATTTTATTTTGTCACTTTCTTTTAGAATTTCTAAATATATATTATGTGCAATAAAATTGTAAAAGAAAAGAAAAAATCAAATATAAATAGTAGACGTAAACGCCACATCAGCATTCTTGCCGGAAATCACCGAAATTCGGACTTCAAAGTGAGAATTGGGACCAAAATTGGACCCTGACAGAAAAATTGGGACTAAATATGAATAAAAATTAATTTTGGGACCAAAACTATTTTGTCAAAAAGTTATGGGACGATTTGTAATTTAAACTCTAATTTTATTACATATCATGTATATTTAAAAATTCTAAAAGTAAAGAAAGAATCAAATATAATTAGTAGGTATGGATGCCACATCAACACTTTTGTCATAAATCACCAATCCATTTTCAAAATTCAAAACAACGTCGTATTGACTTTTCCGGCCGATTTGGGACCAAAAATGGATTTTGTCAGAGAATTTGGAACTACATCTGATTAAAATTTAATTTGGGACTAAATTTGTTTTGTCAAAAAATAATGGGACGATTTGTAATTTAAAGTCCTTTAAAAGTGTATATACTATTAATGTTGACATGTTCGATATCTTGAAAAATATACAAAGAAAAATATATAGTTCTATATATAATCTTGTCCAGTCTAGTCATGAAATAATTCATTTATGTGTTGCGTATTCCTAGTTAATACGATCATATCAATTTGCAACTTGTAATATGATCATTTTATCAATTTGAAACAATTCTTTTTTTTATTTGATGTTGTTGGGATATGTTTAGTTTTGATGATTTTCCAAAACATGTAATAGGTTTGAAAGCAGTTAGGATTGTATCTTTTGTTTCAGGTCAGGCTAGATTAGCTTTCAGTAGAATAGGTTGTTCAGTTGAGGGGGAACTCAGCGAGGGGGAACTCTGCAACACAGCCTGAGGATATCAAGATGACACAAAAAAAGAACTGACTGAAGCCATGCTTGCAACCTGAACCAGAAGAGAAGCCTGAAGGATGTCCCACTGAGTGTAAACCGGGCTGATCTAAGCTAAGTCAGGTGGACCACTCAGTGAAGAGCATGATCAGGAGGATCAGTGCTGCACCAAGTAGGCCCTGAAGGAGTCAGGCTACTGTGGTCAGGGAAGTTTGTCATTCAGCCTTATGACAAACTTCTTGGAGGAGATCTTCAAACAGTCCCCGAAGGACAACATCACTGAAGACATTCATGTCTACTGAAGATCGTCAGAGTCAGTGGAGGATATGTTAACTGAAGTCAGTGCGCCCTGATCAAGCACACTGAGTCAAAGATCCGTTGGACTCAGTCCACGTGGACCAATCAAGTCAAGTCAAACATGTCTGACACTGACAAGGCCGCATTCCGAGAAGAGTGATTGAAACTATTTAATGCTGGATTCAAATGTATCTTCCCTCCAACGGATATATTTGAATCCCCATTATAAATACAAGCTCATAGCTTTTTTGTAAGTGTGTGAAAGAAGAAATTAAAATACCTACAAGCTGTGAGGGTGTGTTAGTTGTTAGGGAGTCATAAGGATGTGTTACACACCAACGACACTGACCTTAGGGTTATCACTTATATTCATTGAGTGTCAAGCTTGTAACTCTTAGCTTAGAGAGGTTTTCCTAATCTTAGCTTTAAGGCTAACACATTGTAAAGGAAAACCTCACCTAGTTGGAGAAAACCAAACCAAACTAAACCCTTTCAGAAGAATGTTAGGTTTGTAGTAAGGTGAGGAGAGGCAGCTCAGGGAGTGGCATGAGTCCAGTTGTAAGTGCACCTTGGCACGTTAAAAACAAGAATCCCAGTAGTGGATTTCCTGTTAAATCAGGCCGTGGACGTAAGAGCTTGAGTCTCTGAACCACGTTAAACTGAGCGTTGTTTATTGTCTAAGCACTTGCTAATTATTTGTAGTGTATGCTCTCTGAGTGTACTTGGAAAGTTTGGAAAGAAGATTAGCCAAGTATTTTAGTCAGAGAGAACCAATCTCACTGACAAGCTTAGGCTAGCACTCGAGAGTTCAGTCTCTCGAGTCACTGCCTTGTTGAGAGCCTGAGCTTTCAAGTCTCATCACTGACTTGATAGCTCTGACTCTCAGCAACGCAGTGACTTGAGTATTTCATCACTGAACTCAGTCAGGGTGCAAGCTATGTTTCTTAAACGCACTCAAGGAGTTAAGCTCCTCAAGCCACTATCCTTGCTCAGAGCATGAGCCTCTAAGTCCTCTCACTGACTTGGTAGCTCAGCCTCTGAGCAGAGCAGTGACTTGAGTATTTCTCATCTTGCTGAATTCCCTGAGGATTGAAGGTTTAAAAAAAAAAAAATTCTCCTGAATTCCCATTTTGCCCTTCGAAAACGGGACCATCAATTGGTATCAGAGCGGGTTGTTCACATGACCACTGATCCAGTTTTGTTAAGAAAAATGGTCAACCGAACAGATCTTAAATGTTTTAAACTATGGGAATTTCTGTTTATTTCAAACTATTACCTGTATTCTGACATTAGTCTTGTAATAGAAAATCATGTGGTTAGAAGTTTTGGAATCATCAAAAAGGGGGAAATTGTTGGGATATGTTTAGTTTTGATGATTTTCCAAAACATGTAATAGGTTTGAAAGCAGTCAGGATTGTATCTTTTGTTTCAGGTCAGGCTAGATTAGTTTTCAGTAGAATAGGTTGTTCAGTTGAGGGGGAACTCAGCGAGGGGGAACTCTGCAACACAGCCTGAGGATATCAAGATGACACAAAAAAAGAACTGACTGAAGCCATGCTTGCAATCTGAACCAGAAGAGAAGCCTGAAGGATGTCCCACTGAGTGTAAACCGGGCTGATCTAAGCTAAGTCAGGTGGACCACTCAGTGAAGAGCATGATCAGGAGGATCAGTGCTGCACCAAGTAGGCCCTGAAGGAGTCAGGCTACTGTGGTCAGGGAAGTTTGTCATTCAGCCTTATGACAAACTTCTTAGAGGAGATCTTCAAACAGTCCCCGAAGGACAACATCACTGAAGACATTCATGTCTACTGAAGATCGTCAGAGTCAGTGGAGGATATGTTAACTGAAGTCAGTGCGCCCTGATCAAGCACACTGAGTCAAAGATCCGTTGGACTCAGTCCACGTGGACCAATCAAGTTAAGTCAAACATGTCTGACATTGACAAGGCCGCATTCCGAGAAGAGTGGTTGAAACCATTTAATGCTGGATTCAAATGTATCTTCCCTCCAATGGATACATTTGAATCCCCATTATAAATACAAGCTCATAGCTTTGTTGTAAGTGTGTGAAAGAAGAAATTAAAACACCTACAAGCTGTGAGGGTGTGTTAGTTGTTAGGGAGTCATAAGGATGTGTTACACACCCACGACACTGACCTTAGGGTTATCACTTAAATTCATTGAGTGTCAAGCTTGTAACTCTTAGCTTAGAGAGGTTTTCCTAATCTTAGCTTTAAGGCTAACACATTGTAAAGGAAAACCTCACCTAGTTGGAGAAAACCAAACCAAACTAAACCCTTTCAGAAGAATGTTAGGTTTGTAGTAAGGTGAGGAGAGGCAGCTCAGGGAGTGGCGTGAGTCCAGTTGTAAGTGCACCTTGGCACGTTAAAAACAAGAATCCCAGTAGTGGATTTCCTGTTAAATCAGGCCGTGGACGTAAGAGCTTGAGTCTCTGAACCACGTTAAACTGAGTGTTGTTTATTGTCTAAGCACTTGCTAATTATTTGTAGTGTATGCTCTCTGAGTGTACTTGGAAAGTTTGGAAAGAAGATTAGCCAAGTATTTTAGTCAGGGAGAACCAATCTCACTGACAAGCTTAGGCTAGCACTCTAGAGTTCAGTCTCTCGAGTCACTGCCTTGTTGAGAGCCTGAGCTTTCAAGTCTCATCACTGACTTGATAGCTCTGACTCTCAGCAACGCAGTGACTTGAGTATTTCATCACTGAACTTAGTCAGGGTGCAAGCTATGCTTCGTAAACGCACTCAAGGAGTTAAGCTCCTCAAGCCACTGTCCTTGCTCAGAGCATGAGCCTCTAAGTCCTCTCACTGACTTGGTAGCTCAGCCTCTGAGCAGAGCAGTGACTTGAGTATTTCTCATCTTGCTGAATTCCCTGAGGATTGAAGGTTTAAAAAAAAAAAAATTCTCCTGAATTCCCATTTTGCCCTTCGAAAACGGGACCATCAATTGGTATCAGAGCGGGTTGTTCACATGACCACTGATCCAGTTTTGTTAAGAAAAATGGTCAACCGAACAGATCTTAAATGTTTTAAACTATGGGAATTTCTGCTTATTTCAAACTATTACCTATATTCTGACATTAGTCTTGTAATAGAAAATCATTTGGTTAGAAGTTTTGGAATCAAAAAGGGGGAAATTGTTGGGATATGTTTAGTTTTGATGATTTTCCAAAACATGTAATAGGTTTGAAAGCAGTCAGGATTGTATCTTTTGTTTCAGGTCAGGCTAGATTAGCTTTCAGTAGAATAGGTTGTTCAGTTGAGGGGGAACTCTGCAACACAGCCTGAGGATATCAAGATGACACAAAAAAATAACTGACTGAAGCCATGCTTGCAACCTGGACCAGAAGAGAAGCCTGAAGGATGTCCCACTGAGTGTAAACCGGGCTGATCTAAGCTAAGTCAGGTGGACCACTCAGTGAAGAGCATGATCAGGAGGATCAGTGCTGCACCAAGTAGGCCCTGAAGGAGTCAGGCTACTGTGGTCAGGGAAGTTTGTCATTCAGCCTTATGACAAACTTCTTGGAGGAGATCTTCAAACAGTCCCCGAAGGACAACATCACTGAAGACATTCATGTCTACTGAAGATCGTCAGAGTCAGTGGAGGATTTGTTAACTGAAGTCAGTGCGCCCTGATCAAGCACACTGAGTCAAAGATCCTTTGGACTCAGTCCACGTGGACCAATCAAGTCAAGTCAAACATGTCTGACATTGACAAGGCCGCATTCCGAGAAGAGTGGTTGAAACCATTTAATGCTGGATTCAAATGTATCTTCCCTCCAACGGATACATTTGAATCCCCATTATAAATACAAGCTTATAGCTTTGTTTTAAGTGTGTGAAAGAAGAAATTAAAACACCTACAAGCTGTGAGGGTGTGTTAGTTGTTAGGGAGTCATAAGGATGTGTTACACACCCACGACACTGACCTTAGGGTTATCACTTATATTCATTGAGTGTCAAGCTTGTAACTCTTAGCTTAGAGAGGTTTTCCTAATCTTAGCTTTAAGGCTAACACATTGTAAAGGAAAACCTCACCTAGTTGGAGAAAACCAAACCAAACTAAACCCTTTCAGAAGAATGTTAGGTTTGTAGTAAGGTGAGGAGAGGCAGCTCAGGGAGTGGCGTGAGTCCAGTTGTAAGTGCACCTTGGCACGTTAAAAACAAGAATCCCAGTAGTGGATTTCCTGTTAAATCAGGCCGTGGACGTAAGAGCTTGAGTCTCTGAACCACGTTAAACTGAGTGTTGTTTATTGTCTAAGCACTTGCTAATTATTTGTAGTGTATGCTCTCTGAGTGTACTTGGAAAGTTTGGAAAGAAGATTAGCCAAGTATTTTAGTCAGGGAGAACCAATCTCACTGACAAGCTTAGGCTAGCACTCTAGAGTTCAGTCTCTCGAGTCACTGCCTTGTTGAGAGCCTGAGCTTTCAAGTCTCATCACTGACTTGATAGCTCTGACTCTCAGCAACGCACTGACTTGAGTATTTCGTCACTGAACTTAGTCAGGGTGCAAGCTATGCTTCTTAAACTCACTCAAGGAGTTAAGCTCCTCAAGCCACTGTCTTTGCTCAGAGCATGAGTCTCTAAGTCCTCTCACTGACTTGGTAGCTCAGCCTCTGAGCAGAGCAGTGACTTGAGTATTTCTCATCTTGCTGAATTCCCTGAGGATTGAAGGTTTAAAAAAAAAAAATTCTCCTGAATTCCCATTTTGCCCTTCGAAAACGGGACCATCAATTGGTATCAGAGCGGGTTGTTCACATGACCACTGATCCAGTTTTGTTAAGAAAAATGGTCAACCGAACAGATCTTAAATGTTTTAAACTATGGGAATTTCTGCTTATTTCAAACTATTACCTATATTCTGACATTAGTCTTGTAATAGAAAATCATTTGGTTAGAAGTTTTGGAATCAAAAAGGGGGAAATTGTTGGGATATGTTTAGTTTTGATGATTTTCCAAAACATGTAATAGGTTTGAAAGCAGTCAGGATTGTATCTTTTGTTTCAGGTCAGGCTAGATTAGCTTTCAGTAGAATAGGTTGTTCAGTTGAGGGGGAACTCTGCAACACAGCCTGAGGATATCAAGATGACACAAAAAAAGAACTGACTGAAGCCATGCTTGCAACCTGGACCAGAAGAGAAGCCTGAAGGATGTCCCACTGAGTGTAAACCGGGCTGATCTAAGCTAAGTCAGGTGGACCACTCAGTGAAGAGCATGATCAGGAGGATCAGTGCTGCACCAAGTAGGCCCTGAAGGAGTCAGGCTACTGTGGTCAGGGAAGTTTGTCATTCAGCCTTATGACAAACTTCTTGGAGGAGATCTTCAAACAGTCCCCGAAGGACAACATCACTGAAGACATTCATGTCTACTGAAGATCGTCAGAGTCAGTGGAGGATTTGTTAACTGAAGTCAGTGCGCCCTGATCAAGCACACTGAGTCAAAGATCCTTTGGACTCAGTCCACGTGGACCAATCAAGTCAAGTCAAACATGTCTGACATTGACAAGGCCGCATTCCGAGAAGAGTGGTTGAAACCATTTAATGCTGGATTCAAATGTATCTTCCTTCCAACGGATACATTTGAATCCCCATTATAAATACAAGCTCATAGCTTTGTTTTAAGTGTGTGAAAGAAGAAATTAAAACACCTACAAGCTGTGAGGGTGTGTTAGTTGTTAGGGAGTCATAAGGATGTGTTACACACCCACGACACTGACCTTAGGATTATCACTTATATTCATTGAGTGTCAAGCTTGTAACTCTTAGCTTAGAGAGGTTTTCCTAATCTTAGCTTTAAGGCTAACACATTGTAAAGGAAAACCTCACCTAGTTGGAGAAAACCAAACCAAACTAAACCCTTTCAGAAGAATGTTAGGTTTGTAGTAAGGTGAGGAGAGGCAGCTCAGGGAGTGGCGTGAGTCCAGTTGTAAGTGCGCCTTGGCACGTTAAAAACAAGAATCCCAGTAGTGGATTTCCTGTTAAATCAGGCCGTGGACGTAAGAGCTTGAGTCTCTGAACCACGTTAAACTGAGTGTTGTTTATTGTCTAAGCACTTGCTAATTATTTGTAGTGTATGCTCTCTGAGTGTACTTGGAAAGTTTGGAAAGAAGATTAGCCAAGTATTTTAGTCAGGGAGAACCAATCTCACTGACAAGCTTAGGCTAGCACTCTAGAGTTCAGTCTCTCGAGTCACTGCCTTGTTGAGAGCCTGAGCTTTCAAGTCTCATCACTGACTTGATAGCTCTGACTCTCAGCAACGCACTGACTTGAGTATTTCGTCACTGAACTTAGTCAGGGTGCAAGCTATGCTTCTTAAACGCACTCAAGGAGTTAAGCTCCTCAAGCCACTGTCCTTGCTCAGAGCATGAGTCTCTAAGTCCTCTCACTGACTTGGTAGCTCAGCCTCTGAGCAGAGCAGTGATTTGAGTATTTCTCATCTTGCTGAATTCCCTGAGGATTGAAGGTTTAAAAAAAAAAATTCTCCTGAATTCCCATTTTGCCCTTCGAAAACGGGACCATCAATTGGTATCAGAGCGGGTTGTTCACATGACCACTGATCCAGTTTTGTTAAGAAAAATGGTCAACCGAACAGATCTTAAATGTTTTAAACTATGGGAATTTCTGCTTATTTCAAACTATTACCTATATTCTGACATTAGTCTTGTAATAGAAAATCATTTGGTTAGAAGTTTTGGAATCAAAAAGGGGGAAATTGTTGGGATATGTTTAGTTTTGATGATTTTCCAAAACATGTAATAGGTTTGAAAGCAGTCAGGATTGTATCTTTTGTTTCAGGTCAGGCTAGATTAGCTTTCAGTAGAATAGGTTGTTCAGTTGAGGGGGAACTCTGCAACACAGCCTGAGGATATCAAGATGACACAAAAAAAGAACTGACTGAAGCCATGCTTGCAACTTGAACCAGAAGAGAAGCCTGAAGGATGTCCCACTGAGTGTAAACCGGGCTGATCTAAGCTAAGTCAGGTGGACCACTCAGTGAAGAGCATGATCAGGAGGATCAGTGCTGCACCAAGTAGGCCCTGAAGGAGTCAGGCTACTGTGGTCAGGGAAGTTTGTCATTCAGCCTTATGACAAACTTCTTGGAGGAGATCTTCAAACAGTCCCCGAAGGACAACATCACTGAAGACATTCATGTCTACTGAAGATCGTCAGAGTCAGTGGAGGATTTGTTAACTGAAGTCAGTGCGCCCTGATCAAGCACACTGAGTCAAAGATCCGTTGGACTCAGTCCACGTGGACCAATCAAGTCAAGTCAAACATGTCTGACATTGACAAGGCCGCATTCCGAGAAGAGTGGTTGAAACCATTTAATGCTGGATTCAAATGTATCTTCCCTCCAACGGATACATTTGAATCCCCATTATAAATACAAGCTCATAGCTTTGTTTTAAGTGTGTGAAAGAAGAAATTAAAACACCTACAAGCTGTGAGGGTGTGTTAGTTGTTAGGGAGTCATAAGGATGTGTTACACACCCACGACACTGACCTTAGGGTTATCACTTATATTCATTGAGTGTCAAGCTTGTAACTCTTAGCTTAGAGAGGTTTTCCTAATCTTAGCTTTAAGGCTAACACTTTGTAAAGGAAAACCTCACCTAGTTGGAGAAAACCAAACCAAACTAAACCCTTTCAGAAGAATGTTAGGTTTGTAGTAAGGTGAGGAGAGGCAGCCCAGGGAGTGGCGTGAGTCCAGTTGTAAGTGCACCTTGGCACGTTAAAAACAAGAATCCCAGTAGTGGATTTCCTGTTAAATCAGGCCGTGGACGTAAGAGCTTGAGTCTCTGAACCACGTTAAATTGAGCGTTGTTTATTGTCTAAGCACTTGCTAATTATTTGTAGTGTATGCTCTCTGAGTGTACTTGGAAAGTTTGGAAAGAAGATTAGCCAAGTATTTTAGTCAGGGAGAACCAATCTCACTGACAAGCTTAGGCTAGCACTCGAGAGTTCAGTCTCTCGAGTCACTGCCTTGTTGAGAGCCTGAGCTTTCAAGTCTCATCACTGACTTGATAGCTCTGACTCTCAGCAACGCAGTGACTTGAGTATTTCGTCACTGAACTCAGTCAGGGTGCAAGCTATGCTTCTTAAACGCACTCAAGGAGTTAAGCTCCTCAAGCCACTGTCCTTGCTCAGAGCATGAGCCTCTAAGTCCTCTCACTGACTTGGTAGCTCAGCCTCTGAGCAGAGCAGTGACTTGAGTATTTCTCACCTTGCTGAATTCCCTGAGGATTGAAGGTTTAAAAAAAAATAAAAAAAATTCACCTGAATTCCCATTTTGCCCTTCGAAAACGGGACCATCAGGTGTATACTATATAAAATTATATGATTAAAGCAATCGATGGTTGAAGCGGGAAGCCACTGATATAAAAAAAAAATATACATGTTGTAAATTAATAAACATAACATAATATAAAAAATAATGTATAGGTTAATATTAATTTGCAAGTATCTTCAAAAGCATTTCTTTATATCCTTGGAAAAAAAAGGCATTTTTAATATAATGTATTATTATTATTATTATTATTATTATTATTATTATTATTATTATTATTATTATTATTATTATTATTATTATATAGTTAAAACTGGGAAATCCTTGACTTGTAACAAACCGAAGAATTGAAAAATAACATCCCAAGAATAAAAACATCATTTTCAATTTCAAATGCACAAGGAATGCCATTATCATGATCATTAAATTAATTACAATAAAGTATAAAATTAATATATGCGTGGTAGTGATAAAAAAAACTTCTATAACTTAGTTCACAAAAGTTTTATGATGAACTCAATAATATTTAGTATATATATGAAATGATACTTCATAATTAACATAGAAAGTATTAAACTTTAATAATTTTGAAAAATATATGAAATCAAATATCACTACAAAAAAGACGGAGTTTAGCGACGGAAATTTTGCGACGGCCAAATATCCGTCGCAAATTTCGTGAATTTGCGACGGATTTTGGTAAGCCGTCGAAAAAGATGACACTTTGCGACGACTTCGGAAGACCGTCGCAAAAGTTAGTAATTTGCGACGGAAAAGTCCGTCGCAACAACTAGGGCCCACAGCCTTCGTCTTGAACAGGCTACATTTGCGACGGAAAGGTCGTCGCAAATTTCAACTTTGAGTTTGCGACGGTCATTTCCATCGCAAAACATACCCGTTTAAAGGTGACCGTTCGGGAAGCGACCCGTTTGACTGCTTTGCGACGGAAAAGGTCATCGCAATTTTGAACTTTGTATTTGCGATGAACAAAAGCCGTCGCAAATCTTACATTTATATTCGCGA
The DNA here is from genome assembly GCA_947034835.1 of Ballota nigra. Lineage (NCBI taxonomy): Eukaryota > Viridiplantae > Streptophyta > Magnoliopsida > Lamiales > Lamiaceae > Ballota > Ballota nigra. The sequence continues at coordinate 73,991,342 of OX344729.1, read as the reverse complement.
CCTTTCGGAAAACGGTCCATTGAATGATTTGCGACGGAATGTCCGTCGCAAATCCGAACCGTTTTTACGCGTCTTCTCGGGAAACGGTGCGTTGACTGATTTGCAATGGAAAAGCCATCGCAAATCAGTAAAAACGATGTTGGTTTGGCTTTGACAGGCAAAATTTGCGACGGATAGGCGTCCGTCGCAAATATTTTTACACTTATATAACTCTCCTCACGAAACTGACGGAGAGTGCAAGAAAAAAGAAGAATAGGAGGAAAACGAAAGGAAAAGGAAGGAGAAGTCGGGTTTAGTTGATTGTAGAGCCGTCCGTCCCCACCGAGTTCTCGTTTTGACATTTTCTACAAATAAACCATAAGTTTTCTTCATTTTTACCGTTTAAAATTTAATTTTAAAGCATGTTTAAAGAATTGATTTTAGTTGAATTATTTGAATTATATTAGTAATGAATTGATTTTAGTTTATTTAGTTGATAAAATTTTAATTTAAATCATGTTTAATTTTTGTTAAGTTTAGAATTGAATTAGTTGAATTGTTTGAATTATATTAGAAATGAATTGATTTTAGTTGAATTAGTTGATCGAATTTTAATTTAATTTTAAAGAATGTTTAGAATTTCTTAAGCTTATAATTGAATTAGTTGAATTGTTTGAATTATATTAGAAATGAATTGATTTTAATTGAATTAGCTTAGTTGATCGAATTTTAATTTAATTTTAAAGCATGTTTAGAAATAGTTGAATTAGTTGATCGAATTTAAATTTAAAGCATGTTTAATTTTTGTTAAGTTTAGAATTGAATTAGTTGAATTGTTTGAATTATATTAGAAATGAATTGATTTTAGTTGAATTAATTGAATTATAATTTAATTAGTTGATCGAATTTTAATTTAATTTTAAAGCATGTTTAGAATTTCTTAAGCTTATAATTGAATTAGTTGAAATGTTTGAATTATATTAGAAATGAATTGATTTTAGTTGAATTAGCTTAGTTGATCGAATTTTAATTTAATTTTAAAGCATGTTTAGAAATAGTTGAATTAGTTGATCGAATTTTAATTTAAAGCATGTTTAATTTTTGTTAAGTTTAGAATTGAATTAGTTGAATTGTTTGAATTATATTAGAAATGAATTGATTTTAGTTGAATTAGCTGAATTATAATTTAATTAGTTGATCAAATTTTGATTTAATTTTAAAGCATGTTTAGAATTTCTTAAGCTTATAATTGAATTAGTTGAATTGTTTGAATTATATTAGAAATGAATTGATTTTAGTTGAATTAGCTTAGTTGATCGAATTTTAATTTAATTTTAAAGCATGTTTAGAAATAGTTGAATTAGTTGATCGAATTTTAATTTAAAGCATGTTTAATTTTTGTTAAGTTTAGAATTTAATTAGTTGAATTGTTTGAATTATATTAGAAATGAATTGATTTTAGTTGAATTAGCTAAATTATAATTTAATTAGTTGATTGAATTTTAATTTAATTTTAAAGCATGTTTACAATTTCTTAAGCTTATAATTGAATTAGTTGAATTGTTTGAATTATATTAGAAATGAATTGATTTTAGTTGAATTAGCTTAGTTGATCGAATTTTAATTTAATTTTAAAGCATGTTTAGAAATAGTTGAATTAGTTGATCGAATTTTAATTTAAAGCATGTTTAATTTTTGTTAAGTTTAGAATTGAATTAGTTGAATTGTTTGAATTATATTAGAAATGAATTGATTTTAGTTGAATTAGTTGAATTGTAATTTAATTAGTTGATCGAATTTTAATTTAATTTTAAAGCATGTTTAGAATTTCTTAAGCTTATAATTGAATTAGTTGAATTGTTTGAATTATATTAGAAATAAATTGATTTTAGTTGAATTAGCTTAGTTGATCGAATTATAATTTAATTTTAAAGCATGTTTAGAAATAGTTGAATTAGTTGATCGAATTTTAATTTAAAGCATGTTTAATTTTTGTTAAGTTTAGAATTGAATTAGTTGAATTATTTGAATTATATTAGAAATGAATTGATTTTAGTTGAATTAGTTGAATTGTAATTTAATTAGTTGATCGAATTTTAATTTAATTTTAAAGCATATTTAGAATTTCTTAAGCTTATAATTGAATTAGTTGAATTGTTTGAATTATATTAGAAATGCATTGATTTTAGTTGAATTAGTTGAATTATAATTTAATTAGTTGATCGAATTTTAATTTAATTTTAAAGCATGTTTAGAATTTCTTAAGCTTATAATTGAATTAGTTGAATTGTTTGAATTATAATTTAATTTTAAAGCATGTTTAGAATTTGTTAAATTTAGAATTGATTTTAGTTGAATTAGATTAGTTGATCGAATTTTAATTTAATTTTAAAGCATGTTTAGAAATAGTTGTATTAGTTAAGTTTACAATTGATTTTAGTTGAATTGTTTGAATTATAATTTAATTTTAAAGCATGTTTAGAATTTTTTTCGAATTATGTTATAGATTTTTAAAGCATGTTTAATTTCATTGATTTTAATTTAATATTTCTAATTTTGTTAAAGATGAGCGGACAAGGCAGTGGCAGTGGCAGTCAGCAGTCTCCGAGGGATGAGGAGGCGAGTCGAGGAGGGAGGAGACGATGGGCCTCACTGAGACCCGTGGTTGTAACGCCCCGAATCCAAAACACATAAATATCTCAGATTCGAGGTGCCACTTGTAACTAAAATCCGAACTGTAAAATTTTTTTATATAAAAATGGATAATAAAATCAGAGATGAGTTTTATGCAGCGGAAGAAATGAGTAGAATAAATTTAATAAGTATCTCACGCATATATAGTGTATTTACTAAAATAGTGTGTGTTTTTAAGTAGGTCTATTTCAACAAGTTTATAAGATAACAACTTCCTCGTTTCGTAACACGTACTTCTAGGTCTTTTCAATAATTCAAGGGCCAACTTTTAATCAAATAATTTCATATTAGGATTCTGTATTAATCGGGACACGCACGGAAGATTCGACCATCTGCCTACGCATCATTTCCGGGACTCAGAACAATCAGGTGGGTGATGATCTGTTGATCGATCTGCTTATAATACGTTATGCTGGTATACTCTGAACTCGACTAAATCAATCTAAAACAACTAATCCAACATAAATGTACACCCCATTTATATAACTGCTTGTATTATGTGATATAATTATATATACCTTACATGGATGGTTTATGTTTGTTGATTATATGAACTATGACGATTGCATGAGACAAGGGCATTTTGTGAGCATGAATCTGTTTAAGTACGAATTATGTGAATTCTCCCCACAATTTGAAATGACAGTTTTTATGGGAAAGAGGAAAGCGAGTAATCATTGAGCAGTTTTGTTTGTGGATTGACACGTACGGCCATGAGTGATAATAGATCAGATTCATGGTCGCTGATATTATTTGTGGTGACCATGAGTGATAATAATAAATCAGATTCATGGTCACATGAATGGATGAATTGTTGGTGAGAAATAGTTTGGGGGAGATTTACTATATGTGAAAATTGATTTTGGCAGATTAGGCCGTTATTTGAAAATGGTTTTGGGCTTTGCCCCTTAATGTGAATCAACTTGTGATATTTCAATTATATGATGTGAAACCTGCTATGCCCAATTAATTATTACGTGAACTTGTTACTTCTGTGGTATATGTTATTCATATTTATATGTCAACTGCTTAAATTAATTAATTACTTTATTAATGAGTATAATTTAATATACTTCGGATTTACCAATCCCATGACGTTGCAAATCACTCATACGTGAGAATTCAAATCTCACGCCCCCTTTTTACAACCCTTGCAGATTATGAGTTCGTGGAGCAAGGACAGTAATAGAGACGACACGGAGTTTCCCACTTAAATAAAATAGTATTGTTAAATACTAAGCTTTATATTCACATATATATATATATATATATGTCTGAGGTACTTATTTAAATATTATACTCATTTCTTCCGCTGCATAAAACTCATCTCTGATTTTATTATCCATTTTTATATAAAAAAAATTTATAGTTCAGATTTTTGTTACAAGTGGCACCTCGAATCTGAGATATTTATGTGTTTTGGATTCGGGGCGTTACAGTGGTTCCACCTATTTTCAGATCGAGGTCTCAATCAGAGACCTCTTCACAGCCTGACTCCTCCTCACAGCAGACTGCTGAGGGCGCATCCTCCTCCCGACAACATCCGGTTGTTCAAGCACGGATGACTGTTCAGCCACATGGGTCAACGTAAGTTTTAATATTTTATACTAAATTTTTTTATTAATTAAAACCTAATTATTTTACTACCTTTGAAGTTTTAATTTTACAGTTGGATTCCTGGTCATGAGGCTAGTAATCAGGTTTCCTGGTCCATCCTTGGATGTGGATTCGAGCCCGCCGCTTACAGTTGGGCGCTAGTGTCTGATGCAAAGAAACAGACATACTTCGAGGAGTTTAAGGTATTAATTTAATTTATTAATTCACTGTTTATTAATATCAAATATATAAACAAATATTTACATTTAAATTGTAATTGCAGAATGAATGTGTCTGGGCACCGGAGCACGATGACCAGATGTGGAAGAATTTCGAAAAATATGCGGCCGATAGATACAGAGACGTCCTTTACAGAATAAGGGAGAGGTGGTACAAGGATGGAAAGGCCACCGACATGGGGACTGACAGTGAAAGGCTGCCGATTTGGGACCAATTCCTCTGGTACTGGAATTCTCCTGAATTCAAAGAGAAGTCGGTGAAAAACAAGGCGAATCGGCGTAGTGACCCTGATGGAGAAGGGATGGCGAGACATCGGGCCGGTTCTCGGTCCATTCATGAGCACGGGTTGAGATTTGTAAGTTTTGTCTTTAATTTTATAGTTTTTGAATTTATATTATTTTTTTCCTAATTTTTATAAGTGTTATCGGTTTTTACTATCTTTTTTTCTAATTAGGCGGCAGAGCAAGGACGCGAGCCCTCTCATTTTGAGAGATTGCAGCTCGCCCACCTACTCGTCGAGGAGACTGGGATGTCTACCTACGGCCGTACCACCGAGATCTGACTAGAACCGAATATACCAACTTTTACTAGTCGATTCCCCGCAAGCGTACGGGTTCACTATAGTATAAGTAAGTATAATGACCAAGTATATCGAACCCAAAGGATGAAGTGTATGCAAACAGATCCCTGAAGATCTACGCGTCGTATGTATGTTTTTGGATTTTTTGAAAGAATTAATTTTAAACTAAAAGAAACTAAATAAACTAAAGAACAAGAAAAACGAATTAACTAAGGTTTGTATTCAAATGAGTTATGGTGATGCTCAAGATAGGAATCCCTACGTATACTAACGGTGAAGTTACATAATCAAGATAATCGTGACGCGCAAGAAATAACCTAAGTAAAAGATTGCAAGACGAAAGCTCAAGATTCAAAACCCTAATACTTTATCCTAACAATCGACTTCACTAATCCACTAACGAGTTAATAGATTGTGCTTAATTAACGAGACCCTAATTTAAACTAAGGTGATGCGGTCGTCCTCCTTAAATAAACTGGTAGATTAACTAACCCTTTCTAAACCCTCTCGTTAAGTCTACTAGTTGTTAAAGAGTGATACGGGTCGTCCTCTCTCTAACACTTTTCGAACGAAATTCAAGAGTAAAGTTAAGACTAATTTTAAGAATTCATTAATTAAGAGAATTAAAACCCTAACGTCACTAATTACCCTAATGACGTACCCGCAACCTACTTCTACGAGTTCATCCTACCCTAAGACATGATTTTCACGTAAACAAGAACAATTGAAGAAGTAACGAACATGAACATAACGATTAGCACGAATAAAAGATCAAACATAAACTAGGGTTTAAATAAATACTTGCAAAGAACTGAAATTTAATTAATAAAAACGAAGTTTGAAGTGTTTAACGTAATCGAACTATTGAAAAGAAACTGGGAAACGAAAATAAACTACGAATTCGTGTTAAAACCTCGATTAAACGTAAAGTAAAGCTTGCTCCTCTTCTTCTCTCCAAAAACGAACTCTAAAAGTAATAATCTATCAAGTGGTGAGTGGTAATTCGTAAAAACGTGCTCGGGACGAATATATATAAGCATCGGGCTGAATCGGGAATGTATGGGCCAAAAAATACGCATGCTCGTGCACTAGTGCACGAGCTAATCCCCATCGTGCGCTCCAATTCTTCCAGAGAGCAAAAAGTGCTCGACCACCTTTGCTCGTGCACTAGTGCACGACCTACGACTACTCATGCGCAGTGCACGAGTGCTCGTGCACTAGTGCACGAGTTGCACCTTCTCGAGCGCCTTGCACGAGTGCTCCTTGCTTGTGCACTCCAATGATACTTTTGCTCCCTCGAACTAATATTTTTCGTATTTCTTCGATATCTTCTCATCCAGGCGTCCGTTTGAGTCGATTCAAAGTCCTACGAACTCCTCTTTTCACCCTCTATCTATCTATGAGCATCAAAGAGAAAAATTCATTAGTTTATGAAAATGATACTCAAATGACTCTAAATACTCAACAAAATCAACCAAAACTAGGGCATTTCGAGCGACGAATCATGACAATTTTACGCCTAATCAAGATCCACGTAAGTATTATTTTAATATTAATAGTATTATTTCAATTTTAAAAATTAAAAGTATTATTTTATATTTTGTGTTCAATTTATTTAATTTTTTGTATAATTAATTTGCAGAGAAAGATGCTCGAGGACCTTGCCTCTCAGCCTCAGCCTGAGGAAACGGCAGAGGGGTCGGGGTCGATGCCCTCCACACAGCCTTCTGTTGACGTTCAAAATGAATTGTACTTCAAGAACGTCAAGGCTAAAAAGGGGCGGTTCGCTGGATTGGGCAGCTTCGGAAAGAACTTTTTCCGACCTCGTGGCTCGGGCTCATCCTCCTCTCAGTATTCCATCGACTCTTATCCTAGTGAGGTCGAGAGGAAGCTTGCCACGGTGGTGGAGCAGATGAAGAACATGCAGAGGCAGCAGCGAGAGAATGAAGAGTATGAGAGGCATTAGCGAGAGGCGCACGACCGGTATACAGCCGAGATGGAACGGTATCGGGTCGAGGTGCATGAGTATACAGCCACCATACAGACGTGGTGGCAGATATTCGCCTCTGATTTAGTGCCACGAGCGCAAATGCCTGCGCCAACGATGCCGCCGATCCCGCCGACCCAGCCGTCGATTGTTAACCTGGGCGAGGTGACTTGCAAGCGAATTACACTAACTTCTACTAATCGCTCACCCGTAAGCGGACGGGTTCACTGTAGTAAGAGTAAGTATACTGGCCAAGTATTATTGAACCCACGAGATGGAGTGTATGCGAATAGATCCCTGAAGATCTACGCGTCGTAGTTAATATGAGTGTAATGTTTTTGGATTTTTTGAAGAATTAATTATGAACTAAAATAAACTAATTAAACTAAAGAGCGAACTAAATAATTTAACTAAGGAGTGTTTTCAAATATGAGATGGTGATGCTCAGGATAGGAATCCCTACGTATACTAACGGAGCAGGTACATAATCAGAATAATTGTGACACACAAGAAATAATCTAAGTCTAAGAATGCAAGGTGAAAGCTCAAGATTCTAAACCCTAATACTTTACCCTAACACTCGACTTCACTAATCTACTAACAAGTTAATAGATCATGCTTAATTAATGAGACCCTAATTTAACTAAGGTGATGCGGTCGTCCTCCTTCGCTAAACTGGTAGATGAATTAACCCTTCCTAAACCATCTCGTTAAGTCTACTCGTTGTTAAAGAGTGATACGGTCGTCCTCTCTCTAACACTTTTCGAACGAAATTCAAAGGCAAAGTTAAGATTGATTTTAAGAATTCATTAATCAAGAGAATTAAACCCTAACGTCATAAGTTACCCTAATTACATACCCACAACCTACTTCTACGAGTTCATCCTACCCCAAGCATGCAAGGGTTTTAGCTAGACATAGGTTTAACGTAAACTAAACCAATTAAATAAGTAACGGACATGAACATGATATTTAAGACAGAGAAAAGATTGAACATGACTAGGGTTTTAAGATCTAAAAGAACAAACTTAAATTAATTAAATAAAACGAAGTCTCAACGTATGTAAGAACAAAAATCTAAAGAAACAAAACTAAAAACAAGATCTTAATTCGAATTCGTAATGAAAACCAAAAAAAAAATGTAATTGTAAACTTGCTCGTCTCTTCTCCTCTTTCTCTCTCTCAAAACTCAGTCTCCCAACGTAGTATATTATCAAGTGTGTCTTAAAAACGTGTTCGGAAGGGGTATATATAAGCAACGGGTCGAATCGGGAGTTCATGGGCCAAAATCCGCGTCTGGTCGTGCAGTTACTCGTGCACTAGTGCACGAGTAGTGCGTGGTCGAGCACTCCAAAATCAATAGAACCTCAAAAGTGCTCGAGTAGTCGAGCTCGTGCACTAGTGCACGACTCGATTCAACTCGAGCACCATGCACGACCAACTCGTGCACTCAATGCACGACTCACTTCCGCTCGAGCACTATGCACGAGTAACTCGAGCACAATGTGCTCGAGCTCTTCTAGCTTGTGCACTCCAATGATACTTTTGCTCCCTCGAACTAGTACTTTTCGTATTTCTTCTATATCTTCTCATCCGGGCGTCCGTTTGAGTCGATTCAAAGTCCTACGAACTCCTCTTTTCGCCCTCTATCCATCTATGAGCATCAAAGAGACAAATTCATTAGTGTATGAAAATGATACTCAAATGACTCTAAATACTCACAAAATCAACCAAAACGAGGGCATTTCGAGGGACGAATCATGACAATTTCACGCCTAATCAACCCCCCCAAACTTACCATGTTGCTTGTTCTCAAGCAAAGAAATAATAAGTCAAGTGAAATTATTAGGAATGAGTCAAGGAATCCAATCATGCAAGTATATAGATTCGAGCTTCAAAGATGCATCACAAGTATACTCACTCACCTTCCTTCATCATATTCATGCAACAACAGCAAGAAACACCAAAATCAAACATGGATGTGCACTCAACGATGTGTTTCACTCCCTCTCAGGTGTATAACAATGATCAAGGGACTCACTCAAACAATCAATCACACACATTGGCAGCCATAGGCTTGTAAGTGCTCTTAACTTCGACCATACTCTAGAAATCAATGCCGAATCAAAAAGGACTTTTCTCAAGGTTGTAATGTAGGCTTTTTGGACAGGTGGGAATCAATATGGTAAAGTGACTCAAGTGAATGGAGAATAGAAAATCAGACTTCGGTACTTCGAGATTAGGAACAGACTACTTCAAACATATTCAATCAACACACTTTCAATTCCAATTCTCTCAACACTTCAATTTTTTTTCTTTCTCACTCTTTCACTTTTTTTTTTCAATCACTTCACTTTTTTTTCTTTTTTCGCACAAACACATGAGCTCATTTTTTCTTTTGCTCATTCTCAAATTTTTTTTCTCTTTTTCCCACATCTCATAACTTCATCACACCTTCTTCTCATACTCACTCAACAAACAATATTTTCCTTTTTCAACTCAATTCACTCCCTTCACATTCACACTTTCCTATTCTCCACTCAAATTGGGACAAAAAGGCTTAGGAAATGGAATAGTGTTCATATGTGCTAGCAAATAAAATAGGCTTTAGGCTCAAAGGGGCTAACAAGGGATTCAATGTCATAGGTAAGGAAAGTTTTGGCTAAGTGACTCAATCAAATCAAAGATGGCCTAAGATCCTATTCGGCATATCAAACTAGACACAATCAAGAAGCAAGAGCACACACAAGTTCTAGCATCCTCTAAGGTGACGATCACCCTAATTCAACAACACCCTAATAACATAATAAGACACTAAAAACAAATGAAAGAAAATAGAAATGGGTTGCCTCACATTCAGCGCTATTTTTAAGGTCCTCATGCCGGATCAAGCTCAAAGGAGCTTATGGGACATCATACTCAAATTTACCTCCCTTACTCTCATAAGAGTGGTGGTTGCATTCCTTTCCTTGATGCCCTTCCATCATGAACTATTTTGTGTTCTTCTCATCCCCAAGTGTTATGGGTCTCAACTCCTTCTCACCTTTATCTGGAGGCGTCTTACCAAACAAGTTCTTGAATTTGGATTTTTTCTTCTTAACTCCTCCTTTTCCTTCCAACTAGATCACGTCCACATTTTTCACCTCTTCATCTTTCAATTTCTCCTCTTTATCCCTATCAACATAATCAAGAACATAATGCTCATGGGTTAAATTATCAAGTGAAGGATTAACGAAATCATGAACATGAGAGAGTTTAGAAGATGTGTCTTCAACACGAGGATCAATTGCATCCATGCAATACAAACTCTCTTCCTCCTTCGGGTGCTTCATGACTTCATATAGGGAATCTTCACTTCTTGATCATCAACCTTCAATGTAATCTTCCCATTTGCCACGTCTAGCACCATCCCCGCCGTAGCTAAGAACGGTCCTCCCAAAATTAGAGGCACTCGCTCATCTTCCTCCATCTCTAGGACTACAAAATCGGCTGGAAAAATGCGATCTCCAACTCTCACGAGGACGTCTTCAACCACACCTTGAGGTCGAGTAATAGACCGGTCGGCTAGTTGAAGCGTCATCATTGTCGGCTGAAGTTCACCACCTTCCAACTTCTTGAAAAGCGACAAGGGCATAAGATTGATGCTCGCCCCTAAATCACATAGCGCTCCTTTCTTGATCCTGTTCCCAATATCACATAAGATCATGAAGCTCTCGGGATCCTTCAACTTTGGAGGAAGCGCCTTGTGCACTAATGCACTCACCTCATGGTTCAACTGCACCAACTTCGGCTCATCCACTCGCCGTCTTTGCGCGATCAAGTCCTTCAGAAACTTTGCATAGTTGGGCATCTGTTCCAAAGCATCATAAAAAGGAATGTTAATATGCAATTGTTTAAAAACATCAAGAAATTTTGCAAATTTTTCATTAAGCTTCTTTTTCATGAAGCGTTGTGGATATGGGACGGGTATCATAGATTTGGGTACCCCCCATTCATCTCTTTCTGTTTCTTTCACTTTATTCCTTGCTTCCTTTGCCTTCTTCCACTTTGGAATTCTCTCAACCTTCTCAATGCCTTTGTCCTTCTGGAACTTATCCATTTCTTTACTTCTCTGAATGCCTTCATCCTCAACCCCTTTCTCAACTTCTTTCTCCTCAGTCTCATCTCCATCCCCTTTAGGCTCAATCTGTAACGCCCCAAACCCAATATATATTAATTATATCGAATTCGAAGTGTTATTGTGATCAAAAGTCCGAACTATATAATTTTTGAAGGAATATAACGGAAATGAGAGATGATGAGTTTTTATGCAGCGGAAGAAAATGAATAGAATAATATTAGTAAGTATCTCTCACATATATATGTGTACATAAAACATAATATCAATAGTAATGTTTTATTTAAGTGGGGAACTCCGTGTCGTCTCTATTACTGTCCTTGCTCCACGAAATCATAATCTGCAAGGAGTTAGGAAAATGGGGCGTGAGAATTGAATTCTCACATATGGGTGATTTGCAACATCATGGGATTGGTAAATCCGAAATATATTAAGTTATACTCATTAATAAAGTGTTTATTTTATTCAATTTACATAATAATAAGATTACAATATTTCATAGAAGGAAACAGTTCATATAATGATTCATCGGCATTTAAGCATATTTCACATGGTATAATTGAAATAACACAAGTTGGTTCACATTAGGGCAAAGCCCAAAGTCATATCACATATTATCACAAACTGACAAACCATAAACGTACAATCATTCCACTTCCAACAAAGTTACTCTTTTCAACTCCAACAAATCAACAAAGTTACTCTTTTCAACTCCAACAAAACTTACTTCATCCAACCACACAGGCTCACATCATCCAACCTTAAAACATCCCTCAAAATAAGCAAGTATCAATGGCCTTCTTCCCAGTGCGTCAAACGACAGCTGACCGGGGACCAGATCTACTTGATCAACAACCTTGATTCTGAGGGCGTCCCCGACAGCAGCCCCGGAGGTCGGATTTAAAACTCGATCCCGACTCCGTACATACTGACTCTCCACAAAACTGACTCAATAAACTTTACAAAGAAAAGTACTTGACTGATAACCGAACTGATTCATGCTCACGTAAGTTGTTTACTCATGCAGTGATGATCAATTCACAAAACAGCAGGCTAATATATAACATATATAGTTATATCACATAATCCAAACAATTATATAGATAGGTGTTACATTTATGTTGGATTAGATATTTTTGATTTGATTTAATCGAGTTCAGGAAATACCGGCACGACGTTATTATTAGCAGATCAATCAACGGATCATCACCCACCTAATTGTTTCGAGTCCCGAGAATGATGTGTAGGCAGAGGGTCGAGTCCTCGGTGCGTGTCCCGAAAAGTACAGAATCCTAATAAGGAGTATTCCGATTAAAAGATTGACTTTTGAATTATTAGGAAAAACTTGAGAGTTTGAGGTACGAGAATCGAGGAGAGTTGTGGTCTTATAAATTCAAAAATGACTTGCTTAAGGGTCACACCCTATTTTGGTAAGTACACTACTTCTAAAAAGGTGAGTGTATTTACTAGTATACTTGTGGTATGACTATCTCGATTACTACAAAAACAATCTTTTGATACGTACACCCCTTTTTAAGAGGAGGTGTATTAGGGGGGTGTATTTACTAAAAGCACTAGTGTATTAGGGGGAGTGTATTTACAGAAAGCAGTGGTGTAACAGGGGGGGTGTATTTACTGAAAGCAGGGGTGTAACATGACGGTGTATTTACTGATTTCTGTGGTGTAACAGGGGGTGTATTTACTGAATTTAGGGATGTCTTTAATAAAGGCCCTTTAAGGAAGAAAAAATATAATTATTAACCTTGGAAAAATACTTAAAAGAATAGGAATTTACTTAGAAAAATATTAATAAAATTAAAGAAAAGGTTTTTCTTTCTTAAGGATTATATTTCTCATTTTAAAAGAAAACTTGAAAATAATTAATCATACTTTATAAATAAAAATCCTTTATTAAAACTTATTAATAAACTTAGACTTTCTAAGAAGTTTATAAAAAGTATTTTTCTTTTCTAACTTTAGTAATACTTCTAAAATTGATTTGTAAAACTTCTAAAACAACGGATTATATTAATTTTCCCAAAAATACTCTTTTTCATTTGTTTACTTAGTTGGATATTAAACGACTTATCTTTTCGTTTCTAGTTTTCTAACAATCGCACAAGGGGAAGACGAGTTTCCCTTTGTCTCCAAAAACTCAACTAATACTAAAACAAACTAATTTCATCACCATTCAGCTAATTCAACAATATTAGACAACTAAATACAATAATACCTAACTACAAACCAACCATACTAAACCCACCAAACTAACAATACTAAATACCAAAATCAATAATACTAACCAATTAAACTAATAACACTAAACAACTAATTCAACAATAACAATCCAAAGGTACTACACAACAAAGAATACTATACTTCTATATAACTAATACGAAACCGTTAAAACAGTAATACTAAACTATATCCACTGCTCGAAAACTTATTCCCAAACCAGAATTTACAAGAGGAAAAATAGGGAGAAAACTAGAAATCTTACGAGTCCAAACCGAGCAGCCTAACGGCGTAGTTCGGTGACTCGTCGGGTAAAATCGAGCAGCGTAACGGCGTGATTTTGAATTTTCCAAAATCAAAACGGGCAGCAGTTCGACTGGGCTTCATCGGAAAGGGCGAAGGATCGATTAAAAGTGAAAGGAAATGAAATTTGTGAGATTAAATTGAAAGGAGTGTTTAAATTGAAACGAATCAAAACGAACAAGATTCGAGACTCACTCAAACATTGAGGCGGACGGCGGCGGCGTTCCGAATCGAAGAACAGCGGCGGCTGGCTTTAATCGAGAGGGAGGACAGAGGCGCAACGGGCTGGAGCACGGCGGTGAGCGGCGGTGCTCGGAGTTGAGGCCACGGCGGCGTGGTGCGCGGCTGAAAGGAGAGGCGGCGGCTTTGGCCGCTGGGCGAAGAGCGACGGCTCTGTGCAAAGGGGAAGGGGAAGGGGCGGCGCTCGGCGGTGCGATGAGCGCGGCGGCGGCGTCGCTTCGCGGCGGCGCTGGAGGGAGGCCGAAGGCGTCGCGGCTGGGCGGAGCGGTGGCCGTCGAAGCGGCGGCGCTGATGAAGGGGCGGTGCGACGCGGCTGCGTCGAGTGGGCGACGGCGGCGCCTCGATCGGAGACAGCAGCAGTGGTGCTCGGGCGGAAAAGGAGGAGGCGGGCGTGACGGTCGTGAGGAAGGAGGAAGAAGAAAAGAAGAAGGAGGAAGGAAAAATACGCGTTTTCTTTTGGTAGGAAGAGAGAGAGAAAAGGAAATTTGAGAAACTGATTTGGAATTCTTATCATCTACGGCAATTGCTTGATATGGGTAGATTATTTAATTAAACAATTAAATTAAAAAGGAGGATAAAAATATGTGGGTGGAAATTAATCTTTCAATTAATTTAATTCAAAAAGGAAAGTAATTTATGTGGCCAGAAATTAATCCCCTTTAATTCAGATATTTTCGTTCCCACTTGATACGGTTCAGGGATCGTTTGGTTCACGAGTTTAATCCCGATTTGAGAATTAATACAGTTTTGAGATTCGAATAATATTTTATTGTATTTTAATTATTCTCAATAAATTATACGGATCGAAATCCTTAATTTAATTTGAGTATTTAATTTCTCGTAGTCCTTTACTCGTTTGAAAGATTCGATTCTTTCTACGAATTTAGGAATTTGTAAAAGGGTATATATATTTAAATTACACAAAAGCACACAAAATAATAAAATAAAAAGAAACAAAGATAAGAAAATAAAAATAAGTGTTCTAGGAAAATAAAAGGTATAAAACGGGACGGGGTATTACATCCTCACCCCCTTAACAGAATTTCGCCCCCGAAATTCAGCTTTTAGGTATTGCTTAGGTATTGAGGGTATTTGGTTAGGACTTCATCCTCTATTTCCCAAATTGTTTCTTCTTTCTCGTGTCGGTTCCACTGGACTAGAACTAATGGTATCTCTTGATTCCTTAATAAGTGTAACTTCCTTCCTAGGATAGTAACTGGAACTTCTTCATAAGTCAGGTCACAGTTTAAACCTAAATCTATACGACTAATAACAGGGTTTGAATCGCTTATGTACTTTCTGAGTGTAGATATGTGGAACACATCATGCACTCGTGATAACTCTGGTGGTAGTGCTAAGCGATAAGCCACATCCCCGATTCCATTCAGGATGTCAAATGGCCCATTGTATCGCGACTTTAGCTTACCTCTTTTACCAAAACGGATTTGACCTTTCATTGGTGCCACTCGGAGAAATACTTTATCGCCAATGTCGAATTGTAAATCTCTTCTCCTAGCGTCCGTATATGACTTCTGACGGTCTTGAGCCGCTTTGATTCTTCCTTTAATCTTTGCGACTATCTCAACCGATCTTTCAACTAGTTCGGGTTTGAGAATCTTTCGAATTCCGACTTCATCCCAACAAACTGGTGATCTACACCTTTTTCCGTAACGTGTTTTGTACGGTGCCGTTTGTATTGTCGCCTGATAACTGTTGTTATATGTGAACTCTACAAATGGCAGGTGGCTCTTCCAACTTCCTGCAAGATCTAGAGCGCAAGCTCTCAGTATACCTTCGAGTGTCTGGATAGTTCTTTCCGATTACCCATCAGTCTGCGGGTGGTATGCGGTGCTGAACTTCAATTCAGTACCTAAGGCTCATTGCAGACTTCCCCAGAACTTAGAGGTAAAACGGGATCTCTATCGGACACTATCGAGACTGGTACACCGTGCAGTCTGATTATCTCGGCTATGTATAGTTGGGCGAGCTTGTCCAACGTATACGTCATTCTAACAGGGATAGAGTGGGCAGTTTTCGTAAGTCTGTCTACGATAAGCCAAATGGCATCGTGATTTTTCACCGTTTCTGAAAATCCGGTGACAAAATCCATAGTGATGTTCTCCCATTTCCACTCTAGCATCTCCAGAGGATGCAACAACCCTAGAGGTCATTGGTGATCTGCACAATACTGCGTGGAAAATTCTAGGTTTAGGATGAACTGATACTATATCTTACTCCACTCAAAGAAAGTTTTGTCTTACTACTTACTCTAAAACTTCTGGTCCAAAAAGAGTGGTTTAGTGGAGAGGTTTGGTTTTTGAAAGCTTTCTCATTAGTTAAACCCAAAATAACTTCTCGGTTTTCTTGGTCGACTAAGTTTGTTGTCACTCTACCTGATTTAAGACTTAGAAGGTTTTCTAATCCTCAAGCATGCAAACTTTTCTTCCTACATAGTTGCAAATTTTCCTCTACTTCGAAGTCCACTATGTATCCCATAGATAAAAATCAATTGTCCTTTCTTTTTCAACTAAAGTATTCCCATAACATATAAATGTTAATTCTTAACACATAAGACTTAAGGTTACATCTAGCTTACTCATTCCACAAAAGGCTCTACTTAAGCTTAAAATCTTACGTTATCCCAAAAGAAAGTAACTATGCCCATGTTTCATATTCCTTCTTATGCATAAAACTAGTTCGTTTTCAATAACGTCTAACTACTCAACTCAAGAACGTGCAGTTCAGTTTCCAGTTGATGTTCATCCAAGTCTATCTCCAATCAATTTACTCGGCTTTAGGTTCTCATTGTATTCCTCAAAAGTTCACTTTCACTTAAGGTCTATTTTTCTATACTCTATATCCTCAAGTTTTCTTAAATTCTTAGACACAAGGGAGTGAGATGCTCTAGTACTAATCGATACATAAGCAGTTGATCCAATATTCACACTTGCTGAATTTGGAATAAAACTTCTCTCATCTCATTGTCTTTAAGACTGCCTTGAGATGTTCTTCGTGTTGCTCTTTGTCCTTAGAGTACACAAGAATGTCGTCGATGAAGACGATGACGAATTGATCCAGGTACGGATGAAACACTCTATTCATCATATCCATGAAAATTATCGGAGCGTTTGTTACTCTGAAAGGCATCATGGTGAACTCGTAATGTCCATACCGAGTCCGGAATACTTTCTTCGGGATATTCTCGCTCTTGACCTTTAGCTGGTGGTAACCAGACATTAGATCGATCTTTGAGAATACCGTAGCATTCTTCAACTGGTCGAACAAGTCTTCTATCCTCGGAAGAGGATATTTGTTCTTAGTGGTCAGTTGATTGAGACCTCGATAATCTATGCACATACGGAAAGTTTCATCTTTCTTCTTTACAAACAACAGGGGTGCTCCCCATGGTGATGCACTAGGCCTGATGAACTTCTTTTCAAGCAAGCATTGCAGTTGTTCCTTCAGTTCTTCCAATTCCTTTGGCGTCATTTGATAGTGTACTTTAGATACTGGTGCTGCCCCAGGTATCAAGTCAATGGAGAACTCTATCTGACGATCAGAAGGTAACCCGATTAATTCCTCGGGAAACACGTCAAGATATCCATCCACAATTGGCACCTTGATGCGCAACTTGTCGTCTTTCTCTCCTGCTGAGATGTGGACGAGGTAAGCTTGGCATTTTTCCTTTCGTAATATTACTGCAGCTTAGATTGCTGATATTACTCGGGTTTCCTTCTTGGTCTTAATTTCACGAAATGTGAAGCGTTGACCATTACGAGTTTCGAGGTCGATCTCACGCTCTGTGCATTTTATTATCGCTTCGTCCTTTGTTAACTAGTCAAAGCCTAGGATTATACCAAAGATTTTCATCTTAAGGACGAGAAGATCCGACTCTACTAAGTGATCGCTTAGCGTTAGGGGTAAACCTCAAATTCGGTCCTTAATTTCCATAGTAGTTCCAGACATTTCTTAGCGCGGCCTGCTGAGGTGGCTTAGGTTCAGCCTGAGAAGGTGAGTTCTGTCCTATAGAATTCACTGATACAGGAATGGGGTTAACGCGGGGTCGTCCACGTCTACATCCTGGTGTCATTCTAAAGTTGGTTTTAATCGGAAAAGAATAATATTTTTACGATATGTATAGGTGTGAGAAAATTATAAAAACAAAATCGGACTAACCAAAATTAACACACAACGTTCACTGAAACACGTGTGGTACGTAATTCACCAGCTGCGCATTGGGGCCCCAATGGTACAGTGCTCACATTCGCACAGTATTCTAGGAACTAGTAATGTGTCATTAAGTGCTAATCAGATAAAATATGACATTTAATATATAAAGCAAGTAAAACACATTGACAAGTAGTGAGCACATAATAAGTATATATATATCTAAAAAGTTTTGGTTCTACGGAGTCAGTCTCCTTACATTCCATCATAGAATACAAAAGGCTTCTAAGTAATAATTCTAACGCATCGTATCCTTGCATCAGTACAGACCACAAGTTACAAAAGGAGCAGGTTGGAGCTACGCTGCTACGGTCTGAGTAAAACGGTCATACGTCTGACTACTACTATATGTCAGGAAAGGGTGGCACATCTAGGGTGTATGTATTTATGACTACAACAAAAAGGATAACTGCTTAAAAGGATTTGATCACTCTGGCTGATCACTACTATCATACGGAAATACCCATCGCCGACTTCTTTCTAGGTATGACTCCAAGTGAATGTGGGGCCTTTGTACTGGGTCTTCTATTCTCGTCCGTTCGAGTAGTCTTACTGCGATAGGATGGAGAACAACTCAGTAACCTTTCTGGCAAAACGAATCACGGCTGTCAGATATGTCTCGTCTGGGGATATTGGAGTGGCTCTTGCCTTTGCACGTAGTCTCGTGAACTGGGTTATAAACACACTGATAGAATTCTAAGGTTAGCTAAGTGTCTTCTAATTATCGGGATATAACTATCTTAGGTGGATTCTTATATGGAAAGGAAATTCCTAGTCAGAATTTTAGTTATTTAGAAACATTATTTAAACAATTAAGGCACATAGTTCAAATAATCATATAACATCATGTATGAAGTTTATAAATTTACACAAATATATTTATTTCTATCTTTCACTAATTATCTGCATTTCAATAGTATTATAAACGACATTTCGGGGTTCTTTCTACACCTCGTAGGTGTTGTTTCGAGTTCGCGATCTTTTGATTAGAGTTTTGTTATGAAAGTCAAGTTGTCGTAATATCACAAACTTTAAGGCAATAAAATAAGAACATACCTTCGAGGAGCTTCTGACGGTAATAGGAGACACATTTCCCTTCAAGTGATTTAATTAGTGATCTATACTTATATGATAAGAAAATATTAATTAAAGAAAAAGAATTTTGGATTGATGAAAACAATGATTTGGGTTTTGGTCCGAAAGTTTTGAACATAAGCTCTGATACCACCTGTAACGCCCCGAACCCAATATATATTAATTATATCGAATTCGAAGTGTTATTGTGATCAAAAGTCCGAACTATAAAATTTTTGAAGGAATATAACGGAAATGAGAGATGATGAGTTTTTATGCAGCGGAAGAAAATGAATAGAATAATATTAGTAAGTATCTCTCACATATATATGTGTACATAAAACATAATATCAATAGTAATGTTTTATTTAAGTGGGGAACTCCGTGTCGTCTCTATTACTGTCCTTGCTCCACGAAATCATAATCTGCAAGGAGTTAGGAAAATGGGGCGTGAGAATTGAATTCTCACATATGGGTGATTTGCAACATCATGGGATTGGTAAATCCGAAATATATTAAGTTATACTCATTAATAAAGTGTTTATTTTATTTAATCAATTTACATAATAATAAGATTACAATATTTCATAGAAGGAAACAGTTCATATAATGATTCATCGGCATTTAAGCATATTTCACATGGTATAATTGAAATAACACAAGTTGGTTCACATTAGGGCAAAGCCCAAAGTCATATCACATATTATCACAAACTGACAAACCATAAACGTACAATCATTCCACTTCCAACAAAGTTACTCTTTTCAACTCCAACAAATCAACAAAGTTACTCTTTTCAACTCCAACAAAACTTACTTCATCCAACCACACAGGCTCACATCATCCAACCTTATAACATCCCTCAAAATAAGCAAGTATCAATGGCCTTCTTCCCAGTGCGTCAAACGACAGCTGACCGGGGACCAGATCTACTTGATCAACAACCTTGATTCCGAGGGCGTCCCCGACAGCAGCCCCGGAGGTCGGATTTAAAACTCGATCCCGACTCCGTACATACTGACTCTCCACAAAACTGACTCAATAAACTTTACAAAGAAAAGTACTTGACTGATAACCGAACTGATTCATGCTCACGTAAGTTGTTTACTCATGCAGTGATGATCAATTCACAAAACAACAGGCTAATATATAACATATATAGTTATATCACATAATCCAAACAATTATATAGATAGGTGTTACATTTATGTTGGATTAGATATTTTTGATTTGATTTAATCGAGTTCAGGAAATACCGGCACGACGTTATTATTAGCAGATCAATCAACGGATCATCACCCACCTGATTGTTTCGAGTCCCGAGAATGATGTGTAGGCAGAGGGTCGAGTCCTCGGTGCGTGTCCCGAAAAGTACAGAATCCTAATAAGGAGTATTCCGATTAAAAGATTGACTTTTGAATTATTAGGAAAAACTTGAGAGTTTGAGGTACGAGAATCGAGGAGAGTTGTGGTCTTATAAATTCAAAAATGACTTGCTTAAGGGTCACACCCTATTTTGGTAAGTACACTACTTCTAAAAAGGTGAGTGTATTTACTAGTATACTTGTGGTATGACTATCTCGATTACTACAAAAACAATCTTTTGATACGTACACCCCTTTTTAAGAGGAGGTGTATTAGGGGGGTGTATTTACTAAAAGCACTAGTGTATTAGGGGGAGTGTATTTACAGAAAGCAGTGGTGTAACAGGGGGGGTGTATTTACTGAAAGCAGGGGTGTAACATGACGGTGTATTTACTGATTTCTGTGGTGTAACAGGGGGTGTATTTACTGAATTTAGGGATGTCTTTAATAAAGGCCCTTTAAGGAAGAAAAAATATAATTATTAACCTTGGAAAAATACTTAAAAGAATAGGAATTTACTTAGAAAAATATTAATAAAATTAAAGAAAAGGTTTTTCTTTCTTAAGGATTATATTTCTCATTTTAAAAGAAAACTTGAAAATAATTAATCATACTTTATAAATAAAAATCCTTTATTAAAACTTATTAATAAACTTAGACTTTCTAAGAAGTTTATAAAAAGTATTTTTCTTTTCTAACTTTAGTAATACTTCTAAAATTGATTTGTAAAACTTCTAAAACAACGGATTATATTAATTTTCCCAAAAATACTCTTTTTCATTTGTTTACTTAGTTGGATATTAAACGACTTATCTTTTCGTTTCTAGTTTTCTAACAATCGCACAAGGGGAAGACGAGTTTCCCTTTGTCTCCAAAAACTCAACTAATACTAAAACAAACTAATTTCATCACCATTCAGCTAATTCAACAATATTAGACAACTAAATACAATAATACCTAACTACAAACCAACCATACTAAACCCACCAAACTAACAATACTAAATACCAAAATCAATAATACTAACCAATTAAACTAATAACACTAAACAACTAATTCAACAATAACAATCCAAAGGTACTACACAACAAAGAATACTATACTTCTATATAACTAATACGAAACCGTTAAAACAGTAATACTAAACTATATCCACTGCTCGAAAACTTATTCCCAAACCAGAATTTACAAGAGGAAAAATAGGGAGAAAACTAGAAATCTTACGAGTCCAAACCGAGCAGCCTAACGGCGTAGTTCGGTGACTCGTCGGGTAAAATCGAGCAGCGTAACGGCGTGATTTTGAATTTTCCAAAATCAAAACGGGCAGCAGTTCGACTGGGCTTCATCGGAAAGGGCGAAGGATCGATTAAAAGCGAAAGGAAATGAAATTTGTGAGATTAAATTGAAAGGAGTGTTTAAATTGAAACGAATCGAAACGAACAAGATTCGAGACTCACTCAAACATTGAGGCGGACGGCGGCGGCGTTCCGAATCGAAGAACAGCGGCGGCTGGCTTTAATCGAGAGGGAGGACAGAGGCGCGACGGGCTGGAGCACGGCGGTGAGCGGCGGTGCTCGGAGTTGAGGCCACGGCGGCGTGGTGCGCGGCTGAAAGGAGAGGCGGCGGCTTTGGCCGCTGGGCGAAGAGCGACGGCTCTGTGCGAAGGGGAAGGGGCGGCGCTCGGCGGTGCGATTAGCGCGGCGGCGGCGTCGCTTCGCGGCGACGCTGGAGGGAGGCCGAAGGCGTCGCGGCTGGGCGGAGCGGTGGCCGTCGAAGTGGCGGCGCTGATGAAGGGGCGGTGCAACGCGGCTGCGTCGAGTGGGCGACGGCGGCGGCTCGATCGGAGACAGCAGCAGTGGTGCTCGGGCGGAAAAGGAGGAGGCGGGCGTGACGGTCGTGAGGAAGGAGGAAGAAGAAAAGAAGAAGGAGGAAGGAAAAATACGCGTTTTCTTTTGGTAGGAAGAGAGAGAGAAAAGGAAATTTGAGAAACTGATTTGGAATTCTTATCATCTACGGCAATTGCTTGATATGGGTAGATTATTTAATTAAACAATTAAATTAAAAAGGAGGATAAAAATATGTGGGTGGAAATTAATCTTTCAATTAATTTAATTAAAAAAGGAAAGTAATTTATGTGGCCAGAAATTAATCCCCTTTAATTCAGATATTTTCGTTCCCACTTGATACGGTTCAGGGATCGTTTGGTTCACGAGTTTAATCCCGATTTGAGAATTAATACAGTTTTGAGATTCGAATAATATTTTATTGTATTTTAATTATTCTCAATAAATTATACGGATCGAAATCCTTAATTTAATTTGAGTATTTAATTTCTCGTAGTCCTTTACTCGTTTGAAAGATTCGATTCTTTCTACGAATTTAGGAATTTGTAAAAGGGTATATATATTTAAATTACACAAAAGCACACAAAATAATAAAATAAAAAGAAACAAAGATAAGAAAATTAAAATAAGGGTTCTAGGAAAATAAAAGGTATAAAACGGGACGGGGTATTACACAATCTCTTCTTGGGGCATCTCAGAATTAGCAGACATCTGGGGACCTTCATAATTGGTTCCACTTCTTAACTGGATCGCCTTGCAATGCTCTTTCGGGTTCCCCTCCGGCATGGAAGGATATTTTCCCGGCTCTCTATTCAACGACTTTGCAATCTGGCTCATCTGGAACTCTATAGAAGTGAACCTTCGATTGTTCTCTTGTTGAGTTCTAGTCCACTCAACGTTCATCTTTTGGAGCTCTTGATCACGTTGATCACCCTTTTTATGCAACTCTTTCACATCGTACTCCAAGGATAACAATCTCTTACTTCCTTCCTCCACCTTCTGAAGGATAGCTTTCAACATCTCCTCAGTCGAGGAACCGCCTTCACCACCAGGAGGCTTTGAACCCGGGTCAACACCCGGAGGAACTGTAATACCCGCCTTCGGATTAGCATAGAAAAAATTCTAATTCTTCCTCCATGTGTTTTGAGGAGGCTGCTGGCCTCCTTGATACCCAAGTGTGTTCCTCCATTGATTTTGAGGAGGCTGTGGACCTGGAAGTACAAATGGTTGGCCATAAGAGGGCCTCCCAAATTGATTACCTCCTTGGTAGCCATTCTGATTGTAATAAAGACCTCCCATATAATTGGTTATCTCTTGCTGACTCGTGGGTTGGTCCACTTTCTCATTCTCTGCTACATTCCCTCCAACCAAGTTCCTCCCCAACTCAAGATTGTTAATCTTCTCCATCATGGCCATCAACAGTCTTCTCGTTCCTTCACTCTCCTCAACCTGATGAACTCTCTGAAAATCTGGATCTCCATTCCAAGCCCCGGTATTCGTGACAATGTTGTCAACGATCTCTCTACACCTCTCTATGCCTTGATTCAAGAATGCTCCGCTAGCACAGGCGTCTAGATGGTCTTGCCCCGCCTTGTTGGCACCACTGTAGAAGAATGCCATAATATCCCCCTCATTGTACCCGTGCTGCGGGCACTCAATCAACATGTTTGAGTATCTCTCCCACGCTTGGCGTAAATCCTCTCCTGACTTCTGGCGGAAAGAAGATATCTCAATTCTAGCCTTGATCATCCTAGATGGAGGGTAGAATCGCTCGAGGAACAGACGCTCGAGCTCGGCTCAAGTAGTAATACCTCCCCGTGGGAGCGTATTATCGTACCACTCCTTAGCTATTCCCTTCAGTGAGAATGGGAACAGCCTAAGCCTCTTGGCATCTTCAGATATGCCATTGTAATTGAAGGTGGAGGCTATCATCAGAAAACTTCTTAAATGTGTGTGAGGATTCTCCTTCCCTATCACCCCCTTGAACTGATTCTCGGTAAGCAGCTTTAGAATTTTCCGGGGAAATCGAGAAGTTATTTGCCTCTACTGGAGGCAATACCACTACATCATAGTACCTCTGCGGTTGCGCTGCAAACCTTCCCCGAATAGCCATATGTTGATCTACGTTCTGAGGAACGTGTTGAGGATTAGCAGCAGGTACAGGTGCTTGTTGGGGTGGTGGTTGGTAAACAGGTGGTTGCTTGTAAACTGGAAGTGGATGGTACGGGTATGGTGGATAAGGGTATGGTGGGTATGGGTATGGTTGGTATACTGGGTTGTTGAAAGGGTTATTTGGGTTTTGTGGGTACGCAGGGTTGTTCTGAGGGTTTTGAACAATGTTGTGAGCTGGATTGTTTGCGTTTTGTGTATTCGGGTTTAGGCTCTGGCTATGCCCTAACGCAACTTGATTCTGGCTATCACTAACTCCAGTGCCTTCAACTCGGCCCAATTCCTGGTTGAACTCATTCGCAGCATCATCCAACTCATTAGAGATGTCCATTGGTTCTTTCCCTAAGTCGGCAGCGTTCATCCTCCTCGAGAAAGCTCGGTTCCTTCTAGCTATTGTCTCAGGGTCCAACGGTATTCTCTCTTCGCTCGTATTGCCTTGTGAGCGTGTTTTCATATACCTGACACACTAGCAGAAAGATCAAAATGCAACTACTGAATAAATAAAAATAAAAATAAAGACAGAAAATAATCACTCACTACTAACTACTAAGCTATCGACAAGTCCTATTCATAAAGCATACAACGCCATCACCGACAACGGCGCCATTGACTTGCAAGAAAATTACACTAACTTCTACTAATCGCTCACCCGCAAGCGGACGGGTTCACTGTAGTAAGAGTAAGTATACTGGCCAAGTATTATCGAACCCACGAGATGGAGTGTATGCGAACAGATCCCTGAAGATCTACGCGTCGTAGTTAATATGAGTGTAATGTTTTTGGATTTTTTGAAGAATTAATTATGAACTAAAATAAACTAATTAAACTAAAGAGCGAACTAAATAATTTAACTAAGGAGTGTTTTCAAATATGAGATGGTGATGCTCAGGATAGGAATCCATACGTATACTAACGGAGTAGGTACATAATCAGAATAACTGTGACACACAAGAAATAATCTAAGTCTAAGAATGCAAGTGAAAGCTCAAGATTCTAAACCCTAATACTTTACCCTAACACTCGACTTCACTAATCTACTAACAAGTTAATAGATCGTGCTTAATTAATGAGACCCTAATTTAACTAAGGTGATGCGGTCGTCCTCCTTCGCTAAACTGGTACATGAATTAACCCTTCCTAAACCATCTCGTTAAGTCTACTCGTTGTTAAAGAGTGATACGGTCGTCCTCTCTCTAACACTTTTTGAACGAAATTCAAAGGCAAAGTTAAGATTGATTTTAAGAATTCATTAATCAAGAGAATTAAAACCTAACATCACAAGTTACCCTAATTACATACCCACAACCTACTTCTACGAGTTCATCCTACCCCAAGCATGCAAGGGTTTTAGCTAGACATAGGTTTAACGTAAACTAAAGCAATTAAATAAGTAACGGACATGAACATGATATTTAAGACAAAGAAAAGATTGAACATGAACTAGGGTTTTAAGATCTAAAAGAACAAACTTAAATTAATTAAACAAAACGAAGTCTCAACGTATGTAAGAACAAAAATCTAAAGAAACGAAACTAAAAACAAGATCGTAATTCGAATTCGTAATGAAAAAAAAAACGTAATTGTAAACTTGCTCGTCTCTTCTCCTCTTTTTCTCTCTCAAAACTCAGTCTCCCAACGTAGTATATTATCAAGTGTGTCTTAAAAACGTGTTCGGAAGGGATATATATAAGCAACAGGTCGAATCGGAAGTTCATACGCCAAAATCCACATCTGGTCGTGCAGTTACTCGTGCACTAGTGCACGAGTAGTGCGTGGTCGAGCACTCCAAAATCAACAGAACCTCAAAAGTGCTCGAGTAGTCGAGCTCGTGCACTAGTGCACGACTCGATTCAACTCGAGCACCATGCACGACCAACTCGTGCACTCAATGCACGACTCACTTCCACTCGAGCACTATGCACGAGTAACTCGAGAACAATGTGCTCGAGCTCTTCTAGCTTGTGCACTCCAATGATACTTTTGCTCCCTCGAACTAGTACTTTTCGTATTTCTTCGATATCTTCTCATCCGGGCGTCCGTTTGAGTCGATTCAAAGTCCTACGAACTCCTCTTTTCGCCCTCTATCCATCTATGAGCATCAAAGAGACAAATTCATTAGTATATGAAAATGATACTCAAATGACTCTAAATACTCACAAAATCAACCAAAACTAGGGCATTTCGAGGGACGAATCATGACAATTTCACGCCTAATCACGATGATGAGGAGGAAGAGGAAGACGGATTTAATTCCGATGGTTAAAAAAATTTGAGTTTTAATAAATATGAAGTAAAATATTTTTTTTAGTTTGAATTGTTACTTTAATTTAATTTTTGAATTGTTACTTATATTTATAATTTTGTGAATTTATTTTAGTTTGAATTTACTTTTATTTAATGTCAAAATAAATAATTTTAGCAAAAAAATAAAAATAAAATGGAAACAATATTTATAAAAACAAGTGAGAAACGAAAATGAATTATTTGGTGAATTATGGAAAAAAATGAATCAATTTGGATTCATATACAATTAATTGCGTACAAATGAACAAATTATAAATTTAAGCGGGAGTCGAAATAAATAATTTTATAAAAATAATAAAAATTAAATGGCCCTAACATTTATAAAAACAAGTTAGAAATGAAAATGAATTAATTTGGTGAATTATGAAAAAAAACGAGTCAATTTGGATACATATACAGGGGCGGAGCCAGGAATGTGGATTGGGGGGGGGGGGGCGGGGGCGTTACATATAATTCAACTCTAAGTATATGTTCGATAATAAAATATAG
This sequence comes from Ballota nigra, assembly GCA_947034835.1. Classification (NCBI taxonomy): domain Eukaryota; kingdom Viridiplantae; phylum Streptophyta; class Magnoliopsida; order Lamiales; family Lamiaceae; genus Ballota; species Ballota nigra. Next base: position 73,963,899 of record OX344729.1, on the reverse strand, counting down.
GTATTTCATATTTGCAACAAAATATATCAATATATATTATTAAATATGTCAAAACACATAAATATGTCCTAATATTAAAACTTAGAACGTCTCTCTTGCATATCACGAAAATCATCTACAATTGAATCTATACAGAATGTTTTTGCATTTTTCTTCTCAATATACACTAACAAGCAGTCCGTAAAAAAATCCATCTTCCATTTTGTTACGAAGTGTAGTCTTGACTAAATTCATAGCAGAAAACAATCGCTTCGTAGTAGCCGTAGAGACTGGAAGTGTAAGAATAAGAGTTACTACTCTAAACAACAAAGGAAATGTGTCTGAATTTCTAGTCTTCACCAACCATTGACATAGATCAGAAATCGTGGTCAATGTTTCAAAATTAGGAAGCTTCCGCACATGATCAAAATGCTTAAACTACATTTTTAACTGTAGCATCTCATATGGTTCAAAATCTCCAGGATAAAACTTTTCTATCAAGCTGCAAATGTCATCAATTCTGAATAATAAACACATCTCTCTTGGATCTAATGCCATGCTCAGAGTAATCAACTCCATTGTGGTGTCACTGAATTTATTGTTCAACTCTTGCCATTGAGTATCTATCACTACATAAAAAATATTTAATTTGTAATGATGTCCAATGGTAATTTCATCTTGTTGATGGCGAGCTCTTCCCCTTCTTGCAACATATTGAACATTAAAATCAGGCACAAGAAGATTTACTCTTTGACAAAATGATTTCACTTTGGAAACTAACTCATCCCATCCATCATCTCTCAATTTTTGAAGGAGGAACTTAGTAGAGGATACAAGATGCATGACAAAGCATATTTGAAATCTCCAAAACCTTTTTCATGAGATGCAAAATAAAGACAAATTCAAATGAAGTCAAGTCCTCATAAGCTGCATCTGCATCTCCTCATTGAGTAGAAGTAGTTCCATCCTCAATAATTTTCAATAAAACTTCACATGCTGCACTATACATATTCATCAAACTACTTATAGACTTCAAATGAGAACTCCAACGTGTATTACCAGCTCTTTGCAATGAACCAATTTGATTAAGCCCTCTCCCACTTTCAAGCTCATCCATTTCAAGCAAGTGAGCAACATTTGATGCATGAGCATCTTTTAATTGATCATTATGTTTACAAGAGGCAATAACAATGTTAATAATAGAGTTCAACTTGGTGAAAAACTGATGGACGGGAATAACTTATTTTGATGCAGCAACTAATGCCAATTGCAAGCGATGTGCAAAACAATGAACGTAATAAGCATAACGACATTCACCCATAATTAAAGCTTGCAATCCATTCCACTCCCCACGCATGTTACTTGCACCATCATAACCTTGTACCCGAATATTTTTAACATCAAGAGAATGATGAGATAGAATAGAAAAAATACCTTCTTTCAATGTTGATGCAGTAGTGTCCTTAACATGGACAAGCCCAAAGAAACGCTCTTGTACATAACCACTCTTATCAACAAATCGCAGGACAATTGACATTTGCTCCTTTTTAGATTCATCTCGTGCTTCGTCAACTATGATACAAAATTTTGCATCACCAGTTTCTTCTCTAATGGCTTTCTTAACTTTAGTTGCCAAAACATGTAATATTTATTTTTGCGTTGTTGGTGATGTGTATGATGCATTTCGTGGGGCTTTATCCAAAACTTCTGCTACTCTATCATTAAAAGAGCCTATGAAACTCAACAACTCTAAAACATTGCCACGATTAGTTGAGTTAATGGACTCATCATGACCTCCAAATGAACATCCTTGAAATGCAAGCCACCTAGTAGCCTCAATTGAAGTTTTCAAACGAAGCCTATTCTCTGCAACTTCCTGAGATGTGAACTTTACAAAACTGTGAATAATATGTGATTGTTGGTTCATGAGATCTGCACATGCTTTCTCAGCATTGCGATGAGGCGAGGAAAGATCTTTTCCAATATGTGCTAGAAATGAGCAATTTTTTCCGTCACGTACCTTCTTCCAAGTTCGAAATCCATTGATTGTAAATGCGTCTGACCTAGAAGGTCCATCTTTAGTATGAAAGAGATAGCATGGTAGGCAAAATGCAGCATCTGCATGAGGAGAGTATTCCAACCACGATGGAAATAACTTAAACCATGACGCTTGAAAACTTCGAGAATGTTTTTCTCCAGATTTTGGATATTTGGCAAGTACACATTGAAATGGCCCAGCTTTAATATAAGCTCTCCTCACTTCATCACGCTTTTCAATATGATACTCCCATATTGGTGGTCGTAATCCTGGATCACGTACTAATGATTGAGTATCAAAATTTTCACTAATTTTGACTCTGGGTAATTTTGTAGGCCGAATTTCAGGATTTGGAGAGTCGTTTTCAATTGGTGGAATTGACTGAGATGTCGAGATTTTAGCATTCTTTTTTTTGAAAAAACGAATCAATTCTTTGTGACTTTTTCATCTAAAAAAAACAGATAATGAAACATAGTTTATTTAAAATATAAATATTATTAAATTACTAATCAACTATTTATTATATAAATTAAATGAGATTTAATAAAATCAAGTAACTAAATTGAAACCATAATAATTAATAATTTAAACAATATATAACGATATATAATTTGCTCATTCAAATAAAAAGAAAGAGAGGTCGTACGTCTAACCGAGGGCAATGGAAAAATATTATGGTGCTGGAATATTGTTCAAATCTATCAAACCCTAAAATTTATAATCATCTGAAATTGAAAATAAATAAAATTTAGATACTAATTAATATTTAAGAAGAAATAAAATAAAATTAAAGTATCCAAAATTTAATAGTTAAACCTGGAAGGCTGGAAGAACTTGATGATCGCCGAGCTGCTGCCTGCTGCGGAATGATATGCACCTCCAAATATTAAAATATTGCTTAAACCCTAATATTAATATGATATAATATCAATTAGGGTATATTATATATAATATATGTAAACAACATTAAAGAAAATCTAGACCAAAAGATATAATGGGCCGCTGCTTTGTTACGGAAGTGGATGAAAGCCCAATCAACTATTAATATATTTAATAAGAAAATTACATATAAATAATTAATTATATATATAATGGTAGTTAATAAAAAAAAAGTTGGGGGGGGGGGGGGGGCATGGCCACCCCAAGTATGACCGTACGTCCGCCCCTGTACATATACAATTAATTGCATACAAATGAACGAATTATAATTTTAAGCGGGAGTCGAAATAAATAATTTTACCAAACTAATAAAAATTAAATGGCCACAACATTTATAAAAACAAGTGAGAAACGAAAATGAATTAATTTGGTGAATTATAGAAAAAAATGAGTCAATTTGGATACATATACAATTAATTGCGTACAAATGAACGAATTATAAAATTATGCATTGTCGAAATAAATAATTTTACAAAATAAAAAAAATAGTCGGGCAAAATATTTTAATAAACAACTTAGATACGAAAAGAAATTAATTTGGTGAATTATAAAAAAAAAAGACTTAATTTGAATACATATACAATTAATTGCATAAAAATGAACGAAAGTAGCTTGTGCCCTAGTGGCGCGCTCCTCCTCTTGCACAAGAGGTCCCGTGTTCGATTCCCCTTGGACGCATAAATGGATTAATTGTTCAAGGCCTAATAAGACTAATATAGAAGGTGGGCCGCATATAAAAAGCAATGGGCCGAGTGGCCCAGTGGTCCGCGCTCGCCCCGCCCGCCCCGGGTGCTTGGGCTCGAACCACGTGAGCCACTTTTTTTTGTATAGGCTCGGTAATTTGCGAAGGCCAAATTCCGTCGCAAATATTGAATTTTGCGACGGAAAACAGTCCGTCGCAAATTATAACAGAAAAAAATATATATATATAAATATTTGCAACGGAATGTGGCCGTCGCAAATGTTGTTGACCCGATCGGGTCTAACCCGAATGATTTGCGACGGACTACTGTCCGTCGCAAATTCTGTGCGACCCGGCCGGGTCTGACCCGCCAATTTTGCGACGGATTTGTCCGTCGTTAATTTGCGACGAACAGCAAAATCCGTCGCAAAAATTAGCTACGTCTGTTTTAGGAACGGATACGTGTCCATCGCAAAATACTGTTTGCGACGGATTTTCCGTCGCAAAACAGTGTTTTTTTTGTAGTGTATTTCTTAAAACATTATCCTAATTATGTTAAAAAAATACTTATTCAAAAAAAATATTTATGTGAATCTGATTCACTAGACCTAATCATAATATATATAACCAGGACACATGTTTGTGTGAAACCCGAGTTCATTTAAATTTGATTTCTTTAAATATCACTATATTATGCAAATTCTAATGGTTATACATACAAACTATCATTGTTTAATTTTTTTTTAAATAGCAATAATTGATGTACAATGTATACTTAAAAAATAAATTTAAGTAACCTCAGATTCACAATAAACCTATCCTATAAACAGAGTCGAAAATCATCTATAGTACTACAATTGATGATGACGGTTGTAACACACAAACCACTCCAATTAGAAAATTAAAGTGGTTTCAAGAGATTTTTCTTTATTTTTTTTTTTTTTTGTATATTTGTTAACATGCTTGGAAATGGTTTATTTGTGTGTATTCAATTGCAAAACTGATCCCACAAAAATTGTTTTCTACATTGAAATAAAAACTATTCTATTACTTAACAACAACAATTTTCTTATGAGACTACTTTTACATTTAATCCAGTGCCGTTTACGGTGAATAAATTAAATCTGATCTTAAAGGAAGGGCTTCGATTCGACGTTATATACACTGGCTCTAGAAGAAGCTTTTGTCATGAACTACAATACTTATTGCTGATTTAATGGATTCGTTGGAGCAGACGAGAAGACAACGGTACAGAAATTGTCTGAGATCGAAGGAAGAGAAAGTAGATGATGAAGACATTGGGGTTGGAACTAAACTTACTGATATAGAACTAAGGATTATGGGGCAAAATCTGGTTGATAGAATGAGAAATAAAAAGAGGTGAAAATACCACAAAATACCTATTTTCAACTTCAAAATTTTTATTTTATCTATAACAACTTAAAAAAATCTTTTATATCAACTTTATAAGACCAAAATACCCCTACAAAATGAGTATAAAAAATTTAACAACCCCCCAACACACACCCTTCTCATCACTTAAACTTTAATAAATAGTAGCTATTCAATTAAACAAATAATTTTTAAATATTACAAATTAAATAATATATATATTAAAATGTATTATTTGCATTAAATAAAGTTTGTATATTGTTAATATTTATTAAGATGCACTATACGTTATAGTATGTTAAAACGAAATAATATATATACACACAAAATATACAATAAAAATATCGTAATTAATAATATGTTATTAGTTAATATTGTAATTTAAAAAAATTATTGTAATATTTGGTATTATGTACTATTTTTTAATGTTTAATTGATATAAAGATAAGGCGGGGGAGGGGTGTTAAGGGGTTATTAACATGACGGGGTGATTAGATGATGATGTTGTGGGCCATATGGGTAAATAAAATTGTTTGAAATTGGAAATGGATAGAAAAAATTATTTGTATTTTAAGTGGGTAAAATAAATTTTGTTATAATTGAAAATAGGTATTTTTCAAATTGTCTCACTTAAAAGTGGAGATCAACTTAATTTCACGTGTTGCACTTATACCTAATCCAACTTTTTGGCCAATTTTATTTAGACAATATATATATATATATATATATATATATATATATATATATTTTTTTTTTTTTTTTTTTTTTTTTTTTTAAAGCAGAGTGAAAAATAATTGCCCAATAAATTTTTGAGCAAATTTTCTCTTTTCCTTATTATAATCGACGTCATACTGATTCAACAGTTCTATTATCTTGGTCACCGCTGGATTTGGTGTGGACAAGTGTAAAGGAACAATTAATCCCTAATAATATACCCATATGCATAGGTCTTGCGTATATATGTGTTCCTTTGTTTTATCTACATTCGGTTGTCAACTTAGTACAGTGGTACAAAGGATAAATTAAAAATAATGACATGAATTGAGATCAAATTATCCTGAACCTATTCAAATCAAAGCCAATTGATCACTTGATTACGGCTGATTGACCTGAATTGAAACCCGAAAATAAAAAAAACTACAGATTAAGAACATATATAAAAATAGCTACAAGGTAATAAAAATCACACATTTTAATATGACATCTTACAATTTCTAATTATCCACCAATATTTTCATAAAACATAATTTCAAATTAATAGAGTAAAGTATAGGAAAAAACGAAAGAAATAGAGAAAGTTATATAAGTAGATAAATTAAAGATATTGTGGGGTCTTTATACATAAAATAGAAGGTGTAGATAAAATGATTGTTGTCATTTATGGAGTATGCACACTTATGATGGACGAAGGAAATATTATTAATTTTAGGCAAGTGGAAAGAAAGTAAAATAAAGTAGGAATAATAAAATAATAATGTATATAAATAAATAAGGATATAAATTATAAATGGTTAAATATCCCCTATCCTCTATTATATTAATAGAGAGTTTGACATGCCTATGTGTCGTCTTTAGGTTTATTTGACCTATGTGTCGTTCTAAAGTTAATTTTGCCTATGTGTCGAATGCTTACGTGTCTTCTATTTCGCCTATGTCTCCACTACAAAAAACTGTAATTTAAACAGGGTTTTTAAAGAGGAATTCAAGCCCTCATTTTTTAAGAGGGATTAAACGAGGGATAACAAACACGAGAGTTTCGACGAGGGATATATTTTTATCGTCTAGAACGAGGGATTTCACGACCAAATATCGGCTCCACGACAAATTTCCGAGCGTTTCGACGAGGGAATCTGGCTGTCATATTTCTCTAGGGTTCTGAACCCTCGTTACATCGCCGCTGACATTACACGAGGGAAGATTCCCTCGGCTGCTGCCGCCTGACTTTTCTAGAGGGAACTGATCCCTCGTCTTGCATTGGATACGGTGTCATGAGGGCAATATTCCCTCGGCCATTTGAAAATGTTGCCATGCATGCAGCTTTGTTGACCGTGTTTTCAGGCGTGGGGTCAACTGGAGAATCTAAGGCATGAAGAGGGCTTTTTCCTAATAAAAACCCTCGCCTAGTTGTATTTATTTTTCACCACCCACCTTCATTTTCAGTTTATCAACCGAGAAGAGGAGGAAGAGCTGGGGTGGAGGAGGAGGAAAAGAGCTGGGGAGGAGTCTACCACAACTCCGGATGTGAAAAATAGTCCACCACTAGTCGGACTTTGCTCTACATGTTGACGAGAACATTTATACTGTAAGTTTTTTCATTTTAATCGGTTAAATAATTATTTATTAACTAATTAATTGTGCCTTTTCGACATGCATATATATGTGTGTGTGTGTGTTAATTGTGCACGTGTATGTATACATGTTTTATGTAACTAGTTTGATAACACGTGCATTACACGTTATTTAAAATGGATACTTGTAAAGTTTTTATCTGACACCTTCTCTTTTCTCTTTAAATCTATTATGTAATATACTCAAAACTCAAACTAAATGTATAATTATATAACGAAAAATACTTTTTGTATGATGATTTGCATTCTCTAAATGACTTTATATTATATATTATCAGTGACACATTTTGACTACTTGGGAAAATAAAATATTGTGAAAGATGACATACTTGAGAAATTTACACCTAGATGTTATAACTGCCTTTATGCTTCATAAACCGACCAAAAAAAAAAAAATAGCTTCACTCATTTATTAAAGACGGCACCAAGATTATACAAAAAATAGTTTATACTGCTACATGTTTTTCTGATTTTCTTTAGACAATCGACATAAATAATGTAGAAATATATCTCAATGTCAAGGAGAATAATCCACCCGACCTTTACTGGATTGGTGCAAAATTCCAATAGATCATAACAGGTAATGTCAGAGCCAATCTGCATGGGTCACTTGTATAATTCTTGTTCTTGCCTGGAACGCCCAAAAAAATAGAACAATCAAGAAAAGTGTACAAAGTGTTGCCAATTTTTACCTAATAAAAAACAAAAAAATGTTGCCAATTTTTAATTATCAAACAATTTTGTATATACCTAGGAAAATATAACATGTATCAAATTATGAATTTACAACTATATTTTATAAATCTATCATCTACCCAAAAAGAACTCCAAATGAGAGGATTTTAAATCTAAAAAATTCCAAATTCATTCCGGGTTTTGAATTCCCCCGATCCAAACATAAATTGAGTTAATTTTAAATTCTTTGGAAGTTAAAATTAGAGCCACACGAGATTGATATTACTTCTTAGTTTGTTCCTTTTTTTCCCCTCCTAAATTCTCCAAATGACTCAAACCCATGACCAAACTAATTTATGTGGTGGTTCTCTAACTACTTGTGATATTTCACTTAGTGGATTTTGAATTCTAGTTAGCAATAAACATCTGAGAAAATGCACCTATTAGTAAAATTAAGTGCTCCACATTGGAGTATCTAAGTTCAACTTACATAGTCTTGCCTCTCAAGATTAACCATTAAAAAAAAATTAGACTGGACTTTTAGATATTGATTACACATTAAAGACATGTACCATTTACAGGTGAGAGACCTCTGAAGGGAAATACGATATATTCTTTGTATAGTCTTCAATTACTCACTCCACTGCCACAGTATAGTATAACAAAGCTATGACCTATTAAGATACAGAGGACATATGTGAGGGTTTAGGTTACAATAGATCAAGTCTCAATATACATCAATGCTTATCTCCTCTGTTATTTGAGAGTATCTTCAACTGCATCATACAAGAACATGAATTAAAAGGACATAAACCAGTCTCTTTAACTATGTAGCACATAAATTATTATTACTTTATTATAATAAAAAAATCGTACTATCAAAAGTTGAAACTATAGCCCACAAATTCTGAAATCACTATCCTTCGCCTCATATTTACAACAAAGCATGCATACTGCGGCCCAATTCCAAATCACAATAGAAAAAACAATCAGACTAATATTAAAGAAATAATAAATATAAACTTACAACCAATGATGACCAAAAGAAATTAATAAATGGAAACTTACAACCAACAATTAGACATGATCGCCATGAACAATATGGCGTTCAATGAGTTTTTGGAGTTTAGAGATGAATCTAACTTCAGGGAAAAAAAATAATAGTACTTCATTTTTATGTTTATAGTCTGTTTTTCTTTTCTTTTTTCCTTGTAGTAAACAAATATGTATGTATAGCAAGAGAAAGTAACAACAATTCTAGTAAATTGTGTGTGCATATGTATATCAAGTTATAAGTATAATGAGTGGATCGATCATCTGTAATTGAAGGTAAGAAGATTTCTCTATATTTCTAAAAAGACCAACAAGTGCAATAATAAATTTCACATTACAAAAATCCTAGAATGATGCTCTATACAACACAAAAGGATTTTAATAAACTAATAGCCATAGCTAAAATAATAGATGAATGGTTCTGCAGTTTTAGAAACAAAGGAACTAACACCATATGTGAGAGTGAAAAGATGAACTTTTAAAGAAAAAACTATGAAATCTTTATTCCACTTTATATTGATTATATATATTTGCCTATATAGTCAAGTACCTCTTAACTTGTTGCTCCTCCTCTTAACCAAAGCCTCCAAAGTACTTAAATACTTTAGAATATGAAATTAATATACTCACATTTGAAAATATAATTGCATTTACCAATGATATATCCAAATTCATTAACTAATTTTCAGTCTTATGTCATAGCTGTAATACACCGTCCCGTTTTATACATTTTATATTCCTAGAACCCTTATTTTATTTCCTTATCTTTGTTTCTTTTTATTTTATTATTTTGTGTTCTTTTGTGTAATTTAAATATATACCCTTTTTACAAATTCCTAAATTCGTCGAAAGAATCGAATCTTTCAAAGCGAATAAAGGACTACGAGAAATTAAATATTCAAAGATTAAAAATTATGTTTTCAATCCGTATAATTTGTTGAGAATAATTAAAATACTTTAAAATATTAATTGAGTTCTAAAACTGTATTAATTCTCAATTCGGGATTAAACTCGTGAACCAAACGATCCCTAAACCGTATCCAGTAGGATCGAAAATATCTAGAATTAGAAGGATGAATCTCAACCACAAGATTATCCCTTCTTTTAATTTAAATTAAATTAATTAATTTTTGGGATAATTTCTTTATAAAAGACGAGTATTCCTTTCTCCTCCCTTCTCAAAACTTACGCAGGAAGGGAAACAAATATCTCAAATCCCTTTCACTCATCTCTCTCTCTTCTCCGCCAAAGTGGCGACGCAAGCACCGCCGCTCCTCTGGTCGCCATCGCGCCTCCTTTCGCCACCAGCAGAGCGCCGCCGCGCCCTAGCCCAGACGGCCGCCGGCTACCGCCTCTCGCTCGAAGGCCAGCGTCGCCGCCCCTTCACGAACGCCGCCGCGCTGCAACGCCGACTCCCTCCATCTCCGCCGCTCGACCACCGACGCAGCGCTGCCGTCTAACCCCGCCAATCGCGACGCCCGTCGCCTCTAGCTGAGAGCCACCGTCTCTCGCCTCGCTCCCAGACGCGATGCCGATCGTCGCCTCACCGTTGCCGAACGCCGCCTCACCGTTGCCGAACGCCGCCTCTCTCCCTTCACCGATGCCGCCCCTTTCTCCATCGAGCGCCGCCGCCTCTTGATTCTCAGTTAGTTCCAATTTCATTTTAATTTCTCCGATTGAAATTCGTTAATTCGATTTCAATTTTCCCCAATTTCACAATTCCAATTAAATTAATTTAAGACTCTTTCATTTCTTTCCGTGCTTGATCGAGGTGTCGTTGCCATCCTCATCGTCCTCTTTTCCGAGAAGCCCGCTGCCCATTTTTAAGAGTATCGTGACGACTCTGTTAGGCTGTCCAAAATATCCGACGAATTACCGAATCATTTTACAACGCCGTTAGGCTGCTCGAATTTACCCGATGAGTCTTCAAACTACGCCGTTAGGGTGCCCGATTTGGGACTCGTAAGAGTTGCTACCTTTTCTATTTCTCGTAATAGTTGGATTAGGAATTTAGTTGAATCCCCGTTGAGTCGTTGTAAGTTTTAAGATAATTGTTTTGAAGCCTGTGAGTTTGTAGATGGAGTTTTGATGTTGTTGGTATTAGTATTATTGAAATTGTTATATAGTGTTAGTTGTTAGATTTGGTAGTATTGGGTTTGTTGATTAATATTGTTGAATTAGTTGTTTAGTATTGTTGGTTTAGGTGTTTAGTATTATTAGTTTAGTTGGATGGTATTATTGGATTGATGAATTAGTTTGGTTTGGTTAGCTGATGATATAGTGATGAAATTAGTTGTTAGTAATATTAGTTGAGTTTTTGGAGACAAAGGGAAACTCGTCTTCACCTTGTGCGACTGTTAGAAAATTAGAAACAAAAAGATAAGTCGTTTAATATTCAAAATTTAGTAAACAAATGAAAAGGTGGAAAATAGAATAATCATTTTATTTCTTAAAAGTGTCACTAATCAATTTTAGAAGTGTTACTAAAGTTAGAAAAGAAAAATACTTTTTATAAACTATATTAGTTATAATATAAATTTCTTAGAAAAATCAAGTTATTAATAAGTTTTAATAAGAGGTTTTTATAAAATATAAATTCTTATACTTTTAATTTTATAAAAGGCTTTTGTTAAGGACAACACTGAAATTAGTAAATACACCCCCCAATACACCTCCTCTTTAAAAGGGGTGTACTTATCAATTGGAAATCAACCTTTGAAGACTTTAGTTTTCAATAGTTTTCTAAAGACAACAATCTACTCAATCCTCGAGTTTCACACGCTTAAGCTTTTCAAATTCAAAAGTCGATCTTTTAATCGGAATACTCCTTATTAGGATTCGGTACTAGTTGGAACGCGCACGAGGTTTCCGACCATTTGTTGTACATCATTCACGGGACCCGGAGCAAACAGGTGGGTGATGATCGGTTGATTGATCTGCTCATAATACGTTGTGCTGGTATACTCTGAACTCGACTAAATCAATCTAAAACAATTAATCCAACATAAACGTAAACCCTATTATATAACTGTTTGAATTACGTGATATATTTATATATGATACAAATGTCTTTTATTTATTTAAATCTGTCACTATTGCATGATATAAGAACATTTTATGAGCATGAATCTATTTAAGTATGAATTATGTGTACAGTTCGAATTGTCAGTTTTAGTAATGAAGAGGAAAGTGGTGCGTGGCCATGTTTGATAATAGATCAGGTGCATGGTCACGGGATTCGTTTGTGGAAGTGGTGCGTGGCCATGTTTGATAATAGATCAGGTGCATGGTCACGGGATTCGTTTGTGGAAGTGGTGTGTGGCCATGTTTGATAATAGATCAGGTGCATGGTCACGGGGAATTGTTTATATTGTTTTGAGAAGAGATTTATTATATGTGAAATTGATTGTGGGCTTTGCCCCTTAACGTGAACCAACTTGCGATATTTCAATTATATGATGTGAAACCTGTTGCGCCCAACTGATTATTATGTGAACTTGTTATTTGTATGATATATGATGTTTGTATTATTATGTCAATTGATTAAATAAATTAAATACTTTATTAATGAGTACAATTTAATATATTTCGGATTTACCAATCCCATGACGTTGCAAATCACCCATACGTGAGAATTCAAATCTCACGCCCCCCCTTTTACAACCCTTGCAGATTATGATTTCGTGGAGCAAGGACAGTAATAGAGACGACACGGAATTCCCCGCTTAAATAAAATTTTACAGTTAATATTAAGTTTTATATTCGTATATATATATATATATGTGTGTGTGAGATACTTATTAAGATTATTCTACTCATTCTTCCGCTGCATGAAACCCATCTCTCATTTTAATATCCCTTCTTATATCAAAAATTTTATAGTTCGGATTTTAGTTACAAGTGGCACCTCGAATCTGAGATATTTTATGTGTTTTGGATTCGGGGCGTTACAATAGCAGTGTCTTCTTTGATCAATTCTCCATTTTTCCAATTGTTTATAAAGGAAAACACCTATGTAATGATAAGTTAACAGGAAAGCTATCATAGTTTAGTGTTCCATTGACCAAAATTCAAGAAGGGCGAGGTAAAATAGTCAAAGTTAACTACAATAAATCAACCACCATTGAAGCACAAAAAACATTCAAAAAAGCTAGGATGGGATAAAGCAAGAACACTGAATAATATAGTAGATAGTCTCAAAATTGAACTTACGAGGTAGTTTCACGATTCAAAGCACTAATAGTTGTTCTGATGGAAAGCATCCCACACTGATCATATGCATATTTTTCAAAACAATTGCTTTATTACGGGAATCAATTTCTTTATTACGGGAATCAATTCATATGCATACACAATAGAGGAAAATTGTTGTTCTCATTTATGATTTAACGCAGTTCTAGTCTATATAATTAAACTGAAAAAACTACAACCCCAAATTTCAAAATATAAATGAAAAACCAACCTGATGGGATAGGGATATCATAGAGAGCTATGAATGTTGGGATGAGTGCATCACGTGTGAGAAATCAATAAACATGGCAGTTAACTCTGCCTCCACCTCCGCCTCCGCCTCATAACCACCCACATCCAAACTCCATTCATGACGTTTCAGCAGTCGAAATTCTCAATCTGCAATATCATTTAGGCTTGATTGACGAATGACATTCCCATAACTATCATGAGTAATGTATAATAATTTCAGTTCCTTTAATTACAAGGTTAGAATGGGAAATATAAAAGAATGAAAGGGGCAATATCATCCAAAAATGATTTAAATTGGCTTGTCAATTTTATATATAGTATAGATATAGATTATAGAATTTTATAATGTTTATATGGGGCCTCTAGCTCGGGTATCACTATCAATGTCTAATAGGGCATTAACCTGAAAAGGTGGCGAATTCAATATAATTTGTGATGCAGAATGCCACATAAACCTCAGAAAGACAAACAAACTACAATCATTAAATTTCAAAATTTTAAGACTACAATTATAAAGCAAAACCAATATAATGAATTGTAAAACATGCATATACAAATCTCCTAAAGAATAGAACAATTAACATCAAATATAGAGGAAGCATCGCTAAAAACGTTTTAAACACCAAATCTCCATAGTTTTCATCCCATTAAAAGCTACAATGTAAGTAGGTCTCTGCCTATATATTGGATTCCCAAGGGACGATATTCAGACATATACGACAAGCGATGGAGCAGTGTGCAACACTGTCCAATAAAAAATGGCAAGCACTGAGACGGAAATTCCTTATAAAATTTAAATTTTTTAGAATATGAATTGAACATGTGTGTGAATAAAACATTCGCTCTTGTCTGCAAATAGATGACGAGCCATAATACTGCTATGATCACGTATGCATTGCTTATCGCCTTCAGACAATCCTAAAACTGGAAGTGAAGTTGGGCGGAAAGGTACACCATTATGATTGCTGTGAAGAAATGAGTGCAAAAAATTTGATAAAACTCTTTGAGGTGGCCCTGCAATAAGCAAATTAAAATAGCTAGTTAAGAATAGAAAATTCTCATGCATAATGTTATAAAATATGTCGTGTAGGTAAGTAATACACAAGACCAGCTTACTTGAAAAGAAAAATTGATGACAAATCAAGCCAAAAATGATGCACAGTAATGTAACAAGATGAAGAATTTTCTAAATTATATAAAAGGAAAAGTAGGCTTTAATTAAAAACATGTAGTTATTGTGGCTCCACCGCAATTACTTCAATCTAGCACGAAAGTCCTTGGGATGTCTTGTTGACCCAACCCGAATAGATAGCATCAGGTTCTACCTGGATTTTCGTTTGCTATCAAAAGGAATTGTAACTTCAATTAAAGGGATAAACAAAATTTATCAAAATTTATAACTGCTAAGAAGATATAAGAAAAAAAGCTTCAAACAATGAAAACACGGAGAATAAGGGCCGAAGTAAAATTAATTAAGGAGAATCTCCGACATCGGTTTTCTATCCAAATTAACCAACACACAGGCAATATCCAAATAAACATAAACAAAGTCAATATCCAAAACTAAAAACTACTAACACAGAGAAATATCAAAAAATAAAAACTATTACTTCATGTTTGAGTCTGGGAAGAAGTAGAGATTTTTCCGGCAATAGCGAGGTGAGGATCAGACTCAATCCCTGCAATGAAATACATCAGCAGATAGCTAAATTAATTTGGGGGCAAGTAGGATAGATGCTTAGGGCGAAGATTTCACCGCGTTGTCAGAACAGGAGAGGATGACATCGAAATTCTAAACGGAAAAATAGTGTAGATCGGAAAGGGGTGGGAGAGGAGGAGAAGGGTTAACGGCGTTGTTGGGAGAGGAGGGGACGTCATCAGATTCTACCAGGAGAAGTCGCAGTTTGGTGGTGGGGGGAGGGGGGGAAGAGGAGGAGTAGGCGACGATTGGGAAGCGTCCGAAAATGAGAATTTCATGAACAGGGAGAAAAATGCCGGTGGGGAAAATGCCAAGAAAAAACTATTGAAAGGGTAAAATTGACCAAAAATGATTTACATAGTTAAATCACTTTTAAATATGTTATAGATTAGTTGTTTAATTTGTACTATATAGCTAGTTAATTAATTAATTGAATATTTGCATGCTTAATTAGCTTAATTAATTAATTATTAGTATATAGTATGAATATAGGTAGAGCTACGTACGTATATATATATATATATATAATTGGTGTATATAGCTAATTATATATATTCTTCAATTAATTGTATTTAATGAATTATTTTGCATGATAATATATAACTAGCTAGGTGATCGATGTTCGATCCAATTTTTCCATTATATATGAAAATTAATTTATTTGGTTTATTACGTTATAGATGTACATGTTGATTGGAGTGGGAGGAGGGATGTTTATTGTTTATTGTAGAATATGTGTGTTCCGACTTGATTAATTAATTATAACTAATTAAGTCGGAAATAGATGTACGTAGGAATTTTGATTAATTTGGGATCACGAAAAAACTAAACGAAATTCTGTCGAAATTTTTAGAAAATACTAAATAATTATTTAAATTAATAATTAATAGGAGAAATAAATATATTAATTAAGCTAATTTGAGTATTATTAATTCATTAATATGAAACAGATTGATATGGATTATTCAAGCCATTTACATTGGATGTATGGTCCAAGATCAATTAATGGCATGAGAGCTCCTGAATTTATACTCGATTTATTCGTAGACTTCGCCACTAGTAACCCAAATTGGATGAATCGAGGAAATATTTAGTGTCCCTGCAACAAATTTAGATGTAGAAACAAGACGTTTCAGTACTCCGATGACGTGAAAGCTCGTTTGTATAGAAATGGATTTATGCCAAATTATTACAATTGAGTTTTTCACGGTGAAGAAAATTGGGGTCAAATTACGCATCAATACAATGATCAGACATCGACTTCATACGAGCCGGTTGATGAGACAACAGGATCTAGCTCGTACCACGATATGAACACGGATTTAAATTCTGGTCCCCACTTTGGAAATGTGGATGATGAGCCGCCTGTTGAGGAACCCCCTTAATCAGTATGCTGCACAATTTTATGACATGCTTCGTGCAGTGGATCGGGATTTGTATCCTGGCTATGAATCACACCCGCAACTGTCATTCAATGCCCGAATGTTGAACATTAAAACTAAAAACAGACTATCTGAAAGGGGTTATAATCAAATTGTTGACTTGGTTCGTGAGATCTGTCCTCTGGATAATTTGGTGCCCATAAAATTTTCCAATAGCAAACAGTTGATGGATGAGATGGGGCTTCATGTGGAGAGGATCGATTATTGTGCAGGGAATTATATGTTATATTGGGGTGTGGACAACGATCTTGAACATTGTAAGTTTTGTGGTCGGCCACGGTTCAAACCTGCTAGACGTGATGTGAATGGTCGACTGAAAAAGAAGTGTCCTTTTAAGGAGATGTTCTACTTTTCCATCATCCCTAGACATCAAAGATTGTATCAGTCCAATGCAACTGCTAAGGATATGACATGGCATGCAAGTTTCTCCAATAATGACCAGCCCGGTGTTATGCGTCACCCTGCAGACTCATAGACTTGGAAACACTTGGACCAGTCGTATCCTGAATTTGCATCAAAAATTTGGAATGTGAGGTTGGGCTTGAGTATTGACGGCTTTCAACTGTTTGGGCAGTTGAGGAAACAATACTCCTCATGGCCGGTGATACTGACACCATACAATCTACCGCCATGGATGTGCATGAAGGATCAACTCATGTTTCTTATAGTTCTGGTGCCTTGTCCAAAAAATCCAAAGGATAAATTGGATGTATTTTTACAACATTGATTTGTGATTTGATAATTTTATGGGAATATGGAGTGGTAACGTATGATATTGCTAAAAAGCAGAATTTTTTTATATGAGCTGAACTAATCTGAACCATAAGTGACTTTTCAGCCTACTCGATGTTGTCTGGATGGAGCACATCTGGAAGGCTTGCTTGTCCATATTGTGCAGAATACACCGATGCTTTCACTTTGAGGCTCAGTCGCAAGCAGTCGTGGTTTGACAACCATCGTAAGATCTTACCCAGATATCATCTGTATCGAAGGAATATAGACTGCATTAAAAAAGAACAAAAAAGTTGATGATGATCCACCGCCCATCAGTACAGGTGTTTCGATCCTTGAGGAAATTAATTGGATTAGATTAATGAAAGTAACAAAAGAGGGTGTTGATGCTCACAACAAAGTTTTAGATGGGGGTTGGAAGATAAAGAGTATTTTCTGGGATTTGCTGTACTGGAGTACCCTGTTGTTCCGACACAATTTGGATGTGATGCACATCAAAAAAAATATGTTTGATAATCTCTTCTATACGGTGATGAATGTGGAAGGGAAAACGAAAGACACAAATCACTACAAGAAATTTGAGAAATCGCGACGACAAAATTCGTCATAAAAACATCATTTTTCGTCACAAAAGGTATTTGGTGACGAATTTTTTTCATCAGAAAGAACATCACTTTAAGTGCGTCGTATTAGGTATATGTGACGTTATTTGAATTCGTCATCTAATTTCATCTTTTGATGACGTTAAAGGCCATCGTCACTATATCATCTCATCTATAGTGACAAATAAATCGTTATATTTGAGGTCAATTTTCGTCACTAGTTATGGTATTTCGTCGCTAAAAGATTAACTTTACATGACGCTCTTTATTTATTGTCACTAAAATATTAATTTTTAGTGACGATTATCAATTTACTACCAACTTTGTCGGATATTAGTGACAAAATTTTCGTCATGATTTGATTAACTAATTCGTCATGTCTTATATAATTCGTCACCAAATAATTAAATTTTAGTGACACAATTTGTTCGTTGTTATATGCATTCATATAATGACGACACAATGCGTCACAAAAATATAAGATTCAGTGACTAATAATTTTGTGGTCACTAAATAGTGTGAAAATGCAATGAATAAATTTTGTCATTATAAATATCATCTACTGACGAATATAAAAATAGTCGCTAAATATTTAGATGCAATGACATCATATATTTCGTCACAAAAGATTACACTATTGTGACCAAATTATTATATACATATAATGACAACAAAATTCATCACAAAAAATTAAGAGTTTAATGACAAAAACTTTATTGTCACTAAATGATATAAAAATAGTGATGAAATATATTTATCATAAATAAATACTATTAAGTGACGAAGTTGGTAAACGTCACACATAATTTAGAGATAGTGACAAAATATATTGTTGTTACTAATTAGCATAGGGTGACAATAATTTTTGTCATTAACTAGATTTTTTAATGACACATAACTCATCATTAAATAGTTGTTTTTATTGTGAATTTTGTTATATTATATGAATATATAATATATTAATAGATTTATAATTGACAAAAATAATTATCATGATAAAATAATTAATTTAAAATTGCAATAAATAAATTTTAGATGACCATTAAATTAAAAACTCAATTTAAAATGAAAAATACGATAAGAAATGCAATGAAGTAAATTGTATCAAAAGTCAAAGGCAACAAACAAGTTTGAGTTAAAAATAAAATGAACATAAAAAAAATACTCTCCTAAATCTTAAAGATTTATCCCTTTATCAGATATCAAATTCATAAGCTTGTTCAATTTGTCTTTCAGCACCGTTACTTCTACACCTTGCTCTAGAAGCTTATCACCTTGCACAGACAACTGATTTTTAAAATCAATCACTTCTGTTTTAAGTTCATCTACCTGACTTTCAGAGGTCTCCAACTTTTCTTGTGTCTCAAGTAATTTCTTTTGCAATTCATTAGATGTATCATATGGACCATTGCGCATGCTTGGAGGCTTGGGACCATACCCATAACCTTTTATATAACCAGTACCATGTCCTAAGACCTCAAGAACAATTTCCGTTGAACTTTTATCAATACCTTGCTCAGCATATTCATCTCGTTTCATTATCATTTTCTCCTATTTGATCATTTATTATAAAAAAAATTAATTAGAATTAATTTTGAAATAAAATAAAATATCATAAATAAATGCATGTATACATCACTTACCCAATTTTCTTTAGCCTCATTTGATTTCCAACCGTCTTTCTCTGAAGAATGTGTACGGACATACAGTTCAATTCTATCGCAATCTTTTCCATTTAACTCTTGTTCAGACTGCAAAAAAAATCGACATATTTTTAGTTAATAAATTACACTTATTAAAAATTATCAATAAATATTTGTAAGCACAATATTGTAATACTCACAATTTCATGGCTCCTTACTGTAAAAGCTTTTCTGCCAGAAATATGCTTGGATCGCAACTTAGTCCTATTTTTTTTATGCACTTCACTTACATGCTGCAAGAATAATACAATTTTAATATAGAAAATTCTACACATAATATTATCATATGATTTAAACATAAAATATATTTTTATGTATCATTACCTTGAATTTGTCCGATGCAAAATGTTCACAAAGCTCTTCCCATTGTTCTTGGTTAAGACATATACGTGGTTTGTTGTTCTTTGCCTCTTCCAAAGTTGCATACTTTTGAAAATGCTTGTTCAACATATGACGTTGATTTTGAGTGCTAGTTTTCAGTCTATCGATTAAGCATTCTTTCACTCCGGGAGTATCAACGTTAATATCCATGTACATCTACATTTCATATGAATACATCAGATTACAAAGGATGAAATTAATGAGATCAATTTTGTACCATACCTTTAGATGAGAAAACCCAGGCTCCAATTCATTTTCTTCCACATCTTTCCACTTTTTGGAACTGGAAGCACATCTCGAGTCACTACGCCAATTTGGCTTGCAAGCTTCGCAGCCTCGTCTCCATTTTTGGGTCTTCCGACTGATGGTGCTACGGTTATCTTTATTTTCCTCTTATTAGTGTCATAGTGCTTCAGTATTCCCACCCCTTTTGTTATGCCTCTACTTCTTTTCTTAGATCCTGCAACTATATGTGATAAACAAAAATTGTTATAATAAGGTACCCAAATAATCATAACAATACCTAAAACAAGAAATTTTACCCGTTGCATCAGCCACATCTTCAGTTGGTGGAATTTCAAATGTTTCACAATTGGATAATCCAGGACTTTGAGTTGATGAATCTGGTGCAACGAGATCACTCTTACGAGTATGATGTGTTAAAGTACTTGGACTTCCATTTGAATTCAGATTTGTATTGGTTTGAGTTATCATAGTCCTCTTTTCTTGTGTATTATTCTTCAAAGCACACGACAATCCGTTATCCTTGTTTAGATGTTCTCTAATATCGGTCCTTGCAATGAAATTATGTTTTTGTCGCGAGCCTCCTCCGGGAGCCATTGCCTAAAATATTGAAGACAATATTCACATTAAAATATCATGCATATCAATTGGTTCACTAACAAAAATTTAAAGTAGTGTTGTGTGAAACCAGGTAAAAACAATTTCTATATATGCCTTAAAAAATAATTATGAAGTCTATATCATCTCCTATTTTTATGGTCAAAACATACAACCAAAGCGAACTGAAAGTAAACACCATTTTCGCTGTTAAAGCCACCGAAACTAGAAATTCCCAATATCAAAATGTTTCACGTTGTAAACCAACTAAAACAAGCATCAGATAAACCTAATATCAAATTAGTAAATTAAAATCAATATGTATATATGCATATTATATATATATATATATATATATATATATATATATATATATATATATATATATGGTTTTGATAAGGAGCCCACTAGTGGGTTTCTCATGGAGCTAAATTGATGATTTGACAATCCACATTATATATATGAGTAAGTCTCTTGTGCATTTGGTGTATGATGCACTCACTCAACAGTTGATAATGAATACACTGAAAAGTTAGTCCCAATCACACTGAAAAGTTAGTGTCAATTACACTGAAAAGTTTACATTGCAAATCAATTTCCAGTGTGAACTTTTCAGTGTAATTGAGACTAACTTTTCAGTGTAATTGGAACTAACTTTTTAGTGTATACAGTATCAACTGTTGAGTGAATGCACCATGCACTTGGTGCATATGAGACTTTGCCTATATATATATAATTAATTAAAATAACTAAAATTTTAATTAAACTAAATCAAATAATTAATGATTCAACAAAACTTTTGTAATATTTTCCACTTCCATCTATCTTTAAAAAATTGAATCTGACTATGGAAACAATGCCAAATTTTTTAGTTCGGCAAAACTTTGCACCGTGAAAGAAAATGGAAAACTGCAGTCTTCTTAAAATTTAGCAACACAATCTTGAAACTGGAAAACAAAAAGAGGTCGTAACCATTTGACCATTAACTGATACTTAGATCTCATCCCCAATTATTTAAAATTTGGAACCAAGTATTTTATTCTTATACCTTTACAATGTTTTAGAAATTGTATTCATTAATTAAATCAAAGCTTGTACTTTAATTAATTATTTCTGTGAATTTTTCATAAAATGGCACAAAAGTAAAACAAATGAGAAGAACAAGGTATAATCTTAATAGTTTATCCAGGTTTTAGGATTTAGATAATTTATATAGGCTATACACTTGTATTGTAACAGAGGATGATCTCATAGAGGAAAGAGGCCAGAGCAAAGAAGTACCTTTTCTATTCGGTGAAATGGTATAAGAAGTAAACGTATGCCTGAAATTAAAGTACACAGATCCAATGAGAATGAGAAGAGGGGGTTATGTTTCTGCGTAGTATTGGCGTGGATATATATATAAGTTTAAGGGAATAGAAGTTAATCTTAAAAAAAATGATAACTATATCAAATGAAGCCTATTTTTAAGGGCTTTTCTTTGAAAATATATACTTGAAAGAACCGCTAAATTTTTTTGACTCTCAATTTATTTTGGAATAGCGCTTAAATTAAATTTGGATTAGCGCTTAAAATTTGGCAAGATTTCACCTTTTCTACATCATCACAATATAATAGGTTATCATTCGAATAATGAAATATATACTAGTATAAGATAAAGAATACTGTAAAAGAAAAAGTATAAGATAAAGAAAGAAAGAAGAGATAATATGATTTTCTTTAGGTAGAATAGTTCTACACCAATCGGAATTCATTTCACATAATATAAAGTGATGTCATATAAAAAACTAGTGATCCAACTCCACTATTGTATAAACAAACAGAGATTGATAATTGAAAACCTAATAAACACTTTTCAATTTAATTTGACGGAAAAGGACTCGATAGTCCATTTAATAATAGAACTATTAATTTTAACCGTGGAATGCTAGTCGGCTATTAGTGTTACTATAAATACAAGTTTGTGTTACTATAGGAGAAAATGATATTACTAGTCTTTATTTATATAAAAAGAAATGTGTCCTTATAATAACTACAAGGACAAATTTGTATTACTCCCTCTAATTCGATTTTGATTGTCTACTTTACCATAAAATGAAGGTTTTTTTTCCCTTACTCAAAATAGCAAAAAATAAACACTACCTCTTTTAACTTACCTCTTAAAAACATTATTTATTTACACTCATGTCACTACTTTATCAAATTTATACTCACAAATACTAATAAACAACTCTTACCCCCCTTTTAAAAGTCTACTTTATACCCACAAATCCTAATAAGCAACTCTTCTATTAAAACTCGTGTCATTTTCTTATGGACAATCAAAATTGAATCGGAGGGAGTAATAAGAAGGAAAATATATATATTTCTTAATTTGTTTAGAGTATTGTTGACTATTGCTTAAGGTATTACTGACTATTGTTTGTGTATTACTAACTTTTGTTTGAGTTATTACTAACCATTGCTTGATGTATATATTACTGACTATTGTTTAGAGTATTACTAACTGTTGTTTGAGTTATTGTTGACTATTGCGTAAGGTATGGTTGATTATTTGGATATTGCTAACTATTGTTTGGGTATGACTAGTCACTACAAAAAAATATAAATTTGCCTACGGAAATTATTAGTATTACTACAAAATTTCCAATAATTTTTTTTTTGTAGTGGGGATTGCCTACGGATTTGCCTACAAAAATTACTAATTACATAGGCATTTTCATTATCCACCTACAAAGAAATTTGCCTAGGGAAATTTTGTAGGCAAATTATTTTTGGGTAAATTTTTGTAGACAAATCATCGGTAGGGATTTAATGCCTAGGAATTTTATTTTGTAGGCAAATCGATTTTTGTAGGGAAATTGCTTGTAAGTTGAGAAATAAAGTGATTACATGATTAGAAAATTTTGTAAACAAGTAGGGAATTCCACTATGAAATTTTTTTGTAGGAAAATTCCGAAGTCAATTATTTATTTTTTTGTAGTGAGTTATTGTTTGGGGTATTACTCTTTATTTTTTGGGGTATTGTTGACTATGCTTAATGTGTGGTTGATTATTGTTTGAAGTATTATTAATTATTAATTAAATTATTATCGATTATTATTGTTAATTGTTATTTGGGGTATTATTAATTATTATATATATAAACTAGATAAGGCTTCAATGGGAATATATATATATATATATATATATATATATATATATATATATATATATATATATATATATATAGCAAACAAAATAAAAATATTAGAATAGAACTTCTAAAAAAAACTGAACTATATTCCGAAAGAGTAGTCAATAATGGGCTAAGTGCTTAACTCCCTCATTCTTTAATTTTTTTAAATTTTAAATAAATTAAATCAAATAAAGAAAAAAAATGTGAATATAGAATTTATATAGAAAAAAATTGAACCGTGTTTTGAGATGAAAGAAAATAATTGATAAATTATAAGAAAAATAAATATTGGACAAAGTATTGAGTGAAAATGATTTATACATGAACTATTGAACAATATTAGTTGTTTTCACTAAAAAATATTATTCCCTCCATCCCAAACTCGTTTGCTACATTGTCAAAAGGCCCGTCTCATAGTCGTTTGCTACATCCACTTTTGGCAAAAATGTAACAATACATTTTAATATTATATTCTCCATACACTAATAACCAAAATCATCTACTTTATCACTTTATCACTTTATCACTTTAAATACTATAAACAACTCTTTTCTTAATAACCGTGCAAATAGTAAATGAGAAGTTAGAGTTTGGGACGGAGGGAGTAGTTGTTTTCCCTGAAAGATATTAGATTCACTGAATTTTTTTAATTGTTTATTGAAAACAAACAAAGACACTTCACTAAAATCCAGTGAAACCCTTCCGCGATACTATTAATACTTTTTAGTAAAAATAACCAATATCTTTCAATGAGTTATACATAATTTTACTCTATACAAACTCTAAATATTGAAGCAGTAGTGTAACCTTCGCGTATTAATAATTTTGAATGTTTGGTAAATAAATAAATAAATAATGTGACAAATTTCTTTTTTTGTTAAATCCAATTAAAAAGTGTATTAAAAATCTCAAAATGGGTGCTTCAAGGAGTTGAAGCCACGCTCAAAGGTGCAACAGCAACACACACAAAATGGTAAATATGTAATATTAGTAATAAAATAAAAACAAAAATTAAATTACACAGTGGAACAATCATATTGACAAAGTATAAAGTGATAATGGATTAAACATGAATCATTGAAGGATATTAATTGTTTTTATTAAAGAATACTAGTTATTTTTATTGAAGGGTATTAGTTGTTTTAACTGAAGAATATTAATTGTCTATTGAAAACAAACTAAGCCTCTTCAGTAAAAAGAACTAATATTCTTTAGTAAAAACAACTAATATCATTCAATGGTTCGTGTATAAACCAATTTCACTCTCTATACTCTATTATATTTATACAGTAGAAGACCTGATAGTTATATTAACAACTTCATTGTAATTTTATTCTCAACTTACTATATAATTACATTTATAAATACTAATAAAATAAGGAATATGTATAGAGTGAAATTGACATTAATCAATTCGCAATACTTTTTAATATAACAACTAATACATGTTGATAGACGAACAACTAAATACACAGGCGAGCATCATTTATGTCCTTAATACATGTTTAGTAGTCAAAACTGATCAATAATCAAAGAGACAAGCTGCCCCTTTTCACGAGCACCTCTATAGATGAACAACCCCACCTGAGCAGCTCCAGTAGACGAGCAACAATAAAGTATTTACCAGACCAAATATAAATGCCTATAAGGTTGGGCGAGCAGAGTGGATAATGACTCCAAAATTATCGAGCAGCCTAAGGAGAAAGTATAATCAAATTATCAACAATACCCTTTAATGTAACTAACTAATACTCCCTCCGTCCCAAGGGAATTTGCACCCCTTGGTTGCACGCGAATTAAGAAAAGTAATAAAGTAGTGACATATGGGTAAATATGTGTATATTTATGTGAGTGTGCACGCAAATCGATGTTTCCTTTTTAGGTAGTGTGCAAATTCGTTTGGGACACCCCAATAAGGAAAGTGTGCAAATTCGTTTGGGACGGAGGGAGTATAATTTAGTTAAAAATTTAATACTCTTCCTACCCTTTAACTAATACCCTTGAATTTAAAAAAAAAAAAAAACTAATATCCAACAATAAAAACAACTACTCCTTCCGTAAAAAAAATGGTCTTGAATATTGAAGGATATTAGTTGTTTTCATTAAAGAGTATAAGTAATTGTCTTAGTTTATTTTCAGTAGAAAACTAATACTCTTCGGTTAAAACAACTAATACCCTTCTCAGTGAAAATAATTAATACTCTTTAGTAAAAAAACTAATATCCATCAATAATTCATGTATGAACCATTTTCACTTTATACTTTATCATAATAAATATGTTCAAGACGTTTTAGCAAACTTGAATTCATAAAAAAACAATCTAATTTGGTTGAGTAGTACTCAGTGCAAATTAATGTGGTTGTACTGAAATTATTATTTTTTTAAGATGTATTATATTGATTCAAAATATAAATTTATATCCTATATTCACACAAACATATATATATATATATTCATAAGTAAATAAAATTTAAGTAATATATTAAGTAAATAAAAAAAAATTATCAATATATAAATTTTGATAGGGTTAAGGATGAAAAATATATATTGGATAAGTATAAAAAGTAATGATTCTTGGAAAAAATATTTGAAAATTTAGCTTAATCTAGATTCATCCATATCAATAGCAATCTAAATTATATATTAGGTCATGAACGTGAGAGATATCCCCATTCCCTGCAATTGGAATTCGCACGCAGCTTCTGTAAAAAAAAAAAATTCGCGCGCAGCCTCCCTCCAATTCACTACTTTCTTCTTTTCTCAAACTTCCTCGCCCCTCACCCCTCGTCCTGTGCCTACACGTCTGTCACGATCTATCCACGCGAATAGTGACAGACCCAATTCTCTTTGAGTCTCAGTCTTTCAGGTATTTATGCTCGTTCCATTTTGTGCTCTATTTTATTTCTTTAATGGATTGAAAACTTGAAACATTGCCTATTATATATATTATACGGTTGAAAAGAAGTTGTATTTTTTTCTGAAATTTTCGAGGATTAATTCGAATAGAATTACAGATTTACTGAATCAATTTTTATTTAGGTAGTTGTGCAGTAAAGAACATATTAATATTTTCACATCCTATCTTTTGCCCCCCTAATTTTGCAATCTCCTTTAATTTGTTGATATTGAATTGATCTGAACCAATAATAATTTTAGAGAATTTTAAATCTTAAATTATGAAAAAAAGTTAATATCCAACTCTGGGACGATGCTCGGTGAGACAAAAGAAACGGTAAAAATTTATCAATTAAGTGCATGATCAAATCTTTTACTGAACAAAGCATTTAGCCACATAGCCAATGCATCCCCATCATTATTTTTTTTCCCTCATCGGCATCACCTTCTTCAATATTATTTACCATTTAAATCCTTATAATTTCTCATTAAAAACCTATTTCTGTTGCTCTTATATCAAGATATAGGGTTAAAAAGAATTGTTTTATTTTAATGAGATTGAACATTTTTTTGGGGAAGAAGATGAGGGGAGGAGCAAGTGAAAGAGGTCTAATTTATTTCTATAAAAGTGTATATATATTAAGGGTAGTTTAGTCCTACGATATAAGGATATTTTAGACTAGAATGTGTTGGGGTGTGTATAAGACATTCGGGGGTTTGTTTAGTCGGACCTTTTTTATTTGGATTGAGTGTTCTTTAGTTGCCATTATTCCGGCGACTCTGATTTTCGGTGAAAGTTGAGTATTTATAAGAACAAAAAAATAGGGGACTAACTTGAAAAGACCCAAATAGACCTATTTCTTGGTAGATCTCCATAAATAATGCTTCGACATGAATGTGGCTAAAAATATAGAAGAATGACACGACCAAGAAGCAAATAGGAAAGATCTTAAGCAGCTACTCTAAAAACACAGATGCTAAGACTTTATTTACTGATAAAAAAATTGTTCAATAACTTTGTCCGCATAAGAAGTACTTTTCATCTCATATTACCAGAAATAGAAAGAGATAAGAGGTAAGGTATATCTGCAAAGGAGCTTCACCAAAGATACATAAAAAGTAAATTATGAAAATAAGAAAAATGAACTTCTTGTTTGCAAAAGATTTCACTTTCAGTATGAACAATAAAGTTTCATGAGTGGCTCCCTTATTATTTATTTCCAACTATAAACATATAGACTCAATATCTCAAGATACTAATCCAACTTATCCCCTTCTCACTAAAAACTTGGTAATCAATTTAAATTTTGTGTAAATCTTGTCATTCCCTTGTAACTCCACATGGTTTTCGTTAGAATTTGAAGGTACTTATGTTTCTTGATTGTCTAAATATTTACACGATAGGTGCCCTGCAAATATGGACAAGACTTGGATGACTACTACCAAGTGGTCTAAGAGTTATGTAGATGGAGTAAACGGTTTTATGCAATTTGTTAGAACTCATATGGGTAGTGAGTGTGTTGTTCGTTGCCCGTGTAGAAGTTGTTTGAACTTAAAGATAATAGATCAAAATACAGTTAAAGTTCATATACTGGAGAAAGGAATAGATCCAAGGTACATTACATGGTTTTGTCATGGTGAGCATAACTCGAATGACGAGGGTATGAGAGCTGATAATATTTTGGTAGAAGAAAACATCAATGAAGAAGATAGTGGTGAGGAAGATAATGATATTAATGAAATGTTGTTTGACATCGGTGAACAATACTCTCAGGAAAATAATTATAATTTCCAAACCAGTGATAGCAATACACATGGTCTCCCTGCATATCTTGAGGCACTAATGGTGGATACTCAAACAGAACTATATCCTGGTTGTAAGAAGATTTCAAAGACATCGTTTATTATCAAATTGCTCCATTTAAAAGTGTATAACAAGTTGAGTAATAGAGCTGTAGATATGATATTGAGTTTGATGAAGTCAGCATTCCCTGATGGTGAGACACTTCCATGCTCTTGCTATGAAGCTAAATGATATTTACGCAACTTGGGATTAGGATATGAGTGTATCCATGCATGTAAGTATAATTGTGCCTTATTTTGGAATGAGAATAAAAATTTAGATGCTTGCCCTTCTTGTGGAACTTCTCGTTGGAAAACCAATGATGGTAAAGTGAAAAAAATACCTCATAAAATCTTAAGGTATTTTCCAGTGACACCTAGATTACAACGCCTTTTCATATCTTCAAAAACCTCCAAAAACATGGTTTGGCATAAAGAAAAACGTATTGATGATGAGTATATGAGACATCCAGCCGATTCCATAGCATGGAAAGACTTTGATAGTGATTTTCATTGGTTTGCTAATGATCCAAGAAACATTAGACTAGCCTTAGCTACTGATGACTTTAATCCATTTGGAAACTTGAGCACTAGTTATAGCATGTGGCCAGTTATTCTAGTGTCGTTGAATCTCCCTCCTTGGGATTGTATGAAACAACCATTCCTTATGTTGTCTTTGCTTATCCCAGGGAAAAAGTCACCAGGGAAAGACATCGATGTGTACCTACAACCATTAGTTAATGAGGTAACTGAATTGTGGGTTGAAGGTGCAGAAACCTTTGATGTCTCATGTAAACAAAAATTTCAGATGCATGTTGCTGTCTTGTGGACAATAAATGACTTCCCAGCGTATGGTGATATATCTGGATGGGTGACTAAAGGATACATGTCTTGTCCAGTTTGTAATAAAGAAACATACTCTCAAAGACTACGTAATAAGTTGTGTTTCATGGGACACCGTTGTTGTTTACCAAAAGATCATCCTTGGAGGAGAAGTAGAAATTTCAATGGTGAAATAGAAAATGGCGAACCACCTAAAGAATTAAGCGGAGAGGATGTGTTGATACAATTGGAGAGACTTCAAGAGCAAACACCAGGAAAGCACTGCACCAAGAAGAGAAAACGCATGCCCGAGGAATTGAATTGGTTTAAACGTAGTATATTTTTCAATTTGCCTTACTGGAGCAAGTTGAAGTTAAGGCATAATCTAGATGTGATGCATATTGAAAAAAATATTTGTGAGAGCATATTAGGAACCTTAATGAGTATAGAAGGGAAAAGAAAGGATACAATTAAGGCTAGACAAGATTTATAGGACATGAAAATTCGTAAAGAGTTGCATTTAATTAAGAGAAGTGATGGAAAATATTTTGCGCCAGCTGCAAGTTATGTTATGAATAAAAAAGAAAGGCACGATTTTTGTGAGTTCTTTAAAGTCCATAAAATTTCCAGATGGATATGCCTCTAATATCTCACGTTGTGTTGGTACAAGCGATCATAAGATATCTGGATTGAAAAGTCATGATTGTCATATACTATTACAACGTATAATTCCAGTTGGTATACGTGGATCCTTAAACAAGAGTGTGTGTGACGTACTAGCTGAATTGGGTCATTTTTTCAACGTTTGTGTTGTAAGAAGTTGAAAAAATTGGAATTGCATAAAATGCAAGATGATATCTTCTTGATTTTGTGTATGCTTGAACAGATAAATCCTCCTGCATTTTTTGATGTCATGGTTCATTTATGTATTCATTTACCAAGAAAGGCTTTGCTTGGTGGACCAGTCCAATTTAGATGGATGTATCCAATTGAAAGGTAGTTCTTGAATTTTTTTATGTAATTTCTTGCATTTAAATCTAATAATAAATAATCTATTAATCTACTTTTTAATTTATGCAGGTCATTATGTGACTTGAAACAGAGTGTGCGTAATAAAGCTCATCCCGAAGGGTCAGTTACTGAAGCTTACATAGCGAAGGAGTGCTTAATTTTCTGCTCAATGTATTTGTGGGGTATTGAGACCAGATTTAATAGAGAAGAACGAAACAATGATACAGGAACTGATGATAGTCTTTGGATCTTTAGTAAAAAATGTCGTCCTTTTGGAGCAGCACAATATGTTCAGTTATCAGAGGATGAGTTCACTGCGTTACAGTGGTATGTTTACCAGAATTGTGAGGATATCGAACCATATCTTGAGTAAGTTTATTTTGTGTGTACCTTAAGCTATTGATTATTTTCTAAGTATTTAATAAATTTCACATATGCATTAACATTTTTTTATTGTAGGAAGCACAAGCAAAAGTTTCTCTTGAAGGGATGTGCAAATATAGATCAGGAACAAAAACAACAATTTCCTAAATGGTTCAAAAATCTTGTAAGATAACTAGACTTTCAGATATTTGTATGCAGTTTTTGAATATCTCACTATCATTTAACTGATTTTCTTTTCTCATTTGTTTCCTAGATGACTCAATTATATCATGCAGATCGATCAAAGTCGAATGAGTCTCTTTATTCTCTTGCTTGTGCACCTTCAAGGTGTGTAAGAAAGTACACTGGGTGCATTGTGAATGGTGTTCGATTTCTCACTATAGAACGTGATATCCGTCGTAAGAGTCAAAATAGTGGGATTGTAGTAGAAGGGAACCATGGTGAAGATAATATAGATTTTTATGGTATTCTGACAGATATAATTTACCTAGACTATGTTAATGATAGACATGTTACTATATTCAAATGTGAATGGTTTGATCTTGGGACTAAAAAAAAGAAATTGGGGATACAAAAAAAAGGAAATATAACTAGTATTAGAATAACAGGAAAATGGTACGAGAATGATCCTTTCATATTGGCTAATCAAGCCAGACAAGTCTTCTACATTAATGATCCCAAATTAGGAGTTGATTTTCGAGTAGTGCAAGCATTCCAACACAGACATATATATGATGTTGTTGAGATGCAAGATGAATCTATTGATCTTGATAATGAACTGGGAGATGACGAAGTATATCAAGAGAACCATATTGACGATGAATTTGAAGTCAATCTTAGTGAAATACACTCACTACATAGAGAGGATGTAGAGGTTGAAGACATTGAGAGCTTGATCATTTCAAGTACACCAGATGGATGTGAGGAAGTGAACTTAGATAATTCTGATGAGGATGAGTTAGATGACACGATAGTCGATTATTGCAGCAGCGAAGAGGATTCCCAGGAAAATAGTGTTTCCGACGAAGAGAGTGATGATGACAATTCAATAATTTGATGGTAACATATTCATGTCTTTGTGTGTAGTCTCATTATATTTAATTATATTGTTTATACAAAAATTGACAATAAAAAATAAATTTCAATGTCGATGTGTATTTTGTTTGTCCACACTTTTATTAAACTTCTTGTTGTATGGCAGAAAAGTGTGTGGGATTAAAGGACAATGAAGCAAGCTGCATGATAGGAGGAATCTCACATGGAAGTTGTTACTCAGGTAATTGGATCTCAAACTAAGCTTGAAAATAAAAACTAGAAGAAATGAGAAAGAAAGTTATAATTCTAACTCTCACTAATTAGTGGTTTAGTTGGATAACAATGAACTCAACATATTTACCCTTTTTTATTAGATGTTGTAGCAATTATATTTCTTTTACCTGTTATTAAAGTGATGTCTTTGTTGTGGTAGCCTTATTTGCTGAGGAAACCTGCATAGGGGTATGTGGTTGATACCATAAATTAGTGCAAGATGAAATGCTTCTTATTTTGTTGGTTTCTTAATTCATTGAGTTCCTTTATTAATAAGTTCTAGCGTTGCCTTCTAATTTCAGGTTGGTTACTACGAGAGTTTGAATACCTTTTCATGCTTTCCCCTTTAAAAATAGAGGATTTTTCGAATTCTGATGACAACCTTGGATCCTAAAGACCTCTATTTTTCACGATAATTTCTTACTTTGTTTTAAGACCTTTAGTATTTGTTTCAGTTTTGATCAGACTTATAAGACATACTTTTCTATTTTCCAATTTCTTCTATTAGACTTGGATTTCATTTCTTTAAAAACTTATTGAGCCAATTTCTTTTAAGGATCTTATTTTGTTTATATTTTGTTTTAATCCTTGAGACACTCCCTATATTTTTTTCTATCATAATATACTACCAATTGTTCCTAGTTTGTTTCTTACGCTATTGTTTATTTAAATTTAGATAAATCGTTTTCAATCACAACTGTTAACACTATGCATGTTCTTGCAACAAGCTCATTATATTAGGTTTCGTAATTTACGTTTCTTTGCAATCAAAGATTGATGTGATGATTTTAGTTAAACTACTTCAAAATACCATGATTGAACATCTTTATGACATTAAATATAGTTATCAATTATTATTAAACTTATCATCTACTTGTATTGTGGATAAACTGGAATAGCTCAAATGATCAGAGCTCTACTAGTTATGATTAGGGCATCACGAGTTTGAGTCACTCTTTTACCGATAATAAAATAGATTTATCAGTATTGTGAAGTAAGAATATATGCCACTAATTAGTTCAAAAATTAAATAATGAAAAACAATGCTGCCATGAAAATATATTATTTATAACGTCAAATATATTCAATAATTATTATTGTGATAAAAATTGTAACTAATTACTTAAAATAATTGATGACCAATAACAACAGTATTTTTATGACAAAAAAAAAATATCATTGCCATAAAAATTATATTTTTTACGATGTTGAGTATTGTGACATATTATAAAATCATCACCAATAATAAATTCGGTAAAATAATTTTGTCAGTAATTATTTCAAATTATTAATGATGAAAATAACATAATCATGAAAATAAAATTTTTACTTCGCCAAATATAGTCAACATTTATTTATTAAAATCATAACAATTATTACTGTGACGAAATATTGTGTCATTGTTTATTTTAAAATTTTAATGACGAAAAAGAAGCATTGTCATGAAAAAATATATTTTACAATCTTGAATTTCGTCACCATTCATTTATTAAAATTGTCACCAATTATTATTACGACAAAAGAATTTTGTCACTAATTGTTTTAAATAAATAATAACAAAAAATAAAATCATGATGAAAACATATAATTTTATGACGGGAAATTTTGTCATAAATTATTATTAAAATCGTCACCTATTACTATTGTGACGAAATAGGTTATTTCGTCATGAAATTTACGAATTAATGACGAAATGAATTATCAATTGTGACAAAATTATATTTTGTCACAATTTATAGTGTTTTAATGACGAAAATAAAATTTGTCACCTATAGATAACAAATTGTGACGATTTTTATGACGTCGCAAAGAAATTCGTCATGAAATGTGTGATTTCTTGTAGTGAATAAATTTGGGGATGAACTTAATGAATACTATCGTCGACCCTTGTTGCAGAAATTTCCACATACAGGAAAGTACCCCAAAACTGCTTATTCACTTGATAAGAGGCAGAGATATATTATTTACAAGTGGGTAGATGAGTTGAAATTCCCTGATGATTATGTGTTCAACATGTCTCGATGAGTAGACTAGACACAATTGAAGATATTTGGGATGAAGAGTCATGATTGTCACGTATTTATGCAGAGACTGCTTCCAATTGCTTTCTGTTAATTACTATCGGCCAACGTTTGGAAAGCTATCACTAAAATTATTAGTTTATTTTTCAAGGAGTTAACATCTAGGACCATTACATTGAAAAACATGACTCGGTTGAACCATGATATCCAGACATCTTGTGCAAGTTGGAACGAATATTTCCACCCAGCTTCTTTAATTCAATAGAGCATCTACCTGTCCATCTTGCATATGAGGCAAAGATCATTGGTCTAGTACAATACAGAGATGTATTGAGAGGTAATCTATTAATTAACCTGTTTATTTTTAATATAATCTCGTTGGAGAATTATAGTAGCTCATCTATGTACCTCGAATTAGGTATCATCACAATTTAAAGTTAAGCGTGGGTAATAAGGCGCATGTGGAAGCTTCAATTGCAAATGCTTATTTAACAAAAGAAGCATCAATATTTTGTTCCCATTATTTTGAGGACCATGTGCTGATGAGGCGACACAATGTACCTCGCAATTTTAGTAGTCGTGAAGTACCCGAAGCAGTGGAAGGTAATCTTTTGATATTTGTGCCTCCTGGTACACGACTTGCAAAGAAGGGTAAAAAATGGATTGTAGACTTAGAGTGTAATACCTCGTCCCGTTTTATACCTTTTAATTTCCTAGAACCCTTATTTTATTTTATTATCTTTGTTTCTTTTTATTTTATTATTTTGTGTGCTTTTGTGTAATTTAAATATATACCCTTTTTACAAATTCCTAAATTCGTAGAAAGAATCGAATCTTTCAAAGCGAATAAAGGATTACGAGAAATTAAATACTCAAATTAAATTAAGGATTTCGATCCGTATAATTTATTGAGAATAATTAAAATACTTTAAAATATTAATTGAATCTCAAAACTGTAATAATTATCGAATCGGGATTAAGCTCGTGAACCAAACAATCCCTGAACCGTATCAAATGAGAACAAAAATATCAGAAATTAAAGAGGATTAATCACACCCACATGCTTATTCCTTCTTTAAAATTAATTTTTAATTTGAGAAATAATCCCACCCACATACTTATTTCCTTCCTTTAATTTAATTAAATAATAAAAAAAAATATATATTTCCCTATAAACTACCCCATCCCAAAATACGCATATGTCTTCCTCTTCATTTTTTCCCCCCAAATTCCTCTTTTCTCTCTACCAAGCAAAATTGCTCTCGCCTCTCTCTAAAAACGGCGAGCAACGCCGCCCTCTTCTTCGTTTCCGGCGGACGACCGTCGTACCCAGGCGACAACCGCCACCGTCTCCATCTTTCTGAACTCCGGCGCACAGCCACCAAGGCCGCCGCACCTCCCCTGGAAGCGCCGCCATCGCAGCGCCTAATCGCTGCCCTCCGCCGCCCTCACGCCCTAGTGCCGCCGCCGCCGCTGCCTCTCTCTCTCCGGCGACAAGCGTCGTCTCGCCTCCAGCCGAGAGCCGTCGTGCTTGGGCCTCCGCCGTGAATCACCGCCGCGAGCCAGGCCGCGACGCAACCCAGCACCCCCTGCTTCGAGCCGCCGTCGCACCTGCGACGCCGCTCACCGCTGTGCCCAGTGACCACGGCCGTCGCTGCCCGTTTCGCCAGTGCCGCCGCGCACTTTCCCCTGTCCCCGATCGAAGCAGCTCTTCGTCGTCGCCTCTCCCGAACGAGCATTGCCGTATGCTTCTTGTTTTTGGTGAGTCTCGTTCTCCCGATTCATTCACCAATTCGGTCCTTTGATTTCGATTTCTTACAATTTCCAATTCGGTTTGAATTCATAAATTCCTTCGAAATGATAATTACTCACGGTTTGATTTTGTTTATTTCCAATTCCGATCGAGATGTCGTACTGCTGCCCATTCGATTTTTGAAGGATCGAAACGACGTCGTTATGCCGCCAAAATTATCCGACGAGCCACCAATCGAACGCCGTTAGGCTGTCCGATTTGGGACTCGTAAGAATTGCTAATCCCCTCTCTAATTCTCGTAGTAGTTGGGATGGAAATTGGACTGTTTTAATTCCCTGAGACTTTGTAGTTGAGATAGGTGTTTTTGGTTTGAGCCTAATGGACTTTTGTTGTGAAATTCCTACGGTTGTTGTTGGACAAACTATTAGTATTATTGAATTTATTGTTTAGTATTGTTGGTTTAGCTGTTAAGTATTACTGAAATAGTTGTTTGGTGCTATTGGTATTATTGAATGGATGAACTAGTTTTGTTGGATTAGTTGATGATATAGTGATGGAATTAATTGTTTAGCACTGTAGTAGAGTTTGGAAAAAAGATCGAAAAGGAAAAGAGTGCTTATATTCAAAATTAATAACAAATGAAAAAGGAGTATTTTGGGAAAAATTAGTATAATTCCTTTGTTTTAGAAGTGTTACTAAAGTTAGAAAAGAAAAATACTTTTTATAAACTATATTAGTTATAATATAAATTTCTTAGAAAAATCAAGTTATTAATAAGTTTTAATAAGAGGTTTTTATAAAATATAAATTCTTATACTTTTAATTTTATAAAAGGCCTTTATTAAGGACACAACAGAAATTAGTAAATACACCCCCCCCTAATACACCTCCTCTTAAAAAGGGGTGTACTTATCAAAAGATTGTTTTTGTAGTAATCGAAATAGTCATACCACAAGTATACTAGTAAATACACTCCCTCAATACACTCACCTTTTTAGAAGTGGTGTATTTACCAAAATAGGGTGTGACCCTTAAGCAAGTCTTTTTTTAGTTTATAGGACCACAACTTTCTCGATTCTCGTAACACAAACTCTCAAGTTTTCGTAATAATTCAAAGGTCAACTTTTAATCAAATGGTTTCGTACTAGGATTCTGTGCTAATCGAAATACGCACGAGGGATCCGACATTCTGGCTGTATATCACTCTCGGGACCCGGAGTTAACAGGTGGGTGATGATCTGTTGATTGATCTGCTAATAATAACATCGTGCCGATATTTTCTGAACTCGATTAAATCAAATCAAAAACAATTAATCCAACATAAATGTAACACCTATTTATATAACTTTTTGGATTATGTGATATAACTATATATGTTATATATTGTATGTTGTTTTGTGAATCGATCGCCATTGTATGATTAAGTACCTTATGTGAGCATGAATCAGTTATGTTGTCAATCAAGTATTTTTCTCAGTGAAGTTTGTTGTGACAGTTTTATGGAAAGTCAGTAAGTACGGAATTGTGATGTGAGTATTGATTTCCAACCTCCGGGGAGCTGTCGGGGACGCCCTCGGAATAAAGATTGTTGATTTAGATTAGATTCCGACCTCCGGGGGAGCTGTTGTTGTATGCCCTCGGAATCAAGGTTGTTGATTATTTTTCCGGTCTCCGGGGACGCTGTCGTTGGACGCCCTCGGAATCAAGACTGTTGATGGTTGGAATTGAAAATAGTAACTTTGATGGAAGTGGAATGGTTGTACGTTTATGGTTTGACAATTGTGATAGTATGTGGTATGACTTTGGGCTTTGCCCTAATGTGAATCAACTTGTGCTATTTCAATTTTATTATACGAAAAATGATTAAATGTCGTTTAAACTTTATAATCTTATTTATACGTCAACTGATTAAATAAAATAAACACTTTATCAATGAGTATAACTTAATATATTTCGGATTTACCAATCTCATGATGTTGCAAATCACCCATATGTGAGAATTCAATTCTCACGTCCCATTTTCCTAACCCCTTGCAGATTATGATTTCGTGGAGCAAGGACAGTAATAGAGACGACACGGAGTTCCCCACTTAAATAAAACATTACTGTTGATACTATGTTTTATGTACACATATATGTGTGTAAGATACTTATTAAAATTATTCTACCCATTTCTTCTGCTGCATAAAAAACTCATCATCTCTCATTTTCGTTATATTTCCTTCAAAAATTTTATAATTTGGACTTTTGATCACAATAACACTTCGAATCCGATATAATTAATATATTATGGATTCGGGGCGTTACATAGAGAAGCACGTAGCTCACACGTACGTGTTACTAAATTAACCTACCTCTTAGTGGAACTTTAACATGTTAGTGATCTTCTAATCTATGCCTCAATTACACGTAGTGTATTTTTCGAGCAACTACAAATTGTTCAACTGAATCTATCAAGTGCTGAAAAAGACAATGTGCCTCAAATAGAATTTGCATCGTGGTTTGAACAACTTGTAAGTGATATGTATAAGTAATTTTTAATTATTAACTTTTATATATTAACTATGAGCTTAATTGAATATATCGTAAATTATGTATATATAGGTGAAGAGAAATCATATTCAGGATCAGTTTATACGTAATCTCGCGGGCGGTCCTAGCAGTTGTGTCACCACATACCCTGGGTATTACATGAATGGTTTTATATTTCACACACGAGATTATGGTGCCTCTAAAACAACCATGAATGGTAAGGAAAACTATGATTCCAATGAAAAAGATTTCTACGGGATACTCGAGGAAGTAGTAGTTTTGGAATACCCCGGACTTACAAAAAAAAAGTTATTCTGTTCAGATGCCAGTGGTTTGATCCTCTGCTGTACCAGGGGGAACAAGAATACATCCTGATTATAAACTCGTGGACATTAATCCAA
Source organism: Ballota nigra (assembly GCA_947034835.1). Lineage (NCBI taxonomy): Eukaryota > Viridiplantae > Streptophyta > Magnoliopsida > Lamiales > Lamiaceae > Ballota > Ballota nigra. The sequence continues at coordinate 73,924,764 of OX344729.1, read as the reverse complement.
GAGGACGATACTGTCGTTATGATCCATTCGTACTACCAAGTCAAGCTACTCAAGTTTACTATTGCAAGTACCTCGGTGCATCTGTTCAACCGGGTCGAGTGTGGTGGGCAGTTTGCACCACCAAGGCGCGATCCTTAGTGGAAATTGATAGAAAGAGTGAACTAGGGCTTCCCCCATTCCAAGAGGACGATATAATATCCTATGTGAAAGTGCAAATAGATGATAATCCTATCATTTTTGCTGATTTGGACGCTGCACTAATTAAGGTAGAGAATGAAGAAGAGGAATAAGATGAAGAAGATATTCATGATAATTATGATGATGATGATGATGATGATGATGATGATGATGATGATGATTGATGAATTGATATTGTTTTTGTGTAATCTAGATGTAATGATGAATTTGCTTGTTTTAATTAATTAATAAATTTTGTATTTATTGTGTTTGTTTGTATTAATTAATATTTTAATTGTTATGTATACATATTTTGTTGGGAAAATTCGGGTGTCCGGATCTATTCGGGATGAAACTAATTCTTCACTTGCAAGATTTGGTACGATAAAACTTCTGAGCCCACCAAGGAGACAAATCACACGAGCCGTACTCGTACACGTTTCTCCGTATTAAACCTTAGCAACCGTCGTATGATTAATATTACTGCCCAAAATACATGGTTGGAAGTCACGATGATTCTCACCCAACATGAATCAAAGCAATAACTATTAACCACACACGGTTTTATTTAAGTTACGGAGATTAAGAAATCAATAACCACTGAGGTCTAATTCTTCATATTTCAGAACATGAGGATTGATCCTCGCTGTAGGTCCTCTTCAACACATACAAAATGTATTAGTGCAATCTCTTGGTCAAGACAAGTCAATCTGAGATGTACACATCGACCTTTCACGATAGATTATTCAATTCCACCTAGGTCGTGGATTTGTACGTTTAGTTACAAGAAAGTCGTTAATGTGATCTTCCGTGATCTGGTATCACCACATTAACTACAATGTAACAATATAATATATTGAACGAGTTGCAATAAATATATAACATTCATTCATATTTAAAGCAAATGTGATAAAAGAATTATTCTCATAAAACAAAGTGTTTAATACATGAGTTACACGAAGTAAAAGCATACTTTCACGTATAACTCCAACATGTTTTAATTTTCATTGTTAATTAATGTGTTAATTGCTATGTATACAGATGGCTGGAGGTAAAAGTATATGTAACTTGTTTGGTGGCCGGCAATCGTCCTCTCGTACACCGGAGTCAGACCAAGATAGATAAACGTACAACTCTTTTTAGTTGTTATATAAAATATCTTGTACACATGTTATAACTGTAATTGTTAAATACAGATGGAAACACCAGAAGAAAGTAGGGGTTAATGAAGCTTTTGATGATCATCTTCAAATTCGCCCTCACAAATAGGAACAGTACCGATTCCTGAGTTGCAGAATCAGGAAGATGATCTAGCTCAACAAACTGGAACAGTACCAGAAACGGTTGAAGACGACCCTCCCATTGAGGAAAATGCGGAAGAGCCCACTAATCATGCACCTCGTTCTAATGTGCTACGCATCTATACATATCACAATGTGTATGTTATATATCACTTTGTCTTTTTTATTTGATTTTATTAAAAAATATATATATACGTCTGAAATAACCTTTCTACATATTGATGCTCTCGAATGCTATTTTGAGGTTGATTCAGAATATCATGTTCGTCGAATAGAGATGAGCGGGTTCACATGGAAGTTGGCGTCAGAAGAAAGGAAGGATGAGTGGTGGATAACATTCCAGGTATAAATTTATTTTGTTAAATAAGTAGTATTATATGTATGTATATATTTTTACTTAATTAAAATCAACTTGATTGTATATATTTTCTTCAGAGGGAGACATACTGGGATCCAAGGAGGGAAAATATTGTGGTATTTAAAGAACTGTATATCCGGAGATCTAGAGAATGATTTATAGATCTCCCCAGTCTTTAGAAGAGGATTAGTCGAAGGGAAGGAAAATTACCACCGTGGGACATAAGATTCTGGAATGCACTACTCCGGTACTGGGAGCGACCCGAAGTCATTGCTAAAAGCAACCAGTGCAGGGCAAACCGCTTGTCTGCGGCCGGAGGAAGAGGACCCTCAAAACACAAAGGAGGGGCAAAATGAGTCGCACAATGGTTTGATGAATACGTAAGTAATTCCTGCACTACAACATAGAGAGATTTTAATTACTTGATTATATATATTAGGAATACAGGAGAAGGAATATGACCGACTCCCAACTGAATGGGAATTGATGCAACATTTCCACAACTATGGGGAAGAGGAGTACACATATGGAGGAATTGCTAACATAATTGTAAGTGTTTTACATTAACATTATAAACTAAATATAAATAACATGTTTGTATAATTTCTCATTGCCAAATTTTTTGTATGTATAACAATCCATGGAGGAACAAGTTGCTCAATTACTAGATCCAGCAGACGACAATGAGCGCTTGAACCGATTGAGTCAAGCGTATGCTGAGACAGTGAGACCAAACCATGAAAAAGTTAGGGGTCTCAGTCAAATGAAGACGATGCGCATACAATGTGTCCCAGACGGGACATCATTTGGCACACACATTATGACCAAAGAGATGTTGAGCATTTGTTGGCTGAAGAGCGCACGAGATATGAAAGAATGCTAGAGGAGCAACAAAGAAAGTATAATGAGAACTTGCGCTAGGAAGTGCATAATCAGATGCTAGCGTGGATGCAAGGCCAACAGGAAAACCTACCTAGTGGGTTTCTCCAACCAGCTGCTTCATATCCTCCTTATCCAGCTTATCCTTCTTATCCTCATACCCCGGGTTACGCCCCTTATCCTCACGCCGCCCCTTATCTTCCCGCTGGTCCTTCTAGTGGTTTTCCTCCCGTTTCTCTTAGTGGTTTTCCTATTCCTCATGCCTCTCCTGCTCGTCCTCCAGCTTCTAGTGGTACTTATAATCTTTTCCCGTCTCGTCATAATTCCGTCTCTCCAACTGGGTTTACAAAACTACTTGAAAGAGGTGCATATTCTGGTTATCCTCCGAGTGATAATTATTCTGCACATGAAAGAGGTGATGATGGTGATGGTGGGAGTTAGAATGTCATGAATATTTGAACATGTTTTCGAATTATATATATTGGTTAGAGATTTTACTGTTTATTTGGATTTATATGTCTGAATATTTGAGCATGTGTTTGTTATTATTTTTATTGTTGATTATTAGTTATGAATTTTGTTGATTAATCTCTACAATTTGTTTATGCATGGGAATTGTTTAATAGAATAGTATTTTATTGATTTTCTTTAAATAAAAACGATTAATATAAGTGTATATATGTACACATATTAGTAAATAGTGAAAAAGAATTTAAAAAAAAATATTTTACAATTTTATTGATTTTTTTAATAAAAAATGATCAATATAAGTGTCTTTATGTACACATGATAGTCAGTAGTGAAACAAAATTTAAAAAGTATTTATTTTACAATTTTATTAATTTTTTTAATAAAAATATGATCAATATAAGTGTATATATGTACACATGTTAGTAAATAGTGAAAAAGAATTAATTTTACAATTTTATTAATTTTCTTAAAATTAAAATGATCTATACAAGGGTATATATGTACAATGTTAGTAAATAGTGAAAAAAAATAAAAAAATATTTATTTTTTAAAGTTAAAACGATCAATATCAATGTATATATGTACACATGTTAGTAAATAGTGAAAAAGAATTTAAAAAATATTTATTTTACAATTTTATTGATTTTTTAAAAATAAAACGATCAATTTAAGTGTATATATGTACACATGTTAGTAAATAGTGAAATAGAATATAAAAAATATTTAATTTTTAATTTTATTGAAAATATTTTGATAAAAAAGATCAATATAATTAAGTGTATATACACATGTTAGTAAATAGGGAAAAAAAGAGTGATAGTTTAAATTTATATTTAAATATAATAATTAAATAGAATATATAACAAACAATTAATATTAATTAGTATTACAAGTAAAATATATAATAACTAATATATGATACATATACACATACAAAGAATACATTAGCAATATATTTCTTTGTCCAAACGGCATGGTGAAACACGCAAGGTCTCCGAATACATGGAGGTCGCGTGTTCGATTCTCTTGGGGGGCGAATTTCACCCAACTATATGCCTCCAATAGGGGGCAAATATACCTAATCCGTATGTAACACAAGAGTTGAAGTGTCCTAGCGGTTCCGCGGGGGTGCTAGACGGTGAGACGTTATGGGTTAGAAACCAATCAAATCCAAAAAATTTGCTGGAATTACTACGCGAGGGAATGATTCCCTCGACAACTGACACGAGGGCAGTTCTCTCGGCCAGGTGTCAGATATGAAGAGGGATCAATTCCCTCGGCTACTATCACACGAGGGCCCACTCCCTCACCATTCCCTCATTCAGAAAGAGGGTCGTTTTACTAACACCACATTCCCTCTTCAAAACTCTCGTCAATCCTGAGGGTTCGATTTTTTCCTCGTTTAACAGTTTGCGACCACCATTTTGAAGAGGGAATTTTTCCCTCTTTAATACCCTCTTTAATTTGATAGTTTTTTGTGGTGGTCACTTATGTGTCATCTATGTGGCCTTATATAAAGAGGAATCTAATAATAATTATAAAAATGGGCATGCAAATGGATTTAAACCCTACACCTCATGAACAATCGTTATGATGTTTACCAATTTAGCTATACTATGAATTTTTATGAAATTTGAATATTTATTGTATATAACTTGAGTGTATAAAAACTTATTATTTTTGTTGTGATTGTACTAATTTACATTTAATTTAACTATATTTGAGGATATCCTATATATAAAAATCTTAATGGATTACTAATCTAAACAAGTAACCTAAGTATATTTAATTCTACAACATTATTACTAAATTGAATAATAAATTTTAAAAAATCTAATTTTTCAATGTTCAATTAACTGATTTTTATATTCTCGATGTATTTGAGAATATCTTATTTAAAAAATTTAATTTGTAAAAAATTAATAAATTTAATTAAGAATATTAAATAATTTTAATTTATTCCATCGATTAAATGATTAATTAATTTTTTTAAATCTAATTATTTTTATCATTTAATTGATATTTTTTTATTGTTTAGAAAACATAATAAACCAAAATTATAATTATTTGATTTTTTATATCTTAAATCAAATTTGATATGTTATTTGCTATTGGTTTAATTGTGTTTAACATGTGACATCATTTTGTGTAATAATGTTGGCTCTAATTAAAAGAAATGCAATCACATGGATTTGCATCTTGCGCGCATATATAAATATTTTTATTTATTTTTGAATAGAAAGGTCATATTAAAGGCCATTATTAAATTTATATCGTTAAAATATTTTAATTCTGAAACGCTTATTAGTTTATTTAATATTATATAATTTAATTTACATATATGAATATATTATTTACATGTACAATATACTCCCTCCGTCCACGAAATTTTTACCCGCTTTCTTTTTGGTCTGTCCACCAAATTTTTACCCATTCCTCTTTTGGAAATAAACTACACTCACAAACAAATAAATGGGTCCCACAATACCCACCACAATACTTACTTTATCCACTTTTTCAATAAAATACTATTTTTCATTAAAAACTGTGCTCAACAGTAACCGGGTAAAAATTTCATGGACGAAGGGAGTATTATTTAAGAAAAAATATAAGTGAAAATGGTTTATATATGAACGAATTGAAGGGTATTATCTGTTATCACCACAAAATATTAGTTATTTTTACTGAAGTACATTAGTTGTTTTCACTGAAGAGTATTAATTGTGTACTAAAAATAAACTAAGACTCTTTAGTGAAGACAACTAATATTTTTCGATGAAAACAACTAATACTCTTTTGTGAAGGCAACTAATACTTTTCAATGATTAATATATGAACCAATTTCACTCTATACATACTCATATTTAAATAATTTAGAGATTTAACATATTTGACAAAATAAATCTTTAAAATATAAGTATTAAAAAAATTAGGGTTAATTCAATATTAATTCATGACCATTAAAATCAATCTCAATTTAATCGAAACTTTCAATAATGTTATAAAAATTCACCAATGTTTAGTTTTTCAATAAAATATGACTTGCACTTTTAGCAACAAAATAAAAATAAAAATGAAGCATGGGTGTATGTTATTGCTTGGATTAGAAATCTCCCTACATAGAGAAATTCTTCTTAAGGGGAGGCAAGGAGAGATATGTGGTGCATAGTTGAGAAAAAGATATCAAAATTTAAAAGCATATACCATATTGAAAAAAAAAAAGTACTACATGTTGAAAATATTGAAAATTGTATTTAAATTGAGATTTGAGCCTACATGTTGCGGTTTACTAAGAAATTGACGATGATCAAATTTGTTGCGAGTACTACAATATTTTTATGCTACATATTATTTAAATATATTTATTATATAATATAATTATATTATTTTACAATGATCAAATTTATTTAGGTATATATTGTAACGCCCCGAACCCAGAATATATTAATTATATCGGATTCGAAGTGTTATTGTGATCAAAAGTCCGAACTATAAAATTTTTGAAGGAAAAGTAACTGAATTGAAAGATAAGTTTCATGCAGCGGATAGGTGGGAAGAAATAATATAATAGAGTATTGCACACATAAGTGCATCTGTATCTATATATATAAGGAAGGATAAAGGATTCTGTATCTTTATGATAATACACACTGAGTTTTGATGACTGAAACAAACAGTAAGAAGTAGCGTCTTGCATAGCAGTAGCGACATCATTTATTTATGAATAGAATAATAGGCATCATTGTATTATTAATAGTATATTAAGAAAACGGGAAACTTTATGTCTTCTGTATCACTGTCCTTGCTCCCCGTAATTGTAATCTGCAAGAGGTTAGGAAAAGGGGCGTGAGAATTGAATTCTCACATGTGGGTGATTTGCAATATCATGGGATTGGTAAATCCGAAGTATATTAAGTTATACTCATTGATAAAGTGTTTATTCCATTTAATCAGTTGACATATAAACAAGATTACGAAGTTCCGTATAAGAAACAGTTTATATAATATTTTAATCGGCATTAAACATATTTCGCATAATATAATTTAAGTAGCACAAGTTGATTCACATAAGGGCAGAGCCCAAGATATATTCACGCATTGTCACAAACTGTCAAACCACATTCGTACGACCATTCCACTTCCAGCAATTTACTCCATCAAACCACAACAACCCACAAAAGATAAGCAAACCATCAATGGCCTTATTCCCAGTGCGCACGTAGACAGCTGACCGGGGACCAGATCTAATCTAAATCAACAGCCTTGATTCCGAGGGCATCCACGACAGCATCCCCGGAGACTGGAAAATAAATCAACAACCTTGATTCCGAGGGCGTTCAACAACAGCTCCCCGGAGGTCGGAATCTAATCTAAATCAACAACCTTTATTTCAAGGGCGTCCCCGACAGCTCCCCGGAGGTTGGAAATAAATACCCACATCACAACTCCGTACTTACCGACTTTCCATAAAACTGACACAACAAACTTCACAGAGAAAAATACTTGATTGACAACAGAACTGATTCATGCTCACATAAGGTACTTACTCATGCAATAGTGATCGACTTACAAAACAACAGGTATTATATATCATATATAGTCATATCACATAATTCAAACAATTATATAATGGTGCTACATTTATGTTGGATTAATTGTTTTAGATTGATTTAGTCGAGTTCAGAAAATACCGACACAACGTCATTATTAGCAGATCAATCAACAGATCATCACCCACCTGATTGTTCTGAGTCCTGAGAATATTGTGTAGGCAGACGGTCGAGTCCTTCGTGCGTGTCCCGAAGATTACAAAATCCTAATAAGGAGTATTCCGATTAAAAGATCGACTTTTGAATTTGAAAAGTTCATGCGTTTGTATTTCGAGGATTGAGTAGAATTGTTGCCTTTAGAAAACTATTGAAAACTAAAGTTTTCAAAGGTTGATTTTTATTTGATAAGTACACCCCTTTTTAAGAGGAGGTGTATTAGGAGGGTGTATTTACTAATTTCAGTGGTGTCCCTAGCAAAAGCCTTTTATAAAATTAAAAATATAAACATATTTATTATTATTCTTGGAAATACTTAAAATAATAAAATAATTATTTAAGAGTATTAATAAGAAAAAAAAAAGAGTTTTTCTTTCTAAGATTTCTATTTTCCATTTTTAAAAGAATTCTTGAATAAAACTTCTCTTTTAAACTTATTAAAAAACTTGGACTTTTCTAAGAAAATTATATTATAACTAAAATAGTTTATAAAAAGGTATTCTTCTTTTTCTAATATTAGTGATACTTCTAAAGTTGGTTTGTAATACTTCTAAAATAAAGGATTATATTAAAAGGCTTTATTTTGCGTTTCTAAAATTCTAACAGGGGTACGAGGAGAAGACGAGTTTCCCTTTGTTTACGAAATTTACCCAATAGTGTTTAACCAACAAGTTTCATCACCAACAACTATACTAACTCATTAAAACAAGGATACTTAATGGACTAAGCCAAAAATCACCATATCACTAAAATAGTGATACTAAACATCCACAAGAGTAATACTAGTCCACTAAGTCAAAGATACCATACATCTAAAACAACAATACTTCATCATTCAAACACTAATACTAAAACACTAATCCAAAGTCCAACTCATAGCTAGTGAAGAAAAGAAACAGGGGAATTAATATGTTAAAAAATTCTACTTCTAAAGAGTGATACAAAGAAAACAAAACAACAATACTAAACAAGTCAACTAATGACACTAAAATACTAAACCAATTCTAACAGTAAGTTTGCCTTTCTCTTTTGCTTCCTCGTAATCATTTTCGAACAACTCATCCATAATCTGAAATTTACGAATGAAAGAATGAAAAAAATAGAGACCTTACGAGCCTCGGTTCGAGGTGTTAAACGGGCGGCCTAACGGCGTCGATTTGGAAATCGATGATTCGTTTGAAAAATCGGGCAGCCTAACGGCGTCGTTCAGGAATTCGGAAAATGGATTTGAACAGCCAAACGGCGTCGATTGGGATTTCCAAAAATTCCGGCAGCAGCGAATTGGTTTAACAGCGTCAATTTGATCGGAAATTAGACTAAAAGGAGGTCTCGGTTAGAAATTGGAATAAATCTTCAAAGAGTGGAATTGAAAGGGTGCTTTTTGAATTGACTTACTGGAAACGGAATAAAAAGTGGCGACGTTGGCTTGAGGAGGTTGCGGCGCTGGGCTGAGACGACGGCGGCGCTGGGCTGAGGTGACGGCGCTGGGGCTTCGAGGCGGCGGTGCTCTCTGGTGGTCTGCGTCACGACCAAAGGAGAGAGAAAGGCACTGGGCGGAGCTTCAGCAGCACGAGAGAGGTGGCTGAGCACGGTGGCGCTTCGTCGTTCGCCGGAGGAGGAAGAAGAAGAGGCAGGCGGTCGTGGCTTCACGAATGGAGTCGCTCGGCGGCGCTGCTTCCGAGTGGTGGTGAGCGGCGGCCGATGGAGGAAGAGGCGCGACGGCTGGGACTTCGTCGGCGTGAGGCACGACGACGCTTTGCCGAAAAAAGAAAAGAGGTGGAGGCATGGAGTAGAGAGGAGGAAAAACTGATATGCATTTTTTGTGAAATGAGAAGAATGAGGAGAGAGAGAGACTTTTTCCTATTTATACGGATTCCTCTTAAGGAAACTTAACAATTCCATATTAATCTTTCAAATTCGTATTCAAACATTATCCTTTTAATAACTTTTATTAAAAGAAAAAAAATTTAATTAAAAGAAGGAAAAGATTAGTGGTTGAGAATTAAAGATAGAGATTTTCATGAGATTTTAACTTAATTGCTAGGAATTTAATTAGGGGCTCGTTTGGTTTTCGAGAATTTAATTTGAGATTAACAATATCTTTTAATTAATTAATTAATTACTGAAATTTTGATTATCCACAAAATTACACGGATCGAAATCCTTAATTTGATTTAAATATTTAATTTCTCGTAGTCCTTTATTCGTTTGAAAGATTCGATTTCTTTCTTCGAATTTAGGAATTTATAAAAAGGGGTATATATATATGAATTACACAAATAACACACAAAATAATTAAAATTAAAAGAAACAAAGATAAGAAAATAAAATAAGGTTTCTAATTAAAGAAAAAGGGCATAGAACGGGACGGGGTATTACATCCTCACCCCCTTAACATAATTTCGCCCCCGAAATTCAACTCTTAGGTACTACTTAAGCATTGAGGTTATTTGGCTAGGACTTCATCCTCTCTTTCCCAAGTCGCTTCTTCTTTCCCGTGTCGGCTCCACTGAACTAGCACTAAAGGTATCTCTCGATTTCTTAACAGGTGTAACTTTCTTACTAAGATAGTTACTGGAACTTCTTCGTAAGTCAGGTCACTGCTTAGACCTAAATCTACGTGATTAATAACGTGGTTTGGATCGCTCACGTATTTCCTGAGTGTAGATATGTGGAATACATTATGCACTTGTGACAATTCCGGTGGTAAAGCTATGCGATAAGCTACATCCCCGATTCTATTCAGGATGTCAAATGGTCCAATGTATCGCGGCTTTAGCTTACCTCTTTTTCCAAAACGGATTAGACCTTTCATTGGCGCAACTTTGAGAAATACTTTCTCGCCAATGTCAAATTGTAAATCCCTTCTTCGGGTATCGGCGTATGACTTCTGACGGTCCTGGGCCGACTTGATTTTCTCTCTAATTTTTGCGACTATCTCAGCTGATCTTTCAACTAGCTCGGGTCCGAGAATCTTTCGAATCCCGACTTCGTCCCAACAAATTGGCGATCTACACTTCTTCCCATAGAGTGCTTCGTACGGCGCCATTTGTATTGTTGCTTGATAACTGTTGTTATATGCAAACTCTAACAATGGTAGGTGACTTTCCCAACTTCCTTCGAGATCTAGAGCGCAAGCTCTGAGCATATCTTCGAGCGTCTGAATAGTTCTTTCCGATTGCCCGTCAGTCTGCGGGTGGTATGCGGTGCTGAATTTCAATTCAGTACCTAAGGCTCATTGCAGACTTCCCCAGAACTTGGAGGTAAAACAGGGGTCTCTATCGGATACTATCGAGACTGGTACACCGTGCAGTCTGACTATCTCTGCAATGTATAGTTGGGCGAGCTTGTCCAACGTGTACGTCATTCTTATAGGGATAAAATGGACAGTTTTCGTAAGTCTGTCTACGATAACCCAAATGGCATCATGATTCTTCACCGTTTTCGGAAATCCGGTAACAAAATCCATAGTGATGTTCTCCCATTTCCATTCTGGCATCTCTAGAGGTTGCAATAACCCTGAAGGTCATTGATGATCTGCTTTAACTCGTTGGCAAGTTAAACAACTCTTGACAAATTGAGCTATCGATCTCTTCATACCTCTCCACCAAAAGTTCTCTTTCAGTCCCCGGTACATCTTCATCTCTCCGGGGTGAACGGTGTAAGGAGTACTATGTGCCTCTTTCAGAATTTCGTTCCTCATTCCGTTATCCTTAGGCACACAGATTCTGTTATTGAACATTAAAGTTCCATCAGTACTCAACACGAACCTCTGAATGGTTCCTTTTTCAGCGCGCTTACGTATTCCTCTCAAGAATTTATCGTCCTTTTGCGCTCCTAATATCCTTTCTCGTAATGTCGGTTGCAGGGTGAACGCGTAAACCATGGAATCTGCACAACACTGTGTGGAAAATTCCAAATTTAAACGAGAGAGTTCTCCTATTAGTGGTAACTGTGTGGTCGGAACGATGCTTAGTTTTGTATCTTCCTTTCTACTCAAAGCGTCTGCCACTACGTTTGCCTTTCCAGGGTGATAGTGGATAGTGCAATCATAATCTTTTACCAATTCGAGCCATCTTCTTTGACGCATGTTCAATTCTTTCTGCGTGAAGAAGTATTTTAGGCTCTTATGGTCAGTGTAGATCTCACACTTTCCCCCGTATAAGTAGTGTCTCCAAATCTTCAACGCGTGAACTACTGCGGCTAGTTCTAAGTCGTGCGTTGGGTAGTTTTGTTCGTGGTCTTTAAGTTGCCGGGATGCATAAGCTACAACTTTTTTATTCTGCATCAGAACACAATACAAGCCTGACAAAAAAACGTCTGTGTAAATGACGAATCCTTCTGATCCGTCTGGGATGGTTAACACAGGCGACGTGGTTAGCCTCTTCTTTAGTTCTTGAAAGCTTTCTTCACAAGTTGAATCCCAAGTAAACTTCTCAGTTTTCTTGGTCAGTTTCGTCAGCGCTTTCGCAATGCTGGAAAAATCTTGTATGAACCTGCGGTAGTACCCTGCTAACCCAAGAAAACTCCGAATTTCATTGACGTTAGTAGGTGTCTTCCAGTTCATGATGGCTTCTACCTTTGCTGGGTCCACTTCAATTCCTTTTGCGGAAATTATATGCCCTAAGAACATAACACGGTCGATCCAAAATTCACACTTGCTGAATTTGGCATACAACTTCTCTCGTCTCATTGTCTCTAAGACTGCCTTGAGACGTTCTTCGTGTTGTTCCTTGCTCTTAGAGTATACAAGTATGTCGTTGATGAAGACGATGACGAATTGATCTAGGTACGGATGAAACACTCTGTTCATCAAATCCATGAAAATCGCCGGAGCATTTATTACTCTGAAAGGCATTAAGGTGAACTCGTAATGTCCATACCGAGTCCTGAATGCTGTCTTTGGGATATCCTCACTCTTGACCTTTAGCTGATGGTACCCAGACCTCAGATCGATCTTTGAGAATATGGTAGCATTCTTTAACTGATCAAACAAGTCTTCTATCCTTGGAAGAGGATATTTGTTCTTAATGGTCAGTTGATTGAGACCTCAGTAGTCTATGCACATACGGAAAGTTCTATCTTTCTTCTTTACGAACAACACGGGTGCTCCCCATGGTGATGCACTAGGACTGATGAACTTCTTTTCAAGCAAGCCCTGCAGTTGTTCTTTCAGTTCTTCTAACTCTTTTGGCGCCATTCGATAGGGTGCTTTAGATACTGGTGCTGCCCCAGGTATCAAGTCGATGGAGAACTCTATCTGACGATCGGGAGGTAACCCGTTTAATTTCTCGGGGAACACGTCAAGATATTCATCCACAATTGGCACTTTGATGCGCAACTTATCATCTATCTCTCCTACTGAGATGTGAACGAGGTAAGCTTGGCATTCCTCTTTTCGTAATATTGCTGCAGCTTGGATTGCTGATATTACTCGGATTTCCTTCTTGGTCTTGATTTCACGAAACGCAAAGCGTTGGCCATTACGAGTTTCGAGGTCGATCTCGCGTTCGGCGCATTTTATTATTGCTTTGTTTCTCGTTAACCAGTCAATGCCTAAGATTATGTCAAAGGTTTTCATCTTAAGGACGTGAAGGTCGGACTCTATCAAGTGATTGTCTAGTGTTAGGGGTAAACCTCTAATTTGACCCTCAATTTCCATAGTTGTTCCAGATGGAATACTCACATTTAAAACTTTTCCTTTTTCCTCGACTAATCCTAACTTTCTTTTAAAGTTATCGGATATAAAGGAATGAGATGCTCCAGTATCAAACAATACATACGCAGGTTTTTCAAGTACAAAGACAGTACCTGCTAGCGTCTCGTGCTGCTCAAGCTGAGCTGGTCCTTTCAGGCGAAGTTGCTCTCCACTGCTTTCCCCTTCCTCTAGGATAACATTCACGTGGCCTGGCCTTCTTTGACTTTGGTTAGGCGGACCTCTGACTGGGGGTCCCGCCTGGCGGTTGTTAGGTGCAGGCAGCTGACGAGCCTGATAATTGTTTGCCTGTTGTGGGCGATACCGAGCATTGTTAATCGGTTGATGATTGCTGTTTGGTGGTTGGGCACATTCATTGGACTTGTGCCCTGGTTGATTGCAACGAAAACAAATTACTCCTCCCTGATTACAGGGTCCCCGGTGTCTCCTTCCACACCTTTGACAGTTCTGGTTGGCTCGAGAACCAACAAAGTCATTTCCTCTGGATGGAGGAACTGGATTCCTTTTAAAGTGTGGCTGCCAATTCCGATTGACAGGGACAGTAGTCGGAGTCTGTTTGTACTCCAAGTTTTGGCTGATCGAGACCAGCAATGCTCGATGGAAAACTTCTCCATAGCTTGGCACCTGAAGGCCAATTATAATTCCTGCTATCTCGGGCCTCAAACCCTGCTCGAACCTGCGAGCTTTCCTTTCATCGTCATCCACCAGATGTGGGGCATAACGAGACAGTTGATTGAACCTTCTCTCGTACTCTATCACTGAGAGAGTTCCCTGTCGAAGGTTGACAAATTCATGTTCTTTCCGATCCCTCAGGACTCGTGGAAAGTATCGGTCCAGTATAGCTTTCTTAAAGTCCTCCCAAGTAAGGATCTGTCTAGCTTCTTTGTCCATAGTTCGCTCATAAGACTCCCACCATTGGGTTGCATCCTCCATCAGTTGGAACTGGGCACATGAGACTTTCTGTGCATCAGCCAGTGCCATGTGTCTGAAGATACGTTCCAATCCCGATATCCACTCCTCAACTTCAAAGGGATCTTCTTTCCCATTCAGCCTAGGTGGCTGCAGTCGTCGGAAGCGTTCGACAAAGTCATTCACCCTGGGCGCCATCTGAGGTATTGGCCCGTACAGTGGTGGAGGAGGTGGTGGAGCTTGCTGCTGAATATAGTTCTGAAGAGAGATCAGTATTTCTCTCGCAATATCGTTTTCTGGCGCGGCCTGTTGAGGCGGCTCAGGTGCAGCCTGAGGGAGTGGGTCTTGTCCTATAGGATCTATTGGTTCAGGAATGGGGTTAACGCGGGGTCGTCCATATTTACGTCCGGGTGCCATTCTAAAGGTAGTTCTGATCGAAAAGAATAATATTGTTACGATATGTATAGGTGCGAGAAAGTTATAAAAACATAACCGGATTAACCAAATCAACACAACGCTAGCACTGAAACACGTGTGGTACGTAATTCACCGCTTCGCATCGGGGCCCTCAATGGTACAGTGCTCACATTCGCACAGTATTCTAGGAACCAGTGGTGTGTCATTAAGCGATAATCAGATAAAATATATGACAGTCAATATAAAGCAAGTAAAACACATTGACAAGCAGTGAGCACATAATAAGTATATATATATCTAAAAAGTTTTGGTTCTACGGAGTCAGTCTCCTTAGATTACGTCATGGAATGCAAAAGGTTTCTAGGTAATGCTATAGCATCGTGTCCTCACATCAAATGGACCACGAGCGACAAAAAGGAGGGGTTAGAGCTACGCTGCTATGGCCTATAAGGAAAACGACCACGCAAAATGACTACTACTATATGTCAAGCGGCTACCACCTATACTATATATATGCATCTACTACTATATACAAGGTCTGGAAGTCCAACTAGTCATCAACCTCTGACTCTGCTGAGGAATCTATCTCTACCTCTGGCTCGTCTCCCTCTGGCTCAATCACAGGAGGTGCGGCTTCCCCAAAGCCGAAAGGTCCCTCCCCAGCCAGTCCACTCGCTACCCAGTAGGCGATGGAGTTATCCCGCTGCGCGAGAGCTGCATCCAAGTACAGCATGGACCTCCTGAGAATGGTACGGGAGAACTCTTCTTGGGAGTTTGCGGCAGCCCTTGATGCGGCGGCTGAGACTCGGGCAAGTACGGCATGCTCGTGAAGAGCTCCGGACATGGAAAAATCACGCCGAGAAATCCCGGCAGCCTATCGGGACAGGGTGCGGTGATCATCCGCGTGCCGAATCACCCTCTAGGCTTCCACCCAGTAGGCGTCTAGGTGCACCTGAGGTCCCTGCTCTGGGTCGTCCACCCTCATACGATCTAACAGTCCGGCAGCGATGGGGCGGAAGATTTCGATCACTCCTCCAGCGAATCGGGTCGCAGCTGCGAAGTCGGTCTCAATGTGGGGCTCTGGGGCAATCCTTGCCCTTTCGCGTGACTCTAAAAAGCGGGCAGTGAAGGCATCAATGGTCTCTACTTCTAACTGCTCAATCTCTAAGTACTGGGCCACATCCATCTTAGACTTCCTATAGGGAAAGGAAAGTTCTAGTCAAATTTTAGTTTAAAAAGGAAAATAACCGTAAAGTAAACATTTAAAGCATGTAATCAAAGAAATCACATAATATCATTTATGAAGTTCACAAATTATCCAAGTATTCTTATTAATTACTCGAGTTTCAACAACTTATACTAAATTTTGTAGTTCCTTTTTCACGGTACGAACATTGTTTTGAGTTATCGTAACCTTTTTGATCGCGTAATATTATGAAGTCAAGCTGTTCTGAATTTTTGCAGGCCTTTAAACAATTTTACAAAAAGTAGTAACGTACCTTCGAGGAGCTTGTAGACAGTAACCAGAGACACGTTTCCCCCAGAAAATTTAATACTTTAATACTTAAGTGATAATAAATAATTTTAGTGTGACGGGAAAACAAGATTTGGGGTTAGGTCCAAAAGTTTTGAACCTAGGCTCTGATACCACCTGTAACGCCCCGAACCCAGAATATATTAATTATATCGGATTCGAAGTGTTATTGTGATCAAAAGTCCGAACTATAAAATTTTTGAAGGAAAAGTAACTGAATTGAAAGATAAGTTTCATGCAGCGGATAGGTGGGAAGAAATAATATAATAGAGTATTGCACACATAAGTGCATCTGTATCTATATATATAAGGAAGAATAAAGGATTCTGTATCTTTATGATAGTACACACTGAGTTTTGATGACTGAAACACACGGTAAGAAGTAGCGTCTTGCATAGCAGTAGCAACAACATTTATTTATGAATAGAATAATAGGCATCATTGTATTATTAATAGTGTATTAAGCAAACGGGAAACTTTATGTCTTCTGTATCACTGTCCTTGCTCCCCGTAATTGTAATCTGCAAGGGGTTAGGAAAAGGGGCGTGAGAATTGAATTCTCACATGTGGGTGATTTGCAAGATCATGGGATTGGTAAATCCGAAGTATATTAAGTTATACTCATTGATAAAGTGTTTATTCCATTTAATCAGTTGACATATAAACAAGATTACGAAGTTCCGTATAAGAAACAGTTTATATAATATTTTAATCGGCATTAAACATATTTCGCATAATATAATTGAAGTAGCACAAGTTGATTCACATAAGGGCAGAGCCCAAGATATATTCACGTATTTTCACAAACTGTCAAACCACATTCGTACGACCATTTCACTTCCAGCAACTTACTCCATCAAACCACAACAACCCACAAAAGATAAGCAAACCATCAATGACCTTATTCCAAGTGCGCACGTAGACAGCTGACCGAGGACCAGATCTAATCTAAATCAACAGCCTTGATTCCGAGGGTGTCCACGACAGCGTCCCCGGAGACTGGAAAATAAATCAACAACCTTGATTCCGAGGGCGTTCAACAACAGCTCCCCGGAGGTCGGAATCTAATCTAAATCAACAACCTTTATTCCGAGGGCGTCCCCGACAGCTCCCCGGAGGTTGGAAATAAATACCCACATCACAACTCCGTACTTACTGACTTTCCATAAATCTGACACAACAAACTTCACAGAGAAAAATACTTGATTGACAACAGAACTGATTCATGCTCACATAAGGTACTTACTCATGCAATAGTGATCGACTTACAAAACAACAGGCATTATATATCATATATAGTCATATCACATAATTCAAACAATTATATAATAGGTGCTACATTTATGTTGGATTAATTGTTTTAGATTGATTTAGTCGAGTTCAGAAAATACCGGCACAACGTCATTATTAGCAGATCAATCAACAGATCATTACCCACCTGATTGTTCTGAGTCCTGAGAATATTGTGTAGGCCGACAGTCGAGTCCTTCGTGCGTGTCCCGAAGAGTACAGAATCCTAATAAAGAGTATTCCGATTAAAAGATCGACTTTTGAATTTGAAAAGTTCATGCGTTTGTATTTCGAGGATTGAGTAGAATTGTTGCCTTTAGAAAACTATTGAAAACTAAAGTTTTCAAAGGTTGATTTCTATTTGATAAGTACACCCCTTTTTCAGAGGAGGTCTATTAGGGTGGTGTATTTACTAATTTCAGTGGTGACCCTAGCAAAAGCCTTTTATAAAATAAAAAATATAAACATAATTATTATTATTCTTGGAAATACTTAAAAGAATAAAATAATTATTTAAGAGTATTAATAAGAAATAAAAAAAAAGAGTTTTTCTTTCTAAGATTTCTATTTTCCATTTTTAAAAGAATTCTTGAATAAAACTTCTCTTTTAAACTTATTAAAAGACTTGGACTTTTCTAAGAAAATTACATTATAACTAAAATAGTTTATAAAAAGGTATTCTTCTTTTTCTAATATTAGTGATACTTCTAAAGTTGGTTTGTAATACTTCTAAAATAAAAGATTATATTAAAAGGCTTTATTTTGCGTTTCTAAAATTCTAACAGGGGTACGAGGAGAAGACGAGTTTCCCTTTGTTTACGAAATTTACCCAATAGTGTTTAAACAACAAGTTTCATCACCAACAACTATACTAACTCATTAAAACAAGGATACTTAATGGACTAAGCCAAAAATCACCATATCACTAAAATAGTGATACTAAACATCCACAAGAGTAATACTAGTCCACTAAGTCAAAGATACCATACATCTAAAACAACAATACTTCATCATTCAAACACTAATACTAAAACACTAATCCAAAGTCCAACTCATAGCTAGTGAAGAAAAGAAACAGGGGAATTAATATGTTAAAAAATTCTACTTCTAAAGAGTGATACAAAGAAAACAAAACAATACTAAACAAGTCAACTAATGACACTAAAATACTAAACCAATTCTAACAGTAAGTTTGCCTTTCTCTTTTGCTTCCTCTTAATCGTTTTCGAACAACTCATCCATAATCTGAAATTTACGAATGAAAGAATGAAAAAAAATAGAGACCTTACGAGCCTCAGTTCGAGGTGTTAAACGGGCGGCCTAACGGCGTCGATTTGGAAATCGATGATTCGTTTGAAAAATCGGGCAGCCTAACGGCGTCGTTCAGGAATTCGGAAAACGGATTTGAACAGCCTAACGACATCGATTGGGATTTCCAGAAATTCCGGCAGCAGTGAATTGGTTTAACGGCGTCAATTTGATCGGAAATTAGACGAAAATGAGGTCTCGGTTAGAAATTGGAATAAATCTTCAAAGAGTGGAATTGAAAGGGGGCTTTTTGAATTGACTTACTGGAAACGGAATAAAAAGCGGCGGCGTTGGCTTGAGGAGGCGGCGACGCTGGCTTGAGACGACGACGGCGCTGGGCTGAGGCGACGGCGCTGGGGCTTCGAGGCGGCAGCGCTCTCTGGTGGTCTGCGTCGCGACCGAAGGAGATAGAGAGGCGCTGGGCGGAGCTTCAGCGGTGCGAGAGAGGTGGCTGAGCCCGGCGGTGCTTCGTCGTTCGCCGGAGGAGGAAGAAGAAGAGGCGGGTGGTCGTGGCTTCGCGACTGGAGTCGCTCGGCGGCGCTGCTTCCAAGTGGTGGTGAGCGGCGGCCGACGGAGGAAGAGGCGCGATGGCTGGGACTTCGTCGGCGTGAGGCACGGCGGCGCTTCGCCGGAAAAAGAAAAGAGGTGGAGGCGTGGAGTAGAGAGGAGGAAAAACTGATATGCATTTTTTGTGAAATGAGAAGAATGAGGAGAGAGAGAGAGACTTTTTCCTATTTATACGGATTCCTCTTAAGGAAACTTAACAATTCCATATTAATCTTTCAAATCCGGATTCAAACATTATCCTTTTAATAACTTTTATTAAAAGAAAAAAATTTTAATTAAAAGAAGGAAAAGATTAGTGGTTGAGAATTAAAGATAGAGATTTTCATGAGATTTTAACTTAATTGCTAGGAATTTAATTAGGGGCTCGTTTGGTTTTCGAGAATTTAATTTGAGATTAACAATATCTTTTAATTAATTAATTAATTACTGAAATTTTGATTATCCACAAAATTACACGGATCAAAATCCTTAATTTGATTTAAATATTTAATTTCTCGTAGTCCTTTATTCGTTTGAAAGATTCGATTTCTTTCTTCGAATTTAGGAATTTATAAAAAGGGGTATATATATATAAATTACACAAATAACACACAAAATAATTAAAATTAAAAGAAACAAAGATAAGAAAATAAAATAAGGTTTCTAATTAAAGAAAAAGGGCATAGAACGGGACGGGGTATTACATATATAACACATATGTAATTAATTTTAAAAAAATTAGCGTACTATATGTGTTTGTATTAAAAATAGATTGCATTATATAATATTATAATATTGAGTAATGTGATAATGCGTCAATAAAATATGAATTTTTAAATTAATTTTACGAATAAGCCGCGTAAAACACGGGGCACTCATCTAGTTAAACTAATAGGTAGTTTAACAAGATGATGTGTCGTTTTGATATTCATTTGGATGATGTGTTGTTTTCTCATGAAGTTTGAATTTTTCTTGATGATGTGTTATTATCTTGTTGGTTTCTATTGATTTATTTTCGATGTCCTATTAGTTTGTATTATACACATGACATACATGTGACATCTTAATGTCAAGTTCAATAAAAAAATTTGTTATAACAAAGGTTTAAACCTTAGAGCATCTCCAACGCTGCTCCACTTTAACGCCTATCGTCACACCAAGGCAGTAATATGCCTCCAACCCTGCACCACATATATGCGCCAAACCATTGATGTGAACAGTGCAGCGCTCAATTGAGCGTTGACTGTTCACGACGCTACACCATTTCTTTTTTTTTCTCTTTATATTGTTAAATGTGTATTTTTATTAATAAATAAAATCTAAATAATATATTATCATATTTCAAATTATATTTATCTTTCAAACATATAAAAAATATTAAAATTAAATATAAATAATATGCTACAATATTTCAAATCATATTTAATTTAGACAAAACACATTGAAATGCATAAATTACATAAACATAATAATATAACATCCTAGTAATGCATAGATTGATCATATGTGGGAGGAGTATTTGAATTCCGAAATCTAGACAACTGATATTGTTTTGAATTCGCTTGTCTCATGTATGTTTTTTTTTATTATGTGTTAAGTTTATATTTTTTATTATGTAAGATTTACCATTGTATTGTGAAACTTAATATAATATGTATGATTGTATCAAGTTATTTTTTTAGTGCATATATATATATAATTGAATTATATAATTTTCAAATTAAAAAATATTTAATATTAGTTGATAATTGATATAAAATAAAATAAAAGATTATGTAAGTATTATGTTTAAAATTATATAAATTTAACTTTAAATTAAAATATAGCGCAAACGGTTGGAGATGAATTTAATGTAGTGAGAATTCTGCGATAATGTAGCGCGAAACTTTGCGACTGTGTAGAGATAAATGTTGGATATGGTCTTACACCTCTTGTGTAACTCTTATATTGCTTACCAACTACACCAATCCTTGCATATTTTGAATAATTATTTAACTTATGTTTATAATCTATCAACTTATGTATTTTAAATTTGTGAACATTTCAAACAAAAGAATTATATATAACTATTATATTGATGAATTGCTTACTTAAACTTTAACAATTTTAAATAAGTGAAATTTAATATTTTATGAACTTATTCTTATTGTATTAAAAGCAAAAAAGTTTTATTTGATTTATTTTATCTTATCCTTTTAACAGGTATTAAGCTTTGACATATTTATACAGTACACAAATCAAATTACTTTTTTGTCCCATGCCGTATTTTCATCTATATAAATAGTTATTAATATCCTATAAAAATACATTATTTATTTGATTGTTTTATTTTCACTTATATTTGAGAAAATCATATATTTAGGATTCCAATTACCATCAATTAAATTAAGCAATATAATATACATGATTATAAATATTATTTTGATATATTTTTTTATTTTTTGATCGGCAAAAAAAGTGTATTAAAAGATAGAGTAATAGATGTACTCTAAAGTAATATAATAATTATACTTATTATATAATTATAATTTTATTTGATCAAGGTTCGTTTTTATTCTTTGTTTTTGTTAAAGGCAAATAATTGCATCAATAGTTGGAACTCTATTGGAGATTGGTTTAGGGAACCCCAACCGTTTGTGAGCTAAGTTATTGTTGTGGTTTTGTAAGCTTTTTGTTGTTCTTGGGTATTCCTGATACCCTTAATAAAATCTTTGCCTTTTTCCAAAAAAATTATTAGATGGAAAAATTAATATGAGAAAGAGAGAGAGGGGGGAGGGAGTTGAAAAATTAAATTTAACGAAAATCCCGCATAATACACGGGCTTTATTTAGTGGTTTTACTAACTTTTATGCCTCGAATTGATTAAAAATTCCAATAATATAATATGAACATCGGATATTTAATTAGGTTTAAAATGAAAAGGAATAAATACTCAAGAATGCAAGGAACACATATATACACTTAGAACAATTACCCAATCTGGAAGAATAAATATAAATAGAGATTTTTTGAGTTTTTGATTCAAGTCTTTATTCCAAGTTCAAATACCCCTGAAAATAACTCCGTCTATATTATATAGTTACTCATTGAACCTCTTCTACATTTCAGTGTATATATATGATTGTGTTAAAAGAATTAATATAAATGAATTTTGATTTGTGGCACCTATAAATTTGGATTTTTAGATAGGAATATAATTATTTCATGTGTTCCATATAAATTGTTAAGCAAATAAATACTCAAGGTAAGTGAAATTAAAGTAAGAATTAAGTTTATTCATATCTTCTCCATTATTAGAGCGTGAAATGATATTTTCAAACATTAAGGCTTCGTATTGATAGTTTCTTAGGTCCTGAATCAATATAAAAAAAAAAATTAGATTCAAAATTGATAAATTTACTAACTTTTATGTCTTGAATTGATAAAAAATTCCAATAATTTAATATGAACATCCTGATATTTAATTAGGTTTAAAATGAAAAGGGATAAATACTCAAGAATGCAAGGAGCACATATATACGCACGGGTTTAGAACACGTCACCCACCCTGGAGAATTAATATAAATAGATTTTCAGAGTTTTTGACTCAAGTCTTTATTCCGAGTTCAAATACCCATGAAAATAACTCCGTCTATATTAAATAGTTACTCGTTGGAGCTCTTGTACATTTCAGTGTACGATTGTGTTAAAAGAATTAATATAAATGAATTTTGATTTGTGGCACCTATAAATTAGAATTTTTAGATAGGAATATAATTATTTCATGTGTTTCATATAAATTGTTAAGCAAAATTAATAAATACTCAAGCTAACTGAAATTAATGTAAGAATTAAGTTTATTTATTTATCTTCTCCATTATTAGAGCGTGAAATAAAATAAGTTTACAGGTTGATGATAAAATGAACAAGGTCCGAACAAGCTAGCTAATATAATAACTTGCATGATACTTTGCATGCATATGCTTGCTTGTACGTACGTACTTATCCGATCATCAAACTACTATATACTTTATTCTTTGCTTACATAATTAGTAGTGCAGAAGAAGAAATTATTATAATTATCGATAACCCGAGGTTAATTGACCCTCACAAATAAAGCAACTCCGAGGTTGAAAATCAGCCCAAGCAGTTGATTAAACGTTAAACTGAGGGCCGTAAGACCGCCAGTAAGAACTGTACCAACTGCACCAACCGTACCATTGACGGTACTGTTGACGGTGGATAAAAGGGGGCAGACGGCTCCATCGAGGTTAACATCGACTTTGCACGGCAATGCAAGAAGGTTGGTAACAATGCGTAATATGCTTGGCACAGTAAGGTTGAAGGATCCATTGATATTGGTCCTGCCTTCTCCCAGAATCAACGAACCTTGGTCGGTGGTGCAATTCAACTTCACCAACGCCCCGGAAAGGGGTGGGCTCCCCGTGGCGTTGCAGTTTCCGGTGGGCGTGCAACAAAGCTTGCCGGTGACGTTCAAACGTTGGACTAAGGAGCCGACGAGAGGAGCTAGGGCTGGTGGTATGTTGGCGGTTGGGACGGTCCCGCCTGGGACGAGGCCGAGGCCGGTGAGGATGGCGGTTATGGTGCTGCCGAGTTGGGCGTCGGCAAGTGGCTTGGCGGCGGAAAACATGAGGAGTGCACTGGGAAAAAGGCACCGGTGGTATGAGTGCTGTGTGCCATTTTTGAAGAGCTTTTTTGTTCTTAATGTGGTGGGAACAAGTTAATTGCTTGTGTTCAAATATGGGGGAATTCTACCCTATTTATACACATATATGAATGTTCTTTTGTTGAGATTTTTGGAAATGTCATTCAGTGTTTATGAAGATAGGTGGTAGAGGTTAGGGTTGGGTTTGGGCTATATGTGATTTTCAACTATATCTGGACTGATCAAGTTGCTTACTTGCTTTTTTTTTAATTCCATAATTAAACCCCTAGTTTACTTTTTGACGCACTAGATTTTTTTTTTTTTGGGAATGCCCGACATATTAGTAAATGTTAATATTTGTTGTTTATTTTATATTATGTGTTAAGAAATAAATAATATATATATCGCCCACATATGCACCAAGTGCATGGTGTATTCTCTCTACAGGTGAAGTTATTAATTACAATAAAAAGTATAGGCTGATTAAATTGAAAAGTGTGGTTAGATTACATTAAAAAATTTATATTGAAAATCATTTTTTAGTGTAAATTTTTCAGTGTTGCATTATTATTATTATTTAAAAAGTAATGTCAATTTAAATACAAAATACATTATTTTAAATATGCATGTATGTATTATTTTTATTTTAGGAAATTAGACTATTTTTTGTGGATCAATAAAGTATATGTTAAACGGGTTAATTGCACTTTTGAATTTTGATCACATAAATTTGAAAAGGTCTTTTGTTCTTAATACGGTAGGAACTAATTAATTGCGTGTCTCCTAATGCGAGGGAATTCCACTCTATTTATATACATATATTAATGCTGTTTTGTTGAGATATTTGAAAATGTTGACATTTAAGTGTATATGAAGATAGGTGGTAGAGGTTAGGGTTGGGTTTGGGCTATATGTGATTTTCAACTATATTTGGACAAATCAAGTGCTTCATTTCTTTTTTCATTGCATAATTAAAATCCTAGTGTACTTTTTGACACACTAGATATTCTTTTTTAGGAATCCGCGACAATATTAGTAAATGTTAACATTTGTTGTTTATTTTATATTATGTGTTAGGAAATCAATATTACATTCCAAATTATGACTTTGAATTTGAAGTTTTTGTTATTATGAGTATTTGGATTATATTGATTCTTAGTAAATTTTAATTTATTATGTTTATTGAATAACAATATAGGAAAATTATAATCGGGACAAAAATATTAAAAATAAAAAAAATAAAAAGTATAAATTACCAACGGAAATAGTAGTTATTACTTTTGTCCAACTTTAGTAATAAATTAGCCACATAATAGTAACAAATTTTACCAACGGATTACCAACGGAATTTAGCAACGGATTGCCAACGGATTTTTGACGGATTACAACACTAATTTAGCAAAGGATTACCAACGGAATTTATCAACGGATTACCAACGGATTTTTATGGATTACCACACTAATTTAGCAATGGATTATGTTTACTAACCGTTTTACTAACGAATTACCAACATATTAGTCATATAAACTAATATTTCATTTTCCGTTGGTAATCCGTTGATAATCTGTCGGTATTTTTTACTAACGGGATATTATTCCGTTGGCATATTTAGCAACGAGCAGAATAACAACATAAAATATTCGTTGTAAATCTGTTGCTAATCCGTTACTAAATGCAAATTCGCTAATTACCAACGGAATTTTTCCGTTGCTAAAACACGAAAATCTTGTAGTGTGCATGACGTACATTCTCAACAGTTGAAAAGTTTACATTGAATATTAATATTTAGTGTAAATTATTTATTGTAATCAAATAATACTTTTTAGTGTAAACCATCTCAACTGTTGATTGAGTACATCATGCACCAATTGCACAAGAGAATTACTCTATATATAGACCGGTGTTGCATTACTATTATTATTATATTATATATAGGCCAAACATTATATTACACAATAAATACTACAATCTCCATCCACAAAAAATGGGATTGCTATTTTTATCACGATTATTAAAAAGTTGATATAATATATAAAAGACATAATGTATCAAAATGCCCTCAAACTATTATCTTTTATTTTGAAAGACCCCTGAACTAATTTTTGTTTTAAAAAACCCTTAAACTATACATTCTTATTTCATTAGATGCCTAAACTATTTTATTTTTGTTTCAAAAAACCCTTAAAATATATAATTCTTATTTCAAAAGACCCCTACTAAAAATCCGTTAAAGACACATTTTTGTTGGAATTCGATCTTAACATTGAATTTGAATTTGTCATATTTTAATGAAAAAATTATTTAAATAATTTAGCAAAATTCGTAAATTTTCGTTACTAGGGGCCTCATGAAACAAGAATTATTAGTTCAGGGGCTTTTTAAAACAAAAAATATTTTAGAAATCTTTCGAAACAAAATGTGATAGTTTAGGGGCCTTTTATTGTATTATACCTATATATAAAAAAAATATGTTAAATCAAGTACAAAATAAATTATTTTATATATGTTATGTGTGTATGTTGAAGAAGGTAGATAAAGTTTATTATTTTTATTTTAGGAAACAAAACTATTTTTTGTGAATGGACAAATAAAACAACCATGATATTTTTTGTGGATCGATAGAGTATATATTAATGGGTTAATTGCACTTTTGGTCCCAAAAGAATTGACCGGAAACACGTTTGATATGTGCAAAATTGATAACTATATATGTGCATATTCATTCAACAATTTGGTGTTGTAAGTTGGTGCTGGTGGCGCTTGGTGGTTGCGGAACGGGACATGGTGTTGTAATTTTTTTTTTTAAAAAGTGGGTAATTGCTAACGGAAGGTGTACGGCACACACCATTTTCCATTAAGAATGGATGAAAAATTCATATGAGGTCAAAAATGTCAACAAAAGGATAATTTAGAAATGAACGGAGGAATTTCATATTAAGGCCCAAATTTTATGTCTCAATATTTTAATAGTGTGGCTAAACAAACCCCCGAATTTATTCTACGTACCCCAATAATTTTTAAGACAAATATACCTTTTATTAAATGACGTCTATATTACCCCTATATATATAATATATTACTTGAATAATAAATTAAAATTTCTTTTCTTTTTTCTTAATCGTCTTCAACGAGAAATTTCAACCACCCTATTTTATTCTGTAAAATTCGAGACCAACATTTTCTACTATTATGAGGGAATTTTTTTATCAAATTAAACCCTGCAACTATGAGACTACAAATCAAAAAATTCCCGTTACATATCTACAATGTAGAGAAGGTTCAAGCTTGGTGATTACATGGAATTTGAATAATTAGCTTCGAAAATCCAAGATCTAACCTTGTCTTTGTTATTCATCATGGTACCATTAAGTATTCCCATAAATCAACATATCCCACCATCCATTGAATTTCCGACTCAAAATAGAAACTAAAAATGTGCTAGGAACAATTTTGACGAACTGATGTTAAATTGCCCCCAAATTTGATGGGAAATAAGAGTCTCCGAATAAATGGAATCCACAACAATTAGAAATTTGCAATCAAATTTGTTGAATAATCTATTCCTATCAGATACGACTTCTTCTAACAAAAATTTACATCTCATTCCGTTTTTGTTTTCAGTTTCCAGTTTCCATGAACGTGTGCGAACAAAGAAGTAACATATCTTTTTTTTTTTTGGCAATAAGGATACAAAAGTCTAAAATTTGGGTGTGTATAGTAATCTATAAAATAATTTTTTATTTAAATGGGGTTTGTATAGTAAATCCGGGGATTTATTTAGCCGCAACCACATTTTAAAAGTGTCTTAATTTAAGTCTCAATTTTTACTTTTTTTTCTTAATTTATGGTTTGTTTTAAATTCTTGTGTCCCAATTCAAGATCCAACAAATAATTATTTTTTTAAAATTAAATTCATACAATATGAAATTTTTTTTAGAGATTCGTTATAAAAAAATCATTTATTTAAAAAAATATTAACTTTTTTTATTAATATAACATATATTTCTAATTTTTATCATCATGTATTAATTTAGTGTTTTAAAAAATATGGCAACTAACATTTTAAAATTAAAACTAGCATTAATCCATATAATATCCATCGTATATGAAAAAATATTATTTTTAATTTAATTTAAAAATGCTAGTTCTCATTTTTTGTAAACAATAAATTAAATTTTCAAACTATATTAATGCACAATGATAAAAATAAATTAGAAATATACCTTATATTATTTTAAAAAAATTAATAAAGTTATTTTTATTTATGACGAATGTCTCTAATATTTTTTTTCATAGTGTATGAATTTAATTTGATAAATATTGTTTGTTGGGTCTGAATTGAGACTGAAAAAATTAAAATAAACTTTAAATTGAGAAAATAGAAAAATTTGAGACTTGAATTGTGCACTTTTAAAATGAATACTTATATTGAAACATAACCTAAAATTTGAGCCTTGACACTACAAAAAAGACGGGAATTAGCGACGGAAGTTTTGCGACGGACACATATCCGTCGCAAATATAGGTCATTTGCGATGGATTTGCGACGGATTCCGTTAGTTGGTCAATGTTGACAGATTTTACGACGGCCACAGCAGCCCGTCGCAAATTTGCGACGGACTTTAACGACGGAAAAGCAAAACGTTAGCGTTTTATAGGTATTTGCGACGGCGTCCGTGGCAAATCTCAAGAAAAATTTTGCGACGGATCTCCGTCCGTCGCAAATCTGGCCGTTGTTACATTTTACGATGGAAAGCCGTCGCAAATTTTAAATTCAAATTTGCGACGGCACTATTCCGTCGTAAATTTGAGTGGTTCAGATGGGTTAGTGACCAATAATTGACCCGGGTCGTCGCAAAATGTATTTGCGACGGATATGTCGTCGCAAAATATTGAATTTGCGATGGAAAATAAGTCTGTCGCAAATTTGTGCAGATTTATAACAGTCCACTTCCTTTTCCTTCCCTTTCACTTTCACTCACAAAAAAAAAAATGATGCGGTTTTCATATGTTCTTCATGTATAATTGGTGTATTTGTCATTGCCTTCAACCTCACCGTACGTATTTGTCATTGCCTTCAACTTCACCGTACGTTTTCACATTTTTAACCGTTTAAATGTCATATTTTTATTATTTCAATTTTTTAGTACACAATTAGGTAATGAGCATGATATATGTTTATTTGATGGGTTTTAGTATGATTGATGATATATATATGGTTATATTTGATGGGTACGTTAATTTTAGTTTGTGTGATATTTATACCTATTTTTAGTCGAAACTCTGCCCAATTTTTCTGTACACTATTAGATAAATTATGATATTTATTTATTTGATTGGTTTACTATGATTGATATATGGTTGTGTTGGATTGATTTTTGTGAAGGAAAAATTTCTATATCCCTATTTTTAGGCAAACTCTGCCCAATTTTTTACAACTCATGTGATATTTACTTTTAATCTGTAACAGATGCAATTTTCAGATCGTGGTTGGATGTACTCAATACCTAGAATGATAGGAGGAGGCATTAACTCTGTCTTTTGCAATAAAATTGATGAGTTTATTGAGTTTGTGTAATACCCCGTCCCGTTTTATACCTTTTATATTCCTAGAACCCTTATTTTATTTTTCTTATCTTTGTTTCTTTTTATTTTATTATTTTGTGTGCTTTTGTGTAATTTAAATATATACCCTTTTTACAAATTCCTAAATTCGTCGAAAGAATCGAATCTTTCAAAGCGAATAAAGGATTACGAGAAATTAAATACTCAAATTAAATTAAGGATTTCGATCCGTATAATTTATTGAGAATAATTAAAATACAATAAAATATTAATTGAGTTTTAAAACTGTATTAAATCTTGAATTGGGATTAAACCCGTGAACCAAACGATCCCTAAACCGTATCAAGTGGGAACGAAAATATCAGAATTAAAGGGGGTTAGTTTCTGGCCACATAAATTACTTTCCCTTTTTAATTAAATTTAATTAGAAAATTAATTCTAGCCATGTATTAATACCTTCCTTTTAAATTAACTAATTAAGAAATTAATTTCCTAAAATATCTCTTCCTATCCTTATCAGTTACAGAAGACCCATATGCCTCAATCAATTTCACTTTCTTCCTTATCCAAATTCCCTTCTCTCTCGGTTCTCTCCTCCTTCAGCCAAAACCGCCGCTGCCTTCCCTTTCCTTTCCGGCAGCAAATCGTCGTCGTGCTCTAGCCTCCACCTCCGACGTCCTCTTGCCGCACAGTGCCACCACCGTCGCGCTCGAGCCCCGCCTCCAATCGGACGCGTTCGCTCCCAGGACGCAGCGTCGCGCGCTGCCGTGACCAGCAACCGAGGGCCGCCGCTCCTTTCTCCGATCGAACAGCCGCTGCTTTCCGCTCCCAGCGCCACCGCCGCGCCGCCTCACCACCATCGACCACCGTGCGATGTCTCCAGCCCGATTCGTGCCGCTGCTCACCGTCGATCGAAGCAGCGACGCTGATTCCCAGTTCCAGACAACATAGCTGTTCGATTATTCTTTGGGTGAGTCCCCTTCTGTGATTCATTTCCAAATTCATTCAATTTCAAAATTTTCTCTCAATTAAATCCCTCAGTTCTTAATTTTAATTCCTAGAATTTCGATTCTCACAATTTCCTCTTGTCTCGTTTCAATTCCGATCAAGATGATGCCTCCTTAAAACACTGCTGCCCGTAATTTTTGGAAGAACCGGAACTACGCCGTTAGGCTGCTCGATTTTATCCACAAACCTCTTAAACCACGCCGTTAGGCTGCCTGGTTTGGGACTCGTAAGAATCCCTAAACTTTCTCTCAAATTCTTGTACTAGTTGAGATAGGAATCAATCAGTTCCTTGTTGAGACTTTGCGAGTTTAGAATAGTTATTGATGGAGTGGTTTTAGTATTACTGTTTTAATGGTTTCGTATTAGTTATTTAGAAGTATGGTATTCTTTGTTGTGTAATACCTTTGAATTAGTTGGTTAGTATTATGGGGTTAACTGTTTTGTATTACTGTTATAGCTGGTTAGTATCATTGAATTAGTTAGTTTGGTAGATGGAATTATGTCACTAATATTTTGTTATTAGTGTTATTGGAATAACTGTTTAGTATTGTGGGTTTAGGTGTTTAATATTATTGGTTTTATTGATTAGTATTGTTGGATGGACTATTTAGTAGTATTGGAAATGTTTGAATTAGGATCCTTGGTTTATCTGTTGAATTAGCTTGGTTCGCCTAATCCCGGTTCGAATAAGAAAACTTTTTCTCTTTAAAATCTTATTCTTGTTTCCTTGGGAGATTAGACTAATACCATTAGATTTTAAAAGTAGTACTTTTGATTATCAAAATTATCATATTAGAGTTTTAGAAAAAAAGAACAAAAAGATAAGTTTTAATAAGAGGTTTTTATAAAATATAAATTCTTATACTTTTAATTTTATAAAAGGCTTTTGTTAAGGACACCACTGAATTCAGTAAATACACCCCCCTGTTACACCACTGAATTTAGTAAATACACCCCCCTAATACACTCCTCTTAAAAGGGGTGTACTTATCAAAAGATTGTTTTTGTAGTAATCGAAATAGTCATACCACAAGTATACTAGTAAATACACTCCCTCAATACACTCACCTTTTTAGAAGTGGTGTATTTACCAAAATAGGGTGTGACCCTTAAGCAAGTCATTTTTGAGTTTATAAGACCACAACTTTCTCGATTCTCGTAACACAAACTCTCAAGTTTTCCTAAACGATTCAAAGGTCAACTTTTAATTAAATATTTTCCTACTAGGATTCGGTACTAGTTGGAACGCACACGAGGTTTCCGACCATCTATTTGTACATCATTCACGGGACCCGGAGCAAACAGGTGGGTGATGATCTGCTGATTGATCTGCTAATAATAACGTCGTGCCGGTATTTCCTGAACTCGATTAAATCAAATAAAAAACAATTAATCCAACATAAATGTAACACCTATCTATATAACTGTTTGGATTATGTGATATAACTATATATGTTATACATTAGCCTGTTGTTTTGTGAATATATCATCACTGCATGAGTAAACACCTTACGTGAGCATGAATCAGTTCAGTTGTCAGTCAAGTATTTATTCTTTGTAAAGTTTATTGAGTCAGTTTTGTGGAGAGTTAGTATGTACGGAGTCGGGATCGAGTTTTAAATCCGACCTCCGGGGCTGCTGTCGGGGACGCCCTCGGAATCAAGGTTGTTGATCAAGTAGATCTGGTCCCCGGTCAGTTGTCGTTTGACGCACTGGGAAGAAGGCCATTGATACTTGCTTATTTTGAGGGATGTTATGGTTGAATGATGTGAGTTTGTGTGGTTGGATGAAGTAAGTTCTGGTTGGTGTTGAAAAGGATAACTTTGTTGATTGGTTGGAGTTGAAAAGAGTAACTTTGTTGGAAGTGGAATGGTCGTACGTTTATGGTTTGACAGTTGTGATAATATGTGATATGACTTTGGGCTTTGCCTTAATGTGAACCAACTTGTGCTATTTCAATTATATTATGCGAAATATGTTTAAATGCCGTTTAAATTTTATATGAAACTGATTAAATAAAATAAACACTTTATCAATGAGTATAACTTAATATATTTCGGATTTACCAATCCCATGATGTTGCAAATCACCCATACGTGAGAATTCAAATCTCACGCCCCATTTTTTACAACCCTTGCAGATTATGATTTCGTGGAGCAAGGACAGTAATAGAGACTACACGGAGTTCCCCACTTAAGAAAAATATTATTGTTAATACTATGCTTTATGTACACATATATGTGTGTAAGATACTTATTAAAATTATTCTACCCATTTCTTCCGCTGCATAAAACTCATCATCTCTCATTTCCGTTATATTTCCTTCAAAAATTTTATAGTTCGGACTTTTGATCACAATAACACTTCGAATCCGATATAATTAATATATTCTGGATTCGGGGCATTACAGTTTGCACTACAACATCCATGCAGTATGGATTGTATGGGTAATATTAGG
The DNA here is from genome assembly GCA_947034835.1 of Ballota nigra. Classification (NCBI taxonomy): domain Eukaryota; kingdom Viridiplantae; phylum Streptophyta; class Magnoliopsida; order Lamiales; family Lamiaceae; genus Ballota; species Ballota nigra. The sequence goes on along the minus strand of OX344729.1, from coordinate 73,891,415 downwards.
TGTCCGTGTAAAGACAGAAGATGCAGAAATATGAGATTCTTGAGTGTTGATGAGGTTAGAACTCATCTTGTGATTTCCGGTTTTGTTCCCCGTTATTACAACTGGACCAGTCATGGTGAACAAAGGTGGAATGTTGACATCGAAACCGTTGAATACTTTTATACTGGGTGGAACGGTGGTGGAAGTTCTGATGTTGGTGGTTCAAGTTATGTTCCGTATACTCAATTTGAACCACAAATAGAGGATGAGCCTGATAGATATCGGATGATGATTGCAGAATCTGTTTTGGGTGGTCAACCAAAATTCAATGAAATACCTATGGAGGAGGAACCAAATCATCAGTCAAAGAAGTTTTTTGATATGCTTAATTAAAACTGTTGATCAAAAGCTCTTTCCTGGTTGTGAGACTGAGACGCAGTTGTCATTCAATGCTCATATGTTGAACATCAAAACTAAAGGCAAGGCCAGTAAAAAAGTGTTCAATCAATTTGCTAAATTGTTCAAACGAGCTCTACCTGAAGACAACACGGCGCCTGATAATTTCTATCAGAGCAAGAGGCTCTTGAAGGATATGAGTCTACCCTTTGAGAAGATTGATTGTTGTACAAACGGTTGCATGTTGTTTTGGGATGAGGATGAGGATGAGGACCAGTGCAAGATGTGTTGTAGCGCCCCGGATCCGGAGCGTAGCCTTCCTTGGCCTTACGCTTCAGATCGAGCCGTCACTTAGTAATATAAGAAAAACTAAGCGTAACGCCCCGAATCCGGAGCGTAGCCTTCCTTGGCCTTACGCTTCAGATCGAGCCGTCACTTAGTAATATAAGAAAAACTAAGCTATTTTTTTTTTAAAAACAAATACTTTAACTCAGGTTTATGAAATAACTAATTACACGATTCAACCGATTGATAAATTTCGCAGCGGAATTAAATTTCTAAGCATGCAAGCCCAAAATAGTCATTTGATAATTTAGCATGCCAAGTCTAAGTAGTAGCACAAATACAATAAGTTTTAGTCAAAAGCATCGAACGTGAAAAGAGTGATCGCCCGACTTAAAGTACATTCATCCCGAATAAAACTTAGATATTAAAACAGTTATGAGTTTTAGACAGTGGTGGGGAGGTTTGCACTACAGCTGCTCCCAATCCTCCGCATCAGTACCTGAAAATGTTTGTAAAAATAGGGGGTGAGATTTTGAATTCTCAGTGTGGGTGATCTGTACGCGATTATGCAAAACAGGTATATTTCGGGTATCTATTACACTATCCTTCCGAACATAAAATAATTGGCACGACTATTTCATCAATGCCTATGGGCAGTCTTAATTTCAACATACCCTATGAGCAGTCTTAATTTCAACATACTCTGCAGATATGTCTTAATTTCAACATATCCTGTGGGTATATCTTAATTTCAATATACCCTGCGATGCATAGCACCGAGAAAATCACAAGTATAATTTCAACAAGAAAGCACACCAATTTACACATAACTTTCAGGCAATACAGATATGAACCACCCACCTTTCAAGGAGCTTTTCATAAAAGTTGGGGACAACGAGACTTCCGAACTCACAAACGAACCGCACTCAACCTAGCACAAATTGTTACCCATATTTTAGTCCATTATCTATTTATACAAAATTTCTTGCATTCTTTTACGTAACACGTTGGCCCTAAAGGACTTTTGATATAATTAATACTTTAGTTTCTTTTAGTGCAAGATTATGACTTTTAGTCTTAGTGAAGCTTCCACTAAAACACACAATAACACATTTCCAAGAATTTAAAACATTCGTCTTAAGATAAAAATCCCAACATGAAATTTGTTACCAACTCCTATCCACATGATACTAATATGTTCTAAGTCCTATTCTATCATGCAAGACGTATATGAGCATTTAAACAAAGTAAGCACTTCAAGTCACTAAGTTGAAGATGATGCAGTTTGTTCTCCTAGGTCCTGTATTTAAAACTTTGAGTATTTTTCAAAAATACTTAGATACATTTAAAAATCGTGAAATTTATACAGTAGCTTCAACTTGAGATGAAGAACACACATAAAAATATTGCTTGTACATTTGGTTTGTTGAAAATAGGGTTTTTGGTCCATTTTCAAAACTAGTATGTTATACAACCATGTTTAAGATTCGTTGTTGGTGAATCGTAATCTTCCGCTGCACCAAACATGGTGTTCGTGCCTTTAAAACCCAACAGGGCAGTATTGAAGAGGAAACAATACATTCATATGTTTTGATGAATTGTCCTGAAGTCCAACCGTATATAGAGTAAGTAATTTAATTTTATAGTTGAGTTTTTTACAATATGTATACTGTTGATATCTGAAAAGTAATTAATTTCTTTTTTCTGATATATAAGGATGTTCTGTGAGTATAAGTGTCAAGTAGAACCAGACATCACAGATGCAGCAGTTTTTCAATCCATCCACAATTATTTTATGTTTTGGTTCCAATGTTACGTGAGTATCACATAATTATATGATTTTTACCCTACAACAAATATGTTATTATTTTTATACATGATACTTTAATATTTACAGGGACAAAATGACCTACTTAATAACAACCCACATCTTGAAGCTCTGAGCAAAAGACCACTACGTAGTATGGTATCATACCACGGATATTACGCAAATGGATACAAATTTCATACTGAAGCGTATGCTTCAACGAAATCGACTACAAACAGTGGTGTTTGCGTTACCGGTGGAAACTACAACGAAGAACCCATCGATTACTATGGAGTGCTGCAAGAAGTAGTTGAAATAGAATATTCGGGTTGGCCGAAGAGGACGATAGTGTTGTTCTGGTGTGAATGGTATGATCCAGGGAAACAAGGAACAAGAGTCGACATAAACTACAAGATTGTTGATATCAACACCGGAAAGAAGTTTCCGGCGGCATACGATCCCTATATTTTGTTGGAGTTATACGTGAAAGTATGCTTTTACTTTGTATAACTCGTGTATCAAACACTTGTTTATGAGAATAATTCTTTTATCGCATATACTTTAGATATGATGGAATGTTGAATATTTATTGCAAACAGTTCATGATAGTACTAGTTACATTGTAGTTAATGTGGTGATACCCGATCACGGAAGACAACATTAACAGTTTCCTTGTAACTAAACGTATATATTCACGACCTAGGTGAAATTGAACAATCCACCGTGAAAGGTCGATGTGTAAGTCTCAGATTGGTCTGTCTTGACTACGAGATTGCACTAGCACATGTAGTATGTGTTGAAGAGGACCTACATCGAGGATAAGTTCTTCTGTTCTGAAGTGTGAAGAAATAGTCCTCAGTGGTTGTTGATTTCTTAATCTCCGTCACTTAAATAGGACCGTGTGTGCTTAATGGTTACTGCTTTGATTCATATTGGGTGAGAATCATCGTGACTTCGAACCTTGTGCTTTGGGCTGTAATATTAATCATACGACGGTTGCTAAGATTTAATACGGAGAAATGCGTGCGAGTATGGCTCGTGTGATTAGTCCCCTTGGTGGGCTCAGAAGTTTTATCGTACCAAATCTTGCAAGTGAAGAATTAGTTTCTTCGGTACGGATAATAATGTTGAGCTGTCTTTACTCCAAGGTGAAATATATTAATTAATTTAGAGCTATTCAGAAGCTTAATTAATTAATGGACATGATAATCTTAAACGCGGGAAATAATAATCGGGAGCCCATATTATCGTAATATGGATTAAGATGGATAGTGCAATATTAATTTATTAGTGGTAATAATTAATATTAATGGATTGAATTATATTGGGGCTCAATATTGAAATTCAGAAGTCCATTAGGAGGTCCAATCTTAATTCTCCTTAAAGGCCCCTCAAGTAGCCCATTAAGTAGCCCACTAATGATAAGGTGATTAAAATAAAAAGATAATATTATGCTGATTTTTTCATGAAAATTTCGAAAATAGTGATTCAAGGAGAAAGAAGATTTTGTTGATTTTCTTGGAAAGATATTATGGAAGATATGTATTCTTGGAATACAAGAATATCTCATATATTCAAGAAGATCCAAATCTTGGGATCTCTTATTGAAATTTTCGAAAATATCAAGAAATTAAGGTGAGTGAGATTTTTGTGGAATATTTTATTATGAAGAAAATAATATATGAGATATATTCAAGATTTCTTAGAGCCTAAGAAAATATTTTCTCCAAGCCCAAATAATCCTAAAAATTTTGGCCACTGCATCTTATAAATAGGGGATGATTATTTCATCTCCATGTACATAATTCCATGTGTTGGAAAAATCAAGAGCATAGATATTTTTCTTTTTCCTTAGTTATTTAAATTACTTGAAAGCATCTCCCACCGATGATCAAGTAAGGCGAAAGGAAAATACTTGAGAAGGTTTTTGGGTTGATAAGAGGTACGTAAGTCACATAAATTCTTGTTTATTCCGCCTAGATTTTATGTGAATTAATTCAACATGCATGATGTTAAATTTGTTGTTGGAATTATTATTTGAAGTAATTAGGATTAATTCATGCTAGTAATAATTGAATTTAAATTCCTATTTAAATTTCATCCCGAATAGATTCCGGGCACCCCTATTTTCCCAACAACTGGTATCAGAGCCACGGTTTCGGGCTCTGATCTTTAAATTGGAATTTAAATTGTTTAACATTAAATTGAAATTGGATAGTAGAATTGCTAGATCTTTTTTGCAGGTATCCAATTGTCATGGTTTCTAATGTTGTTAATTTTTCATGCGTGTGAATTAACTATTTTTAATTCGATTCGTTCGAATTCGTTTTTCTCGTGAGAAAATCCACGAGTAGATTAGTTATTTTTATTTTGATTCGATCATTGTAATAGACTAGTCTAGATCTAGTATTTTTTTTTTAAAATAAATTGTAACCGGATCGAGACGAAGAACAGAGAATTAAAGACGGCGCACCCGGACGATGCATGCATGGACGTAAAATCATGCATGGGGTGAGAAACGAGAACGAACGGCGAAACCCGGTGTGCGGGGTGCACGAGGCGCACGATGGGGCGCGGCATGGCGTGGGCGCGCGCGCACATAGGCGGTGCCCGGCGGCCAGCTGCTCGGTGCCGTGCTGGGTGGCGCACGGGCTCACTCTGTGGGCCGACGCGCGCCTTATCTCGGGCCGTGGAAATTTTTTTTAAATTAATTTCAGTTCTGTATTTTTTTGTGTGATTTTAAACGTCGTTCCAAACCCCAAACGATGCTATTTTTTATGAAGTGTTGCTGTTCGAGTGGGAGCGTGTCGAGACGAACGATGGAAAGCAACAAGGACGGTATTTCGCATCAAGACGTGAAGAAATTAAACCGTGACAATTGGATTTGAGTGCTCCAATGTGTTTAATTTTGTTTTGATGAATGTTTTATTTCGTGCACTTATTATTATTTGTTAATATGTGTTTGCATGAATTTTATTGTCCAAGAAAAACCTTATTTTTGAAAATTACTAAGTCTGTTTATTTAATCGCAATTTTATTCCGGATATTAAAATTGGATTAATTTGGCCTCTATAATTTATTTATTTGAGAAGTCTTTTTGGAATACATTTCCCCCTCGGATCGGCCAAAAAGACGGATTTCACATGAATAAATTTCGAAAGGATGATTGTGGATTATTACTAGTGGCGGTATTGACCCTCACCACGAGTGGCTTGCTCAAAGTGAAATAATAATCCTGTATTTAATTATGGTTATTACTTAGGCATAAGAAATTGATATTAACTTACTCCCCTCGGAGTCCCTATCAATTTTTATGTGGTCAAAGTGGGAGTCAACTATTAATTTTGAATTAAGGATTTGTAACTTCTAAGTTTGTAATCCGCTTGGATGTGTTTAAATGTATAGACCACCCCTCGTGGCGCATTTAAATTGTTTCGAGATGTTGGCTGATGCATGATTATATTGTTTTAAGGTTTCAATATAATTAATGTGGTCGAATTATGTGATAATTTCGTATTTTTCTAGATATTAATATGAATGTATGTTTTATTCTCATTTCATCATGTCGCAATCTTTTAAACCACTGTTTAATATGCTTTATGTTAATAAACTTTTTGGAGAGAATTATATCGATTGGAAATGTAATTTAAATTTTGTCCTTACTGCACGAAAACGCAATTGGGTTATTCACGTTAATATATCCGGCAAGCCTAATGATAAGTCAAGCAATGGGAAAAGACAGTTTATGATTGGAAGCGTGACAATGAACACATGAAGTGCATCATCTTGACATCTCTGTCTGAGGACTTGAGGCATATTCATGAGGACATTGTACCCGCTGTTGAAATCATGGAAAACCTTGAAGAGATGTCTTCACATAAAACCCATGACTAATCAGTTCACCAAACATGCCTCGGTCAAGTTGGAAATGGTGGAGGGAACGCCCGTGAGGGAGCACGTTCTCAAAATTATGGCATACCTTAACAAGTTGGAAGTACTAGGTGCGTATTTTGATATCCCTTCTCAGGTCGATTTCATACTCCATTCTCTTCCGAGAAGCTTTGAGCAGTTTCAACTGAACAATCAAATGAATGAACGGACAAGTTGTTTGCCCGAGCTCTTGCAAGCTTTAGTTTCGGTGGAGGTGATAATGGAGCACCAGTATAGTGCTATGGTGGCTAATGGTCCGTCTACCTCTTTTGGTCCCAAGGGAGGGAAAAAGAGGAAGAGAACCAAAGGCCGTATCCAAGCAAATCCAATTGTTGCGAAAGGTAAATGCAAAGGCTAGCATCGAAGGGGAAGTGTTTTAGTTGCAGTGAGAGAGGACAATGGAGGTCTGCCTGTTCCAAGCCTAAGAGGCTAGAAAAGTTAGGTAATTCACACACCCTAGTCGTCGAAACTTGTGAAGTGGCGTATGCTGTCTTTTCGTGGATAGTGGATACGAGAGCTACTGATCACATTTGTTTCATGGGTTCAAGCTAACCCGATGACTTAACGAAAGTGAGATCCCCATCACATCGGGCAATGCTACGAGAGTGGTAGTTGAAGCAGTGGGAGAAGTGCGCCTATCGTTTGAAGATAGAGTTATGGTCTTGAGAGACGTTCTTCATGTTCCTAGTTTAGAAAGAACTCAACCTTCAGTTTCTAAACTGTTTTGAATAGATACTCAGTTTCTTTTAATAAGGATGTTATTTTTTCTTGAAACGATGAGTTTATCTGTTCCGAAACTTCAATGGATGATCTTTATACCATTATTTGGGCACACCACTCACAAAATTGAATTTAATAACACGTCGATCATTTCGAGTAATAAAAGGAAGTATTCTTCGAACATGAACGAAACACTTCTATGGCATCTTAGATTAGGTCATATTAATCTAAAGCGGATAGAGAGATTGGTGAAAGACGGATCCTTGGAATCATTCCAAGTCGAGCCGTTTCCAACTTGTGAATCCTGTTTAGAGGGTAAAATGACCAAGAGGGCATTTGGAGCCAAGGGGAATAGAGCCACAGAAGTGTTAGAACTCGTTCATACCGATATGTGTGGTTCAATGACGATCATAGCAAGAAGGGGTATGAGTAATTTGTCATTTTGATGAGTACTCGAGATATGGATACATCTACCTTATGATGCATAGGGAAAGAAGTATCAAGTTTCTACGATTAGATCGTGGAGGCGAATACCTTAACGATGAATTCTTGAACTACCTATCGGACGAAGGGATTGTATCCCTGTTGACCGCACCGGGAACCCCTCAATAGAACGGTATGGCGGAACGAAGGAACTAGACTCTTTTAGAAATAGTCAGATCCATGATAAGTTATTCGGATTTACCCAAATCGTTTTGGGGTAACGCCTTGGGAACGACGGCTTACATTCTAAACTTGGTGCCATCCAAATCGGTTCCTAAAACCCCAATGGAATTGTGGACCGGGCACAAGCCCAGCCTAAGACACTTGCGGATTTGGGGTTGTCCGGCATACGTGCTAGACAAGGAAGCCGGTAAGTTGGATCCATGTTCAGAATTAAGGCTGTTTATAGGATACCCTGCGGGAACGAAAGGATGTATGTTCTATAGTCCCAAGGATCAAAAGACCGTGATTAGTTCACACTTTAAATTCTTGGAGGAGGGCTATATGAACAAAAGAAAGCCCAGAAGTGAGATTACCTTAGACGAGTTAAGAGGGCAAACTCCTATACCAAGTATACAAGATGAAATACCACACATCACACCTTCACAACCGGAACCCCGTCGCAGTGGGAGGATTGCTAGGCAACCCGAGAGATTCATGGGAATAGGAGAAGCTTCGGATTTGATTCCCGGTAATAAATCGGACCCATGGACATACGACGAGGCAATCCGAGATAAAGACGCGGAGTCATGGCAAACGGTAATGGAAGCCGAGATGGGTTCGATGGATCATAATCAAGCGTGGGAGTTGATCGAACCACCTAGTGGGGTAAAACCAATTGGATGCAAGTGGGTGTACAAGAGGAAAAGAGGACCGGACGGAAGGGTAGAAACCTTCAAAGCTAGGCTTGTGGCCAAAGGGTATACTCAGAAAGAAGGGATCGATTATAAGGAAACCATTTCGCCTGTAGCTATGCTTAAGTCCATCCGTATTCTCTTATCGATCGTTGTGCACCTAGATTACGAGATCTGGCAAATGTATGTCAAGACAGCTTTCCTTAACGGAAGTCTTGACGGGTTAGATATCCATATGCAACAGCCCAAAGGTTTCGTTGAAAAAGGACAAGAACACCTCGTATGCAAGCTTAAAAGATCCATTTATGGACTTAAGCAAGCATCGCGTACTTGGAACCAGTGTTTTGGTCAAGTGATTAAGTCTTATGGGTTTGATCAAAACGAGTTCAAAAGTTGTGTGTATAAGAAGCGTGACGGAACTGCAGTGGTATTCTTAGTATTATACGTAGACGATATTCTGCTCATTGGAAACAATGTAAAGGTATTGTCAGACGTAAGGGTATGGCTGTCAAATCAGCTTGATGTGAAGAACTTAGGAAAAACTGGTCACATCCTTGGGATCAAGTTCACTCGCGATCGTAAGAAGAGGATGTTGGGCTTATCACAAGCTTCATACAAAGACATTGTTTTGAAGCGATACAACATGCAAGATTCCAAGAAAGGTTTTGTACTTTTTTGACATGGAATCCATCTATCCAAAGAAATATGCCCTAAGACGCAAGTGTAGATAGATGACATGAAAGACGTTCCGTATGTTTCGGACATAGGAAGTCTTATGTATGCAATATTGTGTACAAGACCGGATATCTGCTTTGCCGTGGGCATGATGGCAAGATATCAAAGTAACCCCGGTAAAGCACATTAGATTACAATTAAATGCATTCTGTAGTTTCTGAAAAGAACTTGTGATGGAATGCTGATTTAACAGTCAGACAATCTAATTCCCATGGGATACACGGACTCAAATTTCCAATCAAGACATAGACTCCAGAATAACTACCTCGGGTAGTGTGTTTTGCATGGGAGAAGGAGCCATGACATGGAAAAGCGATTAGCAGAAATGCATCGCCGATTCGACCATGACTACCGAATAAGTAACTGCTTATGAAGTAGCGAAAGAAGCGGTTTGGCTCAAGTACTTCTTAGTGGACTTGGATGTTGTTCCGAATTTGCCCATCACAATCATTGTGCCGGAGCAGTTGCAAATTCAAGGGAAACGAGAGCCCACAAGGCCATCAAACACATTGAAAGAAAACACCATCTTATACGAGAAATCGTTAAGAGAGGAGATAAAGAGGTGGCAAAGATAAATGTCGGAGGACAACCTAGTATATCCATTCACAAAGGGTCTACCTCAGGGTACATTCGAGAGACATGTGGATGGAATGGGAGTCAAGACTATTGCCAATCTGCTTTAAGTATAAGTGGGTGGAATTATTAGGTTAGTGTAGGTTGACATGATATGTCAAGTATATAACTACTACACTATGACATGCATGATGTATACTAAAAAGCATACTTTAAGTATAAGTGGGAGATTGTTGGAGTTATACGTGAAAGTATGCTTTTACTTTGTATAACTCGTGTATCAAACACTTGTTTATGAGAATAATTCTTTTATCGCATTTGCTTTAGATATGATTGAATGTTGAATATTTATTGCAAACAGTTCATAATAGTACTAGTTACATTGTAGTTAATGTGGTGATACTCGATCATGGAAGATAACATTAGCAGTTTCCTTGTAACTAAACGTACATTTTCACGATCTAGGTGGAATTGAACAATCCGTCGTGAAAGGTCGATATGTAAGTCTCAGATTGGTCTGTCTTGACTAAGAGATTGCACTAGCACATTTAGTATGTGTTGAAGAGGACCTACAACGAGGATAAATTCTTCTGTTCTGAAGTGTGAAGAAATAGACTTCAGTGGTTGTTGATTTCTTAATCTCCGTCACTTAAATAGGACCGTGTGTGCTTAATGGTTACTGCTTTGATTCATGTTGGGTGAGAATCATCGTGACTTTGAACCTTGTGCTTTGGGCAGTAATATTAATCATACGACGGTTGCTAAGATTTAATACGGAGAAACGCGTGCGAGTATGGCTCGTGTGATTAGTCCCCTTGGTGGGCTCAGAAGTTTTATCGTACCAAATCTTGCAAGTGAAGAATTAGTTTCTTCGGTACGGATAATAATGTTGAGCTGTTTTTACTCCAAGGTGAAATATATTAATTAATTTAGAGCTATTCAGAAGCTTAATTAATTAATGGACTTGATAATCTTAAACGAGGGAAATAATAACCGGGAGCCCATATTATCGTAATATGGATTAAGATGGATAGTGCAATATTAATTTATTAGTGGTAATAATTAATATTAATGGATTGAATTATATTGGGGCTCAATATTGAAATTCAGAAGTCCATTAGGAGGTCCAATCTTAATTCTCCTTAAAGGCCCCTCAAGTAGCCCATTAAGTAGCCCAATAATGATAAGATGATTAAAATAAAAAGATAATATTATGCTGATTTTTTCATGAAAATTTCGAAAATAGTGATTCAAGGAGAGAGAAGATTTTGTTGATTTTCTTGGAAATATATTGTGGAAGATATGTAGTCTTAGAATACAAGAATATCTCATATATTCAAGAAAATCCAAATCTTGGGATCTCTTATTGAAATTTTCGAAAATATCAAGAAATTAAGGTGAGTGAGATTTTTGTGGAATATTTTATTATGGAGAAAATAATATATGAGATATATTCAAGATTTCTTAGAGCCTAAGAAAAGATTTTCTCCAAGCCCAAATAATCTAAAAAAATTTCGGCCACTGCATCTTATAAATAGGGGATGATTATTTCATCTCCAAGTACATAATTCCATGTGTTGGAAAAATCAAGAGCATAGATATTTTTCTTTTTCCTTAGTTATTTAAATTACTTGAAAGCATCTCCCACCGGTGATCAAGGCGAAAGGGAAATACTTGAGAAGGTTTTTGGGTTGATAAAGCGTGATCGTGATTGTCCCGTTTATTCAAAGGCCAATTCTACAAGAGGTACGTAAGTCACATAAATTCTTGTTTATTCCGCCTAGATTTTATGTGAATTAATTCAACATGCATGATGTTAAATTTGTTGTTGGAATTATTATTTGAATGAATTAGGATTAATTCATGCTAGTAATAATTGAATTTAAATTCGTATTTAAATTTCATCCCGAATAGATTCCGGGCACCCCTATTTTCCCAACATATTTTTGCAACACAAGCATCTCAAGTATATTATTGCAAATACCCCGGCTCAAGTAGGCCCAACTTGAGGACAGTTTGCAAAGTGAAGGCAAGATCATTGGTTGAAATTTCTAATCCGTCAAAGAAAGACGGTGTAGAACCAACAAATCCATTTCAAACAGAGATACAAGAGGCTCAAACAGAGGTTTATCAAGAAGCTGTGAATATTTTTGTCGACTTACTTGCTGCAAATCTAAAAATGGTAATAATTGAAAGTGATCATGAGGATGATGGACAGGAACGCGGTGAGGAAGAAGATGATGAGGATGAAGATGATGATGAGGATGAAGATGGTGATGAAGATGATGAGGATGAAGATGATGATGAGGATGAAGAGGAAGAATATGACGATTAGAATTACTAAATTATTGTATATATAACAAGTTAGAAACGACAATAAATTAATTTGGTGAATTATGGAAAAAAATGAGTCAATTTGGATACATTTACAATTAATTGTGTACAAATGAACGAATTATAAATTTAAGCGGGAGTCGAAATAAATAATTTTACCAAAATAATAAAAATTAAATGACCACAACATTTATAAAAACAAGTGAGAAACGAAAATAAATTAATTTGGTGAATTATGAAAAAAAAATGAGTCAATTTGGATACATATACAATTAATTGCGTACAAATGAACGAATTATAAATTTAAGCGGGAGTCGAAATAAATAATTTTACCAAAATAATAAAAATTAAATGGCCACAACATTTATAAAAACAAGTGAGAAACGAAAATGAATTAATTTGGTGAATTATGGGAAAAAAAAGAGTCAATTTGGATACATATACAATTAATTGCGTACAAATGAACGAATTATAAAATTATGCATTGTCGAAATAAATAATTTTATAAAATAAAAAAAAATAGTTGGGCAAAATATTTTTATAAACAACTTAGATACGAAAAGAAATTAATTTAGTGAATTATAAAAAAAAGAATAATGTCAATCTAAGGCCTGAAAGATGGTAAAACTATCAATTTAAGACCTAAAAGATTTTTCCTATCGATTCAGGGCCTGAAAGATATAAAACTATCAATTTAGGACCTGAAAGATAGAATCTATCAATTTAAGACTCAAGGATATTAAGACCATGTTTGACATATTATAATTTTTATTTTTATTTTATTTATATACGTTATTATTTTTTCATTAATTCTTTTGTTTCTTATTTTTTCAGTCACTTGAAATTAATATATATTTATATTTTTTGAAATATAATTTATAAAAATATTATCGAATAATAAAAATTAAAAACCAAACACGGTCTTAAAATGAGTAAGTCCTAAATTAATAGTTTAATCTTTCAGGTCCTGAATCGATAGTTTTCAATCTTTCAAGCCCTGAATCGATAGGAAAAATCTTTCAGGCCTTAAATTGATAAATTAACTATCTTTCAGGCCCTGAATTAATAAAACTCCATAAAAAAAATAACTTAATTTGAATACATATACAATTAATTGCATAAAAAATGAACGAAATAAGCTCATGGCCTAGCGGCCGCGCCTCCTCCCCATGCACAAGAGGTCGCGTGTTCGATTCCCCTTGAGCGCAAATTTGGATTAATTATTCAAGGCCTAAAATATTGATACATATAGAAGGTGGGCCGCATATAATAAGCTATGGGCCAGTGGCCCAGTGGTTCGAGCCCGCCCTGCCCGCCCCAGGTGCCCGGGCACGAACCACACTAACCACATTTTTTTTGTACATGCTCGGTATTTGTGACGGCCAAATTCTGTCGCAAATTAATAATTTTGCGACGGAAATCGTCCGTCGCAAATAATAATGGGGAAAAATAAAAAAAATATTAATAAATATTTGCGACGGCTTATGTTCGTCGTAAATGTTGTAGATCCGATTGGGTCTGACCCGAATGCTTTGCGACAGACTATTGTCCGTTGCAAATTTTGAGCGACCCGGTCGGGTCTGACCCGTCAATTTTGCGACGGTTTTATCCGTTGTAAATTTGCGACGGAAGACAAAAATCCATCGCAAAAATTAGCTACGGTTGTTTTAACAACGGACGCGTGTCCGTCGCAAAATCCGTCGCAAACAGTGTTTTGCGACGGATTTTCCGTTGCAAATTCCGTCGCTAAACAGTGTTTTTTTTGTAGTGTGATATGAAATTCTTCCAAAATGAATCTATTCTCTTGAGATCAAAAGTGCACTTTTTTCAATATTAAACTTATAGTTTTCCAATGGAATAGTAACATTTAAATAACTCAAGAATCTAATTATATGCAGAATTTAACCTTTTCCCCCTCCTCTTAAAGGTAATTAGTTAATTGAATAAAGAGTAACACTTTTGTGCACATGCATGGTGCATGGTTCACTCATTCAACAATTGTGATTGTTTATATTGAAAAATATAGGTTGATTATGTTAAAAAGTGTGAGCTGATTACACTAAAATTTTTTCACTATTTTCGATTTTTCAGCCAATGCTTTCTATTATAAACAACCTAAATTATTGAGTGAATACATGCGGATGAGACCTTAGTTATTTGGGCTTTTCTACGGTCAGTAAGGTTTTCGCCCTTCCTAACGTCAGTAAGCCCTTTAATTACCGTTAGATCGAAGATCCAATGTATAATTTTTTTTTTTTAATAGATTGCACTTTGCATTAGAGCGTTTGTCCTCTGCATATTGCAATCGCACTGTATCGCCCTATTAATAAATTATATTAATAGATATAAAATTACAAAAATACCCTTTTTAGTTTAAAATAATTTATAATATTAATTAATCAACATTTAATACTTCAGTAAAACCTTTTCACATATTAAAAATTACAAATATCATATTAATAATATCATGATAAATGAAACATCTCAAAGTCTAATTTTCGGTCATTTCTAATCCTAAATTTACAGACTCTTATTCTCCATGCACGGCTCCTCCGCCGCTCGCCCTCCGCCAGTTGTTCCCGAACCGCCGCTGCCGTTTCTTCGGTACTGCCTTTCTTGCGCTACTGTGCAAGTAATTTTCGTTTCTTTCCGTTACTTTTCGCTCTACTTTCTGTTAACCACGCGGCTTCTGTTGTTCCAGCAATTTGCAGACGAATTGGTTCCATTTCAGCTCTGCTGCATTCTTATCAACCTTTTCTTCTATCCTCCGTTCATTTTTGTCATAATCCCACTTTCACTCACCAAAATACATACTTCTCCTCCTCCAAACCCAGATTTGATTTTGGGTTTATCCATCGACCCCAAAATGATGTCGCTCTATTTCAGAAAATGGTAGCATTGAAGCCTCTTCCTTCTGTTTTTTATTTCACAAATTTGATGTGTGCTCTAGTTAAGATGAAGCAGCACTCTGTTGCCCTCCACCTGTTCGACAAAATGCTTGAACGAGATGTTCCTGTTAACCACTACACCTTGAGTATTGCAATTGATTGCTTTGCCATGTGAATCGTGTTGATTTCGCGTTTTCAATATTAGGCAGCTTTATCAAGCTTGGCTATACACCTAATGTTGTGACCTTCAGTACTCTGATCCTTGGGTTGAATGTAGTCTTGTAAATGCTATGCTTGGGAATATGTAGGTTCCTTATTTATTGAGGAAAAAACTGGTATGTTTGATTGTTTGTATTTCGAATTTTCCAATATATTTGCACATATAGTGTGTGCGTGTGTGTGATTCTCTGCAGTGTTAGGAAATTGGTTTGGATCCATCAGAACTGGAAAGAAATGACTGGTTGTCCTCTGGTCCCTCTTTATATCAATCAGGGCAATTGCAATTTATTAGAAATGTTCAATCATTTTGTTTCCTGAAGGTTGTAAGAGGGAGTGTAGTTGCATATTATAAGTGGACTTAATTTTTCATCTCTTTAATTAAGGAGCCTTAGAGAAACTCTATCTATTGAAATATGTGGAAAGAATAGAGAACCTTAGTTGGATAAATCTGTTTTTGTTAGATTGTCTTTTGTAATGTTGAGATACATGTTGATATTAGAGGTTAAACAGTGTGAAATTAGTTCATACAAACATAAGAGATCCTATAACAGTTTATGTGTTATGCATGAAGTTTGTGTACCTAGTTTTTACAATTAGGATAAATGGTATTAAGTCGGTTGTTGTAGTTTATGAAATATTATATCGTGACAAGAATGTTGATCATGGAACTTCTCTCATGGTTGAGTTTCGATCAGGCATGTGCACCACACCATTCACGTGACATCTTCACAGTTGATTTCCCGTGAAGTGTTTCCACTTCCTGTGGTGATAAGTCTTCTCTACCCCGGAGCCATCGTCAGTGGCCTAATCACTAGCATGACTACCCCAAGCATCTACAACCTGACCAACATAAAGGTGGCTTCTTCAGTAACTGACCTACAACGTTTGGAAGTTCGCCCCTTTATCTCCCTTTTCTCTGCTTCTGTCCTTTCACTGCCCATTTCCACACTCGTAATTTAAACTAGTTTAGGCATATATATCCATTGGAGGCTTCTGAAGGATCAATCTAAAGTCGTATTTTTTTTTACTGTTACCAGGTTTTTGCTGGAAGTTATTTTTGTGTGGCTGGCTCCCTGACCGGCATTCTGAAACCCGGGAAGATCGGAGGTCTCGTTAAGGAAGGCATTCTCCGGTGATGCAGCGATGAGTGCTTTTTTGTCAGTAAAATGCGAAATAAAGAAGTTGCAAGAAATGCCCCGACTCAACCAGTGGCAAAGCCTCTTAAGAGATCTTTCAGAATCCAAGATGAAGTAATCAGGAATTTGTGTATTCAGTGGGTTGCAATGCTCTGTGCTTTCTTGGACCACCTTATCTATTCAATAACTAGGGTTGTATCAAATTCAGTATATGATCCAGAATTTGGCCTTCGTCTACCTTATTTAGCTTCCATTGTAATACAAGAAATATAGTCACACCATTCTTAATGAGCAATAGAGTTTCCTTGCTGTTGGTCCTTACGAAATTACAGGCCACCTAAAATCATACCTGAAACTCTTTATTAAGTGAAAGAACATCCATTTATTTTGGTATGCTCTTGAGGGCTGCTTAATTATGGGATTCCACATTCTTGGAATTGGAATAGTAATGATAGCAGTGAGGAAGGATGAAGGATATGGTCATTGCTATATTGTTTGGCTGGGGAGCTGTTTATTCTGCTTTAAGTGTCTCTCTCCACTCACTTCTCATGAGAAAATTCACACTTATTATCACTAAAATTTGCCCTACCAATTAAACAAATTATTACCACTTTTACATGTATATGTCTTTTAACTTCTAGTCCTAATTTAATATTTAATCAGGTGTGCCCTCAAGATCAGCCCATGAAATTCAGTAGCCCCATTAGGGGACCCCATAGGCGGCGTAATCCCACAATCCACCATGGGGAAACCATTTTAGGCTTTGTTTTCACTGTACAAAATACTAACATTTTCCATTTAATTTGATCCTTTAAATCTCAATCCCTTCCCACTCATTCCCTTCCATACATTTTCAAATCTTGTATTTTCTCAATTTCCCACATTTATGCAGAAAAAGCGATTAGATTTTATATCAGAAACCATTGGTTTGCACAACTCAAATCCATGTCGTTTTCCCCCAGTGGGTGTCGTGTCAGCCTTCTGTACACCCTAAATTAACCCACCACCAGATCTTGATATATACATACACCGATGCACTTATACATACACATAAGAGTATTATTTCAAAGTAAAGTATTATGCTCGCATATGTAAAATATTTGACCCAAATCATATGTTACAATACTAGGTTTGCTGCCATTGCTAAACAAAACCTTGAAACCCATATATAAAAGAAACTTAAAATATAATTGCGGATCAAACCATATATATATCCTTAAACCAGACTCATGGCTCTCGTACCAAAAGTACAAAAACATGTTCCATCACATCATTTCATATACAATGCACAACAGATACGTATTGCATTATTTATTTTTCTCAATAAAATTATGGGAAAGTTTGATGACATCAACATCAACTGTGATACAAAATAACTCCTTCGCAATCACAGGATCTATGTAATAACAGTGGGTGCAGATCGGCCAGTGAACTCTTGCATCTTGGAAAGCTTAAGAGTAACCTCAACCTGCAATAACAGAGTAAATTCATTTGAAAGTGCACTTTGGCTATATCGAGATGGGGGCGGAGGCGAGGGGAGGACTCACCAGAGGAGCAAGTGCTTCTTGCGATTCTCTCCCGATCTTGGAAGGATCCTTCTCATATTGCTCGATGTAGAGACGAATAGTAGCACCTTCTGAACCAGTTCCAGAAGGCCGGAAAACCTAGTGAATTAATAGAACTAGTTCACCAAGATAATTTCAATCATTTTTAAGCACAATAAGACGCGACTTCCTAAAAGTGCATTGAAAGGTAATTTGAAAAAAGTAAATTACCAATCGAGAGCCATCTTCAAAGAGATATCTGATACCCTGATGCTTAGAAATGGAACCATCAACAGGATCATTGTACTCAAATTCGTCACCATTGACGACAGTTGATACATCAGAGCGGATTCCCTTTATGATGTCGTGGGAACATACAAGATTAAAATTCAAATCAAGAATACATATATTAAATTGGTAGCAGGAGTTATTAAAAAGATCAATCTCAATCTCCAAATGTGGCAATCACCTACTCAAGGAACTAACTTGATCTTTCAATATAAAGTGGTATACAAAATATAAAAAAACTATCCAATTCAAGGAGTTGTAAGAACACGATTAAATCATGTCAATAGCTATGAAGGTTTTAATTTCACAACAGCAGAAATGACATGCAGCGTAGCGATAAATAACACAATAAACTTTTCATAATGCTAATGAGTATTATGTTTAACATAATGACTACATGTAAAGTACTAACAAAATGGTATAGTTATTACGGGGACATGTTTGGTATAATTTGAAAAGGAATAATATACTTGGGAGTTTGGGACAGACAGGGGGGTATATTCTAACTTTATTTTTCAGAAAATGAATGGACAAGTTATCATCTACACCATATGATTTAGTTGAAATATTTTTCACCTTTACAGGTCAAGCAAGATTGTCATTTTGTGTTTATTTTATCTAACCAATTCAAATTCAATCTGGACAGATATCTCCCAAAATGAATTCTTGCGGTTCCTGTTCTTTTTATAGGAAATAAAATTTTTATTAATGAATAGAAAAGATATAAGGGATGGGGGATCTCTTATAAAGATTACAACTAGATAAAGTTAATTCAAAAAATTTATTAATGAAAAGAAAAGATATAAGGGATGTGTGTCTATCTAAATGAAGCAATTAGTAGCCTTTACACTTTTAGTTCAATATTCTACACTTGGAATTTAGGTCCCTCGAGTTCATCTCCTATCAATAAAAGGAATATCTTTTTATTTTTGAAAAGAAACAGAACTAATAATAAAAAAAAGAGGGATGAGAAGTCCCTCAAAGAATACACATCATCCTAAATCACCATTACACTAAAGCAAACCCCCAATCCCTCAATATATCCGAGAGACATGTCTCAATAAAAGGGATTCTAAAAATATTCTGGCATACTCAGAAAAGTGAGGAACCACGAATTTAAGATAACCATATATGAATAACATGTCTCAACCTCCAATAAAAACCAGATGCATAACAGGAGATTAGAAAAACAAGTAGTTGTAGTAGGCAGTGAGATCTTGTATTGATTCCAACTACGTGCAATGCATATTGTCATTAAAATTGCCTCTTTTACCCAAAAAAAACTACTCATAATTACTTCACTACAGGGTATACAAAATCCAGCAATCAGGTGAAGAAAAATATAGGTGTATTCCATTTTGATGTGTGGGAGTGCCACAGTGGCCTTTGTTTGCACCGGATCTAGAATGCCACTGTTCCAATGGACGAATTACTAGGGCTCGTGCAGCTGAAAATAAATTAGAAATTCAAGCAAGCAAATCGGACTTGGCAAAACTTTCAAGCATGTCCCACCCTTCTCCCAACCGCATACCCAGATAAAGTAATATATTTTAATAAAACAATTAATATTATTTAAAAATGCATCTAAGTTGGTACAATTGATGCATGGAAGTTTTTCGCCCTCATGAATAATTTTTACTTCCAAAGAAGTCGTTCCAAAGGATATTCAATGGCTTGTGCAAGAAAAAAGCAAAAACGTCTCTATTCTCAATTATTTTTCAATATGTGAGGATAAAAAAATCATGAATTCAAAATCACATCAACTCGAGTTTACAAGAAAATCTACTCTTTTATTTGACGTGATTGAGAAGTAGATTCAATAGCAAAATGAGAAGTTAATAGCATGACGGAGGGACTACATCTGAAAGTAATGCAATACCAAAAATGTGAGCAGGCTTTGAGCACTAAATTCGCGAATCGTTTTAGCACTGAACAAATTTCTGATGGCATCATCCTGCAAGCATACACCAAATGCATCACGCTATAGCCAACAGAAGAAAGAATGGAAGGAAGAAGGGATAACTTTAATGAATTTCAGTTGACATACAACCTTGGTGCAGCAGTAGTTACCTGGGGGTTCATCCGCATATCCAGAGGTCCATCACAAAGTACACTGATTCCTCTTCCAGCATTGTTCACCTGAAGAATATGAGTGAGAAAAATACTTACATAATGCAAGTTACAGTTAGGGAATTTTCTCGTTTTCAGCATTATTGAAAGAACATTTTTTTAAAAGGAAGTGATTGATCTAGGCTCTAGCCAACTAAGTGCTGATGCAATTTGGGGAAAATGAATTTTTCTCATACAAAATAATTTAGCTGATTGAGGATAGTGCAGAATGTCACACACAACTAAAGAGACATCTCTTCTATTGGTAATGTTGCAAGCAAAATCCTCATACACCATTTAAAAAGTAAAAGCATATACTTTTACATCAAGGACATAGATATCCAGATCCAATTAGTAAAAATATATGCTTTTACCTCAAGGACATAGATATCCAGATTCAATCATCACATGCGATGAGTGTAGCAAGTGCAAAATTCACCATGACACAGATACCTCACTTCAATTCTTACAAGCTGACGAAGTAAAGGTGTGGCAAGTGGTAAATTTCACCATTTCAGAATCAGCAGAGCAAGCACAGTCAAATAGGTAAAAGAAAAGGATATAAATGTGGAAACACACAAGCCACGATAGACAAAAATATGTAGAGCAACTCATAACTGTTCAAAGGCATCGATGATATGGTTTTAAGCATACCTGCATGGATGACATTCCCAAGTCCATCAAAATTCCCTGTACTCCAGAAGTTAAATGATTCCCATCAATGTCATGAAGCACAGCCTTAATACTTTTGAAGTTCTTAAAGAGGGTATGCACTTGTAACTCTGCAGTAGAGCGGCCATAATCTTTCTGCAAGACATTATTTATTTGATCTTGAGCGGCCAGAATATTACTGTATTTCATAACATGATTTTATTAAAACTCACACAGATTGTCAGAAAATAGTTCACTAAATTGTTATATTTATCTTGTTAAAGTTGTGGGCAGCAAATGCAAAATTAATAATATCAGAAAATTGAATCAAATCCAACAATTACTAATACTATGTATGAATTTCAAAAACCTTTTTGGGTTCTTCCATCCAAATACATTTATAAGCTCCTAAATTCATGGGCATGGACTTTTTCCATTTTTTAATTCTTTGTAAATTTCAAGGTTCAATGCAAGAAAATAATACAAAATTCAAAAAATAATATCACTCACAATCACTCAAAATAAAATTGAAAACTTTGCAGAAATGCATTTTGTCATTACATTACTAACTAATAAATTACCCGTTAAAGAGTTTACAAGCTTATCCTTTGCTAGCAGTATCCTTTGGGATCTTTTCAGTCAGATTCTTCATGGTTCCCCAAGGAGGAGGATTCCTGCATTACAAAAATAAAAAGACAAAAAGTCTTCATAGATGAGAAGGAAAAAGAGAATTCCTCAGCCAAATACTAAATTATTGAAAAAATGTGATGTGGGGAATTTAGAGGCCATTTCAATAGTTGTGAATACAATTTATCCTTGATTCTGATTTCTCAAAATGTCTCATTATTCCGTGTATTATTGTGTATAATAAATACCTAGACAAGGGAACAGAGGCATGAAAAGCTTCGCACACCTTCTTGCTCACTTTGAGGTACTCGTTGTTAGTAAAAATGTGAGGTGTGTATATGAAGATGAAGAAAATGCAGACACGGACTTTAAACTGTAAGTCGAGGCACGAGTTGGACTCGCTCTCCGTAAGATGTTATTGCCCCGTATTCAGGTGCAATACGGATCGTTGGCAACCGTCCCCAAGATACAACGACTTTGAACTTTCGACTGCTGCACTACAAGTCGGAAGTTATCGGCGAATCGCAAATAGGTATCCGGAACTTTCGACTCGACTCTAATGCAATCTTAGAATGCTAGGATGCTTTGGGTGTGTTTTGAAGGCTAGAAGGCTGATTTTTAGTTGGAGTGGGTGAAATGCATTCTGGGGGGTGTATTTATACTAATTGAAGAGGTGTGGTGTCTTTTCCATGAAGGGGTGCAACCTTTTAGGGCTTCAATCTAGGCCCTTGGATCTGGTATTCAAATTTTGAACCCAATGGACGCGTTCGTACTGGCCTGGGCGGCCATTCTGGGGCCGACCCGCGTGTGCGGCCCGACCCGGTATGCTATGAACCGCGCGCGCCCGCCTTTGGTTCGAAACCCATGGGACGCGCCCTTTCGTGAAACCTGATCCGAACCGTGACCGACCCAGACCGCCGCATCGCACCATCAGATCGTGTTCTGGTCAGGTTCGCTCAACCAAACCGATTTGAGCCGAGTTCCACGTTCGAGCCCATGAGCCGCAGATCACCCCCGAGTGCGAGCCACTTTCCTCGAAAAATTTTCAGCTCCTCGCGACACGTGCGGAGTGCAAAGTGCGCCTCTAAAGCGCCCAATGCGACGTGCGCATGCCCGAGCCTGAGCCCGTGCAGGTGCGGGTCTTTGGGTTAGCCCTTCAGGCTAACCATAACACCACCACTTAGAAGATTTAGTCAAGATTATCTTTCTATGACATAAGTCTACTTATATGGAAGGTTCATTTCTTCAAAATTTCCAACGTGGGACAAGGAACTCTTTTTCCTTCCCCTTTTTTTCCTCTTCAATTTTAGGAATTTCCCATGATAAATTCTCAACTTTGTGTATTAATATCTCATTCACCCGAAATTAGTTTTGAGCAAATTAATACACCAAATTCATCTACTCCGAACGTAGATTATGAATTTGCAATTTATTTTCATTTTCCATAAATGGAATACCAAATTAAAAATTGGTCAAACTTGGGTCAAATACCCAAATTCCAAAACCAATTTCCAACACCCGTCGACTGCTTGCAAAGCTGCTACAGCCATTCCATGAGACTTCTCCGTATTCCCCTCATCAAGAATTAGACCATGGTAGTAGTATGCTACAGCCTACGAGAATATCAAAATCTAACATAAATTACTAATCAAATGCTTAAGATTGAGGCTTGAGGTTCAGAGAGAAGAAAAAGGACAAAAATATTTTGTTATACAAAAAGATGGCATGAAAATACCTTGCTTCAACGTATTTCCACTTTAAAAATAGTCTATTCTTTTCTCCCCAACCATTTGCTAGTGGAAGGGTCATGATGTTATCTTGCGCCTGCAGACAACAATTCATGCATAAGTACTATTTTGTTTGAAATGCTCATCTCAACAAGTGATAAACACTCTGCTTGAAAGGTAAAGATGATCGCATTTGTTATGCAGGCATCCATCAAATGTTAACTTCAGAGGACAATGGAGAATAATAAAGAGCATTTTTCTAAAGTTGTTGATGCCATTTTAATACATTTTTTCATTAATCCAACTATAAATGAAAAAGTAGTTACCTGCTGCCAGTATTTTACCATCTCACAGGCAAGTCTTATTTTTACAGCTAGTGTTGCCTTAGTACTGTCAATAGCAAGTCCAAGCTGAATATCAACAACCTATTTAAGACAGAAATGTCAAGCTTTGACAAAGATGGCCTGATATCAATTAAAAGGCTTCAAAAACACAAAATACTACGCCAAGAACAAATTGTTGAGTGGGATTCAGGCTGCAGCTCAATGTTAAGATAAGCACCAAACTACTTTTTTCTCAATTAGTTGCTCAAAATTGAAACGGTTTCTCATTACTAATACTCTTTCAACTTAACTAAATTATGGAGAAAAAATTGGGTGTATACCCTTCAGGCTAACTAGTTTCCATACTCCTTGTGTTTTGGGTTAACAAAAGCTTAAGATGTTTATCATTTCTGCACCATTCTATGCTTTAATTCTAACCTCATAACTCAGCATAATCTGCTCTGACTAGTCATAGTAAATAGGCAAGGAAAAAAACAATTACAGGCTTCACGGTTGTATTTTCTAGATCTAGCAAAGCAGTAGACTCATGAAATGTGGTAGCTAAGAATAGCCAATATTGGATTGAATCAATTAGGTGATATTTGAAAGTTAAGGCTTACTTGCTTGATGATGAAGGCCGATGACGAAGGGGGACGGCAGACGACGGACGACAACCATGGATGGCAGATGGGGCGGCGGACGGCGGGATGGCAGATGGGGGCGGCGGACGGCGACCGCGATGGGGGAAGGGGACGACGATGGCCGTGAATGAGTTTTATAAACTCTAATTTGATTTTTTAAATTATTATAAAAAAAGAAAAAAGATTTAAATAATTATTTTTAAAATAAAAACACTGTAAGGATATTTTTGTAATTTTATAATTTTTTCTATTAAAAAAATATATTTTTATTCCGGGCGAAGTTAGATCGCAAATGGCGAAATTAAATGATATGACAAGTTTTTATTGGTTTACTGACGTCAGAAAGGACGAAAGCCTTTCTAACCGTAGAAAAACCCTATTTAGTTAAACCCCAAATTCCTATTTGAACTTTTTAATCCAAACCTAACCTAACGTTTACTTTGTCAAACCTATACTAAAAATAACATTTTTTTTACTTGTATAAGAATTGAAAATTGGAAATCTTGCTAAATGAAAAAAAAAAATTATGTACCTGAATAAGAAGGGGTTTTCTACGGTCAGGAAGACTTTTGTCCTTTCTGACGTCAGTAAACCAATAAGAACTTGATACATCATTTAATTTCACCATTTACGATCTAGCTTCGCTGGATGGAAATAATTATTTTTTTAAAGAAAAAATTATAAAATTACAAAAATATTCTTAATAGTGTTTTATTTAAAAAAAAATATTTTGACTTTGTAACTTATTTATAATAATTAAAAAAGTTAAATAATAGTTTTTAAAAATCATTTAAATTTTGAAATTAAATGATAACACAATTTTCATTCTAATTCCTCTCCAAATTCTTCTTTGTTTTTTCTTATGATAGTTCTTTTTTTCGGTTCTACTTATTAAACTGAGTTTCGACCTTTGATTCTTCTAATGATATTAACACGTTCCTCCCTAAATCGCAAATAATAGGACAAAACATTCAATTTTTTCTTTCTTTATAAAATGTTGGAATTTTTGATGACTGTGGAAATAATAATTTGAAAAAAATTAAAAAAAAATTACAACTCGATACAGAAAATTACACTGAAACAGAAAAGATAAAAAAATTGTGTGTCGAGTCGAGGAAGGCCTCTTCCCGCAAGACGAAATTTCCCCGGTAGTGCTCTTCGGTTCTGGAAATACGTCCCCAAAGGTAAAACGACACTTTCATCTTCAAGAGTGCAGCACCGCGGGTCTTGAAGCTCAAACGAACAGAAAGAACGTATGAACTGGACTGCTTTCTTAAAGACTCTATATGCTAGAATACTTAGGGAGAGAGTGAGAGAGGTTGTTTTGTGTGGCGCTTGAAACTATGCATGAAGACACCTATTTATAGGCCTCCAAGACCCACACATGCATGGAAGGATTGTTAGTCAAACTACGAACCTGGACCTTTCTGCATTCCGGTTCGTCTCAGCCAAAAATAAGGGAGGCGTAAGTTACTCCCAATTAAACGAAAATCATGGAATTTGCCAACAATTGAAATTCGTCACATGTTTTGCATGATAATCATGCACTTTCATGTCATCTTCAATGAATATGGACACTCCATATTTTTGGGCTAAGTCCAAACTTTTGGGCTCAACAAACTTAGAAAACTCTTCTAAGTCCCAAATACAACCCAAAGATCAATTGTCAAGGATCAATAATCAATGTCCAAGGTCCAATGTCTTTAGCCCAGTCTCAATTTAAATTCCCTTTTCATTTTCACTCCTATATTATTATTGGTACACACCAATAATTCCAACAATCCCCCACATGAGTGGAAATCGGAGCCTATAATATGCAGACTCACAGTCCAGTTCAAAACGAGATGTTATTGTATCTGGATAGGTAGTTTGGAGCTTTGAACCTTCCATAGTCAAACATTACCGAGTACACCGGCGGCCTAGTGGACACTATGCCTTGAACCATTCCACTTTGGTGTGCACTGAGACAGTAATGTTGACACAATAAAATCTCTACGCTCTTCTCTTGTTCTCACGTTTTTGCCGTTTCGGCCATGGACACCCTTTGGATTCATAAGTGTTTAATATCCAGTGATATTTGAGGCGGCCTCTCACCTCACACTTACATAGGTGATCTCCTATCTTGAGTATCCCATTATACTCTAGGAATCATTAAAAGTCAAAGACTTAACCTATACCACAAATCATGGGTTCCAACACTTGGTGTTGTGCTCTTCTAAAGAATGGTCAAATTACCAAGTGTTCTTAACAACAAATATCCACAGCTTAGTTTTCCCATTGAACCAAGTTCTTGGGATCTCCAGTCATCATGGTTGGGTTACCACTGCTTCAGTTATTATTTGTGGATTTTAGACCCATTCTTTCTAGCACTTTATTTGATCTCAGCTAGCTCTTTTTACGAGTGGATCCACTATTACTAGACATCAAAGTTTCATCACACCCCCACATTTTAGGGTATACACCTCTAAGTTACACCAACATCAAATCACACACGTCTGTGTGATCTAAGTATTAGAGGTAAAGTGTTCCAAACTAATGACAAATATTTGTCATTTCCCTTCCACATATATCATACACCTTTTGAGGTTATTGATATTAGGAATGTTAATAAACTAATTTTATTAACCACTTTCTAACTTTAGATTTATACACCTAAACCTCAAAAGTTATAAAATTGGAACACTAAATTTTGTCACCATGAACTTTATAGTTCCGGTTTCCTTGACAAAGCATTTCCATTTAACTTGTGGAAACAATTCCACAAGGCACCAACTGCTTTAGAGTTTCCATTTAAATTCAAAGTCACGCCACACATCAAATTCGAATATATCAATGGAGAGACCTCTTCTTCCCCCACATTCGAATTTATCCATGGCAAGTACTCATCTCCCACATTCGTGATTGTTCGTCCGTTTCATTTAATATTTCATCAAATATTAATTTGGACATAATTTCGAAATAAATTGGAAAACCGACATTTGAAGTTACACTTCAAGTCCGAAATTTAATCTTGGTCAAATACCAAATTAAATTCAATTTATCATCTTTGACTCTCAAATATATCGTCATTGATACGAGTCAAATCTTGTGAATTAAATTCACATCGTTCATGCTTTCAAAGCACAGTTACAAATGAGGCCTTAATGCCACCATTTATTCGTGAGCAAATCTCAAGCGAATTATACGACGCCTCAAATCAAATAATAATTTGTACTCTCAAGCACAAGTATTTTATCCCATATCAAATTTTATTTGATATCAAGGAATTTAAATTTATGAAATAATATTTATAACACCTGAAAGTATTATTAAATAAATTTCATAACAATACGCGGTCCAAAATTCAATTAATTTTGTCCCATGTTTCTTTCAACAATTTAACTGAAATTTGAATTTCAGCCTTAATTCATCAATTTGGCCAATCGAGATCAACAATAGGCCTACGCACTCGGCTAAACTAGCCAATATCCTCATTAATTTAATTTTGGGTCAATCATGTAAGTATGATCTTCAACCCAAAATAAATTAAAACACATGACTCAACTTATTTGCCATCTTACATTTCAAGCGATAGAGAGAGACACGACCATTCATGTCACTTTCTCTCGGAACAACAATGTTAATCGCCGATCTACACAAACCGTGATAGACTCGAATCCCACCACGAGCGTTTCGATTCAATCTTTTTTCAAAAAGCCATCAATTTTTATTTCAAATTTGTGTTTCAATTGGAAAAAGCCTCATTGCAATTCGGTTCATGATTCTCATCAATAACCGGCTTTAATCTCAATCACGATACTTTATTTATATCGCCACCTTTTGTCACTGACATCCTCATTTTGCGTATCGTTCTCAACGAACGCAAACGGATCCTCAGTGACAAACTTTGCCAACCACAAGGTGGTAAAAAAATAGCATTCTCTTCTGCCATTTTTTTTAATTCTTACCCGAGAACTTCTCGGGTTTCTCGTTAGAGACCATAAGAGGTCTAGCTTCATCAAAGGGAAAATGGTTCACCACATTAGGAAGAAGTCTGCCCAAATTGGACATTTACAGAGGGGATAGGGGTAGTGGTGCCCTGGGGAGGACCAAAAGGAAAAACAGTGTTTTCCTGGTTCGAAGACTTTGAATTATTATTTCCGTCAGTTAAATTTCGTCTTGCGATTGTTGGAATTTTTTATGACTGTGGAAATAATAATTTGAAAAAAATTAAAAAAAAATTACAACTCGATACAGAAAATTACACTGAAACAGAAAAGATAAAAAAATTGTGTGTCGAGTCGAGGAAGGCCTCTTCCCGCAAGACGAAATTTCCCCGGTAGTGCTCTTCGGTTCTGGAAATACGTCCCCAAAGGTAAAACGACACTTTCATCTTCAAGAGTGCAGCACCGCGGGTCTTGAAGCTCCAACGAACAGAAAGAACGTATGGACTGGACTGCTTTCTTAAAGACTCTATATGCTAGAATACTTAGGGAGAGAGTGAGAGAGGTTTTTTTGTGTGGCGCCTGAAACTATGCATGAAGACACCTATTTATAGGCCTCCAAGACCCACACATGCATGGAAGGATTGTTAGTCAAACTACGAACCTGGACCTTTCTGCATTCCGGTTCGTCTCAGCCAAAATAAGGGAGGCGTAAGTCACTCCCAATTAAACAAAAATCAGGGAATTTGCCAACAATTGAAATTCGTCACATGTTTTGCATGGTAATCATGCACTTTCATGTCATCTTCAATGAATATGGACACTCCATATTTCTGGGCTAAGTCCAAACTTTTGGGCTCAACAAACTTAGAGCCCAGTCTCAATTTAAATTCCATTTTCATTTTCACTCATATATTATTATTGGTACACACCAATAATTCGAACATAAAATGTATTTTTGTTCAACTTCAAGTATCCATGGCTTTTTTTTTAAGAGAATTATCCATGGTTATTAGCTTCAAGTATCCATGACTATTAGCATTGAATTTGCACGGGTGGATGCTAATGGTGTTGGGGTGTGAAAAATAGTGAGATATGTATAAAAATATTATCGGAGAAAGCTTAAAAAATTTTGAGCCATTCTCCATCTCATCTTTCTTTCCTCTATCACGGAGCTCGAATGTCGTCTCCATCCAAAAATTGATGCTTCAAAGGTCGAATTTAGACGAGCCAAATAAAATCATTGCCCTAATCGCGAAAAATTTCTGAAACCTGTTCTCAGCCCCTTTCAACAACAATCATTCTATTGTTCCCCAGAATATAGAACCAATTTAAAGTTACAGATCTATAAAAAGGGCGGAGATTCACCTTCTTTCTTTACAATTTCATCTAACTTATTAATTGAAGCCTGCCGCGACATGAACACTGTTTAGTTGCAGACTTGCAGCATACGAAGAACATGGCTTGTTTGGGAGGAGGAAGAAGGGGGGCGGGTGGGGCGGCGGAGGGATTGGGGGCGGGGCAGTTGGGTTTTACATACTCCAGCTTTAAATAAATAAATAAGGCCACATCATTTTATTTGTAATTTATATTTAATAATATGTAGAAGAGTGTTATTTAAATATTAAATGTTAATTAATTAATATTATAAATTATTTTAAAATAAAAAGGATATTTTTGTACTTTTATATTTATTAATTTAATTTATTAATAAGGCGATACACTGCAATTGCAATGTGCAGAGGGCAAACACTATAATGCAAAGTGCAATCCTTTAAAAATATATTATACATTGGATCGAAGATCTAACGGTATTTAAAAGGTTTACTGACTTCAGGAAGGGCGAAAGTCTTACTGACCGTAGAAAAACCCGAATAAGAATTAAGTTTTAAACATAGTTTTCGTTTACAAAAACGTTTAAAATATGCGACATTTAAAATTAAAATTGTAATTTCAAATATGCAGAAGAAATAAATTTAAAATATTTAGTTCTTGAAAATATTAATGACAATGAATCCTCAAATTTAGTTAAAATATTATACATATAATTATAAATTTCAAAATACTTCTTTGTAAATAAGGAATGTATATATGGATGGTCTATATCAGAATTGAGACACAAAAATTTCAATCTTCTTTTACGCTTTACTCTTAAGTATACCTTTTTGTGTATATATATATATATATATATATATATATATATATATATATATATGCGGATGCATATATATGATGAAGAGGCTCTTTTAAAAAAAACTAATATATATATATATGTACAAATTTATTTTAAATAATTAATTAAATATATAAAAAATTGTTATATTTATAAAAGGTGTGCAATCATAAATAGAATTAAGAATTTCCTTCTCATCAGTTATCAATACCAATTCTAAATCCTTCCACGATCGGTTCTACCACTAGATCTATTATTCATCTTCAACTTGAATCTCAGTGACGAAATAAAAGACCAGTGTTGCTGATACGGTATCAGTGGAACAATTTCGGAGGTAACACAAGCGAGTACTCGATAGATATAACTTACTGATTTGTCAGAATTCACCAAACAAATAGGTAAGAAGATTAACCCGCTACCCAATATGGAATCCACCAAAAGGGATAAGAGTTGAATTATGAATGAAGATTTGTACTCTTTACTGATAATTAGATTATGACTATTATTTCACTTTTCAACCTGCTTCTGTCGATAACAGCAGGGGTATATATAGTTGTGCATGGACAACCCCCATGCTTAGGAAATAACAAACTGGAATTGACTCATTAATTTCTTTGACACATAATTGTTGACCGACTATTACATGACCCAAGCGGATGGGTTTTCCTTCTGTCTTTTCGAGACTTATTGATAGCATTACGTTTAATATCTTGACCATTATAAATGATAATACTGACCGACCAAACAAATAGATTAGATAATCTTGACCAACAATTAATGAAGATGATTAACATACTGACCAAAATTAATAAGGATGGATTGTATTCTGACCGACAGAATCTCCTTTCTTTCTCGCAACTTTTGTTTCGGCATCAAACGCTTCTGCTGCGCGTAAACTCGTCCCCGAGTTTTCCTCATTCTCATCAGTAACATCTTCAAGATATGGAGATAAATCAGCAACATTGAAGGTTGCAGAGACACCATAATATCCCGGAAGTTCAATCTTGTAAGCATTTTCTCCAATGCGTTTAAGAACTTTAAACGGACCGTCGGCTCTTGGACTTAATTTCCCATGCTTCCTAGGAAATCTTTCCTTTCGCAAATGTACCCAAACCAGATCTCCTTCTTTGAATGCGGCAGCTCTGCGATGCTTATCTGTATTCCTTTTGTATTTCTCATTCGGCTTCATGATTTGTGCTCGAACTTGCTCATGTAGCTTCTTGATGTGGGCAGCTTGGTCATCCGCATCTCCACTATACTGATAAGCAGTTGGTAACGGTGCTAAGTCCAACGGACTGATCAGATTTTGCCCGTATACTACTTCAAAAGGACTGGTTCCCGTCGACTGACTTTTGTATCGATTATAGACAAATTCAGCTTGAGCCAGTGCAAGATCCCACTGTCGAACCTTATCTCCTACAAGACTCCGCAACAAGTTTCCCAAACTTCGATTTACTACTTCAGTTTGACCATCAGTTTGCGGATGGTGAGAGGTACTAAACTGAAGAGTGGTTCCCAATTTACGCCATAATGTTTGCCAAAAATGTCCGACAAACTTGGGGTCTCGATTGGAGGTAATTGTCTTCGGTACTCCATGCAACTTGACAATTTCTTTGAAGTAAAGATCAGCCACGTGAGAAGAATCCAATGATTTGGTACATGCCACGAAATGAGCCATCTTTGAGAAGCGGTCAACCACAACCATGATCGAATCCTTGGCTCGTTGAGTTCGGGGCAAACCCACCACAAAATCAATACTAACATCTTCCCAAGGTGCTTGCGGAACGGGAAGAGGAGTGTAAAGCCCGGTATTTTGTCCATGACTCTTGGCGATATGGCAAATTCGGCATCGAGCCACGTGTCGTGATACATCTCTCGCCATTTTGGGCCAATAGAAGTGCTCGTGTACGAGACAATGTGTTTTGTCTCTTCAATGGCCTCCTAAACCTCCTCCATGTGCTTCGGCAACAATTGATTCCCTTAATGAACATTGAGGTACGCACAATCGTGAGTCCTTGAAGAGATAATCATCCTATAATTGATAAATGTTACAAGACCCGTTGGAACAGTCTTGCCAAGCTTCTTTAAAAGTGGGATCATCTTGATAAAGATCTTTTAGCACTTCAAATCCCACCACCTTGACTGTCATAGCGTTGAGACAAGAATGTCGCCGGCTTAGAGCATCCGCAACTTGATTTTGCTTTCCGGACTTGTGCTTGATAAGGAAATTGTAAGCTTGCAGAAACTCTACCCATCGAGCATGTCTTCCTTTTAACTTGTGTTGGCTGTTTATAAATCTCAGAGCGTCATGGTCTGAGTATAACACAAACTCCTTGGAGATGAGATAATGATGCCAATGATTTAGGGCTCGGACGATGGCATAGAATTCCTTATCGTAGGTAGAATACCTTGCTCGAGCATTGTCATGTTTTTCGCTAAAGAAAGCAATAGGCCTCCTCTCTTGACTTAGAACAGCCCCAATCCCAACATTTGAGGCATCACAATCCACCTTGAACACCTTGTTCGAAATCGGAAAGTGCTAAGACTGGTGATTTGGTCATTTTTCTCTTGATGAGTTCAAAACTTTGTTGTGCTTCTTGAGTCCATGCAAATTGTCCTCCCTTTAGGCATTCAGTAATTGGAGAGATGATAGTGCTGAAGTCTCTGATGAACCGTCTGTAAAAAGATGCCAGACCATGAAATGAACCGTCTGTAAAAAGATGCCAGACCATGAAAACTCTGGATATCAAAGATAGTCGTTGGAGTCGGCCATGATGTAATTACCTCCACCTTGTTTGGATCTACCATAATGCCTTCACCCGATACAACATAGCCTAAAAAGACTAGTTTATCAGTAAAAAATTCACATTTCTTCAAGTTAGCGTACAACTTCTGCTCCCGCAAGACAGTGAATACTCGACTAAGATGCTCCAAGTGATCGTCTTGATATTTGCTATAAATTAAGATATCATCAAAGTAAACCACTACAAACTTCCTAATGAAAGCTTTGAATACATGGTTCATTAGTCGCATAAAAGTACTAGGAGCGTTAGAGAGTCCGAAAGGCATTACCTTCCATTCATAGAGTCCGTCCCTTATTTTGAAAGTCGTTTTCCATTCATCGCCGGGTCTCATACGAATTTGGTGATATCCGCTCCTTAGATCAATCGTAGAGAAGATTGTTGCTCCGTGCATCTGGTCTAACAAGTCATCAAGACGAGGGATGGGAAAATGGTATTTGATGGTGATCTTGTTGATTGCTCGGCTGTCGACACACATCCACCATGTGCTATCTTTTTTTGGCACGAGAAGGGCTGGAACCGCACAGGGACTCTTGCTTTCTTGGATTAATCCTTTGGCTAACAGCTCATCTACCTGCCTCTGGAGCTCTTCATTCTCCTTTGGACTCATGCGATAGGCAGCTTTGTTCGGAATCTGGGCCCCCAGAATTAAGTCGGTGCAGTGTTGTATTTCTCGCATCGGAGGAAGACCGACTGGAATTTCTGTCGGAACTACATCTTGGAATTCTTGGAGAAGTGGTTGGACGATCACTGGCACTCCTTCATGGCTGTCATTTTCTTCAACTAACACAAGGATAAAAAGCTGTTGTTCTTCTTTTACTTCCTAAAAAAAACCAGCTTTTGCTAGTAGGTTGCTGCTCTCCCTCTTCTCAACTATCGGCTTGTCTTCCAATTTAAGAGGGCTCAAGGTGATCTTAACTCCATCCTTTTCGAACGATAAGTATTTCGGTATCCATCGTGCACTGTCTTTCTGTCGTATTGCCATGGTCTTCCGAGTAATAAGTGACAAGCGTCCATGGGGACGACATCACACCACACTTCATCTCGATTCTTCGTCCCAATTGAAAATTGAACCAAACACCTTTTGTTAACTTTTACCTCATTCCCCTTACATAGCCATGATAGTTTGTAAGGATGGGGGTGATCTTCTGTCTTGAGGTTGAGCTTGTCGACCATTGTAGAGGCCACCACATTCTCGCAACTTCCTCCATCGATAATCAGTGATTAGTGTGAAAATTGCTCGAAATTCATGCATTTAATTTGCCTATTTTAATTGAATTTCTTGCATTTATTACATTAATTTGATCACTTGTGCTTAATCGTCGAAAAAAGTGTTTTTGTTATTTTTTGCAGGAAATTGAGTAATTTTAGAAGAAAACACGTGCCTTTAATTTTGTGAAGATAATCTGATGTCGAGCGAAGAGAAAAATCGAGAAGGAAATGAATTGGGCCAACAATTAAATTGTTGAGGCCATTTATTTGAAAAAGGAAGCCCAAGACTTTCGGCCCTTTTTAATACCCAAGGCCCATTTAGCTGCTTCATGGAATGGGTGCAATGTATATCACGTGAATGCTAAAGAAATGAAGAAAGGAAAAGGGGAGTAGGGCCCACGCCATATGTTCATTTTTACCAAGAGGAAGCATCTGCCATTTTCCTTTCGAAGAGAGAGAAAAAGTAAATGCCATGGCCAGAAATTGGAAATCTCACGACCGGAAAGTGAAGCTCGAAGCCGGAAACCTGGAGAAAAGTGTGACAGTCTCCACGCCGGAAATCATGGGGCTCGTTGCCTGAAAATCTGTTCCATTCGCCTGAAAGCTCACCAAAATTCGCGTCGCCTCGCCACCGTGCCGCTCACGCCTGGAATTTCAGAGCCGCGACCGGAAATGGAGGGGAGCCGCCGCACTGGTCCATCGGAATTCGAGCCGCTCCGCCAGGAAAGCTTCACAGCCGTACCGGAATCCATGGAAGCCTCTCAAAGCTCAAACAGATTTGCCGGAGTTCACGGCCACCACTCGAAAACTTCTTTCGCTGGAAAGGAAGACCCACCATGTCGTATTGACGAAGAAGATGAAGAAAGAGCAGGGGCCCACTTCATCAATTACCACGTTCAGCTGAGAAGAAGAAGCATGGCCCACACATAAAGTTGCTGAAAATGTCTTAACACCTTAGCCAACTAACAAAAGCGTGTTTCTTTTACTCGTGCATACTGGCTCGACCAAATGTTCCACTCGTGCAGCCTAAAATTTTCTCAGCTTCGCACTTTTCATGAAGGTGCACGCTCGTGCACTGTAGCACGACCATTCGGGTCGTGCACGGTCCGATTTTTTTGCCCATTTTCGTATTTTCGACCCATTTTCGACCCACTCGTTTCAAACCCTCATCTCACACTATATATCCCCATTTTCTCAGATTTTCAAGGAGGGGAGAGAGATAGCTAATTAGAAAAACACACCCCACCCACCTTTATAGTTATTTTACACCTTAACTCTTAGATTTTAGTTTTCTTTCAATTTTTTTTAGAGTAATTTAGCTAGCATTTTGAGAACAATTTTCAATTCCAAGTTGTAATCACTCTATTGAGGTGACTTCTATCATTTTTCTTTCAATTAATTGGTATAATTTTCTCATTTATGCTTTATTGCAATTTTATTATGATGATCTTCATGGGTTTATTGATTTCATTTGTTTGTTTATCTATTGATTGTGTTAGATTAGCCATGAGCTAAATCCCCTAATGCTTTGGGTGTTTGATTTATGATGGAATTAGTGTTATGGTGTTAATGGAGCTTTGATTGAGCTATTGAGTTGGTTCTATTGCTTCTATTAATCTGTTTTTCTTGATTAGATTGGTTGATTAGGTTTAGTAGCTCTTGTTAGGTTAATTTGTGCTACAACGAGAGTTGGGTGTGAGTTAATCGAACTTGTGGTGAGAAGTTTGGTTAATTAATCGGATTCAATTAGTCGTTTATTAACTCGAGAGAGGGTAGATGGCTAGACCACCATTAATAGACATTAGGAACCTTAATCTATGGGTTTAGGGGCCTAGTGAAGGGAGAATACTTTAAGTGCATCGCGTGTTTAAAGTCATTCACTATCCTTTGTGCTTTTGGTAACTAGTTAGGTGCTAATTAGTTCATTTGATCACCCAAGCCTCAAAAGGGATCGGTATTCAAAACTTTAGCGATAGCTCTTAGTTCGAACCAACGAAGTAGCACAAGATAAGTGAAATTAACGACGTAGCATTGATTCCGACATAAGGATTTCACCCGAAGCATTACCCTCAACCTTGCACTTCTAAACGAAGTTTTACATCGCTTTCTAGCTTAGTTGTTCAATTTAATTTTAATGCTTAATTCAATTATTGTCTTTTAATTTGATTAGTCTAAAAAACCAAAACAAGCATCTACAATTTTACAAAACTCGTAATCTTAGGGGTCCACCGATCATCTAAGTTCTTGGATCGATAAAACTTGGTCGTATACTTGCATTGCCACAACGAACCCATACGCTTTTGGGTCGTGTTTACGTGTTTATATAGATTTGCAAAAATACGAAAAAGTCAATCACGTTGCACACCTTTCCAAATGAAGTGCATCTTGTGTGAAAAATGTTGTTGCGGCGCCAATCATCGTCTTCCTTATAAGTGGTATTCAGGCTTCGTCGAATGACTAAGCTTTCTCTTTCATCCGCATAGACGATTTCCTCGGGCTCATCTTCTGCAAGTTCATCGTCCTCCCTCAAATCTTCGTCCGCTTCTTCCATGAGGGAC
This sequence comes from Ballota nigra, assembly GCA_947034835.1. Classification (NCBI taxonomy): domain Eukaryota; kingdom Viridiplantae; phylum Streptophyta; class Magnoliopsida; order Lamiales; family Lamiaceae; genus Ballota; species Ballota nigra. The sequence continues at coordinate 73,854,499 of OX344729.1, read as the reverse complement.
ACTATCTTCCTATTCGGGCATTCGGAAGCAATATGTCCGATTCCTTGACACTTAAAGTATTGAATAGTAGGGGATCGATTGGTATTCACGATTCGTTCTTGCTTGGCAGGCTCAGAAGTGGACTCTTTCTTTGATGAGCCAGCGCCAGGAGTGACAGTATTTCCTCGAGGTCTACTGATTTCTCTTGGGGAAAATCTGGAACTGTGGCCACGCCTGTCTTTGACTTGTTTCTCCACCATGATTGCTAATTTGAACACATCATTATATGTCCAGTAGGGTTCCAATTGGACCACATCCGCAATCTCGGGTCGAAGTCGACCAAGGTAATGGGCGATTGTTTGCTCCTCTGGCTCCACGATATCACACATCATCTGCAAATTATCAAATTCAGCCGTATATTCTTCTACGGACTGATTACTCTGTCTCAAGTTGTGATACTTGAGAAAAGTGTCTTGCCGAAAATTCTCCGGCATGAATTTTCTTTTCAACTCCTTCTTCATTTTCTCCCAAGTTACGATACGCCTCTTTCCATCGCGGACTCGTTGCTTCTTCAAGTGTTCCCACCAGATTGAAGCGTGCTTTTTCAATTTTAAGGCCACCAACTTTACCTTGTGTATTTCGTCGATATCTTTGTAATCGAATAATCGCTCCACCATGTTGATCCAATCAACGAATTCTTCCGGTTGCAACCTTGACATCATAGTTTCTCCTACGCTGTGGAATTTCTTGTCGTCGTCTTGTCGTAGATTCGTCACTTGATGCTTGGTCTCGGCCAAAAGGATTGACATTCATATGTTCATCTTCGGATTTATGATGTTCATCGTTATGTTCTTGAGATTCATAGTGTTCAAGACGTTGCTGGAGTTGCTGCACTTGTCTCCGGAGATCATCCATTTCTATGTCACGCAGGTCTCTTTGTCGAGCAGCAGGATCGTCGACATTTAGTCCATTCCGTCTACGACCAGCCATCGAAACTTTGCTCTCTGATACCAAAATGATACGGTATCAGTGGAAAAATTTCGGAGGTAACACAAGCGAGCACTCGATAGATATAACTTACCAATTCGTCGGAATCCACCAAACAAATAGGTAAGAAGATTAACCCGCCACCCAATATGGAATCCACCAAAAGGGATAAGATTTGAATTATGAATGAAGATTTGTACTCTTCACCGATAATTAGATTATGACTATTATTTCACTTTTCAACCTGCTTCTGTCGATAACAGCAGGGGTATATATAGTTGTGCATGGACAACCCCCATGCTTAGGAAATAACAAACTGGAATTGACTCATTAATTTCTTTGACACATAATTGTTGACCGACTATTACATGACCCAAGCGGATGGCTTTTCCTTTTGTCTTTTCGAGACTTATTGATAGCATTACATTTAATATCTTGACCATTATAAATGATAATACTGACCGACCAAACAAATAGATTAGATAATCTTGACCAACAATTAATGAAGATGATTAACATACTGACCAAAATTAATAAGGATGGATAGTATTCTGACCGACAGAATCTCCTTTATTTCTCGCAACTTTTGTTTCGGCATCAGTTGCTCCAACTAAAAAAATAGAATGTTAAATTGACTTTAACTCTCTCTCATACAATCCGGATAAAAGAACATTCTCAGCAATGACTTATGTTAAGATCAAACATAGATCAATTTTTAAATGATTGTGTAGTTACTTATTTAGAGAGAGCTATGTTTTTTTAAAAATAAGCATTGACAATTTTTTAAATATGAGAACTCGTCGAGAACAATTGTATTCTTTTTTAGATAATGATTTTTTTGTTTGTAATTCTTAATTGATCAAGTCTTTTGTAAAGCAACTTGATTGTTCAACTCCAAATGGTATTAATTATTTCATTAAAATGTTATTACTATTAAACTAATGTTTTTGATAAAACAACAAACACTATTAGAAAAATAAACTTAAAATACAAACAAATTTTTATCATGTAACTAGCTTGTTCTAAGTACACTTTGCCTTCTTAATATTACTTAATATTATATTTTTAAGTTTTGAATTGTTTATATTTTTTTATGTAATGTTTTTAATATTAACATGCTTGTGCATACCCTGTTTTGATTCTCTGAATCCGCCAAAATATATATATATATATATATATATATATATATATATATATAAAGAAAATACAAATTCATCATATATTCTAAATTATGTTTACGATGCAGGTAAGACAATAAAGAAAATTGCCGTTGATTTATATGTAACACTCCCTCCCGTTTTATACCTTTTATATTCCTAAAAACCTTATTTTATATTATTATCTTTGTTTTTTTAATTTTATTATTTTTGTGTGATACTATGTGATTTAAATATATACCCTTTTATAAATTCCTAAATTCGAAGAAAGGAATCGAATCTTTCAAACGAATAAATGATTACGAGAAATTAAATAATCAAGTTTAAATTGAGGATTTCGATCCGTATAATTTATTGATAAAAATATATAAGTATAATTCAAATGCAATTAAATATTATTTGAATCTTAAAACTGTATTAATTATATAATTAGGATTAAACCAGTGAACCAAACAATCTCTGAACCGTATCAAGCAGGAACGAAAATATCAGAATTAAAAGGGATTAATCACTAACCATATGAAATACTTTCTTTTATGAATTAGAAAATTAATCAGCCACATATTTATTCCTTCTTTTAAAATTAATTAACTAAAAAATTAATTTTCCAAATAAAATATCCCCTTCTCTCTCCTTTATCAAAAACGCGTACGCAATACTCTTCTTCCCAAATCAAATTTCCCAAGTCCTCTCTCTCTCCTCTCGTCTCTCTCGCTCCACCGTACCAGCAAGGCAGCCATCGCCTCTTTCCATCAGCCACCGATCGAGCGCCGCCCAACTCCCTCCTCCGCCAATCGCTGGCCACCGTCGCCTCCATAGCGCCGTCGCGCTCGAGCCCCACCTCTAGTCGGCCACCTTTTGCTCCCAGACGTAGCGTCGCGCCGCCGCTCGACCACCAGGCAGAGCCAAGCCATCGTCGCCTAAGAAGGAGCACCGCCGTGCTCAAACCCGTCGCGCTGCCTCGTCGAACAGACGCTGATGCCTCTTCGCCCAGCGCCGACCAGACGCGACCCCCCGCCCTCTCCAATCGGCCGCGCCTCGCCCTGCTCCGAGTCGCGAAGCTTCGCCGCCGTCGCGCCTCTCAAACGCCGCCGCGCCGCCCCTTTCTCTGTCGAGCGCTGCCGCCTCTTAATTCTCAGTGAGTCCCAATTTCATTTTAATTTCTCCGATTGAAATTCGTTAATTTGAATTCGATTTCAATTTTCTCTCAATTAATCCCTCGTTGAAATTCATAAATTTGTTTCAATTCATTTCAATATAACAATCCTTTTCAATTAATCTCACAATTCCAATTTTTCTTCGTATTCGATCGAAGTGCCGTGTCTTCCTCGTCTTTCCGATCAAGCCCGTTCGAACCGCTGCCTGATTTGGGACTCGTAAGATTGCTAGTCTTTTTCTCTGTAATTTTTCATAGTATTTGAAATAAAAATCGAACTGTTTTAAAGACTTTGTAAAATGAGTAGGTCTTGTATGAGACCGTCTCATGGCACCTGATAATGAGAATGAGTGTAAGTAGGGCATTGGTTCATTAACACTTTGGTAGGGGTAAGTGTTAATTTGTATGGTCTCATTCCATGAGACGGTCTCATACAAGTTTTTGCCTTGTAAAATTGAGATTATTGTTTTGGGTTTGGAAGCCAGTATTAAGTGTATTGGTTAGTTTGGTAGATGGAATTGTGTCATTGATGTTTTGTTATTAGTATTATTGAAATTGAAATAGCGGTTTAGTATTGTGGGTTTAGTTGCTTAGTATTATTGGTTTTATCTATTAGTATTGTTGTTTTGATTGTTTAGTAGTATTGAAAGTGTTTAAATTAGTATCCTTGGTTTATCTGTTGAATTAGCTTGGTTCGCCTAATCCCGGTTCGAATAAGAAAACCTTATTCTCTTTAAAATCTTATTCTAGTTTCCTTGGGAGATTAGACTAATACCATTAGATTTTAAAAGTAGTATTTTTTAGTTACCAAAATTATCATATTGTTGGAGTTGGAAAAAGGAGAGAAAAAGATAAGTTTTTATATCCAAGTTAGTAAACAAATGAAAATAGTATTTTTGAAAATTATATAATCCTTTTATTTTTAAAAGTGTCACTAATCAACTTTGAAAGTATTGCTAATATTAGAAAAAGGAAAATATATTTATATATCATTTTAGTTTTATAATACAAACTTCTTCAAGTCAACTTGGTTAGTAATACTAGTAATATAGGAAAATGCTTTTATTCAATTTATTTGTTATGGAAAATCTCTCTTTAAAACAAGTATTATTAATAATGAAGAAAAATATATATTATACTATTTTAGTATTTATTGTATAAAATCCTTTGACAAAAATAAGTTTAGTAAGGAAACTTTATTTATAAAATATAAATTTATATGCAAGAGTTCTTTTAAAATAAAATATAGATTTTAGAAAGAATAATATTAAAATTGGACTTTTATTATATTAATATTATTTAAATAAATATCTTACTCCTTTAATTAATTTTGAGAAAAATATTATATAGTTATACTTTTTAAGTTATAAAAGCTTTTAGTTATAAAAGGCTAAGATATTAAGAGATTGTTTTTATAGGAATTGAAATAGTCATACAACAAGAGAGTTAGTAAGTACACCCCAATACACCAACCTTTTAGAAGTGGTGTATTTACCAAAATAGGATATGACCTATAAGTAAGTCTATCCAATAGAAATTTAAGACAATAACCATCTCGATTCTCGTAACACAAACTCTCAAGTTTTTCCTAATAATTCGAAGGTCAATTTTTAATCAATGGTTTCGTACTAGGATTCTGTGCTAATCTGAATACGCACGAGGGATCCGACATTCTGTTGTATATCAATCTCGGGACGTCTCTACCACGCGAGTTATCTTCCAAAGGAATTTCAAGACAGTTGTAATTTAACTATAATGTTAAGAGGTGGGTGATGATCGGTTGATTAATCTGCTTACAATACGTTGTGCTGATATACTCTGAACTCGACCAAATAAATCTAAAACAACTAATCCAACACAAATGTATCCCTATTATACAACAGTTTGAATTATGTGATATAATTATATATAATACAAGATATCTATTGTTTTTATTTGAATCTATCACCATTGCATGATTAAGGGCATTAAGTGAGCATGAACCAACTTAGGTACGAATTATGTGATTTTTCCCATGGTTTGAAATGACAGCTTTATGAGAATAAGGAAAGTAAGTTACATGATCACTTTATTTAGTGGTAAATGACCACCAGTGATAAATGGTCACCAGTGATAAATGATTACCAGTGGTAAATGACCACCAGTGTTTCGGAACACCAGTGATAAATAATCACCAGTGGTATATGACCACAAGTAATACGAAAGAGGATATAATACGGGAGTTGTTTATGAAAATAGTTTGGAGGAGATTCACAATGTGTTGAAAATGATTTTGACAGATTGGGCCGTTACTTGAAAATGACTTTGGGCTTTGCCCCTTATTGTGAATCAACTTGTGATATTTCAATTATATAATGTGAAACCTGTTGTGCCCAACTAATTATTATTTGAACTTGTTATTTATATGATATATGATGTTCGTATTATTATGTCAATTGATTAAATGAATTAAATACTTTATTAATGAGTATAATTTAATATACTTCGAATTTACCAATCCCATGATGTTGCAAATCACCCATACGTGAGAATTCAAATCTCACGCCCCCCTTTTTACAACCCTTGCAGATTATGATTTCTTGGAGCAAGGACAGTAATAGAGACGACACAAAGTTCCCCTATTGAATACAATGTTACTGTTAATACTAAGATTTATATTCATAGATATACATGTGTGAGATACTTATTAAAATTATTCTACTCATTTCTTCCGCTGCATAAACTCATCTCTCATTTTATTATCCCTTTTTATATAAAAAAATTTATAGTTCGAATTTTAGTTACAAGTGACACATCGAATCTGAGATATTTATGTGTTTTGGATTCGAGGCGTTACATTATAGGCGTAAAATATGTGATCATATTTGTTATATATATACATTGGCAGGCCCATTATTCTAGGCTTACAATATATATAAGCAAATGTAAATTTTTTGAGCGACCCGGTCGGATCTGACCAATGTTGCGACGGTTTTATCCGTCGTTAAATTGCGACGGACGGCAAAAATCCGTCGCAAAAATTAGCTACGGCTATTTTAGGAACGGACACGTGTCCGTCGCAAAATCCGTCGCAAATTCCGTCGTTAAACATTGTTTTTTTTGTAGTGAATCTCTCTTTTTTTTTCGTCGAAAAGTCTACTTGAATTGGAGGTTTTCATACTTAAGTGAGGTATTTCACATCATTCGGGCGGAAATAAGAAAAGCCCCAATTCAATTGCACTCTCTGGCGGAAAAGGACTAAAATAAATTAGTAAATAGACTAGCATTGATAAAAATAAAGAGTTGCAATATTAATTTGGATTAGACCTAAGTTACACAACTACTTTTGAAAATTTCCCAATATTGGTCTATTTCTATATCTTTTAACAAATTTCTCTCGATATAAAGCATCAAACAATCTCCATGTAATTAATCTCCCATCTTTTACGAAGTACCGTCCTCAAGCTAATTTTAATGTAACCAAATGACAACATATATACTAATTAAATTATTAACTTCAAATAATCTAAATTGAATTACTAAATACTTCAATAGAATTAAATTACATGTAATCCCAAATTCAATTGAAAATCCCCAATTGACGTGCACTTTCTGGTAGAGAAAAAGACTAGCATTAATAAACCATCAAAGAATCTCCATGCAAATAATCTCCCATTTGTTACGAAGTGTCAGTCCTCAAGCTAATTTTCATGTAACCAAATGACAACATATATACTAATTAAATGTTTAAATGCTAATTAAATTATTAACTTCAAATAATCTAAATTGAATTTCTAAATACTTCAATAGAATTGAATTACCTGTAAATCCCAAATTCAATTGAATTACTACCCCAAATAATTTGAACTACTTAATATAATAACTTCGAATACTAGTTCATGCAAGTTGCCACAGTTTTAATTAATAACTTCAAATAACAAAGCTACTTAACTTGTATAATTAAGTTATTACTAATTGAATTACTATTAAAATACTTAGTGAATTAAAAACTCAATATATATATAACAAGTGAAAAATAACATGTTCTTCACATCATATGTAACACATCCTTTAAAATTAAAAAAAGAAAGAATAAAAGTAGTAAGATAATAACAAAATATTAAATAAATAAAAATATTCAAGGCACAGCGGCTGCAGCACTTGAAGAGATATGCGGGACCGACTAATGATTTTTATTTGCAGTAAGTACGGGACTTTTTAGGGGGCGTCTGGTTAATAACTCTTCGATGGTAATAAGAATAAGTTTAAAAAATAGTATAATGATGAGGTTCATTAGAACAAAATCATTATCTCTCGTGCTAAATAAGGTATTCAATACTCTAGTTTGATTATCATATTTCTCTTCTACAGTCATCCTCCTCAATGACTCTCATATTCCTCAACCACCAACACACATTTGTTATCCACTTCTATTCCAAAATTAGGCATGCAGTGCAATGCAACCACCATTGGAACAATCTTTTCCCCAACATATAATTTTTATTTTCGGGGTATTGATGGAAATCAAATTTTAATTTTCAATACCATTGAAGTGCTTTTAACCAAGTGCCCCCTTAGTTTTTCTTGGATGGACTTTATATTAATCACAAATTCTATAGCATGCACAGCATGGTATGTATTAGAATTTTAAATTTAGTTTTAGCTTTTATTTTGATTTTTTTTCAAAACACGCACCAAGACATATTAACATTATTAAGAATTGTATGGTAAAATTCTTTACCAATTTATTAATCTAGTTACACGGAGACCGCTTCATAAAACATTCATCGTTTTAATTTAAACAAAAAAAAAATGCCATTTTCTTTATAATATATATATATATATATATATATATATATATATATATATATATATATATAATATCGTATTATTTTAAATTTTATACTGTCAATATGTTCATGTAATTGTAAAAAATATGAGGGGTCTAATTTTAATTTCGACTAGTCTGGCACTGCGTTTACTTCGCCAAGCCTACGCTAAAATAATATTTTTCTGACTTGTAAGCTCATCAAAAGCATGTGTATTTAATTAATAGTATGTATTACGTAAAGGTACACCTCAATCTTGAGGTGTAACCTAGACTTTTAATACGTTAGTATTTAGAATTTTAGAGAACAAATGTCTTTAAACGAAGGTACAAATGCCAATTTTGGTTCTAAAACAGTGGGTTGAAAAAATTTGGTGCGCATGTGCGAAATTAATATCATTTTTTGTAAAAAAAATTACATAATTTTTTAATAAACAAATTGTTTGTAGGTAATTAATTACTACCTTGCAATTTAATTTCGTAGACAAATTGTAGAAAAATTGTTTGTAAGTTGAAGAATGAAGATGCCTACATAATTAAAAAAAATTAAGCAAATTGTAGACAATCACTATGAAAATTTTCATTTAAAAATTTTGTAGATAATTTTTTATTTATTTTTAATTAAAAACTGCAATGTTAATACATTGTCTTGTTCTCAAAAGTCCAATTTACCAATTCGGTAAGACTCTCAGCCAAGTACAAAAAAGCCTGGTAAGACTCTCAGCCCAGTACAAAAAAATGGGAAGGGATAAATACTAAAAAATGCAAGGAACACATATATACCCACGAGAGTTTAGAACAATCACAAAGTCTTGAAAATTAATATAAATAATTTTTCAAAGTTCTTTGACTCATGTTAATATTCCAAATTAAAATTTCATTGAGAAAAACTCAGTCTACATTAAATAGTTACTTTGGACTTCTTCTACACCTCTGTGTATGACTTTGTTAATTAAAGACTTAATATAAATAAATTTTAAGTTGTATCTGGTTTGTGCACCTAGCTATAAATTTAGATTTTAAGATAGGAATATAATTCTTCCATACGTTACATATAAGTAGTTAAGCAAATATATATTCAAGCTAAGTGAAATTAAATAAGAATTAACTTTAATCATCATCTCCATTATTTGAGCGTGAAATTAAATAAGATAACACATATAATGTTGTTGATAAAATCAACAATGTCCGAACAAGCTAGCTAAATAATATAATTTACTTGCATGATACTGGGAATATAATTAAGAGTGAAGGGTTCCGAGGATATGAGGGACTGCCAATGTTTGCTCACCAATTTGAATCTAACCAGGTACTTTGCAGGCAATAACACAAGGATTTCGGTCGATTATAGTAGCCGATGATGTTAACCTTTTATTTCTCGAATACTGGGAATGCATATCTTAACTATTGAAAGCTGTAATTTTGATTTTGTTATGATTGATATAAGGAGGCAATAGCTTAATTAAACTCTTCAACAGTAATGAGAATGAAAATTATTTTCCATTTATGCCCTCATAATAAAAATATATGTTCGGGAAAGAATTGTTACTATTGTGGCTCTATTGCGAGAGTTATGCCCCAATGTTGGAATAGAAATAGGCAATAATGGAGTAGTGATTACCTTCTTTAGAGGAGGAGGTAGTGATTTTGTTCTCATTAACGATTATAATTACACTACTTTTCAATCTCATTCATATTACTATTAAAGAGTTGCCTATTAGAGAAGATTCTAGAAACGTATCTTCATCATCAAGTATTGCTGATATTAGAGGAGATTCGCAAGATTTGACTAAATCCGATTAGTTATGGAAATACCGGATACTTTGCTAATATGTAATCTTTGTAAATCTTTTTCAATTCTGTAATCCTCATACTTGTACTATATATTGTATCCTAGACTTCAATGATAGAATGAATCATTTTTTCTCACGGCAATTATCATTGGTTCTATTTATCTTATATGGTATCATCTAAGCCGTTCTCTAACGAGCCCTAGATCCTTCTATTTTCTCCAACCATGTCGACCGGCGACAACACCACCAACACCATTGCTACTGCTGCCCCTGTCAATTCCCCACCACAAGTCATACCAATTTCCACACACCATCATCTTCCAATTAAACTCACTTCCTCCAATTTCCCGTCACGGCGCACACACCTTTGTGCTCTCCTCAACGGTTTCTCTTTGATTGGCTATATTAACGGTGATACACCCCAACCCGATGCCACTACCAATCCTGCGGCAGCTGCCCACTGGTTCAAGCAAGATCAACTATTACTCGCCGCTATTCTCGGATCGATTTCATCCGATATACTGCGGATTCTCTCTTCCGCCCAAACATCCGCTTCTGCTTGGAATACCCTTTCCAGAGCCTTTGCCAGCACTTCTCGGGCTCATGTGATGCACTTGAAAATCGCCCTCTCCAAGGCATCAATTGGATCGAGATCGATCTCTGACTATGTCAACTACATCAAGGCCATGACTGATGAATTAGGCCTTATTGATTCTGCTGTCTCCGATGATGACCTCACACTCTATATCATCAACGGTTTGGGCCATGATTACTTTGATATTGTGGGATCTGTCCGCACTCGCGAAACCCCCTTTCGGTTTGAGGAACTTCGTGATCGTCTTGTTGGAGTTATACGTAAAAGTATGCTTTTACTTTGTATAACTCGTGTATCAAACACTCGTTTTATGAGAATAATTATTTTATCACATTTGCTTTAGTTATGATTGAATGTTGAATTTCTATTGCAAACCGTTCAATATATAGTACATGTTACATTATAGTTAATGTGGCGATACCCGATCACGGAAGACAACATTAACAGTTTACTTGTAACTAAACGTACAATTTCACGACCCAGGTGGAATTGATTAATCCGCCGTGAAAGGTCGATGTGTAAGGCTCAGATTGGTCTGTCTTGACTAAGAGATTGCACTAGCACATTTAGTATGTGTTGAAGAGGACCTACAGCGAGGATAAATTCTTCTGTTCTGAAAGGTGAAGAATTAGACCTCAGTGGTTGTTGATTTCTTAATCTCCGTCACTTAAATAGGACCGTGTGTGCTTAATGGTTATTGCTTTGATTCATGTTGGGTGAGAATCATTGTGACTTCGAACTTTGTGTCTTGGGCAATAATATTAATCATACGACGGTTGCTAAGATTTAATATGGAGAAACGCGTGCGAGTACGGCTCGTGTGATTAGTCCCCTTGGTGGGCTCAGAAGTTTTATTGTACCAAATCTTACACGTGAAGAATTAGTTTATTCGGTACGAATAATAATGTTGAGCTGTCTTTACTCCAAGGTGAAAGATGTTAATTAATTTAGAGCTATTCAGAAGCTTAATTAATTAATGGACTTGATAATCTTAAACATGGGAAATAATAACTGGGAGCCCATATTATCGTAATATGGATTAAGATGGATAGTGCAATATTAATTTATTAGTGGTAATAATTAATATTAATGGGCTGAATTATATTGGAGCTCAATATTGAAATTCAGAAGTCCATTAGGAGGTCCAATCTTAATTCTCCTTAAAGGCCCCTCAAGTAGTCAATTAAGTAGCCCAATAATGATAAGATGATTAAAATAAAAAGATAATATCATGCTGATTTTTATTGATATTTTCGAAAATATGGCCTATTTAGGAGAGAAAAGATTTTGTTGATTTTCTTGGAAAGATATTATGGAAGATATGTATTTTTGAAATACAAGAATATCTCATATATTCAAGAAGATCCAAATCTTTGGATTTCCTCTATAATTTTCGAAAAACATCAAGAATAATGGTTGAGTGAGATTTTTGTGGAATATTTTATTTTGGAGAAAAGAATATATGGGATATATTCAAGATTTCTTAGAGTCTAAGAAAAGATTTTCTCAAGGCCCAAATATTCTTAAAAATTCGGTCCCTCACTATTATAAATAGGGGATGATTATTTCATCCCCAAAGACATAATTCCATGTGTTGGAAAAATCAAGAGCATAGATATTTTTCTTTTTCCTTAGTTATTTAAATTGTTCGATAGCATCTCCCACCGGTGATCGAATAAGGCGAAAGGGAATACTTGAGAAGGCTTTTGGGTTGGTAAAGCGTGTACGTGTTAGTCCCGTTTATTCAAAGGCCAAGTCTACAAGAGGTACGTAAGTCACATATTATCTTGATTATTTCCGCCTAGATTATATGTGAATTAATTCAACATGCATGATGATAAATTAGTTGTTGGAATTATTATTTGAATTAATTAGGATTAATTCATGCTAGTAATAATTGAATTTAAATTCGTATTTAAATTTCATCCCGAATAGATTCCGGGCACCCCTATTTTCCCAACAACTGGTATCAGAGCCACAGTTTCGGGCTCTGATCTTTAAATTGGAATTTAGATTGTTAAACATTAAATTATAATTGGATATTAAAATTGCTAGATCTTTTTTGCAGGTATCCAATTGTCATGGTTTTAATGTTGTTATTTTTTCATGCGTGTGAATTAATTGTTTTTAATTCGATTCGTTCGAATTCGTTTTTCTCGTGAGAAAATCCACGAGTAGATTAGTTATTTTTATTTTGATTCGATCATTGTAATAGACTAGTCTAGATCTAGTATTTATTTTTTTTGTAAAATAAATTGTAACCGGATCGTGACGAAGAACGAAGAATTAAAAACGGCGTACCCGGACGACGCATACAAGCGTGGAGCGTGTATAGACGTAAAATCATGCAAGGGGTGAAGAAAACAAGGACGAACAGCGAAAACCGGCGCATGGGGTGCACGGCGCACCACCCTCGCGCGACGGGAGGCCAGCGCGCGCGCGCGCGCCTCAGGCTCGGCTGCAGCGCCTCGGGGAGCTCCGTGCAGCGCTTCGGCGCCTCGGCGCTTCAGCGCCTTGGCCGTTCTGATGAGAGGTGCGCGGGCCCACTCCGTGGGCCGACGCGCGCCGTATCTCAGGCCGTGGAATTTTTCGGTTCGTGTTTTTTTCTTTCGTGTGATTTTAAACGTCGTCCCGAACCCAACGATGCTGTTCTTGATGAAGTGTTGTTGTTCGAGTGGGAGCGCGTCGAGACGAACGACGGAAAGCAACAAGGACGATTTTTTGCATCAAGACGTGAAGAAATTAAACCGTGACAATTGGATTCGAGTGCTCCAAAGTGTTTAATTTTGTTTGATGGATGTTTTATTTCGTGCACTTATTATTATTTATTAATATGTGTTTGCATGAATTTAATTGTCCAAGAAAAACCTTACTTTCGAAAATTACTAAGTATGTTTTATAATCGCAATTTTATTCCGGATATTAAAATTGGATTATTTTGGCCTCCATAATTTATTCATTTGTGAAGTTCTTTTGGAATACATTTCCCCCTCAGATCGGACAAAAGAACGGATTTCACATGAATGAATTCCGAAAGGATGATTGTGGATTATTACTAGTGGCGGTATTGACCCTCACCACGAGTGGCTTGCTCAAAGGGAAATAATAATCCTGTATTTAATTATGGTTATTACTTAGGCATAGAGAATTGATATTAACTTACTCCCCTCGGAGTCCCTGTCAATTTCTATGTGGTCAAAGTGGGAGCCAACTATTAATTTTGAATTAAGGATTTGTAACTTTTAAGTTTGTGATCCGCTTGAATGTATTTAAATGTATAGACCATCCCTCGTGGCGCATTTAAATTGTTTTGAGATGTTGGCCGATGCATGATTATATTGTTTTAAGGTTTCAATATAATTGATGTGATCGAATTATGTGATAATTTCATATTTTTCTAGATATTGATATGAATGTATGTTTTATTCTCAGTTCATCATGTCGCAACCTTTTAATCCACTGTTTAGTATACTTAAAGATAACAAACTTGTTGGTGAGAACTATGTTGATTGGAAACGTAACCTTGATATTGTCCTAACCGCTAAACACCATAAATGGGTACTTACCACTCCTAAGCCCCAAGAGCCTGCCGAAGATGCCACGAAAGCGGTCAAGAAAGAGCATAAGAGTTGGTTTGACTCCGATGAGATGGCTAGGTGTACTATTCTGGCTTCAATGTCAGATGTGTTGCAACACCAACACCAACACATGGAGACCGCCTCTGAGATAATGCACAATCTTGAAGCGATGTTTCAACATCAGAACCGGACGGCTAGGCAAATCACCATGCGAAAGATGCTTTCATTGAAAATGGTGGAAGGTACGCCCGTAAGGGATCACGTTATCGAGATGATGGGTTATCTCAACAAGTTGGAAGTACTTGGTGCAGAATTTGACCTCCCTACTAAGGTCGATTTCGTTCTCCATTCTTTGCCGAAGAGCTTTGAGCAGTTTCAATTGAACTATCAAATGAATGACCGGGCAAATAGTTTGCCCGAGCTCTTGCAATCTTTGGTATCGGCGGAGACTCTAATGGATCACCAAACCGTTGTTATGGTGGCAAACGTTCCGTCTACCTCTTCGGGTCCCAAGGGAGGGAAGAAGAGGAAGAGGGAGAGGACGAAAGGCCAGACCCAAGCGAATCCAACCGTTGCGAAACCCAAGGCAAAGGAAGAAGGAGGTGGAAAGAAAGCTGCTAAGGATAAGTGCTTCAATTGTGGTGAGAAGGGACATTGGAGGGCGACCTGTTCTAAGCCTAAGAAGGCGGGAAAGAAAGGTAAGTCTCATGCTTTAGTCGTTGAAACATATGTTGCGGCGTATGCTGCCCACGTTTGGGTAGTGGATACCGGGGCAACTGATCATATTTGTTTCACTCTTCAGGGGTTTCAGCTAACCCGGCGACTTAGCAAGAATGAGATCACAATCACTTTGGGCGATGCTACGAGAGTGGCAGCCGAAGCAGTGGGAGTCGTGCACCTATCTTTTAAAGATAGAGTTTTAATTTTAAGAGATGTTTTATACGTTCCGAACTTTAGGAAGAATTTAATTTCAGTTTCTAAATTATTTTTTGATGGATATTCAGTTACTTTTAATAAATTTGTTACTGTTTCTTTTAAGAATGATGTTATCTGTCATGGAACGTTGGTAAATAATCTCTATACGATTAAGTGTGCACACCACTCAAATAATGAATCTAATAACACGTCGATCATTTCGAGCAATAAAAGAAAGCATTCTTCGGAGATGAACGAAACACTTCTATGGCATCTAAGACTAGGTCATATTAATCTAAAGCGGGTAGAGAGATTGGTGAAAGACGGATCCTTGGAATCACTCCAAGTCGAGCCGTTTCCAACTTGTGAATCCTGTTTAGAGGGTAAGATGACCAAGAGGGCATTTGGAGCCAAGTGGAATAGAGCCACGGAAGTGTTAGAACTCGTTCATACCGATGTGTGTGGTCCAATGACGATCAAAGCGAGAATGGGGTATGAGTATTTCGTCACCTTTATTGACGATTACTCAAGATATGGGTACATTTACCTTATGAGGCATAAGTCTGAAACTTTTGATAAGTTCAAGGAGTTTAAGGCCGAAGCCGAGAAACATAGGGAAAAGAGTATCAAGTTTCTACGATCAGATCGTGGAGGCGAATACCTCAGCGATGAATTCTTGAACTACTTATCGGACGAAGGAATCGTATCCCAGTTAACCGCACCGGGAACCCCTCAACAGAACGGTGTGGCGGAACGAAGAAACCGGACTCTTTTAGAGATGGTTAGATCCATGATGAGTTATTCGAATTTACCCAAGTCGTTTTGGGGTAATGCCTTGGAAACGACGGCTTACATTCTAAACTTGGTGCCATCCAAATCGGTTCCTAAAACCCCAATGGAATTGTGGACCGGGCACAAGCCCAGTCTAAGACATTTGCGGATTTGGGGTTGTCCGGCATACGTGCTAGACAAGGAAGCCGGTAAGTTGGATCCACGTTCGGAATTAAGCCTGTTTATAGGATACCCTGCGGGAACGAAAGGGTGTATGTTCTATAGTCCCAAGGATCAAAAGACCGTGATTAGTACACACTTTAAATTCTTGGAGGAAGACTATATGAACAATCGGAAGCCTAAAAGTGAAATTACTTTAGAAGAATTGAGAGGTCAAACCTCGATACCAAGTATACAAGATGATGTACCACACGTCACATCTTCACAACCGGAACCCCGTCGTAGTGGGAGGATTGCAAGGCAACCCGAGAGATTCATGGGAATTGGAGAATCTTCGAATTTGATTCCCGGCGATGAATCAGACCCATGGACGTACGACGAGGAAATCCAAGACAAAGACGCGGAGGCGTGGCAAACCGCAATGGAAGTCGATATGGGTTCGATGGATCATAATCAAGTGTGGGAGTTGGTCGAACCACCCAGTGGGGTAGAACCCATTGGATGCAAGTGGGTGTACAAGAGGAAAAGAGGACCGGACGGAAGGGTAGAGACCTTCAAAGCGAGGCTTGTGGCCAAAGGGTATACTCAGAAAGAAGGGATCGATTATGAGGAAACCTTTTCGCCTGTAGCTATGCTTAAGTCCATCCGTATTCTCTTGTCGATCGCTGCGCACCTAGATTACGAGATCTGGCAAATGGATGTCAAGACGGCTTTCCTTAACGGAAGTCTTGACGGGATAGATATTTATATGCAACAGCCCAAATGTTTTATTGAAAAAGGCCAAGAATACCTCGTTTGCAAGCTTAAGAGATCCATTTATGGACTTAAGCAAGCATCGCGTACTTGGAACCAGTGTTTTGATCAAGTGATTAAGTCTTATGGGTTTGATCAAAACGAGTTCGAAAGTTGTGTGTATAAGAAGAGTGACGGAACTGCAGTGGTATTCTTAGTATTATACGTAGACGATATTCTGCTCATTGGAAACAATGTAAAGGTATTGTCAGACGTAAAGGTATGACTGTCAACACAATTTGATATGAAGGACTTAGGGGAAGCCGGTCACATCCTTGGGATCAAGATCACTCGCGATCGCAAGAAGAGGATGTTGGGCTTATCGCAAGCTTCATACATTGACACTGTTTTGAAGCGTTTCAGCATGCAAGATTCCAAGAAAGGTTTTGTACCTTTTAGGCACGGAATCCATCTATCGAAAGAAATGAGCCCTAAGACGCAAGTGGAGATAGATGGCATGAAAGGTGTTCCGTATGCTTCGGCCGTAAGAAGCCTTATGTATGCAATGCTATGTACGAGACCGGATATCTGCTTTGTCGTGGGCATGGTGCCAAGATATCAAAGTAATCCCGGGAAAGACTATTGGACTGCCGTAAAGTGCATCTTGAGGTATCTGAAAAGAACTCGTGAGCGAATGCTAATTTACCAGTCAGATAGTCTAGTTCCCGTAGGATACACGGACTCGGATTTCCAATCAGACATAGACTCAAGAAAGTCAACCTCGGGTAGTGTGTTTTGCATGGGAGGAGGAGCCATTTTATGGAGAAACGTTAAGCAGAAATGCATCGCCGATTCGACCATGGAAGCTGAGTATGTAGCTGCTTGTGAAGCAGCGAAAGAGGCAGTTTGGCTCAAGAACTTCTTAGTGGACTTGGACGTTGTTCCGAATTTTGCCCGACAAGATAACTGTCTTTTGTGACAATGCCGGAGCAGTTGCAAATTCAAAGGAACCGAGAGCCCACAAGGCCAGCAAACATATAGAAAGAAAATACCATCTTATACGAGAAATCGTCAAGAGAGGAGATATAGAGGTGGCAAAGATAACGTCGGGTGACAACCTAGCTGATCCATTCACAAAGGGTCTGCCTCAGAGTACATTCGAGAGACATGTGGATGGAATGAGAGTCAAGACTATTGCCAATCTGCTTTAAGTATAAGTGGGAGGAATTATTAGGTTAGTGTAGGTTGACATAAGATGTCACGTAGAGCTACTACACTAAGACATGCGTGATGTATACTAAAAGCAGACTTTAAGTATAAGTTGGAGTTATACGTACAAGTAAGCTTTTACTTTGTATAACTCGTGTATCAAACACTTGTTTTATGAGAATAATTCTTTTATCACATTTGATTTAGTTATGATTGAATGTTGAATTTCTATTGCAACCCGTTCAATATATAGTACATGTTACATTGTAGTTAATGTGGTGATACCCGATCACGGAAGACAACATTAACAGTTTACTTGTAACTAAACGTACAATTTCACGACTCAGGTGGAATTGAACAATTCACCGTGAAAGGTCGATGTGTAAGGCTCAGATTGGTCTGTCTTGACTAAGAGATTGCACTAGCACATTTAGTATGTGTTGAAGAGGACCTACAGCGAGGATAAATTCTTTTGTTCTGAAAGGTGAAGAATTAGACCTCAGTGGTTGTTGATTTCTTAATCTCCGTCACTTAAATAGGACCGTGTGTGCTTAATGGTTACTGCTTTGATTCATGTTGGGTGAGAATCATTGTGACTTCGAACTTTGTGTCTTGGGCAGTAATATTAATCATACGACGGTTGCTAAGATTTAATATGGAGAAACGCGTGCGAGTACGGCTCGTGTGATTAGTCCCCTTGGTGGGCTCAGAAGTTTTATTGTACCAAATCTTGCAAGTGAAGAATTAGTTTCTTCGGTACGAATAATAATGTTAAGCTGTCTTTACTCCAAGGTGAAAGATGTTAATTAATTTAGAGCTATTCAGAAGCTTAATTAATTAATGGACTTGATAATCTTAAACACGGGGAATAATAACCGGGAGCCCATATTATCGTAATATGGATTAAGATGGATAGTGCAATATTAATTTATTAGTGGTGATAATTAATATTAATGGGCTGAATTATATTGGGGCTCAATATTGAAATTCAGAAGTCCATTAGGAGGTCCAATCTTAATTCTCCTTAAAGGCCCCTCAAGTAGCCCATTAAGTAGCTCAATAATGATAAGGTGATTAAAATAGAAAGATAGTATCATGCTGGGTTTTATTGATATTTTCGAAAATATGGCCTATTTAGGAGAGAAAAGATTTTGTTGATTTTCTTGGAAAGATATTATGGAAGATATGTATTTTTGAAATACAAGAATATCTCATATATTCAAGAAGATCCAAATCTTTGGATTTCCTCTATAATTTTCGAAAAACATCAAGAATAATAGGTGAGTGAGATTTTTGTCGAATATTTTATTATGGAGAAAAGAATATATGGGATATATTCAAGATTTCTTAGAGTCTAAGAAAAGATTTTCTCAAGGCCCAAATATTTTTAAAAATTCGGTCCCTCACTATTATAAATAGGGGATGATTATTTCATCCCCAAGGACATAATTCTATGTGTTGGAAAAATCAAGAGCATATATATTTTTCTTTTTCCTTAGTTATTTAAATTTTTCGATAGCATCTCCCACTGGTGATCGAATAAGGCGAAAGGGAATACTTGAGAAGGCTTTTGGGTTGGTAAAGCGTGTACGTGTTAGTCCCGTTTATTCAAAGGCCAAGTCTACAAGTGGTACGTAAGTCACATATTATCTTGATTATTTCCGCCAAGATTATATGTGAATTAATTCAACATGCATGATGATAAATTAGTTGTTGGAATTATTATTTGAATTAATTAGGATTAATTCATGCTAGTAATAATTGAATTTAAATTCGTATTTAAATTTCATCCCGAATAGATTTCGGGCACCCCTATTTTCCCAACACGTCTTATTGAGCATGAGCTCTACCTTAAGCACATTGAAACTGAGACTTCCCAGCTTGTGGCTACTGCCAATGTTGCGCACGCCTCCTCAGGCAATAATCAGTCCCACAACTCAGGTAACAAATTCAATAAAAATCGTGGTAATTCCCAGTACAACAAGACCAATAACCGTGGCGGACGAGGTACCTACCAGGGCAATAATCGGGGTGGTTATCAAGGAGGAGGTCGATCTTATCAGGGCCAAAATCGTGGCAACTATCAAGATACTACTCATGTTGTCTGCCAACTTTGTCACTACACAAGCCACACTGCACTCTCTTGTCGTCGCCCGCCTGCTACTGCTAACATGGCGCAATCACCAGGACATATCACTCCGCAACACAATTGGTTGGTCGACTCTGGTGCTTCTCATCATCTGACCAACGATCTCGGGAACCTCTCAATTCATTTAGAGTATGATGGTACTGATGAGATTTAGATAGCTGATGGTACGAGTTTACCCATTACTCATTCCGGTATCTCATATATTAAATCTCCATCTCGTCAATTTTTGTTATCTAATATATTAGATGTGCCTGGCGCTTCACGTAACTTGGTTAGTGTGCATCAATTCACTAAGGCAAATAATGTCTCTATTGAGTTTTATCCTGACTATTTCTTGGTTAAGGAACCCATCACGGGGGCGGTTCTGGCTCAAGGGCAATGTAAAGATGGAGTCTATCATATGAGTGCACGGCTGACAGGGCTTGAGTTCAAGATTGCGTCGCTGGGGATCCGTACCTCATCTCGTCACTGGCATGCACATCTTGGCCACCCTTCACAGCGTACCGGATCTCTTATTATGTCTAAATTTAATTTACCTGTTTTCAATAAGTCCGATTCTATGGACATGGATTGTGTTTCATGCAATGTGAGCAAGTCTCGCAGATTACCATTTGGGGATTCTTCCATTTATGCTACTTATCCGTTGCAATTTATTTATGCTGATGTTTGGGGTCCAGCACCTGTTGTGTCTATCGATGGATGTCGTTATTTTTTGCTGTTGGTTGATTTATACAGCCGTTATTGTTGGGTATATATGTTGCATGCTAAATCACAAGTGGCTGGCATTTTTCGCCAATTTAAAACTTTGGTTGAAAAGCAGTTCAACTCTAACATTAAAATTTTTTATTCCGACAACGGGGGGAGGGGGGACTCTTGGCTCTTAAGCCTTTTCTCACTTCTAATGGTATTAATTGGCTCACTACTACTTCTCACACCCCTCAGCAAAATGGTATTTCTGAAAGGCGAAATCGTCATATATACTAGAAATTAGTCGAGCTCTTTTACACCATGCTCAATTACCTCCTAATTTCTGGTCCTTTGCTATCCTGACAGCTACTTATCTAATTAATCGGACTTCTACCCCCCTGTTGCAATCTGCCAGTCCGTTTGAGATTTTATTTCGGAAAGAACCAAACTATCTGAAGCTTCGTACCTTTGGGTGTATATGCTTTCTTTGGCTAAGACCCTACAATATTAGAAAATTAAGCTTTCCATCAACAGCCTGTATCTTCGTTGGCTACTCAACGAGTCAGAGTGCCTATCGTTGTCTTGATCCAAATTCTGGCCGAGTCTATATTTCCAGGCATGTTAAGTTCTCTAAGAATACATTTTGGCCGTTTCTTACACCAAAGCCCTTGCCAGATTCTTCCAGTTCGAAACTTGTGGTGCTTCCGGTGGCTACACAACCTTCTCACCCACCTATTCCCCATCATACAGGTACACCGATCTCCACATCATCTCAGTCTACGACTTCCGCCTCGGAACCCTGTTCCACGAGCCCGTCACTCGACCCTCAACCTTCTGCTCCTTCTTGCATGCCTATTAATGCTCCGCCTCAGCGTACTCACTCTATGACTACGCGTGCACAAAACAATATATTCAAGCCGAAGAAATTGTTTTCTGCAACTAAGTATCCCTTGCCTGAAAATACTGAGCCCACTTGCGTCTCACAGGCTCTTGCTCATCCTAAATGGCGTCAGGCCATGGCTGAGGAATTCACTGCACTCCAACGTCATGGTACGTGGGAACTAGTCACTCCGCCATCTTATGCAAATATAGTAGGTTGCAAATGGGTGTTTCGTATTAAACGAAATCCGGATGGTACTGTTGATAAATTCAAAGCTCGCTTGTTTGGAAAGGGCTTTCATCAGCGTCCTGGGGTTGATTTTCGAGAGACATTTAGTCCAGTTGTCAAACCAGCTACTATTTGTACCGTCCTTACTCTTGCACTCTCTTTGAATTGGCCGTTAAAACAGATCGACATCAACAATGCTTTTCTCCACGGGAACTTAAAGGAACCTGTTTACATGTCTCAACCACCAGGGTTTGTCGATGCCTCTTGCCCTTCCCGTGTTTGCCTTCTTCGTAAGTCTCTCTATGGATTACGTCAGGCTCCACGGGAATGGTACATTGCTCTTAGTTCTGCCCTATTCTCGTTTGGTTTTATACAATCAAAAACGGATATCTCTCTTCACATTTCATCGGGACAAAAATTGTTTAGTAGTTCTTGCTTATGTTGATGATCTCATACTTACAGGTTCAAGCTCAAAGCTTCTTGACTTACTAGTCAACCATCTTCGGACTCATTTTGCTGTAAAAGATCTCGACCCTCTTTCCTATTTTCTCGGAGTTGAAGTGGCTAGGTGTAAAGAAGGATTATTTCTTTCTCAGCATAAGTATTCTGTTGATCTTCTTCGGCGGTTTCATATGGATGGGGCTAAACCGTTACGCACTCCAAGCAATCCCAAGGGTGTCTCTACTTCGGGCGGTGTTAATTATTCTGAGTATCGAAGTGCTCTTGGTGGACTTCAGTATTTAGCGCATAATCGCCCAGATATATCCTTTATAGTTAATCGTCTTGCTCAACGAATGGCCTCGCCCACTGCTTCTGATTGGGGAGCTGTTAAGCGCCTATTCCGCTACTTGAAGGGAACGCTATATCATGGTCTTCTCCTTCGGAAGACTACCAATTTGCAGCTTACGGCCTACTCCGACTCCGATTTCGGGGGCGACTTGAGTGACGGAAAATCCACCTCGGCCTATCTTGTATTCCTTGGAGATAATCCTATTTCTTGGAGATCTCGAAAGCAAACAGGTGTTGCTCGATCATCTACGGAAGCCGAATATAGAGCTCTTGCCTCCGCCGCTTCAGAAATAGGCTGGATTGTTAATCTTTTCAAGGAACTCAAATTTCCTATTCGCACCACGCCTCGGCTTCTTTGTGACAATATGGGAGCGACTCGTCTTGCTCTTCATCCAGTTCATCACACTAGAATGAAGCATATTGCACTTGACATTAATTTTGTGCGTGATCTCTCGTCAAAGGGGCTACTCTCGGTGTCTTATGTTAACACGCTTGATCAACTTGCTGATTTACTTACCAAGTCTCTTCCCCGATCTCGTTTCGAGACTTTGCGTTCCAAAATATATGTTGCCGATGGAACATCTATTTTGCGGGGGCGTATTAGAGAAGATTCTAGAAACGTATCTTCATAATCAAGTATTGCTGATATTAGAGGAGATTCACAAGATTTGACTAAATCCGATTAGTTATGGAAATACCGGATACTTTGCTAATATGTAATCTTTGTAAAGCTTTTTCAATTCTGTAATCCTCGTACTTGTACTATATATTGTATCCTAGACTTCAATGATAGAATTAATCATTTTTTCTCACGACAATTATCACTGGTTCTATTTATCTTATATTGCTAACCAAGCTTCTCTTAAATTTTTATAATGATGTTGATTGGAATGTTTATTGTTAAAAAATTGCTAATGAGTAAATTGCGCCAAAATATTTTTTGGAAAAATTTAATAAAATTATTCAATTTTGATTGGAGAACTCGGAATAGATTTTCTCTCAAGAAAGAGTGAAGGATATAGTAACTGATTAAAATAGATCAAATTTTCATTTAAAATAGATCGGGTATCCACCCCACATCAATCTTCAAACTCCATTAACACCCCACCCCTATATCAGATTTGTCAAGTTCACGCACTACACACTACACAACTCCCACACACAGAGCACACACATTTGACACTGCCCTCCTTCCCCCACACACATAGCAAATAACTACTCTCCCCTCACACTCAGGCATCAAAACCACAATCAGTACACAACCCCCCTCCCCCTCCACTCACACAACCTCCACGCACTACACCTTCCCGTCCCCCCAACACTCATGGACCATCAATCTTTCTTACTTGAAAGTTTATCACCGACAAGTCATTGTTGTTGTGGAGTAGGATGTTAATAATAGAATTGATGAGTAATAATTCAAGTAACTATTTTTATATTATTGGGCATGTTGATCAAGATGCATGTAATTGAAAAATTGTAAAAGAAGATTTTAAGGTGGGCAAAAATTTATTTTCTAGGGAGGAAGGATACGAATTGTAGTTCATTAGTAGACAACCTAGTTGCAAAGTTTTACAAATTTTGGATTTCTTATGTGACACTAAATATTGGAGATTTTTCTCTCCGTAATTCTCTATATACACTAAATCTTTATAAAGTCATTTTAGGATTCTCTATCTTTAGTATTCTAGTGATTCTACATGTTCTATAATAATTAACAAATTGTGTCTTCAAATATATTCCCTCGTAACTTTACTAGTCCTCTTTTTTGGATTGTTATTTTTGGTCATATGTTGGAGGGGAGAATAAAAGTTTTTTGGTCCCATAACTTATCGAGTGTCCGATTTTTGTCCCAAAAATTTTAACTCTTCAATTTTGGTCCCATAACTTCTACGCTTTGCCCAATTTTGGTTCCATTCTTGTTGGAAATTTTTTTTGGTCCCATAAGTTATCGAGTGTCCGATTTTAGTCCCAAAAAATTTGACTCTTCAATTTTAGTCCCGTAACTCCTATGGTTTGTCCATTTTTCAACCACATATTAGTAATTAAAAAATACAAAATGAAAAAAATATTGTTTTGCGGACACATACTCGAGGGTACCGTAAAAACTCAAATCTGGGCAGAACGTGAGTTGAGCATGACAAAAAAGAGCACCATTTTTGTATTTTTGAAGAAAATGAGATCAAAATTGGACAATTCCTTGGAGTTACGGGACCAATATTGAAGAGTCAAAATTTTTAGGACCAAAATCGGATACTTGATAAGTTATGGGACCAAATAACTTTTTTTCTCTGTTGAAGGGTATTATGAGGTACGTTTATAAATAAAGTGATTGTTTATGAAAAATATCGAGTACAAATAAAATAATTCACTACAAAAAAATAAAGAATGGCAAAGTGTGCGTGAAAGATACTCATGGTATTATTATCTTGAAAGATACTCACGGTAATTATTACCATAAAAATCAATTTACTAACACCATATAATAAAACAACCAATATCTCTTAAACTAATACCTTTAGTGAAAACAACTAATACATTCACAACTAATCCCTTTAGTGAAATTCACTAATACATATAATTAAAACTATTGATACCTTTCAAACAAGTTTTACCATGAATATAGTTCATATTATACTTTCTCATAAAAATTGACTAAGAAACTAGTGAGAATATCCCAAGACTTCGGGCATGTATAATAGTCTTTTAAAATAATTATATTTTAATGGGGTTTGTATATTAATTGAATATATATAGGAGAATGGAATTTGTTAGCCGCGAACAATATTTTATTCTTGCATATATCATTAGAAGTGGAGAAGAAAGAAATTATTATGATTAGCGATGATGATGGCTTGCACTTAATTAGGTATATTAATTGACTCACCTACACTTGTAACTGTGTTCAAAATTAGTTCAAGTACTTGATTCAACTGCAAACTGACGGGCGTAAGAAGACCCGTAAGAATTGCACCAACTGCACCGCCAGCAAGGGATAGAATTGGGCAGATAAGTTGGTCGACTAGGACATAGATTTCGCATGGCAATTCTTCCAGTATGTCAATTTACCAGTTATGTTATTCTCAGCAACGTTGAAGTGTCCGTTGATATCGGTTTTCCGCAGCGATTTGAGGTGCAATTCAAGTTTATCACTGCACCGGAAAGGGGCGGGCCCCCCGCTGCAGGGCAGTTTCTGGTGGGCGTGCAACAAAGCATGCCGCTGATGTGCAATCCTTGGAGTAAGTTGATGATGAGAGGAGTTGGGAGTGACTCCGGTGCGGCGATGGGGATGTGGTTGAGTCCGGTCTTTTTCGAGGCGGCCTCGTCGGCCAGGGAGTTGGCCTTGGGCAAGTGGCTTCATGGTGGCAAATAGGATGAGGAAAATTTGGAAAATGACACTAGTATTATGAGCCTTTTATTTGAAGAAAGTGTTAATTTGTTGTTAGGTGTGGCAAGAACAATTTAATTGCTTTTGTTCATCTGTGGGGTGGGCTACCCCTATTTATACAAATGCATATATGTTCTTCTCTTTTTAAATTTGTTGAGGTTTTGAAAAGTTGCGTTGAAGTGTAATATATAAAGTTAGGAGGTGTTGGTCACGTCAAAAAATAAAGTAAAAAATAAGACGTGATGGGAGTGAAGAGCAAGATTTTGCAAGATTCTTATAATTGATTGTATATATTTTCGTACTTCGTAGCAGCTATATATTGATTGTAATTGTATTTTATAAATAGGTAAATCATTTTTCTTAATCCTCAATTTGAGGATCATGTCCGTTGTAGCGTTGGGTTTTGTTAATCACGGTTTCGGATTCACAAGAAAACTTGTTTCGGGGAATCGGAATCAAATGCAGTAAGAACGAAAATTGAAAAATCACACAAGAACACCAGATTTACGTGGTTCGGAGATGAATACTCCTACGTCCACGGGATCCGAGAGGATAGACTTTTCACTAAAGAAAGAAAACGGAAGTTACAAGTTACAGAGCACTCAATCTCACAGTGTTTGCTCTCAAAGATGATCTCAAGTTCTTAGTTCTTCTCAGCTAAGAATCCTTTTATAGTTACAGAGATTGAGATGAATCTAGACTCGATTCAGTTGTAACTAACTCATAAGTAAAGCAGTTATCCAGCTGGCTAACAAACTCCAATAACCGCTTCAGTTGATTCAGTTAGAACCGCCTTCAGTTAGCTTCAACTTGGTGTTTCGCGTCTTTGTACTTTATATCAGATGACTTGACCTCAGCTGACTTGGTCACTTAACATCAGATGACTTCCGGTCTAGACATCCTCTGATGAGACTCCACTGTTAGACCTCATCTGATAAACCTCATCTGATATAACTCCACTGATACCCCAAATAGACTAACTCCCACGGCTAACACTTCATCAACATAGCTCCTTATTGAATTAAGCTCAGTAGACTTCATACTTCACATATGACACTTCACAATTCTCCACCTCAGATGAGAAGTATCAATCCTCTCCTCCTCTCCTCCATGCTCCAGCTTGGGCCTAAGGAACATCCCATACACTCATCTTTACCAATTCAACACAAAACTTGAATTTAGTACCTGGTAAAGACTTTGTACACATATCTGCAGCATTGTCATCTGTAGATATCTTCTGGATGAGAACCACTCCTTTATCAATGATTTCCCTCACAAAATGCAACCTTACATCAATGTGCTTTGATCTCTCATGGAACACTTGATGTTTAACCAGATGTACTGCACTCTGATTATCACAATGAACAACCACAGCCCTTTGGTTTATGCCAAAATCCTTGATTATGCCTTTCAACCACAAAGCCTCCTTAACAACCTCTGACACTGCAACAAACTCTGCTTCTGTAGTAGATAAAGCAACTCCACTCTGCAGAACAGATCTCCAGCTCACAGCAGTATTGTAAAGTGTAAAGATATACCCTGTTAAAGATCTTCTGGTATCCAGATTAGCAGCAAAATCAGAATCTACAAAACCTTCCAGTGGACTCTTCTGGTCAGTCATCCTCTCAAACATCAATCCCAGATCAGATGACCCTTTAAGGTATCTGAAGATCCATTTCAAAGCTTCCCAATGTAATCTTCCAGGATTAGCCATGTATCTGCTCACCATACTCAATGAATAAGCTAAATCTGGTCTGCTACAGACCAGAGCATACATCAGGCTTCCAACCCCACTTGCATAAGGTACTCTCATCATAGTCTTCTTCTCTTCATCAGACTTTGGTTCCATTTCCTTAGATAATTTGAACTGTTGTCCCAGAGGAGTTGACACAGCTCTACTCTCATGCATGTTAAACCTCTTCAGGACCTTCTCAATGTAACTCTTCTGGGATAAGAATAGTCTTCCACCTTTTCTGTCCCTAAGAATATCCATTCCAAGAATCCTCTTAGCATTTCCCAAGTCCTTCATATCAAATCTAGCACTTAGCTTCCTTTTGATACTCTGAATCTTCAGAAGGCTTTTACTGGCAATAAGCATGTCATCTACATAGATCAGAAGATAGGCTATCACATCACTACCTTGCCTTTCCAGGTATACACAAGTGTCATACTTGCTTCTTACAAAACCAATGGATAGCATAACTTCATTGAACTTCTTGTGCCACTGCCTTGGACTTTGCTTGAGGCCATACAATGATTTCTTGAGCAGGCACACTTTCCCTTCACTCCCTGGTTCAACAAACCCTTCTGGCTGGTGCATGTACAGATCCTCAATAAGATCACCATGCAGAAAAGCTGTCTTTACATCAAGTTGTTGTAGCTCCAGATCCTCTTGGACAACTCTACTGAGAAGTAGCCTGATTGAACAATGCTTAACAACAGGTGAGAAAACCTCATTGTAATCAATTCCTTCCCTCTGAGTGAATCCTCTGGCAACTAGCCTGGCTTTAAACCTCACCTGATCTTTCAAACCAGATTCAAGCTTCCTTTTAAACAGCCATTTACAACTGATTAGCTTTTGCCTAGGTGACTTATCAACAAGAATCCAAGTTTGATTTTTCTTAAGAGACTCCATCTCTTCTGTCATGGCTGTAATCCATGACTCCCTATCATCACACTCAAGGGCTTCCCTGTAGCTTTTAGGTTCCTGGTACTCTATGGCTTCTGCTGTAACAAGTGCATAGGAGACCAGATCCACACGGCCAAACCTTACTGGAGGATGTATTTGTCTTCTGGATCTGTCTCTTGTCAAACTATAATTTCTCAAGTCTGCTTCTGGCACTTCTTCTTCCTCCTCTACTGGTGCACTATCCTCATCTGATGACTCATTCTCCCCTGGTGCTTGCTCTGGTTCAGAACCAGATGAGCTATCATGCTTGTCATGATCAGGCTCCACCTCTACTTGAGTAATTGGCTCAGAAATAACACCATCCATCTCCTCAGCTGATGGTCCTCCATTACCTCCACCAGACTTGTATCCCATCTGTGATTCATTGAACACAACATCTCTACTGGTAATACACTTCTGGTTTCCAGGCTCCAGACACCACAACTTATACCCCTTAACACCTTTGGGATACCCAATGAATACACATTTTAAAGCTCTAGGTTCAAGTTTGTCTTGCCTCACATGAACATAAGCTAGGCACCCAAAAACTTTCAACTTTGAGTAATCTGATATCTTTCCATACCAAACCTCATCTGGGGTTTTAAACTCAATAGCAGATGATGGCACTTTATTAATGAGATACACAGCTGTGTTAACAGCTTCCCCCCAAAAACTCTTAGGTAAGTGAGCATCAGATAACATACACCTAACCCTTTCCAGAATAGTTCTATTCATCCTCTCTGCTAGACCATTCTGTTGGGGGTTTGAAGGAACAGTTTTATGCCTAGTAATACCCTTCTCCCTACAGAATTGTTGAAACTCCTCTGATAGGAATTCAAGCCCATTATCAGTCCTTAAGTGCTTGATAGTCCTGCCTCTCTTATTCTCAAGTTCAATCAACCATTCTTTGAACTTAGAGAAGACATCACTCTTCTGTTTAAGAATGTAAACCCAAACTTTTCTGGAATAATCATCAATAAGGGTAAGGAAATACCTGCCTCCACCATGAGTGGATACCCTTGCTGGGCCCCATACATCAGAATGTATATAATCCATAACCTCCTTGGTGGTATGCTTCCCCTTCTGGTATGCTTGCTTCTTTGATTTCCCAAGAACACACCTCTCACAGAATTCCAGCTTACATATCCTTTTCCCAGGGATTGCTCCCTTCTTGGATAACTCCACCAGACCCTTCTCACCAACATGTGCCAATCTCTTGTGCCACAAGTTAACCTCAGAAGACCCCATGGTAACATCAGCTGACCCTGTAACAGTTCTTCCAATCAAAGTATACAAACCATTCTTGATAGCCCCCTTCATGACAATCCTTCCAGATTTGGTTATTGACAGACTTCCCTTGTCTGTCTTGAATTCAAAGCCCTTAGAATTCAATGTACCAAGAGAAACAAGATTTCTCTTCAACTCAGGAACAAACCTGACATCAGATAAGATCCTATCCACCCCATCAAACATCTTGATCTTGATAGAACCAGATCCTTGCACTCTACAGCTCTCATCATTACCCAAAAGAACAAGACCTCCATCAGTTTTCTCAAGATCCAGGAACCAGTCTTCATGTGGACACATATGAAAAGTACACCCAGAGTCCAGGACCCACTCTTGACTTAGCCTCTCATGACTAACCATCAAGACCTCTGCACTATCATATCCTTCAACCTCCACAACAGCTGCATCTCCATCTTGATCACCTTGATTGTCTTTCTTCTTTCTTTCAGGGCAATTCTTTCTCAGATGACCTTCCTTATGGCAAGTGAAACACTTCCTCTTCTCAACAAAATCAGACTTCTTCCCACCCTTATTCCCTTTTCCACCATCCTTCTTCTTGGACTGAAACCCCTTCTTCTTCTTGGATTGCACATTCAATCCTTCAGCAGGCTTCTTCCCATCAGCTTGGATCTGTAGAAACTTGGTTTTCAGGGCAGTTTGAACATCATCAAACATCACCTGATCTTGTCTTCCAAATAGTAAGGCATCCTTGAAATTTTCCAGAGACTTAGGTAGAGAATTTAACAACATTAATGACTTGTCTTCATCATCAATTGTAACATCCAAACTCTCCAGATCATCCACCAATCTGTTGAACTCGTCCAACTGATCACCAAGATTCTTATCTTCACTCATTTTGAAGACTTGAAGCTTCTGTTTCATGTATAACTTGTTCGTAACAGACTTGGTCTGGTATAACTGCTCCAGCTTATTCCAGATCCCAAGAGCGGTTTCCTCCTTCGATACTTCCCTCAATGGTTTGTCCCCAAGACACAAGATAAGGGCACTATGCGCCTTCCTCTTGTTCTCCTCCACCTTCGCCGGATTAGATCCAGAAGCCACCTGAGCCGGTGGCAACAAGGCTTCGTACAACCCATTGTGTACCAGGAGTGCCTTCATCTTGATCTTCCATAAGCTGAAATCGTTCTTCCCCGTGAACTTCTCAATATCGAACTTAGTTGCAGCCATGATTGTTTCCCACAGACGGCGCCACTTGTTAATCACGGTTTCGGATTCACAAGAAAACTTGTTTCGGGGAATCGGAATCAAATGCAGTAAGAACGAAAATTGAAAAATCACACAAGAACACCAGATTTACGTGGTTCGGAGATGAATACTCCTACGTCCACGGGATCCGAGAGGATAGACTTTTCACTAAAGAAAGAAAACGGAAGTTACAAGTTACAGAGCACTCAATCTCACAGTGTTTGCTCTCAAAGATGATCTCAAGTTCTTAGTTCTTCTCAGCTAAGAATCCTTTTATAGTTACAGAGATTGAGATGAATCTAGACTCGATTCAGTTGTAACTAACTCATAAGTAAAGCAGTTATCCAGCTGGCTAACAAACTCCAATAACCGCTTCAGTTGATTCAGTTAGAACCGCCTTCAGTTAGCTTCAACTTGGTGTTTCGCGTCTTTGTACTTTATATCAGATGACTTGACCTCAGCTGACTTGGTCACTTAACATCAGATGACTTCCGGTCTAGACATCCTCTGATGAGACTCCACTGTTAGACCTCATCTGATAAACCTCATCTGATATAACTCCACTGATACCCCAAATAGACTAACTCCCACGGCTAACACTTCATCAACATAGCTCCTTATTGAATTAAGCTCAGTAGACTTCATACTTCACATATGACACTTCACAGGTTTGCTATACAAACGGGCGAAGCCACCTTGATGCTTGGGGTGACACTACTCGGGACGAATCCAAAATTTAGTAATGAGATGGATAGAAAAAAGAACGCTCACTCAATGTTATTTTAAATTGCAACATGAGACTTCAATACATAAAATGCATTAAGTTGGCGCTTGGTTGTAAAACACTTCAATGGTAATAGGAACGAGGATAAATATAAGGTAATGATAGTGATTAATAAGAACAAAAGATGATCCACAACATTATGTTCTCTCCTATATAAGGTAATCGCTACCCCATTTAATTATTTTTCTATTATCTTATAATCATCCTCCTCAATCAATTCCCCATGCCACAACTAACAACCTCTCCTTTTGTCTATTGTTTCCAAATCTAGAGCACAATACAAGTAGTGTAACCACCGCGATGACAACCATTCAATAAACATATTTAAGGGTGGATAGGGAAAATAAATTTTCATTCCTTTAAACAAGCGCCTCCTAAATATTGGTGGATATATATTAAAGTAGTCATGTAACACGCCTAGTCCAAAATTAGTCCTACAACTCTTTACTTTATACAATTTAGTCCTTTTGCTATTAATTTTAATCATCTTCTTTTTTCGGTTGAAAAGTGTACTTGAATTGGAGGTTTTCTTACTTAAGTGAGGTGAATTTTTTTTCTTGACAGGTGGTATTCCACATCATTTAGTTGGGTGAAAATAAGAAAATCCGTAATTCACGTGCTCTTACCCGCGGAAAAGGACTACAAGTAAATTAGTAAAAAAATAGCATTAATAAAGTAAAAAGTTACAGTATTAATTTAGACTAGACGAAGTTACATGACTACTTTTGAAAATTTCTTAAGTGGGCTTCCCTTGTATGGTTTCATCGTTACAGTGACTTTTCGGTTAGTCTTTGATTTAGAGATACTTCTCTTTTTGTCTTTCATCATTGGATATCACTATTCATGTTTCTCTTAGTATATGCGGATGAGATTATCATTACTAAGAGTTTGTGCTTATGGCGAAGTGGCAATAATTATATTTTAATTGACTAAAGGTTGCGTGGTTGGGGGTGTTGATTATATGGTAATGAGAATTAAAATGATTGAACAATCATTCAAATAAAGAGTAATGAATGAATAGTCATTTGATTGGTGAATTATAACTTATTTTAATCTTCTTACAATGTACTCCATCCGTCCCAATGTTTTATTCACACTTGCCTTAAATTGATGTTCCAAGATTTTGTTCACACCCCTAAAAAGGAAATAACTATTTCTCACAAAAGTCAATAAAACATAAAGTTATCATTATTTTATTCAACTCTACACTCACATATTTCCATTTTTATTAAAAAAAATGTGTCAAACCCAAATGTGAACAACATCCTGGGACAAAGACAGTATTGATAATACCAAGTACTACTAATGGAATCATTAAAATTACCCTATAATCAATACCTTTAACCAAGCAAACCCTAAGAGTTTTTTAGTCATATCAAACATGAGTCTGGTATTAAGGACCTTGCTCATCTGAATTACTTTTTGGGTCTTGAAGTTACGTACGCAGATATTTAGAAGTGGAGAAGAAGAAATTATTTTGATTATTGACGATGATGGCTTGCACTTAGAGATTAATTGACCCTCCCAAAGACACTTGTAACTGCGTTAAAAATCAGCTTAGACACTTGATCCGACTGCAAACTTTCGGGCGTAAGAACACCAGTTAAAATTGCACCTCCGACAACGGATAGAATAGAGCAATTAAGTGGGTCGACCAACTGAACATTAATTTCGCGGGGAAATTGCAGAAATGGTCCCATAAGAATTGATCTTCATGAATTTGGTCCTTTTTTAAGCGCAAATAATCCCATACGAATTTTCCGTCAAAAAATAACAAATTAACGAGCATGAGGCCCACACGCCCGTTACTTTTCTGCCAAAAACTCGCGCGTATAATTCCCAACTGAAAAATAATTAATTTCCAACATCTTAAAACTCTACGAACTAAAGTTGCAGAATCGTCTCCATACTTGCATTTTACCTTGAAATGATTGTTAATAGCAAAAGCTGGCCCATTTTCCTCCAAAAATCAAGTTGAAAAGGTTTTTCCATCCAGTATTCCATAGAAAACTGTATAATATTTAACGGATGGGACCTTTTCTGCTAAAAATGGGACCAAAAAAGAACATGGGACCAAATCTGTCAAGTACAAATTCTCATGGGACCATCCTTGCAATTTACCCTTAATTTCGCATGGCAATTCTCCCCGTAATGAGAATTTTACCTGTTATGTTTTTCTCAGAAATGTTGAAGTTTCCGTCGACGAGCCGCTGTTATTTGAGGTGCACTTCAAGTTTAAAACCGCGCCCGAAAGGGGCGGCTCCTCCACTGAGGAGCAGTTTCCAGTTGGCATGCAACAAAGCTTGCCGGTGATATCCAAAGCGTTGATGATAGTAGGTAGGATGGAGTCGTCTTCATCAACGAGATCGTCTTCATCAGCGAGATCATCTTCATCGACAAGATCATCTTCATCGACGGGATCGTGGCCAAGGTTGGAGATTGGGATGGGGTTGCCTCCAGGGACGAGGCCGAGGAGGCTGCCGAGACCCCGAGGCCACCGTGACCGCCGGGGCCGCCAAGTTGGGCGTGGGCAAGTGGGTTGGCGGTGGCAAACATGAGGAGAGCAATCAGGAAAAAGGCATTATTGTGACCCATTTTAATTAATTTGAAGAGATAAGTGTTAATTTGTTAATGTTAGTGTGGCAACAACAATTCAATTACTTGTGTGCAAATGTGGGGTGGGCTATCCTATTTATACAAATGTATACTCCCTCCGTCCACCAAATTTTTACCCGCCTTTTTTTTTTTGGTCCGTCCATCAAATTTTTGTCCATTCCTCTTTTGGAAATAAATTACACTCACAAACAAAAAATGGGCTCCACAATACCCACTACAATACTCTTACTTTATCTACTTTATTCACTTTTTCAATAAAATATCATTTTTTATTAAAAACTGTGCTCAACAGTAACCGGGTAAAGTTTTCGTGGACGAAGGGAGTACATGTTCTTTTTGTTTTTAATTTTGTTGAGGTTTTGAAGTTGCGTTCAAGTGTAATATATAAAGTTAGAACGTGTTAATCACGTTAAAAAATAAAATAAAAAATAACACATGTTGGGATTGAAGAGCAAGATTTTGAAGATTCTCAATATCTTCTAAATATATTGTATACATTTTCGTACCTGGCTTGCAGCTATATATTAATCAGTGATGTAAAATTCGGGCTAGGGAACCTCCTCCTGACCTGATATCTGCAAAATTGTCCGTTGTAGGCGTTTTCGGACTTAGGCGGCGCCTAGGTGGCCCTAACCCTAAGCGGTTCGACTGTAGGTGTACCTAGGCAGCCATACTATAAAAAAATAAAAAGAAATTACAAAAAAAAAAATATTCTCTAGGCGGTGCCTATACGGTCTTAGGCGATAGGCGGCCACAAAACCTCCGAAAACCGATTTCCGACTTTTGCATCACCTAGGCTGATGTCGGAACCAAAGTTGCAAGAAAGAAAGGAGAGTATGTCGGTCAGAATGCTATCCACCCTCATTAATTTTGGTCATCATGATAATCACCATCACTAAATATTGGTCAACATTATCTTATCCATCAATATTGATCGGTCAAGTTATGTGTCAAACTAATTTAATTAAGTGAAGGGGAAAATTGGTTTTTTTGTCCTTTAAGTTTGGTCAATTTTGTTTTTCGTCCTCTAACTTTTGACTTTATTTTTTAGTCCGATAACTTTTAAAAAATTAACATTTTCGTCCTAAAACCGGTAATTTTTTAGTCCTAAAATTAACATTTTAGTCCGTTATCGGACTAAAATGTTAATTTTTTGAAAGTTATCGGACTAAAAAATAAAGTCAAAAGTTAGAGGACGAAAAACAAAGTTGACCAAACTTAGAGGACAAAAAACTCAATTTTCCCTTAAGTCAAGTCCAACTTGAAAGTTCCTATGCGTGGGGTTGTCCATGCACAACTATATATATGTTCCTAATATACTCGAAAGAGGCAGAATTCTCAGTTTAAGAAAAAAATTCATTTTATCTTGATTAGTGAAGAAAAGTCTTCCAATCAATACACTCTTATCCCCTCGGGTGGTGAGTATTTATACCTATTTGTTTGGAGGATACCGACGAATCG
The DNA here is from genome assembly GCA_947034835.1 of Ballota nigra. Taxonomy (NCBI): domain Eukaryota; kingdom Viridiplantae; phylum Streptophyta; class Magnoliopsida; order Lamiales; family Lamiaceae; genus Ballota; species Ballota nigra. Next base: position 73,818,497 of record OX344729.1, on the reverse strand, counting down.
GTAAGTTATATCTTTCAAGAACTCACTTGTGTTTCCTCCGAAATCATTACGCTGGTACCGTATCATAGGCGCTAGGTGGCCACAAAACGTCCGATTACCGTTTCCTGACTGTTGCACCCTTGATATTAATTGTAAAAGTAACTCTCTTGTGCACTTGGTGCATGATGCACATGCTCGACAATTGAGCCTCTTTACACTGAAAAATATAATTTGATTATACTAAAAGGTGTGGTTAAATTACACCAAAAATTGAGTTTTAATGTAAACTTTTCGGTGTAATATAACCATATTTTTCAGTGTAATCAGACTACACTTTTCAGTATAAATGTAAAGGGAAAATAATAAATGAATTAATTCTACAATTCTCTACAAGTTCGGACTTTTAGATGAGGCAAAATTCTTCATGGTATCAGAGCCAAATGGCTCACGCCCGGACAAAGATCTTGGGTTCGATTCCCGCTGAGATCCTGGGCCTCCCAAAAGAAGAAAAGTTGAGTTCGGCCCATGAGTGAGGGGGAGTGTAAATGGAAAATATTAAATGAATTAATTTTACAACTCTCTAAAAGTTCGGACAATTAGATGAGACGGAATTCTTTCAATAAACAACCTCAACAGTTGAGTGAGTGCACCGTGCACTTGGGGCATATGAGAGTGAATGTAATTATATTCTATAAATAGGTCTTCAATCCTCAATTCGGATTTTTATGTCTCTTGTAGTGTTGGATTTGCTATACACACGGGCGAAGCCACCTTGATGCTTGGGGTGACACTCCTCCGGGATGGATCCAAAATTTAGTAATTGGATGGATTGGAAAAGGAACGCTAGTTCAATGTTCAAAAGGATTCTGTTTGTTGTCTTGTCCTTGACAAAACAATAGGTAACATGAAACTCAATAAAGACATCATTATCATTGAGAAACTTAGAGATGCTAATGAGATTTTTAGTAATGTCTGGCACATGAAGGATATCACAAAATGCCAATGATTTGCCATGCACTAGATTGTTAACATGTAAGGAGCCAGTGTGTAAAATAGAAACAGTAGTTCCATTGTCAACAGTAAGGTTAGACTTACCCTTATAAGGCTGTTGAAGATGCAAGTTACCAAGTGAAGAGGTTATATGGTGTGTTGCTTCACTATCAACATACCATTCATTGCCTGAGGACTGATTAGAAGATGAAACCGGATCATAAGTAGTATCAGTATTGTAAGCAAAAGGATGAGTATCAGGATTAGTAGACTGAGTAAAATGAGCAAAATTAGCCTGATGAGTGACAGAAGAAGACTAAGTAGTAGCTTGAGGAAGTGACTGATTTCCAGATGAAGAAAAAGAATTATGATCTAAACCATAGAAGGAATGATCAAACCTCTCTTGAAACATCTGGCAGCTGTATGATTTGTCTTGCCACAGATTTGGCAAGGAGTCCTTGATTTGTTATAAAACTTTGGTTTAGCACCATTTCCCTTAGGTTTACCCCCATTTGACACGACCACTCCCATACGACTCGACTTGATTTAAGTCCAAAATAATTTTATAGAAAATGACTTGTGCGCACGTGAGGTTTTTTTTCTTCTTAAAAACGAACTCATTAAACATCTTAGAAACGAAAACTAGGACTCAAACTATAGTACACAAATTTTATACAATACAACTCAAAATACAAGCCTACGGTAAGACCCAACAGGTCGTCATCTATGTACATGACCACTCAAAATCCCGCAGGAGCTCCACAGCGTGTCCAGAAGAATCACATCACAGACCGTCATAATTTCCTACAATGCATAAACTATACACGTGAGATTTATAAATATCACTAAGCAGAAATTATGCATGATGTGATGTTTATCTCAAAATCCTCACTATGCACAATGCACTCTCATTCAAAATCACCAATTTATTTCCGAAATACTCGTTAAGGGCCCCTAACTCACTATTATGCACCGGCACAATCATCAACATTAATAAAATATAATCATGTGGCCACACTAAGTATGATCCGACGGGGGTCCATCCTCTTGTGGCCATCAAGGATCCCCCCCCCCCCAATCGCACCCCTCATAGTAATCCCCTACACGTCGACTCACAAGGTGAGGATCCATCCCCCTAACGGCCTAGCGAGGTCCATCACCAAACCTGACCCCCTGTCCGTTCAGAAGTCCCCTCTATATACATGCACACAACATAACACATAAGACGGTGGCCCACGCTAGGTAGCCTACGCTAGGTTTCCCTAGGTCGCTCCTTCCCAGGCCGCCCGTTCCGCGCCATCGGTGCATAATCAGTGGTCAACCACACCAGTTTATAAAAATGTACTTTCATTTCAATGCACGATATGCATGATGCAATGCAACCAACGATATTTCACAAAATTCACAAACTGTTGAACTCACAGATTCAATCCACATCACTTACAGAGCTCACAGACTCATTCCACATCAAATATTGAGCTCACGGGCTAGATCCACAATAATCACTGAATACCAGTCAATACCACGTACAATTCACGTATTGTTATTTAAACATAAATAATTCACAAAATATTATGTTTATGCATTGTAGTTGCAAATGAATTTCCACTTACCTCGAATTCGAGAAGGGCTAATAACTCAATCCGTTGAACCACCTTATCGTCTTTAACTAGCAAATAAAATAAATCACTAAATATTGCCTCAATTTATCCACACAATAAAATCTGGTGCACATTTCCTCTTTAGCTGTATTAAAAACCACTGCGTCCTTACAAATAAATCCCAAAACCCAAATGGGTTAAATAATCCAACTATTCAATTTACTAAATAGTAAAGTGTGCGAACTTTGTTTAGTATACCAAGTAACCCAACTAAACCAACTTTCGCCTCTTTATTTAATTCAATCCAAATGATTAAATTTAATTAATTATAGTTACTAAGATTATTTTTCTCATAAAGAAAAACAAGATAAAAATCTTAATACTATATACAGTAATTAGCATCGGTGCAAAAGCATTCAAGGTGATGATCTATTTTGTAGTTGTTTGGGAACATAAATTAAATACGCCTAAATTGAGCACATAAATCTATTTAATTTTTACCCCAAAATCCTTCAACTAGACACGAAATCAAACCCTTTTAAGTTTGTTCTTCCCCTCTACTAATTTTCGTCCATTGATTTATGGGTATATGAATTTGATAAAGGTTGACTAATAAAGAGGGCTAAACCGCCTCACAATTGCTTCACTTTGAAGTCTTTATTTTTTTTTTTCTTTTTATTTACTACTTATCTACTTTTATTATATTATTATAATATATATGTGTGTGTAATTAAGGGTTGGTGTAAAGAATTATCTAATCATCCACTTACAAACATACATACTGAAGGTATATGGTGCATAAGTGATTATTTATTCTTATTAGTATTTATAATATTTTTTCTTTTCTTTTCATGACTTATAATCATTTAATACTACTAAATACTCAAATAACTTGTTTGTTCAAATATCATGAAGTCTCGATCAATTAGAAAATGAAAACTCTCACCACTAAACATTTAATTACACACAAATAATTCAATATTTGAAAAATGATCAAATGAAGCAAAATCATAAATAATACATAAATAATAAGAAATTCACCTACTTAATAAATAACACTTAACTAATTAGAATGCATCCAATGCATGAAATATATTGGTCAATGAGTAGCGAGAGGCTCAGGTATTACAGTTTGATTAATCTCTATTCTAATAAAGTCTCAATTATAATACTAAGGTTCTATCACCACTGAATATATAAGAGCATACAAATAACTCAATATTTAAAAGCCAAATAAAATACCAGGATCACAAATAACATATAAATAATATGATATAAAGTAAATTATAAATAACGCGCAATGTATAAAGCATTTTGGGTCAACGAGTAGCGAATTTATTCCACATTCATTTAAATAGCACTACCAACTATAAAATGATTTGCATTATCACTTAAATCTCAATAATAATATCAAAGTTTTATCACCAATAATTATGTAAAAGAATAAACATTTCTCAATTACAAATACAAGATAAAATAAAGTGGAGTCTCCAATAGAACATAAATAATACAAAAAATATTAAAATATACGAACTACATTAATCTATAGGTTGTGAGAAGTACGGGCCTCACACCATTACCAGGCTTAGAATCCTTAGATGCAAAATTAGCTTAAGGCAACACAGTAGATGAAGAAGAAGAAGAAACAAGCATCACTTGTTGGCTTGCTGCAAACTGTTGCAATCTCATCTCATAGGAATGGAGAATGGACTGAAATTCAGGAAATAATAAGAAATCAGATCTAGTAGTAAGATTGACAACCACCGCATCATATTCTGAGCCAAGACCACCAAGTAGATGCATGATCAAGTCATCATCCGAAATCTCAAAACCTCCAGCATGAAGTTCATCAGCTATAGAACGAATCTGAAGCACATATTCATCAATAGTAGCATTACCTTTCTTAAGAGTTTGCAATAGATACCTGAGATTCATAGCCTTAGCTTTGGTTTGCGACTTGAACAAATCCTCAAACACCTTTCAAACACGAAAAGAATGAGTGCATCTAGTCACATGTCTAAGCATCGATTCTGATATTGAACAAAGCATCCAGCTGAGCACAAATTGATCACGTTGATGCCTCAATTGAGCATCCAAATTCAACTGAGAATCACCATCCTCACCACAAGAGACCGGAGAAGACACATCAGATTCAGTGCAGGTAAGGAAATGCTCAAAATTGTGAGCACGAACAACAGCAAGAACTTGCGTACGCAAAAATAGAAAATTGTTCCTATCGAAACGAATTGAAAGGGTAACAAAGGATTTAGGAAGAGTATAAACAATGGAATCCATGAGAAACACAAATTAATCAATCACAGAAAATAGCAGAAAAAGAGCAAAAGATCGAACAGAAAACGAGAAGATTAACACTACGAATCATTGAAGATGACCGTAATCGAACTCGGTGATACCATGTTGAAAAACTCTCAATATGTAAATTAATCTCTCATTTTTATTGCTCAAAGTGATAATTTAAAGTACATTAGTATATATACAAGTGAGAAGGAAAGCATGTGCCATGCACATGATATCTAACTAACTCGAAACTGACTAACAAACTAAGAGCTCTAGGCTCGTTTCATAGCTGTCAAGGAAGCTTCTGGACGTGGCCTGTGGCTCCAGTAGCATATAGAAGATTACGGACTTGATGATGCATTGCATGCATTGCTAGCATGCACATACTACAATACCTAGCAACGCCAGTTAGAACTATACCAACTGCACCAACCGTACGTTGAGGAGAGCAAGTCAGCAACTGCACTAAGTGTATAAAATGGGGCAGAGGGCTCGATCGAGGTTAACATCAATTTTGCATGACAATATTGGAAAAAGGTTGGTAAGAATGTCTAATATGTTAAACACACTAATGTTAAAGTAACCAGTGATATCGGTCCTGCCTTCTCTGAGAATCAACGAACTGTTGGAGATTTTTGGTATTGAGTGTTCTAGTTTATCGGGGTGTATTTAAAATCTCAAAACCAAATATTGGTGAGTGAGAAATTAATACGCAAAGATAAGAAGTGATCAATATTTTTCAGGAATTTGATAAATATTTCATGGGATTTGATTTGTTCTTATCCGAATATTTTCTTAATCCCCACGTTGGGGAGTTCCTAAAAACAAGGACCACTAATTTAGTGATCCCTCAATTATCTCATAATACCCAGAGTGTTGAACGTATCTATAAATTAGGTCTCATATGCATTTGTTCCATAGTGTGACATGAACTTTTCTCTGCATAAAAAACCGCATAGATTTTTCTTTGCATCCATTTTTTAGAGTAGTTCAACTCATAACTCTATTTTCGTTCGTTGTTCCTCTAAATTCAGTGGTGCTGCTGATTTAGAGACGGGAAACCGTTTTACCTTTGGGGACTTATACGCACGATCCTGTAAGCACTATACAGGGTGTATTTAGTCTTGCGGGAAAAGAATTTTTCCTTGACTCGGTTTTGAATGTTAATTTCATTTTATATTATCGAATACACACCAATTATCAACAATCGCAAGACTAAATATTTGTGTATTCGAAGAATTGAAGAAGTCATCTTGTTGGACGCAAGCTTCCAAAGTCCAATAGCAGTGGAGATGCAACAAAATTTGTCAGGGAAGTTTTATTCTTTGAAATTTCATTTAAATTCCCCAACCCGTTTTAATTTCTTTGAAGAAGAAGAATGTAGAAATTTCCTTCACAGGGGATAAAAATGTTCTGGGACTCAGAGTTGTAATGACAACGGTTGAGAGATTTCGAGCGTGAATGCGCTGGTCCTCAACACCGTTGGGAATAACGGTGGTTCATTGACAACGGTGGCGTGAGCGCCTCAGATGACGGCGGTTATCAGTGGTTGTCTGCCGTGAGGAGCAACTGGCATCCTCGAGCAAGAGAATTCGAGCGCAGTTGCGCTGGTCTTCGACCGCACGGTGGCACTATTAAATGAGATGATCCGAAGCCACGCCATATCTGGCGAGGAGGTCTCGCGCTGGTGTTGCGGAAGCGACGCGGCGCAGGGACGATGGTGTTCTGAAGGCATTGATCGTGCGATGTAACAAAGGCATCGATGCTATCTCCGTCCAGATCCGACGAGAGAGTTACCAGAATCATTGGTTTGCTAGTCAAACACGACTACACGAGGATGACGACGGTGTTCGGTACTGAAAAATATTGAGACCGGAGGGTGCTATTTCTCCGGTGTTGCATTGAAACCGTGAATCACAATGTGGTGATCGATTGGCTGTCAATTGACATCTTCGTCGTAAGATCAGATTGGCGGCAGTTTGCTACCAACGACTCCATATTAAAATGGACCGGTTCCGGAGCATCTAATTTTTGCATCTCTGTTCCGAGCGAACAGAAAGTGACAATCACCCTCGGAGAGAAATCCGACGATAAGGGTGAGCGTGGCCGGAGACGCCAACGTCCGTGTAACGACTACATTTTCCGACCGGATGTGACGGCTGGCATTTTCCAAATTTACGAGTTTGCCGGTGAATGTGTTGAGTGGGTGACCGTCTGTGGTCCGAAGTTATTGGCTTCGTGCGGCAATGAGGTGGCTTTGTCCCGCCTCGTCATTTTCTTTACAAGGCGGTGGCGTGCTCGAGCGACGGTTGGCGTTGCTCCGAGATGCACGGTAGGAGTTGAGTATTTCGGAAGATCTTGTCTGACTTGGTCAATAGAAAAGAGGTAACTGCTCCGAGAAGAAAGATGAGAGATACAGACCTGTTCTCTAAATCAAATATACATGACTGTTGTCCATATATTTGATCTGATTGGAAAAGAGAAATTGGATTGATTTGATGTGGTCAAACTTTATCTCTTAATTCATTTAGGGTGTTGCATCCCTTTGTAAGTTTTTGACCAATTAATTTGTGCACTATCCAAATGCCCTATCTTTATTAATGGGCCGTAGATGTATGTTGCCTTTTCCATATTAAGCAATTACGGCTTAATATAAATTAAAGATGTTAAAGATGGCCATTTGAGGTTTTGAGCCAAATTAATTAAAATTTGGGCTCCCGAATAAAATATAATTTGGACCTTGTTAGTTCTTATGAATTTTTAATGGTCAAATTAATTTTAGTGGGCTATAATATTATGGATTTTGTTTCATAAATTTGGATCCCCTTGATGTCGAATTAAAATTTGATTTGGGGATAAATATTTTTGTGCTTAAGAGTACAAAGTGTGATTTGGATTTCGTCCAAAGATTTGAGTTGTTTAAATTCGCTTGAGAATTGCTCGCGAGTAAATGGTGGCAATTAAGGCCTCATTTAAAAATGTGCTTGAGAGCGCAAATTGTGATTTGGATTTAGTCCAAAAGATTCGTATAATTCGCATAAGAATTGCTCGCGAATAAATGGTGGCATTTTTGGGCCTCATTTGAAATTGTGCTAGAAAGCACAAGCGGAGTGAATTTTATTCACAAAGATTTGACTCGTATAATTTAATGGAAAATTATTAAGAGTCAAAGGTGGTAATTACGGCCGCACATAAATTTGAATTTAATTTTGGTATTTTGATCAAGATTAAATTTCGGACTTGAAGTGTGACTTCAAACGTTTGGTTTTCCAATGTATTTTGAGATTGTGTCCAAACTAATATTTAGTGATATATTAAATGAAATGGACGAGCAAACTCGTATATGGGAGATGCATTATCGCCATGTATACATTCAAATGTGGGGGATGAACTATTGCCATAGATATATTCAAATGTGGGGGGAAAAAGATTTTCTCCATAGATACATTTGAATTTGAGGAATTAAGCAAAGGTGTAGTCTTGATGCTAAATGGAAAACCAAAAGGCAGTGGTGCCTAGTGGAATTGTTTTCAAAAGTTAAACAAAATTTGTTCAATTTTATTCGTGTAAAGTCACCACACAATGAGATAAAACCATTTGAAATGTGAAAATGGGATATTTGATCCAATAATTATCTCGAATTGTGGGGGTGACTTATAAGTCATACCGTACCATTGTTAGTTGAACAAATCGAAAATTCCTGACGTGGAAATAAAAATATTCACGTGTATTAGAAGAATACACAAAAGTGAATTAGATATTTTGACATGGGCTCCAAGCCCATCTAGAAATGTGGGGGGAGTTGTGTCATGAAAATCCTCTATACAAATATGCAATGGTGATTGCAATTTGACAAAAACCCGGCCGGTTAAAGATGACATGATTAAGAGGATTTCGGGTAAGGGGAATGAGGTTAAAATCCACACATAAAAGTGTGTTCATAGCGGTAACTCAACCATGATGATTGGAGGATCCCAAGAACATGGTTCAATGAGACAACTAAGTTATGAATCACTCAATTGTGCACTTGAAATACTCTTGGAAACCTATTCTCGAATCCCTTCAAGTGAACTCTATACTTTAAGGTGTAGAACCCGTTGACGTGTGGTAAGGTTAAGCTTAACAACTTTTAATGATTCCTTAGGTCTTGAAGAGACTGAGTATGACGGGATACTAAAAAGGAGATCACCTATATAAATGAGAAGTGAGGGCCGCTTCGACCAAACATTTATGAAATCAAAGGGCGTCCATGGCCAAAACGGACAAAAACGTGAGAACGAAACGGAGTCGAGACTGAATTGTGCTGACACTGTTGACTAGGTATACACGAAGGAGGATTAGTTCAAGGCACTATGTCCACTAAGCCGCCGGTGTCCCCGATGGTGTTTGGCTACGGAAAGTTCAAAGCCACAAGCTACTTATCCGGAAGCAATAAAGTCTTAAATGAGCTGAACGATGTGTCTGCATATTTATAGGTACAATTTTCACTCATGTGGGGGATTGTTGGAGATTTTTGGTATTGAGTGTTCTAGTTTATCGGGGTGTATTTAAAATCTCAAAACCAAATATTGGTGAGTGAGAAATTAATACGCAAAGATAAGAAGTGATCAATATTTTTCAGGAATTTGATAAATATTTCATGGGATTTGATTTGTTCTTATCCGAATATTTTCTTAATCCCCACGTTGGAGAGTTCCTAAAAACAAGGACCACTAATTTAGTGATCCCTCAATTATCTCATAATACCCAGAGTGTTGAACGTATCTATAAATTAGGTCTCATATGCATTTGTTCCATAGTGTGACATGAACTTTTCTCTGCATAAAAAACCGCATAGATTTTTCTTTGCATCCATTTTTTAGAGTAGTTCAACTCATAACTCTATTTTCGTTCGTTGTTCCTCTAAATTCAGTGGTGCTGCTGATTTAGAGACGGGAAACCGTTTTACCTTTGGGGACTTATACGCAACAAAGCCTGCCACTGATGTTCAAAGAGAAGATAGGACTGGCTTTGGTATTGTAGCGGTTCAGACAGCGGACCCACCTGGGCGGAGGCCGAGGATGCTGCCGAAGATTTCGGCGTCAGAAAACATGAGTGCAATGAGGAAAAAACCACAAGTGGTATGGGTGTTTTGTGCCATTTTTGAAGAGGTTTTTTGTTCATATATAAATTATAATTAATTACGTAAAAAAAGAGTTAAAATTTGATATTTTATCTCTGAGTTTAACTATTAAATAAATAAAAAAAATTATAATCATCCGATTAGGATCAATCTAAACCAACCCAGTATGTATATATTCAACATGCCAACTATTAAACAACTTATTAGAAATACAAGACAGTCCATTCGAAATGTCACAAAATCCCCCGCTCTTGGGGGATGCCCTCATCATCGAGGAACATGTACTAGGGTGTATGTGCGACTCGTTTAGATCATGAGCTGATACAAAAAAGCAAGAAAGAAGCTTGTGCCCAAATGGATCACGCCTCCACTCTCGGGCTTGAACCACGCGAGCCATTTTTATCCAATAGACTCAGAATAAACGACGGACAATTTCCGTTCTTAATATTTAAAATAAAAAAACTAATAAAATTAGCGACGGATTATTTAGTCGCAATATATTGTGTATTTAATAAATATATTCATAAATTTGCGACGAACAATATCCGTTGCAAATTTTTTCGACCCGATCGGATTTTGATCCGACTATTTTACTACTGACTTTTCCATCGCTAATATATATATTATATTACAAAATTTATGTAAAAGATTATTTCCTATGACCCTTAATAAACTTCAACTTTTCTTTCGTGGATGTCAATAACTTTGGCAATTCAAAAATAATATTAAACGATCTTATACTTTTCACTTTATCTCAAAATATTCTTCATTTATTTGGAAAAAAAAAAATCAATAAAACAGTTGTCCAATCTAAATTTCTTATATAATTTTATTGATTAATAATTTTATTTATCTTTTTAATTGATTAATTTTTTTAATATAAGCCAAAATAAATTGTTAAAAGTCAATATTTTAAAGTGTATACTCAAAATATTGTTAATATATATATTACCAAGAAACTTCATATCATGTTAAAGTTTCAACTTACGGAAAAATGTTGAATTTAAATTCTAAATTTAACGTCGCTGGTATACATGTGTAATGTGTTCCTCTAGCATTCCTGAGTAGTATTTTTTTTTTTTTATCGGCAAAGAAAGTATATTGAAAGATAGAGTACTTAGATGTAGCCTAAATCATCCAAACAATTAATTACAAGTAAATTACCAGCAAAGCTAGCTGGAGGCTCCAAGTCCAAGATTACAAAATCAAGATCTATGAACAACACAAAGTTGGATTAAAACACCAACCATGAAAGGTGAAGTTGTTATATCTATTATTCCTGACTGAGAAAAGGTTCCACATTTAAATCTGATTTCTTCAAACAGCATTTTAGGAGTGATCTCTACCCTTTCGAAGATTTTACGATTTCTGGTCCACCAAATATACCACAATGTACATGATATGGATCGTGTTTACAGCAGGAGAAAGAAGAAGAATACAGATTGATTGATTAATTGCGCTTAATTCCTGTTTATTTCCTTAATTCCTATTATTTCCTTTTATGCGAGTTTCCTTATTTAGTTGTGTCAGCCCATCTGCGTATGGGCTTCTTTCCTTTTATGTTTTATTTATATTGGGGGATTCTAGAGTGGTAGGGTTTTATGCAGAAAATTGTGAGGATTTGGGCAGCGATTTTGCTGTGTTAATTGGGATTCCACATTGCAATTTGAGTGTGTTTTTGAGTGCTTATTTCTCTGACTCTAACAATTTGGTCCGACATGCCGGATCCGAATGACGAGGAGTGAAGCAAGATTGGATGCCCTGGAAAATACCGTGGCTGCCTTGCAATCCACGGTGGAATCGTTAGAGAGGGGAATGAGCACCGTGGGTACAGAGTTCACCACGATGCGAGCAAATATGGCCGAGTTGAAGGCCCTGATGCGTCAGATCGCGTCGGGAAAGGGTCCTGCTGTGGAGGAGTCATCGGCTCCTGACCCGGAGCGCACCCCTGTGCGTGAAGTCCAGAGGGAACCAATCACGCGAGAGAGAAGGACGCCAACAGCGACAGCCAAACTTGAATTACCTGTATTCAATGGCGAGAATCCTTCGGCATGGATTTCGCGCGCCGAGCAATTCTTCCGATTGGATAACACCCCGGATGATTTACGTCTGGAATTGGCGTTGATCGCAATGGAAGGGACCACGCTTCAGTGGTTGCAATGGCTACTGCAGCAGCAACCGGGAATGAGTTGGTGTTGTTTCACGGTTGAACTCCTGCGATGGTACGGCGATGATCCCCGCGCCAATCCATTTGAGACCTTGGCTTTGACACGCCAAACAGGCTCGGTGGATGAGTATTTGGAGCAGTTTATGGCTAGGATGGCCGCCGTAAAGGAAGTCCCTCCAGCCCATGCATTGGGCCTTTTCCTTCATGGTCTGCGGGATGATATCAGGTTACGAATACGATCTAAGGATGCAGAGGACATTTGCCAGACCATGCATCTGGCGAGAGAGATCGAGCAGGAGTTAACGGCACTCCGAGTGCCGCAATTTTCGGGCAACTCGAATCGAACGCAAAGTGTTCCTCCGCGTGCGATTCAGTCAACAACATCATCGAATCTGCCCCGATCTGGGGGATCAGCGCCTTTCAGCCGCAATCCTAACCCTCAACGAGGTTTTTCTGGGGGCACGACCACACGTACGACCTCGGAATCAGTGGGGTCCGTTAATCAAGGGCGGCCCATGGGGCCCAAGTACATGTCGCACACTGAATTCATGGATTGTCGAAATAAGGGCCTTTGTTTCAAATGTAAGGAGTCTTATTCGCCACTTCACGTGTGTGCGAGCAAGTCTTTACGGGTGATATTATTGGGGGAGGAAGAAGGGGAAGAGCCGGCATGGGAAACGGGGGAGGAAGCCCCGAATGACGGGGGGGGGGGGGGGGGGGGGGGGAAATGAGCTACAACACCTCGAGGTCTCCGCCTTATCAGCATGTGGCTTGGACGGTCCCTGCACCATGAAAATGATGGGTACTGTTAAGGGGGTCGCAACCCTGGTGATGGTAGACAGTGGAGCTTCCCACTGTTTTATCTCAAGCGAGATAGCGACACGACTGGGCCTATCGGTTGACAGCACCATCGCTCTGCCCGTGGTCTTGGGGGATGGAAAGGAGACCACGACTCAGGGAGTGTGTCGAGGCTTAGACTTGCAGCTGGGAGCCCACACATTCCGAGTTAATGCCTACGCGTTTCCCATTGGGGGAGTCGACCTCATCTTAGGTATCACATGGTTGGTGACACTTGGGGAGGTACGAGCAAACTGGGGAAATCTTACTATGCAATTCATCCACGAAGGATCGCAGATCACGCTTAGAGGGGAGCCGGGCCTAACCCGAAGACAAGTATCTTCCGCGGCAGCCTTGAAATTATCTGCCATGGAAAGGAGCTGGTTGCTATTGCCTATGGAGCTTATGCAAGTGACTGCAGGAACTGGAACGAATGCCCTTCCGAGCGAGGTACAGTCGGTTTTGAATGAATTTCCACAGGTCATGGAGCCGCCTTCCGGGTTGCCGCTACAGCGGGAATGTGACCATCGCATTCCTCTCCAACCCGGAGCCCCAGCCGTATCGGTCAGACCATACCGATATAGTGCGGCACAGAAGGATTAGATTGAAAGGCTAGTTCAAGAAATGCTTTCTTCGGGACTGATCCAACCGAGTAACAGCCCGTACTCGAGTCCCGTTCTATTAGTACACAAAAAGGATGGCAGTTGGCGATTTTGCGTGGATTACCGGGAGCTCAATAAGATAACCATTCCAGACAAGTACCCCATTCCCATCATTCAAGAGTTGCTCGATGAATTGAATGGGGCAGCATGGTTCACCAGACTAGACCTGCGAGCAGGGTATCACCAAATCAGGGTAGCCCCCAAGGACATCGAAAAGACGGCGTTTCGCACCCACTCAGGACATTATGAATGGCTAGTGATGTCGTTCGGCCTTCGTAACGCTCCATCCACCTTTCAATCGGTGATGAATGATTTGTTTCGGCCTTGGCTTCGAGTGTTTGTGTTGGTATTTTTCGACGACATCCTAATTTACAGCCCGGATATGTCCACTCACACCTCCCACTTGTGTCTCGTGTTGGGGCGACTCGCATCAGCTTCATTTGTGGTCAATCCTAAGAAATGTTCATGGGCATAACAAACGATTGAGTATTTGGGCCATCTTGTCTCGGGAGAGGGCGTTAAGATGGACCCGTCCAAAGTAGTCTCTGTTCTACAATGGCCGATTCCGAAATCGGTGAAGGGGGTTCGGGGGTTCTTGGGACTCACGGGATACTACCGTTGATTTATCATGAATTATGGGAAAATTGCTTTACCCCTCACCTCCTTGTTGCGGAAGGAGGCTGGTCCCTTCAAATAGACGAACGAAGCACAAGATGCCTTTGAAGCTTTGCAACACGCCATTACCTCGGCACCAGTTTTAGCGATGCCAAACTTTTCCCAGCCATTTTGCATTGAGTGTGATGCTTCTGGGCGGGGCTTGGGGGCGGTATTAATGCAGCATGGGCGCCCAATTGGGTATTTCAGCAAGGCCCTCTCCGAAAAAAATGCATCCAAGTCCACTTATGAGAAGGAATTGATGGGACTTGTCCTCGCTGTGCTCCATTGGCGGCCGTATTTGCTGGGAAAGATATTTACAGTAAGAACTGATCATCGTAGCCTACGACATCTCTTGCAGCAATCTATAGCTTCTCTGGCGCAGCAATATTGGGTGGCAAAGTTGCTGGGATTTGACTTTGAGATCGAGTATAAGGCCGGGGTCGCGAACACTGCTGCGGATGCATTGTCGCGGCGCGATTGCGACGTCGAGTATGGAGCGGTGACCATACCGCGATGGGTAGAATGGGCCGATCTTCAAAAAGCAGTTCGAGCAGACCCTCTCTTTGGGCCGATTGTGCAGGCTCTGGAACGTGGGGAACAGGTGCGTCAACCGTTCGCACTAATCAGCGGGGTACTCTACTATAAGGACCGAATTGCGGTCCCCAAGGACTCGAATTGGGCGCGGAAATTTTTTGATGAGTTTCACTGCACCCCAGCTGGGGGTCACGCGGGTGCCTTTCGCACTTACCGCCGAATAGCAGCCAACATTTATTGGCCTGGGATGCTCAAGGACATCACGGGCTACGTTGCGGCCTATTTAATCTGTCAACGAAGTAAGGCCGACACACGCACACCAGCTGGTCTTTTGCAGCCCTTGCCCATCCCTACGCATGTCTGGGAAGACCTCAGTATGGACTTCGTGTCCGGCCTACCTAAGTCCAAGAAATGGGATACAGTGTTGGTAGTGGTTGATCGCTTAACCAAAGCGGTACACTTCATTGGCTTAACTCATCCATTCACAGCTAAGGAGGTAGCTAAAGCATTTGCTCGTGAGGTGGTCCGCTTACACGGGGTGCCACGTTCCATTGTTTTGGATCGGGATCCTATTTTTCTTAGTAATTTCTGGGATGAACTGTTCGCGGCACTTGACACGAAATTGAGGATGAGTTCGGCCTACCATCCGGAGACCGATGGGCAAACAGAGGTAATGAACAGATGTTTGGAGGCGTATTTGCGGTGTTTTACCTCAGAACACCCGCGGCGTTGGGCTCATTGGTTGGCGTGGGCTGAGTACTGTTTCAATACGAGTCACCATACTGCCACGGGGTGTACCCCTTTTGAAGCTATGTACTGCAGACCACCTCCTACCTTGTCGCAATTCTTACCAGGGGAAATCAGAGTCCGTGCTGTAGCCGTGGAGTTGGGGGAGAGAGACACTATATTACGCAATTTAAAATTCCACTTGGAAAGGGCTCAGGAAAGAATGCGACGGCAGGCTAACAAACACCGAAGAGATGTCCAGTTTGCCGTAGGGGACAGGGTGTTCTTGAAATTCCGACCCTACCGGCAGGCTACCTTATTTTGGCGCCTCAACGTCAAGCTGGCGCCTCATTTTTTTGGTCCATTTGAGGTCATTGAGAGGATTGGTCCAGTGGCCTATAGGCTACGACTTCCGGATGGAGCACGCGTGCATCCCGTCTTCCATGTGTCACTTTTAAAGCGGATGATTGGCGATCATGCTGTTACTCAAGGGTTGCCACCTGACTTGCTCGACGATGGTCCAGAATTCGAACCCGCAGCAGTCCAGCGTGTCCGGGAGTTGTGGAGAGGGGATGACCGCATCTCCCAGGTTCTCGTCACTTGGAAGGGTTTGCCGCCTGAAGATGCTACATGGGTGGATGAAGAGATTTTTTGTTCCCAATTTCCCGACTTCCGCCTTGAGGACAAGGCGCTTTTGAAGGGGAAGGGAATTGATATGGATCGTGTTTACAGCAGGAGAAAGAAGAAGCATACAGATTGATTGATTAATTGCGCTTAATTCCTGTTTATTTCCTTAATTCCTGTTATTTCCTTTTATGCGAGTTTCCTTATTTAGTTGTGTCAGCCCATCTGCGTATGGGCTTCTTTTCTTTTATGTTTTATTTATATTGGGGGATTCTAGAGTGGTAGGGTTTTATGCAGAAAATTGTGAGGATTTGGGCAGCGATTTTGCTGTGTTAATTGGGATTGCACATTGCAATTTGAGTGTGTTTTTGAGTGGTTATTTCTCATACTCTAACAGTACAGCTCCATAAACATTCAAGAATATGCTTCCTTCTCCCCACCAAATATTCCTGAGTACTATTTAACTTATGTGGCTGAGCTCGTTTGATCCCTCTCCTTTTTAAACAACTAAATATCAGTGAGTTCAAATTAAATTACTCGACAACCACTATTTTAGGGAGGAGGAATATTTTTTAAGAATCGTAATTTTTTGCTGATAAATGAAGAACCTTGACTTTTTAATGTTGCGAATTGAGTGCGAATCGGCCTAAACATGGCCCGACTTGAGCTAAATTCAGCTGAATATTTGGCAAATTTTTGGCCTAACTTTGCCTCAATTTGTCACTTTTGAAGTTGTCGTCTTTAAGTTATCAACAATATGGTTCTTAAATTGCCAATCAGAAAAAATTACAGTTCTTATTTTGCCTATTCTAAAAAGTTATGATTGTCATTTTGCCAGTTGAAAGATTACGAACCTCATTTTTCAACTCCATAAGCTATGGTCGTTAAAGAAAAGTTTATTCTAATTTTCGGGTGAACCGAATTATGTTTTATATAATTTTTGGTATGCGTTGAGAGAGTATGTATAAATAAAAATTGGTTCATACATGAATCATTGAAGGACAATAGTTGTTTTCAATAGAGAGTATTAATTGTTTTTTGAAGAGTATTAGTTTATTTTTACTAATGAACTAATATTTTTCGGTAAAAATAATTAATACTCTTCAGTGAAACAATTAATACCTTTTAATGAAAACAACTAATATCCTTTAATAATTTATGTATAAACTAATTTTATTCTATACTCTGATTGATTAAGAAATATTTTGATCTAAAGTTTATTCAGTACGCAACTACACATTAGTACGGTAGAATACAGGTTATCTTATCAAAAAACGTGGATATTTTATGGTGATCATGACAAAATAAAAACCCTTTAATTAAAATAATTAAGTGAAAGGGACAAATATGGCCCTTAATTATGAAAGCCCAATTCATCTAGAACAAATAATTTTCCCTTTTTCATTCTTGATAAGGGACTTTTCCTTCTTCACAAAAATGGCAACTATATGGTTGGAGTTCTCCCTTTCATCACATCATCAGGACCACTCATAAAACTCGGATGAACGTGAACGTGAGTAATTCAGACAACAAGGTCCTTAATGCCAGGCTCATGTTGGATATGACTAAAAAAACACTATTAGTCAAAGCATAATAATGATATATAATCTCATCCACATACACTAAGGGGCCATTTGGTTTATGGGACATGATCGGATTAGATGGAATTAGGTCGAAGCAATTGAATTAAATGAAATTATTTGAGTGTGAATATATATTTGGATTGTAGGATTGGATTACGTCTAAAATTTAGAAGACGCTTGGTTAACAACACTTTAATGGCAACGGGAATGAAAATTTAATTTCCATCTATACCCCCATAATAAAAATAGTATGTTGGGGGAAGGATTGTTCCAATGGTGATTGTATTGTTAGTGTCATGCCTAATTTTGGAATAGAAGTGGATAATATTGAGAATTGAGTGATACTCTTCATTGAGAATAAAATCTAATTTTACAAAAGTAAGTATAATGTCCTTGGCAGTCTTATTTATAGACTTGCCATATATAACTAACTAAAGTTGTTAAACCAGATTTAACACTTCTATTAATGAAATAACACTTCTACCTTTCAACAAAATATAACTAACACTATTACAATATATCAAATAAGTTAATCACTTATTTGATATATCTTTAGAACCCCCCCCCCCCCCCCCCTCAAAATGGGAGTGAATATTTAGAAGTCTCAATTTGCCTTTGAAGCTGTTGAATGTTGATGGAGGCAATGGCTTTGTCATTATATCCGACAAGTTTTCTGTTGTTGGAATCTGAATAACTTTGAGTGTGCCATCTTGGATCTTCTCTCTAGTGAAGTGTCAACCTATGGAAATGTGTTTTGATTTAACATGTAAGCCAGGATTGTGTACTATGTTGCTTGCAGACTTTGAATCAGAGTAGACTGCAGCTGGCTTTTTGAATGAAACTTTCAAATCTTCAAGGATGTAAATTATCCATTGAGCTTCACATGATGTGGTTGTCATAGCTCTGTATTCAGTTTCAGTGCTGCTTCTGCTGACTGTTGATTGCTTCTTGCTTTTCCAAGATATCAATAAGTTTCCAAGGTATACTGTATAACCTGTTATGCTTTTCCTGGAGTCAATACATCTAGCCCAATCTGAGTCAGAAAAACAATGTAATTTATAATCATTTTGAGTGGGATAGAAAACTCCCTGTCATAGGCTGTTTTTCAAGTATCTTAATACTCTGTGAACACCAGCCATGTTGTTTTTAGTTGGCCTGCCCATATATTGAGACATGGTCTGAACAACATATGAAATATCAGGCCGTGTAACCGTCAAATATAACAATTTAACAACAATCCTTCTGTACAAAGCAACATCAGTTTCAGGTTCATGTATCTCAATGCTAAATTGATGCTTTGAATCCATAGGAGGTGATGCAGGTTTGCTAGCTAAATAACCAGAAGAATCAAGAAAATCTAGTGTATATTTCCTTTAGCATAAGTGAATACCAGCAGAAGATCTAGCAATTTCAATTCCTAGCATATATTTAAGCACACCAAGGTCTTTGATAGTGAATTGTTCATGCAAAATATTTTTGACATAATTTATTTCACTCATATCATTTCCAGCTAGAATCAAGTCATCCACATAACATACAATAGTAGTAAAGGAAGTGACAGTTTGTTTGACAAATAAGGAATTATCAGCTTTAGACTGAATGTAACCAAAATATACCAAAGATTACAATTTGTTAAATCATTGTTTGGAAGCTTGCTTAAGACCATAAAGACTTTTCTTAAGCTTGCAAACCCTCTTATCCCCTGCCTTACAATAACCTGGAGGAGGTAACATATATATTTCTTCAGACAAATCACCATGCAAAAAGACATTATTGACATCACATTGATGTAAAAACCAACCCTTAGAAATAGCAACAACTAAAACAATCCTCACAGATGTGATTTTTGCTACAAGGGAAAAAGTGTCAAAATAATCTATGCTTTCTTATTGTGTATACCCTTTGGCCACTAATCTAGCCTTATACCTTTCTATAGAGCCATCAGCTTTATATTTTATTTTGTATACCCACTTACAACCTATACAAGTCCTATCAGGAGGAAGCTCAACAAGTGACCATGTTTGAGTTCTTTCTAAAGCATTTAACTCTTTCTGCATTGATATTTGCCATTTAGGATCATGCTCAGCTTGCTTATAAGTTTTTGGCTCTGTAAGTTGGCTTATAGAAGCAACAAAAAATCTAAAAGAATTACTAAGTTTGTCTACTGAAAGGTAATCATCAATAGGATACATGGGTCTTTTTATATTTGCTAGATTAACATGATGATCATTAGTATCAGCTTTGGGCACTAAGGAAGTTGGCAAAGTAGTCTCATAAAGCTGTAAATAAGCAGGTTGAGATCTATTTCTAACAGGCCTTCTAACATCCATTTCAGAATCTATGTTCTGAACAATGTTAGTAGGCTGATTTTGATCATTTTCAGCAGGAATATGCATAATATCATCATAAACATTCAACTCATCTTGAACAGATTCATCAAGCCATGCATTAGGTTCAACAGGGGGTACAATTTCATTAAGAGAAACATCACTAACATTATTATCAGAAATATAATCCTCATCATTGGAATGTATAACAGAATCATTGAAAATGAGTGAATCAATGAAAGATTTAATAGCTTTCTTGTTTTTAAAAGGGAAAATGTTTTCAAAAAAAATTCACATTTCTAGAGACAAACACTTTACCAGAAGGTAAATCCAACAATTTATATCCTTTGTTCCAAAAGGATATCCTATAAACAAGCATTTAGTTGCTCTAGGATCAAATTTACTTCTGTTAGCAGATAAAGTATTTGCAAAGCATAAACAACCAAAAGTTTTCAAATAAGAATAATCTGGTTTTCTGTTATGAAGAACCTCAAAAGGAGTTTTGCCTTTTAAAACATAAGAAGGAATTCTATTGATCAAATGAGCAGCAGCCATAACACACTCATTCCAATATTTTAAAGCCAATGAGGACTGAAATAAAAGAGATCTAGCTACTTGCAATAGATGTTGATGTTTTCTTTCTACTAAAACATTTTGTTGAGGAGTTTCAATATAAGAAGTTTGATGAATTATTCCTAATTTATGATAAAATTCATGAAGTAAGAACTCAGTACCATTATCACTTCTCAAGACTTTGATTTTCTTTTGAAACTGTGCAAGTACCATGTTATAAAAGTTTCCAAGGCAAGATTTTACATCAGATTTATGTTTTAACATGTAAATCTAAGTACACCTAGAAAAATCATCTACAATAGTTAGAAAATTTTTATAACCATTGTAAGACGCTATAGAAAAAGGTCCCCACACATCACAATAAATCAACTAAAAAATTTCATTAGTAAAAGAGTTGCTATCAGGAGAAGGTAATATTTTCTGTTTAGGTAAAGGACAAATGTTACAACTATTAACAACATTAGTGCTTTGAATGTTCAATTCTGGAATTTGTAACAAACATTTATTAGACAAATGCCCTAGTCTATTATGTCAAGTATTAAAAATACCAGGATTTTCAGATGATATAGAAGTAGCATTAGCAGAATACTTGACTTTTAAATAGTAAAGGCCCCTAGATTGCACAGCAGAACCAATCACAGTCTTGTTGTTCTTGTCCAGCAAAAGACAATGTGAAGACATAAAACTCACTATACAATTAGAATACCTAGTTAGATAACTAATGGAAAGTAAATTAAATGTAAAGTCTGGCACATATAATACATTATATAGTGTCAGCTTATCATTTAATTCAATGTTACCAATGAAAGTAGCAGTAGATATGGCATTGTTTGGTAAACCATATGATCAGTGGCACCGGTGTCAAGAATCCAACTATACATAATATCAGATTTAGAATTGAAACAAGCATGGTTATAGACATTACCTGAATCAGTTTTCCAAACAACAAAGACACCTGCAGCTGCATGAGTTTTGTCTTGGGTCTTTGGATTCTTAGCAAGGGCTAAGAATTGTTCAAAGATCTCTTGAGAGAAAAGAGGATTGGTAGCAATAACAGTCTGATCCTTTTCAGGTGATTTAACAAGATTAGCACTCTTATCTTTGTTGTCATTCTTTCCTTTAAAACCTCTAGGACCCTTCCAACCAGGTGGGTAACCTATTAACTGAAAGCACCTATCCACAATGTGATTATTCCCATCATAATGACTACACTTAAGAGGTTTTTCCTTGTCCTTATAGTATTTGGAATTGTTGGCAAGCATTGCCACAGAATCAGGCATAATAGAAACAGTATCATTTAAGGACCTTTGTGATTCTTCTTGAAGAAGCAGTGAACAAACTTTTGCTAAGGGTGGAAAAGGTTTTTGTAGAAGGAATTGACTCCTAATACTAGAATAAGAAGAACTTAAGCCTATCAGAAATTTCATTGTGGCATCTTGTTCTTGAATTTTGGTTATAGTCTGAGCCAAATCACAAGTGCAATTCTTTAAAACCCCACAAGTACAATTTAACAAAGGCCTGTGACTAAGGTATTCATCCCATAAAGCCTTAAAGTTGTTATAGTAATTAACAAGAGACAAAGAACCTTGGAAGATATCACTAAGAGACTTTTCCACTTGATACACCCTAGTTAAATCAGAACACTCATAACGAACATTCAATTCATCCCATACCTCTTTTGCAGTGGAAAAATACTGCAAGGTTCATTTGATATCAGGAGAGATTGAATTGACAATCCACATCAGGACTAGATCATTAGCCCTAACCCACACAGCATGAACAACACGATCCTCTTCCGGAGTAGGAATTATGAGTGAGCCATCAATCAATTTGAGCTTGTTCTTGACGCTCAACCCTCTTCGAATTGCCTGTGACCAGGAAACAAAATTGGACGAGCCCACCAAAGGATCCAAGACAATCGCAACTGCTGGATTGTCATTGTGATGGAGCATGAGAGGAGATAAAGGATTCAGCACTGGGTTCAAAGAATCTGAGTTTTGATTCACAACTATTTCTCAAAAGTCGAGTTAAAATTGCCTGAACAAATTCGCCAGAAATAGAAATCGCGAAGCCCTAATTCGCCCAAAATCAAAATCGTGAAGGCCAGAAATTGCGAAGCCCAAAATCACTAACAGAATGCCAGTGGCCAGAAACAAAATCGAATTCGTCAAAATCGAATTCGCCAAACAGAAAATCACCGTAAGAACACGATCGCAGAATCGGAATCGCCAAATTGACAGAAAACCGCCTGGATTTGCGAAGAATAAACTCGCTAAAAACCGGTGGAAGAAATTCGCCAGTAGATGAGAACCGCCGTTTTCCAAATCGCGAACAATCGAAATAGAAGAAGTCACCGATTAGAACAATCGGGAAGGAAAAATAAGATTGATTTCTAAAATCGAATTCAAGAAATCGAAATTAAAATTGAGGATATGGGGAAATCCTCAAGAATGTGGAAAAGAAGAAACGTTAATTGCAAGAACACGTTTCTTTAATTTCAACTGATACCATATTGAGAATTTAGTGGTACTCTTCATTGAGAATAAAATCTAAATTTACAAAAGTAAGTATAATGTCCTTGGTAATCTTATTTATAGACTTGCCATATATAACTAACTAAAGTTGTTAAACTAGATTTAACACTTCTATTAATGAAATAACACTTCTACCTTTCAACAAAATATAACTAACACTATTACTAAGTTAATCACTTATTTGATATATCTTTAGAGATAACAAATGCTGGTTGGTGATTGTTGATGGAGGAACATGGGAGTGAATGAGAAGGATGATTTTAGGAGAGAAATATGGTAACCAAAATGGAGTATTGATTATCTTATTTAGGAGGAGAGGTGATGATTTTGTTCTAATGAACCATCACAATTACATTAATTTTTAAAGTCACTCCCATTACCATTGAAGGGTTGCTAACCAAGTGCGCCCTTAATATAATTCATTGGTCTTGTACAATCCTTTAAACCAAACACGAGTTATCTAGGATTATAAAGATAATCTCAAGCAATCCCTCAAACCAAACGGCCCCTAAGACATACACTAGTGATTTCCAATGATGATAGACAAAAGGAAAAGCATCTGCTTTGCAAGACATAAATCGAAGACCAGCCATAAAGTCACTGAAATGATGAAACCCTGCAAGGGAAGTCTATTTGAGCCGTAGATAGTCCGGTTAAGACGACAGACAAAAGATAAAGTCATAGAAAAGTAGATCAATTAACATATCAGGTGGTTGCTTCATATATATATATATATATATATATATATATATATATATATATATATATATATATATATATATATATATATATATATATATATATATATATATATAATGGCTTGTCAAAACGCCCATGGAAAAGAACGTTGTTGACATATGTAACGACTAATGTTGAATGTTGTGACCGTTTCGGACCACAGGTCGGAGCCGGCCGGGAGCAGGTCGGAAAAGGCAAAGGGATGCCCAGGAGACGGGACCGACCTGGCCAGTTTGTGTCCGACCTCAGCGGGCCCCGACCACAAGTCCCCGACCTCGGAAATGAGGCCGGAAACCTACTTGGGGCACCCGTCAATGTTTAACGCAGCCATAATGAAGAGTGGCCGTGACCGGACCGGACCGGACCGGCCCGGTCACGACCAGTGAAGACCAACGGAGGTCGCCCGGACGCAACCAACTGGCTGGAAGAGTCTCCGACCTCATTTTCCACCAGGAGGCCGGCCTCCGATCCTATAATGTCCCCGGCCGGCAAGGGAGATCTGTAGCACGTGAAGTATCAAGCGAGATCCTCCCCCGAGAGGGAAAAGGCCGCCTCCGTACTCAGAGACACAGAGAATATTCCATCCAAATGAGGAAATATGCCAGAGAATCGTCCTTTTTGGACACGCGTCAACACCTTAGTGGCCGGGCGCTTGCAGGCTCTGGCATACCAGTGCCCGCGCGTCCTCAGAAGCAGGAAGCATTTAATGCTTCTGTCCCCTGAGAGGTCGGAAATGACCAATATACCCCTGTAGTGAGAAAACTATAAATACCCCCACATTTGTAACAAAAAAGAGGTTCAATCTCTTTCAATATACCCAATACACTTATCATTCAAGTCCAGGGACTAACTCCCCTGGCAAATCTGGCATTCTTAGTGTTCATGCATATTTATTTCCAGTTCTTCATTCAAGCATTCAATCCTACATTTAAGAACCCAATATTTGATATTTTTACCAAAACAATCATAAATAGCCATTTAATCCCAGCAACACATATTTGGTAAACAACATTTGGCGCTAGAAGAAGGGTGTGTTCTAACCCATCAAACCCATATTTTCTTCACCTCTCTTTGAAGAACACTCACTGTTCTTCAAAGCTTCATATCCACAAATCTTCAAATCTTCAAGCCACAAACTCTCTCTTTCTGAAAGCAATGGATCACCAGAAATCATCCCATGCCCACGGGAAGGCCAAACGCGTGGCCTCCCCGATCCGCTTTCCAGAAGAGCCCATTCAGTCCCAGGGCCGAGGCTTCCTTACTCCTGACCAGGCCGGTTCAGGACGATGCCGCCAGGCGGAAGAGGCAAGGGGGTGCCGGAGCACCACCTCTGCCTCAAAGAAGAAGGCCCACGCCCGTGCGCTCAAGGGAAAAGCGAAGGCCGTGGAACACCAGGATGAGAGCCAAGGTCGAGCGAACCCGGGTTCCGCTTGGTCGCGAGGCTCTGCTCACCCGGTCTTCGACCGTTTGGGTGCAACGGACCCATCGTGGTATCCAAGCCGCCTCCCCAGTTATGATACTGGGTATGGTGACATGGAGTCCATCTCCAACTCGCAGAGCACGGCCCAAATGCCCCACAAGAGGGCGGCCGAAGTCAGCCTAACCCCGGCATACTCCGCCAGGTGCAAGCCAAGCTTCGCCCAATGTGGCCTTTTGGGACGCGGAGTCCCCCATGCATCCGTCTTGACCGAATCGGCCCTCAAGCCGATGTGGGCGACCAGCTGGCCGAAACCCCCAATCCAGAACTCGTCAAGATGCAGAAGCAGCTTGACGAGATGAAAGCGCTCCTAGAAGTGCAAGGCCAACCTAAGGCCCGGCCGGTCGCCAACGAGCCCCTGGCGGTGGATATTGAGCTTGCCCCGGTCCAGCTAAAAATCGTCCCTCCGCCGACCCCACTCTATGAGGGAAAAACGGATCCGGAAACCCATCTGAGCAAATTCCGAATCTACATGACCGGGTGTGGCGCAACCGACGCCATAAAGTGCAGGCTCTTCCCTCTCACTTTAGGCGATCTCGTCCACAGGCGGTATGTGTCTCTCCCGACACGGTCGATAGATTCGTTTACCACCCTGAGCGCACAATTCGTATCATACTTCGCGGCAAAGTGGCCCGGCTGGAAAGCTGGCATCGCTTGATGCGGATCCGCCAGGAGAAGGACGAGTCCGACGAGGACTACGTGGCCAGGGTGGACGAGGTCATGCTAACCGGCGATGCGGTAAGCGACCAACTGGCCTTACACGCAACTCTGGGGGGTTTCCACGGCCGATCTCCTATGTTTAAGCACCTCACCAAAGACTTCCCAAAGACCTACGCCGAATTCCGCGCCCGTGCCGGCGACTACCTGGCCCGGAGGAAGCTACTGGCGCTCAGGCTGGGGAATCCGAGCCAATAGAAAAGGAGGCGGAGGCCGCTACTCAGGCCTCACCCAAAAGTAGTCCCAAAGCCAGGAAAGTGGCCAAACCACCTGGTAACTTCAAGTCCTTCGAGGACGTGGAAGTTCACTTTACTCAGGCCATGAGGCAGTCCCCCGCGCATATCTTCAATGCGATCCAACACCGGGACGTACTTCCCCGGCCAAGGCCCTATTCTGGAGACCGGTCCCGGCTGGACCCTAAAAAGTTTTGCGCCTATCACGACTCTATTGGCCACAATACGAGCCAGTGTCGTGATCTCCTAAAGCATCTTTGGAAGCTGTTTGACGAAGGGCGTCTAAACGACCTCCTTCAGAGGCCAGCCGGCCGTCAGGACCAGCAGCAGCAGCAGCAACAACCGCAGCGCCACCCTCGAAGAAACGAGGAAGGCGGCCGGCCTCTCAGGCCGGTCGCAGCTTTGGAAGAAGATGATGACGAGGATGACCTCCTCCCGCCCATGAATCCCGGCGGTCGGGTCAACATGATCCAGGCCGGCGGGGGGAACCTAGGTGGCCTCACCCCTATCTCAACGCAATCTAACCGGAAACGGAAGACGGAGGTCCGGGCGGTGACCAACGTCAACCTGGTCACGCCCCCAGAGCCAAAGATTTACAAGGACTTGGAGATAACTTTCTCCAACCAGGACCGGACCGGGGTGTTGTTCCTGAAGGGCGACGCGTTGGTAATTGTCGCCCGGATTCTGGGCAAAGAGGTTCAGCGAATACTGGTCGACAATGGTTGTTTTTGCAATATCATCTTCAAAACAGCCCTAGACCAGCTCGGGGACCTCGTCAACTTCATCAGGCCAATCGACCTTCAGCTGAAGGGATTTGGGGATGCAACGGTCGCTGCATACGGGAGGATAAAGCTCTTTGTGGAACTCATCTGTTGCTACAACGAGGAGGTCAGGATAACTAGGCCGTTAGATTTTATAATCGTAGATCAGCCAAGTTCATATAATGGCTTTCTGGGTAGGCCTTTTTTAGAGGTTTTTGAAGCAGTTGCTTCCTCCTACTACTACTGTATCAAATTTCCCACCCCCGAGGGGGTGGTCGGCACCATTAAAGGTGACCAGGCAATGGCTAGAAGATGTTTGAATTATTCCAACTCTCATTTATTTTCAATTTGCAACGACTAAACACCGGACGGGCCACACTCCGACTCTGAAACGGCCACTCTGGCTGCAGAACCCACCACGGAGGTCGGATCTACATCGGCCGACCCCCATCCTATGCAGATCGACGATCCCGAGCCAAGGATTGGTTTCAAACCATCCGAGCTCGATCTCGACCCCAGATTCGATTCTTCCGACCGGCGGAGCTATGAACAAGCTACAGCCTTAGAGGAATTGGAACACATTCCAGTCGACCCTTCGAGGCCGAAACTGGAAGTTCTGATCGGCTCTCGCAT
Source organism: Ballota nigra (assembly GCA_947034835.1). NCBI lineage: Eukaryota > Viridiplantae > Streptophyta > Magnoliopsida > Lamiales > Lamiaceae > Ballota > Ballota nigra. The sequence continues at coordinate 73,790,724 of OX344729.1, read as the reverse complement.
ACCGACCGAAATGCGGGGGGAAGTGATCAAATTTCTCAAGGCCAACGTTGGAGTCTTTGCCTGGTCTCACCAAGACATGGTCGGGATAGACCCAAAGCACGTGTGCCATCGTCTAAAGATCGACCCCAACAAAAGGCCGGTCCATCAGAAAAGAAGGAAGTTCGGTCCAGAAAAGTACGAAGCTTTGGCTGAAGAGGTTAAGAAGTTGCTAGACAACAAGCTAATCGAGCAGGCCCGGGACGAGCCCCAATGGGTCGCGAATGCCGTCCTGGTCAGAAAGATAAACAATGTCTGGAGGCTATGTATAGACTTCACCGACCTCAATGCAGCATGCCCAAAGGATCATTTTTCGATGCCGCACATCGACCACCTGGTGGATAGCACGGTTGGTCACGAGATGATGTCCTTCATGGACGCTTTTGCTGGTTACCATCAAATCCCCATGGCCGTCGAAGACATCAAGCACACCTCATTCCACACGGAGAAGAACATACTCTCTTGGCTCCGGATGCCTTTCGGTCTGATCAACCCGGCCAAGATCAAGGCCGTCCTAGATATGCAAGAGCCCAGGACGATCAAACAAGTTCAACGACTGATCGGATGTCTGGCTTTTCTTAACAGATTTATTGCCCGGCTCGGAGACAAAAGTAAGCCTTTCTTCTCGACTATTAAAAACGACAAATTTTCTTGGAATAGGGAATGTCAAGTAGCTTTTTCAAAGCTAAAGGAGTACTTGGCAAACCCACAAATTTTAGTCAAGCCGGTCCCAGGAGAGAAGCTTTATTTGTATCTCGCGGCCTCCGAGGTCGCCCTTAGCACGGTACTCGTCCGGGCGGACGATCAGAATCACCTTCCGATCTACTTCGTAAGCCAAGCCCTACACGATGCCGAGCTCAGATACACCCCGCTTGAAAAGTTAGCTTACGCTCTGGTCATGAGTGTAAGGAAGATAAGGCCTTACTTCTTCGACCACCAAGTAGAGGTCCTCACCACTCTACCCTTGAGGCAAGCCCTACACCGGCCGGACACCAGCGGCAGGTTGTTGAAGTGGTTGTTAGAGATAGCTCAGTACAGGGTCTCATACGCCCCAAGGATGACCATCAAGGGTCAGGCCCTGGCCGATTTCATAGTAGAATTAACCTTCCCGCCCAAGTTCGCAAGAATCAACCATCCCCCGTGGAAACTCTATGTGGACAGATCGTCAACAAATACTTGTGCCGGGGCCGGTATCGTCCTGATCGGCCTGGAGGGCCAAAATTTCACTCATGCAGTCCGCTTCAGCTTCCCGTCCACCAACAACGAGACCGAGTATGAGGCCACCATCGGAGTTTGCCGTCTGCACATTTTTATGGACTCCTACTCGTGGTCAACCAAATCAAAGGTGAATACGAGGCCCGGGGAGAGCAAATGATGAAGTACCTCGACCTGGTTACAACCTTGTGCGAGAAATTTCATCAAGTTTTCATTGAACAGGTCCAAAGGGAGCACAACACCCAGGCCGACGCTCTTTCCAAACTTGCAACCGCGGAGGGAGCTGCCGACCTCGCCAATATTCAACTTTCCACGCTCGGAACGCCCACGGTCATCCGAGTACAAGTGGCGACCGTTCTAAGCACGAAAGAAAATTGGATGACGCCGATCGTAAAGTATCTCAAGACCGGCGAGCTCCCTGAAGATAGAACTCGGGCACGACAACTACAACTCCGGTCGTCAAGGTACACCCTCATCGACGATCTTTTGTATAAGAGAAGCTTTACCCTCCCACTCCTAAAATGCATAACCCCGGAGTAAGGCCGGACCATTCTGGCCAAGATCCATGAGGGGGTATGCGGAAACCACGCCGGAGGCCGGGCCCTAGCCCATAAAGTGATCAGACAAGGATACTTCTGGCCGACCTTGAACAAGGAAGCCGTCAACTTCGCGAGGTCGTGCCACAAATGTCAAGTCTTGGGACCCAACATCAAACTGTCCCCCGAGCAGCTCTCCTCCATGTATAGCCCTTGGCCATTTGCCCAGTGGGGCATCGACCTGATCGGACCGATGCCCACTGCGCCCGGGGGCCACAAATTCGCCGTCGTGGCCGTCGACTATTTCACAAAGTGGGCAGAGGCCGAGCCACTCAACAAGATTAGCCAGACTCAAATCATCAAGTTCATTTGGAAAAACATCATCTGCCGTTTCGGCCTACCTCAAGTGATCATCTCCGACAACGGGAAACAGTTTGACGGTCTCCAGATGATTCAGTTTTGTAAAAAATGGAACATCAAGAAAGTGTTCTCCACCCCCTACCACCCGCAGACGAACGGCCAAGTAGAGGCCGTAAACAAAATCTTCAAGCATACTATTAAAGCTAAGCTTGAGGGCAGGAAGGGGAAGTGGGCAGCCGAGCTACCCGACGTGCTTTGGTCATACCGTATGACCACAAGGAACTCTAAGGGCGAAACACCTTTCGCTTTAGCTTTTGGGACCGAGGCCGTCATCCCGTCGGAGGTCTCACTCCCAAGCCACCGGACGGCCCAGGCAATCACCGAGGACAACGATACCGCCCGGAGGGTCGATTTGGACATGCTGGAGGAGAGGAGACTCACTTCCGACCTCCGAAATGCGGCCTATAAGAAGAAATCTGAAAAAAAATTCAACTCCAAAGTGAAGGCCAGACAATTCCAGGTCGGGGACCTTGTCCTTAAGAAGGTCCAAGTGCCCAAAGGGGTATTCGGCCCGAACTGGGAGAGCCCGTTCAGGATATCCAGGTGGCTCTCCATGGGTGCTTACGAGCTGGAACTCATGGATGGCACTCCGGACCAATACCCCTGGAATGCAATACACTTGAAGAAATACTACCAATGATTTTGTACTATGTATTCAAAGTTCTTATCAATACAAAGCTCTTCGCACAGCTCAATCTTATTCCAAGAACCGAGCCCAGTTCAAAAGCATACGCCGACCGTATCGAGATCGGCGTATCACACTTGAGCTCGGAAAGGCCACCCTAGCCACTTTAAGAGTCGAGCTCAGTTCAAAAGCATATGCCGACCGTAACGAGATCAGCATATCGCACTTGAGCTCGGCAAGGCAACCAAGGCAATTCCAAGAACCGGGCTCAGGTTAAAAGCATATGCCGACCGTATCGAGGTCGACATATCACACTCGAGCCCGGGGCAAAATCTCATTCATACTTATGAAAATTTAAAACACTATGATAAGTATGAGAAAGTAAGAGAGCAATAACAAAGCGATGAAGCTCAAGGAGAGACTAAATTTTATAAAGTCAAAACCGGTCTAAAGCCGGAAGCATTACAATCGATTCAAAAAGAGAAAACAACATCCGGTCGGAAGCCGGGCACATTCAGAAAAGAAGTAAGAAAAATCCAAGGCGAATTCAGTTCAAGGGCCACCTTCCCCGGCCGCCGGGCTCGCCTGCCCTCCGGTCCCGGCCACATAGTCGGCCACTTCATCAACCAGGGCCTCCACCACAGCCCCACTTCCGCCCGGTATCTGGGAGCCCTCCGGAGGGGCCTCCTCCTCTTCCTCATCTCTTTCTTCTTCATCATCGGCCGGGGGATTATGACCGTGTTTAAACAGCCTGTGCCGATGGGGGAACCATGAGAGGTCCACCCCATGATCGGTCTCGAGGTCGAGGAAGGGAAACCAGAAACCATCACTGACCGGGTTCTAGGCAGCATACTCCCGGAAGTAGTCCTCTAGGGACTTAGTGTTGAGACTGGCCTGTCGTCCTGCCCAGATCATACTAGCAGCAGCCACGTAGAAACAGAACTCGGAGAACAGCGCCGGGTTCGCGGTCGGATCCGCGGGATCATAAGCTGGCCGGTTCAGTGCGGCGGCCAGCTCATCAGTCTTCTTCTGGAGCTCTTTCTCCGCTTCGGCCTGCCGGGCCAAAGCCTGGTCGGCATCCCCTCGGGCCCGGTGCGCCTCCAACCGCAGATCGGTGTTGGCATCTTCCATCTCAGAAACCCGGTTCCGGGCACCCTCCAGGGCTTTGAAGGCCATATCCGCCCGGCCCAGGGCATCGTCCTTCTCCTTCAGAACGGCCTCCATTTGACCGACCGCGCCGTCTCTTTCCTTCTTGAGCTCGGCGACTTCACTCTCTAGCCTGGCTTTCTCCTCCCGGGCGCGGGTCAGGGCGCTCTCGGACCTCCGGAGCGACCTGGAGATCTCGGAAAGCTCGTTCTCCATCGTGTTGACCATGATGACCGCCTGACTGATCAACGCGACTCCAGTCCGGCCCGCGTGCCGAGGACGGCGCTCAACAATGTCGGCCAGTTCCCGTGTCCACGCCTGGGGGAGGGAGTTCGCAGCCCGGCGCATGTAGTCCGGCATCTCAGCCATTAAACTCGGGGCACGGGAGGAGAGGAAGTCGAGCACCAGCGGAGGGACATCGGAGTCATTTCGCATCAGCCTGGACAAATGAAAGATCAAGTCAGGTACGGGTGAAATGGTTTAGAAAAATGAAAACGTTAATGTCAAAAGGCTTACGCTTGGAAGCGGACCGGATCACGACCAAAGTAAGTCCGGTCATCCTCCTGGCCGAGAACAGGCTCCACACGAGCCACAACTTCTGTTCCGACCGGCCCGACCCCAGGTGGGGTATCGTCGGAAATGTCTATCGGGGCCGGGCTCAACCTATGCTGGCCGGCCTCCTCGATCTCAGCCTCCTCCCAACTCCTTTTCTTGCCCGTAATTGGAGACGAGGTCGGGGCCTCAGCAGCTACCGCCCCGGCGGCCGGAACAGACTGGAGAGGGAGAGGCTCCTCAATCACGACCCCGGTCCGGGCGCCGGTCACCTTTTTCTTCTTCGTCCCCTTGGCCGCTTTCTTCGCCGCGCAAGCACCCATTAAGGTGAACATTTCCAGACAACGCCCGAGAAACTTAGGGGGGCACTGCCTAACGGTCGGAAAATCTGGCACTGCATGGTCAAAATCCGAGTTAAAAAAAAGGGGAACTTTATGATATACAGATCAGAACCCGGTCACCCTATTTACTTACCCGTCAACTTTATATGATGGGGAAACTGGAAGAATCGGCTAGAAATTCGGGCTTCTCGAGTTCGGAGGACGGCCTGATTTCTTTTCGAGGCCGGTAGTGACAAGATCCGCTCTCTGACGACCGCAAAATCAAATTTCAATTCTCGATCAGAGGGGCAGGGATAACCTGCGAAGGAAAGTAAAGATTAGATCAGTACTTTTAATTCGAGGGTAAACTAAAGATTCCTTACTGGGATTTTTAGGGCGGATGTCGGTCTGAACGTCGATCTCCGCTCCGTCAGGGTACCCAGTCTTCCACGCCCCACCAACAAAGAACCACTTCTTTCGATCGTTCCGGCCTTTACTGGGCAGGCCGGTCACCAGCTTCTGCCCCTTCGTCTGAATGTAGACTTTGCCGGTCCCACTCCTTTCGCTCTGGATTCGATAGAGATATATCATCTCTCCAGGGTTCGGCATCCTGTAGAGTCGGTTTCTGCCAAACAAGGTCATGACGCTCACTATTATCATCCATGCGTTCGGCAGCAGCTGGATGGGCGCCTGGTTCCAGTAGTTCAACAAATACGATGCCACCGGATGAAGGGGGAAGTGGAGTCCGACCTCCATCATATCCTGGGTTACGACTACCATCCCACGCGGAGGCTGGTCCGCCCGTTCGTTCGACTCAGGTGCATAGAGATGAACGTCAAGAGGTATTTCCCATTCGGCCCGGGCTTCGTCGAGGTGGATCTGAGACATCTTGCTCTGTACTTGGCCAATGGTCCACCTACGGGACTCCTCCAGATTGGCTATCCGAATGGTGGCCTGATAGCGAACGGTCGGCCCACGCGGGAAGTGATCCAAATACTCCTCATAGTCGAAGGAGAGAGGCCCGACCTCATCCTTCCTCTCCACATACTCCGACCACAGACGAAAGGCCTATCTGACCTGGTCTCGCCGATCTTGGCTGACGCTCCGACCAACTGCGGCCGGTCTCTCAACCTCTTCGGAATCAGACCCCGAGGCCTCTCCCGCACTCCCAAGCCTTTCTTTAATCATCTCGGCCGCGAGATTTTTGAGGAGCAAGTTAGTGGCCCGATCGTCGCCTTCGCCGCGGCCGCCTTCCTCCTCGTCTTCCTCCAGGAGGTCATCCAGTAGATCCCTATCCCCCACGGGTCGGGCCACCCCCTCATTCTGGGATCTTTCCATAGCCAAAGGAACCCTCTCCCGGGCACCTTCACCCAACAGTGACCGTCCCGGGCGTGGGAACAGTGCATCTAAATCGTCGTCATCATGCGCCCAGATCGTGCCCGCCAGACGGGAAGGAGAGGCACCACTCCCGCCGCGAGAGCTTCCTTCTTCGTCAAATAGGCGCCGATTGGCACCAACACCTCATCCGCCGCTAGAGGAGGCGCCACCTCTCGGCCCATGGAGGACCCGTCCACTGTCACACCATTGTATAAAGAAAAGAGTTTTGAGTTACGAAAATTGGAAAATTACCTTCAAAAACACCAATCGCCGCCGTGCAGGTTTCGTCGCCGCCGTAAGAAACTCGCCGGAAATCGCCTAAGGAATAGCTGCAAATCGCTAAAGAGTAAAAATCCTTGAGAGTGGAATGACTCCCCTATTTATAGGAAATGGGAAAGGACCTATTTCAAAATAAAATCCTAGGCTTAGGGGCCTAGGTGCAAGAAGTTGAAGAGACAGTTTCGGCGTCAGACGCCTCGTACATTGCACGCATTAAATGCGCGAGATTTGAGGAGATCAAATCATGTCACGCACGTCAAACTTTAATGCGCGTAATCCGAGGCATCGTCTGACATCGTGCGCGCCTTTTTAGGCAAGCAGTACAACGCACGTCCTTCCAGTCGTCACATAGCCGTTGGCCGATCTCCGACCACCCCGGGCAGATCAAGGTCAGCACCAACAAAAGACGGCAAACGACCACCTCGCCCCTCATCAACTTTGAGAGATGAGCTGGGGGGCAATTGTTGTGACCGTTTCGGACCACAGGTCGGAGCCGGCCGGGAGCAGGCCAAAAAAGGCAAAGGGATGCCCAGGAGACGAGACCGACCTGACCAGTTTGTGTCCGACCTCAGCGGGCCCCGACCACAAGTCCCGACCTCGGAAATGAGGCCGGAAACCTGCTTGGGGCGCCCGGCAATGTTTAACGCAGCCACAGTGAAGAGTGGCCGTGACCGGACCGGCCCGGCCACGACCAGTGAAGACCAACGGAGGTCGCCCGGATGCGACCAACCGGCTGGAAGAGTCTCCGACCTCATTTTCCACCAGGAGGCCGGCCTCCGATCCTATAATGTCCCCGGCCGGCAAGGGAGATCTGGAGCACGTGATAGTATCAAGCGAGATCCTCCCCCGAGAGGGAAAAGGCCGTCTCCGTACTCAGAGACACAGAGAATATTTCATCCAAATGAGGAAATATGCCAGAGAATCGTCATTTTTGGACACGCGTCAACACCTTAGTGGCCGGGCGCCTGCAGGCTCTGGCATACCAGTGCCCGCGCGTCCTCGGAGGCAGGAAGCATTTAATGCTTCTGTCCCCTGAGAGGTCGGAAATGACCAATATACCCCTGTAGTGAGAAAACTATAAATACCCCCACATTTGTAACAAAAAAGAGGTTCAATCTCTTTCAATATACCCAATACATTTATCATTCAAGTCCAGGGACTAACTCCCCTGGCAAATCTGGCATTCTTAGTGTTCATGCATATTTATTTCCAGTTCTTCATTCAAGCATTCAATCCTACATTTAAGAACCCAAACATTTGATGTTTTTACCAAAACAATCATAAATAGCCATTTAATCCCAACAACACATATTTGGTAAACAACATTGAATAATAGCAAGTGACAAAACAATACGAACACTTTGAGTTGAATCCTAAGCTGCATACCGTGCCTTATGACGTTCACTAGGACCATTTGCCTTATAGTTTGTGCAAAAGACCCTGCATAATTAGAAAATTTAATTAGTAGGCGGCAATTCTCAAATTTTGTAGTCATATTGAAATTTTTCCTAGACAATTATTTATAAGAAGATATCATATGAATGATATCCACGGTGAAAGTTTTTAAAGCGTGTTAGTGAAATAGTATTAGTTGTGAAGGATATTAGTTATTTTTACTAAGGTATTAGTTGAAGGGGTATTCGTTGTTTTCACTAAAAGTATTAGTTATTTTATTATAAGATAGTAGTAAATTATTGTTAACGGTAATAATTACCGTGAGTATTATTCACATAATACTATGTCATTCTTTATTTTTTGTAGTGAATAAATTTATTTAGTTATTCAATAATATATTTGAAGACGCAATTTGTTATTTATTTATAAAACATGTAGAATCACTAGAATACTAAAGATAGAGAATTCTAAAATGACATTATAAAGGTTTAGTGTATATAGAGAGTTTTAGTTCATTTCTTTTAATGGTTGGATCAAGAAAAATATCCACCATTCATTGAGGGGACGTATTATTATAAATGGGAGTAGTAGTGTGATTTATAAGGGAAAATACATTTTTTTGTCCTTTAACTTTTGTTAACTTTGATTTCATTATGTTAACTTTGAACTTATGAATTTTTTATCTTATAAAATATGTGTTTTTTGTCTGTAACCTGCTTATACCAGATAACTCTTTCGGTAATTTAGTCTTATAACTTAAAAAAAAAAAAGTGGTGCTTTGCCAGCTTCACCAGTAGAGTTACTTTGTGTAGCATGTAAAAGAATAAAAAATATAATTTTTTATAAGTTACATGACTAAATTCAAAATTTCAAAATTAACAAGATGGAAACCAAATTCAACAAATTTTTTAAGGGCAAAAACGTATATTTTCCCCATTTATAAGGAGTCCAAAAATTGCAAAATTTTTCAGGATTGTCAACTAATGAAGGACTCCAACTCGTACCCTTCTCAATAGAATATGAATTTTTTTTCATCTTATATTGTTCTTTTACAATTCTTCAAATATGTGCATCTTGATCAACATGCCCGATAATATAAAAATAATTACTTGGATCTTTACTCATGAATTCTACTATTAACGTCCTGATCCACAAGAACCAGTAGTTGTTATTAACATCCCGATCCACAAAAACCCATAGTTGCTGGTGACTTATATTTAAAAAAGTAAAATATGTGCTAAGAATATCCTGTTAAGAATTGAAAATTTGCAAGGAACACGTGTTTATCGCTGCCCAACTATGCAAAACTATTGAGTTGTAAAGATTTACAACATACATATGCTAAGATTATCTTGAAAAAAGATTGGAACTTAAAATCAGACCAAAAATATTGCACTCAATTTGTCGCAAATTTACGATGTCATCATAAGTCCAAGGGGAATCGAACTCGCGACCTCTCATGCATGTTGAAAAAGCATGCATCGTTAGGGCATTTGCTTCTATTATTCATTATTTTTGTAATTAATAGTATATGTATCCTAATTGACTCATTTTTTTTTTATAATTCATCAATTTAAATCATTTTCTTTTCTAATTTGTTTAAATAAATATTGTGACTAACTATATTTTTTATTTTATAAAATTATTTATTTCGATAATGCATACATTTGTAATTCATTCATTTGTACGCAATTAATTGTATATTTATCCAAATTGACACATTTTTTTTCATAATTCATCAAATTATTTTCTTTTCATTTCTAACTTATTTATATAAATGTTGTGCCAAACTTTTTTTTTTTTTGTAAAATTATTTATTCTGACAATGCGTAAACGTACAATTCGTTCTTTTATACGCAATTAATAGTACATGTATCCAAATTGACTCATTATTTTCCATAATTAACCAAATTAATTAATTTCTGTTTCTAATTTGTTTATATGAACATTGTTCCCAACTTTTTTTATTTTGTAAGATTATTAATTTCAACAATATAAATTTATAATTCGTTCATTTATACGCAATTAATTCTATATGTATCGAAATGAAGTCTTTCTTTTTCATGTTTCACCAAATTAACTTTTTTTTTTGTATAAGTATTGTTTTTTACTACTTATAAATTATTCATGTAATAAAATATTATTAAAAAAATATATAAGTACACAAAAAACAAAATAAAAGTAATGCCGATTCAAATAAAAAAATTGTACTTCATAAATTTGAAGTCTAAAATGTCTTAATCATCGAATTGAAATCAGACATCATTCCCCTCTTCATCCTCATCGAGGTTTTGAATTGACAGTAGTGACGACTGTGGTGGTATAGACGATCCACCTATTGTGGTGGAAACCATTCTCCACCACTCGTTCATTTGCTCCTAATGCTTTTGCTCTGCTTCCTGCTGTGCTATCTGCTGCATTATCTCGTATGCTTCCTGCTGTGCTATCCAGTGAACTGTCCCTTTTTAGCTTTGATGTTATTGAAGTACAACTAATTTTAAATGTCCTTAGAAGGTTCTATAGCCTCTATGGGCGGCATTGAGCTCGACCCATCCACCGTTTCATGAGGCTGAGTCTGGGCGACAAGGTCATTGAGCATCTTCCTCTGCAAATGAATTATACTTTAATTAATAAATGTACTTAAAAAATTTGTAATAATACTTTTAATATTAAAATTTGAAATAATACTTAGGTGGATCTCGGTGGTGCGGTCGCAGGTGGACTTTCCAGTCTCCTCGAACAATGGGTGGGTGAGCTGCAATCTCTTAAAATGAGAGGGGTTGCGTCCATACTTACATACCTACAAAGAAAAAATTAGTAATTAATAATTGCAAAAATTAAAAAAATTAAAAAAATACCATGTAGTTGTCTCTTATAAATTGCTTTCCGTGCTCCAATATGAACTGAGAACCGGTTCGATGTCTCGTGATCTCTTCTCCATCAGGATCACTAGGGCAATTCACATTGTTCTTCCACACCATGTCTTTAAATTCATCCCTATTCGAGTACGCGAGGAATCAGAGCCAAATCACTTGGCCTTCGCCGTCCTTCCCCATATCAGTCGGTGTCCCCCCTAGACATTTCTTTCCTAATTCGATACACAAGATCTCTGTATCGCTCTATTTCCCTCATATAAAAATTTCTCCGCATTTGATCGTCGTGCTATGTTGCCTAGACACAACTTTTTCTGTAATTACATTAAAATGTAGATGTCAGTTTATATAATTTATATTAATAAACAATGAATAAATAAATAATTAAATAACTAATTAAGTAACTAATTAATATCTTAAATTTCTTAAAGAAGACCTATTTTTCCCGGTCGGATACTACTCCTCAGTTGAAACAAGTGGACTCGGATTTACCGTCCCAGGTGGACTTGGACACTTGAGCACTAGCGTCGTGACACGGAATTCAGTTGTAACATTTAAACTTCAAAGTTAGAAAATTAATTAGGTTTTAATAAAAAAATTGAGTATAAAATATTAAAAATTACACTAACCTTGGAGCACAACAGTCATTTGTTTGTGAACCGTGGGGTACAACTGGCGAGAGGAAGATACTAAATTTAAGCACATAATTTAAACAATTAACGAATATAATTTAAACAATTAAAACACATAGTTCAAATAGTCATATAACAACATTTATGGAATTTATAAATTTAAACAAATATATTCATTTATGCAATTCACAAATTATTGTATTTTAATAGTAACATAACGATATTTCGTAGTTCTTTGTACACCACGTAGGTGTTGTTTTGAGTTCTCGATCTTTTGAATGGGATTTTGTTATGAAAGTCAACTTGTCGTAAGTTCATACACCATAAGACATTTTTATAATAAAATAAGAACATACCTTCGAGGAGCTTTTGGCGGTAATAGGAGACATTTTCCCTTCAAATGGTTTAATTAGTAATCTATACTTACATGATAAGAAGATTTTAAAAAGATGAAGAATAATTTTAGTTTGATGAAAACAATGATTCAGGTTCAGGTCCGAAAGTTTTGAACCTAGGCTCTGATACCACCTGTAACGCCCCGACCGAAACATATTAAATATCTCAGATTCGAGGTGCCACTTGTAACTAAAATCCGAATTATAAATTTTTTGATATAAGAATGGATAATAAAATGAGAGATGAGTTTTATGAAGCGGAAGAAATGAGAAGAATAATTTTAATAAGTATCTCACACATGTATATCTATGAATATAAAGCTTAGTATTAACAGTAACATTTTATTCAAGCGCCGTGTCATCTCTATTACTGTCCTTGCTCCACGAAATCATAATCTGCATGGGTTGTAAAAAGGGGGGGGGGGGCGTGAGATTTGAATCCTCACGTATGGTGTTGATGGGCGAACATCTATCAATGATAAACGAACAAGAATTAAAGCCTTAATCAAGGATCAAGTCGGAGTGCATAAACTAATCCAAAGAGTGTATAAAGTTACGAACAACTATACCGACGAACAAGAAATTGGCGAACAGGTTTAAAGACCAAAGACCAAAAATGGACCTACCACCAAATCAATAATGACGAACAACATTGGTAACAGTGTTATAGTTATCAGCCTAAGAGGTGTATGCTGACGAACAAAGGACCAAGATCCCAAAGCCAATCTGTGCAAGACACAAAGGCGAACAACTTCTGAGCCATACACCCAAACGGCGAACAACTTCTATGAAAGAATTATCCCGGGTCGATTTAAACCGACATGGACGAACAACAATGAAGTCCGAGATAAGACCAAAGAAGACTTTGTAACTAAGATTTAGCTTAGATAAGGTCAAACTTGAGTCAAAAGACACATGTCAAGCATGCAGGCTAGGGAGACCAACAGTCAGGAACACCTCATGCTTGCTAGTCTCTATAAATAGTTGTTCTCCAGCTTATTAATACAAGTTCAAAAGTTCAAATTCACAAACACTCCCAAAAACACACACTATAACACCTAAACGTGCACACATACAAAATTAATTCAATTTCGACTTTCGTACATCCAATTTCATAACCCGAACCCCGATTTACCATTTACGGTGGTAACCAATCACACGTATTGATTGGTGACGTAACACAGATTTAAACAGCCATTAATCCATCTGATTAAATATGTTCATCAACATATGGGTGATTTGCAACGTCATGGGATTGGTAAATCCAAAATATATTAAATTATATTCATTAATAAAGCATATCAATTTCGTTAATCAAATGACAAATAAACACGAATATCAAATATCATATAAATAACAAGTTCACATAATAATCAGTTGAGCACAACAAATTTCACATTATATAATTGAAATATCACAAGTTGATTCACAATAAGGGGCAAAGCCCAAAGTCATTTTCAAGTAATGGCCTAATCTGCCAAAATCATTTTCAACACATTGTGAATCTCCCCCAAACCATTTCTCACAAACCATTCATTCATGTGACCATGAATCTGAGTTATTATCACTCATGGTCACTACAAATAATATATGTGACCATGAATCTTACCTATTGTCACTCATGGTCATACGTGTCAATCCACAATCAAAACTACTACGCATTAGATCAATGATTACTCGCTTTCCTCTTTCTCATAAAAACTGTCATTTCAAATTGTGGGGAGAATTCACTCGATTTGCAATTGAATTGATTCATGCTCACAAAATGTCCTTAATCATGCAATGGTGATTAATTGGAGTAAAATAATAGATATTTGTATCATACATAAATATATCACGTAATTCAAACAATTATATAGTAGGTGTACATATATGTTGGATATTTGATTTTAGATTGATTTAGTCGAGCTCAGAGCATACCAGCACAACGTTATTATAAGCAGATCAATCAACAGATCATCACTCACCTCTTAACTTTATAGCTAAGTTACAACTGTCTTTGAATTCTTTTTGGAAGATAACTTGTGTTGTAGAGACGTCCCGAGAGTGATACGTTAACAGACCCCTCGTAAGTATCCCGTCTAGCACAGAGTCCTAGTACGAAACCATTTGATTAAAAGTCTACCTTCGAATTATTAGGAAAACTTGAGAGTTTGTGTTACGAGAGTCGAAGAGGTCGTTATCTTATAGACCTATTGAAGTAGACCTACTAAAAAACACACACTACTTTGGTAAATACACCACTCCTAAAAGGTTTGTGTATTGGAGGAGTGTACTTACTAATTTTCTTGTGGTATGACTATTTCGACTCTTATAAAACAATCTATTTGATATTCTTATTTTTTCATAAATAGAAAGCTTTTATAAATTAAATTATATCTGTATAATATTTTTCTTGAAAAGAATTAAAAGAATAAGATATTTAAATAATATAAATATAATAAAAAAGTCAATCTAATGTTTTTCTTTCTAAAATTAATATTTATTACTTTAAAAGAATTTTGAATATAATTTATATTTTTATAAATAACACCCCTTTGTTAATCTTATTAAGAAACTTGGATTTGAATAAGTTTGTATTATAAAACTAAAATAATATATTCTTATTTTAGTAAAACTTCTAAAGTTGATTAGTGCTACTTTCTAAACCAAAAGAATAATACTATTTTCCAAAAATAACCTTTTTCTATTTGTTACTAATTTGGATGCTAAAAGACTTATCTTTTCGATCCTTTTTTTCAAAATTCGACTAACATAATAATTTTGATAACCAAAGTACCTCTTTTAAAATCTAGTAGTACTAGTCTTTTTTCTCATAAAATTGGAATAAGGTTTTTAAAGAAAATATAAAGCTTCTCCTTTGTTCCTAATTTTCGAACAGTGGCTCAGGGAGAAGACGAATTTCCCTTTGTCACTAACAACTTTAACCAATAATAATAAAACCAATTTCATCACCATATCATCAGCTAATTTAACCATTATGATTCATCAATAGTACCAACTAGCTAAACCAATAATACTAATCGAGCATATCAATAATACAAAATCGTATCCATTTGTTTTCGAACGGAAATAAACAATAGGGATTTAAAATCAACAAACGAGAATTTCTATTACTTTTCGAACACAATCAGTTTTCCTCTAACTTCATTTTAGAAGAAATTAACCAAAACATCATCATCCCCGACCCAGAAATTACGAAAGAAATGGGGAGAAGAAGGCTAGGAACCTTACGAGTTCTAGTTCGAGGAGGTAAACGGGCGGCCTAACGGCGTAGTTCACAGACACGTTGGGTTAATTTCGACAGCGTAACAGTGTAGTTCGGGATTCCAAAACTCCGGAAACAGCGATTCGGGGCGGCGTCATCTTGGAGGAGAAAAAAAGAGGAGGCGGCACGGCAGGTGGCGGAAGAAGAACGGCGGCGTCGGCGGCTGGGAACAGAGGAGATGGGCGGCGCTCGACTTCTGCTCACGAGAAGCGCCGCGGCGGTTGCTGGGCGATGGGGACGGCGCTGTTTCACGGTGTCGCACGGCGGAGGTGCGCGATGGCATGGCCGTGGCTGGAGAGCAAGGCGGTGGTTAAGCAAGGGGAATTTCGAAAAGAGAAGAGTAATTTTGCTGGGTTGAATTCGAAGAGATAGAGTGAAATAATTTCGTACGTGTAAGTGTGAATTGGGGAGAGAGAGGAGAGAAAGCTTGGTGTGAAAATGGAAACTGAATTGAGATTGAGAAATTTGGGGAAAGCACAATTTGAGAATTGAAGAGTGTTGCGTACGCTGTGTTGCTGAAGGAGGAGAGCTACGGTTATTTATAGAAGGATAACATTTAATTAATTAATTAATTAATTAATTAAGAGCGAGGAAAATAACATGTGGTTGGGATTTAAATGAATAATATTTCCTAAGATCTCTTGTACGAGAAAAAAGATTTTTTGGTCCCATAACTTATCTTGTGTCCAATTTACGTCCCAAAAAAATTAACTATTCAATTTTGGTCCCATAACTTATTTACTTGTCCAATTTTGGTCCCAATTTCACTGGAAAAGCCAAAACGACGTCGTTTTATGTCACATGTGGCTCACACGCCGGCCAAAATTGGGGATTTATGTTGCCCATGCTGACGTGGTGCTGACTGTATTTTTTCTTTTCTTTTAATTAATTATTTTTATTAAATATTTGTTTCCACCTCATTAAATAATTAATAAAATTAATTTTAAATAAGATATCAATTTAATACCCATTCAAACTTACGGATTTACTAAGCCAATTCAAATCAATATTTTCAAAAAAAAAAAAAAAGGGAAGATTGATATTGGATTTATCAAGAAGGGTATCAAAGAGTCTGCCTTTGAAATGACGATGTGAATTCTTTTTTCGGGTAATTCAATTTCTCTTATTTTATGTATTATTTATTTAGAAAATGTGAGTTTGAATTGGTTTAGAAAAACTGTAAGTTTGAATTGGTATTGAGTGGTATCTTATTTCAAATTAATTTTATTAATTATTTAATGAGGTGGAAATAAATATTATAAAAAATAATTAATTAAAAAGAAAAAAAATACAGTCAGCGTCACGTCAGCATGGACAACAGAAATTCCCAATTTTGGCCGGAACGTGAGTCACGCGTGACATAAAATGACGTTGTTTTGGCTTTTCCGGTGAAATTGGGACCAAAATTTGACAAATAAATAAGTTATGGGACCAAAATTGAATAGTTAAATTTTTTGGGATGTAAATTGGACACAAGATAAGTTATGGGACCAAAAAAACTTTTTTCTCTCTCTTGTACTAGTTAGGGGTTGTTTGTTTCACCACTTTAATTTGAAATTGGAAAGTAATACAGATTTAAGACTCAATTAATATTTTATGGTATTTTAATTTTTCTCAATAAATTATTCGGATCGAAATCCTAATTTTTAATCTTTGAATATTTAATTTCTCGTAGTCCCTTATCCGTTTGAAATATTCGATTTCTTTCTTCGAATTCGGGAATTTAAAATAGAGTATATATTTAAATTACACAGTAGCACACAAAAATAATAAACTTAAAATATATAAATATAATAATATAAAATAATATTTCTAGCAAAAA
Organism: Ballota nigra; assembly: GCA_947034835.1. Taxonomy (NCBI): domain Eukaryota; kingdom Viridiplantae; phylum Streptophyta; class Magnoliopsida; order Lamiales; family Lamiaceae; genus Ballota; species Ballota nigra. Next base: position 73,773,833 of record OX344729.1, on the reverse strand, counting down.
TAAAAGGTATAAAACGGGACGGGGTATTACATCCTCACCCCCTTAACAGGAATTTCGTCCCCGAAATTCAGCTTTTAGGTATTGCTCGACTAAATCTCGTATGTTCATCTTCAAGTGGTTTCTTCCTCTACATGTCAAAGTTATTGAACTAACACAATGGGTGGTGAAACTTGAAATTGTATTTAGGGTATGTAGAGTATGGTAGAATTTTCTAACTATTTCAACTTTTGGAATTAGGTCCCATAATTTTTTTCTCATGAGGTTTAATGGTCCTAAATTACCTAGTACGTGGTGTTCGTCTTGTTTCCATTCTATTGGTGGTTCTGAAGATAAAAGAATAATATTGCTACGTCATATAGGTATGAAAAATTATAAAAGCAAATCGAATTACGTAATCAACACAACGCTAGTACTGAGATACAAGTGAGTATGTAGTTCACCGCAACACACTGCAGCCGCAAAATGATACAGTGATCACATACACACCGTATAATAGAAACCAGTGACATGTCAGTTATCGATAATCGGATAAATAAAACAGTTAATAAAGAGCAAGTAACACACATTGCCAAGTAGCAATTTCATAACATATTTATCATATAAAAGTCTCGAGTTCTATGGAGGTCAGTCTAATTACGTCATATTCAAAAATGAAAATAAGTCTTCTAGGTACCGAACTACTATTATCTTAGGTGGATTTTAACATAGAAAGGAAATTTCTAATCAAAATTTTAGTTATGAAGAAATATAATTTAAACAATTAAAGCACATAATTTAAACAATTAACGAATATAATTTAAACAATTAAAACACATAGTTCAAATAGTCATATAACAACATTTATGGAATTTATAAACTTAAACAAATATATTCATTTATGCAATTCACAAATTATTGTATTTTAATAGTAACATAAACGATATTTCGTAGTTCTTTGTACACCACAAAGGTGTTGTTTTGAGTTCTCGATCTTTTGATTGGGATTTTGTTATGAAAGTCAACTCGTCGTAAGTTCATACACCATAAGATATTTTTATAATAAAATAAGAACATACCTTCGAGGAGTTTTTGGCGGTAATAGGAGACACATTTCCCCTTAAATGATTTAATTAGCTAGTGATCTATACTTACATGATAAGAAGATTTTAAAAAGATGAATAATAATTTTAGTTTGATGAAAACAATGATTCAGGTTCAGGTCCGAAAGTTTTGAACCTAGACTCTGATACCACCTGTAACGCCCCGACCGAAACATATTAAATATCTCAGATTCGAGGTGCCACTTGTAACTAAAATCCGAACTATAAAATTTTTTATATAAGAAAGGATAATAAAATGAGAGATGAGTTTTATGAAGCGGAAGAAATGAGAAGAATAATTTTAATAAGTATCTCACACATGTATATCTATGAATATAAAGCTTAGTATTAACAGTAACATTTTATTCAAGCGGGGAACTCCGTGTCGTCTCTATTACTGTTCTTGCTCCACAAAATTATAATCTGCAAGGGTTATAAAAAGGGGGGAGGGGGGCGTGAGATTTGAATCCTCACGTATGGGTGATTTGCAATGTCATGAGATTGGTAAATCCGAAATATATTAAATTATACTCATTAATAAAGCATATCAATTTCGTTAATTAACAAGTTCACATAATAATCAGTTGAGCACAACAAGTTTCACATCATATAATTGAAATATCACAAGTTGATTCACAATAAGGGGCGAAGCCCAAAATCATTATCAAGTAACGGCCTAATCTGCCAAAATCATTTTCAACATATTGTGAATCTCCCCCAAACCATTTCTCACAAACCATTCATTCATGTGACCATGATGTTGACGATCAGTTTTTATCTTGAAGATTAATGGCTGTTTTAGATGGTTAATTGATCATCAAACAATTACGTGTGATTGATCACTAAAGTAATTAGTGAATACAAAATTTCGGGTTTAGGTGGATTAGAATCGTATGAGAGCTTACGTGTTTAAGTTCGATTGTAAGTTAATCGAGCTACTTTGGATTCGTAATCGAAGTTTGGACGTGTATAATAATTTGTGCTTGTTTATTAGCTGAAAAAATCTAAGTATTTATAGACTTTTGCCCAGCAGGAGGTGGCACGCCCTTTGGCCGACCAAGCCTGCATGCTCGACACCTGTCCTTTGACTAGTTTGACCTTATCTTAACTAAATTCTATCCTTATCTACTGGACTTGCTCGCAGTCAGGAGCTGTTCGTCACTTTGGACCTGTCCTTGAGGAGTCTTTAGCCTGATTCTGATGGTCTTTCATTTTAATTGTTATTTCGGCGCCGTGGTTGGATCTGATCGGCAGGATGCCGTTTGAGCTTGTCATGTGGCTTTTAATCTGATTTTTTTCGCCTATGTGCCTTGATCGCATGTAGGTTTTGCTAGTCGGATATCTTGGGTAAATCACGTGTTAACTCCACTTTAATTCTTGAATGATTTGCGCTAATCCTGGTCACCCAAATGTTGTTCCTGCTCGCCTATCAACAATTGCCCCCTTGCCGATCAATAAATTGTGAAGATGGTGAATGAGCACTTTTTGGGTTGGCAACTTTTAAGTGTCACTAGTGCGAGCAAGAATGTCACGGGGGCGAGCAGCTTTTCACGGGCGGACAACATTGGTCGAGCAGACTCGGGTCGGGGACGGTTGGGATCCCAAGGTCTGGGCACGGCTCGAGGTGTGATGTGGATGGAATGATTGCTGCCGCCCACGCGCACACGATCCCGAGGTGACGCGCCTTCCCGTTTTGTCGGACAGGTGCTGCACACGCCCAAAATTTGCAATTTAGTCCTTCAACTCTCAACTTTGTTCGCCCGGTACCCCATTTTTCCAGAAGTATATAAGGAAAAAATTTTCCCTTTTTTTTCATTTTTACACTGTTTCTTAAGCGCGAATTCCTCTTTCTTCCTTCTTTCAAATTTTCGGCGACCGTTTTCAGTTTTCGGCGATCTTCAAACAACGTCAAGGTAATTTCTTCTCTGTTTTTTCCTTCTCTTTCTTCTTCTCTTGCGTCGTGTGCGTTCTAGACTCACCGAGAACCCTTACTCCGCCGTGGAAAATTCTGAGCCGCCGTGTTCTTCCCTCGCCGGAATCTGCATAATCCTGACTTCTTTCCCTTAACTCATTGGATGGCGTCGCACTCTGAGACCGGTTCTTTTCCTCCCCGGAATCCTGAAAAACGGCCCGTCGAAGTGAATCCTCCCATAGTCGATTTGGAATCCGATCCCGAGGCGGCTTCGGTTGTACGCTCGGTCAATTCTGGAGCTCATCCCTCCGGGGAAAGAGAGGAGCGAGCAAATCCTGCTCGCCAGCTCTTAGAAGAAACGAGCTCGGACCTCAACGAAGACGAGGACGAAGAGGTCGAGGTACTTCAGCTGGTGAACCTTGACGAACTAACCTGGGCCTATCTCAAAGACATCAACTTCCCTGCGCCCAGACTGATCGAGCATCAGGTTCCAGTTGCGGTTGCTCGTCGTGTGAACTGGAATGAGTACGAAAAGGAGTACTCCAACCGCTTCGTCATTCCTGCCCGCGGAGTACGGAAGTTGAAGGCAACCGAGTTCGCAGCGAGCTGTATTGTGTCCGCCATCACCGAGGAGAATTTAAACGAGATTCGAAGGGATTATAAGATTCCTTTTGACATCCCGATGTATGCTCCTTTGGCGGACAACAGAGCTGATCGTCCACCACGCGGACTGACGGCGATCAACCTTGCCACCCTAAATACCGGAGTTTCCTTGCCATTGCATCCTTTGGTCGGCCAATTTCTACATGACGTGAACCTAGCTATCACCCAACTTACTCCCGTTGGGTGGATAAATCTGATGGCTCTGATGGTAATGTTTGCCCTGGAGGGTTATCCCAACCGGCTGTCCGCCGAAGAGGTTGGCTACCTGATGACGATGACCGGTTGCACTAGGGAAGAGGCGGGCTGGTACTATCTGAAGGCGCGATCAGGCCAAAAGCTATTCGAGGACATCCCTGGGAAGGTGCGAGATTGGAAGCATGACTGGTTCTGGATCGGAGGCGACTGGCGTGCTTCTGTTCGCTCTTCAGGGGGTTCTGAACGAATCGAGACCCCGGCGGAGTTTAGGGAATTAAAGCGTGAGTCTTACCTCTTCTATATCTTTGAAGTGGTTGGACTAATTTTAATTCTCTTTTTCCTTTGTTTCAGGTCCCAAGAACTTGGGGTGGCGAACTGTGAAGAATAGCATAAGCGATCAATTCCTGTTCGTTGCGTGTTTGATCGCCCTTCGTCACCGAGAGGATCGAAGTATTAGCCATCTCTTCTCCGAGGATACACTGCGAGTTGCTCATCTCACGACCTACCCCCACCATCTCGAGGCTCTAGCTCGCATCCCTGAAGGTAAGTATCTTCATGTTGGGCGAACAGATCTGATCGGCCAATGCATTTAGTATTAATTTGTTTTTCATGTCCTTTACAGATCAGCTCGCTTCAGTTGCACTTCACCCTTCCTTCCTAGAGCTCGATAACCGTGTTTGGGAGATGCCGACCAAAAAAGGATGCAAGAAGTCGGATCCCCTCTCGAAGATCATCGCCCTCGCGGCCAAGGGTGGAAAAAGCGACCCTAGGCAAGCCGGAGGGTCGAGCTCGGCACAGCCTCCTGCCCCAGTGGCGAGTCCGCCCAAAACACTGGTCCCGAGGACGAAGAGGCTTCTTCGCGGAGATGGCACTCCCGTCTCTGAGGCTGAAAAGGTAGCCAAACGAGCAAAGGGTGCTCAAGAAAAAGTAACTGTGGCTGTCCGACCATCCGAAGGCGACAGCGAGCAAACTCCTTCCGTGGAGCGCCCCGGCGAGCAGGCTCTGGTCGTCACTACCCGCGAAGGTTCTGGCCCTTCATCCGACCCCACCTACCTCGGCTGGGATAAGGGTCGTCTTGACAGGTACAACCCTGCTCGCCCAGGACACTTGGCATATTTTCTCATCTTATTTTTTTTACTAACTGAAATATTTCTTTTCAGCTACTCACCCGGGCAGTACCCAGGGTGATCTAACTTGGTGCATCGTTTTGCCTGCTCGAAGGTGCCGACCATCCTTCGTGAGATCCCGGACTCTTTTGTCCGCCGCGCCTCCGAGGTCGTTGCTCGTAGCTGGACCAATGAGCTAAACGAGATTGTCAAGACACAGGCGCCTCGCGACAATGGCCGTCTCTGTCTTGTTGAGGCAGGCAACACCCTGGCAGCCGTGCAGCGCTTGGTCGACCAGGTTGAAGACCTTGAGAAGGACTCACGTCAGCATGCGGCCACCGTCAGCCGTATTGCTAAGGAGCGCGATGACGCTAAGGCTGAGGCGAAGAAGATTATTGCCGACCTTGAGAATAAAGCCAAAGCTCATCAAGTCAGCGAGCAACGTGCCCTGGACCTGCATGTCAAAGTCTCCGAAGAGCTGAAGGTCAAGATGGCCGAGGTCGAGCAAATGCGAGCAGAACTTGCCCGCGCTCAGCAGCAAAAGGAGGTCGCTGAGAAATTCGCGACTGAGGCGACAGCCAAAATTGCGGACCTTGAAATCCAGCTCTCCAACTCCATTACCCAAGAGGAACTTATTCCTAAGATCTGGTTATGCGGAGAGCATCCGTATTGCTCATGAATTCAAGGCTGCCGCAGTCGTTGAGGAGATCGGCAAGGAGCTGTGCAACTTCGTCGAAACGAACCCTCCAGCCCCGGGCACAACTCTCCAAATTGTCGACCTGCCTGACTATGGAGTCAAGCTTGACTTCCTTGGCCCTGAAATATTTATCACAAGTCCTCCCGAGGACAAGGAAGAAGAAGAGGGTGATGTTGCGGAGGGCAAGCGAATCCTTCCTGCCGATCAAAGTGAGAGAGCCCTAAAAGAGCGTGCTGACGCTGAGGGGCTGATTGCCGAGCTAACCCAAGTAGTCCCAGTTGATCCTATCCTTGAAGGTTCTCCTCTCGAAGACCCCAAAGATGACAACATCTCTCCTCCTGCCGGGCATGGATCTTAGCGGACAGGATTAGCTAGAGACTTGTACTCTTCATCTCTTTTTGTTGTTGTAGTTGTTCGCCTTTTTTGTAATTTTTTGGGCGATTAAGCCTTACCCTTAATGAATATATTTTGCTCAATTGCTCGTCTTTTATCTTACATTAATCGTTCTTTGCTTCTTCATCTGTGCTTTAACAATCTTAATGTAATTGGGCCTTGTTCCTTAAGAACTTTTTTGGCCTTAGGATTTAATGGGCTTTTGGCCTTAGGCTATGTTCATTTAAAAATGAACAACCTTTAATGGGCTTGGTTGTATAATCAACTTGTGCCTTGAGCTTACATTTTTGCTTGAACGAACAACTTAACATTGAAAAGATCTTAAAAAAAAATTACAAGTGCTAAAAGCGACCAAAAACGTAATCCTGTACTAGCTAGGTTGGATCTGCTCGACAAAGACAATGTTAAGCCTCCAACCAATAAAAAACATTATTTACAATAGGAGTCAAAGTTGCTCGACTACTATACAATTTGTCAAGGCATCCTTTAGACTTCTTAAGAGAAAATAAAACCATACAAGATATTGACCTTCTAGCCCACGACCAGACTTGACCCAATTCAACTCTGTTCGACCACTTATACTTGGTGAAAATTTCAAAATATTAGACAAGTTTTTTGGATCCATCTTGTATCTTTGTTACTCCAGTTCGCCCAGTGGACTTAGTAGCTCGCCCATCTCAACTTTACTTTCTCATGAGGCAAAACTGGTCGCCTACTGAAAGTATTTTCTTAGATTGGCTGCATTCCAGGAATATTGGGCCGAGTTGCCATCTAAGTCTTCTATATCATATGCTCCATTGGGTAACCTGTCTGTTACCCTGTATGGGCCCTCCCAAGTCGGGCCAAATATGCCTGGAGGTGGGGCAAGCTTCTTTCTTAGAACGAGGTCGCCAACTGCGAATTTTCTTATCCTGACTTGAGAATTATAGTAACGCTCTGCTCTTTGCTTGTACGTGGCATTCTTTAGCTCAACATGTAATCTTCTTTCTTCGAGAAAATCTGCTTCCATGGCTAAAGCTGAATGATTTGCTTGTTCATCAAAGCTGGTCGTCCTGACTGTGTTAGTTTTTAATTCAATTGGTATCACCGCCTCTGTCCCGAAAGCCATTGCAAAAGGTGTTTCTCCGGTGCTTGACCTGGGAGAAACCCTATATGCCCACAAGACCTCCGGGAGTTTTTCTGACCAGCTACTTTTACTTTCTGCCAGACGTATTTTCAATGTATGCTTGATGATTTTATTTACAGCTTCAACCTGCCCATTTGACTGGGGATGATAGGGAGTTGAGTAGTGTTTCCTGATCCCCCACTTTGTACAGAAATCTCTCAATTCCTTTCCGTCAAACTGCGGGCCATTATCTGTCACGATTGTCCGCGGAATTCCAAAGCGATAGATGATGTTCTGCCAGATGAAGTTAATCATGCTCTGTTGTGTAATTTTTACCATGGCCTTCGCTTCTGCCCACTTAGTATAATAGTCGACTGCTATGACAGCAAATCGACCATTTCCTACTCCTGCCGGGAAAGGACCAATAATGTCAATTCCCCATCTTGCAAATGGCCATGGACTATAAACCGATACAAGCTCCTGGGCCGGGGCATGAATATTTGGAGCAAAAACCTGACACTGGTGGCAAGCCTTGGCTAACTGGATTGCATCTTTTCGTAAGGTTGGCCAGTAATAACCTTGCCTTATAGTTTCGTAGGCCAAAGCCTGCCCCCCAGTGTGATTTCCACAAACTCCAGAATGTATATCCTCCAGGACTGTCCTTCCTTGCCCCCTAGACAAACACTTGAGTAGCGGGAGTGAGAAGCCTCTTTTGTAAAGCTGTTTGTCGACCAGAGTATATCTGGTCGCTTGTTTCTTAATTCTTTCAGCTTCAAATGAGTTGTTTGGCAACTCCCCGTCTTTCAAGTATTTGACTATAGGAGATCCCCAATCATCATCGTTGTTGTATTCGACTATTTGATTTACTTCATAGTCCATTGTTGATGGTTGGACTTTCCTGGTAATGACAATATCCGTCAGATCTGCTGGCCCATCGCTTGTTGCTAATCTTGCTAGGGCGTCAGCTTGTGTGTTGCTCGTTCGTGGTATCTGCTGGATAAACACTTGGTCTAACAGAGATATCAAGTGAGCAACTATACGTTGATACTCGATCATTTGCTCGTCTCTGGCCTCATATTCGCCTCGTACTTGGTTTATAATGAGCTGGGAGTCCCTGAAAATCTGGAGTTGTCTAACTCCAACTGCTAGTGATAAGTGAAGACCTGCAATGAGGGCCTCGTACTCTGCTTCATTGTTGGTTGCCATGAATTCAAATCTGATTGCTGAAGTGAATACTTGCCGGTCGGGATTGATGAGCACTATTCCTGCCCCCGAGGCCAGATTCGTTGACGAGCCGTCCACGTAAAGATGCCATGGGTGATCCAGCCCTCTCGTTGGATTTTGAGGGAAGGTTAGTTCAACTATAAAGTCAGCTAACGCTTGTCCCTTAATCGCGGTTCGAGGTGCATAAGTCACGCCAAACTAGCTTATCTCTATGGACCATTTCAAAAGACGGCCAGCGGTGTCGGGTCGGTATAATATCTGTCTGAGTGGGAAAGTCGTCAATACTTCGACTTGATGATCAAAAAGTATGGTCTTAATTTCCTGACACTCATGACAAGAGCATATGCCAACTTTTCAGTCGGTGAGTACTTCACCTCAGCATCATGCAGGGCCTGGCTGACATAGTAGATTGGCAGGTGAAACTTGCCATCCGCCCGAACTAACACCGAACTTATGGCCGTGTCAGACGCTGCCAAGTATAAATATAGCTTCTCACCGGAGATTGGTTTTGACAGAATTTTTACATCTCCCAGATATTCTTTCAATTGATCAAAGGCTTTCTGGCAGTTTTCTGTCCAGGCAAAGTTGCCTTTCTTGATGGCTTCAAAGAATGGACGACATTTGTCCCCTGATCGTGATATGAACCTGTTTAAAGCGGCTAGGCATCCGGTTAACCTTTTCACCTCTTTAACAGAACGTGGTGGCTCCATATCAATGATCGCCTTTACTTTTGCTGGATTAGCTTCGATTCCGCGTTTGCTAACCAGATGGCCCAAGAATTTCCCAGAATGTACTCCAAAACTAGTTTTCTTTGGATTTAGCTTCATATTGTATTTTCGGAGTATGTCGAATCTTTGGGAAAGATGATGGAGGTGGTCTTCCTTCTGTGTACTCTTGACGACTATGTCGTCGATGTACACTTCCACTGTTTCTCCTATGTGTTCGTCGAACATCTTGTTAACCAGCCTCTGGTAGGTTGCTTCAGCATTGATTAGACCAAACGGCATCCTTTTCCAGCATAACATATTTTTATTTGTATAAAAAGCCGTATTTTCTTGGTCGTCTGGATGCATTGGAATCTGGTGGTATCCTGCGAAAGCATCCATGAATGTGAACATTTCATGACCGGCAGTACTGTCCACCAGTTGATCGATGTGCGGGAGCGGAAAGTTATCCTTCGGGCATGCTGCATTAAGATCTGTAAAATCTATGCATAGCCTCCAGGTTCCATTCGGCTTCCGTACCAGGACAGGATTTGCAACCCATTGTGGACATAACGCTTGTTTAATTAAACCGTTGTCCAGTAACTTTTTGACTTCTTCGTTTAAGGCTTGATACTTGTCTGGTCCGTACTTTCGTCGTTTTTTATGGACAGGTTTTCGAACTGGGTTGATATTCAACCTGTGACAGGCATCCTTCGGATTGATTCCCACCATATCAGCATGGGACCATGCGAAGACATCTAAGTTAGCCTTCAGAAAGTCCGTCATGCGGGTTCTGTAAGGCTCGGGAAGTTCAGATCCGATGTAAAGTTCTAGACCGTCACGTTCGGGATCAATCCTGATAGCCTCCAATTCTTCAACGGGAGTTGCCCGTCATTTTTGCCCTTTCCATCGAGGGTCAACTATTGGTCCTTCCGGACTTAGCTCATCCTCGATGTCCATGGGTTCAATACCCAACCGGGGGTTAAGATCGTCCGCAGGCTCTGGGCGAGACCCGACCACCAAAGTTGGACTCCCCTGGTTATCATCTGGGCACAGACAGTCGGCTACGGGGGGTAAAGTTGCTTTTAGCAGGTTTTGCTCGTCGCCTTGCTGTGCCCGGTCGCCCGTGGGCGAAGGTTGGTCATCAATGTCCATCTTATCGTTTTGAGCTCCAAGAATGTCCTCCAAGATTGAGGGTTCATTTTCGTGTTGACTAGTTGACGCTTCCATCATTGATACTTGTCCCTGTCTTGACTGAATTTGCAGAAGACATTCTCGAGCTTTTCTCTGGTCTCCTTTCACCGTGCCAACTCCACTTGCTGTTGGGAATTTTATGCAATAATGGTAAGTTGAACATGCGGCCTTGAATTCGTTTAAGAAAGGTCGACCCAGGAATCCGTTGTATGATGACTCTTGATCGACGACCAAGAAATCCACCATTCTTGCGATATTCTTCTCAGGCTCTTTGACCGTCACAAGTTGCATAGCGAAAGTTACTATTCCCAACGGGATTGTCACAGCATTTCCGAATCCCAGAATACGGTGGTTTGTGTCTCTGATGTAGCCTGCATAATCTCCCATTTGATCAAGCATCTTTTTAAAAAGGACATTAGTGTAGGCTCCAGTATCCACCAGCAATCTATGCGCCCTCGTTTCCATAATCTTGGCACATATCACAAGCGAATCGTTGTGTGGGGTCAGTACTCCTTCCAAATCTCTGTCGGTGAAAGTTAATTCCGGTGTTTGCATGGTAGGTGGAATGACCCCCATTTCATGTACATGTCCGATTGCTCGAAATTCTGCCTTTCTTTTCCGATTAGAAATTGGTGCTCGTCCATCAGAATAATCACCTAAGGGCCATGCAGGCTCCATCATCTGGATATCTTGAACCGGTCCTCCGGCTGGCGCCTGAGCCGGTCGCCCAGCCCGATTCCGATGAGGTGCCTGTTCCTGGTCTTCTTCATCAGAATCTTCGTCTCTGTTTCTTTTGCCGGGCTGTCTTTTAACGAAATCGGATAGCTTTCCCTCTTCATAAAAATGCCATAACTGCTTCAGTAAGTCACGACATTCGCTTGTAAAATGTCCCACGCTCTGGTGGTAGGCACAATATTTATTCTGGTTCAACTTGCTCGTATCCTGACGTATCTTTCGGGGAGGTGTTAGCAATTCTTTGTCTCGGACACTATTGTAAACTGTATCGATTGATACAGTAAGAATATGGTTCAGTTTGTCCTTCAGCTCCGTCCCTTCAGTAAATGCTTTCATGTTCTTGGGGGCTCGATAACCAGTTCCAGGCTTCTTCGCACCATCTTTCTGCTCTCCTTTGTCTCCCATGTCTTTTTGCAGGGCTTCATGCATGGAGACAAAAACGCCTGCCCGATCCCGAAACTCGACATATGTCTTCGGGCACCTTAGGTGCACATCTTTGCAGAGTTTAGTACCCTTCCTGAGCCCAGCCAAGACGGCCACAATCTTTGTGTCTTCACTGACAGATTCCCCTTCTAATAAGACCTTGTCGAATCTTTCCAAATATGATCGGTCCGACTCGTCGTCAGTTTGTTTCAAGTCGGATAACCGATGTCTTTGGGATAGATAAGACCCGGCCGTAGAGAAATGGGATAAGAACTCTTAGCCCAGTTGGGCAAACGAATGAATTGAAGCTGGTGGCAAGGCCGAAAACCACTTATGGACACGATCCCCGAGAGTTAAAGGAAAGTTTCGACATTGCGTTGCGTCACTTGCCCCCATTGATACCATATAGTTGGTATACTTCATCAGATGTACCCGGGGATCCGCTGTGCCCTCATATTGGATACTTGCTGGAAACTGGATCTTTTGTTGAATTGGAGCCTTCAGAATTACCACAGATAAGGGTGAGACCGGAAGAATTGTGTTCCCGTATCCTCTTTGTTGGTCTAGCTGGCCCTGCATGCTTTCGATGGCCTTCCTCATGGAGGCGAGCTCCTCTAAGGATCCCCCCTGACTCTGAGGCTGTTCGGCGAGCAGAGGCGCGCAGCCGTCTTTTCGCTCCAGTCCCTCATTGGGAACGGGAACCCCCAGAATTGGTCTTCTGGGATTGGGCTCTGCATTTGGGCCAAGGCGACCAAAAGCTGACCTAGTTAGCCGGTCAAGGACTGATTGGCGAGCAGGTACTGCGGCTGGGCGAGCTGCTCTAGCAGGGGGATGGACCTCCAGGATTCCTCGGCCACATCGACCCAATCTTTCGAGAGAACTTTGGCGTGTGCCCTGACTTGCCGCCATGGCCGGGTTTTGAGTCGAACCTCCTTGACTGGTAGCCTCAACATTCAATTTTTCTTTGCCTTTGGCCTTACGAGCTTGGGCGCTATCAGCCTCATTCAAATGATCCCCCCTAGCCTTATCATGTTCGCGAGTCTTCGTGGGGCTACCCCTTGCTCGCACATATGATGGGCCAGGTTCGGCTTGTTGTCTTTGTAAAGCCTGGAGCATAGCGATTGTGCGAGCCAATTCGTCGGGGTTACGGGCAATGACATCCAACTCTGGTGGTATTAACTGGCGAGCAGCATTAGTTTGATTTTCTTGATTGTTTCTGCTCGCCCCTGCTCGCCTATCGGCCTGGGACATTCGGGAGTGTGAATCCCGAGTTACATGCTGAGAACGTTGTGTCTCCCGTGATTGAGGCATTTTCACAGAAGATATCAAGTGTTGTTCTTAGTGTTTTTTAGTTTTCTTTTTCAAAAACTCAAACTTGTTCTTCGATCCTGGGGTAATCTTCTCGTATTCAATGATGCGGAGGTTCGAAACCCTTCTTCTAGCGCCAATTTGTTGACGATCAGTTTTTATCTTGAAGATTAATGGCTGTTTTAGATGGTTAATTGATCATCAAACAATTACGTGTAATTGATCACTAACGTAATTAGTGAATACGAAATTTCGGGTTTATGTGGATTAGAATCGTATGAGAGCTTACGTGTTTAAGTTCGATTGTAAGTTAATCGAGCTGCTTTGGATTCGTAATCGAAGTTTGGACGTGTATAATAATTTGTGCTTGTTTATTAGCTGAAAAAATCTAAGTATTTATAGACTTTTGCCCAGCAGGAGGTGGCACACCCTTTGGCCGACCAAGCCTGCATGCTCGACACCTGTCCTTTGACTAGTTTGACCTTATCTTAACTAAATTCTATCCTTATCTACTGGACTTGCTCGCAGTCAGGAGCTGTTCGTCACTTTGGACCTGTCCTTGAGGAGTCTTTAGTCTGATTCTGATGGTCTTTCATTTTAATTGTTATTTCGGCGCCGTGGTTGGATCTGATCGGCAGGATGCCGTTTGAGCTTGTCATGTGGCTTTTAATCTGATTTTGTTCGCCTATGTGCCTTGATCGCATGTAGGTTTTGCTCGTCGGATATCTTGGGTAAATCACGTGTTAACTCCACTTTAATTCTTGAATGATTTGCGCTAATCCTGGTCGCCCAAATGTTGTTCCTGCTCGCCTATCAACACATGAATCTGAGTTATTATCACTTATGGTCACCACAAATAATATCAGCGACTATGAATCTGACATATTGTCACTCATGGTCATACGTGTCAATCCACAATCAAAACTACTACGCATTAGATCAATGATTACTCGCTTTCCTCTTTCTCATAAAAACTGCCATTTCAAATTGTGGGGAGAATTCACTCGATTTGCAATTGAATTGATTCATGCTCACAAAATGCCATTAATCATGCAATGGTGATTAATTGGAGTAAAACAATAGATATTTGTATCATACATAAATATATCACGATATTCAAATAGTTATATAGTAGGTGTACATTTATGTTGGATATTTGATTTTAGAATGATTTAGTCGAGTTCAGAGTATACCAGCACAACGTTATTATAAGCAGATCAATCAACAAATCATCACCCATCTCTTAACTTTATAGCTAAGTTACAACTGTCTTTGAATTCTTTTTGGAAGATAATTTGCGTTGTAGAGACGTCCCGAGAGTGATACGTTAACAGACCCCTCGTGCGTATCCCGTCTAGCACAGAGTCCTAGTACGAGACCATTTGGTTAAAAGTCGACCTTCGAATTATTAGGAAAACTTGAGAGTTTGTGTTACGAGAGTCGAGGAGGTCGTTATCTTATAGACCTATTGAAATAGACCTACTTAAAAATACACACTACTTTGGTAAATACACCACTCCTAAAAGGTTGGTGTATTGGAGGAGTGTAGTTACTAATTTTGTTGTTGTATGAGTATTTCGACTCTTATAAAATATTGAGAAATATACAAGATACTACATTTTGAGGGCCTTAAATGCACTTTAAAACATGACTTTTCCCATGGCACAAATTCATACATTTGACTAGCATTATGTATTTTAAAAGAGCGGCCCCACATAATTCACTCTCCCACGTTTTCTCTCTCTCAGATACTCTCAATATTAATTAATGAGATCTCCTCTCTCTTCATTTCAAAATTCACACGTTCTATCTCCTCTCTCTCTCCACAGACGGTTGCTCTCCCTATAACACCATAGCCACCGCCGAACCACTAACCACCGCCAGACGATCGACGGAAGTCCCGATGCCATGGTCAACAGAAGCCCCAATTTATTTCGATCCGAGAAGCTCCCAAGAAATTCCGCGAGAAGCCCCAAAAAAATCCGGTGAAATCCTCCGACGATGGTGAAGAGTGTTCCGCCATAAATTCGGCTAGAAGGCAATGGTGGTGAGAAGAAGGGCCGCTGTAGATCGGTGCAAAAATTTCTCTCCCAGCGCCACCGCCGCCACCAATCTACTCCCCCCCTCCCCTATCTCTCTCTCTAAAATCTGGCAACCATGGGTGAGGGTTTTTGTGCGGCAGCGGGATTTCAGCGGAGGGTTGCAACGATGCTGAATAGACAGTCCTCATATCGATTTCAACCTGCTTCAAATCCATTTCGGTTAGCATGATTCTTATGGTGTTAGATTCCTGTGTGAATTTTAGTTTGTGTTAATTGAATCGGTCAAGATCTAATTTGTTTATCAGAGTGCTTCTCTGATTGTATCTGTGAATTTGTGTGTTTTTTATTAATCCATATTCAAAAGATAATTGATGATGAGGAAGAAAGTGCTTTGAATTTTTCATATGATGCCTATATGAAATTAATCCATATTCAAATTTCTAAAAATTCTATCAATTAACTGTCGAATATGGAACTTAAAAAGGAATATGGAATTAAGATGGTTTTGATGTATTGATGCATGTTGAAAGTCTTGTGTCAGGAATTTTTGGAATTTTTGTTCAGCAAATATGAATTCATATCATTTCAGGCATACAAATATGAATGGAGTTGAAACTTTATGGAATTTCAAGCATAAGTGATTTCAGGCAGACAAATACGAATGGAGTTGAAGAGTCATGGAAATTCAAGTAGAAAAAAGGCTTATGGAAATTCAAGGACAAAAAAACACATCTATTCATAAATCTGGCGGTCCTGTTCATAAACTTTGGATGTCTGTTCATAAGCTTCAGACGTATGTTCATAATTTTTTGGCGTCTATGCACATTTTTTAGTGTTTGTTCATAATTTTTTAGCGATAGTTCATTTTTTTTTTGGCATTTGTTCATAAATTTTGGGAGGCTGGTTTTAGCATATGTAATTTTTGGAATTTTAGCATATGTAATTTTTTGAATTTTAGCATATGTAATTTTCAAATTAGTAATGAAGGAAATGCTTTTGAATTTCTTTGAGTTTAAAAAATATTAATGTACAAACTTGCAAATTAGCAGGGTTGAATTTCAAATTGTGAAAAATATTTGTATTTAGGTGGAAAGTAATTCAGTTTATGTATAAAATAAAAAATGGCAGAAATAATAAAAAAATTGATGGGACTTTTAAATTGAAAAGTGTGCAAATAGTATCAGTTAATCAATTCTGAACACGGGCCCACCAATTCTATCAATGTGTGGTTTTGATTTAAAAGATGGGGACCACCAATTGTATGAAAATGTTCCACGGGATTTTTGATGTGCTATTTAGCATTTAAGCCTTTAGAATTGTAGCAAACATTAACTACCCCTAGAACAATCTATTTGATATTCTTATTTTTTCATAACTAAAAAACTTTTATAAATTAAAATTATATCCATATAATATTTTTCTTGAAAAGAATTAAAAGAATAAGTTGTTTAAATAATATAAATATAATAAAAAAATCAATCTAATGTTTTTCTTTCTAAAATTAATATTTATTACTTTAAAAGAATTTTGAATATAATTTATATTTTTATAAATAACACCCCTTTGTTAATCTTATTAAGAAACTTGGATTTGAATAAGTTTGTATTATAAAACTAAAATAATATATTCTTATTTTAGTAATACTTCTAAAGTTGATTCGTGCTACTTTCAAAACCAAAAGAATAATACTATTTTCCAAAAATAACCTTTTTCTATTTGTTACTAATTTGGATGTTAAAAGACTTATCTTTTCATTCCTTTTTCAAAATTCGACTAACATAATAATTTTGATAACCAAAGTACCTCTTTTAAAATCTAGTAGTACTAGTCTTTTTCCTCATAAAATTGGAATAAGGTTTTTAAAGAAAATATAAAGCTTCTCCTTTGTTCCTAATTTTCGAACAGTGGCTCATGGAGAAGACGAATTTCCCTTTGTCACTAACAACTTCAACCAATAATAATAAAACCAATTTCATCACCATATCATCAGCTAATCTAACCAATATGATTCATCAATAATACCAACCAGCTAAACCAATAATACTAATCGAGCATATCAATAATACAAAATCGTATCCATTTGTTTTCGAACGGAAATAAACAATAGGGATTTAAAATCAACAAACGAGAATTTCTATTACTTTTCGAACACAACCAGTGTTCCTCTAACTTCATTTTAGAAGAATTTAACCAAAACAACATCATCCCCGACCCATAAATTACGAAAGAAATGGGGAGAAGAAGGCTAGGAACCTTACTAGTCCTAGTTCGAGGAGGTAAACGGGCGGCCTAACGGCGTAGTTCATAGACTCGTCGAGTTAATTTCGACAGCGTAACGTAGTTCGGGATTCCAAAACTCTGGCAACAGCGATTCGGGGCGGCGTCATCTTGGAGGAGGAAAAAAGAGGAGGCGGCACGGCAGGTGTCGGAAGAAGAACGGCGGCGTCGGCGGCTGGGAATAGAGGCGATGGGCGGCGCTCGGCTTCTGCTTGCGAGAGGCGTCGCGGCGGTTGCTGGGCGAAGGGGACGGCGCTGTTTCACAGTGTCGCACGGTGGAGGTGTGCGATGGCACGGCCGTGGCTGGAGAGCAAGGCGGTGGTTAAGCAGGGGGAATTTCGAAGAGAGAAGAGTAATTTTGCTGGGTTGAATTCGAAGAGATAGAGTGAAATAATTTCGTACGTGTATGTGTGAATTGGGGAGAGAGGAGAGAAAGCTTGGTGTGAAAATGGAAACTGAATTGAGAGAGAGAAATTTGGGGAAAGCACAATTTGGGAATTGAAGAGTGTTGCGTACGCTGTGTTCCTGAAGAGCTACGGTTATTTATAGAAGGTTAACATTTAATAAATTAATTAAGAGGGAGGAAAATAACATGTGGTTGGGATTTAAAGGAATAATATTTCATAAGATCTCTTGTACTAGTTAGGGGTGGTTTGTTTCACCACTTTAATTTGAAATTGGAAAGTAATACAGATTTAAGACTCAATTAATATTTTATGGTATTTTAATTTTTCTCAATAAATTATTCGGATTGAAATCCTAATTTTTAATCTTTGAATATTTAATTTCTCGTAGTCCTTTATCTGTTTGAAATATTTGATTTCTTTCTTCGAATTCGGGAATTTAAAATAGAGTATATATTTAAATTACACAGTACCACACAAAAATAATAAACTTAAAAGATATAAATATAATAATATAAAATAATATTTCTAGCAAAAATAAAAGGTATAACACGGGATGGGGTATATCTTATGATTAATTAACATACTTTAAAAAAAAAATTGACTGTTAAAAAAAAAAAAACTTACCGTTATTGTGTAGAGAATGATGAAATGAGAATTTTAATCGGGACGAATTGGCTCGTGAGCGACTGAAGCTCGCCGATTATTTTCATTTCTTCCTTCTTTCTTCTGCTTAAATAGGGAAAGAAATTTGCGACAGAAAGGGGTCTGTCGCAAAACTTGCCACCTTATGCTACAAAATAGCATCGTGTTTGGTGATTTGCGACGAAAAAGCCATCATAAATCTTAAATTTGAAATTTACAATGGCCTAGTCCATCGCAGATTAGTCGCCGACATATAATTTGCACCATTTCTCGAAGGTTCGCAGTCAAACGGTCAGAATTTATGACGACCAAGCCATTGCAAATCACAAAGTTGAAATTTACGACGGACTTTTCTGTTGCAAAATGGTTGACCATAATAAATTTGCACCGTTTCTGAAATTTCTTGGTCAAATGGGTGTCCGTCACAAATACAAAATTGAATTTTATTATGACTTATCCGTCGTAAATTTTGGCGCGGAGGTCGAAAGTCGTTAGTCCCTTTCGTAAACACTAAGGTCATGTTCTTTTTGGGTTTTAAAAACTTGGATTTAAATGTTGAAATCTAAAACCCATTCTAGTTTGAGTTTTAGAATTAGGTTTTTGAAATCCTAATCCTACAACCCTATAAATAACCTATACAACACTCCTTTACTTTTTACATAATAAAGTTAAAACGTACCCTAGTCAAAACATAAAAAGAACACAAATTTTAAAAACTCCATAGATTACAAAAATCATTGATTTTCAAAAATCAATTTTTAAAAACCACTTAAAACTAGGGATGTTAAACGGGCTGGCCCTAACCCATTAGGGTCAGCCCTACAGGGTTGCGGGCCTAAATGGTCCCGGGCCTTATCGGTTCATTTTAATCGGTCCACTAATATTCGAAACCTAACCCTAACCCTAGCGGTCTGCGGGCTAAACGGGCCACTAACGGGCTCCGAAATAAAAAACTAAAAAAATTAAATTTTAATATAAAATATAGATATGTAATTGTAATACGATGTCATTTAAACTTAAAATTCACACAGCGTAAAAAAAATTCATGAAAATTACATTTAAACATTGTTCAACAATTCACTTTTTCATGAGATAACTTTATAACGTCAATGACGATTTAAGAGCCGGCGGTAACCGACAATGACAATTTGAGAAGTCATGCGACGACCGATGATCCCCAATTGAAAAGATAATTATGAAGTACAGATGTTGAAGCCCTACATTGTTCATGAATTTATAAAAATTATATTCACACGCTGTTCATAAAGTTCAAGAATTAATTAAATGGTTAAATTCAATTTCAAGTAATTTAATAAATTAATAAATTAACTAAATGAAAACATAAATTAACTAAATAAAAACTTAAATATATATATATATATATATATATATATATATATATATATATATATATATCGGACATTGAACTTGGATTGAAAATTTGAAGTTGAAATAAAATAGGTAGGTTGCATACACGGTTGTAATTGTACAAAATATATCAAAAGTAAAAAAAAGAATCGGGCTAAACGGGTTGGCCCGGTAGACCGGCGGGCTAGCCCTTTTAGCCCGCGGGATAAACGGTCCAGGCCAAAAAGGTTCGGTTTTAAACGGGCCACCAAATGCTTGGACCTAACCCTTGTTCGGTCTAGGGCTAAATGGGCCAGCCCGCCAGCCCGCGGCCCGTTTAACATCCCTACTTAAAACCCAAAAAGAACATAGTCTAAGTTTATAAAATAAAATCCCCCTTTAAAAATATTGATAAATCGAACTCACAAGGGAGAATAGAAAACCTCACAGTATTCATTATACTAGTGATTGTAAATCACGTGCTTCGCACGGCCGGAATTCGTTGCATTGTTTAAACTATAATAATTACCATAACTAAATTTTTTCTTAGACTCAATTTAACGTTAGTTCTCATTATATTTTTATATTTTATTTATAATAACCAACACTTTAAAAAAGTTTCATGATAAGTTTATAATTAACTACTTTCATATACAATTTACTCCTGGATAGGATATAAATTTCACCTATTACACTAACATTTCAACGTAGGTGTATTTAAATTTACCAATATAATTATTTATATTTTTTTGGTTTATATTTTACAAATGTCACAATTTTTTCACACTAAGTTTTAGTACAAAATGTATTATACAATTTTTTCTAATTATATATAAGTGTAACATGAAAAGAATATTTGATTATATATAAGTGTAACATGAAAATAATATTTATTTTATAATAAAATAGATATTTATTTAGAATAACGAATTATTTTATAATTATTACTATCAACTCATCTTAGTTAAATGTTGTGTCTGATATAGGTTGTAATATAACCTGAACATGTAAGATATTAAATTATTAATATAATACTCCCTCCGTCCCAGTTTTATTTTCTCGTTTGACTGTGCGCGGAGTTTAATGCGAGAGTTGAATTTTAGTATTTAAATTAATAAAGTAGTATTGGGAATGATGAATGGTGAATAAAGTAGTATTTAAATAAATAAAATAGTATTGAGAATGGTGAATGGTGACTAAAGTAGTATTGAGAATGGTGAATTAAGTATTATTTAAATGAATAAAGTAGTTTCCATTTTAGGGATAGGAAAACAAAATTGGGACGGACTTTTTTGGCAAATGGGAACACAAAACTGGGACGGAGGGAGTATTGGATAACCATTGAAGATATTAATTTTTTTTAATAATCAATAATTAGAATATTAATACAACAAATCAAAAGATTATTATTAATAAAGTGAGTACATTTGGTGATAGTATTGAAATTGAAAGAATTGGTGTAAAAGTTTTTTATAAATGTGGGTGTAGGTATTAATATTATTATATTTGGGATAAAAATTTAATTTTATAGTGGGTATATATTTATAAAAAATATACAATAAGGTGGGTGAAATTAGTTAAAAAACAATGGATGTAGATTGTTGCGCCTCTGCAATAAATTTATTTATAAATAATTTCAAAATTATATTATTAATAATAAAAAAATGAAACAAATTTGTTTTATTTTAAAAACAATTACATAATAATAAAGTCAATGTCATTTTTAAAATTTCAAATATCAACTTTATATTAATAATGGTAAAAAAAAAAATTAAATAAAAAAATTATTTAAGACAAAAAGAAATAAACACTTTATATCATTATAAAAATCACCAAATTCAAATCTGTGTAATCAGAGAGTGAATTATTTTTAAATTTTAATATCCACATAAAATAATAAATTTTCGATACAATAACATAATATTATGTTGTCGTTGAAATTGAACAATACAAATAAAAAAATCAACAAATTGACTTAATATAAAATTAAATTAAATCCCTAATTAATTATTAAATCTACATATATATAAAGAAATTACCGAAGCTAAATTAAAGCAAGAAACTAAATAAATTTTAAAATCAGCCCATATTATGCAACAAATTGAATTTTTTAATAGTCCACATTACCAAAATTTGTAATAATTCCTAATGGCAAGAAATAAAATTCAAAAAATCCTGCAGATTTATAGAAATCATCCTAATTAGAAGCAAACCAGGAACAAATTATATTCCTAATTAGTAGAGAATCATGGAAAGTTCATTGATCTAAGAAAAAAAATTATATAATTGCCAAAACTTGCTCCTAAATTAGATTTACTGATCATATGTTATTAATTGGATTAGCAAGATTATCTTATAATTCTATCCTAAATTAGAGTTTTGTCACATGACTTGGTACTCTTTCTACTTTCTAAAACAACATGGAAAGATAATTCACATTTTATGGAAAGATATATTAAAAGATAATTCACATTTTATCGTCTATAAAATGGTTGTGTTTATATATCATATAAGAAATGATCGATTTTGGTCATTCACTTCAAATATATTGTTTATTTTTTAAGTTAATCTATTCTTTAACATTATAATAATAAATTTAATTAAACAATAATCAATTGAAGGTCACACATTTAAATTAAGATAAAATAATTAACTAATCGATAGGATAAGCATAATTCTAACTGAATTTTAACATTTAATTTAAAACTAATAATATAATATTTATAAACTCACGTAATACGCGGGGATCAAGAGCTAGTATTTATAGATAAATGAACTTTCGAGGATTTATTAAAAGGATTGTAGCCGATTTGGTTGTCATTGATTTATTGACCTTTTTTTTTCCGAAAAAAAAAGAAAGAATAAAAAACACATAAATTTAGAAATAATAAAAGTTTGGTACATTCATAAATGAGTATATCAAATTTGACAAAAAATTGGGTGATATCGTCTCATGGCATGAGACATCACAAATTAACACTCGTCCATGTTAAAGTGTTAATGTTCAATTTATATCACACTCCACTGTCTAATGGAATGAGACAGTACATTCTTAAATGAGTATATCAAATTTGACAAAAATTTGGGTGATATCGTCTCATGGCATGAGACATCACAAATTAACACTCGTCCCTGTTAAAGTGTTAATGTTCAATTTATACCACACTCCACTGTCTAATGGAATGAGACAGTTTCATACAGGACCTACTCATAAAATTTATAGAAAATAAATTTAAAAGGCATGCATAATATAAACACACACAAATAGTCCGAAAGATTATTAACAATTATGTTGAAGATAATACTTTTCCATTTATTTAAGAAATTACTTTTCAAATTAATTCCAATTTGTTGAAAATATGTACACACGAATAAACTTTCAAATTAGTTATATTGTGTATACATTTAATAGTATCTAACTAAAATTTCTATTATATGAAATATACAATTAAGATATGTAAATAAATTAATTGATTCAGTCCTATAATTTAATATATTTATGACATTTATTGTGGTGCTAGATCAACTCTTTAAATTTGCAGATTTCTATATGTAAATAATATAATATTGAATTTTATGTTATTGATGTTAACTACACTCTTATTTTTATTCTATAAAAACAATTTAGTACAAATAGGTAATGATTTTTTAATTTTGTGTAAATTTGATCAAATATTTTGGAGTGAGTGATTATAACAATTTCCCCAATTCAATTATATCTTTTCCCATCAATTTGGATTATGTGACAAATTAGTAGTTTTACATTTTTTTTAGTCCGTCCCACATTATTTTTCACACTCTAAAAAAGAAAAATTTCTCATAACTTTTACCCTTAAAATTTTTACTTATTTACCCAACATGTCATTATTTTTCTTAAACAAATAACGCACAACCAGACAATTAAAATTGATTTGACATTAAGCTCTCACTTAATAACTTAAATAATATAAAAATGACTTCTCTTAATTTTCGTGCCAAGATTAGTGTGAAAATTGATTGGAACCAAGGGAATATGTTTTTTCTATTATTTTATTAATTAATGAGACCAATATAATTAATTCATGTAGTCTCGTATTCACTATTAATAAATTTGATAATATACAAATCTTACTTAAATATTTCAAGAAATTGGTTGACTCAATCATATAATTAAGTATATTTATAATATTTATTGTGAAGTTTTTTCTTTACAGTAATAAATGAGTATATATAGAGTCCAATTGATTCATATATGAATCATTAAAATATATCTGTTTTAAAGGTAATGATTCATATAGAGTCCCAGCATTATTTGCATAGTTGGGACGGCACACATATTAAGAAAAAATTACTTTTTGAGTAAAGTAGTGGCATATGGGTAAATATGTGTATATTATTGTGAGTGTGCACGCAAATTAATGTTTCCTTTTTAGAGTGTGCAAATAATCTTGGGATGGACGAAAAAGGAAAGTGTGCAAATAATGGTGAGACGGAGGGAGTATTAATTATTTTCAGTGAACAATATTAGTTTATTTTTAGTAAACAACTAATATACCACAGTGAAAACAAATAATATCCTTCAGTGAGAACAACTAATGTTCTTTAGTAAAAACAACTAATACCCCTCAAAGGTTCATGTATGAACCATTTTCACTCTATACTTAGTCATAATAAATAGTACACATAAATAATATATACAACTAATATTTTATGTTATTGTCCTATCTAATTTACATGTATTAACGAATTTTAATGAGGTCTGTATAAAAATATCAAATCAAATCAAATCATATTCCACAAAATTAGTTAAGGTATCAATTAACTTAACATATGTCGGTTGCTTTTTAAATTAGTGGCTAATCTAATTTCTATAAATTTAAATCTTGCATTGCAGGAGAAAACGAAGGTTGAAATTGTCATGGACTGACAGGTTCTCGTCTTTGTTATCTACAATCCAAAAAGCTGACCTATACTTTGGAGGAATTATAACAGATGTTTTTTAGTATTGTAAAGGAGTTTGATTTTCATGAGTATAGCAGATAAAAATTATATTTTCTTTACTTTTTGCTATGAGCTGTATTTTCCATTAGTATGAGATTTGAGTTGATCATTAATACAACTCGTTAATGGAAATAAGGATATTAATTAGATTCAATTGGAATAAAATATATAGATTGGATATATATGAAAAAAATTTATATTAAAATACGCTACGTACTCAATTGAAAAAGGAAAATTAAATCTGACAAAAGATGAAATGTTTGCAATAATTCAGCAACATGATTCGATTATAACTTCATAATTAAAAATTAAACTGTGAAGATTATACGCCTAAAATTGTGCAAATAATTTTAATTTAAAAACCAAGCATATTATTAGGAATTTTATTAACGTACAATATTGATATAAGAAGATTTTAAAGAATATCAAGTTTGAGTATCGCCAAGTTTTTATATCAATTTTTTAAATCTTTTATTTCAATGTATATTTGTAAATCTTTGTAATTCCTCATATCTTGCACTATTTATACATCAAATACAATAAATACACTCAATTAACATATTCTACACGATATTAGTTAATATTAAATTAACAAGCGCCTCCTATATTTTTTCTGCATGACGGTTCTATTCATCATGACTTCTTCTTCCACGGATGCCCCCATTTTCCAATACTCAACGGATGCCCCATTTTCCATTCTGACATATATGAAATCATTAAAACTTTAACTCATCAAATTTCCTTCTCTGAAAAATACATCTCACCACAAAACTCTCATGCCAAACCTTCTCGGCCATATGATGAATCTGCCCAACCTTAGCCCGCTGCAACCATTGACAAAGATAAGTACATTTTACATACTAATAGGACTACATCTAGAAAAAATCAGTACATTATGTACTACACATGAATACACTAATCTATATATCTCCGTAGATACATAATCGGATAGAAAAGCAAAAACTAAAGAAACATTCCGTCAAAAAAAAAAAAAAACTAAAGAAACACGCTGAAGATCTACAATGACCTTGAAGTGTATAAATAGGTGCAATATATAACGGTTTCTGAAATTTAGCAAATGATCCAACGACTAATATTGCATCACAAAAAAATGAACGTTCGAAATTAAGCAAAATTAACTGACTTGCTAATTGGATGATTGATTGACATGATTTCCATACATTGCAGAAAAAGAAATGGGACGGTGGAGATTAATTGGCAAATGAAGATCAAGGGCTCAACAAATTTCCCGCCCAAATCTAATTAAGGAATAAGTTCTTGTATTATATATTTATAGATAAGCCTTATTACAAATATGTTTTATGTCGGTTTTTGTCTTTCAAATTTCGTAAATTAAACTTAATAAATCTATCCCGTGAGCTCGAATCCCCAGAATTTGAAATGGTGATATTTTATTTTGAGAATTAAAAAATTAAAATTGAATTAAAATTTTAAAATATTGATAATTTAGTGAGTAGGTCTATTGTGAAATTTGTTCATAAGTATAAATTGATATCAATACATGCATTCACTAATATTTTAATATTTTGTACTGTAAATTTAGATCTAATGGTATTAATATATACTAATAATGGTATTAGTAAATACATGTTATAAATTTTATACTATATAACTTGTTAACAGAAAATTGTGTATCACTACAAAAAACGCGGTGTTTAACGACGGCATTAGCGACGGATTATCCGTCGCTAATCGTGATTAGCCACGGGTTTAACGACGGGCAAGGACCTGTAGTCAAATCGACCGTAGCTAATTTTTACGACGGCTTTTGGAAGGCCGTGGTAAATTTACAACGAACAAAGCCATCGTAAATCTGACCCGTCAATGACCCGGTCGGGCATCAAACTTTACGACGGACGACGACCGTCGTTAATATTAGCCGATTTTTGTTTTTTTAATCAGCCTGATAAATATTTACGACGGACACTAAACCGTCGTTAATATATAATTTACGAGGACACGTGTCCGTCTTAAATACCGAACCTGGAACAAAAAAAAAAGTGGCTCGTGTGGTTTAAACCCGGACCCCCCGGGCACCTGGGGCGGGTGTGAACCACTGGCCATTGACCCCCAAGCTATATACTCCGGCCCAACTTCTATATTAACCCTATTGAGCTTAGAACTATTAGTTCAAATTTCGCAACCAAGGGGAATCGAACCCATGACCTCTCTTGCATATAGAGAGGACATGAACCGTTAGGACACTTGTTTCTTTTGTTCGATTTCTTGCAACTAATTGTATATGTATCTAAATTGAGTTATTTTTTTTATTATTCATCAAATTAATTCTTTTTCGTTTCTAACTTGTTTTAAAAAATATTGTTACCAATTATATATTTTATAAATTTATTTAATTCGAAAAACGCGTAATTAATATTATAATTCATTCACTTGTACGTAATTAATTGTATACGTATCCCAATTGAGCCATTCTTTTTTTATTATTCGTCAAATTAATTCATTTTCTTTTCTAACTTGTTTTAATAAATGTAGTTAACAATTATATTTTTTTTTTGTTTTGTAAATTTATTTACTTCATAAAACGCATAATTAATATTATAATTTGTTCACTTGTACGTAATTAATTGTATACGTATCCAAATTGAGTCATTCTTTTTTTATTATTCGTCAAATTTATTCCTTTTCGTTTATAACTTGTTTTAATAAATATTGTTACCAATTATATTTTTTTTTCCTGTAATTTAGTATTTAATTTGAAAATCGTGTAATTAATATTAAAATTCGTTCATTTGTTTGTAACTTGTTATATATACAATAATTCAATAATTCTAATCGTCATCCTCTTCCTCTTCTCCATCATCTTCATCTCCATCTTCATCTTCATCATCTTCATCTTCTTCATCTTCATCTTCATCTTCACCCTCTTCTTCACGCTCTCATCCGACATCCTCATCGCTTTCTATCATTATCATTTCTGGATTTGCAACTAGTAAATCCACAAAAATATTTACATTTTCTTTATCGAGCACTATTTGAGCCTCTTGTACCTCCATTTGAAATGGTTATGTTGGTTCAGTGGTGTCTTTTTTAGACGGGTGAGAAACTTCAACCAAGGATCTTGCCTTCACTTTGCAAATAGTCCTTATGTTGGGCCTGCCCGATCCCGGGTTTTTGCAGTATTATACTTGTGATGTTTGTGTTGCAAAAACATATGGATCGTATGCCACCGAAAACTTGTGTCGAGTGTTGATATCAATAATCTTGTAGTTCTTGTCGGCTCTCGTTCCCTGTCTCCCTGGATCATACCATTTACAAAAGAACAAAACCACTTTTCTTGAGGACAAACCTGGATATTCTATTTCAACTACCTCAAGCAAGACTCCGTAGTAATCGACTGATTCTTCGTTGCAAATTACAGCATTCACGCAAACACCACTGTTTGTTGATGATTTTGTTTCTGCATACGCTTGTGTATGAAATTTGTATCCATTTGCTTAATATCCTTGGAATGAAACAACTTTATGTAATGGTCTACGACTCTGAGCTTGTAGATGTTGATTGTCAAGTAGGCCACACTCTTCCTGTAAATATTAAATTACACGCGTTATAAAAAAATAGAGATAGAATAAAGTATACTCACGTAATGAATTCACTACGGATGGACTGAGAAACTTGTGCATCAGTGATGCCTGGTTCTTGTGCACGGGTATACTCATAGAACATCCTTATATATTAGAAAAATAAATTAATGATTTTTCAGTTATAAAGATAAAAATATTGAATACTATAAAAAGATTACTTACTCTATGTACGGTTGGACTTCAGGGCAATTCATCAGAACATATGAATGTATCGTTTCCTCTTCTTTATTGTTCTTAAAAGGTTGTGTGGTGTCCTTTCCCATTGTTCAACCCTGATGCAAAAATACAGATTACATACCTTCAACATCATGAAGGGGATGATCTACTCCACGACCATCGTAGTTGCGAGACACATTTCTGATTCTGGTTTGAACTTGATCGCCGAAGTAGTAAGAACAAAATGCTCCAACCTCTTCAGTAAGATATGCGTTAACAATGGATGCTTCGATGTGGGCCGTATTTCCAATATTGAGCTTCAAGTTTTGCAAATACCTAAAAGAATATTTGGTCGTGAATATTCATCAATAAGAATGTAAAAAACTAAATCTTAAAATATAATATATAATTATCTCTCAAAAGGGTACATCCATCGATATCGTACTGGATCAACAGTTAAGGCTTCATAAGCTAAGTGTACGGGTAAGTGCTCCATTGAGTTGAAAAAGCTAGGTGGAAAAATCCACTCAAGCTTGCATAGAATAACAGGGATCTCCTCATTCAAATGCCTCATGTCCTCTACTGTAATTGTTGAGGTTGTTAAGTGTTTGAAAAATAGACTTAATTCTGTGGCGGCACTCCACACATTCTTCACAAGTGAGTACTAAAATGCAATCGGTAACAAGCGCTGCATGAACACGTGACAATCATGACTCTACATCCCAAACACCTTCACGGTTTCTATGTCAACCCTGTCTCCCAAATTCGAAACATAATTATCAGGGAACCTCAACTCTTTCACCCACTTACAAAACTCATTCCTCTCCGCTTTACTAATTGTGTAGGAGGTTTTTGGATACATCTTTGTCCGCTCATTCTTGTGTAGTTGTTTACGAGAACAGGGGAGGTGCAACTCATCTCTGGACTTTGAAGTGTTTTTGGTCTTCCCTTCAGTACCCAAGACTGTATGAAATAACTTGCCGAAAATATTCTTTTCTATATGCATCACATCCAAATTATACCGAATCAACAACTTGCTCCAATAGGGAAAATCCCAAAAGATATTTCTCTTCTTCCAACAACCTTTTTTTTTTCTCCATTGCACCAAACTCAGTTGTCTTCATCAACCCCATGACCATAATCTCATACAACAATCTTTCACCTAAAATAAATTGTTTAGGATTTAGTTAGAACAAAACATGACAATGATTCAATAAGTTGAATGCTAACTATACATACCTTTACGAATGTCCGATCTTTGTGCACGTATTGCATCTTTGCCCTTAAGAAAGTTTGTTTTGTTCCTCCGAAAGGGATGATCAGAAGGAAGAAAATTTTGATGGTTGTCGAACCATGACACCTTCTTACTCAATGAGAGATAGAATGCATTAGATCTTTCCATGCAGTACGGACAAGCTTATTTTCCTGCTGTCGATATCCCAGACAACATAGAAAATGCTGGAAAATCACTAATGGTCCACAAAAGAGCAGCCCGCATCGTAAAGTTCTGCTTCCTATGAACGTTGTAGGTCTCCACTCCCGTATGCCACAAAGATATCAATTCTTTAATCAGTGGTTGAAGATATACATCAAGTTTATACTTGGGGTTGTGAGGACCAGACACCAAGATAGTAAGAAATATATGTTGAGGCTTCATGCATAACCAAGGAGGTAGATTGTATGGAGTCAATAGGACAGGCTACAGTGAATACTTTTTCCGTGCATTCCGAATGGAGCAAATCCATCTGTGCACAAACCCAACCTCATATTTCTCGTCTCCAGTGCAAATTCTGGAAACTCCCTATCAAGATGTTTTCATGCCTCTGAGTCTACAGGATGCCGCATCTCCCCAGAATTCTCATTAGAACACTCATCAGCATGTCATGTTATGTCTTTAGCAGTGACACTAGACTGATACAACCTCTCCAAACGAGGAGTTATGGGAAGATAATACATTGACTTCTAAGCCTTCAACTGAATTTTCTTCCTACTTTTGGTACAACCAGATGGTTTGTAACGGGGGTGACCACACATTTTGCAATGATCCTTATTCTCATCCACACCCTAAATCAACATACAACCATTTGTGCAACAACCAATCTTCTCAAACGGTAGACCCATATC
The DNA here is from genome assembly GCA_947034835.1 of Ballota nigra. Lineage (NCBI taxonomy): Eukaryota > Viridiplantae > Streptophyta > Magnoliopsida > Lamiales > Lamiaceae > Ballota > Ballota nigra. Next base: position 73,743,497 of record OX344729.1, on the reverse strand, counting down.
CTTCAAAAGCCTCTTGTTTTGATAGAAATTATCAGGCGTCGTGTATTCTTTGGGTAGAGTATTTTTGAACAATTTAGCAAATAGATTGAACACTTTTTGACTCACCTTGCCTTCAGTTTTGATGTTCAACATCTGAGCATTGAATGACAACTGCTTCCTAGTATCACAACCAGGAAAAAACTTTTGATCAACTGTTTTAAGCATATCAAAAAACTTCTTTGACTGATAATTTGGTTCCTCCGTAGACATTTCATTGAATTGACCTTGACCACCCAAAACTGATTCTGCAATCATCATCCGGTATCTATCAGGTTCATCCTCCATATTTGGTTCAAATTGATCATAAGGAACATGACTTGAACCACCAATATCATAACTTCTACCACCGCTCCAACAAGTATTATAATAGGATTCTATTATACTGATGTTAATATTCCATCATTCTTCTGTTGGAATTTATAAGCACGTAAACACGTAAACATGCGCAGCGAAAATAAACGTTCTCCAACAACGAACAATTTAATTGCATAATTAAATACGAGATATCTTAAACAAGAGATCTTACAGAGTTTCGTACGCGGAATCCTCAACTATGGTATCCATGTAACGGCTTTCTACCAACCCGCACCAATATGCCAGCGTTGAATCTCGAGACGAATTTGCTAGGAAAATTCCGACTAAAATTTGATGGAGAAATTGTATTTCTTGTGTGTTTTCGGAATTCCCAGAGGACACATATTTATAGGGATTAACTTGGCTTAATTCCTAAGCAAGATATCGGGCCTAGCTCATAATATAATCTCTACAGATTATATTTCCCTAGATATGTTCCTACGAATAATATATTTACCATATCTATTATTCTTGTATAATAATATGCCAAATATTATTATTGAGAATTCATATTTAATTAAATCTAATTTAATTAAATAATAATAATAATTAATTCCAAATATAATTATTATTATATTCTCCATAAATTAAATATTATATCCAATACAATATTTAATCAACCAACTATAATTGGTAAATTGTCATTACTTGTTGTGTGACCCATAGGCCCTCGTATAAAGAGCGATTAGTCAAACTAACAATTTTAATTGAACCCTAGACAATAAATCAGACATTCTCAATATACGAGGTACGTTGCAAGAAAATGTACAACTACCTGTAATATTGTAGGCTATTGTGATATCTTCATTTCATTCACGAATACTCGATTAAGTCTTGAACATGATGATGTGTCTATTCAAATAACTTAATCATATTATCTCCAATCACTAATGGATCAAGTATACCACACTTAGCCACAAAGTCTAAGTTGATGTGCTCGTTCGACGACTTAGATCCAATTATGATGAAAAGACGAGTATTCTCTCTAAATCCACATTGAGTAATGAATCCTATTCTTGACTCAACTACCACGCACATGCATTTCGTGATGAACTCAATCCATGCCATATCTACCCGTGGAAGGGTGCAAGCGTCGGTCATGGTCAAAGTTCACCACTCCACACATGTCGTGCATATTGACATCAAGTCAGAGGAGTATCATATCGCTCCTACTAACCGAGATACCCGGAGACACATTATGTGGAATTACATCAAACGGTTTTTCGGATGGGTATACCAATACCCTCTAACATATCTGTGCATCCATCATGAGATACCCGGTATCTCGTAGTAAGTGAGATCTTACTACACTCTCTAAGAGTATGATGCAGATCGCACACCAATCTCAATTGCATCATCAATATCTCATTCTTGATGATTCTTGATCGGGGCTATTTGAGAATTATACTTAAGTCATCTGAGTTCCCACTCACTCAATGACAGTAGTGATTCATGGGAACACAAATAAGAATATATGGAAACAATCAAACATCATATTCAGATAAGTGTAACGCCATACATTTAATATTAAACCAATAATAATATTAAACCTAATCTGAATATTATCTTAGTATTACGTCCTTTCGATAGATTATCTCTAGGACACTAACACTAACAATCTCCCACTTGGACTAGAGCCAATCACCTACATGTCTAACCCCTAGACCATCAAATGTCTAGTGTGTACATGATCAGTGAAAAAGATTTGCAAATTATCCTTTATGGGAAATGTTTTAATTTCATTTCTCCTATCAATATGATCTCTCGGATCAAATGATAACGCCTCCGTACATGCTTATATCTGTTATTAGATCTCGATTCCTTTGCTCATGTAATCGCACCAATGTTGTCACAATACGACTCTATTTGACAACTGACACTTGGAACTACCCCTAGTTCTCTCAAGAACCTTAAAATTCAGAAAGCCTCAAAGGCTTCTGATACAGCAATGTACTTAGCTTTAATTGTTGAATCTGCGGTCAGATCTTGCTTGGAACTATTCCAACTTACCGCCTCATCATTGAGTTTGAAAATATAATTTGACTGTGATTTGTAATCTTCACAGTCTGGCTGGAAACTCGCATCTTCATAGCCCGTAACGACTAGCTCTGACTGTCTTCCGTAGACAAGAACATGTTCTTTAGCACGCCTGAGGTACTTCATAACATTCTTGACAGCAATCCGGTGAGACTCACCTGGATTCTGTTGGTATGTACCAGTGATGTTGACAGCGTAGGCTACGTCTGGCCTGGTGCAAGTCATGGCGTACATGATGGATCCAATTGCAGATACATATGGAACATCCTTCATGTGCTCGATATCAGCTTCGCTAGAAGGATAATCCTTCTTCGATAGCTTTATCCCATAATTTGCTTGAAGATACCCTCTCTTAGAGTTCTCCATTGCAAAACGCTTAAACACCTTATCTACGTAGGTGGATTGTGACAGCCCTAACATCTTCTTGGATCTATACCTATGGATCTTGATCCCTAAGATGTAGCATGCTTTACCAAGATCCTTCATCATGAAGGTCTTTGATAACTAATCATTCACAGACTGCATGAGCGGGATGCTATCTCCTATAGTAAATATGTTATCGACATATATGACAATAAAGACAATACTCTTCCCGCTGCGTTTACAATAAACACATGGATCTTCCGGATTTCTAATGAAGCCAAAAGACTTAACAGCTTCATCAAATCGGATATTCCAACTCCTAAAAGCTTTCTTCAATCCATAGATGGGTATTAGACTTTGGCTTAGATATAAAACCCTCCGGTTGAGTCATAAACACGTCCTTATCAATGTTTCCATTGAGGAAGACTATTTTGACGTCCATCTGCCAAATCTCATAATCATAGTGTGTGGCTGTCACAAGTAAAATACGAATGGACTTAATCTTTGTAACCGACGAAAAGGTCTCGTCATAGTCAATGTCTTCATGTTGACTATACCCTTTCGCCACCAACCTAGCCTTGTAGGTTTGTACCTTGCCATTTACATCAGTCTTCCTCTTGAAGACCCACTTGCAACCTATGGGTTTTACCCCTTTTGGCAATTCAACCAAGTCCCAAACTTGATTGATGTACATCGAGTCCATCTCGGATTTCATGGCTTCATGCCACTTCTCTGAGTCAACATCTAATATAGTCTCAGTGTAAGTCTTAGGTTCGTCCTTATCTGGTATTTCCACGTCATCGTGTTCCTCCACGAGGAAGCCATAATACCTATCGATTGGATTACGAATCCTAGTTAACTTACGGAGTTGTGGTTGTGCAGGCTGTACATTCTGATCGTGAAAATTTTATGGTGCAACGACTTCATCGTTGACCGGAGAGTCCTCAAGAGCGACACTTTCAGATGCCTCTTGGGCGGGAGTTTGAACTATGTTATTTTCATTCAACCTACTTGGAGGTTGTTGCGAAGGCAACGCGGCTCCAATTACGCTCCCACTGGCTGAAAGAGGATCACCTAGTGATAAACTTCCACCATGAGAGTCGCTGAATGCTCCCATTTATCCTTTGTTATGTTACTTTGATAAATTATCAGTCTCTATGTTAATTCGTGGTTCTTGAATTTCTTCAAGTTCTATCTTCTTTCGGCTTTGTTCCTTGAAGACATACTCGTCTTCTAGGAACCTTGCCTGTATAGAAACAATCACCATTTATTTCCCCGGTAGATAGAAATAATATCCTCTAGTCTCCTTAGGATATCCCACAAAATAACCCTTTTCACCTTTAGATTCCAACTTATCAGTTTACATTTTCTTCACAATTACAGGGCAACCCCACGTTCTTATGTGTAGAAAAATTGGCTTCTTGCCACACCACAACTCGTATGGAGTTTGCTCAACTGATTTAGATGGAATCCTATTCACAATGTAGATTGAGATTTGCAATGCGTGTCCCCATAAGAATGTTGGAAGAGAGGAAAAGCTCGTCATGGACCTTACCATGTCTAACAAGGTTCGGTTTCTCCTTTCGGACACACCGTTAATCTGAGATGTTCCGGGAGGATTCCATTGTGATTGGATCCCATGAAGCTTCAAGTAATTGGTGAACTTATGGTTAAGGTACTCACCTCCTCGATCCGATCGAAGAGTCTTGATACTCTTACCAAGATGCTTCTCTACTTCATCCTTATACTCCTTGAATTTCTCGAGCGACTCGAACTTGTATTTCATAAGATACACATATCCGAATCTAGATTAATCATCGGTTAAGGTGATGAAGTAGCCGAAGTTACCCCTAGCTAGAATGGACAATTGTCTACAAAAATCATTGCGAACTAACTCTAGAACTTCTTTGGCACGTACCCCTTTCCCAGAAAAGGGTTTGTTGATCATCTTGCCCATGAGACAAGATTCGCAATTGCCATAGGACTCTTAAGTCTAATGGGGTTACGCAGTCCAACTTCCTTAACCTTGCGATTCTTTTCTCGTTTGCAAGATCAAATCTACATTGCCACAAGTAAGTCGGGTTTTTCATGATTACTAAACTTGAGTCATCCTACTTTGTTATATTAAGAACATCATGTCCATAACTCAACAAATGCCTAGCAGTTTGAACTATTAGTGAACATGTTCATCTTAATAACAACCATACTTGTTCTAGCAGCTATAACCACCTAGTGTTTTTCTTCTCAGTGCTAGAACCTTATAGTCTTTCTTCCAATGCCCATTTCTATTGCAGTGGGGCACACATCCTTATCAACCCGCTTTTACTTTTGAACTCCACCTTTTGCCTTCAGGAAGTTGGGCTTGGAGCCCATTTAGCCTTACTCCTTCGCTTCTTCTCGCCTTTAGGATAAGAAGAAGTAGAAGCACTCACCATGAGCATGAGCCTTTCCTTAGCAGTGGAAGACTCAAAAGTCTTGAGCATGTTATGAAGCTCAGGCATTGTCGAAACCGTCTTATTCATATTGAAGTTTACTACGAAACTCGAATATGAATCGGGTAGCGACTGAAGAATGGCATAAATAGCAACATTGGTCTGCAGCTCAAAGCCCAAACGACCAAGTTTCTCGATTAGCCCTATCATCTTCAAAACATGAGGGTAGAATTTCCCTCCTTCAGATAGCCGACATCTAAACAGATCTCTTATCACCTCAAAAATCTCGGAACGAGACTCAGAATCAAAGAGACCTTTAGATGTCTAAACATCTCATAGGGAAGTATCCTCTCGTGTTGCCTTTGCAACTCGGGAGTTATGCCGAGCAACATAACACACTGAGCCTGGGAAGCATCATCTTGATGCTTCTTTTGAGCTTCGGCGTCAAACGCTTCGGCTTCCTCAGAACCAGCCTCAGGGGTAACATGGATTGGCGTGTCCAACACGTACTCAATCTTTTCTTGCCTAAGCACCAAACACACGTTTCGGTGCCAGTCCAGAAAATTTGGCCCAGCCAATTTGTTTGTTTCCAGAACATTTCTCAATGACAAGGTATTTATATAAACAATTTTAGAGAATTAAACTAAAACGGGAATTAAACACATAATTCCTATGATCAATATTCAACAATCAAAATAAACATGACCTTTTTTTTCTCCATTATTTTCACATACTCAACGACCTCATCGGAAGAGTACGAATTTATATCTAATATAAATTGTAATGGACTAGGATCCACACTCTTACTATTACAATGACTGGTTGGGCTAAACATTGCAACAACAGAACTGGTAGGTCTCTAAACCAATTGCCTCACGCAATTCCTAGTTGATTGAACCTAATTCAATCGGATGTCACCTAATTCTCATTTCCCTGCTTGGGCTAGAATTAAGTTGGTGTACAACCATTAAGCGGCGACAAAACATGTCCCTATAAAAGTCCCGTTAGATGTAGATCCTGAGCAAAAGACTTGGGCCTTAAATACTCATTGGAACGAAATCTCTGGTTTACTTTTAATTTTAATGGAAGACATCATTCAATTGAAAAATCATATTTTAATGAGGAACATTTTAAAGGCGGGGTATTAATTGCTTAATCGAGATCCATATTTTAATCTATATCACATTTGAGCAATTATAGGGCGCCGCCTACCCAAACATGATTTTATGCGGACTAACATTTATTTGGGCGCCGTCTACCCAAAACATATATAATGGTCCGACAATTATTGGGGGCCGCCTACCCAAACAATTATAATGCGGACTATAAAGCGCGTTAACAAATTTAAAATAAAATAAGTTAACCAAGTGGGACTATAATAATTACCAAATTATTAAACAAAACTAAAATCTAATTTTAATTTTAAAATAATAATTTTAATTATTAAAATTTTAATTAATCCAATTAATTTTAATTATTTTGGTCCAACCAAAGTTTCCTTTAAACAACAGATAATTCTTATTAGGTTCATATACGCAGCCCACATGTTTATGAATTAATTCCATAAGAACTTCCAAGCCCAACCAAATAAGTTAAATCACTAAAAATGCCAGCCCAATTCATGGATTAATCTACATAAAGAAAATGCCAGGCCCAACAATTAAATCTGGCCCCATAAGCCACATTGCAGATGTCGTTCTCAAGGGATGTGCCGCCCAGCGTACGCACAGCTAGGGATGTAATCAAACCAAGCCGTTCGCAAGCTATTCGGGACTCGGCTCGAAAAATATTCGTTCGAGTTCGTTTGTTAAGTTTCACGAGCCGAACTCGAGCCTGATTTCGAGCTCGGTTATTTTATTGAGCCGAGCTCGAGCCTGACGGTATTCGGCTCGAAAGCTCGCGAATAGGCTCATTTACTGAGCTCGCGAACAGGCTCGTTTACTGAGCTCGCGAATAGGCTCGCGAATAGGCTTCGCGAATAGACTCGTTTACTGAGCTCGCGAATAGGCTCGTGAGTAGGCTCATTTAATTAATTTTTTCTTTTTATATAAATATTTTAAAAAATATATCCATGAGAATGTAATGTAGAGACACATTTATTATGATATTAGTATTATTATGTGTTATTAGGGACACATTTATTATTATGGAGTATGGACTATTATGTTTTTAAGTAGACATAGTTTAGATGTGTTATTTTTTTTATTTTTTTTAAAATTTAATTAGCATTTCGAGCCGAGCCTTTCGAGCCGAGCTTTTTGAACCGAGCCTTTCGAGCCGAATTATTCGAACTCAAGCTCGAATTATGTTTGATTAATTTGAAAACGAGCTTTTTTCGAGCCGAGCTCGAGCCTAGCTCGTTTACTTGGTTAACGAATATTTCACGAGTCGAGCTCGAGCTATTCGCGATCCTAAAAATTTGCAAACGAGCCGAGCTCGAGCTCAACTAATAAAGCTCGAGCCGAGCTCGAGCCTATAAAAACCCAAACGAGCCGAGCTCGAGCTTGATGTTATTCGGCTCGGCTCGGCTCGGCTCGTTTACATCCCTGCGCACAGCACAGACGTAGTGATTATCGTCCGATGGCTTCTCTCTCGATGGCGGCTCTAAGTCGCCCATCGAAATTCCGCCGCGAAGAACAGGGCGCCGCCGTCCAGTAGCAGCCGCCCGATGCAAACCTGTTTGCCTTAGATTTCGGTGTAATTTCGACGCAGTAAGAACGACAACTTTCGATTGAGTGGCGTCTTCAACAGGCACGCGGTCAGAGCCCTGGCTCCTCCCACTGCTTGGGAGACACCAGCACCAATTAGTCCCCCCCCCTCCCCCCCAGATTTTTTATTTTTATGTATATTTTTTTAAATAAATCCAATTTCAAATATAAAAAAAAAATAGTTGTTCAATTTAACAAAAGCCAAATCAAATTTGCAAATTTAAATTGAAACCGTATAGACTTGAATAGGGTAAATTTAAATTCACAAGTATTAACTTACCCATGAAAATTATACAATTAATCAAGAGCCTGTGCTCTGATACCACTGTTGGAATTTATAAGCACGTAAACACGTAAACATGCGCAGCAAAAATAAACGTTCTCCAACAACGAACAATTTAATTGTATGATTAAATACGAGATATCTTAAACAAGAGATCTTATAGAGCTTCGTACGCGGAATCCTCAACTATGGTATCCACGTATTGACTTTCTACCAACCCGCCCCAATATGCCAGCGTTGAATCTCGAGATGAATTTGCTAGGAAAATTTCGATTGAGATTTTATGGAGAAATTGTATTTCTTGTGTGTTTTCGGAATTCCCATAGAACACATATTTATAGGGATTAACTTGGCTTAATTCCTAAGTAAGATATCAGGTCTAGCCCGTAATATAATCTCTACAGATTATATTTCCCTAGATATGTTCCTACGAATATTATATTTACCATATCTATTATTCTTGTATAATAGTATTCCAAATATTATTATTGGGATTTCATATTTAATTAAATCTAATTTAATTAAATAATAATAATAATAATTAATTCCAAATATAATTATTATTATATTCTCCATAAATTAAATATTATATCCAATACAATATTTAATCAACCAACTATAATTAGTAAATTGCCATTACTTGTTGTGTGACCCATACGCCCTCGTATATCGAGCGATTAGTCAAACTAACGGTCTTAATTGAATCCTAGAAAATAAATCAGACATTCTCAATATACGAGGTACGTTGCGAGGAAATCTGCAACTACCTGTAATATTGTAGGCTATTGTGATATCTTCCTTTCATTCACGAATACTCGATTAAGTCTTGAACATGATGAAGTGTCTATTCAAATAACCTAATCATATTATCTCCAATCGCTAATTGATCAAGTATATCACACTTCGCCACAAAGTCTAAGTTGATGTGCATCGGCCGACGACTTAGATCCAATTATGATGAGAAGACGAGTATTCTCTCTAAATCCACATTGAAGAATGAATCCTATTCTTGGCTCAACTACCACGCACATGCATTTCATGATGAACCCAATCCATGCCATATCTACTCGTGGAAGGGGGGCAAGCGTTGGTCATGGTCAAGGTTCACCACTCCACACATGTCGTGCGTATTGACCTCAAGTCAGAGGAGTATCACATCACTCCCACTAACCGAGACACCCGTAGACACATTATGTGAAATTACATCAAACAGTTTCCCAGATGGGTATACCAATACCCTCTAAGGTATTTGTGCATCCATCATGAGATACCCGATATCTCGTAGTAAGTGAGATCTTACTACACTCTCTAAGAGTATGATGCAGATCGCACGCCAATGTCAATTGCATCATCAATATCTCATTCTTGATGATCCTTGATCGGGGCTATTTGAGAATCATACTTAAGTCATCTGAGTTCTCACTCACTCAATGACAGTAGTGATTCATGGAAACACAAATAAGAATATATGCAAACAATCAAACATCATATTCAGATAAGTGTAACATCATACATTTAATATTAAACCAAATCTGAATATTATCAAAGTATTACGTCCTTTCGATAGATTGTCTCTAGGACACTAACACTAACATCTTCACCATGACACGTCCAATTGTAATAAAGGAGAACAAAACCGGACATCACAAGATGAGTTTTAACCTCATCAACACTCAGGAATCTCATATTTCTGCTTCTGTTTTCTTTACACGGACATCTAATACTACCCCTATAATCCTTACAGTACGGATGTTGTTCTGCAAAGTCAATAAACTCATCAATTTTATTGCAAAAGACATGATTAATGCCTCATCTTATCTTTCTAGGTATTGAGTACATCCAACCACGATCTGGAAATTGCACCTGTTACAATTTAAAAGTAAGGGAAAATTGCAGAGATGGTCCCATAAGAATTGGTCCTCATGAATTTGGTCCTTTTTTTAGCGTAAATAGTCCCATACGATTTTTCCATAAAAAAAGTAACAGATTAACGAGCATGAGAGGAAATCTGTCAGAGAGAAAATCATCCCCAATCGACCAAGTTTGCCGGAGGATTCGAAGAAAATGCAGCGGAGAGGAAATACTAAAGTAGCATAATCGCCTCCATACTTGCATTATACATTGAAATGATTGTTAATAGCAAAAACTGACCCATTTCCCTCCAAAAATCAAGTTTGAAAAGGTTTTTCAATCCAGTTTTCCATAGAAAACTGTTAAAAATTAACGGATGAGACCTTTTCCGCTAAAAATGGGACCACAAAAGAACATGTGACCAAATCTGCCAAGTACGAATTCTCATGGGACCATCCTTGCAATTTACCCTTAAAAGTAATATCACATGAGTTCTAAAAAATTGGGCAGAGTTTCGACTAAAAATAGAGATATACAGATTTTTCCTTCACATAAATCAATTCATATATATATCAAATAAACATATATATCACACACTTATCATCTAATAAACATATATATTTCAATCATTATCTAATATTGTACCCAAAATTAAAATTATAAAACAAGACATTTAAATGGTTAAAATTGTGAAAACGTACGGTGAAGTTGAATGCAATGAGTAACAGACTTGTTCTGTAGCTATGAACACTTCAATGCAATGTTCAATATCAATTATACGCCAAGAATGGATGAAAAATGTGTATAGTGTAGTATTTTTCATGAGAGTGAAAGAAGAGAGAAGAGAAAAAAGTTTCTGCCATAAAACAGCAAAATTAACGACAGACACGTAAATCTGTCGCTAATTTTAATGTTTTGCGATGGAATGTCCGTCGCTAGAACTAAATTTTGCAGGCGGGTCAATTATTGCTCAACAACCTGCCTCCAAGAAAAAAAACGTGCGATTAACGACGGTTTTGCTGTCCGTCGTTAATTCAAATTTGCTTTTAGCGACGGACGTCCGTCGTAAATTGAAACAAAAATGTGGCGTTTGTTATGCCCGTCATAAATTTCCATCGTAAATTTGCGACGGCCTGGTGATCCCGTCGTTAAATTAGTCAAATGTGGTCGGTTTGACTACTTCCGTCACAAATCCGTCGTTAATTTTAAAAATAGCGACGGATGTTGCAGTCCGTCGTTAAATTTCATCGTTAAATCGCGCTTTTTTGTAGTGTATAATTGCAATTAAGTCTTTTTCAAAACATAAACCCGTAAATATTAAGGGACTACTGTTTCCTGCTGGATTTATCTAATTAGGAAAAAGAAAAATGTAAATTATGCAATTAAAACTCAATCCAACGTACTCCAAAAAATATCTATAGTTCCTTCGTATTGTATTTTATTTTCCGAAATTAAGTCTCAAACAAAACAACAGCTTTTGCAAATACAGAAAATTGAATTTGGTCATATCTATCCCTTCTCATCTTAAACCCCATTTTACCGTTGCTAAAAACAGACAAAATAATTCAACCCCTTTCACACTGTCCCCAACGGCTACTTTCTCCTTCTTCCTCCTATATATTCCTTCCCACGGAACACTAATTTCTCTCTCTAATTTTGTAGCTATCATCATTAGTAAAAACTGCAGAGAAATGGCAGGATTTTCAAGAGCTGAGATTTGTTCACTTCTGCTACTCACTTTCCTGTTTGTAAGCTACACCGAAGCCAGAGACTTCCTCGTCGGCGGCAGGCCCAACACATGGAAAATCCCGGCTTCTGAATCGGATTCTCTCAACAAGTGGGCCGAGAAATCTCGCTTCAACATCGGCGATTCTCTAGGTAAAATATTCACAAATTCATCTTCATATCATACATATTGAGACCTAATTGTGATTTCAATTTCAGTGTGGCAATACAGCGACGCGAAGGATTCCGTGCTCCAAGTGACCAAGAGAGATTACGTCAACTGCAACACGTCCAGCCCCATCGAGACCTACACCGGCGGCAACGTCACCGTCAAGCTCGTGAAATCGGGCCCTCACTATTTCATTAGCGGTGCCCAAGGCCACTGCGACAAGGGTCAGAAGCTGATTGTCGTCGTAATTTCGGAGAGGCACCACAACACCAGGGGAGTTTTGCCGGCGCCGGCGCCAGCGCCTGCAAGCGGCGCCACGCGTTTGAGTGGAGGGGTTTTGATGGCACTGGCGGCGGTGTTGGTTGTAAGTTTGAGTTATTTTGATTGTGTGGGAGAAATTGGGGGTAGGGGTGTTTATTAGTTTTATTCTTTCTTTCTTTTCCTTTTAAAATTGGGATTTCATTTCCTTGTGTAATTGAGATTACATGCCTCCTAATCATGTATTTTATTTATTTCAATGAAGCGTGACGTTTCCATTTTTTTGGTTTTTGCACTTTGACCTTGGGCTATGTTTCATTTTTCTTCTTTTCATCAAGAAAGCTAATTACTTAAGATATCTTGTTCAAATTAAGGGGCGCTTGGTTAGGAACTCTTCAATGATAATGAGAATGAGATGAAAAATTAGTGTAATTATAATGGTTAATGAGAACAAAATCATCTCTTCCCCTCCTAAATAAGGTAATCACTACTCCATTTTAATTACCCTATTTTCTCCCTACAATCCTCCTCCTCAATCACTCCCCCATTCCTCCACCAACAACCATTTGTTTCCTACTTCTATTCCAAATTTGGGACATGGCACTAGCAATGGAGTCACAATTGTAATAAGTTTTCACCCAATATATTATTTTTATTATGGGGACATACATGAAAAATAATTTTCATTCCTATTACCATCAAGAAATTGCTAAACAAGCGCCCCCAAGATGAATTCAAGACAATATAAATATACATGAGTACCATGAAATATAATGTTCTATATCTTTACAATGGCCCTTATTAGAGTACCATAGAAAATAATATTCTATATCTTTACAATGGGAAAATAATATATATATATATATATTCTATATATATATATTGATCGCAATTGACAAGACTATGATAAGATCAAATCATTTACATTTATGATTTATCTACAGAATCATCTCAGATTACTAGGGTCTTCTTTAGAATATTCTTTTGGTCATGATTTCTTAATATGCTGCATCGGCAACAGACATTTCTTGATGAGAACCTCGGTAAAGCAAGACAAGTTGCACTGATATCATGATAGAGATGTTGAGTTGGAAGTCTTAAAGTTTCAAAACTAGTGTTTAGGCCAGCACACTCCAACAACAGGAGAAGCTAAATCACGATATTCAGCCTCAGTAGAAGATCGTGCAACACGACCTGTTTACAAGAGGTGTGAAACGGGCATGTTGATCAAGAAACACTCGTAGAATTGCAAGAGAACTTTGAATAAAATTTCATATGTTCTTGAGAGAAATGGTACGAATAGGAGTCCTTCAATAGTAGATAGTCTTGTGAAGTTTTACATTTTTTAATCTCTTACAAATGACACTACTTCTTCTATTTATTACTCCATTTGTCCCAAGTAAATTTAACATTTTTGTCAAACCGAGCATCCAAATTAAGTTTATTATTTCCTTATTCGAAAAAGTATTTTCAATAAAACACATGCCCTCAAATTAGTTAACTATGTATTTACTTTGATCTTCTCCATTGTTTGAGGTAAATTACATGATACATTAATTGTTGATGATAAAATCATCCATATAACTTGTAGTAATATATATGGGGATTTAAACCAAATCCGTCCTCTATCTTTTCACCTTTATCTAAATGGTCATCTACTTATTTGCTTTATCAATTTAGTCCTGTACTTTTTAAAGTTTCATCAAAATGGTCCTAATTGATTTTTTGTATTTTATTTCAAGTTTTTTTTATTTGGCAAAGATGGCCACCTAACGTGCCACATTGAAAAAAAAAACACATCATAGGCTTCCACCGAAAACACTAGTGCGCATGACTAAAAAGGTGGCATTTTATGCTTTATGCGTTCAATTAGGACCTAATTGAAGAAATGTGAATTGATACGGGACTAAATTGGCAGAGAAAATAAATATAGGACTAAATTGGTGAGATTTTGTACATTTCTAGGCCAATTAGGACCATTTTGGCGAAACTAGAAATAGATACGGGGCTAAATTGATAAAGCAAATAAATAGAGGACCATTTTAATAAAGGTCAAAAGATACAGGACGACGTATTTGGTTTAAATCCCAATATATATGAGTGAGATCGTTCATGGTATGAGACGATATACAAATGAATACCATTTCGCTGTCAAAGTATTAATGTGTCATTTCCAATTTATATTCCATCCTACCGCATTTCATGGCATGACTTGGTCTCGTACAAGACCTAACCTAACTTGCATGATATATTAAACCTACCTTAGAGATTAAATATTGGTCGTTATCCAGACACGTATAGCTTTTTCTAAAACCGGTTCAAGCACTTCATTCAACACTAAACTGACAGGACTAAGAACACCAGTAAGAACTACACCACGATGAACAGTTGTACCGGATATGACAGAGTATAGAACGGGGCAGATAAGTTGGTCGACGAGAACATATTATTCGCAAGGCGATACCTCCAGTTCGTTGAGAATATTACGTGCTATATCGACGATGAGAGGAGATAGGAGTGACGGTGGTATATCGACGATTGAGACGGGGTTGCCTCCAGGGACGAGGCCGAGGCTGTTGATGTTAGGAATAAACTCACGCACGCAATCACGAAATAGAACACGAGATTTGTTTACCCAGTTCGTCTCACGACTACGTCTGGGGGCGATGTCAAGCCAGGGTTTTTCACTATTTTTTTGATACCGAATACAAGGAGAAAATGTGTATATATAACAAACAAACCCTAACCCTAAATTTAGGGCCGAAGAAAGTGGGCCAAAAAGGGGCAAAAAAATTCGGTCGGTATTGGGCCCAAGTGTACAGTGCATTCAGCCTCCACACTCCAACAGTTGAGAAGGAGTTGGCCGTGGGCAAATGGCTTCGCTGTGGCAAACATAATGTGAAAAAAGGCACTTGTGTTACGGCTATTATGCGGACCCGTGCTCAGTATGGAATATTCAAGATTTGTCATCCTCCAAATATGTGCATATATAGTGCTTTCCTTTCAGCTTTACATTCGACTACTGAGCCAATTATTTTTAAAAACAATTGCTAAGTCCCTTGCTTGGATGATGAAATCTAGGGTCTCCTCTCCTGGTACGAAATTGTAGGATCAAAGTGGGTGTTTTTCACCGAGGAGGCCATTGAGGATGTTGCCGCCGCCGCTGCAGCCAAGGAGGGCTAACAGAGGAGATTCGGTAAATACGGAAAATATATGATTTGATCAAATCGTATCATTGTAAATATTGTAGCTGATTTTATTTTCCATGTATATCTCGTTCCCTTACTTTTATTTTTGTTGTAATCCCTATTATAAATAGTGAGAATATCAAAACACCATTCATACGGTGAATTATCATCTACTTAACATGGCACTACAAAAAAGACGGAGATTAGCGACGACAATTTTGCGACGGCGAGAATATCCGTCGCAAATACAGTGAATTTGCGACTGATTTATGTAAGTCGTCGCAAAAAATGTCAATTTGCGACGACTAAGGAAGTCCGTCGCAAATGATAGTAATTTGCGACGGATACGTCGTCGCAAACACTAGGGCCCACCGACTTCGTCTTGAACCGGCTACATTTGCGACGGAAAGGTCGTTTCTCAAATTTCAACTTTGAATTTGTGACGGTCCATTCCGTCGCAAAATATACCCGTTTAAAGGTGACTGTTCATGAAGAGACCCGTTTGACTGATTTGCGACGGACTTTGCCGTCGCAATTTTTAACTTTGTATTTGCGACGGACCAAAGCCGTCGCAAATCTTACATTTATATTCGCGACCTTTCGGGAAACGGCCCATTGACTGATTTGCAACGGAATGTCCGTCGCAAATCCGAACCGTTTTACGCGTCTTATTGGGAAACGGTGCGTTGACTTATTTGCGACGGAAAAGTCGTCGCAAATCAGTAAAAAACAGCGTCATTTTGCTTTTGACGGGAATAATTTGCGACGGACAGCCGTCCGTCGCAAATTTTTTTACACTTATATATACAGACCCACCGAGTTGCAGACGGAGAAAGAGAGAAAAGAAGAAGAAGAAGAGGAAAAAGAGAGGAAAAGGAAGGAGAAGTCGGGTGCCGTCGCTGTAGAGCCAATCCGTCCCCACCGAGTTCTCGTTTCTTCATCTTCTACAAATAAACCGTAAGTTTTCTTCATTTTTACCGTTTAAAATTTAATTTTAAAGCATGTTTAGAGAATTGATTTTAGATGAATTTTTTGAATTATATTAGTAATGAATTGATTTTAGTTGATTTAGTTGATCGAATTTTAATTTAAAACATTGTTTAATTTTTTTTAAGTTTAGAATTCAATTAGTTGAATTGTTTGATTTATATTAAAAATAAATTGATTTTAGTTGAATTAGTTGAATTATAATTTAATTAGTTGATCCAATTTTAATTTAAAGCATGTTTAATTTTTGTTAAGTTTAGAAATGAATTAGTTGAATTGTTTGAATTATATTAAAAATGAATTGATTTTAGTTGAATTAGTTGAATTATAATTTAATTAGTTGATCGAATTTTAATTTAAAGCATGTTTAATTTTTGTTAAGTTTAGAATTGAATTAGTTGAATTGTTTGAATTATATTAGAAATGAATTGATTTTAGTTGAATTAGTTGAATTATAATTTAATTAGTTGATCGAATTATAATTTAATTTTAAAACATGTTTAGAAATAGTTGAAGTTGTTAAGTTTGGAATTGATTTTAGTTGAATTGTTTAAATTATAATTTAATTTTAAAGCATGTTTAGAAATAGTTGAATTTGTTAAGTTTAGAATTGATTTAGTTGAATTGTTTGAATTATAATTTAATTTTAAAGCATGTTTAGAAATAGTTGAATTTGTTAAGTTTAGAATTGATTTTAGTCGAATTGTTTGAATTTTAATTTAATTTTAAAGCATATTTAGAAATAGTTGAATTTGTTAAGTTTAGAATTGATTTTAGTTGAATTAGATTAGTTGATTGAATTTTAATTTAATTTTAAAGCATATTTAGAAATAATTGAATTGTAGAGCCGAATTGATTTTTTTTCGAATTATGTTATAGATTTTTAAAGCATGTTTAATTTCATTGATTTTAATTTAATATTTCGAATTTTGTTATAGATGAGCGGACAAGGCAGTGGCAGTGGCAGTCAGGAGCCTCCGAGGGATGAGGAGGTTCGTCGAGGAGAGCGAGGAGGGAGGAGACGACGGGCCTCACTAAGACCCGTGGTTCCACCTATTTTCAGACCGAGGTCTCAATCAAAGACCTCTTCACAGCCTGGTGCGGGCTCCTCCTCCTCCTCCTCACAGCAGACTGCTGAGGGCTCATCCTCCTCCCGACATCATCCGATTGTTCAAGCACAGATGACTGTTCAGCCACATGGTTCAATGTAAGTTTTAATATTTTATACTAAATTTATTTATTAATTAAAACCTAATTATTTTACTAACTTTGAAGTTTTAATTTTACAGTTGGATTCCTAGTCATGAGGCTACTAATCAGATTTCCCGGTCCATCCTTGGATGTGGATTCGAGCCCACCGCTTACAGTTGGAGGCTAGTGTCCGATTCAAAGAAAAAGACATACTTCGAGGAGTTTAAGGTATTAATTTAATTTATTAATTCAACGCTTATTAATATCAAATATATAAACAGATATTTACATTTAAATTGTAATTGCAGAAAGAATGTGTCTGGGCACCGGAGCACGATGACCAGATGTGGAAGAATTTCGAAAAATATGCGGCGGAAAGGTACAAAGACCTCCTTTTTAGAATGAGGGAGAAGTGGTACAATAAGGGAGAGGCCACTGACCTGGAGACTGACAGTGAAAACCGGCCGATTTTGGACCAATTCCACCGCTACTGGGATTCCGCTGAATTCAAAGAAAGTAGCGAAAAACAAGGCGAATCGGCGTAGTGACCCTGGTGGAGAAGGGACGGCGAGACATCGGGCCGGTTCTCGGTCCATTTATGAGCACGGGTTGAGATTTGTAAGTTTCGTCTTTTGGATACATATACAATTAATTGCGTACAAATGAACGAATTATAAATTTAAGCGGGAGTCGAAATAAATAATTTTACCAAAATAATAAAAAATAAATGGCCCCAACATTTATAAAAACAAGTGAGAAATGAAAATGTATTAATTTGGTGATTTATGGAAAAACAACGAGTCAATTTAGATACATATACAATTAATTGCGTACAAATGAACGAATTATAAATTTAAGCGGGAGTCAAAATAAATAATTTTACCAAAATAATAAAAAATAAATGGCCCCAACATTTATAAAAACAAGTGAGAAACGAAAATGAATTAATTTGGTGAATTATGGAAAAACAACAAGTCAATTTGGATACATATACAATTAATTGCGTACAAATGAACGAATTATAAATTTAAGCCGGAGTCGAAATAAATAATTTTACCAAAATAATAAAAATTAAATGGCCCCAACATTTATAAAAACAAGTGAGAAACGAAAATGAATTAATTTGGTGAATTATGGAAAAAAAACGAGTCAATTTGGATACATATACAATTAATTGCGTACAAATGAACGAATTATAGTTTAATTATGCATTGTCGAAATAAATAATTTTACAAAATAAAAAAAATAGTTGGGCAAAATATTTTTATAAACAACTTAAATACGAAAAGAAATTAATTTGGTGAAATATAAAAAAAATGACTTAATTTGAATACATATACAATTAATTGCATAAAAATGAACGAAAGTAGCTTGTGCCCGAGTGGCGCGCGCCCCCTCCTCTTGCTCAAGAGGTCCCGTGTTCGATTCCCCTTGGACGCAAATATGAATTAATTGTTCAAGGCCTAATAAGACTAATATAGAAGGTGGGCCGCATATATTAAGCAATGGGCCGAGTGGCCCAGTGGTCCGCGCCCGCCCCGGGTGCCCGGGCTCGAACCACGCGAGCCACTTTTTTTTTTGTATAGGCTCGGTAATTTGCGACGGCCAAATTCCGTCGCAATTTTTGAATTTTGCGACGGATAACAGCCCGTCGCAAATTAGAACAGGAAAAAATAAAAAAAAAAATATATAAATAATTGCGACGGAATGTGGCCGTCGCAAATGTTGTTGACCCGATCGGGTCTAACCCGAAAGATTTGCGACGGACTATTGTCCGTCGCAAATTCTGTGCGACCCGGCCGGGTCTGACCCGCCATTTTTGCGATGGATTTATCCGTCGTTAATTTGCGACAGACCTCCAAAATCCGTCACAAAAATTAGCTACGGCTGTATTAGGAACGGACACGTGTCCGTCGCAGAATCCGTCACAAAACACTGTTTGCGAGGGATTTTCCGTCGCAAATTCCATCGCAAAATAGTGTTTTTTTTGTAGTGTGGTATCAGCAGAATAACGCTGAAAACCCTAAATTTTTTTTCATCCACTTTCTCCTTTCCGCAGCTTTCCGCAGCCCTCACGGCACAAAAGAATTCCTTTTCTTCTCAGTCCTCACGGCACAACAAAAAAAAAAAGAAAAACTTTCCACCGCCTTCCTGATTCTCTTTACACATACCAGGCTTCTTCCAATTCCTTTTTTCCCTCTCACGCCTATTCCTCCACTTTATCAACTACCTCCCGCACATCACATATATTTCCTCTCAAATTTTTTTTTCTTACATCTTCACGCCAGTTATCTCCCATCGGCCATGGCCACCCCACAAAACCTCGACGTTATCCCTCTCGCTACCCTATTTCACATGGTTACTATCCGTCTCCATTCTTCCAACTACCTACTTTGGAAGAGTCAAATACTTCCTGCCCTACGATGCGATAATCTCGCTGCCTATGTTGATGGATCCGCGCCTCCTCCATCTCCCACAATTACCGATGACAAGGGCACCGTGAATCCAAACCCTAATTTTGCTTCATGGAGTCGCCGTCACGATGGGGCTCTCAGTCTCCTTCTCTCCTCTCTAACCGAAGATGGCATGGCCGAGGTCATTGGCTTAACCACAGCCCGTGAGGTATGGGACGCGCTCGAGGCAGCATTCAACCCCTCCTCTCCATCCCACGCTCAACAACTCAGGGATGCGTTGCAATTTCTCAGGCGAGGTGACTCTTCCGTCCTTGAATTCAGTCGTCGCTTCCAGTCGATTTGTCACCAGTTGGCCGCAATCGGCCACGTTGTCCCAGAACCTGACCGCTGTCGCTGGTTTCTTCGCGGGTTGGACCCGCACTTCCGAGCCTTCACCGAAATCCGCCTCGCTCTATCGCCTCTTCCTTCTTTCTGGGATCTGGTGAGCCAAGCAAGAGATTACGAACTTCGTGATAAGGCCATGGAGGGCCTCGACTTATCTCCTTCTTCGGCCGCCTTCTATGCGGCTCGTCCTTCCTCTGGTTTTTCTGGTGCACCTTCAGGCAGAAACTGTGGTTCGTCTTCAGCCAATGCTAACCGCACGCCTCCGTCCTCCGGTCCTAGGTCTCCGCCGCACACCAAACCGTCTCAGTCTTCCAGTCCCAGGTCCGCTCCGCTCTGCCTGATGCTTCACGGCGTTTTTTTGCCCCTCGGCAGTCTGACGGCTCCCATCTGCTAACATTGTTCAGGCGTTTCAGTCTTAGTGCTCGGTTTAGTCCTCGCCCCCTTCGGATTGGTACGTCGACTTGGGTGCGTCCGCCCACATGACATCCTCCATGGAAAATCTGGATGCCTTCGCTCTTTATTCCGGTAATGGTAGTGTTATCGTTGGTAACGATAACTCTCTCCCTATCTCTCATTTAGGTTCTCGTTTTGTTTATAATTCTCTCCCGTTATTACATGTTTTGGTGGTTCCCCATATAACTAAAAACCTTTTATCCATCAGCAAACTCACATCCGACTTACCAGTTAATGTTGTTTTTTCTAATGATTCGTTTATTGTTCAGAAACGGTTGACAAAGGAAATCCTAGCTCGAGGAAGATGTAAAGATAGAATATATATTTTAGAGCAAGGATCTTCTGCTCTTGTTGCCGCATTGCAGTCTAGTGTTATTAAGCCTTCTTTTGAATTATGGCACTCCCGTTTGGGTCATGCCCCTACTTCTATTATTACTTTGCTAAAAAAATTTGGGTTTGTTGGATGTTACTTCTGTTTTGCCTAAACCCATCATGTGTGAGTCATGTCAATTAGCTAAAAGCAAACGTTTGCCTTTCTCTCTTAATGACAAACGTGCTTCTAATGTGCTTGATATTGTTCATTGTGATTTGTGGGGGCCTTCTCCTATTACCTATACTGATGGTTTTCGTTACTATGCTTTATTCTTGGATGATTATTCTCGTTTTTCATGTCTTTATCCCTTACGCTCTAAATCTGAGTTTTTTAATATGTTGCAACGTTTCACAGCCTTTGTTTGCAATCAATTTGGGACATCTATCAAACTTTTTCAAAGTGATGGGGGTACTGAATTCACTAGTCATAATGTTAGGATTTTTTTTGCTAGTCGGGGTGTTCTGCATCATTTTTCGTGTCCTTATACACCCCAACAAAATGGTCGGGTTGAGAGAAAATATCGTCACCTAACTGAAATTGGTCTATCTATGCTTTTTCATGCTCATGTGCCTATTGCTCACTGGTTTGATGCTTTTTCGACTGCTGCTTTTATTATTAACCGTTTGCCTACTCCTGTTCTTGATAATAAGTCTCCCTTTGAGTTTTTGTTTAACTTGTCACCGAATTATTCTTCGTTCAAGGTCTTTGGGTGTCGTGTTTACCCATATCTCAGAGATTATGCTCCTCACAAGTTATTTCCTCGTAGCATGCCATGCATATTTCATGGGTATAGCAGTACCCACAAGGGTTTTCGGTGTTACGATCCTGTCACGTCCCGCACTTACATTACTCATCATGCCCAGTTTGATGAATCTTCTTTTCCCTTCTCCTCTACCTCTGATAGTCGAATACCTACTGATTTGAAATTTTTCTATCTTTTTTTACTGCCAGGATCCCTCTTCTTCGAGGAACGATCGTCCTACTTCAACTCCTGTTGCTTCTCCACCTTCCTCGTCTCCTCCTGCTCCTTGTACTTTGTGTTTACCATCTTCATCCTCCGGACCTACCGACTTACCTATCTTGCCCCCTCCGAATGCTGATGTCCTACCTCCGCCTCCTCTTGCCAATGTCGATAACCATTTACCCATTCAGGATGTCGTCTCTGCTCCTACTCCTGCTGCTGCTCCTGCACCGAACCCCCCCTCGCACTCTATGCAAACTAGATAAAAAAGCTGTATCTTTAAACCTCGCTATTTTGTTGATATTGCTACTACTAGTCTACTTCATTCACTTACAGCTTCTGCAGAACCTAAGGGTTTTAAATCTGCTCTAAAAGTTCCTCATTGGTTAACTGCTATGCGCGAGGAGATCGATGCTTTGGATATCAACAATACTTGGGATTTGGTTCCTTGACCGCCAGGTGAAAATATTGTTGGGTCCAAATGGATGTTCCGTACCAAGTACAAATCAGATGGTTCCATTGATCGCTACAAAGCCCGCTTGGTGGCTCAGGGATTCACGCAAATCTCTGGTTTTGATTTTTTCCACACCTTTAGTCCTGTTGTCCGGGCTGCTATAGTTCGTGTCATTTTGGCCCTTGCGGTTCAGCGTCATTGGCCTCTTCACCAGCTCGATGTCAAAAATGCCTTTTTACATGACCTTCTTAACAAACCTGTTTACATGTCTCAGCCTCCGGGATTTATTGATCCTCGTTATCCTAACCATGTTTGCAGGTTGAAGAAAGCACTTTATGGCCTTCGTCAAGCTCCTCGTGCCTGGTTTGATCGCTTTAGTGCCTTTCTCATTTCTTTGCGCTTCACTCGTAGTCGTTCTGATACTTCTCTTTTTTTCTTACATAGCTCTAACTGCACTATCTTCCTTCTGCTTTATGTTGATGACATTATTGTCACAGGTAGCAGTGCTGACCACTTAAGCAGATTCATTGCTCGTGTCCATCGGGAATTTACGGTCAAAGATCTTGGCAAGCTGAGTTACTTTCTTGGACTTGAAATCAACCACACTGACTCCGGTCTTTTTCTTGGTCAAGCTAAGTATGCTCAAGATATTCTCACTAGGGCAGAATTAGTCGATTCCAAACCTGTTTCCACATCTTTGGCCACAGGGGAATCATTCGTCTCCACTGGAGACCAATTTCAGGATCCTACACTCTATAGGTCTTTAGTGGGTGCATTACAATACCTCACTATCACACGCCCAGACCTCTCTTTTGCTGTCAATCACGTCAGTCAGTTTCTTCATGCTCCTACCGTTGATCATTTTACGGCTGTCAAAAGGATCCTGCGCTATATTAAGGGAACTGTCCATCTTGGAATTTCTTTCTCGCCTTCTTCGGACTACTCGGTCCTAGGCTACTCAGATGCAGACTGGGCTTGTTGCGAGGAAACTCGACGATCCACCTATGGTTATTCTATCTTTCTTGCGGGTAACTTGGTTTCTTGGAGTGCAAAGAAACAGCCTACGGTTGCTCGTTCCAGCTGTGAATCTGAGTATGGTGGAAATTATCATCTACTTAACAAGGGCACCGATGAGGGTGGAGCGTTGGGCGTGTGGGCAAGTGGGTTGGCGGTGGCAAACATGAGGAGAGAAATGAGGAAAAAGGCATTATTGTGAGCCATTTTAATTTCAAGAGGTAAGTGTTAATTTGTTCTCAGTGTAGCAAGAACAATTTAATTGCTTGTGTGTTCAAATTTACGGGGAACTGCCCCTATTTATACTAATGCATACATGTTCTTTCATTTTTAAATTTGTTGAGGTTTTAAACACGTTGCATTAATAAATATAGTACGTGTTGGTCACCTGTACAACTATATCACTTCAAAAAACTCGCGTTTTAGGGATCGGAATTAGCGACCGTCCTAAAGTCGATTTCTAAATAATATATTAGTGACCGATTAACGACCGAGATAGACCACCGGTCTCAAATTAAAAATATTTGCGATCGCCAAAAAGGTCGGTTGCTAAATCGAAAGATTAGATTTGCAAAGTTTGACCCGGGTTAGTAACGGTTGAGGGTCATTAATGCGAAAGGTTTAGCGACCGCTGAGAGCAGTCGCAAATCCTAAATTGGTCAAACTGAACCGTCCGATTCGGTCAAGAAGACCAAATATCGGGAAATAGCAACCGCCTCTGGCGGTCGTTAATCATTTAAAAAAAAATTATAAATACCTTCTCCTCCGTACGCCATTTTACATACTCATAAAACTCTTCCTCCTACTCCGCCGTTGCCGCCGCCGCCACCAACTTCTACATAAAAATTAACCTAGAGTGTTCAAATTATTTTAACCGTTTAATTTTTTTAAATTATATTTTATGAATTATATATAGTGAGTGAATAAGTAAATTATGCGTATGTGTGTAGATTTTATGCGAATGTGAAATTATGTGTATGTGTATGTGAATAAGTAAATTATTATATTTTATAGTAGGTCTTGTTGTGACAGAATCTGTTAAGTGCACTTGCAAATATGATCACATAGAAATAAAAACTGAAAATTACAAATATTTATCAATTTCAACGGAAATTTAGTTACAAATATGACCATAGGATGCTTTTCTGATCTCTTATTTTAAATTTTAACAATTTAAAGTACATATCATTTAATTTAGTATAAAAATAAATTATTTTGATTTTTGTGCATGTGGATGTCATTTACATTTACCTTTTTAATTAAATATAAAATAAATCTTATCAAGAAGTGCACTACACTATTAGTTTAAGAGTGTAATAAAAAGTATAAAATGAAACTGGTTATTACAATAACCACTTTAAAATGTATGAGTTGTTTCATTGAAAAATATTAGTTGTGTTGGACTAAATGATATTAGTTCTATATTTTGGTTATATTGATGAAAGTATTAGTTGCTTCACTAAAATATGTTGATTAGATAGTAATATTGTCACAAATAACATTCATCATTTAATTTAAGTGTTAATATTCTATTTTTAATGAAACTGGTTATTACAATAACCACTTTAAAATGTATGAGTTGTTTCATTGAAAATATTAGTTGTGTTTTACTAAATGATATTAGTTCTATATTTTGGTTATATTGATGAAAGTATTAGTTGTTTTACTAAAATTTGTTGATTAGATAGTAATATTGTCACAAACAACATTCATCATTTAATTTATTTGTTAATATTCTATTTTTAATTTATATCCAGAGGCGGTGCGTCTGGGACCCTGGCCACGATAGTGTTATGTACGACTTGTTCTGTGTGAAAGCGCAAGAATGGTACAAAAACTTTATCTACGGCCTAAAGAAGTGGTGGGAGCATGGGGAGCGAATGGAGTTGGGTTGAGCACCAGACGGTCGATTGATATAGGATGATTTGATGGATCACTAGAACAGTGAATCATCATTCAGAAGAAGATCATGAAGAGGAGGGAGAGAGAGAGAGAGAGAGAGAGAGAGAGAGAGAGAGAGAGAGAGAGAGAGAGAGAGAGAGAGAGAGAGAGAGAGAGAGAGGAGAGTGAATTTAAATAATTTATTTATGTTTTTTTTAACAATTTATTTATGTTTTTTGAACAATTTGTTTATGTTTTTTAAACAATTTATTTACTATTTTTGAAAATTTTAATTATGTTTTTTGAACAATTTTTTTTGAACAATTTATTTATGTTTTTTGAACTATTTTAAACAATATTTATTTAATTAGTAATTTGATTAAATTTAAAAAAAAAATAGTAGTTAATTTCAAATTATATACAATTAATTGGATAAAAACGAATCAGAAACAAAAACGAATTAATTTGATGAATTTAAAAAAAATGGAGATTCAATTTCGAATTATATACAATTAAATGTATAAAAACGAATGAAGTAATAATTTATAATAGCCTAAAATATTAAAATTATAAAATTAATAAAAAAGTTAGTAGATATATATATATATAAACGAATTAGAAACACAAAAAAAAAATTTGATGAATTTAAAAAAAAGGGGGGATTCAATTTCGAATTATATACAATTAAATGTATAAAAATAAATAAATTAATAATTTATAATAGCCTAAAATATTAAATTTATAAAATTAATAAAAATTTTAGTAAATATATATATATATATATATATATATATATATATATATATATATATATATAAACGAATTATAAATAAAAAAATAATTAATTTGATGAATTTTAAAAAAAAGGGACTCAATTTAAAATTATATACAATTAAATGTATAAAACGAATAAATTTATAATTTATAATAGTCTAAAATATCAAATTTATAAAATTAATAAAAAAGTTACTAAATATATATATATTTATATATATAAACGAATTAGAAATAAAAAAAAATTAATTTGATGAATTAAAAAAAAAAAAAAACGGGAGTCAATTAGAGGTTCACACCTCTTCCGGGGGGTAAATTTTTTTTTGTAAGGACTGTAACTAGGGGGAGTGGCAAAACAAGGACCGTAACTTTTCGCGCTGGTAAAATAAGGACAATAACTTTTAAAAGTGGCAATTTATGGACCGTAACTTTTAAAAATAGCAATTTGAGGACAAATTAGCCCGAATTACTATCTTTCGGGCTAAGTTTGCACAGTTTCGGGCTCAAATCCCCAACGTGGATATATTTTGAAAGAAATTACTCTTTTTAAATATTCCACCTCATTTTTTTCCCTTTTATTTTTTGAAATAATTTTCAATTCATTCATTATACTCCAAATACGCTCATAAAAACTTTCAGTATAATGAATGAATTGAAAATTATTTTAAAAAATAAAATGAGGGGGAATATTTAAAATAACTCAGTTACACAAGTTAGGATTGAAAAATCAACTACCAAATAATTCTCAAGGCACCCGAACCTCAATAATTAAGCAAAAATAGATAAAGATTAAGTAAGAAGGTTTCACATTTACAATTAGGATGGGCACAGTAAGATTGTGCCAAAGAGACCACCTCTTCAACTAAGGTATTAACTTCTTTTAATCTTCTTTCAGCATCTAATGCTTTCGGCTCCAAATTGTGGATTTAGAAATTATTCTTCCGAGATGCTGTCCGACATCAAACCTACTTGATTACAGCACATTTCATTATGAGTGTATTTTGAGTAAAATGAATTAATTGGAAATTAATTCAAAAAATAAAAGGGAAAAAAATGAGGTGGAATATTTAAAAAAGTAATTTCATTCAAAATAATATCCACGCTGGCGATTTGAGCCCAAAATCATGCAAAATTAGCCCGGAAGAGAGTAATCCGGGCTAATTTGTCCTCAAATTGCTATTTTTAAAAGTTACGGTCCTTAAATTGCCACTTCTAAAAGTTATTGTCCTTATTCTGCCAGCCCGAAAAGTTACAGTCCTTGTTTTGCCACCCCCCAGAGTTACGGTCCTTAAAAAAAAAATTACCCCTCTTTCGGGCTACCCGGAGGTCGTGGGTTCGATTTCCCTTGGGCGCATATTTGCCCATTTATTTCTACAAGCCTCACAAGGGCTTATATACTACATGACTCACTTAATATAAGCTAGTGGGTCAGTGGCCCAATGGTTCGCGCCCCGCCCAGACCTCAATGGGCCCGGGTTCGAACACAATGAGCCACTTTTTTTTTTTTGCGCTGGTTCGCTGATTAGCGACCGCCTCTAGGTCAGTCACTAATCACAAAATAAAATAAAAAGATTAATTTTATTTTAAAAAATAAATTAGCTACCGCCGAAAGTCGGTCGCTAAATCGTGACCCGACCGGGTCAGACCTGATAGATTCAGCGACCGGCCAAAGGCGGTCGCTGATATTAGCGACCGCATTGACGGTCGCAGATTAGCGACTGATATCAAAAAGCGGTCGCTAATATTAGCTACCCGTGTTTTAACGACCGATTTTTTTCGGTCAGAAATCGGTCGCTAATCACGTTTTGCGATCGAAAATCGGTCGCCAAATCGATCGCTAATTCCCCATTTTTTTTAGTGTATATATATATTAATTGTAATTGTATTCTATAAATATTAGAAGTCATTTTCTTCAATCCTCAATTCCATGATCTTATCTCTGTAGGTTTGGGTGTTGCATTATTATACGTACTATTAATTACAATTTTAATGAACATGATTAAAACTTATAGTTTCCAATGGACTGGTAACATCAACTTAAGAGTCTAATTATAAGCAGGGTTTCATTTGTTAAGAGGCTGTTTGGTTGAACTTATAACCTCTTAAAAACAGTAAGCTTATACGTTGTTAAGTGCTTAAAAATACTATCAATGAATTTGGCAAAATAAATGTTTAACAACTTATGAGATCATAAAATAAACAACTAACAATTTATTATCTGTAAAAAAATAAGTTGAAATTTCCCAACTTATTTTCCTAATCACCTCCTCCCACCCCACCCATCCCCTCATCCGTCTCACCTACCACTACCTCAATATAAAAAATATCATTTTAAAATAAAATTTAAATTTGTAAAATATTTATTATAAATTTTCAAAGATCTTATATGTTGTGTAACCAAACATTTTAGCAATTTATAATTTATTTATAAGCTCTTAAAACAACTTATAAGATGTTAGTGTTAAGAGAAAATGCACACACGCAATCACAAAAAAAAGAACACGAGATTTGTTTACCCAGTTCATCTTATGACTACGTCTGGGGACGATGCCAAGCAATATTTTTTCACTATATTTTTCTGATACGGGATACAAGGAGAAAACGTTATGTAAGAAATGAACCCTAACCCTAAAATCAGGATTGACTGGGTCGAGAAAGTGAGCCTAAAATCAGGATTGAGTTGGATTACCGGTGTTGAGCCCAAGTGTACAGTCCATTCAGCCTCCACACACCAACAATATCCCACTTGGAGACTAAATTCTCCATGTAACCATATCTTCCTCTCTCTCATCCCTCATCCGCCTGGCATCGCCAAGCCTTATCTTCAAGTTCCAAGGCCAATTGAAGCTTTGCATAGCTTCAACTTCTCTAAGGTTCTGGTGGGTTCTCACTTCCTAAGATCTTCATAAGCTGCAAGATCTTCTTCTCCAAAAGGCGACGAATGTAGTGATACTGCAAGTCAATATGTTTTGTCCTTGAGTGAAACACCTGATTCTTTGCCAGAAATATAGCACTTTGACTATCATAGAAAAAAGTGTTATTCCAATGCTGCTTCCCAAGTTCATCCAAGAAATTATGCAACCACACCATCTCCGTACTTGCCTCTTTCACAACTACATACTCTGCCTCCACAGTGGACAACGCAACAATCTTTTGCAACTTAGAAGTCCAAGATATAGCAGTACCACCATAAGTAAAACCATACCCGGCTGTACTTCTTCCTCCATCAAGATTATTTGATGCCAAGTCTGCGTCCACATAACCCACCAACTCCATACTCTTGCCATTGAAACAAAAAGTCTGGTCTGTTGTACCTCTCAAGTAATGCAAGATCCACTTTATTACCAGTAATGCTCGCCCAGATCACCCATGAATCGGCTCTCTACTCCCACTGCATGAGCAATATCTGGTCTTGCACACACCATGCCATATATGGTGCTGCCAATTGCTGAGGCATATGGAACTTTCATCATTTGGACACTTTCCTCCTTGCTCTTTGGCGATTCCTTTCTCGAAAGCTTGAAGTGACTACCCAAAGGGACACTTACAAGCTTCAACTCTGTCATGTTAAATCTTTCTAAGATTTTCTGATTATAATTCGACTGTGAAAGATACAGATTTTCCGTCACCTTATCATGCTCAATTCTCATGCCCAAAATCTATTTTGCCTCTCCAAGATCCTTCATGGAAAACCGTTCTTACAATTGTTTCTTCAACTTATTCACTTCAATTTCATCAGCTCCTTCAATCAACATATCATCAACATATAACAGAAGAATAAGAAAGTTATTGTCAAACCTTTTGTAGTAACAACAATGATCAACGTGGCATCTCCGGTAACCAATCCCCATAATAAAACTGCCAAACTTTGTGTACCACTGATAGGGACCTTGCTTCAGGCCATACCCACTCTTCTTCAACCTGCACACAAGTTTCTCCTTTCCCTTCACTATGAACCCCTCAAGTTGTGTCATGTACAAGCCATGCACCAAGCCACCGTGAAGGAATGTCTTTTTCACATCCATCTGTTGTAACAATAAGTTCTTTGCAACTATCATACTCAAAACCATTCTAACAGTGGTCAATTTCACAACAAGAGTAAAGACATCAGTATAATCAACACCATATCGCTGCTCAAACCCTTTGACAACCAGCCGAGCTTGGTAACATTTTCTACCATCAACTTCATTCTTAATTCGGTAGACCCACTTGCAGTGCAAAGCCTTTTTTCCTCTTGGGAGTTCAACAAGTTCCCAAGTGTCGTTCACCAGAAGAGATGCTAACTAATCATCTATAGCAACTCTCAATTTTCGTCTATCTATAAAACTGCCCTACCTCTGCATAATATTTAGGTTCACCACCATCAGTAAGTAACAAGTAATAGTTAGAGGGCGAATACCTATCAGGTGCACGTCGCTCTCTAGCTGGGCTCTGCAGCGGATTCTCTGGTGGTGAGATCCTTGGTTCTTCAATAAGAACCTCTTCTTCATTCTGACTCTCCTTACTCCTACTCGAGTTTGAGATGTCTAACTCGACATCTCGAATATCGATCTTGCCAGAATCTGACGCCTCCAATCTGTCCTTGTACATACATATCTTGTTCATTGGAAACCACATCTCTTTTGCGAATAATCTTTTGGGCTTAATTAAGAAGACCAGGAAAACTTGTGCCGTCGCTTTCGAGGAGGCTGCCTCGGCCTCTGCGGCGGCGACATGGGGAGGTTCGGCCTCCGCGACGACGGCCACCGTAGCCAAGGATTTCTTCGCGGACGCGAACGCTGATGGTGCCGCGGCAGAGGAGACTTTTTTCGCCGCTGCGGCGGCATATGGCGAAGTTGCCAGTGCCGAGGGGGCCAACGACGTGGACGAGGAGTTGGGCGTGGGCAAGTGGGTTGGCGGAGGCAAACATGAGGAGAGCAATGAGGAAAAAGGCACTATAGTGAGCCATTTTAATTTGAAGAGGTAAGTGTTAGTTTTTTATTGTGTTCAAATGTAAGGGAACTGCCACTATTTATACAAATGCGTACATGTTCTTTTGGTTGTAGGTTTGTTGAGGTTTTGAAAATTTTGCGCTCAAGTGTAATAAAATAGGACGTGTTGGTCACGTCAAGATAAAGAAGGAAAGAGGATAAAGAACGTGTTGGTATTGAAGAACAACATTTTGAAGATTCTTAAAGATAAGTATATATTTTCCCTCGTACTTAGTCAATCACCTGTACAGTTATATATTTATGGTAATTGTATTCTATATATTTTAGAAATCGCTTCCTTCGATCATCAATTCGAGGATCTTAGCCTTTGTA
The DNA here is from genome assembly GCA_947034835.1 of Ballota nigra. Classification (NCBI taxonomy): domain Eukaryota; kingdom Viridiplantae; phylum Streptophyta; class Magnoliopsida; order Lamiales; family Lamiaceae; genus Ballota; species Ballota nigra. Next base: position 73,711,901 of record OX344729.1, on the reverse strand, counting down.
GGGTTGGATTTGCTATACATGTGATATTCAACACTAGAGTACTTCTTTGGATTGCACCCTTCATCAAATGATAATTGACAAGATTGTCATTTTCAAATGTCTTATTGTATAAACTTATTTTGTATTTCAATAAGTATTAATTACATTATTCCTAAAGTGTGTATTTAATTTAAAAAATCTATTTAATATCATAGTCTGGTATGAATAAGAATAAAAAGGAAATTTATTATATACAAATTAAAATGAATTAGATAATTAATATTATACACATCAAAATTTATATGTAAAATGAAATTTATTTGTTATTTATGGTTATTGTTTTATTTATTTATTGTTATTGTTATTCGTAGCTAATTCTTCCAATTTGCAATGGAATATGTTGGGTTTTAATGGCATGTAAACACGTAAACATGCGCAGCGGAAAAATCGTTCACCAACAACGAACAGTTAATTGCATAATTAAATACGAGATATCCTAAACAAGAAATCTTACAAAGTTTCGTACGCGGATTACTCTACTATGGTATCCACGGGGATTAAAACCATTTTCGCCCTATAACTTTTGACCTTTTTCTTTTTGGTCCCATACTTATTTACTTTTTCGATTTAGACCCATAACAATTCAAATTTAACAAAATTAGTCCAAAATTACCGGAAAACTCATGAAACGATGTTGTTTTGGTCACGTGCCGATCACGTGCTAATTTTTTTCGGCAGAATAGGAGGGATTAAAATTGTTTTTGTCCCGTAACTTTTTACCTTTTTCTTTTTGGTCCCATACTTATTTACTTTTTTGATTTAGTCCCACAAAAATTTGAATTTACCCAAATAGGCGGAAAACTCGTGAAACAACGTCCTTTTGGTCAAGTACAGGTCACATGCTAATATCTTCTGGCGGAATAGGATGACGGGTCCCGTTTTGCAGACGTGGCACGCTGACTAAGTAATTTTTCTTATAAAATAAATATATAACTAAAAAAATATTTTCCAACTTATTTTTTCAATTAAAAAAAAATTTAAAACTTAAAACTAAAAATAAACCTACCTGCAATTAAAACAAAAACAAATCAAAACGACTAGCAATTTTCTCAAAACTCTAAGAAAACCCTAATACCCGACGCGTAAATCCCCGATGCGTACATGTTCTTGGCGCAGCTCTGCTTCTTCGAGCACCCCTTCGCCGTCAAATACTGCTGGATTATAAGTACGCAATGCAGAAACAGTAAGCGCCTATAAGGTGCTTATGAAAATGCCAGAACCAAATAAAATAGAACATTTCTTTTTTCAACTTATGAGGGGGATGTCTCTGATATGAAGACTGGAAATTGGGTTGTTTGTGATCAGAATTGGAGCAAGCGGGCAGCCCAGCACGTGTCCAGCATGTGACCAAAACGACATTGTTTCACGAGTTTTCCGGCCATTTCAGATTAATTTGGGTAAACTTGATTTTTTTGGGGACTAAATTGAAAAAGTAAATAAGTTTGGGACCAAAAAGAAATAGATAAAAAGTTACGGGATGAAAACAATTTTAATCCTTCATATTCCACCGGAAAATATTAGCACGTGACCAAAACGACATTGTTTCATCCACATTAGGTGGATCGATACCACCACCGGCGGTCCCGGTGCAGCCCCTCATCCCGCCACCTCTGCCGGAGCTCCGAAGGCCTAATTCGGAGGATGAAGAGGGGGAGAATTTCGATTCGTATGAGTAGAATTTTTTTTTCTTGTACTGAACTTTTTTTTTATTCGACATTACTTTTATTATATTTTTATGCAAATTTTATATTTTTATTATAATTTACGTGTTTTAGTTTACAAAAAAAACCAAAAAAAACTTACTAATACCTATTTCGATAAATATTCAGTTAGTTACGTACAAGTGAACGGATTATACTATTAATTATGCGTTTTTCGAATTAAATAAATTTACAAAACAAAAAATATATAATTGGTAACAACATTAATTAAAAAAAGTTAGAAACGAAAATGAATTAATTTGATGAATAATAAAAAAAGAATGACTCAATTTGGATATGTATACAATTAATTACGTACAAGTGAACATATTATAATATTAATTACGCGTTTTTCGAATTAAATAAATTTACATAACTAAAAAAATATAATTGTAAAAAAATTTATTAAAGCAAGTTAGAAACGAAAAGGAATTAATTTGATGAATAATTTAAAAAGAATGACTCAATTTGGATATGTATACAATTAATTACGTACAAGTGAACGGATTATAATATTAATTACATGTTTTTCGAATTAAATAAATTTATAAAATAAAAAAATATAATTGGTAACAATATTTATTAAAACAAGTTAGAAATGAAAAAGAATTAATTTGATGAATAATAAAAAAAGAATGTCTCCATTTGGATACGTATACAATTAATTACGTACAAGTGAACGGATTAAAATATTAATTACGCATTTTTCGAATTAAATAAATTTACAAAAGAAAAAATATATAATTCGTAACAACATTTATTAAAATAAGTTAGAAACGAAAAGGAATTAATTTGATGAAGTATAAAAAAAGAATGACTCAATTTAGATGCATATACAATTAGTTGCAAGAAATTGAACAAAAGAAGCAAGTGTCCTAACGGTTTATGCCCTCTCTATATGCAAGAGAGGTCATGGGTTCGATTCCCCTTGGATGCGAATTTAGAATTAATTGTTCCAGGCCCAATAGTGCTAATATAGAAGTTGGCCCGGAGTACATAACTTGGGGGTCGATGGCCATTGGTTCGCACCCGCCCCTGGTGCCCCGAGGGTCCGGGTTCGAACCACACGAGCCACTGTTTTTCTGTTCCAAGTTCGGTATTTACGACGGACACGTGTCCATCGTAAATTCTAAAGTAACAACGGAATTGTGACCGTCGTAAATTTTTTCTGAAAGATTAAAAAAATTGAAAATCGGCTAATTTTAACTATGGGTGCGGTCCGTTGTAAAGTTCGATGCCAACCGGGTCGGTGACGGGTTAGATTTACGATGGCTTTGTCCTTCGTAAATTTACGACGGCTTTCCAAAAGTCGTCGTAAATTTTAGCTACGATCGATTTAACTACGAGTTCCATATCTGTCGTAAAACCCGTCGCTAATCCCATCGTTAAACACCGTGTTTTTTGTAGTGATATGGAGCAACCACCTGACTATGTTAATTCTACTTCTCTACTACTCTGTCTTTCGTCTTAACCAGGCTATCTACGGGCTCAAGTAGACTTCCCTTGCATGGTTTCATCGTGTCAGTGACTTTCCGGTTAATCTTTGATTTACTTCTAGCAAAGCAGATACTTCTATTTCAATACTATTAATTAATGCGTAGTTTCGTACTATATAAACTCTAGATCAAAATATTTCGTAATTAATTTTTAGGGAAAATTGTTTTTTTTCGTCCTGTAATTTTACTATATTTTGATTTTCGTCCTACTGACTTTCAAATTTTGATTTTCATCCTATAACTTACATTTTTTTTCTTATTTTAGTCCTTACACCTGCTATACTAGGTACCCAGCCAGTATTAGTGATGTGGCATCCCGTATTCAATTTATTTTTTAATTTAAAATTTCAACTGGAATGGTTTTCTCCATTTAGATGGACTATTGACGCCCAACTCCTTCTCCCTCCCGCTGGTCACAAGCCTTTCCACCTTCCACCGTTTTCTCTTCCCACCCCCAAATTCGATCTCGCCCTCATCATCTCCTCTTTTCTTTCCAACAAGCCCGAAATAAATCTGACCTTTCTTCTTTGACATCGAATTGGAAGAATCCCGGGCTTTCGCCCTCACTGTGCGTTCTAGTTTGAGGGAGAGGGGCTCTACACTTGATACTCTGTTCGAGAGAGACGCTGCGTTTTGGGTTGGGTTCTACAAAATTTGAGCTCCCGATGCATTATGGATTCAATTCTTGGGTTGGGGTCGGGAGAGGGATGGTAGCGGAGGGATTTGGGTTCACATCCTTAAGAATTGCTGTGAAGGGTCAAATGTGAAGTATGTAGTCTGCTGGGCTTAATTCAATAGGAGGCTAAGTTGAGAAAGTGTTAGCCGTAGGAATTAGTAAATTTGGGGTACCAGAGGAGGTGGACCAGATGAGGACCAGAGAAGCCTGACCAGAGAAGTCTGGCAGGAGAGCTACCAGAGGAGGTCCATCAGGTGAGGTCTGGTCAGACGAGTCTGGTAGATGAGTCATCAGAGGAGGTCTATCAGAGGAGGTCTGGGACCAGAGGTCATCTGGTGTAAGTGACCAGAGCCAGAGGAGGACGTGTCATCTGATCCTGAAACCTGTTATTCGCGGAATACACCAAATTGAAGCTAATTCGAAGGCGGTTCTAACTGAATCAACCATGGCGGTTATTGAAGTCGTTAGCCAGCTGGATAACTGCTTACATTGAGTTTGTTACAACTGATTCGAATCTAGGGTTCGTTTCTCAATCTCTGTTTCTATAAAAGGGGGGCTTCTCAGTTGAGAGAAATAACTTTTGAGAGAGTCAATCTGTGAGCGCAAACACGAGAGATTGAGTGATTGTAACTTGTAACTTCCAATTTCATCTTAGTGAAAAGATATCCTCTCGGATCCCGTGGACGTAGGAGTATTCATCTTCGAACCACGTAAATCTGGTGTTCTTGTGTGATTTCAATTTCGTTCTTATTGCTTTCAGATTCCGATTCCCAGAAACAAGTTTTCCTGTGAATCCAAAACGCGATTAACAAGTGGCACCGTCTGTGGGAAGAGATCATGGCTGTGACTAAGTTCGATATTGAGAAGTTCACGGGGAAGAACGATTTCAGCTTATGGAAGATCAAGATGAAGGAACTCCTGGTACACAATGGGTTGTACGAAGCCTTGTTGCCACTGGCTCAGGTAGCTTCTGGAACAAATCCGGCGAAGGTGGAGGAGAACAAGAGGAAGGCACACAGTGCGCTTATCTTGTGTCTTGGGGACAAGCCATTGAGGGAAGTATCGAAGGAGGAAACCGCTCTTGGGATCTGGAATAAACTGGAGCAGTTATACCAGACCAAGTCTGTTACGAACAAGTTATACATGAAACAGAAGCTTCAAGTCTTCAAAATGAGTGAAGATAAGAATCTTGGTGATCAGTTGGACGAGTTCAACAGATTGGTGGATGATCTGGAGAGTTTGGATGTTACAATTGATGATGAAGACAAGTCATTGATGTTGTTGAATGCACTACCTAAGTCTCTGGAAAATTTCAAAGATGCCTTGTTATTTGGTAGACAAGATCAGGTGAATTTTGATGATGTTCAAACTGCCCTGAAAACCAAGTTTCTACAGATCCAAACTGATGGGAAGAAGCCTGCTGAAGGATTGAATGTTCAATCCAAGAAGAAGAAGGGGTTTCAGTCCAAGAAGAAGGATGGTGGAAAATGGAATAAGGGTGGGAAGAAGTCTGTTTTTGTTGAGAAGAGGAAGTGTTTCACTTGCCATAATGAAGGTTATCTGAGAAAGAATTGCCCTGAAAGAAAGAAGAAAGACAATCAAGGTGATCAAGATGGAGATGCAGCTGTTGTGGAGGTTGAAGGATATGATAGTGCAGAGGTCTTGATGGTTAGTCATGAGAGACTAAGTCAAGAGTGGGTCCTGGACTCAGGGTGTACTTTTCATATGTGTCCACATGAAGACTGGTTCCTGGATCTTGAGAAGATTGATGGAGGTCTTGTTCTTTTGGGTAATGTTGAGAGCTGTAGAGTGCAAGGATCTGGTTCTATCAAGATCAAAATGTTTGATGGGGTTGATAGGATCTTATCTGATGTCAGGTTTGTTCCTGAGTTGAAGAGAAATCTTGTTTCTCTTGGTAATTTGAATTCTAAGGGATTTGAATTCAAGACAGAAAAAAGAGTTCTGTCAATACCAAGTCTGGAAGGATTGTCATGAAGGGTATGATTAAGAATGGTTTTTATACTTTGATTGGAAGAACTGTAACAGGATCAACTGATGTTACCATGGAGTCCTCTGATGTTAACTTGTGGCACAAGAGATTGGCACATGTTGGTGAGAAGGGCCTGGTGGAGTTATCCAAGAAGGGAGCTATCCCAGGGAAGAGGATATGTAAGCTGGAATTCTGTGAGAGGTGTGTTCTTGGGAAATCAAAGAAGCAAGCATACCAGAAAGGGAAGCATACCACCAAGGAGGTTATGGATTACATACATTCTGATGTATGGGGACCAGCAAGGGTATCCACTCATGGTGGAGGCAGGTATTTCCTTACCCTTATTGATGATTATTCCAGAAAGGTTTGGGTTTACATTCTTAAACAGAAGAGTGATGCTGGGCTTAATTCAATAGGAGGCTAAGTTGAGAAAGTGTTAGCCGTGGAAATTAGTAAATTTGGGGTACCAGAGGAGGTGGACCAGATGAGGACCAGAGAAGCCTGACCAGAGAAGTCTGGCAGGAGAGCTACCAGAGGAGGTCCATCAGGTGAGGTCTGGTCAGACGAGTCTGGTAGATGAGTCATCAGAGGAGGTCTATCAGAGGAGGTCTGGGACCAGAGGTCATCTGGTGTAAGTGACCAGAGCCAGAGGAGGACGTGTCATCTGATCCTGAAACCTGTTATTCGCGGAATACACCAAATTGAAGCTAATTCGAAGGCGGTTCTAACTGAATCAACCATGGCGGTTATTGAAGTCGTTAGCCAGCTGGATAACTGCTTACATTGAGTTTGTTATAACTGATTCGAATCTAGGGTTCGTTTCTCAATCTCTGTTTCTATAAAAGGGGGGCTTCTCAGTTGATAGAAGTAACTTTTGAGAGAGTCAATCTGTGAGCGCAAACACGAGAGATTGAGTGATTGTAACTTGTAACTTCCAATTTCATCTTAGTGAAAAGATATCCTCTCGGATCCCGTGGACGTAGGAGTATTCATCTCCGAACCACATAAATCTGGTGTTCTTGTGTGATTTCAATTTCGTTCTTATTGCTTTCAGATTCCGATTCCCGGAAACAAGTTTTCTTGTGAATCCAAAACGCGATTAACAATTGCAGATGCCAATAGTTTATGCCGTGATGAATTCCAAAACAGTGGTGGAACTGGAAACAGAGAACGAGGATATGTCTGTTGACAGGGTAGAGAGAGAAAAAAAGAAAAAAGACCACAACATTGGATGCCCTGTTGAAGGAGATGACCATGAGGAAAGAATTGAAATCTTGCGATCTGTTTACTGATAATTGGAATTGAAATCCCATCTCAAGATCAAATGATTGAAATGTCTGATTTTTATTTTCTATTTTCTGAAAGTAAATATAAAAATTAAGGCACGTCATACTTCGTCCATCTAAATGCTAAAAACCGCCCCAGCTTGATTTTTTCAATTAAAATTGGATGCCACGTCACTAATATGGTTTGGTTACCTGTTATAGCAGGTCATATGACTAAAATAAGAAAAAATGTAAGTTACAGGACAAAAATCAAAATTTAATAGTCAGCAGGACGAAAATCAAAATGTAGTAAAATTACAGGACGAAAAAAAACAATTTTCCCTAATTTTTACAATAACCATGTATATTCAGTTCACCCACAAATCAGGGTAAATCTTTTGGGTTGATAAAATAAGAAACATATCTTTTTAGGCTGCTGAAATAAGGACTATAACCTTTTTTGACTGACAATTTAAAGATCGTAATTTTTTCTAGCTAATAATTTTAAAACTGTAACTTTTAAAAGTGACAAATTAATTGAAGCCAAATCATCCTAATCGGGCCCAATAATCAGCCGCATTCAGGTCAAGATTTGCCAAAAAAATAAGCTGAATTCGGCTCAAATCAGACCATATTCAGGTGGAATCGCCCTGAAATCGCAACTTGTAATAAAAGTTACGGTTTTTAATTTGTCAGCCCAAATAATTGCTGTCCATAAAAAAAAGTATTCCAATCTGCCCCCAGAATAGTTGGTCGAGTAATTTAATTTGAACTCCTGATACTTAGTTGTTTGAAAAGGAGAGAGATTAAACGAGCTCAGCCACATAAAATATAATAATAATATAATAATACTCAGGAATGCTAGGAAGGCATTACACATATACCCGCTATGTTTAGAATTCAATTGTTAAAGAAATCAATATATGTTAGAGTTAAGAGAATGGAACACAAATACGTGATATATTATTGATAATAACGGGACTCCTCAAACGAGGCCACAGAGTGCTACACTCTGCCACAACCGAAGTTGCCTATAATTTTCTAATCCAAAGATGATTCCTACGGCTGGAAAACTAAAGTATAAATAGACTCTAAGATTTAACCTAACTTAGGCCCCAAGTAACAAAAGCCCACAGACTATTTATTCTAGACTTACTTAATTAAAAGACTCAACTTATAATAAAAGTCCAATTACAATAATAATTAAAAGTATAGCTAAAGTGATGCGTATCAATTCCCAACCCCTTAAAATCAGCCTTGTCCTCAAGGCTAGAAAGAGGAACAGGCCCGGCTGAAACCTCAATCTCTCACGTAGGGAAATCTGATTTCCTCGAATCGACTCTAGGAGCACGATTCAGCGTAAGTTCATGCTCTATCTCTCTCGAGAGATGCGATGTTGCACAAATTTCTTCTGTTTTCTTAGTCCGACTGTGAACCCATATGCCTCCCCGCAGGCTGGTAAGAAACAAGCCCAGACCGTGAGAATCTGGTAAATTGGTGATTGACGCCCCTTGAAGGATAGTCCAGGGAAGTTCAGCGTGAGAAATCTGATATTAGAGATTCTCGTCGTTGAGCCCTGTAATTTCCATCTTTGCTGGTGTGGAGACCAGCTGCACGATTACCGGAGTAGCAACCGGAGCAAGTGTCGATCGATCAGCCTCGGTCGTCGAAGAGCCATCAAGAGCGACACTCCTCTCTCGCCGGAGTTGGCGTATCTCGACCTGCATCCTCTCGACTCCTTCACTCATCTTTGTCAAGGTAGTTTGCATCGTCGCTAAGATTATCTGCATTTTTTCCACCACTTCTTCAATTTTATCCATTCCCTTCTCTAACGTTGTCATCCGTGTCTTCAAGATCCGGCAGGTCGGACCAATTTGTTAGAGTTAAGAGAATGGAACACAAATACGTAATATATTATTGATAATAATGGGACTCCTCAAACGAGGCCACAGAGTGCTACACTCTGCCACAACCGAAGTTGCCTATAATTTTCTGATCCAAAGATGATTCCTATGGCTGGAAAACTAAAGTATAAATAGACTCTAAGATTTAACCTAACTTAGGCCCCAAGTAACAAAAGCCCACGGGCTATTTATTCTAGACTTACTTAATTAAAAGACTCAACTTATAATAAAAGTCCAATTACAATAATAATTAAAAGTATAGCTAAAGTGATGCGTATCAATATACGTTAAGTGATTCCATATTTTTCTGTAAATTGGAAGATGAAAAATTTTGGTGGAGAGTATTATATTCTTAACTTTAATCTTCTCCACTATTTGAAATAAATAAAAAAAAAAAAACAGATACATGTTGACTATAAAATCAACAAAGTAGCTAGCCATATATATATATTTTTTGCTTACATGTATATAATTAGAAGGGGAGAAGAAGACATTATTATGATAGGGATTAATTGACACTTGTAACTGCGTTCAAAATCAGTTCAGACACTTGATTCACCTGCAAACTGATGGGCTTAAGAAGAGCAGTAAGAAGTGCACCAGCTTCACCTTCACCGTTGGGAACGGATAGAATGGGGCAGATAAGTTGGTCGACCAGCTGGACATAGATTTGGCATGGTAATTCTTCCAGTATGTTTACAATTTTACCTGTTATGTTATTCGCGTTAATGTTGAAGCGTCCGTTGATATCGGTTCTGCCTTGCCCGATAATCGACGAGCCGCTGCGATTTGAGGTGCAACTCAAGTTTACCACCGCCATGGAAAGGGCCTTGCCTCCCGCGGGGCAGCTTCCATTGGACGTGCAACAAAGCATGCCGCTGATGCTTAAACCTTGGATTAAGTTGATGAGAGGAGTTTGGAGCGACTCCAGTACGTCGGTCATTGGGATGGGGTTGCCTCCAGAGAGGAGGCCACCAAGGAGGTTGCCGCCAAGGAGGCCACCAAGGAGGTCGGTAGGAGCGGCGTGAGCAAGTGGGTTGGCGGTGGCAAACATGAGGAGAGCAATTAGGAAAAACGCACTATTGTGAGCCATTTTAATTAATTCCAAGATATAAGTGTTAATTTGTTGTTAGTGTGGCAAGAATTTATACTAATGCATACATGTTTTCTTTCGTTTTTATATTTGTTGAGGTTTTAAACACGTTGTGTTAATAAAGATAGTACGTGTTGGTCACTTAAAAAAAAAACCAAAAGAATGCAGGGAAAAAAGAACGTGTTAGGATTGAAGAGTAAGATTTTAAGGATTCTTAAATATATATATTTTCCCTCGTACTTAGTCAATCACCAGTACAGCTATATATTTATTGTAATTGTATTCTGTAGATATTAGAAGTCATTTTCTTCGATCCTCAATTCGAGGATCTTATCCCTTTGTAGGGTTGGATTTGCTATACAATATGTGATTTCCAACTCGTATATAATGCTCACTTCATCCAATAATAATAGATAAGAGTGCATTAACTAATTTTATATTCCAGTGAATATTAACTATATTATTTTCTAAAGTTTGTATTTAATTTAAAAAATCTAATAAATTTCAGTCTTAAATGAATAAGAATAAAAAGAAAACAATTACTATATACAAATTAAAAATGAACTAAATTTTATACATTGTTGTTAGCCCAAAATTTGGGCTAAATTTTGAAAGAGTACATGGTAGGATTTAGGCTAAAACATCAAATAATAACATAATAAATGAAATATTAAATGCATGAATGAAGATACAAATGTCCTTCACGATGAGTTGATGATGAAGAAATAAATGCAAGAAAGCAATTAAGAAGAGATGATTTGCCAAGGGTTTTATGGCCTAGACTAAATGTGTGTGTTTTTTTAATTGATTAGTGATGTATTTTTCATACATGGGGTTCCCTATTTATAGGGTTTACATGTGGGTGGGGGGGGGGGGGGGGGGGGTAAAGAAGTCATTTCCGACCTCGAAGGGGTCCATGGCCCTAAATGCCTGATATTCCTTGATACAACGTAGGCGACCGATCGTCCTTTGTTCCAGGTGTCGAGCCAATCTTATTCCGCCACGTGTCTCTGGGAGGAGATTTTCTGAGCGTTTTCCATATTTGTGGCGAATATTCTCCTCGTCCTTGCGTAGGGGACGGATTTTTACCTTATTTTGATCGATCTTGTCTGATCTTGTCATGTGCTCGTAGAATAATTAACGGCCTTGATAAGTCATAATTATTGAGTAAATTGTGTACTTTAATTTGTTGTTTTATAACAACAATTTTATATTTTGTTCGTAATTATTCGACTTATGGTAGTATGGTCTCTATGCATTGATTTTATATTTTTCTATAGATTTCAGGGTATTTTGGAACCTTTTGAGTTAGAGGAGAAAAATAATTGGGACTGATACAAATGAGCAATTGATAAGAGACTTGAACCATGTGAAGCGTCTCGAAATCATTATCACAAGAAAAAAATCGATTCAATTGGAAATCGGGAGCTCAAATGAACGAAACAAAATTGGTGCACAATAGTCCAGTAGAACTTGCGAAAATAAGGCCCAACTTACTAGCCCTTTCTTTTTACTACGTACTAAGGCGGTGGGAGATCAACTTGAGTAGCAAGTTAGAAGATTTGCTTATCATCTCCTTAGGGTACGTTTGTTTTGGGATTTAAGTGTGCGGGGGAAGTCATGACTTTGAAATCTTAGGATGTGAAAATCTTGATGAATAATATGAGTATGTGTTTGTTTTGGGATTTTAGTAGGGTGAGATTTTACTTTATGTCAAATCAATGTTTATTAGTGATTGATGTATTATTTTATTATATTGTGTAAGAGAAAAGTAGGAGAGAGGTTGAGTGGATGATAAAAAAGTAATGATGTGATTGTATTTAATTATATGAAAAATAGTAATAGGTTTATAGGTAGGGATTGAGTTTGAGATTTGAAAACCCGATTTTAAATCCCGAACTCGTATGGGGCGTGATTACAAAGTCCAAAGTCCATCCGTGTGAGTCCCAAAACAAACATACCCTTATTTACTTGGGATCAAATCATTACTTTGGTAAATATATAAGGGCGGCCAATATATATACACGGAGACAGCAAATTAGGCGAGGAGGACTTGGACGTGAACCGATACCAATCAAGGTTCGGAGCAGCAGTCGTGGAAAAAGGAAGATTAATTACATGGAGATTTCTACGACCACAGGAGGTATACTGAACCAGAGAACCTCGATCAGAATCAGGGATCTCAAAGGTGGAATGCTCCAAGAAGATTCCAGAACAGGAAACCTCAGAAGGAATTCTATCATCAGAAGAGATCTAACTTTCAGAACCAGAGACCCATCTATGGAAAACCAACTGATCTGGGTAGTTATGACACCAGAGATGGTTCTTCTAGGATGTATCCTTACAACCAGACCTTTAAGACCATGTCTTTGAGGCAGGCCATCCTTATCAGACCAGTAGCTCAATATGTAATTGTAAGAGGACATGTTCTGGTAGATAGATTTGGAAGGAAGATAAGATCTCCTCATCCAACAAGGGATGATCTTTATCTATGGATTCCTACAAAACCTGCAACTAACCAATCAGGACCCAGCACTAGTAGGGGGCCTAATTGATTTCTCTGCAGGTAGATAAGAGCCCATTGGAGAAAGGACTTTCAAGCAACCATGTCTGGTACATTGATAGTGGATGTTCCAAGCACATGACCTTCCAGAAGGATAATCTCCAAGATTTCAAGCCATTAAATGGGCCAAGAGTGATGTTTGGTGACAACAACTATGGAGTCACCAGAGGAGTTGGAAAGTTGACCTTTAATGGTGTATCTGTAGATGAAGTCTACTATGTTGAAGGACTCAAGCATAATCTGCTTTCAGTATCCCAATTCTGTGACAAGGGATACTCAGTGAAGTTCTCTAGTGATTCATGCACTGTCTTTCTTCTGATTATAATGATATCTTGCTAATAGGCTTGAGGAAGGGTAACATTTATCTTGCAGATTTTAGCAGTTGCCCAAGAAATGCTTGTCTGGTTGCAAAAGGATCTGCAGAGAACAGCTGGATTTGGCACAAGAGATTGTGTCACCTTAACTTCAAGACACTGAATAAGATTGCCAGAAAAGGTCTCATTCGAGGTCTTCCTAATGAAGTGTTTAAGAAGGATCAGGTTTGTGGTTCCTGCCAGAAGGGCAAACAACCCAAGACTTCCTTTAAGGATGTCCAGAGCACAACCACATCCAGAGTACTTCAACTACTTCACATGGACCTGTTTGGACCTGTTTCTCCTCTTAGTTTCAGTGGAAGGAAGTACACCTTGGTGATAGTAGATGACTTTTCAAGATACACTTGGGTAGTGTTCTTGTTTAAGAAAAATGAAACTATCACGAAGCTGCCAGAATTCTTCAAGCAGATTCAGAATGAGCAGAACCAGAGCATAGTCAGAATCAGAAGTGATAAAGGGACAGAGTTTTTGAATTCATACATTGCAGATTACTGCAAGGACCATGGGATTTTTCATGAGACATCTGCTGCCAGAACACCCCAACAAAATGGAGTAGCAGAAAGGAGGAATAAAACTCTCAAAGAAGCTGCAAGAACACTTCTGGCAGAGTACAACACTCCACAAAGGTTTTGGGCAGAGGCCATTAATACAGCTTGCTATACTCAGAATAGATGCCTAATTGCCCAGAGACATAATAAGACTCCATATGAGGTATGGAAAGGTAAAACCCCATCTGTTTCATACTTTCATGTATTTGGATGTAAGTGTTTCATCCATGACCATGTGAAATCTAAATTAAAAGCTTTTGATGCTAAAGTAGCAGATGGAATATTCTTAGGATATTCCAGCACCAGTAAAGCTTTTAGAGTTTTTAAATAGAATTCACTTTGTGTGAAAGAAACACCTCATATTGTTTTTGATGAATCTGCTTTTGAGTGCAAGGTGGACTCTAAGTCTTCTGATGAGACCCAAAATCAGACTATTCCCAGAGCAATCAAAGTCAATCCATCTATTCTTGATTCAGACTCAGACTCAGACTCAGATTCAGATGGTGACCCATCTCCTGGTTCTCTGAAGCAGAAGTCTTCACAAGGAGCAGAACCAGAAGAGGTTGGAACTCCTGTAGGGGGAAGCTCTTCTGCAGGTGGTGATAATCACCAAGGCACTGCAGAAGATGATCGACCAAGCAAGACCACGGGAAGGAGGACCCTGGTTGATCACCCCAATGACCTGTGTTAGGATAAAAATTGTTAGTTTTGATGAGTTAAAACAAACCAGAAGATGTAATAGGACCATCTGGACCTGTTAGCCAGATGATGATCTAGATTAGGACTTAGTCTAGGGGGAACTGCCAGACCAGAAGACTTCACCAGAAGAGTCACCAGAAGACCCCACCAGAGGACTTCACCAGAAGACTCCACCAGAAGACTTCACCAGAGGAGATCAGACCAGAGGCAGAGGACCTTCCCCAGACCAGACGAGTCCGGACCAGACAAGTCTGGTGGAACAAAAGATGCTCAGTTTGATCCCCTTATTCTACTGAGTATTCTGGTTGTTCACCAGATAAGGACCAGAAGACACCGAGGTTGCCTGGTGTCTGGTCCTGCCTTCTCTGGAGAGAATCAGATTTAGGCAGAGGAAGCTATTGACCGTTGGTGATTTAAATCAAGTCAACAAGATCAGGATTGGAAAGTATTTGAAGATAATCAATCCAAGGATCCCACCAACCCAATCAATCAATTAGGGAATTGATTGATTGAGGCTTCCTTATATAGAGGATCTGATTGGATTAGCCCTTCCAACGGCTAGCCCTAATCCCCTCTATATATACAAGAGTGCAGTTCAAGAAAAAACTCTAGAGACTCTATACGCGCACATAGCCATACTAAGCTTTTGATCACTACGCATTTGCACTCACTTAGTTCTTAATTACTCATCCAACTCGTAAGGAGTTTATATACTCAACCTGTTCATCTTGTTAGATAAGGTTGGAGTAAGTTTGTCTTTAGATCGAAGTTAGATCTAAAGAGATTGTAAGAAGGTGCTGGTACTTCGGAAATTCCAGTGGTTAGTGAGTTTGTTGGTTGGATAGTGAGACCCCTTTAATCAAGGGAGAGTGGACGTAGGATATTCAGATCCGAACCACTATATATACGGTGTTATTTATTGCTTTCTTTAATACCTGTTGTTTATTATTTGTGCTCTTAGAAAAGATTTTCTCTAAAAGACATTTTGGCTATAAAGGCTTCCGCAATTAATCTTTCGAGTGGGACCAACAAGTGGTATCAGAGCAGTGTGTCCAACGACCACTGCTTTGTAAAGCTTTTGGTGGTCACCGGGCAGATCCATTGCTCCTTAGTGCTTTTGTTAAAGTTCTTGTTATTTCCCAAATTTTATTTAAAATGTCTGCAAAATCTTCTTATAAGAGTCGCAAATTGCCAGAGTTCTCATTTGAGGACTATAGCCACTGGAGCTTCATGATGAGTAATCATCTGGGAGCTATCCACCACCGCATGTTAGATGTGGTTGAAAGTGGCCCCATTAAATTTTATTGGACTCCTATTGATAGTGGCAGGTCTGAGTCCAGGGAAGAAACAAGTGAAGCTGCTCAAAAAGCTGCCGAGGATAGAGTCCCCAGGCAAAGAATTCTCAAAAAGAGAGATGAGCTTGATAATGATGAAAGAAAGCTCTACAACCTGGACCAGGTGGCAAGAACAGAGATCATCAACACACTTACAAAAGAGGTGATTGAAAAGGTCAGAACGTGTGCCACTGCTAAGGAGATGTGGGACAAACTCGCACTTCTCTGTGAGGGAACAGAGAAGATCAAAGACAACAAGCTCCAAGCTGTTCAACACTCGTTTGACACCTTCAAGATGAAACCAGACGAGACCATTGACCAGCTGGACATGCGTCTCACAAATCTTCTAAACAAGGCTAGTGCCTTAGGTAAGACCTACTCTGAAAAAGAAATTAATAGTAAAATCTTGCGTTCACTAACAAGCAGGTGGAGAATTAAAGTCACTGTGATCAAGGACAACAAGGATCTCAACACTCTGGATCACCATCTTCTGTTGTCTGACCTCAAAGCTTACGAATATGATCTTCAAGAGGAGGATCAAACAGAAGAGGTTTCCTCTTCTGGCCAGAAAGGAGTTGCATTCTCTTCAACTCTCAAGCCTGATGTCAAGCCAAAGGAGTCTACTGCAGATGACTTGAGCCTCAAGGAGCAGGTAGCACTTCTAACTCGTAAATTAGACAAAATGAGTTCAAAATATGGCAGGTACAAAAGGCATTGGAAGGAGTCTACCAGAGACAGGAAGAGTTCTTTCAAGCCTGCAGAGAAGGAGAAGACATCTGGAGACTCAAGGGAGACCAGATTCAGAACTCCAGAGAGGAGGAGAGATGACAACCCTGGCTACTCTGGGAGATCAGATTATCAGAGGAGGGATGGTAGCTCTGGCAGACCTGACTACCAGAGGAGAGAAAGTAGTCCCGCCAGATCAGACTACAACCAGAGGAGGAGAGAGCCAAGTCCTAATCCCAGAGGAGACAATGCCTGCTACACATGCAACAAGACTGGTCACTACAGTTATGATTGTCCTCAGCTTACTCCTAGGGAAAGAGAAGAGAAAAGAATCAAGAGAGATAGGAGATATGCAGATAAGAGAGCACTGCTGGCAGAAGCAGAGGAGGAGGATACTAGTTCCAGTTCTTCTTCTTCTGACTTTGGATAAGATGATGATGTGTGTCTCATGGCAGACATCACTGAGGTAAATGAAACTACTCTAGTTTTATCTAATTCCAAATGTATTGAATCCTCTAATTCATCTGGTAACTCCAGAGAGTCTGATATGCAACAAATGCTATCAGATCTCCAAAATTGTGTCCAACTTTGTCAAAAACTTGAGAAAGAGAATGGTAGGCTCAGAGCTGAAGTTCAATCACTCTTTCATGAGCACAAATCCACAAGAGAACTCATGAAAGATCATTCCAAAGAAGTCTCTGAACTTCAGGATAAGATCACAGAAAGAGATACTCTGGTAGATCAACTCATGAAAGAAAGGAATTCTCAAGAGGATGAGATCACTGAACTCAGAGCCAAATACCAGACTCTTATCAAGGGAAAACAAGTTGCTCACAACATAGAGGAGATACCTATGCCCAGAGAAGCTCCCAAGATACCATCTGTTGTATCTATCATATCAGAGTCTTCTCAGCGCATTTGTGATAAGAGTGGTTTAGGATATTCTGGAATTACCACTAAAACCCATAAATACCTCTATAATAAAGACAAGTCTGTAAGAGCTGGTAAATTGGTAGAAATCTGGAATGATAAAGACTTAACTGGTAATGGTTACAAAGTGGTTCACAATCCTGATTGGAAAAGAAATCACTCTGTTAATCACATAACAAATGGTCCAGAAGAGTTGACTGTTCTGGAAGAGAAGATGCTAGAGAATAAGTGTCTAACAGGGGAACCATTAAAGATTGATGGTTCTGTGAACAATGAGTCCCAAGGAGTAGGAATTACTCAAATTGGAGGACCCCAGAGAAATCCTCAAAGGGAACCTAAACAGATTAGGGGACCTAAAAGGAAATACTGAAGGAAGGGGAATACCAATCAGAGTAACAACTACCAGAAAAGGAACAATGTTCAACAGAACCAGGTACCCCAGAGACAATTTTCTCAGAGGAATCAATTCCAGAATAGGTATACTCAAAGTAACTATAATCACCAGAGCAAGTCTAATTATCAGAACCAGAGGAGGTCTTCCAGACCCATCTATAGAAAACCAACTGATCTGGGTAGTTATGACACCAGAGATGGTTCTTCTAGGATGTACCCTTATAACCAGACCTTTAAGACCATGTCTTTGAGGGAGGCCATTCCAAAGGCCAGATTTGAGAAAAGGTACACCAGACCTGTTTATAGGAAAGGTGTCCTTATCAGACCAGTAGCTCAATATGTCATAGTAAGAGGACATGTACTGGTAGATAGATTTGGAAGGAAGATAAGATCTCCTCATCCATCAAGGGATGATCTTTATCTATGGATTCCTACAAAACCTGCAACTAACCAATCAGGACCCAGCACTAGTAGGGGACCTAATTGATTTCTCTGCAGGTAGATAAGAGTCCATTGGAGAAAGGATTTTCAAGCAATCATGTCTGGTACATTGATAGTGGATGTTCCAAGCACATGACCTTCCAGAAGGATAATCTCCAAGATTTCAAGCCATTAAATGGACCAAGAGTGATGTTTGGTGACAACAACTATGGAGTCACCAGAGAAGTTGGAAAGTTGACCTTCAATGGAGTATCTGTAGATGAAGTCTACTACGTAGAAGGACTCAAGCATAATCTGCTTTCAGTATCCCAATTCTGTGATAAGGGATACTCAGTGAAGTTTTCTAGTGATTCATGCACTGTTTTCTCTTCTGATTATAATGATATCTTGCTAATAGGCTTGAGGAAGGGTAACATTTACCTTGCAGATTTTAGCAGTTGCCCAAGGAATGCTTGCCTGGTTGCTAAAGGATCTGCAGAGAACAGCTGGATTTGGCACAAGAGATTGTGTCATCTTAACTTCAAAACATTGAACAAGATTGCCAGAAAAGGTCTCATTCGAGGTCTTCCTAATGAAGTGTTTAGGAAGGATCAAGTTTGTGGTTCATGCCAGAAGGGTAAACAACCCAAGACTTCCTTTAAGGATGTCCAGAGCACAACCACAACCAGAGTACTTCAACTACTTCACATGGACCTGTTTGGACCTGTTTCTCCTCTTAGTTTCAGTGGAAGGAAGTACACCTTAGTAATAGTAGATGACTTTTCAAGATACACTTGGGTAGTGTTCTTGTTTAAGAAAAATGAAACTATGACTAAGCTGCCAGAGTTCTTCAAGCAGATTCAGAATGAGCAGAACCAGAGCATAGTCAGGATCAGAAGTGACAAAGGAACAGAGTTTTTGAATTCACATATTGCAGATTACTGCAAGGATCATGGGATTTTTCATGAGACATCTGCTGCCAGAACACCTCAACAAAATGGAGTTGCAGAAAGGAGGAATAAGACTCTCAAAGAAGCTGCAAGAACACTTCTGGCAGAGTACAACACTCCACAGAGATTTTGGGCAGAGGCCATCAATACAACTTGTTACACTCAGAACAGGTGCCTGATTGCCCAGAGACACAATAAGACCCCATATGAGGTATGGAAAGGTAAAACCCCATCTGTTTCATATTTTCATGTTTTTTGATGTAAGTGTTTCATCCATGACAATGGGAAATCTAAATTAAGAACCTTTGATGCTAAAGTGGCTGATGGAATATTTTTGGGATATTCCAGCACCAGTAAAGCTTTTAGAGTTTTTAATAAGAATTCACTTTGTGTGGAGGAAACACCTCATGTTGTTTTTGATGAATCTGCTTTTGAGTTAAAGGTGGAAGCTAAGTCTTCTGATGAGACCCAGAATCAGACTACTCCCAGAGTAATCAAAGTCAATCCACCTGTTCTTGATTCAGATTCAGATTCAGATGATGACCCATCTCCTGGTTCTCTGAAGCAGCAGCCTTCACAAGGAGCAGAACCAGAAGAGGTTGGAACTCCTGTAGGGGGAAGCTCTTCTGCAGGTGGTGATTATCACCAAGGTACTGCAGAAGATGATCATCCAGGTAAGACCGCGGGTAGGAGGATCCTGGTTGATCACCCCAATGACCTGATCTTAGGAGATCCAACTAAGGGTGTCCAGACTAGGAGAACTATTAACTTAGCTGCCTTATTCAATTGCTATGTGTCCTTGATTGAGCCCAAGAACATCAAGGAGGCACTGAAAGATTCAAATTGGATTGTTGCTATGCAGGAGGAATTGAATCAATTCACCAGACATGATGTTTGGGAGCTGGTAGACAGACCAAGACATCAAAAGGTGATAGGCACTAAGTGGGTTTTCAAAAATAAGAAAGATGAGAATGATGTCATTACTAGGAACAAGGCAAGGCTAGTGGCCCAGGGCTATTCTCAGTCTGAAGGAATAGACTATGATGAGACATTTGCTCCTGTTGCCAGACTAGAAGCCATCAGATTGTTCTTAGCATATGCTGCTCACATGAAGTTCAAAGTACACCAGATGGATGTGAAATCTGCCTTTCTTAATGGGATTCTCATTGAGGAAGTGTATGTGGAACAACCTCCTGGTTTTGAACAACGTGACAAGGTGTTTAAGCTTAAGAAAGCTCTTTATGGGCTGAAGCAGGCACCCAGAGCATGGTATGACACTCTATCTCAATTTCTTCTGGACAATGGTTTTACTAAAGGTAAGATTGATAGGACCTTGTTTAGGAAAGAAGAAGGAAAGGACATCCTTCTGGTCCAAATATATGTTGATGACATCATATTTGGATCCCCTAACAAGAAGCTGTGTGAGAAGTTTGGTGAGCTCATGCAGGGACAGTTTGAGATGTCCATGATGGGAGAATTGAATTACTTTTTGGGTTTGCAGGTTAAGCAATCAAAGAAGGGAATTTTTATTAATCAAGCTAAGTACACCAGAAACATGTTAGAGAAATTTGGAATAGGATCTAGCAAGGCAGCCAAGATCCCTATGATGACAAATTTCAACATGGATCCAGATGAGTCTGGAGAGAGTGTGGACCAGACTCAGTACAGAGCACTTATTGGTTCTCTTCTGTACCTGACTGCAAGCAGACCAGATATTACTTTTGTTGTAGGAGTTTGTGCCAGATTTCAAGCTAATCCCAAGAAAAGTCACTTGGAAGCAGCAAGGAAGATTTTGAAATATCTCAAGGGAACTGTGAATTTAGGATTATGGTATCCTGCAGATGACAATTTAGAATTGAGTGGTTATTCAGATTCAGACTATAGTGGGTGCAGAATAGATAGGAAATCTACAAGTGGAACATGCCAATTTTTAGGGAATAAATTGGTATCCTGGTTTTCCAAGAAGCAGACTTCAGTTGCTACATCCACAACAGAAGCAGAGTACATGGCTGCAGGGAGCTGTTGCTCACAGCTTCTTTGGATTAGTCAACAGCTTAGGGATTACCAGATTAGAGCTAAGGATATTCCTATTTTCTGTGATAGTAATAGTGCCATTGCCATTACCCAGAATCCAGTTCTTCATACCAGGTGTAAACATGTTGATATAAGGCATCATTTTATCAGAGATCATGTTGAGAAGGGAGATATAAGGATGGAAAAGATTGCAACAGAGAGGCAGAGAGCAGATATTTTAACCAAGCCTTTGGCTGAGACCAGATTCAGAGAGTTAGCTTTTGAGTTAGGTTTGTTGGATCCAGAGACAGATTTGTTTTCGGGGGAACATCAGAGAAGTATCGTTGTTTCATTACTTTTCTTCATATATTTATTTTCTTGAACTAACATACCTGCAGATTAGATATATCAGAGAAGGCAACAGATGAGGAATGCACTAGGTGACACTTGTCCCAGATGAGGTGCTAAGTCATTTGTCCAAAATCTTCTCTGACCAGAACCAGATGCGCTCCATCAGAGGAGATGTAGCTGTGGTTTCATCTGGTTACAATATCAGGTGAAAGGTATGCATTTACTTCTCTGGCCTCTGATCATTGGGATACACTTTTTAAATTAGTAAATACACTCAAAACGTTTCAACTTCGGAGTGTATTTAAGACTAGGGTATAGGGCCTAGGCAATCATTTCGCTTTTTCTCTTGACTGCCACAAAACCCCTTTATGCCCAGTCCCAATGACTATGCCAACGCACCAGATTAAATCTGTATCTTGCCTTTCATCGTGGCCATCAGATTTAATCACTGTGCAAAATGTCAATCAATGCTAAAATTGATTTTGTTTCCTAAATTGAATTTGAAACAACACGCGTTCACACTTCATTTAATTTTCAAGCCACGCGTATTACTCTATTTAAATCAATTTTGTTTTCAATCTGTCCTTTCACGTTTCTATACTATTCAAACCCTAACCTCTCTCTGCAAAGCATTTTCTCTCTATCTCTCTTTCACAGTAATGGCTCCTCCGTGCAACTTCGATCATGTCCTGATGATGAAAAAGCTTAAGACGGAAATGGTGGTGGACTTTTATACCACCAAGAATCCAGTTGTACTGTCGGTTCTGGAGATGTTCCAGAATGCAGGGGTGGAGAAGTTGATCTCCACTGTTCCCAAGGATTTTCGCACCCTTGACGGTTATGCGGCCCAATTTTTGGTTCGCATGAAGATTCATGAGGATTACATCTCTTCAAAGATTGGTGAAGATGATTTGGTGTTTTCTAAGCACGATTTCTGCGCTTTGTTCGAGAACATTTCTGCGGTGGGAGTGGATCCGTTGACGTACAAGGAGGATGATATCGTTGGATCTTTCAAGATTTTTGCTCGCTCTTCCTGCCAGAACATCACAAAGGGCTTTGTGGATAAGCATTTAAGGCAGAAGTTCAAGGTGTTGTTCGATATCGTGGTAAAAGTACTTATGTGTGAGAATCACAGCACAGATGCCATTTTCAATGGTAGGATGTGTGTGATGAGGGCTTTATATGATGGTGTGCAATGTAATTGGGCGGAGTTCTTCTGGGACGTGTTGAGGAAGAACAGGCTGAAGGTGAAGAAGGAGCCGTGCCCATCCAGGCCAGGGGAGTTGCAGTTCTGTTTCACTGCAAATGTCTCTTTGGGGACTAAGTTAACTCTTATTCTGGATTCTCTCCTTCCAGAGAAGAAGTGGAAGTCATCTTGGTGCCACAGTTATCACAAGTCCAAGATCCTCTTCTCCAAGGATGGTCCTCTCCACGGCCATGCCGACTCTGATGGAGAGCAAGCCATCCCTGCCCCTCCTATTCAATCTATTCCCTCACCTTCTAAGGGGCAGAGAAAGCAGCAGCAGCAGCAGAAGACACGGAAGAAAGCTGCTGAAGCAACTGGTTCTTCGACCGTTGCCTTTTCTGGTTCCTCAGAGGAGGACCAGATTCCCCTTCTTGATGTGCTTAAGAAGAAGGGTGATGATGATAAAGCTGTAAAGAAGGCTGGAGCAGCCAAGAGGAAGCGGCCAGAGGAGGCCAGGAGAGGCTCTGCTAAAAAGTCTAAGATTAGCAGGAAGGCCAAGAAAACCCTTCTGGTGGATGAGCCATCAGAAGAAGAAGAGGAAGAAGAGGAAGTGCCTCTTGTGAGGAAATCCAAGGCCAAGAGAGCCCTTCTCCAAGATCCTGATTCTGGATCTGATCTTGGAGAGGCCTTGGAGAAGGCCATTGATGAGGCCTCCCAGATGATGGAGGATGCTCTAGAGATGGCTATACCTGCTGGTGTTGACCCAGCAGAGGTAAATCCCTCCATTCCATCTTCTTTTCCCATTAATCTTGTTTCCCCTTCTACCTCTCCCCCAGATAACATTCCCCAAACCCCATTTGCCTCTGGTAACCCCACTCTTCCACCAGAGCAGACTATCCCAGATACCCCTGTCTTTACACCCTCTACCATTCCTGCTCATACACCTTCTCCCCCAAACTCCCAAACACATCTTCCCACTAACCCCTCTCCCCCACCTTCTGGACCAGAGGTACCCTCAACCTCCTCTGGTGCAGAAGTCCCCCCTTCAAACTCTTCCACCTCCCAGATCCCTCCTACACACTCTGTACCAGATATTCCTTCCTCTTCTGGTGCAAAACAACCCCTTCCTACCACCTCTACTTCACAAAACCCCAACCCTCCCCAAACCCATACAGATCAGGACCCAACCATTGCTATGGCCCTGGGATTCCCTGGCCCTCCCCCCTCCCCAACCTGTTTAACAAGCGATGATAGTGAAGATGAGGAAGCTTCACTTGAGCCTGCTCACTTAGCACCTTCCTCCTCTGCCTCTGGGCCCAAACCCTTTATATTCTCTTCTGATGATATGGGTCCCATTAGGCAGAGTATGAGTGTGAGTGCTCAGCTCTGGCTAAGAGAGCAGTTTCCAATTTTGTTGGAGCACTCACCCCTCCTGGCAGACCTGACTGATGCCAAGGTTTGGAGTATGGCTAGACTCCAGGATGTTGAAGATCTCATGCTTCTGCTAGAGGAGATGTCTCCTTCTGCCTTCACTGCTTGGGAGATTGAGCTGAAGAAGAAGCTAAATATTCAAAACCCAGCAGAGTTGGAGACACCAGAGATGGCCAAGATCCTCATCAAGACTCTCCTTATCCAGAGAAGAGTTATGCTCACTCCAGAGGGCTTCTCCTACAATTTTGGCCCGCATTTCTCATTCCCTCCAGAGTTGTACTCTGATGAGGAAGACTTTGATTTGACTCCTGCTGTGCTCCAGAAGATGAAGGCCTTCTTCAATGAGCAAATTATGCAGATTGGGCGGTTTTCCAAAGCAATCCAGCATATGGCCCCTGCTATGATTGAGCACCAGATCAAGCATGAGAGGAGAATCTTCCTGCAGCAGATCAAGTCCTCTCTGGCAGAGGTAAAAGCTTCCTTCAAGGCTAATGGCTTGTTTGTCAAGTTAGATGTCATGCACAGCCAGAAGCAGCTCCAGGAGCACGTGCTGGAGCAGATGAGGCCAGTTTCTGTACTCAAAGTAGAAATGGCCAGTCAGATGATTCAAACTGCTAAGCTGAAGGACTCCCTCCAGGAGATGTTGGAGAAGCAGGAGAGACTTGTTGCAGAGTCTAAGGCTTATCTGGAGGAAGCCAAGCAGCTGCGTGATCTTCACTCTTCCTCCAACACTGCCTTGCCTGATCTGATAAGGCAGGTAGTGGAGCCCCTCCTTGATGAAGTTAAAAAGGGGGAAGAGAAGGCCAGAACTGATCTGGCGAAGACCACCAATGAGACTCTTTTTAGCCATGGAGCTCGTCTGGACCTGTTGGAGAACACATTGGCACAGGCTGAGTTGCAGAAGAAGAAGAAAGAAGAGTTGAAATCCCTTTCTATGGCTAAACAGCTTGCTGCAGAAGAAGAGTCATCTGAAGCTGAGCAGGATCCTTCTACCATTCCTGGTCCTGCTAAGAGGAAGATTAGAAAAGTAAAGAAGAGTTTCCTTGAATCTGTTGTCGAAGAAGCAGAGAAGAGATACAAGGAAGAGACTCCAGTAGAGAGGCAAGCCAGAATCAGGAAGAACATAGATGAAGAGCAGAGGCTCAGATATGTTAAGAGGCAGAACAAGAAGGCCAGAGAAGCTGGTATTCCTTCTGGTGCAGGTGGCTCAGGTCAGAAGAGGAAAGCTCCTGTGGAAGTTATGAACATCTTGCCACTCAGGACAGAAGGGTCTTTTGACTCTACTGTGCCGTATCCTCTGATTGAGAGATGGAGAGAAGCCAAGACCCTCTGGTTCATTCAGCATTATATCCAGAGGCCAGCACCAGAAGATGATGAGCTGATCAACAGAACCTTCCATTCTTGGATGCAAGCCTATGATGCAGACTTGTACAAGCAGCTGATGGATTCAACCATTGAGTTCAACCTGGAGGTGACTGCTCCTGAATTTACTTATCTTAACACTCCCATGAATGGGAACCAGGTGGATTGGGCAGAACTGAAGAAGCTTTACAAGACCAAGGTGTTGGTGAATTTCACCCCAACATCTTCTGCAGAGTTGAAGGCCGTCCAGGATAGGTTCCTTGACTGGTTTCTTGTCCCTAAAGAGAACAGAAGATATGCCTAGAGTAGGACTATGAACTTCAATGTAATCTGTAATTATTTGTCCTCTGATTATTAATGGAAAAATATATATCTTCTTTGTTCTAAAGACAACTCCTTGTTGTCTTATTATTTGCCTGGTGAGATCTATTCTAAGGTCTCATCCCTTTATTGTTTTCTTGCTTAAGTTTACTTTTGATCAGTTCTGGTAGTGTTTTAACTCCATCAAAAAGGGGGAAATTGTTAGGATAAAAATTGTTAGTTTTGATGAGTTAAAACAAACCAGAAGATGTAATAGGACCATCTGGACCTGTTAGCCATATGATGATCTAGATTAGGACTTAGTCTAGGGGGAACTGCCAGACCAGAAGACTTCACCAGAAGAGTCACCAGAAGACCCCACCAGAGGACTTCACCAGAAGACTCCACCAGAAGACTTCACCAGAGGAGATCAGACCAGAGGCAGAGGACCTTTCCCAGACCAGACGAGTCCGGACCAGACGAGTCTGGTGGAACAAAAGATGCTCAGTTTGATCCCCTTATTCTACTGAGTATTCTGGTTGTTCACTAGATAAGGACCAGAAGACACCGAGGTTGCCTGGTGTCTGGTCCTGCCTTCTCTGGAGAGAATCAGAGTTAGGCAGAGGAAGCTATTGACCGTTGGTGATTCAAATCAAGCCAACAAGATCAGGATTGGAAAGTATTTGAAGATAATCAATCCAAGGATCCCACCAACCCAATCAATCAATTAGGGAATTGATTGATTGAGGCTTCCTTATATAGAGGATCTGATTGGATTAGCCCTTCCAACGGCTAGCCCTAATCCCCTCTATATATACAAGAGTGCAGTTCAAGAAAAAGCTCTAGAGACTCTATACGCGCACATAGCCATACTAAGCTTTTGATCACTACGCATTTGCACTCACTTAGTTCTTAATTACTCATCCAACTCGTAAGGAGTTTATATACTCAACCTGTTCATCTTGTTAGATAAGGTTGGAGTAAGTTTGTCTTTAGATCGAAGTTAGATCTAAAGAGATTGTAAGAAGGTGCTGGTACTTCGGAAATTCCAGTGGTTAGTGAGTTTGTTGGTTGGATAGTGAGACCCCTTTGATCAAGGGAGAGTGGACGTAGGATATTCAGATTCGAACCACTATATATACGGTGTTATTTATTGCTTTCTTTAATACCTGTTGTTTATTATTTGTGCTCTTAGAAAAGATTTTCTCTAAAAGACATTTTGGCTATAAAGGCTTCCGCAATTAATCTTTCGAGTGGGACCAACAACCTGATTTTAGGAGATCCAACTAAGGGTGTCCAGACCAGGAGAACCCTTAACTTAGCTGCCTTATTCAGTTGCTATGTGTCTTTGATTGAACCCAGGAACATCAAGGAAGTACTGCAAGATTCAAATTGGATTGTTGCAATGCAGGAGGAGTTGAATCAATTCACCAGACAGGATGTTTGGGAGCTGGTAGACAGACCAAGACATCAAAAGGTGATAGGCACTAAGTGGGTTTTCAAGAATAAGAAAGATGAGAATGATGTCATTACTAGGAACAAGGCAAGGCTAGTGGCTCAGGGCTATTCTCAGTCTGAAGGAATAGACTATGATGAGATATTTGCTCCTGTTGCCAGACTAGAAGCCATCAGATTGTTCTTAGCATATGCTGCTCACATGAAGTTCAAAGTATACCAGATGGATGTGAAATCTGCCTTTCTTAATGGGATTCTCATTGAGGAAGTGTATGTGGAACAACCTCCTGGTTTTGAACAAGGTGACAAGGTGTTTAAGCTTAAGAAAGCTCTTTATGGGTTGAAGCAGGCACCCAGAGCATGGTATGATACTCTATCTCAATTTCTTCTGGACAATGGTTTCACTAAAGGTAAGATTGATAGGACCTTGTTTAGGAAAGAAGAAGGAACGAACATCCTTCTGGTCCAAATATATGTTGATGACATTATATTTGGATCCCCTAACAAGATGCTGTGTGAGAAGTTTGGTGAACTCATGCAGAGTCGGTTTGAGATGTCCATGATGTGTGAAATGAATTACTTTTTAGGTTTGCAGGTAAAGCAATCAAAGAAGGGAATTTTCATAAATCAGGCAAAGTACATCAGAAACATGTTAGCGAAATTTGGAGTAGGATCTAGCAAAGCAGCCAAGATCCCTATGATGACAAATTTCAACATGGATCCAGATGAGTCTGGAGAGAGTGTAGACCAGACTCAGTACAGAAAACTTATTGGTTCTCTTCTGTACCTGACTGCAAGCAGACCAGATATTACTTTTGCTTTAGGAGTGTGTGCCAGATTTCAAGAAAATCCTAAGAAAAGTCATTTGGAAGCAGCTAGGAAGATACTGAAATATCTTAAGGGATCAGTGAATTTAGGATTATGGTATCCTGCAGATGACAACTTAGAATTAAGTGGTTATTCAGATTCAGACTATGGTGGATACAGAATAGATAGAAAGTCTACAAGTGGAACATGTCAATTTTTAGGGAATAAATTGGTATCTTGGTTTTCTAAGAAGCAGACTTCAGTTGCTACATCAACAACAGAAGCAGAGTATATGGCTGCAGGGAGCTGTTGTTCTCAACTACTCTGGGTTAATCAACAGCTTAGGGACTACCAGATTAGAGCCAAGGATATTCCTATTTTCTGTGATAACAATAGTGCCATAGCAATCATTGTTAGGATATAGATTAGATGCTTTGAAGATGTTAAAACAAGAACTTATAATAGGACTAGCTGAACCTGTTAGTCAGCTACAGATTAGTCTAGGTCTAGAATAGGTCTTTGGTTAAGGGGGAAGAAATCTGTGCAGACCAGATGAGGTGACCAGATGAGAGGTGACCAGATGAGGTGTCCAGACCAGAGCAGAGGAGTCTGACCAGATGAGCTCTGACCAGAGGAGTCTGACCAGAGGAGTCTTCCAGAGGAGTCTGACCAGAGGAGCCTGACCAGAGGAATCTGACCAGAAGACCTCTCGCAGATGAGGTTCAGAGCAGAAGTGTTACCTGACCAGACCAGAAGACCCCAGACCAGACGAGTCCTGATCAGATGAGTGTGACAGATTAGTTCACCCACATGGAGGCTGCATGTAATCTGGAGACAAGTAGATTTTGAAGATCATTGATGGAGATGAAGGCAATCTAGAGAGTCAACCAATGGAGGATTTGATTGATTGCTTGATTGAAAGCCAACTAATCAATCATATAATCAATCTTTGATTGATTATATCCCTCCAATTATGGTTGTATGAATTTCTAGCTTCCAACGGCTAGTTAATTCCTACAACTATAAATAGGAGTGCTTGGATGAGTTCTAAATAAGAGTCGGGCGAGAGCACACAAGACACACGAACTCTTCCACTTACTCACCTTGTTCATTCAAGTTTATACACTCATTAGGAGTTTTTAGTTGGAATATTTACTCAACCTGTTCAAATTGAAAGGTTGGTGTAGGCAAGTGTACGAAGGAGTTGGTACTTCCAAATTCCAGTGGTTCGTTAGTATATTGGTTGGAGAGAAAGTCCCCTTTGGAGAAAGGGGGAGTGGACGTAGGACAAGTTGGTCCAAACCACTATAAATCTGGTGTTCTCTACTTTATGCGTTTAAGTTTTCTGCACTTTTCTTTTAGCACTTAATTTAAAAGAGTTTTCTTAAAAATAAACTCACAACGCTTTCCGCTGGATAACCTTTTTGGGACCAACAAGTGGTATCAGAGCAGTGTGTCCTACAGACCACTGTTTTGAAATTATTTTGGTGGTCACCAGGGCAGATCCATTTTTTTGAAAACCCAAATATTTGTTGTGCTAACAATTTTTTGCAGAAATGGGCTCGAAGAAAAGCAGTAGAAGATACACTAGAAGTTACTCCAATAGAAGCATAGCAAATGAGGAAGAAGAGGTATCCACTTCTGGTTCATCATCTAATTTTGGACCAGACGAAGAGATATGTCTAGTGACAGACGAGGTATGTAATCGAACTTCCTCTTCTTTTTCATCTTCTTCTTTTTCTGGACAATCAGAGGAGTCTGATATGCAGAAGATGCTATTAGATCTCCAAATTTCTATACAACTTTGTCAAAAGTTGGAAGATGAGAACTCAAAGTTGAAAGCAGAAAATGAGAAGCTTTCACAATGTCTAGGCAACTCAGCTGATCTACTAGCCGAACAAAATCATACACTGGTCGAAGAGTCTTCTGACTTGGCAACCAGGTGTACTGAACAAGTTAAGCTGATAGAAAGGTTGGTTGTTGAAAACATTGAGAAAGACAATGAATATAATCTGCTTAAAGCTAAGTTTGATGAACTCTTCCACCAAAACAAAATGGTAAAAGAGAGTGAGGACAAGCTCAAGATGAGAGTGGAGCAGCTGACTACAGCAAACAATATTGTGTCATACATAGTTGCCTCATCTCAAAGAGAGCATGATAAAACATGCCTTGGTTATTCCAAACCTGAATCCTCACATGTTCAGAAAGAAGAACAACCTAGAAATTTTATTGATAAGGGCAAGAGGTCAATTGACCAGGAAACTCAGCCTAATGGGCAGATGAGACAAAAGGCAGAGGAGGAATCTTAAAAGACCTCAGCCAGGCCAGCAGAGTAGAAGACAGTCTGGATCTTCTCAAAAGAGGCAGAACCAGATAACTCCTACTCACCTGCAGAAGACCTTCAAGTCATCTGCCAGACCAGCTGGAACCTTTGATGGTTCTAGTAAAACTTATCCTTATCAAAAGAATTTTAAGTCTGTTGCTTTAAGATAAGTTACTTCTTCTACTGGACAAGCTCATAAGAGAAGAAGAGCCTCTAGAAGAAATAACCATGTCAAAGGTTCTTCTGTTGAGTGTGTTTTTGTGGATATGTATGGAAGAAAGATAAGATCACCTGATCTATAAAAGGATGATCTATTCTTGTGGCTTCCTAAAAATTGTGCTAACCCCCCTGGACCCAGAAGGGTACCAAAAAGTTGATTGCCTGCAGATACACAAGAAGACCAGCTGATGTTTTGCCCCAATATCAGCTGAGCATACTTTGAGGGGGAAGATCAGTTGACCCAGCCTGCTAGAATCTCTATTTAGATATTTCAAAATTTTCTTGTCTTGTTTATTTCAATTCTTCCAGTTTTAACATCATCAAAAAGGGGGAAATTGTTAGGATATAGATTAGATGTTTTGAAGATGTTAAAACAAGAACTTATAATAGGACTAGCTGAACCTGTTAGTCAGCTACAGATTAGTCTAGGTCTAGAATAGGTCTTTGGATAAGGGGGAA
Source organism: Ballota nigra (assembly GCA_947034835.1). Lineage (NCBI taxonomy): Eukaryota > Viridiplantae > Streptophyta > Magnoliopsida > Lamiales > Lamiaceae > Ballota > Ballota nigra. Next base: position 73,680,895 of record OX344729.1, on the reverse strand, counting down.
GAAATCTGTGCAGACCAGATGAGGTGACCAGATGAGAGGTGACCAGATGAGGTGACCAGATGAGAGGTGACCAGATGAGGTGTCCAGAGCAGAGCAGAGGAGTCTGACCAGAGGAGCCTGACCAGAGGAGTCTGACCAGAGGCGTCTGACCAGATGAGCTCTGACCAGAGGAGTCTGACCAGAGGAGTCTGTCAGAGGAGTCTGACCAGAGGAGCCTGACCAGAGGAATCTGACCAGAAGACCTCTCGCAGATGAGGTTCAGAGCAGAAGTGTTACCTGACCAGACCAGACGAGTCCTGATCAGATGAGTGTGACAGATTAGTTCACCCACAAGGAGGCTGCATGTAATCTGGAGACAAGTAGATTTTGAAGATCATTGATGGAGATGAAGGCAATCTAGTGAGTCAACTGATGGAGGATTTGATTGATTGCTTGATTGAAAGTCAACTAATCAATCATATAATCAATCTTTGATTGATTATATCCCTCCAATTATGGTTGTTTGAATTTCTAGCTTCCAACGGCTAGTTAATTCCTACAACTATAAATAGGAGTGCTTGGATGAGTTCTAAATAAGAGTCGGGCGAGAGCACACAAGACACACGAGCTCTTCCACTTACTCACCTTGTTCATTCAAGTTTATACACTCATTAGGAGTTTTTAGTTGGAATCTTTACTCAACCTGTTCACATTGAAAGGTTGGTGTAGGCAAGTGTACGAAGGAGTTGGTACTTCCAAATTCCAGTGGTTCGTTAGTAAGTTGGTTGGAGAGAAAGTCCCCTTTGGAGAAAGAGGGAGTGGACGTAGGACAAGTTGGTCCGAACCACTATAAATCTGGTGTTCTCTACTTTATGCTTTTAAGTTTTCTGCACTTTTCTTTTAGCACTATATTTAAAAGGGTTTTCTTAAAAATAAACTCAAAACGCTTTCCGCTGGATAACCTTTTTGGGAACAACAATCACCCAGAATCCAGTTCTTCATACCAGGTGTAAACATGTTGATATAAGGCATCATTTTATCAGAGATCATGTTGAGAAGGGAGATATAAGGATGGAAAAGATTGCAACAGAGAAGCAGAGAGCAGATATCTTAACTAAGCCTTTGGCTGAGACCAGATTCAGAGAGTTAGCTTTTGAGTTGGGCTTATTGGATCCAGAGACAGATTTGTTTTAGGGGGAACATCAGAGAAGTATCCTTTAGTTATATCTTACTGCATATTCTTTGTTATTTAAAACTAACATACCTGCAGATTAGACATCTCAGAGAAGTTACATCTCTAGATGGGGTATGCACCAGGTGATACTTGTCCCAGATGAGGTGCTGAGTCAGACTCAAGAAAAGACCAAAGTCATCTCTGATCTGAACCAGATGGATTCCATCAGAGGAGATGCAACACTAGACTAGCTGTGGTATCATCTGGTTACAATATCAGGTGACAGGTATGCTTTTACTTCTCTGGCCTCTGATCATTGGGATACACTTTTCAAATTAGTAAGTACACTCAAAACGTTTCAACTTCGGAGTGTATTTAAGACTAGGGTATAGGGCCTAGGCAATCATTTCGTTTTTTCTCTTGACTGCCACAAAACCCCTTTATACCCAGTCCCAATGACCACGCCTACGCACCAGATTAAATCTGTATCTCGCCTTTCATCGTGGCCATCAGATTTAATCGATGTGCAATATGTCAATCAATTCAAAAATTAATTTTGTTCCCTAAATTAAATTTGCTATCACACGCGTTCATACTTCATTTATTAATCAAGCCACGCGTCTTGCCCTATTTAACTTAAAATTCTGTTCATTTTGTCTTTTCACGTTTCCATATTTTTCAAAGCCCTAACTTCTCTATGCAAAGTATCTCTCTCTCTCAGAAATGGCCCCTCCGTGCAACATTGATCATGAAATGATGATGAAGAAACTGAAGACGGAGATGGTGGTTGAATTCTACACCACCAAGAAATCATCTGCGCTGGCCATTTTGGAGTTATTAAGGAGATCAGGTGTAGAGAAGTTGATTTCCTCAGTCCCCAGAGATCTTCGCACTCTTGATGGTTATGCAGCCCAATTTCTGGTCCGTATGAAGATTCATGAAGACCACATTTCTTCAAAGATTGACAAGAAAGATCTGGTGTTTTCCAAGCAGGATTTATGTGCGCTTTTTTAGAACATTTCGGCAGAAGGCGTAGATCCACTGACTTACAAGGAGGATGATATTGTTGGTTCTTTCAAGATCTTTGCTCGATCCTCTTGTCAGAACATCACGAAAGGATTTTTGGATAAACATTTGAGGCAGAAATTCAATGTTCTTTTTTATATTGTGGTGAAGGTGCTGATGTGTGAGAATCACAGCACGGATGCGATTTTCAACGGCAGGATGTGTGTGATGCGTGCCCTGTATGATGGAGTTCAGTGCAATTGGGCTGAATTCTTTTGGGATGTTTTAAGTAAGAACAGATTGAAGGTGAAGAAGGAGGCTTGCCCTTCAAAGCCAGGGGAGTTGCAGTACTATTTCACTGCTAATGTTTCGTTAGGAACGAAACTGACTCTGATATTGGACTCATTGCTTCCAGAGAAGAAATGGAAGGAGTCTTGGTGCAGAGGGTTTCACAAGTCTAAGATTCTGTTTTCTAAGGATGGCCCTCTTCATGGCCATCCTGATTCTGATGGAGAAGAAGCTATTCCTGCCCCTCCCCTCCAAGCCATTCCCTCACCTGCTAAGGGGCAGAGGCAGCAGAAGAAGCAGCAGAGTTCGAAGCAAGCTGCTGGAACAACTGGTTCTTCAACAGTTGTCTTCTCTGGTTCCTCAGAGGAGGACCAAATTCCCCTTCTGAATATCTTGAAGAAGAAGGGTGAAGTTTCTGAGGCTGCCAAGAAGGCTGGAGCAGCCAAGAGGAAGAGGCCAGAGGAGGCTAAGAGAGGCTCTACTAAGAAGCAAAGAACTAGCAGGAAGGCCAAGAAAACTCTTCTGGTGGATGAGCCATCAGAGGAAGAAGAGGTTGAACCTCTCAAGAAGAAATCCAAAGCCAAGAGAGCCATTCTTCAAGAGTCAGACTCTGGCTCTGATCTTGGAGAGGCCTTGGAGAAGGCTATTGATGAAGCTTCTCAGATGATGGAGGATGCTCCAGAGCATGTTGTACCTGCTGATGTTGACTCAGCAGAGGTAAACCCTTCCAACCCATCCTCTATTCCCCCCCTTACTCATGTTAACCTAGTTACCCCCACTACTTCCCCACCAGACACCCAAACACACCCCATATCCTCTGCTCCTGGTGCCCCTATATCTTCACCAGAGCAGACCCTACCAGACACACCAACATTCACTACTTCAGCCATCCCTCAAATGCCTTCTCCCCCACCTTCCCATATACCTCTAAATACATATCCCTCTCCCCCAGCTTCTGTACCAGAGGTGCCATCAACCTCTTCTGGTGCAGATATTCCCCTTCCAAACACTTCCACTTCACAAATTTCTATCCCACCCTCTGTACCAGAGATTCCCTCTACTTCTGGTGCAGAGCAACCATTCCTTCCACCTCCACCTCTCAGAATCCTACCCCTCCCCAAACCCATACAGACCAGGACCCAACCATTTCTATGGCTCTGGGATTCCCTGCCCCTCCCCCTTCTCCCACCTGTTTAACAAGCGATGATAGTAAAGATGAGGAAGCTTCACTTGAGCCTGCTAACTTATCACCTTCCTCCTCTACCTCTGGGCCCAAACCCTTCACTTTCTCATCTGCAGAAATGGGTCCCATAAGGCAGAGTATGAGTGTAAGTGCTCAGCTCTGGCTAAGAGAGCATTTCCCAGTTCTTCTGGAGCACTTACCACTTTTGGCAGAATTGACTGATGCCAAGGTCTGGAGCAAGGCCAGACTTGAAGATGTGGAGGACCTTATGCTGTTGCTTGAGGAAATGGGTCCCTCCAACTTCACTGCTTGGGAGATTGAGCTGAAGTAGAAGATGAACATTCAGAACCCAGCTGAGCTAGAGACCCCTGGTGCAACAAAGATCTTAATTCGCACCCTGCTCATCCAGAGAGGGGTAATGCTCACTCCAGAGGGCCCTACTTACAAGTTTGGGCCTCACTTTGTCTTCCCTCCAGAGTTATATTCAGACTAGAAAGACTTTGAGATGTCTCCTTCTGTGCTCCAGAAGATGAAGACGTTCTTTAATGAACAGATCATGCAGATAGGGTGCTTCTCCAAAGAAATTCAACACATGGCCCCTGCTATGATAGAGCACCAGATCCGGCAGGAGAGGAGGATCTTTCTTAAGCAAATCAAGTTGGATGCGCGTCCTTGATGAACAGGTCTTAAGCAAATCAAGGCCTCATTCAAGGCTAATGGCCTATTTGTCAAGCTGGATGTTATGCACAGCCAGAAGCAGCTCCAGGAGCACGTGCTGGAGCAGATGAGGCCAGTCTCTGTGCTGAAGGTTGAGATGGCCAACCAGATGATCCAGACTGCTAAGCTGAAGGACTCCCTCCAGGAGATGTTAGAGAAGCAGGAAAGGCTTGTTGCAGAATCGAAGGCTTACCTGGAGGAGGCAAAGCAGCTGCGTGATCTTCACTCTTCCTCCAACACTGCCTTGCCTGATCTTATAAGGCAGGTAGTGGAGCCCCTCCTTGATGAAGTCAAAAAGGGGGAAGAGAAGGCCAGAACTGATCTGGCAAAGACCACAAATGAAACTCTTTTTAGCCATGGAGCTCGTCTGGACCTGCTGGAGAACACTTTGGCCCAGGCAGAGCTGCGGAAGAAGAAGAAAGAAGAATTCAAATCACTTACCATGGCTAAGCAGCTTGTTGCAGAAGAGGACTCCTCAGAAGCACAGCAGGATCCCATTTCAATCTCTGGACCTGCAAAGAGGAAGATCAGGAGAGTCAAGAAAAGCTTCCTTGAGACTGTTGTTGAAGAAGCTCAGAAGAGATACAAGGAAGAGACTCCAGAGGAGAAGCAGGCAAGGATCAGGAAGAACATAGATGAAGAGCAGAGGCTCAGATATGTTAGGAGACAAAACAAGAAGAGCAGAGAAGCTGGTGCTCCTTCTGGTGCAGGTGGATCTAGTCAGAGGAGGAAAGCTCCTATTGAGGTGATGAACATTCTGCCTCTCAGGACAGAAGGGTCTTTTGACTCTACTGTGTCTGTTCCCTTGATTGAGAAGTGGAAGGAGGCAAAGACTCTCTGGTTCATCCAACATTACATCCAGAGGCCTGCACCAGAGGATGATGAGCTGATCAACAGAACCTTTCACACGTGGATGCAAGCTTATGATGCAGAATTGTACAAGCAATTGATGGACTCTACCATTGAGTTCAACCTGGAGGTGACTGGTCCTGAGTTTACTTATCTCAACACCCCCATGGTAGGAGACCAGGTTGATTGGGCTGAGCTAAAGAGATTGTACAAGACCAAGGTGTTGGTGAACTTCACTCCAACATCTTCTGCAGAGTTGAAGGCCATCCAGGATAGGTTCCTTGACTGGTTTCTTGTCCCCAAGGAGAACAGGAGATATGCATAGAATAGGACTCTGAACTTCAATGTATTTTGTAATCATCTTGTCCTTATTATTAATGAAAATCATATCTTCTCTGTTCAAAAGACAACCTTTTGTTGTCTTATTTGTTTGCCTGATAAGATCTATTTTAAGGTCTTATCTTTTATTGTTTTCTTGCTTAAGTTTCTTGTTTTGATCAGTTCTGGTAGTGTTTTAACTTCATCAAAAAGGGAGAAATTGTTAGGATAAATGTTGTATAGTTTTGATAAGTTAAAACAAACCAGAAGATGTAATAGAACCATCTGGACCTGTTAGCCTGATGATGATCTAGATTAGGACTTAGTCTAGGGGGAACTGCCAGACCAGAAGAGTCACCAGAAGACCCACTAGAGGACTTCACCAGAGGACTGCACCAGAAGACTTCACCAGAAGAGTCACCAGATGACCCACCAGAGGACTTCACCAGAGGACTCCACCAGAAGACTTCACCAGATGAGATCTGACCAGAGGCAGAGGACCTTCCCCAGACCAGACGAGTCTGGTAAAACAAAAGATGCTCAGTTTGATCCATTGTTTCTACTGAGTATTCTGGTTGTTAACCAGATCAGGACCAGAAGACACCGAGGTTGCCTGGTGTCTGGTCTTGCCTTCTCTGGAGAGAATCAGAGTTAGGCAGAGGAAGCATTTGACCGTTGGTGATTCAAATCAAGTCAACAAGATCAGGATTGGAAAGTCTTAAAGTCAATCAATCCAAGGATCCCACCAACCCAATCAATTAATTAGGGAATTGATTGATTGAAGCTTCCTTAAATAGAGGATCTGATTGGATTACCTCTCCAACGGCTATTTCCTAATCCCCTCTATAAATACAAGAGTGCAGTTCAAGAAAAAGCTCTAGAGACTCTCACGCGCATAAGTCACAATCCAAGCTTTTGATAATCACTCTTAGCACTCTTATTGTTCATATTATATCTACTCTTAAGGAGTTGTTGGACCTCAACCTGTTCATCTACAAGATAAGGTTGTAGGCTGTTGATCTTTAGATTGAAGTTAAATCTAAATAGTTTGTAAGAAGGAACTGGTACTTCCCAATTCCAGTGAGTAAGTAAGTGAGTTGGTTGGTTGATAGTGAGACCCCTTGGATAAAAGGGAGAGTGGACGTAGGATATTCAAATCCGAACCACTATATATCTGGTGTTCTTTATTGCTTTCATTTACTTATTCTCTTATTAGTTTTGTGCTCTTGTAAAAAGAAGTTTGTTAAGACATTAACACTATAGCTTCCGCAATTAATCTAACTAGTGGGACCAACACGGACTACGAGCCAGGCCTACACCAAAAATCTCATCCAAACGAGGTTAACACAAATGATTCACCTAAAAAAAACTACGAAAATAAAACACACAAGAGTTGCCTCCCACTTAGCGCTATTTTTAAAGTCCTAATGTCTGACCGAGATCGAAGGAGCTCACGAGACTTGAGAATCTAAAATACCTCTCTTATTCTCATAAGAGAAGTTGTAGAGTTTCTTCACTCGAAGCCCGTTCACCATGAATAAATGTCTGTCTTCCTTCTCAACTTCTAGGAATCCACTCATGTAAATTTTTCTCACCACATATAGACCATTCCATTTAGAGTTGAGATTTCCACCAAACAACTTCATCCTAGAATTGAATACGAGGACTTGATCTCCAACTTGAAACTCTTTTTTCCTCAATCGAGCGGAGTGCCATCATTTCGTTTTCTCCTTGAATATTCGGGCACTCTCATAGGCATTATCTCGAAACTCCTCCAACTTATGTAATTGAAGCAATTTCTTCTCACCCGCCAAGGTACTATCGAAATTAATCCTTTTGATCGTCCAATATGCCTTGTGCTCGAGCTCAACTGGCAAATGACATGCCTTCCCAAAAATAAGTTGGTACGGAGACATACCTAAAGGAGTTTTAAAAGCTGTCCTACATGCCCAAAGTGCATCATCAAGCTTTGAGTGTAACGCCCCGAATCCAGAATATATTAAATATATCGGATTCGGAGTATTATTGTGAACAAAAGTCCGAACTATAAAATTTTTGAAGGAAATATAACAGAATTGAATGATGAGTTTCATGCAGCGGATAAGTGGGGAGAAATATTATAATAATGTATCTCACACGGAAGTATAAATATATGTATATAATGTTGGATAGAGGGTTATGTATCTTCAGGATAATACACACTGAGTTTTAGTAACTGAAACACACGGTAAATAGTATCGTCTTGCATAGCAGTAGCGATAACATTTATTTAGGAATAGAATAATAGGCATCATTGTATTATTAATAGTATTTTAAGCAAGCGGAAAACTTTGTGTCTTCTGCATTACTGCCCTTGCTCCCCGTAATCGAAATCTGCAAAGGGGTTAGGAAAGAGGGGCGTGATAATTGAATTCTCACGTATGGGTGATTTGAAATGTTATGGGATTGGTAAATCCGAAATATATTAAGTTATATTCATTGATAAAACATTTATTTTATTTAACCAGTTTCATATAAAATACAAGATTACAATATTCCATAGGAGAAACAGTTCATATAATAATTCATTGGTATTAAGCATATTTCACATAATATAATTGAAGTAGCACAAGTTGATTCACATCAGGGCAGAGCCCAAAACATATCCACGTATTGTCACAAACTGTCAAACCATATTCGTACGATCATTCCACTTCCAACAAACTTATTCTTTTCAACCACAACAAACTTACTCCTTCCAATCATCATCAAACTCACTTCATCCAACCACAACAACCCTCAAAATAATAGCAAACCGTCAATGGCCTTATTCTCAGTGCGCAACGTAGGCGGCTGACCCGGGGACCAGATCTGTTTGAATCAACAACCTACATTCTGAGGGCGTCCCCGACAGCTCCCCGGAGGTTGGATTAAAAACTCGATCCCAACTCCGTACTTACTGAGTTTCCATAAAACTGACACATCAAACTTTATAAAGAAAATCACTTAATTGACAACTGAACTGATTCATGCTCACATAAGGTACTTACTCATGCAATGGTGATCAATTTATAAAACAACAGGCATTATATATCATATATAGTTATATCACATAATTCAAACAGTTATATAATAGGTGTTACACTTATGTTGGATTATACATTTTTAATTGATTTAGTTGAGTTCAGAGAATACCGGCACAGCGTTATTATTAGCAGATCAAACAACAGATCATCGCCCACCTGATTGTTCTGAGTCCCGGGAATGATGTGTAGGCAGACGGTTGAGTCCTCCATGCGTGTCCCGAATAGTACAGAATCCTAATAGGGAGTAATCCGATTAAAAGATCGACTTTTGAATTTGAAAAGCTTAAGAGTTTGTATCTCGAGGATTGAGTAGATTGTTGCCTTTAGAAAACTATTGAAAACTAAAGTTTTCAAAGTTTGATTTATTTGATAAGTACACCCCTTTTTAAGAGGAGGTGTATTAGGGGATGTATTTACTAATTCCAGTGCTGTCCTTAACAAAAGCCTTTTATAAAAATAAAGTATATTCATAATTATTATTATTCTTGAAAATACTTAAAAGAATAAGATAATTACTTAAAAGTATTAATAATAAATAAAGAAAAGGTTTTTCTTTCTAAGGTTTCTATTTTTCATTTTAAAAGAATTCTTGAATATAAATATTCATATTTTATAAATAAAATCTCTTATTAAACTTATTAATAGACTTTGACTTTTCTAAGAAAATTATATTATAAACTAAACATAGTTTATAAAAAGGTATTCTTCTTTTCTAATGTTTGTGATACTTCTAAAGTTGGTTTGTATTACTTCCAAAACAAAGGAATTATATTAATTTCTCCAAGAAAACTCTATCTTTATTTGATGCTAGCTTTGGATATTAAACAGACTTTATCTTGTGTTTCTAATTTTTAAAAGTCGCACAAAAGGGAAGACGATTTTCCCATTGTCTACGGATTCAAAACAAAAGCGTTTAACCATTGAGAATCATCATCCAACAATAATACCAACACATTAAAACAAAGGTACTAAAGAACTAAGCCAAAAATCACCATATCACTAAAACAGTGACACTAAACATCTACAAGAGTAAAACTAGTCCACTAAGCCAAAAATACTACAAAATCTCAAAACAGTAATACTTCAACATTCAAACACTATCATAAAAACACTAATCCAAAGTCCAAACTCATAGCTAGTGAAGAAAAGAAACAGGGGAATAATATGTTCAATTTTCTACTTCTAAAGAGGTGATACAAAGAGAACAAAACAATAATACTAAACAAGTCAACTAGTAACACTAAGACATTAAACCAATTCCAACAGTATGATTTCCTTTCTCTTTCGCTTCCTGGTTCTATGTCCCATGGTGATCGAATAAAACTCGCCCAAAAATTCCAGAATTTACGAAAGAAGAAAACGAAGGTAGAAACCTTACGTTCTTTGGGTTTGAGGTGGTAAACGGGCAGCCTAACGGCGTCGATCGGAGCTCGAAAAAGAGAATCGAACAGCCTAACGGTGTCGTTCGAGGTCTCCAAAAATTCCGGCAGCAGGGGTTCGCATCCACGGCGTTATTTCGATCGGAAAATTGAATGAAAAGAAGGTCTCGGTTAGAAATCGAATTAATAGGTATTGAAATCGAATTTAAACATTTTGTAAAAATTGAAGTTGAAATTGAAAAGGGATTTTTCTCAATTACTCACTGGAGAAAGAAAGAGGCGGCGACGGCTGGGGCTGGGCACGGCGGAAGCGGCTTCGGCAGCGGCGACGTGCGTTCTGCGAGCGGGGGCATCGCGACGGTAGGGCGGTGCTGGGCGAGGGCTACGGCGGCATGGGAGCGGCGGTGCTCATCGATCGCGTGGAGGAGTGGCGAAGCGATGGGTCGCGACGGCGGCCGGACTGAGGCGATCAGAGAGAGCAAGAGAGGAAGAGAGGGCAACGCGACTCCGTGGGGAAGAGCGGCAGAGAGAGGCGTGCGGCGGCGCTTCGTCGCGGCCGAAGGGAGGTCGAAGGAGGAGGCGCGGCTTTTAGAGAGAAGGAGGAGAGGAAAAGTATTGTCTAGAGAGAGAAAACTGAGAGTGATTTTGTGCGTAAGTGAGATAATGAGGGGAGAGAGAGAGAATCCTTCCTTATATGCGGATTAATTCTTATCAGTTAATTGGCTATTAATGAATTTTTCAAGTCCGTATCAATATAAGATTTCAGTTGGTTTAAGAAAACTTTTAATTAAAAAGGAAAAAGAACTTATAGATGAGATTCTTTTGTTAGGCAAATCAACTCCCATCTGATATTTTTCGTACAACCCGAAATTTTATAAGTAAGGCTTGTTTGGTTTTAGTAAAATTATTTGAGGACAATAACTTTAATTAATAAATTATTTACTGAAATTTTCTGATTATTCATAAAATTACACGGATCGAAATCCTCAACTTTAATTTAATTCTCGTAATTCCTTATTCGTTTGAAAGATTCAATTTATTTCTTCGAATTTAGGAATTTATAAAAAGGGTATATATTTAAGTTACACAATAACACACAATATATTAAAATTAATAAAATAAGAGAAGAAAATAAAATAAGGTTTCTAATTAAAGAAAAAAGGTACAGAACGAGACGAGGTGTTACATTGAGGCCCAATCCTTCCTAGCTACTCACACTCACCGTCTTCTCAAGAATCTCCTTGATTTGGCGATTCGATACCTCCGCAAGACCATTAGATTGAGGGTGATAAGTAGTTGAGACACGGTGACTAACCTCATACTTAGACAATAATTTATCCATCCACTTGTTCACAAAGTGAGGTCCCCCATCACTAATCAAGGCTCTTGGGACTCCATATCTAATAAAAATATTCTTTCTCAAGAACTCGATCACCACTCGGGAATCATTCACTCTCGTAGGGACTGCCTCAATCCACTTCGAGACGTAATCCACGCACATAAGGATATATAGGAATCCATTACTCAAAGGAAATTGACCCATGAAATCAATCCCCCATACGTCGAATACCTCGACTTCCATGAATACGTGCAGTGGCATCTCATCCCTCTTAGTAATAGACCCGAATCGTTGGCACTTTTCACACCTTTTTACCTATTCATGCAATCCTTCAAGAGAGTTGGCCAATAAAAACAAGATTGAAGAAACTTTATTCCGGTCTTCTCTCCACCCAAATGTCCTTCACATGGCAAGGCATGACAATGCCGGATGATATCACTCCACTCCTCCTCGGATACATATCATCTAAGCACATAATCAATCCCTCTTTTGAACAAGTATGGATCGTCCCAAATAAATTCCCAAATTTCTTCAAAAACGCCTTCCGGTGCAACGAATCCATCTCCGCCGGTAACTCTCCACTTGCTAAATAATTAGCATAATCAGCAAACCACGACGCTTTCCCTTCAACTCGATACACCGGCACATCTCCTAGGCCAAATAGTTTCTCGTCCAGAAACTCCTCGTTCACCTCTCTCTCCTCAATTGCATTCTCCTTGGTGAGCTCCAACCTTGAGAGGTGATCGGCTATCACATTCTCACATCCATTTTTTTCTCGAATCTCAACTTCGAATTCCTGGAGTAATAGGATCCAACGAATGAGACGGGGCTTTGCATCCTTCTTGCTCATAAGATACCGAATTGCTGCATGATCCATATATACGATTGTTTTCGTACCTACTAGGTAGGCCCGAAATTTATCAAAGGCATACACGACCACCAATAGCCCCTTTTCGGTCGTAGTGTAATTCACTTGGGAAGATTTCAACATCTTCGAGGCATAGTAAATAGCGTGAAAACGCTTCTCTCGAATTTGCCCCAAAGCAACCCCATCGCATAATCACTCGCATCACACATGAGAACAAAATGGTTAGACCAATCAGGGGTCACGAGTATCAGAGCATTCACCAACGCTTCCTTCAACCTGTTAAAAGCCACTAAACACTCATTAGTAAACTCAAAGGCGATTTCTTTTTCAAGAAGCCGCAAAAGGGGTTCAGCAATTTGTGAAATGTCTTTTATGAAACGTCTATAGAATCCCGCATGGCCAAGAAATTACCGAATCTCCTTCTCGGTCGATGGTGGAGGAAGCTTCTCTATAGCTATCACCTTTGCTTTATCAACCTGGATACCTTTCGAGGACACATGATGTCCAAGAACAATACCCTCTCTCACCATAAAGTGACACTTCTCCCAATTGAGTACCAAGTTCATCTCTTCACACCTGCTCAACACAACTTCAAGATTCATTAGATATTTATCAAACGACTCCCCGTAGACGGAGAAATCATCCATGAAAACCTCCATAATCTTCTTAATCAACCCATGAAAGATAGCCATCATACACCTTTGAAAGGTGACGGGTGCATTACACAACCCAAACGGCATTCTCCTGAAAGCAAAAGTCTCATAATAGCAGGTGAAAGTGGTTTTCTCTTGATCTGCGGGGGCTATCATGATCTGATTATACCCCGAGTACCCATCTAAGAAACTATAATACTCAAAACCACATAATCTATCAATCATTTGATCAAGGAACGGTAGAGGAAAGTGATCCTTACATGTTTCCTTGTTCAACTCCCTACAATCGACACACACACGTCAACCCTTCACTAATCTTGTGTCTACCAATTAATTAGACTCAGTCTTAATCACCGTGGTATCCCCTTCTTAGCTACTACAAGCAGTGGACTAACCCAAGGACTATCCGATATGGCATAAATCATGTCACTATCTAAAAGTTTCAACACCTCCTTATGTATTACCTCTCGTATCACTGGATTGACTCTACGTTGGTTTTGCACTATAGCTTTTCTACTCTCCTCTAGTCTAATCCTATGCATGCAAATGGAAGGGCTAATTCCCTTAATATCCTAAACTAACCACCCTATAGGAGATTTGTGCTTGCGAAGCACAACTAAAAGTCTCTCAAGTTGGTCCTCTGATAAAAGGGCAGATATAACTACCGAATACTTCTGGGTCTCATCCAAAAAGGCGTACTTGAGATGGTCTGGTAGTGGCTTCAATTCCTTCTGTGCCTCCAATGGTGGCGTCTTATCAAACATCTTTTCATGATTGGACTCCTCCACATCCATCTCTTCTTCATCCTCAACTTTCTTCATATCCACGAACTTGACATCTTCATTCTCTTTCAAGCTGTCAAAATAATCAAGATCATAAAGCTCATACGTTAGATTGTCAAGGATAGGATAATTAAAATTATGCACATAAAATGAGCAAGGATCGAGGAGTGTGTCTTCAACACAAGTGTCAATGATGTCAATGAAGTGACAGCTCTCATCTCCCACGTGATATTTCATCGCTACATAGATAGCTATCTTCACTTCTTGATCATCCACCTTCACCGTGATCTTGCCATTGGCCACATCAAGCACCATTCCTGCTGTAGCTAGAAACGGTCTTCCCAAAATCAGGGGTACATGCTCATCCTTCTCCATATCGAGTACCACAAAGTTGGTGGGAAAAATGTGATTCTCCACCGTTACTAGAATATCCTCCACCACTCCTTGAGGTCTAGTGATAGACTTATCAGCAAGCTGGAGATTCATCATCGTGGGTTGAAGCTCACCTCCATCCAACTTCTTGAACAGTGATAGAGGCATCAAATTAATGCTTGCCCCCAGATCGCATAGTGCTCCCTTCTTTATCCCGTTTCCGATATAACACAAGATAGTAAAGCTCCCGGGATCTTTCAACTTGGGAGGAAGTGCCTTGTGGACCATTGCACTCACCTCGTGATTCAAGTGCACAAGCTCAGGACCATCAACTCGCCGTCTCTTCACTATCAAGTCCTTCATGAACTTGGCGTAGTTTGACATCTGTTCCAAAGCATCATAGAAAGGGGTGTTAATATGTAATTTCTTAAACACATCAAGGAATTTAGCGAACTTCTCATCCAATTTCTTTTTCATGAATCGCTGAGGATATGGGACAGGTATCACCGATTTGGGTACCCCCATTCATCTTTCTCGGTCTCCTTCACATTCTTCCTTGCTTCCTTGGCTTTCTTCCACTTTGGAACTCTCCATCTCTTCAATGTCTTCTCGCTCATGCTCTTTACTTTCCTGAGTGCCTTCTCCTCAACCCCTTTCTCAACTCCTACCTCCTCAATCTTATCTCTATCTTCCTTTGGCTCATCCCCTTTTGTCTCAACATCTCCCTCGAGCGTCTCAGAATCAGTAGGCATTTGAGGACCATCATATTTGGTCCCACTTCTCAACTCAATAGCTTGCATTGTTCTTTCGGGTTAGCCTCGGGCATTGAGGGATATTTTCCCGGCTCTCTCGTCTGAGATTTTGCAATTTAACTAATTTGATATTCGATAGAAGTGAACCTGCGATTGTTTTCTTATTGAGCTCTATTTAAATCAATGTCCCTTCTTTGGAGTTCTTGATCACGCTGATTACCTTTCTTATGCAATTCCTTCACATCGTACTCCAATGAGGACAATCTCTTACTCCCTTCTTCCACCTTCTGCAGTATCACTCTCAACATCTCCTCAATTGAGGAACCGCCTTCACCACCTGGGGGCTTTGAACCTGGATCAACACTTGGAGGAACTGTAATTCCGGCCTTCAGATTGACATAAGAGAAATTCTCATTCTTCCCCCATTGGTTTTGGTTTGATGGTTGACCCCCTTGATAGCCTTGGTTGTTTCTTCATTAATTTTTAGGTGGTTGTGGACCAGGTGGTGCGAATGGTTGACCATAGAGGGGTCTTCCAAATTGATTGCCACCTTGTGGATACCCGCCTTGGTTATAGTTAGGCCTTCCCATGTAGTTAGTCTCTTCTTGCTGACCTGTGGGCTGGTCCACCTTCTCACTCACTATAGCATTCCCTCCAACCATATTTTGTCCTACCTCGAGGTTGCTGATCTTCTCCATCATCGCCAACAGCTTCCTCGTTCTCTCACACTCCTCAATCTGATATGCCCTCTGAAATTCTAGGTCCTCGTTCCATTTGCCAGCATTCTTCACGATATTCTCGATGATCTGTCTGCACTCAGTTGCGCTTCGATTGAGGAACGCTCCATTAGCACATGCATCTAAATGGCCTTGAGCAGCTTTGCAAGCCCTACAATAGAAGTAGGCCATGATGTCTCCCTTGTTGTACCCGTGTTGCGGGGACTCAATAAGCATGTTTGAAAATCTCTCACAAGCTTGACTCAACTCTTCTCCATGTTTTTGCTTGAAAGATGAGATCTCATTTCTAGCTTTGATCGTCCTAGAAGGAGGGTAAAATCTCTCGAGAAATTGACGCTTTAGCCTAGCCCATGTAGTCACACCTCATCTAGAGAGAGTGTTATCATACCACTCCTTCGCTATTCCAGTTAAAGAGAACTGGAACAATCTCAACTTCTTGGCTTCTTCAGACATGACGTTCTGATTGAATGTTGAGGCAATCATTAGAAAATTCCTCAAGTGCGTATGCGGGTTGTCCTTCCCTACTTCACCTCTGAACTGGTTCTCGGTGAGCATCTTCAGAATTCTAGGAGCTATAGAGAAGTTGCTTGCTTCCACAAGAGGCATTGCTACACCATCGTAATATCGTTGAGGCTGAACCTCAAATCTCCCTCTGATAGCATTCCATAACTCAACATTCCGAGGAAGTTGAGGATATACTGGTGGAACTGGCACTTGTGGGATATGAGGTGGGTTGTAAGTAGGTTGTGGTGGGTAGTAAGGTGGATAAGGATACGGTGGATATGGGTATGGTGGGTAGAGTGAGTTATGATGTTGATAGACATGATTGTTGAACGGGTTGTTCGGGTTCATGTTCTGGCTTTGGGGTTAAGTTTGAGTTTGTGCAGAGTTGTTTTGGTTTTGCGGGTTTGGGCATTGGTTCTGAATTTCCCATATAGGTATCTGCTGGTTATTGCTGTTTACTTCAACTCCGTCCACCCGTTCTGCTAAAATATTATACTCTGCAGCAGCTTAGTCTAAATTCCCGATCTCATCCAGATTCATATTATCTTTATCTCCACTGACAGTATTCATACTTCTTAAGAAGGCTCGGTTTCTTCTTGTTATAGTCTCAAGATCAAGCTCTATTCTCTCCTCGCTCAGATCTCCTTGCGAGTGTGTTTTCATAACCCTGAGACACTAACAGAATAACCAAAACGTAACTGCCGAATAAGTAATAATTAACAGAAAAATAAAGCACTCACTACTAACTATTAAGCTATCTCCAAGTCCTACTCAGTGGACATACATCGCCATCCCCGATAACGGCGCAATTGACTTGAATGCAAAATACTAACTTTTACTAGTACTTACCCCGCAAGCGTACGGGTTCACTGTAGTATAGCAAGTATAGGGACCAAGTGTATCGTACTACGGGATGGGTTGTATGCGAATAGAGCCATGGGGATAAACGCGTCACTATTAATATGAGTGAATGTTTTTTGGATTTTTGGAATTATTAAATCTAAGCTATATTACTATATTAATGCAAAAGAAAGAATTAAACTAATTATCTAAAGGTTCGATTCAAATATGAGATGGTGATGCTCGGGATAGGAGTCTCTACGTATACTAACGGAGTTGGTGCGGTAACTAGAATACTCGTGATGTGCAAGTAATAATTATAAGTAAAAGATCGAAAGATAAAAAGCTCAAGAATTAAACCCTAATACTTCATCCTATCAATCGACTTCACGAATCCACTAAACAAGTTAATGGATTGTGCTTAATTAACGAGACCCTAATTTAACAAAGGTGATGCGGTCGTCCTCCCTAGATAAATCAGTAGATGAATAAACCCCTTCTAAACCCTCTCGTTAAGCCTATTCGTTATTAAAGAGTGATAAGATCGTCCTCTCTCTAACAATTTTCGTACTCAATTCAAAGGTAATTCTAGAATTTATTTTAAGCGTGCATTAATTAAGAGAATAAAAAAAAACATCACAAGTTATCCTAACTACGTACCAACGACCTACTTCTACGAGTTCATCCTACCCCAAGCATACAAGGGTTTTAGCCTAATATGGTTTTAACGATACCAAAATTAATTAAATACACAACGAACATGAACATGTCAATTTAAATTAAATAACTAAAAAGCATAAACTAGGGTTTCGAAGAAAGAAATTAAATCTAAGAACGAAAATTGAATTAATAACGAAATCAGAAGTCTCAAGTATCAAATATCTAAGAACTAAAGAAAAGAAGAACAAATTAAAATCCTAACTATGAATTTGTAATGTTTAAAACCTCGATTAAAAGTAAATTAAGCTTGCTCGAACTTTTGGTGCTCTTCTCTCTCCAAAATCTATCTCTAAGTGTGAAGTGGTTCTAAAAAACGTGCTCGGATGGGTATATATAGGCAACGAGTCGAATTGGGCATTTATGGGCCGAAATCCCCGATCACTCGAGTATAGCTCGAGTATAGAGTACTTGAGCAATGCAGGCTCGAGTGCTAAAAACTTCCAGAGGATCAAAAGTGCTCGACCAAACCCGCTCGAGTACTCTCTACTCGACCACTCACAGCTCGAGTACTACACTCGAGTGCTTGAGTAGTGAGTACTCGAGCTAGCTTCCTCTCGAGCACTACACTCGACCTCTCGAGTATGGACTACTCGACCAAGCATTCCTCGAGTACTACCCTCGAGTGCTTGAGTAGTGAGTACTCGAGTGCTCTTTACTTGAGTACTTCAGTGACACTTTTGCTCGCTCGAACTAATACTTTTCGTATTTCTTCCATATCTTCTCATCCTGGCATTCATTTGAGTCGATTCAAAATCCCACGAACTCCATTTTTTGCCCTCTATCCATCTATGAGCATCAAAGAAGCAAATTCATTAGTTAATGAAAATAGTACTCAATTGACTCTAAATACTTATTGAAATCAATCAAAACATGGGCAAAACAAGCTATAAAACCTAACAATTTCACGCCTAATCATTTAACAACTTATAAGATCATAAAATTAGCTCCTAACTTATTTTCCTAACCACCTCCACCCACCCCTCCCGCTCGTCTCCCCTCCCCATCCCCACCCACCTCTACCTCAATATAAAAAAATATAAAGTATCATTTTAAAATAAAATAACAAAAAGAAACAAGAAACTTATACAGGAACGGATGGAGTATATATCATTACTTACATAATTAGTAGTGCGGGAGTATAAATTATTATAATTGTCGGTAATGCGAGATTAATTGACCCTCACATCCAATGATATCGGTCCTGCCTTCTCCGACGAATTGGTTGGTGGTGCAATTTAAGAATTGTAACTTCTAAAAGTAACAAATTGAAGTCAAATCAACCTAAATCAGGCTCAAAATTCAGCCGAATTCAGGTCAAAATTTGCCTAAAAATATGCTGAATTCGGCTCAAATCAGACCATATTAAGGCAGAAATCGCCCTTAATTCCAACTTATAATAAAAGATATAATTTTTAATTTTTCGCCCAAAAAATTTACGATCCTTAAAAAAATATTCCAATCTTCCCCAAAATAGTGTTGTTCGAGTAATTTATTTTGAACTCTTGATATTAGTTGTTTGAAAAGGAAAAGTATCAAACGAGCTCAGCCACATAAGATATAGAGGGTGTTTTACTTAGCTTATAAACTCCTTAAAACATCTTATAAGTGTTTTAAAGTTTTACTAGTACCACCAATGTGTTTGACAAAATAAGATGTTTAACAACTTATATGATCATAAAATAAGCTCCTAACATCTTATAAGCTGTTAAAAAATAAGTTGGAATTTCCCAACTTATTTTTCTAATCACCTTCACCCCAACCACCCACCTCACCCATGAACCACCCCACCCCTCCCAACCCCCACCCAACCTACCTCAAAATAAAAAATAGAAAAAAAAATTATTTTTTATAAATTTAATTTTTTTTGTTTGATCGGCAAAGAAAGTATATTAAAAGATAGAGTACTAGATGTACCCTAAATAATCCAAATATTTACAAGTAAGTTACCAGCAAAGCTGGAGGCTCCAAGTCCAAGCTTACAAACTCAAAAACTATGAACAACACAAAGATGGATTAAAACACCAATCATGAAAGGTGAAGTTGTTATATCTATTATTCTTGACGGAGAAAAGGTTCCACATCCTAACTCTGATTTCTTCAAACAGTTTTTCAGGAGTGATTTCTACCCTTTCGAAGATTTACGATTTCTGGCCCACCAAATATACCACAATGTACAGCTCCATAAACATTCAAGAATATGCTTCTTTCTTCTCCCCAACATACCCACAAATTGATAAAAATGTTGTGATGGTTTGTTGTAGCTGACAAAACAACGATGAAACCAAGAATATATAAGAGACCACACCTTGTACGCAAAGATACACTCGAAAAATAGATGACAAACATTTTCATCATAATTCCCAAATAAATCACAGACCAATACGTGTCGGCAACCGTTCACGAAGAACTTTCCAAGTCAATCCGAACATTTTGGACGGTGTAAATGCATTCCAGATCTTTGGGAAAACCAAGTATACTTCCGTGCCCAATGTAGTCGAAGAGGGTATAAGGTTAATCTACGCCAAGTAAGCACTAGCAACCGTGAATTTCCCGTCGGAAATAGGCCTCCAATGCCAATGATCAATATCTCCTGCTTGCAAATGAACTTGATTTAACAGAGTTGTAAGTTGTAAGGACAATTCCTCTTCCCAAGCAAAGAGTTGACGCCTCCAATTAAAAAACCAAGACCAAGACTTATTAACCCACTTCCCCATATCCCCAATAATAACTTCTTAATTAACACTAACAGAATATAATCTTGGAAAAAGAAGACAAAACCTGTCCCCCCCAACCTAGATTTCTTTCCAAAAACTAGTAGATGCCACATTTCCCACTTTTTTTTAACTAAACTAGACTAAAACCAAGACACTTAATTATTGGAAAAAAAAGGAATCAAAGATAAACTTCCACCACCCCGACATATATGACAGACGAACCCCTCCCAAATCATGTGAATTTGTAATGACACCTGTGAGAGTCATATGTGAAGTATCTAATCTGCTGAGTTTGAGTTTCAATAGAAAGCTATGTTGATAAAGTGTTAGCCGAGAGAGTTAGTCATTTTGGGGTATCAGAGGAGTTGCTCCAGAGGAAGCTTATCAGATGAGGTTGATCAGAGGAGTCTGGATCAGTGGAGTTTGACATATGAGGTCTGTCACAGGAGGTCAAGTCATCTGATCCAAAGTTCATTACTCGCGGATTACACCAAATTGAAACAAACGTAGTGGCGGTTCTAACTGAATCAACTGAAGCGGTTATTGAAGTTGTTAGCCAGCTGGATAACTACTTCACATTTGAGTTTGTTACAACTGAATCTCTATAACTATATAAAGGGTACTTCTCAACTGAGAGAAGGTGAAATCGATAGAGAGATTCATCAATAGTGCATACACAGAGTGATAGTGAGCTAGGGTGAATTGTAATCTCTGTTCTTTTCTTAGTGGAATATCGATCCTCTCCGATCCCGTGGACGTAGGAGTATTCATCTCCGAACCACGTAAATCTGGTGTTCTCCGTTGTTGTTGATTTCAATTTCGTTCTAACTTGTTGTCATAATTCTGATTCCTGATTACAAGTTTTCTTGTGAATCAAAATAGATTTAACAAGTGGCGCCATCTGTGGAAAAAAAATTATGGCTACAACTAAGTTCGACATTGAGAAGTTCACGGGGAAGAACGATTTCAGTTTATGTAAGATTAAGACGAAGGCTCTCCTGGTACACAACGGTCTATACAAAGCTTTGTTGCCACCGGATCAGGTGGCTTCTGGAACTAATCCGGCGAAGATGGAGGAGAACAAGAGGAAAGCACACAGTGCGCTTATCTTGTGTCTTGGGGATAAACCTTTGAGGGAACTATCGAAGGAGAAAACCGTTCTTGAAATCTGGAATAAACTGTTGCAATTATACCAGACCAAGTCTATTACGAACAAGTTACACATTAAATAGAAGCTTCAAGTCTTCAAGATGAGTGAAGACAAGAATCTTGGTGATCAGTTGGACGAGTTCAACAGATTGGTGGATGATCTGGAGAGTTTGGATGTCACTATTGATGATGAGGACAAATCATTAATGCTGTTGAATTCTCTACCTAAGTCTCTGGAGAATTTCAAAGATGCATTGTTATTTTGAAGATAAGATCAGGTGATGTTTGATGATATTCAAACTGCCCTGAAAACCAAGTTTCTACAGATCCAGATTGAAGGGAAGAAGCCTGTTAAAGGATTAAATGTGCAATCCAAGAAGAAGAAGGGGTTTCAGTCCAAGAAGGAGGATGTTGGAAAAGAGAATAAGGGTGGGAAGAAATCTGATTTTGTTGAGAAGAGAAAGTGTTTCTCTTGTCACAAGGAGGGTCATTTGAGAAAGAACTACCCTGAAAGAAGGAAGAAAGGCAATCCAGAAGATCAAGATGGAGATGCAGCTATGGTGGAGGTTGAAGGGTATGATAGTGCAGAAGTCTTGATGGCTAGTCATGAGAGACTAAGTCAAGAGTGGGTCATAGACTCTGGCTGTACTTTTCATATGTGTCCACATGAAGACTGGTTCCTGAATCTTGAGAAGCTTGATGGAGGTCTTGTTCTTTTGGGTAATGATGAGAGTTGTAGAGTGCAAGGATCTGGTTCTATCAAGATCAAGATGTTTGATGGAGTTGATAGGATCTTATCTGAGGTAAGATTTTTACCTGACTTGAAGAGAAATCTTGTTTCTCTTGGTACTTTGAATTCCAAAGGTTTTGAATTCAAGACAGACAAGGGGGTTCTGTCAATAACCAAGTCTGGAAGGATTGTTATGAAGGGTATGATCAAGAATGGTTTATATACTTTGATAGGCAGGACTGTTACAGGATCAGCTGAGGTCACCATGGAGTCCACTGATGTAAATTTGTGGCACAGAAGACTTGCTCCTGTTAGTGAGAAAGGTTTGGTGGAGTTATCCAAGAGGGGGGTAATCCCTGGTAAGAGGATAAGTAAGCTCGAGTTCAGTGAGAGGTGTGTCCTAGGGAAATCAAAGAAGAAGGCATACCATAAAGGAAAGCATACCACCACTGTGAGGTGATGGATTACATACATTCAGATGTATGGGGACCAGCTAGGGTGTCTACTCATGGTGGAGGCAGGTATTTCCTTACCCTTATTGATGATTATTCCAGAAAGGTTTGGGTATATATACTCAAGCATAATTGTGATGCTTTCTCTAAGTTCAAGGAGTTGTTGACTGAACTTGAAAATAAGAGAGGACGAAGCATCAAATATCTCAAGACTGACAATGGGCTTGAATTACTCTCAGAAGAGTTTCAACAGTTTTGTAGACTGAAGGGTATTACTAGGCATAAGACTGTTCCTGCTAATCCTCAACAGAATGGACTGGCTGAAAGAATGAATAGAACCATTCTGGAGAGAGTTAGGTGTTTGTTATCTGATGAAAGTTTGCCTAAGAGTTTTTGGGGAGAAGCTGTTAACACAGCTCTGTACTTGATTAATAAAGTACCACCATCTGCAGTGAATTTAAAACCCCTGATGAAATATGGTATGGGAAAATATCAGACTACTCTAAGTTGAGAGTATTTGGATGCTTAGTTTATGCTCATGTGAAGCAAGATAAGCTGGAGCCTAGAGCATTGAAATGCGTGTTTATTGGCTACCCAAAGGGGGTCAAGGGGTATAAATTGTGGTGTTTGGAACCTGGAAACCAAAAGTGTATTTTCAGTAAAGATGTTGTGTTCAACGAGTCTCAGATGGGATACAAGTTAGGTGAAGGTGTTTCAACATCAGAGAAAAGTGGATGGTGTGATCTCTGAACCCAATACTCAAGTTGAGGTGGAACCTATTCCTTCAGATGAGGTTACCCCAACTGAACCTGAGCCAGTGCAGGAGGCGACTGAAGATGAAAATACATCTACTGAAGATAACATGTCAGAAGAGGAAGAAGTGACTAAAGCTTATTTGAGAAATTATAGCTTGAAAAGAGACAGAACTAGAAGACAAGTACATCCTCCACTGAGGTATGGTCAGGCTGATCTGGTCTCTTATGCACTTGTAACAGCTGAAGCCATAGCGTACCAGGAACCAAGGAAAGGAAGCCATTGAAAGTGAAGAGAGAAAGTCATGGATTACTGCCATGACAGAAGAGATGGAGTCTCTTAAGAAGAATCATACTTGGATTCTTGTGAATAAGTCACCTGGGTAGAAACTGGTCAGTTGCAAGTGGTTGTTTAAAAGGAAGCTTGAATCTGGAATGAAAGATCAGGTGAGATTCAAGGCAAGGTTATTGGCAAGAGGGTTCACTCAAAGGGAATGGATAGATTACAATGAGGTATTTTCACCTGTGGTCAAACATTGTTCTATCAGGCTACTTCTCAGTAGAGTTGTCCAAGATGACCTGGAGCTACAACAACTTGATGTAAAAACAGTTTTCTTGCATGGTGATCTTTTTGAAGATATTTATATGCACCAGCCATAAGGGTTTGTTGAACCAGGAGGAGAAGGAAAGGTGTGTCTACTCAAGAAATCATTGTATGGCCTCAAGCAAAGTCCTAGACAATGGCACAAGAAGTTCAATGAAGTTATGCTATCCATTGGATTTGTAAGAAGCAAGTATGATACTTGTGTATATCTGGAGAAGCAAGGAAGTAATGTGATAGCCTATCTTCTGATTTATGTAGATGACATGCTTATTGCTAGTAAGAGTCTGTTGAAGATTCAGAGTATCAAAAGGAAGCTAAGTGCCAGATTTGATATGAAGGACTTGGGAAATGCTAAAAGGATTCTTGGAATGGATATTCTTAGGGACAGAGCAGCTGGAAGACTATTCTTATCCCAGAAGAGTTACATTAAGAAGGTCCTGAAGAGGTTTAACATGCATGAGAGTAGGTCTGTATCAACTCCTCTGGGACAACAGTTTAAACTATATAAGGAGATGGAACCAAAGTCTGAAGAAGAAAAAAAGACTATGATGAAAGTACCTTATGCAAATGGGGTTAGAAGCTTGATGTATGCTCTGGTCTGTAGCAGACCAGACTTTGCTTATTCATTGAGTATGGCAAGCAGATACATGTCTAATCCTGGAAGATTACATTGGGAAGCTTTGAATTGGATATTCAGATATCTTAAAGGGTCATCTGATCTGGGATTGATGTTTGAGAAGATGACTGACCAAAAGAGTCCACTGGAAGGGTTTGTAGATTCTGATTTTGCAGCTAATCTGGATACCAGAAGATCCTTAACTGGGTATATATTTACTCTTTTTAGTACTGTTGTTAGCTGGAGATCTGTTCTGCAGAGTGGGGTTGCATTATCTACTACAGAAGCAGAGTTTGTTGCGGTATCTGAAGCTGTTAAGGAGGCTTTGTGGTTGAAAGGCATTATCAAGGATATTGACATTAATCAAAAGGCTATGGTCATTCATTGTGATAACCAGAGTGCTGTTCATCTGGTATCTGAAGCAGAGTTTGTTGCGGTATCTGAAGTTGTTAAGGAGGCTTTGTGGTTGAAAGGCATTATCAAGGATTTTGGCATAAATCAAAAGGCTGTGGCCATTCATTGTGATAACCAAAGTGTTGTTCATCTGGTTAAACATCAAGTGATCCATGAGAGATCAACGCACATTGATGTAAGATTGCATTTTGTAAGGGAAATAATTGAAAAAGGAATGGTTCAGATTTAGAAGATATCTACAGAGGACAATGCTGCAAATATGTGCACAAAGTCTGTGAAGTGTCATATGTGAAGTATGAAGTCTACTGAGCTTAATTCAATAAGGAGCTATGTTGATGAAGTGTTAGCCGTGGGAGTTAGTCTTTTTTGGGGTGTCAGTAGAGTTATATCAGATGAGGTTCATCAGATGAGGTCTAACAGTGGAGTCCTATCAGAGGAGGTCTAGACCAGAAGTCATCTGATGTTAAGTGATCAAGTCAGCTGAGGTCAATTCATCTGATATAAAGTACAAAGACGCGAAACACCAAGTTGAAGCTAACTGAAGGCGGTTCTAACTGAATCAACTGAAGCGGTTATTGGAGTTTGTTAGCCAGCTGGATAACTGCTTTACTTATGAGTTAGTTACAACTGAATCGAGTCAAGATTCATCTCAATCTCTGTAATTAAAAAGGGAGTTTCTTAGCTGAGAGAAATACAATTAGAGTGAGATCATCCAGGAGAGTAAACATTATGAGATTGAGTGCTCTGTAACTTGTAACTTCCATTTCTTGCTTAGTGAAAAGTCTATCCTCTCGGATCCCGTGGACGTAGGAGTATTCATCTCCGAACCACGTAAAATTCTGGTGTTCTTGTGTGATTTTCAATTCTGTTCTTATTGCATTTGATTCCGATTCCCGGAAACAAGTTTTCTTGTGAATCCAAAATCGTGATTAACAAGTGGCGCCGTCTGTGGGAAGCAATCATGGCTGCAACTAAGTTCGATATTGAGAAGTTCACGGGGAAGAACGATTTCAGCTTATGGAAGATCAAGATGAAGGCACTCCTAGTACACAATGGGTTGTACGAAGCCTTGTTGCCACCGGCTTAGGTGGCTTCTGGATCTAATCCGGCGAAGGTGGAGGAGAACAAGAGAAAGGTGCATAGTGCCCTTATCTTGTGTCTTGGGGACAAGCCATTGAGGGAAGTATCGAAGGAGGAAACCGCTCTTGGGATCTGGAATAAGTTGGAGCAGTTATACCAGACCAAGTCTGTTACGAACAAGTTATACATGAAACAGAAGCTTCAAGTCTTCAAAATGAGTGAAGATAAGAATCTTGGTGATCAGTTGGACGAGTTCAACAGATTGGTGGATGATCTGGAGAGTTGGATGTTACAATTGATGATGAAGATAAGTCATTGATGTTGTTGAATGCCCTACCTAAGTCTCTGGAAAATTTCAAAGATGCCTTGTTGTTTGGTAGGCAAGATCAGGTGATGTTTGATGATGTTCAAACTGCCTTGAAAACCAAGTTTCTACAGATCCAAGCTGATGGGAAGAAGCCTGCTGAAGGATTGAATGTTCAATCCAAGAAGAAGAAGGGGTTTCAGTCCAAGAAGAAGGATAGTGGAAAAGGGAATAAGGGTGGGAAGAAATCTGATTTTGTTGAGAAGAGGAAGTGTTTCACTTACCATAAGGAAGGACATCTGAGAAAGAATTGCCCTGAAAGGAAGAAGAAAGACAATCAAGGCGATCAAGATGGAGATGCAGCTGTTGTGGAGATTGAAGGATATGATAGTGCAGAGGTCTTGATGGTTAGTCATGAGAGACTAAGTCAAGAGTGGGTCCTGGACTCTGGGTGTACATTTCATATGTGTCCACATGAAGACTGGTTCCTGGATCTTGAGAAGATTGATGGAGGTCTTGTTCTTTTGGGTAATGATGAGAGCTGTAGAGTGCAAGGATCTGGTTCTATCAAGATCAAGATGTTTGATGGGGTTGATAGGATCTTATCTGATGTCAGGTTTGTTCCTGAGTTAAAGAGAAATCTTGTTTCTCTTGGTACCTTGAATTCAAAGGGGTTTGAATTCAAGACAGACAAGGGAAGTCTGTCAATAACCAAATCTGGAAGGATTGTCATGAAGGGGGCTATCAAGAATGGTTTGTATACTTTGATTGGAAGAACTGTTACAGGGTCAGCTGATGTTACCATGGGGTCTTCTGAGGTTAACTTGTGGCACAAGAGATTGGCACATGTTGGTGAGAAGGGCCTGGTAGAGTTATCCAAAAAGGGAGCAATCCCTGGGAAGAGGATATGTAAGCTGGAATTCTGTGAGAGGTGTGTTCTTGGGAAATCAAAGAAGCAAGCATACCAGAAAGGGAAGCATACCACCAAGGAGGTTATGGATTATATACATTCTGATGTATGGGGCCCAGCAAGGGTATCCACTCATGGTGGAGGCAGATATTTCCTTACCCTTATTGATGATTATTCCAGAAAAGTTTGGGTTTACATTTTTAAACAGAAGAGTGATGGCTTCTCTAAGTTCAAAGAATGGTTGATTGAACTTGAGAATAAGAGAGGCAGGACTATCAAGCACTTAAGGACAGATAATGGGCTTGAATTCCTATAAGAGGAGTTTCAACAATTCTGTAGGGAGAAGGGTATTACTAGGCATAAAACTGTTCCTTCAAACCCCCAGCAGAATGGTCTAGCAGAGAGGATGAATAGAAATATTCTGGAAAGGGTTAGGTGTATGTTATCTGATGCTCATTTACCTAAGAGTTTTTGGGGGGAAGCTGTTAACACAGCTGTGTATCTCATTAATAAAGTGCCATCATCTGCCATTGAGTTTAAAACCCCAGATGAGGTTTGGTATGGAAAGATATCAGATTACTCAAAGTTGAAAGTTTTTGGGTGCCTAGCTTATGTTCATGTGAGGCAAGACAAACTTGAACCTAGAGCTTTAAAATGTGTTTTCATTGGGTATCCAAAAGGTGTTAAAGGGTATAAGTTGTGGTGTCTGGAGCCTGGAAACCAGAAGTGTATTACCAGTAGAGATGTTGTGTTTAATGAATCTCAGATGGGATACAAGTCAGGTGGAGGTGATAGGGAGCCATCAGCTGAGGAGATGGATGGGGTTATTTCTGAGCCAATTACTCAAGTTGAGGTGGAGCCTGATCATGACAATCATGAGAGTGCATCTGGTTCTGAATCAGAGCAGGAAACAGGAGATAATGGGTCATCAGATGAGGACAGTGCACCTGCAGAAGAGGAGGAAGAAGTGCCAGAAGCAGACTTGAGAAATTATAGTTTGACAAGAGATAGATCCAGAAGACAAATACATCCTCCAGCATGGTTTGGCCGTGTGGATCTGGTCTCTTATGCACTTGTTACAGCAGAAGCCATAGAGTACCAAGAACCTAAGAACTACAAGGAAGCCCTTGAGTGTGATGATAGGGAGTCATGGATTACAGCCATGACAGAAGAGATGGAGTCTCTTAAGAAGAATCAAACTTGGATTCTTGTTGATAAGCCACCTAGGCAGAAGCTAATCAGTTGTAAATGGCTGTTTAAAAGGAAGCTTGAATCTGGTTTGAAAGATCAGGTGAGGTTTAAAGCCAGGCTAGTTGCCAGAGGATTCACTCAGAGGGAAGGAATTGATTACAATGAGGTTTTCTCACCTGTTGTTAAGCATTGTCCAATCAGGCTACTTCTCAGTAGAGTTGTCCAAGAGGATCTGGAGCTACAACAACTAGATGTAAAGACAGCTTTTCTGCATGGTGATCTTATTGAGGATCTGTACATGCACCAACCAGAAGGGTTTGTTGAACCAGGGAGTGAAGGGAAAGTGTGCCTGCTCAAGAAATCATTGTATGGCCTCAAGCAAAGTCCAAGGCAGTGGCACAAGAAGTTTAATGAAGTTATGCTATCCATTGGTTTTGTAAGGAGCAAGTATGATACTTGTGTATACCTGGAAAGGCAAGGTAGTGATGTGATAGCCTATCTTCTGATCTATGTAGATGACATGCTTATTGCCAGTAAAAGCCTTCTGATGATTCAGAGTATCAAAAGGAAGCTAAGTGCAAGATTTGATATGAAGGACTTGGGAAATGCTAAGAGGATTCTTGGAATGGATATTCTTAGGGACAGAAAAGCTGGAAGACTATTCTTATCCCAGAAGAGTTACATTGAGAAGGTTCTGAAGAGGTTTTACATGCATGAGAGTAGAGCTGTGTCAACTCCCCTGGGACAACAGTTCAAATTATCTAAGGAAATGGAACCAAAGTCTGATGAAGAGAAGAAGACTATGATGAAAGTACCTTATGCAAGTGGGGTTGGAAGCCTGATGTATGCTCTGGTATGCAGCAGACCAGATTTAGCTTATGCATTGAGTATGGTGAGCAGATACATGGCTAATCCTGGAAGATTACATTGGGAAGCTTTGAAATGGATATTCAGATACCTTAAGGGGTCATCTGATCTGGGTCTGATGTTTGAGAGGATGACTGACCAGAAGAGTCCACTGGAAGGATTTGTAGATTCTGATTTTGCTGCTAATCTGGACACCAGAAGATCCTTAACAGGGTATATCTTTACTCTGTACAATACTGCTGTAAGCTGGAGATCTGTTCTGCAGAGTGGAGTTGCTTTATCTACTACAGAAGCAGAGTTTGTTGCAGTATCTGAGGCTGTTAAGGAGGCTTTATGGTTGAAAGGCATAATCAAGGATTTTGGGATAAGTCAAAGGGCTGTGGTCATTCATTGTGATAACCAGAGTGCAGTTCATCTGGTGAAACATCAAGTATTTCATGAGAGATCAAAGCATATTGATGTAAGGTTGCATTTTGTAAGGGAAATCATTGATAAAGGAGTGGTTCTCATCCAGAAGATATCTACAGAGGACAATGCTGCAGATATGTGTACAAAGTCTTTACCAGGGACGAAATTCAAATTCTGTGTTGAATTGGTAAAGATTAGTGTATGGGATGTTCCTTAGGCCCTTGCTGGAGCATGGAGAAGAGGAGGAGAGGATTGATACTTCTCATCTGAGGTGGAGAATTGTGAAGTGTCATATGTGAAGTATGAAGTCTACTGAGCTTAATTCAATAAGGAGCTATGTTGATAAAGTGTTAGCCGTGGGAGTTAGTCTTTTTTGGGGTATCAGTAGAGTTATATCAGATGAGGTTCATCAGATGAGGTCTAACAGTGGAGTCCTATCAGAGGAGGTCTAGACCGGAAGTCATCTGATGTTAAGTGATCAAGTCAGCTGAGGTCAAGTCATCTGATATAAAGTACAAAGACGCGAAACACCAAGTTGAAGCTAACTGAAGGCGGTTCTAACTGAATCAACTGAAGCGGTTATTGGAGTTTGTTAGCCAGCTGGATAACTGCTTTACTTATGAGTTAGTTACAACTGAATCGAGTCAAGATTCATTTCAATCTCTGTAATTAAAAAGGGAGTTTCTTAGCTGAGAGAAATACAATTAGAGTGAGATCATCCAGGAGAGTAAACACTGTGAGATTGAGTGCTCTGTAACTTGTAACTTCCATTTCTTGCTTAGTGAAAAGTCTATCCTCTCGGATCCCGTGGACGTAGGAGTATTCATCTCCGAACCACGTAAAATTCTGGTGTTCTTGTGTGATTTTCAATTCTGTTCTTATTGCATTTGATTCCGATTCCCGGAAACAAGTTTTCTTGTGAATCCAAAATCGTGATTAACAAAGTCTTTACCAAGTATGAAATTCAAATTCTGCATTGAATTGGTAAAGATGAGTGTGTGGGATGTTCATTAACCTAAGATGGGGCATGGAGGAGAGGAAGAGAGGATTGATACTTCTCATCTGAGGTCGAGAATTGTGAGAGTCATATGTGAAGTATCTAATCTGCTGAGTTTGAGTTTCAATAGAAAACTATGTTGATAAAGTGTTAGCCGAGAGAGTTAGTCATTTTGGGGTACCAGAGGAGTTGCTCCAGATGAGGTCTGTCAGAGGAGGTCAAGTCATCTGATCCAAAGTTCATTACTCGCGGATTACACCAAATTGAAACTAACGCAGTGGCGGTTCTAACTGAATCAACTGAAGCGGTTATTGAAGTTGTTAGCCAGCTGGATAACTACCTCACATTTGAGTTTGTTACAACTGAATCTCTGTAACTATATAAAGGGTACTTCTCAACCGAGAGAACGTGAATTCTATAAGGGATTCATCAATAGTGCATACACAGAGTGATAGTGAGCTAGATTGAATTGTAATCTCTGTTCTTTTCTTAGTGGAATATCGATCCTCTCCGATCCCGTGGACGTAGGAGTATTCATCTCCGAACCACTTAAATCTAGTGTTCTTCATTGTTGTTATTTCGATTTCGTTCTAACTTGTTGTCATAATTTCGATTCCCGATTACAAGTTTTCTTGTGAATCAAAACCGATTTAACACACCATACTTGGAATCAAGAATCCTCACCCAAAAGAGCTTTGGGTTCAACTCAAATCCGCCAAGACCATTTCGCAAGAAGAGAAAAATTGAAAACATCCAAATTTTTAACTCCAAGTCCACCGTTTTTGTTTGATTTGCAAACCTCATCCCAAGAAACCCACGGGATCTTATTTCCTTGCTCACACCCACCCCCACAAGAAATCACGTTGTAATTTGATAATAGACGGGCATTGACGAAAGAACTGCATTAAGTAAGGTAGTCCTGCCTCCAAAAGAAATTGTTTTATCTCCCCAACTCAGCAATTTATTCTTCATTTTCTGAACATCTTCCCATAGATTGAGGGAGCATGAATTCACACCAACTCGAACACCCAAGTACGACATTGGAAAAGAACCAACGTCACAACGAAGAATAGAAGCCATATCTCGAAAATTGAAAAAAATATTTATTATAAATTATCAAAGATCTTATAAGTTGTATTAGCCAGACACTTTACCAATATAAGCTATTTAAAAATGACATCTTATAAGCTCTTAAAACAACTTAAAAGATGTTAGAGCTTATAAGATGTTTCAAATAAGTTTAGTCAAACACCCTCATAATACTACTCAGGAATCCTAGGAACGCATTACACACATATATACGCTCCCCCGATGTTTAGAATTCAATTGTTAAAGAAATCAATATACGCATTACATATATATACCCGCGATGTTTACAATTCAATTGTTAAAGAAATCAATATGCGCATTACATATATATATATCGGCGATGTTTAGAATTCAATTGTTAAAGAAATCAATATACGTTAAATAATTCCATATTTTTCTGTAAATTCGAAGATGAAAACTTTTGGTGGAGATTATTATATTCTTAACTTTAATCTTCTCTTTGAAATAAAAAAAACAGATACATGTTGACTATAAAATCAGCAAAGTAGCTAGCCATATAACTTGCATGCTTGCAAGCTACTTATTCTTGATATATATATATATATATATATATATATATATATATTTTTTATTTTATTTTCTTACATGTATATAATTAGAAGGAAAGAAGAAAACATTATTATGATAGGGATTAATTGACACTTGTAACTGCGTTCAAAATTAGTTCAGACACTTGATTGACCTGCAAACTGATGGGCTTAAGAAAAGCAGTAAGAAGTGCACCAGCTTCACCGTCACCGTCGGGAACAGATAGAATGGGGCAGATAAGTTGGTCGACGAGCTGGACATAGATTTGGCATGGCAATTCTTCCAGTATGTTGAGAATTTTACCAGTTATGTTATTCTCGGTAATGTTGAAGCGTCCGTCGATATCAGTTCTGCCTTGCCCGAGAATCGACAAGCCGCTTCGATTTGAGGTGCAATTAAAGTTTACCACCGCCTCGGAAAGGGCCTTACTCCCCGCGGGGCAGCTTCCAGTGGTCGTGCAACAAAGCATGCCACTGATACGTAAACCTTGGAGTATGTTGATGAGAGGAGTTTGGAGTAACTCCAGTACGTCGGTCATTGGAATGGGGTTGCCTCCAGAGAGGAGGCCACCGAGGAGGTCGGTAGGAGCAGCGTGGGCAAGAGGGTTGGCGGTGCCAAACATGAGGAGAGCAATCAGGAAAAAGGCATTATTGTGATCCATTTTAATTAATTCGAAGATATAGGTGTTAATTTGTTGTTAGTGTGGAAACAACAATTTAATTGCTTGTGTGGGTAAATTGCAAGAATGGTCCCATAAGAATTTGTACTTGACAGATTTGGTCCCAGGTTCTTTTTTGGTCCCATTTTTAGCAGAAAATGTCTCATTCGTTAAATATTTTTCAGTTTTCTATGGAATACTGGATGGAAAAACTTTTTCAACTTGATTTTTGGAGGGAAATGGGCCAACTTTTGCTATTAACAATCATTTCAATGTAAAATACAAGTATGAGGCGATTCTGCAACTTTAGTTCGTAGAGTTTTAAGAAGTTGAAAATTAATTATTTTTAAGTTGGGAATTATACGCTCGAGTTTTTGGCAGAAAACTAACGGGCGTGTGGGCCTCATGCTCGTTAATCCGTTATTTTTTGATGGAAAAATCGTATGGGACTATTTGTGCTAAAAAAAGGACCAAATTCATGAGGACCAATTCTTATGGGACCATTTCTGCAATTTTCCCTTGCTTGTGTGTTCAAATGTAAGGGGAACTGCCCCTATTTATACTAATGCATACATGTTCTTTCGTTTTTATATTTGTTGAGAGGTTTTAAACACGTTGTGTTAATAAAGATAGTACGTGTTGGTCACTTAAAAAAAAAAAAAGAAAAAAGAATGCAGGGAAAAGAAGAACGTGTTGGGATTGAAGAGCAAGATTTTAAGGATTCTTGAAGATATATATTTTCCCTCGTACTTAGTCAATCACCTGTACAGCTATATATTTATTGTAATTGTACTCTATAGATATTAGAAGTCATTTTCTTCGATCCGATCCTCAATTCGAGAATCTTATCCCTTTGTAGGGTTGGGTTTGCTATACAATATGTGATTTCCAACTCTAGAGTATATCAATACTCACTCCATCCAATAATACAAGACAAGACACAACAAATATTACTTTATTTTGCGACCGCATTTATGACGAAAAATTTGTCGCGACATAGAAAATATTTATGACGGCTTTAGGCTACCCATCGTAAATTTACGACGGTCTTTCCCATCGTAAAACTGAACGTTCACGATCCGATCCGGTGCAAAAATTTACGACAGACATGTGTTCGTCGTAAAAATGCCAGAATTTGCGGATTCTAATTCCTCTTACAAAAAACACTTCGTTTAACGACGGAAATTAGCGACGGCCAAGGAATCCGTCGCTAATATACACATTAGCGACAGACTTGTGATGGAAAACAACCAAAGTTTGTCCGGATTTAATATTCACGACGGAATTTTAAAATCCGTCGTTAATTATTGATTTTAACGATGGCTGCGGCCGTCGTAAATATTAAAACGGGTTTAACGACGGTCAATCCGTCGTTAAATCCAACCCGTTTGACCAAAGCAGTGGTGGCCCACACAATTTTACGACTGACAGTCCGTCGTAAAATTCAACTTAATGTTTTACGACGGACAGTCCGTCGTTAATTTCTGCCCGTTGAGCCACGACTCTTCGAGAACCGTCGCGTATTTATTACCGGTAACTTTTGATTGTCAAATTCGTTAAAGCACAAATTTGAACTCACTCGCAAGTGTACGAGATCGTTGTTATAGTAAGCCAATTGACCAAGTAATAAAATTATCGAACCCAAAGGAAGCAAGTGGTTAGCTAAGTCGATTCACGTTGGCATGCAACGAAAATTAAAAGACAAGCACGGGTTGACTATGCTACTAAACAAGGAAATTAAAACAAGCAAACTAGCAAGCAATAAAAGAATTCTATCTAACTTCGAGACGAAGTACGAGGGGATTTGAAAGCCTCAAATGGTTTCCGTTATGTAATCCTTAGGATCGATCCTCAACTTATACAAAATTTCAATTGCAAATTGATTGTACCAAGTATTCCCTTCACCTAACCCTTCAACAGACTATCAAAGACTTAGGGCTTGTTGACGGTATCCTATGTCCCAACTCTATCTCGACGAATTAGCACAGGATAAGTGCATTTATACACTTCTCACCCGCACCCAATGACTTCTTCAAATTAATGTAACTCTCGTCTACACTAATAAGCATCCACACATCGATACAAGCAATTCATGGATAGAGTTAAATTAATTCCAATCAACAAGGGCACACGAACAACATGCAACTAAAATAAGCACAAATTTAAGATTAATCATAATTTTCACATAATTTCCACCATTCAAGGCACAGAGGGTTGTGATGCTTAGGATATCTTCAACCTAGTGAAACTCAAGTAGAATTGTCAAGCCAATTCTATGCATCAATTTGGATTTACTAGGAGACCTCACCAATTACTTAAACAACCATCCAAGCAATCGATGTCTAATGATAGGGTTCTTTGCGATCAATTCTCTCTCGACGAATCAAACGCAAAATAGACGCATTCAATCATAAATCTCACACTCATTCATCTAATCATGTTCATGTAACTCTCATTTACGCTAAACATGCCTTGACAAACAAGCTACAAGAGATCAACAATCAAAGCTCAATACAAATCCATCAATAGAAGAAAAATCCAAATATCAACATAGAATGGGCAAAGAGCAATCCCAACTCAAGATTTCACATGATATCTAACATCCCAAGCATCAAAACAATTAGCTCATGGTTTCAAAATGAAAAACCATACCTAAACAAGAACAAAATATTAAACACATAACTAAATGAAAATGAAATTGCATTAATAAGGAAAGAAGTCATCTCTAGGGTTTACAAGCTTGAAATAGAACTTTGATCTTCAAATCTTATGCTAAATTACTCTAATGAAGCAAAGAAAATTAAAAACCTAGAAATGAAGGTGAAATTTAACTAATCTATTGTATGGGGTGTGTGTCCCCTAAGGAGGTGTATGGTATTGTGTATTCTCCTTTTTAAAATCTGATTAAAGAGGTATATATAGTGTGGGAAAAGTGTTTGAGACGAAATTGCTAAGAAGTCCCTGAAAAATGATAAAAATTCAAATATTTTCAAATCTGCTGAGTTGACTCGGTCAACTCGACCGGACCTCTTGGTCGTGCAAGGAAAAATTTCTTCCCAATTTTCTGTTGTCACCAACATTGACTCGCACGAGTCGCCTTGCACGAGTGGGAATTTTGGTCGAGCTCGGGAACACGTTTTCTCCGATTAATAAAAGCGTTGAAATCTTCAGCAAGCACTTTTCTTTCTACGTGTGGCTGCTGCGTTTTCCGGCAACTGCAGCAAATCAATTTCGCACTACGAGCTCCGAATTCTGGCAACTATGGCTAATTTTCCGTCTTGAATTTCGGTGCAAGCAGCTGGTTCCATTTCTGGCGACAAATAACAGCAGAAATGGCGACGTGAGCTTCAATTTCTGGTATTAAGCTTCGAATTCCCGTCGTCCATGGCTTGCAAATTTCGGCATCGAGACGGAGGCGCGGCTTCTTCTTTAAACTCCGGCGATTTGCTTCGAATTTCCAGCGCGGCTGTGAGTGGTGGCCGTGAGCTTCAACTTCCAGCTCCAGTGACGGCTCAGTGGTTTTCGGCAATAATGGTATGGGTAAGCTTCCAATTCTCTCTTCGTATAACAATGAAGGAAATTAATCAAACCCAGCTTTCTTCTTTCTCTCTCTTGCTTTACAAGTGAACGACGTGGGTTTCCATTTCAAAAGGTAATGTTTGACTTTTCCTTTCTTAGAAATGGTGGGACCCGCATGTATAAAGACATCCCTTTGCTTTCCAATATCACGTGAGATGCTGCTTCTTTATCTTCACTTTAATAGCAGGAAATGAACTTCCTTTTGGCCCAAACTTATAAATTCTTGGCCCAAAGTAACAAAAATGCGTCCAATTCATTTCTTTTATCTTCACTTCATCAAATGCTTGTATTCAATCTAAAAATCTTCAATTTTATCTACAAAATAACACAAACACTTTTCTCGACATTTAAGCACAAAATATCAAAATAATGTAAGTAATCACACAAAATCCAATAAAATGAGTAAATAAATTGCATGAATGTCGAGCAATAATCACACTAATCAACTTTTAACGACGGCCGAGTCCGTCGTTAAATTTAATTTTAAAATTTACGACGGCCTTTCCGTCGTTAATAATAAAAAACGGAGAAAAAAGTTTTTTTGGTCCCATAACTTATCTTGTGTCCAATTTACGTCCCAAAAAAATTAACTATTCAATTTTGGTCCCATAACTTATTTAATTGTGCAATTTTGGTCACAATTTCACTGAAAAAGCCAAAACAATGTCGTTTTCCGGCCAAAATTGGGGATTTATGTTGCCCATGCTGACGTGGCGCTGATTGTATTTTTTTTAAATTAATTATTTTTATTCAATATTTGTTTCCACTTCATTAAATAATTAATAAAAATAATTTTAAATAAGATATCAACCTAATACCCATTCAAACTTACGGATTTACTAAGCCAATTCAAACTTACAGATTTACTAAGCCAAGAAGGGTATCTAAGAGTCTGCCTTTGAAATGACGATGTGAATTCTTTGTTCAGGTAATTCAATTTCTCTTATTTTATGTATTATTTATTTAGAAAATGTGAGTTTGAATTGGTTTAGAAAAATCGTAAGTTTGAATTGGTATTGAGTGATATCTTATTTAAAATTAATTTTATTAATTATTTAATGAGGTGGAAACAAATATTGAATAAAAATAATTAATTTTTTTTAAAAATACGGTCAGCGCCACGTCAGCATGGGCAACAGAATTCCCCAATTTTGGCCGGAACGTGAGTCACGCGTGATATAAAACGACGTTGTTTTGGCTTTTCCGGTGAAATTGGGACCAAAATTGGACAACTAAATAAGTTATGGACCAAAATTGAATAGTTAAATTTTTTGGGACGTAAATTGGACACAAGATAAGTTGTGGGACCAAAAAAATTGTTTTCTCATAAAAACGACGTCGTTTTGCGCCTAAATGCGGCAATATTAGCGATGGATTATTGTCCGTCGTTAAATTTTTTTGCCTATATAAACCTACCTCCGGCGAGCTCATTTCTCACCGAACAAAACCGAGCAAACTCGAAGAAGAAGTGGGCAATTTCCGGCGAGCACTCATTATCCCGATTCTAGTTCGTTCTTCGTCAATCCCTACTATTTAATCGTAAGTTTTTCAATTTTTTACCATTTAAATTTCATTTGATTAATTTTTTTTTTCAATTTTTTAGAAATCATATACGTTAATTGTATGTTAATATATATTTTAGTTGTAGAAATTGATTATACATATGTTAATTTTGTTAATATATGTTTAAGTGCAGAAATTGATTATATATGTTAAATTTGTTAATATATGTTTTAGTTGTAAAAATTGATTATACATGTTAATTTAATTTGTTAATATATGTTTTAGTTGTAGAAATTGATTATATATGTTAATTTTGTTAATATATGTTTTAGTTGTAGAAATTGATTATATATGTTAATTTTGTTATATATATATATATATATATATATATATATATATATATATATATATTTTAATTGTAGAAATTGTTTATATATGTTAATTTTGTTAATATATGTTTTAGGGGTAAATCGCAAGGATGGTCCTATGAGAATTCGTATTTGACAGATTTGGTCCCATGTTATTTTTTGGTCCCATTTTTAGCAGAAAAGGTCCCATACATTAAATATTTATCAGATTCCGTTAGCAAAAACGTTTTCAACTTGATTTTTGGGGGGAGATGGGTCAACTTTTGCTATTAAACAGCCTGCCCATTACTACCCCAACCACAATACTCCAAAAATTTCAGCTACATCTCAAATTTGCAGCAAGAAAAAAAAATCCCCACTCACATGTTTTCATCTTTTTCATCTAACAATTTTTTCAATGTAAAATGCAAGTATGGAGGCGATTCTGCAACTTTAGTATTTCCTCTCCACAGCATTTTGGAGATAATTTTTGAGTGAATCGATTAACAGGGCGAATATGAGGAAAATTTGGAACAGTAGTTTTATTGTGTGGGGTTTAGGAAATTTTGGGTTTTTTCTAGTTCATGGAGTTTTAAGAAGTTGAGAATTAATTTTTATTTTTTAAAGTTGGGAATTGCGTGAGTTTTTGACAGATAACTAACGGGCACATGGGCCTCACGCTCATTTATCCATTACTTTTTGACGGAAAAATCGTATGGGATCATTTGTGCTAAAAAAAGCACCAAATTCATGAGGACCAATTCTTAAGGGACCACTTCTGCAATTTCTCCTATGTTTTAGTTGTAGAAATTGATTATACATGTTAATTTAATTTGTTAATATATGTTTTATTTGTAGAAATTGATTATATGTGTTAATTTTGTTAATATATGTTTTAGTTGTAGAAATTGATTATATATGTTAATTTTGTTAATATATGTTTTAGTTGTAGAAATTGATTATATATGTTAATTTTTTTAATATATAATTTAGTTGTTTATGTTTAGTTGTAGAAATTGATTATATATGTTAATTTTGTTAGTTATATATATATATATATATATATATATATATATATATATATATATATATATATATATATATATATATATATATGTATGCTAATATATATTTTAGTTGTAAAAATTGATTATATATGTTAATTTTGTTAATATATGTTTTAGTTGTAGAAATTGATTATATATGTTAATTTAATTTGTTAATATATGTTTTAGTTGTAGAAATTGACTATACATGTTAATTTAATTTGTTAATATATGTTTTAATTATAGAAATTGATTATATATGTTAATTTTGTTAATATATGTTTTAGTTGTAGAAATTGATTATATGTGTTAATTTTTTTAGTTATATATATATGTTAATATATATTTAAGTTGTAGAAATTGATTATATATATTAATTTTATTAATATATATTGAATGTTATTACATACTGATTATTTTAGATGAGTGGAGAAGAAAGCCAGGAGAGGGGTCGTGGTAGAGAGAGATGGAGAGGGAGAGGGAGAGGGAGACGAACGAGATCTCTTAGACCCGTTCTACCTTTGATTGTCGCCCTTGAGGGGTCCTCGTCCACACCCCAGATGGGCGAGGGATCATCATCTTCCTCCCGCCAGCATCCAACTAGGGTGATGCGGATGGAAGTTGAGCCTCTTGGAAATTCGTAAGTTTTAATCTTTTCAACTTTCAACATTTATTAATTATACCCTAATTATATTATTAATTTTGTAATTTTTATGTTGCAGTTGGATCTCAGGACATGAGGCGAATACTCACTTAGCCGACTCCTTCATGGTCGTTGGATTTGAGGAGTTTAAGGTATAATTTATGTAATTAATTTAATTTATTCATTATTTATTAATATAAATTATGTTAATAATTTATTTTATTTTAATATACTTGCAGAAATTCGTCGTGTGGAGACCGGAGCATGAGGCCCTGATGTGGAGGAACTTCTGTTTTAAATGTGCCGAACGATACAGGGACGTGATGTTTAACATTCGGAAGACCTGGTTTAAGGGGGAAAGACGACGAACATGGGGACTGACAACAGGGGCCGGGATGTGTGGCCCAAATTTCTCGCCTACTGGAACAACGACGGGTTCAAGGAGAAGTCGGAGAAGAACAAGACGAATTGTAACATCGACCCTGATGGAGAACGGGAGCATGGGCGTGAGCCCTATCATTTTGAGAGACTACAGCTTGCCCACCCTCTAGATGAGGAGACCGGAAGGTCCACCTACGGCCGCACCACAGAGATCCACGTACGTATTATTTTTAATACTCCCTCCGTCCACGAGTAAGTTTCCCATTTCTTTTTGTTGAATGGTTTAAGAAAGTGTATTTGTTTATTAATATATGGTGGGCCACATGTTGACTTTTGGGATAAAGTAATGAATAGTGTTGAAAAGTAAAGTGAATGAGTGGCATTTTTGTAATATTGTGTGAGTTTGAAGGTTAAAGTTTATATATAATAGAGTGTTGTTATTTCCATTTATGGAATGGGAAACTTACTTGTGGACGGCCCGAAAAGGAAAGTGGGAAGTTTACTCATGGACGGAGGGAGTATTAATTTTAGTATTATTTTCTAAAGTTGCATTTATTAATTTAATTACGCGTTATTAATTTGCAGAGGAGGATGCATGAGGACCTTGCCTCCCAGCCTCAGGAAGAAGGGTCGGATTCTCGGTCCATTTATGAGCACGGGGTTGTATTTTGTAAGTGGCCAGTTTGTATATATTTATTTATTTATTTTTATGAAGTTGTGAAAATTTTCAATTACTAAATATTTAATTGTAGGAACGGGAGCATGGGCGTGAGCCCTATCATTTTGAGAGACTACAGCTTGCCCACCCTC
Organism: Ballota nigra; assembly: GCA_947034835.1. Classification (NCBI taxonomy): domain Eukaryota; kingdom Viridiplantae; phylum Streptophyta; class Magnoliopsida; order Lamiales; family Lamiaceae; genus Ballota; species Ballota nigra. Next base: position 73,639,578 of record OX344729.1, on the reverse strand, counting down.
TAGATGAGGAGACCGGAAGGTCCACCTACGGCCGCACCACAGAGATCCACGTACGTATTATTTTTAATATTAATTTTAATATTATTTTCTAAAGTTGCATTTATTAATTTAATTACGCGTTATTAATTTGCAGAGGAGGATGCATGAGGACCTTGCCTCCCAGTCTCAGTCCCAGCCTCAGGAAGAAGGGTCGGATTCTATGCCCCTACCCTCTGTAGACGTTGAAAATGAGCTCTATTTTAAGCACGTCAAGCCTAAGAAGGGGCGATTCACTGAGTTGGGTAATTTTGGAAAGAGCATACTCCGATCTCGTGGACCCGGCTCATCCTCCTCCAAGTCCTCCATCGACTCTCATCCCAGCCACAGCGAGAGATAGCTCTCGACTGTCGTCAGGCAGATGGAGCTCCTCCAGTAGCGAGAGGCACAGCGACAGGCGCAGATAGAGGCGCAACTAGAGTACGATATGAGGCGACGAGCAACAGAGGAGGAGGCACAGCGGAGGAATGTGGAGGAGATGAATAACTAGTGGAGGAAGGTTTACTCCACATTAGGTGGACATATACCACCACCGCCGGTCCCGTTGCAGTCCGTCATTCCGCCGCCCCCACCGGAGCTCCAAAGGCCTAATCCGTTGGATGAAGAAGGGGGGCAACGCGGTTTCGATTCCGATGATACAGAGCCTTGATTTTTATTATCTTGTTATTGCTTTTTTTTTTGTTGAACAACTTTAATTTTTTTTTTTTTTCGTTGAACAACTTTAATTGCATTTTTTTTTGTTGAACAACTTATAAAAGTTTTATTATCTTGTTATTTTTACAAAACAAAACGATCCATATAATTGGTAACAAAATTCGAATTAAAACAAGTTAGAAACGTAAAGGAATTAATTTGATGAATAATAAAAAAAGAATGACTCAATTTGGATATATATACAATTAATTATTTATTTACAAGTGAACGGATTATAATATTAATTACTCGTTTTTTCTTATCTTAGAGAGATTATTTGACGAAGGTCTTAAGGAGATTTAGCATGCATTAATCCCGAGAAGTTAGTACTCCTTTGGGCCGGCAATTCATGTTATCTGTATCTCAAGCTCTAAAAACAGAAGCTGAAAGAAGGGTAATAAGCAAAATTCCATATGAAAATGTTGTTGGTAGTATAATGTATGTCATGATTTGCAGCAGACCGGATCTCGCATATGCTATTAGTGTGGTTAGAACATTGGGAAGCCTTGAAATGAGTGCTTAGATACTTGAATGGAGCAAGTAACTTGGGATGTTTTCCAAAAGAAGAAAAACGTTAGTGATCCTTTACTGCATATTGTTGATTCAGACTATTCTGGTAACATTTATTCCAGAAGATCATTATCTGGATATGTGTTTAGTTTGTTTGGCACAACCATAAGTTGGAGATTTGTTTTACAATCTGTTAAGCTTTTTCAACAACACAAGCTGAGTTCTTGGTCAGGATAGAAGTTATTAGCTTTTCACCACATAGCATGCTTTGCATTTTCTTGGATATAGTACACGGTATAAGGATTTTAGATGTTTTGATCCAACGTTTTAGGTGTATCTCAGTCACAATGCACAGTTTGTGAGGATTGTTTTCGGTTTCAAGACTATGCTTAGAATGGAATTAAAATCGTTTTCATCCCGTAACTTTTTACCTTTTTCTTTTTGGTCCCATACTTATTTACCTTTTCGATTTTGTCCCACTACAATTCAAATTTATCTAAATTAGTACCAAATGGCTGGAAAACTCATGAAACGACGTTGTTTTGGTCACGTGCGGGTCACGTGCTAATATTTTTCGGCGGAATAGGATGATGGGTCCCATTTTGTAGATGTGGCATGCTAACTAAGTAATTTCTCTATAGAATAAATATAAAACTAAAAAAATATTTTCCAACTCATTTTTTCAATAAAACTAAAAATAAAGCTACCTGCAATTAAAACAAAATTAAACAAAGCCTAGGAGTTATGGGACCAACACTACAAAAAAAGACCCAAATAAAGAGGACTACTAAAGAGGGCAAACAAAGCCCTCGTCCTTAAAGAGGGCCGAGACGAGGGGGTTTAAAATATGCACGAGACGAGGGCCTACACGAGGGCACAGGCCCCCTCTTTAGTTGGAGAGGGTGTGGCCCTCGTGATGTTTGAAAAAGTGTTAGCCGAGGGCAGGGCCCCTCGTGAGTAGGCGAGGGCGGGGCCCCTCGTGAGTTGGCGAGCCCGGCCCCCTCGCCCGGTCCATGCGTCCATCGAGCCGAGGGCTAGCCCCTCGCCCACGGTAAGTTCCATGTTTTTACCGAGGGGGTTTACCCTCTTTAACCCCCTCGGTAAATTCTAACATATTTAAACCCCCCGCCCACCATTTTCAGCAGAAAAGAAACCCTCCCCCAAGCTCCCCAGCTGCCGCCGCCCATCCCTGCCGCACCGCTGTCGCTGGAAATGCCACTCCACCGGTCGGGTTTTGGCCTACTCATCCCCGTGAACATTTCTACGGTAATATTTTTCATTTTAATGGTTAATTTGTTAATTTAAACTGTTTGTAAAATTAATGCAAATTCATGTGTATATATATTTCTGTGTATGTATATATATGTATAGTTGTTAATTAGTTGCTAATTATGTAGTGTTTAACTTGTTAATTTAATTAGTATGTAATTAATTATAAATTTGATAATATTATATTTATATGAATTAGAAAAAATTATATCAATATTTGTTGTGTTAAATTTAATTTTAATTGCATGATATATTTAATTAATTTTATATGTGATGAATATTCACGTGTTCGATTATCTACATTAATTATTTATTTGATGAATGATGTATGTAGTTATATATATATATATATATATATATATATATTTAAAGTATAATTAATTAATTATGTTGGAGTGGAGGGGGTTGATGAATTTAGTTGGTTGTTTGCTAGCTGTAGAATGTGCGTTCTGACTTGATTAATTTTAATTAAGTCGGAAATGGAGCACTATATGATCTTAGTTAACTGGAGAATGCGATAATAATAAACGAAACTCTGCCGAAAATTATAGATTAACTATATTAAATTAACAATAGGATAATTATAATGGATTTATATATTAATTTTTTTACTAAATTTTGAATATTCTTTAATTTGAAACAGATTATAATATGAGTTATTCAAGTCGTAATTGGATGTATGGTCCAAGAACAATTAATGGAATGATAGCTCCCGACTTTCTTAGTGGTCTTGAATCGTTTATACAATTCGCAACTAGCAATCCTGATTGGATAAGTGAAGGAGATATTAGGTGTCCCTGCTCGAAATCTAGATGTAGGAACCAAAGGTTTAGAGCACCAATTGACGTGAAAACACATTTGTATATAAATGGATTTATGCCCAATTATCACAATTGGATTTTACACGGTGAACAAAATTGGGGTCATCTACCACACCAAAACTATGGTCAGTCGACTTCGTACGGAGTAGATGATACTGCAGGGTCTACCTCGTACCATGACATGATCACAGATCTAACTGGTCCTAACCTTCATTTTGGAAATGTGGAAGATGAACCCGTTAATGAGGAGCCCCCAAATGAGCATGCTGCTCAATTTTATGACATGCTTCGTGCAGCAAACTAGGATTTGTATCCTGATTTGATTATTTGCTCATTTATATCTCGGTGTTTAAAATTTTACAGATGAGCGGATCCGATCGTAGCTCTAGCGGGGGATGGCGACAGAGTACAGGTCGCGGGGGTCGAGGCCGATCTAGTGGGGCGCGGAACATAGTGCCTATACCACACATACCAGTGCCAGTTCCGTTGATCCTCATGACTGATGACGAGGAAGCTGAGCAGTATACCGACTCGGATTCTAAAGAACAGTCGGATTCACAAATGGTCGGACAGAGACTAAATATGTATATTGCCTACGATACGTATGTTAGACTTACTATTTTCAGGTATTTTGAGGAATATATATATCTGTGAATATTAATTATGTATTACAAATTTGTTTTGCAGCTTGATGCCTTCGAATCTGGTCTCCAAGCTGATCAGATGTATCATGGCTGGACATATGGAGTTGTGCGCCTTCACCTTCAGGATGATATCCGAAGAAAGGCTGCAGGAGTACTGTGAGACATTTTAGGTATATATTCATTTAATTTATAATGATATTATTGTATGACATAATAACATCTTTGTTTATCAGAAAGAGGCTAGGTGGGATCCTACTGTCACTTCAACACAGTATGTGCATCACTTGTTCCTGAAAAGGGTTGCTGAAAGATATGTAGAAGGGTAAGAAAATGGGAGTTGAAGGGTAAGAAATAAGTCATCACTTGAACTCTGTGAAAAGAAAATGGGAGTTGAAGGGTAAGAAGCCACAGTGGCATACAAAAGTGTGGAAGACCTTGCTCGCGTACTGGGAAAGAGATGACGTGAAAGCCAAATCCGCACAACGTAGACGGATCAGACTATCTGAGCTTGCTGGCCCAGGTACTGGCATCTCCACCCATAAAGGTGGATCTCGTGGTGTCGTCGAGGTTACTCTGGATATTGTAAGTCATTTTTTATACCAAATTCGGTAAAGTTTTATAATATGTATACATATTTTAAGTTTTAATCATCATGTTCTAAATTATAGGAGAGGAAGAAGGGATGTCCCGCCACAGATTGGGAAATTGTGGAGCACTTCCACTACCGTGGTCCAGGACAGTATACATACGGCCTTATATCTGATACATTGGTAAGTATTCTTGTTACATTTTAAAATAATATGAATATTTAAGAATATTTAAATATCTAGAAAAATAATTCTCTAAAAAAATATGCAGGCTGATGTACAAGCGAGAGTCTCTCAAATGTTCAGTAGCTCATCCATGTACCTTGAATTAGGTATCCTTACAATTTAAAGTTAAGCGTAGGTAACAAGGCGCATGTGGATGTTAGGGGTCTCGGTTAAATGAAGAAGATGCACATACAATCTGGCCCAGACGGGACATAATCTGATGCACACATATGTTGATCATTTGTTGGCTGAAGAGCGCGCGAGATGTGAAATAATGTTGGCGGAGCAACAAAGGCAGTATAATGAAAACTTGCGCCAGGAAGTGCACTGGTAGTGTGGATGCAAGGCCAACAGGGAAACCTACCTAGTGGATTTTCCCAACCAGCACTACAAAAAAAAAAGATTTTCTGGTGACAAAAATGTTGTGACGACTATAAAGGTTGTCACCAAAGACTATGTTTTTGTGACAATATTTTGGTTTGTCACTTAAAGTATATATTTTCGTGACAATCACTTATATTGTCACGTAAAAGGGCGATCTATTGTGACGATTTGTCAAGTCATCACAAGTAGCTGTGCAATGTCGTAAAAATCTTTGTATTGTGACAAATCGTCTGTGACGAACCACAGGTCGTCACAAGAAGTATTGACTTTTGGTGACTACATCTACTTTTGTCATGTAAAACGAGATATGTTGTGACAATTCTGAAATCGTCACAATAAACCTTAATTTTTTGTGACGATTTTCATCTTCGTCACGTAAACAAGAGATCTATTGTAACGATTTGTGCGTCCTCACAACAAATATTGGTTTCTGATGACAACCTCTTTTTTCATCACAAAAAAATGATATATATTGTGACAATCCATACGTCATCACAAGAAGCCTTTGTTTTGTGGTGACAATTTTCATCATCGTCGCTTAAAGTGAATACCTATTATGACAAATCGCAAGTCATCACAAGGAGTTTTTTCTTGTTGTGATGACTTATTTCTTTGTCGCGTAAAAGTGATATCTATTGTGATGATTCACAAGTCGTAACAATAAGTCTCTATTTTTTGTGATGACATATATCTTTGTTGTATAAAAATGATATCTATTGTGACTATTCGCAAGTCGTCACTAAATACCTCAATCTGTGGAGACGACTTTCATCTTCGCCATGTAAAAATTAGATCTATTGTGACTATTTAAAAGTTGTCATAAGAGGACTATATTTGTAGTGACAATTCTCATCTTTATCATGAAAAAAGGGGACCTATTGTGGCGATTTACATTAGTCACAAGAATTCACAATTTGTGGTGACGACTTTCATTTTCGTCACTTGAAAGACATATTAGCGTGACGATTGCAAACTTTGTCACATAAAAGGAGGATCTCTTGTGATGATTTGCAAGTGGCTGCAAGAAGCCTCTCATTTTTATCATGTCGATTTTCATCTTCGTCATGTAAAAATTAGATCTATTATGACGAATTTGTAAGTTATCACAACTTCTAATGTACGTATGCCAATGGGTTGTTACTATACCCTTTTTTTAGTGACAACATTCATGTTTGTCACTTCAATTATATATTAAAGTGTGACGATACAATGCGTTGTCACACAAAAATAAACTCTATTGTGGCAATGTGTCAAGTTTTTCACCATAGAATAATTTTTTTATTTTGAGATAGGTTTGTTGAAAAATAGAAACCAGAGCGGTGTTGGTGCCCAGAGACCCACTCCAATAATGCAAAATATTATTTGAACTATGGTAAAGTATCTTGTGAATCTTGTTTGCACTTTGTGTGTATAATATTAGTAGTTTTATTCAAATGCATTATTTTGATAATAACACATTTTAATGAAAAAAATTAATGCTCTTTTTAATTGTACATTGTTCTTGGTTCATGCGAGACTTATTGTTGAGTTAGAAAAATTATTATTTGAACCAGTTTCACGTCGTGAACATGAAACTGGTTGGCTACATGATCATGGTATTAGCAGTAATGCTAAATGATTTTATTTAAATTATGGAAAAGGTACTTATAATGCAAAAGAGTATTATTTAAATTATTAAAAAGGTATTAGTGGTAATACCAAAGGGCATCACTTAAATTACTAACATGTATTAGTTGTAATACTTAAAGTATAATATTACTATATTAATAGTAAAAAATCTTTATGAGCAGCCAAAAAATGAAATTATTATTAATATCAAAATAAAGACCACGGTTATTTGCACTAGCCTCTATGTTAAATACACTACCTGGATAAATCCACTACTAATTTTTCCAAAAAATTGCAACATTTTCGAAAAAAAATTCCGAAAATAAACAAATAATTCGATTTTTTTTTCGAAATATTGTGCATTTCATTATGTTCGGAAAAAATATTCGAAAAAATGAAAAAATTCGAAAAAAAATTCGGAACAAAAAATAGTATATTAATCCGGTTATTGTCTTTAACATAGAGGCTAGTACAAATAACCTGGGCCCAAAATAAAAGTGTAAGGAGCCCAAATTCAAGTAAATCGGCCCACTAAACTGCTATATTTTTAAAACATAAACCCGTGACTTTCCACGTGAGAAGAGTACTTTACACCCCTTGACCATATCATTTACCTGTAAGGAAAATCCACCACTATTTAATAAGACTGATTCCAACAGCACCTCACACCCTGAACTATTTAACCGTGAACCAGAGCAATAATTTTTGTGCGCTAGCTGCTCTCGATCTATATATTTTTTGGCTTCAATTTCATTATCTAACCCTAATTAGTTAATTTGGGGCACCAATTAATTCTTCGCGCGGTTTTTCTCGTCACTATTTCTTTGTGTTGCGAATTTTCCTACGCTCAACCTCCCAAGAAACTGGTTTGGTGTTCTGCGGGTATTCGACTGTGGGGTTGCTGCCTGAGGGATGATTTTTCAGTTTTGTAGATTAACCACGGCTCCAACTTCGATCAATCACCTCTGCCTCATCCCTTGATTGATTTAGTTTTGATCAGGTTTAATTTCTAAACCTAGTCTTGTGAATCTTTTCAATTTCTTTGTTAATAATGTCTGTGATTTCACTTTTATGGGTGTGATTTGAATTATTATGAATCTTAAATAAGTACTTCGGTATTTTTTTAGAAATATTTTCATGTGCTTGTTTTGTGCTATGAATTGTTTTCCAACTGGGGGTTTTAGATTTCCTTAATATAAACACTTCCGAACCTAAAAATTAATAAGATGAATAAAATTGCAAAAAATGGAGTGGGGATTAAGAGCATAATCAAGACATCTCGTTGTGTTCGATCGAAAATTCTAATGTAAATGTGTTCAGTTATTTTTCTTTGAAAACATGGAATTCTTAACTCTTTTCTCGTTATTATCCAGCAAAAAAAAAGAGATAGAATTGTGTAATTCTTATCCTTTTTAGTTTTGGTTAATTTTTTTATTTTTATATTAAGGGTATAATGGCCTAAAGTTGGGGTGTGTATAGCAATTTTAAAATAAATAAATTAAATATTATATTTTAAATGGGGTTTGTATAGTAGAATCAGAGGTTTGTTTAGCCGCAACCTTAATAGTATGATGCCCCAACACTTAACACAAATTGAGTTATTCTTGAGCATCTTGTCTGAGGCAGCATAATACATAAAAATATGATAATTCATTCATCTTTCAAGCAATAGATTAGTTGAGGGGAGATAACAGTAGTTACCTGAAGCGAGCTGATAATAGTTAGCTTTACTCCAAAAATTCTTAAGAAAAATGAAATTGAATAGCAGAAGAGGGAGTTGGGAGATCATTTAATTGAAAATCGTGTTTTTTAAATTGTTTATATGTTAGTGGGAAGTCAAAAAAGAATGTAGGACCATATGTGAGCAGTTATTTTATATGCTTTCCAGAAAATGCCTCTATAGATCAGACTTGAATGAACCTATATTAGTTTTACACTACTAAAAAAAGTGAAATGTATTTGTGATAGTCATATAGTGTTGGTTGTGTAAACTATAATTAAAGAATTGATTTTTATGTGATGATGGTGTATCATTAATAAGATATAATTTAATAGTGTTTAGAGTTGGGCATTTCGTATGTTTACTCCTGTAGGCATGCCTATTATGTAATTTGAAATTGAAAGGTCCACTACTATTTAATGTTATAATTAGGCAATGTGATTTTTTTTAATTCCTAGGTACGTAGCTATGGATAAGAGTTGGATTAAGGATAAAAATAGATTTTCTGCGTCATATGTCAATGGTGTCAAGTCATTCATTAACTTTGCTAAGCAAAACATAAAGGGGTCTCACAGCTTGATTCATTGTCCTTGTGTTATTTGCAATAATGCATACTGCAAAAATACAGACGAAGTAGAATGTGACTTGCATATAAATGGTTTTAGCAAGAGTTACATAGATTGGATATATCATGGTGATACATTACCAATCATGGAGGACAGTGAGAATGAAATAGGTGATCCTATTAACAATGTGGAGTCTGATAGTTTTGATATGGGTGATGACTTGAATGATTTTGTAGCTGATATGATGGAAGCAGAACAATCGAATAATGGTAGTGGGGAAGAAACTACAGCCTTTGGCAAGTTGTTAAAAGATGCACAATGCGATTTGTATCCCGGTAGCAATATATCATTATTATCTGCGGTTGTTAAACTGTTACATCTGAAGGTTATGGGAAAATGGAGTAACAAATCATTCACTATGTTACTGGAGTTTATGAAGGATGTATTACCAGAGGGTGATGTGCTCCCATCATCACTATATGGAGCTAGAAAAACACTAGCGGAAGTCGGGTTGGGGTATGAAGAGATCGATGCATGCAAAAATGATTGTGTTTTATTCTGGGGAGTAAATGAAAAGAAGGATACATGTCCAATATGTAAAGAATCAAGGTGGAAGAGTAGTAATGGTATTAAACGGGTTCCTCATAAAAAGTTAAGATACTTCCCGTTAAAGCCTAGGTTGCAAAGGCTTTTTATGTGTAAAAAAACAGCTTCAAAGATGCAATGGCATAAAGAAAAACGAGTAAATGACGAGGGTATCTCAAGGCATCCAGCTGATTCATTAGCTTGGAAGCATCTTGACAATCAATTTCCTAACTTTGCCAAAGATCCACGTAATGTGAGATTAGGATTGGCAAGTGATGGATTTACTCCGTGGTCAAATTTGGGACTTTCACATAGCATGTGGCCTGTCATACTAACAATTTACAATTTACCTCCATATGATTGTATGCGTTCTCCATTTATCATGATGTCTTTACTCATTCCTGGTCCAGACTATCTTGGGAAAGATATCGATGTATTCTTGCAGCCCTTGATAAAGGAGTTGAAAGAGCTATGGGACGTAGGTGTTGAGACTTATGACATACACAATAGAGAAAAATTTCAATTGCGTGCTGCAGTTTTATGGACTATAAGCGACTTTCCTGGGTATGGTCTTTTATCTGGTTGGTCGACATCAGGTCATTATGCATGTCCATGTTGTTTAAGTCAAACAGACTCTGACCAATTGAGGACCAAGACTTGTTTCATGGGGCATCGTCGTTTTCTACCTAAAAGACACCTATTTCGTAAAAATAAAGTTGACTTTAATGGTAAAGAAGAACATCGTGAGAAGCCTAGTCATTTATCTGGTGAGGATGTATTACATTGGCTTGATGAATTACGTCCGTCTTTTGGTGAATTTGGTAAGCACCCGGCCTTGAATAAGAAAAGAAAACGTGTTTCTGAGCAAGCAAATTGGGTAAAGAAGTCTATCTTCTTTGAGCTACCAAATTGGCATAAATTGTTAATTAGACACAATCTAGATGTAATGCACATCGAGAAGAACATTTGTGAGAATGTTCTTGGTACGTTGTTAGATATTCAAGGCAAAACAAAAGATCCTCCAATTGCACGTGAGGATCTGCGAGATTGGGGAATTAGAGAAGGGCTACATTTGCAAGAAAGGGGAGATAAACGTATAAAGCCAGCTGCATGTTTTACACTATCAGCAAACGAAAGGAAGGAATTTTGTCAGTTTTTGAAATCAATCAAGTATCCAGATGGCTTTGCTGCAAATATCTCTAAGCGTGTGAAAGATAACAAAATTTCTGGATTAAAGTCACACGATTTTCATATTTTGCTTCAAAGATTAATCCCTGCTGGAATTCGTGGTTTTTTGCCCAAGGAAGTAATTGATGTTTTATATGAACTAGGAGATTATTTCAAAGAGTTATGTTGCAAGACCTTAAAGGATGTAAATGTAGAAAGGTTAGCTAATAACATACCTATAATTTTGTGTAAATTGGAAAAGATATTTCCACCATATTTTTTTACTGTGATGGTGCATTTGTCTATCCATTTGGCTGAAGAGGCCAAGATTGCTGGCCCCGTGCAATTTCGCTGGATGTACCCAATTGAAAGGTACACTATCTTTTGTTATGTAATATGTCTTTACAGTAATCTAAAGCAATTAACTTATTTATTTCATGTGATTCAGATTTTTAGGCACACTTAAAGGTTTTATTCGCAATAAAGCTCGTCCAGAAGGTTCAATTGCTGAGGGATACATTGTGAGTGAGAGCTTAACATTTCTTTCCATGTATCTTCCAGACATGGAAACAAGATTCAATCGTCAGACCCGAAATTATGATGGTGAGCATGATGACCAAACTGAAGGAATATCTGTATTTTCAATGAGAACTCGACCATTTGGGATAGTTAAGTCCACATCTGTGATTTCTGAAGAAGAAATTAACAAGGCACATTGGTATATTTTGAGTAATTGTGATGAAGTTCGGCCTTATTTAAAGTAAGAAAAAATTTAAAGTTATTTATTTATTTAATTTATTTAATTTGTTTATTTGTATTTTACTTTCCTGTGTTATATATTTTCCTTGTAGGCTCCACAAAGCTACAGCGAAAGGTATTAATTTGGATTAAATTGATGATGTTGAACCATATGATCCTTGGCAAAATGATGAATTCCCTAAATGGTTTAAGGAACACGTAAGTAATTCTCAGAGGTTATTTTAGAGTGGTTGTTTTTAATAAATTATATATGTTGTGTTTGTTTATCAAAATTGCTATAATAATTTACCAAATTAATGCTCACGTTGTCCATATATTTTCTTGCTTCAGTAATTAGCCTCAACAAATAACTATGATTATTATGTTATTCAGTTTTTTTTTAGTAAAAATCATTAGTTTTTATCCTAATTAAGGTTCTTCTCTGCACAGATGAACCAACTGCACCTTCAAAAGTCTGAACAGGCTACCGATGGTATGTTCGCCCTAGCAAATGGCCCACTGAGATTGAACACACGTTTTTACAATGGATGCATTGTGAACCAGGTTCGTTTTCATACAAGAGAGCGTGATGGGTTACGAAAGACCCAAAATAGTGGATTGGTTGTTGAAGCATACCATAAAAATAAAATTATTGAGTTTTTTGGTTTCTTACGAAGGGTTGTAGAGCTAAGCTATGTTGGTGGTTACAAAGTGGTTATATTCCAATGTGAATGGTTTGATATGGGAAGCAAGAAAAGTAAGAATGTTGATAAGCATTTTACTAGCATTGACGTAAATTCAAGATGGTATAAGAATGAGCCATTCGTAATACCAAATCAAGTGCAGCAGGTTTTCTATATAAATGATACAAAACTAGGGAAGAATTGGCAGATTGTGCAACGACTGCAACATAGACATCTATGGGATCTCCCCGAGGTAGAACCTGAGAATGATGTTGATGCAGACATTGAGGAACCTACCACAGAAGCAATGCAGCAATATATGTCAAGTGGTGTAAATCTGGTAGTCGAACACAATAATGACCACCTTCAAGTTCAATATTCTAGAGAGGATGTAGAACCCAAGGAGTTTGATCTGACCAACATCCAAAATATTAGAAAAAACAGGCCTGTTAAATCTAAAAATGTGAACAAAAAGTCACATGAGTTCAATGAAAGTGTGAAAGAAGAAGAAGAAGAAGAAGAGGAAGAGGAAGAGGAAGAGGAAGAGGAAGAAAGTGATGATAATGATGATGATGATTAAGAAGAAAAAAAAAGTTAAATACAGTCTACTAGCTCATAATGTACAACTTCTTTTTCTATTTTTTCAAATTTAAGTTGTTGCATTCCACATTCATTGGTACTATTTGCTTTTTAATTACTTAACTACAGTTTATAAGATATTTTTCATATAGGAGGTGATTCCATTATTTTATTTTCTATTTATTCATTTTGTTAAACATATACATTCAAGCTTACTTGGTAACAAAATTCATGTTGGTGATTGACAACTTTGAGAGAGCAGGGGACATTTTTTGTAAGTTTATAGGTGGGAATTCTAATAATATGAGAAAATGATAATAACCTCATTATATGTTGTGGTGGTTTTGTATCAAAAAATTATGGAATAATGGTTTATTAACATTTTAGATGGAAAGACTATCATATTCTTTTACAAAAACTGCATGAATTTTTTTTTCAATTTTTACCCCAATTTTTTGCCATTATATCATTATCTCCTAACAAAATGTAAAATTAGCAAAACTAAAGAAGACATCAAAAGTATTCTGCAATAGTGAAATAATCCAAACTAATCCAGAAAGAATTCAAATACCTTCATCAAAAGAAAAAGGAAGCATAGGGGGATGAAGTATTTTTAGGAAGAATTCACTAAAAATTCACGTCATAGTTTTTAAAAAAATATACGAATGGAAATTTAGCAGCTGAAATTGATCATAAAAATAAATAAGATGGCATTGTGCTTTGAGGATAAGGAGCAAAACAGTGGAGCCAAAGACTACGTAACTTTTAATAATATAAAATTGATGAATTTTTGCTTTTGAAAAACAATCTTTCAGCAAAAATTATTTTAATTAATAAATTCAAGAGATGAATAGATATGTTACGCCAAAATATAAGAGGGGTGTATTGGTTATAGAGTCTGTATAATTTTTTTAGACTTTTAAAGTTTGGGGATATTCAATCTGGATTTTCAAAAGTTTTTAAAAATCCTGAGGTATTCAATACGGATTTTAAAAAGTCTTAAAAAATCTTCAGGTATTCAACAGTCTATGGATTTTAATACTCCATGGATTTCTTTGATTCTCTTCCAAAATATAAATAGATTTCACTCTCCAAAATCTCTTCTAATAACCAGAGATTTCTATGGATTTTAAAAAGTCTTAAAAAATCTTTAGTTATTCAAAAGTCTATGAACTTTCTTTGATTCTCTTCCATTAGAATGTCAACAGGGCGGGGACGGGGGGTCATTCCCCATCTCCATCCCCGCGAAATAAATGGGGAAATTTTCCCCCATCCCCGCCTAATTATTTTTTTATCTCATTTTTAAAATATAAAATAATATTTAAATTAAAAAGTTTAATCATACACAACAATTACTTTAAGTTGGTGTTAAAAAAAACAATTACTCCGGGGCTGGGAATACTATCCCGGTCCCCGCCTACGGGGCAAAAAAATTCTCCGTCCCCGTTTGCTTTGTGAGAGCGAGGTATAACAGTGATGAAAATGAAGATGAGAATAATAATGTTTTCTTTTAACTAACGCATTTTTATTTTTATTTTCTAAACAATTTGGATAACTTTTTTTTTTATATACAAGTGTGTTCCATATATATTTGCATCAATGGTTCCAGTCTCGGAGTCTATGGAAATCCATGTAAATCAATAAAAGAAGTGTATTCCACAATCCTATAAAGTCTATGAAAATCCAAGTAAATTAATAAAAAAAGTCAGTCAAACTCTGCATGGAGTCTATAAATTTTCTAAATCTACAGACTTTTTAAAGTAAAAAAAAAAAAATCCAATAGAATCCCAATTGAATACACCCCTCTAAATCTATAAGTTTATGAATTACCTTTTGCGTTGATTTTATTGGCAATAGTCTAGTTTTTAAGTTTTTGCGGGGAAGATAATGATGAAGAAAGTAAATAATATTTTTAATTGTAATATATGGGTAATATAAATATTTAATATAGACAAAATATAGTGTGAAAATGATTTATACATAAACTATTGAAGGGTATTAGTTGTTTTCACTAAAGAGTACTAGTTGTTTTCAATGAAGTGTATTAGTTATCTTCATTGAAAAGTCTTAGTAGTTTACTGAAAATAAACTAAGACCCTTCAGTAAAGACAACTAATACTCTTCAATGAAAATAACTAACACTCTTTAGTAAAAAAAATGACTAATATTCTTTAATGATTCATATATAAACCAATTTCACCCTATACATACTCTTTAATATAAGGATATTTTTGTTAAAAAAAAATCGGGGTTTGTATAATAAACTTGGGGTTTGTTTATCCGGCCTATAATTAATTATATGATGAATTTTAGAGACAATGTTTAATATTTAAAAATTTCTTTTATGGGTTGTCCGACAATCTTTTACCCAATTCCATTTTTATTGAAATAAACGCGACTCATAAACAAATAGTTGGGTCCCACAATACCCTCTATAATCTTACTTTATCTATTTTTCAATAAAATACTAATTTTCATTAAATCAAGTGTACAACAGTAAAGGGGTAAAAAAAAATTGTGGATGGAGGGAGTATCAAATAAGAATCAAATTGACTCTTGTATACAATTCCAGGTTATTTTCACTGAAGGGTATTAACCACTTTCACTGAAGAGTATTATTTGTTTATTAAAAACAAACAAAGAATTTTCAGTGTAAATAACTAATACTCTTCAGTTAAAATAACTAATACTCTTCAGTGAAAGCGACTAATACTCTTCATGATTCATGTATTAACCAATTTCACTTTATATGTAATCTAAAAAAAATTACCCACGAGGCTCCAGGAAAGGTACAAAGTATTTTTTTAATTATTTAGTTATAAAAATTAATCATTTAGTTATAAAATATAAAACTTAGATTTGCACGAATCTCTACTCCCAAACCTTTCGCCACTAATGTAGGGAGTTTTTCCCATCCTCCTAACTCCTTCATCCCTGTCATTCAAACTAAAATAAAAGATTAAGAACATTCTCATTGATAATTTTTTTAATTCTATAAAATAATTATTTTTCCCTTCTTCATCTACATCAAAGGCATCTCTTTAACGAGATTTCATCATTTAATAATTGATTATGTATAAATTGAAATTGGTTCATACATAAATTATTGAAGGATATTAGATATTTTCACTAAAAAAGTATTGGTTATTTTAACTGAACAATATTAATTGTCTTCACTTCACTAAAGAGTTTTAGTTTATTTTCACTAAACAACTAATATTCTTAAGTGAAAACGATTAATACCCTTCAGTGAAAATAACTAATACTTTTTAGTGAAAATAACTAATACCCTTCAATAATTCATGTATAAACTATTTTGACTCTATACTTTATCTTAACAATTATATGAACATGATTTCATGTTCAACGGATATCGCTAAAATTAAATCTTAATTTTGAGAGATAAAAAACATAATTTTTTGTTTTAACCGATATAAATTAAAAAGAAGGTATAAGAGTTAATTATTAATCAGGGTAGAAAAAAAAATTATGAGTAGAGTTGACGAATTAATACGACATCAACTATTGAGATAAATTGATTAATATGTGAAGAGATCAAAGTTGTTGCCATGAGTTTTAATGTATCATGTATTATGTGAAGATGGTGAACTAATTAATGGAATTCACGCGGCATATTTTTGGAATATATATTTTCTTATTTTATATTAATTAAGTTAGATAATTTATTAAGGAGCATATCAAAACTATATATATATATATATATTTTTTATTTTTATTTTTTGAAGATAAAAAAAATATACATTTTTTGTTCACACTTAAAAAAATTGATTTCATTTTTGGCGCTACTAAATTCAATTCCTTGATAACCCTAATTAATATTTTAGCGCTAATATTTTCACACATGCCTACATAATCCACGATCTGTCCCGCATTATTTTCGTTCACGTTCAATTGTATCCAAGGAGGGCTTTTGTCTTCAAGGGTTTTCGACTTCAGAGTTCCCGTCTTCAAGCTTCACATCAACCAGAAATCCAGAAATATTCTCTCTGCCTATAAAGGTTTTCATTGCTCTGTTTCTATCTAATATCTAAACCTATGTTTAATTTATAAAACTAATGCTTTCAAGTCTTTAGGATTAATAAATATAAACTGGGAAGTGAAAGTAAACAATGAACAAAATTAGGAATGGTACGTAAGTATAATCATTAGTTCATTGGTTTTAGATATGCAGTCTCTTATTGATCTTTCGGCTCCTCTTTTCTTCCTTTTTTTTTTTTTAAGGTTTTCTGCTCCTTCTTTTAAATTCATAATTCATAGAATTAATATATGGAATCAAGAATCAGTGTTGTTCTTTACAGTCGTGTAATCTACTGTCTCTATCTTGATGCTTTTATATTTTTTCGGTACTCAATGGAATGGATGGGGGATATGGGAAGTTGTTTGGCAGGTAATTAAGTTTGATGGGTTGTACTTGATTTTCATTTGATGCCTCTGATTTTAGATTGACATATAACTTATGTGAATTAATTAATTATTTCAAATAAACTCTATGAAAACACATTATATGAGTTCATTGTTCGCTAAAGTAATGAGAATTTAGGCCACCAATTAGCCATGACTATTGCCCCTTTCATTAATATATTGTAAAACCATAATGTGAGTCTTCATTACTAATCTCATAAATAAATGTATAGGTCCTTCTAGTACAATAGCTAATTTGACGTAGGTAGTGAAATCCTTAAATACTCATACTTTCTCTAATTTTGTTGTAATTATTGTCACTGATGTTATTATTAAATGCAATTTAAAAATCAACTAATAATTTCTTACTTTATTCTAACTTCATTAGGAGTACATAAATCTTTAGTCATATCATTTATTGAACTGGTAACAAAAACTATATTTAAATTCAAGCATATAAATTAGTATTGAGAATGAAGAATATATTTAAAATCATTTTAGAAGAATATATGATCGTCCTTACTACTCCAAGTCACATGTTATTCAACTAAGTTCGAAATAACAATTATTGACATCATAAGACTCTTTCCATTACAATACACATTTGCTTAATCATATAGTATTTATATCATATTAAAAATATTTTTAATTAATAATTTGTAGGGTAAATTATTATTTTTATGCCACCGGTAGTACTTGCAAATTGTGATGGAATATGAAGATGACCTAGTGATGATTTAAAAAAAAAAAAAAATATTTGTGGATAAGTGAGAAACTTACTCTAGAATATGCCACAGACTTTTTCTTTTTTCTTTTGTTGTTTATAATATATCAATTTAATATGTCACAAGTTAGATGAGATTTGGTTGATCATGTTTTCTATAGCATGTTGAGTTTAATTATTTTTGTGCAAATTTTAGATGGCTCCAGGACCAACACTGAAGAGGCTTCGCAAGTCACAAGGCAACCAATCAACAGATTCACAACCAGCTGCAAAGAGGACACTAGATGGCATTACAGGATCAACAAGTAGAAATGCATCTAGATCACCAAGTCAACTTCAATCATCAGGAGCAGTCTCTAGAAATGTGTCTGAATCGTTAAATTCAGATCAAAATCACAATATGTTTCAAGTTGAGAACGCTACTAGTCCTATCGCACAACATACAAATGCATCAATAGAAAATTCAGAAGAGGATGCCAATGATTATGGTAATAATTTTCTTTGTACATGATATATTTTCAAATTTCCATGTGTTTTCCTCATAACATTTGTTTTAATCAAATATTCTTTTATTTTATTTTATTAGATGATGTGAATCAAAATGACAATGTTACAAAAAATAGACGAGGTGTAAGCAGATGTTTAAAATTAAACAAGCATGTGGAGGACGTAAGTTTACTAACTTGTTGATTTTTTTTTTATTATTGCATTAGACTAATTTAATTATTTTCTTTACAGCATGGGAAGATTATAATATCATTCCAACCTAAGGACAGAGAGCCAGATAAGAATGCAAAAGAGTTTTCTGAAGCAATTGGATATACTATTCGGACCTTGGCTGAACTTGAAGGTGTATCTGAATGGAAACAAGTTCCAGAGGCGAACAAAAATCTTTGTCGCAAATCTTTATTGGTAATTCATCTTGATGTAACCTTGTAATTTTATTTATTTCATTTTAATTAAAAGAACATTCTTCTTGCACATGATACAACTATTGATTGATTTGTAGAAATGGTTTGAGATTGAAGATTTGACTAGCGATCGTGTGGCACGTATCATGGATGACAAGCTCCGAATTAGTTACAGAAACTGGCGAAACACTTTGAAAGATTGTTATGATTCGCTTGTGAAGAAAAACCTTGATCCAAGGGAAAATAGTCCCCGAACAGAGGTTACTCCAGATAAATGGTTGTCTGTCTGTGATTGGCTCGAGAGCGATGCTTTTAAGGTTCTTTTAACTTTTAAAATTTTAAAATTTAATTAATATTATAGTTATCAAGTTTTTATATTTTATCTTCATGCAGCGGAGGTCAGAAACTAATAAGATAAACAGAGAAAAAATTCCATTCAATCATACCTCTGGAAAAACAAGTTTTGTTAGTAGGTACAAGAAAATGGTGAGTCTTTTAATTAATATTTTTCCAGGTTTTGTAATAAAAATATTATTTAATGCATACGTTCATTTTATTCAGACTGGTCAGAGCAAGATTGCACTTTTTAGAAATACTCACGTTAACAAGGTTGGCGACTTCGTGAACTCAAGTGCTGCTGAGGCTTATGTAAGATGATTACTATAAAATTACTAGTTAATGTAATGTATTGTTCTCTATATTATTAATTATAAAACATTAAATTACAGAATAAAATGAAGGAATTGGAAGAAGCAGCATTGGAAGAAGGAGGAACTTCTATGTCAGAGGATCAAATACTTGAAACAACTCTTGGACATCGAACTGGGTATCAAAAAGGTATGGGATATGGGGCGGTGCCTCAGGGATCTAACTCCTTATCGAACATAAAAAATAGTTCTGAATTGGGTGAAAGGTTGAACGAAACACAAGCTACACTTGATGACACCCAACTAAAGCTTAATGAAACTCAAACTGCACTTGAGAGTGCACAAGGCGAAATTAGCACCCTCTCACATCAGTTGGAAGAGCAGAAGGAGAAGAACAAGAGCTATGAGGACAAACTTGTTGACCTACAGACACAGTTTCAAGAAATGCAACAATTTATGTTGAAGAGGCAGGGCCCTACATCCAATCTTTCTTGGTATGAACACTAAACTTTTGTACCAATACTTCACTTTTTTATTAAATCTAAATCAACTTTAATTAAAAGTAGTCTCATAATTTTTATTTTGTTTTCTTTTCAATAAATTATATGATTTATATGTTAAAACTAAATAATTTACAAATGTTATTCGTTGTGCAGAATGGACATTTGCTTTTGTAGAAGATTCATATGGAATGAAGATGACTTCTGAACTTGGTATGACGCTTTGGACATAGGAAGTAGTCGAATTATTATCTTAGTGCTTTTATAATTTCAAGATATTTTGGCTGTCAAGTTTTTAGTACTTTGGCATTTGACGAAGTTTAATACTTTAGTAGTTTTTATCTATTCGGGACGCATGATGAAATTTTTAAACTATATTGTTGAATTGCATTTATGATGAATTTCTTGTTATCAAATTAAATTTTGTTAGTTGGTTAATATCGTAGCTTAAGATGATAAAGTTATCGCTGCAAGAAGGGTACCATCGAAGACGAATATATGTTACCGCTATGATGACAATTTCATTGTAAATGTTTCTTGGTGACGAACATAGTTGTCACTATGAATAACCCAAATAAAGAATTCTTGTGACGATAATGTTCTATTATTGTGATAATATCTTTATCACAACTACTCTTTTTTAAATGATGAATATATTTTGTCGCGAGAAAAAAATTGTGACGAAAAATAATTTTGATGATAATCTTGTTACGGAAATATTATTAGCAATGACACGTATGTTTTGTCACAAGAAAAAAAATATAAGGATGTTGTGACGATTAACTAAATTGGCGGACAAAAATATTTAGTTATAATGACAATAATTATGTCACGGAAACATTATTTATAGTGACGAATATATATTATCACATGAAACAATAAAAATGTAAGATTATTGTGACGAAAAAATAGGGTTATAGTGATGACAAATTTGTCACGGCAGTATTATCTTTGGCGAAAAATAGATTTTGTCACGTAAAACAACAAAAATATTGTGACAAAATAAAATTTTAGGTTACAAAAATATAGAGTTGTTGTGATGATATATTCGTCACGACAACATCATCTTTGACGACAAATTAGATTTTGTCACGTGAAACAATAAAAATATAAAAATATTGTGACAAAATAAAAATTTGAATGACGAAAATATGGAATTGTAGTGATAATATATTCGTCACCACACTATTATCTTTGGCGACAAATTTGTTTCGTCGCTAGTTGTTGTGACAACATCCTTTCATCATCACCACATGTCTTTTATGACGGGCTTTTGATGGCGATGCTTGGGACAAAAAGTTTGTCACCACAAGTCTTTAGTGATGAAAATTTATGTTCTTGTGACCAAACATTTCGCTACAAAAACTAATTTTGTGACAAAAAATAATTTAGGTGACGAAAAAAAAGGGTTATAGTGACGATAAATTTATCACGACAACACTATCTTTGGCGACCAATAGGTTTTGTCACGTGAAACAATTTTTCTTAAGGATATTGTGACAAAAAAAAACTTTAGGTGACGAAAATATAGAGTTGTAGTGATGATATATTCGTCACAAAAATATTATCTTTGGCGACATATATTATTGGTCACTACCTGTTGTGACAACATCCTTTCATCGTCACTAAACATCTTTCGTGATGGACTTTTAGTGACGACACTTGTGACAAAAAAAAATGTCACCACAAGTCTTTAGTGACGAAAATTTACGTTCTTGTGACAAATATTTTCGCCATAAAAAAGTAATTTTTTTGTAGTGCAGCTGGTTCATATCCTCCCCCCTGGTTATGCCCCTTATCTTCCCGCCGGCCCTTATCCTCTTGTCGGTCCTTTTAGTGGTGTTCCTTTTGTTCATTCTTGTGATTTTGCTGCCACCCCTTATCCTCATGCCTCTCCTGCTCGTCCTCCAGCTTCTGGTCCTTCCCCATCTCGTCGTAATTTTGTCTCTCCAACTAGGTTTATAGACCTACTTGCAAGAGGTGCATATTCTGGTTACCTTCCGAGGGGTAATTATTCAGCAAATAAAAGTAGTGATAATGATGAGAGTTAGGATGTCATGAATATTTGATCATATTTTCAAATTATATATGTTGGTTAGAGATTTTACTGTTTATTTAGATTTATATGTCTAGATATTTGAGCATGTGTTTGTTATTATTATTATTGTTGATTATTAGTAATGAATATTGTTGATTAATTAATCTCTACAATTGGTTTATGCATGAGAATTATTTAATATAATATTATTTTATTGATTTTTTAAAAATAAAAACGATCAATATAAGTGTATATATGTACACATATTAGTAAATAGTGAAAAATAATTTAATAAGTATTTATTTTATAATTTTTTTTGAATTTTTATATAAAAACAATCAATATAAGTGTATATATGTACACATGTTAGTAAATAGTGAAAAAGAATTTATTTTACAATTTTATTGAATTATTTTTATAAAAACGATCAATATAAGTGTAATTTGTACACATGTTACTAAATTGTGAAATACAATTTAAAAATAATTTATTATACAATTTTATTAATTTTTTACATAAAAACGATCAATATAAGTGTAGATATGTACACATGTTACTAAATAGTGAAAAAGAATTTAAAAAGAATTTATTTTACAATTTTATTAATTTTTTTATATAAAAACTATCAATATAAATGTATATATATACAAATGTTAGTAAATAGTGAAAAAAGTTAAAAATTATTTATTATACAATTTTATAGAAAATATTTTAATATTATACTACCTCCGTCCCAATTTTGATTCTTATTTCTAAATGGCACAAATTTTAAGAAATGAATTGTTTATTAATACTTTTGAGTATAAAATATTTTTTTAGAAATTGTTTATTAATATTTTTTAGTATAAAGTAGCTTTTGAAGGGTTGAGTTTGAAAAAATGGTATTGCTTTTTGCCATTTTAAGTAATGAGTAAACAAAAAAATCCCTTTGTTTTTTGGGTTTTGGGTAACAAAATTGGGATGGAGGGAGTAAGTGTATATATTTACACATTTTGGATAATTAGTGAAAATAATATAAATAAGTGATAGTTTAGTTTTGTATGTAATAATAATTTTCAAATAGAATATATATAACAAACAATTAATATTAAGTAGCATTACATTTAAAATATATAACAGAAAATTTATGAGACATATACATTTACAAAGATAAACATAACAATTAAATTGCTTTGCCCACGCTTCCCGAGGGTTCTCTTCCCTCGTCTAACCCCACGAAAAATTCCTCTTCAGGTGTCATTAATTTCGAGGGATCTCATTTTCCCTCATGTAGGGGTTTGCCACCAACTAATTCCCTCTTCAATACCCTCTTTAAAACCAAATTCCTCTACAAAACCCTCTTTAAATCAATATATTATTTTTGTGTACCCGCGATGTTTACAATTCAATTGTTAAAAAATCCATATACATTAATTGATTCCACTTTTTTCTGCAAGGTGGAAGATGAAATTTTTTGGTGGAGAATATTATATTCTAAAATTTAACCTTCTTCATTATTTGAAAAAAAAAAAAAAAAAAAAAAAAGGATACATGTTGACTATAAAATCAACAAATTAGCTAGCCATATAACTTGCTTGCTTGCCAGCTACTTAATCTTGATTTTTTTTTCTTACATATATAATTAGAAGTGGAGAAGAAGACACTATTAGGGATTAAAGGAGACTAGTAACTGTGTTCAAAATTAGTCCAAAGTTTTTAACCAACTGCAAACTGACGGGCTTAAGAAGAGCAGTTAAAGCTGCACGGTCGAGAACGGATAGAATGGGGCAGATAGCTTGGTCGACATGCTGGACATAGATTTGGCATGGCAATTCTTCGAGTATGTTGAGAACTTTACCTGTTATGCTATTCTCAGTAATGTTGAAACGTCCATTGATATCGGTTCTGCCTTGCCCGAGAATCGACGAGCCGCTGCGATTTGAGGTGCAATTCAAGTTTACCACCACCTCGGAAAGGGCCTCGCCCCCCGCGGGGCAGCTTCCAGTGGGCGTGCAACAAAGCATGCCGCTGATGCGTAAACCTTGGAGAAACTTGATGAGAGGAGTTTGGAGTGACTTCAGTACGTCGGCCATTGGGATGGGGTTGCCTCTAGTGAGGACGCCAACGAGGAGGCTGCCGTCGCTGTCGCCGTCGCCGCCAAGGAGGGCACCGATGAGGTTGGAAGGTTGGGCGCCGATGAGGTTGGAAGGTTGGGCGTGGGCAAGTGGGTTGGCAGTGGCAAACATGAGTAGAGCAATCAGGAAAAAGGCATTATTGTGACCCATTTTAATTTGAAGAGGTAAGTGTATATGTTGATTGTGTGGGAAGAACATTTTAATTGCTTGTGTGTTCTTACGTTTTTAAATTTGTTGAGGTTTTAAACACGTTGCGTTGATAAAGATAGTACGTGTTTGTCACTTAAAAAAAAGTGAGGAAAAAAAGAACGTGTTGGGATTGAAGAGCACGATTTTAAAGATTCTTAAAGATATATATATATATATATATATATATTTTCCCTAGTACTTAGTCAATCACCTGTACAGCTATATATTTATTGTAATTGTATTCTATAAATATTTGAAGTCATTTTCTTCAATTCTCAATTCCAGGATCTTATCCCTTTGTAGGGTTTGGGTTTGCTATACGATATGTGATTTTAAACTTTAGAGTATATCAATACTCACCTCATCCAATAATAATAGACAAGATTTTCATTTTGAGATGACTCAATGCATTAACTTATTTTGTATTCTAATGAATATTAACTACATTATTTTCTAAATTATGTATTTCGTTTTAAAAATAAAATAATTGCTTCCTAGTACACAAATTCAACCTTTTTTCTCTTCCACTTACAATCACAAATTGAGTTTACTAGGGATACAATTCACTTTAATTTCACTACATATAATTTGTTTCTTTCCAAATATACCCATATACTTTTTATTATAATAAAATGGTACCTTCTCTCTCATTTCTCCCTCTGCCGCCGAAATTGTACAGCTTCGGTCAACTCATCCTCTAGCTACTCCCATCCATCAAATCATGGCCGAATTGGGAGAGGGATTTTCGAATTTCAAATTGCAGGTTAAATATTTTAAATTAGGGTTCACTTTTTCAAATTCAAATTCTCATTTCACCTCTCACTTTCTTTCTTTTCTGTGCAATGGAGGTTATCGTTTCTGTACTATTCAATGGGGAGTCTCGTGTCTTCAAGCTTCATGATGATTCTCATTTCAACAATTTCATGATCCAAATCAAAGGTATGTTTGTTGAATTAAGCAAAATTGAGTTGAATTTTGGCTATTCAGTTGGGCCAATTTCTAATTGCGTTCTACAATCTGATAGCGATTTGAGAAATTTAATTTTGATTTGCAATTTGGCCTCTGAGAAGATAGTGCATGTGCTTGTTTCCCCAGTTTTGCCTCTCTCTCATGTTGATTCGACTCTCAATGTCTCCTAACCAAACTCTACTTGAGCATACTCCTTGTGCGAAGACTATTTCTTTGATTGGGACTGCCCTGGACGATTCGAATAATTATAGTTTGCAAATTCCTACCAAGGCCATGAAGCAAAGTAAGTTACCATTTAGGTGAGTTAAAAATAAGAAAGTTACTGGCCATCAAGAAGAGTTTTGTGGTGTGTTAAGCTTGCCCTCGTATGATATAAATCCCATTGTAATTAGGAAAACTTACTTTCTGATCAGTGGCAAAACATAATGGATCAAGGAATTGGTACTGTTTTCGTTGGTGGTGTTGTTGGTTTCCGTAAACAGCTTATATTGCATGCTACAAGGGTTGGTTTTACCTTTAATTATGTTAGGAATGATTCTAATTACATTCACGTAGAATGTGGTTCAAAGGTTTCCCTAGAATGCAGATGGTTCATTAGGGCTCGATGTAACAAAGGTTCAATGTGTTTTGAAATTTACAAAGGCACTTTTGTACACTCATGCTTGGGAAGGGTAGCATATGGAAGTAGAAATAGATTTGGACCCAAGTTCATAAGTTAACTTGTTGAGCATGATGTTAGGTCCAACCCGGACATAAGGGGGAAACGTGTTGTTGATTTGGTAAGGAACAATTACGGTGTTGAAATATCGTACCACAGTGCGTGGCGTACGGCAGAGACTGCAAGAGACTCACTCTTTGGATCATACCAAGACTCGTATGATAATCTGCGGTGGTATGGTGATGCTGTAAAACGTACTAACCCTGGTAAGTTACAAAGTACTTTGAGTCATATGTTTTGAATTATATAAGTCTTGTTTACTTATGTACTTTGAGAAATTTGGAAAGGTCCTCTTGGATCAACATTTCTGTTGTATTCCCAACTGTCAATGAATAGGGCTCTCATTCTCTTCACATTTGGTTTAACCTGTTAACTGATTTGTGATTGCAAGTTTGTGGTATTCCATGCATCTTGTATATGAGCAATCTGTAGAGTATTGCTTTTGGAAACCTTTTGTCATACCTGATCATTTTGAATGATATTAGATTAAGTGGTTTTGTATGATATTAGATTAAGCTTTTGATCTGTCCTACATTACATAATTAATGGAGATGTCCTATTCAAATTGCGTCTTTTGATATTTTCCTATACAAGTGTGTTTTTAATCATATCACGCATTTGTGTCCTCCATAGTTTGTAGCCTCTCATTGTTATCAATTTGTGTATAGGGAGCATATTTGACCTTGAAGTCAACAACAGGAGCAACTGCTTTGAGCGTGTGTTTGTTGCATTCGATGCATGTTTACAAGGTTTTCAAAACTGCCGCCCTATGTTGTTTCTCGATGGTACATTTCTGCACGGTCGTGCTAAGGGAATTCTACTCACAGCCACCACTATGGATGGGAACAATGGTACAACCACTGCAACAAACTTCAGTCAAATATTGTTATCACCAAATTTTAGTCTCCACGTTTAATAATTTGATTGGTACAGGTCTGTTCCCTATTGCATTTGGGATTGTACCTGCTGAGAACATAGTAAACTGGAAATGGTTCCTTGTCAAGCTTCGTGAAACCTGTAAACATGATAAGGAGGTCGTCTATATTTTAGACCGTAATTGCGGTCTCATACCTGTTTTCCCTCTGTTTTTGACAAACATGTACACTTCTTCTACCTTTTCCACCTACTGTTAAACCTTGGAGAAAAATTTGGTGGTGGTATTAGAAAGTCCAAGTGTCACAGATTGGCCGATCTTTTTAAAGATTGTGCATACGCCCCCAACGAATGTATATTTGATCAAAAGCTAGCCCTTTTTAAGGAAGCTGGAGGTGAGAGTACAGATAGATGGTTGTCTATATTGCCCAATCGTTGAATGATTGGTTGAAAGAAGAACGAGGTTACCCCATCACTCACATGATTGATCACATTAGATCAGGTTTGCACTCTATTTGATTTCTCCCTTAACCGTTCTTTTATTGTATTTTGACTATTGATTGATCTGTCCAAATTCATCATACTAGTAAACATTTTATATTTGCAGAGGTTAGCAAGTGGCACATAGAGAGGAAATATGGAAGCAGTGATTGGAACACCCTACTTTGCCCCATCAAAGACTCTTTGTAGGAATACGAGCAAGACTGCTCACGATGATGGAAGGTTGTTCCCAGAAGCAATGACAAATTTGAATTGGATACATCCCCATCTTTGGTGGTTGATATTGGAAACAAGTCATGCTCTTGTTGTCAGTGGCAGATTACTGGGTTCCCCTGCTCCCATGCTGCCCCTGTAATAACCAAGTACAATTTCCCTCTGCGCCAGCTTGTTGATGATTGTTTTTTCGTTGAGACCTACCGGAAGTGCTTCATGCATGTGAAACACCCAATCCCTGAAATTGAGAAATATGAATTCCCAACTCATCCAACCAACAAAATTCTCCCCCATGTGCTGAGGAATATGCCCGAACGACCCAAGAAAAACCACACCCTATCGTACGGTGAACATGGAAAGATCCCCAAAAAGAGAAAACAGGGATTGTGATTCTGGACTGCTTTTATTACTATTTTGACTCTGAGCTTTTCACTCTTATTTAGATGTATCTATTTTGATGTTGGCCACATATTCATTCCCAGACAAAACATATGACTTTTGTCTTTATGGCTCTGTGTTTTTTGTGGAAACCTACTAGTGGGGTAGTACTTTTGTTACATATTCTGCAGAAACTGAATGGTGAATTTTAAGTGAACTTTTTTAGGTGTGTTTTCAATTTTTTTATAGTGATGACTTTTTGTATACCTAACTGAAAATGTTTTGATATTCATACATGTAAGACATGATTCCAAAATTACATTCTCAGACTATGATAATATCCTATCTCAAAAGGCCTGGATATCTACTAAAAGAACATATCCTTAATCAACCCAACAATGAAAATGATTGCACAAATAGTTATGAAATTACCAACCAACAAAGTCTTTAATCGTATCTCATACCGCACACTCTACACCATGTTTGTGCGTATGGCCTTGGAGGTGTCATGTTCCAACAAAATCGCTCCTAAATTGACAGGAACACACCAATTAGAGAACATGTGCACATCACAATGATAATAGATTCTTCCGGGATTATCGATAGTCCCATAAATACAAATACATGTTCCTCGACTACACTTCACGCACAGCTCCTTGACTTACTTTAGATATGAATCTGGGTGGGTGGTGCGGCTGCAGCTTGACATTTTGTGTGAGCTTTAGAAAGAAGTAAAGTGAATTTGTTCTTATGTTGACTTGGGAGGATTACTTATCTCAGTGATGGAATGCTCTTTTGTAGTGTGTATAATGCATATATATAAGAAAAAAATATAACGGCTATTTCCCTGTATGTGCAACGGTAACATTGATAATAAAGAGAAATCAATCGGCTAGTATACTCTGAGAGCATGGTATAGTGTAACACTTTGTAGTATAATATATTACCCAGTTGTATATAAATTTTACTTGTAGTATACAAATATATTAAATGGTATATTAAATTACATAGATGTATAGTGTTTTTAACTATTGTATACATATTTATTTTATGGTATGGGAAAAAAATATACCACCTGTAAAAAATTGTACTACAATTAGACGATCACTATACCTTTTAGGCGGGAAATTATCTAAGGAACCCAGTTACTGTTTATCCAAGTCGTGGGTCCAACCAGTCATGGGTTTTCTTTAAAAACTATAATAACTAAAAAAACTTAATTAATTTTCGTGAGCTATCAAGAATGGACACGTCGGCTTATTTCATTCCCTCCCAACATTTTCCTCTTGTTAATGAAGAGTCGCGTCCATTTTCATCAAAACAGGGGGCTTAGTATATAAACTGGAGAAACTCTATTGGGATCATCATCTAAATATCTTAAGCTTAAAAATAAGTCCAAAATCACTTCTCAAATATATTTTCAATGTTACCTCAAATGGAACCCTCGCCGAAGTTGAGTGGCACCACTTTTCCGTATGAAATTATGGAAGATATACTATCTAGGATACCTCCAAAGCCGCTCCCTACTTTCAAAATGCTCAAGAAAGCTTGGGATCGTTTGATATCAAATAGGAGGTTTGGGGCTTTAAAACACTTTCCAATGATGAACGAGAAAAATAGAGTTGGATTTATACTTCAATCCCAGTTTGGTTTCTGTCCTATAAGCTATGAACCTTCAATGCCACCCAATGCTCCCCAAAACCAGCGTATAATAGTCAACCCTAACCCAAATGTCTACTTTCTTGCTTGTTGCAAGGGATTAGTTCTACTTTGCAACATGGATGACCAGTTCTTTATCTGTAACCTAGTAAATGGTGAAGCCCTACATATCCCCAGGCGAAAATTCCATTTCTTGAAGATTCAAGTTCGGCCACCGCCTTATATGGTATGGGTTATATCCCTGGATTTAATGAGTATAAAGTTGTTAGGGTTACTCTGTTTAACTCTGTTGATTTCAAGTCCTCTGTTCATTGCTTCTCAACTTATACTAAAAGATGGAAGTACATATCTGAGTTTCCTTATGAACGCCCTATAAATAACCCTGGGGTTTGGTATGGTGGTTGCATTAACTGGAAGATAACTAAGGATATGGTGGTAAATTATTTTGCTTCATTCAATTGCAGAGATGAAACTTTCAACACTATACTGGTCCCTCCGGGAAGGCTTTGTGTACGTCACTATGGAGATTTCGGTGCAATTTCAGATGATAAATTGGTGGCCTTTTCTGGTATAGCTGGGACTTTCAAGATTATGAATTTTGGATTCTTCAGGATTACAACAATCATGAATCGTGGACGTAATTCTTGTTTGAATCTAATTATCCAATTCCAGAAGATCATTTTATTATTGGGATTCAACCTTTAAGGATGTTGAGGGATGATGGTAGCAGGATATTATTTAGACTAGAACTATTTGGGCAGTTTGTCGAGTATTGCAGCCGAGAGAAACAATTCTATCGTATTAATGTCTGGAATGGGAGGAAGACTGCTGCTCTGTATTCCCTTTTGTGCAGAGCATAATTCGTCCTTCAAGGTTATGAAGTATATATGCAAGTATTTTTGTGGTGTATATCCTGTTTTTTATGTATTTTCTTAGGCGAAATTATATTTCAGAAGCCAAGACATTTTTGTGTTATAGCATATCCCCAAAATTGTATTTTTGTACCACCTTTTATTAAGAACTGTAATAGCTTATGTTCTTTAGATATTTACCTCTGGCTAGATTATTTTGATGGGTTATGTCCCGATTAATCAATTTATCTAGTACATCTTCTTGACTTATAGTACACTCTTAGTATGGAGAGGTGCACTAATATATATACTTTTTCTGATAGTATGGAGAGGTGTACTAATATATGCAAATTCCCAAAGAACTTCAGTAGAGGAACCATAAAATATATATAAATCAGATAAAGTTTCCAAAAATATATAAGAGAATACTAAATATTTACATAAAAGGGCTTCAACAAGGTGTTTTCAGAAAAACCCTTCCATGAAGAAAACCATCAAAATCAGACCTAAAATATTTCAATTACATCAAATATGACTTCAACCATACCTAAATCAAATCCAAAAATCCTAGACTTATCCAAATTACTTGTCCAAAAATAAACAATTCAACTTTACACCATTTCAAAACAACTGTTACATTTTAGACAGTTCAACATTTTTGGGATCCATAAACCACTCCACCATGTGCTTCCTGAAGTCACCAACTGCACTGTGACTCATCTCTTTCTTTGTGCATATTCTCCCTATCATTTAATTTTCAAGGTTGTAGCACACGATCACCCCACAGTCCAACGAGTTCGGTTGTTGCTGAATACATGGCACCGCAAAAGGAGCTAGTTCGGTTGTGTGCAGCAATAGGTGATTGGTGCTATTTTCCTTGTACTTTGTCGTAAAAAAAAACAACTTAGTTAACCTGTAAAAGAAAAAGAAAACATATAAGAGAAATGGGATTAGGACCTTTTCTGGTTTACTTATTATTTCTTTAGTTTTCAAAAGACTCACAACACAGACACATCTATCCAAATGCTCATCCTTCACCCCTTCCCTTCTGGGTGAAATTGAATTAAAAAAACTCCATTTGCATGTCGAGAGATCCATCTTCAGCAAAGTCTAATGATCCCCGGCCTCTTGTGAATTTAAATCCCTTGTCATCATGGGGAATAACAGAATGTCTCTAGCCCCAATCTTTTCAAGACGTGTATCAACCATGGCTTTCAGCCCCCGACTCGGTGGACCATTATTCACAGCTATGAAATCCTGGGGGAAGGGTGGGGGGAGTCAGAAAATGGAAAATAAATATGTCCAAAACAAATTCATAAGACATTGTACTAATGGTGATTTTAAATTTTGGTAAGTACCCAGTATTTGGAAGAAAATATAACAATGCGGCTGGTGTCCATAATCTTGGAGTACTTTATGTGCAACAGTTTGCCCCAAAAGTTAATAAACTAAAAGCAGAATGGGACAATCCATATATGAAACTAACATTTAATTCATATACATTTATGTTCAACCATATATGATCTCATACCGAAAATAAATCAAGAAACAGTTATATTCAATATTCAATTTTTTTTTTTTACCCCATTTGAGATACACTGATGCTGTCAAACCATAAAAATATCCCTCAACAGCATAACCGCCATTGCATCTGGGGAATTCCAAGCGACAAATCTGCAAAAACATAAGCATCAGTAAAAAAACTTAAACTGCGCACATTGTTTGCTTTGCCTAATTTACTTGCATTTACCTATCTCCCTCCTCCTTCCAATACTGATGTATAGTATTTCTTAACTCCGTTGAAGTTTTTCTAACTGCAATGCA
Organism: Ballota nigra; assembly: GCA_947034835.1. Taxonomy (NCBI): domain Eukaryota; kingdom Viridiplantae; phylum Streptophyta; class Magnoliopsida; order Lamiales; family Lamiaceae; genus Ballota; species Ballota nigra. The sequence goes on along the minus strand of OX344729.1, from coordinate 73,607,232 downwards.
TTTGTTATTCAGCTTTATTTCCGTAGAACCCCGACCAACTTCATGCTTTTCAATCATTTCCTTCGTGTCAATCTGTGGAGATAACTCAATAGGCCGCCTCTCTTCCCTCTGTGTTCTGGTCACACCCCTTCTTATTGTACTTGGTTGAAATGTGCACTTGCTCCTTTTTTTTTTTTTAACTATAAGGGTCTTGTCTTCAACTTGATCATCTTCTTCCTTGTAATTCTCAACAACCTCAAGGATTTCAACTATTTTTGCCAGCTTTACATTCTCCCTTTCAAGAACATATTTATCCTCTGCAACGCGTTCTTTCTCATTCCTCTCCATAATCAATTGAGCATGCGTGTCTAGAACCTGAATGGTCCTAGAATCTGCCATCACCTGTGTTACCAATGGGTTACACAGTGCATTGATCTTTGCATTCGCATTATCTAATTCTTTCTTCAAATTCTCCATTTTCTCTTTATGATCAGCCACCATACCCAGACATCTGAAAACTCTTCATTCAACCTCACCATTTCATTTTGATTCTCGACCAATAAAGAAACAAGCCTCTCATTCTGCTCTTTCAATTTTTTTATCTCATTCTTTAATCTCTTTTCAGTGGTCCTATCCGGCTCATCTTTCTGAATAGATCTAGTGATATTCAATATGCCATCATATCCATCATTCTCCATTCGAACATCGTTAGTTAATCCAATACTAAACAAAGAAGGATCAGGTGTTGTCCCAACTCCCTTCAGATTCTTTCTTTTGCATTCCACAGTTTTAACGCTACCAGGGTTGACATCATTCATCTATCCAACATTCTGAGCGATGATTTATGTTGACGCTTTTCGTCCATCCTGGAACCTTCACATCCAACTTCATCATTTCTACATCGCGTTCCAATGGGATAAGTGTTTCAAATCATAAAATCAGAATCAGAATCCATTCCCCTTCCTCTTTGCCCCTCATTCAATCCATCACTGGAACCACTCTGATTATCCTGTGTAGGATTAGTGTCCCCATTATCTTTCAACTAGGACTCTTTCAAGCTTCAAAGGACATCCTTTTCGTGTGAATTTTCTTTCAGAATTTCCTTTCCAATCTGTTGAATAAAAAAATATAATAATAAAATTCACGAAAGAATGCCATTCATGACAATTGATGGTATTGAATTGTATAATTCAAACCTTCCCCGTCTTTAACTTGTGTAGATTGACCCGCTCAAGCTCCTCATTCAACAACGAAAGATCCCATTTTAATATACGGGGAAATGCACCGAGATTCATAGCAGAAACCAACTTCGTGTGCTTACACAGCCAAAACTGGGAATTAAATAAAAAAAGATAAGCCATCAATCTAAGAATTGTTGTTTACAAATAACAGTATAAAAAAAACAAGTATATCATTACCAGTAGAAGGGATACACAACCTCCAATCTTTATGTTCTTGCTTGTTTTAAGCTGGTCCACTAAACCTGCACCACAACATCACACCAATTGTATTTCCTGATCTTCTCAAGATTTTCTAGATACACAAGATAGTGCCAAGGTATTGAAGAATTTCTACCGAGTGCAAGAAATCCAACCATCAGATACAAATGCACCAGACGAGCAACATCCTCATTCTTGATTTCAATATTTCTAAAACTTTACTCTTAATTAGTACATTCTTATGCCCTGGACCATTGATCTCCTCCTTAAAACAACGTTGAACCCACGGTGGGTCATGATAATCACTTGACCGCAAAGGTATTTTAATAGATCCACAACTAACACCCATTATAAAGTTGATGTACGTTCATCAAAAGTCAGCATAACACTCTTGATATCCTCCTCATGATTTTGCCACATTCTTTTATATCTTTTGAACTCCACGTCAACCAGAGCTTTAAATAATAGCCAGAAAGGCGTTCTATTGATCCTAGAAATATGTTCATCTTTGAACGAAATCCCTTGAAGCTCTTTCACAACAGTAACAATATTGCATCTAAAATAAACATTTTCCTTATCTACCAACGAACCACCTACAAATGGAAGTATATGTCACATAAGTACGTACATTGGATGACGCACATAATTTTTTGAAAAATATATGAAAACTAACCAAAATTATTCATTGGACCGAACTCCTCATCACTTGAATTTGAACTAGAACATAAGATCTCGTCTAATAGCCCAAGTCCTGATTCACTTCTCAATCTTGTTGTATTTTCCTTATCTTGCTTATTCCTCTTAAAATACTTCTTGTCCTTGGAATTATGATCTGGCAAAAAATAATGTATTGTGTGTTGCTTTAAAATGTCAATAAAAACATCAGATTTAATCAATGACTAAAATTTATCTACTTACCAGAATCAGATGATGAAGATTCATAATCTAAAACCATCTTTCCTATACGTCAAACAACATCAAATAAAAATTCAGCCAAAAGTGCAAGTACATTTTCCTTTTTTTGGGTAAACTGAAATGAAATATCATATTTTATTTCTAACCTTTAGCCTTATTTGATCTATAAGCATCAAAGTCCTTTCTGGTAGCACTACCTGAATGTTACAAATGATCAGTTTAGAAATGGTAAACTACAACAGTATATTACACTAAGCAGAATAAAAATTATTGTATTCTAAACTAAAACTTAGTAGAGAGAAAAGACCAAACAGAATGATTATAAGCTGTAGTATATACGTCAATATGGGTAGTATAGAGCCAAGACACAAAAATAAAACTAAAGTATAGGAATTTTAAAAGAAGTGTATAAATGTTAATAGAAGTATAGATTTCACTGATGTGGTATATACACCAATGACTTAATAGTATACTTCCATGAATATATCTGTAGTATACTTGAATGTTGTTTTGATCTTTTTTTTTTACTTAAACCTCTTACGGGGGACAAATCTATCACCTTCAGAACCAGAATCATCTCTACTCAAATTCATCAGCCTTGTTTTCCCCATAATCTTTCTGCATTTGTGTTTAATTCCAAAATAAAAAATAAATTTGATTAATTTTAAAACAGATTTAATATTAGAGTACATCTAGTAATTTTAATGCCGGAAATTGTAGGATAATTGACCTTTTACACTATCTCAACCGGAAATGTACACCGCCTATGATGTACTAATTTTAAGGGCTCAAAACACCTAAGAAAGATCATGCATGTTGGAGAAAAAACAGAACAAAAAAAAAGAAAGATAGTGAAATCACCTATGACAGTAAACCCTAACCTCGCCGTGCCTGAAATCACCTTGTCGGAATCGTATAACAAACCACCGTTAGTAACTGCCATGAAACTTCTATCGAACTTTTTGGGGTCATCGAGGAGAGAGAAAATGTTGAGACCAACAATGAAAAAAAGTGCAAAGAGAGAGAGTGTAATATGGAAATGAATAGTTTTGTATCAGTTTTTTTAATTTTTGCGGAGAGAGAAAGGTCACTGTTCATTGTCATTCCCAACTGTCTTGTCACCGCAGGTTTTACTAAGAGAAGTTAATGTTACAAGCAGCGAAAATTCGAAGGAGCTACAAAACGACAAAATGTAGTGCTGGAAAACTGGAAATGTAATTACTACTTATTTGTAAATAAACTCTTTCGAAGGAGCTACAAAACGGCAAAATGTAGTGCTGGAAAACTGGAAATGTAATTACTACTTATTTGTAAATAAACTCTATAGAGTGTACCTCTATGTCCCCCCCCCCCCCCCCCCCCAAAAAAATCTATTTAATTTCATAGTCTTATGTGAATAAGGATAAAAATGAGACTTACTATATACAAATTAAAATAAGCTAGATCGTGAATTATATACATGTCTTGATTTATGTGTAAACTAAAACTTATTGTTGGAAGGGGAAGAATATTCATTGTTTATTTTATAGTATTATTATCTGCAACTGATTATATGTAAATATATAAATATTATTTAGACCGGTGTTGCATTATTATACGTACTATTAGGACACAGTTTTAATGAATATGATTAACACTTATAGTTTCCAATGGACTGGTAACATCAACTTAAGAATCTAATTATAAGCAGAATTTCATTTATTAAGAGGGTGTTTGACTGAACCTATAAGCTCTTTAAAATAATCAGCTTATAAATTGTTTAAGAGTTTATAAACACTATCAATGTGTTTGACATAATAAAATGTTTAACAACTTAAAAAATCATAAAATAAGCTTCTAACATTTTATAATATGTAAAAATATAAGTTGATATTTCCCAACTTATTTTTCTAACCACCTCCACCCACCCCCTCCCCTCCCCTCCTCCGTCCCACCCACCTCTACTTCAATATAAAAAATGTCATTTTAAAATAAAATTAAAATTTAAAAAAATATTTATTATAAATTTTCAAAGATGTTATAAGTTGTGTAACCAAGTATTTTTGCAACTTATAAGTTATTTAAACATTATATCTTAATTATAAGCTTTTAAAACAACTTATAAGTTGTTAGAGCTTATAACATGTCTCAAATAAGTTTAGTCAAACAAACTTTAAATAAATTATTTTAAGAATTTATAAGATGTCTCAAATAAGTTTAGCTAAACGGGCTCTAAATCCCAAACTCAAATAAGTTTAGACCTAACGTTTACTTTGTCAAAAACATACACTAAAATAATATTTTTTCTGACTTCTAAGCTCTCCGAAAGCATGTGTTTTTAACATAGTATATACTAAGTAAAAAAACATCTTAATTCTTGGGGTGCAACTGGAAGTAAGGTATCAATGCAATTGCCTAAAAGTGTTACTTTGATGACTGTATAGTATCATTGTTATAAACTGGAGTGCATTTATCAAGATGAGGAGTGTATATATGTTGGCGGAACAATTTTCATAACAGAAATAACCGCTATTTCTGTTACAACCGAGTTCAAATTCTCTCGATTAAGTCAATGTCGAATCAATTCAGTTTGGAAACTTGTTGGGCAATTCATCGCGATGCCATACCTATAAAATCCCCTTATGAATTCATTTGATAGCAGTTAACTTCGCAAATTAGGGTTCTGGAGTGTGTATTTTCATTTTTGAGAGAAAATCCGAAATTGAGCGATTGATTGTAATCTTTTTTATACTCGATTGTGATATAGTGGAATCCTTCTCCCCTCCCGTGGACGTAGATCTTGTGATCGAACCACGTATATCATTTTGTTCTGTTTTCTTGTTTTGGTCCATTAAGTTTACTGGTTCGATTTTGATTCTGTTCGTTTTGCTTATTTCTTAACAAATTGGCGCCGTCAGTGGAAAACGAGTGAATCAAGATGATGACATTGAAGCTTGAGGTGGACAAATTTACTGGGAAAAATAATTTTGGATTGTGGAAGATCAAAGTCAAGGCTCTTTTGATCAGCATGGTTTGGGAAATGCTTTCTTGACTGATGAGTAGTGGACTTCTGCGTCCAATTTTAATAGGAAGGCTGAGATTCTGGAGAGAGCCCATAGTGCTATAATCTTGTATCTGGGAGATAAGCCTTTGAGGGAGGTTTGCAAGGAGAAAACAATCGAGGTGATGAATAAACATGAAAGTTTATATCAAACCAAGTTTGTCTCTAATAAGTTGTATATGAGACAGAAACTTCTTGAATTCAAGATGAAGGAAGAGAAGAACTTGAATGAACACCTGGGTGAGTTCAATACTGTTGGAGTTATACGTGAAAGTATGATTTTACTTTGTATAACTCGTGTATCAAACACTCGTTTTGTGAGAATAATTCTTTTATCACATTTGCTTTAGTTATGATTGAATGTTGAATTTCTATTGAAAACCGTTCAATAATTGGTACTAGTAACATTGTAGTTAATGTGGTGATACCCGATCACGGAAGACAACATTAACAGTTTACTTGTAACTAAACGTACATTTTCACGACCTAGGTGGAATTGAACAATCCGCCGTGAAAGGTCGATGTGTAAGGCTCAGATTGGTCTGTCTTGACTAAGAGATTGCACTAGCACATTTAGTATGTGTTGAAGAGGACCTACAGCGAGGATAAATTCTTCTGTTCTGAAATGTGAAGAATTAGACCTCAGTGGTTGTTGATTTCTTAATCTCCGTCCCTTAAATAGGACCGTGTGTGCTTAATGGTTACTGCTTTGATTCATGTTGGGTGAGAATCATTGTGACTTCGAACTTTGTATCTTGGGCAGTAATATTAATCATACGACGGTTGCTAAGATTTAATACGGAGAAACGCGTGCGAGTACGGCTCGTGTGATTAGTTCCCTTGGTGGGCTCAGAAGTTTTATCGTACCAAATCTTGCAAGTGAAGAATTAGTTTCTTCGGTACGGATAATAATGTTGAGTTGTCTTTACTCCAAGGTGATATGGATTAATAACCGGGAGCCCGTATTATCGTAATATGGATTAAGATGGATAGTGCAATATTAATTTATTAGTGGTAATAATTAATATTAATGGATTGAATTATATTGGGGCTCAATATTGAAATTCAGAAGTCCATTAGGAGGTCCAATCTTAATTTTCCTTAAAGGCCCCTCAAATAGCCCATTAAGTAGTCCAATAATGATAAGGTGATTAAAATAAAAAGATAATAAAATGCTGATTTTTCATTGTTGTTTTCGAAAATAGCATCATAAGGAAAGAAAAGATTTTGTTGATTTTCTTGGAAAGATATTATGCAAAATAAGTATCTTGGAATACAAGATTATCTCATATATTCAAGAAGATCCAAATCTTGGATTTTTCTCCTATGAATTTTCGAAATTTACCCCTTAATATGTAGGGTGAGATTTTTGTGGAATATTTTATTTTGGAAAAAAGAATATATGAGATATATTCAAGATTTCTTAGAGACTAAGAAAAGATTTTTCCAAAGCCCATATTTCACTCATAATTTCGGCCCCCTCATATTATAAATAGAGGATGATTATTTCATCCCCAAGTACATAATTCCATGTGTTGGAAAAATCAAGAGCATAGATATTTTTCTTTTTCCTAGTTTATTAAATTACTTGAAAGCATCTCCCACCGGTGATCAAGTGAGGCGAAAGGGAAATACTTGAGAAGGTTTTTGGGTCGATAAAGCGAGATCGTGATTGTCCCGTTTATACAAAGGTCAATTCTACAAGAGGTACGTTAATCACATATTTACTTGTTTATTCCGCCATAGTTTATATGTGAATTAATTCAACATGCATGATGAAAATTTTTTGTTGGAATTATTATTTGAATTAATTAGGATTAATTCATGCTAGTAATAATTGTATTTAAATTCCTATTTAAATTTCATCCCGAATAGATTCCGGGCACCCCTATTTTCCCAACAACTGGTATCAGAGCCACGGTTTCGGGCTCTGATCTTTAAATTGGAATTTAAATTGTTAAACATTAAATTGAAATTGGATAGTAGAATTGCTAGATCTTTTTTGCAGGTATCCAATTGTCATGGTTTTAATGTTGTTATATTTTTCATGCGTGTGAATTAATTGTTTTTAATTCGATTCGTTCGAATTCGTTTTTCTCGTGAGAAAATCCACGAGTAGATTAGTTGTTTTTATTTTGATTCAATCATTGTAATAGACTAGTCTAGATCTAGTATTTATTTTTTTTGAAAAATAAATTGTAACCGGATCGTGACGAAGAACGAAGAATTAAAGACGGCGTACCCGGACGACGCATGCGTGCGCGGCGCATGCATGGACGTAAAATTGTGCAAGGGGTGAAGAAAACGAGAACAAACGTCAAAACCCGGCGCACGGGGTGTACGGTGCACGACCCACGCGCGACGGGTGGCCGGCAGCGCGCGCGCGCCTCGGGCGCGGCCTGCAGCCCCTCGGCGCGAGGCCTGCAGCGCCTCGGCGCCACGGGTGCGGTGCCTCAGTGCTTCGCTGCAGCGCCTCGGCTGCTCGGCCGAGAGGCGCGTGGGTCCACTCCGTGGGCCGACGCGCGCCGTATCTCGGATCGTGAAATTTTTCGGTTCTCCTTTTTCTTTTGTGTGATTTTAAACGTCGTCCCGAACCAAACGATGTTGTTTTTTATGAAGTGTTGCTGTTCGAGTGGGAGCGTGTCGAGACGAACGTCGGAAAGCAACAAGGACGATTTTTCGCATAAAGACATGAAGAAATTAAACCGTGACAATTGGATTTGAGTGCTCCAATGTGTTTAATTTTGTTTTGATGGATGTTTTATTTCGTGCACTTATTATTTGTTAATATGTGTTTGCATGAATTTAATTGTCCAAGAAAAAACTTACTTTTGAAAATTACTAAGTATGTTTATTTAATCGCAATTTTATTCTGGATATTAAAATTGGATTAATTTGGCCTCCATAATTTATTTATTTGTGAAGTTCTTTTGGAATACATTTCCCCCTCGGATCGGCCAAAAGAACGGATTTCACATGAATAAATTCCGAAAGGATGATTGTGGATTATTACTAGTGGCGGTATTGACCCTCACCATGAGTGGCTTGCTCAAAGCGAAATAATAATCCTGTGTTTAATTATGGTTATTACTTAGGCATAGGAAATTGATATTAACTTACTCCCCTCGGAGTCCGTGTCAATTTCTATGTGGTCAAAGTGGGAGCCAACTATTAATTTTGAATTAAGGATTTGTAACTTTTAAGTTTGTGATCTGCTTGAATTTATTTAAATGTATAGACAACCCCTCGTGGCACATTTAAATTGTTTCGAGATGTTGGCTGATGCATGATTATATTGATTTAAGGTTTCAATATAATTGATGTGATCGAATTATGTGATAATTTCGTATTTTTCTAGATATTGATATGAATGTATGTTTTATTCTTAGTTCATCATGTCGCAACCTTTTAATCCACTGTTTAGTATACTTAAAGATAACAAACTTGTTGGTGAGAACTATGTTGATTGGAAACGTAACCTTAATATTGTCCTAACCGCTCAACACCACAAATGGGTACTTACTACTCCTAAGCCCCAAGAGCCTGCCGAAGATGCCATCAAGGCGGTTAAAAAAGAACATAAGAGTTGGTTTGACTCCGATGAGATGGCTAGGTATACTATTCTGGCTTCAATGTCAGATGTGTTGCAACACCAACACCAACACATGGAGACCGCCTCTAAGATAATGCTCAATCTTGAAGCGATGCTTAAACATCAGAACCGTACGGCTAGGAATATCACCATGCGAAAGATGCTTTCGTTGAAGATGGTGGAAGGTACGCCCGTAAGGGATCATATTATCGAGATGATGGGTTATCTCAATAAGTTGGAAGTACTTGGTGCGGAATTTGACCTCCCTACTAAGGTCGATTTCGTTCTCCATTCTCTGCCGAAGAGCTTTGAGCAGTTTCAGTTGAACTATCAAATGAATGACCGGGCAAATAGTTTTCCCGAGCTCATGCAAGCTTTGGTATCGGCGGAGACTCTAATGGATCACCAAACCGTTGCTATGGTGGCAAACAGTCCATCTTCCTCTTCGGGTCCCAAGGGAGGGAAGAAGAGGAAGAGGACGAAAGGCCAGACCCAAGCAAATTCAACCGTTGCGAAACCCAAGGCAAAGGGAGAGGGAGGTGGAAAGAAAGCTACTAAGGGTAAGTGCTTCAATTGTGGTGAGAAGGGACATTGGAGGGCGACCTGTTCTAAGCCTAAGAAGACGGGAAAGAAAGGTAAGTCTCATGCTTTAGTCATTGAAACATATGTTGCGGCGTATGCTGCCCACGTTTGGGTAGTGGATACCGGGGCAACTGATCATATTTGTTTCACTCTTCAGGGGTTCCAGCTAACCCGGCGACTTAGCAAGAATGAGATCACCATCACTTTGGGCGATGCTACGAGGGTGGCAGCCGAAGCAGTGGGAGTCGTGCACCTATCTTTTGAAGATAGAGTTTTAATTTTAAGAGATGTTTTATACGTTCCGAACTTTAGGAAGAATTTAATTTCAGTTTCTAAGTTGTTTTTTTATGGATATTCAGTTACTTTTAATAAAGTTGTTACTGTTTCTTTTAAGAATGATGTTATCTGTCATGGAACGTTGGTAAATAATCTCTATACGATTAAGTGTGCACACCACTCAAATAATGAATCTAATAACACGTCGATCACTTCGAGTAATAAAAGAAAGCGTTCTTCGGAGATGAATGAAACACTTCTATGGCATCTTAGACTAGGTCATATTAATCTAAAGTGGATAGAGAGATTGGTGAAAGACGGATCCTTGGAATCGCTCCAAGTCGAGCCGTTTCCAAATTGTGAATCCTGTTTAGAGGGTAAGATGACCAAAAGGGCATTTGGAGCCAAGGGGAATAGAGCCACAGAAGTGTTAGAACTCGTTCATACTGATGTGTGTGGTCCAATGACGATCAAAGCAAGAATGGGGTATGAGTATTTTGTCACCTTCATTCACGATTACTCGAGATATGGGTACATTTACCTTATGAGGCATAAGTCTGAAACTTTTGATAAGTTCAAGGAGTTTAAGGCTGAAGCCGAGAAATATAGGGAAAAGAGTATCAAGTTTCTACAATCTGATCGTGGAGGCGAATACCTCAGCAATGAATTCTTGAACTACTTATCGGACGAAGGGATCGTATCCCAGTTAACTGCACCGGGAACCCCTCAACAGAACGGTGTGGCGGAACGAAGAAACCGGACTCTTTTAGAGATGGTCAGATCCATGATGAGTTATTCGGATTTACCCAAGTCGTTTTGGGGTAATGCCTTGGAAACGGCGGCTTACATTCTAAACTTGGTGCCATCCAAATCGGTTCCTAAAACCCCAATGGAATTGTGGACCGGGTGCAAGCCCAGTCTAAGACATTTGCAGATTTGGGGTTGTCCGGCATACGTGCTAGACAAGGAAGCCGGTAAGTTGGATCCACGTTCGGAATTAAGGCTGTTTATAGGATACCCTGCGGGAACGAAAGGGTGTATGTTCTATAGTCCCAAGGATCAAAAGACAGTGATAAGTACACACTTTAAATTCTTGGAGGAAGACTATATGAACAATCGGAAACCTAAAAGTGAAATTACCTTAGAAGAATTGAGAGGTCAAACCTCGATACCAAGTATACAAGATGATGTACCACACGTCACATCTTCACAACCGGAACCCCGTCGTAGTGGGAGGGTTACTAGGCAACCCAAGAGATTCATGGGGATAGGAGAATCTTCGGATTTGGTTCCCGGTGTTGAATCGGACCCATGGACGTACGATGAGAAAATCCAAGACAAAGACGCAGAGGCATGGCAAACCGCAATGGAAACCGAGATGGGTTCGATGGATCATAATCAAGTGTGGGAGTTGGTCCAACCACCCAGTGGGGTAGAACCTATTGGATGCAAGTGGGTGTACAAGAGGAAAAGAGGACCGGACGGAAGGGTAGAGACCTTCAAAGCGAGGCTTGTGGCCAAAGGGTATACTCAGAAAGAAGGGATCGATTATGAGGAAACCTTTTCGCCTGTAGCTATGCTTAAGTCCATCCATATTCTCTTGTAGATCACTGTGCACCTAGATTACGAGATCTGGCAAATGGATGTCAAGACGGATTTCCTTAACGGAAGTGTTGACGGGATAGATATCTATATACAACAGCCAAAAGGTTTCATTGAAAAAGGCCAAGAACACCTCGTTTGCAAGCTTAAGAGATCCATTTATGGACTTAAGCAAGCATCGCGTACTTGGAACCAGTGTTTTGATCAAGTGGTTAAGTCTTATGGGTTTGATCAAAACGAGTTCGAAAGTTGTGTATATAAGAAGCGTGACGGAACTGCAGTGGTATTCTTAGTATTATACGTAGACTATATTCTGCTCATTGGAAACAATGTAAAGGTATTGTCAGACATAAAGGTATGGCTGTCAAAACAATTTGATATGAAGGACTTAGGGGAAGCCGGTCACATCCTTGGGATCAAGATCACTCGCGATCGCAAGAAGAGGATGTTGGGCTTATTGCAAGCTTCATACATTGACACTGTTTTGAAGCGTTTCAGCATGCAAGATTCCAAGAAAGGTTTTGTACCTTTTAGGCACGGAATCCATCTATCGAAAGAAATGAGCCCTAAGACGCAAGCGGAGAAAGATGACATGAAAGGTGTTCCGTACGCTTCGGCTGTAGGAAGCCTTATGTATGCAATGCTGTGTACGAGACCGGATATCTGTTTTGCCGTGGGCATGGTGGCAAGATATATAAGTAATCCCGAGAAAGACCATTGGACTGCCGTAAAGTGCATCTTGAGGTATCTGAAAAGAACTCGTGAGCGGATGTTGATTTACCAGTCAGATAGTCTAGTTCCCGTAGGATACACGGACTCGGATTTCCAATCAGACATAGACTCAAGAAAGTCAACCTCGGGTAGTGTGTTATGCATGGGAGGAGGAGCCATTTCATGGAGAAGCGTTAAGCATAAATGCATCGCCGATTCGACCATGGAAGCCGAGTATGTAGCTGCTTGTGAAGCTGCGAAAGAGGCAGTTTGGCTCAAGAACTTCTTAGTGGACTTGGACGTTGTTCCGAATTTGCGCGACAAGATAATTGTCTTTTGTGACAATGCCGGAGCAGTTGCAAATTCAAAGGAACCGAGAGCCCACAAGGCCAGCAAACACATAGAAAGAAAATACCATCTTATACAAGAAATCGTTAAGAGAGGAGATATAGAGGTGGCAAAGATAGCATCGGGTGACAACCTAGCGGATTCATTCACAAAGGGTCTGCCTCAGAGTACATTCGAGAGACATGTGGATGGAATGGGAGTCAAGACTATTGCCAATCTTCTTTAAGTATAAGTGGGAGGAATTAATAGGTTAGTGTAGGTTGACATGAGATGTCACGTAGAGCTACAACACTAAGACATGCGTGATGTATACTAAAAGCAGACTTTAAGTATAAGTGGGAGATTGTTGGAGTTATACGTGAAAGTATGCTTTTACTTTGTATAACTCGTGTATCAAACACTCGTTTTATGAGAATAATTCTTTTATCACATTTTCTTTAGTTATGATTGAATGTTGAATTTCTATTGCAAACCGTTCAATAATTGGTACTAGTTACATTGTAGTTAATGTGGTGATACCTGATCACGGAAGACAACATTAACAGTTTACTTGTAACTAAACGTACATTTTCACGACCTAGGTGGAATTGAACAATCCGCCGTGAAAGGTCGATGTGTAAGGCTCAGATTGGTCTGTCTTGACTAAGAGATTGCACTAGCACATTTAGTATGTGTTGAAGAGGACCTACAACGAGGATAAATTCTTCTGTTCTGAAATGTGAAGAATTAGACCTCAGTGGTTGTTGATTTCTTAATCCCCATCCCTTAAATAGGATCGTGTGTGCTTAATGGTTACTGCTTTGATTCATGTTGGGTGAGAATCATTGTGACTTTGAACTTTGTGTCTTGGGCAGTAATATTAATCATACGACGGTTGCTAAGATTTAATACGGAGAAACGCGTGCGAGTACGGCTCGTGTGATTAGTCCCCTTGGTGGGCTCAGAAGTTTTATCTTACCAAATCTTGCAAGTGAAGAATTAGTTTCTTCGGTACGGATAATAATGTTGAGCTGTCTTTACTCCAAGGTGAAATATATTAATTAGTTTAGAGCTATTCAGAAGCTTAATTAATTAATGGACTTGATAATCTTAAATGCGGGAAATAATAACCGGGAGCCCATATTATCGTAATATGTATTAAGATGGATAGTGCAATATTAATTTATTAGTGGTAATAATTAATATTAATGGATTGAATTATATTGGGGCTCAATATTGAAATTCAGAAGTCCATTAGGAGGTCCAATCTTAATTCTCCTTAAAGGCCCCTCAAGTAGCCCATTAAGTAGCCCAATAATGATAAGGTGATTAAAATAAAAAGATAATATAATGCTGATTTTTCATTGTTGTTTTCGAAAATAGCATCATAATGAAAGAAAAGATTTTGTTGATTTTCTTGAAAAGATATTATGGAAGATAAGTATTCTTGGAATACAAGATTATCTCATATATTCAAGAAGATCCAAATTTTGGATTCTTCTCCTATGAATTTTCGAAATTTACCCCTTAATATGTTGGGTGAGATTTTTGTGGAATATTTTATTTTGGAAAAAAAAATATATGAGATATATTCAAGATTTCTTAGAGACTAAGAAAAGATTTTTCCAAAGCCCATATTTCACTCATAATTTCGGCCCCCTCATATTATAAATAGGGGATGATTATTTCATCCCCAAGTACATAATTCCATGTGTTGGAAAAATCAAGAGCATAGATATTTTTCTTTTTCCTTAGTTTATTAAATTACTTGAAAGCATCTCCCACCGGTGATCAAGTGAGGCGAAAGGAAAATACTTGAGAAGGTTTTTGGGTCGATAAAGCGAGATCGTGATTGTCCCGTTTATCCAAAGGCCAATTCTACAAGAGGTACGTTAATCACATATTTACTTGTTTATTCCGCCATAGTTTATATGTGAATTAATTTAACATGCATGATGAAAATTTGTTGTTGGAATTATTATTTGAATTAATTAGGATTAATTCATGCTAGTAATAATTGTATTTAAATTCGTATTTAAATTTCATCCCGAATAGATTCCGGGCACCCCTATTTTCCCAACAAATACGTGTATAGATGATCTAGAAGATTTGGGGGTTAGTTTAGAAGATGATGATAAAGCATTGATGTTGCTTAATTCTTTGCCAAGGTCTCTGGATAGTTTCAAAGATGCACTGTTGTTTGGAAGACAAGATCAGTTCAATTTTGATCAAATTCAGAAGGCCCTCAAGATAAAATTCTTGCAGTTAAATGGAGAAAGACCTTTAAATGATAAGAAGGCTCAAACTGATGGGGATGGCCTAAATGTCAAGTTCAAAAACAAGAAGAAGACATTCAAATCAAAGAAGTTTCAAGATAAAAAGGATAAATCAAAAGGATCTTCTGGTTTTGTTGAGAAGAGGAAATGCTTCTCCTGTCATAAAGTAGGACATTTAAAGAAGAATTGTCCAACAAATAAGATGGATAAGGAAGAGCACAAGGCAGATGTCACAGTTGCTGATGAAGGCTATGAAAGTGCATAGGTCTTGGCAATCTCAGACACCAAGATACAAAATTAATGGGTGCTGGACTCTGAATGTTCTTTTCATGTGTGTCCCAATAAAACTTGGTTCCAATATTTGAAAAAGATAGATGGAGGATATGTTCTCCTTGGCAATGACCAGTAATGTAAAGTGGAGGGAACAGGGTCTATCAGGATAAGGATGCAAGAAGGATGTGATATTCAAATAACCAAAGTCAGATATGTTCCTTATCTCAAGAGATCTCTCTAGGATCATTGAATGCAGTTGGATGTGAATTTAATACCCAAGGTGGATCTATACTAGTAACAAGGAATGGGAAGGTGTTGATGACATGAAAGAAGGTAAATGTTCTGTACATTTTGATGGGGAGTTCTATTTCTGGATCTCTTGATAATACAATGAGCTCTGAGGATGCAACCTTGTGGCATAGGATATTAAGCCATATAGGTGAGAAGGGCTTGAACAAGCTGTCAAAGAAGAGGGTTTTTGGTGCAATAACTGATATAAAACTGAAATTATGTGATCATTGTATACTTGGCATGGCCAAGAAACTATCATACCCTAAGGGAACCCATAAGACTGAAGGTGTTCTTGATTACATTCATTTTGATATATGGGGACCAGCTAGGGTTGAGAGCCATGGAGGACGCAGGTACTTCATGACCCTAATAGATGATTACAGTAGAAAGGTTTGGGTGTATGTCATGAAGCACAAAAGTGAAGCTCTTGAGAAATTCAAAGAAGGGATCACTAAGCTTAAAAATCAAACAGGCAGGAAGATCAAATACCTAAGAACAGACAATGGTCTTGAGTATCTCTCAAGGGAGTTTAACACTTTCTGTAGAGAAAATGGCATTACCAGGCATAAGACAACACTAAGCATTCCACAAAAAATGGGCTTGCAAAGAGAATGAATAGGATAATTCTTGAAAGAGTAAGGTGCATGCTTACAGATGCCAAACTACCTAATTCATTTGGGGGGGGGGGTAGTAAGCCCAACATGTTTCTTGATCAACAAATCACCATCCTTAGTAATAGAGTTCAAAACACCAAATGAGATCTGGTATGGAAAACTATCTAACTGTTCTGATCTAAAGGTTTTTGGCTGTGAAGCTTTTGTTCATGCAAGACATGATAAGTTAGAGCCTAGAGCTCTGAGATGCATTTTCATTGGCTATCTAAAGGGGGTTAAAGGTTATAAGCTGTGGTGTTTAGAACCAGGCCATAAGAAATGCATCATAAGCAGAGATGTCATTTTCAATGAGAGTGTGATGGGGTACAATCACACTGGTGATGTCAAAGACCTTGATGGAGACATCACACCTGGGACCACATCTGTTGAAGTAGAGCCAGAAGACACAGCTAATACCCAACAACATGTTCAAGATCAAGCTGAAGGATCTGAGGATGAACTGGAATTCCAAGATGAAGACATCAGTGATGAACAAGATATAAGAGACTACAATCTTACCATAGATAGAGCCAGAAAGAGAGATACATCCTCCAAACAGGTATGGTCATGCTGATATGGTATCATATGCACTTGTAGCTGTAGGAGAGATTGAATATCAGGAACCTCAATCTTTTAAGGAAGTCGTTGCTAGTAGTGAAAAGGATCGCTGGATGACTTCTACCAAGTAGCTGACTACGAAAACTCAGACTCACCTGACTAAATACTTCACATATGACTTCACAAGAAAAAAATACATAGATATAGAATACTTACACGTTGCAAACTACTCAATGTAATAAGTAATTAACACAATCATGTAAGACTGCCAATATCCAGTACGAAAAATCTAAAAAAACCAACTATCACTAACAACAATAAGAATGTTTTCAGATTAAATTGTGAAGAAAGCATCACTACACTTGTCCATTGGAATTAGTTTGATAAACTGTAGAGTTGGCTGTAGAGAGTAACTGTAGAATTTGGCTCAAGGGTATAACTGAAGAGTTTGGTGATAGTTGAAGAGTGTCCACATCTGCAGGATTTGGTAACAGATGCAGAGTTTAAAAGATGCAGAGACTAACGGATGTAGAGTTTGAAAGCTGCAGATATTAGATGCAGAGTTTGATAGTTGTAGAGTATCAAGCGTGTGCAGATATCAACTTGAGAAGTGTATCTAATACTGACAGTTATTCCAAAATAGAATAACCGTTAATATGTTATGAGAATTGGCTAAACCAACTAAAGGCTAACTCGGATATATATGGGGCATGTATGTGCAAGGCTTAACAAGAGTTTTGAACAGTTAGATCAATTTTCTCTCCATCAATTCGACGAGAGCAGTTCAATTTAGGGAATTAAGGTTCTTGAGAGAAATCCATCTCTTGATAAAAAACCAACTAACACTAACAACAATAAGAATTTCCCAAACCAAAGTAAAAGTCCAATTGTTGTCAAAAGCAACTACAAATAAAATAAAAAAACATTCTTCATTTGAATCATTTCAAGGAGTGCTTCCTTTAACCTATTTTGTAGAGCATAATCATTTCAAGGAGTGCTTCCTTTACTTGTGTTTAACTACACTTAGTCATAAAACTGACAACCTGTTTGAGATATACAGTACACGGGATTTAAACTAAATTCATCCTCTATCTCTTCTCTTTTATCTAAATGGTCCTATATTTATTTATTTTAATCAATTTAGTTCTGTTTTGTTCAAGTTTCGCCAATACAATCCTAATTTGGTGAATAATGGTCCTAATTCATTTTTTGTATTTTATTTAAAGTTTTTTTTTATTTGGCAAAGAATATCACCTGGAGTGCCACATTAAAAAAAAAAACCACATCATAGACTTATCCTGAAAACTAGTGCACATGACTAAAATGGTGATGTTTTATGCTTTTTGCGTTCGATGAGGACCTAATAGGAGAAGTGTGAATTGGTACGGGACTAAATTGGTAAAGAAAAAGGTCACAATGTATGATATCAGATTGCTCTGATATCAATTGAAGTTGTGTCGTGTGTGTTAAATATAGATGTTGTAATGAATATTATAACAATCACTACAAAAATCTTGAAAATAGAGTATAAATGTGTACAACGGAAGACTAAAACACAATATTGTAAGATGGGATTGCTTTATAACACAAACTATAAAATAATTTGTGCTAGCCTTTTGGCGAACGTTCAATGTATCAAAGTAGTGAAACAAAAGTTGTGTGGAGAGATTTAAAGATAAATCGTCCACAACAGAAACAAGACTTGATATCACCTATCAAATCTATATTGGCTAAGGGTATGAAGTACACCGTCAAAGTTGATCTCTCACTATATCGATGATCACCCTATCTAAAGATATATGATCGATTTCATGCTATGCGTGATGTACTAAACTTCTATGCATAACATACAGGTTGAAATAATGACCCTGTCACCTTTGAACTCAGGATCCACACTAGAGTAGGTGTACTCGATTATACCACGCGTTGGCATTGAAAATTTTGACCTCTATTTATAGATGGGGAATTTTCATTCCAAAATAACTTCCCATGTAACTTCCTCCGTGATCTTTATTCAACCGTCCATGATTTACTTATTTATTCTGAATATTTTGACTGCAACCGCCTGATCTAGATTTTTCTAAATAATCTGGAATGTCCTGAAATGTGTAGTTCACTGTAGAATATTCTGGAAGATGTAACCACTTATGTTATAACATTTACGTCAACATTGTGTCTTCCAGATTCTTGTAGATCCTTCTAGATCTTCAACCTGCATGTCAAAACATTTAAAGAACAATTTAATCATAAAGTGTTAGTTAATGTGAAGAAATGGCAAATTCATGTTGTTTCAAAATAAATAGTGATTAATTGAATACCAACAGCATTATCAGAATATAAATAGATGATCAAAACGGTGAGATTTTGTATATTTTTAGGTCAATTAAGATTATTTTGACAAAACTTGAATAGATACGAGATTAAATTGATAAAGTAAATAAATAGAGGACCTTTTTGATAAATATAGAGGACGATATTGATTAAAAACCCTATATAATTAATCTAATAATTAAGTGAAACATATATATAATCTAAAAAAACCATATAATAATTAGTAAAATATATTAATAAAAAAAATATTAATGATCCAAAAATTTAATTTATAGATGGACAAAAGAAATTTAATTGAAATTTCTATCACAATTCTTCTCACACTGAAAATTTATCGATGTTCAAACCGCACATCACATGGAAAAATACTTAGTGAGATATATTACTACTTGGAATGCTAGGAACGCATTACACATATATACCCGCGATGTTTAGAATTCAATTGTTGAAAAATAATATACATTAATTGATTCCACATTTTTGTGTAAGTTGGAAGATGAAATTTTTTGGCGGAGAATATATATTAACTTTAAACTTCTCCACTATTTGAAATAAAAAAAAAAAAAAAACAGATATGTAACGACCTCAAAATTAAAACTAAAATAACACCGATTTTTTTAAAAAAAATATGAATTAATGTAAAAGAATGTTATTACTCATTAAAATAGTAGTAGCGCAAAATAATAATATAATATGCTCTTAAAGAAAATTTCAATAGTAAACAGAATAATTTGAATAGACACCAAAAATTCCAATTTTAAAGCATAACTAAAGAGTGTTGCACTTTCGAGATCAAGGGCTCACATCATCTTCAATCATCCCACTCGTTCCCACCTAAAAAGGGAAGGGGTGAGCGTTCGAAAACACTCAGTGGGTTCACTCGATTGCCCACTCAAAAATCATACAAAATATTGAAATAAATGTCACGTACATGAATCATCTTATACTATAATTACAGACAATTAGAGATATATTTAATAATAAATCATAGCATCAAGTTCACGTCATTCTAGTCTCAACATTCATAGAGCATTTTCAACATCATGTGTTAATATATATAGTGTATACTTAATATGTAATACACATAAGAGCACATCAATCTTGTTGGGACACGCTTTACCTCGCTCGAGCATCTTTTTCGGGAGCAACCCGAAAGTGATCTTTCGATCAAATCTTGTACGGTTGTACCCGTGATCTTATCATAGCTATTCCAGTATTATCCGTATATCTTATACATTGTATGGACTCAACCATATATCATACACATAGTACGGACTCAGCCGTATATCATACATCTTGTCCTTAGAGCATGCATATATATATAGATAATCATGTATCTATAAAGCATACATCTTCACATTTGATCATGCATACATGTAGTCATTTGCATATCCATAAAGCATACATTTCACATTTCAACACATCATATACGAAAATTCACATATGACATTTAAAACAATAAATCATATGATAGAAAAGTAGATAATGAAAGATCCATTAAGAATTACCCTACCTAGTAGTTTGCACGAGTTAAGTCGTATCGTCTCCTCCTAGTTCACAAATTCTTTCTACTTCTCGATTCCCAATTCCTACCACAAAAATATTATCTCTTAGTTTTCATTATATGAATGCTAATGATAATTTAACTAGTGTGTATTATTGAGACGATATATTAGAAATTGAGAAAATATCAGTCAAAAAATTAGACAACAAATTTGTACTAAAATACTATACATTTTGCTCAAGTTTTGGGGCTGCCTTCAAGCTTATATAAACTGGTATTTTATAATTTTTATATAAAAACAGTAGCTTACAAAATTTTTGATAAAACGCCACTAATTTCATCTAAAACAGATGAAAAACAAAATTTTGTAGGTACATTAGAAGTTCTAAGGAATTTAAAAAAATAAAATAAAACTATTACTTTTACCTCTCAACTTCCACCACCACCACCAGAAACAACAACTATCATAGGTGGCGGCAGTGTGGTGGATGTGAATAGAAAACTAGAGAGAGAAAAAGATTGAAGTGAAGTGAGAGAAGATAAATCTAAGGATACATTTTCGAAACTTTGACCTTAGCATAACTGGAGTTATATAACTTCGATTTAAAAAATGGAAGATGTTATGGAAATCTCTCGGTTCCAGCTTTCCAACAAGACTAAAACAAAAAGATTTGGATAAATGAGCAAAGAGTAATGAGCTGTAGAAGTTGGTCCACCTAAATAGCGTCCCTCCAACTTCAATCTAGCATAACTAGAGTTCTACAACTTTAAATTGCAAAAGAAAAGATGTTTTGAAAAGCTTATAGCAGCAGCTTTCGAATGAACCAAAATCAAAAGATTTGAACCGACGAAAATAGAGTTATGATCTATAAAAGTTGGTCGCCTACAAAAGTATCCCCCAAATTTGACCGGCGATAACCGGAGATCTAAAACTCCGATTGAGAAACGGGAAGATTTTCCAGAAATTTCTTAATGTCAGCTTTCAGATGATACTGGCCGATTATTGATCGGATACTAGAAAGTTTGTCGGAAAGCTACTGGAAGTTAGAATATTTTTGTGTATGTGTGTGAGTGGATGACTTACCCTATAAGTGAATTGCTGAAAGTGTGTAAAAGTGGTTGTTAACCTTATTTATAGTGTCCCTCAAGGCCAGGGTTCCTTCCTTATTGGGCCCTAAAAGGCCCTTAACCTATCTTTAATGCTGGCTTCTTCCCTAATCAAGTTTTAAGGGAAAAATGTCATCTAGTTCTAAGCCCACAATAACTTTATTATCTCCAAACATAAGTCATATAATAAAATAAATTGATTAATGATACAATAAAGTATAACATTTTATATCATGTAATTTATTTTTCTTATTCTTTAATAATTATACCAATATTTTCATATAAAAATAATAATACTACGACTCTACTTATGGAGTTTTTTGGGTTATTACAAGATACTTCCTCCGTCCCCCAAAAGTACGGTTGTTTTTTTTTTTTCAGGTCTTAGGAAAACATAGATAAAATAGATAAAGTAAGGATATTATCGTGTATTGTGTGATTCATTTAAAAGTTAAGTTGTTGTTTGTGAGTATAAAACTGATGACATGTGAAAATATTAAGTGACGATTGAATGGTGAAGAAAACAAAATTGTTGAAAAAAACATTGTTTTTTAAAGAAAAAAAACACACACATACATTAATTGTTGACTATAAAATCAACAAGCCAGTTAGCCATATAACTTGATTGCTTGCTAGCCACTTATTCTTGATATTTTGTTTGTTTGTTTTTTTTTTTTTTTTTTTTTTGCTTACATATATATAAATAGAAGTGGAGAAGAAGAAGTTATTAGGGATTAAAGGATCGACATCTGTAACTGTGTTCAAAATCAGTTCAGACTTTTGATCCAACTGCAAACTGACTGGCGTAAGAAGACCAGTAAAAACTGCACCTTCGCCAATGGATAGATTGGGGCAGATTCGGTCGACCAGTCGAACATGCATTTCGCATGGCAACATTTTCATTATTTTGAGAATTTCACTTGTTATGACATTCTCAATAACGTTGAAGCGTCCGTTGATATCGGTTCTGGTTTGCCCGCGAATTGACAAGTCCCTGCGATTTGAGGTGCAATTCAAGTTTACCACCGCCCTGGAAAGGGGCGCGGGCCCCCCGCGGGGCAGCTTCCAGTTGGCGTGCAACAAAGCCTGCCACTGATTTGCAAACCTTGAATTAACTTGATGAGAGGAGTTAGGAGT
This sequence comes from Ballota nigra, assembly GCA_947034835.1. NCBI lineage: Eukaryota > Viridiplantae > Streptophyta > Magnoliopsida > Lamiales > Lamiaceae > Ballota > Ballota nigra. The sequence goes on along the minus strand of OX344729.1, from coordinate 73,584,639 downwards.
GACTCTGGTGTGTTGGCGATTAGGACGGGGTTGCCTCCAGGAACGAAGCCGCTGCCGACAAAGTTGAAGTCGCTGAATTGGGCATAGACAAGTGGCTTGACGGTGGTAAAAGAAGAATTAAGAAAAAGACCCTATTGTGAGCCATTTTAATTTGAAGAGGAAAGGGAACTACCCCTGTTTTATACAAATGCATACATGTTCTTTTGTTTTTAAATTTGTTGATGTCTTCAAAATGTTGCGTTCAAGTGTAATAAAGGTGGTTCGTGTTGGTCACGTAAAAAGAATAAAGAAAGGAAAAAAAAAGAACGTGTTAGGATTGAAGAGCAAGATTTTAAAGATTCTTAAAGATATATATCTTACCTCGTACTTAGTCGATCACACCTGTACAGCTATATATTTAAATGTAAAGAAAGAATCAAATATAATGGTCTATGCCACATCAACACATTTGGCATAAATCATCAATTTCTAACGACGTTGTATTGGCTTTTTCATGCAATTTGGGACAAAAATAGGACGTTGAATTTGGACTAACACTACAAAAAAATGGGGTTTAACGACGGAAAATTTGCGACGGCCAAATATCCGTAGAATACTTTTATATTGGGTGGAGCGGTGGTGGAAGTTCTGATGTTGGTGGTTCAAGTTATGTTCCGTATACTCAATTTGAACCACAAATAGAGGATGAACCTGATAGATATCGGATGATAATTGCAGAATCTGTTTTTGGTGGTCAACCACAATTCAATGAAATACCTGGTTGTCAACCACAATTCATCGGTCAAAGAAGTTTTTTGATATGCTTAAAACTGCTGATCAAAAGCTCTTTCCTGGTTGTGAGACTGAGACGCAGTTGTCATTCCATGCTCAAATGTTGAACATCAAAACAGAAGGCAAGGTTAGTCAAAAAGTGTTCAATCAATTTGCTAAATTGTTCAAACGAGCTATACCTGAAGACAACACGACGCCTGATAATTTCTATAAGAGCAAGAGGCTCTTGAAGGATATGGGTCTACCCTTTGAGAAGATTGATTGTTGTACAAACGGTTGCATGTTGTTTTGGGATGAAGATGAGGATGAGGACCAGTGCAAGATGTGTGGTCACCCACGATACAAACCATCTGGTCATACAAAAAGTAAGAAGAAAGTGCAGTTGAAGGCTTATAAGGCAATGTATTACCTTCCCATCACTCCTCGTCTAGAGAGGTTGTATCAGTCTAGTGCCACTGCTAAAGACATGACATGGCATGCTGAGGAGTGTTCTAGTGAGAATTCTGGAGAGAAGCGACATCCTGCAGACTCGGAGGCATGGAAACATCTTGATAGGGAGTTTCCAGATTTTGCAAGGGAGACGAGAAATGTGAGGTTAGGCTTGTGCACGGATGGATTTGCTCCATTTGGAATGCACGGAAAAAAGTATACATTATGGCCTGTGCTATTGACTCCGTACAATCTACCTCCATGGTTGTGCATGAAGCCTCAACATATATTTCTTAGTATCTTGGTGCCTAGACCACACAACCCCAAGCATAAACTGGATGTACATCTCCAGCCACTGATTAAAGAGTTGAAATCTTTGTGGTCTACGGGGGTGGAGGCCTACGACGTTCATAGGAAGCAGAACTTCATGATGCGAGCTGCACTTTTGTGGACCATTAGCGACTTTCCAGCATTTTCTATGTTGTTTGGGTGGTCAACAGCAGGAAAACTAGCATGCCCGTATTGCATGGACGGTTCTGATGCATTCTATCTTCCATTGAGTAGAAAAGTGTCATGGTTCGACAACCATCGCAAGTTTCTTCCTCCTGATCATCCCTTTCGGAGGAACAAAACAAACTTTCTAAAGGGTAAAAATGCAGTAGGTCGCCCAAGACCACAAATTCGATCAGGTATGTGTCTGGGTACTGAATCACTACTTATGTCTATGTGTTTCATATAAATAAGTTAACCATATATAAATTAATTATTTCAGGTGATTTGTTGTTGTATGAGGTTACAGTCACTGATTTGATGAAGACAACTGAGGCGGGTGCAATGGAGCACAATAAACGCATCCAGGGTGGTTGGAAGAAGAGATGTATCTTTTGGGACTTACCTTATTGGAGCAGGTTGTTGATTCGACTCAATTTGGATGTGATGCATATAGAGAAGAATGTTTTCGACAACTTGTTTCATACGGTCCTGGTATCGAAGGGAAGACCAAAGACACTTCAAAATCCAGAGATGAGTTGAGGCTCTTCTGTTCTCGTGCTTCCCAACACGGATGAGCGGACAAGGACATATCCACAGACCTCTTACACAATTAGTAAAGCAGAAGGAAGAATTTGTGTAAGTGGGTGAAAGAGTTGAGCTTCCCTGATTTAATACATGATAATTTAATATTTACAGGTACAAAGTGGCCTACTTAACAACCCATATCTTGAAGCTCTGAGCAAAAGACCACTACGTAGTGTTGTATCATACCGATATTACGCAAATGGATACAAATTTCATAATGAAGCGTATGCTTCAACGAAATCGACTACAAATAGTAGTGTATGCGTTACCGGTGGAAACTACAACGAAGAACCCATCGATTACTATGGAGTGCTGCAAGAAGTAGTTGAAATAGAATATCCGGGTTGGCCGAAGAGGACGATAGTGTTGTTCTTGTGTGAATGGTATGATCCAGGGAAACAAGGAACGAGAGTCGACAAAAACTACAAGATTGTTTATATCAACACTAAAAAGAAGTTTCTGGCGGCATACAATCCCTATATTTTGCAACGCAAGCATCTCAAGTATATTATTGCAAATACCCCGGATCAAGTAGGGCCAACTTGAGGACAATTTGCAAAGTGAAGGCAAAATCATTTGTTGAAATTTCTAATCCGTCAAAGAAAGACGGTGTAGAACAAACAGATCCATTTCAAACAGAGATACGAGAGGCTCAAACAGAGGTTAACCAAGAAGCTTTGAATATTTTTATGGACTTACTTGTTGCAAATCCAAAAATGGTAATGATTGAAAGTGATCATGAGGATGACGGACAAGAGCGCAGTGAGGAGGATGAAGATGAAGATAAAGATGAAGATGATGATGATGATGAAGATGAAGATGAAGATAATGAGGATGAGGATGAAGATGAAGATGATGATGAGGATGACGATTAGAATTAATAAATTATTGTATATAACAAGTTAGAAACAAAAAAAAATTATTTTGGTGAATTATAGAAAAAAAATTGATTCAATTTGGATACATATACAATTAATTATGTAAAAATAAACTAATTATAAATTTAAGCGGGAGTCAAAATAAATAATTTTACCAAAAAAAAAATGGCCACAACATTTATAAAAACAAGTGAGAAACGAAAATAAATTAATTTGGTGAATTACAGAAAAAAAATTGAGTCAATTTGGATACATATGCAAATAATTGCGTACAAATGAACGAATTATAAATTTAAGCGGGAGTCGAAATAAATAATTTTACCAAAAAAAAATTGCCACAACATTTATAAAAATAAGTGAGAAACGAAAATGAATTAATTTGTGAATTATAGGAAAAAATTGGGTCAATACATATACAAATAATTGCGTACAAATGAACGAATTATAAAATTACGCGTTGTCGAAATAAATAATTTTACAAAATAAAAAAATAGTTGGGAACAACATTTATAAAAATAAGTGAGAAATGAAAATGAATTAATTTGGTGAATTATGGAAAAAATGAGTCAATTTGGATACATATTAATTTGGTGAATTATGGAAAAAAAAAATCAATTTGGATACATATACAATTAATTGTGTACAAATAAACTAATTATAAAATTACGCATTGTCGAAATAAATAATTTTACGAAATAAAAAAAATAGTTGGGCAAAATATTTTTATAAACAAGTTAGATACGAAAAGAAATTAATTTGATGAATTATAAAAAAATGACTTAATTTGAATACATATACAATTAATTGGGTAAAAATGAATGAAAGTAGCACGTGCCCGAGTGGCGCGCGCCCCCTCCACATGCACAAGAGGTCCCGCGTTCGATTCCCCTTGGGCGCAAATTTGGATTAATTGTTCAAGGCCTAAAAAGAGACATATAGAAGGTGGGCCACCTATTATAAGCTGTGGGCCGGTGGCCCAGTGGTCCGCGCCCGCCTCGGGTGCTCGGGCTCGAACCACGCGAGCCATTTTTTTTGTATAGGCTCGGTATTTTGCGACGGTCACATTCAGTTGCAAATTTTTAATTTGCGACGGAATATTTTCCGTCGCAAATTATAACCGAAAAAAATATAAACAAAATATTAATAAATATTTGCGACGGACAATTGCCGTCGCAAATATTATTGACATGATCGAGTTTGACCCGCCAATTTTGCGACGGTTTTATCCATCGCAAAAATTAGCTACGGCTGTTTTAGGAACGGACACGTGTTCGTCACAAAATCCGTCGCAAAACACTGTTTGCGACGGATTTTCCATCACAAATTTCATCGCTAAACAGTATTTTTTTTGTAGTGTAAACCTAATAAAAAGTTAATTTTGGGACTGAATCTGTTTTGCCAAAAAATTATGGGACGATTTGTCATTTAAGCTCCAAGTTTACCATGCACTCAAGTACATAGCATGCAATTGGATTTTAAACTCAATTTTGACTTAAATATTGATTTTTTCAAAATACACAAATACAAACACATCGAACTGTGTGTGTGTGTTTTTTTTTTTTTTTTTTTCAGTTTTAGTATTTTTTTTTCTACTTCTTAGGGTATTACTGATTACTTCATAGAGTATTACTGATTTTTTTTTTTTACATTCTTATTATACCAGGGACGGATCCAAGATTCCAGCTCAAGGGGGCAAAATATATAAAGGGTAAAAGAATTTAATCTAAAGGGGGTGAAATGACAAAATTTCATGAATTTAAGACATATATATAAAAAAATTCTACACAATTAATATAGAAAATTTAAATCCCAAGGGGGGAGACCACCACCACAAAAAAAAAGGTGGATTAGCGATCGATTTTTTTATCACAAAACAGGTTTAACGCCCTATTTCTTACCGATTAACGATGGTTGCTAAAACGCGCTAGTAGCTAATATTAGCGACTGTCATTTAAGAACGGTCGCCGATCAGAGACCATTTAGGTGGTCGCTAAAAATTAGAGATCGCTTCCGATCAGTCACTGATCCGGCCGGGTATGACCCGGTTGGGTCGAGGGTTTTGCGACCGCCAAAGATAGCGGTCGCTAATGTATTTTTTAATAAAAATAATTGTTTAATTTAAAGTTTACGATTATCGATCGAACTGAGGACGGTCTTTAATCGTTGAACCATTGAGCCACTGACCCGTTAGCTCATATTTGACAAGTCATATTATATTTAAGTCTTCGTAAGGCTTGTAGAAATAATTGGGCATATATGCACCCAAGAGAAATCAAACTGCCGACCTCCGGGTAACCCGGAAGAGGCGTGGACCACTCGAACACTTGCTATTATTATTCGTTTTTATGCATTTAAATGTATATAACTTCAAATTGAGTCCTTTTATTTAATTCATCAAATTAATTTATTTCTTTTTTTCTAATTCATTTATGTATATAATATTTACTAACTTTTTTTTATTTTTTAAATTTAATATATTAGAATAATGTTATTAATTTATACGTTTTTTTATGCATTTAATTGTATATAACTTCAAATTGAGTCTCGTTTATTTTTAAATTCATCAAATTAATTTATTATTGTTTCTAATTTATTTCTATATATGTATATTCACTAATTTTTTTATTTTATTTTGTAAATTTAATATTTTAGATTACAATAAATTATTAATTTATTCATTTTTATGCACTTATTAGTCAAGTTTAGTATGTAAATTTTGTGTTCATTGTGATTATATTACGTAATTTACTTTGCTATTTTTTTCGTAATTGCCGACTTATTTTATTTTAGGCTCGTTGCTTTGATTTTGTGTTTTCTTTTATTTGTAGGCTGTTTTGGACCCTTTTTTATTAAGGATGAGCCGAGCCTAATGAAAGGAGCCCTACATGGGGGATTTCAGTATTAAAAGCTGGAAAAATTTGTGTGGTCACTACAGTAATTTATTAGACTATTAAATTGTGTCATTATGATAATTTATGTGGGTATTTGAAAAGGGAAGAAAAGGGGGGATGATTGGAAGAAAAATAGGGATTACAATAGATTTGGTCCCTATATATTGAGGATACGAATGTGAAAATAGAGGAAGTCTTGTAGAGTAAAATTCTTGAGAGAAGGGACTATTGGAAGGACATACCAGAGAATTTTAGTTTTAAGTATTTCTTTTGCTATATTTTATGGCCATGTTTAGCTGCTAAATTTTCATTCTAGTTTGAGGAAATGTGGAACCCTGAATAATTTTATACCTTTTCAGTAGTTGTGATGTTTTTGGTTTATAATCGATTTTTTTGTTATTTATATATACGCGATGCATGTTAAAATTAATTGATCAATTTGGATTAGCTACCCAAATTTATTGGTTATTTAATCTAGCTAAATTACCGTTATAATTTGTAATTGTTATAATTGTGTAATTGAAGTAATAAAATAGGGCAGAACACTCTAGGGATAGCGAAGTCTAGATTGTATGAGTCGGATGTTCCCGTTTCATAATCTAGTTTGTCCAATTATTTTCGTTCGTTAATGCATTCAATAAATTGAATCCTGAATACATGTTTTGGGGTTATTTATTTGAATAGATTAATTGGAGGTCGTACCTGCTAATTAATTAAACTTGAAAAATAATTCGACCTGGTTTGGTCGTACCACTGATTTAGAGAAAAGATTTGAGTAGAATTAAGGACTTCATATATCTTTGATTGAGTTAATTATTTAGGGGGAAACCATTCGCGAACTAGACTTTTCTTTTATTGGATTCTTATTATTTTCTTCTTGTGTAATATTTTTGCATATTGTTTCTAGTGATAATTCAACCAACCAATCCCCCCCTCCCCCCTCATTTTCATTGCTACATTAACTTTCTCAATAAACTTACATTGTTTCTCGTGGGTTCGATCCTTAGTTACCCTAATTCATTAGTGGGCTAGTTAAGGTGAATTATTTTTAGGTGCTTAAGACAACACACCATGCATTAATTTGTATATAACTCTAAATTGAGTCCCCTTTTTTTATTTCATCAAATTAAAAAAAAAAATTATTTCTAGTTCATTTATATAGATTCATACAATATATGCAAATCTATACAGATTCATGGAAATAAATTATAAAATCATAATAAAAACATAAATTAAAAATCGTAAATATTAAAAAATATATAAAATATTTAAAAAATATAAATTAAATAAATTGTTTGAAATTCCCCCCCCCCCCCCCCCCCTCTCTCTCTCTTCTCTTCTTCTCCACGATCCTCTGAATGAATCACTATTCCGTTGATCCACTAGAGCGTCCCAGATGGAACGTCCGTCTTGCGCTCGACCCAACTCCACCTGCTCCCACCGCTTCTTCAGTCCGTAGATAATATTTTTGTACCGCTCCAGTGGTTTCGCGCAGAACAAGTCGTACATAACACTATCGTGGGCAGGATCCCAGACGCACCGCCTCTACAATTAAATTAAAAATTAAATATTAAAAAATAAAAAATCAAATCAAATTTAAAAATTAAAAATTAATTTCATAATAAATAAATTTTTCATGCCTTGAACTCATCGAAGTACTTCATCCTCTTTCGTTCGGGCACCAAGGTCTATAAGTAGGCACCAAGCTCGAACGGGATCTTCTTAAAGGTTTGTGAGACGCAAAAGTTAGTCTCATGGCCTGGAAGCAGCAATATGTGACAACAAAATAAAAATTCAAGTTAATATCAATAATTAATATTAACGGGTATTGCGTTTTCGCTGCGTCAACCAAGCTATCTACAGGCTCAAGTAGACTTCCCTTGCATGGTTTCATTGTATCAGTAACTTTCTGGTTAGTCTTTGATTTACTTTATGCAAACCAAATATTTCTTGATTAGAGATGGAAACAAAGAAATAGGAATGAAGTATGATAGTATGCAAAATTCGACTTTCAAGTTGGGATTAATAAGAAAATGAGAACTATATTCTCAATCTTGATAAATCATTCATACAATATTCGACTTTCAATATTCCATTCTGTTTCAAACCTCAGAATACTTGGTATTTATAGGATATAAGATAAGATAGGTTCATTGGATAAGGAGTGAATAAGTTCAAACTTCCAAGGAGGCTCTTTGACTTCTGGACGAACTTTGAATGATCATAACTCTCTGAATATTTTGAATCTGACGTTCCATAATAAATGGTTAGAAAGATAATGAAGTTGGCTTTCCAATGCCACAAACGGTGCATGAATCGGAATCTTCTAGTGAAAGTTATGATCAAAATACTAAACTGTGACAGGTTCAGCGAATCCACCCTACATCATCCTCACCAGGCGGGAAAGAACTCGTCTCAGAGTTCAGTTCGTTCTCTCCATGATATGGGGTCAAATCACGAATATTGAATGTCGAATGAGTGTGCAAATGGGCTGGCAACTCGATCTTATAGGCATTATCATTTATTCTCTTTAGTACTTGACAATGACCAATCTTCTTCTCCTTGAGCTTGTTGTATGTTCCAACAGGAAACATTTCTTTCTTCAAATAAACCCAAACAAGATCACCCTCATTGAAGACTTGAGCGCTTCGATGGATATTTGTTGTATTCTTGTAGGAATCATAGCTTTTATCGAGCTTCTTCTTCACTTCTTCTTGAATCCTCTCCAACGACACAGTAAATTCTTCAGCTTTCTTACAAGAACTTGGAACCTCAGCTAGATCAAGATAGTGATTCGGATTCTTCCCATAGACAACTTCAAATGGGCTTTTCCCTGTAGAACGACTTACAATAGAATTGTAAGCAAACTCAGCTCGTGATAGAGTGGTATCCCATTGTTTCGGTCTCTTTGAAGCAAGACTTCGAAGTAAATTTCCCAACGTGCGATTGACAACTTCGATTTGTACATCTGTTTCCGGATGATAAGCACTACTATAAAGTAAATTAGTCCCCAACTTCTTCCACAAACTCCTCCAAAAATGGCTAAGGAACTTGGTGTCACGATCTGATACAATGCTCTTTGGAAGGCCGTGAAGTTTGACAACCTCCTTGAAGTAAAGTTTAGCAATGTAAGAAGCATCCATGGTTTTCTTGCATGGTATGAAATGTGCCATCTTTGAAAAATGATCGACAACGAAAAAAATTGCATCAAAGCCCCTTTGTGTTCTTGGCAACCCAACAACAAAATTCATGCTAACAGCTTCCCAAGGATGGTTAGGAATAGGCAATGGAGTGTATAAACCCGTGTTCTGACTTTGGCCTTTGCAAGTTTGACAAACACGACATCTTTTCACAAATCTTGCAACATCTCGATAAAGAGAAGGCCAAAAGTATTTCTCTTTGATCAACAAAAATATCTTGTCTCTCCCAAAGTGTCCACCAAGGCCACCACAATGGAATTCTTTGATGATGTATTCTCTAAGAGAACATTTAGGAATGCACAAACTTGTTCCTTTGAATAGAAAATCATCAAACAATTGGAAATCACCACAATTACCTCTCTTGCATTCTTGATAGACTTCCATGAAATCAGGGTCCTCCACATACATCTGTTTTATGTCCTTGAACCCTTCCATTTGAACACTTATAGAATTTAGTAAGGCGATCCTTCGATTAAGTGCATCAGCAACTTTGTTAAGCTTTCCACTTTTATGTCTCAACACAAAAGTGTATTCCTGTAGGAATGATACCCAACCAGCATGCTTCCTATTCAAATTGGCTTGAGAGTTAATGTGTTTGAGAGCCTCATGATCAGAACTGAGGATGAACTCCCTCTGGATAAGATAAGGACGCCAATATCGAAGAGCTTGAACAATAGCATAAAGCTCCACATCGTATGTAGAATACTTCTTCCTTGTATCATTCAATTTTTCACTGAAGAAGGCAAGTGGACGACCTTCTTGGCTAAGCACACCACCAACACCCACATGAGATGCATCACAATCAACTTCAAAAACTTTATCAAAGTTAGGGAGTGCAAGAACAGGTGCATTTGATAACCTTTCTTTGACAAGCTTGAAACTCTCTTCAGTTTCCCGAGTCCAATTGAATTCTCCCTTCTTTAAGCAATCTGTTAAAGGGGCTGTGATAGTGCTGAAATTTCTGATAAACCTCCGATAAAATGAAGCTAAACCATGAAAGCTTCGAGCTTCATGTAAGCTCTTAGGAGTAGGCCAATCTCGTACTGCCTTGACCTTTTCTTCATCCACCATAATGTCTGTAGGAGTTAGGACAAACCAAGAAAGACTAGACGAGCGGTCATGAAAGAGCATTTCTTGAGATTCACATAAAGTTTCTCTTTTCTCAAAGTTTGCAAAACTTCCCTTAAGTGTTCAACATGATCAAAAGAATTCTTGCTATAAATAAGAATATCATCAAAGTAAACAACAACAAATTTACCAATAAAGTCTCGGAGTGCTTGGTTCATTATCTGCATGAAGGTACTCGGAGCATTTGACAACCCAAATGGCATGATAAGCCATTCATATAAGCCCTCTCTAGTTTTGAAAGCTGTCTTCCATTCATCCCCTGGTTTGATTCTTATTTGATGGTAACCACTACAAAGATCAATTTTAGAGAATACTTGCGCACCAGCTAGCATGTCGAACATGTCATTAATCCTAAGGATAAGAAACCTATACTTGATGGTAATTCGGTTAAGTGCTCGGCTATCGACACACATCCTCCATGAACCATCTCTCTTTGGAGTCAGAAGTGCAGGAACTGCACAAGGACTCAAACTCTCCTTTATAAATCCTTTGCTTAACAACTCCAACACTTGCCGGTTTAATTCTTCGTGCTCACTTGGGCTCATCCAATAAGGTGACTTGTTTGGAAGAGCAGCTCCAGGAATTAAATCAATTTGGTGTTGAATCTCTCATAGGGGTGGAAGGCCATGAGGCAAATCTTCCGGAGTTACATCCTTAAATTCTTCCAAAAGCTCTTTGATGTCACTCGGTACCTCTGAAGGTTCCACTAACTCCTTTGCCACCAAAAGATAGACCATACCACCATGTTGAACATCCCTTTCAAACTGTGACAAGGTAAGCAAAGCACTTCCCACCTATTTTTTTGAAGACTTGGGATAAGATAAATCTTTACATTGTAAAAGAACAATTTCAATCTTCCCCATAAAAAATGTGTGAGTATTTTTTCCACCATCGGTAATAGCACTCTTATCGTATTGCCATGGTCTGCCCAAAAGTATATGTCTCACTTCCATGGGCACAACATCACACCACACTTTATCTTGATAATTTTTACCCATCGAAAAAGAAACTAGATACTTTTTATCAACTTGTACCTCATTTTCCTTCTTTATCCAAGAGACTGAATAAGGTTGAGTATGAGCCACAGTTGCAAGGTTGAGCTTGTCCACCATTTCTTGAGAAACAAAATTCTCAAAGCTGTCTCCATCAATGACTAAGGAGCATATCTTCCCATGTGATCTACATCTCATCCGAAAGATATTGTGCCTCAACCAAGATTGATTATTGACTTGTTTAGGGGCTGCAAGAACTCTTCGTATTACCAATTATTCTCCATCTTCGGGTTCGATCTCCCCACGTTCATACTTAGGATCTTCATCTTCAAGTTGTGGTTCTTCTTCTTCCTCGGCTACAATTCCCGCACGAGCTTCAAATTTCCGATTGGGACATTCACTCATATAATGACCGGTTTGGTCACACTTGAAACATGGCTTCAACTTGCCTTTAGGGGCAGCCTTATCGCCTTCCTTGATTACTCATTTCTTCAAAATATTCTTGCTTGATTCACCCTTTTGAGGATATAAACTTTGGACATCAACAAACCTCTTTGTCCCGTGTCTTTGCAATTTGGATTCTACTTTTAATGCCAGTTGATAAGCATCATTAAGTCTCCAAATATGTTGCATCTCAACATCATCTCTGGTTGAAGATCTAAGCCCGTTGACATATCTTGCAACAAGTTGGTCCTTAGATTCACGACTGCTAACTCTTGTCATCAACTTGTAAAATTCCTCCGTATAGTCCGTCACACTTTTGTTGCCTTGTTGTAAAGTGTTGAATTACACAAAGATACTTTGAGCAAAATCTGGGGGAAGGAAATTTTCACGAAGCCTGGCTTTCATCTTCTCCAAAGAAGTAATCTTGGGTTTTCCTTTACGCAATCTCATCTCTTGCGTTTTATCCCACCACAGTGATGCGTAGCCTCGAAGTCGAGTAGCAACCAACTTAACATTTTGGTTCTCCGAGATATCCTTGTACTCAAATAATTTCTCTATGACATTAAGCCAATCAAGAAACTCATCTGGTTGGAGGCGACCATGAAACTCCGGTATATCCATGTTCACAAAATATGTGGAACGATTGAACCTTTCAAAGAAATTATCAATTTCTTTATTGGCAAAAGGATTCACATACTCCGAGTCATCACTGGAATAGCCATGGCCTGAACCATGTTCGCTTCTGGCCTCCTGACGCACAAGATCTATGGTTAACTCCTCAACTTCCTTCCGAAGTGCCTGAATTTTAGCATCTCGTTCATCTCCAAGATTTTCCATGTTTCCTCTACCACGTCCGCCTCTTCCTCTTCTTGCTGCCATTGTAGAAAGAAAACAATACCAAGAGCGTAAGCTGGCTCTAGATACCAAATGATGAGGGATGTAAACAAAGAAATAGGAATGAAGTAAGATAGTATGCAAAATCCGTCGCAGATAGACGAAAACCTGTCCGTCGCAAATTTCTCCCCCTTATAAAAATAGCGATGCAGGCGGAAAAATAGAGAGAAGAAGAAGAAGAAGAGGAAAAAGAGAGGAAAAGGAAGGAGAAGTCGGGTGCAGTCGCTGTAAAGCCAAACCGTCCCCACCGAGTGCTCGTTTCTTCATTAAATAGTAAGTTTCATTTTTTTTCGTTTAAAATTTAATTTCAAAGCATGTTTATAATTTATTAAGTTTAGAATTGATTTTAGTTGATTGTTAAGTTTATATTATATTTTTAATTTTAGTTTAATAATTTTACAAAATAATATTAGTTGATTGATTTTAATTTAGTTGATTGAATGTGTTGAGTAGGTAATTTGAATTATATTAGTTTTTTAATTTTAGTTTAATGATTTTAAATAATATTAGTTTCTTGATTTAAGTTTAATAATTTTACAAAATAATATTAGTTGATTGATTTTAATTTAGTTGATCGAATTTAGTTGAGTAGGTAGTTTGAATTATGTATTAGTTGTTTGATTTTATTTTAATTATTTTAAATAATATTAGTTGCTTGATTTAAGTTTAATAATTTTACAAAATAATATTAGTAGATTGATTTTAATTTAGTTGATCGAATTTAGTTGAGTAGGTAGTTTGAATTATGTATTAGTTGTTTTATTTTAGTTTAATGATTTTAAATAATGTTAGTTGCTTGATTTAAGTTTAATAATTTTACAAAATAATATTAGTTGATTGATTTTAATTTAGTTGAGTAGGTAGTTTGAATTATGTATTAGTTGTTTTAGTTGAGTAATTTGAATAATATTAGTTGTTTGATTTTAGTTTAGTAATATTAGTGAATAATATATAAGTATTTCGAATAATATTCGTGAATTTTGTTATAGATGAGCGGACAAGGCAGCGGCAATGACAGTCAGCAGCCTCCGAGGGATGAGGAGGCAAGTCGAGGAGGGCAATGACAGTGACAATTTTGAAATACTATTTTGTAGCATCATTCCCGGTCACAAGGTTTCCGTCATTATTACAGAGATAATGAGGGATAATCTAGAGGAGAACGCAATGAAGTTCAAACTCGTCTCGTCGCAGCGGAAGCAGTACTACTTGGATGAGTTTCGGGTATATACAAGTTAAAAATATTTGCATATATATACCCGAAACTCATCCAAGTAGTACTGCTTCCGCTGCGACGAGACGAGTTTGAACTTCATTGCGTTCTCCTCTATATTATCCCTCATTATCTCTGTAATAATGGCGGAAACCTTGTGACCGGGAATGATGCTACAGAATAGTATTTCAACAAAGATATTACTAATTCAGTGTTAATTAATTAATTACTTGTAGCAAACATATACATGATCTTAGATCATGTTGTTCTATTATTACCTCGTGAATTTCATTTATATACCTCGTGAGTTTCATTTATATACCTCGTGAGTTACATTTAAATGGTCACAATATTTATAAAAATAAGTGAGAAACGAAAATGAATTAATTTGGTGAAGTTTGAAAAAAAATGACTCAATTTGGATACATATACAATTAATTGTGTACAAATGAACGAATTATAAATTTAAACGGGAGTCGAAATAAATAATTTTACCAAAAAAAAAAATTAAATGGCCACAATATTTATAAAAACAAGTGAGAAACTAAAATGAATTAATTTGATAAATTTTGAAAAAAAAATGAGTCAATTTGGATACATATACAATTAATTGTGTACAAATGAACGAATTATAAATTTAAACGGGAGTCGAAATAAAAAAAAATTACCAAAAAAAATTAAATGGCCACAACATTTATAAAAACAAGCGAGAAACGAAAATAAATTAATTTTGTGAATTTTGAAAAAAAATGAGTCAATTTGGATTCATATACAATTAGTTGTATACAAATGAACGAATTATAAATTTAAACGGGAGTCGAAATAAATAATTTTATCAAAAAACATTAAATAGCCACAAAATTTATAAAAACAAGTGAGAAACGAAAATGAATTAATTTGGTGAATTTTGAAAAAAAAAATGAGTCAATATGGATACATATACAATTAATTGTGTACAAATGAGCGAATTATAAAATTACGCATTGTTGAAATAAATAATTTTACGAAAAAAAAAATAGTTTGGAAAAATATTTTTATAAACAAGTTAGATACGAAAAGAAATTAATTTGGTGAATTATAAAAAAATGACTTAATTTGAATACATATAAAATAAATTGCATAAAAATGAACATAAGTAGCAAGTGCCCTAGTGGCGCGCGCCCCCTCCTCTCGCACAAGAGTTCCCGTGTTCGATTCCCCTTGGGCGCAAATTTGGATTAATTGTTCAAGGCCTAATAAAACTAATATAGAAGGTGGGCCGCATATAATAAGCAATGGGCCGGGTGGCCCAGTGGTTAGCGCCCGCCCCGCCCGTCCCGGGTGCCCGGGCTCGAACCACGCGAGCCACTTTTTTTTTTGTATAGGCTCGATAATTTGCAACGGCCAAATTCCGTCGTAAATTTTGAATTTTGCGATGGAAAACAGCCCGTCGCAAATCCTAATAGAAAAAAATAAAAAAAATATATATCAACATTTGCGACGAAATATTGTCCGTCACAAATTCTATGAGACCCGGCCGGGTCTGACCCGCCAATTTTGCGACAGATTTATCCATCGCTAATTTGCGACGGACGGCAAAATCCGTCACAAAAATTAGCTACAGCTGTTTTAGGAACGGATACGTGTCCGTCACAGAATCCGTCGCAAAACACTGTTTGCGACGGATTTTCCGTCGCAAAACAGTGTTTTTTTTGTAGTGAAATATCGTCAATTTATTTTAAATATTCTTTTATATTATTATTAATTATTAATTTATTTTCGGATATACCTAAAATAAAAATATATTATACTAATAAATAAATTAAAAATTGTATATATTGCTTATACAATTGATTTTTTTTAAATCTAAATTATTATTTCATATTAAGCTTATTATGAAACGTTTTCATATAAAATCTACCCAAATCTTAAATAAAAGTGTCAAACACATTTTTTAAAAAGACAAAGTATAGAGTGAAAATGATCTATACATGAACCACGAAGGTTCCTCACTTTTAAGGAATTAAAGTCATAATAATGTAATTCCAAACACACACTATAACTTTGATTCCATTCCACACCCCTCCAAACCTTCTAACCAAACATCACTTTTTAGTGAAAAAAACTAATATTATTTAGTGAAAACAACTAATACACTTTAACTATTAACCCTCTTGTTTGAGATTTGAAAACAATAAGAGTTTTGATTTAAAAAGTATACTTCCTTTACCAATATTTAACTTAGTTGTTAATTTTTTTCAAAAAAAAAATGTTGATTTGGTTTGCTAATGATTTTTAATTTATTAAACATATGTGAAAAAATATTTAATTTGATGTAAGTTGAATTTTCTTTTTTAAATATACTTGAGCAATACTTTAATTTGAAATAAATTTATATATTTTTTAAAAGAGTATATATAGAGTGAAATTGGTCAATATATGAACCATTAAAGTGTATTAGTTGTTTTTACTAAAGAGTATTAGTTGTTTTCACTAAAAAGTCTTAGTTTGTTTTGCTTATACCATTCGTTGTTCATGTATAAATTATTTTCACTTTATACTTTGTCTTTTTAAAAAATGTGTTTGACACTTTTATTTAAGATTTTGAAAAGAAATAATAATTTAGATATTAAAAAAAATTCAATTGTATAAGCACTATATACAATTTTAATTTCTTTATTAGTATAATGTATTTTTATTTTAAGTATATCTGAAAATAAATTAATAATTAATTATGATATAAAAGACTTTAAAATAAATTGACAATATTTGAAAATAAATTATGGGTTGGGGGTACGTATACAAATTTTTAAAATTTTTAAATATGGGTTAAAAATTTAAATAAAGAATAAGAAAAATTTAAATCTCAATTAATTTGAAGTAATTATTAGTAAGATTTGATATAAGATATGATGGAGATTATATAGGAATTTCTCTAACCATAGTTAATTTCAATCAATTTATGACACCATTGTGTTACAGGAGATCCCGTCCGCAGCTGTAGATGCACAGACTAGGCTTTTAGTATTATTTTATAATATAAGAAAATTAAGTTAACTTAACAATTTTTGTTTATTTCATGGAATAATTTATGTTTTCACGGCAAACTCATGTATGTTAGAATATTATACTCCCATAGCAAAGTAAACTTCTCACTCTAATTTTCAGGTCGTCCTCTACTAAACTTTTCATTCCATAAATAACAAAAATAACACTCTATTATATATATATATATATATATATATATATATATATATATATAAACTTTAAATTAGTTCATGATAAGTTCATTTTAAAATATAGAATGTTTAATTAGGAGTATTGAAAATCTCATCAGTAGTATTATTAAATTGGATCAGTAGTATTATAAGTAATTGTTGTAAAAAAAATTAAATCCAAATTAATGACACTTTTGATAAAAAAAATTATACTTCTGATTTAAAATTCAATATTTCAAAATAATTCCATGATATATTTATAATGAATAATTTTCATATAAAATTTTCGGATCATTTGTATGGATTAAATTGACGAAAATTACATAACTCTACGTTATCATTACTAATCTGCAAATTAACAAACTTCCTATTTAGGAGGCGTTATTATTTTAAGGGGTTCAAATTTATTTTGATAAGAGTTCTTAAAATTACCATAATTTGTGAAGTTGTTTTGAAAATCACTATTCAATAAAAAAATGTCCGACAACACTGGTTCAGAAAGGGAGCTGCCGCCGTTCAACATTGAGGAAGGGTATAATCAGGGACGGATTTAGGGGCGAGAGTGGGGCGGTCGCGCTCCATGCATGGGATTTAAATTTTCTATATTAACTATGCAGAAATTTTTTTATATTTATGTCTTGAACTCATAAAATTTTGTATTTTCGCCTCCCTTAGATTAATTTTTTTTACCCTTTATATATTTCGTCCCCCTTGAACTGGAAAGGTGAAAAAATAATCATTAATATCCTAAGAAGTAGAAAAAAAATACTCTAACTGCAAAAAAAATAAAAAAATAAAACAGAGTTCGATGTGTTTGTATTTGTGTGTTTTTAAAAAAATCAATATCTAAGTTAAAATTGAGCTTAAAATCCAATTGCATTCTATGCACTTGAGTGCATACTGAACTAGGAGTTTAAATGACAAATCTTCCCATAATTTTTTGGCAAAAGAGATTCAGTCCCAAAATTATCTTTTTTATCAGATTTAGTCCAAATTCTCTGACAAAGTCCTATTTTGGTCCCAAATCGGCTGAAAAAGTCAATACAACATTTTTTTTAAGTCAGAAAATTGGTGATTAATAGCAAGGATGTTGATTGGAATCTATACCTACTAATTATATTTAATTTTTTCTTTACATTTATAATTTTTAAATATAAAGCTGTATAGGTGTGATCGACTAAGTACGAGGTAAAATATATATCTTTATAAATCTTTAAAATCTTGCTCTTCAATCCTAACACGTTTTTTTTTTTCTTTTTTTTGACGTGACCAACACGTACAACCTTTATTACACTTGAAAATGCAACATTTTTAAGACATTAACAAATTTAAACACAAAAGAACATGTATGCATTTGTATAAATAGGGATATTTCCCTTATATTTGAACACGAGCAACTAAATTGTGCCTTCAAATTAAAATGGCTCACGATAGTGCCTTTTTCTTAATTGTTCTCTTCATGTTTGCCACCGCCAACCTACTTGCCGCCCAATTCAGCGACTTCAACTTTGTGGGCAGCGGCTTCGTCCCTGGAGGCAACCCCATCCTAATCGCCAACACACCGGAGTCAACCCTAACTCCTCTCATCAACTTAATCCAAGGTTTGCAAATCAGTGGCAGGCTTTGTTGCACCGGAAGCTGCCCCGCGGGGGGAACGCCCCTTTCCGGGGCGCTGGTAAACTTGAATTGCACCTCAGATCGCAGGGACCTGTCGATTCGCGGGCAAACTAGAACCGATATCAACGGACGCTTCAACGTTATTGAGAATATCGAAACAAGTGAAGTTCTAAACATAATGAATTTATTGCCATGCGAAATGCATGTCCGGCTGGTCGACCAAATCTGCCCCAATCTATCCGTTGGCGAAGGTGCAATTTTTACCGGTTTTCTTACGCCACTCAGTTTGCAGTTGGATCAAATGTCTGAACTAATTTTGAACGCAGTCGTTTAATCCTTAATAACTTCTTCTTCTCCACTTCTATTTATATATATGCAAGCAAAACAAAAAAGCAAACAAAATATCAAGAATAAGTGGCTAGCAAGCATTCAAGTTATATGACTAGCTTGCTTGTTGATTTTGTAGTCAACAATTAATATAGAGAAAATACACAAAAGTGTCCAAAATTTAAGGGGGCACTTGTTTTTTGCCTTTTTTTTTTTCAAAAGATGTATTATGCCCATTTTGGACCTAAATTGTCCACACTACCCTTACTCATCCATTTTGCAATTTCACAAAATAATTCTTATTTCACAAATTAATATTCTTATATCCAAACACTCCAATTCAATATCCAAACACTTCAATTCAACATGGGAGAAAGTTGAATTCGTCAATCAACAAGCCCAAATACTATCACAGGCTGAAAAAAAAAATTCAGGCGGTGGGCGTTGGCCAAGGTTTCCGGCAAAATTCAGGTGGGCGGGCTTCTGTTTCGCGTTTCTGGTCCAAATTGATTTACACAACACATTATTGCTTAAATCAAGACTTTGAGAGGCCAATTTCATTCATTCATATTACACATTTCAAGAAATCAAACACCATTGTTTGGTTGGCCAAGGTATCTCCACCAAAAAGAGATGCAAGAGTGATTGAGTGTCTAATTCAATTCAATTTATGTCAATAAGGTATGGAATCACTCCTTTGATCATTTATTTTGTATTGTGGTGTTATTGAAACATGAATTACTCAAAAAAATTCTCAAAAAAATTCATTCATGTAAATGCCCACCAAGTGTTTGACAAAAGTCCAAAATGAAAGAATATGATATGTTTGTGTGTTAAATTCACTCATTTGACCATTTATTTTGTATTGTGGTGATAAGGTATGGAATTACTCAAAGCATTTGTTAAGTAAAATTTCTTTCATGTAGATGTCCACCAAGTGTTTGACAAAAGTCCTAAATGAAAGAACATGATATATTTTTGTATTAAATTCACTTATTTGTCCATGTATTCTGTAGTATGGTGAGAATGAAGCATGAATTTATCTGAATGTTCAGCTATGATATTTGACCATTTATTTTGTATTGTGGTGATAAGGTATGGAATTACTCAAAGCATCTGTTAAGTAAAATTTCTTTCATGTAAATGCCCACCAAGTGTTTGACAAAAGTCCAAAATGAAAGAATATGATATGTTTGTGTGTTAACTTCACTCATTTGACCATTTATTTTGTATTGTGGTGATAAGGTATGGAATTACTCAAAGCATTTGTTAAGTAAAATTTCTTTCATGTAGATGTCCACCAAGTGTTTGACAAAAGTCCTAAATGAAAGAACATGATATATTTTTGTATTAAATTCACTTATTTGTCCATGTATTATGTAGTATGGTGAGAATGAAGCATGAATTTCTCTGAATGTTCAGCTATGATATCTCTTTTGAGTGTGATGTTTAAAAATTGAAGAGAATTTGTGCTAACGAAGCTTGTCAACCGCTTGCCAACTTATTGCCAATAATTTACCAACTGCAACAGCACCTTTTGTGAAAGTTATGAATGCGTATGGTCTTATTTTTTGTTATTTTATTAGCTTATACTCTTACCCGCACCCTTTTGTCTAGTTCCCAGATGAGTGAACGAAGATTTTTGGTGATCCATTTTAACGGAAAATGGGATGGTGATTATCGTGGTGATATTGGGTGAAGACAACCCCACATCTGATGATGATATTTGTATAGAAGTTGATCATTCTTCTGATGAGTCTTATGATGATTATGAGTCCTTTGAGAATCCCACCGAGATTCATCCTGAAATTCTTCCGAACGTGCTCGTCCATGGTCCATTCCGTGTATGCCTTCAACTTTGCCACCGAGACGACATATTTGTTAGCAAAAAAAAGATGTGTACTCAAGATAGAAGACATATGAATTGTTTTCATGTTTTCTTAGTATGCATTTCTATTCCAAAAATAGGGCAACTTAGGTTGGTTTGCATCCTCATTTGGTCCACTTTGTCAGTTTATCGTGCAGTAGATCTAGTTTGTTTTAGATAAGTTATTGTGTATGATGTTGCATGTTTATTTCAATTCAATTCATTAATCCTTTAAGTTTGCCATTTATTGTCGTTTTGAGCCTTAATTGATACTATAAATATGATTGTACACATTTTACTCTGCATGGCTAACACTTGACCCCATAGGTATGATTATTTACCTTGTTGGAAAATGAGTTGGCATAGGGTTGGCACAAGTGTTGGCATAGGATTAAAATGAATAGTTGACACACAAATGATTGTTTTATTATTTCACCAGATCATTTAACAATAAATTACTAAAATAAAAAGATCAAACAAGTGAACAACCATCAATATTCCAAATTGCAAAAAATAAGTGAAAAAAACAAAGTCGACTATTAGTTTATCGTCTCACATATCGAGTGAAAGTTGAATATTTAATTGTTGTCATCCTATATGTTTCCATATACATCTTTCCGAGATAATAAACAACAAAACACGTATATAAATCACTTTGTACTTCAACGTTCAAACTCGTAAATTGTTAAACTAAGCCTGCAAAAGAAACATAATTTGTTAAAATTAGTACATTGAGAAAATAATCAATATAGAGCTTCAAACATTAGTATAAAGAGCATGGCATATTCTTTATTAATCATGTGAAAATCTCAAAGCTCACTGATCCTACTCTAATATTTTTTTTTCCAACATAAATAGTGTTGTGAGAGTTGGCAAACAGTTGACATATAGTTGAATATAGTTGGCAAAAAATTGTGAACCATATATGAATGTACTAATATAAAATTATTGAGGATTATATCAAGCCCTAACTATTGTGGTTAATATGAGATGTCAATTATTGCAAAAATATATGAGCAAAAAAGTGAATTAGCACATCAAGTTATTATACTTTTTCATTTAGGAATTTTGTCAAACACTTGGTGGGCATTTACATGAATGAAATTTTTTTTAGAATTTTTTTGAGTAATTCATGTTTCATTAACACCACATAATACAAAATAAATGATCAAAAGAGTGAATTTTCATACCTTATTGATATAAATTGAATTGAATTAGCACATCAAGTTATTATACTCTTTCATTTAGGAATTTTAGCAAACACTTGGTGGGCATTTACATGAATGAAATTTTTTGAATTTTTTTTTTTTTAGTAATTCATGTTTAATTAACACCATAATACAAAACAAATGATCAAAAGAGTGAATTTTCATACATTCTTGACATAAATTGAATTAGCACATCAAGTTATTATACTCTTTCATTTAGGAATTTTATCAAACACTTGGTGGGCATAGTGATAAATGAAATTTTTTCAGATTTTTTTTAGTAATTCATATTTCATTAACACCATAGTACAACATAAATGATCAAAAGAGTGAATTTTCAGATCATATATACATAAATTGAATGAGATAAACTGTAATCTTACTCCCTTCGTTAATAAATGGATCGACAACTACAATCTTACCCTTGCCGAAATTTTCTTCTACTCAGTCGATTAAATTGGCCGAAACTATGGAAGAAGGGAAGGTCGCGGCGGATTTTGGAAGAACCCGTGCGAATTTTCAAAGAAGGGTCCGATTTTGGAAAGACCCGTGCAAAGAACAGAGGGGATGAAGAACCCGACTGCTTTTTCAATTCATGGTTTTCAGTTTTCTTTTTCTTTTTTTTCTGAATTTTTAATTTTTGGATTGGTTAGTGTTTGGATGCAAGACAAAACTAATATTGGAAGAAGAAGAAGAAAAAATTTGAAATGCAAAATCATTGAGTAAGGGTAGTGTGGACAATTTAGGTCCAAAATGGGCAAAATACATCTTTTGAAAAAAATAGGGCAAAAATCAAGTGCCCCCTTAAATTTTGGGCGATTTTGCTTGTCTCCCATTAATATATATATATATATATCTGTTTTTTTTTTCTTTGTATCTGTTTCTTTATTTCAAATAGTGGAGAAGTTTAAAGTTAATATATATATTTCATCTTCCAACTTACACAAAAATGTGGAATCAATTAATGTATATTGATTTCTCAACAATTGAATTCTAAACATCGCGGGTATATATGTGTAATGCGTCCTAGCATTCCTGAGTAGTATTATATTTTACTAGTATTTTTCCATGCAGAGTTTGAACAACGATAAATTTTAGTGTGAGAAGAATTGTGATAGAAATTTCAATTAAATTTATTTTGTCCACCTATAAATTAAATTTTTGGATCATTAATATTTTTTCTTATTAATGTATTTTACTAATTATTATATGATCTTTTTAGATCATGTATATGTTTCCCTTAAATATGATTAATTATATAACTATACACCAAAATTATTCCAAATACTAAAAATCATAAAATGATATTTAAATTTAATAAGACTCACTACAAAAAAACTCACGTTTTAGCGACCGCCTTCAAATCGGTCTCTAAATAATGTATTAGTGACTGATTAGCGACCGAGGAAGACCACTGGTCTTAAATTAAAAAAAAATTGCGACCCGATACAAAAGTCGGTCGCTAATTCGAAGGATTAGCAACTGCATACGACCGCTTGGGCGGTCGCTAAAACTCAAAAGTCGGTCAAAAATTGAACAACGCTATTTACCGTTTGATCAACGACCGCATAGGCGATCGCTGAATTCAATTTTGTAATTAGCGACTGCCTGTAAGTTGTCGCAAACTGGTCAGTTGGCCCGTTCTTGGAAACGGGCAATGGTCATTTATTGCTGGGTTGTTAGCGACCGCCTATGGCGGTCACTAATCTCAAATTTGGTCATTCGGGACAGCCCAAATCTACGGTCGCTATTTTTTTTTACTCTTTTTAGGCACAGGCGTACGCATTTCGGCCTTCAGTTCAAAAACACCACAGCCGCCAATCGTCACCGTCGCCGTCGCTACCTCCGTCGAGCAATCCTTTCCGGTCAATACCCTTGTTGCTTCCCCGTCTACCTAATAACCGTAATTTTTTTAAACTTTAATTTTTTATTATTTTTATATATCATTTTTTTAATATATATGATTGATATACATGAAGTTAGATATATATATATATATGTTTGTATATATGTTTGTATGAATCATGCATATTTGTTTATGTTTGTATATTTGAATCATGCATACATGAAATTAGATATATATATGTTAGATATATATGTACGTATTTTTATGATTTTATATATTTGTATATATTTTTTAAACATGTATATAAATATTTAGTATTTCTAAGTTAGTTGGTATGTTAGTATATATTAAATTAGTTGATATATATTTAATTAATTGATTGATATGTAAAGATATGAATTTAGTTGATTTATATACGTAGTTATGAATTTAGTTGATTGATATACGTAGATATACGTAGGTATGAACTTAGTTGATTGATATGTGTGGTATGAATTTAATTGATTGGTATATGGGTACATATGAATTTAGTTGATTAATATAAATAGGTACGAATTTAATTAGTTGATTGATATGTGTAGGTATGAATTTAGTTAATTAATATGTGTATGTAAGAATTTAGTTGATTAATATGTGTAGGTATGAATTTAGTTGATTGATATGTGGGGCAGGGCGGTCACAGTAAGGCCATCCTGCAGACCTACCGTCAGAGCAGTGGATGGTCCTCCTCGATCGACTCTGCTCCCTCTCAATTGGAGCGTGAGCTGAGAGACGTCCGGAAGCAGATGGAGGCCCTCACGAGCTACAACGAGAGTCTTCGGAACTGGTTCACCAGCATCTTCCAACATATGGGAGTAGTCGCTCCACCTCCACCCCCACCCCCACAAAATTTTGCTGTCGGGGGATACGGTGCCGGGGGGAGTGGGCACGGAGGTGGTGAGGATGGGGATGAGGATGAGGATGACGATAACGAGATCGATATCGACCGCTTCCTCTCTAAAGATTATAGAGAGAGAGATGAATTTTTATATTTTTTGTTGAATATTTTATTTTGTTTGTTGAATGTTTTATTGAATATTATAGATTTGCATATATTTTTTATTGAATAAAAAAAGTTAGTAAATATATATATATATATATATATATAATAATTAGAAATAAAAAGGAATTAATTTGATGAATTTAAAAAAAAACGGGACTCAATTTGAAATTATATACAATTAAATGAATAAAAACTAATGAATTAATAATTTAGAATAGTCTAAAATATTAAATTTATAAAATTAATAGAAAAGTTAATAAATATATATATATATATTTATATATAAACGAATTAGAAACAAAAAGGAATTAATTTGATGAATTTTAAAAAAAAAGGACTCAATTTGGAATTATATACAATTAAATGAATAAAACGAATGAATTAATTATTTAGTATAGTCTAAAATATTAAATTTATAAAATTAATAAAAAAGTTAGTAAATATATATATATATAAACAAATTAAAAACAAAAATGATTATATTTGATGAATTTAAAAAAATTAGAAGTCAATTTGAGGTTATATACAATTAAATGCAAATAAACGAACAACAATAGCATTTGTCCTAATGGTTCACACCTCTTCCGGGTTACCCGGAGATCGTGGGTTCAATTCCCCTTGGGCGCATATTTGCCCATTTATTATTTCTACAAGCCTCACAAGGGCTTATATACTACATGACTCGCCTTATAACACCCCGTCCCGTTCTATACCCTTTTTCTTTAATTAGAAATCTTATTTTATTTTCTTGTCTTGGTTTCTTTTAATTTTATTATTTTGTGTGTTATTTGTGTATTTTAAATATATATACCATTTTTATAAATTCCTAAATTCGAAGAAAGAAATTGAATCTTTCAAGCGAATAAGGAACTACGAGAATTAAATTAAAGTTGAGGATTTCGATCCGTATAATTTTGTGAATAACCAAAATTGAAATAAGTAATTTATTAATTAAAAGTTTTTGTCCTCAAATAATTTTATAAAAACCCAACAAGCTTTAATTCGGAAGCTATCCAAATATCTGAGGATAATTATTTTCCAAAAGAATCTCGACCACATATTCATTTTCCCTTCTTAAATAAAATTCCCTTTAATTAACAAAAATTTTCCTACGGTTACAGATTTGAAAAGGGCTCTAAAAAGGCAATATAATCTTCTTAGGAAAATCCGCATATAATATTCATAAGATTTCCAAATATCTCTTCCTTCTCCCCTCATTTCCTCTTCCACGCACAAAATTACTCTCAGTTTTCTCTCTCTCTCTAAAACAATACTTTTCTCTCCTTCTTCCTCCTCCGGCGAGCAACGCCGCACAGCCACCATCGCCACCCATCTTCTCCCCTCTCAGCCCTTCATCAGCGCTAAACCGCCGACCGCCAAACTGCCGACCGCGACTCCTCCAGCTCCTCTCTGTTCCAGCCCAATCGACGCCGCCCACCTCCTCCGCGACGGCCGCCGAGCTCTCCTCCGCCGAAGCCAGACGAGACGACCCCACTGTGCTCTGCGCCACCACCGCGTCTCTCTCTCTCTTCTCTCTACAGCGACGCCATGCTCAGCCAGAGCCAATGCACTCTCTCTCTCTTCGATTTCCGCCGAAATCGCCGCCGTCTGAGGCCTACCGCCGCCTCCCCTGTCCTCCGTCAAAGCCGAAGCAGTAAGATCTAAATCCCCTTTCCAATTTCATCTCAATTCGTCTGAATTCCGATTAATTTACAATTTCGATTATTTCGATTTCAAAACCATAAACCAATTGTTATTTCTTTTTTCTCCGAGATGATGCCGAATCAATTTGCTGCTGCCGGAATTTCTGGAAATCCCGATCGACGCCGTTAGGCTGTTCAAACCATTTTTTCGAATCCCCGAACGACGCCGTTAGGCTGCCCGATTTTTCAAGCAAACCATTGAATTTCCAATTGACGCCATTAAGCCGCCCGTTTACCACCTCAAACCGGAGATCGTAAGGTTTCTACCTTCGTATTCTTCTTTCGTAGATTCTGGATTTTGATTGAGTGTTATTCGATCACCATGGAACAAGGAAACAGAAAAGAAAGAAAACTTACTGTTAGTTTTGGTTTAGTATTTTAGTATCATTAGTTGACTTGTTTAGTATCATTGTTTTGTTCTCTTTGTATCACTCTTTAGAAGTAGAATTTTGAGCATATTATTTTCCCCTGTTTCTTTCCTTCACTAGCTATGAGTTGGACTTTGGATTAGTGTTTTAATATTAGTGTTTGAATGATGAAGTATTGTTGTTTTAGATGTATGGTATCTTTGACTTAGTGGACTAGTATTACTCTTGTGGATGTTTAGTGTCACTATTTTAGTGATATGGTGATTTTGGCTTAGTCCATTAAGTATCCTTGTTTTAATGAGTTAGTATAGTTGTTAGTGATGAAAATTGTTTATTAAACACTATTGAGTAAATTTCGTAAACAAAGGGAAACTCGTCTTCTCCTCGTACCCCTGTTAGAATTTTAGAAACGCAAAATTAAATCTTGTACTATAATCCTTTATTTTAGAAGTATTACAAACCAAATTTAGAAGTATCACTAATATTAGAAAAGAAGAATACCCTTTTTATAAACTATTTTAGTTTATAATGTAATTTTCTTAGAAAAGTCCAAGTCTTTTAATAAGTTTAAAAGAGAGTTTTATTTATAAAATATGAATTTTATATTCAAGAATTCTTTTAAAAATGGGAAATAGAAATCTTAGAAAGAAAAATCTTTTCTTTATTTCTTATTAATACTCTTAAGTAATTATTTTATTCTTTTAAGTATTTCCAAGAATAATAATAATTATTATTTTTATACTTTTTTTTATAAAAAGGGCTTTTGCTAAGGACACTACTGAAATTAGTAAATACACTCCCCTAATACACCTCCTCTTAAAAAGGGGTGTACTTATCAAATAGAAATCAACCTTTGAAAACTTTAGTTTTCAATAGTTTTCTAAAGGCAACAATCTACTAATCCTCGAGATACAAACGCATAAGCTTTTCAAATTCAAAAGGTCGATCTTTTAATCAGAATACTTCTTATTAGGATTCTGTACTTTTCGAGACATGCACGGAGGACTCGACCGTCTGCCTACACAATATTCTCAGGACTCAGAACAATCAGGTGGGTGATGATCTGTTGCTTGATCTGCTAATAATGACGTTGTGCCGGTATTTTCTGAACTCGACTAAATCAATCTAAACAATTAACCCAACATAAATGTAACACCTATTATATAACTGTTTGAATTTCGTGATATGACTATATATGATATATAATACCTGTTGTTTTATAAATCGATCACCACTGTATGAGTAAGCACCTTATGTGAGCATGAACCAGTCCTGTTGTCAATCAAGTATTTTTCTCTGTGAAGTTTATTGAGTCAGTTTTATGGAAAGTCAGTAAGTACGGAGTTAGAATCGAGTTTTAAATCCGACCTCCGGGGAGCTGTCGAGGACGCCCCCAGAATCAAGGTTGTTGATCAAGCAGATCTGGTCCCTGGTCAGCTGCCTACGTGCGCACTGGGAATAAGGCCATTGATGCTTGCTTATTATTTTGAGGGATGTTGTGGTTGGATGATGTGAGTTTGTTGTGGTTGGGTGAAGTAAGTTTTGGTTGTAGTCGAAAAGGGTAACTTTGATGGAAGTGGAATGGTCGTACGAATATGGTTTGACAGTTTGTGACAATACGTGAATATGTGTTGGGTTCTGCCCTAATGTGAACCAACTTGTGCTATTTTAATTATACCATGTGAAATGTGCTTAAATGCCGATGAATCATTATATGAACTGTTTTTCTTCTATAAAATATTGTAATCTGGTTTACAAGTGAAACTGATTAAATGGAATAAACACTTTATCAATGAGTATAATTTAACATACTTCGGATTTACCAATCCCATGGCGTTGCAAATCACCCATACGTGAGAATTCAATTCTCACGCCCCTTTTTCCTAACCCCCTTTGCAGATTCGAGTACGGGGAGCAAGGACAGTGATACAGAAGACACAAAGTTTCCCGTTTGCTTAATATACTATTAATAATACAACGATGCCTATTATTCTATTCATAAATAAATGTTGTCGCTACTGCTATGCAAGACGCTACTTCTTACCGTGTTTTTCAGTCATCAAAACTCAGTGTGTATTATCATAAAGATACAGAACCCTTTATCCTTCCTTATATATATATATACAGATGCACTTATGTGTGCGATACTCTATTATATTATTTCTTCCCACTTATCCGCTGTATGAAACTTATCTTTCAATTCAATTACTTTTCCTTCAAAAAATTTATAGTTCGGACTTTTGATCACAATAACACTTCGAATCCGATATAATTAATATATTCTGGGTTCGGGGCGTTACAGGTGGTATCAGAGCCTAAGTTCAAAACTTTTGGACCTAACCCCAAATCTTGTTTTCCCGTCACGCTAAAATTATTTATTATCACTTAAGTATTAAAATATTAAATTTTCTGAGGGAAACGTGTCTCTGGTTACTGTCTACAAGCTCCTCGAAGGTACGTTACTACTTTTTGTAAAATTGTTTAAAGGCCTACAAAATTCAGAATAGCTTGACTTCATAATATTACGCGATAAAAAAGGTTACGATAACTCAAAACAATGTTCGTACCGTGAAAAAGGAACTACAAAATTTAGTATAAGTTGCTGTTGAAACTCGAGTAATTAATAAGAATACTTGGATAATTTGTGAACTTCATAAATGATATTATGTGATTTCTTTGATTGCATGCTTTAAATGTTTACTTTACGGTTATTTTCCTTTTTAAACTAAAATTTGACTAGAACTTTTCTTTCCCTATAGGAAGCCTAAGATGGATGTGGCCCAGTACTTAGAGATTGAGCAGTTAGAAGTAGAGACCATTGATGCCTTCACTGCTCGCTTTTTAGAGTCACGCGAAAGGGCAAGGGTTGCCCCAGAGCCCCACATTGAGACCGACTTCGCAGCTGCGACCCGATTCACGGGAGGAGTGATCGAAATCTTCCGCCCCATCGCTGCCGGACTGTTAGATCGTATGAGTGTGGACGAACCAGAGCAGGGACCTCAGGTGTACCTAGACGCCTACTGGGTGGAAGCCCAGAGGGTGATTCGGCACGCGGATGTTAACCGCGGGCTATCTTACCAGACCGCTGCACTCGCCGGGCATGACCTCGCCACATCGGACGGTCACCGGGAGGACGTCAGGCTAGCGCGGATGTCGGCCATTGCGGCTAGAGAAACCGCCGTCTCCCAGGATGAGTACTCCATTTTCGCCACCCGGAGGGCCGACCTACACTTGGATGCAGCGGGACACTTCCATCGCCTTCTGGGTAGCGAGTGGACTGGCTGGAGAGGGACCTTTCGGCTTGGGAGAAGCCGCACATCCTATGATAGAGTTAGCGAGAGTCGAGCCTGAAGTTGTTGAGTTTGATGGAGACGAGCCAGAGGTAGAGATAGATTCCTCAGCAGAGTCAGAGGTTGATGACTAGTTGGACTTCCAGACCTTGTATATAGTAGTTGATGCATATATATAGTATAGGTGGTAGCCGCTTGACATATAGTAGTAGTCATTTTGCGTGGTCGTTTTCCTTATAGGCCATAGCAGCGTAGCTCTAACCCCTCCTTTTGTCGCTCGTGGTCCATATTGATGTGAGGACACGATGCTATAGCATTACCTAGAAACCTTTTGCATTCCATGACGTAATGTAAGGAGACTGACTCCGTAGAACCAAAACTTTTTAGATATATATATATATATATATATATATATATATATATATATATATATATATATACTTATTATGTGCTCACTGCTTGTCAATGTGTTTACTTGCTTTATATATTGACTGTCATATATTTTATCTGATTATCGCTTAATGACACACCACTGGTTCCTAGAATACTGTGCGAATGTGAGCACTGTACCATTGAGGGCCCCGATGCGAAGCGGTGAATTACGTATCACACGTGTTTCAGTGCTAGCGTTGTGTTGATTTGGTTAATCCGGTTATGATTTTATAACTTTCTCGCACCTATACATATCGTAACAATATTATTCTTTTCGATCAGAACTACCTTTAGAATGGCACCAGGATGTAAAAGTGGATGACCCCGCGTTAACCCCATTCCTGAACCAAGAGATCCTATAGAATAAGACCCGCCCCCTCAGGTGCGAGAGAAATATTGATCTCTCTTCAGAACTACATTCAGCAACAAGCTCCACCACCTCCTCCACCGCTGTACGGGCCTATACCTCAGATGGCGCCCAGGACGAATGACTTTGTCGAACGCTTTCGACGACTGCAGCCACCTAGGCTGAATGGGAAAGAAGATTCCTTTGAAGTTGAGGAGTGGATATCGGGATTGGAACGTATCTTCAGACACATGGCACTGGCTGATGCACAGAAGGTCTCATGTGCCCAGTTCCAACTGATGGAGGATGCAGCCCAATGGTGGGAGTCTTATGAGTGAACTATAGACGAAGAAGCTAGACAGGTCCTTACTTGGGAGGACTTTAAGAAAGCTATACTGGACCGATACTTTCCACGAGTCCTGAGGGATCGGAAAGAACAGGAATTTGTCAACCTTCTACAGGGAACTCTCTCAGTGATAGAGTACGAGAGAAGATTCAACCAACTGTCTCGTTATGCCCCACATCTGGTGGGTGACAATGAAAGGAAAGCTCGCAGGTTCGAGCAGGGTTTGAGGCCCGAGATAGCAGGAATTATAATTGGCCTTCCGGTGCCAAACTATGGAGAAGTTTTCCATCGAGCATTGCTGGTCTCGATCAGTCAAAACTTAGAGTACAAACAGACTTCGACTACTGTCCCAGTCAATCGGAATTGGCAGCCACCCTTTAAAAGGAATCCAGTTCCGCAATCCAGTGGAAATAGCTTTGTTGGCCCTCGAGCCAACCAGAACTGTCAAAGGTGTGGAGGGAGACACTGGGGACCCTGTAGTCAGAGAGGACTAATTTGTTTCCGTTGCAATCAACCAGGGCACAAGTCCAATGAATGTGCTCAGCCACCGAGCAGCAACCGTCAACCGATTAACAATGCTCAGTACCGCCCTCAGCAGGCAAACAATTATCAGGCTCGTCAGCTGCCTGCACCTAACAACCGCCAGGCGGGACCCCCAGTCAGAGGTCCGCCTAACAAGGTCAAAGAAGGCCAGGCCACGTGAATGTTATCCTAGAGGAAGGGGAAAGCAGTGGAGAGCAACTTCGCCTGAAAGGACCAGCTCAGCCTGAGCAGCATGAGACGCTAGCAGGTACTGTCTTTGTACTTGAAAAACCTGCGTATGTATTGTTTGATACTGGAGCATCTCATTCCTTTATATCTGATAACCTTAAAAGAAAGTTAGGATTAGTCGAGGAAAAAGGAAAAGTTTTAAATGTGAGTATTCCATCTGGAACTACTATGGAAATTGAGGGTCAAATTAGATGTTTACCTCTAACGCTAGGCAATCACTTGATAGAGTCCGACCTTCACGTCCTTAAGATGAAAACCTTTGACATAATCTTAGGCATTGACTGGTTAACGAGAAACAAAGCGATAATAAAATGCACCGAACGCGAGATCGACCTCGAAACTCGTGATGGCCAACGCTTCGCGTTTCGTGAAATCAAGACCAAGAAGGAAATCCGAGTAATATCAGCAATCCAAGCTGCAGCGATATTACGAAAAGAGGAATGCCAAGCTTACCTCGTTCACATCTCAGCAGGAGAGATAGACGATAAGTTACGCATCAAAGTGCCAATTATGGATGGATATCTTGACGTGTTCCCCGAGGAATTAGACGGGTTACCTCCCGATCGTCAGATAGAGTTCTCCATCGACTTGATACCTGGGGCAGCACCAGTATCTAAAGCACCCTATCGAATGGTGCCAAAAGAGTTAGAAGAACTGAAAGAACAACTGCAGGGCTTGCTTGAAAAGAAGTTCATCAGGCCTAGTGCATCACCATGGGGAGCACCCATGTTGTTCGTAAAGAAGAAAGATGGAACTTTCCCTATGTGCATAGACTACCGAGGTCTCAATCAACTAACCATTAAGAACAAATATCCTCTTCCAAGGATAGAAGACTTGTTTGATCAGTTAAAGAATGCTACCATATTCTCAAAGATCGATCTGAGGTCTGGGTACCATCAGCTAAAGGTCAAGAGTGAGGATATCCCAAAGACAGCATTCCGGACTCGGTATGGACATTACAAGTTCACCGTAATGCCTTTCAGAGTAACAAATGCTCCGGCGATTTTCATGGATCTGATGAACAGAGTGTTTCATCCATACCTGGATCAATTCGTCATCGACGACATACTCGAATACTCTAAGAGCAAAGAACAACACGAAGAATATCTCAAAGCAGTCTTAGAGACAATGAGAAGAGAGAAGTTGTATGCCAAATTCAGCAAGTGTGAATTTTGGATCGACCGTGTTATGTTCTTAGGGCATATAATTTCTGCAAAAGGAATTGAAGTGGACCCAGCAAAGGTAGAAGCCATCATGAACTGGAAGGCACCTACTAACGTCAATGAAATTCGGAGTTTTCTTGGGTTAGCAGGGTACTACCGTAGGTTCATACAAGATTTTTCCAGCATTGCGAAAGCGCTGACGAAACTGACCAAGAAAACTGAGAAGTTTACTTGGGATTCAACTTGTGAGGAAAGCTTTCAAGAGCTAAAGAAAAGGCTAACCACGTCGCCTGTGTTAACCATCCCAGACGGATCAGAAGGATTCGTCATTTACACAGACGCTTCTTTGTCAGGCTTGGGTTGTGTTCTGATGCAGAATAAGAAAGTTGTAGCTTATGCATCCCGGCAACTTAAGGACCACGAACAAAACTACCCAACGCACGACTTAGAACTAGCCACAGTAGTTCACGCGTTGAAAATTTGGAGACACTACTTATATGGGGGAAAGTGTGAGATCTACACTGACCATAAAAGCCTAAAATACTTCTTCACGCAGAAGGAATTAAACATGCGTCAGAGAAGATGGCTCGAATTGGTAAAAGATTACGATTGCACTATCCACTATCACCCTGGAAAGGCAAACGTAGTGGCAGACGCTTTGAGTAGAAAGGAAGATACAAAACTAAGCGTCGTTCCAACCACACAGTTACCACTAGTAGGAGAACTCTCCCGTTTAAACTTTGAATTTTCCACACAGTGTTGTGCAGATTCCATGGTTTACGCGTTCACCCTGCAACCGACATTACGAGAAAGGATATTAGGAGCGCAAAAGGACGATAAATTCTTTAGAGGAATACGTAAGCGCATTGAAGAAGGAACCATTCAGAGGTTCGTGTTGAGTAATGATGGAGCTTTAATGTTCGATAAAAAATCTGTGTGCCTAAGGATAACAGAATGAGGTACGGAATTCTGAAAGAGGCACATAGTACTCCTTACATCGTTCACCCCGGAGAGACGAAGATGTACCGGGGACAGAAAGAGAACTTTTGGTGGAGAGGTATAAAGAGATCGATAGCTCAATTCGTTAAGAGTTGTTTAACTTGCCAACGAGTTAAAGCAGATCATCAACGACCTTCAGGGTTGTTGCAACCTCTAGAGATGCCAGAATGGAAATGGGAGAACATCACTATGGATTTTGTCACCGGATTTCCGAAAACGGTGAAGAATCATGATGCCATTTGGGTTATCGTAGACAGACTTACGAAAACTGCCCATTTTATCCCTATAAGAATGACGTACACGTTGGACAAGCTCGCCCAACTATATATTGCAGAGATAGTCAGACTGCACGGTGTACCAGTCTCGATAGTATCCGATAGAGACCCCCGTTTTACCTCCAAGTTCTGGGGAAGTCTGCAACGAGCCTTAGGTACTGAATTGAAGTTCAGCACCGCATACCACCCGCAGACTGACGGGCAATCGGAAAGAACTATTCAGACGCTCGAAGATATGCTCAGAGCTTGCGCTCTAGATCTCGAAGGAAGTTGGGAAAGCCACCTACCATTAGTAGAGTTTGCATATAACAACAGTTATCAAACAACACTACAAATGGCGCCGTACGAAGCACTCTATGGGAAGAGGTGTAGATCGCCAGTTTGTTGGGACGAAGTCGGGATTCAAAAGATTCTCGGACCCAGCTAGTCGAAAGATCGGCTGAGATAGTCGCAAAAATTAAAGAGAGAATCAAGTCGGCCTAGGACCGTCAGAAGTCATATGCCAACACCCGAAGGAGGGATTTACAATTTGACATTGGTGAGAAAGTATTTCTCAAAGTTGCGCCAATGAAAGGTCTAATCCGTTTTGGAAAAAGAGGTAAGCTAAAGCCGCGATACATTGGAACATTTGACATCCTGAACAGAATCGGGGATGTAGCTTATCGCATAGCTTTACCACCGGAATTGTCACAAGTGCATAATGTATTCCACATATCTACACTCAGGAAATACGTGAGCGATCCAAACCACGTTATTAATCACGTAGAATTACGTCTAAGCAGTGACCTGACTTACGAAGAAGTTCCAGTAACTATCTTAGGAAGAAAGTTACACTTGTTAAGAAATCGAGAGATACCTTTAGTGCTAGTTCAGTGGAGCCGACACGGAAAAGAAGAAGCGACTTGAGAAAGAGAGGATGAAGTCCTAGCCAAATACCCTCAATGCTTAAGTAGTACCTAAGACATGAATTTCGGGGGCGAAATTATGTTAACGGGGTGAGGATGTAACACCCCGTCCCGTTCTATACCCTTTTTCTTTAATTAGAAACCTTATGTTATTTTCTTGTCTTGGTTTCTTTTAATTTTATTATTTTGTGTGTTATTTGTGTATTTTAAATATATATACCCTTTTTATAAATTCCTAAATTCGAAGAAAGAAATTGAATCTTTCAAGCGAATAAGGAACTACGAGAATTAAATTAAAGTTGAGGATTTCGATCCGTATAATTTTGTGAATAACCAAAATTGAAATAAGTAATTTATTAATTAAAAGTTTTTGTCCTCAAATAATTTTATAAAAACCCAACAAGCTTTAATTCAGAAGCTATCCAAATATCTGAGGATAGTTGTTAGTAGTTAGAAGTTAGTTCAGCAAGCCCCCAAATACTTCAAGAATTCTCCAAGACACCTTATAACTCCCTTCATTCGTTCCCAAAGGGAATCGAACCTGGGTTACTCGCTAAAGTGAGGAGCCCCGTGGCCGAGTGAAATTGGTTTATACATAATTCTTTGAAGTGTATAAGTTGTTTTCACTGAAAAGTATTAGTTTTTTTTACTGAAAGGTATTAGTTGTTTTCATTGAAAAGTTTTAGTTTATTTTCACTGATCCATAATAATTGAAGGTTAATCTACAATTTAATCCCTTTCAACAAGGTAGCCATCATCAGCTAACTATTTGCTTGCAACCATGTATTATAACGTCAAAACTAAAGCTGGTAATTTGGGCCCGGCCCGTTCGGGATATGGGCCGGACCGAGCTATAAAAATAGGGGCCCAAAAAAATCGAGCCATTTTTTATCCCGGCCCGATGGGCCAAATGGGCTTTGGTCGTTTTGGCCCGATGGGCCACGTGCGGTCCGCTTGGCCCGATTGAATTATATTTTTTTTAAGGAAAAATCAAAGTTAGTGTAGTTATTTGTTATGAACTAAAGTAGATTAAATATAAAATATATGTAGATTGTGAAAGTGTTATAAGTTATGTTTTATAATATTTCCTTCGTCCACCAATTTTTTACATACTTTTTTTTTGTTCTGTCCACCAATTTTTACTCGTTCTGTTTTTGGAAATAAACCTAACAAATAAATAAATGGGGCTCATAATACCTCCTAAAATATTCTTATTTTATCTACTTTTTCAATAAAATACAAATTTTCATTAAATTTTGTGCCTAGTAATAATGGGTAAAAATTTCGTGGACAAAAGTAATGTGCCTAAAAGTAAATCTCGGATGCTCATTCGTGAATCGTGATATGCAGTATTAATAATGCTTTGGAATTTTGCTCCAAAACCTCACAAGAAAAAGATATTTAGTGACAATAATACTATCATTGTTATTTTTCTAGTTAAAAGTCATTAATGACCAGGAAACAATTTGTAATTAAAGGATCCTGACATTAAAGACGGTTTCCTTGTTATCACTAAAGTTAAATTTTCTTGTAGTGAAACAAGTACACAATATTCCCATTATATATCAAGAGCCAAGATGTGTGAACTCTCACAAATTATAATGTAAACAAAAAATTGTCGGGAATATAATTTTTTTTATAAAAATTAAAAAAAAAAAAAAAAGACACGAGGCCGAACCGGCCCGTTAGCCCTGCGGGTTAGGTTGGCCTGACTGGACTCAAATTTTATAAGCCCGATTTGCAAATGGCCCGATCCATCCCATGATTATAGCTTGGCCCGATGGGCCGAGCCGGGCCAATTTGCCAGCTCTAGTCAAAATACGCTGGAAAGGGTTGATGATCTTATGAAATGCAAAGAAAAGTGAGACCCAAATTTAAGTAGAGGCAAATGTGTGAAAATCCATAAGCTTGGTTTTGGTGGATATAAGCTCTTGCACTTTTCTGGTCATTGTTTACAATCTTAATAATATAAATAAATACGGCTGTGACTAGGCATTGAATTGTTGTACTTCCAGGAATTCGCAACTCTTAAAAATGTTTTTACTTTTAAACACCCATTTGATCAGTAATTTTGAACGGCTTTACAATAATCAATGGGCTTATATTTCTAGAATTGAATATCAAAGATGAATATGATAGAGTTCTTAATACTTTGATGCACTTGATACTTAGAGGGTGTTTAACTGAGTTTATAAGCATTATCAATGTGTTTAACAAAATAAGATGTTTAACAAAGAACATAAAATATTTTCCAATTTATTTTCCTACGTACTTCCACCTCCAACCACCCACCCCACCCTAGAACCACTCAACCTCTCCCCCACCCCCACCCACCTCTGCCTCTACCTCTTCCTCAACATAAAAACTAAAAAATATATTATTTTATATTAAAATTTAAATTTTAAAAAATTTATTATAAATTCTCAAAGATCTTATAAGTTGTATTGGTCAAACACTTTATCAACTTATAAGCTACTTAAAAATTACATTTTATAAACTGTTAAAACAACTTATAAGATGTTTTAGATAAGCTTAGCCAAATGGGCTCTTAGTCGTACAACATATAGTGAGACTTTAATGACTTGGAATAATAATTCCAAACAAGTGGTTTTTAATGGATAAGGTTGCGTCTAGATTTAGATGTTTTCCTCATTTTTGTGATAAGATCATTTCCAAAGATGAGGCAAATGTTGTGGGAAAAGTTATTTGCCACTAAAATCAATCTCCTGAGTGATGTGTGATGTGTGTGCGGGGGAAGATGTGTGTGTGGGGGAAGGAGGGCAGTGTTAAGTGTGTGAGTGTGCTCTTTGTGTGAGGGTTGTGTAGTGTGTAGTGCGTGAACTTGATAAATCTAGTATTGGGGGTGGGGTATTATGGAGTTCGAAGATTGATGTGGAGTGGATGCCCGATCTATTTGAATGAAAACTAGATCTATTTTAATCAGCTACTATATCGTACTTGACTCTGTTTTGGGAAAAAATCTGTTCCGAGTTATTCAAATCAAAAGTGAAATATTTTATAAGATTTTTCCAAAAAAATTTTGACCGAAATCCTTGTGTTATTGCCTGTTAGATTAAAATTGGTGAGCAAACACTGGCAGTCCCTCGCTCATACTCAGCGTCTGGAGCAGGTCACAGTTTTTCATTGCGATCCCACTATAAAAAAGTTAGTTCGGTACAAGCTCCCCTACCCAAACCATAATATTGAGCATACCCAAATATTGCAGTCATGTATAAAAGTAATTAATATCGATTATAACTACTACACCGTCATCAATCCAACCACGAGTCAAGAAAGATGAACTAATCCAGTCGAGTATTGCCCGTGTTAATTGGAAGGGGGTATTTGTGATATTTTGTGATAATTTTTGCGTTTCATCTGAGGAAATGTTATAGAAGAGAATACGCTCTACATTATGATTTTATCATGGGAGCAATTGGTTGAATTTGGTTTCCGTCTTATTAACTTTGAAATTTTGAATTTAGTCCTATAACTTATAAAAATTGTATTTTTTTCTTGTTACCTGCTACATCAGATAACTTTTTTGGAAATTATAGGACTAAATTACCGGAAGAGTTATTTGGTATAGCAAGTTATATGACATAAAAAATATTATAAGTCATAGGATGATGTTCAAAAGTACAAAGTTAAAGGAAAAAATCAAAGTTAACAAAAGTTTATGGAAAAAAAGTGCATTTTCCCTTATAAATGACACTACTTCCCCCATTTATAATAACACATCCCCTCAATGAATGGTGGATGTTTTTCTTGATCCAACAATTAAAAGAAATTATATGAAACTCTCAGTAATTCTCTATATACACAATACCTTTATAAAGTGTTTTAGAATTCAATATCTTTAATATTCTAGTGATTCTACATGTTCCATAAATAAATAACAAATTGTGTCTTCAAATATATTATTTAATACAGTTAAATAAAATCATTCACTACAAAAAATAAAGAATGACATAGTATTATGTGAATAATATTCACGATAATTATTACCGTGAACAATAATTTACTAAAACCTTATAATAATATAATTAACATTTTTAGTGAAGACAACGAATACCCCTTCAACTAATACACTAGTGAAAACTAACTAATACCATTTCACTAATACATCAACTAATACGCTTTAAAAAAAATTCACCGTGAATATCACTCGCATGATACCTTCTCTTAAAGAATTGTCTAAGAAAATTTTCAATATGACTACGAAATTTGCAACAAAATATTCTGTAGTAAAATTACCTACGACTTGCCTACTAATTAAAAATTTTAATTATGCAGGGTGTTTTGCACAAAATGTAAGGCAAATGGTTCTAATGAACGTCATAAGGCACGGTTTGTGGGTTAGGATTTGACTCAAAGTGTTGTGTTATTTTGTCTCTTGTTACTATTCAACATTCGTCATTACAGCAATTGGTCAACAATGCTTTTCTCTATGGGCGTTTTGACAAGCCATTATATATGGAGAAACCACCTGGCTATGTTAATTCTATTTCTCTCTGACTCATCTTCTGTCTGTCGACTCAACCAGGCTATCTACGGGCTCAAATAGACTTTCCTTGCATGGTCTCAGCGTTTCAGTGACTTTCTAGTTGGTCTTTTATTTACTTCTTGCAAAGCAAGCAGGTGCTTCTCATTTTGTCTATCATCATTGGACATTACTATTTTATCTCTTAGTTTATGTGGATGAGATTATATATCATTATTATGCTTTCAATACAAAAAACACGGATTTTAACGATGGAAACTAACGACGACCATCATATCCGTCGTCAATACACAAGGGTTACGACGGAAGCTGGTCCGAACCTTAAATTTTACGAAGGGAGGCAAACACCCGTCGTTAATAAAGAAAATTAACGACAGGATGACCGTCGTAAATGTTGGAAATTGGTTTTGTAAGGGTTTCATACCCTTACTTTGATCAATTTTTTGAGGAGTAAAAACGTTAGTTTTTGGGAAAATAAAATTAACGATGTTGTTCTACTCGCGGAGTAGATGAGCGTGGTATATTTAATATCTCAAAACCGATTTCCGGTGAGTGAGAAATTAATTTGGGAAGTTGAAGTATTAATCATGTGTGTTGAATAATTCCATGGGAATGGAAAATAAAGTTCCATCCCACATTGAAAAAATACAAGAAGTTTGTCTTGTATATAAGTAGGAAATAATTCATGTTCTCTAAATTGGGACATGGGGACCCTAACCATGGACCACACACGTGCGCGCGCGCCCCGCCCCGCCCGAGCCCGGGCCCGGGTTCATGGTTCTTGGCTATTGGGCTTTGGTGCCATACCTATATTTTTAGAGTACCAAAAATATGATATAGCCCATTATCTTTTTGGATCCAATCGGATTGGGTGACCCGTATGGAATTGGGTCGGCCCATCTCGGTTGGCCCATTTAGATTTGGGTCGGCCCACGAACATGTTTAATACACCTCCGATTTTGATTAATACACTCCAGAGAATCTGGAATATTCCGTCTTGCTTCCCATGACTGAGAAACTGCGTTTCTCTCCATGACAGAACGTGGGTGATCCATGATCACCACGTACTCCACTCCAGCAGCCCTCAAATGGGTCGGATTTCCGCCTATATATACCCCCTTCGTCCAGTTTTTCCAGAATCAGATGACGAACCCACAGTTCCCGAAATCCTCTCTCTGCAGAAAATCCCGTTTAGCTCATAAATTCCGATTTTGTTCGCCGGAAATTCATATTCGGTAGTGCTACCGGTGTGAATAGACAAACCGTTTTACCTTTGAGGATCCGTACGCAATATACCGTAAGCACTGTACGGGCGTATTCGATCTTGCGGGAATAGGTATTTCCTAGACTCGGTTTTTTCACGAATTCGTTTCGTGTCTTCTTTTTCTTTCCTCTTTCAGCGTTTCGAAATAAACACACCCTTTTATTTAACAATCGCAAGATCGAATATCACTATCATTTCGAAACTCTGAAAAATGTCGAACCATAACTCTGATAACGAGATGGACTTGTCTTCACCGACTAAGAATGATGTCTCTAATCCAGTACCTGCGAATCCTACTGACAATGGTAATCCGACTACCATTCCCCCTCTACAGTTTGGAAATTTTAGAGACATCCTTACTGAATGGATGAAAGCCAATGGCAATCCCTTCATGGGAAATGCCAATCCCTTTGTGGGAACCTCTAGCACTAATCCCTTTGTGGGAAGCTCTAGTGCTAATCCCTTCGTGGGAAATGCTGGCGGCAATCCTTTTGTAGGAAATGCCGGTGTCAATCCTCTTTTGACAACCAACCAGGCCTCCCTTCAAGGGACTGTTAGGCCGGTGGTAGTAAAAGGGGAGAAACCCGAAAAGTTTTCGGGAAGTGATTTTAAAAGGTGGCAAAAGAAGATGCACTTCTATTTGACCACCATCTCTTTGGTGAAATTCATCAAAGAGGATAGTCCGAGTGCTCCTGCTGATGATGCTACTCGTGAGACAAGGATCGCGTATGATACTTGGATCCACGATGACTATCTTTGCAGGAACTACATTCTGAATGGGTTGTCTGATGCCCTCTGTGATGTGTACGATGAGTACCCGACTTCCAAAGCACTATGGGAGTCCTTGGAGAAGAAGTATAAGACTGAAGACGCGGGAACTAGCAAGTTCGTCGTCTCCACCTTGTACGACTTCAAGATGGAAGACAACAAATCTGTTGTCGAGCAAGTGCAGAAGCTGCAAGTTATCTTCCATAACATTGCAGTGCAAGGGATGGAGCTGCCTGAAGCCTTTCAGGTAGCAACTGTGATTGACAAACTCCCTCCATCTTGGAAGGAGTTCAAGTCCTACCTCAAGCACAAGCGAAAGCAAGTGACGATGGAGGACCTTGTTACCCGACTCAGGATCGAGGAGGATAACAAGAAGAGGGACAAGAGGGAGAGGGGCTCGATTGCTTCCATCAAGGCCAAAGCTAACCTGATGGAGAAAGGCGAACCATCAAAGAAAAGGAAGCGACAAGACGACAAGGGCAAAGGCAAGGCTGTTGCTGCTGCTCCTGCCCCGAAGAAGTTCAGCGGGAAGTGATACAACTGTGGCAAACCCAACCATCGGGCAGCTGATTGTCGTCAGCCCAAGAAAGAGGACAAAGGGAAGAAGAACTCCGTGAACGTTGCTGAACGTGAGCTTACGGAGATGGACATGTCCGCTGTGGTGACCGAGGTCAACCTAGTGGACAACAAGAAGAGTTGGTTCGTGGACACTGGTGCCACTTGCCACGTTTGCTCGGAGAAGTCTGCCTTCTCCACTTATTCTCCTGCTGAAGGGAGAAAGCTCTAC
Source organism: Ballota nigra (assembly GCA_947034835.1). Classification (NCBI taxonomy): domain Eukaryota; kingdom Viridiplantae; phylum Streptophyta; class Magnoliopsida; order Lamiales; family Lamiaceae; genus Ballota; species Ballota nigra. Next base: position 73,541,700 of record OX344729.1, on the reverse strand, counting down.
ATGGGCAACCAAGCCTCGTCTGAAGTGGCTGGTGTCGGAATGGTGGTGATCAAACTGACTTCGGGAAAGGAGCTGAAACTGAAGGACGTGCTGCATGTCCCGGACATCCGGAAGTATCTGATTTCGGGGTCTCTTTTAGTTAATAGTCAGTTTAAGTTAGTGTTTGAGTCAAACGGCGTTTTCAAGATGTCTGTGATGACTGTAAGCCGTGATGGCAAAAACACTATTATGAATGAGAATGCTTCTACTTCTGCTTATATCGTTGAGTGTTCCTCTTTATGGCATTTTAGATTAGGACATGTTAATCTAAAATCTATAAAACGATTAGTAAATTTAGATTTACTTAAAATTGAGAATGTTGACACATCCAAAAGATGTGAAATTTGTGTAGAAGCAAAAATGACTAAATTACCATTTAAGTCAGTTGAAAGGAACACTACTCCTCTAGAATTAATTCACACTGATGTATGTGATTTAAAATTTTTGCAAACTAGAGGTGGAAAAAAGTATTTTATTACTTTTATTGGAAATTGGTTTTGTAAGGGTTTCATACCCTTACTTTGATCAATTTTTTGAGGAGTAAAAACGTTAGTTTTTGGGAAAATAAAATTAACGATGTTGTTCTACTCGCGGAGTAGATGAGCGTGGTATATTTAATATCTCAAAAACGATTTCCGGTGAGTGAGAAATTAATTTGGGAAGTTGAAGTATTAATCATGTGTGTTGAATAATTCCATGGGAATGGAAAATAAAGTTTCATCCCACATTGGAAAAATACAAGAAGTTTGTCTTGTATATAAGTAGGAAATTATTCATGTTCTCTAAATTGGGACATGGAGAACTTAACCATGGACCACACGCGCGCGCGCGCGCCCCCCGCCCGAGCCCGGGCCCGCGCCCGGGTTCGTGGTTCTTGGTTCTTGGTTCTTGGGTGGGCTTTGGTGCCATACCTATATTTTTAGAGTACCAAAAATATGATATAGCCCATTATCTTTTTGGATCCAATCGGATTGGGTGACCCGTATGGAATTGGGTCGGCCCATCTCGATTGGCCCATTTAGATTTGGGTCGGCCCACGAACATGTTTAATACACCTCCGATTTTGATTAATACACTCCAGAGGATCTGGAATATTCCGTCTTGCTTCCCATGACTGAGAAACTACGTTTCTCTCCACGACAGAACGTGGGTGAACCATGATCACCACGTACTCCACTCCAGCAGCCCTCAAATGGGTCGGATTTCCGCCTATATATACCCCCTTCGTCCAGTTTTTCTAGAATCAGATGACGAACCCACAGTTCCCGAAATCCTCTCTCTGCAGAAAATCTCGTTTAGCTCATAAATTCCGATTTCATTCGCCGGAAATTCATATTCGATAGTGCTACCGGTGTGAATAGACAAACCGTTTTACCTTTGGGGATCCGTACGCAATATACAGTAAGCACTGTACGGGCGTATTCGATCTTGCGGGAATAGGTATTTCCTAGACTCGGTTTTTTCACGAATTCGTTTCGTGTCTTCTTTTTCTTTCCTCTTTCAGCGTTTCGAAATAAACACACCCTTTTATTTAACAGTAAATCTAGTAGGTCCCATCTTCGTTTAATCCACCAAATTTAACGACAGATAGCCTGTCGTAGAATTTAAAATTGCAATTAACGTCGGACAAGTCCGTCGTAAAATTCCATCCGTTGACCGCGTCCCTTCGGATTCGGTGCAAAATTAATGTGGCCGACAAGTTTACGACGGAAAGCCCGTCGTAAAATTCAACTTTGTGAGTTACGACGGAGCCGACAAACTTGAATTGCACCTCAAATCGTAGGGGCCTGTCGATTCGCGGGCAAACCAGAACCGATATCAACGGACGCTTCAACGTTATTGAGAATATCATAACAAGTGAAGTTCTCATGATAATGAAAATAGTGCCATGCGAAATGCATGTCCGGCTGGTCGACCAAATCTGCCCCAATCTATCCGTTGACGAAGGTGCAATTTTTACAGGTCTTCTTCCGCCAGTCAGTTTGCAGTTGGATCAAAAGTCTGAACTGATTTTGAACGCAGTCGTTTAATCCCTAATAACCTCTTCTATTTATTTATATATAAGGAAAAAAAAAAAAGCAAACAAAAGATCAAGAATAAGTGGCTAGCAAGCATTCAAGTTATATGGCTAGCTTGCTTGTTGATTTTATAGTCAACAATTAATGTATGTGTGTGTCTTTTTTTTTTTTTTTTAAAACAATGTATTACCTGCTTCCCCAAAAAATATGACTTTCTGTTTTTTTTCAACAATTTTGTTTTCTTCACCATTCAATCGTCACTTAATATTTTCACATGTCATCAGTTTTATACTCACAAACAACAACTTAACTTCTAAATGGATCACGCAATATATCAAAATATTCTTACTTTTCTATTTTATCTACGTTTTCCTAAGACCTGACAAAAAACAAACAACCATACTTTAGGGGAACGGAAGAAGTATCTGTTTTTTTTTTTTTTTTCAAATAGTGCAGAAGTTTAAAGTTAATATATATTCTCCGCCAAAAAAATTCATCTTCCAACTTACACAAAAATGTTGAATCAATTAATGTATATTGATTTCTGAACAATTGAATTCTAAACATCGCGGGTATATATGTGTAATGCGTTCCTAGCATTCCTGAGTAGTATTATATCTTACTAATATTTTTCCCGTGTGATGCACAATTTAAACATCGATAAATTTTTAGTGCGAGAAGAATTGTATAGAAATTTCAATTAAATTTATTTTGTCCATCTATAAATTAAATTTTTGGATCATTAATATTTTTTCTTATTAATATATTTTACTAATTATTATATGATTTTTTTTAGATTATGTATATGTTTCTCTTAATTATTAGATTAATTATATAACTATACACCAAAATAATTCCAAATACTAAAAATCAAAAAATGATATTTAAATTTAAAAAGACTTTTATGATACTCCCTCTGTCCCATAATATATAATTTGCACCCTAAGGAGTTGCACATTTTTAAAAAAATGTGTATTTTTTAATAAAGTAGTGGCATGTGTATATATTTATTTTTTGAGAGTCATCAATCGTAATAATTTGATTTGTGGTGACTAACGATGAACATTTATAGGAACTGAAAAAAAAAAATTAGAGTGGTGTTTTGAAATCTATAGTTCTTTAGATTTTTTTTAACATCCTGTTTAATATGAATTCATAGCTATTACCAAAATTTCTTAATGCGTAAAACATAAAAAAATTATATAGTGAAATACAAATAATATTAAGATTGTCTCTTATAAATAAATTAAAATATTAATTTATTACACTTTGTTTTCACAAATTTTTTTCGAGATCTGCATTACGTTTTCATTAAAAAAAAATAAACCTTCAAATAAAAGAATTGTATGTTATATATTTGAAATGAAAAATTGTAATACCCCGTCCCGTTTTGTACCTTTTAATTTCATAGAGACCTTAATTATATAATTTTATATTATTATCCTTGTTTCTTTTAATTTTATTATTTTGTGTGTTAACGTGTAATTTAAATATATACTTTTTTTCAAATTCCCAAGTTCGAAGAAAGAAATCGAACATTTCAAACGGATACGGGACTACGAGAAATTAATTATTTAAAGTTTAAAATTATGTTTTCGATCTGTTTAATTTATTGAGAATAATTAAAATACTTTAAAATATTAATTGAGTTTTAAAACTGTATTAAATTTCGAATCGGGGTTAAACTCGTGAACCAAACAATCTCTAAACCGTATCAATTGAGAACGAAAATATCAGGAATTAAGGGAATTAATCTCATCCACATATTTTTCCCTTCCTTTAAAATTAATTAATTAAATAAATATATTTCTTTCTATAAATAGGCACGCATAGCTTTCACTATCAGATTTCATTTTCCCAAATTTCACTCTCGGTTCATCCATTTCTCCCCCGCCTCTCTTCTTTTCCGGTGAACAACGCCGCCGTCTCCGTCCAGCCGTCGCCCCCACCGCCGTGCTCAACGCCGCCCGCCTCCCTCCTCCAGCCGCGACCCAACTCCTCCGGCCGACGAAGCAGCGCCTCCCTCCTCCTCTGAGCTCTCACCGCCGAGCGTCTCCGCCGTCGAGACCGCGACCCAGCCCGGCGCCACCACCACCTCTGTCGTCGTCTCGTCGAAGCGCCGCCGCGAGCGCCATCGTCGCTGGAGCTCTGCCCAGCCGCGCCGAAGCTCGCCGCCGTCACCGCTCCGCCGTGGACCAGCCCAGACGCGACGAAGCCCAGGCCGCGACTCCCTTCTCCGAGCTCCCCTGCTGCCAGTCGCTCTCTCTCTCTCTATCTCCGTCGCCAAACGTCGGTGCCTCAGCCGTAGCGACGCCGCCGCCGTGCTTCCGCCTAAAGCCGATGCCTTTTTTTCCTCTTCCGGTAATTGAAAATTCCCCTTTCAATTTCTACTCATTAAAGCTTCAAATTTCAATTTTTGAGTAATTCGATTTGTACCGATTAAACTCGATTTCTAACCGAAGCCTTTTGTCGTTTAATTTCCGATTGAAATTGACGCCGTTTGAACCGGTTGCTGTTGCCGGAATTTCTGGAAATTCCAACCGACGCCGTTAGGCTGTCCAATTAACTTTTTCGAATTCCCGAATCACGCCGTTATGCTGCCGAAATTATTTGACAAATAATCGAACCCTTTTACGACGCCGTTAGGCCGCCCAATTTGGGACTCGTAAGAATTACTAGCCCCTTCTCTATTTCTCGTATTAGTTAGAATAGAAAACCGGCACAGTTATGAGTTTTGTAAACTTTGGAGTTTTCTATTTAGAGACTATAAATTGATGGGTGGAGTTTTGATGTTGTTGATATTAGTATTATTGAAATTGTTATATAGTGTTAGTTGTTAGGTTTGGTGGTATTGGTTTTGTTGATTAATATTGTTGAATTAGTTATTTAGTATTGTTGGCTTTGTTGGTTAGTATTTATTGAATTAGTTGGTTAGTATTATTGGAATAGTGGTTTAGTATTGTTGTTTTAAGTTGTTTAGTATTATTGAAATTGTTGTCTAGTGTTATTGGATTAGTTGGATGATATTATTAGAATGGATGAATTAGTTGGTTTGGTTAGCTGATGATTTGGTGATGAAATTAGTTGTTAGTAATATTAGTTGAGTTTTTGAAGACAAATGGAAACTCGTCTTCCCCTTGTGCGACTGTTAGAAAATTAGGAACGAAAAGACAAGTAGTTTATATCCAAAATTAATAACAAATGAAAAGAGTATTTTTGGGAAAATTAATATGATCCTTTTATTTCCTAAAAGTGACACTAATCAACTTTAGAAGTAATATTAATATTAGAAAAGAAAAGTACTTTTTATAATTTGTCTTAGAAAAGCCAAAGTCTTTAATAAGTTTTAATAAGAGGTTTTTATAAAATATGAATTCTTATATTTTCTTTCTTAAAGGGCCTTTGTTAAGGACATCCCTGAATTCAGTAAATACACCCCCCTTGTTACACCACTGCTTTCAGCAAATACACCCCCCTGTTACAGCACTGCTTTTAGTAAATACACCCCCCAATACACCTCCTCTTAAAAAGGGGTGTACTTATCAATTTGAAATCAACCTTTGAAAACTTTAGTTTTCAATAGTTTTCTAAAGACAACGATCTACTCAATCCTCGAGTTTCACACTCTTAAGCTTTTCAAATTCAAAAGTCAATCTTTTAATCGGAATACTCCTTATTAGGATTCTGTACTTTTCGGGACACGCACGGAGGACTCGACCCTCTGCCTACACATCATTCTCGGGACTCGAAACAATCAGGTGGGTGATGATCTGTTGATTGATCTGCTTATAATACGTTGTGCTGGTATACTCTGAACTCGACTAAATCAATCTAAAACAACTTGTCTAATATAAATGTAAACCTATTATATAAGTGTGTTAACTATATGATATAATTATATATGCCTAATATAAATTACTTGTGTTTGTTGATTATGCGAATTGATGATGATTACTTGATTACTTATTTGTGGTAAATGACCACCAGTGATAAATGATCACCAGTAGTATATGGCTACCAGTGGTAAATGACCACCAGTGATAAATGTGGATTGACACGTATGGCCATGAGTGACAATAGGTCAGATTCATGGTCACTGATACTTATTTTTGCGGAATGACGCGTATGGCCATGAGTGACAATAGGTCAGATTCATGGTCACTGATACTTATTTTTGCGGAATGACGCGTATGGCCATGAGTGACAATAGGTCAGATTCATGGTCACTGATAATTATTCTTGCGGAATGACGCGTATGGCCATGAGTGACAATAAGTCAAATTCATGGTCACTGGTAATTATTTTTGTGGAATGATTCGCTGATATTATTTATGGTGTTTTGGAAGAGATTTACCATATGTGAAAATGATTGTGGGCTTTGCCCCTTAATGTGAATCAACTCGTGATATTTCAATTATATGATGTGAAACCTGTTGTGCCCAACTGATTATTATGTGAACTTGTTATTTATATGATTTATGATGTTCGTATTATTATGTCAATCGATTAAATAAATTATATACTTTATTAATAAGTATAACTTAATATATTTCGGATTTACCAATCCCATGACGTTGCAAATCACCCATACGTGAGAATTCAAATCTCACGCCCCCTTCTTACAACCCTTGCAGATTATGATTTCGTGGGGCAAGGACAGTAATGGAGATGACACGGAGTTCCCCACTTAAATAAAATGATACTATTAATATTAAGCTTTATATATGTGTGTGAAATACTTATTGAAATCATTCTATTCATTTCTTCCGCTGCATAAAACTCATCATATCTCATTTCCGTTATATTTCCTTCAAAAATTTTATAGTTCGGACTTTTGATCATAATAACACTTCAAATCTGATATAATTAATATATTCTGGGTTCGGGGCGTTACAAAAATAATTTAATAATGAATACTAATAAACACTATTAAACTTAAACAAACATGATACACTATAAATTTAGAACCCATAAATTAATTGAATAATTAAATTGGGCCAATCTCCATTACTTATTTACTGAGTATATTTACATCTCATGTGATTATATTCTCAATGTAGGATCAACTATAAGAAATGGCAAAGTATAGAGAATTTCATACATGAATTGCTAAAGAACATTAATTATTTTTATAAAAGAGTATTAATTGTTTAGTAAAAATAAATTAATATTCTTTAGTAAATGCAATTCATACCTTTCAATAAAAATAACAAACACTACAAAAAATACGCATTTTTACGACGGAATTAAAAACTGAAAAGCCGTCGTAAAACACGTTTAGCGATGGGTTTTAGGACGGCCACAAAAAAAAGGTTTGTGTGGTTCAAACCTGAACCCCCCACGCACTCGGGGCGGGTGCGAACCACTAGGTCATCGACGCCCAATCTATATATTTTGGCCCAACTTCCATATTAGCCCTACTGGATCTGGAACAATTAATTACAAATTCGAATACAAGGGGAATCGAACCTGCGACCTCTCTTGCATGTAGAGGGGGCGCGCGCCATTAGGACACTTGCTTCTATTGTTTGATTTCTTGCAATTAATTGTATATGTATCCAAATTGAGCCATTCTTTTTTTATTATTCATCAAATTAATTCTTTTTCGTTTTTAACTTTTTTTAAAAAAAAAATTTTTACCATTAATTTTTTTTTTGTTTTGTAAATTTATTTAATTTGAAAAACACATAATTAATATTATAATCCGTTCATTTGTATGTAATTAATTGTATACTTATCCAAATTGAGTCATTCTTTTTTACTATTCATCAAATTAATTTCTTTTCATTTCTAACTTGTTTTAATAAATGTTGTTACAAATTATATTTTTTTTGTAAATTTATTTAATTCAAAAAATGCGTAATTAATATTATAATTTGTTCATTTGTGATGTTTTAATTATATGGAAAACTATAAGTATAACATTTTTAAAATATTATATTAAAAACTATGACATTTATTAATTAGTGTTATAATAAATATTTTACCCCTTCCTTCCCAAAAAAATATCCTCTATTCCTTTTATACTTGTTCCAAAATATAGTCTCCTTATTTTTTGTAAATGTATAAAACATTCAAAATATCCATATTTAATTTGGAATTAACGTGATTATCATCTTAATGTATTTTAATATTCAATAAATTAGTAATTGTATATTTAAAATGTTTATAGATAAATTAAATTCTAAATTTTAAATAAAATAAATAATATTTTATTAGTCTGTGTAAAAAAAGAAGTGTCATTATCATTTTTGGATGGATATATAAAGTATTTTTGTATTAGTCTAATTTGCTTTAAAAATAAAAAAATAAAACTTAATTTTCATGCAAAAGTCAATCAGTCATAGTAATTGGGATAGATGGTGTATTAATTAGTAACTAAAGTATAGATTTGAAATTCATAAAAGCTAGCAGAAACACAAACACATGAAGATAAAATAATTGTGGAAAGTGTTTGGAAACAGAGGGAGTATATCAACAGTATAAAACATATATGATGGATGGAATGAGGTATGATATTAAAAAAAGAAAATGGAATGAGTTATAATATTTTCATTTTATTTAAAATTATAAATTATCTAAAAATTACAGTTTCTTATTTGGCCACTTATTATAAAGGGTTAAATGCAAAAAACATCATGAACTTTATGTCTTTTATCAATTACAACATGAACTTTTTTTTTTTGCAATTTTATACACCAAATTTATAACTTTTGCAATTTGAAACATCTGATAAGTTTTTCGTCAACAATGAAATTATATGGTTGTCGAATATACCACATAGAGCCCACATAGATGCCAATAAAAAATTTATGAATTTTTATAATGAGAATAACATGTTAAAATATATTTTAACTTTAAAAACATAACTTAATATTGCATTTCAAAGACATTGTTTTCATTTTTTAAAAAATAATTTTATTTGTTGACGTCAACGTGGATGTCAATGTCATTTAATTGTTGACGAAAAATTATCAAATGTTTTAAATTGCATAACTTATAAAGTTGGTGCATTAGATTACAAAGAAAAAAAATTTATGTTGTAATTGATAAAAATCATAAAGTTCATGAATTTTTTTTTAAATTAACCCTATTATAAAAAGAAGTTTCTTACTAAGCCAATTAATTTAAAAGAGGTGTGATATGAAGCTATAATTAAAAAAAAAAAAAACTAGTATAAAAGAAACTGATGCTCAATCTAAACAACTTACCAATTATTTTTTATATATGTAATTAAGTAATATCCTTTAGTGTATTTAATTAATATCTTTTAGTTAAATAACTAATATCTTTTAATTATACAATTAATATTCTTTGTATAGTTATATGTGTTTAAATTAAGTATATATAATTATATAATTATGTTGGAGTGGAGGAGGTTAATGATGAATATATTGTTGATTATTTGCTAGCTGTAGAATGTGCGTTCCGACTTGATTAATTTTAATTAAGTCGAAAATGGATGCACTATAGGATCTTAGTTAACTGGAGAATGCGATAATAATAAACGAAACTCTGCCGAAAATTTTAGATTAACTATATCAAATTAACAATAGGATAAATATAATGGATTTATATATTAAATTTTTATTAAATTTTGAATATTCTTTCATTTGAAACAGATTATAATATAAGTTATTCAAGTCGTAATTGGATGTATGGTCAAAGAACAATTAATGGAATGATAGCTCCCGACTTTCTTAGTGGTCTTGAATCGTTTATACAATTCGCAACTAGCAATCCTGATTGGATGAGTGAAAGAGATATTAGGTGTCCCTGCTCGAAATCTAGATGTAGGAACCAAAGGTTTAGAGCACCTATAGACGTGAAAACATATTTGTATATAAATGGGTTTATGCCCAATTATCACAATTGAATTTTACACGGTGAACAAAATTGGGGTCATCTACCACACCAAAATTATGATCATCTACCACAATTGGATATTTTTTTACAGCCATTGATCCATGATTTGATGTATTTGTGGGAAATTGGGGTGGAAACGTACGAAGTTGCTACAAAGCAAAATTTTCTGATGCGAGCTGCACTAATTTGGACCATCAGTGACTTTCCAGCTTACTCAATATTGTCTGGATGGAGCACTGTTGGACGGATAGCTTGTCCTTACTGTGGAGAATACACTGATGCTTTCACTCAGAGGTTCAGTCGTAAACAGTCGTGGTTCGACAACCATCGTATATTCTTACCTAGACACCATCCGTATCGGAGAAACAAGACTGCATTCACAAAGAATGTGATAGTGGATGACCCACCACCACCCATTCGATCAGGTGAATCACTCCTAAATGAAATCAATTGGGTGGGATGTCGAAAAGTGACAGAAGATGGTGTCGAGGCCCACAACAAGAGATTGGAAACTGGTTGGAAAAAGAAAAGTATTTTCTGGGATTTGCCGTATTGGAGTACCTTGTTGATCCGTCATAATCTGGCCGTGATGCACATTGAAAAAACTTCTTTGATAATTTTTTCTACACTGTAATGAATGTGGAAGGAAAAACAAAGGACACGAATAAGTCCAGAGATGAACTTAATGAATATTATCGTCGTCCATCACTTGTGAAATATCCACGTACAGGAAAGTACCCCAAAGCTTGTTATTCACTTGATAAGAGACAAAAGGATGTTTTGCAGATGGGTAGATGAGCTAAAGTTTCCTGATAACTATGTGTCCAACCTATCTCGAACTATTGACTGGACAAAGTTGAAAATATTTGGGTTGAAGAGTTATGATTGTCATGTGTTTATGCAGAGGCTACTCCCGATTTATTTCCGTGAAATTCTTCCACAAAACGTGTGGAAAGCTATAACTGAAGTTTGTTTATTCTTCAAGGAGTTAACTTCTACGACGATTACAGTTGAGAACATGACTCGGTTGGAAGTAGATATTCCGCTGATCTTGTGCAAGTTGGAACGTAAATTTCCACTCAGCTTCTTTAATTCGATGGAGCATCTACCTGTACACCTTGCATACAAAGCACGAGTGGTTGGTCCTGTACAATACAGATGGATGTATCCATTTGAGAGATAATCTACAACTTTCAAATATTTGAACAATTAGCGGTTATTATGTTGGAAATTGGTTATATATTAACTAATTTTTTTAGGATTGAAGATACTAGTTTTTGGGAAAACAAAAATAACGAGATTGTTCTACTCTCGGAGTAGATGAACGTGGTATATTTAATATCTCAAAACCAATTTCCGGTGAGTGAGAAATTAATTTGGGAAGTTGGATATTTATTCATGTGTTTTACATCCCATGGGCATGGAAAGCTTGAGTTCCATCCCACATTGGAAACCTACAAGAAAGAGAATATTCGATGGAATATTTTGTTCTTGCTTCCCAAGAAAGAAATCGAATATTATGTTATTGCTTCCCAAGAAAGAGAATATTCGATGGAATATTCTGTTCTTGCTTCCCAAGAAAGAAATCGAATATTCTGTTCTTGCTTCCTAAGAAAGAAATCGAATATTCTGTTCTTGCTTCCCAAGAAAGAGATCGTCCTCATCTGCAGTGCAGATTTCCACCTATATATACCCCTTCATATTCAGACTTTCGTACTCACCTTTTCAGCCTACGAATCTTAGAGTTTAGAAAGCCTTTTGCATATATTTTTATTTCGTTCAGTTCGAAATTCTGATTTTGTTCGCCGAGAGTTTATACACGGTGGTGCTGCCTGTATAAACTGTTAAAACTATTTTACCTTTGGAGACTCATACGTACGATACCGTAAGCACTATACGGGGCGTATTCAGTCTTGCGGGAAAAGGATTTTCCTTGACTCGGTTTATTCATACGAATTCATTTCGTATTTACTTTGTTCGTGCAGTGTTCGAGACACACCCCTATATATAAAACAATAATTGCAAGACTGAATATTTTCTGTTTCGAATCACTGCTATGTCGAACCACAATTCCGACAACGAGATGGATATGAGTTCACCTCATGCTACTCCTACCAAAGATGCAGGTAATACATCTAACTGTCCTGTTGTACCTACGGGTAAGTCTGGTCCCTCTTCTGCTATTCAATTTGGAAACTTTGGAAGCATTCTTAATGAGTGGTTCAAAGTCAATCCCTTCGTGGAAAATTCCAATCCCTTCGTGGGAAACTCTGGCACTAATCCCTGTGTGGGAAACTCAAGTGCTAATCCTTTCGGGGGAAACTTCGGCAGCAATCCTTCCGTAGGAAATGTCGGGGTCAGTCCCTTCTTGGCAACCAACCAGGCCTCCCTCCCGGGGACTGTTAGGCCGGTTGTGGTGAAAGGAGAGAAACCCGAAAAGTTTTCGGGTAATGACTTCAAGAGGTGGCAAAAGGAGATGCACTTCTACTTGACCACCATCTCCTTGGTGAAATATGTCAAGGAGGATTGCCCGAGCGTACCCGCAGAAGATGCTGATCGGGAAACAAGGATCGCCTATGATACTTGGATCCATGATGATTATCTGTGTAGGAATTACATCCTGAATGGGCTGTCTGATGCCCTCAATGATGTATATGATGAATACCTAACTTCCAAGGCCTTGTGGGAGTCTTTAGAGAAGAAGTACAAAACCGAAGATGAGGAAACTAGCAAGTTCATCATCTCCACTTTGTACGAGTTCAAAATGGAGGACAACAAATCTGTTTTTGAACAAGTTCAAAAGCTGCAAGTGATCTTCCACAACATTGCAGTACAAGGGATGGAGCTGCCTGAAGCTTTTCAGGTTGCCACTGTGATTGACAAACTGCCTTCATCTTGGAAGGAGTTTAAGTCCTACCTCAAGCACAAGCGAAAGCAAGTGACCATGGAGGATCTTGTTACCCAACTCCGGATCGAGGAAGATAACAAGAAAAGAGAGAAGAAGGGCTCGATTGCTTCTATCGAGGCAAAGGCGAACCTGATGGAGAAAAGTGAACCATTGAAGAAGAAGAAGCATCAAGACGACAAAGGCAAAGGCAAGGCTGTTGCTGCTGCTCCTGCCCCGAAGAAATTCAGTGGGAAGTGCTACAACTGTGGCAAACCCAATCATCGGGCCACTGATTTTCCTCGGCCCAAGAAGAACTCCGTGAACATTGCAGAACGAGAGCTCACGGAGATGGATATGTCTGCTGTAGTGACCGAGGTCAACATGGTGGACAACAAGAAAGAATGGTTCGTGGACACAGGTGCCACTTGCCACGTTTGCTCGGAGAAATCTGCCTTCTCCACCTATTCTCCTGCTGCGGGGAGAAAGCTCTACATGGGGAACCAAGCCTCGTCTAAAGTGGCTGGTGTAGGAATGGTGGTAATCAAATTGATTTCAGGAAATGAGCTCAAGCTGAAGTACGTGATGCAAGTCCCGGACATCCAGAAGAATCTGATTTTGGGGTCTCTTTTAGTTAGTAGTCAGTTTAAGCTAGTGTTTGAGTCAAATGGCGTTGTACTTGCAAGTTTGGCACCTTCCTAGGAAAAGGTTACCTCGAGAAGGGCCTTTTTAAGATGTATGTCATGACTGTAAGCCGTGATGGCAAAAACACTATTATCAATGAGAATGCTTATATTTATGTTTTTATCGTTGAGTGTTCCTCTTTATGGCATATTAGATTAGGACATGTTAATCTAAAATCTATAAAACGTTTAGTAAATTTAGATTTACTTAAAATTGAGAATGTTGACACATCCAAAAGATGCGAAATTTGTGTAGAAGCAAATATGACTAAATTACCATTTAAGTCAGTTGAAAGAAACACTACTCCTCTAGAATTAATTCACACTATGTATGTGATTTAAAGTTTGTGCAAACTAAAGGGGGAAAAAGTACTTTATTACTTTTATTGATGATAGCACAAGATTCTTCTACGTTTACTTGCTACGAAGTAAAGATGAAGTTATTGAAGCTTTTAAAAATTATAAAAGTGAAGTAGAGAATCAAATGAACACTACAATTAAAGCAATTCGTAGTGATAGAGGTGGAGAGTATGTGGCTCCGTTTGAACAATTATGTGCCGAATCTGGTATCATACATCAAACGACAGCTCCTTACTCACCTTAATCGAATGGTATTGCGGAGAGGAAAAATCGAACCTTGAAAGAGATAATGAACGCAATGTTAATCAGCTTGGGTTTACCTCAGAACATGTGGGGGAAGCTATTTTGTCAGCTAACCACATTTTAAATAAAATTCCACTTAAGACTCAAGAAAAGACACCTTATGAGTTGTGGAAAAATCGTAAACCATCTTACAAATACCTCAAAGTGTGGGGGTGTTTGGCTAAAATTGAAGTGTCACTTCCTAAACAAGTGAAAATCGGACCTAAGACGGTCGATGAGATCTTTATAGGATACGCCTTCAATAGTAGTGCCTATCGGTTTTTTATTCACAAATCAGAAATACCCGATATGACAGTAGGTACTACAATAGAATCAAGGAATGATGTGTTCTTTGAAAATGTGTTCCCGTGTAGGGACAAAGAAGAAGTGAGTTCAAATAAACGAACTCAAGAAGAATCAAGTAAAGCTTCAGGTCCTTCCACTCAGCAGAGTGAAGAACCAAGATGCAGTAAACGAGTTAGAATTGATAAGACCTATAGTCCAGACTTCATCACGTATGTGTTAGAAGAAGAACCTAGGACTATCAAAGAAGCTCTTTCCAGACCAGATGCATCTCTCTGGAAAGAAGCAATAAACAGTGAATATGATTCAATTCTGCAAAATCATACATGGGAGTTGGTTGATCTCCCTAAAGGTTGCAAGACCTTAGGATGTAAGTGGATCCTTAAAAGAAAGTCCAAAGTAGACGGATCAATTGACAAGTATAAAGCCCGTTTGGTTGCAAAGGGTTTTAAACAAAGAGAAGGACATGATTTCTTTGACACCTACTCTCCAGTTACAAGGATTACATCCATTCGCGTACTTATCGCGATTGCTGCTTTGCATAATCTCAAAATACATCAAATGGATGTAAAGACTGCTTTTCTTAATGGAGAGATGGATGCTGAGATATACATGGATCAACCAGAGGGTTATGTTGCACCCGGAAGCGAGAAAAAGGTTTGTAAACTCGTTCGGTCGTTGTATGGACTTAAACAAGCTCCTGTACAATGGCATTTGAAATTTGATAATATTATGTTGTCAAATGGATTTCGAATTAACGAATGTGACAAGTGCGTGTATGTGAAAGATACACCAAATGGATTTGTTATCGTATGCTTATATGTTGATGACATGTTAATCATAGGTAACAATTCAAATGTGATCGTTAATACGAAAAACATGTTAAAGGAAAATTTTGACATGAAAGATATGGGTTTAGTAGACGTGATTCTAGGAATCAAAATAGAAAGAACTTCAAATGGAATTTCTTTAACACAATCTCATTATGTTGAGAAAGTCTTGAAGAAATTTAATGCATTTGATGATCCACCTGCTAAAACTGCACTTGAACAAAATGTTCATCTGAAGAAAAACAGAGGTGAACCTGTGAATCAGTTGGAATATGCAAGGATCATTGGAAGCGTGATGTACATTACTAATTGCACACCTCCTGATCTTGCATGCTCTGTGAACAAACTGAGCAGGTACACAAGCAATCCAAGTCACGAATATTGGAAAGCTCTGAAAACAGTCTCGAGATACTTGAATTATACTCTTGATTTTGGGCTACACTACACGCGACATCCAGCTTTACTTGAAGGGTACAATGACGCTAATTGGATATCCGATAGCAAAGACTCGTTCTCAACTAGTGGATATGTATTCACAATTGGAGGAGCACCTGTATCGTGGAAATCCACAAAACAGACGTGTATTGCTCGCTTTGGATCAAGCTGGTGAAGAAGCTGAATGGCTTCATAACTTTTTTAGAAGACATTCCTTGTTGGAACAAACCGATACCATCTGTAATGGTACATTGTGACTGTCAAGCTGCTATTGGTAGAGCTTTGAGCAGTATGTACAACCGGAAGTCGAGACATATCCGTCGTTGACATAACTCCGTTAGATATTTGATCTCAACTGGTATTATAACAATTGATTATGTAAGATCAATTGATAACATAGCAGATCCGCTCACGAAGAGCTTGAACCGAGATCAAATGAATAAGCTGATAGAGGAAATGGGTCTAAAATCCACAAATAAAACTGAAGCAGTGGTAACCCAACCATGATGACTGGAGATCCCAAGAACTTGGTTCAAAAGGGAAAACTAAGCTGTGAATGTTAGTTGTACAACACTTGAAAATCATGACCATTCCTGACAGCACTGTGTCAAGTGTTAGTAGATCCGTGAGTTGTGGTAAAGGATAAGTCGTAGACTTTTAGTGATTCCTACAAGTCCAAGTGGGACTGAGTATGACGAGATACTCAAAAGAAAATCACCTATATAAATGAGAAGTGAGGGTCGCTTCGACTAAATATTTATGAATACAAAGGGAGTCCAGGGCCAAAATGGACAAAAATGTGAGAACAAATCAGAATCGAGACTGACTTGTGTCTACATTGTCTGTAAGGTATACACTAAGGAGGATTAGTTCAAGGCATTGTGTCCACTAAGCCACCGGTATATCCGATGGTGCCGGGCTACGGAAAGTTCAAAGCCATTGGCTACTTATCCGGAAGCAATGAGGTCTCAATCGAGCTGAACGAACAAGCCTGACTCTGTATAGGTGTAATTCTCACTCATGTGGGGGATTGTTGGAAATTGGTTATATATTAACTAATTTTTTTAGGAATGAAGATGCTAGTTTTTGGGAAAACAAAAATAACGAGGTTGTTCTACTCTCAGAGTAGATGAACGTGGTATATTTAATATCTCAAAACCAATTTCCGGTGAGTGAGAAATTAATTTGGGAAGTTGGATAATTATTCATGTGTTTTACATCCCATGGGAATAGAAAGCTTGAGTTCCATCCCACATTGGAAACCTACAAGAAAGAGAATATTCGATGGAATATTTTATTCTTGCTTCCCAAGAAAAAAATCGAATATTATGTTATTGCTTCCCAAGAAAGAGAATATTCGATGGAATATTCTGTTCTTACTTCCCAAGAAAGAAATCGAATATTCTGTTCTTGCTTCCCAAGAAAGAAATCGAATATTCTGTTCTTACTTCCCAAGAAAGAGATCATCCTCATCTGCAGTGCAGATTTCCACCTATATATACCCCTTCATATTCTGACTTTCGTACTCACCTTTTCAGCCTACGAATCTTAGAGTTTAGAAAGTCTTTCGCATATATTTTTATTTCGTTCAGTTCGAAATTCTGATTTCGTTCGCCGAGACTTTATACACGGTGGTGCTGCCGGTATAAACTGTTAAAACTGTTTTACCTTTGGAGACTCATACGCACGATACCGTAAGCACTATACGGGGCGTATTCAGTCTTGCGGAAAAAGGATTTTCCTTAACTCGGTTTATTCATACGAATTTGTTTAGTATATACTTTGTTCGTGCAGTGTTCGAGACACACCCCTATACATAAAATAACATATTATACTCACTATTGATGCTTCTGGTTAGGTATCTTCACAATTTAAAACTCAGTGTGGGTAACAAGGCTCATGTTGAAGCTTCGATCGCAAATGCATATCTAGCAAAAGAAGCATCAATTTTCTGTTCCCACTACTTTGAGGATCATGTTCTGACGAGGCATCATAATGTACCTCGTAATTACCATGGTCGTGGCGCCGAAGAACCCCAATCCGATACTCCGTCAATTTTTATACCTCCTGGACGACCACTTGGACGGAAGAATACAAGATATATTGTAGATAAAGAGAAAAATATAGCTCACACATGCGTGTTACTGAATTGTAACGAGGTGCAACCGTATGTTGAGTAAGTTAATATTCAATATCGTCCATCTATAATTATTACAAAACATCATTATAATGATAATATTGTACATCTTCCCTCTTGTAGTATGTTTATGCATCAACTTCAAAGTGTTCAACCGAATCTCTCTAGGGCTGAACAAGACGATAAACTTCAACATCAATTTGCGTCATGGTTTGAACAAGTTGTAAGTCAAGTTGATAAAATTATATAAACAATAAAATATATACATAGACTCAGGATTAAATATTTTGTCAACTATAGGTTAAGGTAAACAATATTCAGAACCGGTGGATACGTGATCTCTCCAGCGGTCCTGTAAGTTGTGTTACCACATATCCTGGGTATTACGTGAATGGATACAAATTTCACACACACACTTATGGTGAATCAAAATCGACTGTGAACAGTGGAGTTTGTATCAAGGGACAAAATATGATTCAGATGAGAACGATATCTATGGGATCCTTGAAGAAGTATTACAGTTGGAATACCCTGGATGACTTGAGAAAAAAGTGGTTCTGTTCAAGTGCGAGTGGTATGATCCTACCATGCCAAATGGAACAAGAATACATCCTAACTACAAACTTGTGGATGTTAATCGAAGAAGAGTTTATGGCCGTTATGATCCTTTTGTATTAGCAAACCAAGCCACTCAAGTTTACTATTGCGAATACCCGGGGGTGCGAATTCATGAATGGCTTGCTGTTTGCAAAGTCAAACCAAGATCCTTAGTGGAAATTGATAAAAGGAATGAAAAAGAGCTACCCCCGTTCTAAGACGATGAGATTGATTCACAAATGAATAGTGTGCAAATAGACAGTGATCCTATCGTGTTGGCAGATGTCAGTGGTGCACTAATTCAAATTGAGAATGAAGAAGAAGAAGAAGAAGAAGTTTAGTAATTGCTATCTCAATGTTAGAAATTATTTAATGTGTACACCTAAACTTTGATTGATTGATCATTTATGTGATAATATGTTATTATATTAATTGCTATCTCGGTGTTAACAATTATTTTGTGATGCATCTAAACTTTGATTATTTGTTCATTTATATGATAATTAATACGTTATGTTTAAAATTTTACAGATGAGCGGATCCGATCGTAGCTCTAGCGGGGGACGGCGACAGAGTACTGGTCATGGGGGTCAAGGCCGATCTAGTGGGGCGCGGAACACAGTGCCTATACCACACATACCAGTGCCAGTTCCGTTGATCCCCACGACTGATGACGAGGAAGCTGAGCAGTATACCGACTCGGATTCTGAAGAACAGTCGGATTCACAAATGGTCGGACAGAGACTAGATGTACGATACATATGTTAGACTTACTATTTTCATGAATTTTGAGGAATATATATCCGTGAATATTAATTATGTATTATAAATTTATTTTGCAGCTTGATGCCTTCGAATCCGGTCTCCAAGCTGATCAGACGTATCATGGCTGGACATATGTAGTTGGGTGCCTTCACCTTCAGGATGATATCCGAAGAAAGGCTGCAGGAGTACTGGGAGACATTTCAGGTATATATTCATTTGATTTATAATAATATTATTGTATGACATAATAACATCTTTGTTTATCAGAAAGAGGCTAGGTGGGATCCTACTGTCACTTCAACACAGTATGTGCATCACTTGTTCCTGAAAAGGGCTGCTGAAAGATATGTAGATCTTTTGAATTCTGTGAAGAGAAAATGGGAGTTGAAGGGTAAGAAGCCACAGTGGGATACAAAAGTGTGGAAGGCCTTGCTCGCGTACTGGGACAGAGATGACGTGAAAGCCAAATCCGCACAATGTAGACGAAACAGACTATCTGAGCCTGCTGGCCCGGGTACTGGCATCTCCATCCATAAAGGTGGATCTCGTGGTGCCGTCGAGGTTGCTCGGGATATTGTAAGTCATTTGTTGATACCATCTTCGGTAAAGTTTTATAATATGTATACATATTTTAAGTTTTAATCATCATGTTCAAAATTATAGGAGAGGAAGAAGGGACGCCCCGCCACAGATTGGGAAATTGTGGAGCACTTCCACTACCGTGGTCCAGGACAGTATACATACGGCCTTATATCTGATACATTGGTAAGTATTCTTGTTATATTTTAAAATAATATGAATATTTAAGAATATTTAAATATCTAGAAAAATAATTATCTAAAAAAAATGTGCAGGCTGATGTACAAGCGAGAGTCTTCCAACTGCATGCTACCTCTAACTCTGACGAGCAATCTCCTGAGCCCAGTCTTCCAGAGTTATCTCAGATGTACGTCAAGACTGTGGGGAAAAAGCATGGTAAAGTTCGTGGGCTCGGACAATTGGGAAAGTCCAGACCTATAGTCTCCGGCCCAGGCGGGATATCAGCTGGGACTCATATTGGAGCCTATAGCCAAATTGATGTGGACCGACTACTCGCTGAGGAGCGTGAGAGAATGCGCAGAGAGACGGCTGAGGAGAATCGACGATTGTTGGAGCAAGTGGAAGAGAGACAACGGCAACTGCGTGAGGAGATGACCCGGAACTTCCAAAACTAGTTTACCGAGTGGATGCGGGCATCACAACAGGGATCTGAAGGACCACCACCCCCGCCTCCATCCGATGAGTATCCCCCACCCCGAGGACCAGGTTCGATCCTGATGTTTGAGAGTATTGCTTGGAGTATGAATTAACTATTTTCATGAATGTTTGATGAATGTTTCTTGGAGTGTGAATTATTATGCATCGTCTTTATTATGCTTGTGATGTTTATTTTCATTAATGTTTGTGAAATCCGGAGCTATATATCATGTTTATTAAGATTTTTAATTAATTATTTAGGTTAATTTGTGTATGTGCTTTAATTATAAGTAATATTTGATTAATTTAGCCATAATATATTCAAAATATTTTAATTAAAATAATATATATATATATATATGCACAAGGGCGTTAATTTTTTATATTTAAAAAGATATATACATAAATGAAAATATAATATTTCAAGTGTTAATTTCATTTTATATGTGAGAATAATATAAATTTCATTTTTAAGTTATTACCATAATTATAATGATATATAATAATTAATTAAAAGTGTAATCATAATAGAAATTATTAAATATATGTAATTTAAAATGATATATTAATTTAATTAATTTTTCAAGGTGTTATGGTAAATAAAATTATTTATAATAATATTAACTAATTAAAGGTATAAATAAAATAGGAGTTAAGTGTTCTAACAAAGAAAACAAAATAAGAAATAATATATATACTATTACAATAGAAAACATATCGAATGATAAGCCTTGCTCAAACCCACGCTAGGGAGGTCACGGGTTCGAAACTTGTTGGTGGCGGGTCGTGCGCGGGTCGGGTTGCGCCCGGCCCACTAACGCGGCCCGCGAATGTTTTTTTTAAATTGGGTTGGACGAGGGCCTCTCTCTCGTGAACAAACGAGGGGCGAGACGAGGGCGCTTGTAGACGAGGGCAGACCCCCTCGTGAATGGACGAGGGGTAAGACGAGGGTGCGTCTAGGCGAGGGCGGCCGTGCTCGCCAACCTCCAGCAACGCGATGCGAGGGCGTGGCCCACGGGAACCTGGACGAGGGCTACCCCCTCGTGAACAAACGAGGGCCTACACGAGGGCCCGATTTTTGAACCAGACGAGGGCTTCCCCCTCGTTCTTAGCCGAGGGCTCTCTCCCCTCGTTAGTTAAAGAGGGGCGAGCCGAGGGGGACCCTAACGAGGCCTATTTTGTCGAGGGTCTCCCCTCTCTATAAACCCCTCTTCACTACAAAAAAAAACAGAAATAAAGAGGGAAGTTAAAGAGGGCAAAGTTTGCCCTCGTCCCTAAAGAGGGGCGAGACGAGGGCCAACAAATTTTAAATCAGATGAAGGCCGAGACGAGGGGCAGGGCCCCCTCTTTAGTTAACAAGTGCGGCGCTCTCGTTAATATTCGAATTTGGGACGGACGAGCACTTTACCCTCGCGAGTTAACGAGGGCGCGACCCCCATCGGTAGGTAACGAGGGCAATCCCCCTCGTCAATTTCAAATGGTAAATTTAACGAGGGCATTGCCCTCGCTAATTAACAAGGGCAAATTTTCCCTTGTTAATTAGTGAGGGCAATGCTTGCCCTTGTTAATTAACAAGGGGCAATTCCCTTGGAAGACTATATTACAATATTAAAAAGGGCAACCCGCCCTTATTAATTATTGCCCTTGTTAAAACCATCATTATGTGATAGTTTAATTTCATTTTAAATATTTTAATTAAATTGAATATTTATATGTTGAAATATAATTAAAATAAATATGAAAGAGATAATTTGATTTTATTCCAAATATTTTAATTTAAATGAACATGTATATATGTTTAATATACAAGTGACAATTTAAATTAATTTTAAATAAAAAATATTTGTGTTAATATACAATTAAAATTGTATTCTAAATATTTTAATAAAACATAAATATTTGTGTATATATGTGTTAATATAAAATTAAAAAGAAAATAAAATACAAGTGATAATTTAACTATCATAGATTTATGAAGTTTGAGAATTGATGATAATGCATTTATTAGGTATTTATGAATTAGTGGATGATAAATAAATATTGTAATGAAAATATTAATTATGAAGTTTAAATTGAGAAACTCTTTATTTGTTTTTCAATTTAAAAGAATATATAATTAAATATTTAATTTTATTCAAAAAATTTAATTAAAAGTAATATTTAATTAATTTATCCATAATATATTCAAAATCTTTTAATTAAAAAATATTTAATTAATTTATCCATAATATATTCAAAATCTTTTAATTAAAAAATAATATATATATATGTATGCACAAGGACGTTAATTTATTGATATTTAAAAAGATTATATACATAAGTGAGAATGTAATTTTGCAATTGTTAATTTCATTTTATATGTGAGAATAATATAAATTTTATTCTGAAATTGTTACCATAATTGTAATGATATATAATAATTAATTAAAAGTGTAATCATAATAGAAATTATTAGATAATTCAAAGTTTTAACAAAGAAATCAAAATTTAAAAATCATGTTAAAGAAAATGATAATATTCATTTAATTAATTTTGAAGGTGTTACCATAAATAAAATGATTTATAATAATATTAATTAATTAAAAGTGTAAACAAAATATGAATTAATGTTTTAACAAAGAAATCAACATAAGAAATAATACATACACTATTACAATAGAAATTATTCCAAATAACAAGCTTTGTCCAAACGATAAGGTGACATGCATAAGTCCTCCCATGCCTGGAAGGTCTTAGGTTCGAGTCTCCTCGCTCGCGGGTCGCGTGCGGGTTTATCGTGGGTCGGGCCGGGTCTTCCCCACCTGCGGGTGCGACCCGCAATTTTTTTTTTTAAAAATTTACTTAACGAGGGCCCTCCCCTCGTGAGTTGCCGAGGGGCGACGCGAGGGACAACTAGACAAGGGCCCTTCCCCTCGTTAACTCCCAGATGTGCGAGGCGAGGGCCTACCCCCTCGTTAGTAGTCGAGGGCGCACTCCCCTCGTTAGTTAAAGAGGGGCGAGCCGAGAGGGAGCCTAACGAGGCCTATTTTGTCGAGGGCATCTCCCCCTCTTTAAATCCTTCTTTAACCCTATGCCCCTCTTTAAATCCCACTTTGAATCCCTCTTTAAATGAGCAGTATTTTGTAGTGCTTTAACCCTCCCCCCTCTTTAAATCCCTCTCTATATCCCTCTTTATTTCAACAGTATTTTGTGGTGTTATATTTATGGGTTAATATCAATTTGCAACCTATACTATTATCATTTTTCAACTTGCAATCTATACTATTATATTTATCAAAATACAACTTGTACTATGTAAATTTTGCAATTTCCAACCTAAGTTCAATTCTTTGGCTATTTTTCGAGAAATGCTATATTTGTAAAAGGTTGTGTTTCACATTCAATATATTAATTATTTAGTTTTTAAGACATACGTCTCTAATATAAGTGCACAAACAAATATCTTTTAATATACTAATATGAATATAGATATATAGATAAATATAAAGATTATTCTTATTTTCGTTATTATTATCTTTATAATTTTAAAAAAATTATCTTCTTAAATATGTTTAGATATATCAAATATGTATGAAAATGTTATATTTTACTTTTAGAAAATATAATAATTTAAAAGAATGAATCATTTCGATTTTATTTTTATTTTATGGAACTTCTTTCTTTATTTAATTTTTTCTTTTTAGAATTTGTTTAAAAAATGAATAATTTCGTTAAATAACAAAAGAATGAATCACTTGAATTTCAATGAGATAAACTAAATTAAAATTAAAATTATTGTAAATTAATATTTTTATGATAATATTTATTAACTTAATAAGATATCAATAAAACATTAACTTATTGAATTAAATTTTATAGGTATATATTTAATTATTATTAGATATATTATGTAATTACCTTCTTTTTTATTACCGACCAATGAATTGAACATGAACGAATGCGTTAATAACCATATTGAATATATAATATGGGATATCCTAAAAGGTAATTGAATTTTAAACAATTGAAAATTTATCTAATTCACATTTACTATAGTTTGGAAACTGATAAAATTACTAAATTGATAATTTAAAGATAATTAATAAATTGAGAGACAAACGCAACCTTGGTGTAATACATTTTTCACCGAAAATTAACAATTGAATTGAGCTTAGGTTGAAAACTGTCAAATTTACATAGTATAGGTTGCAATCTGATAAAAATAATAATACAGGTTGCAAGGTGAAAAAATGATAATATTACAGGTTGCAAATTGATATTAACCCTATATTTATCAATGTATGCAATAAGTTGAAAGTTAATGCATTTAATTAATACTACACCCGTCCTACAAAAGTTTGCGATGCCATTGAAGGCACATAAATAAATAAAAAATGTATTGAGTAGAAAGTGCAGGGTGGAAATTGTGAGGAATATTTATATTTTGGGAGTATGCAAACTTTTTGGGACAAACTAAAAAGGAAAGTAACAAACTTTTGTGGGACAGAGGTAGTATACACTATATATCATATCCACCAGCTAAGAAAAATTTATGTAAACAGAATAAAAATTCTTAAAAACCATACATGACAATGACCTCACATTTAAAAGGTGTTCCAAAATCAACAATGATGGATTAAAATCCTAAGACGTTGTGTGAGTATAAAAAAGAACATTTCACACGTACAAAAAAAATTTATTATCGTAACTTGATGAAAATTAAATATCGTTTGAAAGGTAGTCAAGCTACAATTACTAATATACTCAGCAATAGATTCTTATTTATTAAATTGTCCTTAGTTATTTTTGTAATTTGAAGAAATTATTAATTTATGATATTGATGTGACCACTAAATTATATAGGGATTTTAAGAAATTATTATCATATTATCTTATCGAAATTGGTAAATTTTTGTACTGCCCAAGTCGAGAGTGAAAAAATTTATTATTTAAGAGAGTTTATTAATCTATAGAGTACTCCCTCCATCCCAATTTTATTTTCCCATTAGCCAAAAAGGTCCGTCTCAATTTTGTCTTCTCATTCTTAAAATGGAAACTGCTTTATTAATCATTCACCATTTCTAATACTACTTTATTCATTTAAATACTACTTTATTCACCATTCATCATTCTCAATACTACCTTATTCATTTAAATACTAAAATTCAACTCTCGCATTAAACTCCGCGCACAGTCAAACGGGAAAACAAAATCGGGACGGAGGGAGTATTAATTTATGGAAGTTTTATTGTATATGTAAAATGAAATTTATCAATTATTGTAGAAAGGGAGGGAATATTCACAGTTTATTTTATAGTATTATAATGTGCAACTGATTATATGTAATAAACAATATTATATTTAGACCCGTGTTGCATTACTATATTACTATAGTCGATAGGACACAATTTTAATGAATAGGAGTATATACTAAAACTTAATTAATAGTTTACAGTGACGTAACATCAACTTAAGATCTTATAAACAAGATTAAGAGGTTGTTTGGCTAAATTTATTTGAAACATTTTATAAGCTTTAAATCTTGTAAGTTGTTTTAATAACTTATATATGTAATTTTTAAGTAACCTATAAGTTACTAAAGTGTTTGATTAATACAATTTATTAGATCTTTGATAATTTATAAGGAATATTTATAAAATTTTAATTTTAATATAATTTCTTTTCTTATGTTGAGGTAGAGGTGGGTGGGGGTGGAATGTGACCAGGGTGGGCTGGGTAGTTAGTGGTGGAGATTGTTAGGAAAATAATTAAGTTAGAAAATTCCAAATTATTTTTTTTAACTCATAAGCTACATGTAAAGACCCTTTTTTTTTTTTTAATCTTATACCGTTAAAAATGTTATTCTCTCAAACACTTTGATGGTACTTTTAAACACTTAAAAAACTTATAAACTATTTTAAAGAGTATATAAATTTAGCCAAATATACTCTTAATTCATTAAAACCCAAACTACTATGTGTACTTTATAAATCCAAACCTAACCTAATGTTTACTGTGTCAAACGTACGCTAACATAATATTTTTCTGACTTGTAATCTCTTCAAAAGCATGTGTATCTAATATTATATACCAAGGTACATCTCAATTCTTTAGGTGTGACCGGCCAGACTTTTAAAATGTTAGTATTAAGAGCACAAATGTCTTCAAACAAAACTATTGTACAAATTAAAAGTGAAATAATTTTAGTGGTTAGAATTTTGTTACATGATCAAAAGTTATGAGTTCGAGTTACTCATTACTGACTAAAAAATAGTACAAATAGAATGATATATTTACATGACTACAATTTGAATCCTAATATATTTTCAACCTACAAATAACAGAAAAGTTAAATTGTATCTATCCTAATAAAAATTCAAAAATTAAATTTCTCACTGTCCTATTGTTGTGAGTACATTTTTTATTCATCTCATTCTAACCTTCATCTTCATACTTAATTATTCAGGAGTGCGTTTAGTTAAATAAAATGATAAGAGAATAAAAGAAAGACTTCACATAAGGTGATGGGATATATAATTAGTTTAACAATAAACTAAAAATCGAGACACGGCGGCGAAAAATACTTGCGGAAGACCGTGATAAGAAGATTGATAAAACAGAGGAGAATACATAGATATAGAATAATTACGTGGGAAAATAGATTTTTTTTGTCCTTTAACTATTGTTAACTTTGATTTTCGTCCAATTAAGTTTTGAATTTTGAAAATCATCCGTTAAATTGCATTTTTTTTGTGATTTCCGTCCCTCGACCTGCTACTGCATGTCACCCATCCGGTTACTGAGTGACGTGGCACAGTTTTTTAATTTTTTTTTTAAATTTATTATGATATATATCCTACATGGAAGTGTGTCATTGGTTAATATTTATATGTGTGTATATTAAAATTAAATCAAAATTTATATAAAAAAATTGTAACGCCCCGAATCCGAAACACATTAAATATCTCAGATTCGAGGTGCCACTTGTAACTAAAACCCGAACTATAAAAAATTTTATATAAAAAGGAGATAATACAATGAGAGATGAGTTTTATGCAGCGGAAGAATGAGTAGGATAATATTTATAATATATCTCTCACACACATATATATAAAACTTAATATCAATAGTATCATTTTATTTAAGTGGGGAACTCCATGTCGTCTCTATTACTGTCCTTGCTCCATGATATCATAATCTGCAAGGGTTGTAAAAGGGGGGGGGGGGGGGCGTGAGATTTGAATTCTCACGTATGGGTGATTTGCAACGTCATGAGATTGGTAAATCCGAAGTATATTAAATTATACTCATTAATAAAGTATATAATTTATTTAAGCAGTTGACATATAAATATGAATAACATATACCACAAAAGTAACAAGTTCAAGTAATAATTAATTGGGCATGACAGGTTTCACATTCACATAATTGATATATCACAAGTTAATTCACATTAAGGGGCAAAGCCCAAAACCATTTTCACGTATCGGCCCAATCTGCCAAAATTACTTTCAACATATTGTAAATCTCTTCCAAACCATTTTCGTAAACAACTCCCGTATGATATCCCCTTTCGTATTACTGGTGGTCATATACCACTGGTGATCATTTATCATTGGTGTTCCGAAACACTGGTGGTCATTTACCACTGGTAGCCATATACTACTGGTGATCATTTATCACTGGCACTACAAAAAAAACACTGTTTTGCGACGGAATTAGCGACGGAAAATCCGTCGCAAACAGTGTTTTGCGACGGGATCTGCGACGGACACGTATCCGTACCTAAAACAGCCGTAGCAAATTTTTGCGACGGATTCAGCCATCCGTCGCAAATTAACGACGGACAAATCCGTCGCAAAATCGGCGGGTCAGATCCGGCCGGGTCACACAGAATTTGCGACGGACAGTAGTCCGTCGCAAACTTTTCGGGTCAGACCCGATCGGGTCAACAACATTTGCGATGGCTAAATTCCGTCGCAAATATTTTTATATACTTTTTATATTTTTTTGTGTTATAATTTGCGACGGGCTGCTTTCCGTCGCAAAATTAAATATTTGCGACGGAATATGGCCGTCGCAAATTACCGAGCCTATACAAAAAAAAAAGTGGATCGCGTGGTTCGAGCCCGGGCACCCGAGGCGGCCGGGGCGGGCGCGGACCACTGGGCCAACCGGCCCATTCCTTGTTATATGCAGCCCACCTTCTATATTAGTCTTATTAGGCCTGGAACAATTAATCCATTTTTTGCGTCCAAGGGGAATCGAACACGGGACCTTTTGTGCAAGAGGAGAGGGCGCGCGCCACTAGGGCACAAGCTACTTTCGTTTATTTTTTTGCAATTAATTGTATATGTATTCAAATTAAGTCATTTTTTTTATAATTCACCAAATTAATCTCTTTTCGTATCTAAGTTGTTTATTAAAATATTTTGCCCAACTATTTTTTTTATTTTGTAAAATTATTTATTTCGACTCCCGCTTAAATTTATAATTCATTCATTTGTACGCAATTAATTGTATATGTATCCAAATTGACTCTTTTTTTTTTCTACAATTCACCAAATTAATTCATTTTCGTTTCTAACTTGTTTTTATAAATATTGGGGCCATTTAATTTTTATTATTTCTGTAAAACTATTTATTTCGACTCCCGCTTAAATTTATAATTCGTTCATTTGTACGCAATTAATTGTATATGTATCCAAATTGACTCATTTTTTTTTTCTACAATTCACCAAATTAATTCATTTTCGTTTCTAACTTGTTTTTATAAATATTGGGGCCATTTAATTTTTATTATTTCTGTAAAACTATTTATTTCGACTCCCGCTTAAATTTATAATTCGTTCATTTGTACGCAATTAATTGTATATGTATCCAAATTGACTCATTTTTTTTCTACAATTCACCAAATTAATTCATTTTCGTTTCTAACTTGTTTTTATAAATATTGGGGCCATTTAATTTTTATTATTTCTGTAAAACTATTTATTTCGACTCCCGCTTAAATTTATAATTCGTTCATTTGTACGCAATTAATTGTATATGTATCCAAATTGACTCATTTTTTTTTCTACAATTCACCAAATTAATTCATTTTCGTTTCTAACTTGTTTTTATAAATATTGGGGCCATTTAATTTTTATTATTTCTGTAAAACTATTTATTTCGACTCCCGCTTAAATTTATAATTCGTTCATTTGTACGCAATTAATTGTATATGTATCCAAATTGACTCATTTTTTTTCTACAATTCACCAAATTAATTCATTTTCATTTCTAACTTGTTTTTATAAATATTGGGGCCATTTAATTTTTATTATTTCTGTAAAATTATTTATTTCGACTCCCGCTTAAATTTATAATTCGTTCATTTGTACGCAATTAATTGTATATGTATCCAAATTGACTCTTTTTTTTTCTACAATTCACCAAATTAATTCATTTTCGTTTCTAACTTGTTTTTATAAATATTGGGGCCATTTAATTTTTATTATTTCTGTAAAATTATTTATTTCGACTCCCGCTTAAATTTATAATTCGTTCATTTGTACGCAATTAATTGTATATGTATCCAAATTGACTCTTTTTTTTTCTACAATTCACCAAATTAATTCATTTTCGTTTCTAACTTGTTTTTATAAATATTGGGGCCATTTAATTTTTATTATTTCTGTAAAATTATTTATTTCGACTCCCGTTTAAATTTATAATTCGTTCATTTGCTTAAAAAAAAATTTCATAATTCACCAAATTAATTCATTTTCGTTTTTCACTTGTTTTTATAAATGTTGTGTCCATTAAATAAAAGTAAATTCAAACTAATAAATTCACAAAATTATAAATTAAATTCGGTGGCGCAGGCATTTGCGCTCGTGGCATTGAATCAGAGGCGAATATCTGCCACCACGCCTGCATGGCGGCTGTATACTCCTGCAGCTCGGCCCGATACCGCTCCACCTCAGCTGTATACCGGTCGTGCGCCTCTCGCTGCTGCCTCTCATACTCTTCCTTCTCTCGCTCCTGCCTCTGCATGTTCTTCATCTGCTCCACCACCGTGGCAAGCTGCCTCTCGACCTCACTGGGATGAGAGTCGATGGAAGACTGAGAGGAGGATGAGCCTGAGCCACGAGGTCGGAAAAAGTTCTTTCCGAAGCTGCCCAATCCAGCGAACCGCCCCTTTTTAGCCTTGACGTTCTTGAAGTACAATTCATTTTGAACGTCAACAGAAGGCTGTGTGGGGGGCATCGACCCCGACCCCGACCCCTCTGCCGTTTCCTCAGGCTGAGGCTGAGAGGCAAGATCCTCGAGCATCTTTCTCTGCAAATTAATTATACAAAAAATTAAATAAATTGAACACAAAATATAAAAAATACTTTTAATATTAAAAATTTAAATAATACTATTAATATTGAAATAATACTTACGTGGATCTCGGTGGTACGGCCGTAGGTAGACTTCTCAGTCTCCTCGACGAATGGGTGGGCGAGCTGCAATCTCTCAAAATGAGAGGGCTCGCGTCCTTGCTCCGCCGCCTAATTAGAAAAAAAGATAGTAAAAATTAACAACACTCATAAAAATTAGGAAATAAATAATATAAATTCAAAAACTACAAAATTGAAGACGAAACTTACAAATCTCAACCCGTGCTCATAAATGGACCGAGAACCGGCCCGATGTCTTGCCATCCCTTCTCCATCAGGGTCACTACGCCGATTCGCCTTGTTTTTCGCCGACTTCGCCGACTTCTCTTGGAATGCAGGGGAATCCCAGTAGCGGAGGAATTGGTCCCAAATCGACCGTCTTTCACTGTCAAGCCCCAAGTCGGTGGCCTCTCCCTTCTTGTGCCACTTCTCCCTCATTCTGTAAAGGAGGTCTCTGTACCTTTCCTTTCCATATTTATCGAAATTCCTCCACATCTGGTCATCGTGCTCCGGTGCCCAGACACATTCTTTCTGCAATTACAATTTAAATGTAAATATATGTTTATATATTTGATATTAATAAACGGTGAATTAATAAATTAAATTAATACCTTAAACTCCTCGAAGTATGTCTTTTTTCTTGCATCGGACACTAACCTCCAACTGTAAGCGGTGGGCTCGAATCCACCGCGAAAGATGGAATCGGAAACCTGATTAGCAGCCTCATGACCCGGAATCCAACTGTAAAATTAAAATTTCAAAGTTAGTAAAATAATTAGGTTTTAATTAATAAAAAAATTGAGTATAAAATATTAAAACTTACATATGACCACATGGCTTAACAGGCATCCGTCCTTCAACAACCGGATGCTGGCGGGAGGAGGATGAGCCCTCAGCAGTCTGCTGTGAGGAGGAGGAGGAGCCCGCACCAGGCTGTGAAGAGGTCTCTGATAGAGACCTCGGCCTGAAAATAGGTGGAACCACGGGTCTTAGTGAGGGCCGTCGTCTCCTCCCTCCTCGTCCTCCTCGACTCGCCTCCTCATCCCTCGGAGGCTGCTGACTGTCGTTGCCACTGCCTTGTCCGCTCATCTATAACAAATTTCACGAATTATTCATTCAACTAAATTAAAATCAATCAACTAATAATATTATTTTATAAATTATATATTAAACTAAAATCAAACAACTAATATTATTTAAAATCAAACAACTAATATTATTTAAAATCAATTAACAACCTACTCAACTAAATTCATTCAACTAAATTAAAATCAATCATCAACTAATATTATTTTGTAAAATTATTAAACTTAAATCAAGCAACTAAAATTATTTTGTAATATTATTTAAACATGCTTAACAATTAAAAATTAACAAATTACTAAAACAATTCAACTAAAATCAAACAACTCAGCTAAAATCAATTCTAAACTTAACAAATTCAACTATTTCTAAACATGCTTTAAAATTAAATTAAAATTCGATCAACTAATTAAATTATAATTCAACTAAAATCAATTCATTTCTAATATAATTCAAACAATTCAACTAATTCAATTCTAAACTTAACAAAAATTAAACATACTTTAAATTAAAATTCGATCAACTAATTAAATTATAATTCAACTAATTCAACTAAAATCAATTTATTTTTAATATAATTCAAACAATTCAACTAATTCAATTCTAAACTTAAAAAAAATTAAACATGCTTTAAATTAAAATTCGATCAACTAAAATCAATTCATTACTAATATAATTCAAATAATTCAACTAAAATCAATTCTCTAAACATGCTTTAAAATTAAATTTTAAACGGTAAAAATGAAGAAAACTTACGGTTTATTTGTAGAAGATGACGAAACGAGAACTCGGTGGGGACGGATTGGCTCTACAGTGACGGCACCCGACTTCTCCTTCCTTTTCCTCTCTTTTTCCTCTTCTTCTTCTTCTTTTCTCTCTTTCTCCGTCCGCAACGCGGCGGGCCTGTATAAATAAGTGGAAAAAAATTTGCGACGGACGCCTGTCCGTCGCAAATTTTGCCCGTCAAACGCAAAACGACGCCGTTTCTTACTGATTTGCGATGGAAAAGCCATCGCAAATCAGTCAACGCACCGTTTCCCGATAAGATGCGTAAAACGGCTCGAATTTGCGACGGACATTCCGTCGCAATTACAAAGTTTAAAATTGCGACGGCTTCTTCCGTCGCAAATCAGTCAAACGGGTCGCTTCCCGAACGGTCACCTTTAAACGGCTATGTTTTGCGACGGAATTGACCGTCGCAAACTCAAAATTGAAATTTGCGACGACCTTTCCGTCGCAAATGTAGCCGGTTCAAGACCAAGTCGGTGGGCCCTAGATTTTGCGACGGCTTATCCGTCGCAAATTACTATCATTTGCGACGGACTTCCTAAGTCGTCGCAAATTTTCATTTTTTGCGACGACTTACAAAAATCCGTCGCAAATGATAGTAATTTGCGATGGATATTCTTGCCGTCGCAAAATTCCCGTCGCTAAACTCCATCTTTTTTGTAGTGTGGTGTTCCGAAACACTGGTGGTCATATACCACAAAATAAGTAATCAAGTAATCATCATCAATTCGTATAATCAACAAACACAAGTAATTTATATCAGGCATATATAATTATATCATATAGTTAACACACTTATAATATAAGTTTACATTTATATTGTATATTTGATTTTAGATTGATTTAGTCGAGTTCAGAGTATACCAGCACAACGTATTATGAGCAGATCAATCAACAGATCATCACCCACCTGTTTGCTCTGGGTCCCGAGAGTGATATACAAATAGAATGTCGGATCCCTCGTGCGTATTCCGATCAGTACAGAACCCTAGTACGAAGGCATTTGATTAAAAGTTGATTCTTGAAATATTTATGAAAACTTGAGAGTTTGCTCTATGCGAGACGAGTGGTCGATGTTTTATAAACTTTTAAAAGGACTTACTTAAAGGTCACACCCTATATTGGTAAATACTCCCCCTTTCTAAGAGGTGGTGTATTGGTGGGTGTACTTACTAATCTCTTTGTAGTAATGCTATTTTAATTTCCATAAAAACAATCTCTTAATATCTTAGCCTTTTATAACTAAAAGCTTTTATAACTTAAAAAGTATAATTATATAATATTTTTCTCAAAATTAATTAAAAGACTAAGAAATTTATTTAAATAATATTTTTATAATAAAAGTTCAATTTTAATAATATTCTTTCTAAAATCTATATTTTATTTTAAAAGAACTCTTGCATATAAATTTATATTTTATAAATAAAGTTTCCTTACTAAACTAATTTTGCTTAAAGGATTTTATACAATAAATATTAAAATAATTTCATGTAAACTTTTCTTCATTATTAATAATACTTGTTTTAAAGAGGGATTTTCCATAATAAATAAATTGACTAAAAACATTTTCATATAATACTAGTATTACTAACCAAGTTGACTTGTGTCACTTTTCAAAACAAAGGAATAAAAATTATTTTCTAACAAGTTATTTTTCATTCGTTACAACCATTAAACCTGAGACAAGGGAGAAGACGAGTTTCCCTTTGTCTTTGAACCCAACTAAAAGAATCAATTTTCATCATCAAAACAATAATACTAACACCACCAATTCCAAATACTAAATAAGTCAAAGGTACTACACAACAAAAAATACCATACTTCTAACTTAACCATACAAACCCATTAGGACAATAATACTAAACCATTCCATCAGTAAGGAAGTAAGTAAGAAAGCATTTTCTCAAACTATCAAAACAGTCTCTACAGAAAACAATCAGGAGTATACAACTCAATCAAAAGAATTCCATTTGACAGCTCAAATAACTCATAAACCATTCTTCTTCTTTTTTGTACAGTTTTAAAAAAAATATGAGCCTTTCGTAATATACTACTAGGAGGGACTAAAAGCTTACAAGCTCCGGTTCGTGGCGTTAAACGAGTGTCATCGGAAAGTGCAAAGGAGGCAACAACACCTCGATTATACACGAAGAGGTTAAATTGTGAGTCTTTAATCGGGATTGAGAAATTGGGGAAAAATGGCAATTGAAGGAATTGAACCAGTGAATGAATCGGGAGAACGAGACTCACCAAATACAAGAAGCAGACGGCGATGCTCGTTCGGGAGAGGCGACAGCGGCGGCGTCGCTGTGGAAGGGGCGGCGCTCGGCCGGCGTTGGCCGTGACCTGGAGAAGAGGACGGCGGCGCTTGGCGAGAGGTGGAGGGCTGGGCACCGGCGGCTCTTCGGCTGGAGAGAGACGATAACCGATCGAAGAACAAAGGCAACGGGAGGAGGCGAGACGTGGCTTCGATTGAGGCTGGGGAAGGGTCGCAGTGCTGCGCCGTTCGAAGAGGCGGCGCTCGCGATTTGATCGGAAAAAGAGAGAGGCGGCGCTCGTCTATGAGAGGCGACGGCGGCCGTGAGTGGTCGGTCGGAACGAGAGGCAACGTTGTACGGCTATGCTTAGGCGTGACGGAGGAGGTGGCTCCACAGATTTGAAGGAGGGGCGGCGGTGGTCAGATTTTGGAAGGAGGAGAGAAGACGCGTTTTGGTTGGAGAAGGGAGATGAATACGCGTATGTGTGAGATGAGGGAGAGAGATAAACTGAGATATTTAATTAGAAAATTAATTTCTTAATATATTAATTTTAAAGGATGGAATAATACATGTGGGTGAGATAAATGGTGTAATTAATTTAATTGAAAAGGAAAAGTAAATTATGTGGTTAGGGATTAATCCCTTTTAATTCTGATATTTTCGTTCCTATCTGACACGGTTTAGGGATTATTTGGTTTACGAGTTTAATCCCAATTTTATAATTAATACAGTTTTGTAATTCGATTATTATTTAATTGCATTTGAATTATTCTCGATAAATTATACGGATCGAAATCCTAATTTTAAACCCTTGAATATTTAATTTCTCGTAGTCCTTTATTCGATTGAAATATTCGATTCCTTTCTTCGAATTTAGGAATTTATAAAAGGGTATATATATTTAAATTACACAATATCACACAAAAATAATAAAATTAAAAGAAACAAAGATAATAATATAAAATAAGGGTTTTAGGAATATAAAAGGTATAAAACGGGACGGGGTATTATAGCCTCACCCCCTTAACAGAAATTTCGTCCCCGAAATTCAGCTTCTAGGTATTACTTGGCTAAACCCCATACCCTTATTTTTAAGTAGTTTCTTATCTTCTTCTTCTTCTAGTCATAACCTCTTTCTGCTGGTGTTTCATGCTACTCGGGTTGTTCCTGTCCTTTCAATCGAAGTTGTTCTCCACTGTTTTCCCCTTTTTCCAAGATTGCATTCATGTGGCCTGACCCACTCTGGCCTTGGTTAGACGAACTCCTGACTGGTGGTCCCACCTGGTGAGTCGAGTAGTTATTCTCTTGCTGTAGGCGATACTGGATGTTGTTAATTGGTGGGAGGTTGGCATTGGATGGTAGAGTGCATTTATTAGCTTTGTGCCCTGGTTAGTGACAATTAAAACAAATTATTTCAACTCGTTTACACCGTCCCCAATGTTTTCTTCCACAACTCGGACAATTTGGACTATTTCGAGGAACAGTAGAATTGTTTTCCTTAGGTGGTGGATCTGAATTTCTTTTAAAGTTTGGCTGCCAATTACGATTGATGGGGATAGTCGTCGAAGTCTGCTTATACTCCAAATTCTGGCTAATCGAGACTAGCAGTGCTCGATGAAAAACTTCTCCATAGCTTGGCATCTGAAGACCAATCACAATTCCTGCTATCTCGTGCCTCAGACCCTATTCAAACCTCCGGGCTTTTCTATCATCATTGTCCACCAAATATGGAGCATAACGGGACAGCTGGTTGAATTTTCTCTCGTACTCTATCACCGAGAGAGTTCCTTATCGGAGAATAACAAACTCTTGCTCCTTCTGATCTCTCAGTACTCGTGGGAAGTACCTCTCCAATATGGCTTTCTTGAAATCCACCCAGGTAAGAGCTTGTCTTTCCTCTTTGTTCATAGTTCGCTTATAGGATTCCCACCATTGAGCTGCGTCTTCCATTAATTGGAATTGTGCACAGGAGATTCTCTGCACATCAGTTAGTGCCATGTGTCGAAAAATGCATTCCAACCCGGCTATCCATTCTTCAATCTCGAAAGGATATTCTCTCCCATTCAGTCTAGGTGGCTGCAGTCGTCGAAATAGTTCAACAAAGTCGTTCACCCTAGGTGGTTGAGCTTGTTGTTGAATGTAGTTCTGGAGGGAGATCAATATTTCCCTCGCAATGTCATTCTCAGGTGCAGCCTGTTGAGGTGGCTCAGGTTCGGCCTGATGAGGTGGGTCCTGTTCCATATGATCTCTTGGGATTGTGATAGGGTTAACACGAAGTCGTCCACGTCTACGGCACAGTGCTATCCTAGTGGTGGTTCTGAAAATAAAAGAATAATATTGCTAAGTTATATAGGTATGGAAAAATTATAAGAATAGAATCGAATCATGTAATTAACACAACGCTAGTACTGAAATACGCGTGAGTATGTAGTTCACCGCAACGCACTGCGGCAGTCAATGGTACAGTGATCACATACACACCATATAACAGAAACCAGTGACATGTCATAAAACAGTAATCAGATAAAATATAACAGTTAATATAGAGCAAGTAGCACACATTGCCAAGTAGCAATTTCACAACATATATATATATATATATAAAGGTCTCAGGTCCTATGAGGTTAGTCTTCTTACTTCTTATCCCAAAAGAAACTAAGGCTTTCAGATGTAAAGTTAACGCATCACATCTTCTCTTTATTACGGGTTGCGAGCGACAAAAGGAGTCAGGGCAAAGACTATGTTGTTATGGCCCAAGTAAAACAATCATACTTCTGACTACTATTATATGTCAGGAAAGGGTGGCACGCCAATGTTGTATGTATTTGTGTCTACATTAAAAGGATAACTGTTTAAAAGGATTTGAACACTCTGACTGATCGTTACTGTCACACGAAAATCTCCGTCATTGACTTCTACCAGGCATGTCTCCAAGTGGATGTGGGGCCCTTGAACTGGGTCTTCTATTCTCATGCGTTCGAGTAGTCTTACAGTGATAGGACGAAGAATAACTCGGTAACCCTTCTGGTAAAACGAATCACGACTGCCAAATCTGTCTTCGTCATTGGGTATAGAAGCGGATCTTGCTTTTGCACACAGTCTCGTGAACTGGGTCGTGAACACACTGATGGATTCTAAGGTTTAGCTAAGTGCTTTCTAATTATCGGAATATAATTATCTTAGATGGATTCTTATATGGAAAGGGAAATCCTAGTCGAAATTTTAGTTATGCAGAAACATAATTTTAACAATTAAAGCACAAAATTTAAACAATTAAAGCATATAATTCAAATAACCATATAACACCATTTATGAAATTTATAAACTTACACGAAATATATTTGTTTATAACATTTACTAATTATTCGTATTTCAATAGTAATATAAACAATATTTATGGTTCTTTCTACACCTCGTAGGTGTTTTTTAGAGTTCTCGATCTTTTGATTAGAGTTTTGTTATGAAAGTCAATTCGTCACAATGTCATAAGTTTTTAGGCACTTTTAAAAATAAAATAAGCACATACCTTCGAGGAGCTTCTGACGGTAATAGAAGACACATTTCCCCTCAAGTGATTTAATTAGCGATCTATATTTAAATAGTAAGAAAATTTTAATTAAAGAAAAAAAATTTGTTTTGATGAAAACAATGATTTGGGTTTTGGTCCGAAAGTTTGAACCTAAGCTCTGATACCACCTGTAACGCCCCGAATCTGAAACACATTAAATATCTCAAATTCGAGGTGCCACTTGTAACTAAAATCCGAACTATAAAATTTTTTATATAAAAAGGAGATAATACAATGAGAGATGAGTTTTATGCAGCGGAAAAATGAGTAGGATAATATTTATAATATATCTCTCCCACACATATATATATAAAACTTAATATCAATAGTATCATTTTATTTAAGTGGGGAACTCCGTGTCGTCTCTATTACTGTCCTTGCTCCACGAAATCATAATCTGCAAGGGTTGTAAAAAAGGGGCGTGAGATTTGAATTCTCACGTATGTGTGATTTGCAACGTCATGGGATTGGTAAATCCGAAGTATATTAAATTATACTCATTAATAAAGTATATAATTTATTTAAGCAGTTGACATATAAATATGAATAACATATACCACAGAAGTAACAAGTTCAAGTAATAATTAATTGGGCATGACAGGTTTCACATTCACATAATTGATATATCACAAGTTCATTCACATTAAGGGGCAAAGCCCAAAACCATTTTCACGTATCGGCCCAATCTGCCAAAATTACTTTCAACATATTGTAAATCTCTTCCAAACCATTTTCGTAAACAACTCCCGTATGATATCCTCTTTCGTATTACTGGCGGTCATATACCACTGGTGATCATTTATCACTGGTGTTCCGAAACACTGGTGGTCATTTACCACTGGTAGCCATATACTACTGGTGATCATTTATCACTGGTGTTCCGAAACACTGGTGGTCATATACCACAAAATAAGTAATCAAGTAATCAGCATCAATTCGTATAATCAACAAACACAAGTAATTTATATCAGGCATATATAAATATATCATATAGTTAACACACTTATAATATTGGTTTACATTTATATTGTATATTTGATTTTAGATTGATTTAGTAGAGTTCAGAGTATACCAGCACAACGTATTATGAGTAGATCAATCAACGGATCATCACCCACCTGTTTGCTCCGGGTCCCGAGAGTGATATACAAATAGAATGTCGGATCCCTCGTGCATATTCCGATCAGTACAGAACCCTAGTACGAAGGCATTTGATTAAAAGTTGATCCTTGAAATATTTAGGAAAACTTGAGAGTTTGCTCTATGCGAGACGAGTGGTCGATGTTTTATAAACTTTTAAAAGGACTTACTTAAAGGTCACACCCTATATTGGTAAATACGCCCCCTTTCTAAGAGGTGGTGTATTGGTGGGTGTACTTACTAATCTCTTTGTAGTAATGCTATTTTAATTTCTATAAAAACAATCTCTTAATATCTTAGCCTTTTATAACTAAAAGCTTTTATAACTTAAAAATTATAATTATATAATATTTTTCTCAAAATTAATTAAAAGACAAAGAAATTTATTTAAATAATATTTTTATAATAAAAGTCCAATTTTAATAATATTCTTTCTAAAATCTATATTTTATTTTAAAAGAACTCTTGCATATAAATTTATATTTTATAAATAAAGTTTCCTTGCTAAACTTATTCTGCTTAAAGGATTTTGTACAATAAATACTAAAATAATTTAATGTATACTTTTCTTCATTATTAATAATACTTGTTTTAAAGAGGGATTTTCCATAATAAATAAATTGACTAAAAACATTTTCATATATTACTAGAATTACTAACCAAGTTGACTTGTGTCACTTTTCAAAACAAAGGAATAAAAATTATTTTCTAACAAGTTATTTTTCATTCATTACAACCATTAAACCTGAGACAAGGAAGAAGACGAGTTTCCCTTTGTCTTTGAACCCAACTAAAAGAATCAATTTTCATCATCAAAACAATAATACTAACACCACCAATTCCAAATACTAAATAAGTCAAAGGTACTACACAACAAAAATACCATACTTCTAACTTAACCATACAAACCCATTAGGACAATAATACTAAACCATTCCATCAGTAAGGAAGTAAGTAAGAAAGCATTTTCTCAAACTATCAAAATAGTCTCTACAGAAAACAATCAGGAGGATACAACTCAATCAA
Organism: Ballota nigra; assembly: GCA_947034835.1. NCBI lineage: Eukaryota > Viridiplantae > Streptophyta > Magnoliopsida > Lamiales > Lamiaceae > Ballota > Ballota nigra. The sequence goes on along the minus strand of OX344729.1, from coordinate 73,500,995 downwards.
AAGAATTCCATTTGACTGCTCAAATAACTTATAAACCATTCTTCTTCTTTTTTGTACAGTTTTAAAAAAAATACGAGCCTTCCGTAATATACTACTAGGAAGGGCTTAAAAGCTTACGAGCTCTTGTTCGTGGCGTTAAACGAGCGTCATCGGAAAGGGCAAAGGAGGCAACAACACCTCGATTATACACGAAGAGGTTAAATTGTGAGTCTTTAATCGGGATTGAGAAATTGGGGAAAAATTGCAATTGAAGGAATTGAACCAGTGAATGAATCGGGAGAACTAGACTCACCAAATATAAGAAGCAGACGGCGACGCTCGTTCGGGAGAGGCGACGGCGCGATGGCGGCGCTGAGAGGCGCGACGGCGGCTGCGTCGCTGTGGAAGGGGCGGCGCTCGGCGGCGTTGGCCGTGACCTGGCGAAGAGGACGGCGTCGCTTGGTGAGAGGTGGAGGGCTCGGCACCGGCGGCTCTTCAGCTGGAGAGAGACGACGGCCGATCGAAGAACAGAGGCAACGGGAGGAGGCGAGACGTGGCTTCAATTGAGGCTGGGGAAGGGTCGCAGTGCTGCGCCGTTCGAAGAGGCGGCGCTCGCAATTTGATCGGAAAAAGAGAGAGGCGGCGCTCGTCTATGAGAGGCGACGGCGGCCGTGAGTGGTCGGTCGGAACGAGAGGCAACGGCGTACGGCGGTGCTTAGGCGTGACGGTGGAGGTGGCTCCTCCGATTTGAAGGAGGGGCGGCGGTGGTCAGATTTTGGAAGGAGGAGAGAAGACGCATTTTGGTTGGAGAAGGGAGATGAATACGCGTATGTGTGAGATGAGGGAGAGAGAGAAACTGGGATATTTAATTAGAAAATTAATTTCTAAATATATTAATTTTAAAGGATGGAATAATACATGTGGGTGAGATAAATGGTGTAATTAATTTAATTGAAAAGGAAAAGTAAATTATGTGGTTAGGGATTAATCCCTTTTAATTCTGATATTTTCGTTCCTATCTGACACGGTTTAGGGATCATTTGGTTTACGAGTTTAATCCCAATTTAATAATTAATACAGTTTTGTAATTCGATTATTATTTAATTGCATTTGAATTATTCTCGATAAATTATACGGATCGAAATCCTAATTTTAAACCCTTGAATATTTAATTTCTCGTAGTCCTTTATTCGTTTGAAAGATTCGATTCCTTTCTTCGAATTTAGGAATTTATAAAAGGGTATATATATTTAAATTACACAATATCACACAAAAATAATAAAATTAAAAGAAACAAAGATAATAATATAAAATAAGGGTTCTAGGAATATAAAAGGTATAAAACGGGACAGGGTATTACAAAATTAATTTAAGAATTTATAATTAACAACACACTGTTACACTCATCTCCCTCCAACCCCACCCCTCAACAACGGCAACAACCCCTCCCCCAAGGACGGCCAAATCTCAATTTCCGATGCCTGCCACTAGCGCCGTAGCCCACCCTCCAACCCGCCGAACCTCACCACCGCTGCCAGCAGTGGCGGACCCAATGCAGAGACAAGGGGTACAACTGTACCCCCATTTTTTTTATTTTTTTTTACAGTATATATACATATCTTAATTATTTTATTTAGTTTTCGATGATTTTTCAGACCTTTCCGTGAGTGTGGTTGACATTTTGAGAAACCTGGGCCATATTTGATATTCTATGGTCCATTCACTCGAGTAAATTATTTTAGTTGTATTGGACTTCTCTTTCCAATACTTTTGGCCCTTAAATTTATTTGACCAGGCTAATCTTTTTGTTTGTTCTTTTAATTATTTGAGTATTTTATGATATTTTATTATTTGCATATTCAACTTAAGCGTAATTAATATTTTTAGTTCAACTTAAAAAACTCATACATTCATACTTTTTAGTGAGAACGATTTATACTTCAAAGGTAATACCTTTAAACGAAAAAAACTAATACTCTTTGATTAAAAATTTTATACCCTTTAAAATGATTAATGTATTAATCAGTTTCATTATACACTTTGCCTGTAAACTAATTTTTTTTTAATATCTATCTATCGTACCCCCAACTTGAAAATTCTGGGTCCGCCACTGGCTGCCAGAACCCACAACCCAAACGTCAACACCGACGCCCAAATCTCGATCTCCACCGACCACCGCCGCCTACTCCTGCTTCAGACCCTCCGCCACTTGAAAGCCCCATTGCCGCAAACAAAATTCCCAATTTCAGAGTAAATAGGTTAAGCCTAGAAATTTAGGGGGTGCTTGGTAAAATGGTAAGGAATGGAATGTGTATAGGAATGAAATGAGTATGGAATCATACCCATACCTCACATATTTGAGAGGTATGATGGATTCCTCACTTTTAAGAAATCAAAGTCATAGTAGTGTAATTTCAAACACATACTATGACTTTGATTCCATTCCACACCAAACCTTCCAACCAAGCATCCCCTTAATTCATCAATTTTTTGAATCAAAATTAGCGAATTTAGAGGCATGAAGATGAGAAATAAATTTGGGCGAAATGATCCTAGAGAGAATATGAAACTATCGTGAGTTGCAGTGTGTGAGAGAGAAGGGGGGTGAGGGAAAGATCGTGAATTGTAGAGGCATTGTGGGGGTGAGGGGAAGACGGGGGTGGGGGGGGGGGGGGGTGTTTTTTAAGTTTAATACTCCTTCCGATTCATTTTTTATTATCCATATTACCATAAAAGGAAGGTTTTATTTTCCACTTACCTAAAATAGAAAAAAACAAACACTACCCCTTTTAACTTACCCCTTAAAAACATAATTTATTTACACTTATGCCACTACTTTATCAACATTATACCCACAAATACTAATAAACAACTCTTACACCTTTTAAAAACTACTTTATATCCACAAATATTAATAAACAAATTTTTTATTAAAACCCGTGCCACTTTGGAAGTGGAAAACAAAAATGAATCGGAGGGACCATCTTTTTATTGATTTTTGGAATTAATAGAATATTAAATGCATAATTTTAATTATAATAATATTTTTCTTATTGAATTGATGGTGTTTTAATTTTTCCCAATTTAAGTTAGGCTTTTGAATTCCTCATTATTTAAACAAGATTTTCATAATTATTTATTTTAGAATTTTTAATTTTTTCTTCAAATCAAATTTATTTTTGAAATTTTTATTTAGATTTTTTTAACTAATACAAAAATATGAATACTAAAATTTATAATAGAATTTTTTATTTTAGCAAATTTCTTTTAAAATTTTCAGATCTTTTAGGTGAGATTTAAAAATATATTTTGTTTAATAACAAATTTTAACTTGAATTCCTATAAACTATTAAAAGTTATATATATCAAAAGAGATTTTTCTTCAATATTCTGTTAAATTTTAATTAAATTTCAATCCAAAAGATGTCAATAAAGTATCCACCAATCAGATTCCTCCAAGTATGAAATTTATCATAATAAAATAAAAGAAAGTAAAAAAATAATGCCACATCAGCTTATTACCGGTTTAGTGATCTAGAGTAGTAGGTCGTAGGACCAAAAAATTAATTTTTTATAAGTTATAAGACTAATTTCAAAATTCAAAAGTTAGGAGGATGAAAATCAAAGTCAAGTAAACTTAAAGGGCAAAAAAGTCTATTTTTCCCTAATTACGCGTTGCAAACAACTCAGCACATTGTTGAACGTGTAGTAAGTAATTAACAGGGCCAGGTAATCCCACTACCAAAAATCGAAAAAGACAACTAACACCGACAACAATAACAATTTCCCAAACCAACACTACAAAAAAGACCGTGATTAATGACGGAATATTTGCGACAGACACCAATCCGTCACAAATTTCTTCTATTTGCGACGGATTTTAGACAGTCGTCGGAAAAAAAGAACATTTGCGATGGCATTGTACTGCCGTCGCAAAATGTAGAGTTTTGCGATGGGCAAAACCGTCGCAAATTATAGTGCCCACCACCTTCGTTGCACACCGATAAATTTTGTGACGGATAGGTCGTTGCAAAGTCAAAATTGAAATTTGCAACGGTATTTTCCGTCGCAAAACGACCCGTTTAAAAGTGACCATTCGGGAAATGGACCATTTGACTGATTTTGCGACGGTGGTGTCCGTCGCAAATTTTAAATTCGAATTTGCGATGGACTATCCGTCGCAAATCTGACCCGGTATTGCGTGACTTTTCGGGAAACGTCGCGTTTGACTGATTGGCGACGGAAAGGCGGTCGCAAAAATTTAATTTTCAAGTTTGCGACGGACAAGCCGTTGCAAATCTGTAAAATACGACACCGTTTGGGAGTTTAACGGTTGCAATTTGCGACAGAAACCTGTCCGTCGCAAATTCCCCCCCTATAAAAGCAGCGATGCAGGCGGTAAAATAGAGAAGAAGAAGAAGAAGAAGAAGAAGAAGAAGAAGAAGAAGAAGAAGAAGAAGAAGAAGAAGAAGAAGAAGAAGAAGAATAAGAAGAAGAAGAAGAAGAAGAAGAAGAAGAAGAAGAAGAAGAGGAAGAGGAAGAGGAAGAGGAAGAGGAAGAGGAAGAGGAAGAGGAAGAGGAAGAGGAAGAGGAAGAGGAAGAGGAAAAAGAGAGGAAAAGGAAGGAGAAGTCGGGTGCAGTCGCTGTAGAGCCAATCCGTCCCCACCGAGTGCTCGTTTCTTCATTAAATAGTAAGTTTTCTTCATTTATATCGTTTAAAATTTAATTTCAAAGCATGTTTATAATTTGTTAAGTTTAGAATTGATTTTAGTTGAATTGTTAAGTTTATATTATATTTTTAATTTTAGTTTAATAATTTTACAAAATAATATTAGTTGATTGATTTCAATTTAGTTGATTGAATTTAGTTGAGTAGGTAGTTTGAATTTGTAATACCCCGTCCCGCTTTATACCTTTTATATTCCTAGAACCCTTATTTTATATTATTATCTTTGTTTCTTTTTATTTTATTATTTTGTGTGCTTTTGTGTAATTTAAATATATACCTTTTTACAAATTCCTAAATTCGTCGAAAGAATCGAATCTTTCAAAGCGAATAAAGGACTACGAGAAATTAAATATTCAAGTTTTAATTAAGGATTCCGATCCGTATAATTTATTGGTAAAAATATACTTCTATAACTCAAATGCGATAAAATATTATTTGAGTTTTAAAATTGTATTAATTTTCAAATCGGGATTAAACTCGTGAACCAAAGGATCCCTGAACCGTATCAAATGAGAACGAAAATATCCGAATTAAAGGGGTTAATCCCTACCCACATGAATTAGTATCTTTTTTTAAATTAAATTAATTAGAGATTTATCTCATCCACATATTATTCTCTCCCTTTTAAAATTAATTAACTAATTAAAATAATTTCTTTCTATAAAAACCGTCTGTCACTTTCCCCAAATAAAATTCCCAAATTTCACTCTTAGTTGAAACACATCGCTCTCCTTCTCTCTCCCAATTCCAAATCGTCGTCGTGCCTCGTCCCCCGCTCAGCCACCGTCAACCACCGTTGTCTCGCCACGAACGCCGTCACCGTCAACCACCGTCAACCACCGCTCAGCCACCGTCAGCCACCGTCAACCACCGCTGCCCTCCTTCGCACATCGGAGCCGCAGCTGTCGCCTTCTTCCTCCATCTCCGCCGATCGCGCCTCCGTCTCCAGCCGCAACGCCAACGCCTTCTTCTCCTCCTCCAATCGAAAATCACCGCCACTCCCCTTCACACAACGCCGTCGCCTCCACGCCTCTTCGACCACCAGCCCACGCCGTGCCGTCGCCTCTGTTCCGAGACGCCGCCCTTCGCGTCGCGCCGCTTCCAACGCCGCCGCCCCTTTTCCTCTTTTCCAGTAAGTGATAGAAATCTTCGTCAATTCCTTTTCGTATCATTCCGATTAATTTCAGTTTTAATTATTCGATTCCAAAACCGTAACCCCTCCCTTTATTTCTCCTCTTCCGAGACGATGCCGAGCCAAACCCCTACTGCCGGAATTTTTGGAATCCTGAACTACGCCGTTAGGCTGTTCGATTCAGTTTTCCGGGTTCTCAATCGACGCCGTTAGGCTGTCCAAAATATCCGAATCATTTTACAACGCCGTTAGGCTGCCCGATTTGGGACTCGTAAGAATTGCTACCTTTTCTATTTCTCGTAATAGTTGGATTAGGAATTTAGTTGAATCCCCGTTGAGTCGTTGTAAGTTTTAAGATAATTGTTTTGAAGCCAGTGAGCTTGTAGATGGAGTTTTGATGTTGTTGGTATTAGTATTATTGAAATTGTTATATAGTGTTAGTTGTTGATTTTGTGAGTATTGAATTAGCTATTAGTATTGTTGGTTTAGTTGTTTAGTATTGTTGGTTTAGTTGTTTAGTATTGTTGGTTTAGCTGTTTAGTATTATTGTCTTAGTTGGAGGGTATTATTGAATGGTGATATTAGCATAGTCCATTAGTATCTATGAATTAAAGGGTTGGTTTTACTGTTGGATGATGATTTTCAATTGTTAACACATTAGTTTTGAATCCGTAGACAAATGGAAACTCGTCTTCCCTTGTGCGACTGTTAGAAAATTAGAAACAAAAAGATAAGTCGTTTAATATTCAAAATTTAGTAAACAAATGAAAAGGAGGGAAATAGTATAATTCTTTTGTTTAGAAAGTGTCACTAATCAATTTTAGAAGTGTTACTAAAGTTAGAAAAGAAAAATACTTTTTATAAACTATATTAGTTATAATATAAATTTCTTAGAAAAATCAAGTTATTAGTAAGTTTTAATAAGAGGTTTTTATAAAATATAAATTCTTATACTTTTAATTTTATAAAAGGCTTTTGTTAAGGACAACACTGAAATTAGTAAATACACCCCCCCAATACACCTCCTCTTTAAAAGGGGTGTACTTATCAATTTGAAATCAACCTTTGAAAACTTTAATTTTCAATAGTTTTCTAAAGGCAACAATCTACTCAATCCTCGTGTTTCACACTCTAATATTTTTTCAAATTCAAAAGTCAATCTTTTAATGAGAATACTCCTTATTAGGATTCTGTACTTTTCGGGACACGCACCGAGGTTTCCGACCATCTGTTTGTACATCATTCACGGGACCCGGAGTTAACAGGTGGGTGATGATCTGTTGATTGATCTGCTAATAATAACGTCGTGCCGGTATTTTCTGAACTCGATTAAATCAAATAAAAAATATCTAATCCAACATAAATGTAACACCTATCTATATAACTGTTTGGATTATGTGATATTACTATATATGTTATATAATGCCTGTTGTTTTGTGAATCAATCACCATTGCATGAGTAAACACTTACGTGAGCATGAATCAGTTCAGTTGTCAGTCAAGTATTATTCTCTGTAAAGTTTATTGAGTCAGTTTTGTGGAAAGTCAGTATGTACGGAGTCGGGATCGAGTTTTAAATCCGACCTCCGGGGCCGCTGTCGGGGACGCCCTCGGAATCAAGGTTGTTGATCAAGTAGATCCGGTCCCCGGTCAGCTGTCGTTTGACGCACTGGGATGAAGGTCATTGATACTTGCTTATTTTGAGGGATGTTATGGTTGGATGATGTGAGTTTGTGTGGTTGGATGAAGTAAGTTCTGGTTGGAGTTGAAAAGAGTAACTTTGTTGGAAGTGGAATGATTGTACGTTTAAGGTTTGACAGTTGTGATAATATGTGCTATGATTTGGGCTTTGCCTTAATGTGAACCAACTTGTGTTATTTCAATTATATTATGCGAAATATGCTTAAATGCCGTTTAAACTTTATAATCTTATTTATACGTCAACTGATTAAATAAAATAAACACTTTATTAATGAGTATAACTTAATATATTTTGGATTTACCAATCCCATGATGTTGCAAATCACCCATATGTGAGAATTCAATTCTCACGCCCCATTTTCCTAACCCCTTGCAGATTATGATTTCGTGGAGCAAGGACAGTAATAGAGACGACACGGAGTTCCCCACTTAAATAAAATGTTACTGATAATACTATGCTTTATGTACACATATATGTGTGTGAGATACTTATTAAAATTATTCTATTCATTTCTTCCGCTGTATATAAAACTCATCATCTCTCATTTCCATTATATTTCCTTCAAAAATTTTATAGTTCAGACTTTTGATAGCAATAACACTTCGAATCCGATATAATTAATATATTCTGGATTCGGGACGTTACAGAATTATATTAGTTGTTTGATTTTAGTTTAGTTATTTTAAATAATATTAGTTGCTTGATTTAAGTTTAATAATTTTACAAAATAATATTAGTTGATTGATTTTAATTTAGTTGATCGAATTTAGGTGAGTAGGTAGTTTGAATTATGTATTAGTTGTTTGATTTTGGTTTAATGATTTTAAATAATATTAGTTGCTTGATTTAAGTTTAATAATTTTACAAAATAATATTAGTTGATTGATTTTAATTTAGTTGATCGAATTTAGTTGAGTAGGTAGTTTGAATTATGTATTAGTTGTTTTAGTTGAGTAATTTGAATAATATTATTTGTTTGATTTTAGTTTAGTAATATTAGTAAATAATATATAAGTATTTCGAATAATATTCGTGAATTTTGTTATAGATGAGCGGACAAGGAAGTGACAATGACAGTCAGCAGCCTCCGAGGGATGAGGAGGCGAGTCGAGGAGGGCAATGACGGTGGCAATTTTGAAATACTATTTTGTAGCATTATTCCCGGTCACAAGGTTTCCACCATTATTACAGAGATAATGAGGGATAATCTAGAGGAGAACGCAATGAAGTTCAAACTCGTCTCGTCACAGCGGAAGCAGTACTACTTGGATGAGTTTCGGGTATATATATGCAAATATTTTTAAACCAACTAATTGATGATCCCTCATCCAAGTAGTACTGCTTCCGCTGCGACGAGATGAGTTTGAACTTCATTGCGTTCTCCTTTATCCCTCATTATCTCTGTAATAATGGCGGAAACCTTGTGACCATGAATGATGCTACAGAATAGTATTTCAACAAAGATATTACTAATTCAGTGTTAATTAATTAATTTCTTGTAGCAAACATATACATGATCTTAGATCATGTTGTTCTATTATTACCTCGTGAGTTTCATTTATATATCTCGTGGGTTTCATTTATATACCTCGTGAGTTTCATTTATATACCTCGTGAGTTTCATTTAAATGGTCACAACATTTATAAAAACAAGTGAGAAACGAAAATAAATTAATTTGGTAAATTTTGAAAAAAAAAATGAGTCAATTTGGATACATATACAATTAATTGTGTACAAATGAACGAATTATAAATTTAAACGGGAGTCAAAATAAATAATTTTACCAAAAAAAAAAATTAAATGGCCACAACATTTATAAAAACAAGTGAGAAACAAAAATAAATTAATTTGGTGAATTTTGAAAAAAAAATGAGTCAATTTGGATACATATACAATTAATTGTGTACAAATGAGCGAATTATAAATTTAAACGGGAGTCGAAATAAATAATTTTACCAAAAAAAATTAAATGGCCACAACATTTATAAAAACAAGTGAGAAATGAAAATGAATTAATTTGGTGAATTTTGAAAAAAAAATGAGTCAATTTGGATACATATACAATTAATTGTGTACAAATGAACGAATTATAAATTTAAACGGGAGTCGAAATAAATAATTTTACCAAAAAAAATTAAATGGCCACAACATTTATAAAAACAAGTGAGAAACGAAAATGAATTAATTTAGTGAATTTTGAAAAAAAAAGAGTCAATTTGGATATATATACAATTAATTGTGTACAAATGAACGAATTATAAAATAACGCATTGTCGAAATAAATAATTTTACGAAAAAAAAATAGTTGGGCAAAATATTTTTATAAACAAGTTAGAAACGAAAAGAAATTAATTTGGTGAATTATAAAAAAATGACTTAATTTAAATACATATACAATAAATTGCATAAAAATGAACGAAAGTGGCAAGTGCACTAGTGGCGCGCGCTCCCTCCTCTTGCACAAGAGGTTGGATTAATTGTTCAAGGCCTAATAAGACTAATATAGAAGGTGTGCCGCATATAATAAGCAATGGGCCGGGTGGCCCAGTGGTCCGCGCCCGCCCCGGGTGCCCGGGCTCAAACCACGCGAGCCACTTTTTTTTTGTATAGGCTCGGTATTTTGCGACGGCCATATTCCGTGGCAAAATTTGAATTTTGCGACGGAAAACAACCGTCGCAAATTATAATAGAAAAAAAATAAAAAATATAAACATTTGCGACGGACCACTGGCCGTCGCAAATTTTGTGCGACCCGCCCGGGTCTGGCCCGTCAATTTTGCGACGGATTGATCCATCGTTAATTTGCGACGGACGGCCAAAATTCATCGCATAAATTAGCTACGGCTGTTTTAGGAACGGATACGTGTCCATCGCAGAATCCGTCGCAAACAGTGTATCTGTCGCAAAACAGTGGTTTTTTTTGTAGTACAAAGTAAAAGTCCAATTATGGTCAAAAGCATCTAATGATAAATAAAAAATGAAACATTTTATTCTTGAGGCAATCACTCTCCACTATATTGTACATTACAATGACTGTATGTACAATTATATTATATATAAGTTTTAATTGTAGGTACAAAACTTTTATGTAGTGGAGAGTAAACTTTGTTGTTTCATGTACTACGTACACTAGTTATACCTTTTTTCTTCATTTGAATCAGTTAGGGAGTGCTTCCTTTCTTATTTTAGGGGCATTTACATATTTGTTCAAAAAAGTAACTATACAGTCAAAGCATTTGCACAGGCATATAAAAATATTTGCACAGAAGCAGAAAAAATGTGTTTAAGCAAATTGTTTTAAATCTATTTGTAACTAGAGTCACTCTTTGGAACCATTTTGTAATTTTTCCATTATTGTATTTTAACCTATTTTGTAGAGCATACTATCCAAACAAAGTATTTAGGTACTGGTGTTTGACTACACTTGGTAATAAACTAACGGGATAAATTGCATTTTTTGTCCTATGAGATTAGGTGGTTTGTAACAATGGTTCTTTATTTAACATTTCTGGTCCCAACATAATTGCAGTTTTGATATCAAAAGAATGTATAAATTGCAATTTTGGTCCCAAAATATTGTACCTTGGTCCCAAAAATTAATGGATGAAACTAAATTTACAAAAAAAAAGAATAAAAAAAGAATGTGGGACCAAAATTATTATTGAAAAATTCTCATGGGTGATGGGACCAAAGAATGTCAGGTATGGTGATCGCCCTACCTAGCATCAGGAAACTAATTAAAAATTGACACCTCATTTAATTTTGTCATTGGTCGTTCTAGTTTCGTAATAAAATAAAATATTTAATTTTATCAAAAGAATTATAATATTACAGACTTAACCTTTTGTGTTCTTTACGATAATTTAATAAACAATTAATTTAATGGAGTTAAGCACTATTTTCTTTCTTTCCTATTTTTTCTCCAGATCAAATGAAAGACCCTACACGTTCCTTGTTCTTCTCGAACAAACAAACTAGAAGAAGAATCATTAAGATTGTAAAGAACATATGATTTAATTAAAAAAGATGGGTTAAATTTACCAAAAAAAAAAAAATTGGGATTCGTTCATTTTCCGGAATTTGTGAGTACAAAATCAAGTTTAGGTACTAATTCTTCTTCATCGTTTGAAGGCGTTATATGAATTCAATTTCTCCAGAATTTGGGTTGGAAAGTGTTAATTTATAGAACCTGCAACGATGAAAAAACTCTTATTCCAATAAATTTCAGCAAATTGTCTATGGATTCGGGATTCAACAAATTTGTCATTCCCTTTATAGATTCCACGATGTTTTGATTGAATCGGTTCTTGTTTGGTTTAATTTTGAAAATCGTTTTTCGATTGGAGTAGAAAATTCAGGCGAGACTGAATTAGTAGTAAATTTTAATAATGTTTTAAAAGTGTTCTAATTTAAAATAAAATGTGACAAAGGTATATATGTAATTTTATAATAAAAATATTCTAATTTACTTTAAATTAAAAGGATAATTTCGTCATTTTATATTTATTAATCAAATTAATAAGCAAGGCGATGCAGTGCGGTAGCATTTAACACAGTGCAAATGCACTAATGCGAAATGCAATTATTCAAAATAAATATCATAAGTTGGATCAACGATCCAATAATATTCAATGTATTTACTAACGTCAAGCAGGACGAAAACTCTCTATATATAAAAACAACAACTGTGTTTGAGATAGTATTCAAAATGCCACATCTCCGCGCTGAACCACAATATATGAGATCGATATTCCATATGTGGAATACCAAACCTCCGCGTCCACATTCTCTTTCTTCTTCTCTTCTTTAATTTAGTTTTGTACTCCATCGATTCAATTAGGCCTATTTTTTTTATGTTAAATTTTACTAGGCTTATTTTCTGAAAAGACAATATTTTTTCTTACAGTCTCAACTTATGTAATACCCCGTCCCGTTTTATACCTTTTAAATTCCTAGAAACCTTAATTATATAATTTTATATTATTATTATCCTTGTTTCTTTTAATTTTATTATTTTGTGTGCTAACGTGTAATTTAAATATATACTCTATTTTCAAATTCCCAAGTTCGAAGAAAGAAATCGAATATTTCAAACGGATAAGGGACTACGAGAAATTAATTATTAAAGTTTAAAATTATATTTTCGATCCGTTTAATTTATCGGGAATAATTAAAATACTTTAAAATATTAATTGAGTTTCAAAACTGTATTAATTTTGTTTTCGGATTTAAATTGGTGCACTAAACAATTCCTAAGGTGTATGAGTTGAGAAGAAAAATATCCTAAAAATCTACTTTTAATTCTATCCACATATTATTCTTCCTCCCTTTTAAATTAATTCATTAAATAAAATATTTCTTCCAATAAACTCACACGTCTCTTTCTCTTTCAATTCCCAAATCAGTTTCCAATTAACGCGTCTTCCTCCTTCCCCCAAAACGCGTCTTCCTCCTCCTCCCAAAATGCGTCGCCGCCGCCTCCCTCCCGTCGCGCTGCCTCAGCCCGACCGCCGTGCTTCAGCCTTGCCGATCGACCGCCGCCCGCCTCCTCCTCTTTCTGGCGAACAGCGGTTCGATCGGAGCTACTCGAAACCGTTGCCTCTAGCCTCCCTCCTCCTCTTTCCTTTTCCGGTGACCCGAAGTCGCCACCAGCAGAGCGTCGCCGCCCAGCACACGCCATCGCGAGCACTGCTCTTCTCTCAGCCGCGAACGCCGCCGTCCGTCACCGACGAACAACCGTCGCCTCTCTCCCTCCGTCTAGCCGCGACGCTACCACGACCACACGCAAGCGCCGCCGTCCTCCGATCGAACAGCCCCGCGACCGCCGCCTCCTCTGTTCTTCGATCGAAGTTGAAGCCACCGCCTCTTTATTTCCTTCCAGTGAGTATTCGAGAAAAATCCCCTTTCAATTTCGATTCTAAATGTTTAATTCGATTTCAAACCATAACTCGATTCATTGTTTTTCTTCTTCCGAGATGATGCCGAACCGAACCCCTGTTGCCGGAGTTTTTGGAAAAATCGAAGGACGCCGTTAGGCTGCCTAAATTAACCCGACGAGTCTCCGAACTACGCCGTTAGGCTGCCCAATTTCCACCTCGAACCCAAAGAAACGTAAGGGCTCTACCCTCGTTTTCTTCCTTTCGTAAATTATGGTTTTTTTTGGGACTATTCGGAGCCGTAGAAACAAGATTTGAAGAGGACGCTTTGAACCCTGGATATCTTTTTCGTTCTTCTATTAAATTTTGTTCCTGTTCTTGAGTTGGGTTGTACCTTAGGACATTCGAATTGATTTTTCAGTAACTGAGTTTCCTGGAGAATCGATACTGCGAATTATTAGAGTATTTTGGACTTTATTGGACTGATATTAATCTTTGGTTGTTTAAGTATTATTCTTATAGCTGTATGGTATCATTGTTTAGTTGGACAGTAGTTGGAATTAGTTTTATGGGTATTATTGATTTGATGATGATTTCAATTGATAAAACACTTTTGTTTTAAATCCGTAGACAAATGGAAACTCGTCTTCTACTGTTCAAATGTTTGAAACAAATGGAAAAAGGACTTTTAGAAAATAATACTACTCTTTTGTTTTGAAAATGACACAAGTAAACTTGGTTAGTAATACTAGTAATATAGGAAAATATTTATTCTATTTTTTTGTTAGTATTACTAATAATAAAGAAAAGTATATATTATATTATTTTCAGTATTTATTATATAAAATTCTTTAAACAAAATAAGTATTAATAAATGGATTTTTTTTATTTATAAAGTATAATTTATATTCAAAGTTCTTTGGAGAATTTTAGAAAGAAAAATATTAATTTGGAACTTTTATTATATTAATATTATTTATATAACTTTTTTTTATTCTTTTAATTATTTTCAAGAAAAATATTAATTTGGGACCTATATTATATTAGTATTATTTTTAAACAAATTACTTAGACTTTTAATTCTTTCAAGAAAAGAATTATATGGATATACTTTTAAAATTATAAAAGATTTTATAAAAGAACAAAGGAAATCAAAAGATCTTTTTCATAAGAGTCGAAATAGTCATACAACATGGAGATTAGTTAATACACCCCAATACATTACCCTTTTTGAAAGTGGTGTATTTACCAAGTTAGTGTGTGCTTTTAAGTGGGTCTATTCAGCAAGTTTTCAAGACAACAACTTCCTCGTTCTCGTAACACGAACTCCTAGGCCTTTCATTAATTCGAGAGCCAACTTTTTATCAAATAATTTCAAATTAGGACTCTGTGCTAATCGGAATACGCACGAGGGATTCGACCATCTGTTTGAACATCGTTCACGGGACCCGGAGCAAACAGGTGGGTGATGATCTGTTAATCGATCTGCTTATAATACGTTGTGCTGGTATACTCTGAACTCGACTAAATCAATCTAAAACAACTAATCAAACATAAATGTACATCTATTATATAAATATTTGAATTACGTGATATATTTATATATGATACAAATATCTATTGTTTCTATTCAAATTAATCACGACTGCATGATTAAGGGCATTATCTGAGCATGAATCAATTTAAGTGTGAATTATGTGAATTCTCCCTACGATTTGAAATGACAGTTTTTATGAGAAAGAGGAATGCGAGTAATCATTGAGCAGTTATGTTTGTGGATTGACACGTATGGCCATGAGTGACAATAGGTCAGATTTATGGTCACTGATATTATTTGTGGTGACCATGAGTGATAATAATTATTCAGATTCATGGTCACATGATTTGTTGGTGAGAAATGGTTTGGGGGAGGTTTACAATGTGTTGGAAATGATTTTGGCAGGTTTGGCCGATACTTGAAAACGATTTTGGGCTCTGTCCCTTACTATGAATAAACTTGTGATATATCAATTATGTGAATGTGGAATCTGTTATGCCCAATTAATTATTACGTGAACTTATTACTTCTGTGATATATGTTATTCATAATTATATGTCAACTGCTTAAATAAATTAAATACTTTATCAATGCGTATAATTTAATATACTTCGGATTTACCAATCCCATGACGTTGCAATCACCCATACGTGAGAATTCAAATCTCACGCCCCCCTTTTTACAACCCTTGCAGATTATGATCTCGTGGAGCAAGGACAATAATAGAGGCGACACGGAGTTCCCCGCTTAAATAAAATGTTACTATTGATATTAAGCTTTATATATATATATATGTGTGTGTGTGAAATATATTATAATAATAGTTCTACTCATTCTTCCGCTACATAAAACTCATCTCTGATTTTATTATTCATTTTTATATCAAAAATTTTACAGTTCGGATTTTAGTCACAAGTAATACCTCGAATCTGAGATAATTATGTATTTCGGATTCGGGGCGTTACAGGTGGTATCAGAGCTTATGTTCAAAACTTTCGGACCTAAACTCAAATCATTGCTTTTATCAAACCAAAATTCTTTTCTTAAATTAATTTTTTTTTATTATAATGTAAGTGTATAGACCACTAATTAAATCACTTGAGGGGAAATGTGTCTCCTATTACCGTCTGAAGCTCCTCGAAGGTATGTTCTTGTTTTACTATCAAAAGTGCCTATAAGTTTATAAACTTGCTACAAGTTGACTTTCATAACAAAACTCAAATCAAAAGATCGAGAACTCAAAACAACACCTACATGGTGTGGAAAGAACTACGAAATGCCGTTTGTATTCAATTAAAATACAATATTTGGTGAATTGCATAAATGAATATATTTGTTTAAAGTTTATAAATTTCATAAATGCTATTATGTGATTATCTGAACTATGTGTTTTAATTGTTTAAATTATGTGCTTTAATTGTTTAATTTATATTTCTGCATAACTAAAATTTTGACTAGAAATTTCCTTTCTATGTTAGAATTCACCTAAGATAGTAGTAGCTCGGTACCTAGTAAACTTATTTTCAGATATGACGTAAGTAGACTGACCTACATAGAAGTCGAGACTAATATAGATATACATTTGTTATGAAATTGCTACTTAGCAATATGTGTTACTTGCTGTCTATTAACTGTTATATTTTATCTTATTATTGTTAAATGACACGTCACTGGTTTCTATTATACGGTGCGAATGTAATCACTGTACCATTGGTGGCCAACAGTGCGTTGCGGTGAACTACATACTCACGTGTATATCAGTACTAGCGTTGTGTTGATTACGTAATTCGATTCTGCTTTTATAATTTTTCATACCTATATGACGTAGCAATATTATTCTTTTCGCTTCAGAACCTCCAATAGATTGACAATTAGACGAACACCACGTACTAGGTAACATTAAACCACATGAAAAAAAATAAAAAATAAAATAAAAAAAAAATTTATGGGACCTAATTCCAAAAGTTGAAATAGTTAAAAAATTCTACCATACTCTACATACCCTAATACGATTTCAAATTTCGCCACCCATTGTGTTAGTTCAATAACTTTGACATGTAGAGGGAGGAACCGCTTGAAGATGAACATATGAGATTTAAGTCGAGCAATACCTAGAAGCTGAATTTCGGGGACGAAATTCCTGTTAAGGGGGTGAGGATGTAATACCCCGTCCCGTTTTATACCTTTTAAATTCCTAGAAACCTTAATTATATAATTTTATATTATTATTATCCTTGTTTCTTTTAATTTTATTATTTTGTGTGCTAACGTGTAATTTAAATATATACTCTATTTTCAAATTCCCAAGTTCGAAGAAAGAAATCGAATATTTCAAACGGATAAGGGACTACGAGAAATTAATTATTAAAGTTTAAAATTATATTTTCGATCCGTTTAATTTATCGAGAATAATTAAAATACTTTAAATTATTAATTGAGTTTCAAAACTGTATTAATTTTGTTTTCGGATTTAAATTGGTGCACTAAACAATTCCTAAGGTGTATGAGTTGAGAAGAAAAATATCCTAAAAATCTACTTTTAATTCTACCCACATATTATTCTTCCTCCCTTTTAAATTAATTCATTAAATAAAATATTTCTTCCTATAAACTCACACGTCTCTTTCTCTTTCAATTCCCAAATCAGTTTCCAATTAACGCGTCATCCTCCTTCCCCCAAAACGCGTCTTCCTCCTCCTCCCAAAATGCGTCGCCGCCGCCTCCCTCCCGTCGCGCAGCGTCGCGCCGCCTCAGCCCAACCGCCGTGCTTCAGCCTCGCCGATCGACCGCCGCCCGCCTCCTCATCTTTCTGGCGAACAGCGCTTCGATCGGAGCTACTCGAAACCGTTGCCTCTAGCCTCCCTCCTCCTCCTTCCTTTTCCGGTGACCCGAAGTCGCCACCAGCAGAGCGCCGCCGCCCAGCCCACGCCATCGCGAGCACTGCTCCTCTCTCAGCCGCGAAAGCCGCCGTCCGTCACCGACGAACAACCGTCGCCTCTCTCCCTCCGTCTAGCCGCGACGCTACCACGACCACACGCAAGCGCCGCCGTCCTCCGATCGAACAGCCCCTCGACCGCCGCCTCCTCTGTTCTTCGATCGAAGCTGAAGCCACCGCCTCTTTATTTCCTTCCAGTGAGTATTCGAGAAAAATCCCCTTTCAATTTCGATTCTAAATGTTTAATTCGATTTCAAACCATAACTCGATTCATTGTTTTTCTTCTTCCGAGATGATGCCGAACCGAACCCCTGTTGCCGGAGTTTTTGGAGAAATCGAAGGACGCCGTTAGACTGCCTAAATTAACCCGACGAGTCTCCGAACTACGCCGTTAGGCTGCCCAATTTCCACCTCGAACCCAAAGAAACGTAAGGGCTCTACCCTCGTTTTCTTCCTTTCGTAAATTTTGGTTTTTTTTGGGACTATTCGGAGCCGTAGAAACAAGATTTGAAGAGGACGCTTTGAACCCGTAATACCCCGTCCCGTTTTGTACCTTCTATTTTCTTAGAAACCTTAATTATATAATTTTATATTATTATTATCCTTGTTTCTTTAATTTTATTATTTTGTGTGTTAACGTGTAATTTAAATATATACTCTATTTTCAAATTCCCAAGTTCGAAGAAAGAAATTGAATATTTCAAACGGATAAAGGACTACGAGAAATTAATTATTAAAAGATTAAAAATTAGGATTTCGATCCGAATAAATTATTGAGAGTAATTAAAATACAATAAAATATTAACTGAGTTTTAAAACTGTATTAAATTCCAAATCGGGGTTTAACTCGTGAACCAAACGATCCTTAAACCGTATCAAGCAGGAACGAAAATATCTGGAATGATAGGATTAATTCCTAACCACATAATATACTTTCCTTTTATTAAATTAATTAAATGAATTAATCCCATCCACATAAATTATCCCTTCATTTTGTTTTAAATTAATTAATTAATTACGGATATTTTCTCTATAAATAAACCGGCCTACTCCCTTAAAAATCCCAAATCAAAACATCCCCTTTTTATTTCAGTTGTGAAGCAGTATACATTTCAAAAAGGAAAACCCATTTCTTCACAATACGCAGTCTCTTTCCTTCTAAAATTAGTTTCCTAATTTCACTCTCAGCGCACTCTCTCTCTTAAACAACCAAACGCGTCCTTTTCTCTCTCTTCGAAGAAGAAGAACGACGCCTCTCTGCCTCCTTCTCCGATCAATCAGCCGCCGCCGCTCCTCCGCGCAGCACAGCCAGTCGATCGCCGCGCCGCCTCCCTCAATCGGCCATCGCGCCTCCAGTCGCCACCGACCGTGAAGCAGCGCCACCGCCTCAATCGCCGGCGGCTCACGCCGCGCCGCCTCAGCCCGACCAGCGCCGCCTCCCTCCATCTTCGCCTCTCGATCGCCGCCGCTCCTTCGCCCAAACGCCGCCACCAACGCCGCCTCCTCTTCGCTCCTCCTCCCTTGAGTTTTGAAATTAAACACATCAATTCCTAATTCCAATTCTTAATTTCAATTCCTAATTTCAGATTTTTTACACTCGTTCCGTTTCTTTTCCGACGGAGATGATGCCTCTCCGATTTGCTGCTACCCGTTTTATTCTGGAAAATCCCGAACTAGGCTGTCCGAACTAGGACTCGTAAGAATTTCTACCCCTCCTCCTATTTCCTTTTGAGGATTGGGATGAGGCTACTGTTTTATTTCTTCCATTAAAATCTGTTAATTAAACATAACAAAATGAGAGAAGAAAATGATTATTGTTACACCGATGGAATTAATCTCTGGACTCTTTTCTATTTTATTGAACGAACTGTTACCGTTTTGGTCATTGAGGCATGGGAATTCTGTTTTGATTATTCTCTACTGTATCTTATACTGGACTGATGTGGATTAAGAATGATTAACTATAGATGGGTTAATTTTACTCCCTGCCCTCTGTTTTGTTCTTTTTGGTTAATTAATTTGGGTTAAGAATTAATTTGGTTGGGAATTTAATTAATTTATACACTGTTGTTTCCCTTTGAAAAGGGGAATACTGTTGGCCTCAAAAGTATTATATTGTCGTATTAGTTGATTTTGGAAAAAGGACCAAAAAAGACAAAGTCGTTTATGTTCAAAATTAGAAACAAATGAAAAGAGCTTTTTGGGAAAATAGTATTATTATTTTGTTTTGAAAATGACACAAGTAAACTTAGTTAATAATACTAGTAATATAGAAAATGTTTATTCTATTAGTTGTTGTGAAAACTTCTTTAAATCAAGTATTACTAATTATAAAGAAATGTATATATTATATTATTTTCAGTATTTATTATATAAAATTCTTTAAACAAAATAAGTTTAATAAAGGGAATTTTATTTATAAAGTATAATTTATATTCAAAGTTCTTTTAAAATAAAATATAAATTTTAGAAAGAAAATATTAAATTGAGGTTTTAGTTATATTAATATTATTTGTATAACTTTCTTATTCTTTTAATTATTTTCAAGAAAAATAGTAATTTGAGACCTATATTATATTAATATTATTTTTTAAATAAATTACTTAGACTTTTAATTCTTTCGAGAAAAGAATTATATGGTTATACTTTTAAAATTATAAAAGATTTTATAAAAGAACAAAGGAAATCAAAAGATCGTTTTTATAAGAGTCGAAATAGTCATACAACAAGAAAATTAGTAAATACACCCCAATGCACTACCCTTTTGAAAGTGGTGTATTTACCAAATTAGTGTGTGTTCTTAAATAGGCCCTTTTCAATGAGTTTATAAGATAACAACTTCCTCGTTTCGTAACACGTACTTCTAGGCCTTTTCAATAATTCAAGGGTCAACTTTTAATCGAATGGTTTCGTATTAGGACTCTGTGCTAATCGGAATACGCACGAGGGATCCGACCATCTGTTTGAACATTATTCTCAGAACTCAGAACAATCAGGTGGGTGATGATCTGTTGATCGATCTGCTTATAATACGTTGTGCTGGTATACTCTGAACTCGACTAAACCAATCTAAAACAACTAATCCAACATAAATGTATCTCTATAATATAAATATTTGAATTACGTGATATATTTATATATGATACAAATATGTTTATGTTTTATTCAAATTAATCACGACTGCATGATTAAGGGCATTATCTGAGCATGAACCAATTTAAGTGTGAATTATGTGAATTCTACCCACAATTTGAAATGACAGTTTTTATGAGAAAGAGAAAAGCGAGTAATCATTGAGCAGTTATGTTTGTGGATTGACACGTACGGCCATGAGTGATAATAGATCAGATTCATGGTCGCTGATATTATTTGTGGTGACCATGAGTGATAATAATTATTCAGATTCATGGTCACATGATTTGTTGGTGAGAACTGGTTTGTGGGAGATTCACAATGTGTTGGAAATGATTTTGCCAGATTTGGCCGATACTTGAAAACGATTTTGGGCTTTGTCCCTTAATGTGAATTAACTTGTGATGTATCAATTATATGATGTGAAACCCTGTTATGCCTAATTAATTGTTACGTGATCTTGTTACTTTTGTGTTGTATGTTATTCATATTTATATATCTACTGCTTAAATAAATTATATATTTTCTCAATGAGTATACTTTAACATATTTCGGATTTACCAATCCCATGACGTTGCAAATCACCCATACGTGAGAATTCAAATCTCACGCCCCCTTTTTACAACCCTTGCAGATTATGAGTTCGTGGAGCAAGGACAGTAATAGAGACGACACGGAGTTCCCCACTTAAATAAAATGATACTATTGATACTAAACTTTATATTCATAGATATACATGCGTGAGATACTTATTAAAATTATTCTACTCATTTCTTCCGCTGCATAAAACTCATCTCTGATTTTATTATCCATTTTTATATCAAAAATTTTATAGTTCGGATTTTAGTTACAAGTGGCACCTCGAATCTGAGATATTTAATGAGTTTTGGATTCGGGGCGTTACACTGGATATCTTTTTCGTTCTTCTATTAAATTTTGTTCCTGTTCTTGAGTTGGGTTGTACCTTAGGACATTCGAATTGATTTTTCAGTAACTGAGTTTCCTGGAGAATCGATACTGCGAATTATTAGAGTATTTTGGACTTTATTGGACTGATATTAATCTTTGGTTGTTTAAGTATTATTCTTATAGCTGTATGGTATCATTGTTTAGTTGGACAGTAGTTGGAATTAGTTTTAGGGGTTTTATTGATTTGATGATGATTTCAATTGATAAAACACTTTTGTTTTAAATCCGTAGACAAATGGAAACTCGTCTTCTACTGTTCAAATGTTTGAAACAAATGGAAAAAGGACTTTTAGAAAATAATACTACTCTTTTGTTTTGAAAATGACACAAGTAAACTTGGTTAGTAATACTAGTAATATAGGAAAATATTTATTCTATTTTTTTGTTAGTATTACTAACAATAAAGAAAAGTATATATTATATTATTTTCAGTATTTATTATATAAAATTCTTTAAACAAAATAAGTATTAATAAATGAATTTTTTTTATTTATAAAGTATAATTTATATTCAAAGTTCTTTGGAGAATTTTAGAAAGAAAAATATTAATTTGGAACTTTTATTATATTAATATTATTTATATAACTTTTTTTTATTCTTTTAATTATTTTCAAGAAAAATATTAATTTGGGAC
Source organism: Ballota nigra (assembly GCA_947034835.1). Lineage (NCBI taxonomy): Eukaryota > Viridiplantae > Streptophyta > Magnoliopsida > Lamiales > Lamiaceae > Ballota > Ballota nigra. Next base: position 73,478,369 of record OX344729.1, on the reverse strand, counting down.
CTATATTATATTAGAATTATTTTTGAACAAATTACTTAGACTTTTAATTCTTTCAAGAAAAGAATTATATGGATATACTTTTAAAATTATAAAAGATTTTATAAAAGAACAAAGGAAATCAAAAGATCTTTTTCATAAGAGTCGAAATAGTCATACAACATGGAGATTAGTTAATACACCCCAATACATTACCCTTTTTGAAAGTGGTGTATTTACCAAGTTAGTGTGTGTTTTTAAGTGGGTCTATTCAGCAAGTTTTCAAGACAACAACTTCCTCGTTCTCGTAACACGAACTCCTAGGCCTTTCATTAATTCGAGAGCCAACTTTTAATCAAATAATTTCATATTAGGACTCTGTGCTAATCGGAATACGCACGACGGATTCGACCATCTGTTTGAACATCGTTCACGGGACCCGGAGCAAACAGGTGGGTGATGATCTGTTAATCGATCTGCTTATAATACGTTGTGCTGGTATACTCTGAACTCGACTAAATCAATCTAAAACAACTAATCAAACATAAATGTACATCTATTATATAAATATTTGAATTACGTGATATATTTATATATGATACAAATATCTATTGTTTCTATTCAAATTAATCACGACTGCATGATTAAGGGCATTATCTGAGCATGAATCAATTTAAGTGTGAATTATGTGAATTCTCCCCACGATTTGAAATGACAGTTTTTATGAGAAAGAGGAAGGCGAATAATCATTGAGCAGTTATGTTTGTGGATTGACACGTATGGCCATGAGTGACAATAGGTCAGATTTATGGTCACTGATATTATTTGTGGTGACCATGAGTGATAATAATTATTCAGATTCATGGTCACATGATTTGTTGGTGAGAAATGGTTTGGGGGAGATTTACAATGTGTTGGAAATGATTTTGGCAGGTTTGGCCGATACTTGAAAACGATTTTGGGCTCTGTCCCTTACTGTGAATAAACTTGTGATATATCAATTATGTGAATGTGGAATCTATTATGCCCAATTAATTATTACGTGAACTTATTACTTCTGTGATATATGTTATTCATAATTATATGTCAACTGCTTAAATAAATTAAATACTTTATCAATGCGTATAATTTAATATACTTCGGATTTACCAATCCCATGACGTTGCAATCACCCATACGTGAGAATTCAAATCTCACGCCCCCCTTTTTACAACCCTTGCAGATTATGATCTCGTGGAGCAAGGACAGTAATAGAGGCGACGCGGAGTTCCCCTCTTAAATAAAATGTTACTATTGATATTAAGCTTTATATATATATATATGTGTGTGTGTGTGTGTGTGAATTATATTATAATAATTGTTCTACTCATTCTTCCACTGCATAAAACTCACCTCTGATTTTATTATTCATTTTTATATCAAAAATTTTACAGTTCGGATTTTAGTCACAAGTAATACCTCGAATCTGAGATAATTATGTATTTCGGATTCGGGGCGTTACAACTTAGAATAAATTTATTTTACTTTTACACACAATGTATCCACTCTTAAAATTTGTGTCAAATAATAAAATTGAATTGGGGTAATTATGATTTTCTTATTATTTGTGTAAGTTTTGTGTAGCTTAGATAATTTAAATATTTTATTAAATATTAAAAAATTAATTAATTTTTTTTATCTCACGTAAATTTACTTAACATTAAAAAATTAATTAATTTTTTTTATCTCACGTAAAATAAAATCGGTTGATGAAGATTTTAACTTACGAAGCTATGCGGCTGATCATTGCAAGAAATATATGCAACTTAATTATATTCACTTCTTTTAAATTATGAGGCATTTTTTCATGGATGTTAAAAATTATAAGTGACTATAATCACTTAAATTTTCATGTAGGTACTTTTGAATGTTTCAAATTAAATGATTCTACATAGCTTAATTATTCAAAATCTTTAATTAAATAAAAGGGTATATGTTTACCTGATTTTATTATATATTTCATGAATATTCACTCTATGATCATATCTTTACCAACATTTAACATCTGTTTTATACCAATTTTACAAGCTTCATCATTTTCACTATATATTAATCAAATTTTTCCTCACATTCAGTAAATTAAGCCACTTCCTCAAAATATATTTTTTTTGCAAAACACCCCTTAGTATTTTACTTCATCAATTTTGATCTCTTCTTAAGAGTTGTAATTATTTTTTGCAAACACCTCCTCCTATACATTTATTTGTTATACCTAAATCCTTAGCGTTCAATTTTTTTTTTTTTTTACGAAACGCGTCTACATACACCTATTATTTTCATTCTGAGTACTTTGACTAAGAGGAATTAAAAAAATAAAAATAAAACAAAGTTTTAAGTACTACCGAAAAGATTGCACTAGGCTGGAGTTTGAGGCTAGCTGGCTCCATTACCATCCGCTTATGGTTGGGTCATACTTTTCATTTACAACATTACTGGGATATATTGAGACTCCATAAGCATGTTGGTCATATATGATAAGGTAAACTTGTTATGTTTCATATATTAGATATGCTAATTAATACAACTTTTATGTCATAATATTTTTGTTAGACAAGGTCACATATGTACTTGGTACACAAAATTTATATATGTGCATTCACAGTTTTTCAGTTAAAGCTAATGTCACATTTTATATCACGTTTGCAATAAATCTAATGTCACATTTTAATTCTATTAGTCTGTACATTTTACTTTTGACTTGAGCCCAGTGGCACAGTACAACTAGTGCATATGAGACTCGAACATGATCTCTTGTAACACATTGGTGTAACATCTCCTGTTACACTGTCTAGATTACTGCCACATGTCATAATTGATAAAGATTAACTTAATCAAAGTAACCATGGATTAAAGAAATCCCTATTTCTCTCCATCAAGTCTTACCAAATATATTCCCTTCCAAACATAAATTTATATTTAAATTATTTTCACTTAACTTTTTTCTATATAATCGAGATTATTATTGTAATTTTATAAATAATTTAATATAATCATTAGAAAAAGTCCAAATTAATTATGAATATTCAAGATGCAAAACATTTGAATCAATTATAAAGGCGTTCAAAAAAATAATAATTATAACATAACATGTATTAAAAATAAATATAGATCAACCAATATACATATTTATTTGGAAGAGAAGAAAATAAAAATGTATTTAATTAGTTCTTGGTAAAATAAAAATAATTATATTGTAGTATTATACTTAAATATATTTTTAGTGATATGTTGTATTCAAATAATTGACATACTAATTATTACTAATTTTTTTATTTTACAAAATAAATCTCTTTAATGATTAGCCCTCTTATATATTTGAGATTTGAAAACAATAAGAATTTTAATTTAAAAGGCATAATTCTTTTACCAATATTTAACTTAGTTATTAATTTTTCCAAAAAAAAAAAAAAAAAAAAACACTTAGCTGTTAATTTGTTTGATAATGATTTTTAATTTATTAAACATATTTGAGAAAAATATTTAATTTGATGTAAGTATAATATTTTTTTTAAAAATATTATACTTACATCAAAAAAATTACACTTGAGCAAGATTTTAGTTTGAAATAAATTTATATATTTTCTAAAAGAGTATACAAGAGTAAAATTGGTTTATACATGAATCATTAGTGTATTGGTTGTTTTCACTAAAAAAAATTTAGTTTATTTTTAGTAAACAACTAATACTCTTCAGTGGAAAAAAGTAATACCTTTAGTGGTTCATGTATAAACCATTTTCACTCTATACTTTGTCTTTTTAAAAATGTGTTTGACACTGTTACTTAAGATTTTGAAAAGAAATAACAATTTATATTTTAAAAAATTCTTTCAATTGTATTAGCACTATATACAATTTTAATATATTTATTAGCATAATTTATTATTATTTTACCTATGTTTTTTAATATAATTTAATAACGATATAATGGACTATTTAAAATAAATTGATTACATTTGAAAATAAATTATGAATATAGGTGTACGTATACAAATTTTTAGTTTATTTAATTTTTGCATTCACATTTTAAATTTGTTAAAATCGGTTTTTTTGTATATTTTCAATATATTAAAAAAAAAAACTATATTTCATATACTCATATCGTAATACTTGATTTTAAAAATTTAAATATGGGATAAGATTTTAAATAACGGATAAAATATTTTTGTAAATCTTATATGGGGTAAGATTTGATATAAGATATGATATAGATTATATAGGGATTTATCTAACTATAGTTAAGTTAATTTCAATCCATATATGACACGTGTCAATTATCTAATGGTGTAACAGGAGATGTTACACCGTTGTGTTACAGGAGATCCCGTTCGCATCTGGCTCAAAATTAATTGACTATACTGACTGTAATTGGGCAGGTTCAGTGGATGACATGAGAAGCACATTAGGCTACGCATTTACAATGGGGTCATGAATATTTTCTTGGGCATCTAAAAAGCAAGCAACCGTTGCACAATCATCAGCCGAAACAGAGTATATAGCTGCAGCAATGACTACAAGTCAAGCAATATGGTTAAAATACATACTTGAAGATATCAGAGAGCCACAAGACAAAACTATAAAAATCTATTGCGATAGTAAATCCGCAATAGCTATGGCAAAAAATCCAGTGTTCCACAGCAGAACTAAACACATCAAAATCAGGTACCACTTTATTCGAGATGTAGAGGCAAACAAGGAAATCGAGTTGGAGTATTGCAAGACTGAGGAACAGTTAGCAGTTATTTTTACAAAAGCACTACCGCGCGAAAAGTTTGATACACTACGAGAAAAAATTGGAGACACAAAATTTTGCATCAAGAAGGTATTAGAATGTTCTAGGCAAATCTAGTTTTAGAAATAATTCTAGAGGATAAAGTATAACCACAAGTTTATGTCGGATAAACAAAGTAACCAATCTATTACCGCTATATATATGTCTTACAACTTGTAATATGAAGTAAGTATGAAAATATCTATTAAATTAACTAGTGTATAAAATTAAAATTCTTCATAATTGTATATGTCATTTTAATCATAAAAAAGAATAAGCAAAAACTAAGGAATGCATCCCCTTTCCCTACATAGTGATAACAAATAGAAATGCGTGACAACAAAAAGTAGAAAAAGAGAGAACGAGATGTAGGGACAAATATCTCACAACTATATCTAATTGATTAGAGAAAATCAAGCGCTTAAGCATATAGCCTATTGCCGAAGTCCAAAACAAGCCTAAAAATGGCCCATACACTATTTACGGAAATAAATAAAAAAATCAAATCAAATTTCTAACTAAGCACCATGTAAGTCCAATGGCTATAAGAAGCTCCATCTTCATTTGCAATAGTCCAAGACCAACAAGTGGCTAGCTTTTGAGTCTTCCATACTAAACAAAGTGCACTCTCTTCATCAGGTATATTATAATGGGTGCTCTCGTTTCTAAATTCTCCTGCCACCGTTGTTGTTGTTGTCGGTGTAATAAGCACTTGACGGTATCCGACATCTTGAAAAGTTGTCTGTCACACGGAGAAGGGTTGCGTCCACTTCATCCTATCCCCACAACATAGTACTTCGACCATGTCGCTTCCAGTGATATTCAACTAGCATTTGCAATTCACCATCTGGTCAATCCTTAAAATTTAGACTCCATCAATGCCCGAGAATAGCCTATAAGCTCATTAAATTGCTGGTAAAGATGATATACTATGTGGTTGACCTCCTTCTAAATAACAACTATGAGTTACGGTGATAAAGACTTCACTAAATCATGAAAAGGGGCAAGAATATTGGATTTTACAGTCTTTAGATAGTAGGGGAGGTTTACCACCAAAGCTCCCCTTCTGGACAAATCCTTAAATTAAAAATTAATACTAAGATCTTTGGCAAGCTTTGCCAACCACGAAGGGCCGGTCCTAGAAATTACAGAGTTTGGGTAAAGAATAAACTTGTGCCCCTAGTCTTTTCAATTTATACTAATTTAAAGACAATATAAATTTTAAGTGCTGTGAAACTAATATTGTACAATATTTGAAAAAAATATTTTAAAATTAAAATTCAAAGATTTTTTCTCCCATTTACTCGTGAATTCTCCATGTTGTAAGGCTTTGATAAAATAAAATCATAATATATAATTGATAAGTCGTAATTATTGAGTAATTTGTGTGCTATAATTGGTTGTTTTGAAACAAATATTTTATATTTTTCTCGTAACTACCATTATGGTCTCAATGCTTTGATTTTATATTTTTCTGTGAATTTCAGGATGTTTTGGAACTTTTTGAGAGAAAAATAATTGGGATTGATACATTGGATTAATAAAGATGAGACTTGAACCATGTGAAGCGTCTTGACACCAGGATTACAACAAAAAAAGAATCGAGTTAATCAGAGTTCGGGAGCTCAAGATATGGACGAAACAAAATTGGTGCGCAGCAACCCGAGAACTTGCGAATATGAGCGAAAATAAAGCCCAATAATTAGTCAGCCCAAGACTTGTTCTATTTGGTTACCAAATGCATGGCCCGCAAAGCTAGCCAAGGAAAGGAATTCAAGTAAAAGCACATGAGTATACTTTGCCTAGTAAAACCTGTGACGTGATCATCAAGTTTGAAAAGGAATATATATATACCAAATTCTGGAGACCTAACGGAAGGTACGCAACAGAAAAAGGAGCAGCCACCAATTCACGCAGGGTAGCCACCGCAATATTTCAGGACGTGAAGAATTCCATGGAGATATCTCCAACCACATTTAGTTAGTTTGTTTTTATTCCAACTGCGGGGATTTTAAAACTTGTGTTTTAAAAATTGTTAATTGAACTCCGTATTATTCGCGAGACTTTTACTCGGATTATTTATATCATCTATTTTCATTGTTTAATTGTTTGAGTAATTAATTTAACTTGATCACCTAGATTAATTATTTCGTGCATGTTTGCTAGTTCATATTTCGTAATTATTAATTGTTGCGATTATATGACAATTGGTAGCAACTAATATTATTTACTATGGTGATATAGATAATAGAGCTTGCGTGTTTGGGAATTTGTTTGACCTTTATCCTAGGGTTTAATGCTTCTACCAAATTAAATTTAGATCCTATCTAGACTGTTTGGTTAGAAAGGTTCATTAAAGAGCTTGTTTCAATAGAATAATATTAAGGGATAAAACCGGTGAACAGAGTTTGTTGTTTATCGAGGATCATTAATCCGTGGGAAAAGTTTAGAGATCCAAGCGTGGAACCCCATACCACTTCGTCCATATAATGCGTCTATTACTTACATCACTCTCCTTCCATGGGCGGATTATATCGAACCATTCCACGAACTTCTCCAATTCTTTTGCACAAATCGGGCTTTGATTAACCGCCAAAATGAGTACCAGATCATCACCCAAATACGATATACTCAGATTATTCCCACATAATTCCTAACCTCAGGCCATAAACAATCTTCTTTCAAAAAGCCAGTAAAGCATTTGCTCGCAAAGTTTTTGTCCTCTTCCACCGAATTAGACTGGAATCCAACGAATTGCTTTGTCTTTTGCGGTATAGTAACCATTTTCCCTTGAGCTCTCTTACCCGTCACTTCTGCGTACGATTTATTTTCCTTCCGGATGGCTTGTTGATTGATATGATGAGTTGACGATTTTGCTTTCTTGATTGCCAATTTTCGTTAAGCACAAAAACGGACCAACTCGCAAGCGTACGAAATTGTTGTTATAGTTAGTCAATTGACCAAATAATAAAAATATCGAACCCAAAGGAAACAAGTAGTTAACTAAGTTGATTCACGTTTGCATACTTGGAAATTGAAGGAACGAGTTCCGTTTTGATTATGCTACTAAACAAAGAAATAAAAAGAACAAGAAATTAAAATCTATCTAACTTCGTGAGACGAAGTGCAAGGAGAGATATGCTTCGGATGACGTCGATTATGCAATTATCGAAGCTAGCTTAACTTACGCCCTGCTTATGTATCATATCATGATTAGACTAGATCAAATTAATCTCATCTAATCAACAAACTCTCGTTTCAAAGGTTCGATGCCAGATTCGGAGTGTTCTAAACTATCTAGCATCTCTCGATGTCTTAGAAATCTAACGATAGCACTTGATAATTCATTTCGCTCGATTAAACACACATTTGAACTAGCTCAACTCTCGTATGTTTCCAATCCTAACATAATGCATAATCTACTAGAAACAAATCATCAAAGCTCAAGTAATCCACAATCAAGGAATCTAATAATTCAAATCATCATAATCAAGGCATAAATCAAACCAAAACTTCAATAATCACATTATCTAAATCATCCAAAGCATAGAAGACTTAGCTCATGGTTCTAGAAGAGACGTCCATGGCTAAGGAAGTTAAACAAGCAATTAAACTCATAGAAATCAAAATAAACTGCAATTGAAATGGAAATAGTAATGGAATGATATCACCTCTCATGATGTAATAGAAATTAAACTCTGCAATGTTTTTCAATCCTTGCTTGAATGTAAACAATCACTAATTGAAAGATAAGTCTAATCTAATCTATGAAGAAATTGAAAGGAAATGAAAAGAAATTTAATATAAGGAATAAGAGATCTATTGTGTTGGTATCTTCTGTAAATGATGATTCTCCTCTAAATCTGATGAAATTGGGTATTTATATAGTGGGAATGAGGACATTACGACAAAATTGCAATTAGATCCCCGAATGATAAAAAATCCCATTTCTTGAGCTTGCCAGCATTTCACTCGGCCAAAATAATTTCACTCGGCCGAGTGTGATGTTCACTCGGCCGAGTGCTGACTCAACTCGGCCGAGTGTTTCTTCGCTTGTCCGAGTTCTTCACAATTTTTCCTCACTCGGCCAAAACCTCTTTTCTCGGCCGAGTAAAACTCCATCTTGGCCAAGTGAATCTTCCAGAGATTTCAACTCGACCAAAATCCATTTACTCGACCGAGTACAATTTTATTTTGGCCGAGTGAATCTTCCAGAGAGTCCCATTCGACTTTTTCCCTCTTGCTCGACCGAGTAGCATCTTTTCTTGGCCGAGTGAGCCATTTTTTTTTACTCCTTCTTAGCCTTTTAACTCCTCTCTTCCTTCTTTCTTCAATTCTTCATCCTTTTAGACCTAAAACACTTCATTTCCTTCATGAAGGATGTGAAGTGTCATATGTGAAGTATGAAGTCTACTGAGCTGAGCTATGTTGATGAAGTGTTAGCCGTGGGAGTTAGACTATTTGGGGTATCAACGGAGTTGTATCAGATGAGGTCTAACAGTGGAGTCTTATCAGAGGAAGTCTAGACCTGAAGTCATCTAATGTTAAGTGACCAAGTCAAAGGAGGTTAAGTCACCTGATATAAAGTACAAAGACGCGAAACACCAAGTTGAAGCTAATGCAAAGGCGGTTCTAACTGAATCAACTGGAGCAGTTATTGAAGCCGTTAGCCAGCTGGATAACTACTTTATATCTGAGTTTGTTACAACTGAATCGATTCTAGGATTCATCTCAATCTCTGTAACTATAAAAGGGGTTTCTCAGCTGTGAGAAGTAACACACATCACAAGTGAGAACATTTGAGCGTATACACAGAGTGAATGTGAGATTGAGTGAATTGTAACTTCTTCCATTTCTTACTTAGTGAAAAGTTATCCTCTCCGATCCCGTGGACGTAGGAGTATTCATCTCCGAACCACGTAAATCTGGTGTTCTTGTGTGATTTCAATTTCGTGCTTATTGTTACTATAATTTCGATTCCCTGATTACAAGTTTTCTTGTGAATCTAAATCCGATTAACAAGTGGCGCTGTCTGTGGGAAACAATCATGGCTGCAACTAAGTTCGATATTGAGAAGTTCACGGGGAAGAACGATTTTAGCTTATGGAAGATTAAGATGAAGGCTCTTCTGGTACACAATGGTTTGTACGAAGCCTTGTTGCCGCCAGATCAGGTGGCTTCTGGAACTAATCCGACGAAGATGGAGGAGAACAAGAGGAAAGCACATAGTGCGCTTATCTTGTGTCTTGGGGATAAACCATTGAGGGAAGTATCGAAGGAGAAAACCGCTCTTGAAGTCTGGAATAAGCTGGAGCAGTTATACCAGACCAAGTCTGTTACGAACAAGTTATACATGATACAGAAGCTTCAAGTCTTCAAGATGAGTGAAGATAAAAATCTTGGTGATCAGTTGGACGAGTTCAACAGATTGGTGGATGATCTAGAGAGTTTGGATGTTACAATTGATGATGAAGATAAGTCATTGATGCTGTTGAATTCTCTACCTAAGTCTTTGGAAAATTTCAAAGATGCCTTGTTGTTTGGAAGACAAGATCAAGTGATATTTGATGATATTCAAACTGCCCTGAAAACCAAGTTTCTACAGATCCAGACTGAAGGGAAGAAGCCTGCTGAAGGATTAAATGTTCAATCCAAGAAGAAGAAGGGGTTTCAGTCCAAGAAGAAGGATGATGGAAAAGGGTATAAGGGTGGGAAGAAATCTGATTTTGTTGAGAAGAGAAAGTGTTTCACTTGCCATAAGGAAGGTCATCTGAGAAAGAATTGCCCTGAAAGGAGGAAGAAAGACAATCAAAATAATCAAGATGGAAATGCAGCTGTGGTGGAGGTTGAAGGATATGATAGTGACTAAGTAAAGAGTGGGTCCTGGACTCTGGGTGTACTTTTCATATGTGTCAACATGAAGACTGGTTCCTGAATCTTGAGAAGATTGATGGAGGTCTTGTTCTTTTGGGTAATGATGAGAGCTGTAGAGTGCAAGGATCTGGTTCTATCAAGATCAAGATGTTTGATGGAGTTGATAGGATCTTATCTGATGTTAGGTTTGTTCCTGAGTTGAAGAGAAATCTTGTTTCTCTTGGTACATTGAATTCCAAGGGTTTTGAATTCAAGATAGAAAAGGGAGTTCTGTCAATAACCAAGTCTGGAAGGATTGTCATGAAGGGTATGATCAAGAATGGTTTGTATACTTTGATTGGAAGGACAGTAACAGGATCAGCTGATGTCACCATGGAGTCTTCTGAGGTCAATTTGTGGTACAAGAGATTGGCACATGTTGGTGAGAAAGGTCTGGTGGAGTTATCCAAGAAGGGAGTAATCCCAGGGAATAGGATATGTAAGTTGGAATTTTGTGAGAGGTGTGTTCTTGGGAAATCAAAGAAGCAAGCTTACTAGAAGGGGAAGCATACCACCAAGGAGGTTATGGATTACATACATTCTGATGTATGGGGACCAGCAAGGGTGTCTACTCATGGTGGAGGCAGGTATATCCTTACCCTTATTGATGATTATTCCAGAAAGGTTTGGGTTTACATTCTTAAACAGTAGAGTGATGCCTTCTCTAAGTTCAAAGAATGGTTGATTGAACTTGAGAATAAGAGAGGCAGAACTATCAAGCACTCAAGGACTGATAATGGGCTTGAATTTCTATCAGAAGAGTTTCAACAATTTTATAGGGAGAAGGGTATTACTAGGCATAAAACTGTCCCTTCAAACCCCCAACAGAATGGTCTAGCTGAGAGAATGAATAGAACTATTCGGGAAAGGGTTAGGTGTATGTTATCTGATGCTCATTTACCTAAGAGTTTTTGGGGTGAAGCTGTTAACACAGCTGTGTATCTCATTAATAAAGTGTCATCATCTGCTATTGAGTTTAAAACCCCAGATGAGATCTGGTATGGAAAGATATCAGATTACTCAAAGTTGAAAGTGTTTGGATGCCTAGCTTATGTTCATGTGAAGCAAGACAAACTTGAACCTAGAGCTTTAAAATGTGTTTTCATTGGGTATCCAAAGGGTGTTAAAGGGTACAAGTTGTGGTGTCTAGAGCCTGGGAATCAGAAGTGTATTACCAGCAGAGATGTTGTATTTAATGAATCACAAATGGGGTACAAGTCTGGTGAAGGTGATAGAGAGCCATCAACAGAAGAGATGGATGGTGTTATTTCTGAGCCAATAACTCAAGTTGAGGTGGAGCCTGATCATGATAAACATGATAGTGCATCTGGTTCTGAACCAGAGCAGGATACAAGAGAGAATGAGTCATCAGATGAGGATAGTGCACCAGTAGAGGAGGAGGAAGGAGTGCCAGAAGCAGACTTGAGAAATTATAGTCTGACAAGAGACAGAATAAGAAGACAAATACATTCTCCAGCAAGGTTTGGTCGTGTTGATCTGGTCTCATATGCACTTGTTACAGCAGAAGCCATAGAGTACCAAGAACCTAAGAACTACAAGGAAGCCCTTGAGTGTGATGATAGGGAGTCATGGAGTACAGTCATGACAGAAGAGATGGAGTCTCTTAAGAAGAATCATACTTGGATTCTTGTTGATAAGCCACCTAGGCAGAAGCTAATCAGTTGTAAATGGCTGTTTAAAAGGAAACTTGAATCTGGTGTGAAGGATTAAGTGAGGTTTAAAGCCAGGCTAGTGGCTAGAGGTTTTACTCAAAGGGAAGGAATTGATTACAATGAGGTATTCTCACCTGTGGTTAAGCATTGTTCAATCAGATTACTTCTCAGTAGAGTTGTCCAAGAAGATTTGGAGCTACAACAACTTGATGTCAAGACAGCTTTTCTGCATGGGGATCTTATTGAGAGTTTGTACATACACCAGCCAGAAGGGTTTGTTGAACCAGGGGGAGAAGGAAAGGTGTGGCTACTTAAGAAATCATTGTATGGCCTCAAGCAAAGTCCAAAATAATGGCACAAGAAGTTCAATGAAGTTATGCTATCCATTGGTTTTGTAAGAAGCAAGTATGATACTTGTGTATATCTGGAAAGGCAAGATAGCGATGTGATAGCCTATCTTCTGATTTATGTAGATGATATGCTTATCGCTAGCAAGAGTCTTTTGAAGATTCAGAGTATCAAAAGAAAACTCAGTGCCAGATTTGATATGAAGGACTTGGGAAATGCTAAAAGGATTCTTGGAATGGATATTCTTAGGGATAGAGCAGCTGGAAGACTATTCTTATCCCATAAGAGTTACAATGAGAAGGTCCTGAAGAGGTTCAACATGCATGAGAGTAGGTCTGTATCAACTCCTCTGGGACAACAGTTCAAATTATCTAAGGAAATGGAACCAAAGTCTGAAGAAGAAAAGAAGGCTATGATGAAAGTACCTTATGCAAATGAGGTTGGAAGCTTGTGTATGCTCTGGTCTGCAGTAGACCAGACTTAGCTTACTCATTGAGTATGGTAAGCAGATATATGTCTAACCCAGGGAAGTTACATTGGGAAGCTTTGAGATGGATATTCAGATACCTTAAAGGGTCATCTGATCTGGGATTGATGTTTGAAAGGATGACTGACCAGAAGAGTCCACTTGAAGGTTTTGTAGATTCTGATTTTGCTGCTAATCTGGATACCAGAAGATCCTTAACAGGGTATAATTTTTACACTTTACAACACTGTTGTGAGCTGGAGATCTGTTCTGCAGAGTGGAGTTGCATTATCTACTACAGAAGCAGAGTTTGTTGCAGTGTCTGAGGCAGTTAAGGAGGCTTTGTGGTTGAAAAGCATTATCAAGGATTTTGGTATAAAAACAAAGGGCTGTGATCATTCATTGGACAATGCTGCAGATATGTGTACAAAGTCTTTACCAGGTACAAAATTCAAATTCTGTGTTGAATTGGTAAAGATGAGAGTATGGGATGTTCCTTAGGCCCAAGCTGGAGTGTGGAGGAGAGGAAGAAAGGATTGATACTTCTAATCTGAGGTGGAGAATTGTGAAGTGTCATATGTGAAGTATAAAGTCTACTGAGTTGAGCTATGTTGATGAGGTGTTAGCCGTGGGAGTTAGACTATTTGGGGTATCAGCGGAGTTATATCAGATGAGGTTCATCAGATGAGGTCTAACAGTGGAGTCTTATCAGAGGAAGTTTAGACCTGAAGTCATCTGATGTTAAGTGACCAAGTCAGAGGAGGTTAAGTCACCTGATATAAAGTACAAAGACGCGAAACACCAAGTTGAAGCTAACGCAAAGACGGTTCTAACTGAATCAACTGGAGCAGTTATTGAAGCCGTTAGCCAGCTGGATAACTACTTTACATCTGAGTTTGTTACAACTGAATCGATTCTAGGATTCATCTCAATCTCTGTAACTATAAAAGGGGCTTCTCAGCTGTGAGAAGTAACACACATCACAAGTGAGAACATTTGAGCGTATACACAGAGTGAATGTGAGATTGAGTGAATTGTAACTTCTTCCATTTCTTACTTAGTGAAAAGTTATCCTCTCCGATCCCGTGGACGTATGAGTATTCATCTCTGAATCACGTAAATCTAGTGTTCTTGTGTGATTTCAATTTCGTGCTTATTGTTACCATAATTCCGATTCCCTGATTACAAGTTTTCTTGTGAATCTAAATCCGATTAACAAAGGATGAGTACACGAACTCACGAATATCGAGCAATTATCACACTAATCACCTCCCAAACTTAAAGTGTTGCTCATCCTCGAGCAACAAAAGAAAATAAAGAACAAGTGGGAGGACTGCGAAGAAATGAGTGTCAAAGATGTAAAATAATTAAAATGCAACACTTGCTCGTTTCATGAACATGAACTCAATGCTAGTGCTTAACAAATCAATTAACAAATAAAGTTTCACAAGAAACGGGACAATCAAATCACCATGATCCTCACAGGATGTGTATAGCTCATCACTCAAAAGTGTATAGACGTGTAAACTCTCAAATGTCAATTCATAGACATGCACCACCATAAGCTTGACAATTGTCTAAGTATCTTGCCTCAAACTTGCATTTAGTACTAAATTAAAAAGGACTTTTCATTTGGTTGTAATGTAGTCTCTTTGTTAAAGGTGGGGAATTTTTGGATAGGTGACTAGTAAACTAGTGGAGCGAGAGATAAAGACGCATAGACACATCTCCAAAAATTTCAAGACAAAGTTACAATTGGCCGATTACAACTCAAAAACTCACACTCCAACAATTTACTAATGTTTTTTTTTTCTCAAGCACACTCCCTTTCACCCCATCAAGCACTTTTGACTTTTAAGCTCTACCAAAATTTTGCACACAAGAGAGCTTCATATTTTTTTTCAATCCAACTCTTTCCTTTTTTTTCTTGTACACTTCTCAACTCCTCCTTTTCTCTCATCTTTTCCACTCTTTTTCACTTTTGCACAAACTCCTCCACCAAATTCATATTTAAGCTCAATTCAACCTCAATATCCACATTCAAGCTCCACTAGTTCATAGGGACAAATAAGCTAAAAAAGAAGGATAATTCGGCTAAATTTGTAGGTTGGCAAGAAAATTAAGTCCATAGGCTCAAAGTGGCTAACTACGGAAAAATTTCATTTAGTATGGAAAATTTGGCAAAGTGACTTTTCAAAACAAAGATAGCCTAAAATCATTTCTAGCACCTTATGCAAGTAGAGACCTAGAGCAAGACTAGAGGCAAGTTCTCGAACACAATGACTACAAATGACCACTCAATCAATGAACAACCATTTATCAAAATTTGGTTAAGGCACAAAAACCCACAGGTTCATTTTGATCATGGATCATATCATATCTCTTTCAAATTCACCCCTATTAGTCAATCACCAAGTTCAATACCAACAAATTCATTCAAATTCACAATCAAAACAAGAATCACATCTAATTATCCACCTCATCAACAAGCATTTAAGAACAACCACTTCCATAAAAACTTTTTCACTCCAAGTAGCCATACAAAAATCTCAATCAATCAAATTCCTCATACTCATCCAATTTCCAGGAGCATCTTGGTATAAAATCAATAACAAATCACAGAAAATCTCCCCCCAAACTTCGATATTGCTAAGCAATTCAAAGTTTGGGTCCATGATACGTCCACTCAAAGTGTACAACCAAGTGCTCTCTATATACCCCAATGCATTCACATGTACTTCTATACAAATAGTGCGTCGATGCATTGTAACAAAAGATAATTACCCTCCCCCAAACTTAGACATTGCCAAGCAAGTCTAAGTTCGAGCCCAGGGTTCATTGTACCTCACAACTTGCACCAATGTCACTTTCGTTTCTAGCTCATCCTCTTCTTTTAAGCTCTCCCTCTTTTGCAAGTAAGCTTGAAATACCTCCAACAATCATCAAAAGAGTACCCAATCCCCTACAAAATAAGACAAAGTAATAAAAGATCACACACACTAACATATGAAACGCACAACACTTAAAAACAGTAAAATAATGGGTTGCCTCCCATTTAGTGCTAGGTTTATTGTCCTATGCCGGACTTATTGATTGAGACCAAACTTTATCATCGAAATGGCCAAGGATATCGGTCCTCATTGCCATTATATCTCATCATTTGAACTTCATAATCAAGGAGGCTCTTGTTGTGAGAGGACCATTCACTTGCATCCTTCTTGCACACCTTCTTCAATGGGCGTCTCTCTTGCTCCTTCACCATCATCTCTCTCCATACCTTTCCTTCTAGATCAAAGATTTCCAAGCTCTTCATCACTTCCTTCTTATGGTCAAAATTATCAATAGGTAAGATGAATTCAATATAAACAATATCATTAAAAGTACGAATTGAAGAGCTTAAGGGTTTAGAAATGCTCATTTCGGTATTCAATTCGTCCTTCAATGCTTCTTGTTTCTCTTGCTCGTTGCCGCTCTTGTCCATCAAAGAACAATCCTCTTCATAACTTGCACCCAAGGAATTTTTGGCTCTATCGTTCTCACCATTTAGATCTTCTTCTTTCCCAACTTCCACTTTATCCTTAGTTTTCTCTTTCTCCTCTCCATTCTCTTATTTTTCTTCTTCATTATGCTTTCCTTGAAGGATTCTTGTAATACGAATGTAATCTTCTCTATCTTCTTCTTCTTTATCCCCTTCTTCAAATGGATTCCAATGAAACTCATTATCCGCCTCTTCCCCTTCTTCTTCATCCTCTTCTTCTTCTTTTATCACTTCATCTCTTTCTTCTTCACCATCCTTCTCTTGACTAGGCATAGAGGGTCCTTCATAAAGGGTTTCACTCTCAAGCTCAATAGCTAGCTCCAAGGACCTTGTAAATTGTTCAATTTGAAACTCAAGAGTCTTGAATTGGTTTTCATGTTGAGAAAATTTAGTGTCCCTCTTCTTATTTAACTCTTCCAACCTTCGGTTAATGTCCTCCAACTTTAGGTTATTCTCCTCCAACTTTCGGGTATTCTCCTTCATATTTTTCAAAATCATTTGAAGAGTATCATCGGTTGTACTCTTTCCTTCCTTGCTTTTCCACTCTCGATAATGGGAAGAATCTTCTTGCATATGATAATCGTACTCAAAGTTTCTTCCATCATCATACCAAACTTCTTGAGAAGATTCTTGAATTTCAAATTCACTTGGTGGGTAAAAAGATTGACCATAATACCCTTCTTTGTACTCATCTGACTCCTCATTTTGGGCATTTGAGTTATGAGATGTGGAAGATTCACACACTTGTTGAGGTTGGGGAGAATAAGGATTCCAATATTGGTATGGATAAGGGTGAGGATATTGTGGGAGAGGTGGTGGATATTCGTATGGAGGATATTGCTCATATGGATGAGGATGTTGGTATTGTGAGGATTGTTGTGGTGATTCGGGTATGGATCGGGATATGGATATGGTGGAGAATGTGGAGGATAATCCATATCATGTTGATTATCGCTTTGATTCCAAGCATATGGATCATATCCATCCATCTTGCACTTAAGCTCTTCTCAATACTCTCTTCGGTGGTTAAAATCGAGGTTTGAAACCTCCTTTGAAAGTGAAGTGCACACCTACAAGAGCAAGAAAGTATCAAATTTAACAAAAATAAAAAAAAACAAAAAAAAACATTCAACTAGAATCAAAACTTGCTAACAACACATTGCTTCCCTAGCAACGACGCAAAAAACTTGAATGCCAATTTTCGTTAAGCACAAAAATGGACTCACTTGCAAGTGTACGAGATCGTTGTTAAAGTTAGGCAATTGACCAAGTAATAAAAATATCGAACCCAAAGGAAGCAAGTGGTTAACTAAGTTGATTCACGTTTGCATGCTTGGAAATTGAATGAACAAGTTCGGTTTTGATTATGCTACTAAACAAAGAAATAAAACGAACAAGAAATTAAAATCTATCTAACTTCATGAGACGAAGTGCAAGGGGAGATATGCTTCGGATGACGTCGATTATGCAATTATCGAAGCTAGCTTAGCTTATGCCCTTCTTATGTTTCATATCATGATTAGACTAGATCAAATTAATCGCATCTAATCAACAAACTCTCGTTTCGAAGGTTCGATGCCCGATTCGGAGTGTTCTAGACTATCTAGCATCTCTCGATGTCTTAAAAATCTAAAGATAGCACTTGATAATTCATTTTGCTCGATTAAACACACATTTGAACTAGCTCAACTCTCATATGTTTCCAATCCTAACATAATGCATAATCTACTAGAAACAAATCATCAAAGCTCAAGTAATCCACAATCAATGAATCTAATCATTCAAATTATCATAATCAAGGCATAAATCAAACCAAAACTTCAATAATCACATTATCTAAATCATCCAAAGCATAGAAGACTTAGCTCATGGTTCTAGAAGAGACGTCCATGGCTAAGGAAGCTAAACAAGCAATTAAACTCATAGAAATCAAAATAAACTGCAATTGAAATGGAAAAAGTAATGGAATGATATCAACTCTCATGATGGAATAGAAATTAAACTCTGTAATGTTCTTCAATCCTTGCTTGAATGTAAACAATCACTAATTGAAAGATAAACCTAATATAACCTATGAAGAAATTGAAAGGAAATGAATAGAAATTTAATCTAAGGGATGAGAGCTCTATTGTGTTGGTAACTTCCGTAAATGATGATTCTCCTCTATATCTGATGAAATGGGGTATTTATAGAGTGGGAATGAGGAGATTAGGATAAAATTGCAATTAGATCCCCGAATTATCCAAAAATCCCGCTTCTTGAGTTTGCCAGCTGATTAGGCGTGAAATTATCATGATTCGTAGCTAGAAATGCCCAAGTTTTGGTCGATTTTATTGAGTTTTTAGAGTCAAATGAGTACTATTTATTTATTTGCTACTACATATTTCATGCCTATCAATCATCTTATGCTTGTTGATTGCTATCTTTGAGTATGATTTGATGAGTAGGGTGAATTGTGAAGTTGAGTTAGAAATTCTTTTGTGGGAGTGTTTGAGTTAGAATTGATTTGAGAGAAAACTTGTATGCTTGCAAATTTTCCTTCTGAGTACTTGTGTGATGAGAGTGAGAATTCACTAGGACTAGCATGGATGTGAAAGCCAGGAGATTTGAGCCTTATGAGATTAAGATACATGATTTGATCTCTTCGTTTGTGAGAGGATCGTCACCTTAGAGGATGCTAGAACTTGTGTGTGCTCTTGCTTCTTGATTGTGTCTAGTTTGATATGCCGAATGTGGTCTTAGGCCATCTTTGATTTGAATGAGTCACTTAGCCCAAAGTTTCCTTACCATTGATATTTATCCCCTGTTAGCCCCTTTGAGCCTTAAGCTTATTTTATTGGCTAGCACATATGAACAATATTCCAGTTTCTAAGCCTTTTTGTCCCAATTTGAGTGGAGAATAGGAAAAGTGTGAATGTGAAGGGATTTAATTGAGTTGAAAAAGGGAAATGTTGTTTGTTGAGTGAGTATGAGAAGAAGGTGTGATGAAGTTTTGAGTTGTGGGAAAAAGAAAAAATTTAAGAATGAGCAAAAGAAAAAAAAGAGTTCATGTGTTTGTGAAAAAAAAAGTGGAGTGTTTGAGAAAAGTGAAAAAAAATGAGGAAGAAAATAATTGAAGTGTTGAGAGTATTGGAATTGAAAGTGTGTTGATTGAAAATGTTTGAAGTATTATGTTCCTAATCTCGAAGTGCGAAAGTTTGATGTTCTATTCTCCATTCACTTGAGCCACTTACCATATTGTTATCCCACCTATCCAAAGAGCCTACACTACAACCTTGAGAAAAATCCTTTTTGATTCGGCATTGATTTCTAGAGTATGGTCGGAGTTAAGAGTGCTTACAAGCCTATGGCTGCCGATAAGAGTGATTGATTGTTTGAGTGAGTCCCTTTATCATTGTCATACACTTGTGAGGGAGCGAAACACATCGTTGAGTGCACATCCATGTTTGATTTTGGTGTTTCTTGTTATTGTTGCATTAGTATGATGAAAGAAAGTGAGTGAGTATACGTGTGATTGATCTTTGAAGCTCGAGTTCATTTGCTTGCATGATTTGATTCTTTGACTCATTCCTAACAATTTCACT
The DNA here is from genome assembly GCA_947034835.1 of Ballota nigra. Lineage (NCBI taxonomy): Eukaryota > Viridiplantae > Streptophyta > Magnoliopsida > Lamiales > Lamiaceae > Ballota > Ballota nigra. Next base: position 73,458,064 of record OX344729.1, on the reverse strand, counting down.
TGACTTATTATTTCATTGCTCGAGGACAAGCAATATGGTAAGTTTGGGGGGGTTGATTAGGCGTAAAATTGTTATGATTCGTAGCTAGAAATGCCCAAGTTTTGGTCGATTTTATTGAGTTTTTAGAGTCAAATGAGTACTATTTCTTTACATTGATGAATTTGTCTCTTTGATGCTCATAGGTGAATTAAGGGTGAAAAACGGAGTTCGTAGGGCTGTGAATCAGCTCAAACGGATGCCTGGATGAGAAGATATCGAAGAAATACGAACTGTATTAGTGCGTGAGAAGAGAAGTGTTAGTTGAAAGGAGAGAAGGCCCGTTCGAGCTATACACTCGAGCGCCATCGCTCGAGCAAAGCCGGTCGAGCGCTAATATCTTCCAGAAAGTTTTCTCCGCTTGAGCACTACCCCTCGAGCGCCTCCGGTCGACTTCGTGTACCGTTCGACTAGTGCCCTCGTGCGCCTCCGCTCGAGCTCAACAACTCAAGCGCCTTTGACTTACAAAATATTTTCTACACTCGATCAAGACCCCTCGAGCGCCTCTGCTCGACCAACCGTGTCATTCGACCACTACGCTCGAGCGCGTCCGCTTGAGCGGGGCAGCTCGAGCGCCTCCAAGAGCAAGTTTCCAAGTTCGTTTGTCCGGCCCATGAGATCCCGATTAGGCCCGGTCCTTATACATACCCCTTCCGAACACGATTTCAGACACCACTTGATACGAGATCGTTTTTAGAGTTAGTTTTTGGAGAAGAAGGAACGAGCAAGCTTTACTTTTACGCTTTCGAGGTTTTCTTTACGAATTCATAGCACCGTTTTGCTTTTTAGTTTCGTTTCTTTCGACCTTTGTTCTTGAACACGTTGAGACTTCATTTTATTGATTTAATTTCAGTTTATTCTTTTATTTCTTGAAACCCTAGTTTATGTTTGATCTTTTCTTCGTTATAATCGTTATTCATGTTCGTTACTTCTTCAATTGTTCTTGTTTCCGTAAAAACCATGTCTACCTAAAACCCTTGTATGCTTGGGGTAGGATGAACTCATAGAACTAGGATGTGGGTAGTAATTAGTGTAATTCGCGACGTTAGGTTTTAATTCTCTTAATTAATGAATTCTTAAAATCAATCTTAACTTTGCCTTTGAATTTCGCTCGAAAAGTGTTAGAGAGAGGACGACCTTATAACTCTTTAACAACTAGTAGACTTAATGAGAGGGTTTAGAAAGGGTTAATTCATCTACCAGTTTAGCGAAGGAGGACGACCGCATCACCTTAGTTAAATTAGGGTCTCATTAATTAAGCACAATCTATTAACTTGTTAGTGGATTAGTGAAGTCGATTTTTAGGATAAAGTATTAGGGTTTAAAATCTCGAGCTTTCATCTTGCATTCTTTTACTTAGGTTATTTCTTGCACGTCACAGTTATTTTGATTATGTACCTGCTCCGTTAGTATACTTAGGGATTCCTATCCTGAGCATCACCATCCCTTATTTGAAAACACATCTTAAATTCTTAGTTTAATTTTCTGTTAGCATTCATAGGATAGTTTAGTTTATTTTAATTTATTTTTCCAAAAATCCAAAAACATACACTCATATTAACTACGACGCGTAGATCTTCAGGGATCTATTCGCATACACTTCATCCTTTGGGTTCGATATACTTGGTCATTATACTTACTCATACTACAGTGAACTCGTACGCTTGCGAGGAATCTACTAGTAGAAGTTAGTATTTTCGGCTTCAAGTCAATGACGCCGTTGCCGGGGATGGCGTTGTATGTCTTTTGAATAGGACTTGTCAATAGCTTAGTAGTTAGTAGTGAGTGCTTTACTTTTCTGTTTTATTTCGTACGTATTCGGCAGTTGCGTTTTTACTCATTTGCGAGTGTTTCAGGTTTATGAAAACACGCTCACAAGGCAATACGAGCGAAGAGAGACTACAGTTAGATCCTGAGACAATAGCAAGAAGCAACCGAGCCTTTTTAAGAAGGATGAACGCTGCCGGAGGAGGGAAAGAACCAATGGACATTACTAATGAGTTGAATGATGCAAGAATGAGTTTAATCAGACATTGAACCGGGCTGATGGTACTGAAGGCAATTCCAGTAAGAACCAAGATCCGTCAGGGGACAACCAAAGCCAAAACCCGGGGACACAGAATCAAAACAGTCTAGCTCATAACATTGTTCATAATCCTCATAACAACCCTGCTTACCCACATCCTAACTTACCACAAAACAACTTACCTTATCCACCTTACCCATACCCACCTTATCCGCATCCACCATACCCGTATCCTCCACCTCCTGTTTACAATCCACCACCTGTTTACCAACCACCACCAGTTCAAAAAGTACCCGTACCACCTGTGGTTCCTCAGCCCGTTCCTCAGAACGCATATCAGAATATGACTATTTGAGGAAGGTTCGTGGCACAACCGCAGAGGTACTATGATGGAGTGGCATTGCCTCCTGTTGAGGCAAATAACTTCTCAATTTCCTCGGGAATTCTTAAGCTGCTTACCGAGAACCAGTTGAAGGGGGAGGTTGGGAAGGAGAATCCTCATACTCACCTGAGGAGTTTCCTGATGATAGCCTCCACATTCAATTATAATGGCATGTCTGAAGAAGCCAAGAGGCTTAGGTTGTTTCCATTCTCATTGACGGGAATAGCAAAGAAGTGGTATGATAACACTCTCCCACGGGGAGGTGCAACCACATGGGCTGAGCTCGAGCGTCTGTTCCTCGAGCGATTCTACCCTCCATCAAGAACTATTAAAGCAAGGATTGAGATCTCTTCCTTTCGCCAGAAGCCAGGAGAGGATTTACGCCAAGTGTGGGAGGGATACTTAAACATGTTGATTGAGTGCCCGCAGCACGGGTACAATGAGGGAGATATCATGGCATTCTTCTATAGTGGAGCCAGCAAGGCTGGCCAAGCCTATTTAGATGCATGTGCGAGTGGAGCTTTTCTGAACCAAGGGATAGCGAGGTGTAGAGAAAATTTTGACAACATTGTCACGAATGCCGGTGCATGGAACGAGGATCCAGAATTTCAGAGTGCTTGCAAGTTGGAGGAGAATGAGGGTACAAGGAAGTTGTTGATGGCTATGATGGAGAAGATCAGTAATCTTGAGATGGGGCAGAATCTGGTTGGAGGGAATGTAGCAGCGAATGAGAAAGTGGACCCACCTACGAGCCAGCAAGAAGAAGCCAACTATATGGGAAGGCCTAACTATCCACAAGGTGGAAATCAGTTTGGTAGGCCATCTTATGGCCAACCATTTGTACCTCCAGGACCACAGCCGCCTCAAAATCAATGGAGGAACACACAAGGATATCAAGGAGGCCAGCAGCCCCCTCAGAATACATAGAGGAAGAGTGAGATTTTTTCATATGCTAATTCGAATGCCGGAATTACAGTTCCTCCATGTGTTGATCCAGGTTCTAAACCCCCGTGTGGAGAAGGCGGTGCCTCAACTGAGGAGATGTTGAGAGCTATCCTTCAGAAGGTGGAGGAAAGAAGCAAGAGAATGTCCTCTTTGGAGTACGATGTGAAGGAGTTGCACAAGAAAAACGATCAACGTGATCAAGAACTCCAGAAGAGAGATGTAGAGCTGAATCGAATTCAGCAAGAGAACAATAGGCGGTTCACTTCGATAGAGTTTCAGATGAGGCAGATCGTAAAATCATTGGGTAGAGAGCCGGGTAAGTATCCTTCTATGCCGGAGGGGAACCCGAAAGAGCATTGCAAGGCGATCCAGCTTAGAAGTGGGACTAAATATGATGGTCCTCAGATGCCTGCTGATTCTGAGACGCCTCAAGAAGAGATTGAGATGGAGGTAAAAGAACATAAGAAAGATGAGGGTGAAGGCATTCGGAAGAGTAAAGATGTGGAGGAGTCCCATGATAGCAAAGAGCCTGAAGAGGAAGGCATTGAGAAGATTGAGAGAGTTCCTAAGTGGAAGAAGGCAAAGGAAGCAAGAGAGAAAGTGAAAGAGACCGAGCGTGATGAATGGAGGGTACCCAAATCTATGATACCCGTCCCGTATCCACAACGCTTCATGAAAAAGAAGTTTGATGAGAAATTCGCTAAATTCCTTGATGTTTTTAAAAAGATGCATATTAGTATTCCTTTTTATGATGCTTTGGAACAGATGCCGAATTATGCCAAGTTCCTGAAGGACTTGATAGCGAAGAGAAGGAGAGTGGATGAGCCCAAGTTGGTGCAGCTGAACCATGAGGTGAGTGCATTAGTGCACAAGGCGCTTCCCCCAAAGTTGAAGGATCCCGGGAGTTTCACGATCTTATGTGATATCGGGAATGGAGTCAAGAATGGAGCATTGTGTGATCTTGGAGCGAGCTTCAATCTTATGCCCTTGTCGCTATTCAAGAAGTTGGAGGGTGGAGAACTTCAACCGACAATGATGACGCTTCAACTTGTGGACCGGTCTATTACTCGACCTCAAGGTGTAGTTGAAGACGTCCTCGTGAAAGTTGGAGATCACATTTTTCCAGCCGATTTCGTGGTCCTTGAGATGGAGGAAGATGAACATGTTCCTTTGATCTTGGGAAGACCGTTCTTAGCAACGGCCGGGATGGTGCTAGATGTGGCAAATGGGAAGATCACGTTGAAAGTTGAAGATCAAGAGATAAAGATTTCCCTATATGAAGCCATGGAGCACGCGAAGGAGGATGAGAGTTGTTATTGCATGGATGTCATTGATCCTCGTGTTGAAGACACACCTCATATCCCTAATCTTTCTTTTAGTCATGATTTTGATAATCCTTCATTTGATGAGCTAACCCATGAGCATTATGATCTTGATGGTTTTGATAGGGATAAATTGAAGAAGTTGAAGGATGAAGAAGTGAAAAGTGAGGACGTGGTCCAGTTGGAGGGAAAATGAGGAGGTAAGAAGAAAAAGTCCAAGCGCAAGAAATTGTTTAGTAAGACTCCTCCAGATAAAGGTGAGAAGGAGTTGAGACCCATACCACTTGGGGATGAGAAGGAAGCAAATGAGCTCATGATGGAGGGGCATCAAGGAAAGGAATGCAAGCACCACTCTTATGAGAGTAAGAGAGGTAATTTTGAGTATCATGTCCCATAAGCTTCTTTAAGCTCGGTCCGGCATGAAGACCTTAAAAATAGCGTTGAATGGGAGGCAACCAATTTTTATTTGCTTTTGAGTGTTTTTAGTTATTTGAGTTTTATGTTATTAGGGTGTTGTTGAATCGTAAGTTTTAACCTCGTACTGGAGAGTTTAATTTGTAGGCTTGTCTCAAAGGAGTAAAGGTACCATGGAGTTATTAAGATTGAATGAACCAACTCGAGACGAAGGAGTGCGACACATTGTTGAGAAACTTGAATTAGTTGGATGAGGTAACCCACAACCCCAAACTTAGACCTCTTCACAAGGTCGGAGTTTGGGGGGGTGGAGTTTTTTTTATTTGTTTATGGTGATATTGCACCAGTGCACACCCTCTCTTGAGTGAGTTTGGTTATTTGGTATCTTGAGATGCTCCTTGGGGCTGCTAGTGTTTTGATTTGCTACTACATATTTCATGCCTATCAATCATCTTATGCTTGTTGATTGCTATCTTTGAGTATGATTTGATGAGTAGGGTGAATTGTGAAGTTGAGTTAGGAATTCTTTTGTGTGAGTGTTTGAGTTAGAATTGATTTGAGAGAAAACTAGTATGCTTGAAAATTTTCATTCTGAGTACTAGTGTGATGAGAGTGAGAATTCACTAGGACTAGCATGGACGTGAAAGCCAGGAGATTTGAGCCTTATGAGATTAAGATACATGATTTGATCTCTTCGTTTGTGAAAGGATCGTCACCTTAGAGGATGCTAGAACTTGTGTGTGCTCTTGCTTCATGATTGTGTCTAGTTTGATATGCCGAATGTGATCTTAGGCCATCTTTGATTTGAATGAGTCACTTAGCCCAAATTTTCCTTACCATTGATATTTATCCCCTGTTAGCCCCTTTGAGCCTTAAGCTTATTCCATTGGCTAGCACATATGAACAATATTCCAGTTTCTAAGCCTTTTTGTCCCAATTTGAGTGGAGAATAGGAAAAGTGTGAATGTGAAGGGATTGAATTGAGTTGAAAAAGGGAAATGTTGTTTGTTGAGTGAGTATGAGAAGAAGGTGTGATGAAGTTTTGAGTTGTGGGAAAAAGAAAAAATTTAAGAATGAGCAAAAGAAAAAAAAGAGTTCATGTGTTTGTGAAAAAAAAAAGTGAAGTGATTGAGAAAAGTGAAAAAAAATGAGGAAGAAAAAAAAGTGAAGTGTTGAGAGTATTGGAATTGAAAGTGTGTTGATTGAAAATGTTTGAAGTATTATGTTACTAATCTCGAAGTGCGAAAGTTTGATGTTCTATTCTCCATTCACTTGAGTCACTTACCATATTGTTATCCCACTTGTCCAAAGAGCATACATTACAACCTTAAGAAAAATCCTTTTTGATTCGGCATTGATTTCTAGAGTATGGTCGGAGTTAAGAGTGCTTACAAGCCTATGGCTGCCGATAAGAGTGATTGATTGTTTGAGTGAGTCCCTTTATCATTGACATACACTTTTGAGGGAGCGAAACACATCGTTGAGTGCACATCCATGTTTGATTTTGGTGTTTCATGTTATTGTTGCATTAGTATGATGAAAGAAAGTGAGTGAGTATACGTGTGATTGATCTTTGAAGCTCGAGTTCATTTGCTTGCATGATTTGATTCTTTGACTCATTCCTAACAATTTCACTTGACTTATTATTTCATTGCTCGAGGACAAGCAATATGGTAAGTTTGGGGGGGTTGATTAGGCGTGAAATTGTCATGATTCGTAGATAGAAATGCCCAAGTTTTGGTCGATTTTATTGAGTTTTTAGAGTCAAATGAGTACTATTTCTTTACATTGATGAATTTGTCTCTTTGATGCTCATAGGTGAATTAAGGGCGAAAAACGGAGTTCGTAGGACTGTGAATCAGCTCAAACGGATGCCCGGATGAGAAGATATCGAAGAAATACTAACGGTATTAGTGCGTGAGAAGAGAAGTGTTAGTTGAAAGGAGAGAAGACCCGTTCGAGCTATACACTCGAGCGCCATCGCTCGAGCAAAGCCGGTCGAGCGCCAATATCTTCCAGAAAGTTTTCTCCGCTCGAGCACTACCCCTCGAGCGCCTCCGCTCGACTTCGTGTACCGTTCGACCAGTGCCCTCGAGCGCCTCCGCTCGAGCTCAACAGCTCGAGCGCCTTTGACTTACAGAATATTTTCTACACTCGAGCAAGACCCCTCGAGCGCCTCTGCTCGACCAACCGTGTCATTCGACCACTACGCTCGAGCGCGTCCGCTCGAGCGGGGCAGCTCGAGCGCCTCCGAGAGCAAGTTTCCAAGTTCGTTTTTCCGGCCCATGAGATCCCGATTAGGCCCGGTCCTTATATATACCCCTTCAGACACCACTTGATAAGAGATCGTTTTTAGAGTTAGTTTTTGGAGAAGAAGGAACGAGCAAACTTTACTTTTACGCTTTCGAGGTTTTCTTTACGAATTTATTACATGGTTTTACTTTTTAGTTTCGTTTCTTTAGACCTTTGTTCTTGAACACGTTGAGACTTCGTTTTATTGATTTAATTTCAGTTTATTCTTTTATTTCTTGAAACCCTAGTTTATGTTTGATCTTTTCTTCGTTATAATCGTTAAGTTCATGTTCGTTACTTCTTCAATTGTTCTTGTTTCCGTAAAAACCATGTCTAGCTAAAACCCTTGTATGCTTGGGGTAGGATGAACTCGTAGAAGTAGGATGTGGGTACTTAATTAGGGTAATTCGTGACGTTAGGTTTTAATTCTCTTAATTAATGAATTTCTTAAAATTAATCTTAACTTTGCCTTTGAATTTCGCTCGAAAAGTGTTAGAGAGAGGACGACCTTATCACTCTTTAACAACTAATAGACTTAATGAGAGGGTTTAGAAATGGTTAATTCATCTACCAGTTTAGCGAAGGAGGACGACCGCATCACCTTAGTTAAATTAGGGTCTCATTAATTAAGCACAATCTATTAACTTGTTAGTGGATTAGTGAAGTCGATTGTTAGGATAAAGTATTAGGGTTTAAAATCTTGAGCTTTCATCTTGCATTCTTTTACTTAGGTTATTTCTTGCGCGTCACGGTTATTTTGATTATGTACCTGCTCCGTTAGTATACGTAGGGATTCCTATCCTGAGGATCACCATCCCTTATTTGAAAATACATCTTAAATTCTTAGTTTAATTTTTTGTTAGCATTCGTAGGATAGTTTAGTTTATTTTAATGAATTTTTCCAAAAATCCAAAAATATACACTCATATTAAATACGACGCGTAGATCTTCAGGGATCTATTCGCATACACTTCATCCTTTGTGTTCGATATAATTGGTAATTATACTTACTCATACTACAGTGAACTCGTACGCTTACGAGGAATCTACTAGTAGAAGTTAGTATTTTCGGCTTCAAGTCACCAGCATTTCACTCGGCCAAAATAATTTCATTCGGCCGAGTGCTGACTCAACTCGGCCGAGTGTTTCTTCGCTTGCCCGAGTTCTTCACATTTTTGCCTCACTCAGCCAAAACATCTTTGATCGGCCGAGTAAAACTCCATTTTGGCCGGGTGAATCTTTCAGAAATTTCCACTCAACCAAAACCCATTTACTCGACCTAGTACAATTCCATTTTGGCCGAGTGGATCTTCCAGAGAATTCCACTTGACTTTTTCCGTCTTGCTCGGCCGAGTAGCCTCTTTTCTTGCACTAGTGAGCCCTGTTTTGACTCTTTCTTAGCCTTTTAACTCCTCTCTTCCTTCTTTCTTTAATTCTTCATCTTTTTAGATCTAAAACACTTCATTTCCTGCATGAAGGATGAGTACACTAAGCAATACCAAATATCGAGATACAAGACACTATTCACACACAAATCCCATTCAATCAATGCATAAAATGACTTAAAATTACACGAATATCGAGCAATTACCACACTAATCATTTCTTCAATCTAAGGGTTTGTTTGACCGATCTCCATTCATATTTCGATACATTGGCCCTTAGTTTATACGTTCCGATCTAGATGTTGTTCAGTTTCTCTTTTATGTGGTTCGCGTTGATGTTTCCACCAAACCTGACAAATCCATATCTTAAACCCGCCCTATCCTTGTTCTTTGGAATGAAAACATCTCTCGCAACATCAATCTCTTTGAAGATAAACAAGGATTCAGTGGTACAGCTCTCAGGGAAATTCTTGAAAAAGAAAGCTAGTTGTATATCTATAGGAAGAATCCCAAACTCTAATCCAATCGTTTTTCCGCGAAGCCAATCTATCATCATTTCTGGGGTAAGGTTCCTAGATTTTCTTTTCTATCTCACAAGTTGCCACTCGGAATTTGGTTTGCTACCCTGAACCCCTTCCTCACCCTCTCTGCACTCTCTCTCTCTATCTATCTCTTTAATTTCTCTCTCTAGACTCCATTTTTAACCCTGTTTTCAAGTTGAGTAACCAATATTGTGGCCAAGTTTTTATCTGCTCCCTTTTCTGCAATATTTTCATTCTCTGAATGAGAGAAATACCTAACACAACAATGCAACAACATATCTTCCATCATGAGGTCCATAATGAAATTAATTTTTAAGAATTGAAATTATGGAAGTTTCTTGATCGGTCTAGTGATTTTGTAATCTGCATGTTGTATTTATAATATACAAGCCCCCAAAAGCTAAAACGGTAACTTCGATTAATAAGTAGTAGGTTTTTACTCGTATTTTATGTTTGTATAGATTGAAAATGGTTAACCATTAGAAGTTATTAGTGTTTTTATTGAAAAAATATTAGTTTTGGAGGGTAAAAGTATTAGTTTGAGGGTATGAAGAATATTATTTGTCAATTAAAGTATATTATTTGGTTACACTAAAGGGTCTTAGTTAATTACCCTAAAAAGTACTCCCTCCATCTCAATTTTTTTTTATGCAAAAGCAAAAGGAAGGTTCTTTTTTTTTTTTTCCCATTTCCTAAATGGCAAAAAAGCAATACCACTTTTTGAAACTCAACCCTTAAAAACTACTTTATGCTAAAAAAAATTAATAAACAATTTCTAAAAAGCTACTATATACTAAAATGTGTTAATAAACAAATTTTTTTCCTTAAAAATTGTCATTTTGAAATGGATAATCAAAATAAGCACGGATGTAGTATTGGTTGATGGGTACAAAGGATATTGATTGTATAAGTAAAGAATATTATTTGTTTAACTAAAATATATTAATTGGTTATACTAAAGGATGTTATTTAATTACATATATAGAAAATAATTGGTGAGTAAGCCCCAGTTTCTCTTATACCTGCTTTTTTTAAAGCCTGAGTAATATACAATTACATGTTTTGTGAATACACTGCTCCAAAAAAAATGTTCAGAATTTTTTTCCGAAAAATGAAATGTGTTTAGTGTTTTTTATTTTCATTTTTCGATTTTTTTTCAAAAATTATCAAAATTTTCGATTTTTTTTAACACTTTTTGAATAGAGTGTATTAACAAACATAGGACTTCATATAACCTTGGCCTTTTTTTTTAATTATAGCTTAATATCACACCTCTTTTAAATGAATTGGCCAAGTAAGAAACTAATTAAAATGCACAGTTTAATTTTAAATTAGATAATTTATAATTTTAAATAAACTGAAAATTATTAGAAAAATGATTGACTGGGCGTGCCATACTAGTAAATGAAAAACATAATTATTAAGAGTAGGTTTTATATGAAAAATAATTTATGATAAGTTTATCATTAAACTATCACTACAAAAAAGATGCGGTTTAACGACGGAAAATTTGCGACGGCCAATTTTCCGTCGCAAATTTCGTGTATTTGCGACGGATTTGGGCAAGCCGTCGTAAAAAATGTCGGTTTGCGACGGATATGAAATTCCATCGCAACAGTTAGTGTTTTTCGACGGAAATGTCCGTGGCAAATCCTAGGGCCCACCACCTTCGTTGTACCCTGTTACATTTGCGACGAATATTTCATCGCAAAGTCAAAATTGAAATTTTCGACGGAATTTTCCGTCGCAAAACGACCCGTTTAAAAGTAGCCACCCGGAAAATGACCCATTTGCCTGGTTTGCAACGGAATGGCCGTCGCAAATTTTAAATTCATATTTGCGACGACCACTTTTCCGTCGCAAAATTGAGTAGTTGAAGCTCGTCAGAGGGGTTGGTGACCAATAATTGACCTGGGTCGTCGCAAAGCGTATTTACGACGGAATTGCCGTTGCAAAATTTTAAATTTGCGACGGAAAATCAGTCCGTCGCAAATTTGTGCAGATTTATTACAGTCCCCTTCCTTTTCCTTCCCTTTCACTTTCACTCTTCTTTCCCTTTCACTTTCACTCACGAAAAAAATAAGAAATGATGCGGTTTTCATATGTTCTTCACGTATAATTGGTGTATTTGTCATTGCCTTCAACCTCACCGTACGTATTTGTCATTGCCTTCAACTTCACCGTACGTTTTCACATTTTTAACCGTTTAAATGTCATATTTTTATTGTTTCAATTTTTTAGTACACTATTAGGTAATGAGCATGATATATGTTTATTTGATGGGTTTTAGTATGATTGATGATATATGTTTATTTGATGGGTATGTTAATTTTAGTTTGTGTGATATTTATACCTATTTTTAGTCGAAACTCTGCTCAATTTTTATGTACACTATTAGATAAATTGTGTGATATTTGTTTATTTGATTGGTTTACTATGATTGATATATATGGTTGTGTTGGATTGATTTTTGTGATGGAAAATTTTGTATATCCTTATTTTTAGGCAAACTCTGCCCAATTTTTTACAACTCATGTGATATTTACTTTTAATCTGTAACAGATGCAATTTCCAGATCGTGGTTGGATGTACTCAATACCTAGAATGATAGGAGGAGGCATTAACTCTGCCTTTTGCAATAAAATTGATGAGTTTATTGAGTTTGCACTACAACATCCATGCAGTATGGATTGTATGGGTAATATTAGGTGTCCGTGTAAAGACAGAAGATGCAGAAATATGAGATTCTTGAGTGTTGATGAGGTTAGAACTCATCTTGTAATTTCCAGTTTTGTTCCCCGTTATTACAAATGGACCAGTCACAGTGAACAACGGTGGAATGTTGACATCGAAACTGTAGAATACTGGTATACTGGGTGGAGCGGTGGTGGAAGTTTTGATGTTGGTGGTTCAAGTTATGTGCCGTATACTCAATTTGAACCACAAATAGAGGATGAACCTGATAGATATCGGATGACGATTGCAGAATCTGTTTTGGGTGGTCAACCACAATTCAATGAAACACCTATGGAGGAGGAACCAAATCATCGGTTAAAGAAGTTTTTTGATATGCTTAAAACCGTTGATCAAAAGCTGTTTCTTGGTTGTGAGACTGAGACCCAATTGTCATTCAATGCTCAAATGTTGAACATCAAAACTGAAGGCAAGGTCAGTCAAAAAGTGTTCAATCAATTTGCTAAATTGTTCAAACGAGCTCTACCTGAAGACAACACGGCGCCTGATAATTTCTATCAGAGCAAGAGGCTCTTGAAGGATATGGGTCTACCCTTTGAGAAGATTGATTGTTGTACAAACGGTTGCATGTTGTTTTGGGATGAGGATGAGGATGAGGATGAGGATCATTGCAAGATGTGTGGTCACCCACGGTACAAACCATCTGGTCGTACAAAAAGTAAGAAGAAAGTGCAGTTGAAGGCTTATAAGGCAATGTATTACCTTCCCATCACTCCTCGTCTAGAGAGGTTGTATCAGTCTAGTGTCACGGCTAAAGACATGACATGGCATGCTGAGGAGTGTTCTGGTGCGAATTCTGGAGAGATGCGGCATCCTGCAGACTCGGAGGCATGGAAACATCTTGATAGGGAGTTTCCAGATTTTGCAAGGGAGACGAGAAATGTGAGGTTAGGCTTGTGCACGGATGGTTTTGCTCCATTTGGAATGTACGGAAAAAAGTATTCATTATGGTCTGTGCTGTTGACCCCGTACAATCTACTTCCTTGGTTGTGCATGAAGCCTCAACATATATTTCTTAGTATCTTGGTGCCTGGACCACACAACCCCAAGCATAAATTGGATGTATATCTCTAGCCATTGATTAAAGAGTTGAAATCTTTGTGGTCTACGGGGGTGGAGGCCTACGACTTTCATAGGAAGCAGAACTTCACGATGCGAGCTGCACTTTTGTGGACCATTAGTGACTTTCCAGCATTTTCTATGTTGCCTGGGTGGTCAACAGCAGGAAAACTAGCATGCCCGTATTGCATGGACGGTTCTATGCATTCTATCTTCCATTGAGTAGAAAAGTGTCATGGTTTGACAACCATCGCAAGTTTCTTCCTCCTGATCATCCCTTTCGGAGGAACAAAACAGACTTTCTAAAGGGTAAAAATGCAGTAGGCCGCCCAAGATCACGAATTCGACCAGGTATGTGTCTGGGTACTGAATCACTACTTATGTCTATGTGTCTCATATAAATAAGTTAACCATATATAAATTAATTATTTCAGGTGATTCATTGTTGTATGAGGTTACAGTCACTGATTTGATGAAGACAACTGAGGCGGGTGCAATGGAGCACAATAAATGCATCCAGGGTGGTTGGAAGAAGAGAAGTATCTTTTGGGACTTACCTTATTGGAGCAAGTTGTTGATTCGACACAATTTGGATGTGATGCATATAGAGAAGAATGTTTTCGACAACTTGTTTCATACGGTCCTGGGTACTGAAGGGAAGACCAAAGACACTTCAAAATCCAGAGATGAGTTGAGGCTCTTCTGTTCTCGTGCTTCCCTACACAAGGATGAGCAGACAAGAACATATCCCCAGGCCTCTTACACAATTAGTAAAGCAGAAAGGAAGAATTTGTGTAATTGGGTGAAAGAGTTGAGCTTCCCTGACAATTATGTGTCGAATTTGGGAGACAGAGTTGATACGGAAACCGGAAAGGTGACTGGAATGAAGAGTCATGATTGTCACGTGTTCATGCAATGACTCTTACCTATTGCATTTCGGTACTCACTTCCCAAGAATGTATGGAGTGTCATCACGGAATTAAGTCTCTTTTTCAGACACTTAACGGCATCAACGATTACAGTTGAGGACATGAGGCATTTGGATGAGGAGATCCCTGTTATTCTATGCAAACTTGAGCGGATTTTTCCACCCAGTTTCTTCGACTCGATGGAGCACTTACCCGTACACTTAGCGTATGAAGCCTCAATTGCTGGTCCCGTACAGTATCGATGGATGTACCCTTTTGAGAGGTAATTCTATACCATTTTTTAGATCGACTTTTAAGATCAATACTGAATAAATTTTCTAACACTTCTTGTTTTAGGTATTTGCACAATATAAAGCTCAATATTGGAAATGCGGACCACATCGAAGCATCAATTGTTAATGCATACCTTACTGAAGAGGTTGGAGCATTTTGTTCTTACTACTTCAGCGATCAAGTTCAAACCAGAATCAGAAATGTGCCTCGCAACTACGATGGTCGTGGAGTAGACCATCCCCTTCGTGATGTTGAAGGTATGTTATCTGTATTTTTGCATCCGGGTCGACCAATGGGTAAGGGCACCAAACGACCGTTCAGGGGCAGTATTGAAGAGGAAACAATATATTCATATGTTTTGATGAATTTTCCTGAAGTCCAACCGTATATAGAGTAAGTAATTATAGTTGAGTTTTTTTACAATATGTATACTGTTGATATCTGAAAAGTAATTAATTTCTTTTTTCTGATATATAAGGATGTTCTGTGAGTATAAGCGTCAAGTAGAACCAGACATCACAGATGCAACCGTTTTTCAATCCATCCGCAATGATTTTATGTTTTGGTTCCAACGTTACGTGAGTATCACATAATTATATGATTTTTACCCTATAACAAATATGTTATTATTTTTATACATGATAGTTTAATATTTACAGGGACAAAGTGGCCTACTTAATAACAACCCACATCTTGAAGCTCTGAGCAAAAGACCACTACGTAGTGTGGTATCATACCACGAATATTATGCAAATGGATACAAATTTAATACTGAAGCGTATGCTTCAACGAAATCGACTACAAACAGTGGTGTTTGCATTACCGGTGCAAACTACAACGAAGAACCCATCGATTACTATGGAGTGCTGCAAGAAGTAGTTAAAATAGA
Source organism: Ballota nigra (assembly GCA_947034835.1). Taxonomy (NCBI): domain Eukaryota; kingdom Viridiplantae; phylum Streptophyta; class Magnoliopsida; order Lamiales; family Lamiaceae; genus Ballota; species Ballota nigra. The sequence continues at coordinate 73,442,816 of OX344729.1, read as the reverse complement.
ATATCCGGGTTGGCCGAAGAGGACGATAGTGTTGTTCTTGTGTGAATGGTATGATCCAGGGAACCAAGGAATAAGAGTCGACAAAAACTACAAAATTGTTTATATCAACACCGGAAAGAAGTTTCCGGGGGCATACGATCCTTATATTTTTGCAATGCAAGCATCTCAGGTATATTATTGCAAATACCCCGGATCAAGTAGGCCCTACTTGAGGACAGTTTGCAAAGTAAAGGCAAGATCATTGGTTGAAGTTTCTAAATCGTCAAACAAAGATGGTGTAGAACCAACAGATCCATTTCAAACAGAGATACAAGAGGCTCAAACAGAGGTTGATCAAGCAGGTGTATATATTTTTGTCGACTTACTTGCTGCAAATCCAGAAATGGTAATGATTGAAAGTGATCATGAGGGTGATGGATAAGAGCGCGGTGGGGAGGAAGAAGAAGAAGAAGAGGAAGAAGAAGAAGAGGAAGAAGAAGAAGAGGAAGAAGACGAAGAGGAGGAGGAGGAGGAGGAGGAGGAGGAGGAGGAGGATGAAGATGATGATGAGGATGACGAGGAAGAAGACGACGATTAGAATTACTAAATTATTGTATATATAACAAGTTAGAAACGAAAATGAATTAATTTGGTGAATTATAGAAAAAAAAATGAATCAATTTGGATACATATACAATTAATTGCATACAAATGAACGAATTATAATTTTAAGCGGGAGTCGAAATAAATATTTTTGCAGAAATAATAAAAATTAAATGGCCCCAATATTTATAAAAACAAGTGAGAAACGAAAATGAATTAATTTGGTGAATTATGAAAAAAAAAACGAGTCAATTTGAATACATATACAATTAATTGCATACAAATGAACGAATTATAAATTTAAGCGGGAGTCGAAATAAATAATTTTACGGAAATAATAAAAATTAAATGGCCCCAATATTTATAAAAATAAGTTAGAAACAAAAATGAATTAATTTGGTGAATTATAGAAAAAAATGAGTCAATTTGGATATATATACAATTAATTGCATACAAATGAACGAATTATAAATTTAAGCGGGAGTCGAAATAAATAATTTTACAGAAATAATAAAAATTAAATGGCCCCAATATTTATAAAAACAAGTGAGAAACGAAAATGAATTAATTTGGTGAATTATAGAAAAAAAAATGAGTCAATTTGGATACATATACAATTAATTGCGTACAAATGAACGAATTATAAAATTATGCATTGTCGAAATAAATAATTTTACAAAATAAAAAAAATAGTTGGGCAAAATATTTTAATAAACAACTTAGATACGAAAAGAAATTAATTTGGTGAATTATAAAAAAAAAAAGACTTAATTTGAATACATATACAATTAATTGCATAAAAATGAACGAAAGTAGCTTGTGCACTAGTGGCGCGCACCCCCTCCTCTTGCACAAGAGGTCCCGTGTTCGATTCCCCTTGGACGCAAAAAATTGATTAATTGTTCAAGGCCTAATAAGACTAATATAGAAGGTGGGCCGCATATAACAAGGAATGGGCCGGTTGGCCCAGTGGTCCGCGCCCGCCCCGGCCGTCCCGGGTGCCCGGGCTCGAACCACGCGAGCCACTTTTTTTTGTATAGGCTCGGTAATTTGCGACGGTCATATTCCGTCGCAAATATTTAATTTTGCGACGGAAAACAGCCCGTCGCAAATTATAACAGGAGAAAAAAATATATAAACATTTGCAATGGAATGTGGCCGTCGCAAATGTTGTTGACCTAAACGGGTCTAACCCGAAAGATTTGCGACGGACTACTGTCCGTCGCAAATTCTGTGTGACCCGGCCGGGTCTGACCCACCACTTTTGCGACGGATTTATCCGTCGGTAATTTGCGACGGACGGCGAAATCTGTCGCAAAAATTAGCTACGACTGTTTTAGGGACGGATACGTGTCCGTCGCAGAATCCGTCGCAAAACACTGTTTGCGACAGAATTTCCGTCGCTAATTCCGTCGCAAAACAGTGTTTTTTTGTAGTGTATTTTATAGTATCAAATATTTGACCATGATCATTGATAATTTCAGCAGGAGTATCATTGATTTGGGTTCAAGAAAATATACAACATTACTTTAATAAAATTCATGATAAACTTGTCATGAACTAGTTTCATATAATACTTTGCCAATTATTAGGAAATTATTCAAAACTTATGTTGGATTTTTTTATGCAAGTTAATTAAAACTAATATTTATTTATTAAAATATTTGCTTGACTAAATTAATATATTTGAGACTTAATTCATGTATTGTAAATAAAAAAAAAGTTGTAATCTATTTATGAGTAGGTTTGATTCTTTTAATACAGAAAAACCTAAAGTAATATTATTTATTTACTAAAAGTAATCTTTGTACTTAATTAATTTATTAGCTAATTTAATATGTCAAATATAAATTATTTATACTACCTTTTAATGGGCTATATTGGAGAAGTATTTAATTATTTTTATTTATTAAAATAGGTGTTGATTTTAACTTAATAATTGTCTCATTAAATAAGCATCGCATTATTTGTAACTTTTTTTTTATCAGTACACTTAAATTTTATTATGTGACAAGAACTTGAAAAAAATATTTCAAATTAATATGGTCTTAATTAAGCTTTTAATTAGCTTTAAGTGGTTAGAGCTCATGATGGGCTTGACTTATAACCTTACTGAAAAAAAAAATATCTAAAAATTAACAAGTGTTAAAACTAAAAAAAAAAAATACTAAGTTGTTCTTCATTACATTTTTTTTTGGGTCTAATGATCTTTTAACACTACAAAAAAATTGGTAATTAACGACGGATTTTTGTGACGGAAATATTCGACAGTAATTAATGACAGATTTTGAAAATTTTATGACAGATTTCTGTCAAAAATATATTATCTTTATACAAAATTAATCCAATTTATTATATTAAAATACTGACGGAAAATCCGTCAGTAAAATAATTTGATAATTTTAAAGAAAAAATTGTTAATTAGGAAATGTTTACTGACAAAAATAGCTTTCATTAAAAATTTATAATGAATTAAAATATGTTTTGTTTATTTTATTAAAAATATTAGAAATAAATTAAAATAATATTGACAGAAATTCTGTCATTAAATTTATTGATGAATTTTATGAAAAATTATATGCATAAAATTTAAAACGGTATCTTTTTAATTCATCTCAAGATACGGTGATATGCAGAAAACCTTGCGGTTGTGCCAACTCCCAATCACAATATACCCTATTTAGTCTTCTCTCCCCAATTTATTATCATCAAAACCTTCTGGAATTATCACAAAATCCTCTCTCGAGATTAGATTCAACCGAATTAATGCCTGTCAGTGCTCTGCAATCTCCAATTTTCGTTAATTTATTTAGTTTTTTGTGCAATTAATTGATAGATTCGGATTAGGTAGTAGGTGAGGAGCGTTATGGCTCCGCCGCCGGTGGATCGGAGCGGTGGAGGCGAATCGGCGGCCGGCGACACGTCGTGGTCTCTTCCGATGCCGTTTTTGAGGTAAATGTATCAGCTCGTCGATGACCACGCGATCAATGATGTCATCTCCTGGAATGAAGACAGATCTAATTTCACCATATGGAATCCGACGTGGTTCGCCAGAGATTTGCTCCCAAAGTATTTCAAGCACAATAGTTTCTCCAGTTTCGTTCGCTAGTTGAACACTTACGTAAGCCTCGATTGATTTTGGTTCCGGTGCAAATTTTTCTGCTTCTGTAGGGATTTCAATTTCAATCATTTACGGCACAATTTTTCTATTTCTGTGAACAGAGTATTTCTTATGTATTTTTTAGGGATTTAGGAAGGTTATGCCCGAGCTATTTGAAGGAGCATCACGAAAATCCTGCTTGTAATGAGCTCCCACCTCTTAGGTAATATACTTCTCGAACTGATTATTAACTGCAATCAAGTGGACATAATTGTGCTGGAGCTGAGAGGTTTTATGTTCATAAAGACGTCTACACATGTTTTGTTGCTGAAGTTGTCAAAATCGTAAAATCTGTTACTACTGTAAGTCTTGGGTGCTCTGCTAAAATATTATGTGATTTGTGAAAAAAATTAAAGTTATAAATCAATTTCAAGTTCTATGGCTGATGATATCCTTTTTGCAGGGTCCTCCACTTGTTGGAAAATATGATATGGGAGCCATATGCATGCATGACCATGTTGAAAAGCTTCAGAATCTGGTGAATGATGCCCTTGATAATGGGGCTCAGATTGCTGGTTGAGTTCCCTCCTACTGTAATCGTAAATGTCAACCACTCAATGAAATTGATGCAAGATGAGGTACTCATCATATTCTCATACTAATTATTGCTCCAACTTGGTGAAATGGAAATCTATTTGATACATTTTAAAACTCTTGATCCACATGCAGGCTTTTGGACCAATTATGCCGATCATGAAATTTAGTACTGATAACGAGGCAGTTAAACTTGCAAATGACTCAAGGTATGGACTTGGGTGTGTCGTATTTTCAGGTAGCCAACAACGAGCAAGAAATATAGCTTCTCAAATACATTGTAGTGTTGCTGCAGTCAATGACTTCGCTTCAAATTACATGAGTTAGGTAATCCTGCCTCATTTTTAATTCCAGAGTAGCAGCAACATTCAAGTTTAATTAGTCTGGTATCACCTTTTTAGTGTATCTATTAGGTGTTGCTTCATTATTTATGCCAGATAGAAATCTTTTCCCATGTACCATGCTTAAGAACTTTGTGAAGCATTTAAGGTGTAAAAAAATCAACATTTGTTTTGTGTACTTATTTGATTCACATGTATCTACACTTCTATTTTAGCACATATGTTTGCATATTTTACCATCACATCTTTATTTTGGCAGATGTTATCATTATTTTTTTTTTATTAGTTTATAACAAATGTGACCAATTTTATCATCGGTTGCATGGCTTCAGTTTCTGCTATTGTTCAACTGGAGCTGCCTTATGTTAATATTATGTCCAAAATGGACCTTGTAACAAACAAGAGGGACATTGAGAAGTTAGTGTTTATATTTAAAAATCATTTTATCTTGCTAGGGGGAGGCAGGGGCAGGGTGTATTTTGGGTTTCTATCAATAAACTAATATGACTTCTTTTGTTCTCTTAATTTCTTGGATCTTGAACCTCAGATCCTATTGGCTGAGCTGGATAAACGAATGGTTCCACAATTTGCGAAGCTTAATAAGTCATTGTGAAGAGGTATGTTTGATGAGGTGTTAGTTAATGCAGTTGATGGCTTAGAAGGAATGTGGAAATCAGAATCTAGATTATAGAACAAAATACTCCATTTATGCTGCTATGCAAAAACTTGTAGCTTAGTATCTATTTATATTATTAGAACTTTAAGTGAAGTTGTTGAGTAGTAGAACATATTTCCTTCCAGTCAAGCTTTTCAATAGATGATACCTGCCTCGCGTGGAAAGGAATGGCCGTTTGGAGTCTATACCCGTAGTTAGTTTAAACACAATCAAATTGAAATTGGTTTAGTAGTTATGGATATGATTGTACAAAATTACTTGCCGCCTTCATATTTGTAATGTTTATCCTTTTGTTTAGTAATTGAACGTCACACCACAGTGACTTGCCCACAAACAATAGCTACAGAATATGGGGTGGCAGCAGCACCCCCTCTCCCACCCTTCAAGAGCAGTCATAGTTCATTGGAGTCTATACCCGTAGTTAGTTTAGATACAATCAAATTGAAATTGGTTTAGTAGTTATGGATATGATTGTACAAGATTACTTCTTTCATATGTGTAATGTTAATCCCTTGGTTTGGTAATTGAAGGTCACACCACGGTGACTTGCCCACACAGAATAGCTACAGAATACGGGGTGGCTGCAACACCCTTCAAGAGCAGTCATAGTTCATTGGAGTATGTTTTTGAACGCCAACTTAGGTGTCAGAAATACATGGCAAGGTTTCTTGTGTTATCTTCGATTTTGAGAGTAGGATTATCTTTTGCTTAGTAGAGGTCTGCCATTTCGTTTTCCTTTTGTCATGACCGGCTACATCTTGTTCGATTTCTTGATGATCATTCATGATTTTATGCTTCCTTCATCTACATCTGAATTTAATATTCTCTCTAATGTTGGAAACTTCTGAGTGTTTCTAGGCATAGTGATGGCCTTTTATGCCTAGATATGGTGGCATACATCTTGTTAATTGAAAATAGTACAATATATTCCATATTTTGAGTTCTATGGCGTGATTAGTTCTTGTTAAAAAAAAAGAAAAGCAATGTTTGGATCATTTGGCTGCTTCTTTGGTAGATTGGTCTATATTATCACTTTCTTTTTATAATTTCTACTCGGGAATTTATGAGAGACCGACTCTAGTATTTGGAATTAAAGACTATATTTTTTTTTGCATATGGAGTTATTTTAGGAATGGGACTTTAGTCAAGTCTTGCTTTTATGTTCAATTACTATTTGGTGGCTATTGGCTAATTATTTGGGAGTTTTTAGAGGAACCAATTATATTAGAGGTCCACCCCTTTTCACATTTCCATCATGTGGACCGTATCAATTTCAACTGGAAAAGATTTAATATGCATATTTTGTTGGCCTACTGAGTTCTGTGAAATGTTTGATGAATCTCACGGAAATGTTTGATAAACTCATAATGTTGTTTGTTCAATGCAACTCATGTTATTTACTGTTCAACTCTAACTTTTAACATATTTCTTTCCAGTCAAGCTTTTCAAGTGATGAGACCAGCCTAGCATGAAAAGGATTGACCATTTGGAGGATTGACCATTTGGAGTCTATCCCCGTAGCTAGCTAAGACACAATCAAATTGAAATTGATTTAGTAGTTATGGATATAATTGTATAAGATTACTCTTGTCGCCTTCATATTTTAATTTAGTTATGCACGAATTTATTTTTGTTGGAAATATTACGTTACATATATCTTTTTGTTTCAACAAAATGATAGATTTTATGATTAGTAGTGCATTATTTTCTTCGGTGGAGAATTTATTTTTACCAATGAAAATACCCATGGTTATTTATTTAATATAAAGATGTATATAAATAATTTTAGGTATATACATAATAGAATTAATAAATAATATATTTAAATAGTTTGAAAATATTTTAATGATGGAAATTTCCGTCAGTATTTTTTATCTATTAAAAGATTTAGAAAATTTTGAAATAATTAATGACGGTTTATCCGTCAATATATATTAACATAATTATTAAAATATAAAATTAAAACGAATATTAATGACTGAAAAAAAATTTAAGACGGAAATTTCCATCACTAATATTAGTGACGGATTTTATCCTTCAACAATATTAGCGACGATGAAAATTGAGTTAGAAAATTAGAGACGGAAATCCGTCAGTAACTTTAATTAGTGACGGATTTGTATAATATATTGATGGAAAAATTCGTTACTAATTTTCAATTTTTTTGTAGTGTAAAATAAGTTATACTCGAGTAAAAATTGCTCTAGAGTCTAGACTCAAATTATACGGGGCAAATATATATATATATTTTTTTAATATCATACCTCGTTCCAATTTTATTTTTTTAATAATCATACCTCATTCCATCGATCTTATATATGTTACGAGTATCAAAAGAATGTATAGTGTGAAAAGGTTTATATATGAATTATTGAAAGATGTTAGTTGTTTTCATAAAAAAATATTAATTGTTTTTTATTGAAATGTATAATTTTCTTTTTTTTTACTGAAAAATATTGATTTGTTTTTATCAAAAAAATAATATTGTTTAATAAAAATAATTAATGTCAATTTAAAATTCATTTATGAACCACGTTTTCTCTACCTTGTCATTTCTTATAGTTGATCATACATTGAGAATATAATCACATGAAGTGTAAATATACTCAATGGATAAGTAATGGAGATTGGATCGATCCAAACCATAAAATTTACTTGGTTGCCTCAAACATACAAGTTGCTTGGTTAGATCCATAAAAATTCCGAATGGTGTTACTCATTTCCTATATACCTAGTTTCTGTAGGTCCATGATAATTAATGGAGGCCAACAAATTTTTATTTTGTTGACTTATGTTCTTAATTTTTTATTTAGTATTATTTTAAAATCGATTCTAATTGAGTTTTAATTAATTATAGAGATAGGGTTGATTTAAAAAAAGAATAAAAAAATTGGATTCTGCATCTTATAATTTGTCCATAAATTGTTCCACATTTTAATAACACATAAAATGACCAACTGTAGGCGTGCGATGCCTATCCTTGTGTCATTGTGTGGTAATTACTCAGTCGATCCCACAAGGATACATTGACACAATTATATTTAGACACAATTGATTCAGGAAATGTTCTAAAAACTAAAACTAATTATATAGAGTAACTCTCTTGTGCACTACATTATAAAGTTTACACTAGCAATCAATTATCAGTATAAACTTTTCGGTGTAATCATGCTTTCAGTATAATCAACATATACTTTTCAGTGTAAATAACATTAACTGTTGAATGAGTGAATCGTGCACCAAATGCATATAAGAGTGTGTCATTATATATGATATTTAAAAATGTCACTAAGAAAGAATATAAAAAAATAGTCCAACTCAAATCAACTACAAGTTAATGAAAATAAAGTAACAAATACTCCCTTCGTCCAATTATTATTTTCATACTTTTCTTATTTTCATACTCCAAAAAAAGAATAATTTATTTATGTGCATAGTCATAATAATATACACATATTTATCTATATGTCATTACTAGCCCAGATCCCCGCGTATTACGCGGATTAATATTATATATATATATATATATATATATATATATATATAAAGTGTTTAAATTAAATATTTTAAATATTAATTCAATCAAAATATAGTATTTTTTTAATTTAATTAAAATATCAATTTGTAATTAAAAAAACATGATTAATTATTCTAACTAACTCATGCAAATTAAAAAAGGTGGGTTATATAGTAAAAATAAGTGAATATGGGTTATGAATATAAATATAGGATATATAATATTACCAAAAATATTATATTATAAAGTTATAGAATTCTAGGATTTTGAAATAAAGGATTGAAAGAGGTGGAGAGATTCACAAATATATATATATATATATATATATATATATATATATATATATATATATATATATATATATATATATGCGTGCATTATAGATAAATGTGGAGTTTTTTGGAGATATAAAAAAATAGGAGTGCGTGAGAGTGGATTAATTCAAAGGTGGTAGTTTTTAATTTAATTTAAGTAATTTAGAATTTTTAAAATAGAAGTTATAGAATTAATAAAATAAGAAGTTAATATAGGAAGTTAAATGAAATAGGAAGTTAAGAAGAGATGTCATGTGATCGCAGGATTTTGAATTAATTCATGATGAGACATGCCACGTAGGAGAAAGGAGATTCACAAATAGAAGAGGTAATGATTTTATTCAAAAAGTGAATTTTTATTAAAAAAAAAGGGAAAATTGGTTTTTTTGTCCTTTAAGTTTGGTCAATTTTGTTTTTTGTCCTCTAACTTTTGACTTTATTTTTTAGTCCGATAACTTTCAAAAAATTAACATTTTCGTCCTAAAACATAAGTTATCGGACTAAAATGTTAATTTTAGGACTAAAAAATTATCGGTTTTAGGACGAAAATGTTAATTTTTTAAAAGTTATAGGACTAAAAAATAAAGTCAAAAGTTAGAGGACGAAAAACAAAATTGACCAAACTTAAAGGACAAAAAAGTGTATTTTCCCAAAAAAAAATGTGTCCTTTCAACTATGCAAATAATATCAGGACGAAGGTGGTATATAAAACATGGTTCTAAGGCACTTGTAACACTAAATTCTCCATTTATGAAGAAAAAATCTTCTTAGAGGTGATATTATTTAATTTCCATAGGATAATCACTTGATAAATGGTCGAGGTATGTGTTAGGTCCAAGTAAACATAAAGACACATTATACTAGTTTGTATCTCTATCTCACTAGCGATTAGAAACCGACAAAGCACTTAAGATCATCATAATAATTAACCTTTATCTCTAGTTCATAACTATTAGGTGGTGTGTTAAAGAATCAATTAGCAAAAATAAATTTCTCAATCCTATCTTCACTAACAATGATTAAGCATATAACTATGGTCAATATAACAACAATACTTTAGCAAATAAATTTGAACACACCAACGTAATTAAACACAAATCAAGCCATTAATTAAACAGAATAGAACTTTATAAATATCAAATCAAGTGCATACAAGGTCGACGTAGAACAAAAATTGATTCCAGAAATGTTTATGTTGGTATAAATTTTGTTATTAATCTATTGCTAAATATCTATAAAAAAAGTCGAAGTTTAAGAAATAAAGTTGGTAAAATGTAATTTGTTTACCAACATGGTATAAAATTCTGTTATTAATTTGTTGTTCAAGTAAACAATAATTTTTGACCATTTACATATCAACTGCTTATTAACAGAATCATTTTGGTTGGAAAAATATCAATTGATTATCGATGAAATAGTGTTGGCTTGAAAAAATATGTACGTAATCTGTCAGTATTTGCTAGCATTATGCATGATTTAAAGGAATCTGTTGCAAATCCATTGATATTTACCAATGGACTTATATCGGTTGGTAAAACACGAGTTTCTTGCAGTCATGATAATAGTATATTATTTTTATTTAGTACATGAATTTGAAGGGCCTAAAAAAATTCTACACATAGCCCTTAAAGTTGTAGGACCGACTTTGAATCACTTTTGATGATAAATAATCAAGTTTAGTTCCAATGAGTTTCAGTTATGTTGAATAAGAGTCAGTCTCGACTAGTTCGATATTAATTTCTATGCTTCTTGTCCTTTTTTTTTAAATTTTATTGTGATTGAAAGGAGCTTTAGAAATTATCAAATATAAAAGTCCGTTCAATCTATTTTATATTGAGTAGGTGTATGAGACCGTTTTAATGACATGAGACAATAGAAATTAGCATAACTTATTAACACTTTGATAGGGGTATGTTGTAATTTGTAGTCTCATGTCATGAGACGGTCCCATACAAATTATTGCGTTCTATATTTATTTGAACCATGTTCAAACAAACTTTTACCAAGACAATCTTGAATCGAGTTACATTGCATGTCTCTGAATTAACCTTTATTGAAACCATATTTCCTCAAATGCTCTTCTCTTGCAAAAATCACTTTTTTAACACCCTCTAAGATCCTATATAAACTCCCTCCATCGACCTTACTAAAACTGGAGGATTAGACTAATATTTTTTGTATTTATAATAAATAAAATACAGTCAATAGGGAAACTAATTTGATTAGATATTGAAAGTCATAACAAAAATAAAATAAAGCAAATCAGAAATATTGGAAGATTAATTCACATGAGAAATTAGTATAATTTTTTATTTCCTTGTTACATGGCTAATAAAAAAAATCATGTTAACTTAGTTGTACATACGAGAATAGTAACCCACATTGAAATGTAGTTTGTGTGTTGCAGGTCTTGGGTTGCGGCTGTCTGTCCGTTTCTCGTCATGATCCGTAATCAGGTTTTGAATAATTCACATATGGAGGGGGATGCTGATGTTTTGGATGTAGTGGAATTAGTGGGGGTCCGGCATGTTTAGCGGAGGTGATGTCTAAAGCTTTTAAGCCGAAGGGCACACTTTCAAGTAGGGATTGGGGCAAGGGAGTTTGGATTTTCTCGTTCGAAACCGAGATTGGGTGATTCGAAATCAACCGATAATCATCTATTTGTTGTTAAATCGGTGTCGGGTTTTGAGAAACCATCCACTATCGAATTAGAGAAAGTTGCCCTTTGGGTTCGTGCATACGATCTTTCTCCCGTTGGCATGTCATTCGGAGCAAGTTCTGTGTGCTATTGCTCAGAAGATTGGTGATTTGGCCTTCTATTAATGGTACGGAGGTTTTCGTTCGGTTTAAAGTGGAATTACTGATATCTAAGCCGCTGCGTACTGGTATTCATATCAAATTAAATGCGGAGGCCAACCATTATGGGTTCCATTGAGGTATTGAATCACTTCCATCTTATTGTTTTTTCTGTGGAGTTATGGGACATTTTTTCAAATCAGATGAGCAACTTGATCCAGGTGATATGAAATTTGGTCCCATATTGCGGGCTCCACCACTTCGCCGCTCACTAGGACGGGCTCCTGAAATCATATATATGAATCATTCTGGGAATCACTCACACGTGTCTGATATCTCAGAGGATACCTCACTATCGGTGTGCCCCACTCTGGTACGTACCCATAATCCCCACCATGTTTTACCAGACCCGCCAACAAATCCAAACCCTAGCAAGACTCCACCCTCAAACCCTTTACAGCCTTTACACGCTACCCAATTTCCAAAGAACTAGACCCAGACTTCCGATCATAGCCAATCCCTGCCCTCGTACCCCACGATTAATCCGTCCTCTACCCAATCTATACCATCGTATGTATCACATACCACAATAGATACCCAATTACCAAACAACTAGTCCTAAACTACTCCAACCACTATTCCACCGCACACCCCTAACCTAGCACCGACCACTGGTCCAATCCCACATGTTTTCCGGACCCTTCATCATCATTTAAATGATGTTAATTTTTTGTCATTGTCCCTAGAAAATAATCTCACCTTTAATAACCCATCTATAACAGCGAATGATTCTTTGCCTATTCACGTAACATCTACTGGTCCGAATGCTTTCCATATGGTTACTATACCCGTCTCGCTTACCGTTTCTACACCAATACCTGTAGCACTGGATCCTCTAACCGGCACTTCGGTTATTACTATTCCGTCTTCGAGCGTGGCGGTGAAGAATTTTTCTGATATCTTATTGGCAAAGGAGAGTACTGTGGTTCCAATGGGGGCTCGTGAGGTTCCCAGGAAGCGAGCTTGGAAGAGAGAGGCTCGTCAGCAAGGTCAGGGGAGAGTGGTTGTTAGTGTTGGTTCGGCACAGCAGCAATATCCAAATAAATGTAATGGACAGCGATTTAAGGTAAACATATCAAAGCTAAAATAATATTATCATCAATTAAATAAAATAAAGTATCCGAAAGAAAGGATCCAAAAACATGAAATTGTCTTTTTCAAAAACAAAGTAATAAAATATATACTAAAATAATCAAATACGCAAATCACTCATCATCTCCAAAGTCCTTGAGCTCAGTGCCCATAGGATCGACGTTGTCTTGGTCAAGGCCTGCTTCAAGCAGGCTGGCATGGTGAGATTTAACTCTAGGAACCTTCGCCTTATCGTCCTTCTGCTGCTTTTGATAAGCCTCAACCAAGTGTTTGGGAGTGCGACACGTGCGAGACCAATGGCCTTTGCATCCGCATCTGTAGTAGGACTGCTCAACCTTATCTTGATTGCAAGATTTTTTAGTAGCGGGATTCGTGTTAGATGCAGCATTTCCACGAGTCTGATCTTGATTGTCATTCAAGGTATATGGACCACCGGATTTACTACGACCTCGGCCTTTGCTACGAGTTCGTTTACTTCCTCTCCCCCTTCCACGCTTGCAACCACTTGTACTACCTTGAGCTATAACATGTGCTTCGGGCACAGCTTTTGAGCCAACCCGTCTCGAGTTATGATTTTGCATAAGGAGTTGGTTGTGCTTTTATGCCACTAGGAGTACAGAAATTAGCTCAGAGTGTACAGTGTAGTTCTTAGCCCTATACTGCTGCTGGAGTACAAGGTTGCTGGCGTGGAAAGTCGACAAAGTCTTCTAGATTAAGTCGTCCTCAGTTACAGTTTGCTTGCATAACTTTAACTGGGATACAATACGATGTAGGGCTGAGTTGTACTCCGTTACAGACTTAAAGTCTTGAAAACGGAGGTTCAACCAATCATATTGAGCCTGAGGGAGGAGTATGTTATTTTGTTGTTGAAAACGGTCCTTCAGGGACTTCCACAAGGTTCTGGGGTCTCTCTCGGTGAGATATTCATTTTTCAGGTCCTGATTAAGATGATGTCTGAGAAAAATCAAAGCTTTCGCCTTCTGGGCGTCAGTTGATTTTGAATCATCGACAATAGCACCGTTTAGGTTGGTTGAGGCTGGATGTATCTCAACATCTAGTGCCCATGCCAGGTAGTTACTATCATCAAGAGCAAGCTCAGTGAATTCTCTTTTGGTAATATCAGACATGATTCACAACAATTATTTAAGTGATATGGTAAGAGGCGTGACCAAATTTATTGACAACGGAGAAACAAGGATTTATTTAATTATTCTAGAGCACATAGAGGCAAGAATTGGGCGCCGTCTACCCAAAACATATATTACGATCCGACAAGTACCGGACGCCGCCTACCCGGGCATGATATGTGGACTATAAATAATAAACTATGTGCGGGAATAATAATGCATGTAAGATAATTAAATCATAAAGACATGCATATGTAACAAATATTCATATATAATTCTTTGAGAATTAATCCATGAATATAATTTCAAAGAAAATTCCAAATTTAATAAACATGCAAATTTAACTTTCTAAATATTTCATGTATAGTAACGAAATTTAACGAAATATTTTCAGGATTTAAATTAAAATTAATTAGTGTTTTGTGACACCAAAAATGAGCCCAAAAGTGGGCTAGGGTTTCACAAAATTCTGGGGGGGGGGGGGGGGGGGACGTCGCCGCGTGCGACGATGAATGAAAGGGAGGCGTGCGTGGTGCACACGGGAGACGGCCGGAGCCAAAATACGAGAAGGAGAAAAATCACGGCCAGTCGCGTCCTGCAGGCGCGACTGCCGTGGGTGATCGCGCCCCTAGGGCGCGACTCCCATCCCCAATCACGTCCTGCAGGCGCGATTGGGGCTGATTTTTTTAGTGATTCCCGCGGGCGCATAGCGGGCAGCGCGAGGGCGGCGCTCCGCCTCGACGTCGCGCACAGGGGCGGTGCGATGGGCGGCGCCTGGAGGCTGCTTCGGGCAGCGGGTTATCGCAGTCGGTGGCCAGGATCGACGGTGGCCTACGCTGGGGCGGGGCGCACGACGGTGCTGTGTGAACAACGGGCGACGACCGTCCGACTTCGGGCGTCGGCCGTGCGTTCATCATATCCCGTCCGTTTAATTTTTTTTAAAGAAATAAATTGATCTAATAAATCGCATATAAGAAAATACATCAAATCTATAATTCTAGTGCACATAAAACATGTAATTTATGGATCAAAGAATTCGGTACGGGGATTAATTCATATGATTTGTATAGAATTAATTCTTAGGGCGTACCGTTTAGTCTCGGGCAGAGTCTCGTGCTGATAACGTGTTGTAAATTGAAAGCAATAAATAAAGACATAAGTTTTTCACCCAGTTTGTCGGGAACGACTACGTCTGGGGGCGAGCCAAGCCAGGAGTTTCACATAACTTGTAAACATATTAGCTATTAGGTTTGGGCTATTTTCTCTTGCATGATGGACGCACATAGTGATTTATGTTTGGTAGATAGCGCCACCACACATACAATCTTAAAAGATAGGAAGTTTTTTCATAACTTAATAGAACGTAAGAGGAGTATAACTACAATAGCCAATGATAGTACGTTGATAGTGGGCTCCGGAAAAGCTTCCATTGTCCTCCCCATGGGTATCGAACTCATAATCGATAATGCTTTATTGTTCCACAATATAAGCATACCCTTCTCAGTTTTAGAGACATTAGGATAAACAGATATCACATTGAAACAGAAATTGAGAACAATAACGAATACCTTTTGATGACTATTACTCGAGGTAACCGTAAACAAGTTATAGAAAAACTTATTTCCTTCTCCTCCGGATTGTACTATTCCTACATCCGGCCGTCTAATCCCCATCTACCTATGAGTATGAAATTACATGACCCGAATTCTTTTAAATTGTGGCATTAGCGGTTAGGTCATCCAGGACAAAGTATGATACAAAGGATTCTATCTAATTCAATTGGTCATAATATTTCGAATAATAGAATCCCTTCTGTTGATGAATTTATTTGTGATGCATGTTCTAAGGGTAAGTTAATAGTACGCCCGTCGCGCACTAAGGTTGGACTAAAGTCTCTAATTTTCCTTGAGCGAATTCAAGGAGATATTTGCGGACCGATTCACCCAGCATCAGGACCATTTCGTTATTTCATGGTCCTTATTGATGCCTCCACTAG
This sequence comes from Ballota nigra, assembly GCA_947034835.1. NCBI lineage: Eukaryota > Viridiplantae > Streptophyta > Magnoliopsida > Lamiales > Lamiaceae > Ballota > Ballota nigra. The sequence continues at coordinate 73,426,621 of OX344729.1, read as the reverse complement.
GTGGACATATGCTTGTTTGCTGTCCACCCGCAATCAAGCTTTTACTAAGCTAATTGTGAAAACTATCGAGCTTAGAGCTCAATTCCCAGATTATCTAATTAAGTTGATTCGCATGGATAATGCTGCTGAGTTCAGCTCAAAGGCCTTTACAGATTATTGTATGGCCCTACTAAGGCGCTAATAAAACGTATCAAACTTACCGCGAGACCATTGCTTATGAACTCCAAACTACCCACTTCATGCTGGGGGCATGCAGTCCTACATGCATCGCACTTAATACAAATCCGTCCAACTGCATATAATGATCATTCAACCCTACATTTAGTGCATGGGAAAAAACCTAGCATTTCCCATCTGCGTATTTTCGGATATGCGGTATATGTTCCGATAACATTACCAAATCGAACCTCTATGGGCCCACAAAGAAAACTCGATATTTACGTCGGATTTGACTCTCCATCCATCGTAAAATACCTCGAGCCTTTGTTCGGGGATCAATTAACGGCCCCATTCACTGATTGCACGTTCGATGAAGATTACTTCCGGCATTAGGGGGAGATCCGAATTCAAAATTAAATGAATGTCGGGAGCTTACGTGGAACGTAAGTAATCTTCAGTATCTAGATCCACACAATCAATCTGAACTGGAAGTTCAGAAGATCATTAACTTGCAAAATTTAGCAAACAATCTGTCAGACGCGTTCACTGACCATAGAGGTGTAACTAAATCGCATATATCTGCAGTAAATGCTCCCCAAAGGGTTGAGGTCCCAAGAAAAATAAGTACTCATGCCCCCACACACCAGAAGCATAAAGGACCTTCAAGAGACATTAGTACACCTAAATGAAAAGCTAGCAAAACTGGTCAGCCGAATGTAAATCTCTAGAAGAGATTCGTCTAGATAACTCAAAGTCTCTAGGAGACGAGCGTCCTAGTGATAAAGCACGTGCACAAAATATTCAATGCACTAGGACCATGGAACGACCAGACCCAGATACACAGAGAAATGAGGAAGGTCTGGTTGACGTAAACGTCGAAGTCTCTATGAATTTCATAGATATGGGAGAAACATATAATAGAAATATTACTGTCGTCGATGACACATTTACAGCGACAATTACTCTCTCCATTATAAATAATGATCAAGATCCAGAACCCAAAACCATCGCTGAGTGCCGGAAGCGCTCCGATTGGATTAAATGGAAAGAGGCAATTGAAGCAGAGCTCGCATCGCTTAACAAAAGATAAGTATTTGACTCTATCGTTCGTACACCCGCGCGTGCTATCCCTATAGGATATAAATGGGTATTTGTACAAAAACGAAATGAGAACAATACTGTGGAGAGATATAAAACGAGGCTTGTAGCTCAAAGGTTTTCGCAGAGACCCGGGATTGATTTCGATCAAACCTATTCTCCAGTCATTGACTCAATAACGTTCCGCTACTTGATATCTTTGGCAGTTAAAATGAATCTCCAAATGAGATTAATGGATGTAGTAACCACATACTTATACGGATCACTAGATGCCGATATTTAAATGAAAATCCCCGATGGATTTGACATTCCTCAGATGATGGATGGTGAAAATCGTAGTATGTATAGCATAAAACTGCAAAAGTCGTTGTATGACCTGAAGCAATCGGGCCTCATTTGGTACAATCGACTTTGTGAATTTCTTCAAAAGAAGGAATACACATTCGATAAAGCTTTCCCATGCGTATTCACGAAGAAATCGCAAAATGGTTTTTGCATCATATACGTCTATGTTGATAACCTGAACATAATCGGAACATGCAAAGAGATTGAAGAAGTTAGTTCAATCTTGAAAGTCGAATTCAAAATGAAAGCCTTGCGTAAAACCAAGTAATGCCTCGGCCTGCAGATCGAGCATCTCCCAGAAGGAATTCTTATACATCAGTCGACCTACATGAAGAAGGTATTGAAGAGATTTCACATGGATAAATCTCATCCACTTAGCACCCTTATGGTTGTCCGATCCCTCGAAGTGGATAAGGACCCATTTACGCCAAGAGAAGATTCAGAAGAAATTTTGGGGCCAGAAGTTCCTTATCTTAGTGCTGTCGGAGTATTGCACTATCTCACAAATTGCACTCGGCCGGACATTGCATTTGCTATCAATTTGCTTGCGAGACATAGCGTTTCTCCTACAAGGAGATATTGGAATGGTGTTAAGCATGTTCTACGTTACCTCCAAGGGTCTCAAGATCTTAGACTGTTTTATCGTAAGAGCCAAGACAAAACCTTAGTAGGTTATGCGAATGCTGGCTATTTGTCTGATCCCCACAACGCCATATCCCAGACTAGTTACATTTTTCTCAGTGGTGGTACCGCGATCTCATTGAGATCGGTTAAACAAAGTATGGTTACCACGTCTTCAAACCACTCGGAGATAATAGTTTTATTTGAAGCCGCACGAGAATGTGTTTGGTTAAGGTGCTTGGTAAAACACATTGGTGACTCGTGTGGTATTGCTAAAGGTGATACACCTTCCACCGTTATATTTGAAGGCAACGCAACTTGCATCGCACAAATGAGTAATGGGTACGTTGATTAGGCGTGAAATTTTCATGATTTTTCTTTAGAAATACCCTAGTTTTGGTCGATTTTATCGAGTAATTAGAGTCAATTAAGCATTATTTCTATACATTGATGAATTTGTCTCTTTGATGCTCATAGGTGAATCGAGGGTGAAAAATGGAGTTCGTAGGACTTTGAATCGACTCAAACGGATGCCCGGATGAGAAGATATCGAAGAAACATGATTGGTATTAGTGTGGAAGAAGAGAAGTATTAGTTGGAGCAATTTTGGAGTCATTCGAGTGGACTAACTCGAGCACTAGCGCTCGAGCACATTGCTGGAGCGCCCAAAAGTTACAGAAGATTTCTTGCATTCGAGCAGCTCGAGCGCCACTGCTCGAGTGTGTTGCTCGAGCGCCCCAAAACATGCAGAAGAATTCGAGCACTCGACCAGCTCGAGCGGGACCGCTCGAGCACTTGCACCATTCGAGCTACACAGCTCGAGCGCCACCGCTCGAGCGTGCTTGCTCGAGCACTATCCTATTTTTGCCTCCGGATGCGTTTTTTTGGCCCATGAGTTCCTTATTTGGCCCGACGCTTATATATACTCGTTCCAAACTCGTTTTTTAGGAACACATCACATACCACATCACTTGGAGAGATAGATTTTGGAGAAGAAGAGACGAGCAAACTTTAAATTACGTTTTCGAGGTTTTCTTTATGAATTCATAGTACGGTTTTGCTTTTTAGTTTCCTTTCTTTAGACTTTTGTTTTTAAATACATTGAAACTTCATTTTATTCATTTAATTTGAGTTCTTAGCATTGATTTCTTGAAACCCTAGTTTATGTTTGATAATTTATTCGTTATAATCAATATGTTCATGTTCGTTACTTCTTCAATTGCTTTCGTTTCCATAAAACCCATGTCTAGCTAAAACCCTTGCATACTTGGGGTGGGATGAATTCGTAGAAGTAGGTTGTGGGTATGTAATTAGGGTAATTCATGACGTTTAGTTTTAATTCTCTTAATTAATGAATTCTTAAAATCAATCTTAACTTTACCTTTGAATTTCGTACGAATATTGTTAGAGAGAGGACGACCTTATCACTCTTTAATAACTATTAGGCTTAATGAGAGAGTTTAGAAAGGGTTAATTAATCTACCGGTTTATCTAAGGAGGACGACCTCATCATCTTAGTTTAAATTAGGGTCTCATTAATTAAGCACAATCTACTAACTCGTTGGTGGATTAGTGAAGTCGGTTGCTATGATAAAGTATTAGGGTTTAAATTCTTGAGCTTTCATCTTTCAATCTTTAACTTAGGTTATTTCTGGCGTGTCACGATTATCTTGATTATGTACCTGCTCCGTTAGTATACGTAGGAATTCCTATCCTGAGCATCACCATCACTTATTTGAAAACACACCTTAGTTAATTCGTTTAATTAGTTTCCTTTAGTTTAGAATTAATTCTTTGAAATATCCAAAAATATACACTCATATTAGCTACGACGCGTAGATCTTCAGGGATCTGTTCGCATACACTCCATCCTGTGGGATCGATATACTTGGTCGTTATACTTACTTATACTACAGTGAACCCGTACTCTTGCGGGGAAACTACTAGTAGAAAGTTGGTATTTTTCGATTTAAGTCAATGACGCCGTTACCGGGGATGGCTTTGTATGTCTTTTGAATAGGACTTGTAGATAGCTTAGTAGTTAGTAGTGGGTGATTTACTTTTCTGTGTTATTTCGTAGTATTTTCGGCAGTTGCATTTTTATTCTTTTGTTAGTGTTTCAGGTTTATAAAAACACACTCGCAAGGTGATATGAGCGAAGAGAGACTACAACTAGATCCTGAGACAATAGCAAGAAGAAACAGAGCCTTCTTAAGAAGGTTGAATGCTGCCGGAGGAGAGAACGAGAATGTGAACATGGATATTAGTAATGAGTTGGATGATGCTGCAAATGAGTTTAATCAGGTAGTGGACCGAGTTGAGGGCACTGGAGGGTGTGGTAGCCAGAATCAAGTTCCGTTAGGGGACAGCCAGAGCCAAGACCCGGGTACACAGAACATAAACAATCCAGCTCATAACCTTGTCCAACATCCTCAAAATAGCTCTGCTTACCCACAGAACAACTTTCCACAAAACAACTTACCATACCTTTACCCATACCTACCATATCCATATCCACCATACCCGTATCCTCCACCTCCTGTTTACAACCAACCACCAGCGTAACAACCACCACCCCAACAAGTACCTGTACCACCTGCTAATCCTCAACACGTTCCTCAGAACGCAGATCAGAACATGGCTATTCGAGGAAGGTTTGTGGCACAACCGCAATGGTACTATGATGGAGTGGCATTGCCCCCTATAGAGGCAAATAACTTCACAATTTCCCCTGGAATTCTAAAGCTGCTTACCGAGAATCAATTCAAGGGGGAAGTTGGGAAGGAGAATCCTCACACTCATCTGAGGAGTTTTCTGATGATCGCATCCACGTTAAATTATAACGCTATGTCTGAAGATGCCAAGAGGCTTAGGCTGTTCCCATTCTCTTTGACGGAAATAGCCAAGGAGTGGTGCGATAACACGCTCCCACGGGAAGGTGTAACCACATGGGCCGAGCTCGAGCGTCTATTCCTCGAGTGATTCTACCTCCATCTAGAACCATTAAAGCAAGAATAGAGATTTCTTCTTTCCGCCAGAAGCCAGGTGAGGACTTACATCAGGCGTGGGGGAGATACTCGAACATGTTGATTGAGTGCCCGCAACACAGGTACAATGAGGGGGATATTATGTAATTCTTCTACAGTGGAGCCAGCAAGGCTGGTCAAGTATCTCCCCGCATGCATGTGCTAGTGGAGCTTTTCTGAACCAAGGGATAGCGAGATGTAGAGAAATCATCAACAATATTGTCACGAATGACGGGGTATGGAACGAGGATCCAAAATTTCAGAGAGCTTGTAAGTTGAAGGAGAATGAGGGTACGAGGAAGCTGTTGATGGCAATGATGGAGAAAATCAGTAACCTCGAGATGGGGCAGAATCTGGTTGGAGGGAATGTAGCAGTGAGTGAGAAAGTGGACCCACCCATGAGCCAGCAAGAAGAGGCCAACTATATGGGAAGACCTAACTATCCACAAGGGGGGTATCCACAAGGTGGCAATATGTTTGAAAGGCCTTCTTATAGCCAACCATTTGTACCTCCAGGTCCACAGCCGCCTCAAAATCAATAGAGGAACACACGAGGGTATTAAGGAGGCCAACAACCTCCTCAAAATACATGGAGGAAGAATGAGAATTTTTCGTATGCTAATTCGAAGGCCGGAATTACAGTCCCTCCAGGTGTTGATCCATGTTCTAAACCTCCGGGTGGAGAAGGCGGTGCCTCAACTGAGGAGATGTTGAGAGCTATCCTTCGGAGGGTGGAGAAAGGTAGCAAGAGATTGTCCGTATTGGAGTACGATGTGAAGGAGTTGCATAAGAAGGGCGATCAGTGTGATTAAGAACTCCAAAAGAGGGACATAGAGTGGAATCGAGCTCAACAAGAGAACAACCGCAGGTTCACTTCTATTGAGTATCAAATTAGTCAAATTACAAAGTCTCAGACGAGAGAGCCGGGCAAGTATCCTTCAATGCCCGAGGGTAACCCAAAGGAACATTGCAAGGCTATTGAGTTGAGAAGTGGGACCAAATATGATGGTCCTGAGATGTCTGCTGATTCTAAGACGCCCCAAGGAGAGGTTGAGATAGAAGAAAAAGAGTCTGAGACAGATAGAGATGAAATTGAGGAGATGAGAGTTGAGAAAGGGGTTGAGAGTGAAGGCATTCAGAAGAGTAAAGATATGGAAGAGTCCAATGAGAGCAAAGAGCCTCAAGAGGAAGGCATTGAGGAGATTGAGAGAGTTCCCAAGTGGAAGAAGGCAAAGGAAGCAAGGAATAATGTAAAAGAAACTGAGAGAGATGAATGGGGGGGTACCAAAATCTGTTATACCTGTCCCATATCCACAGCAGTTCATGAAAAAGAAATTAGATGAAAAGTTTGCTAAATTCCTTGATGTTTTTAAAAAGTTACATATTAACATTTCTTTTTATGATGCTTTGGAACAGATGCCTAACTATGCCAAGTTCCTGAAGGACTTGATCGCGAAGAGACGGAGAATGGATGGACCCGAGCTAGTGCACTTGAACCACGAGGTGAGTGCTATGGTGCACAAGGCGCTTCCGCCTAATTTGAAGGATCCGGGGAGCTTCACCATTCTTTGTGATATTGGGAACGAGATAAAGAAAGGAGCTTTGTGTGATCTCGGGGCGAGCATTAATTTGATGTATCTTTCGTTGTTCAAGAAGTTGGAAGGGGGTGAGCTTCAACCGACGATGATGACACTCCAGCTAGCTGATAGGTCTATCACGAGATCTAAAGGAGTAGTGGAGGATGTTCTAGTGACGGTGGAGCATCACATTTTTCCCGCCGACTTCACCGTACTCGATATAGAGGAGGATGAGCATGTGCCGCTGATTTTAGGGAGACTATTTCTAGCTACAGCCGGGATGGTACTTGATGTAGCGAATGTGAAGATTACGGTCAAAGTTGATGATCATGAAGTGAAGATAGTTATTTATGAAACTATGAAATACCCCTTGGGAGATGAGAGCTGCCACTTCATTGACATCATGGACACTTGTGTTGAAGACACACTTCTAGACCCTTGTTCTTTCTATGTTCATCAGTTTGATTACCCTGTTCTTGACGATCTTATGATTCTTATGATCTTGATTATTTTGATAGCCTGAAAGACAATGAAGATGTCAAGTTCTTGGAGATGGAGAAAATAGAGGATGAGGACGATTTGGAAGCCGAGGAGTCAACTTTTGAGAAGATGTTCGATAAGGCGCCACTATTGGAGGTGAAAAAGGAGCTGAAACCACTTCCCGATCACCTCAAGTACGCCTACTTGGATGAGACCGACAAGTATCCGGTAATTGTATATGCCCTTTTATCTGATGATCAGCTTGAGAGGCTGTTAGTAGTGCTTCGTAAGAACAACTCTGCTATAGGATGGTCGATTGCAGATATTAAGGGAATTAGCCCTTCCATTTGCATGTATAGGATTAGATTAGAAGAGGGTAAAAAACCGGTACTGCAAAACCAACGTAGAGTTAATCCGGTAATTCAAGAGGTGATACATAAGGAGGTTTTGAAGTTGTTAGATAGCAACATGATCTTTGCGATTTCTGATAGTCCTTGGGTGAGTCTGTTACACGTAGTTGCTAAAAAAGGGTGTACCACGGTGATTAAGACTGAGTCTAATGAATTGGTAGCCACTAGATTAGTGACGGGATGGCGTGTGTGTGTTGATTATTGGGGGTTGAACAAGGCAACGTGTAAGGACCACTTTCCTCTACCGTTCCTTGATCAGATGATTGATAGATTAGGTGGTTTTGAGTATTACTGTTTCTTAGATAGGTATTCGGGGTATAATCAGATTATGATAGCCCCCTAGGATCAATAGAAAACCACATTCACCTGCTATTATGGGACTTTTGCTTTTAGGAGGATGTCGTTCAGTTGTGTAATGCACCCGCCACCTTTGAAAGGTGTATGATGACTATTTTTTATGGTTTGATTGAGAAGATTATGGAGGTTTTCATGGACGACTTCTCCGTCTACGGGGATTCGTTTGATAAATGTCTAATCAATCTTGAAGTTGTGTTGAGCAGGTGTGAAGAGATGGACTTGGTGCTAAATTGGGAGAAGTGTCACTTCATGGTGAGGTAGGGTATTGTTCTTGGACATCATGATGTGTCCTCGAAAGGTATCCAAGTTGACAAGGCGAAAGTGATTACTATTGAGAAGCTTCCACCACCTTCGACCGAAAAGGGGTTTCGGTCATTTTTAGGACATGCAGGATTCTATAGACGTTTCTGTTGGGAAAATAGGGGTGCCCGGAATCTATTCGGGATGAACTTTAAATACGAATTTAAATACAATTATTACTAGCATGAATTAATCCTAATTAATTCAAATAATAATTCCAACAACTAATTATCATCATGCATGTTAAATTAATTTCACATATTTAACTAGGCGGAATTAAACAAGTAAATATGCGATTAACGTACCTCTCGTAGTAATGGCCTTTGGATATACGGGACACTTGTAATCTCGTTCTATCAACCCAAAGCCTTCTCAAGTATTTCCCTTTTCACCTCACTTGATCGCCGGTGGGAGACACTTTCAAGCAATTTAATAAACTAAGGAAAAAGAAAAATATCTATGCTTCTTGATTTTTCCAACACATGGAATTATATACTTGGGGATGAAATAATCATCCCCTATTTATAGAGGGTAGGGCCGAAAATTTGAGGAGATATGGGCTTGGAAAAAATCTTTTCTTAGTCTCTAAGAAATCTTGAATATATCTCATATATTCTTTTCTCCATAATAAAATATTCCACAAAAATCTTACTCTTATTTTCAAGCTTATAATTTTCGAAAACTTCAAGGATAAAATCTAAGATTTGGATCTTCTTGAATATATGAGATATTCTTGTATTCCTAGAATACATATCTTGCATAATATCTTTCCAAGAAAATCAACAAAATCTTATTTCTTTTTTATTCCTAATTTTCGAAAATTATCATGAAAAAATCAGCATTGATATATTCTTTATTTTAATCACCTTATCATTATTGGGCTACTTAATTGGGCTACTTGAGGGGCCTTAAGGAGAATTAAGATTGGACCTCCTAATGGACTTCTGAATTTCAATATTGAGCCCCAATATAATTCAGCCCATTAATATTAATTATTACCACTAATAAATTAATATTGCACTATCCATCTTAATCCATATTACGATAATATGGGCTCCCGGTTATTATTTCCCGCGTTTAAGATAATCAAGTCCATTAATTAATTGAGCTTCTGAATAGCTCTAAATTAATTAATATATTTCACCTTGGAGTAAAGACAACTCAACATTATTATTCGTACCGAAGAAACTAATTCTTCACTTGCAAGATTTGGTACAATAAAACTTCTGAGCCCACCAAGGGGACTAATCACACGAGCCGTACTCGCACGCGTTTCTCCGTATTAAATCTTAGCAACCGTCGTATGATTAATATTACTGCCCACGACACAAAGTTCGAAGTCACAATGATTCTCACCCAACATGAATCAAAGCAGTAACTACTAAGCACACACGGTCCTATTTAAGTGACGGAGATTAAGAAATCAACAACCACTGAGGTCTAATTCTTCACCTTTCAGAACAGAAGAATTTCTCCTCGCTGTAGGACCTCTTCAACACATACTAAATGTGCTAGTGCAATCTCTTGGTCAAGACAGACCAATCTGAGCCTTACACATCGACCTTTCACGGTGGATTGTTCAATTCCACCTAGGCCGTGAAAATGTACGTTTAGTTACAAGTAAACTGTTAATGTCGTCTTCCGTGATCGGGTATCACCACATTAACTACAATGTAACACGTACTATATATTGAACTGTTTGCAATAGAAATTCAACATTCAATCATAACTAAAGCAAATGTGACAAAAGAATTATTCTCATAAATCGAGTGTTTGATACACGAGTTATACAAAGTAAAAGCATACTTTCACGTATAACTCCAACAATCTCCCACTTATACTTAAAGTCTGCTTTTAGTATACATCACGCATGTCTTAGTGTAGTAGCTCTCCGTGACATCTCATGTCAACCTACACTAACCTAATAATTCCTCCCACTTATACTTAAAGCAGATTGGCAATAGTCTTGACTCCCATTCCATCCACATGTCTCTCGAATGTATTCAGAGGCAGACCCTTTGTGAATGGATTTACTAGGTTGTCCCCGACGCATATCTTTGCCACCTCTTCATCTCCTCTCTTAACGATTTCTCGTGTAAGATGGTGTTTTCTTTCAATGTGTTTGCTGGCCTTGTGGGCTCTCAGTTCCCTTGAATTTGCAACTGCTCCGACATTGTCACAAAAGACAGTTATCTTGTCGGGCAAATTCGGAACAACGTCCAAGTCCACTAAGAAGTACTTGAGCCAAACCGCTTCTTTCGCTACTTCACAAGCAACTACTTATTCGGCTTCCATGGTCGAATCTGCGATGCATTTCTGCAAATCGCTTCTCCATGTCATGGCTCTTTCTCCCATGCAAAACACACTACCCGAGGTAGGTATTTTGGAGTCTATGTCTGATTGGAAATTTGAGTCCGTGTATCCCATGGGAATTAGATTGTCTGATTGTTAAATCAGCATTCCATACTAAGTTCTTTTCAGAAACTAAAGAACGCATTTAATTGCAATCTAATGTGCTTTCCCGGGGTTACTTTGATATCTTGCCATCATGCACACGGCAAAGCAGATATCCGGTCTCGTACACAACATTGCATACATAAGACTTCCTACGTCCGGAACGTCTTTCATGTCATCTATCTCCACTTGCGTCTTAGGGCATATTTCTTTAGATAGATGGATTCCGTGCCTAAAAGGTACAAAACCTTTCTTGGAATCTTGCATGCTAAAATGCTTCAAAATAGTGGCTTTGTATGAAACTTGCGATAAACCCAACATCCTCCTCTTGGATCTCGAGTGAACTTGATCCCAAGGATGTGACCGGCTTTCCCTAAGTCCTTCATATCAAACTGATTTGACAGCCATACCCTTACGTCTGACAATACCTTTACATTGTTTCCAATGAGCAGAATATCGTCTACGTATAATACTAAGAATACCACCGCAGTTCCATCACACCTTTTATACACACAACTTTCGAACTTGTTTTGATCACAAACCCATAAGACTTAATAACTTGATCAAAACACTGGTTCCAAGTACGCGACGCTTGCTTAAGTCCATAAAATAGATCTCTTAAGCTTGCATACGAGGTGCTCTTGGCCTTTTTCAACAAAACCTTTGGGCTGTTGCATATAGATCCCATCAAGACTTCCGTTAAGGAAAGCTGTCTTGACATCCATTTGCCAGATCTCGTAATCTAAGTGCGCAGCGATCGACAAGAGAATACGGATGGACTTAAGCATAGCTACAGACCACAGGCTACAAGCTTTGCTTTGAAGGTGTCTACCCTTCCGTCCGGTCCTCTTTTCCTCTTGTACATCCACTTACATCTAATGGGCTCTACCCCACTAGGTGGATCAACCAACTCCCACACTTGACTATAATCCATCGAACCCACCTCGGTTTCCATTGCGGTTTGCCACGCCTCTACGTCTTTGTCTTGGATTGCCTCGTCGTACATTCATGGGTCTGATTCATCACCGGGAATCAAATCCGAAGATTCTCCAATTCCCATGAATCTCTCGGGTTGCCTTGCAATCCTCCCACTACGACGGGGTTCCGGTTGTGAATGTGTGACGTGTGGTATATCATCTTGTATACTTGGTATAGGAGTTTGCCATCTTAACTCGTCTAAGGTAATCTCACTTCTGGGCTTTCTTTTGTTCATATAGTCTTCCTCCAAGAATTTAAAGTGCGAACTAATCACGATCTTTTAATCCTTGAGACTATAGAACATACACCCTTTCGTTCCCATGGGATATCCTATAAACAACCTTAATTCCGAACATGGATCCAATTTACCGGCTTCCTTGTCTAGCACGTATGCCGGACAACCCCAAATCTGCAAGTGTCTTAGACTGGACTTGCGCCCGGTCCACAATTCCATTTGGGGTTTTAGGAACCGATTTGGATGGCACCAAGTTTAGAATATAAGTCATTGTTTCCAAGGCGTTACCCCAAAACGACTTGGGTAAATCCGAATAACTCATCATGGATCTGACTATTTCTAAAAGAGTCTGGCTCCTTCGTTCCGCCATACCGTTCTATTGAGGGGTTCCCGATGTGGTCAACAGGGATACAATCCCTTCTTCCGATAGGTAGTTCAAGAATTCATTGCTAAGGTATTCGCCTCCACGAACAAATCGTAGAGACTTGATACTTCTTTCCTTATGCATCATAAGGTAGATGTATCCGTATCTTGAGTAATCATCAAATTACTCATACCTCTTCTTGCTATGATCGTCATTGAACCACACATATCGGTATGAACGAGTTCTAACACTTCCGTAGTTCTATTCCCCTTGGCTCCAAATGCCCTCTTGGTCATTTTACCCTCTAAACAGGATTCACAAGTTGGAAACGGTTCGACTTGGAATGATTCCAAGGATCCGTCTTTCACCAATCTCTCTATCCACTTTAGATTAATATGACCTAGTCTAAGATGCCATAGAAGTGTTTCGTTCATCTCCGAAGAACGCTTTCTTTTATTACTCGAAATAATCGATGTGTTATTAGATTCAATTTTGTGAGTGGTGTGCCCAAATTATGGTATAAAGATCATCCATTAAAGTTCCGGAACGGATAAACTCATCGTTTCAAGCAATAATAACATCCTTATTAAAAGAAACTGAGTATCTATTCAAACAGTTTAGAAACTGAAGGTTGAGTTCTTTCTAAACTAGGAACATGAGGAACGTCTCTCAAGACCATAACTCTATCTTCACAAGATAGGCGCACTTCTCCCACTGCTTCAGCTGCCACTCTCGTAGCATTGCCCGATGTGATGGGGATCTCACTTCCGTTAAGTCGTCGAGTTAGCTTAAACCCATGAAACAAATGTGATCAGTGGCTCTCGTATCCACTATCCACGAATAGACAGCATACGCCACTTCACAAGTTTCGACGACTAAGGTGTGTGAATTACCTAACTTTCCTAGCCTCTTAGGCTTGGAACAGACAGACCTCCATTGTCCTCTCTCACCGCAACTAAAACACTTCCCCTTCGATGCTTGCCTTTGCATTTGCCTTTCGCAACAATTGGATTTGCTTGGATCCGGCCTTTGGTTCTCTTCCTCTTTTTCCCTCCCTTGGGACCAAAAGAGGTAGACGAACCATTAGCCACCATAGCACTAGACTGGTGCTCCATTATCACCTCCACCGAAACTAAAGCTTGCAAGAGCTCGGGCAAACGACTTGTCCGTTCATTCATCTGACAGTTCAGATGAAACTACTCAAAGCTTCTCGGTAGGGAATGGTATATGAAATCAATCAAAATCCGCACCAAGTACTTCCAACTTGTTAAGGTATGCCATTATCTCGAGAACGTGCTCCCTCACGGGCGTTCCTTCCACCATTTCCAACTTGACCGAGTCATGTTTGGTGAACTGATTAGTCATGGGATTCTGATGTGAAAACATCTCTTCAAGGTGTTCCATGATTTCAACAGCGGATACAATGTCTTCATGAACGCGCCTCAAATCCTCAGACAGAAATGTCAAGATGATGCACTTCATTCATTGTCACGCTTCCGATCATAAACTGCCTCTTCCCATTGCTTGACTTATCATTAGGCTTGCCGGGTATATTAACATAAATAACCCAATTGTGTTTTCGTGTAGTAAGGACAAATTTTAAAAAAATTTCCAATCGATATAATTCTCTCCAAAAAGTTTATTAACTTTAAGTATATTAAACAGTGGATTAAAAGGTTGCGACATGATGAAATGAGAATAAAACATACATTCATATCAATATCTAGAAAAATATGAAATTATCACATAATTCGATCACATCAATTATATTGAAACCTTAAAACAATATAATCATGCATCAGCCAATATCTCGAAACAATTTAAATGCGCCACGAGGGGTGGTCTATACATTTAAATACATTCAAGCGGATCACAAACTTAAAAGTTACAAATCCTTAATTCAAAATTAATAGTTGGCTCCCACTTTGACCACATAGAAATTGACAGGGACTCCGAGGGGAGTAAGTTAATATCAATTTCCTATGCCTAAGTAATAACCATAATTAAATACAGGATTATTATTTCGCTTTGAGCAAGCCACTCGTGGTGAGGGTCAATACCGCCACTAGTAATAATCCACAATCATCCTTTCGGAATTTATTCATGTGAAATCCGTTCTTTTGGCCGATCCGAGGGGGAAATGTATTCCAAAAGAACTTCACAAATAAATAAATTATGGAGGCCAAAATAATCCAATTTTAATATCCGGAATAAAATTGCGATTATAAAAACATACTTAGTAATTTTCGAAAGTAAGGTTTTTTCTTGGACAATTAAATTCATGCAAACACATATTAACAAATAATAAAAATTGCACGAAATAAAACATCCATCAAAACAAAATTAAACACATTGGAGCACTCAATTCCAATTGTCACGGTTTAATTTCTTCACGTCTTGATGCGAAAAATCGTCCTTGTTGCTTTCCGACGTTCGTCTCGACGTGCTCCCACTCGAACAACAACACTTTTTCAAAAACAGCATCGTTTGGGGTTCGGGACGACGTTTAAAATCACACGTAAAAAAAACACGAACCGAAAAAATTCCACGGCTTGAGATACAGCGCGCGTCGGCCCACGAAGTGGGCCCGCGCGCTTCCCGGCCCGAGAAGCGCTGGAAAAGCGCCCGAGGCGCGCCGAAGCGCAGCCCTGAGGCGCACCCGAGGCGCGCCCGAGGCGCAGCACAGAAGCGCGCCGAGGCGCTGCCCGGGGCGCCCGAGGCGCTGCAGCGGCCTGCCGAGACGCGCGCGCGCCATGCGCGCGGCGCCGTTCGTCCTCGTTTTCTTCACCCCTTGCATGATTTTACCTCCATACACGCTCCACGCTTGTATGCGTCGTCCGGGTACACCGTTTTTAATTCTTCGTTCTTCGTCACGATCAGGTTACAATTTATTTTTACAAAAAAAATAAATACTAGATCTAGACTAGTCTATTACAATGATCGAATCAAAATAAAAACAACTAATCTACTCGTGGATTTTCTCACGAGAAAAACGAATTCGAACGAATCGAATTAAAAACCAAATTAATTCACACGCATGAAATTAACAACATTAAAAACCATGACAATTGGATACCTGCAAAAAAGATCTAACAATTCTACTATCCAATTTCAAATTTAATGTTCAACAATTTAAATTCCAATTCAAAATTCAGAGCCCGAAACAGTGGCTCTGATACCAGTTGTTGGGAAAATAGGGGTGCCCGGAATCTATTCGGGATGAACTTTAAATACGAATTTAAATACAATTATTACTAGCATGAATTAATCCTAATTAATTCAAATAATAATTCCAACAACTAATTATCATCATGCATGTTAAATTAATTTCACATATTTAACTAGGCGGAATTAAACAAGTAAATATGCGATTAACGTACCTCTCGTAGTAATGGCCTTTGGATATACGGGACACTTGTAATCTCGTTCTATCAACCCAAAGCCTTCTCAAGTATTTCCCTTTTCACCTCACTTGATCGCCGGTGGGAGACACTTTCAAGCAATTTAATAAACTAAGGAAAAAGAAAAATATCTATGCTTCTTGATTTTTCCAACACATGGAATTATATACTTGGGGATGAAATAATCATCCCCTATTTATAGAGGGTAGGGCCGAAAATTTGAGGAGATATGGGCTTGGAAAAAATCTTTTCTTAGTCTCTAAGAAATCTTGAATATATCTCATATATTCTTTTCTCCATAATAAAATATTCCACAAAAATCTTACTCTTATTTTCAAGCTTATAATTTTCGAAAACTTCAAGGATAAAATCTAAGATTTGGATCTTCTTGAATATATGAGATATTCTTGTATTCCTAGAATACATATCTTGCATAATATCTTTCCAAGAAAATCAACAAAATCTTATTTCTTTTTTATTCCTAATTTTCGAAAATTATCATGAAAAAATCAGCATTGATATATTCTTTATTTTAATCACCTTATCATTATTGGGCTACTTAATTGGGCTACTTGAGGGGCCTTAAGGAGAATTAAGATTGGACCTCCTAATGGACTTCTGAATTTCAATATTGAGCCCCAATATAATTCAGCCCATTAATATTAATTATTACCACTAATAAATTAATATTGCACTATCCATCTTAATCCATATTACGATAATATGGGCTCCCGGTTATTATTTCCCGCGTTTAAGATAATCAAGTCCATTAATTAATTGAGCTTCTGAATAGCTCTAAATTAATTAATATATTTCACCTTGGAGTAAAGACAACTCAACATTATTATTCGTACCGAAGAAACTAATTCTTCACTTGCAAGATTTGGTACAATAAAACTTCTGAGCCCACCAAGGGGACTAATCACACGAGCCGTACTCGCACGCGTTTCTCCGTATTAAATCTTAGCAACCGTCGTATGATTAATATTACTGCCCAAGACACAAAGTTCGAAGTCACAATGATTCTCACCCAACATGAATCAAAGCAGTAACTACTAAGCACACACGGTCCTATTTAAGTGACGGAGATTAAGAAATCAACAACCACTGAGGTCTAATTCTTCACCTTTCAGAACAGAAGAATTTCTCCTCGCTGTAGGACCTCTTCAACACATACTAAATGTGCTAGTGCAATCTCTTGGTCAAGACAGACCAATCTGAGCCTTACACATCGACCTTTCACGGTGGATTGTTCAATTCCACCTAGGCCGTGAAAATGTACGTTTAGTTACAAGTAAACTGTTAATGTCGTCTTCCGTGATCGGGTATCACCACATTAACTACAATGTAACACGTACTATATATTGAACTGTTTGCAATAGAAATTCAACATTCAATCATAACTAAAGCAAATGTGACAAAAGAATTATTCTCATAAATCGAGTGTTTGATACACGAGTTATACAAAGTAAAAGCATACTTTCACGTATAACTCCAACAGTTTCATAAAAGACTTTTCACAAATTGCTAAACCCCTTTCGCGGCTTCTTGAAAAAGAAGTCGCCTTTGAGTTTACTAATGAGTGTTTAGTGGTTTTTAACAGGTTGAAAGAAGCGTTGGTGAATGCCCCGATACTTGTGACCCCGGATTGGTCTAGCCCGTTCGTGCTGATGTGTGATGCTAGTGACTTTGCGATGGGGGTTACTTTGGGGCAGATTCGGGAGAAGCATTTTCACGCTATATATTATGCCTCGAAGATGCTAAATTCTGCTCAAGTGAATTACACAACCGAAAAGGAGTTGTTAGCGGTCATGTATGCTTTTGATAAATTTCGACCCTATCTTGTCGAGACGAAAACAATTATATATACGGACCACGCAACGATTCAGTACCTTATGAGAAAAAAAGATGCAAAGCCCCGTTTCATTCGTTGGATCTTGTTACTCCAGGAGTTCAATGTCGAGATTCGAGACAAGAAGGGATGTGAGAATGTGATAGCCGATCACCTTTCGAGAATGGAGCTTACAAAGGAAAATACCGTGGAAAATCGAGAGGTAAACGATGAATTTTCGGACGAGAATCTCTTTGGCTTAGGAGACATTCCGGTATATCGAGTTGAAGGGAAGACGTCGTGGTTTGCAGACTATGCTAATTATTTAGCAAGTGGAGAATTACCTGCTGAGATAGACTCGGTGCATCGGAAGGCATTTTTGAAGAAAGTGCGGGAATTTATTTGGGACGATCCCTACTTGTTCAAAAGAGGGATTGATCATGTGTTGAGAAGGTGTGTGCCAGAGGAGGAGTGGAGTTATATCATCAGGCATTATCACGCCTTGCCACGTGGAGGATATTTGGGTGGAGAAAAGACCGGAAGGAAGGTCCTTCAATCTGGATTTTATTGGCCAACTCTTTTGAGAGATTGCATGGAATGGGTCAAGAGGTGTGAAAAGTGCCAGCGATTTGGCTCTATTACTAAGAGGGACGAGATGCCGCTGCACGTATTCATAGAAGTCAAGGTTTTTGACGTATGGGGGATTGATTTCATGGGTCCATTTCCTCCTAGCAATGGATTCTTGTAAATTCTCATGTGCGTCGATTATGTCATAAAGTGAATTGAAGCTGTCCCGACTCGAGTGAATGATTCCCGAGTGGTGATTGAGTTCTTGAGGAAGAACATTTTTGCAAGATATGGAGTCCCAAGAGCTTTGATTAGTGATGGGGGGAGTCACTTCATTAAAAAGTGGATGGAAAAGTTGCTGTCAAAATATGAGGTAAGTCATCGAGTTTCTACTGCTTATCATCCTCAATCTAACTGTCTTGCAGAGGTATCGAATCATCAAATCAAGGAGATCCTTGAGAAGACGGTGAGCATTAGTAGAAAGGGTTGGGCAATGAAGCTTGATGATACACTTTGGGCATATAAGACAGCTTTCAAAATGCCTCTTGGTATGTCTCCTTACCAATTGGTTTTCGGAAAGACGTGTCACTTGCCCGTGGAGTTGGAACACAAGGCATATTGGGCGATCAAGAAACTGAATTTTGATAGTGCCTTGGTGGGTGAGAAGAGATTGCTCCAATTGCATGAGTTAAAGGAGTTTCGAGATAGTGCCTATGAGAATGCCCGAATTTTCAAGGAGAAGACCAAGAAGTGGCATGATGCACGATTGAGGAAAAAGGAGTTCAAAGTGGGTGATCAAGTCCTCGTATTCAATTCGAGGATGAAGCTGTTTGGTGGAAAGCTCAAGTCCAAGTGGAACAGACCATATATTATGAGGGAAGTGCATAAAAATGGATTTCTTGAAGTCGAGAAGGAAGAGGACATAGATTCATGGTGAACGGGCATCGAGTAAAGATATTCTTCAACTTCTCTTATTAGAATAAGGGAGGTATTTTAGATTCTCAAGTCCCGTGAGCTCCTTCGAGCTCGGTCCGGCATTAGGAGCGTTTAATGGGAGGCAACCCATTTTTACTTGCTTTTATGTGTTTTGTTTATTTTGTCGTTTTGTGAATCTTAAGTGTTAACCTCGTTTGTAGAGAATTTTTTTTTGTGTAGGCTTGTTTCGTGGTGCTTAATTTGAGCAAGTGAGCTTAAGGAAAGCAATTCATGAAGTTGGAGATATCTCGAGTAGTAAAGCATTCGATTGATGGAGTTTAAGGTAAACCGAACCCCAAACGTAGACCTCTTTGCGAGGTCGAAGTTTGGGGGGTGATGTTTCTTTTTATTCGTTACTTTGCATTGATAGTTATTTAAGTTCATAAGAATTTAGTGTACTTACTCGTACGTATTCATTCTTTTTAAACTTTATTATTGCGTAGCAAGAACAAAGTTTAGGGGGGGTGTGTATTCGTAATTCGAGTTCGTACACGAAATTCTAATGAAAAATTGGTTAAATATTTCGAAAATATCGATGCATGAGGGTAGTTGGATCGAATTAAGTGAGAGTGCTTAAGTTCGACTTGAATAGAATTGGTGATTTGCACATTTGGAAAAGACCCCACCTCCTCGGTCGAATGAGCGACCTGGCTTAAATCGAGGAGTTCTCAGGTTAGTTCATGATTTGGATTAGTTTTATGATTGTTTGAGTTTGGTTCGTATGCAAATTTCGGGTTTTTGACGTCGAAAATTCATGTTGAAAGAAGGAGCTGCTCGAGTGGCACCACTCGAGCGCCTCCACTCGAGCTATTTGCTCGAATTATGCAGAAGATTTTCGCCGCTCGAGCGGATCGCGGGTTTAGCCCAAATTTGAGCCTCCTCTATAAATACCCCCTTCCACACATTTTCACAAACTCACACAAACTGAAGGGGCAATTTGGGGCGAATTTCAGCGGGTTTGAGCGATTTTCACTCTTTGCTCACGAATCCAATCGATTTCTTCACACATCTTCCTTAAATCATCAAGCACGGTACGTAATCTCTATTTTTGACATTCAATTCGTAGTTTAAGGTAGAATTAGGCATGAATTGAGCATATGAACTAGGGTTCATGAGTTTTTAAAAAAAATTGGGGATTTTTGCAAAAACTTGTTGATTCTTGATTCCTTGTTGATAAATGTTGATAATATGCTATGGGTTTACATGTTTTACTTTCAATTTTGGAATTGCATGAGTAGAATGGGTGAATATCTATAGTGTGAAAGTAGGAATTTGAGAAAAGGAAATGGGTTTTGCATGTTGAGAAGAATTTTTTGTGAATTGAGATTGTTTTGAGCATGAACAGGAATGAATTGAGTCTTGAGCATGGTAATTACATAATTTGAGTAATGTTACTTCATGATAGACTTGAATGTGGGCATTAGTGAGTTGAGATAGATGAATTGTTTGTTAACTACTTGAGAACTTGGGAATGAAGCATGAGATTTGGAATTGATTGAACTCAAGTTGAGATTGATTGTGAATGAATTGAAATTGATGTTACTTGAGACTTTTGGAATTGCTTTGAATTGCGTAGAATGTCAAGAATGAAATTGAAATACTTTGTGTGTTTTGCTTAGGTAAATGGCTCCTAAGAAAAATGAGGACTGAGTTTTGAGCATTGCTGAATTAGAAGAAGTCACGAATGTGCTTAAGTGGAAGAGTTTGCTGCCCTCGAGATGAGATAATTTGAATTACGAGGGGAGTTGGAGGTACATTGCTTATAGATGGATCTTGATAACCGGGAAGGTGGAGAAGACCCGTAGACCCGTCGTGAGTTTCATGAGAGACCTAGGGATCGAGAAGGAGATCAGAAGAATTTTCAGGAAGAATAATATGAAGGAGTTCTTCGAGATGCTTCTGTACATGGAGACGAATGCCGATTTGGTGGAACAGTTCCTCGCCACAGTCGAGAAGACGGACGAAAACTCATTTAAGTTTAAATACCGAAATGAGTGGCAGTAATGTGATGTGGGAGCGGTCAAAATTGCATTTGGGCTTCCAGCCTTATCTAGGCCCAACCGTGTGTCGAAGTCATACAAGGCGAGTTCATTCTGGAAAGACATCACGGGCGGCATGGCCGGGGACTACAAATGGTAGAATGTACGAGCATCGGCGATCAGAAATCTGGTGATTCGGTACTTAGAGCGGATCCTAGGAAACGCCATATATGCCCGTTCTGAGACGGGAACTGTCATGAGTAAGCAACTTTATGGAATTTGGTATCTCCTGTACGCGAAGGATCACGACTTTGGAAGGGATTTCTTGGAGCACCACTACGAGGCTCCATTCAAGCTCGGTGTTAAGACTTCCAAAGTTTATGGAGGAGGTCTGATTTCTGTATTCGTGAAGAGTCTTGGATTTGAGCCGTGTTCGGGTCCTTGCCAAGGCATGGATTTAGGGTTCGAGCAGATGACCAACACCCTGATGTTCGAGCATTGGATGGGAAGTTATTGCATAAGATATAAGGATGATGGCCTCTTCCCATTGCCGAATGATAAGCTCGTGACTTTGAAGGGAAAGAAGAAGCAGAACATGGGGATGACCAGAGAGCAGCACCTTGCTATAGGTGCTAAGTTTACTGCTGATGTTGACAGCCGAGGACTCCGGGATGTTAGGCCCGTGAAGAGGAACCGAGGCGAAGGCACAAGTGGTGCCAGTTCGAGTGGAGCAGCCGATTTACAAGAAGAGGAGGAACAAGAATAAGAAGAGGGGCACAATGAGGAAGGAGAAGTAGCGGGGGAGGGCCCGCAAGAGATGGAGGTGGAGTCACCCGGAATGCAATTGCCCGGGCAGTGGTACCCCACGGACGATGATTGGACTCAGAAGGGCAACCAAATTCAGACGCTCCAGACGGACGTAACCTACTTGCGTGAGACGCAAGATAGTTTGGATGCGAGATCTCCCGCATGGAGGATCAGTTCTCAGATATGCACCGCTGGATGGAGTCGCTCTTCATCTCTCACTTGGGAGCTGATCACCCGAACTATCGCCCACCGCCGCCTCCTGATGCATGACGAGTCATGGGATTCCCCCAATTTCTATTTCCTTTTTCTTTTCTTTTCTTCTCTTATTTTTGCTTTTGAGTGTGAACTATATTGTTTGAGTGGTGTGAATTCATTATGGGATTGTATTGGAAGCTTTTCAGACTATGGGTTATGATTTGAATTGAATTGATTGACGATTGATTGATTTCACGCTTATTTACTCGTATCACTTGCTTATTGATGATTCTCGAGTATGACTTAGTGAGTAGAGTAAGTTGTGAGGTTGAGTTCGGAGTTCTATTGTGTGAGTGTTTGAGTTAGAGTTGACTGGAGAGAGAACTAGTATGCTTGCGAATTTTCCTTTTGAATACTCGTGTGATGAGAGTGAGAATGCACTAGGACTAGCATGGATGTGAAAGCCGCAAGATTTGAGCCTTTTGAGATTTTGACGCATGAATTGATCTCTTCGTTTGTGAGTGAGTCGTCACCTTAGAGGATGCTAGAACTTGTGTGTGCTCTTGCTTCTTGATTGTGTCTAGTTTGATATGCCGAATGTGATCTTAGGCCATCTTTGTTTTGATTGAGTCACTTAGCCTAAATTTTCCTTACCATTGATATTTGTCCCTTGCTAGCCAGTTTGAGCCTTAAGCATATTTCATTTGCTAGCACATTTAAACACTATTCCAAGTTCCTAAGCCTTTTTGTCCCAATTTGAGTGGAGAATAGGAAAAGCGTTAATGTGAAGGGATTGATTTGAGTTGAAAAAGGAAAATGTTATTGCTTGAGTGATTATGAAAAGAAGGGTGTGATGAATTTTGAGTTGTGGGAAAGAACAAAAAGTTGAGAATGAGCAAAAGAAAAAATGAGCTCATGTGTTTGTGCGAAAAAGAGAAAAAAAAAGAGTTGAGTGATTGAATAAAAAGTGCAAAGAGTGAGAAAGAAAAAAAATTGAAGTGTTGAGAGTATTGGAATTGAAAGTGTGTTGATTGAAAATATTTGAAGTATTATGTTCCTAATCTCGAAGTACCAAGGTTTGATTTTCTATTCTCTATTCACTTGAGTCACTTACCCATATAGTTATCCCACCTGTCCAAAGAGCCTACATTACAACCTTGAGAAAAGTCCTTTTTTATTCGGCATTGATTTCTAGAGTACGGTCGGAGTAGAGAGTGCTTACAAGCCTATGACTGCCGATATGAGTGATTGATTGTTTGAGTGAGTCCATTTATCATTGATATACACTTGTGAGGGAGTGAAACACATCGTTGAGTTCACATCCATGTTTGATATTGGTATTTCTGTTGCATGAGTATGATGAAGGAAGGTGAGTGAGTATACGGGTGATTGATCTTTGAAGCTCGAGTTCATTTGCTTGCATGATGTGATTCTTTGACTCATTCCTAACAATTTCACTTGACTTATTATTTCATTGCTTGAGGAAAAGCAATATAGTAAGTCTGGGGGGTTGATTAGGCGTGAAATTGTCATGATTCATCGTTAGAAATACCCTAGTTTTTGTCGATTTGTCGAGTATTTAGAGTCAATTAAGCATTATTTCTATATATTGATGAATTTGTCTCTTTGATGCTCATAGGTGAATCGAGGGCGAAAAATGGAGTTCGTAGGACTTTGAATCGACTCAAACGGATGTCCGGATGAGAAGATATCGAAGAAACACGATTGGTATTAGTGCGGAAGAAGAAAAGTATTAGTTGGAGCAATTTTGGAGTCATTCGAGTGGACTAACTCGAGCACTAGAACTCGAGCACGTTGCTTGAGCGCCCAAAAGTTACAGAAGATTTCTTGCATTAGAGCAGCTCGAGCGCCACCGCTCGAGCGTGTTGCTCGAGCGCCCCAAAACATGCAGAAGAATTCGAGCGCTCGACCAGCTCGAGCGGGACCGCTCGAGCACTTGCACCATTCGAGCTACATAGCTCGAGCGCCACCGCTCGAGCATTCTTGCTCGAGCACTATCCTATTTTTGCCTCCGGATGCGTTTTTTCGGCCCATGAGTTCCCGATTCGGCCCGACACTTATATATACTCATTCCAAACTTGTTTTTTAGGAACACATCACATACCACATCATTTGGAGAGATAGATTTGGAGAAGAAGAGACGAGCAAGCTTTAGATTTACGTTTTCTAGGTTTTCTTTACGAATTCATAGTACGGTTTTGCTTTTTAGTTTTGTTTCTTTAGACTTTTGTTTTTAAATACATTGAAACTTTGTTTTATTCATTTAATTTGAGTTTCTAGCATTGATTTCTTGAAACTCTAGTTTATGTTTGATAATTTATTCGTTATAATCATTATGTTCATGTTCGTTACTTCTTCAATTGCTTTCGTTTCTGTAAAACCCATGTCTAGCTAAAACCCTTGCATGCTTGGGGTAGGATGAACTCGTAGAAGTAGGTTGTGGGTATGTAATTAGGATAATTCGTGACGTTTAGTTTTAATTCTCTTAATTAATGAATTCTTAAAATCAATCTTAACTTTACCTTTGAATTTCGTACGAAAATTGTTAGAGAGAGGACGACATTATCACTCTTTAATAACTATTAGGCTTAATGAGAGGGTTTAGAAAGGTTTAATTAATCTACCGGTTTATCTAAGTAGGACGACCGCATCACCTTAGTTTAAATTAGGGCATCGTTAATTAAACAAAATCTACTAACTCGTTAGTGGATTAGTGAAGTCGGTTGCTAGAATAAAGTATTAGAGTTTAAATTCTTGAGCTTTAATCTTTCAATCTTTAACTTAGGTTATTTCTGGTGCGTCACGGTTATCTTGATTATATACCTGCTCCGTTAGTATACGTAGGAATTCCTATCCTGAGCCTCACCATCACTTATTTGAAAACACACCTTAGTTAATTCGTTTAATTTATTCTTTTAGTTTAATTAGTTTCCTTTAGTTTAGAATTAATTCTTTGAAAAATCCAAAAATATACACCCATATTAGCTACGACGCTTAGATCTTCAGGGATTTGTTCGCATACACTCCATCATGTGGGATTGATATACTTGGTCGTTATACTTACTTATACTACAGTGAACCCGTACGCTTGCGGGGAAACTACTAGTAGAAAGTTGGTATTTTTGGATTTAAGTCATACGTCAAGGTAAACCTGACGAAAAATATTTCACCAAAGTTTTTTTACCCATACGAACTCCAGAAAAATGACATGATTACCATTCAAAAGGTGCAATCTATTGACAATCTAGCAGATCTGTTCACTAAGTCCTTACCTACGTCTACTTTTGAAAAGTATGTTCGTGGTATTGGGATGCAAAGACTCAAAGTGTTGTTGTCTTCAGTGGGAGCGGTAAACCCGAAGCAAATCTAGAAAATTTGATGTAGAATATCGAATACATTCCTCCCTAACTTATTATTTGGCCGATACCTAGCACGTGGAGTTTTTATGACAAGACATTTATGTTATGTCGTAATGTCCAAGGGGGAGTGTTGTAAATCTAGAAGATTTATTATTCCAAATCTAGAAGATTTGATGTGGACATTACTAATGGACCAATAACCCAATGGGCTTCATATCTTAGACTAGGGTTTTACTCTTATAAATATACCATTGTTCTCAGAATTGTAAACACTGATATACAAGAATATTAGTGAAACTCCTGGCTTGGCTCGCCCCCAGACGTAGTCGTTATCGACGAACTGGGTGAACAAACTTGTGTCTTTATTTATTGCTCTCAATTTACAACACATTTTACTTTTGCGCCCAGTTGCACAGTACAACTAGTGCACATGAGACTGGTTTTTTATTTTTTTTAACATTGTAAATTTTATTTTTAGTATTAATTCTTACAAAAATATGGTACTTTTGAGATGCAATATATACTTTCCTAAAATCTAAAATGTATTGCTATTTTTAAATCGAGTTTCATAAAAATACAAATCCCATTATTTGTGTTGGTTGATTGTTGAAAAGCTCAATTTGAAATCTTGATAATGAAACACACCAAGATATTGATGATCAATAATATCATAACTAGATTTTGGAATTCAGTTTAAGATTTGATTTCATATGGATAGAATTTATTCATATTCTGATGGAATTATTGACAGACATGATGATATCAATATTAAAATTTTATATTATAGTTTATATTAAAATTTTGATTTTTTTTTATTATATTTAAAATTTATGTATATTTTTAATGCATGTTGATATAGACATAGATAAATGAATTAATGATAAAGATCAATATTAATTTGGTACGTAGCTCTTGTGTTTACCCGTTTCATGCCATGTAAAGGTAGAATGATGTATAAATTGAGCATTATGCATTAAAACTTTGACAGGTATAGATCCTCTTATGCAAATTTTTCCTTTAACTTTTTATATTATAATCAGATTTTGCTATTGCTATTTATATTTGTGATTTGATTTTATTTTATTTAGAATTAGAATCCAGATGTATCTTTTGTTCAAGACAGATTTATTAGGAATTAATAACAATAACAAATATAAGAGATCTACCTTACCAAAAATATCTACACTCTCTCATCAAACGGATATTTAGTTTGTTGTAATTCGCTGCCAAGGAAATTATTATCGAAACTTTATTAGGTACTCATCAGTCCTCTTGTTATCAGCACATTTTCTTTTTATGTCTCACAATAATTTTCCACCCCAATATAAAAATAAAAAGCACTTTCAAACTTTTAATTCAATGGTCCAAAAAAATTAAATTAAATAAATTTAAAATATATATATGTCACTCCTCATTTGAAAATTAATTATGGAAAATATAAATAAATTTAAAAATTAAAGTGCATGTATTGAATCCTTTAATTATATAAAGGAGTAGTGACTTTGTAAAACGAGTCTGAAATCTCCATATCAAATCTAGGGCTAATTTTGAAAAAATCTAGGGTTAACTTTCGATGGGGAAGCGCCGGCGAATTGAACTTCCAGAAGAAATAATTCATCACATACTCTCTTTTCTGAGTGTTAAAGAAGCCATCCTCTCTAAATCATGCTACAACGCCTGGTTAACTCGCCCGAATCTAGTTTTTGTGGAAGAGGAAATCCCGAAGCGGCATAGGCTTGCGTTTCTGAAATTTGCGAACAAGACTATGAAAACACACGAAAAATTGAATCAAAAGGTTCGGAGTTTAAGGCTAGAGTTGTATGGCTCCTCGACTAAATATGTTAAGTTAAAGAGTGTTCTTGCAAAAAAGTTGATCTTCAGAGCAATGAAATTAGGTGCTACTGATCTCGATGTCGCATTAAATGAATTGGGATTTTTCGGCTTTGTTTTACCGGATGAGGTGTTTGAATCGGAAAATCTTGTCAGATTATCTGTGGATGGGGCCAAAATTGATCTGCAGGGCAAAAAGGTAAATTGTTTGGGACTTAAATCTCTTAGTTTAAGCAGAGTGTGCATTGATGGTAATTCTTTGTGGGATATTGGTTCCATCTGTCCATTGATTGAGGAATTGGTATTACATGGCTGCGATCGTAGAATGTGGGAAATGAAACCTGGATTTGGATTGTGTGTTGATAATTTTCTTAAGTTGAGAGTATTGTTGTTGGAGGTGGTTAAAATTGGTGAATGGTTTTTCAGTCACATATCGAGATGTACTTTTCTCAAGGAATTAACCCTCCACAACTGTTATGGCTTCACAGAAATACAAATTTGTAGTAATTCACTTGAGTTCATAAACCTCTTCGGTATGCATTTGGCAACAATGAGTTTCAAGTTTAATGTTCCCAGAATTCGAAAGTTCAAATTTTTAGGTAACTGTGTACCTTCATTGTCTTTTAAAACAACCTCAAAAGAATGGGAGTCGGATATACTTATAAGGTGCAAAATGAATTTTGATGGGCTGAAAATTTCATTGTTTCACAAGTTAAGACAATTTTTGCTCGAGTTAAGCCCTTCCAAAATTTCTCTTTCTCTCGATACTTGTATTTCTCTTCCCTCTCTTTCTCCGAGTTGTGATCACAGTTTAGAAATGATACCCAAAGTGGAGAAATTGACTTTGCTCATGTATGCACCTTTTAACGTTCATTTTGAAGTTCTAGGGAATTTATTTTGGAGTTGTCATCCTAAATTCGTAACTTTATATTGGTTGTCACCTCCCAATTTCTTTCATTATATGAGTCTCCCCCATAGTCCTCCTTATTTCGGCAAACAATCAAGATTAAACAATGATTTCTCAAAGCTCATTCACGAGAAGGTGAAAGCAAAAGCGGTTGATCATGCTCTCCCTCTTGAGGAAACAAATGTTGAATTTTTCGAAGATGATGTTGTTGCAGGGTGCCAGCTTCTGTCCTTGTTCTGGAAGACGTTGATAGAAGCTTCAACAAATTCAAAAAAGATTGTAATAGTTAGAAATCATTTTCTCATGTAAACTTAAATTTTGGATTCACCATCTTAATTTTTGTTATGTTTGAGAGCTAATAATTTCATATATGTTTGGATTCACCATCTTAATTTTGTTATGTTTAATATATCATATTTGTCCTGTTTTGTAAAAGCAATTTATTTGCACGTTACTTTCTGTAGTTCACTTCAAATCCTGTAGCATTTGATGTTCTTTCCTAATTCCCTAATTCTCTTTCATTAAATTATATGACCCATGTTTGTTCTGGTTCAAGTCAATGACGGCACCATAATATAAAAATGTAGTTAATTGCCAGTTGGATGGTATGGGGTAGAACCCATCCATTAAAAATATGCTCACTTATTGTATTTGTTCGTCCACAAAATATATGCTAACTCATTTACTTTTTTTTTTTGGAAACGCTCACATTATTTTTATACTAATAAATAATTATTTTATTCATAAATAGACAATACACTACTATTACTTTATTTATTTTATTCATTTTTTTAAATTCATACCCAACTCAAGAGCATTCTTTTAATAATGAACAGATGGAGAATTATTTATTTAGATGGGACGGGTAATATGTATAGGAGGCCTATTGAGGCGATCAATCTAATGTAGCTATAGAATTACAAAAAATTGAAAATTAGAGACGAATTTTCCATCAATATATTTTAGATATCCGTCGTTAATTAAAGTTACAGACGAATTTTCATATTAATTTTATGTCTCTGTTTTTATAGTCTTTTTAGTGACCAATTGTATCCATTTGTGTGGTGGGGTTTTTGATGTTTTATTTTGCAGATAAGGGTTTAACATTGTAGTACCATGTATATTGGTGATCACAAGAAAAATGACTTTTAAAGACAGTAATATTGTCATTATTGTTTTTCTATTTAAAACAATTTAATGATAAGAAACAATTTTTAATGATAGGGAACTGCCATTATAAATTACTAACTCTATTTCGAAACACTTTTCACAGTTAATTTTTCAGGGATATTTATATGAAAGTTGACTTGTACTGTAATATTTAAATGGATAAAATATCTTTTTATAAGTGTTTATTGTTTAATTTAAGTAAATGAAACTAAATTTTTTTATTTTAGTGTGTAGCTATTAGTGAAACGAAGTGTAATTTAAAGGATTTTGTAGGAGATGAATAGTCATTGTGCAAAGTGTCTGAGAAAGTGGTAACATTTTTATCATTAAAGATTTTTAATTAGAGGAGCAATAATGACAAGATTACTTTCACTAAAAGTCAATTTTCTTACAGTGAAAGCAACCGACTGATAATTTCCATTGCTCCATAAGCAATCTTCCATCGGTGTTCCCTTAGTAATCCACCAGTGACTTATTTATTTAAATTTTTTTAATTAAAATCTCATGATGCAATCCAAAAATACATATATTAATCAAAATTTATCAATACTATAAAAAAATGTTAAACTACAAAATCTAAATTTCTACAAATATCCGTAATTAAGCATGGAGTAATTCTCTTGTGTACATAGAGCATGATGCACTCACTCAATAATTAAAATTGACACTAAAATATATGATTTGATTATGTTGAAAAGTATAGTTAGATTATATTAAAAATCAATTTTCAGTGTAATGTTTTCAGGGTTATTTAATCACATTTTTCAGTGTAATCAGTCTATACATTTCAATGTAAATAAATTATTGAATGAGTTCACCGTGCACCTAATGCATATAAGAATGCAAGTTAAAGCATAAACTAAAAAAATTCTCAATGATTTGCTATTGGAAATATAAGAAAATGGAGTGTCTGATGCTCTAATCGAATTCTTTTACAATAGCGAATGATTCTCAAAATCGAGAGAACTCACTTGTACCAACAAGATCCCCAATTCTCCTGAAAGGCAATAAGAGAAGTACAACGTGAGAAAAAATTCAAGAAATTTGAAATAACTTCATAATAATATATACATGCACATATTTGGTAGGTGTAACTATTGAAACATGTTATATAATTTAAGAAAGAACAACGGATGATTTAATTATATAAAATAAAGAACACCAAAATAGACAACAAGAATAAGCAATGGTTATCATGTGCATCCCATCTCCTACTCAAATAGCTGAGGAGATTTGTATCTCTGCTCTAGATTTAATGAAGATACATTTAAAAATTATAACAGGCCAGCTTCAGTACCAAAAAGACTTCATATTCTGAAAGCTTCCATGCTAACCAAACCATTTGAGCTCTCTCACATTCCTTAAGGGTGCGTTTGTTTTGGAATTCACCCGAACATGACTAAAACTTTTCGACTCTATCTCATTCGAGTTAGAGATTTAAAATCCAGATTTTCCACCCCATTTTCCATCCACACCTATAAATACCACTACAAAAAAACACTGTTTTGCGATTTGCGACGGAAAATCTGTCGCAAAACACTGTTTGCGACGGATTCTGCGACGGATTCTGCGACGGACATGTATCCGTTCCTAAAACAGCCGTAGCTAATTTTTGCGATGGGCTTTGCCGTCCGTCGCAAATCAACGACGGATAAATCCTTCACAAAATTGGTGGGTCAAACCCGGCCGGGTCGCACAGAATTTGCGACGGACAGTAGTCAGTCGCAAATTAATCGGGTTAGACCCGATCGGGTCAACAACATTTGCGACTGATACATTCCGTTGCAAATGTTTATATATTTTTATTTTTTATTTTTTCGGGTTAGAGTTTGCGACGGGCTGTTTTTCGTCGCAAAAGTCAATATTTGCGACGGAATTTGGCCGTCGCAAATTACCGAGCCTATACAAAAAAAAAAGTGGCTCACGTGGTTCGAGCCCGGGCACCCGGGGTGGGCGGGGCGAGCGCGGACCACTGGGCCACCCGGCCCATTGCTTATTATATGCGGCCCACCTTCTATATTAGTCTTATTAGGCATTGAACAATTAATCCAATTTTGCGCCCAAGGGGAATCAAACACGGGACCTCTTGTGCAAGAGGAGGGGGCGCGCGCCACTAGGACACAAGCTACTTTCGTTCATTTTTATTCAATTAATTATATATGTATTCAAATTAAGTCTTTTTTTTTATAATTCACCAAATTAATTTTCTTTTCGTATATAAGTTGTTTATTAAAATATTTTGCCCAACTATTTTTTTTATTTTGTAAAATTATTTATTTCGACAATGCATAATTTATAATTCGTTCATTTGTATGCAATTAATTGTATATGTATCCAAATTGACTCTTTTTTTTTTCATAATTCAATAAATTAATACATTTTCGTTTCTCACTTGTTTTTATAAATGTTGTGGCCATTTAATTTTTATTAGTTTGGTAAAATTATTTATTTCAACTCCCGCTTAAATTTATAATTCGTTCATTTGTATGCAATTAATTGTATATGTATCCAAATTGATTCATTTTTTTCCCATAATTCACCAAATTAATTCATTTTCGTTTCTCACTTGTTTTTATAGAAGTTGTGGCCATTTAATTTTTATTAGTTTGGTAAAATTATTTATTTCGACTCCCGCTTAAATTTATAATTCGTTCATTTGTATGCAATTAATTGTATATGTATCCAAATTGATTCATTTTTTTCCATAATTCACCAAATTAATTCATTTTCGTTTCTCACTTGTTTTTATAAATGTTGTGGTCATTTGATTTTTATTAGTTTGGTAAAATTATTTATTTCGATTCCCGCTTAAATTTATAATTCGTTCATTTGTATGCAATTAATTGTATATGTATCCAAATTGATTATTTTTTTTTTCATAATTCACCAAATTAATTCATTTTCGTTTCTCACTTGTTTTTATAAATATTGTGGCCATTTAATTTTTATTAGTTTGGTAAAATTATTTATTTTGACTCCCGCTTAAATTTATAATTCGTTCATTTGTATGCAATTAATTGTATATGTATCCAAATTGATTCATTTTTTTTTCCATAATTCACCAAATTAATTTATTTTCGTTTCTAATTTGTTATATATACAATAATTTAGTACTTCTAATCGTCGTCTTCTTCCTTTTCATCCGCATCATCATCTTCATCCACATCCTCATCATCATCATCATCCTCATCATCATCCTCATCATCATCATCTCCTCCTCCTCCTCCTCCTCCTCCTCCTCCTCCTCCTCCTCCTCCTCCTCCTTCTACTTCTTCTTCTTCTCCTTCTTCTTCTTCTTCTCCTCCTCCTTCTTCTCTCCTCCTCCTCCTCCTCCTCCTCCTCCTCCTTCTACTTCTCCTTCTTCTCCTTCTTCTTCTTCTTCTCCTCCTCCTTCTTCTCTCCTCCTCCTCCTCCTCCTCCTCCTCCTCCTCCTACTCCTTCTTCTTCTTCTCCTCCTTCTTCTTCTCCTTCTTCTTCTCCTTCTTCTTCTTCTTCTTCTTCTTCTTCTTCTTCTTCTTCTTCTTCTTCATCCTCTTCACCGCTCTCTTGTCCATCATCCTCATGATGACTTTCAATCATTACCATTTCTGGATTTGCAGCAAGTAAGTCGACAAAAATATTCACACCTGCTTGATCAACCTCTGTTTGAGCCTCTTGTATCTCTGTTTGAAATGGATCTGTTGGTTCTACACCGTCTTTGTTTGACTGATTATAAACTTCAACCAATGATCTTGCCTTCACTTTGCAAAATGTCCTCAAGTTGGGCCTACTTGATCCGGGGTATTTGCAATAATATACTTGAGATGCTTACGTTGCAAAAATATAGGGATCGTATGCCGCCGGAAACTTCTTTCCGGTGTTGATATCAACAATCTTGTAGTTTTTGTCGACTCTTGTTCCTTGGTTCCCTGGATCATACCATTCACACAAGAACACAACTATCGTCCTCTTCGGCTAACCCAGATATTCTATTTCAACTACTTCTTGCAGCACTCCATAGTAATCGATGGGTTCTTCGTAGTAGTTTGCACCGGTAACGCAAACACCACTATTTGTAGTCGATTTCGTTGAAGCATACGCTTAAGTATGAAATTTGTATCCATTTGGGTAATATCCGTGGTATGATATCACACTATGTAGTGGTCTTTTGCTAAGAGCTTCAAGATGTGGGTTGTTATTAAGTAGGCCACTTTGTCCCTGTAAATATTAAATTATCATGTATAAAAATAATAACATATTTGTTATAGGGTAAAAATCATATAATTATGTGATACTCACGTAACGTTGGAACCAAAACATAAAATCATTGCCGATGGATTGAAAAACTGTTGCATCTCTGATGTCTGGTTCTACTTGACGCTTATACTCACATAACATCCTTATATATCAGAAATAAGAAATTAATTACTTTTCAGATATCAACAGTATACATATTGTAAAAAAACTCAACTATAAAATTAAATTACTTACTCTATATATGGTTGGACTTCAGGACAATTCATCAAAACATATGAATGTATTGTTTCCTCTTCAATACTGCCCCTGAACGGTCGTTTGGTGCCCTTACCCATTGGTCCACCCGGATGCAAAAATACAGATAACATACCTTCAACATCATGAAGGGGGTGGTCTACTCCACAACCATCGTAGTTGCGAGGCACATTTCTGATTCTGGTTTGAACTTGATCGCCGAAGTAGTAAGAACAAAATGCTCCAACCTCTTCAGTAAGGTATGCATTAAAAATTTATGCTTCGATGTGGGCCGCATTTCCAATATTAAGCTTTAAGTTGTGCAAATACCTAAAATAAGAAGTGTTAGAAATTTTATTCAGTATTGATCTTAAAAGTCGATCTAAAAAATGGTATAGAATTACCTCTCAAAAGGGTACATCCATCGATACTGTACGGGACCAGCAATTGAGGCTTCATACGCTAAGTGTACGGATAAGTGCTCCATCGAGTCGAAGAAGCTGGGTGGAAAAATCCGCTCAAGTTTGCATAGAATAACAGGGATCTCCTCATCCAAACGCCTCATATCCTCAACTGTAATCGTTGATGTTGTTAAGTGTCTGAAAAAGAAACTTAATTCCGTGATGACACTCCATACATTCTTGGGAAGTGAGTACCGAAATACAATAGGTAAGAGTCATTGCATTAACACGTGACAATCATGACTCTTCATTCCAGACACCTTTCCGGTTTCCGTGACAACTCTGTCTCCCAAATTCGACACATAATTGTCAGGAAAGCTCAACTCTTTCACCCACTTACACAAATTCTTCCTTTCTGCTTTACTAATTGTGTAAGAGGCCTGGGGATATGTTCTTGTCTGCTCATCCTTGTGTAGGGAAGCACGAGAACAGAAGAGCCTCAACTCATCTCTGGATTTTGAAGTGTCTTTGGTTTTCCCTTCAGTACCCAGGACCGTATGAAACAAGTTGTCGAAAACATTCTTCTCTATATGCATCATATCCAAATTGTGTCGAATCAACAACTTGCTCCAATAAGGTAAGTCCCAAAAGATACTTCTATTCTTCCAACCACTCTGGATGCGTTTATTGTGCTCCATTGCACCCGCCTCAGTTGTCCTCATCAAATGAGTGATTGTAACCTCATACAACAACGAATCACCCGAAATAATTAATTTATATATGGTTAACTTATTTATATGAAACACATAGACATAAGTAGTGATTCAGTACCCAGACACATACCTGATCGAATCCGTGGTCTTGGGCGGCCTACTGCATTTTTACCCTTTAGAAAGTCTGTTTTATTCCTCTAGAAGGGATGATCAGGAGGAAGAACCTTGCGATGGTTGTCAAACCATGACACTTTTCTACTCAATGGAAGATAGAATGCATCAGAACCGTCCATGCAATACGGGCATGCTAGTTTTCCTATTGTTGACCACCCAGACAACATAGAAAAAGATGGAAAGTCACTAATGGTCCACAAAAGTGCAGCTCGCATCGTGAAGTTCTGCTTCCTATGAACGTCATAGGCCTCCACCCCCGTAGACCACAAAGATTTCAACTCTTTAATCAATGGTTGGAGATATACATCCAATTTATGCTTGGGGTTGTGTGGTCCAGGCACCAAGATACTAAGAAATATATGTTGAGGCTTCATGCACAACCAAGGAGGTAGATTGTACGGGATCAACAGCACAGGCCATAATGAATATTTTTTTCCGTGTATTCCAAATGGAGCAAAACCATCCGTGCACAAGCCTAACCTCACATTTCTCGTCTCTCTTGCAAAATTTGAAAACTCCCTATCAAGATGTTTCCATGCCTCCGAGTCTGCAGGATGCCGCATCTCTCCAGAATTCTCACTAGAACACTCCTCAGCATGCCATGTCATGTCTTTAGCCATGGCACTAGACTGATACAACCTCTCTAGACGAGGAGTGATGGGAAGGTAATATTGCCTTATAACCCTTCAACTGCACTTTCTTCTTACTTTTTGTACGACCAGATGGTTTGTACCGTGGGTGACCACACATCTTGCAATGATCCTCATCCTCATCCTCATCCCAAAACAATATGCAACTGTTTGTACAACAATCAATCTTCTCAAAGGGTAGACCCATATCCTTCAAGAGCCTCTTGCTCTGATAGAAATTATCAGGCGCCGTGTTGTCTTCAGGTAGAGCTCGTTTGAACAATTTAGAAAATTGATTGAACACTTTTTGACTGACCTTGCCTTCAGTTTTGATGTTCAACATTTGAGCATTGAATGACAATTGCGTCTCAGTCTCACAACCAGGAAATAACTTTTGATCAACGGTTTTAAGCATATCAAAAAACTTCTTTGACCGATGATTTGGTTCCTCCTCCATAGGTATTTCATTGAATTGTGGTTGACCACTCAAAACAGATTCTGCAATCATCATCCGATATCTATTAGGTTCATCCTCTATTTGTGGTTCAAATTGAGTATACGGAACATAACTTGAACCACCAACCCGCCTGACAAGATTCAACCGCTTAAATTTGTGATGGAAAAGTGGTCCGTCGCAAATTTGAATTTAAAAGGTGCGATGGAAAGCCATCGCAAAATGTAACCCGACCAAATTTGCGACGGAAATGTGGTCCATCGCAAATAATTTGCTTAGAATTTGCGACAGCGTCCGTCGCAAATGGGTGCAAAATGTCGGCGTTTTATGTCTCCGTCGCTAAATTCCGTCGCAAATTTGCGACGGGCTTCTCTTGCCGTCGCAAATTTGCGACGGGCTTCTCTTGCCGTCGCAAAATCGGTCCTAATTTGCGATGGATATACGTCCGTCGCAAATGTGTGAAAAGTCCATCGCAAATGTCCTAATTTGCGACGGATATAATTCCGTCGCAAATCTCCCGTCGCTAAACACCATCTTTTTTGTAGTGTACTTATAAAATTTATTATTACACTTTCCAATACATTTCACTTTATATAATATATAAATATTATTATTTTTCCCAATATAATTTACTTCAATACTCACATATCACTTTTATCTCACTTATACTTTATATTATCTACTTTACTCTTACACAAGATTTGACATAAAGTAAAATTCCACTCTACCAAAATCTCAGAACAAACATATTTTTTTACTATCCATGAAGGATTTTACATCCTGTGGATGTAAAGTCGTGACTTCGCATGCACATCTATATCTCGAATCAAACGTATCCTAAGGATTCAAGAAAATATATGTATTAGAAAAACAAAGTTTATATTATAAACTTTAAACATTAGAGTTGTTCTAGGGTGCATCCAAGTTCATACTATGCACTTGAATTTTACATCTAATTTGAAATCAATTTTGTCAAAGATTTAAAATTCGCGGGTCAGCCTAACCCGGCAAAAATTCGTTGGTCCAATTACCGGGTCAATCAACAAACAGGGGTGAAATCATGGTGATGTGATGATTCGTCGTCTGCATCTCCTGCAACTGGGAGCGTGATCGTCTGGGTTGCTCCGACATTGTGTTTCGCTGGTGGTGCCGCCGGTGACGGCGACGAAGGAGGTGAGATCCTATTCTCAGGGGTTCGTGCATAACGTCTTCTTCTGTGCTCTGACCCATCGGCCAAGTGGTTCAGGTAAGGCACTTGTGGAAGCCCTACAGTAATGTAAATTTCAATTTATTAGTCCACACAAGGACACAAACAATTGCCCGTTGAAACAAACAACAAACCTAGCATAAAGAAAGTCTAATCTGTGTATATATGGTTGGATCGAGTGTGTACATATAGTACCACTTCTCTTTAAAATTCTTCCAATCATATATTTTAACTCGTATAAACACATCAAAATTCTACCAGTTATATATTTTAATTTGTATAAACACATCAAAGTGTAACAAAATGAAATTCGATGGTTGCAACAAAAAATAAAGAGATTGCGATGATGAAGATACTGTAATTATAATTTGGGGTATTGATGATTAAGAATCGGGGTATTGGTGAATAATTTTTTAGGATTATAACTTAGGGTATTGATGATATATGAATAATTTTTTTGGGATATAACTTGGGGTATTGATGATTATACTTGAGGTATTGGTAATAAAACTTGGGGTATTGGTGATTATAACTTGAGGTATTGGTGATATAATTTTGGGTATTGGTACGATGCACGTGCGACCCATTTGCGACCCAATTTTTTGTCAGACCCTTGAATTTTGGTTGGGTTAGGTCTGACCCGCGAGTTTTTTACTATTTGGTCAAAATTAATTTTAAATTGGGATCAAATTCCAAGTGCATGTTATGCACTTGGATGCACCCTATAATTTGTCTAAACGTGAAGTATTATAACTGTTGTAGATCTAGAAGATTTATTCCAAATCTAGGAGATTTGATGTGGACATTATCAATGGACCAATAAACCCAACGGGCTTTATATCTTAGACTAGGGTTTTATTTTTATAAATAGACTATGTATTCATTATTGTAATAACCTCATACACAAGATCATTAGTGATACTTGATTAGGCGTGAAATTGTCATGAATCGTAGCTAGAAACGCCCTAGTTTTGGTCGAGTTTATAGAGTATTTAGAGTCAATTGAGCATTATTTCTACACATTGATGAATTTGTCTCTTTGATGCTCATAGGTGAATAGAGGACGAAAAACGGAGTTCGTAGGACTTTGAATCGACTCAAACGGATGCCCGGATGAGAAGATATTGAAGAAATACGATTGGTATTAGCGCGGACGAGGAAAAGTATCACTTGGGAGGAGTTAGAAGTCACTCGAGTGACTAGGTCGAGCACCCCCGCTCGAGCGCATTGCTCGAGCGCCTAAACGTACAGAAACTTTCTTGCGCTCGAGCAGCTCGAGCGCCACCGCTCGAGCGAATCGCTCGAGCGCCCAAAACATGCAGAATGATTTCAACGCTCGACCAGCTCGAGCGGAACCGCTCGAGCGATTGTGTCATTCGAGCTACACTGCTCGAGCGGGACCGCTCGAGCGTTTTGCTCGAGCGCCCATGGATTTTTGCCTCCGGATGCGTATTTTCGGCCCATTAACTCCCGTTTCGACCCGTGCCTATATATACCTCTTCCAAACACGTTTTGAAGGACCCCCGACTTTAGAAATAATTTTAGACTTAGTTTTTGAAGAGGAGAAGAACGAGCAAGCTTAATTTACGTTTTGTTGAGGTTTTTCATACGAATTCTAGTTTCTTTTCAATTATTAGTTTCTTTTCATTAGTTGGTTACTTTGAGAACGTTTAAATTTTGTTTTTATTAATTCAATTTCAGTTCTTCGTATTTATTTTCTTTAAAAACCCTAGTTCATGTTTCTTATTTTCTTCGTTCAATTCATTATGTTTATGTTCGTAGTATTTTCTATTGCTTTTATGTTTATTACAACCATGTCCGGCTAAAACCCTTGCATGCTTAGGGTAGGATGAACTCGTAGAAGTAGGATGTGGGTACATAATTAGGGTAGCTTGTGACGTTAGTTTTAATTCTCTTAATTAATGAATTCTTATAATTAATCTGAACTTTACCTTTGAATTTAGTACGAAAGTGTTAGAGAGAGGACGACCGCATCACTCAATAACAATTAGTAGTCTTAATGAGAAGGTTTAGGAAAGGTTAATTCATCTACCGGTTTAGCGAAGGAGGACGACCGCATCACCTTAGTTAAATTAGGGTCTCATTAATTGAGCACAATCCATTAACTTGTTAGTGGATTAGTGAAGCCGAGTGTTAGGGTAAAGTATTAGGGTTTAGAATCTTGAGCTTTCACCTTGCATTCTTTTACTTAGGTTAATTCTTGTTTGTCACAGTTATTTTGATTATGTACCTGCTCCGTTAGTATACGTAGGGATTCCTATCCTAAGCATCACCATCTCTCATTAGAAAACATCCCCTAGTTAATTCGTTCTTTTTCATTCTTTAGTTAATTAGTTTATTTTAGTCTTTTAATTAATCTTTCAAAACCCAAAAACATTACACTCATATTAATTACGACGCGTAGATCTTCAGGGATCTATTCGCATATACACCATCCCTTGGGTTCGATAATACTTGGTCCCTATACTTGCCAATACTACAGTGAACCCGTACTCTTGCGGGGTAGCTACTAGTAGAAGCTAGTGTAGTTTGCTTCAAGTCAATGGCGCCGTTGCCGGGGATGGCGTTATATGCCTTTTGAATAGGACTTGTAGATAGCTTAGTAGTTAGTAGTGGGTTATTTATTTTCTGTTTTTATTTTTTTTTATTTGTATTCAATCGGCAGTTGCGTTTTGATCCTTCTGCTAGTGTGTCAGGTTTATGAAAACACGCTCACAAGGCAATACGAGCGAAGAGAGAATACCGTTGGACCCTGAGACAATAGCCAGAAGGAACCGAGCCTTCTTGAGAAGGATGAACGCTGCCGACTTAGGAAAGGAACCGATGGATATCAATAATGAGTTGGACGATGCTGCCAACGATTTCAATCAGGCAGTAGACCGAGTTGAAGGCACTGGAGTTAGTGGTAGCCAGAATCAAATTCTATTAGGGGATAGCCAGAGCCTAAACCCGGATACACGAAACGTAGGGAATCCAGCTCAGAACCTTATCCATAATCCTCATAACAACCCTGCTTACCCACAAAACCCAAATAACCCTTTTAACAACCCAGTATACCAACATTACCCATACCCACCTTATCCTTACCCACCATATCCATATCATCCACCTCCTGTCTACAACCAACCACCTGTTTACCAACCACCACCCCAACAAGTACCAGTACCTGCTGCTAATCCTCAACACGTTCCTCAGAACGTAGATCATAATATGGCGATACGAGGGAGGTTTGCAGCGCAGCCACAGCGGTACTATGATGGAGTGGCTTTGCCTCCTGTTGAGGCAAACAACTTCTCGATATCCCCGGGGATTTTAAAGCTGCTTACCGAGAATCAGTTCAAGGGGGTGATCGGGAAGGAGAATCCTCATACTCACTTTAGGAGCTTTCTCATGATAGCCTCAACATTTAATTATAATGGCATGTCTGAAGATGCCAAGAGGCTTAGGCTGTTCCCATTCTCATTGACGGGAATAGCCAAGGAGTGGTACGATAATACGCTCCCGCGGGGAGGTATTACCCCTTGGGCCGAGCTCGAGCGTCTGTTCCTCGAGCGATTCTACCCTCCATCTAGGACGATCAAGGCTAGAATTGAGATCTCGTCCTTTCGCCAGAAGTCTGGAGAGGATTTACGCCAAGCGTGGTAGAGATACTCAAACATGCTGATTGAGTGCCCGCAGCACGGGTACAATGAGGGAGACATTATGGCATTCTTCTACAGTGGTGCCAACAAGGCGGGGCAAGACCATTTAGACGCTTGTGCGGGCGGAGCATTCTTGAACCAAGGCATAGAGAGGTGTAGGGAAATCGTGGACAACATTGTCACGAATGCCGGTGCTTGGAGTGGAGATGCAGATTTTCAGAGGGTGCATCAGGTTGAAGAGGGAGAAGGAACGAGAAGGCTATTGATGGCCATAATGGAGAAGATCAACAACCTCGAGTTGGGGAAGAATTTGGTTGGAGAGCATGCAGTAGAGAATGAGAGAGTAGACCAACCCAGTGGACAGCAAGAGGTAGCCAATTACATGGGAGGTCCGTATTACAATCAGAATGGCTACCAAGGTGGAAACCAGTATGGAAGGCCTTCTTATGGCCAACCATTTGTGCCTCCAGGCCCACAGCCACTTCAAAATCAATGGAGGAACACACAAGGAGTTCAAGGAGGCCAGCAGCCTCCTCAAAACACATGGAGGAAGAATGAGAACTTTTCTTATGCTAACCCAAAAGCTGGTGTTACTGTTCCTGCAGGTGTTGATCCGGGGTCTAAACCTCCTGGTGGAGAAGGCGGTGCATCAACCGAGGAGATGTTGAGAGCGATCCTTCAGAAGGTGGAGGAATGGAGCAAGAGATTGTCATCCTTGGAGTACGATGTGAAGGAGTTGCATAAGAAGGGTGATCAACGTGATCAAGAGCTCCAGAAGATGAACGTTGAGTGGACTAGAACTCAACAAGAGAACAATCGAAGGTTCACCTCTTTAGAGCTCCAGATGAGCCAGATTGCAAAATCAGTGAATAGAATGCCGGAGGGGAACCCGAAAGAGCAGTGCAAGGCGATCCAGCTAAGAAGTGGAACCAACTACGAAGGTCCTCAGATGCCTGCTGATTCTAAGACGCCCCAAGAAGAGATTGAGCCTAAAGGAGATGAAGTTGAGAAGGGGATTGAAAGTGAAGGGATTGAGAGGCATGAAGATATGGATGAGTCCCAGAAGGGCAAGGAAAATGAGGAGGTTGAGAGAGTTCCAAAGTGGAAGAAAGCAAAGGAAGCAAGGGAGAAAGTGAAAGTGACCGAGCGAGATGAATGGGGGGTACCCAAATCTGTGATCCCCGTCCCGTATCCACAACACTTTATGAAGAAAAGGCTTGATGAGAAATACGCTAAGTTCCTTGATATTTTTAAATAATTGCATATTAATATTCCTTTTTATGATGCTTTGGAAGAGATGCCGCACTATGCGAAGTTTTTGAAGGACTTGATCGCGAAAAGACGGCGAGTGGATGAGCCGAAGTTGGTGCAGCTGAACCACGAGGTGAGTGCATTAGTGCACAAGGCGCTCCCACCAAAGCTGAAGGATCCCGGGAGCTTCACGATCCTATGTGATATTGGGAACGGGATCAAGAAGGGAGCGTTGTGCGACCTCGGGGCGAGCATAAATCTGATGCCGTTGTCGATTTTCAAGAAGTTGGAAGGTGGTGAACTTCAACCCACAATGATGACACTTCAACTTGCCGATCGGTCTATTACTCGACCTCAAGGTGTGGTTGAAGACGTCCTAGTGAGAGTTGGAGATCACATCTTTCCAGCAGATTTTGTAGTGCTAGAGATGGAGGAAGATGAGCACGTGCCCCTGATCTTGGGAAGACCGTTCTTAGCTACGGCGGGGATGGTGCTAGATGTGGCAAATGGGAAGATTACATTGAAGGTTGATGATCAAGAAGTGAAGATCTCCCTATATGAAGCCATGAAACACCCGAGGGAGGATGAGAGCTTGTATTGCATGGATGCAATTGATCCTCGTGTTGAAAACACGCCTTCTATCCCTAATCCTTCTGATATTCATGATTTTGTTAGTCCTTCAATTGATTATTTAACCCATGAGCGTTATGATCTTGATTCTTTTGATAGGGATAAAGTGAAGAAATTGAAGGATGAAGAGGTGAAGAAAGTGGACGTGGTCCAGTTAGAAGGAAAATGAGGAGTTAAGAAGAAGAAGTCAAAATTCAAGAAATTGTTTAGTAAGACTCCTCCAGATAGAGGCAAGAAGGAGTTGAGACCCATAACACTTGGGAATGAGAAGGGAGCAAAAGAACTCATGATGGTGGGGCATCAAGGAAAGGAGTTCAAACACCACTCTTATGAGAGTGAGGGAGGTAAATTTGAGTATGATGTCCCATAAGCTCCTTTGAGCTCGGTCCGGCATGAGGACCTTAAAAATAGCACTGAATGGGAGGCAACCCATTTTTATTTGCTTTCATTTATTTTTAGTGTCTGTTTATATTATTAGGGAGTTATTTTGAGTCGTATGTTTAACCTCGTATTTGAGTAAGTTGCTCGTAGGCT
The DNA here is from genome assembly GCA_947034835.1 of Ballota nigra. NCBI lineage: Eukaryota > Viridiplantae > Streptophyta > Magnoliopsida > Lamiales > Lamiaceae > Ballota > Ballota nigra. The sequence goes on along the minus strand of OX344729.1, from coordinate 73,383,050 downwards.
TGTCTCTAAAGGAGTAAAGGTATTAAAGAAGTGGAGATTGAAGGAACCAACTTGAGACAAGGGAATGTGCAAAGCTATTGAGAGAAATTGAATTATTTGGTTGAGGTAACCCACAACCCCAAACTTAGACCTCTAGCAAGGTCGAAGTTTGGGGGGGTGGAGTTTTTTTTATGTTTCTTGTTACATTGCACATGCATGCACGCCCTTATCTTTGAGTTGAGTTTGATTGGTTATTGGATTGTTGAGATGCTCCCTGGGGTGATTTTGATTTGACTCGCGATTGCATATTTCATGCTTATCAATCATCTTATGCTTGTTGATTGCTATCTTTGAGTATGATTTGATGAGTAGAGTGAGTAGTAAGGGTGAGTTAGAGATTCTTTTGTGTGAGTATTTGAGTTTGAGCTGATTTGAGAAAGAACTTGTATGCTTGTGAATTTTTCTTTTGAGTACTTGTGTGATGGGAGTGAGAATGCACTAGGACTAGCATGGATGTGAAAGCTGTGAGATTTGAGCCTTATGAGATTTTGATGCACGATTTAATCTCTTCGTTTGTGAGTGAATCATCACCTTAGAGGATGCTAGAACTTGTGTGTGCTCTTGCTTTTTTATTGTATCTAGTTTGATATGCCGAATAGGATCTTAGGCCATCTTTGATTTTATTGAGTCACGTAGCCAAAATTTTCCTTACCAATGACATTGATCCCTTGTTAGCCCCTTTGAGCCGAAAGCCTATTTTATTTGCTAGCACATATGAACACTATTCCAATTCCTAAGCCTTTTTGTCCCAATTTGAGTGGAGAATAGGAAAGTGTGAATATGAAGGGAGTGAATTGAGTTGAAAAAGGAAAATGTTGTTTGTTGAGTGAATATGAGAAGAAGGTGTGATGAAGTTTTGAGTTGTGGGAAAGAAAAAAAAAATTGAGAATGAGCGAAAGAAAAAAATGAGTTCATGTGTTTGTGCGAAAAAAGAGAAAAAGAAAGTGAAGTGATTGAAAAAAAAAAGTGAAAAGAGTTAGAAAAAAAATTGAAGTGTTGAGAAAAGAGGAATTGAAAGAGTGTTGTTTGAAAATGTTTGAAGTAGTCTGTTCCTAACCTCGAAGTTCCGAAGTCTGATTTTCTATTCTCCATTCACTTGAGTCACTTTACCATATTGTTATCCCACCTGTCCAAAGAGCCTACATTACAACCTTGAGAAAAGTCCTTTTTGATTCGGCATTGATTTCTAGAGTATGGTCGGAGTTGAGAGTGCTTACAAGCCTATGGCTGCCAATATGTGTGATTGATTGATTGAGTGAGTCCCTTAAACACTGTTATACACTTGTGAGGGAGTGAAACACATCGTTGAGTGCACATCCATGCTTGATCTTGGTGTTTCTTATTATTGTTGCATGAGTACGATAAAAGAAAGTGAGTGAGTATACGGGAGATTAACTTTTGAAGCTTGAGTTCATTAGCTTGCATGATTGATTTTTTTACTCATTCCTAACAATTTCACTTGACTTATTATTTCATTGCTTGAGGACAAGCAATATGGTAAGTTTGGGGGGGTTGATTAGGCGTGAAATTGTCATGATTCGTAGCTAGAAACGCCCTAGTTTTGGTCGAGTTTATAGAGTATTTAGAGTCAATTGAGCATTATTTCTACACATTGATGAATTTGTCTCTTTGATGCTCATAGGTGAATAGAGGACAAAAAACGGAGTTCGTAGGACTTTGAATCGACTCAAACGGATGCCCGGATGAGAAGATATTGAAGAAATACGATTGGTATTAGCGCGGACGAGGAAAAGTATCACTTGGGAGGAGTTAGAAGTCAATCGAGTGACTAGGTCGAGCGCCCCCGCTCGAGCGCCTAAACGTACAGAAACTTTCTTGCGCTCGAGCAGCTCGAGCGCCACCGCTCGAGCGAATCGCTCGAGCGCCCAAAACATGCAGAATGATTTCAACGCTCGACCAGCTCGAGCGGAACCGCTCGAGCGATTGTGTCATTCGAGCTACACTGCTCGAGCGGGACCGCTCGAGCGTTTTGCTCGAGCGCCCATGGATTTTTACCTCCGGATGCATATTTTCGGCCCATTAACTCCCGTTTCGACCCGTGCCTATATATACCTCTTCCAAACACGTTTTGAAGGACCCCCGACTTTAGAAATAATTTTAGACTTAGTTTTTGAAGAGGAGAAGAACGAGCAAGCTTAATTTACGTTTTGTTGAGGTTTTTCATACGAATTCTAGTTTCTTTTCAATTCTTAGTTTCTTTTCATTAGTTGGTTACTTTGAGAACGTTTAAATTTTGTTTTTATTAATTCAATTTCAGTTCTTCGTATTTATTTTCTTTAAAAACCCTAGTTCATGTTTCTTATTTTCTTCGTTCAATTCATTATGTTTATGTTCGTAGTATTTTCTATTGCTTTTATGTTTATTACAACCATGTCCGGCTAAAACCCTTGCATGCTTAGGGTAGGATGAACTCGTAGAAGTAGGATGTGGGTACATAATTAGGGTAGCTTGTGACGTTAGTTTTAATTCTCTTAATTAATGAATTCTTATAATTAATCTGAACTTTACCTTTGAATTTAGTACGAAAGTGTTAGAGAGAGGACGACCGCATCACTCAATAACAATTAGTAGTCTTAACGAGAAGGTTTAGGAAAGGTTAATTCATCTACCGGTTTAGCGAAGGAGGACGACCGCATCACCTTAGTTAAATTAGGGTCTCATTAATTGAGCACAATCCATTAACTTGTTAGTGGATTAGTGAAGTCGAGTGTTAGGGTAAAGTATTAGGGTTTAGAATCTTGAGCTTTCACCTTGCATTCTTTTACTTAGGTTAATTCTTGTTTGTCACAGTTATTTTGATTATGTACCTGCTCCGTTAGTATACGTAGGGATTCCTATCCTAAGCATCACCATCTCTCATTAGAAAACATCCCCTAGTTAATTCGTTCTTTTTCATTCTTTAGTTAATTAGTTTATTTTAGTCTTTTAATTAATCTTTCAAAACCCAAAAACATTACACTCATATTAATTACGACGCGTAGATCTTCAGGGATCTATTCGCATATACACCATCCCTTGGGTTCGATAATACTTGGTCCCTATACTTGCCAATACTACAGTGAACCCGTACTCTTGCGGGGTAGCTACTAGTAGAAGCTAGTGTAGTTTGCTTCAAGTCAATACTACTGGCTTGGATCGCCCCCAGACGTAGTCGTTCCCGACGAACTGGGTCAACAAATCATGTCTCTTTAATTTACGCAGTTATTTACAACACGTTATCAGCACGAGTCTCTGCCCGAGATTATACGGTACGCCCTATATTAATTTTCATATGTATTCCATGTTTTCATGTGTACCTTTGCTATGAATTTATTTGATTCATAATTGATTGTTGGATTTAATTATTGAGTATTGAATTGATGAGCAACGGCCGACGTCCCAAAGGCGTATGACCGCCGCCCGTCCGCCGCCCTAGGCGTATGATCGCCGCCCGTCCACCGCCCTAGGCACCGCCACGCGCACGCAGCCGCCTGACGCGCGCTGCCGCCCGGCGTGCACCATCGACATGCGTGTGCAGCGCCCGCACGCCCGCCCACGCGCCCGCGCTCTCGCCAGAGCCGCACGCCAGTGCGCCCGCTAGTGCCGCACGCGTGCCCGCGTACGCTCGCGCGACCGCCTGCAGCCCACGCGCCCGCCAGTGCCGCATGCCCGCCCGCGTCCGCTCACGCGACCGCCTGCAGCCCGCGCGCCCGCCAGCGCCGCACTCCCGCCCACGTCCGCCCGTGCGACAACTTGCAGCCCGCGCGCCCACCAGCTCCTCGCGTCTGCGCGCTCGTGATGCTCGTGCGCTGCAGCCCTCCGTGCGACGCCTCCCGTCCACCGTGCGCGGCCCACGCGGTGTTTTCCCCCGGATTTTCGTGATCTCTTAACCCTATTGCATTTCCGTTCTTGATATCACAAAATCCGTATTAATTTATTTTTAATCCTAAAAATATTTCGTTAAATTACATTAATATACATGAAATATTTAGCCTTATGAATATTTCCTCTGTCTATTAAATCATATATTTTCCTAGAAATTATTTTCATGTGATTTTCGTTCCTTAATTGTTTATGCATGTATATGTGATTTAATTATCCAACGTGCATTATTTTTCTCGCACATAGTTTATTTCTTTATAGTCTGCATATCATGCCCAGGTAGGCTTGTAATCGAATCGAATCGAATACTACTGTATTTGATTCGTATTCGTGAAACTATTCGAATATTCGTATTCATATTCGTATTAAAAAAAATTTGAATAGTAAATTCGATTCGAATTCGGTATTCGATGTATTCGATTCGAGTATTCGATTCGTTTATTTTTTTCATGTTCTACAGTGTATTATTAGATTTGATTCGAAGAATTTTTATCCGATTCGTAATTATTCGCTCCGATTCAAAACTATTCGATTCGAGATTATCTTTTTTGATTTGTAACTATTCAATTCAAAACTATTCTATTCGATTTGATTCGATACGATTAGAAATTTTTTGAGAAAATCAGTAAACTAACATTTTAAATATTAAAAGACAATTTTCAACAAAATTACCTAATAAATACTAAATACTAAATGTTCAACTCCCAATAAAATCCACTAATTCAAAAATACAATTATCAAAAGATCACTTCATTAACGTGGTTTTTCCATATCAATCTTCCAACCTTCCACCAACGGCTTGCAAATTAAGTGGTTTGCAACACGATATCAATAAGCTCTTCTTGCTCCTAAATAAAATAAAATAAAATAAAACAATTATAAATCAATTTATTCATGTAACAATGCATATAACTTAAATGAACTAAATAAATAAATAGAACTCACATATGTCATAAGGGGTTTCTTGATCCCGTGAATTTGACGAACCCAATCAGCTCCACAAATCAACACTTGTACCATATCAGGAGTTAATCTTGATCGATACGGATCCAACACTCGAGTTCCTGCACTGAATGTGGCCTCTGATGCCACTGTACTACTAGGAATAGCTAGAACATCACGAGCTAATTTTGAGAGAATTTTAAACTTCAGTTCTTGAGATTTCCACCAAAGTAAGGCATCAAACTCTACATTTACATCCTCGCCTTGACTTCTGTATACCCCCTCTCCAAGTAAATGTTCAAATCCGACTTCACAGGACCATTAGCCTCAACAGTATCCAAATACCGATCAAACATAGATAAACTTGAATACACTAATTTTCCTTTAGAAGTGGAGTTCAAACACGTGGAAGAACTTTTTTCTGAAGTGGTAGACTTTCGAGACCTTGCTTGATCAACTTCAACATACTCAAAAAACAAGTTATATAATGCATCTCGAACTTTCATCACATTTGTACGTGCTTCAACCTCACCATATATGTTATCAAAAGCAAAATCAACCAATCTCATTTTGTACCTAGGGTCTAGTATCGCTCCAATTGCCATCAAAAGATTGTATTCTCTCCAATATTTGTCAAACTTTTCCTTCATCTTCTTTATCATCACTCTAATAAACTCATCAACATGATTTTCTTTTTCATTCAATACATGCTTGACTCTCCAAATTACAGCAAGGTAAACATTTGAAGTAGGATAATCAACCCCAGAAATCACATGAGTTGCTTCATAAAAAACCTCTAAAATATCAATAACATCCTTCACTTTTTTCCAATCATCAAGGTCAGGACAATAAAGATATAAAGGCTCACCCTCTTTAAATATAGGAAATGCATCCCTAACTCTATATGCCTCAACTAACATCTCATATGTAGAATTCCAACGAGTGGGACAGTCAATGATCAACTTTTTCACTTGGATTCCTAAATGATGCACAACATTTGAGAATCTCCTCAACCTAGACTCTGATTGATTAATAAATCGCACACTCCTTTTTACTTTATCAATAATGTTTTGAATTTCAGAAAGACCATCTTGAACCACAAGGTTCAATATATGTGCAGTACACCGAACATGAAACAACTTACCTTCCAATGGTAACTTGCAACTTTTAGAGAATGTACCCTTAGAAATTCGAATTATTGCATCATTGTTCGAGGCATTGTCCACAGAGATAGTGAAAACTTTATGCTCTATCCCCCAATCCGTTGTACACCTCATAAGCCCATTAAAGATATCATGACCAGAAAATGCAAATAAGCATATCAAATTACTGATACTAAGTATAATGCAAGAAAATACTAATGTTATTAAAAAACACACTTACCAGCATGTGGAGGAGGTAAAGGGATGAAACTAAGAAGTCGTTTATGAAGTTACCAATTTGAATCAACAAAGTGACCAGTGACACACATATAAGAAATCTTTTGCACCTTTAACTTCCAAATGTCAGTGGTCAAGGAAATCTTGCTAATGTCTCTCAATTCCAATTGCAACTTTTTTTTCTCAATTTCATACACATTGATCACATCTTTCTTTGCCGTGACATGAGAAATCTTCTCAAATTGTGGTTGATTGATACTTAACATGAAAGTAAAACCAAAACTTTCCATAACATTAAACGGCTGCTCGTTCATTAAAATCCAATGTGCAACAACCTCTCTTTGCTTCATATGATCATACTTACCATCCGACAAAGGATTTATCTCAAATTTGGAATTGATAGGCTGAAATTGCAATGTCTTTTGCTTTTCAGTGTGCATTTTATTTTGCAAACACCTCTTCAAGTGATTCCAAAGATGACTTGTTGTACCGGAAGTTGGCTTAGATAGAATAGATTTGCAATGTATACATTGAGATTTTGAAGTTCCATCATTTGCAGTCACTTCAATGAAATCAGTATAAACTTTCGAAACCTTCTTTCTCTTTATCCTTTCAAAATGACCCTTATCTTCCTCACCTTCATCATCTTTATCTTCTTCATTGTCTTTCTCTCCATCAACATTCGCATCTTCAATTTGTATATCACCATCACCATCAACATCTCCATTACCTTCATCATCATCATTACAAATATTTAATTAGAACTCAAAATGGTAAAACATACATATCTACATTCCAAATTATACATAAATTTAATTTTCATATAATATAAGATATTTACCTCATGCGCATCCACTATAATCTCATCTTTTTTAGTTGTTTGCTCTATTGAATTTGGGCAATCCATATTCTAAAATCTGTGGAGAATACAGTTCAAACTTAACATGATAGTAATCTATATAATATGTGGACAAGTAAATTTCAAATGCATACATCAATGAAATCTCAAAGCTGAAAAAACAGAGGTGCGAGACCCAGTAATTTTAATATGCTCTAAACAGAACAACCTTAAGCTATCACTAACATGTCAATATGTTATTTCACAATGATCATCTTTATTAAAAAAAATACAATTATTAAAGTGCCACCATTCCGTTCTTGAAAAGAAGAATAAAAAAAGTCGAAATTTAGAGATGAAGATAATAATTCTACAAACCCTTTACGTCATAGACTTAAAATCAATCCTTATGACTTAGATTTTCACTATCAACAATTGACAAATATTTGTATTATTACAGAAACTACCCTGAAGGTTAAACTAACATCTCAATACTTCAATGAATATTTGGTTTCAAAAAATAACTTAAGCAAACAAGGAGCTTTTCATAAAATGTTTAAGCAAAAGTAGGCACTAAAAACCTGAAAAAGTCGAGCAATGCCATGATAAATCAGCAATGCGGTGAGCCGAATGATGGGAATAGCCGATGCGTCTAGCCGGTCAATGGGGGGTGACGACAAGGGGAGGTCGAGTCAGACTGTTGGACGACGGCGATTCGAACGATTGGGGGAGGGAATGAACGATGAGGGTTAAGGCTTTGAGGCAGCGGAAATGAGGGTATGATTATGAACGTGTGGTGTGTGTTATAATTTCAAAAGTAGGGTTGATGTTGTTTCCCTGATTCAAAGTTAACAGCATCATCTTTTCTTTCTTTTTTAATATATTAACCTGTTAATATTATATAATTTGTTAATGTTTTGGGCCATCAATTTAATTAATATCTTTGGGCCATATATATAAGTCAACATGTTTAATCTCTTTTGGGCCCATTTTTTCTATATTATGGAGTATGGATCAACTCCTAATTCAATAGGCGAAAATATATTTTATATATATATATATATATATATAAATTCTTAATCGAATATTTACGAATATCGAATCGAATATCATAATTTTGTATTTGTATTTGATTATTAATCGAACGAATCGAATATTTTTATTCTAATTCGAATCACAAAAATTCGAATACGAATACCGAATCGAATCAAAACTATTTGATTCGTTTACAACCCTATGCCTAGGTAGGTGGCACCCGGTATTTATCAGACCGTAAATTCATGTTTTGGGTAGACAGCGCCTAATACTTGCCTCTATGTGCTCTAGAGTAATTAAATAAATCCTTGTCTCCCCGTTGTCTATGAATTTGGTCACTCCCCTTACCCATGTCACTTTAATAATTGTAGTGAATAATGTCTGATATTACCAAAAGAGAATTTGCTGAGCTTACTTTTGACGGTACTAACTACCTGACATGGGCGCTAGATGTTGAAATACATCTAGCCTCAACCAACCTAAGCGGTGCGATTGTCGATGATTCAAAATCAACTGACGCCTAGAAGGTGAAAGCTCTGATTTTCCTCAGACATCATCTTAATCAGGACCTGAAAAATGACTATCTCGCTGAAAGAGACCCCGGAACGTTGTGGAAGTACATGAAGGACCGTTTCCAACAACAAAATGATATACTCCTCCCTCAAGCCCAATACGATTGGTTGAACCTCTGTTTCCAAGACTTTAAATCTGTAACGGAGTAGAACTCAGCCCTACATCGTATTGTGTCTCAGTTAAAGTTATGCAAGAAAACTGTAACTGAGGACGACTTAATCCAGAAGACTTTATCGACTTTCCACGCAAGCAACCTTGTACTCCAGCAGCAGTACAGGGCTAAGAACTACATTGTACACTCTAAGCTAATTTCTGCACTTCTAGTAGCGGAAAAGCACAATCAGCTCCTTATGCAGAATCATAATGCGAGGTCGGCTGGCACAAAAGTTGTGCCCGAAGCACATGTTGTAGCTCAAAGCAGTACAAGAGGTCGCAAGCGTGGAAGGGGGAGAGGAATTAAACGAACTCGTAGCTAAGGCCGAGGTCGTAATAAATCCGGCGGTCCAGGTACCTCGAATGACAATCAAGCTCAGGCTCGTGGAAAGGCTGCACCTAACACGAATCCCGCTACTCATAAATCTGATAATCAAGATAAGGTTGAGCAGTTCTGCTACAGATGCGGATGCAAGGGCCATTTGTCTCGCACGTGTCGAACTCCCAAACACTTGGTTGAGGCTTACCAAAAGCAGCAGAAGGACGATAAGGGAAAGGCTCCTAGAGTTGAATCTCACCATGCCAGCCTGCGTGAAGCAAACCCTGACCAAGATAATGTAGATCACATGGGCATTGAGCTTAAGGACTTTGGAGATGACGAGTGATTTACGTATTTAGTTATTTCTAGTATTTTGTTTTCTGAATAAAACAATTTCACGGTATATTTTTGGATCCTTTCTTTCGGGTATTTTATTTTAAGAATGAACTTTTCATTTTTAGCTTTGATGTGTTTACCTTAATAGTTGTCCATGTATTTATTTGGATATTGTTGTTCTCATTTATGGCTTGTAAACAAATCAGCTACTAGGTTTGGACTATTTCCTCTTGCATGATGGACGCCCATAGTGATTTATGTTTGGTAGATAGAGCCACCACACATACGATCCTATAAGATAGGAAGTATTTTCATAACTTGATAGAACGTAAGGGAAGTATAACTACAATAGCCAATGATAGTATGTTGATAGTGGGCTCCGGGAGAGCTTCCATTGTCCTCCCCATGGGTACCGAACTCATAATCGATAATACTTTATTGTTTCCACAATCTAAGCGTTACTCAGTTTTAGGGACATTAGGATAAACGGGTATCATATTGAACCTAAACTGAGAACTATAACGAATACCTTTTGATAACTATTACTCAAGGTAACCGTAAACAAGTTATAGAGAAACTTCCTTTCTTCTCCTCCGGTTTGTACTATTCCTACATCCGGTCATCTAGTTCCCATCTAGCGATGAGTATGAAATTCCATGACCCAAATTCCTTTAAGTTATGGCATCAGTGGTTAGGTCATCCGGGACAAACAATGATACGTAGGATTCTATCTAATTCAACTGGTCATAATATTTCGAATAATAGAATCACTCCTGTTGATGAATATATTTGTGACGCATGTTCTAAGGGTAAGTTAATAGTACGCCCGTCGCGCACTAAGGTTGGAATAGAGTCTCCGGTTTTCCTTGAGCGAATTCAAGGAGACATTTGCGGACTGATTCACCCAGCATCAGGACCATTTCGTTATTTCATGGTCCTTATTGATGCCTCCACTAGGTGGACATATGTATGTTTGTTGTCCACCCGCAATCAAGCTTTTGCGAAGCTCATTGCGAAGACTATCGAGCTTAGAGCTCAATTCTCGAATTATCCAATCAAATCGATTCGCATGGATAATGCAGCTGAGTTCAGCTCGAAGGCCTTTACAGATTATTGTATGGCTCTGGGAATTAAAGTGGAGCATTCGGTCCCCTACATCCATACCCAAAATGGTCTTGCTGAGGCGCTAATAAAACGTATCAAACTTTTCGCTAGACCATTGCTTATGAACTCCAAACTACCCACTTCATGCTGGGGGCATGCAGTCCTACATGCATCGCACTTAATCCAAATTTGTCCAACTGCATATAGTGATCATTCCCCCTATAGTTAGTGCGTGGGAAAGAACCTAGCATTTCCCATCTGCGTATTTTCAGATGGGCGGTATACGTTCCAATAACGATACCAAAGCGAACCTCTATGGGCCCACAAAGGAAACTCGGTATTTACATCAAATTTGACTCTCCATGCATCGTGAAATACCTCGAGCCTTTGTCCGGGGATCAATTAACGGCCCGGTTCACTGATTGCACGTTCGATGAAGATTACTTCCCGGCATTAGGGGGAGATCCGAATTCAAAATTGAATGAATGCCGGAGCTTACGTGGAACATAAGTAATCTTCAGTATCTAGATCCGCACACTAATCAATCTGAACTAGAAGTTCAGAAGATCAATAACTTGCAAAACTTAGCAAATAATCTGCCAGACGCGTTCACTGACCATATAGGTGTAACTAAATCGAATATACCTGCAGTAAATACTCCCTAAAGGGTTGAGGTCCCAAGAAAAATGAGTACTCATGCCCCCACATGCCAAAAACGTAAGGGACCCTCAAGAGATAGTAACACACCTAAACGAAAGGCTAGCAAATCTGGTCAGTCGAATATAAAATCTCTAGAAGAGATCCGTCTAGATAACTCCAAGTCTCTAGGAGACGAGAGTCCTAGTAATGAAGCACATGCACAAAATATTCCATGCACTAGGACCGTGGAGCGACCAGACCCAGATACAATGGGAAATGAGAAAGGTCTGGTTGACGTAAACATCGAAGTCTCTGGATACGGGAGAAACATACAATATAAATATTACTGTCATCAACGACACATTTGCAGCGTCAATTGCTCTTTCCATTATAAATGATCTAGATCCAGAACCCAAAACAATCACTGAGTGTCGGAAGCGCTCCGATTGGGTTAAATGGAAAAAGGCAATTGATGCAGAGCTCACATCGCTTAATAAAAGACAAGTATTTGGCTCTATCGTTCGTACACCCGCACACGCTATCCCTATAGGATATAAATGGGTATTTGTATGAAAACAAAATGATAACAATACTGCGGAGAGGTATAAAGCGAGGCTTGTAGCACAAGGGTTTTCGCAGAGACCTGGGATTGATTTTTATCAAACCTATTCTCCCGTCATGGACTCAATAACGTTCCGCTACTTTATATCTTTGACAGTTAAAATGAATTTCCAAATGAGATTAATGGACGTAGTAACTGCGTACTTGTACGGATCACTAGATGCCGACATTTACATGAAAATACCCGATGGATTTGACATTCCTCAAATGAGGGATGGTGAAAACCGCAGTATGTATAGCATACAACTGCAGAAGTCGTTGTATGGCCTGAAGCAATCGGGCCTCATGTGGTACAATAGACTTAGTGAATTCCTTCAGAAGAAGGGATACACATTCGATAAAGTTTTCCCATGCGTATTCACGAAGAAATTGCAGGATGGTTTTTGCATCATATCCGTCTATATTGATGACCTAAACATAATCAGAACATGCAAAGAGATTGAAGAAGACAGTTCAATCTTGAAAGCTGAATTCAAAATGAAGTCCTTGGGTAAAACCAAGTATTGCCTCAGCTTGCAGATCGAACACCTCCTAGAAGGAATCATTATTCATCAGTCGACCTACGTAAAGAAGGTATTGGAGAGATTTCACATGGATAAATCTCATCCACTTAGCACCCCTATGGTTGTTCGATCCCTCGAAGTGGATAAGGACCCATTTTGACCAAGAGAAAATTCAGAAGAAATTCTTGGACCAGAAGTTCCTTATCTTAGCGTTGTTGGAGCTTTACTCAATCTCGCAAATTGCACTCGGTCGGACATTGCATTTGCTGTCATTTTGCTTGCGAGATATAGCGCTTCTCCTACAAGGAGACATTGGAATGGTGTTAAGCATATTCTACGATATCTCCAAGGGTCTCAAGACCTTGGACTGTTTAATCGTAAGAACCAAGACAAAACCTTAGTAAGTTATGCGGATGCTGGCTATTTGTCTGATCCCCACAATGCCATATCCCAGACTGGTTACGTTTTTCTCTGTGGTGGTACTGCGATCTCATGGAGATCAGTTAAACAATCCATGGTTACCACGTCTTCAAACCACTCAGAGATTATAGCTTTATTTGAAGTCGCACGAGAATATGTTTGGTTAAGGTCCTTGGTAAAACACATTGGTGACTCGTGTGGTATCGCCAAAGGCGATACACCTCCCACCATTATATTTGAAGACAACGCTGCTTGCATCGCAGAGATGAGTAATGGGTACGTCAAGGAAAACCTGACGAAACATATTTCACCTAAGTTTTTCTACCCATATAAACTCCAGAAGAGCAGCGTAATTACCATTCAAAAGGTGCAATATAGTAACAATCTAGCAGATCTGTTTACTAAATCCTTACCTACGTCTACTTTTGAAAAGTACGTTCGTGGTATTGGGATGCAAAGACTAAAAGTGTTGTTGTCTTCAGGGGGAGCGGTAACCCCGAAATAAATCTAGAAGATTTAGATCTAGAAGATCAATAACATTCCTCCCTAGCTTATTATTTGGCCGATACCTAGCATGTGGAGTTTTTATGACAAGACATTTATGTTATGTCGTAATGTCCAAGGGGGAGTGTTGTAAATCTAGAATATTTATTCCAAATCTAGGAGATTTGATGTGGACATTACTAATGGACCAATAAACCCAACGGGCTTTATATCTTAGATATGGTTTTATTCTTATAAATAGACTATTGTATTCATTATTGTAATCACCTCATACACAAGATCATTAGTGAAATTCCTGGCTTGGATCGCCCCAGATAGGGGTGGGCATTCGGTTTCGGGTACCCGATCTGAATCCGAAAAAAAAAAACCGATCGGTTTGGATTTTTTAATTATAAAACCCGAATTATATTCAGATTCGGGTTCGGGTATTAAATGTCTACCCAAAAAATCCGATCGGGTTACCCGAAATTACACATATAATTTAATATATTTATTTATGTTAATTATAATAATTTCAAAAAACATGCAATTTATATATTATAATGAGATCAAATGTTAATGTTAATTTATATATTTATAGAAATTTGAATCGGTCAATTTATATACTAAATAATAATTTAAAAGTAAATCTTATCAAATATTCTAATTATCAATTATCAAGTATTGGTGTTTCATGGTTGCAATTTCAATATTTGATGAGTGGGGGATGAGTTCAAGTGTTGTTATCTTTGCTCGTTCATTCATGCCTTGATGCCTCGATGAGTAAAGAAAGAAGTTTGCTACAATTTTAGTTGGAGTTGATGCTTAATAGACTATTTGTATTAAGTATGAAATATTCACTTTTTTAGTTGTATTTGCTCGACTTTGGTAATTGGTATTGAAAACCTATTTAGTAACTTTTAAAAGTTGTTTATGTTATTGTTTGGTGAAATAGGATCATTTGTTATGTTTGATGAATGGAATCACTTTGTGGGGTAGTATATTTTGTTTGAACGTTTAAATAGGAAAAAAAAAAACAAAAAAAATCGAGTTACCCGCATTGGGTATCCGAAAAATCGGGTAACCCAAAAAATTTGGGTCGGGTTCGGATAATGTAATTCCCAACCCGAAATTTCGGGTACCCGAACCGAAAAAATCCGAACCCGCAAAACCCGACCCGATGCCCACCCCTACCCAGACGTAGTCGTTCCCGACGAATTTGGTCAACAAATCTTGTCTCTTTAATTTACACACTTATTTACAACAGTAATCAACATCGGAGTATGGCAAGCTAATGAGGATTGGTTTTACCAGAATTGGATGCCCAGATTTGCATTATGGTTAGTCAATCATTAAATAATTATCGGCAAACAGCTGTGGTTTATTATCTTATATGTGAAGGTGGACACAAATTTAAAATCTTAGCACAAAAATGAGGAAAACATCTAAAGATGGATGCAACCTTATCCATTATAAACCACTTGTTTGGAATTATTATTCCAAGTCATTAAAGCCTCACTACATGTTGTACTACTAAGTATCAAGTGCATGAAAGTATTAAGAACTCTAGCATATTCACCTTTGATACTCAATTCTAATACAAATAAGCCCATTGATAATTGTAAAGCCATTCAAAATTTCTGACCAAATGGGTGCTTAAATGTAAAAACATTCTTAAGAATTGCAAATTTCTGGAAGTACAACAGTTCAATGGATGATGTGTGGAATATTAAAGTTTGGGATGACATAATTTACAAATGTTTGTTGGGTTTTACAATCAAGAATTTGGGTTTTGGAATTTGAAAAACGGTTTTAAAAAATAACAATTACAACCCAAAACAAATCAAGCTTAACCCTACTCATGAACCCAAAACATGCACACACCTTACAATTTATCATGATCTCAAGATCCCCTAAATTTGAAAACCCAATTAATTAAGTCACTTAAAACCCAAAACAAATTTCACTGGTTCAATCAAGTGATGAATAAAACCTAAAAGATGGCATGCAAAATTATAAAACACTGGGAGCTAGGCGCAAGTAGCTGAAAAGAATTAAACGGTAGGTACATAACATGAAAATACTCTACACCTCATGCATGAGATGTGATGATTTTGAAGGTTCATGTAATACTCTACAAATTTGAGTATTACAAAAACACATAAAATTATCAGAAAAACTAAGGTAGAACATGAGGTGGATACGAAAGGAACACTGAATTTAATCTTAAAACAGAGCAAACGAAACAAATGAAATCCAATCTACAATCTGTAGTTCATCATCACTACATAATGTACTGGCAAAATAAGCATAACAGTAATCAAGAAAACTCCACTAGGAATGTTGAATATTGAGAACCACCATCTCCTCGTCTAATTTGGCTTCGCCAGAAGCATGATGACGCCTGAGCATAAGAAATTTAGAGACAAAATTAATAAAGGGGGAGAGAGAAGGAATCGAGAAGTGCGTTAATTTATTAGTATTAGTTGTTTTTGCAAATTTAACAGTAATTTCCTCAGGAAAAGGGAAAATAAAGAAAACAAGGTATTTCAGAAATTTCTTTCAACTTGTTATACTCATATGTCAGCTCCATTTCCACATATATATTCACATATAGGATTGTTAATCTCAATTTTATGATTAAACATTATTTTCCCAAATTTAGCCAATTAAACATGTAAGTTATTAATACTAGTGTTTTCACAATTTCAGAAACAAGTTAAAAACTTACTCAATCTTGGAGGGAGACAAATCTTCATCGAAGTAAGCAAAAATTTCTTTCATCTCATTGTACGTTTCCTCATAGAAGGACGGCGGCAGGTCAAATTCCGATAACTCTGAATAAGTAAGGATATTCATCTTGCCCTTGCCCTTTCCCTTTCTTCCCTTTTCTTTTATTGATCTCATTATACGCTTCCTCAGTGTCCAACAGCGGCTCCATTTCAGTTTTCTGATCACCTTCCGGCACCAGCGCCTTACTTTCTCAATTTCATGATTAAACATTAATTAATACTTGCTTTAGCCAATTAAACATGTAAGTTATTAATACTAGTGTTTTAACAATTTCAGAAACAAGTTTAGAACTTAATCTTGGAGGGATGCAAATCTTCATCGAAGTAAGCAAGAATTTCTTTCATATCATTGTACGCTTCCTCATAGAAGGACGGCGGCAGATCAAATTCCGGACACTCTGAATCAGTAAGGATATTCATCTGACCTAGCACCAGTGCAATATTCTCAATTCCATGATTAAACATTAATTAATACTACTTGTTTTCACAAATTTAGCCAATTAAACATGCAATTTCTTAATACTTGTTTTCACAAATTTAACCAACAAGGAAACAGAGAGACGCGCTTCTTGAGAATAGGTCAATAATTCCAGTTTCATCAATACTTGTTTTCACAAATTTAACCTTCTTGAGAATAGGTCACTAATTTCAATTTCATCATTAAACATGTAAATTATTAATATTTTTGTTTTCACATATTCAACTAACCATGCGATGAAGAAACAAGTATCAAATGCAAGAACTTACACGATCTTGGATGAAGAAACAAATTATAAACGCAACTACTTACTCAATCTTGGAGGGAGGCAACGGATCACAAATGTTGTTTATCTAAAAATGGATGCTGAGATGTAGTGACTATATGGTGTGTTTAGATAAAAACATCAAACAAAAGATGGATTGAATGCTCCATTAATGCAAGTACTTATGAGTGATGATGATGAAGATGTGAATGCAAGAAGACCAAGGATTGTCAGGGGTTTTTAATCCCTGGACTTGAATGCTTGTATAGGTTTTTTATATTGAAAGTGAATTGTTATTGGTACAAGTGTGGATCTATTTATTGGTTTCTTCTACAGGGGTATTTTAGTCATTTTCGGGCTCTAGGGGGACAAGAGCATTAAATGATTCGAGTCCCTGAAGGCGCGCGGGTTCCTAGCATGTTGACACGTGTCCTAGAAGGACGATTCTCTGAGATATTTTCTCATTTGGAGGGAATATCCTTTTTGTCGCTTTGTACGGAGACAGCCCTTTGCCTTTTTTGGGGCGATTCTGGCTGATTTCGTCACGTGTTCTCAGAATCCCCTCATGTTGAGAGGTCGGAGGCCGGGAAGTTTTCGGTCACGGTGGCCGGGCGTGAGTTTGGAGATCGGACGCAGCGAAGTCGTCCTCCTAGGCAGGTCGGCAGTGTCCGGAATCAATTGTTCTGGACCCGGGCTTCGGGAGGTCGGAGAAGGTCTCTCGGAGGTCGGGGGTCGGCGGACCTTGGAGTCGCTCTCTGGTACCTGCCGGCCAGGCATTGCTCTCTTGGGGAGGTCGGAGCCGACCTCATATTAAAATAATCACAACAACGAATATCTTCTCGCCCTTTCTTCTCTTTTCCCTTTCTCAGAGGAAACCCCTTTCTTCCCTTTTCTCGACCTAGAACTAGAATTTGGGGAGAAGAATGAATGCCTCTTATTTATTTTATTTATGGAATAAGTTTTATATGAAAACACCTCAACTTAACATGAAATAGTTTTAGAGTATTATTAATTTTATTGGGAGTATAATTAAATATGTTAGGGATATCATTAGTTTGAGTTCAAAAAATTTTAAAATAATTTTGTTGAACTCAAACTAATGATACCCCCGATGAGATTAATGATATTAATGATATTTTAAAATATTTTCATGATAAATTTATTATGAACTATTTTCATATAATATCTTGCTGATATGATGACGCTTGATTGGCCGACTTACCATTTGCCTAACAAATTGGAATAAAATGAAAAGGCTCTGGTTGTTGGCATGATATCTCAAAAAAGAAAAACTACTCATAAAAAAATCCTATTTACTACTCATTCCTTCCATCACATAAGTTTTATATTTTTACTGTTGTAAATCTAGAAGATTTATTATTCCAAATCTAGAAGATTTGATGTGGACATTACTTATGGACCAAGAAACCCAACGGGTTTCATATCTTATACTAGGTTTTATTCTTATAAATAGATCATTATATTCATTATTGTAATCACTCTCATACACAAGATCATTAGTGAAACTCCTGGCTTGGATCGCCCCCAGACGTAGTCGTTCCCGACGAACTGGTCAACAAACGCTGTCTCTTTAATTTACACACTTATTTACAACACGTTATCAGCATGAGTCTCTAACCGAGATTATACAGTACGCCTTTAATTATTTTTATATAAATCACATGATTTATTGGGTACTTTGAAATTTGATTTCGTTCCTGAATATACCTACGTAATATTGTATTTCGTTAAAATTATTTTTGTGAATTGAATCAACGAGCAACGGACGTCGCCCGTAGACGATCGACCGCCACTCGACATCAGTCGTGCGCCTGCAGTGCCGTGCGCAGCCGCCTGGCTATCCCCGTGCGCGCGCCCCACCGTGCCGTACCGCCTGCGCCTGCGCTGCCGCCTCGCCGCGCCCAGTCGCCGCCCTGCCGTGCCAAGCGCTGTCGCGGCGTACGGCTGCCGCTGTGCGCACTGTGCCACCGCGCCATGCTGCCTACGCCGCGTACCACTCACGCCGTACACTGCCGCCTTGTCGTGCCGTGCACTGCCACCTTATCGCGCCGTGCACCGCCGCCCTGACGTTGCACATGCAGCCGCCGCCCGTCGCACGCGGGCTACCGCGCCGCCGTGCGCTTGTGACGCTACCGCCTCTTGCCGTTGCGCGTCCTCATCGCCCGTTCCCCATGCGCGACACTCGCGGTGTTTTCCCGAATTTGTGATTTACATTTTTTTGGTATCACAAATCCGCATTAATTTATTTAAATCCTGAAAATATTTCGTTAAATTGCGTTAATATACATGAAATAATTATTCTAGTGATTATTCCCTCTGTCTATTAAATCGTATATTTTCTAGAAATTATTTTCATGTGATTATCTTCCTTAATTTTTTATGCATGTTTATGTGATTTGATTATCCTACGTGCATTACTTTTCCGCACATAGTTTAGTTCTTCATATTCCACATATTATGCCCGGGTAGGCGGCGTCCGGTATTTGTCGAACCATAAATTTATGTTTTGGGTAGACGGCGCCCAATACTTGTATCTATGTGCTCTAGAATAATTAAATAAATCCTTATTTCTCCGTTGTCAATAAATTGGTCACAACTCTTACCATGTCACTTTAAAATCGTAGTGAAAATAGATGATATTACCATGAAGAATTCGATGAGCTTGCTCTCGGTGGTAATAACTACCTGACATGGGCGCTAGATGTCGAGTTCCATCTAGCCTTAAATGAGTTGAGAGAAATAATTCTCGAAGGTTGGAAATCCACTAATGCCCTGAAGGCGAAAGCGTTGATTTTTCTCATGAACCACCTGAGTGAGGAATTCATCATTCAGATCCTCATTCAGGGACCCCGGAATGTTGTGGAACTCCCTATAGGATCGTTTCCAACAACAAAATGATATACTCCTCCCTCCGGTACAATATGATTGGTTGAGACTCCGTTTCTAAGACCTTAAGTCTATAACGGAGTACAACTTTGCTTTGCACCGTATTGTAACCCAGATGATGCAGAACAATCTGTCAACATTCCACGCTAGCAACCTTATACTCCAGCAGCAGTATATGGACAATTATATTATTGGTTGCAAACATGGAAGGGGGAGAGAGTAAGATGATCTAGGTTAAAGACCGAAGGTTGTAGTACATCTGGTGGTCACAAAACCTCGAATTTCGCTCCTCATCTGGCAAGGTTAAGCAGTCCTGCTATAGATGCGGATGCAGAGGCCATTGGTCTCCCACGTGTCGCACTCCCAAGAACTTCGTTGAGGCTTATCAAAAGCAGCAGAAGGATGGCAAGGGGAAGGCCCTTAGAGTCTAATCTCACCATGCCAGACTACCTGAAGCAGAGTTTGACCAAGACAATGTCGATCCTCTGGGCATCAAGCTCAAGGACCTTGGAGATAATGAGTGATTGGTGTATTTGATTGTTTTAGTACTTTATATTTGGATCCTTTCTTTCAGATATTTTATTTTATGGATAATATTATGTTTTAGCTTCGATGTGTTTACCTTAACGCTGTCCATTAAATTTACTTGGATATTGTTTTTCATGGCTAGTAAACATATCAGCTATTAGGTTTGGGCTATTTCCTCTGGCATGATGGATTGAGATTGTGTTTAATGTTTGGTAGATAGCGCCACCACTCATGCAATCGTAAGAGATAAGAAGTTCTTTCATGATTGTTAAATCGTAAGGGGAGTATAACTACAATAGCAGTGATAGTAGGTTGATAGTGGGGTCCAGAAGAGCTCCCATAGTCCTCCCCGTGGGTACCGAACTTATAATGAATAATGCCTTATTGTTTCCGCAGTTTAAGTGTGCCCTTCTCAGTTTTTCGAGATGTTAGGACTAATGAATATCACATTGAAACTGAAACCGAGAACAATAACGAATACCTTTTGATGACTATTACTCGAGGTAGCCGTAAATAAGTTATAGAAAAACTTCGTTACTTCTCCCCCGGATTGTACTATTCCTACATCCGGCCTTCTAAATCTCCATCTAGCCATGAGTATGAAATTTCATGACCCCAACTTCTTTATATTAAGGCATCAGCGGTTAACTCATCTAGGACAATATATGATACGTAGGATTCTACCTAATTCAATTAGTCATAATAATTCAAATAATAGAATCCTTCCTGTTGATGAACTTATTTGTGATGCATGTCTTAAGGAGAAGTTAATAGTGCGCCCGTCGCGCACTAAGGTTAGACTAGAGTCTCCGGTTTTCCTTGAAGCGAATTCAAGGAGACATTTGTGGACCGATTCACCCAGCATCAGGACCAATTCAGTATTTCATGGTCCTTATTGATGCCTCCACTAGGTGGATATATGCTTATTAGCTGTCTACCCGCAATCAAGCTCTTGCAGAGCTCATTGCAAAAACTATCGAGCTTAGAGCTCAATTCCCGGATTATCCAATCAAGTCGATTCGCATGGATAATACAGCTAAATTTAACTCGAAGGCTTTTACAGATTATTGTATGGCCCTGGAAATTAAAGTGGAGCATTCGGTCCCCTACGTCCATACCCAAAATATCTTTCTGAGGCGCTAATAAAACGTATCAAACTTATCGCGAGACCTTTGCTTATGAACTCCAAACTACCCACTTCATGCTGAGGGCATGCAGTCCTACATGCATCGCACTTAATCCAAATCCATCCAACTGCATATAATGATCATTCCCCCCTACAGTTAGTGCGTGGAAAAGAACCTAGCATTTCCCATCTGCGTATTTTTGGATGTGCGGTATATGTTCCAATAACGATACCAAAGCGGACCTCTATGGGCCCACAAAGGAAACTCGGTATTTACGTCAAATACAACTCTCTATCCATCATGAAATACCTCGAGCCTTTGTCTGGGGATGTATTAACGGCCCAGTTCGTTGATTGCACGTTCGATGAAGATTACTTCCCAGCATTACAGGGAGATCCAAATTCAAAATTGAGTGAATGCCGGGAACTTTCGTGGAACGTATATAATCTTCAGTATCAAGATCCGCACACTATTCAATCTGAACTAGAAGTTCATAAGATCATTAACTTGCAAAACTTAGCAAATAATCTGCCAGACGCGTTCACTGAACATAGAGGTGTAACTAAATCGCATATACCTGCAGTAAATACTCCCCAAAGGGTTGAGGTCCCAAGCAAAACGAGTATTCATGTCCCCCACACGCCAAAAGCGTAAGGGACCCTCAAGAAAAAGTAACATACCTAAACGAAAGGCTAGCAAAACTGGTCAGTCGAATGTAAAATTTCTAGAAGAGATCCGTCTAGATAACTCCAAGTCTCTAGGAGACAAGAGTTCTAGTGATGAAGCACGTGCACAAAATTTTCCATGCATTAGGACCGTGGAACGACCAGACCCAGATACAATGGGAAATGAGGAAGGTCTGATTGACGTAAACGTCGAAGTCTCTGTGAACTTCACAGATACGGGAGAAACATACAATAGAAATATTACTGTCGTCGACGACATGTTTGCAGCGACATTTGCTCTTTCCATTAACGATCCGGATCCAGAACCCAAAATTATCGTTAAGTGCCGGAAGCTCTCCGATTGGGTAAAATGGAAAGGGGCAATTGAAGCAGAGCTCGCATCGCTTAACAAAAGACAAGTATTTGACTCTTTCGTTCGTACACCCCCCCCCCCCCCCCCCGCGCTATCCCTATAGGATATAAATGGGTTTTTATACGAAAATGAAATGAGAATAATACTATGGAGAGGTATAAACCGAGGCTTGTAGCTCAAGGGTTTTTCGCAGAGACCCGGGATTGATTTCGATCAAACCTATTCTCCCGTCATGAACTCAATGTTATGGACTCAATAATGTTCCACTACTTGATATCTTTGGCAGTTAAAATGAATCTCCAAATGAGATTAATGGACGTAGTAACCGCGTACTTATACGGATCACTAGATGTCGATATTTATATGAAAATCCCCGATGGATTTGACATTCCTCAAATGGGGGATGATGAAAACCGCAGTATGTATAGTATACAACAGCAAAAGTCATTGTACGGCCTGAAGCAATCGGGCCTCTGACTTAGTGAATTCCTTCAGAAGAAGGGATACACATTCGATAAAGCTTTCCCATGCGTATTCACGAAGAAATCGCAAGATGGTTTTTACATCATATCCGTTTATGTTGATGACCTAAACATAATCGGGACAGGCAAAGAGGTTGAATAAGTCAGTTCAATCTTGAAAGCTGAATTCGAAATGAAGTCCTTGGGTAAAACCAAGTACTGCCTCGGATTGCAGATCGTGCACCTCCCAGAAGGAATCCTTATTCATCAGTCGACCTACATAAAGAAGGTATTGGAGAGATTTCACTTGGATAAATCTCATCCACTTAGCACCCCTATGGTTGTTCGATCCCTCAAAGTGGATAAGGATCCATTTAAAAAAAGAGAAGATTCAGAAGAAATTATGGGACCAGAAGTTCCTTTTCTTAGAGCTGTTGGAGCTTTGCTCTATCTCGCAAGTTGCACTAGGTCGGACATTGCATTTGATGTCAATTTGCTAGCGAGATATAGCGCTTCTCCTACAAGGAGACATTGAAATGGTGTTAATCATGTTCTACGATACCTCCAAGCGTCTCAAAATCTTGGACTGTTTTATCGTAAGAACCAAGAAAAAACCTTAGTAGGTTATACAGATGCTGGCTATTTGTCTGATCCCCACAACGCCATATCCCACACTAGTTATGTTTTTCTCTGTGGTGGTACCAGACTTGAAGCAAAATACCAACTTCTACTAGTAGATTCCCCGCAAACGGACGGGTTCACTGTAGTATGAGTAAGTATAGCGACCAAGTATTATCGAACCCAAGGGAAAGTGTGTATGCAAATAGATCCCCGAAGATCTACGCGTCGTAGTTAATATGAGTGTATGTTTTTGGATTTTTGAAGAATTAATTTTAAACTAAAATAAATTAATTAAACTAGAATACTAAAGAAGACAATTTAACTAAGGGTTGTTTTCAAATGAGAGATGGTGATGCTTAGGATAGGAATCCCTACGTATACTAACGGAGCGGGTACATAATCAAAATAACTGTGACGCGCAAGAAATAACCTAAGTAAAAGAATGCAAGGTGAAAGTTCAAGATTCCAAACCCTAATACTTTACCCTAACACTCGACTTCACTAATCCACTAACAAGTTAATAGATTGTGCTTAATTAACGAGACCCTAATTTAACTAAGGTGATGCGGTCGTCCTCCTTCGCTAAACTGGCAGATGAATTAACCCTTTCTAAACCCTCTAGTTAAGTCTACGCGTTGTTAAAGAGTGATACGGTCGTCCTCTCTCTAACACTTTTCGAACGAAATTCAAAAGTAAAGTTAAGATTAATTTTAATAATTCATTAATCAAGAGAATTAAAACCTAACGTCACAAGTTACCCTAATTACGTACCCACAACCTACGTCTACGAGTTCATCCTACCCCAAGCATGCAAGGGTTTTAGCTAGACATAGGTTTTACGAAAATAATAACAATAGAATAAGTAACGAACATGAACATGATAACTAAGACAAAGAAGAGATCAAACATAAACTAGGGTTTAACGAAATAAAAGAATAAACTGAAATTAACTCAATAAAAGAAGTCTCAACGTATTCAAGAACGAAAATATAACGAAAAGAAACTAAAAAGTAAGATCGTACTATGAATTCGTAATGAAAACCTCGAAAATATAAACGTAAAGCTTGCTTCTCTCCTTCCTCTCCAAAAACGAACTCTAAAAGTCTAAAACTATCAAGTGATGTCTGTTCTTCCCCAAAAACGAGCTTTGGACGCGTATATATAAGCCACAGGCCGAATTGTGAACTCATGGGCCGAAAAACGCCTTTGAAAACGCAAAAAATGGAGTTGCTCGAGAGGGCCTGCTCGAGCGGTCGCGCTCGAGCATGTAGCTCGAATGACACAAGTGCTCGAGCTCTCGCGCTCCAGCTGCTCAAGTGGTGGAAACTTTCTGCATAAATTGAGGCGCTCGAGCAACACGCTCTAGTGGTGCCGCTCGAGCTGCTCGAGCGCATGAAATTTTCTGTATGTTTTGGGCGCTTGAGTGGTTTACTCGAATGCTCCCAAATTTTCACCAAGTAGCACTTTTCTTCTTCAACACTAACACCAATCGTATTTCTTCGATATCTTCTCATCCGGGCATCCGTTTGGTCGATTCAAAGTCCTACGAACTCCGTTCTTCGCCCTCGATTCACCTACGAGCATCAAAGAGACAAATTCATTAATGTATAGAAATAATGCTCAATTAACTCCAAATACTCGACAAAATCGGCCAAAATTAGGGTATTTCGAGTGACTCATCATGACAATTTCACGCCTAATCAACCCCCCCAAACTTACCATGTTGCTTGTCCTCAAGCAACGAAATAACAAGTCAAGTGAAATTGTTAGGAATGAGTCAAAGAATCAATCATGCAAGCAAATGAACTCGAACTTCAAAGATCAATCACAAGTATACTCATGCAACAATAACAAGAAACACCAAGATCAAACATGGATGTGCACTCAACGATGTGTTTCGCTCCCTCACAAGTGTATATCAATGATCAAGGGACTCACTCAAACAATCAATCACTCAAATTGGCAGCCATAGGCTTGTAAGCGCTCTTAACTCCGACCATACTCTAGAAATCAATGCCTAATCAAAAAGGACTTTTCTCAAGGTTGTAATGTAGGCTCTTTGGACAGGTGGGAATCAATATGGTAAAGTGACTCAAGTGAATGGAGAATAGAAAATTGGACTTCGGTACTTCGAGATTGGAACAGACTACTTCAAACATATTCAATCAACACACTTTCAATTCCAATTCTCTCAACACTTCAATTTTTTTTTCTCACTCTTTCACTTTTTTTTTTCAATCACTTCACTTTTTTCTTTTTCGTACAAACACATGAGCTCATTTTTTTCTTTTGCTCATTCTCAATTTTTCTCCTTTTCCCACATCTCATAACTTCATCACTCCTTCTTCTCATATTCACTCAACAAACAACCTTTTCCTTTTTCAACTCAATTCGCTCCCTTCACATTCTCACTTTCCTATTCTCCACTCAAATTGGGACAAAAAGGCTTAGGAATTGGAATAGTGTTCATATGTGCTAGCGAATAAAATAGGCTTTAGGCTCAAAGGGGCTAACAAGGGATTCAATGTCATTGGTAAGGAAATTTTTTTGCTAAGTGACTCAATAAAATCAAAGATGGCCTAAGATCCTATTCGGCATATCAAACTAGACACAATCAAGAAGTAAGAGCACACACAAGTTTGAGCATCCTCTAAGGTGACGATTCACTCACAAACGAAGAGATTAATTCTTATATCAAAATCTCATAAGGCTCAAGTCTCTCGGCTTTCACATCCATGCTAGTCCTAGTGAATTCTCACTCTTATCACACAAGCACTCAAAAAGAAAACTTGCAAGTATACTAGTTCTCTCTCAAATCCACTCTAACTCAACTACTCACACAAAAAAAAAAATCTTAACTCAACCTCACAATTCTACTCTACTCATCAAACATGCTCAAGAATAACAACTAACAAGTAGAAGGGGTCAATAAGCATGAAATATGCAACCGCAAATCACATCGAATTTACCCCGAGGAGCATCTCAAGACACCAATTGACTAAACACACTCAAAGATAAGGGGTGCTCCGGTTCAATGTAACAAGAAACATAAAAAAAACTCCACCCCCCCCCCCCAAACTTCGACCTTGCGAAGAGGTCTAAGTTTGGGGTTGTGGGTTACCTCAACCAAACAATTCAGTTTCTCTCTAACGTAGCACACTCCCTTGCTTGAGTTCCTCCCTTTTGAGTACTTCATCGAGACAAGCCTACAAAATAAACTCTCACGTACGAGGTTAAAATTTACGACTCAACAACACCCAAATAACATAATAAGAAACTAAAAACAAATAAAAGCAAATAAAAATGGGTTGCCTCCCATTCAGCGTTATTTTTAAGGTCCTCATACCGGACCGAGCTCAAAGGAGCTTATGGGACATCATACTCAAATTTACCTCCCTTACTCTCATAAGAGTGGTGCTTGCATTCCTTTCCTTGATGCCCTACCATCATGAGCTCTTTTTCTTCCTTCTCATCCCCAAGTGTTATGGGTCTCAACTCCTTCTTACCTTTATCTGGAGGAGTCTTACCAAACAGATTCTTGAATTTGGACTTTTTCTTCTTAACTCCTCCTTTTCCCTCCAACTGGATCACGTCCACCTTTTGCACTTCTTTCTCTTTCGACTTCTTCACTTTATCCCTATCAAAAGAATCAAGATCATACTGCTCATGGGTTAAATCAACAAGTGAAGGATTAAAGAAATCATGAACATGAGAAAGATTAGAGATAGGAGGTGTGTCTTCAACACGATGATCAATTGCATCCATGCAATACAAACTCTCATCCTCCTTCTGGTGCTTCATAGCTTCATATAGGGAAATCTTCACTTCTTGATCATCGACCTTCAACGTAATCTTCCCATTTGCCACGTCTAGCACCATCCCCGCCGTAGCTAAGAACGGTCTTCCCAAGATTAGGGGCACGTGCTCATCTTCCTCCATCTCTAGGACCACGAAGTCGGCTGGAAAAATGTGATCTCCAACTCTCACGAGGACGTCTTCAACAACACCTTGAGGTCTCGTGATAGACCGATCGGCAAGTTGAAGCGTCATCATCGTCGGTTGAAGTTCTCCACCTTCCAACTTCTTGAAAAGCGACAACGGCATAAGATTGATGCTCGCTCCAAGGTCACACAACGCTCCCTTCTTGATCCCGTTCCCGATATCACAAAGAATGGTGAAGCTCCCGGGATCCTTTAACTTTGGAGGAAGTGCCTTGTGCACTAATGCACTCACCTCATGGTTCAGCTGCACCAACTTCGGCTCATCTACTCGCCGTCTTTTCGCGATCAAGTCCTTTAAAAACTTTGCATAGTTGGGCATATGTTCCAAAGCATCATAAAAGGGAATGTTAATATGCAATTGTTTAAACACAATAAGGAATTTAGCGAATTTCTCATCAAGCTTCTTTTTCATGAAGCGTTGTGGATATGGGACGGGTATCACAGATTTGGGTACCCCCCATTCATCTTTCTCGGTCTCTTTCACTTTCTCCCTTGCTTCCTTTGCCTTCTTCCACTTAGGAACTCTTTCACCCTTCTGAATGCCTTCCTCTTCAAGCTCTTTGTTCGCTTGAGTGCTTTCACCCTCAACCTTCTTCTCAGCTCTTTCCTCTTCAATCTGATCTCTTTCTTGGGGCGTCTCAGAATCAGCAGGCATCTGAGGACCTTCATAGTTGGTTCCACTTCTAAGCTGGATCACCTTGCAATGCTCTTTCGGGTTTCCCTCCGGCATGGAAGGATACTTACCCGGCTCCCTATTCAATGATTTTGCAATTTGCCCCATCTGAAATTCTATGGAAGTGAACCTTCGATTGTTCTCTTGTTGAGTTCTAGTCCACTCAACGTTCATTTTCTGGAGCTCTTGATCACGTTGAGCGCCCTTCTTATGCAACTCCTTCACATCGTACTCCAAAGAAGACAATCGCTTTCTATCTTCCTCCACCTTCTGAAGGATAGCTCTCAACATCTTCTCGGTTGATGCACCGCCTTCTCCACCAGGAGGTTTAGACCCCGGATCAACACCTGCAGGAACTGTAATATCAGCTTTTGGGTTAGCTTATGAGAAATTCTCATTCTTTCTCCATGTGTTTTGAGGAGGCTGCTGGCCTCCTTGATAGCTGTATTGTTCCTCCACTGATTAGGAGGAGGCTGTGGACATGGTGGTACAAAAGGTTGGCCAAAAGAAGGCCTTCCATACTGATTACCACATTGGTAGCCATTCTGATTGTAATACGGACCTCCCATGTAATTGGCTCCCTCTTGCTGTCCACTTGGCTGGTCTACTCTCTCATTCTCTGCTGCATGCTCTCCAACCAAATTCTGCCCCATCTCAAGGTTGCTGATCTTCTCCATCATTGCCATCAACAGCTTCCTAGTACCCTCATTCTCCTTCAACTTGCAAACTCTCTAAAACTCAGGATCCTCGTTCCATGCATCGGCATTCGTGACAATGTTGTCCACGATCTCTCTACATCTCGTTATCCCTTGGTTCAGAAACGCTCCACTCGCACATGCATCTAAATGGGCTTGGCCAGCCTTGCTGGCTCCACTATAGAAGAATGCCATAATATCTCCCTCGTTGTACCCGTGCTGCAGGCACTCGATCAGCATGTTTGAGTATCTCTCCCACGCTTGACGTAGGTCCTCTCCTTGCTTCTGGCGGAAAGAAGAGATCTCAATCCTTGCTTTGATTGTTCTGGATGGAGGGTAGAATCGCTCGAGGAACAGACGCTCGAGCTCGGCCCAAGTGGTTATACCTCCCCGTGGGAGCGTGTTGTCATACCACTCTTTAGCTATTCCCGTCAATGAGAATGAGAACAGCCTAAGCCTCTTGGCATCTTCAGACATGCCGTTATAATTGAATGTTGTGGCTATCATGAGGAAACTCCTCAGGTGAGTATGAGGATTCTCCTTCCCAATCACCCCCTTGAACTGGTTCTCGGTAAGCAGCTTAAGAATTCCCAGGGAAATTGAGAAGTTATTTGCCTCAACAGGAGGCAATGCCACTCCATCATAGTACTGTTGTGGCTGCGCTGCAAACCTCCCTCGAATAGCCATATTTTGATCTGCGTTCTGAGGAACGTGTTGAGGATTAGCAGCTGGTATGGGTACTTGTTGGTGTGGTGGTTGGTAAACAGGTGGTTGATTGAAAACTGGAGGTGGAGGATACGGGTATGGTGGGTAAGGGTAAGGTGGGTATGGGTAGGGTGGATAAGGTAAGTTATTTTGTGGAACGTTAGGATGTGGGTAAGCAGGGTTGTTATGAGGATTTTGGACAATGTTATGAGCTGGGCTACTTTGGTTCTGAGTACCCGGGTTTTGGCTCTGGCTTTCTCCTAACGGATCTTGATTCTTGCTGGTGTTGCCAGCAGTGCCGTCAACCCAGTTCAAGTCCTGATTGAACTCATTTTCAACCTCATCCAACTCATTAGTGATGTCCATCGGTTCTTTTTCTCCAGCAGCGTTCATCCTTCTTAAGAAGGCTCGGTTTCTTCTTGCTATTGTCTTAGGATCTAACGGTAACCTCTCTTCGCTCGTATTTCCTTGTGAGCGTGTTTTCATAAACCTGAAAAACTAACAAAAGAATCAAAATACAACTGCCGAATATGTACGAAATAAAAAAAACAGAAAAGAAAAATCACTCACTACTAACTACTAAGCTATCGACAAGTCCTATTCAAAAAGCATACAACGCCATCCCCGGCAACGGCGCCATTGACTTGAAGCAAAATACCAACTTCTACTAGTATATTCCCCGCAAGCGGACGGGTTCACTGTAGTATGAGTAAGTATAGCGACCAAGTATTATCGAACCCAAGGGAAAATGTGTATGCAAATAGATCCCTGAAGATCTACGCGTCGTAGTTAATATGAGTGTATGTTTTTGAATTTTTGAAGAATTAATTTTAAACTAAAATAAACTAATTAAACTAGAATACTAAAGAAGACAATTTAACTAAGGGTTGTTTTCAAATAGAGATGGTGATGCTTAGGATAGGAATCCCTACGTATACTAACGGAGCGGGTACATAATCAAAATAACTGTGACGCACAAGAAATAAACTAAGTAAAAGAATGCAAGGCGAAAGCTCAAGATTCTAAACCCTAATACTTTACTCTAACACTCGACTTCACTAATCCACTAACAAGTTAATAGATTGTGCTTAATTAATGAGACCCTAATTTAACTAAGGTGATGCGGTCGTCCTTCTTCGCTAAACTGGCAGATGAATTAACTCTTTCTAAACCCTCTAGTTAAGTCTACTCGTTGTTAAAGAGTGATACGGTCGTCCTCTCTCTAACACTTTTCGAACGAAATTCAAAAGTAAAGTTAAGATTAATTTTAAGAATTCATTAATCAAGAGAATTAAAACCTAACGTCATAAGTTACCCTAATTACGTACCCACAACCTACTTCTACGAGTTCATCCTACCCCAAGCATTCAAGGGTTTTAGCTAGACATAGGTTTTACGAAAATAATAACAATAGAATAAGTAACGAACATGAACATGATAACTAAGACGAAGAAGAAATCAAACATAAACTAGGGTTTAATGAAATAAAAGAATAAACTGGAATTAACTCAATAAAAGAAGTCTCAACGTGTTTAAGAACGAAAATATAACGAAAAGAAACTAAAAAGTAAGATCGTACTATGAATTCGTAATGAAAACCTCAAAAACGTAAACGTAAAGCTTGCTTCTCTCCTTCCTCTCCAAAAACGAACTCTAAAAGTCTAAAATTATCAAGTGATGTCTGTTCTTCCCCAAAAACGAGCTTTGGACGCGTATATATAAGCCACGGGCCGAATCGTGAACTCATGGGCCGAAAAATGCCTTTGAAAACGCAAAAAATTGATTTGCTCGAGCAGGCCTGCTCGAGCAGTCGCGCTCGAGCATGTAGTTTGAATGACACAAGTGCTCGAGCGCTCGCGCTCAAGCTGCTCGAATGGTGGAAACTTTTTGCATAAATTGGGGCGCTCGAGCAACACGCTCGAGCGGTGGCGCTCGAGCTGCTCGAGCGCATGAAATTTTCTGTATGTTTTGGGTGCTCGAGCAATGTGCCTGACCGCTAGTGCTCGAGTGGTTTACTCGAATGCTCCCAAATTTTCACCAAGTAGCAATTTTCTTCTTCAACACTAACATCAATCGTATTTCTTCGATATCTTCTCATCCGGGCATCCGTTTGAGTCGATTCAAAGTCCTACGAACTCCGTTCTTCGCCCTCGATTCACCTATGAGCATCAAAGAGATAAATTCATTAATGTATATAAATGATGCTCAATTGACTCCAAATACTCGATAAAATCGGCCAAAATTAGGGTATTTCGAGTGACGAATCATGACAATTTCACGCCTAATCAGTGCCGCGATCTCATGGAGATCGGTTAAACAATCCATGGTTACCACGTCTTCAAACCACTCAGAGATAATAGATTTATTTGAAGGCGCACGAGAATGTGTTTGGTTAAGGTCCTTGGTAAAACACATTGGTGACTCGTGTGGTATCGCTAAAGGCGATACACCTCCCAACGTTATATTTGAAGACAACGCTGCTTGCATCGCACAAATGAGTAATGGGTACGTCAAGGGAAACCTGACGGAACTTATCTCACCTAAGTTTTTCTACCTATACGAACTCCAGAAGAGTGACGTGATTACCATTCAAAAGTGCAATCTAGTAACAATCTAGCAGATCTGTTTACTAAATCCTTACCTACGTCTACTTTTAAAAAGTACGTTCATGGTATTGGGATGCAAAAACTTAAAGTGTTGTTGTCTTCAAGGGGAGCGGTAACCCCAAAATAAATCTAGAAGGTTTAGATCTAGAAGATCAATAACATTCCTCCCTAACTTATTATTTGGCCGATACCTAGCACGTGGAGTTTTTAAGACAAGACATTAATGTTATGTCGTAATGTCCAAGGGGGAGTGTTGTAAATCTAGAAGATTTATTATTCCAAATCTAGAAGATTTGATGTGGACATTACTTATGGACCAAGAAACCCAACAGGCTTCATATCTTAGACTAGGGTTTTATTCTTATAAATAGATCATTGTATTCATTATTGTAATCACTCTCATACACAAGATCATTAGTGAAACTTCTGGCTTGGATCACCCCCAGACGTAGTCGTTCCCGACGAACTGGGTCAACAAACGCTGTCTCTTTAATTTACGAACTTATTTACAACATTTACCTTCACAAATTCTACTATGAATAAATTTCATATTTTTACTTTCACAAATTCTACTATGAATAAATTTCATAGTATGAAACTAATACATGTAGATGTATTCACTGATATTATAAGACTTGTAAACTGAAATCACAACGTACATAGATAGAGTATTAATGAATACATTTAATCATATTAGTTTCTTGTTTTGAATAAGTTTCACACGAGACCTACTCTTTTAAATACCTTTTATCGATTATACAATATTATAAATTTTCTATATTTGTGTATGTATATCAACATAGCCAATTGAGTTTATATTCTATTAAAATTAAAATAAATAAATATAAAACTGAATGTAATCTGCGATTAAGCGTATCAGTGCATGTATATCCGGTTAACTGACTTTAATGAAAATTGGAATAGTATGAACATTATTACTCCATGTCTTTTGTTCGTGAAAATGATTTTGTTGGAGTCCTATAAAATTTGTTCTTGGTGTTGTATTTACTGGTATCATTATATAATACTATAATATTTTACACTACAATTTTGGTTTAAAAATTTAATAGTATCAGTGAATGTATATAATAGTATCACTCCGAGGCCGCTATCCCAGCTCTGAGTCATTTTTGCTCTTCGTGGCTCGCTGGAGCGTACCTCACCAAGGGTCTTTGTTGCCCCCGAGAGGTCGGACCTTGTCAAAGGTCTTAGTGCTTGAGAGGTCGGACCTCGTTAAGAGTCTTAGGGTTTAACTTAATCATTTTATGAAATAAATATGTTAATGCTCGCCATGGAGTCATGAGTCATGAGGGCAGACCTCATAATGAGTCATGAGTTTTAACTTAAATGTTTTAAGAAACAAATACGCTAATGCTCGCCGAGGACTCGGACCTCAATCTGGAGACTTTTACGCTCAGGATAGGGCGGACCTCGTCCTGAGTCTTGGCTGCCCCTAAGAGGTCGGGCCTCATCAAGGGACATTGTGAGGTTGGACCTCATCAAAAGTCATTGTTGCCAAGGTCGAGACTATCAGGGGACTTTGCACATGATTTGGATCCACAATCTTCTGTATTGATGTCACAAAGAGTTGGTTACAAATTTACTGAAAGTATCTCATGAGGTGACAAGCTATCCAGGGGTACTAGTCCGGGGTACCGTCTGGATGTTCCAGTTCGTATGTATCGTTAACTACGTATTTGGACACTCAGAACGGGCCTTTCCAATTTAGGTTGAATACCCCTTTTGCAACCACTTGGATTTTCTTTAGGATGAGGTCGCCCATGGAAAATTTTCTAGCCTTCACCTTATAGTTGAAAATTTTTTGTAATTTTATTCGTAGATGGCATTCTCATTGGCCGAGATAAGTTTTCTTTCTTCTACCACATCCAGGTCGGCTCTTCTTGCGATCTCGTTCTCTTCTGTAATAACTTTTGGGGTTATACGTGAAAGTATATTTTTATTTTCTATAACCTATGTATTAAACACTTATTTATGAGAATAAATCTTTTATCACTATTGCTTTAATTATGAATGAATGTTAAATGTTTATTGCAAATCGTTCAATACTAGTATATAGTATGTGTTACATTGTAGTTAGTGTGGTGATACCAAATCACGGAAGATCACATTAACTATTTCTTGTAACTAAATGTACAAATTCAAGACCTAGGTGGAATTGAACAATCCACCGTGAAAGGTCGAGGTGTAGTTCACAGATTGGTCTGTCTTGACCAAGAGATTGCACTAGCACATTTTATATGTGTTGAAGAGGACCTACAGCGAGGATAAATTCTTCTGTTCTGAACGGAGAAGAATTAGACCTCAGTGGTTATTGATTTCTTAATATCTGTCACTTAAATATGACCGTGTTTGATTAATACTTATTGTTTTTATACATGTTGGGTGATAATCATTGTGACTTCGATACCTTGTGTTTTGGGCAATAATATTAATCACGACAGTTGCTAAGATTTAATACGGAGAAACGTGTGCGAGTACGGCTTGTGTGGGTTGTTCCCTTGGTGGACTCAGAAGTTTTATCGTACCAAATTTTGCTAGTGGAAATTAGTTTTCCGGTACGGATAATAATGTTGAATTGTGTATTTACCCCAAGACACAATAAATTTATTAATTTAGAGCTATTCAAAAGCTCAATTAATTAATGGACTATATAATCTTAAACACAGGAAATTATAATCGGGAGTCCATATTATTGTAATATGGATTAAGATAGATAGTGTAACATTAATTTGGTGATAATAATTAATATTAATTGATTGAATTATATTGTTGTTCAATATTAAAATTCAGAAGTCCATTGAAAATCCAATTTTAATTCTCTCAAAGTCTCCTCAAGTAGACAAATAAGTCTTAATTGCAGGCATGAATGCCAAGCATATATTCAGTACATATAATAATTATAAATTATTACTTTCCGGGCCAGAAAATTTTACTAATTGAAAACGAGGTACTATTAATTAATCAAAAAAAAATTTATTTATAATTAAAAGAGGTCTTCCTTATTTGGCAAACCTAAATGTAATTTTATAAGAAAATGCATGATTACATGCACACCAGTATTTTTTTTCTTTGCGAATGGGGTTGCATTTATATATTGTATTTATTTTTATTTTTTTTATAAAATATACTATTTGCAACGCTTATCTTTAACGTTGCAAACAATATATTTTATATAAAAAATCATAATATATAAATGGCAACTGATGTTAAATAAAAGTATACAAATAACTCAAGATGGAGGGAGTAATTTATAACTATTGTAAATTTAGCAGATTTATTATACCAAATGTAGAAGATTTGATGTGGACATTATTAATAGACTTTTAACCTGATGGGCTTTAGGTTTAAACTAGGTCTTTATTCTTATAAATAGATCATTGTCAAAATTGTATACATTGATCATACACATACATATTAGTGAAACTCCTAGCTTGGTACACCCCCAGATGTAGTCGTTCTCGACGAATTGGGTGAACAAATCTCGCTACTCTATTCTACGCTCTCAATATACAACAATAACGTACCAAGTAAATCCACGTTATTCCAAAATTTATGAATCATAATCGTGTGAAATATACGGCACTGATATATATATGCTTGGGGAAAAGAAATGGGCCATGGAAAAGTCAAAATAGGCTGATGTTATGGTTAGGCTAAATATGTCCACAACCGGGCATGGACATTTTTCCCCATCATAATTAAGATTTAAGAGTTCACAACCCCTCGATTTTGTTCAGCAATTCTTTTTTTTTTTTTTTTAACATTTGTCATTTATTTGGAAAAACGATTCAAACATTATTTAGATTTATACATTTTTGTGGAGATGAAATGAAAATTCAGATGATGAACTAAACCTTACAAGAACAACGTAATTATAGAAATAAAAAGATTCGTACTCCTGCGACATATGTAGAAACAAATCGAGGTTGAGGTTGTGGATGATCATTAATCTCAACATATATGAATTCTTTGGTGTTAGTTGTGTTGTTAAAAGATATGAGTTGGTTTACCAAGGAATTATTACAAAGTACATATGAATAAGGTTTTTACTATACATACTTAAGCTTCGTAATTTTATCCAACAATAAAGACAATATTGAATCACAATTCCATATTTTCTCTTTTCTGATCTAATTTTTACCATCTATCCTAAATTCTATAATTTCTCATAATTGATCCAAATCTTCCAAATAAACACCCCAATTTTTTTAAATTTACAAGAATATACAAATTTCCAATTTTTTCTAGACATGAAATTAATTTACAAGAATATTTAAGGGTATGTTGAAATATGTAGTGACTAGTGAAATGAGGTGTAAATAAGTGATGTTTGTAAGTAGTTAGATTTAGAGGCAAAGTATTATATGAAAATAGTTCATGATAAGCTTATCATGAAACAATTTTAAAGTATCATTAATCTCATCGGGAGTATCATTAATCTCATCAGGGGTATCATTAGTCTGAGTTCAAGAAAATTTAAAATAATTTTCTTGAACCCAGACTAATGATACCCCTGACAGGTTTAATTATACTCCTGATGAGATTAATAATATTCTAAAAGTATTTTATGTTAAACTTATTATGAAGCATTTCATATAAAACCTATTATTTTCTAAAGTGTTGAACAATCTAAAAGGAAACGAATGAAATAATTATAAAAAAAAATTACTTTGTAATTCATGTTTTTTAAGTCTATAAATATATTAGTCTAAAGGCAAAAATTTGTATGAGTCAATGTTTTAATTATACCTGTTCTCATTGTATCATATCATAAGACGGTCTCATACAAAACCTACTCTAGTCTAAAAGATAAAATAGGTTACGTATCTGTCCATTTTGAGCATATCAATAATACAACAAAATTATCAATAGTATAACGAACTTTTGACTTGATTGATATGTGCTTTTATTTTACAATTATTGTAAGGTGGAAAAAAACGGATCATTGTATAAGTGACTCTAATTTTAATCATAATAATGTCGAATTGGACAGCACTATACTCCCTCCATTCATGAAAAATAGTCTTGTTGTTTTTTGCACGGTTATTAAGAAAATTGATATAATATGTAAAAAGTAAGAATATTGTGTCATATCAAGTACCACTACAAAAAAAAAACACTGTTTTGCGACGGAAAATCCGTCGCAAACAGTGTTTTGCGACGGAAAATCCGTCGCAAACAGTGTTTTGCGATGGATTCTGCGACGAACACGTATCCGTCCCTAAAATAGCCGTAGCTAATTTTTGCGACGGATTTCGCCGTTCGTCGCAAATTACCGATGGATAAATCTGTCGCAAAAGTGGCGGGTCAGACCCGGCCGGGTCACACAAAATTTGTGATCGACAGTAGTTTGTCGCAAACTTTTCGGGTCAGACCCGATCGGGTCAACAACATTTGCGACGGCCACATTCCGTCGCAAATGTTTATATATATTTTTTTTTATTTTTTCCTGTTATAATTTGCGACGGACTGTTTTCCGTCGCAAAATTCAATATTTGCGACGGAATTTGGCCGTCGCAAATTACCGAGCCTATACAAAAAAAAGTGGCTAGCGTGGTTCGAGCCCGGGCACCTGGGGCGGGCGCGGACCACTGGGCCAACCGGCCCATTCCTTGTTATATGCGACTCACCTTCTATATTAGTCTTATTAGGCCTTGAACAATTAATCCATTTTTGCGTCCAAGGGGAATCGAACACGGGACTTCTTCTTCTTCTTCTTCTTCTTCTTCTTCTTCTTCCTCGTCATCTTCCTCTTCTTCCTCCTCCTCCTCCTCCTCCTCCTCCTCCTCCTCTTCTCCTTCTCCTACTCCTTCTCATTTTCGTTTCTAACTTGTTATATATACAATTATTTAGTAATTCTAATTTTCTTCTTCTTCTTCTTCTTCTTCTTCTTCTTCTTCTTCTTCTTCTTCTTCTTCTTCTTCTTCTTCTTCTTCTTCTTCTTCTTCTTCCTCCTCATCCTCGTCATCTTCCTCTTCCTCGTCATCTTCTTCTTCTTCCTCTTCCTCCTCCTCCTCCTCCTCCTCCTCCTCTTCTCCTTCTCCTACTCTTTCTCATTTTCGTTTCTAACGTGTTATATATACAATTATTTAGTAATTCTAATCGTCGTCTTCTTCTTCTTCTTCTTCTTCGTCCTCGTCATCTTCCTCTTCCTCGCCATCTTCTTCTTCTTCTTCTTCTTCTTCTTCTTCTTCCTCTTCCTCCTCCTCCTCCTCCCCCTCCCCCTCCCCCTCTTCTCCTTCTCCTTCTCCTTCTCCTACTCCTTCTCCTTCTCCTTCTCCTTCTCCTTCTCCTTCTCCTTCTCCTTCTCATTCTCCTTCTCCTTCTCCTTCTCTTTCTTCTTCTTCCTCCTCACCGCGTTCTTGTCCATCACCCTCATGATCACTTTTCAATCATTACCATTTCTGGATTTGCAGCAAGTAAGACGAAAAAAATATTCACACCTGCTTGATTAACCTCTGTTTGAGCCTCTTGTATCTCTGTTTGAAATGGATCTGTTGGTTCTACAC
Organism: Ballota nigra; assembly: GCA_947034835.1. Lineage (NCBI taxonomy): Eukaryota > Viridiplantae > Streptophyta > Magnoliopsida > Lamiales > Lamiaceae > Ballota > Ballota nigra. The sequence goes on along the minus strand of OX344729.1, from coordinate 73,344,357 downwards.
CGTCTTTATTTGACGGATTAGAAACTTCAACCAATGATCTTGTCTTTACTTTGCAAATTGTCCTCAAGTTGGGCCTACTTGATTCGGGGTATTTGCAATAATATACCTAAGATGCTTGCGTTGCAAAAATATAGGGATCGTATGCAGCCGGAAACTTCTTTTCGGTGTTGATATCAACAATCTTGTAGTTTTTGTCGAATCTTGTTCCTTGGTTCCCTGGATCATACCATTCACACAAGAACAACACTATCGTCCTCTTCGGTCAACCCGGATATTCTATTTCAACTACTTCATGCAGCACTCCATAGTAATCGATGGGTTCTTCGTTGTAGTTTGCACCGGTAACTCAAACACCACTGTTTGTAGTCGATTTCGTTGAAGCATACACTTCAGTATGAAATTTGTATCCATTTGCGTAATATCCGTGGTATGATACCACACTACGTAGTGGTCTTTTGCTCAGAGCTTTAAGATGTGGGTTGTTATTAAGTAGGCCACTTTGTCCCTGTAAATATTAAATTATCATGTATAAAAATAATAACATATTTGTTAGAGGGTAAAAATCATATAATTATGTGATACTCACGTAATGTTGGAACCAAAACATAAAATCATTGCGGATGGATTGAAAAACGGTTGCATCTGTGATGTCTGGTTCTACTTGACGCTTATACTCACAGAACATCCTTATATATCAGAAAAAAGAAATTAATTACTTTTCAGATATCAACAGTATACATATTGTAAAAAACTCAACTATAAAATTAAATTACTTACTCTATATACGGTTGGACTTCAGGACAATTCATCAAAACATATGAATGTATTGTTTCCTCTTCAATACTGCCCCTGAACGGTCGTTTGGTGCCCTTACCCATTGGTCGACCCGGATGCAAAAATACAGCTAACATACCTTCAACATCATGAAGGGGATGGTCTACTCCACGACCATCGTAGTTGCGAGGCACATTTCTAATTCTGGTTTGAAATTGATCACCGAAGTAGTAAGAACAAAATGCTCCAACCTCTTCAGTAAGGTATGCATTAACAATTGATGCTTCGATGTGGGCCGCATTTCCAATATTGAGCTTTAAATTGTGCAAATACCTAAAACAAGAAGTGTTAGAAAATTTATTCAGTATTGATCTTAAAAGTCGATCTAAAAAAGGGTATAGAATTACCTCTCAAAAGGGTACATCCATCGATATTGTACGGGACCAGCAATTGAGGCTTCATACGCTAAGTGTACGGGTATGTGCTCCATCGAGTCAAAAAAACTAGGTGGAAAAATCCGCTCAAGTTTGCATAGAATAATAGGGATCTCCTCATCCAAACGCTTCATGTCCTCAACTGTAATCGTTGATTCCGTTAAGTGTCTGAAAAAGAGACTTAATTCCGTGGTGACACTCCATACATTCTTGGGAAGTGAGTACCGAAATGCAATGGTAAGAGTCGTTGCATGAACACGTGACAATCATGACTCTTCATTCCAGACACCTTTCCGGTTTCCGTGTCAACTGTATCTCCCAAATTCGACACATAATTGTCAGGGAAGCTCAACTCTTTCACCCACTTACACAAATTCTTTTTTTCTGCTTTACTAATTGTGTAAGAGGCCTGGGGATATATTCTTGTCTGCTCATCCTTGTGTAGGGAAGCACGAGAACAGAAGAGCCTCAACTCATATCTGGATTTTGAAGTGTCTTTGGTCTTCCCTTCAGTACCCAGTGTTGATGGGCGAACAATTGTCAGTAAATGACGAACAATGATTAAAGCTACAACGAGGATTATGAACCAAATCAAGGAAGATCAACAAAGAAAATCACGATTTGGGTGCATTAATCAATCTGAGGGGTGTATAAAGTGACGAACAACACTCCCGACGAACAACTAATAGGCGAACAGGTATTAAGGCCCGGGACCAAGAATGAGCCAACTGTGAAGTCATCAATGACGAACAACTTTATCAAACTATGATACAATAGATAGCCAAGGAAGAATGTACAAGTGAACAAAGGACAAAGATCCCAAAGCCAAGCTGGACAAAGGCATAAGGCGAACAACTTCCCAAGTACAACCTCAAGAGGCGAACAACTTTCGGTTGGAGAACCAACAAGATCCATCAAGCCGACCTAGGCGAACAACAGTGAGTCCGAGATAAGGACCAAAGAAGACTTTGTAACTAAGGTTCAGCTTGGATAAGATCAAAGGGACACATGTCAAGCATGCAGGCTAGGGAGACCAAGAGTCTTAGACACCTCATGCTTGCTAGTCTCTATAAATAGTTGTTCTCCAGCTTATTCATGTAATTTTCGAATTTCAGACTAAAAATACACACAAATACACCCAAACTTACACATATACGAAATAATTTAAATTCCGATCTTCGTTTTACCCGAATTCGTTAACCCAAGACTCGTTTTACCATTTACGGTGGTAATCAATCACATGTTATTGATTGGTGACATAAAAACGGATTAAAACAGCCACTAATCCTCCCGATTAGATTCGTTCACCAACACCCAGGACCATATGAAACAAGTTGTCGAAAACATTCTTCTCTATATGCATCACATCCAAATTTTGTCGAATCAACAACTTGCTCCAATAAGGTAAGTCCCAAAAGATACTTCTCTTCTTCCAACCACCCTAGATGCGTTTATTGTGCTCCATTGCACCCGCCTCAGTTGTCTTCATCAAATCAGTGACTTTAACCTCATACAACAACAAATCACCTGAAATAATTAATTTATATATGCTTAAATTATTTATATGAGACACATAGACATAAGTAGTCATACAGTACCCAGACACATACCTGACCTCAAAACAACAATCAATCTTCTCAAAGGGTAGACCCATATCCTTCAAGAGCCTCTTGCTCTGATAGAAATTATCAGGCGCCGTGTTGTCTTCAGGTAGAGCTCGTTTGAACAATTTAGCAAATTGATTGAACACTTTTTTACTGACCTTGCCTTCAGTTTTGATGTTCAACATTTGAGCATTGAATGACAATTGCGTCTCAGTCTCAACCAGGAAACAACTTTTAATCAACGGTTTTAAGCATATAAAAAAACTTCTTTGACCGATGATTTGGTTCCTCCTCCATAGGTGTTTCATTGGATTGTGGTTGACCACCCAAAACAGATTCTGCAATCATCATCCGATATCTATCATGTTCATCCTCTATTTGTGGTTCAAAATGAGTATACGGAACATAACTTGAACCACCAACATCAGAACTTCCACCACCACTCCACCCAATATACCAGTATTCTACGGTTTCGATGTCAATATTCCACCGTTGGTCACCGTGACTGGTCCAGTTGTAATAACGGGGAACAAAACCGGAAATCACAAGATGAGTTCTAACCTCATCAAAACTCAAGAATCTTATATTTCTGCATCTTCTGTCTTTACACGGACACCTAATATTACCCATACAATCCATACTGCATGGATGTTGTAGTGCAAACTCAATAAACTCATCAATTTTATTGCAAAAGGCAGAGTTAATGTCTCCTCCTATCATTCTAGGTATTGAGTACATCCAACCACGATATGAAATTGCATCTGTTACAGATTAAAAGTAAATATCACGTGAGTTGTAAAAAATTGGGCAGAGTTTGCCTAAAAATAAGGATATACAAAATTTTCCTTCACAAAAATCAATCCAACACAACCATGTATATCAATCATAGTAAACCAATCAAATAAACAAATATCACACAATTTATCTAATAGTGTACATAAAAATTGAGCAGAGTTTCGACTAAAAATAGGTATAAATATCACACAAACTAAAATTAACGTGCCCATCAAATAAATCAATCATACTAAAACCCATCAAATAAACATATATCATGCTCATTACCTAATAGTGTAATAAAAAATTGAAACAATAAAAATATGATATTTAAACGGTTAAAAATGTGAAAACGTACGGTGAAGTTGAAGGCAATGACAAATACATACGGTGAGGTTGAAGGCAATGACAAATACACCAATTATACGTGAAGAACATATGAAAACCGCATCATTTCTTATTTTTTTTTTGTGAGTGAAAGTGAAAGGGAAAGAAGAGTGAAAGTGAAAGGGAATGAAAAGGAAGGGACTGTTATAAATCTGCACTAATTTGAGACGGACTGATTTTCCATCGCAAATTCAATATTTTGCAACGGAATTTCCATCGCAAATACGCTTTGCGACGACCCAGGTCAATTATTGGTCACCAACCCCTCTGACGAGTTTCAACTACTCAATTTTCCGACGGAAAAGTGGCCGTCGCAAATATGAATTTAAAATTTGCGGCCGTTCCGTCGCAAACCAGGTAAATGGGCCGTTTTCCAGGTGGCTACTTTTCAACGGGTCGTTTTGCAACGGAAAATGCCGTCGTAAATACGACATTTTTTACGACGGCCTGCCCAAATCCGTCGCAAATACACGAAATTTGCGATGGATAATTGGCCGTCGCAAATTTTCCGTCGCTAAACACCGTCTTTTTTATAGTGTACAAAATAAAATATTTTTAAAATGTTATGTGTGTATGTTGAAAAGTGTAGATAAAGTTTTTTATTTTCATTTTAGGCAACATGATTATTTTTCATGGACGATCCAATAAGGCAACTAAGCCTATATTTTATGGACGGGAGGAGTATTATTTTAAAAAATGATGGTTACGGTTCAAATGTAGAGTTGAAAATTTAGCCTCAAAACCGCTCTGTAGAGTTGAAAATTTAGCCTCAAAACCGCTCTGTAGAGTTGATTTCAATAGTTTGATATTGTCGATTTAAATTTGATGAACTCTGAAGGATCTTGTTACACATATAACATACTAGCGTTAGCCCTGCGAGAATTTGCGTGCTTCATACAACTTTTTTTAATCAACAAATTTTTTTACACTTCTAAACTAAAGATACGCATCTCCAATTGCAAACATTATCAAAGTATGAGTATGTATAGAGTGAAATTGATTTATATATGAATCACTGAAGGATATTAGTTATTTTCATTGAAGAGTATTAGTTGTTTTTACAGAAGAGTATTACTAATTTATACTGAAGAGTCTTAGTTCATTTTCACTGAACAACTAAGACTCTTTAGTGTAAATCAGTAATACTCTTCAGTAAATACAACTAATACTCTTCAATGAAAACAACTAATACTCTTCAGTGATTCATGTATAAACCAGTTTCACTCTATACTTTGTCTCAAAGTATCTATTGTAGAGATATGTTTGATTGTATATCATATGTCAAAAAATGTTAATGTGAGTGACATAGTAGCTCACTAAGACTATATAAAGATATAATTGGGTTTTTAATTATTATACTAATACCGGCTCATTTGTGTACTAAATATTTGTATAAAAATGTCAAACACATGAAAAAGTCATTAACATTAAAAACAAAGTGTCATTGCAAAAATTCAAACATGCCCCTAATTTTATTTCTTTTATTTAAGCATGCTCCTTTCCCTAAGTTTAAATAAATAAATCCTAATTTTTTTTTTTTGAAAAAAATAAAATTAAACCTTGCCTCGATCTGTAAATAATATAGATAAAAAAAAGGGTTAAAAATCTCAGTATATTAATTAAGAGTTATTTGACGAAGTGGAGTAATTCAATTGTTCAAATGATAACCACATTAGAGCACCGCTACTTAGCCAATGTAGTACGAATTTGTGTTTACGGGAGGAATTGAGAGGAGTTTATTAGAAAAACGATTAAGGTTATTTGTGCTAATTGAAAAGGAAGAGGGCACGGTTGTATAGTAATTAGATAATTATTTATTAGTAAAAATTTACATGAGACAACACAAATTAATACATACTTCTATCGAAGTGTTAATGAGTCAACTTCCTAAAACCTAGTTATATTCAATTTCACTGTATCATATCATGAGACGATCTCATACAAAATCTAATATTACTTATTTTAACATTTTCTTTTGGCATAAATTAGTGTGTCGTTTGGTTTTTTTTCTGTCCCCCTTCCACCACAAAAATATGTTAATTTAGAGAGGGTTTTGGAGAGGGAATTGAGTATAGAGAGGGTTTTAAAGAGGGAAATTTTCCCTCTCCAAAAGACTCGTCGCCAACCTTTACACGAGGGAAAATACATTCCCTCGAAAAATAAAGAGGGTCTTGGAGAGGGAATTTTGTGTGGGAACGGACGAGGGAATTTTCCCTCGAGAAAAAATCCTCGGCTATACCCTCGTAAAGGGCGAGGGAAATAACCCTCGGGAATGCTGCACGAGGGAATATTTCCCTCGGCACCTCTGACGCGGCGTGCAGGTACTGGGCGAGGGATTAATCCCTCGGCTGACGTGGCGAGGGAAAATCCCTCGTGAATGCCCTCGTGTCACCTACATGCATAATAAAAAAAAATCGTGGGTTTCAAACCCACGACCTCAGGCCCGAGCCACACCCGCGAAACCACTAGGCCACCACCCTCCACACCATTTTATACGCGAAATGTCATATTTACCCCATACTTGAGGGCTGTAAATGGCGAATTTTCGCCCCCCAAGGGTTTCGAACACGCGACCTCCATGTATGCAGAGGCCTTGCGTGTTTCGCCGTGCCGCTCGGGCAAGGCTATTTACTTGTTATGTTTTCAAGTGTAATATATATGTTTAATATATTTTCGGTTATATATTTTAAATATAATACTACTTAATATTAATTGTTTTTTATATTTTATATGAAAATTATCATTACATATAAAATTAAACTATCACTTGTATATATTATTAAAAATCAATATAATTTTAAAATAAATATCTTTTAATTATTTTTCACTATTACACATATATTGATTGTTTTTGTTTTTAAAAATAAATATTTTTTAATTTATTTTTACTATTTACTAATGTGTGTACACATATACACATATATTGATCGTTAATTTTTTTAAAAATCAATAAAATAAAATAAAAGTACTTTTAAATTCATTTTCACTATTTACTAATATATATATGTACACATATACACATATAAAGTCTATTTTTTTATTAAATCAATAAAATTTTTAAATAAATATTTTTGAAATTGTTTTTCACTAAAATCAATAATAATAATAATAACAAACCAACATATATAGTTCCAATTATATCCAGACATAACAATTAAAATATCCACACATGCTCAAATATCCAGGCAATTAAATCTAAATAAACAGTCAAATCTTAAACCAACATATATAGTTCAAAAACACGATCAAATATTCATGACATCTATCTCACATCATCATCATCATCATCACCACCTCTTTCATTTCCAGAATAATTACCCCTCGGAGGGTAACCAGAATATGCACCTCTTTCAAGTAGGTCTACAAATCCAGTTGGAGATATGGAATTACGACGAGACGGGGAAGGACAAGAAGCTGGAGGACGAGCAGGAGAGGCCTGAGGATAAGGGGCGGCGGGAAAACCACTAGGAGGAACGAGAGGAACACCACTAGAAGGACCGGTGGGAGGACAAGGGGCGTAACCAGGGGCGGGAGGATAAGAAGGATAAGCTGGGTAAGGAGGATATGAAGTAGCTGGTTGGGAAAACCCACTAGGTAGGTTTCCCTGATGTCCTTGCATCCACGCCATCATCTGGTTGTGCACTTCCTGACGTAAATTTTCGTTATACTGTCTCTGTTGCTCCGCCAGCATTCTTTCATATCTCGCGCGCTCTTCAGCCAACAAGCGATCAACATCTCTTTGGTCATAGCCGCCAACGTGTGTGCCAGATGATGTCCCGCCTGGGCCAGATTGTATGCGCATCGTCTTCATTTGACCGAGACCCCTAACTTTTCCGTGTTCTGGCCTCACTGTCTCAGCATACGCTTGACTCAATCGGTTCAAGCGCTCATCTTCGTCCGCTGAAGGCGGTAATTGCGAGACTCGTTCCTCCACGGAGCCCTAGACATACAAAATTATGTAAATAAAAAAGTATATTAAACGTGTTATTTATATTATTAATGTTAATGTAAAACACTTACAATTATTTCAGCAATTCCCCCATACGTGTACTCCGCTTCCCCACAGTTGTGGAAATGTTGCACAATTTCCCATTCAGTTGGGAGCCGGTTATATTTCTTCTCCTGTATTCCAAAAAATTCGGGTTATGTATAATAAAGTAATTAAAATCTCCCTATGTTGAGTGCAGGATTAATTACTTACGTATTCCTCAGTCCATTTTGTAGCTCCTTTTGCCCCTCCTTTATGTTTTGAGGGGCCTCTTCCTCCGACCGAAGATAAGCGGTTTGTCCTACACTGGTTGCTTTTGGCAATGACTTCGGGCAATTGCCAATACTCGAGTAGTGCAGTCCAGAATGTCGGCTCCCACGGTGGGTTTTTTCCTTCACGTCGATGGATCCTTTTCCAAAGACTAAGGAGATTCGAGAATCGTTCTCTACACCTCTGGATGAACAATTTTTTAATTACCACCGTATTTTCTGTCGTCGGATCCCAGTAGGTCTCCCTCTGAAGAAAATATATACAATCACGTTTATTTTAATTAAGTAAAAATGTAGACATACATATAATACTACATACTTAACAAAATTAACAATTACCTGGAATGTCTCCCACTACTCTTTCCTTCTTCCTTCTGACACCAGCTTATAAGTGAAACCGCCCATCTCCATTCGACGGGACATGATGTTCCGAATCAACCTCGAAACAGCATTCGAGGGCATCAATCTGTAGAAACTTTGTTTCACACATTGATATATATATTTTAATAAAATTAAATAAAAAAGACAAAGTTATATTTAACATACACATTGTGATATGTATAGATGCGTAGCCGGTTCGGACGAGGTGCATGATTGGTGAGCTCTTCCGCAGTTTCCGGAACGACAGGGTCATCCTCAACCATATCTGGTTCTTCATTCTGATTCTGCAAATCAGGAACCGGTACTCTTCCGGTTTGGGAGGAGGATCCCCAAAAGCTGTGTCGACCTGTATTTGTTTCCGATGTTTCCATCTGTATTTAGCAATTACGTACAGTTATAACATGTGTACAATATATTTTAGTTGGGACAACTAAAAAGAGTTGTACCGGTTCTCTCTCTTGGTCCGACTCTGGTGTACGAGAGGACGATCGCCGGCCACCGAACAAGTTACGGATACTTCTACCTCCAGCCATCTATATACATAGCAATTAATATATTAAGTAACAATATAATGTAAAATTAAAATATGTATGTACATAACAATTAAAACAAGCAAACACATCAATACATCAAACAAACACAACAAATACAGAATTCATCAATCTTCTTCATCTTCTTCTTCATCATCATCTTCTTCATCATTCTCATCATCTTCTTCATCATTTTCAACATCTTCTTCACCTTCTTCCTCTTCTTCATTCTCTACCTCAATTAGTGCAGCGTCAAAATCAGCCAAAACGACAGGATCATCATCTATTTGCACATTCATCTGAGATATTATATCGTCCTCTTGAAATGGGGGAAGCTCTGGTTCACTCTTTCTATCGACTTACACTAAGGATCGCGCCTTGGTGGTACAAACTGCCCACCACTCTAGACCCGGTTGGACAGATGCACCGGGATACTTGCAATAGTAAACCTGAGTAGCTTGACTTGTAAGCACGAATGGATCATAACGACCATACCGTCCTCTTGGATTAATGTCCACGAGTTTATACTCAGGATGCACTTTTGTTCCCCTCGGTACAGTAGGATCATACCACTGACATTTGAACAGAACAACATTTTTTTCAGTAAGTCCAGGGTATTCTAAAACCACTACTTCCTCGAGTATCCCATAGAAATCATTTTCATTGGAATCATAGTTTGTTCCTTTAATGCAAACTCCACTGTTCATGGTTGCTTTAGAGGCACCATAATCTCGTGTGTGAAATTTGAAACCATTCACGTAATACTCAGGGTATGTGGTGACAGTACTGCTAGGACCGCCCGCGAGAGCACGTATAAACTGATCCTGAATACGATTTCTCTCCACCTATATTTTAAAATTTTATGATATATTCCATTATATATAAAAATTAATAATAACAAGTTACTTATACATATCACTTACAAGTTGTTCAAACCACGACGCAAATTCCATTTGAAGCACATCGTCTTTTTCAGCACCTGATAGATTCGGTTGAACAAGCAGTAGTTGCTCGAAAAACACACTACGTACAATTGAGGCACAAATTAGAAGATCGCTAAAAATATTAAGTTTCCACTAAGAGGTAGGTTAGCTTACTCAATATACGGTTGCACCTCATTGCAATTTAGTAACACGTACGTGTGAGCAACTTGCTTCTCTAAGTCTACAATCCATCTTTTACCCTTCTTTCCAAGATGTGTACCAGGAGGCACAAATATCGAAAGATTACCTTCCACTGCTTCGGGTAATCCACGACCGCTGAAATTGCGAGGTACATTGTGTCGCCTCGTCAGCACATGGTCCTCAAAATAATGGGAACAAAACATTGATGCTTCTTTTGTTAAATAAGCATTTGCAATTGAAGCATCCACATGCGCCTTGTTACCCACACTTAACTTTAAATTGTGAAGATACCTAATTCAAGGTCCACGGATGAGCTACTATAATTCTCGAACGAGATTATATATTAAAAATACAGGTAAATTAATAGATTACCTCTCAAATGGGTACATCCATCTGTATTATACTGGACCAGCGATCTTTGCCTCATATGCAAGATGGACAGGTAGATGCTCCATTGAATTAAAGAAGCTGGGTGGAAATATTCGTTCCAACTTGCACAAGATGTCTGGGATATTATGGTCCAACCTAGTCATGTTTTCAACTCTAATGGTCCTAGATGTTAACTCCTTGAAAAACAAACTAATTTCAGTGATAGCTTTCCAAATGTTGACCGGCAGTAATTCACGGAAAGCAATTGAAAGCAGTCTCTGCATAAACACGTGACAATCATGACTCTTCATCCCAAACATCTTCAATTTGCTCCAGTCTACGCAACAAGACATGTTGGACACATAATCATCAGGGAATTTCAACACATCTACCCACTTGCAAACAATATCTCTCTGTCTCTTATCAAGTGAATAAGCAGCTTTGGGGTACTTTCCTGTATCTGGACATCTCTGCAACGAGGGTCGACGACAGTATTCATTGAGCTCATCCCTAGATTTATTTGTGTCCTTCGTTTTCCCTTCCACATTCATCACCGTGTAGAAGAGATTATCAAACACATTTTTTTCGATGTGCATCACATCCAAATTGTGTCGGATCAACAGCGTACTCCAGTACGGAAAATCCCAGAAAATGCTCTTCTTCTGCCAACCCCCATCTAGAACTTTGTTGAGAGCATCAGCACCCTCCTCCGTAACTTTCATAAATCCAATCCAATTAATTTCCTCAAGGATCGAAACACCTGTACGGATGGGCGGTGGATCATCATCAACTGTTTTGTTCTTTCTGAATGCAGTCTTGTTCCTTCGATACGGATGATATCTGGGTAAAAACTTAGATGGTTGTCAAACCACGACTGCTTTCGACTGAGCCTCAAAGTGAAAGCATCCGTGTATTCTGCACAATATGGACAAGCAAGCCTTCCAGATGTGCTCCATCCAGACAACATCGAGTAGGCTGGAAAGTCACTTATGGTCCAGATTAGTGCAGCCCGCATCAAAAAATTCTGCTTTGTAGCAATATCGTACGTTACCACTCCATATTCCCATAAAATTATCAAATCACGAATCAATGGTTGTAAAAATACATCCAATTTATCCTTTGGATTTTTTGGACCAGGGACCAGAACCGTAAGAAACATGAATTGATCCTTCATGCACATCCATGGCGGTAGATTGTACGGCGTCAGTATCACGGGCCATGAGGAGTATTGTTTCCCCGAATGCCCAAACGGCTGAAAACCATCGGTGCTCAAGCCCAACCTTACGTTCCGAATTTCTGATGCAAATTCAGGATACGACTGGTCCAAGTATTTCCAAGCCTGCGAGTCTGCAGGGTGACGCATAACACCAGACTGATCATTATTAGAGCAACTTGCATGCCATGTCATATCCTTCGCAGTTGCATTGGACTGATACAATCTTTGCAGTCTAGGGATGATGGGAAAGTAGAACATCTCCTTGAAAGGGCTCTTCTTTTTCAGTCGACCATTCACATCGTGTCTAGCGGGTTTGAACCGTGGCCGACCGCAAAACTTACAATATTCAAGATCGATGTCCGCACCCCAATATAACATACAATTCCCTGCACAACAGTCGATGCTCTCCATAGGAAGCCCCATCTCACCCATCAACTGTTTGCTATCGGAAAACTTTCTGGGTACCAAATTATCCGGAGGACATATCTCACGAACCAGGTCAACGATTTGATTATAACCCCTTTCAGATAGTCTGTTTTCAGTTTTAATGTTCAGCATACGGGCATTGAATGATAGTTGCGAGTGTGATTCGCATCCAGGATACAAATCCCGATCCGCTGCACGAAGCATATCATAAAACTGTGCAGCATACTGATTAGGGGGTTCCTCAACAGGTGGCTCGTCATCCACATTTCCAAAGTGGGGATCGGAAGTTAAGTCCGTGATCATATCGTGGTACGAGCTAGATCTTGTTGTCTCATCAACCGGCCCGTAAGAGGCCGACGCCTGATCATTGTATTGATGCGGAATTTGACCCCAATTTTCCTCACCGTGAAAAACCCAATTGTAATAATTTGGCATAAAACCATTTCTATACAAATGAGCTTTCACGTCATCGGGGTACTGAAACGTCTTGTTCCTGCATTTAAATTTTTTGCAGGGACACCTAATCTTTCCTCGATTCATCCAATTCGGGTTACTAGTGGCGAAGTCTATGAATGAATCGAGTCCACTAATAAATTCAGGAGCTATCATGCCATTAATCGATCTTGGACCATACATCCAACGTAAACGACTTGAATAATCCATATCAATCTGTTTCATATTAATGAATTAATACTCAAAACCCTACAATTAATAATTTGTATTCTCCTATTAATTTATTATTATATTATAATTAATTAGTTAATATTTTCTAAAAATTTCGGCAGACTTTCGTTTTGTTTTTTCATATTTCCCAGTTAATCAAATATCTATGTGCATCCATTTTCGACTTAATTATAATCAATTAAGTCGGAACGCACAGATTCTACAACAAACAATATTAATATACCCCTCCTTCAACTTCAACATGTATATTAATATCTAAATTAAATTATACTAAATAATTATTTATATTAACTGCACAAATATATATATACACATATATATATATAAATATATATATTAATTTATAATTAATAATCAACAAATTAAATATATGGCTAACATATATATTTGAGTAATACGCACACACATATAAATATACATGAAAAATATATATATTATGCAATTAAGCATGCAAATATTCAATTAAGCTAATTAAGCATGCAAATATTCAATTAATTGATTAATTAGCTATATACTACGAATAAAACAACTAATTGCATAACACATGTATACATACACGAGCACAATTAACATATATATATATATGCATGTCGAAAATGCACAATTAATTAGTTAATAAATAATTATTTAACCAATTAAAACGAAAAAACTTACCGTATAAATGTTCTCGTCAATGTTTAGAGCAAATTACGACTAGGAGTGGATTATTTTTCGAATTCGGCAATGTGGTAGACTCCTCCCTAGCTCTTTTCTTCCTCCTTCTCCCCAGCTCTTTTCTTCCTCCTTCTACCTCTTGCTCGTTTAGTGAAATGAGTGTATGAGTTTTAATTCGAATTAGGCGAGGGTTTTTAAGAGGGAAAAACCCTCTTCATGCATTTCTGACCGGTCAAAAAGTTGTGCATGCAGGTGGTATCAGCAGGTGGTGTCAGACGAGGGAAGGTGGTCCTCGTGCAACGGTATCCGAGACCAGACGAGGAAAACTGGCCCTCGTGGTGTCAGACGGGGGGTCAGACGAGGGATTTATCCCTCTTGAAAGGACAGCAGCAGTGGACGAGGGATTGGGACCCTCGTGAAATCAGAAATGGTGTCAGCCGAGGGAAATGGTCCCTCGTGAAGTCAGAATTCGTGTCAGACGAGGGAAATGGACCCTCGTGAGGTCTGAATTTGTGTCAGCCGAGGGAATTGGACCCTCGTGAAATCTGGAAAAAAAAACCCTCGTCCTAACCCTCGATAAATTTAATCCCTCGTCTACTCCCTCTTAAACATTGAGGGTTTGAATTCCCTCTCGAACTTCCCTCTTTATATCACAGTTTTTTTGTAGTGTTCTCTGCTCATTATGGACACTGTCTAGTTTAGATATAAGGTATACCGTATATGCGTATTATTTAGAGAGGAAAAAAAAATCAATAATATGTATGTACATTTACATGCTGCATTTTCAAATGTGTAATACGATATTATGGAATATATTGAAGAAAACATATCAAGATATTAATTTGTATCGTCAGATGCATAATTTTGTGAACCTTAAACACAATTAATTAATGTAATATATTATATGAGATACATCAAATATATACATAATCCAAGTAAAGTAATAGCCATCATCTAAGCACATGATTGTTTCAAAAATTATAAATATAGCCGTCATCTACCGCATGATTGAATATACCACCACGAAAACTTAATACACATATGATTTCTAAAGAGAAAGGGACGACTTGATTTTTTAATAAACAAAACATAAATAATAGCCATACAAAATACCAAGAGTATGATAGGCTGCAATCCGCGCATCAATAGATAAGAAACACTACAATTTCGCCCAAATAGCATACATTCGAACGACCAAAACCAAAAAATCTAAATTCCTAAAGGACAATATCATCATTAACACATGTAAATTTAGCAAGCCCAATAGCTGCAATCTATTATTACTAAGGGTCAATCTAATAGCAGCCAATTCTTTGGCAAAGCATAACAATATGGCTTCAATCAATACACAAAACAATCATAAAATTTTATTGCATATATTGTTTCTTATATTTCGGTGATTAGAGTATTGCTACGTCTCTCTCTCTCTCTCCCTCTCTGGCTGGAGAAAGAAGACGCGAAGGAGGGGAGAGGGAAATGGGTATCGCAAACAGAGACAAAAACGTGAGCTACGGAAAATGACCGGAGCTTTGGATAAAAAAGAACATGCAGGAAACTACGTAATAAAATTAGCCAATACCGAAATTCAACAACAATACCAATACACACAATCGAACTGCACCGATCCAAATTTCATTTCGGCGACAAACAAAATAACATATCTGACATTAGAATATTAAGACGGTGAGTATACAACATAAGTAAGAATTGAATTGATACAACAGTGTCTCATATAATAAAATTAAAGGATTGAATTACAATTATCCGGCGTCCCACTGCTACATTAGAACAATCGCTTGTCTACATTAAAAATGTATGACTGCAACATCATACCCAAAAAAAAAAAAAAAATACAGTCACAAAAGAGGAGACTAAAAAACACGAAAAATCTTCGCCCGCACTCCACAATCCAACGCAGCGATCAACACACGACAAACGAATTCAAAGAGAACCACCTGCAAACAAAAGACGACGATAAAAATCACCGAATTCATAATAGAGAGGAGAGTGGAGAACAATGATACAAATGACAATTTATAGAACAAAAAAGGTCGAGGATACAAATGACAATTTATAGAAAAAAGTGATTATTACGGACGGACGAGATCACACCTATATACAATAATGGTCACGATCAAAATAAAAACCAAGAACTAAGGAGATCAAGGATAGCAACAAAGGGAGAGCAACCAAGCACGCCACATGTGCAAAGATTGCAATGTTTATATTAAAGTACAGATAATTAAGTTCAATTAAAACCAATCTCAGAAGTATTGTATATACTTCGTATAATACACCTTGCACTTATGTATATTTTGTGGGATGACGAATACTAAATAATGTTTGTACTCCCTCTTATGAGTTTATACAGAACTTATATATTCTTACAATATTTACATATTTACTTATAAGGACATTTCTTTTACAATTAATTTATTCAATTAATTTATTTACTTTAATAATATGAATTTTATAAACACTAAAAAAAATATAAAATTGCCTATGAAAATTGTCAAACTTGCTACGAAATTTCCAACAAAAAATTTCTTAATAGGAATTATCTACGAAATTGTCTATAAAAATTTCAAATTATATAGGCATTTTCATTCCATACCAACAAAATACTTGTCTATGTAATTTTCGTAGACAATTTGTTTATAGGTAAATTTTTGTAGACAAATTATATATTTGTAGATAATTAATACCTAAAAATTCATTTCGGAGGAAAATTGCTAATAGGTTGAAGAATGAAGGTGTCTACATGATTACAATTCGTAGTGCAATTTGTTTACGAATTGTCTACAATTTTTAATTTTTTTTTTAATTACGTACATAGGCTTCTTCAATTCTCACCTACAAACAATTTGTCTACAAATTTTTCTTAATTTGTTTTCTGATGAAGAGATTTGGACTATGAATTATAAACATGCAACCTAAATTCACTTAATTTGTTTGGGTAAAATATTTAAATTGATGTACTTCAAATTCCAAACTTTGATCCTAACCATTTCATTTGAAATTCACAGATTCTCAATAGATTCATTTTAAATGTCTTGCATTTCAAATGACTCAATCCAAATGCAATCTTAGGTAAATTGTTTGTATATAAATTTTTGTTAGACAAATAACTTATAGATAATTAATTGCCTAAAAATTTAATTTAGTAGATAAGTATTTATATATTAAAAAATGGGGATGTCCTACTTGATTAGAAAATTTCATAGACAATTCTTACTATGAAACTTTTTATTAGAAAATTTCTTAGACAATTTTTTATTTTCTTGTAATTTTATTTACTAATTACATATTTTTTTACTTATAAATATTGTTGTAAAAAAAAAAATTGAAATGCACAACTTTTCATTTCGAATAGGTGCTTGTTGTTTGGAAAGCCATTTTTTAAAATTTCAAATCGGAAACCTTATTTGTTTATTTGGATTATCGGCATATGATTACAAATTCTCCAAAATTTTGTTTGGAAGTTGGATTTTGAGCAATGAATATATATATTTATTATCAAAAATAAAATCAACAATTCTATAAATCCTTCTTCACAAATCTATGAATTTTAAATTAATGGATTCCAATTCTAGTTATTATACATATTTGGATGGATTTACAAATCCAGTTTTCATGCTATCCAATAGGCTATTTCATCTAATAAATAAAAATAAAAAAAAATCTTAACTATCCATTCCCAATTCTCTATTTCTCTCTCTTCTGCAAAATAGTAAAAGTTGAGATATGATAAAAGCACATTTCTATTCCTCAGCAAAGTGTACCTCTATTTTGTCCTGAGTCATTGAGGTGGGGAGTGTGACATTTTCGTGTCTACTCTTTTCTATCTAATTTCTTCACCTTCATTTAAGTAATATTTCTTCTCAGAGAGCGTATCAATTAATAACTTGAGAATTATTGAAGAAAAACGAAAATTTAAACATACAGTTTTTATTTTATTTCAGAAAGTCCCACTATTACACATTTACATAAGACTACAATTTTTTTTAAAGGTGTAAATAGACTCTATCTATATAGATTTGCGTGAGTATTAGATAAAAAAATTAAAGATATAGGTCATCTGCTTGGCTCAACTATGTACTAGAAGAAAATATATATAATTCACAAGACTGATGCCTACAAAATGGAGGTGACCTCATGTCTCTCTCTCTTCTGCAAAAGAAAAGTTGCATCCTTGTGGTAACTCTGCACATTTTGTTAGGAATTTAACTACAATTATGGAGAAATTGAAAAACAAAATCAAGAACGAAAAACACGATTTGGTTACCCAGTTCGTCTGTAAAGACTACATCTGGGGGCACTACCAAGCCAGGAGATATACTAATTTTCGGTGATGCAATTACAATGAGTCATGTGAGAATATATAAGAAACCTGGGCCAAAACCCTAAGCCCATCCAACTGAAAATTCTGTCTTTCAAAAAATCACTGAGAAGCTGGGACGTGAAGCAGTCGAGCAGGCTTCATAACCCAACAATCTCCCACCTGGAGATTGACTCCAAATGTAACTTGTCTCCTCCATCTTATCATTATCTCTCACTGGTAGTAGTGCCAAGCCTTCATCTCAGTTTCCAAGGCCAGTTGAAGTCATGCATAACTTCAACTTCTCTAAGGTCACAACCTTAGTCAACATATCAGCAGGATTCTCACTTCCTCGAATCTTCATCAGCTGCAAGATCTTATTTTCAATGAGATAACAGATGTAATGATACCTCAACTCAATGTGCTTCGTCCTCGAGTGAAAAGCTGGATTCTTTGCTAAGTAAATAGCACTTTGACTATCACTATAGAGAATATTATCCTTCTGTTCCTTCCCCAATTCACGCAAGAGATTCTGCAACCATACCATCTCTTTACTAGCCTCAGTAACTGCTACATACTCTGCCTCTGCAGTGGACTGAGCTACGATCTTCTGCAACTTAGAAGCCCAAGAAATTGATGTACCACCAAAAGTAAACACATACCCGGTTGTACTCCTCCTTTTGTCAAGATGCTAAGTCTGCATCAACATACCCTGCCAATTCAACACTTTTGCCTTCAAAACACAATGCACTTTCTGTAGTACCTCAAGTACTTGAGGATCCATTTTACTGCCTCCCAATGCTGCTTACCCGGATTTCCCATAAACCTGCTAATTACTCCCACCGCATGTGCAATGTCTGGTCTTGTACACACCATAGCGTACATCAAACTGCCAATTGCTGAAGCGTATGGAGTTTTCTGCATGTGGGTTCGCTCCTCTTCGCTATTAGGTGAGTCATTGTTGAATAGCTTGAACTGACTTGCCAACGGGACACGAACTGGCTTCGCATCTTCCATACTAAATCTCTTTAAGACCTTCTTTATGTATTAAGTCTGTGAAAGATACAACTTTCCTGCCACCCTATCACGATCGATTCGCATACCTAAGATTTTCTTGGCCTCCCCAAGGTCCTTCATAGCAAACCTATCAGACAACTGCTTCTTCACCTTGCTCACTTCTCGAGCACTAGAGCCTGCTATCAACATGTCATCAACATATAATAGCAAAATGATATAGCCATTATCATACCTCTTGAAGTAGCAGCAATGGTCAGCTTCACACTTATTGAACTCAATCTTGTGCATGAATCCATCAATCTTCTTGTACCACTGTAATGGAGCTTGTTTCAAACCATACAAGCTCTTCCTCAATTTGCAAACAAGCTCATTGTTCCCCTTTGACAAGTATCCTTCTGGTTGTTTCATGTAGATGTCCTTCTCCAAATCACCATGAAGGAAGGCTGTTTTTACGTCCATCTGCTCTAACACCAGGTTCTCTGCAGCTACTAAACTCAGAACTAACCGAATGGTAGTTAGTTTAACAACAGGAGTAAAAACATCAGTATAATCAATACCATATTTCTGCTGAAACCCCTTCACAACCAGTCTTACCTTGTAACGCTTGCTTCCATCTACCTCCTCTTTAATTCTGTAAACCCACTTATTTTGCAGTGCCTTCTTGCCCTTAGGGAGCTCAACTAGTTCCCACGTTTCGTTGGTCATCAACGAATTCATCTCATCATCCATTGCAATTTTCCACTTGTTCACGTGCTCACTACGTGTAGCCTCTGCATAACATTCAGGCTCACCACCATCAGTCAACAATAAATAATGAAGAGAAGGTGTATACCTATCAGGAGATCGACGCTCTCTAGTGGATCTCCGCAGCGGAATTGTTGGAGGTGGTGTACGTGGTTCTTCCTCAACAACCACCTGATCATCATGAACCTCCTTGCTCCCACCTGAGTTCGAAACGTCTAATTCAATGACCTGTGTCTCGGAACCAACTGCTTTAGATGTACCCAACCTGTCTTTGTACAAAATCTGCTTATTAAATACGACATCTCGACTATGAATTATCTTTCGATTCTGCTCATCCCAAAATCGATAACCAAATTCATCACCGCCGTATCCAACAAATGTACATTTAACAGATTTAGCATCCAATTTACTTCTACTAGCAGCATCAATATGAACATATGAAACACATCCAAATACTCGAAGGAAAGACAGATTTACCTCCTTACCAGTCCAGGCCTCCTCTGGTATGCCATACTGCAAGGGGGTTGAGGGTCCTCTGTTTATCAAGTAAGCTGCAGTGTTCACTGCTTCTGCCCAAAACATCTTCGGCAGCCCACACTTCAATCTCATGCTTCTAGCACGTTCACACAAGGTTCTGTTCATACGTTCTGCAACACCATTCTGCTGGGGTGTTCCTCTCACAGTTTTCTCCATGCGAATTCCATTCTCTTCACAAAATTCTTTGAACTCACGGAGCTCGTACTCTCCACCATTATCAGATCTCAACCACTTCACTTTGAGACCTGTCTCAGTTTCTACGAGAGCCTTCCACTTCCTGAAAGCATTAAAGGCATCAGACTTATTTTTCAGAAAATAAACCCATACCTTTCTCGTAGAGTCGTCAATGAAAGTCATGTAATATGATGCTCCACCAAGGGATGTCACTGGTGCTGGACCCCACAAGTCGTTGTGTACCAATTCCAGTTTCTGCTTCTTCAAGGTTCCGCCTCCTTTCGAAAAACTCACCCTTTTCTGTTTTCCGAATACACAATCCTCACATAAACCCATGTCAACTGTCTTGAGGTCTGGCAGTTTACCCTTTGAACACATTACTTTCATTCCCTTCAAACTCATGTGGCCAAGACGACAATGCCACAAATCTGCATTGCTCTTTGCACCTGCAAGAGCGATGCTATCCCGAGTGTTGCCTGTTATATACAAGGTTCCCTCTTTATTTCCACGAGCCACTACCATAGCACCTTTAGATATCTTCCACGTATTGCACCCAAAGGTCACAGTGTAACCATCATCATCAAGCTGCCCTACTGAGAGTAAGTTCCTTTTTAGTCCAGGAATATGTCTCACATCTCGTAAATGCAAAACAGTTCCGTTTGGTGCCTTGATCCGGACATCCCCCTTCCCTATGATTTGTAGAGGCTCATCATCATCAAGATAAACCTTCCCAAAGTCCCCAGAGGTGTAACGTTCCATTACATCAGCCCTGCTGCACGAATGAAACGATGCTCCAGAATCTAACACCCAAGATTCCAGTGGACTACTTACGCTCAAGATCAATGCATCTGATTCCTCATTAGTGGCTGCGTTTGCTGAATTATCATCCTTTGTTGGTGCATTCGTTGGTGCCTTTGCTGGTGCCTTGCACTGGTTTTCGTAGTGACCAAATTCATGACAATTGTAACACTCAATCTAACTCTTGTCCTTCTTGGGCTTATTTTTGCCCCTCGACTTCGATCTACCTCGATTCGATTTCCCTTTAGATTCTGATCTGCCTCTGTTACCTGCACTCAAGGCTGATCCCGTGGCCACACCCAATTTTTTCCTGCGAATTTCTTCGCTCATGACCAAATCCCTAACGTCATCAAACCTAAGTTTCACCTTACCTGCTGAAGCACTAACGGCCGTCACCGTCCCACTCCAACTTTCTGGTAAAGAAGACAACAAAATTAGGGCTTGTACCTCATCATCGAAATCAATCTCAACCGAGCTCAATTGGGCTATGATCATATTGAACTCGTTGAGATGGTTGGCTACCACAGTATCCTCTGCCATCTTTAGGTTGAATAACCTCCGCATCAGATGAACCTTGTTCGCTGCAGATGGTTTTTCGTACATCTCAGTCAGAATCTCCAACATCTCCTGTGTGGTTTTTGCCTTCACCGTATGTAGGGCGACGTTCCTGGACAACGACAAACGAACCACATTCATCGCCTTCCTGTCCAACAACTTCCACTCATCGTCCTTCATGTCTTTAGGTTGCTCACCCAAAGGTTGATACAGATCCTTACCGTACAAGTAATCCTCGATCTGCAACTTCCAGAATCCGAAATCTGTTCCATCAAATTTCTCAACAGGCGATTTCCCTTCAGCCATCATAATTGCTCCCACCAGATCCTCTCAACCCGATGCTCTGATACCAGTTGTTAGGAATTTAACTGAAATTATGGAGAAATTGAAAAACAAAATCAAGAACGAAAAACACAATTTGGTTACCCAGTTCGTCTGTAAAGACTACATCTGGGGGCACTACCAAGCCAGGAGATATACTAATTTTCGGTGATGCAATTACAATGAGTCAGTGAGAATATATAAGAAACCTGGGCCAAAACCCTAAGCCCATCCAACTGAAAATTCTGTCTTTCGCAAAAAGGCCCAAAATTTTTTTTCTCTCTCATCTGCACAAGAAATGTGCAACACTGTAACTCTGTCCTGCGTGTGACATCTTTCCCCTGCAAATTCTCGAGTGATACTATATGAACATTGATGGGATGTTGGGTTGTCCCATCAATGTGCATATTTATCTTTAATTAAAAAAATCAGAAAAATGTTTAAATTTTTTTGATAAATATATAAATAATTAAATTATATGAAATTTAGAAATTCAATTAATTTTTTTTTAATTTGAAAAATTGTTAAAAAAATATATCTTCCAAATAATTCAATCAAATATTTTTATTTATTTTTAAAAATATTTTTAAGAATTTTATTTCATTAATTAATTTTTTTTTAATTTATATATTTTTGAAAATTTCGTTATTTTTTATAAAATGTTTCAAAATTCATTTAATTTTTTAAGATTTTTTTTTCAAATTTCAATTAAAAGTTAAAGTATAAAAATGAATAAATAATTTTTTTTCTTGAGAAGAAAGACAATTATGAAAAAAAAAATAGAAAAGTATTATTTTTATTTTTATAGGGTAAGAATATTATAGGAATAAAATGGGGTATGTTTAGTACATATGATAATTTTTAAATTTGATTTGGGTATATTCAGTAAGTGGGGTGAGTTTAGAGAATTTTGGGATTTGAGTGGTGGGGGACTCTATTATTTGTGTACGAAAAATAATGGCATATGGGTAAATAAGTAAGAATTTTGAGGTAAGAGTTAAAAGAAAACTATATCTTTTAAAGTGTGAAAACTAATATGGGACGAATGAAAAGGGAAAGTGTGAAAATTAATTTGGGACGGGGGGATATTATAGTACATATATAAAAATTAAAAGCAAAAGCATGGAGTGCTATAATAAAATCCCTTTTAGAGTAACTATATATATTTTTTTAATATTACAAAAATATTCTATACAATTATCTACACAACGATCATGCACAGCGACGTAAAGATAAATATGAGGCTGAAAAAGAGGGGAAAAAAAAACAGGCCCAAAAAATCAATTTTTTTTATAAAAAATATGTAGTAAGTGTATTTTTTTTCCTGTAATGAGTGTATTTTTTTTCCTGTAATGAATGTATTTTTTTTTCCTGTAATGAAAAATATGTAATGGGTGTATTTTTGTTAGAATTGTGTATATTTTTCATTCTTCACAACTAATACTTTTGAATTAAGTAACTAATATTTTTGTAATATTAAAAAAAATAGTTACTATAAATAATTAATACTTTTGAATGAAAAAACTAATATTTTTTTGTAAAATAATTAGAGTGAATAAATAAAGGAAAATAACATTCATCCCATCACAAATGTTATTCACCCGATTAGACATCATCATTTCCCATCCCACCCATACCATCGATGTCTAATAGGGTGTGCATATGGCATTTATGAAATTCTCTCCACCCTTTAAAGTGAAAATATTAGGACTTAAAACTAAGTCAATAAAACTTAGGTCAAATTGCATTAAATTAACCAAACTATAGTTCTTGATGTATACTCCCTCCGTCCCAATTTTGTTTTCCCATTTGCCAAAAAGGTCCGTCCCAATTTTGTTATCTCATCCCTAAAATGAAAACTACTTTATTCATTTAAATAATATTTTATTCATCATTCAGCATTTTCAATACTACTTTATTCACTATTCATCATTCTCAATACTGTTTTATTCATTTAGGATGTGTTTACTTGCACAGATAAAGTCCATTTAGAGGATTAACAGGACCTTATCAAGTGTTTACTTGGCAAAACAACAAACCCGGGTAAACCCAGTGACCTGGACCAAACCCCCCATAAACCCCAGCGATGGCATGGAGATTAATACACGATCGTCTACCAACTAGATGCAACCTAGCAAGGAGAGGGTTGTTAACAACAGGCAACGAAATGAGTTGTCCCATATGTGGAGAAGAGAATGAGACCGCTGATCATCTTTTCGTCACTTGTCCGAGAATTGAGGGTGTGTGGCTTGATGCTCTAATTGGCTCCGAACACCAATTGTTTATCCCAATAAAATAGTTGATCACTTTCTACTTTTTTCCGACCTATTTCGTAGGAAAAAAGGCATAGAAATTGCGTCAACTATCTGGGAATGTGTAGCATGGGTGATTTGGAAATCCAGGAACAACCTCATTTTTTAAGGTTAGGAGATTTGCTTGGAAAAGATGATGGAAAAAATCAAGGGGAGACTTTGGAGTTGATTTTTGGCTAAAAGTATTATACCTTGTACTCTTTGTTAAAAGTATTATACCTTGTAACTCTTTGTTTAATCACTTTCTTGTGGATGTTCTGTCTCTTGTAAGTGAAGTCCCAGGTATATCTTATACCTTGTGGACTTGATGAAGGAATAAAATAAGTTGTCTGATAAAAAATAATCATCTCATATTGAGCGGATAACATTAATCTCGAGAGTAGAGTAGTAGACGACTTTCCAAATGACCGAATTATCCTCAAATTATATCCGCCTTCTTTGTTAAATTTCTGGGTTAACACAAATCGTTTATTTACAAAGGTCCACTCTTCGTTGGAAGGTTAGTAGTCGTCTTCTTCGTTAAATTCTGCAACTCCCGGCAACACGAAACTTCTGGTCGGAGCTCCATTAATGGCGAATCGAACTTAATTCCCTGGTTTCTTCTCGATTTTCCCAAAATTACATCGTCTTCTTCGTTGAATTTCTACAACTTTTGGCAAGACGAACCTTTCCGGTCGAACCTCCATCAATGGCGAATCAAAGTTAATCTCTGGTTCTTCTCATTTTCCCCCAAATTACTCATTAAATTTCTGCAATTTCTGTCAACGTGAACCAGCCGGAGTTTCATTAATGTCGATTTGAAGCTAATTTCTAGTTTCTTCTCGATTTATGGTGACGAACAGGCTTTGGACTTCTTTCCCGAATTAAGTTGTCTTGATATCCCAAAATTACGCCCAACTTTTAAACCAACTCCGAGTACTTCTCTCACTTCACGCAGGAGTCACTGAGAAGTAGGGGTGGCAAAAGGGCCGGGCCGGGCCGGCCCGGCACTGGGCCGCCGGGCCACCTTCATTTTGCGGGCTAGGGCCGGGCTCGGGCCGGTTGTAACCGGGCCTCTATTTTAAAGGCCCAGCCTGGCCCTAGGCGGGCCACGGGGCACCGAGCCAAAATGACCCATCTTTTAAAAAACTTAATTTTGTCAAATAAATTATTTATATTCAATAAAATAATTTTATTTTTAAACAAATCTTATAGTTCTATTTTTTTGGTCAATATATGAATTATAATGACCATTAATATTAGTTTATGATATGATTTGACTATCCATTTTCAATAAATAACTTATATTAATCTCTAGAAAAAGCTATTACAACAAGAAAATAGTAATATTAATTCAACAAACACTTTTAAACATCACATTAAATTCTTTTCATGATAATATGTACACTTGACATATTAGACAAAAATACACTTGATATATAAAATAAAAAAATAAAAAAAACCGGGCCAAACAAAAGCTTCGGGCCGGGCCAAATAGGGCCGGTTCTTTTCGGGCCACTGTTATTTACGCCCAGCCTGTCCTTAAAGGCGGGCCAACCGGGCCGGCCCATCGGGCCGGGCTCATTTTGCCACCCCTACTGAGAAGGTATTTAATTTAGGGTAGAATGGTAATTTAATTAATTTTAACATAATTTTTTTAAAAAAAGTAAATAAACTTGTCTTTTAACCCTATACAAGTAAACAACTGATATATGCCTTTAATTTAGTCAGGCTGGTTAAATTAATTTAATATATACTATCATTACTTCAAAAGTAAACACAATTTTAAATACTAAAATTCAACTCTCGCATTAAACTCCGAGCACAGTCAAACAGGAAAACAAAATTGGGACAAAGGGAGTACAATTTATCGATTTAAAAAAAAGTATATATACATATACATATATAATATAAATATATTATTAATTACTGCTTGATGATATTATTGACTACTGTTTAACGTATTGTTGATTACTATTTGAGATATTAATTACTCAAAATATACAGTATACATAGAATTGTATATTTTTTACAATTAATTTTTAAAATTTAAATGTGACAAACTCTCATATGCACCAAGTGCACTGTGCACTCACTCAACAGTTGCTCATATTTATACTGAAAATTACACAGTATAAACTTTTCAGTGTAATCGAACAACGCTTTTTAGTATAATTAAAACAAACTTTTTAATGTAAACAGTGTCAACTGTTGATTGAGTGCATCATACAATAAGTGTACAATAGAATTACTCTTTAAATGCATATTATGCACTTAGATGCAAATGATGATGAAAATAATAATAATAATAATAATAATAATAATAATAATAATAATAATAATAATGTGTAATATAAGTATCTCCAACTTTGGTGGTGCAAGGTAGACAAAATTTCATCTCCACAAATCAAGAATCTCAATTGATATTTCATTCCCATTTCTCTCTCCTCTGCAAATAGTAAAAGTTGGGTTACTAAAAGAGATTTGGGAAAATCGCATTTTCTCTCCTCTGCATAGTGTACCCGAGCCCTACGTTGGAGACAGTACGTGTCACTATCTTCTTCTCACAGTTGGTGAAAGAAAAGGGGGTAATTTACTTTGGGGTGCAAAACATAGAGGCCATTTGCTTAGCACCTATGTTGCACAGGTGCGGGGCGTGGGGGCGGGAGCGATACGATACGGATACGGGGATACTAGTTTTTAAAAAAATTAGGGTGCGATTCGACAAAAATACGGCTATTAAAAATAATATATATATATTAAACAGCAAATAAATCATAAGCCCAACCCAATCAATTAAATCAACATATCAAACACTGTCAGTTTACCCATGAGCCCAATAACCTTAATGTATCACAAATTCTCAACTAAGTTACACGCCCAATTAATTAAAAGAAAAGGTATTTATTGCTTAGTTAATAGAAATATCAAAAGACAGCAGATCTACTTTACACTTGGCAGATCTCAAAAATTGAAAAAAGTTTACGAGCGGTGGGAAAGGAAGTTGGTCGGCGGCGGATTCTGTCCCTCCTCCCAAGCGTAATTGGAGTTACCAATCTGCATCTCCGATCTCCACCTCCGAACTTCATCTCCGATCTCCACCTCCGATCTTCATCTCCGATCTCCACCTCCGATCTTCATCTCCGATCTCCATAGAAAGCCGTCAAGAACCACATGATTCCAAATTTTTCGCCCAGGAAAGAAATTGCGCCTCCGTCTCGTAAAAATCACAAGGCGGGACACAGATTCACGCTGTCAAAAGCCCGATTCGCGAATCCTTGAGCGAGGATTCGCGTATCCTAATTTTTTTTTTTCAAAAATCGACAAATACGCCAGGTGGCGAATCGGGTGCGAATCCAAAGCGAATCGCGCCCGCACCCGCCCCCTGAGCGTATCGGATACTGCATAGTTGTTGAATCCGACGAATCCGTGCATTAGAGCTTAGCACTTATATCCTTTTTAATAATTACTCTTCACTTCAAAAGTTGCTACACTTCAAAAGTTGCTATATTATTACATAAGTGTCGTTATAAATTACCTTAATGCCCCTAATTCAAAAGTAGCCCCCAGTTTTTTCTTTTTCGATTTTTGTCACTTTTCTTTAATTCATATTCCCCCTCCCTCCCTCTCTTTTTTTCAATTCACATTTTGAATTCAATTTCATATTCCCCCATTTCCATAGAAATTATACTTACTCTTTAAATTCAACATTACCTTCATTATTTCAAAGGGAAATATAAATTGTTAATTTAAGTTTCACATTATAATCATCTTATACATTTCATACTCATATTCATATCCCCAACATTATATTTCCCATTTTCGTAAATATATTCCCCCATCATACTCATATTCATATTCCCCCAACATTCATACTCATATTCATATTCCCCAACATTAACTAAATTGTTGAGAAATTAAATAATATTAACTAAAGTGTTGAAAAATTAACTAATATTATCATAATTAATGCACATTATCTAAAAAAAACACATTGACCAACGAGAATTTCAGTTCAGTATAATCCTAACATTCAACATTTTGTAAGTACAAATATTTCCATATAAAGTTCAACATAACATTTACAAAGTTCAAAAAAATTATTGTTAAGCGCAAATATTTCCTTAAAAAATTCAATTTTTTTATTGATAAGTGCAATTGTAATTTGACTATAAGTTTAAAACATATATTAAAAGCAAATTCATCAACACCAAACCTGTGCTCAAAGGCAGGTGGTGGGAGGCGTGGTGGTGGGGCCATTGCCGCTCCCCTCTGTCGCCGCACAGTGTTCGTCGTTGCCGCCTTGGTCGAAGCTCCCCTCCATCGCCGCCGCCCTGAATCCGCCTATCATGACGGATCTGGAAGGAGCGCGGTGCTCCACCAGTCGATTCCAACCTCCACTAGTCACAACCCAATCAATCTCATATAGATCTGCTACACAATCGGTTCTACAAAATTTGGGAACTTTCACAGTAGTGGAGATTGGAGATGGTGGATGAATATGGACCGATTTGTGGGGATGGGGGAATTGAGCAAATGGGGAGTGGAAATGGTGGATTAATATCGAACGATTTGTGGGAATTGGGGAATTGGGAAAAGATGGAGTGGAAATGGTGGATTAATATAAAAGATAATGTATAATAATATATTATACAAATCACCCCCTAAATTGAATTCCTCTTTACGAAAAGTCATCTGGGTTGTTGCAGGGCACCGACTTTTACGTCCGCTGCTCCACCCTCCGACGGCCGCCAACAGCCTTCCTTCCGCCAACAGTCGCCGGAAATTCGGGAAATCCAGATGCACCCAAATCCGCGGTTTGTGAATTTTGTCCCTGGATCGCCTCCCACTGGAGCGATCCATGACGTGGTTGTTCTTCCTCTTTGATCGCTCTTGGTGAGCGCGATCTACCTTATTGATCGCTACTCACAAGAGCGATCTACCCTATATTCATAAATATTTTTCAAACCTCCCTATATACACCATATAGTTTTGAATTTACAATATATACATAAATTTGCCATTGGTGAGTGGAGAAATTTGGGGAAATGGGAATGGCAGTATGTTGTGTGAGGAATAGGAGTTTAAATAATAAAAAATGAGAGAGAGAAGAGGATATGCATGATTTGAGGTAATGAGAATATAAGGGCAATTTGGGAAAAATATTAATTAAGTGTGGTCGAGAGTAACTTGTGTTGACCTATATGGAAGTTGGCTTGAAATTTTATAGTGGAAAGACAATTTCCCAAAGCAATCATAATAGTGTATCACTTACTCTCTCCGTTAATGAAAATTAGGGAGAATGCTACAACTACCCACCGGGTAATCCACCAGCTAATAAGAAACATTAAATATCACATCATTATTCTCTCACCTTTTTTTTTTTTATCGGTAAATGTTAGTTGTTAGTAGTTAGATTAGTTCATCAAGTCTCCATACACTCCCAGAAATCTCCAAGCCTACCTTATAACTCCCTCCCAATTCGTTCCCAAAGGGAATCGAACCCAGGTCACTCACTAGAGTGAGGAACCCAGTGGCCAGGTGGGCTAAGCCACCTGCTTATTCTCTCACCTTATTTATTACCACGAATTAATTCTTCTTTCACAATCCCCAATTAAAATGAAGTTAATATTTTGACCACCTTCATTTTTCACAACCTTTACGTTATAGTGTAACTTTCTTTTTTATAATTTAATTTATGGCCTAAAAATAGACTAAGAGTGTTCTTTGAACTAATGACTTTATTTTATTTTATTACTAGATAAGTGCCCGCGTATTACGCGGAATTTTCGTAAATATTAATTATATATATATTATATACTTAAATAAATTTGCTCACTGTAAAATAATATAATTATATTATATGATTAATAAATCAATAACATATTTAATTATAATTTTGATTTTCTGTGATTTCTAGACAATAAGACTTGTCAATTAAATGTTAAAATTTAAGATAGTTAGATTTAAAAAAAAATTTAATAATTTAATCGACAGAATAAGTCAAATTTATTTAATATACTTAAATTCTATTTTTTTTCACAAATTAAGATTCACTAAATGGGAATCTTCAAATACATAGGGACAACAAAAATAATTCAATTGAACATTAAAATTTCACATAATTAGATTTTTTTTTAAATTTAACAAATCAATTTATTAATAATATGTAGAGTTAAGTATACATAAGTTACTTGTTTGAATTATTAACACGTTTTTTTTAAATATGTCATGATATCCTAATATATAATTAAATAAAATATAAATTGGTACAATTACAATATAATTTTATAGACTCAAGTTATATACGATAGAATTATAACTTTATTGAGATTTGTAGCATAACTTAATTGGTAATCATATTAAACTTAAATAAATCATGAGATGTAGGGTTCAATTCCATATATTCACATTTTTTTTATTAGACTACCTATTATATAAAGCCACATAGATGACATGACACATAAGACTCATGCCACATAAATCACACATAAGACTCAAGAATTGACATGTATAGCTTCCACAATTATGCCACATAAGCGAAATTACCACAAAATGACACGTAAGCGAAACTAATCTAAAGACGACACATAAGCATAGCAAACTCCCTATTAGTATAATAGGGGATTTCGTACTCAATTTAAAAATTACTACTAGTATAAATTAATTATTTATTTCTATTGTTTAGTTTTGAGAAAATTGATACATTGTCTATCCAATATTCCACAACTACGTAATTAATTCCTCATAAACACAAGGTTTTAGGGTGATTTATATAACTAGTCTTGAATTGAAAGAAAAATAGGAAAATGTAAATTAAATATATAAAAAAATTGAAATTTTAAGTACAAACTGAGTATATAAATAATTATTTTGCAATATAATCAGTAAACATAAGTTAGTTAAAAAAAATTTATATAATATTTAAATGAGATAAATTGAAATTTCATATAGGATTTAATTTAAAATTTTATAAAATGTATAGATGAGTATCTTATATTGAATAGTATTTTTATTATCGCCAAATGTATGGACCAAAAGATTAAAAAAAATTATAGTTTTTGAAGGTCATGTATTATATGACTAATTAAATAATTAAATCAATATATAAATATTTAGCATTTTCATTATAGAAGCTGGTATTGTGTGGAAAAAAATCACAATGAAACTCTATTCATGTGATCAATATCTTTCAGTAGTTTAAGTGACACCCCTTAGCATTACAATTAATACCTTTTAATAATTTAAGTAACACCCTTTTTTATTACGACCAATACACTTCACTCATTTAAGTGATACCCTTTAGCATTACCACTAATATATTTCAATAATGTATAGTGACACCTTTAACATTGCGAGTAATACATTTCAGCAATTTATAAGTTTTAATTAAATAAATTCAATGCAGAAAATTAAAAAAAAATTAATAGTGCTAGTGTCACCAACAATAGTAATATTATGATTGATTAGTTCGACTATCAAACTCTAATAACAAGAAACACCCGATCTTAACACTATAGATCAATGTTTAATTTCTAATCACGTCGTTGATAACACATTTTTTAAAAAATCTACTTACATTTGTGATCTTTGCATTAAATAATAATAAAATATTATTTATATTAAAAAAACCTAGAGCATAACATAAATAGTAGATAAAAAATACAGAATTAAAAATTAAGAAATTACAAAAAAAAATCCATTAATATCAATATACAAAAATTGAAAATTAGAAAAAATCAATTGACACCAATAGGAGTTGTCAAGAGAAATTTAAGAAATTTACCAATATATTAGTAGAGAGGAAAGAAATGTAAAAAATATTTTACCAATATTTGATATAACCAATGGTTAGATGGGGAGAAATTAAGAAATATATCTATCTATTAATATAGAGGAGAGAAATTCATAGAAAAAGAAAAAAGTTAACCATACAACAATAAATGCATTGCTTTAGAAAGAGAATCCAATATTTAAGGATTCCAACTCCATTAACACTTTTTATTATTTTTAAATTTTTTATTAGGTGGGTAGATTACCCACTGGGTAAACCAAGTTTCTTTCCGAAAAGTAGTTCTACTTTTTTACACGTGGTTTAATACAAAATATCGGAGTGTATTACGGAGTTTTCTGAAATTCATTTTTTAATAATTTTATCGTTAATGGAAAGTTCTTTTCGCATACTTTCTATAAACGATCATTTTATTAAAAAACGGACTTCGGAAAACCGCGTAATACCCTCCGATATATCGCATTAAACCACATACAAAAGAACAAGTCTATTTTTCATTGACGGATGTAGTAATAATAAGGGGAAGAAGATATTATATTAAATGGGGAGGGTGGTTTGGTTTGTAATGAATTGATACGTACTTTTTAAATTAATAAATCCTTTACTTTGAAAAAAACCCAGGGATAGAAGATATATTGGGAGAAAAACGGATATATATACATACACACATTGCTTTATTTTATTTGACATAAGTATAGCCAAATAGACATGGTGATTATGTACTTGATTCGAAGAGTTTATAAGATTAGCCAAATAAACTCTTAATTCATTAAATCCCAAACTCCAAACTCCTATGTGTACTTTATAAATCCACATTTAACCTAACCTAACGTTTACACTACAAAATACTGCTCATTTAAAGAGGGGCACAGGGTTAAAGAGGGATATAAAGAGGGGGAGATGCCCTCGACAAAATAGGCCTTGTTAGGCTCTCCCTTGGCTCACCCCTCTTTAACTAACGAGAGGAGTGTGCCCTCGGCTACTAACGAGGGGTAGGCCCCCGCGCGCGACCCGCGAGCGAGGAGGTTCGAACCTGAGACCTCCCAGGCGTGGGAGGACTTATGCATGTCGCCTTACCGTTTGGACAAAGCTTGTTATTCGGAATAATTTCTATTGTAATAGTATATGTATTATTTCTTATTTTGATTTCTTTGTTAAAACATTTAATTCATATTTTGTTTACACTTTTAATTAATTAATATTATTATAAATTATTTTATTTATGGTAACACCTTCAAAATTAATTAAATGAATATTATCATTTTCTTTAACATGATTTTTAAATTTTGATTTCTTTGTTAAAACTTTGAATTATCTAATAATTTCTATTATGATTACATTTTTAATTAATTATTATATATCATTACAATTATGGTAACAATTTCAGAATAAAATTTATATTATTCTCACATATAAAATGAAATTAACAATTACAAAATTACATTCTCACTTATGTATATAATCTTTTTAAATATCAATAAATTAACGTCCTTGTGCATACATATATTATTTTTTTAATTAAAAGATTTTGAATATATTATGAATAAATTAAGTAAATATTTTTTTTTATTAAAAGTGTAATACCCCGTCCCGTTTTATACCTTTTATATTCGTAGAACCCTTATTTTATATTATTATCTTTGTTTCTTTTTATTTTATTATTTGTGTGCTTTTGTGTAATTTAAATATATACTTCTTTTTACAAATTCCTAAATTCGTAGAAAGAATCGAATCTTTCAAACGAATAAAGGGCTACGAGAAATTAATTATTAAAGTTTAAAATTATGTTTTCAATCCGTATAAATTGTTGAGAATAATTCAAATACAATAAAATATTAATTGAGTTTTAAAACTGTATTAAATTTCGAATCGGGGTTAAACTCGTGAACCAAACGATCCCTAAACCGTATCAATTGGGAACGAAAATATCAGAAATTAAAGAGGATTAATCACACCCACATGTTTATTCCTTCTTTTAAAATTAATCAATTAAGAAATTAATTTCTAATAAATATCTATCTCTCCTTTATCAAACGCGTACATCTTATCTTCCTCTCCCTTCTCTCTTACTTCTCTCTCTCGGCTCCCTCTCTTCCTCCTCCGACCGCAACCACCGCCGTCACTCTCCAGGCGCCGCCGTCCTCACGCTCCAGCACCACCAAGCGACGCCGCTCACGCCGCTCTCTCCGATCAACGACGCGTCGCCCTGCTCCGCCTCTGATCGTCGCGGAGCGCCGCTGTGCTCCAGCACGCAGACGCGTCCCCTTCTCCCTCTTCCTTCCGTCGCACAGCTCCGCCCGCACGGACCCGAAGCGCCGCGGTCCCAGCGCCGTCGCGCCTCAGCCAGCTGCGTGCCGTCGCCTCTGTTCCGGCCGCCGCCCCTTTCCAGCCCTCGCGCCGCGACGCCTCTCCGGCCGAAATGAGAGCCGCCTCTGGGTCCTAGCTTCGCAACGCCGACGAGCCCGACGGATGCCGCCGCGCCTCTTTCCCAGCGCCGCGACCGTCCCGCTTCCAGACCGGAATCGCGACCGCCGTCATCCCTCTCACCGTCGCGCCGCCTCCTCTTCTCTCCTCTTACAGTGAGTCTCGTTCCTTTTTCAGTTCGATTCTTTCGATTTCATATTTTTGCTTCGGTTTAATTCGCTTCGGTTTCAATTTCGTTCTTTCGTGATAATTGAGATGTCGTCATAACGATTAACTGCTTGTTTTGTTTTTGGGAAATCCAGAATCACGTCGTTATGCTGCCGAAATTATCCAACGAATTATCGAAACACCGATCGACGCCGTTAGGCTGCCCGTTTTGGGACTCGTAAGAATTGCTTAATTCTCTCTAATTCTCGTAATAGTGGATTAGGATTTGAGTTGATTTCCCCGTTGAGTCATTGTAAGTTTTAAGATAATTGTTTTGAAGCCCGTGAGCTTGTAGATGGAGTTTTGATGTTGTTGGTATTAGTATTATTGAAATTGTTATATAGTGTTAGTCGTTAGATTTGGTAGTATTGAGTTTGTTGATTAATATTGTTGTATTAGTTGTTTAGTATTGTTGTTTTAGTTGGAGGGTATTAGTGAATGGATGAATTAGTTTAGTTTGGTTAGCTGATGATATGGTGATGAAATTAGTTGTTAGTAATATTAGTTGAGTTTTTGGAGACAAAGGGAAACTCGTCTTCCCCTTGTGCGACTGTTAGAGAACTAGGAACGAAAAGATAAGTCGTTTAATATTCCAAATTAATAACAAATGAAAAGGTGGAAAATAGTATAATTCTTTTGTTTTAGAAGTATTACAAATCAATTTTAGAAGTGTTACTAAAGTTAGAAAAAGAAGAATACCTTTTTATAAACTATTTTTAGTTTATAATATAATTCTCTTAGAAAAAGTCCAAGTCTTTTAATAAGTTTAGAAGAGAGAAGTTTTATATTCAAGTTTTCGTTTAAAAAACAAGAAATAGAATTCTTAAGAAAGAAAAACCTTTTCTTTAATTTTATTAATTTTTTTTTCTAAGTAATAATCTTATTTTTCTAAGTATTTCCAAGTTTAATAATTATATTTTTTTTCCTTAAAAGGCTTTTATTAAGAACACCACTAAATTTATTAAATACACCCCCTGATTCACCTCCTCTTTAAAAAGGGGTGTACTTATCAATTAGAAATCAACCTTTGAAAACTTTAATTTTCAATAGTTTTCTAAAGGCAACAATCTACTCAATCCTCGTGTTTCACACTCTAAAGCTTTTTCAAATTCAAAAGTCAATCTTTTAATCAGAATACTCCTTATTAGGATTCTGTACTTTTCGGGACACGCACCGAGGACTCGACCTTCTGCCTACACATCATCCTCGGGACTCGAAATAATCAGGTGGGTGATGATCGGTTGATTGATCTGCTCATAATAAGTTATGCTGGTATACTCTGAACTCGACTAAATCAATCTAAAACAATTAATCCAACATAAACGTAAACCCTATTATATAAGTGTGTGAACTATATGATATTATTATATATATATCTTATATGGATTGTTGTGTTTATCTAATTATATAAATCGTTTAAGACTGCATGGTAATAAGGACACTTTGTGAGCATGAATCTTTTGAGTATGAATTATGTGTATTTCTCCCCATGTTTTGAAATGATAGTTTTTGTGAGGAAAAGGAAAGCTGATATTATTCTTGCAGAATGACGCGTATGGCCATGAGTGACAATAAGTCAGATTCATGGTCACTGGTAATTATTTTTGTGGATTGACGCGTACGGCCATGAGTGATAATAGATCAGATTCATGGTCGCTGATATTATTTGTGGTGACCATGAGTGATAATAATAAATCAGATTCATGGTCACATGAATGGATGAATTGTTGGTGAGAAATGGTTTGGGGGAGATTTACTATATGTGAAAATTGATTTTGGTAGATTATGCCGTTATTTGAAAATGGTTTTGGGCTTTGCCCCTTAATGTGAATCAACTTGTGATATATCAATTATGTGAATGTGAAACCTGTTATGTCCAATTAATTATTACGTGAGCTTATCACTTCTGTGATATATGCTATTCTTATTTATATGTCAACTGCTTAAATAAATTATATATTTTATTAATGAGTATAATTTAATATACTTCGGATTTACCAATCCCATGACGTTGCAAATCACCCATACGTGAGAATTCAAATCTCACGCCCCCTTTTTACAACCCTTGCAGATTATGATTTCGTGGAGCAAGGACAGTAATAGAGACGACACAGAGTTCCCCACTTAAATAAAATAATACTTTTTATATTAAGTTTTGTATATATATGTGTGTGAAATATATTATAATAATTATTCTACTCATTCTTCCGCTGCATAAAAAAACTCATCATCTCTCATTTCCGTTATATTTCCTTCAAAAATTTTATAGTTCGTATTTTAGCTACAAGTGGCACCTCGAATCTGAGATATTTTATGTGTTTTGGATTCGGGGCGTTACAGGTGGTATCAGAGCTTACGTTCAAAACTTTCGGACCAAAACCCAAATCATTGTTTTCATCAAACCAAAATTCTCTTTCTTTATTAAATTTTCTTATCATGTAAGTATAGATCACTAATTAAATCACTTGAGGGAAAATGTGTCTCCTATTACCGCCAAAAGCTCCTCGAAGGTATGTTCTTATTTTATTGCCTAAAAGTTAATGATATTACGACAACTTGACTTTCATAATAAAACTCTAATCAAAAGACCGCGAACTCGAAACAACACCTACGAGGTGTAGAAAGGACCCTGAAATGTCATTCATATTACTCTGGAAATACAGATAATTAGTGAATGATAGAAATTAATATATTTGTGTAAAGTTATAAACTTCATAAATGATGTTATATGATTATTTGAACTATGTGCCTTAATTGTTTAAATAATGTTTCTGAATAACTAAAATTTTGACTAGGAATTTCCTTTCCATATAAGAATCCACCTAAGATAGTTATATCCCGATAATTAGAAGACACATAGCTAACCTTATAATCTATAAGTGTGTTTATAACCCAGTTCACGAGACTATGTACAAAGGCAATAGCCACTCCGATATCCCACGACGAGACATATTTGACAGCCGTGATTTGTTTTGCCAGAAGGGTTACTGAGTTGTTCTCCGTCCTATCGCTGTAAGACTACTCGAACGGACGAGAATAGAAGACCCAGTTCAAGGACCCCACATTCACTTGGAGACATACCTAGAAAAGTTGACGATGGGTATTTCCGTATGATAGTAGTGATCAGTCAGAGTGATCAAATCCTTTTAAACAGTTATCCTTTTGATGTAGTCACAAATACGTACAACATAGATGTGCCATCCTTTCCTGACATATAGTAGTAGTCAGACGTATGACCGTTTTACTTAGACCATAGCAGCGTAGCTTTAACCCACTCCTTGTGTTGCTCGTGGTCCGTACTGATGTGAGGATACGATGCTTTAGCATTACCTAGAACCCTTTTGCATTCTATGACGTAATGTAAGGAGACTGACCTCCGTAGGACCAATACTTTTAGATATATATATACTTATTATGTGCTCACTACTTGTCAATGTGTTTTACTTGCTTTATATATTAAATTTTATATTTTATCTGATTATCGCTTAATGACACATCACTGGTTCCTAGAATACTGTGCGAATGTGAGCACTGTACCATTGGGGCCCCAATGCGCAGCTGATGAATTACGTACCACACGTGTTTTCAGTGAACGTTTTGTGTTAATTTTGGTTAATCCGGTTATGTTTCGATAACTTTCTCACACCTATACATACCGTAAAAATATTATTTTTTTCTCTTCGGAACCACCTTTAGAATGGCACCAGAACATAGACGTGGATGACCCCGCGTTAACCATATTCCTGTACCAAAGGATCCTATAGGACTTAACCCACCTCGTCAAGCTAAACTTAAGCCACCTCAGCAGGCCGCGCTAAGAAATGTCTGGAACTACTATGGAAGTTAAGGACCGAATTTGAGGTTTACCCCTAATGCTAAGCGATCACTTGATAGAGTCCGATCTTCACATCCTTAAGATAAAAATCTTTGACATAGTCTTAGGTATTGACTGGTTAACAAAGGACGAAGTGATAATAGAATGCGCAGAACGAGAGATTGACCTCGAAACCTGTAATGGTCAACGCTTCACATTTCGTGAAATCAAGACCAAGAAGGAAACCCGAGTAATATCAGCAATCCAAGCTACAGTAATATTACGAAAGAAGAAATACCAAGCTTATCTCGTCCACATCTCAGCAGGAGAGAAAGACGATAAGTTGCGCATCAAGGTGCCAATTGTGGATGGATATCTTGACGTGTTTCCCGAGGAATTAATCGGGTTACCTCCGGATCGTCAGATAGAGTTCTCCATCGACTTGATACCTGGGGCATCACCAGTATCTAAAGCACCCTATCGAATGACGCCAAAGGAATTAGAAGAACTGAAGGAACAACTGCAATGCTTGCTTGAAAAGAAGTTCATCAGGCCTAGTGCATCACCATGGGGAGCACCCGTGTTGTTCGTGAAGAAGAAAGATGGAACTTTTCGTATGTGCATAGACTACCAAGGTCTCAATCAACTGATCATTAAGAACAAATATCCTCTTCCGAGGATAGGAGACTTGTTCGACCAGTTGGAGAATGCTACGGTATTCTCAAAGATCGATCTGAGGTCTGGTTACCACCAGCTAAAGGTCAAGAGCGAGGATATCCCGAAGACAGCATTCCAAACTTGGTATGGACATTACGAATTCACCATGATGCCTTTCAGAGTAACAAACGCTCCGATAATTTTCATGGATCTCACGAATAGAGTGTTTCATCCGTACCTGGATCAATTCGTCATCGTCTCCATCGACGACATTCTTGTGTACTCTAAGAGCAAAGAGCAACACGAAGAACATCTCAAGACAGTCTTAAAGACAATGAGACGAGAGAAGTTGTATTCCAAATTCAGCAAGTGTGAATTTTGGATCAACTGCTTATGTATCAATTAGTATTAGAGCATCTCACTCCCTTGTGTCTAAGAATTTAAGAAAATTTGAGGATATAGAATATAGAAGAATATACCTTAAGTGAAAGTGAACTTTTGAGGAATACAATGAGAACCTAAAGCCGAGTGAATTGATTGGAGATAGACTTGGATGAACATCAAATAGGAACTGAATTGCACGTTCTTAAGTTGAGTAGTTAGGCGTTATTGAGAACGAACTAGTTCTATGCATAAGAAGGAATATGAAACATGGACATAGTTACTTTCTTTTGGGATAACATAAGCTTTTAAGCTTAAGTAGAGCCTTTTTGTGGAATGAGTAAGCTAGATGTGATCTTAAGTCTTACGTGTTAAGAATTAACATTTATATGTTATGGGAATATTTTAGTTGAAAAAGAAAGGACAATTTATTTTTATCTATGGGATACATAGTGGACTTCGAAGTAGAGGAAAATTTGCAACTATGTAGGAAGAAAAGTTTGCATGCTTGAGGACTAGAAAACCTACAAAGTCTCAGATCTGGTAGAATGACAACAAACTTAGTCGACCAAGAAAACCGAGAAGTTATTTTGGCTTTAACTAATGGAGGACCTTTCAGAAATCAAACCTCCCCACTAAGGTTTACCACTTCTTTTGAACCAGAAGTTTTAGAGTAAGTAGTTAGACAAAACTTTTTTTTGAGTGGAGTATGGTATAGTACCAGTTCATCCTAAACCTAGAATTTTTCCACACAGTATTGTGCAGATCACCAATGACCTCTAGGGTTGTTGCATCCTCTGGAGATGCCAGAGTGGAAATGGGAGAACATCACTATGGATTTTGTCACCGGATTTCCAAAAACGGTGAAAAATCACGATGCCATTTAGGTTATCGTAGATAGACTTACGAAAACTACCCACTCTATCCCTGTTATAATGACGTATACGTTAGACAAGCTCGTCCAACTATACATAGCAGAGGTAGTTAGACTGCGCGGTCTACCAGTCTCGATAGTGTCCGATAGAGACCCCGTTTTACCTCTAAGTTCTGGGAAAGTCTGCAATGAGCCTTAGAGACTGAATTGAAATTCAGCACCGCATACCACCCGCAGACTGACGGACAATCAGAAAGAACTATCCAGACGCTCGAATGTATGCTGAGAGTTTGCGCTCTAGATCTTGCAGGAAGTTGGAAGAGCCACCTGTCATTTGTAGAGTTCGCATATAACAACAGTTAACAGGCGATAATACAAACGGCACCGTACGAAGCACTTTGCGGGAAAAGGTATAGATCACCAGTTTGTTGGGATGAAGTCGGAATTCGAAAGATTTTCGAACCCGAACTAGTTGAAAGATCGGTTG
This sequence comes from Ballota nigra, assembly GCA_947034835.1. NCBI lineage: Eukaryota > Viridiplantae > Streptophyta > Magnoliopsida > Lamiales > Lamiaceae > Ballota > Ballota nigra. The sequence goes on along the minus strand of OX344729.1, from coordinate 73,303,352 downwards.
AGGTAGTCGCAAAGATTAAAGGAAGAATTAGAGCGGCTCAAGACCGTCAGAAGTCATATGTGGATGCTAGGAGAAGAGATTTACAATTCGACATTGGCGATAAAGTATTTCTCCGAGTGGCACCAATGAAAGGTCTAATCCGTTTTGGTAAAAGAGGTAAGCTAAAGTCGCGATACAATGGGCCATTTGACATCCTGAATAGAATCGGGGATGTGGCTTATCGCTTAGCACTACCACCAGAATTATCACGAGTGCATGATGCATTCCACGTATCTACACTCAGGAAGTACATAAGCGATCCAAACCCTGTTTTTAGTCATATAGATTTAGGTTTAAGTTGTGACCTGACTTATGAAGAAGTTCCAGTTACTATCCTAGGAAGGAAGTTACACTTATTAAGGAATCAAGAAATACCATTAGTTCTAGTCCAGTGGAGCCGACACGGGAAAGAAGAAACAACTTGGGAAGTAGAGGATGAAGTCCTAACCAAATACCCTCAATGCTTAAGCAATACCTAGGAGATGAATTTCGGGGGCGAAATTCTGTTAAGGGGGTGAGGATGTAATACCCTGTCCCGTTTTATACCTTTTATATTCGTAGAACCCTTATTTTATATTATTATCTTTGTTTTTTTTTATTTTATTATTTGTGTGCTTTTGTGTAATTTAAATATATACTTTTTTTTACAAATTCCTAAATTCGTAGAAAGAATCGAATCTTTCAAACGAATAAAGGGCTACGAGAAATTAATTATTAAAGTTTAAAATTATGTTTTCAATCCGTATAAATTGTTGAGAATAATTCAAATACAATAAAATATTAATTGAGTTTTAAAATTGTATTAAATTTCGAATCGGGGTTAAACTCGTGAACCAAACGATCCCTAAACCGTATCAATTGGGAACGAAAATATCAGAAATTAAAGAGGATTAATCACACCCACATGTTTATTCCTTCTTTTAAAATTAATCAATTAAGAAATTAATTTCTAATAAATATCTATCTCTCCTTTATCAAACGCGTACATCTTATCTTCCTCTCCCTTCTCTCTTACTTCTCTCTCTCGGCTCCCTCTCTTCCTCCTCCGACCGCAACCACCGCCGTCACTCTCCAGGCGCCGCCGTCCTCACGCTCCAGCACCACCAAGCGACGCCGCTCACACCGCTCTCTCCGATCAATGACGCGTCGCCCAGCTACGCCGCCGCCTGCTCCACCTCCGATCGTCGCGGAGCGTCGCCGTGCTCCAGCACGCAGACGCGTCCCCTTCTCCCTCTTCCTTCCGTCGCACAGCGCCGCCCGCATGGAACCGAAGCGCCGCGGTCCCAGAGCCGTCGCGCCTCAGCCAGCCGCGTGTCGTCGCCTCTGTTCTGGCCGAAACGAGCGCCGCCTCTGGGTCCTAGCTTCGCAACGCCGACGAGCCGGACGGATGCCGCCGCGCCTCTTTTCCAGCACCGCGACCGTCCCGCTTCCAGACCGGAATTGCGACCGCCGTCATCCCTCTCACCGTCGCGCCGCCTCCTCTTCTCTCCTCTTACAGTGAGTCTCGTTCCTTTTTCAGTTCGATTATTTCGATTTCATATTTTTGCTTCGGTTTAATTCGCTTCTGTTTCAATTTCGTTCTTTCGTGATAATTGAGATGTCGTCATAACGATTAGCTGCTTGTTTTGTTTTCGGGAAATCCAGAATCACGTCGTTATGCTGCCGAAATTATCCGACGAATTATCGAAACACCGATCGACGCCGTTAGGCTGCCCGTTTTGGGATTCGTAAGAATTGCTTAATTCTCTCTAATTCTCGTAATAGTGGATTAGGATTTGAGTTGATTTCCCCGTTGAGTCGTTGTATGTTTTAAGATAATTGTTTTGAAGCCTGTGAGCTTGTAGATGGAGTTTTGATGTTGTTGGTATTAGTATTATTGAAATTGTTATATAGTGTTAGTTGTTAGATTTGGTAGTATTGAGTTTGTTGATTAATATTGTTGAATTAGTTGTTTAGTATTGTTGTTTTAGTTGGAGGGTATTAGTGAATGGATGAATTAGTTTGGTTTGGTTAGCTGATGATATGGTGATGAAATTAGTTGTTAGTAATATTAGTTGAGTTTTTGGAGACAAAGGGAAACTCGTCTTCCCCTTGTGCGACTGTTAGAGAATTAGGAACGAAAATATAAGTCGTTTAATATTCCAAATTAATAACAAATGAAAAGGTGGAAAATAGTATAATTCTTTTGTTTTAGAAGTATTACAAATTAATTTTAGAAGTGTTACTAAAGTTAGAAAAAGAAGAATACCTTTTTATAAACTATTTTTAGTTTATAATATAATTCTCTTAGAAAAAGTCCAAGTCTTTTAATAAGTTTAGAAGAGAGAAGTTTTGTATTCAAGTTTTCGTTTAAAAAACAAGAAATAGAATTCTTAAGAAAGAAAAACCTTTTCTTTAAATTTATTAATTTTTTTTCTAAGTAATAATCTTATTTTTCTAAGTATTTCCAAGTTTAATAATTATATTTTTTTTTCCTTAAAAGACTTTTATTAAGAACACCACTAAATTTAGTAAATACACCCCCTGATACACCTCCTCTTTAAAAATGGGTGTACTTATCAATTAGAAATCAACCTTTGAAAACTTTAATTTTCAATAGTTTTCTAAAGGCAACAATCTACTCAATCCTCGTGTTTCACACTCTAAAGCTTTTTCAAATTCAAAAGTCAATCTTTTAATCAGAATACTCCTTATTAGGATTCTGTACTTTTCGGGACACGCACCGAGGACTCGACCCTCTGCCTACACATCATTCTCGGGACTCGAAACAATCAGGTGGGTGATGATCGGTTGATTGATCTGCTCATAATACGTTATGCTGGTATACTCTGAACTCGACTAAATCAATCTAAAACAATTAATCCAACATAAACGTAAACCCTATTATATAAGTGTGTGAACTATATGATATTATTATATATATACCTTATATGGATTGTTGTGTTTATCTAATTATATAAATCGTTTATGACTGCATGGTAATAAGGACACTTTGTGAGCATGAATCTTTTGAGTATGAATTATGTGTATTTCTCCCCATGTTTTGAAATGATAGTTTTTGTGAGGAAAAGGAAAGCTGATATTATTCTTGCGGAATGACGCGTATGGCCATGAGTGACAATAAGTCAGATTCATGGTCACTGATAATTATTTTTGTGGATTGACACGTACGGCCATGAGTGATAATAGATCAGATTCATGGTCGCTGATATTATTTGTGGTCACCATGAGTGATAATAATAAATCAGATTCATGGTCACATGAATGGATGAATTGTTGGTGAGAAATGGTTTGGGGGAGATTTACTATATGTGAAAATTGATTTTGGCAGATTAGGCCGTTATTTGAAAATGGTTTTGGGCTTTGCCCCTTAATGTGAATCAACTTGTGATACTTAATTAATTAATTAGTTATGTGAATGTGAAACCTGTTATGCCCAATTAATTATTACGTGAGCTTATCACTTCTGTGATATATGCTATTCTTATTTATATGTCAACTGCTTAAATAAATTATATATTTTATTAATGAGTATAATTTAATATACTTCGGATTTACCAATCCCATGACGTTGCAAATCACCCATACGTGAGAATTCAAATCTCACGCCCCCTTTTTACAACCCTTGCAGATTATGATTTCGTGGAGCAAGGACAGTAATAGAGACGACACGGAGTTCCCCACTTAAATAAAATAATACTTTTGATATTAAGCTTTGTATATATATGTGTGTGAAATATATTATAATAATTATTCTACTCATTCTTCCGCTGCATAAAAAAACTCATCATCTCTCATTTCCGTTATATTTCCTTCAAAAATTTTATAGTTCGTATTTTAGCTACAAGTGACACCTCGAATCTGAGATATTTTATCTGTTTTGGATTCGGGGCGTTACAAAAAGATTTTGAATATATTATGTATAAATTAATTAAATATTACTTTTAATTAAATTTTTTGAATAAAATTAAATATTTAATTATATATTCTTTTAAATTGAAAAACAAATAAAGAGTTGCTCAATTTAAACTTCATAATTAATATTTTCATTACAATATTTATTTATCACTTGTATTTTATTTTCTTTTTAATCGAATATTAACACATATATACACAAATATTTATGTTTTATTAAAATCTTTAGAATACAATTTTAATTGTATATTAACACAAATATTTTTTATTTAAAATTAATTTAAATTGTCACTTGTATATTAAACATATATACATGTTCATTTAAATTAAAATATTTGGAATAAAATCAAATTATCTCTTTCATATTTATTTTAATTATATTTCAACATATAAATATTCAATTTAATTAAAATATTTAAAATGAAATTAAACTATCACATAACGAGGGTTTTAACAAGGGCAATAATTAACAAGGACAGGTTGCCCTTTTTAATATTATAATATAGTCTACCAAGGGAATTGTCCCTTGTTAATTAACAAGGGCCAGCATTGCCCTCACTAATTAACTAAGGAAATTTTGCCCTTGTTAATTAGCGAGGGCAATGCCCTCGTTAAATTTACCATTTGAAATTGGCGAGGGGGATTGCCCTCGTTATCTACCGAGGGGGCCACGCCCTCGTTAAGCTTGTTGCAGGTTGACCGAGGCGAGGGGAAAACCCTCGTTAACTAACGAGGGGACCCATGCCCTCGTTAATTTGGTTGATGTTTGATTGTGGCGAGGGGACTGCCCTCATTAACTAACGAGGGGGGACCCCGTACTCGTTAATGCCCTCGTTAATATACGAAATATTTCCCCACTTCTCGCCCCCCTTTAATAACGAGGGTTACAAAAGCCCTCTTTAAACCCCCTCTTTATTTGAGACTTTTTTTGTAGTGTTACTATGTCAAACATACGCTAACATAATATTTTTCTGGCTTTTAATCTCTTCAAAAGCATGTGTATTTAGTATATACTAAGCATGTGTATTTAGTATTAAGAATTTTAGGGCACAAATGTCTTTCAAAAGAAAGTATTGTACAAATGATATATAAAGTGAAATAATTTTAGTGGTTGAAGCTTCACTACGTGCATGTTCAAAAGTTATGAGTTCGAGTTACACTTTTACTAACTTATAAAAAAATGCAAATAGAATGAAATATTTACATGACTACAATTTTAATAACAATAATTTCAGCCTACCAATAACAGAAAAATTAAATTGTATCCGAATAAAAACTCTAAAATTAAAATTTGCATGTGTCCTGTTTTTCTGAGTACTATATTTACTCATCTCATTCTAACCTTCATCCTCCTAGGAGTACGTTTGTTAGATAAAATGATAAGAAAATTATAAAAGCAAGGTCTACACATAAGATGATGATATTATTTTAACCGCAAACTCAAATTTCAAAGAAGAATTATTATTATGCTTTGTACCTGAAACTGATACATGAAACTAAATTTTGAGACACCGCGGCGAACAATACTTGGGGTAGACGGAGATATGACAATTAATAAAATAGAGGAAATTACATGTATATAGAATAATTACACATTGCAAACTACTCGACTCATTCTTGAACGTGTAATAAGTAATTAACAGAGTCAGGTAACACTTAAAAAAAACTCGTTGATTAGCGATGTAATCCTTTTTTGGTCTCTAATTCAAATGTTTTGCAATGAATTAACGACAGATTATGACCAGTAGTTGTAAATGCTAAGGATTTGCAACGGATAGACACATCTCAATATAAGAGATCGCCGGCCTTCAAGTTTTCCGCCATTTTTGCGAGACATGCCCGTCGCAAAATTGACCTGTTTAATCGAGACCTTTTAGAAAATGGTGCGACTTAAATGTGGCTGACCGATTAGCAAGGGAAAGAGTCACCGCAAAATATTATTTGAGAATTGGCGACGGACTAACTCGTAGAGAAATTGACCCGTTTGACTGAGATCTTTTGGAAAACAGTGCGACTTAAATGTGATCGACCGGCTTGCGATGGAGAGAGGCGTCTCAAAATATTATTTGAGCAACGAACAGGCTGTCCCAAATCCTTAAAACAATGTCGTTTTGGTTGTAAGTTGGCAAGGTTTGCAAAGATAGCTTGTCCATCGCCAAAAAACATTCCTATTTAAGCAGCAGTTCTGCGATGCAGACGGGAAGAGAGAAAGAAGAAGAAAAAAAAGGAACACCGAAGAAGTACAGTGACGTTGCCGAAAAGGCAATCCGTCTCGGTTAAAGTGCTCGTTTTGTCATCCTCTACACAATAATCGTAAGTTTTTTTTTTTCTTTTTTTACCATTTAAATTTGATTTTAAAGCATGTTAATTTGGTGATTTAGTATAATTGAATCGTTATATGTTGAATATATATATATATATATATATATATATATATATGTTATTGTTTTAGTGTTATTGAATAATTTATATGTTGAGTATGTTGCGGTTTTAATTATTGAATCGTTGCATGGCTTAGATTTTTTTAAATTTTAGGATAATTGTTTAGATATTAAAGCATGTTAATTCTATGATTTAGTATAATTAATTATATATATGTTGAGAATTATTAAATAATTTATATGTTGAGTAGTTACCGTTTTAATTATTGAATTATTGCATGATTTATATTTTTAATATTTTAGGAGAATTATTTATATTTATATATATATTGATTGTTGTTATATTGAATGAGTATGTAGGAGAATTGTTATAATATTTAGGAGACATGTTATGATTTTGAACTATATATGATTGAGCAGTATTGCATTTTAATACTGATTTAGTATGATGATTATGCCAGGAGAGTGTCAAGAGTTGGTAGCTCAATTGGTTGAGGTCACCGCCTAAAACCCCAAAGGTCTTGGGTTTGAGACATGGAGAGGAAATTTATTTCTCTCTTGTGGTAGGGTGGTGTTTCCCTTGTTGTAGGATGGTGTTGGTTGCCATTCCGGCTGCAGTGCGGTTGTGGTTTCGAGTTGCGAGTTCGGGTGGTCTCCCTCTTGTGGTGATTGCGGTTCCAGTCTAAAGCGAGATGAAAAGATGTTGTCATGTACCTGGTGATAGAAGGAACTATTGTAATTGATTATGTTAGGAAACTATTGTAATTGACTACCTTTCAAAAACAAAAAAATTATGTCAGGAGAGTGGTATGATTACGTTAGTTAAGTTCATTGATTTTAGTTTAGTATTTTGAATAATATTATAATTTTTAATATGCTAGTAGTTTTATTTAAGTATTATTGAATTTTGTTACAAATGAGTCGACAAGGCAGTGACAGTCAGCCCCAGAGGGATCAACAGGGGGTCGAGAAGAGAGGAGACAATAGGGGTCACTCAGACCCGAGGTTGTGCTGGTTGTGTCTCTATCACAGAATTCTTCACAATGTGGTGAGGGCTCCTCCTCCTCACAGTAGACTGATGAGGACTTGTTCACAACCAGATGACTGTTGTGCCCCATGGTTTATCGTAAGTTTTAATATTCCACGCTCAATTTTTTATTAAGACCTAATTATTTTCCAGGCTTTAATGTTTAATGTTACTGTTGGCTTTCGAGTCACAAGGCTAGTGCTCACGTGACCCAGTCCATCTGGGACGGTGAATTTGAGCACACCAGTTTTAACTACGGGGTAGTGTTCGAGTGGAAAAAACGGGTCTACTTTGAGGAATTTAAGGTATTAATTATTTATTTAATTATTTTATTTATTCATCGTGTTGGTCCTGTTACAATACTAAGGAATACGTGTATGGGGGGTACACATATACAAATTTTTCTGACTTTCAATCTACTGAGTCCCCTAGGCTCAAAGTGTTAAAGAACTCAGGGTTGATAACACACCTACTGACTTCAGTGAATGCTGGTCAGTTGACTAACTATCAATTTGAGTTCAGTGTGAAAATGCGTGATCCCTGAAAGTTTATAGTCTTGTTTTATGTTTGCTTTCTGAAAACTTGTTTACTCAATTCTGAAATAGTGGTTAGTAGGGCAGTGTTCAGATTAATGATCAGGTTGAGTGATTCAAGCCTGATAAAACCCAATGCTATGAGTGACTTAAGTAAATCGATAAATAAGAACAATATCAAAGCAGTAAAAACACAGGGAGTTTAACGTGGTTCAGAGACTCAAGCTCCTACGTCCACGGCCTGATTTAACAGGAAATCCACTACTGGGATTCTTGCTTTTTACATGCCAAGGTGCACCAAGATCAGGTAACCTCATTGACCTATACAAACTCCTTACTAACACACTAACACAACTTCCACCAACAAACCTGACTAAGTAGTTTTGGTTTCAATTTGGATTCCAACTAAGGTATGATTATCCTTACAAGACTAAGCTATACTAGGGATGGATAATCACTCTAAGCTTATGATAATGATTGAAAGCTCAATGGAATACAGAATAACTCTCACTAGTCTAAGAACACTTGGGAAATTTAACTGGTTTTGAGTGCTTCTTTTAAACGCTGAATACTTTTGAAAGCTTGAGAGTTTGAGCAATTTCTAGCTTGGAAATTTCCCGTAACCTTGAATGGGTTCAAGGCCTTCTGTATTTATAGGTGATTTGAAAACTATCTGTTGGAAGAGATAGCCTTCTAGTCATCTACGTAGAGTTGTTCAACGGACATATCTCCCATGCAGCAGTCATCCTTGCATGAATTAGGTAATGGAATTTAATGCATCATTTAATGCTTGCCCGTTGAAAGTGCAGTCTGAAGTCAGTCTTCATGTCAAGGTCCGTACGTGCGTGTCCTTCCTGGATTGGTCAACATCATCAGGTTGGTGAGAATGGCAGAACTTATTCCTAGGCTTCAGACTTGTCTTATTAAGTTCTTTTTGTCTCGAGCACAACGGTCTTGTCCCGACGCTGACATTCCTTTTGCATTGCTTGGCTCTACTCCAAGTCTTTCCCATTTACTCAATATCATCATGTTCCCTTCAGGACTGAGTTAGTAGTGACCTCAGGGTCATACTCTTCATCATTGACACTTACTCAGCCAGCTTAGAAAGACTGACGTAAGTTCAAGATGGTGCTCTTCGTCTTTAGGCTCTTAGTCTTTATTGTCATCAGTGAGTGCTTCTCTCACTGAGTACCTGTGAAGTGTAATATAACTAAGTATAAGAACCTAACCAAGACTAGCCTGACTAAGACATTCTAAGGCCAACCATCTTTTTAGGGGCTTTGGGATCTTAATCAAAACTGACAATGTCCCAACAATTTCCCCCTTTTTGATGATGCCAAAACACTGAAAAGATCCCCAAAACACTTAGAGGAAAAACAAGTCCTATCTATAAGATAAGTCAGTATTAGAGCAATTCTTGATAAAGTACTGAAATTAAATAAATGCTAAAAAGACAATGAGTTTTTGTCTGTGGCCAAATGTAATAGATTTCATTGATGATATTGAATTGGTACAATGAACCTGATCTATTACTAAGAAAGATGTGAACACCTAAACTAATCTCATTTCAGACTCGAGTCCATAACCAGCATAGACTCTAACCTTCAACTCGTCAACCCTCTTAGGTTGGTTCACATAGCCTTCAGCCTTGGCAATCTTCAGAACTTCAGTCATAATGGCCTTTGTGTCGTGCTTTCCAGTTCCAGGAACAAGAGGTGGAGGGCGTGCAACAAACTCAGGAGCTTTGACTTGGACTTGGGCTGCTTCAGCTTCTTCCAATATCTTCTGAATAAGTTCAGGGTGATTGTCCATCATATAGTCAGTGAAGTGGGCATTGATGTCTTCAGTGTCGCCCCATTTCTTCACAACATACCAACGCCTGACAAATTCATCCCTTGCATTGACCCAAAACTATTTCAGTGTCTCTGAGATGAACTCATCGACAAGAGCTTCCCTCTGAGTCACCTCAGGCCTTCTGACTTGCAGTAAAGTTGATTTCCTTGCCGTTGGCCTCTTTCTGTACTTACGTGGCTCAGGCTTCGCCTTCTTCCTCTTTAGCAAACTGACCACAACACATCAAGTTCTCGTTGTTGCAAATAAGTGAGATCAGTTAGCTTCTCCACCTTCTTCTCCAGAATGCGCATCTTCTCTTTTTGAGCAATATCAGCCCTGCGCTCAGCTTCAGTCTTCTCCGTGGAGGCTTCCCATGCCTTAGCGCATAACTCAGCCGCCGTCTCCACAGAGTAAGTGATTGGGTTTTTCCATGTATTCACCGAAGGAGATTTCTGAACTGCTGACGAATCTGGTTTAGAAGGGAGTTGAGGAACGTCCTTCGAAGGTTCATTAGCCTTCTCCACTGCGGCCTCAGCCAGCCTTGCTGACTTCCGCACAAACAAAACATTCCCCTTAGGGTCTGCTTCAGGATCAGCCACTTCAACTTCCTCAGGGTTTGCAGAAGTTACCTCAGATGCCTCAGGGCGGGATCTTTTCTTCTTCTTTTCCTCCTTTTTTGCATCATCCTTGGCAGGTGGGGGTGGGAACACATCTTGCCCACTGTTGATAGCGAAGGCTGCCAAAGATTTAACTTCTTGAACTCCTTCCTTCAGCATATCAACCCCGTGGCAATCCCAGTTCATGCGTAGGACACAATGCTGATGGCAGCTTTGAGTTTCTTTTCAAAGTACTCCATGTTGTGTTGGAGACTTTGTTCAGCCTTGGTGATCCTTTCCTCAATCTTTAAGGACTCACCGTTGATCCTGCCAGCTTCACTCAGTACTTTCGCAGACACTTCAGTAGCTTTAGCTAAGATCTCTGCAGCTGACTTTGAGGACTGAGCAATCCTCCCTGACTCCAGCGCCAGCTTGGCTGCTGAGTCGTTCAACGCCTGAGTGAACAGTGCTCCAGCCTAAGCTGCAAGACGCTCCATTGATTGATTCAGCTTTTGCTCACATTGCTCATCCCTCTCATCGAGTTGCTTCATCGTCTGCCTCAATATCTTTTTAGTCTCTGCCTTTCACTCCTTACTGACTTGGCCGTGTCAACCATTGTGCGCTTCAACAGAATAAGCTCCTTGTTGGCAAGGGTATTGTAGGCTGACTTGGTCCATTTGATGTGTTTGGCCAGGGCTTTGGCATCTTCATCTTTCTCAGCCCTGAGCCTCATCACTGTTGGAGTTATACGTGAAAGTATGCTTTTACTTTGTATAACTCGTGTATCAAACACTTGTTTTATGAGAATAATTCTTTTATCACATTTTCTTTAGTTATGATTGAATGTTGAATTTCTATTGCAAACCGTTCAATATATGGTACTAGGTACATTGTAGTTAATGTGGGCTCAGAAGTTTTCACGACCTAGGTGGAATTGAACAATCCGCCATGAAAGGTCGATGTGTAACTCTCAGATTGGTCTGTCTTGACTAAGAGATTGCACTAGCACATTTAGTATGTGTTGAAGAGGACCTACAGCGAGGATAAATTCTTCTGTTCTGAAATGTGAAGAATTAGACCTCAGTGGTTGTTGATTTCTTAATCTCCGTCACTTAAATAGGACCGTGTGTGCTTAATAGTTACTGCTTTGATTCATGTTGGGTGAGAATCATTGTGACTTCGAACTTTGTGTCTTGGGCAGTATTATTAATCATACAACGGTTGCTAAGATTTAATACGGAGAAACGCATGCGAGTACGGCTCGTGTGATTAGTCCCCTTGGTGGGCTCAGAAGTTTTTGTTGGTCCCGTTTTTCTTTCACAAATAAGGACACTATGAGAATTTAGGAGAATTTTTTTTTAAACACTGATGTATGCTAATGTACGGCAATAATGAACACAACAATGTAAAGTGGTTCAGAGGCTCAAGCTCCTACATCCACTGCCTGATTTAACAGGAAATCCACTACCCGAGATTCTTGTTTTTAACGTGCCAAGGTGCACTCACAACTGGACTCACACCCCTCCGCGGAGCTGCCTCTCGAACTGGCCTCACATCCCTCTTCACTCAGGGACTGCCTCTCCTCACCTCACTGCAACACCTAACACTATTCTGGAAAGGGTTTAGTTTGGTTTGGTTCTCTCCAACTAGGTGAGGTTTTCCCTTACATGGTTTTAGCCTCTGAGCTAAGGTTGGGAAAACCTCTCTAAGCTTAGGATATATATGATAGGCTCGAGTATACAAACTGGAACACTCAAATATGACTATGAAGAACTCAATATCAGTGTTTTTGATGGAGATGGTGCACCCTTATGACTCCCTCATGACTTGCACCACTCTCGCACCACCAGCTCTCGCATTCGCACACTTAAAAATGAAGCTTTTGTATTTATAGTGTGGATTTGAATGTTACCGTTGGAGAGAGTAACATTCAAATCCAGACTATCTCTGGAGTGAAATTCTCCTTTTCAGTGAAGTATGGCCTTGTCAGCTTTTGTCAGATTCGCTGCCTTGACTTGATTGGTCCACGTGGACTGAGTCCAATGGCTCTTTTCTTCAGGGTACTTGATCAGGGTAGTCCTGCTTCAGGCGACTTGTCTTCAGCTGACTTGAAATCCTCTCAGGATACCTTTCTTCAGTAGACTTGAAGTCCTCTTAGGAACCATCATTGGACTTTAAGTCTTCTCAGTGGACTTTCTTCAGTAGACTTGAAGTCCACTCAGGGGAGTTGTCATAAGGCTATTTGTCAAGCTTCCCAGCCTCAGTAGCCTGACTCCTTCAGGTCGTACTAGGCACAGCACTGATCCTCTTGATCATGCTCTTCACTGAGTAGTCCACTGACCAGCTTAGAAAGTCAGGTTTATACTCAGTGGGACTTCCTTCAGGCTTCTCTTTAGGTTCAGGTCTTCTGACATGGCTTCAGTCGTTCTCCTTGTGATGTCATCTTGACTTCCTCAGGCTCTATCAGTGAGTTCCCCCTCACTGAGTTTCTCTCAGCAGAGTTCCACCTAAGCTGAGTTCCTCTTAGTAGGGTTCCCCCCCAGCTGAGTTCTTCCTCCACTGATAACCTGTCCTCCTGAGAATCAACCTAGCCTGGCCTGAAACTAAAAGATACTATCCTGACTGTTTTCAAACCTATTACATGTTGTTTTGGAAAATCATCAAAACTAAAATATCCCAACAGTTTTATCATACCAAAAATTGCAAGTGAAGAATCAGTTTCTTCGGTACGGATAATAATGTTGAGCTGTCTTTACTCCAATGTGAAATATATTAATTAATTTAGAGCTATTCAGAAGCTTAATTAATTAATGGACTTGATAATCTTAAATGCGGGAAATAATAACCGGGAGCCCATATTATTGTAATATGGATTAAGATGGATAGTGCAATATTAATTTATTAGTGGTACTAATTAATACTAATGGGCTGAATTATATTGGGGCTCAATATTAAAATTCAGAAGCCCATTAGGAGGTCCAATCTTAATTCTCCTTAAAGACCCCTCAAGTAGCCCATTAAGTAACCCATTAAGTAGCCCAATAATGACAAGGTGATTAAAATAAAAAGAAAATATATTGCTGATTTTTTCCTTGTGATTTTCGAAATTTTGGTTTAATTAGGAGAGAAAAGATTTTGTTGATTTTCTTGAAAAAATATTATGGAAGATAAGTATTATTGGAATACAAGATTATCTCATATATTCAAGAAGATCCAAATCTTGGATTCTACTCCTAAAGTTTTCGAAAATTACTAGTTAATATGGAGGGTGAGATTTTTGTGGAATATTTTATTTTGGAGAAAAGAATATATGAGATATATTCAAGATTTCTTAGAGACTAAGAAAAGCTTTTCTCCAAGCTCCCTCATATTATAAATAGGGGATGATTATTTCATCCCCAAGTACATAATTCCATGTGTTGGAAAAATCAAGAGCATAGATATTTTTCTTTTTCCGTAGTTATTTAAATTATTCGAAAGCATCTCCCACCGGTGATCGAATAAGGCGAAAGGGAAATACTTGAGAATATTTTTGGGTTGATAAAGTGCGTACGTGTTTGTCCCGTTTTATTCAAAGGCCAAGTTCTACGAGAGGTACGTAAATCACATATTATCTTGTTTATTCCGCCATAGATTATATGTGAATTAATTCAACATGCATGATGTTAAATTGGTTGTTGGAAGTATTATTTGAATTAATTAGGATTAATTCATGCTAGTAATAATTGTATTTAAATTCGTATTTAAATTTCATCCCGAATAGATTTTGGGCACCTCTATTTTCCCAACAATCACCTCCTCTTGAAGCTCAACCAAGTTCTCAGTCGTCTTCTCCTTCTTCACTTCGATGATACTGGTGAACTCAACCAACCGGACCCCAGTGATAAGCACATCATTATCCTCGCCATCGGCCTCATTAGTAAGTGGCTACTTTCCCTTGTCAGCCCCTGCATCCTCAGTCTCCTCTTCAGGGTGCACTGAAGGTAGTTGTGGAGTGGTCATAGCCGCCTGCACAGGCTCAACTAAGCCATCTCGAAATTCAGGAACAAGTCCCTCAGAACTAGGAGTCACCTTGGATGCCTCTACATCATCCTCCTTTTTCTCAGGGCAGGGAATCCCGTCATCGACTGATGTATCATTGGTAGCTGAGATGTTCTCAACATCCTCAGCAATAGGTCCACCCTTGGCACCAACTTCCTTTACACCTTCCTCCTGAGCCTGAGGCTCAGGGTTCATCGCATCTACCTCTTCCGCGGTCTATTCCACCATCTACTCACTAGCTCCACCCTGAGCTTCATCATCTTCATCATCCTTCTCCTCTAAGTCTGTGTTGATGTCAGCCTTCATCCTAGCCATCATCTCATTCACTAACTGCTTTGGGTTTTCAAAATTCAGCAATTGTAGCCAACTCATGAGATGAAAATAAGTGCACAGACGAGCCTCCTCCTGCTCCCAGTGCTCCCAGCCTCTGGTATCGACAAGCATATGTTGCTCCTGCATATTCGATTGCTTGAAGTCGAGCTAGACCTTGAGCTCTATGACATTAGAGTATAGCTCCCTGTACATATACAAGCTGGGCCAACACTTAGCTGCCCATTCAGTCACGTTCCCCCTCAGATTATTCTCCATAATCCCACCCATCATTCCGACATCTAGCTCCTCCTCCTCCTCCATCTCCAGAAAATTATCGGCTGAGTCTCCGGTGTTGATAGACGAACATCATCCGGCATGGAGCGAACAAGAATTAAGGGCTTGAGCAAAGAAAATCAGGATTGGGGAGCATCTACCAATCCGAGAGGTGTATAAAATGACGAACAACTCCATCGACGAATAACTAATAGACGAATAGGTATTAAGACCCGAGACCAAGAATGAGCCAACTGCAAAGTCGTCAATGACGAACAATTTAGTCAAACTATGATACAACACAGTCAAGGTGTGTACCAGTGAACAAAGGACTAAAATCCCAAAGCCAAGATAAATAAAGCCAAAAGACGAACAACTTCCAAAGTACAATCTCCAGAGGCGAACAACTTTCAGTTGGAGAATCATCAAGATCCGTCATGCCGACCTAAGCGAACAACAATGAGTCCGAGATAAAACCAAAGAAGACTTTGTAACTAAGATTAAGCTTAGATAAGGTCAAAGAGACACATGTCAAGCATGCAGGCTAGGGAGACCAAGAGTCAGGAACACCTCATGCTTGCTAGTCTCTATAAATAGTTGTTCTCCAGCTTAAGAAATACAAGTTCAAATTCACAAACACTCCCAAAAACACACATTAATACACCTAAACGTGCACACATACGAAATTCTTACGATTTCGATTTTCATAATTACTAGTTCATAACCCGATCTTCGAATTATCATTTACGGTGGTAACCAATCATACGTATTTGATTGATGATCTTTAAACCGAACCTAAACAGTCACTAATCCACTCGATAAAAATTGGTCATCAACATCCGGTGTTAGAGGTCTTGGCGCAATCTTTTGGATTTGGTTAAGGGGGAAAATCTTCAGGGTTAGGAGTGTGTATGGCTGGCTCAGTGTTCTGGTCAGGCTCAGTGATGGGTGATGGGTTAGGCACTGACTCAGATATGGGAGTGGATTCAGGGTTCGGGTTGTCAGGTAGGTTTGATGTGGGTTCAGGGTTTATGGATTTGGGTGTAGGGTTAGGGTCAGTGGGGGTTGGGTTTAGAGTGAGCTCAGCTGTAGAAGTTCAGCTGTCTAAATGGTTCCTCTTACTCTCTCTAAGTCAGAGGCTCTAGGAGAGCTTGACTTCTCCCTCACTGGACTGATCTCCTTCAGGCCCTTCGCCGGAGATCGTTTGGGACCCTTCCTCAACCTCTTAAGGGGCCTGTCACCCTTCTCCTCTCCCCCTGATCTGACTTCATCGTCAGTTTCCACAGCCTCTGAAACGGCCTTCTTGGAGACTGACTCAGTCCCTGATTTTTCTCCTCCACCTTCAACCTGGTTTTCTTCTCCTCCAGAACCTTCTCTTCAGCTTCCTTCTCCTTCTCCCTCTCAGAAGCTACTTCAGCCTCAGCCTCCTTGCTCCTTTCAAAGAGCTCATCAACCTTCTCCATCAGGCTCGTCACAAACTCCTTGGCCTTACCCGCAGGCTTCTTCCTCTGACCCTTCTGAGGAGCGTTAGGGTCAGTGAGACCAAGAACCGCATAAGTGTCACCAATAGTGGTGAACATTATCTTCTTCGAGGATAGGTTATCCTCCAAGTAAAACGTACAGCACTGACACGCATGAGCGATGAGAATGGATAACCTGGTCCCGAATGGAAAAATAACACCAAAAGAGATGTGCTGCTTCTCCTTATCCTTCTTTAGCTTGTCAGCAGCCGCCTAACTGATCTGGTCCAAAAAGAGTTGCTCCCAATTGGCCTCTACCCCATTCACGAAAGCACCCACAATCCTCAGCTTGGGCAGACTGAGTTGCTCGTGAGAGTCAGTAGTGCCCATGACAATCTTTGAGACCAAAACGATCAAGGCGCTATACTCAGACTTCAGGGTATCCTTGTGCTGTCTCGCTCTGAATTTCGACGAACCAGACTTCGTCCACTGTCCAAGGAGCTCTTCTTCAACGTTCTCCTTGTATGTCTTGGGGTTGATGTCGGAGCATGGAAGCGCATAAACCTCATTTATGGCCTTCCTCAAATTGACGTCCCGCATCTCCTCGTTGTAAAGAAGTTCACCATCTTCATTCTTCTCACCGGTGGGGACCAGCACTGTCACCCTGGTGAACAACTCACCCTTGTGAAGAAATAGATTGAGATAGGCCTCCACCACTGTCTTGGGAAGCACAGAGGTGGGTCGCAATGTGAAGTACTCCTCCAAACCCGTCTTCGAGATCCAGTCAAATACTAGGAGTATCTCCTTCACGCTCAAGCATGATCCCTCCATGGAGATAACATGCTCCATGTGAACCAACTTCTTGACAACTTCATCGATGTTGTCAATTGTCCAGTTGGAATCCAAGAATGCCTTTTGTTTTGATTTTTTAGAAAAGAAATGAATTTGCAAAGAGGTGTTTGAACGAGAGAGAGTTCAGTGTGCAATGTGCGTTTGTGTTTGCGTAAATTCCTCAAATGACAGTCTTGATTGATATGACTTGTTCAATTACTCAGACGTGTGGTTGAAATTAGTTCCTGAATTTGAAAAGTTTTGAAATGAAGGGACAGGATTAATCTCTTCATCAATCATTTACCCATGACAGTCATATTCCATATAAAATGGACACGTATATGAAAAAGTAACCGAGGCATTAAATGCTCCACTGCGCGTGGGTTTAAATATAAAAATGCACTTTTTTAATGAAAACTGAATGCATTTAATGAAGATTTTCAGGACAAAAGACTCAGGGAGACGCTTTAAATCCATAAAAGTTAGGATAGAACTCGTACCTGTCAGGGAGACATTGTAGCACCCTGATACCTCGCTGAGTCGAGTCTGGCCTGAGTTCCCCCTAAATCCTATACTGACTGCTCTCCCGGATCTAAGAGACCTAACTCCACTGACAGTTCCATAAACCTTACTTCAGCCAAAGGCTTAGTCAAGATGTCAGCTCTCTGCCTGTTAGTGTGAATTTTCTCCATCCTAATGTCCTTTTTCTCAACATGATCTCGAATAAAGTGATGCCTAATATCCACATGCTTGCACCTTGTGTGAAGCAAGTAATTGCTACAGCACTATTATTATCACAATATATTGGAACCTCATTAGCAAATACTTGGTAGTCTCTCAATTGTTGCCTCAACCATAAAATCTGAGCACAACAACTACCTGCAGCCATATACTCAGCCTCAGTTGTGGATGTTGCCACTGAATTCTTCTTCTTACTAAACCATGAGATCAACTTACTTCCCTAAAACTGACATGTCCCTGAGGTTGATTTCCTATCAATCCTACAACCTCCATAATCTGCATCTGAATAACCAGTCAGTTCTAAGTTGTCATATGAAGGATACCATAGTCCCATATTGACTGTCCTTTTTAAATACTTAAGTATCCTCTTAGCAGCCTCCAAATGACTTCTCTTGGGATCAGACTGATACCTAGCACACACACCAACTGCAAAAGTAATGTCAGGCCTGCTTGCAGTCAGGTACAACAATGATCCTATCAGCCCTCGGTACTCAGTCTGATTTACTGAAGTTTCTTCAGTGTTAGGATCCATCTTCCAATTGGTGTTCATAGGGATCCTAGCCGGATTGCTATTCTGAATTCCAAACATCTGAATCAAGTCTCTTGTGTACTTTGCCTGATTAATGAAAATCCCTTGATCAGTCTGCTTGACCTGCAATCCTAAAATGAAGTTCATCTCTCCAATCATTGATATCTCAAATTTACCAGTCATCAACTTAGAGAATTTCTCACAGAGCTGATGATTTGGTGATCCAAATATTATGTCATCCATATAAATCTGGACTAAGAGAATGTCATCACCTTCAGTGATCCTGAACAAGGTCCTATCCACGGTTCCCTTGTTGAACCCATGGTCTGTCAGGAATTGAGAGAGGGTATCATACCAAGCTCTTGATACTTGCTTAAGTCCATAGAGTGCTTTCTTCAAATGGTATACTCTATCCCCAACCTCAAACCCCGGAGGTTGTTCAACGTATAACTCTTCATTGAGTACACCATTCAGGAAGGCACTCTTGACGTCCATTTGATACACCTTAAACTTCTTATACGTTGCATACGCAAGGAACAACCTGATAGCTTCCAACCTAGCCACTGGAGCGAAGCTCTCATCATAGTCTATTCCTTCAGACTGACAATACCCCTTTGCAATCAGTCTTGCCTTGTTCCTTACTACAATACCATTCTCATCCTTCTTGTTCTTGAAGACCCA
Source organism: Ballota nigra (assembly GCA_947034835.1). Taxonomy (NCBI): domain Eukaryota; kingdom Viridiplantae; phylum Streptophyta; class Magnoliopsida; order Lamiales; family Lamiaceae; genus Ballota; species Ballota nigra. The sequence goes on along the minus strand of OX344729.1, from coordinate 73,284,160 downwards.
CTTGGTACCAATAACACCTTGATGCCTAGGTCTATCTACCAGTTCACAAACCCGATTCCTTATGAACTGATTAAACTCCTCTTGCATGGCTATGATCCAGTTCGAGTCAGTGAGAGCTTCTTCAATATTTTGAGGCTCTTGCTCAGAGAGAAAGTAACAGAACAATGCGCTCTGACCATGAAACCGTCTGGTCCTGACTCCCTCAGTTGGATCACCAATGACCTGGTCAATGGGATGACTCTATAGCCATGTTCTCTTACCTTGAGTTGTTCCTGAAGTACCTGCAGTGTTAGTGTCTACAGGTTTATAAAATTTAGGATATTGAACAGAAGGGGATGATCTTGAGTCTATACCAAAGGGATTTACAAGTTCAATGTTAGGGACATCGATTCCCCCTTGATGAGGTGACTCAGGAACCTTCTTAGCTGCAACCGCGTCTTCATAGACGGTGCTTACCTCAGGTTGAGCCTATTCCTCAGTCTGAGGCTCAACAATCCCTGATGTGCTGGGCTTAGGAGTGGCTCTTGGGCCATCTTCCTGATCGTCGTCATCATCCCATCTTGGAATTGACACAGTTTTGACCTTTGGATCAGGTTGATTCTTTAAGCTCAGCCTTGTCACTCTCCTTGTGACCTCCCCAGTGTCAGGATTCCACACTTTTACCCTAGATTCATTAGCAAATTCATCAAACACAACATGTGGTGATTCTTCCACAACAATGTCCTACAATTGTAAACCCTGAATGCTTTGCTTATTTTAGAATATCCTAAGAATATCCCTTCATTAGATTTTCTATCAAAAGCTTTCAATTGAGTCTTCCCATTGTTGAAGATGAAGCACTTACAACCAAATACATGAAAGTAAGAGATACGTGGCTTTCTCTTATTCCATGTCTCATATGGGGTCTGAGCATGTTGCTTGTTCAGCATGGATCTGTTCTGAGTGTAGCATGCAGTGTTGATTGCCTCATCCCATAACTTCTTGGGCAATCCTGACTCAGCCAGCATGGTCTTGGCAGCTTCCTTTAGTGTCCTGTTCCTCATTTCAGCAATACCATTCTATTGTGGGGTTCTAGCTACAGAAGTCTCATGAGCAATACCAAGTTCATTACAGAAATCAGAAATATATGAGTTTATAAATTCAGTACCCTTGTCAGATCTGATCTTAGTAATAGACCGATTCTTCTCATTGTTGAGTCTCTGAGCAACTCTGGAAGCTTCACCTGTGTTTCCTTTTTATTTACCACGAAAATAACCCAGGTATATCTAGAATAATCATCAATAACCACAAGGGTGTATTTCCTACCATTCATACTCACAGGTGTTATGGGACCAAATAAATCCATGTGCAAGAGCTGAAGAATCCTGTCAGTGGAGAAGCAAGCTTTCTCCTTGAATGACGCTCTGGCCTGCTCCCTCTCCTGACAAGCTTTGCACACATGATCTTTGCTAAAAACTTCATTAGGTAGACCTTCAACAAGTGATTGTCTAGAAATTTTGTTAAGAATCTTGAAGTTCAGGTGGCTTAAATGTTTATGCCATAACCAACTGAGCTCTAGAGAGCTTTTAGCAACAAAACAAGTATTGGGAATAGTGCTGCTCTAATCAGCGAGATAAACGTTACCTTTCCTAATACCTGATAGAAGCACTTGTGTTGATTTGTCTTTTACTGAACGTATATTCGATGAGAACTCAACACTGAAACCTTTGTCACAGAATTGACTTACTGACAACAGGTTGTGCTTCAGTCCTTTCACAAAGGACACATTCTCCACTCTGACTGTACCTATTATTAAGATACAAAAACCTTTAGTAAAACCTTTTGAGTTGTCACCAAAGGTTACCTGTGGACCATCTTTAGCTTGAAACTCTTGGAGAAGACTCTTCATTCCAGTCATATGCCTTGAGCAACCACTGTCTAGGTACCAAACAACCTTGTTTGAGTCTCCTCTCCTCTTGTTGTGATCCACAGCCGCCTACAAACAATTCAGGCTTTAGGTATCCATTGGGTATTGGGTCCTATTGTGTCAGATGTACCCTTCGGGATCCAGACTTGCTTAACAACCCTGATTGCCTCAGAGTAGTAAATCTGTCTCCCTAAAACATCAACATACACGACTCTCTTCTTCTTAGTCTGAGAGGAAGATGGTGTATGAGTGCTAGACTTAGGCTTCACAGGGGCCTGAGCGGGTGCCTTTTGGGCTGACCTCCTATTCTTTCTAGGTCTGGGTGCAGCAGGTCTCTGGGTTTGTTCTTGATAAGGGCCCTATTTTTTATTCCCCCTAGGCAAGTAAAGGAAAGAAAAATAGTTAAAGGCCTCAGGATGCCAAAACCATGTGGGTGTCATCATACTTGGCCTTCCCTGCTGGTATTGCCACGTATGATGGTACCCTCATTGACCAGTCTAAGGGCTCTTGGCCTGAGTCTTCCTCTGCTTTCACTGAGGTTTTCTCTCTGACCTGAGCTCTCAGAGACCTCCTTTGGTTGCTTGGCCTTTCCACTGGGCTTTGGCTTAGCAACCTTGGGGGCAACCCTGACTGTGTCAACAATTTCTTTGCCCTTATCAGTCTGGCGGGCCTGAAGTACAACCATAGGTGCATTCTGTCCTGCCTGAACAAAAACCCTCTCATTGTTGCTCCCTGAAGCAACATGATAATGACCTTGTGAGGATCTCTTAGGAACATATCCAAGTCTCTTTTTCTCATTCCCAAGCATCTGGCTGCTATTTATTTCCTCTCTAGCCACTGAGAATTTATTCATTGCTGCAAATTTTTGCTTGAGTGAGTCCTCACTCTTTCTCAGGATTTCATATCTGGCAAAGAGGTCATCAAACTTACTCTTAAGTGTCTTTAGTTCTTTCCTTGCTCATAGCGTCTGGCAAAGACGCTTCTCAAAGCATCTGACCATCAGGCTATACTCCTCAACAAGTTCTTCCTTGCTCATCTCCATTAGTGACTTTGGTGAAGACTCAACAGGTTCTGACCTGGCTTTGAACGCCACACTTTTCTTAGGAGCTTTCTCTTTCTCCTCTTCTTCCTGCTGAACTTTCTTCTTTCTCTTGTTGAGATCATATTCCAGTAATTTGAGCTCTGAAAAAAGTAAAGCAGAAGTTATGTTACTCATATCCTGAGTGTTCTTTAGCATAATTACACTGTTGTCCCATCTCTCAGGAAGGGCATTCATGATCTTAGAAGCAACATCTCTCTTTGGAACATCTTTGTCCAACATCACCAACTCATTCATCAGCTTGATGAATCTTGACTCCATCTGATCTATAGTCTCATCAGGCAACATCTCGAACGCTTCGAACTTCTGAATGACAATATTCCTCTTGTTCTCCTTTATCTTTTCTGACCCCTCACACATCCTGGTCAGCTCATCCAAAACCTCCTTAGTCGTCTTTAAGTTCATCAGCCTCGCTGGCTCCTCGAAAGACACCGTATGCAAGATGATATTTCTGGCCACGTTGTCCAGTCCCACCATCTTGATCTCGTCATTGGTCATATCCTTCCTCTCCTTAGGAATATGTACGCCAATGTCAAGATCATTATACCCCATTCCTCTAACATTAGGAATGGTGATCTTGATCGGTCGTTCCCTGATAATACGCGACATCTGGTCATGGATGGCATCTAGATGTGTCTCAAGTCTGAACTTATAGTAGATAAAGTTAGAAACAGAGAATTCAGGTAACGAAGCTTCAAGACTCCTCTAAGTCATGATGATGCAAGTTTTATGAAAAACAAACTCAGATCTGTTCAGTGACCACCATAAGTTTCTCCTCTGAAATTATTAGTATTCAAAGTCAGTGGTCTTTTGAACCATGCTCTGATACCACTTGTTGGTCCCAGTACAAGACTGAGGAATACGTGTATGGGAGGGGGTACACGTATATAAATTTTTCTGATTTTCAATCTACCGAGTCCCCTTAGCTCAGAGTGTTAAAGAACCCAGGGTTGATAACACACCTACTGACTTCACTGAATACTGGTCAATTGGCTAACTATCAACTTGAGTTTAGCGCGGAAATGCGTGATCCCTGAAAGTTTATAGTCTTGTTTTATGTTTACTTTCCGAAAACTTGTTTACTCAATTCTGAAATAGTGGTTAGTAGGGCAGTGTTCAGATTAAAGATCAGGCTGAATGATTCAAGCCTGATAAAACCCAATGCTATGAGTGACTTAAGTAAATCGACAAATAAGAACAATATCAAAGCACTAAAAACACAGGGAGTTTAAAGTGGTTCAGAGACTCAAGCTCCTACGTCCACGACCTGATTTAACAGGAAATCCACTACTGGGATTCTTGCTTTTTACGTGCCAAGGTGCACCAAGATCAGCTAACCTCACTGACCTATACAAACTCTTTACTAACACACTAACACAACTTCCACCAACAAACCTGATAAAGAGGTTTTGGTTTCAGTTTGGATTCCAACTAAGATGTGATTATCCTTACAAGACTAAGCTATGCTAGGGATGGATAATCACTCTAAGCTTATGATAATGCTTGAAAGCTCAATGGAATACAAAATAACTCTCACTAGTCTAAGAAACACTTGGGAAATTTAACTGGTTTCGAGTGCTTCTTTTAAACGCTGAATACTTTTGAAAGCTTGAGAGTTTGAGCAATTTCTGGCTTGGAAATTTCCCATATCCTTGAATGGGTTCAAGGCCTTCTATATTTATAGGTGATTTGAAAACTATCAGTTGGAAGAGATAGCCTTCTAGTCATCTACGTAGAGTTGTTCAACGGACATATCTCCCATGCAGCAGCCGTCCTTGAATGAATTAGGTAATGACATTTAATGCATCATTTAATGCTTGCCCGTTGAAAGTACAGTCTGAAGTCAGTCTTCATGTCAGGGTCTGTACGTGCGTGTCCTTCCTGGATTGGTCCACGTCATCAGGTTGGTGAGAATGTCAGAACTTATTCCTAGGCTTCAGGCTTGTCTTATTAAGTTCTTTTCGTCTCGAGCACAACGGTCTTGTCCTGACGATGACATTCCTTTTGCATTGCTTGGCTCTACTCCAAGTCTTTCCCTTTTACTCAGTATCATCTTGTTCCCTTCAGAACTGAGTTAGTAATGACCTCAGGGTCATACTCTTCATCACTGACACTTACTCAGCCAGCTTAGAAAGACTGTCGTAAGTTCAGGATGGTACTCTTCGTCTTCAGGCTCTTAGTCTTGATTGTCATCAGTGAGTGCTCATCCCATTGAGTAACTGTGAAGTGTAAAATAACTAAGTAAAAGAACCTAACCAAGACTAGCCTAACTAAGACATTCTAAGGCCAATCATCTTTTCAGGGGCTTTGAGATCTTAATCAAAACTGACAATGTCCCAACACATCGTTTATTAATATTAATTATATAAACTGTTATCTACATTTTAATGTAAATGCAGAAAAAATGTGTCTGTGCACCGGAGCACAATGAGCAGATGTGGTGGAACTTCTGTAGCAAAGACATTATATTTAGATTGAAGGAGATATAATAGAAGCTGGGGAACCAACTAATTTGGAGAAGGACGATGAAGGCCGACTGATTTTGGACCTATTCCTCCAGTACTGGAAGGGTGATTAGTTTAAGAAGAAGGCACAAAAGAAAAAGGCAAATCGTCTTGTGACCCTAATGGTGTAACACCCCAAACCAAAAAAATTAGGATTTATACTATTAATATTATTATTATGTTATAATTGTTTTATTTTTGTTGATTCATTATTCTTTTAAGAGCAATGAGTTTTAAAAACCGATTTCTACTCAACGGTTGGTCAAAAACCGGAACCGGAAACAATCCTAGCACTGTAACTATGAAACAAATTTATACAGACTGAGAAAATAAATAAAATGAAATTCTAGAATAGGAAATCTAAGGCTTTGAACTTGATGGAAAATTCTCAAATAAAATTATACTTTTGTCACCAAAAGTAGAACGAAAAACCCTAAAACCTCCGAATTTTGAACCTGGCGAATAAATACGAACCCAACCCAAGATACAACTGATAAAATAAAGTTAAATAACAGTTTTACCAAGTAAAATAAAAATATTAACTTTCGGATAACAAAACGAGCAAAAGAGTTAATTTTTGGAGCAAAAAAATATAGCCGAAAAACACCCGATTTCAACACCGAAAACTACACCGCGTGCAAGAATAATAAGCAAGTAAATTGGTCTGCCCCTGGGCCCACATTGACTGCCCAAAACTGCTGGAGAAGGCAGTCAAAAAGCTTGGCCATACCCTTTAAAATATTCCCCCCTCCCATACCTATTAAAAAATACAAGAAACATGCACCATACTCTCCCTTACCTCTCCTAACTACTCTCTCTCTCCCCTACCCTCATGCTGGCCGAAATTACACCCACTCCCTCCCTATATTATTGTCTTGAAACCCCCTTCAACCATTTGCAAAGAGAACCAAGAAGAAACACAAGAAAAAGATCACTTTCTCCCTTGTTTTGCTAAGTTTCGGCCACCATTGTTTTCAAGGGAGAAGAAAGTTTTTCTTCTCCCATTTCCAACCATAAGAGGACTCCAATTTCAAGCTCCAAGTTTTCATAGGTGTTGGTGTGAAGTTTTGAAGCCATCTCCAAGCAAAAATGAGCAATTCTTCTCCCCCTCTCTTTCAAAGTTCATGAAAGTTTCATCCTCATCTTCTAACTTCATCTCTTATTTTGTTTTAGCTCAAAACCAAGAATTACCTTCAAGGAGTCCTCATCCATATCAAGAACTAAAAGATTTAAGAGCTAATAAGGCCCTCTAGCTTAAGAAGACAAGTCTACAAAGGTTGTAAAACCCTTCAACTCAAAGTATAGCTAATATGAATGTTTTGCCTTGAAATGTTGTTATTGTTGCTTGTTTAGAAATCATGAGACCTTAGGACTATCTTGTCTTTGAATGTTCAAATACATGCTAAATGTAGTCTTGAATGCTGTGTATTAAGGTGTTAAAATGTTAGTGGCATGATAGTCATAATATAGGGGATACAAGAGAAACTATGCACAACTAGCACACTGTGAACAGTGTCATTATATTTCTGTACGAATTTTCGAACTCGAAAGGTTACGTATTTTGGAAAAGTGTTAAATCTACAAAAAAAAAAAGTAGATCAAGTTAGCTTTCATTTTCCACTGGTTTGAGTCAATTCGAAATTTCCTTTGATAAGTTATGTATTTTTAAATAAAGTGTGACGAAACTGCTAAATTTTTCATTTTCATGGGCTAGAATGTACCTTTCGAGTCAAGTTTGGATTTTATAAAAATTATGATAAAATACTACATGAAGTTATATATATCAATGTATTTTTCTATGATTTTTGAATAAGTATAAATAGTTTTACCAAATTTATTTTTAACACTGCGCGGACATTGTAAGTTTCTGGAAGAAACTGTCACATTTTGAAAATGAACCTAGAACTCATATTTTCTTAAATTAAATGACATAAAACAAATTTTATATGTGCATTACACTCTAAAAGGTACATACTGTATCATAATGATCAGATATATTTTAGTATTTTTCAAAAGTGGTGAAAGTTAGGGGACGAACATCCGAAGTAGCAAACTGCTCATCTTCGGATGCGATTTCCTCACACTGTTTTCCTTGTTTCGACTCAAGAATGGTCTGTCTCCTTGTTTAAATTGATAAACATGACATGCATTAATCTAAGACACTCATGTATTATGTGAATACATATGAGTGATGTGTTGTTTGGTGTTAGTTTAAAGTAAAGACTATATGTTTCTATGTGAGTCCTTAAAGATGAAAGAATAAGGAAGTCTTATAAAACTCCAAAGTACTTCAAGTATACTAACATGCGTAGATAAGAATTTATGTTCTAAGTAAACATGCATTCCATTAAAATCTTTTGGTAAACTCTATAAGCGATGAAACACTAAATAAAGTACGAGTCATTATCGAACCAACACGTATACACTTTAAAAATATTTCTAAGACATTGATAACTAATACATATAAGAATGTGTGAATCCATGCTTTCATGAATGATTGCTTACTTAGAAAATCATGTTTAAAGAATTTAAAGGAGAATAAGGTCCTTTAATAAGAAGATAAACGAAAGGAGATTAACGTACCAGCTAAAAATCATTAATAATTTAAATAATACTAAGAGACTTGTTTGATGTGTTGTAAGAAGAATTTAAGAAAGTATTAAATGAACTTCTGGTGTGAAAAATAAAATGAAGATCTAATATCCTTAATCAGGGAAAAGTAATGAAAGAAATGTTATATGATCAATATGCTCTATCTGTTGGAATCTAAGTTAAAGATATTTAAGAATGCTCTTAAGTTAAGTATATAAAGTATTACTTGAAAAGTAAAAGCTTATTAAAGTGCAAACAAAACTGTGCTAGGTTGAGTGCGATTACGGTGACGAGGATTTTCGGGTGAAAGCAACAGGGGATTTTTACGAAAAAGGAAAGCGTTTGAGGTGGGTGGTTTTTACTGCATTGCCTGGAATATTATATGGTCTGTTGGTATTACGAATGTTTTGACCTTCAGGTTGGGTTACATGGTTATTACATGATATATGGTATCTTAAACGATACATAATGGTCTGGCTTCTGTAGCTAGGTGCCGTGATGCCTTCGGGCGAGCCTTCGGGCTATATGATTTATTATGTTTGACGGCCTGGCCTTTGTGGCTCGGCGCCAGGGAATGATGTATTATGTTTGACGGCCTGGCCTTTGTGGCTCGGCGCCAGGGAATGATGTATTATGTTTAAAAGCTTGGCCTAAGTGGCTCGGCGTCAGGGAATGATTTATTATGTTTGACGGCCTGGCCTATGTGGCTCGGCGCCAGGAATGTTACATGATGGTTTGATATCAGGATACTAAAATATTTTACAAAATGATCATATTTGTTTTGCCCAACTATATAATAGCATGCAAACCTCCCACACTGAGAATTCAAATCTCACCCCCTCTTTTTAACAAATTTCTGGGTATGATGAAGGGGAGCTCGAGCCAGTGGAGGTGTGATACGAGCCCGGTGATATTATGGAATTAATACAAAAGAATTATATGCACCATTACCTTTTACTATGACAAATTATTCATACGTCGGGGTGACAAACAACCTCACGGTCTCCCGGTGATTAGTTATGTATGATGTTTATGTTTAACATTGTTTTGTGCCAAACTTTTTATAAAGATCCTTCCATAAGAATTTTAAAAATAAATAAATGGCCGCCGCGTTTTATAACAAAAATTATGCATTTCCGCTGTTTATGTGAAGTTATTATTTGCATTCTATATAATCCAAATTTTTAATTCGGATTTTTGGTCACTAAGTGACGACTCGGAATTCTGAAATGTCGAATCTACATTTTGGAAAACTGGGGCGTTACAGGTGGTATCAAAGCGCGGTTAAAAATTTTGGCCAAAACTTATCTTTTCTTAGAATTTCAAAATATTTTAAAGAAAAGTTTGACCTTTTCCATGGAAATATCATTTTCAACTTATAATTTATTTGGTGATTATGAAATGACCATCAGAACGTATCCACTCATACTGTCGAGCATCCCGAGGTATTATTTTCTTATGAAAGTGTTTTCAAAATCATTTTTACATACTGTTGAATTATTAAATTATATGTATACCCCAATAGGATGTCGAATGCTTGTCCTATATTCTACGATTAACCTATTTTCTTCTTTTAACCTTTTAGATTATACCCTTCGATATGGACGCTTAAGTATTTGTCGTACTTTGGGTCTTCTTTTTTTAAAATATTATTTTACAAGGGAGTTATTTTCCCGAACCTATTTTAATATATATTATAAAAGCACTTTTGCGTATTATGTATTCTATCTGTTAATTTTATCTAGTCCTTGTTCGATGATATACGTGTGGTTCCCGACTACTATAGTTGAGCCAATCGTCGGCCGTTGACTGCAGCAGCGTGCGCCCACCTTTTGTTGCCCCTATTGTATGATTGGTGCTACACATAATATTGTCACATTGATTTGATTCTTATTTTGTTTTCATACCTATATAAAGTAATCTATTTTCAAATTCTGCCAGTTGGCACCTAGTTGTTTGTTTATGACGGTAGCATTCTACTCCTTGGGTCTAAGAATTTGAGGAAACTTTGGGATAGAGGGTATAGAAGAAGAAAGTTTAAAGTGCGAGTATTACGTCTATTAGTACTGTGAAAATCCAATATTTAGTGTAAGAGTAATGAAGAAATTTAAGGGACAATAAATAGGGATCGAACTTGAACTTAACAATAGGATTTTGGTATAATCTTGGGAATAGATTATTTATCAAAGCATATAAGGTGAGCAAAGCAAGCAATTAACTTTGGGAATATAACACGAGACCACTTAGCATGAAATAAGGATGATTGATTTAGGATCTTGACTTTGACTTTAGAGCTTAACGAATTGACCAAGGATAAGGTGTCCACCATATAGTAAAACCCTTTTCCAAGATTTCTGGAGATCGGCGAACCCAGCCTAGATAGGAAATATGAGTCCCCTACGCCATGGAAGACACAAGGAACACATAGGAAAAGAAAGTATCGAGGATATTTAGTCATTATCTCAGGAAAATATCACTAGACCTAATGATGGTCACGGGAGATATGCCCCAACCTTTTCCTAAGAATTTATTGAGGATGACTTTAGATTGATAGATAAAGTATTGCTAATAAGATAGTACTATTGCAAAGGTTGTTAGACGAGAAATTCATTTGGGTTAACACACCACTAAGAAGGTACCTAGTTTTGTTCTTAAGAAAAGATTTATGTCTTACAAACTAAGTTATGAACTTATTGTATAAAGGATCAACAAACCACAATGGATAAGTATCAACTACCAAGTAAATAGGACTTATCCGACCAATTTAAGAATGATTTGAAGCCTAACTGAAGGACGAAAGGAGTAGCATCTTATAGTTAACATTCAGATTTCATTAGAGACGATACGAGTTATATAATTGGTGTCTTTTGAGGTGATAAGACATACCAATAATCTTGAGGATTCTAACAATCAGGTATTTTATCAGTACTCGACAAGTTCACTATCATACTAAGGTACTAAAAGGATGAAGAGCGACATGAAGGATAGATAGTCTAAAACTGTTCGAGAACAAAGGACGCTAAAAGTTATGGGCATATGATTCATAGGTGTGGAGTATTAGGAAATTAAAGAATATTTTGGGACGCGTAAAATTTAAATTGATGATGACCTAGTAGTGTCGAATGCCATTAAGTTCCCATTGAAACATGAGGTTTATATGAGATCTTCACGATATATGAGACACTTAACCTAGTGAACAAAGAGAGACACAGTGGATGAGACATTGAGTTTTAGTGACATATGAGAGGAAATATGATTTGACTATTAAGGTTTGAGTGTTAATATATTTTTGGGTAAAGGATTGTGAAAGTAAGAATCACAATATTTCTTGAGGAGACGAACTATGTGAAGAATGGAATGTTTAGGAAGAACAAGTCAAATTTCGAGGATGAAATTTCTTTTAAGGAGGGCAGGATGTAACACCCCAAACCAAAAAAAATAGGATTTATACTATTAATATTATTATTATGTTATAATTGTTTTATTTTTGTTGATTCATTATTCTTTTAAGAGCAATGAGTTTTAAAAACCGATTTCTACGCAACGGTTGGTAAAAAACCGGAACCGGAAGCACTGTAACTATGAAACAAATTTATACAGAATAAGAAAATAAATAAAATGAAATTCTAGAATAGGAAATCTGAGGCTTTGAACTTGATGGAAAATTCTCAAATAAAATTATACTTTTGTCACCAAACGTAGAACGAAAAACCCTAAAACCTTCGAATTTCGAACCTGGCGAATAAATACGAACCCAACCCAAGATACAACTGATAAAATAAAGTTAAATAACAGTTTTACCAAGTAAAATAAAAATATTAACTTTCGGATAACAAAACGAGCAAAAGCGTTAATTTTTGGAGCAAAAAAATGTAGCCGAAAAACACCCGATTTCAACACCAAAAACTACACCGCGTGCAAGAATAATAAGCAAGTAAATTGGTCTGCCCCTGGGCCCACATTGACTGCCCAAAACTGCTGGAGAAGGCAGTCAAAAAGCTTGGCCATACCCTTTAAAATATTCCCCCCTCCCATACCTATTAAAAAAATACAAGAAACATGCACCATACTCTACCTTACCTCTCCTAACTACTCTCTCTCTCCCCTACCCTCATGCTGGCCGAAATTACACCCACTCCCTCCCTATATTATTGTCTTGAAATCCCCTTCAACCATTTGCAAAGAGATCCAAGAAGAAACACAAGAAAAAGATCACTTTCTCCCTTGTTTTGCTAAGTTTCGGCCACCATTGTTTTCAAGGGAGAAGAAAGTTTTTCTTCTCCCATTTCCAACCATAAGAGGACTCCAATTTCAAGCTCCAAGTTTTCATAGGTGTTGGTGTGAAGTTTTGAAGCCATCTCCAAGAAAAATGAGCAATTCTTCTCCCTCTCTCTTTCAAAGTTCATGAAAGTTTCATCCTCATCTTCTAACTTCATCTCTTATTTTGTTTTAGCTCAAAACCAAGAATTACCTTCAAGGAGTCCTCATCCATATCAAGAACTAAAAGATTTAAGAGCTAATAAGGCCCTCTAGCGTAAGAAGACAAGTCAACAAAGGTTGTAAAACCCTTCAACTCAAAATATAGCTAATATGAATGTTTTGCCTTGAAATGTTGTTATTGTTGCTTGTTTAGAAATCATGAAACCTTAGGACTATCTTGTCTTTGAATGTTCAAATACATGCTAAATGTAGTCTTGAATTATGTGTATTAAGGTGTTAAAATGTTAGTGGCATGATAGTCATAATATAGGGGATACAAGAGAAACTATGCACAACTAGCACACTGTGAACAGTGTCATTATATTTCTGTACGAATTTTCGAACTCGAAATGTTACGTATTTTGGAAAAGTGTTAGTACTACAAAAAACGTAGATCAAGTTAGCTTTCATTTGCCACTGGATTAAGTCAATTCGGAATTTTCTTTGATAAGTTATGTATTTTTAAAGAAAGTGTGACGAAACTGCTAAATTTTTCATTTTCATGGGCTAGAATGTACCTTTCGACTCAAGTTTGGATTTTATAAAAATTATGATAAAATACTACATGAAGTTATATATATCTATGTATTTTTCTATGATTTTTGAATAAGTATAAATAGTTTTACCAAAATTATTTTTAACACTGCGCGCACACTGTAAGTTTCTGGAAGAAACTGTCACATTTTGAAAATGAACCTAGAACTCATATTTTCTTAAATTAAATGACATGAAACAAATTTTATATGTGCATTACACTCTAAAAGGTACATCTGTATAAATTTCATAATGATCGGATATATTTTAGTATTTTTCAAAAGTGGTGAAAGTTAGGGGACGAACATCCGAAGTAGCAAACTGCTCATCTTCGGATGCGATTTCCTCAAACTGTTTTCCTTGTTTCGACTCAAGAATGGTCTGTCTCCTTGTTTAAATTGATAAACATGATATGCATTAATCTAAGACACTCATGTATTATGTGAATACATATGAGTGATGTGTTGTTTGGTGTTAGTTTAAAGTAAAGACTATATGTTTCTATGTGAGTCCTTAAAGAAGAAAGAATAAGGAAGTCTTATAAAACTCCAAAGTACTTCAAGTATACTAACATGCGTAGATAAGAATTTATGTTCTATGTAAACATGCATTCCATTAAAATCTTTTGGTAAACTCTATAAGCGATGAAACACTAAATAAAGTACGAGTCATTATCGAACCAACACGTATACACTTTAAAAATATTTCTAAGACATTGATAACTAATGCATATAAGAATGTGTGAATCCATGCTTTCATGAATGATTGCTTACTTAGAAAATCATGTTTAAAGAATTTAAAGGAGAATAAGGTCCTTTAATAAGAAGATAAACGAAAGGAGATTAACGTACCAGCTAAAAATCATTAATAATTTAAATAATACTAAGAGACTTGTTTGATGTGTTGTAAGAATAATTTGAGAAAGTATTAAAGGAACTTCTGGTGTGAAAAATAAAATGAAGATCTAATATCCTTAATCAGGGAAAAGTAATGAAAGAAATGTTATATGATCAATATGCTCTATCTGTTGGAATCTAAGTTAAAGATATTTAAGAATGCTCTTAAGTTAAGTATATAAAGTATTACTTGAAAAGTAAAAGCTTATTAAAGTGCAAACAAAAATGTGCTAGGTTGAGTGCGATTACGGTGACGAGGATTTTCGGGTGAAAGCAACAGTGGATTTTTACGAAAAAGGAAAGCGTTTGAGGTGGGTGGTTTTTACTGCATTGCCTGGAATATTATATGGTCTGTTGGTATTATGAATGTTTTGACCTTCAGGTTGGGTTACATGGTTATTACATGATATATGGTATCTTAAACGATACGTAATGGTCTGGCTTCTGTAGCTAGGCGCCGTGATGCCTTCGCGCGAGCCTACGGGCTATATGATTTATTATGTTTGACGGCCTGGCCTTTGTGGCTCGGCGCCAGGGAATGATGTATTATGTTTGACGGCCTGGCCTTTGTGGCTCGGCGCCAGGGAATGATGTATTATGTTTAAAGGCTTGGCCTATGTGGCTCGGCGCCAGGGAATGATTTATTATGTTTGACGGCCTGGCCTATGTGGCTCGGCGCCAGGAATGTTACATGATGGTTTGATATCAGTATACTAAAATATTTTACAAAATGATCATATTTTTTTTGCCCAACTATATAATAGCATGCAAACCTCCCACACTAAGAATTCAAATCTCACCCCCTCTTTTTAACAAATTTCAGGGTATGATGAAGGGGAGCTCAAGCCAGTGGAGGTGTGATACGAGCCCGGTGATATTATGGAATTAATACTAAAGAATTATATGCACCATTACCTTTTACTATGACAAATTATTCATACGTCGTGGTGACAAACAACCTCACGGTCTCCCGATGATTAGTTATGTATGATGTTTATGTTTAACATTGTTTTGTGCCAAACTTTTTATAAAGATCCTTTCATAAGAATTTTAAAAATAAATAAATGGCCGCCGCGTTTTATAACAAAAATTATGCATTTCCGCTGTTTATGTGAAGTTATTATTTGCATTCTATATAATCCAAATTTTTAATTCGGATTTTTGGTCACTAAGTGACGTCTCGGAATTCTGAAATGTCGAATCTACATTTTGGAAAACTGGGGCGTTACAAATGGAGAAGGGGTCGCAAGACATCAGGGCAGTTATCGGTGCGATTTGTAAGTTTCACTTTTAAATTTATATTAATCTTAAAAATTTATTATTTTTTATAATTTTTTGTTAATATGAATTACTATCTCTTTTCTTTGTAGGCGTAAGAGCATGGACGCGAGCCCTCTCATTTTGAGAGATTTCAGCTCGCCCACCCATTCGTCGAGGAGACTGGGAAGTCCACGTACGGTCGCACCACTGAGATCCAAGTAAGTATTATATCAATATTAAAAGTGTTACTTCAAATTTTAATATTAAAAAAATTATTTTAAGTACATTTATTAATTAAAGTATAATTAATTTGCAGAGGAAGATGCTCGATGACCTTGTCTCCCAGACTAAGCCTCGGGATGTGGCGGATGGGTCGATCTCTATGCCTTCTATAGAGCCTTCTATGAACGTTTAAAATATGTTGAACTTCAAGACCGTTAAAGCTAAAATGAGGCGGTTCACTGGATTGGATGGTTTTGGATAGAACTTCCTCCGATCTCATGGATCGAGCTCATCCTCCTCTCAGTCTTCCATCGACTCTCATCCCAACGAGCTCGAGTAACAACTTAAGACTGTGGTTAAGGAGATGCAGAACCTCCCGAAGCTGCAGCAGGACAAGAACGAGTATGAGAGGATGTAATGGGTGGCGCAGTAGAAGCATTTAAAGGATATGAACTGGTGGTGGCAAGTGATCCCCTCCACCATAAGTGGATCATCTTCATCTCTACCACCACCGTCGGCGCCACCTCATATGCCACCGCCGATTCAAGTCTTGGAGGAGGATGAAGAAGGGGATGATGCCGAATTTCTATCTGACGATTGGAAAGTTTTAAATTTTAAATTTTATGAAGTACAATTTTTTTTATTTAAATCGATGTTACATTTATCTTTATTTTTTGGATACTTTTATATTTTTAATAATATTTTATTAGATGGGTAATTTATAAGTAGTAAAATAAATAAAAAATTGGACACAGCATTTATACATATAAACAAGTTAGAAACAAAAAAAATTAATTTGGTGAATAATGGAAAAAAAATGAGCCATTTTGGATACATAGAAGATTAATTGGGTACAAATGAACGAATTATACATGTTGAAATAAATAATTTTACAAAATATAAAAAAAATTGGCTACAACATTTATATAAATAGGTGAGAAAGGAAAAGAAATTAATTTGATGAAATATGGAAAAACAAGAATCAATTTGGATACATATATTAATTGCGTACAAATGAACGAATTATAAGTTTACGCATTGTTGAAATAAATAATTTTACAAAATAAAAAATTATAGTTGATCACAACATATATTTAAACAAGTAGAAAACAAAAAAGAATTAATTTGATGAATTATGAAAAAAAAAACTCAATTTGCATACGTATACAATTAATTGCAAAGAAATGAACAAAATAGACTTGTATTCAAACAGAGCGTGCCTCATCCACATGCACGAGATGTCGCTTGTTTGAATATTCTTTGATGCGAATTTGAAATTAATTGTGACCCAGTGGTTCACGCCCGCCTTAGGTGCACGGACACTTCGGGCTCGAACCACGCGGACCAATATATTTTTTTTATCCCAAGCTCAGGATTTGCGAGTTCGAATCCCCTTGGACGCGAAATTGAAATTAATTGTTCAAGGCCCTATAAAGAGTAGTACGAAAGGTGACCGGTTAGTATAGCTTGAGGGCCGGAGGCCCAGTGGCTCGCGGAGGGCTCGGGCTCGAACCATGCAGATCATTTTTTTAATTCTTTTGTTCTATGCTCAAAATTTATGACGAACACACCGGGTTTTGACCAGATCAAATTGCGACGGATTATGCAGTCGCTAATTTATGATGGATGCCAAAAATTCATTGCGAACATTAGCTACGACAGTTTTAATAACGGACACGTGTTTGTCACAAACAGTATTTTATGACGGATTTTTCGTTGCAAAAACTGTCGTTAATCGACATGTTTTTTTTAGTGTAAAACTCTCAGCCTAGTTCGAAAAATCTAAAAAATAACTAACACAAACAACGATAAGAATTTCCAAAAATAAAGTAAAACTCCAATTATGATCAAAAGCAACTTAAGACAAAAAAATAAAAAATAAACCATTCTTCATTTGAATCATTTTAGGGAGTGCTCCCTTTCTTATTTTCACCTAATTTCTAAAGCACTACTATCCAAACAACGCATTTAGGTAATACTAAATCTCCGCATCCACATTTTCTGTCTTCTTTTGTTGAATTAGTTTTCTACTCAATCCATTCAATTTTATCAGGCCTATTTCTCTTATGGCTAATTTTATTAGGTTTATTTAAGAATGTTGATAGGTGACCAGTCGAGCAACAAGGTTAACGGATAAAATAACAATAATGGTTGTAATAATGATAAGTAAAGAAAAATGATAAGAGGCGAGCAACTAAGTACATGCCACGTTGATCACAAGAAAACAAGCATTTGGTCAGAATGTCAAAGCACATCAGGCGACCAGTTGGACAAGATTCAAAATAGCTGAGCGGGTAGCTCAGAAAGGAGGTCAAAGTACCCATCTTGAGGACGAGC
This sequence comes from Ballota nigra, assembly GCA_947034835.1. Classification (NCBI taxonomy): domain Eukaryota; kingdom Viridiplantae; phylum Streptophyta; class Magnoliopsida; order Lamiales; family Lamiaceae; genus Ballota; species Ballota nigra. The sequence continues at coordinate 73,266,331 of OX344729.1, read as the reverse complement.
AAACGAGCAGCAGCACACCTCGGAAGACAGCTAAGGATCCCACTAATTAGGCAATTCATTAGAAACAAACAAGTGTCTTAAAACTTGTTATTGTACAAAATGTTAATAGTTTAAGGATAAAACAAGTGTCTAAACACTTGTCAATGTATAAATTAAGATAGCTTAAGGAGGTGACACCTCATGCTTGTTTGTACTCTATAAATACCCTCTCATAAGAGGAAAGAAATAAGTTCAACAATTCAAAAAATAGCCCAAACTCTTGCAAATTAATTTCTAGATATTTTCTTATGCAAATCCAATGTTCTAAGCTTTTTTTATGATCTTCATTGGTATAAACAGCCACCAAATCACTTTCCAATTAAAGGTCATCAACCATTGACACTAGAAGGAGGGTTCGAACCTCCGTTGGTTTGAAAATTTGAAGAATTTGGGTAAGAAGTCACCGAAATCTGGGAAAAGTAGCCGGAATCCGAAGAAAAGTCGCCAAAAACTGGGTACAAAGGTGTTTTTTTTTACTATTTATGATAAGTTTGTTCGTATTTGAGAATTTGAATGCAAGCATGTGTGAGTAAAGGTTTGTAAATATCCAAATTCACACATACAAGGCTAGTTATTCTTAAATTGACATTCACAAGCACAAAATTATCATAAAAAATGCTCAACACTCATAATGGCAAGATCACAAGAACGACAATGTTCGAGTGCACATCCATCTAATAAGTCACGAACAAGGATTTCGTCAACAGGCAAACATGCACATACGATATGAATAACATCCCGTAGAAACGTGCAAGTTACTATTGATACCCTTCCCCTAGAAGTAGAAGCTCTAGCTCGAAATTCGAAGGAGCTAGCAAAGACAATCGTTGTGTTGCAATCACTGCAAAGGCGTCAAGAAAGAGCAGAACCATCAAAAGCTCCAGAGATGAGCAATCGAGCAGCCGAGCAGCGGATGAAAAGACAAGAGGATATGCAAGGTGACGAAGCGGATAGCGCTCAAGCTTGCCGGAACAAAGGCAAAGTCCCAATTAGTGAGAGGTTGGGGAGCAGAGGAGAATCTACACCCGGGAGAGGGGAGGAATCAAGCAAGAATACAACAAGAGATATTGGACGTACAATTGCAAGGGAAAGATTTGGAAACTTGAGAGAAAATAAAGAAGTGGTGCCGTAAAGAAGCGAGGAGCGAGCACGACCAGCTGCTCGCCCCTCCGTACATGATAGGATCCGTAGATCCGCTTTTGGTTGATTGGGCCCAATGGAGCTAGCAACATTGCTAGGCGAACAATTCAGGAGAAGCATCCCGTTGGTGAGGGACTGCGTCAGGGTGAAGCCATTGAGCTTGATCATGATGAACAACCTTCCAACGGAAGAACATCTCCAAATGAGTTGCAAACCCTAAAGAAAGCAGTGGAAGAAATGCAAAAACAAATGGAGCATCAGAAGGGCATTGGATCAACAATTTTACCATCATCACCGTTATCTTCGGCAATCTTGAATGCACCGGTACAAAAGAGGATACAATTCCCGGCCATCAGCTTGTACGAGGGAACTTCAGACCCAAGGGTACATCTGACAAAGTATTCTTATTTCATGATGTCAATGGGGGAGTCAGATACAACACAGTGTCGCAACTTCCTACTTACTCTTGGTGATGGGCCCCATCGTTGGTTTTCGGCACTTACCCCAGGAACTAATAACTCTTTCACGCAATTAAACAAAGAGTTCCTATCTCATTTCTCCAAGCCGGGTCGTACTTAATGCAAAGATACCATTTGGCTGACATCAAACAAGGGGAGGATGAGTCTGACAGGAAGTTCCTGGAAAGGTTTGATAAGGTATTGCTACAAGGGAAGATGGTAAGTGAAGATACTAAGATGGTGGCGGTGATGGCCGGCCTAAGAAAAGGGACTAGTTTATGGAAGGAAATATCACTACAAGAAAAAAGAGGTTTTACAACGGTTCAAAACCATTGTCTCTCGAAAAAAATAGCCGATGTAGAAGATCACGTTGTAGTAGGTGGGTATAAATAGACGACGGTTAACTTACCGTCGTATTTCCTCCATTACTACAACGGTCAAGAACAGTTGTGTATAACTATTCAAATATGTTGTTGTAGCATAATAATTTCATAAATATTGGGATAGACAACAGTGGTCAACCGTTGTTGTTCTTTAACACATACAACGTCTTATAGACGTTGTCTTTCTTTAAAAAAGAAGTTGTCGTACCATATATTTTTCTTAAATTTCAAGAAAAGACAATGTTTATTAACCGTTGCCTGTTCATGTTAACTACATCGTATTTGGACCACTGTCTTTCCATTAAAATATGCATAAATATTTCATGAATTTCTTGGATAGACAACAGTTATAAACAATTGTTTTTCCTAAATATGAGTTATATTGTATTTTTCATATTTCAATTACGTAAATATTTAATAAAACCTGTAATAAATTTTCAAGAAAAAATTTAAGCAAAAATAACCATAACACCATCAACATTCATTCCAAATACTACACAATAATTGTATAATAGAAGTTCATAAAAGTATTCCATATCATCAACAAAATACCATAAATATGAGTTTACAAAAGTTAAACTACTAATTAAATGAATGTCGTAACATTCAATTACAAAAATTTCAAACAACTTGTGCATTTTTCTTCTGTTCCCCAGCAACATTCATGCACCCTTTTCGTAGCTCTCGTCACAATATTGAAAGATGAATAATATTTTAGCAAACATACAAAATAAATTAATCTTCATATTGAAATAAATTATTTCCACAAAACAATAAGGTGTAGCTACGCCTCTATTGTTTCAATCCTTTCTATTAAACCATTGCGGCTACAAGTATTAATTGGCCTTCTTTTTTAAAACAAGATTTGCTCAATTCATCAAGCGAATGAAAATGAAATATTATTTGCCAGCAGAATATATAGTTAGGCTTGTATGATACAAATTAACAAGAAAAAAACCCGAATTGAGAATTTAAAAAAAAAAAAAAATTGCTTCTAAAGTTCAGATATTATTTGCAAGCAGAATATATAGTTAGGCTTGTATGATACAAATTAACAAGAAAAAAACCCGAATTGAGAATTTTTTTTTTTTAAATTGCTTCTAAAGTTCAGATAAAAAAGAAAAGGAAATTACTTATTTCCAAGAAGAGCCTGAAGCTGAATAATAATTTTTTCTTCATTATCAGTGAAAGTGCCCCTCTTGATTCCAGGCCTTAAATAAATTACAAAACAAATTAATCTTCATATTGAAATAAATTATTATCACAAAACAATAAGGTGTAGCTACGCCTCTATTGTTTCAATCCTTTCTACTAAACCATTGAATCAACCTTCAGCCTGAAAGAAATTAATTCCAAGAAAAATGCTAAGAAGTAGCTGAACAAACCTCGATCTATTCAGAAATATTTCTTTGAATGAATTCAGTCCATTCTGTCCGCATTTCATCAATTTCCTTTACAGAGAAAGCTGTAGTTTTTGGAAACAGTAAAACACAAATGAATTATGCATTTATATCAAATGTATATATGAAACACTTATAACACATGCAAAACTGAAAAATAATATAAGCATTACTAATGACATATTGATGAAAAGAAGGGTAAAAACAAACAAAGCATATAATACTAACACAGATGCCTATATTTCACTTAACTAGAAACCAAACCAATCATATCTTTTCAAAAATGTAAAAAATCATTATATTATACATATAAAGTCAGCAAAACAAGAACCAAGTTAACAATTTTCAGTCTTTGTATTTGAGTTCATCATGTATTTTGGGTTTGATCAATCATCAGCCTATATGCACACCTTTCCATCATATACTTGAGCTAAAATTATGCTACATTACTTAAACAAAAAAGAAATATGACAGCATATATAATTGTAAGCAAATAAAAATCTGCCTTGCTCCTTCAGTTGTAAAGATGTTGAGAGGAAAGGCAATGAGGCTGTTGTGGCTCAATGATTACTTCTAGTTAACTGATTAATCAATTCAAAAAAATTCCTAATACAATGAGAATTAAAAAAGGGCAGAATTGTAAATCATATCAGGTCTCTTAATAGCCAACATCAACTTATATAAGCAATCTTTACCACCAGCATATATATGATGCACATTAAAAAGGGGCAGAATTGTAAAATAACTAATTGTGTGGAAATTACCTCAAGTAGAAGAGTTAAACAACTCTTTCTAAACAGTTGTGGGCTGAGTGGCAAGAGTTTTAATCACAAACATAAGAATTTAATTAGTGAATCATTTATTTATACTGTAGAATTTAATGGGATACACCTCTTTTCACGCCATCACAAAAAAAAAAGTTGAATAAGTGACAAAAAATCATCAATCATGTTGAATGATGCAGGCAAATTAAACTCGAACATATAGTTTAAGTAACTCCACTTAGTTAAAGAAAGAAATACACCAAGAAAATGCAAGATCACGGGAAGTTAATGCTCCAATATTCTTAAGATTACTCTTATATAAATATTAAAATGCTATCCCCATCAAAAAGAAAAATATCCATTTGCCACCTTGCTATTAATCTGTATCCACCTCATTCAAATGTTCTTCTCTGAGCAAGTAGGAGACCAGGAAACTACAATCCAACATCTAAAAACAAAACTGAAGAAAGGGAGGATCGATCTTATTACAGATGCTAGTATAAGCACCGAACATGGAGCACATGTTCCATGTATGACACACATAAATCAAACAAAGAAGCAACCAAATGCAATATATAAACTCCTAATTTTAACAAGGAGTCCATCTAGACGTTGAAATGTATCTTGAGGTTGGCTTAAGGAATAAGGGCCTTCCTTCTTAATGATTCTTCTATTCAAAATATTTATGAAGGAAAACTGAAACTCACTAGGACAAAATAACTATCTAGTCTCCTAATCCTTAGCTACAACTTTTTCAACTCAAAGAAAGTAAAAGTACCAAACTTTTTCTTAAACTATAATACAAAAAATCATTCAAAGTTTTGATATTTGAAGCAAACATTCAAATGTAACCCTATATGGTTAATGAACTCTATTATGTTTCTTCCTTGTGATCTGCTACTAGCTTAGGAGTACAATTTCACTTTTGAGCAACACATTTTAAATTAAACTCTTACTCTACACAATTCATAGTATAATTAATTAAATTAGCATTTATATTTATCCTGTTTCAAATTAATTATTTATGCAGCAAGTCTACAAATTTAGCCTGATAACTAAGATAAACTACTGAAAAAATATTTTTTACTTAACCCCATGACCCATTGCTAGAGTATGAATTTGAGGTCTACCAGTTGTATTCACCTAAAAAAATCATTTTCAACTTATTTGATCTAAGACGCACCATCTAAAACATTGAAGCAGAGACAAAACAAATTAATACCTAAATGATTTTGCTTTACAACTTTTATAGAATTAATTAACAATATGAAAAGCATTTCTGATAAAGGGGAAAAAAAAACTTATTTCTATACCAGCTACCTATAATATCAGAAAATTTATCTCCACTTTATTGCTTGCAGTTAGCACAAGTAATTTTGGAGAAGGTATTACACCTCGTCATTTTTATATTATTCTATTGAGTATGAACTATGATCAGTATTCTTATATTGTAGCCATGACTTGCACACACTTCTGCCTTCACAATTTTATTGACGAAAGTTTTGACAAAATTGCATAGAACTTCCTTCATTAAAATTTCTATAAGCAAACTCCTGAAATTCAAATGCTGATGCATTCATTCAGTCAACAAACATGAAATTAGTATTCAATTTGCAAACAGAGTCGACGGGTGAAATTATTATAAAAATTAACATCATATAAATGGTTTACTAAAAATAAGGTTAATTACAACCCATCTTAGATTAACCCCCTTTATTCAAAATCAAAATCACTATGACAACCAGAAAATGACAGAAAATAAATCAATAATAATCTTTTCCAGTTAGTCACTCACTCGGTATAGAAGACTTTATTAAAGTCCAGTTTTGCTCTTCATAAACAAGCTTTGCCCGTCATTTTATCGAACACCTTATATGCATGTACGAATCTCCCTAAGCCTTCTAACATTAATTTAATTTTCTAAATTAGGGCAGGACCTAAACACTTCTGTGATTACAAACACTTAAATGAGAAAGATTACATAGTACGTAAAAGAAAAAGATTACATAGTACGTAAAAGAGAAAGAGAGGTAGAGAGATAGAGCAAAGAAATTACTTACCTATTCTTTCACGACCGCTTCCATGCCCAACTCAACCCATCTTTAGAGAGGAAGTAGCGCGGCGAGGGACGATTGAGGACGATAGAGGACGGTGGAGACACGTATGGAGGACGATTGTAAGGATGGAGGACAATGGAGGATGATTGCGAGACGATGGGGACGCGGGGGGATTTAGAACCTAGCTAGCTAGGGCAGATAGATATTCCAGCGGGAGATGAAATTGAAAGTGGGAAGGGAAATTCAAAGTGAATTTTTTGTTTGTGTCTTTCTAAAAGTGCTAGTTTTTTCCAAAAGTTGTCAATTAAAAAATATTTAAAAGTGTTATTTCTAGAAGATGAAATTGCTATTCTTATTTTTTTATGTGTATTTGTAAAAGTGTTAATTCAATTTACTAAAAGTGTTATTTCAAAGGTGTAATTGTAAAATTGTCATTCCAAATACATATATTTGTAAAAGTGTTAATTAAAAAATGTTTAAAAAAGTGTTATTTCCAATGATAAATTGCTATTCTTGTTTTTATTTATATGTATTTGTAAAAGTGTTACTTCAATTTACTAAAAGTATCATTCCAAATAAATAAAGTGTTATTCCCACCAATTAAAAGTGTTGATTTTTAGAAGATAATAATTTTTGTTTTAAAATTGTGGAAAGACAATACTAAAAAAACGTTGTTGTAAGAATTCATTGAAAAAAGATGTGCACATTTTTTTTCATTTTACGAATTGGAAATACAACGGTTGAAAAGCATTGTCTTTCTATTCATTCCTTAATAAGAACAACGATTAACTACAACGGTGTATAAGCGTTGTATATGCCCGTTTTTTCGGGCATTAACAATGCGGAACTAACGATTAACTACAACGGTGTATAACCGTTGTATATGCCCGTTTTTTCGGGCATTAACAATGCGGAACTACAACGACTGACTATACCCGTCGTATATCATCAAATCTCCGATCTGAAAGACAACAGTTATACTTTATGCAACACATTTTTTACTTTATACAACGTTTTTTCCCGAAACCGTTGTCTTTCCAACGTTGCAAATTCTCATTTTTCTTGTTGGCTTGCCCCAAAACATATGCGGAGTTCAGACATCAGGCAGACATTCACATATCTATGCAAGAAGCCCTTCAGAAAGAGTTAGGGGATAAAGTTGATTTGAAGAAAATAGGAAAGAAGTCCAGCGGAAATGAGTGCAAGACCCCTAAGAACATGAAAGCCTTCAACGAGGAAGCAGAGCTGAAGGAAAGGCTGAATCAAGTATTCACCACATCGATAGAGGCCGTGTACAACAATGTCAAGGACAGAGACATGCTATCGGAATCAAGAAAGATTCGACAGGAACGAGGAAAACTGAACCTAAACAAATACTGCGCATATCATCAGAACATCGGCCGCTTCACAAGTGAATGCCAAGATTTGTTAAAGCAATTGTGGATGTTTTTATCAAGAGGGCAAATTGTCAGAATTTGTAAAGAGGGAACCAGGAAAGAGGCCCAGAACAACAGCCCCGTCCAGCTCAGACGACGAAGAAAGTGACGACTAGCCGAGCAGGACGGGCAAGAAAGGAAAGAAGGTTCCAATGGCCACAACAGAACCTATTAGGGAAATTCTCATGTTCAAAGCAAGCGGACTAGTGGGAGGTTGTTTAGATGGAAGGCCTCTAATGTCAAAGAGAAAGAGGAAGGCAGAATTAAAAGTTGTTGCCCAAGTAAAAGAAGCATGAGTAAACCCGGCTACCAAACAGACGGGGGATCTAAATTTTTTAGAAAAAGACCTGGATGGAATACTTACTCCTCATAACGACTCGCTAATCATTTGTGCAAATATCATGGGAGCACGAGTACACCGTCTACTTGTTGATACTGGCTCCTACACAAACATTTTATTCAAAAGCACATTAGATAGTAGGGTTCAGAGATGTTGTAACCGTCCCCTTAGGAGTAGTAACGTTGTCAGTTGCACTTGTATCGACCGAGAACCCTGATCGGAGGCCGACTAGGATGGTAGAATTCTTAGTTGTAGATCAGCAGTCCTCTTATAACGGGTTTCTCGGTCGATCTTTTATAAATGAATTCAAAGTAGTTGTTTCAATGTACTACTATTGTTTTAAATTTCCAACTTCAAAAGGACCAGGTACAGTGAAAGGTGACTAGGAGAGGGCTCGAGAATGCCTCCTGCAGTTACAACCCAAAGACAACAAAGTGTCCATGATGGATGAGCAGCCGAGCAGCTGCACTAATGATGAACTCTCCATCCTGGATGAGATTATGGAATCTATTGACACGGAGATGATGGAGATAGACGTTTAGCTAGGTGAGGACGAGCAGGAAGTCCAAAACGAGCAACAAAATTAAGGCAGGAATAACGAAGTCGTACCCATCCCAAATAAATTTGAAGATGTTGAGCCACGGCTAGGAGTAGAGCCGATGATAATCAAAGACGAACTTAACTTGGAAGGGCCCATCATTGATCCTTGCTGGAAAGGCCAAAAGAGGAGAGCAACACCGGTTGAAGAGTAAGAGGCAATAATAATTGACCCGAACCGAGAAGACTTAGAACTTTTCATTGGATCTGAGCTCCCTGAGCCATACAGATCCATAATGGAAGAATTTTTTTAAGTCCAATCTCGATGTGTTCGCATGGTCACATGCCTATATGGTTGGCATTAGCCCTGAGCATGCTTGCCATAGGCTGAATATCGACCCGACAAAGAAACCAATAAAGCAAAAGAGGAGAAAATTTAGGCCCGACAAGTACAAAACATTTGATGTGGAAGTGAAGAAATTGCTAGATAATGGTCTTATTAAGCAGGCTTTATGTCCCAAATGGGTAGCAAATCCAGTGCTAGTCCAAAAGCTAAACGGAACATGGAGGTTATGCATTGACTTCACTGATTTAAATGCAGCATGCCCAAAGGATAACTTTTCACTCCCACATATTGACCAGCTGGTAGACAGTACGGCTGGACACGAGCTTTTGACATTCATGGATGTATTTGCCGGCTACCATCAAATCCCGATGCACCTAGATGACCAGGAACATACTACATTCTATACGATGGAAGTACCAAAGACTTGTCAATAAAATGTTCGATGAACACATTGACAAGAAGATGGAAGTATACGTGGATGACATAGTCGTGAAGAGTCCAAAAAAGGAAGATCACCTGGCACACCTGGCACAGGCATTAGAGATACTCCGAGCATATAACATGAAATTGAATCCAAAGAAAAGCAGCTTTGGAGTTCACTCGGGCAAATTTCTAGAACATCTTGTTAGCCAACGAGGCATTGACGCAAATCACTCAAAAGTGAAAGCAATCATGGACATGCAACCACCAAGATCAATCAATGAAGTACAAAGGCTCATCGGATGCTTGGCAGCTCTAAACAGATTTATTTCAAGATCTGGTGACAAGTGTCGACCTTTCTTTGATGCTATCAAAAAAGGAGGATTCCAATGGATGGACAGCTGCCAACGAGCATTTAAGCAGCTAAAAGAATACCTCAGTGATATTAAAATTCTGTCAAAATCCAACTCAGGAGAAAAACTGTACTTATACCTGGCAGCGTCAGAGGTGGCGATAAGCTCAGTTCTGGTTCGTGCTGATGGGAAATTTCATTTACCCATATATTATGTAAGTCAAGCCCTCCACGAAGCAGAAATAAAATATTCAACAATGGAGAAGCTGGCATATGCATTGGTAATGAGTGTCAGGAAACTTCGACCATACTTCTTCGACCATCAAGTAGAAGTCTTGACAACATTTCTGTTGAGGCAAATTTTGCAAAGACCTAACACTGATGGTCGCATTCTCAAATGGTCCCTTGAAATAAGCCAATTCAGGATTTCTTATGCACCTCGAACAACGATCAAAGGACAAGTGCTAGCCAACTTCATAGTTGAACTAACCTTTCCTCAAGATCCGACGAGAGGTCATAACCACCCTTGGCATATGTATGTCGATGGTTCATCAACTAACACATCATCAGGGGCCAGAATAGTATTGATCAGCCCAGACATACAAGTCTTCACCTTAACAGTCCAATTTGAATTCATGGCAACAAACAATGAAGCTAAAATACGAATCATTGATTGCCGGACTTCGGTTAGCGTTAGCTGTGGGAGTAAGAAGATTGCAAATATATGGAGACTCGCAGTAGATAGTCAACCAAGTCCGGGGAGAGTATGAGGCAAAAGAAAAAAATGTGGCCTTATACCAGAAAATCATTGCTCATTTGGCATCCTTGTTCGAACAAATCTACATCGAACAAGTACCAAGAGACAACAATGCCCTAACAGATGCACTTCCCCGCCTGGTTACCAGCACAGGACCAGCAGAACTTACAGAAGTTATAATAACCAGAATACTTCATCCATCAGCTAACAATTACAAAATCAATCAAGTTGAGGAGGAACTTGAAGAAGATAACTGGAGAACACCTATAGTCAAGTACCTTCCCGATGGTGAAGTACCTGAAGATCCACAAAAAGCAGTCAAGACAACAAGACGAGCAGCAAGGTTTACAATAATGGACGGACAACTTTTCAAGAGAGGATTTTCACTCCGCTGTTAAGATGCTTAGCAAGGAGACAAAACCAGGAAGTGAGAAATTCATGAAGGCGTATGTGGAAATCATGCACGAGGGTGAGAATTGGCATACAAAACAATGAGACAAGGATATTATTGGCCTACATTGCTACAAGATGCTACCAAAATTGTGAAGACATGTCATAGATGCCAGCTATTCGCCCCCAGTATTCACAGACCGCCAACTAAACTAATATCTGTAAATAGTCCATGGCTATTTGCAAAGTGGGGGATAGACATCATAGGACCTTTTTCTTAACTAAAAAAGCAAATGTAAAATTTGCAGTAGTGGCCGTGGACTATTACACAAAATGGGCTGAAGCAGAGGCACTCGTGACAATCACACAAGAGAAGATGATCAGCTTTATATGGAAAAATATTGTGTGTCGATTCGGAGTGCCGCAAGTGATCTTAATGAATAACGGAAGACAGTTCGCAGGCAAGAAAATAAGGGATTTTTGCAAGAAATGGGGAATCAAGAAACATTTTTCAACTCCTTATCATCCTCAATCCAATGGCCAAGTCCAATTAACAAAATAATCAAACATATTTGAAAATTCGTTTGATTGACAAAAAAGAAAAATGGTCAGAGGAGCTACCAGAGGTGCTATGGGGATATATGGTATCGTATAGAACAAGCACCGGAGCAACCCCGTTCACCATGACATTTGGCACCGAAGCAGTTATACCAATTGAGCTTAAAGTACCAACAGAGCGAACAACAATGTTCAACGAGCAGTCGAACAACACAACTTTGGCTGCAGAAATGGACTTAATTGATGAAAAAAGAATTTCAGCAGAGATGAAGAATGCGATATACAAAAAAAGAATTGCAAAATATTATAATTCACAAGTGAAGGTCAGAAATTTTTTAAGTCGGAGATCTAGTACTTCGAAAAGTTTTAGCACCACCATCAGGGGTATTCAGACCGACTTGGGAGGGCCCTTTTAGGATAACCCACAAGTGGTATAACGGCACGTTGACCTTGAAGACATGAAAGGCAACTCGGCCCAATACTCCTGGAATGCGGCCTTATTGATGAAATATTATCAATAGAGTATATATGGAGGTTATGTATAAATTTCATATATGATGTTGTGTAGAATGTTGTAAATTTGATGTAAATTTCAAAAAAAAAAATTAAAATATTATATAAGTTCAGTAAACAAGTGGTAGAAATGAATAAGTTGTATTCTAAAAAAGTTGTGCATTTTAAAAAAGTTGCATTTTAAAATCTTAGATTATATGTTGCATTCTAAAAAAGTTGTGCAAGGACACAAAGGTCCATTTGTTAGCTCAAAAAGCTCAGTTACTCGCCGAAAGATAGATGCACTAAGTACAAGCTCAACATGCGGTGGGCAACAGTGCTCAGTTATAAAAGTTAAGGCCAATTCCATTAAGGATCACAAGGCCCAATAGATAAGGTCAAGTCCCTTGAGGACCGCAAAGAACCATCCAAATGACGTACATAGGATTAGCAAACATAAGTTCTTTACTCTTGAAAATTAAAAGAGAAGTGCTTAAGTTGCAAAATAAAGCAAGCACATCGGGCGAACAACCATGCATTCGGCGAGAAATCGAGTAGAAAAGTAAAGAAATTCTAAGGAAATTATACAAACAAGCAGTGGGAAAGAGGAAGTCATTTCATTCAAAAGAGAAGGTGCAGTATAATTAAAAAAAGGTATAAAATGAGATCTATTACAAACTAAAAATAAAAGAAAATGTGTCTTCAAACTTGGGGGGCTAGAGGAGGATCTAAGGCAGGAGGGGCAGTCTCAACATTGCTCGCTTCAGGAACTTGTTGCTCGCCAACCATGGTGGAGGTGTCCGCCTCATCAATAGGGGTAAGAGGGAGTGAACTGAGGCCATCAAAGACCTCAGCCTCTTTGCTAGGCTCCTCGCCAGTAACCCTGGGGGCAACAATCTGAACATCTTCCCAAAAATATCAAGGGACACCCCCATCTCTCCAAGGTCGGCCACGGGGACAGTGAATCCAGTACCAAGTGGATTGTCCTTAACATACTCAGTGAAGTCTTGCTTCACTGAATTCAGTACATCCTTCCCTTGGTCCATGGAGAATTTTACAGAACGTATGCTCTCGGCAAAGGCGCACACATAGCCAAAGTTGGTTTTTTCCGCCACGTCTTGAGCATAGGCATCGTAGGAGACCATGGCGGTTTTCTCCTTCTCCAAGCGAGCAACATCGGCCTTTAGCTGCTCGATCTGGGTGACCAACCCCGTCTTCTCCCCGTCCAACACCGTCACCCGCTCATCAGCAACTCCCAACTAGAGCATCATCCTCTCAGATTGATTAAGAGCAAATTGCTCGCTATCAAGAGTGGCTTTTAGCTTTTTCTCTAGATCTGCTTCAACTTTAGCATACTCGGCCTTCTTCTTAGTCAGCTCATCATTTTTCTTCTTCAGGACGGCCACCTTCTCAGCTTTGAAGTGTTCCATCTTGCGGCTAAGTCCCCGATTCGTTCTCTCTAGATCTATAATCTTATCAAGGAGCTTATGAGCAACGACGGCTTGCTGGCTGGCGTTGTAGGCGATGACTCGAGCATTATCGCTGGCATTCTGCTCTTGGATGATCTCCTCGCAAACATTGGTCCACGAGCGAGGAATCATCTCTGTTGCCCATCTCACAAGGGAGTCGGGGATGTCTTGGTATGGAGGGGGCGATTTTACGCAACTCAATTGATGGAGCACGTCTGTTCGCCCCGGATGCTCCTTGGGCTTGTACCTAAAAAGAGAAAAAGACAAAGTTAATAAAACCAAAACAAAATATGATAAAGGCGACCAACGGAGTAAAGGACAGAAAATATACTCCCTCAACTTCACTGGGTCAAAGCCCAGGTAAGAGCGATCAGGAGAGGGATGTTTCCTCTTGCTCGTCAGAACACCAGCAATAGTCTGGTGCTCGTTCACTACCTCCAGTGAGGTAGATTTTGAAGCTGGAGAACGGGGAGCTTTGTTGCTCGCCTCTGCACCATACTTTGAGCGCTTTGATGCTCGATCTCCACCAACACCACCACCACGGTTATCACCCCTGGGGCCCTTCCGTTTATCCTTTTCTCTCTCTTTCTCCCTTTCTTTTCCTGTGTTTTTGGGAGAAGAGGTAGGCTTGGAGGCTCCTTGAGAGAGAGCAGTAGGGCCCCTGAGGTGAGGAGGTGGGGTTGGTGGATCAAGCTTCTTCCTAGTCAGCTATTCGGCAGCTATTTATTTGACACGAGCGGCAAGAAGATGGTAGGATTCAGGGATGGTTGGGATGGCAATGCTTACTCATTTCCCTATCAAAGGAAAAAGGCAAGCAACATTAGCAAAATGGTGACCAGCCGAGTAGTGATGAAAAGTTAAAGAGTTGAAGATTTTACCCTTCGGAATGTTCGGTTGAGCCTCTAAGTGGTGCATACTTGTAGTTAATTGAGCAAGCTAGCGACAGTGAGGCTTCGATATGTGAGGAATTTCGCGATTAGTAGAAGTGCGAAGTGTAATTACTTTCAGAGTATATAAAAAGTTCTCGCTCAAATCCGGATGCCCCCACTTCAGAATCCTCGGACCTGCAAAACAATAAAAAGAAGGAAATTAAAATTAGTTCCACTTTATCTATAAACATAAAAAGTGGAGCCTACATTTTATAACACCGAAACGTTCCGGTGAGTTTATGCGCGCCTGTCCGCCAGAAAAATCCGCTGATGCTCGCCAATCTCCGCCAATAAAGAAGAATTGGTTGTGCCAACTCTTCACTTTATTAGGGACCCCCTCAATCAGCTTCACTCTACTCCTCGCCTTAATATAATACCAACCCTCACCTTCATCATTGCTAGAGGAGATCACCATTGCGTAGTGGACTTCAACAGTGTTGATTTTGTTCTTGTAGCCTTCAAGACCAAAGAGGGTCATGAAGGCTAACAAGTTGCTCCACCGTTCGGGGTAATCTGAGTTATCGCTAGGTTCGTGTCTTCCAAGAAGCGACTAACAATGGGGTGAATGGGAAGTGGAAATCCAGTGTTAAGCACGTCCAAGTTGATCACCGTACAACCAGGAGGTGGACTATCAACGGTCTCTCTTTTCTTGGGGGCATACAAGAAAATGTTGTACGGAATCTTATAATGGGATCAGATGCTTTCCAAGTCATCCTCGGTAATAAGGCTGGAGATCCTGCTCACCAAGAAGTTGTTCGTCTGAGCGAACAATATGACACGAGAGCGAACAGGAAAGGTCTTCGAATAGCGGGCGACATACTCTTCCCATTCAGTGTTCCGAACAACTCCTTCAGGGATTTGTGATTCAGGAGTAACTCTGGAAGTAGGGAAATTTATTTCCCTAAAAATTCCCAAGTTACCATCAACCTTGGTCTCTTTTTTCCATCTTGTTCGCCTTCGGCCTTGATCTCGGCGGCTACTTCTTCCGAGTCTTCCCCAAGATCCGAAGAAGTATCTTCCTCAGCACGGGAGCGAGCAGCTGGTCGCTCCACTTCCTATTCGCCAGAGCTATCAACAGTGTAAGCCTCCACTGAGCGAACAACATAGGAGGCCTCGGAGCGCATTTCTTCATCCACAAGGAGAGTCCTTGGATTTCGAGCAAGAGCCTGACGGATTGATCGGCGAGGAACGAAGGATACTTTTTCCTCCATGGGCCTTTTTTCGGGGTTTCGTTCAAAAGTTTCGATCGAGGTGGTCTTACTCGAAGATTGAGAAGACATTTAAATTAAAGGGTTTATTGGTAGGAATATGCACCGGTTAATCAGAGAAATCAAAAGGAAAAATAACGGGGCGGTGTTAATAGCAAACTCATGGCGGCAATGGGGAGGATTCGAAAAACGGAAATCCAAAATGGAAAATTGAAAGTACGAGTGTGGAATTTAAGAAATTGAAAACAAAATAAAGGAGTTACAGTAG
The DNA here is from genome assembly GCA_947034835.1 of Ballota nigra. Taxonomy (NCBI): domain Eukaryota; kingdom Viridiplantae; phylum Streptophyta; class Magnoliopsida; order Lamiales; family Lamiaceae; genus Ballota; species Ballota nigra. The sequence goes on along the minus strand of OX344729.1, from coordinate 73,250,588 downwards.
TAAAATACCTTAAAGATCAAGGGAAATCATCGGGGAATTGCAAGAAGAAAGCTCGAATAATGCTTCAATGGCAGGTGGATGAAATTTTTTCGGAAAAATGAAAAATGAAAAATGATGAAGGATGAAGTATTTATAGGGGTATAAAACAGGGGTCAAAGTATAATTTATCAAAAAATCCTGAGCCCCTAGGTGCAAAATAGAGTATACGCGTGGGCGGCGGCTGACGTCATTACGGATTTTGAGGCCCTTGAAAGCTCATCTGCCAGACACACGAATAGGCAACTCTGTTGTTCGCCCATTTCTCCCGCTAAAAAAATTGAAAACTTGTTGCTCGTTCCGAGTCTACAAAACATAATTTTGACAAAACAATGGTTCATCCTCAGTTATTTGATTGTCATCCTAACAAAGGACGTACCAGGGGGCAATTGTTGATAGGCGACCAGTCGAGCAACAAGGTTAACGGATAAAATAACAATATGAAAAATGATAAGGGACGAGCAACTAAGTACATGTCACGTTGATCACAAGAAAACGAGCAGTTGGTCAGAATGTCAAAGCACATCAGGCGACCAGTTGGACAAGAGTCAAAATAGCTGAGTGAGCAGCTCAGAAGGAAAGTCAAACTACCCATCTTGAGGACGAGCAAGCGAGCAGCAACACACATCGGAAGATAGCTAAGGATCTCACTAATTAGACATTTCATTAGAAACAAACAAGTGTCTTAACACTTGTTATTGTACAGAACGTAATAGCTTAAGGATAAAACAAGTGTCTAAACACTTTTCAATGTATAAATTAAGATAGCTTAAGGAGGTGACACATCATGCTTGCTTGTACTCTATAAATACCCTCTCATAAGAGGAAAGAAATATGTTCAACAATTCAAAAAATAGCCCAAACTCTTGCAAATTAATTTCTTGATATTTTCTTATGCAAATCCAATGTTCTAAGCTTTGTTTGATGATCTTCATTAGTATAAACAACCACTAAATCACTTTCCGATTAAAGGTCATTAACAAAGAAAAAAAATTACACTCTCAACTTACATGTTACGCACAATATATTCTCTCTTAAAACTCGTGCCAAATCAAATAGGCCAAGTAAAACTAAACGGGATATTTTTAGGTTAACATTAACTATAACTTTCTTATTATTTGTGTAAATTTTGTGTAGTTTAGAAAATTCAAGTATTTTATTTAATATTAAAAAATTAATTTTTATCACATTTAATATAAAATCGGTTGATGAAAACTTGAACTTACAAATGTTGCATATTAATATATTTATGTAATATAATTATTTGAAAGTACTCTTCGTTGAAAATACACATTTCTGTGAAGATTGTAACATTTCAGTTCAACATGACTATTCAGCGAAGTTACGCCTTTTGGTAAGTAAGAGTTGGAATTCTTAAGTTCATTGCAACCCTTGAGTAGAGTCGCAACCTTTCAATACAATATTTAAATATCTATAAATACTCAAGATGTGAGGAGAATTAGGGGGTGCGTGGTTGAAGACTAAATTATGGGAATCAAATTCATAGTGTGTGTTTGGAATTAACACTACTATGACTTTAATTCCCCAAAAATAAGGAATCCACATACCTCATCACATCGAGAGGTATGGGTATCATTCATCACCCTTTCTAAACTCATTCCATATTCATTTCTTATTTCTTCAACCAAGTACATTCTTAATAATCACAGAAATCCAATTGAAGTTGAGAATTAGAATTTCTCAAAGTACTGAAAAGTCGAGTCTCTCTATATATTACTAATTGAGTCTTATATTTTGAGTTTGTTGATACACTCGTGATTTCTGCTTTTGAAATTCGTAAGTGTAACTATCGAATTTACATGACATAAGTTTAATATCCTGTAAGGTCAATTCCTTGGACAATTATTTACACCGATGTGAGAAGAGTTAATACCTTTAAAAACATTTTCTTTGTTGATTTGGATACGAATCGATCCTAAAAATTAGTTATACCCTATTTTACATTTCTAAAGACCATGTTCTATACATTACTTTTTGAAACACAATTTTTCTTATAATCAACAATCAATCAATCATCACAAAATTAAATTCCATCAATCAATCTTATAAAATAGACACATTCATAAACAAATATGCAGAATATATTAATCATATTATATCACTTCAAAGATATCATAATACTTCTTATAAAAAAAAGCAGAATATATTAATCATATTATATCACCGCAAATATATCTTAATATTGCATATGTCTGAATTAGAAATATAAACTAAATTACCAAAAGGATATTCGCTGGCATCGAACTTGCTAACACAGAAGTTATAGAGATTTGTAATGCATGTTTATAAAAGTTTTTTTCCGATGACCATTAGGTAAATAAAACATACTACTAATTAATTAACGGCAGCGGGAATCCAGGTAGAACACGACCCCAACCTCATGTTCTCGATGTCCACAAGAAACACAGCTCCACCGTCCCTGATAGTCGAATACACAGTTACATCATCATCTCCGTCGCACAATGTGTATACTACTTAGTTTGCCGGTAACACTGCATCCCAATGAGAAAACCCTTGTTTCTTGAAAAGAGCCTTCCAATCAGCAAAGGGCTGGGCCACCTAAACCTGATTCTCGCACCCAAGTATCGCCGTGATTTCTTCTTCAACGTTGTGGAGTTCAACCATGTTAACTTGCTGCTGAGAAACCCATTTCTGTGCTTTGATCATCTTGAAAAGCCTCTTGTAGTACTCAAATGCCTCCTTGAACCTACCATGGTAGTCCGCGATCTTTTGATTCATTTCTAGCTCACTCATGACGACTACAGTAGGTTTGAGTTTCTTGATAAACTCAAACGTCTGGACTTGGTAAGCCTTTGTGAGATCCTTCATAACAGAGGGTAGGTTAACCACCGTAGCCTTCACTCCCCCTCCCCCCCCCTGTAGATTTTGATCCAGACGAACATAGTCGGTGTTGAGGGACGATAGGTCCTCAAACTCGAACTGCAACCCAACCTTCTCCACCAAAGTGATCAACTGCCCCCAGATGCTCTCCAAATTCCCGCAACCGGCAAGGGCCGTAATGTTGACCGATGGGGCCCCTCCGACCCTTTTTTAGGCGTGTTCAATGAAGTTCAACCATATGTATGGGTTCCCAACTTCTAAATCCACGATATGGATATTGTTGGACTGCCATGTTGCTCTAGCAATTATCATTAACTTTGAGTCGTATGCAAATTTGCGGTGGAAGAACAATGGAACATAACCTTCTGGCTTAAGGCTTGATTTCACAAATTTGGTGTACCCCTCTTCTCCTTCGTTCGACAACTTCATCTTGAAGTAGAGTTAGCCCTGTCATTCTTTTGGCCTGGGCGAATATTGAAAAATGGCCCCTGCCGAAGAAAAATAACTACGTATATAATATATAAAAAAACAATAGATAAAAATAAAAATTGTAGCATGACTTTATCTAATATTTTGATAAACAACATCTTCATATTAAATATGTTATAACATGTCTTTTTCAATACATAAAGTTTCTAATTCATTTAACATTTCTTGCGACATAGTTGATTCATACATACAATTATAATAATGAACCGTGCACAAATTTAAGTCACATATACAGTTACCTAAAGATTGAATTTCAAGTGTTGTTTTACCAATAAAGTTACCTACAATATGTTTTTTTTCAGAAAATAAATCAGTCGAATCAATATCTAAAATGTTTTCATAGTTTAAAGAATTTTCAATATTTAAAAGAAAAATTGTTAATAATATTTACATGGGTAATCTGTTGTAACGATCATGCTCTTGAACTCATTATTTGTTGACAACTTATGTACATTTTTTTGTCAATTCAGCTTTAACAACTTTTGAAGATTTTTTTATCAATTCTTCGTTAATAACAATACCAAATTAAAGAGTTTTCATCATTTTTTTTACATTATAAAAAACTTTTCATTATATCATTGTTGACAACTTATTAAGACTTTTAACAGTTTTTTAAAAAATAATACTAGTTACACACATCTTTAATCAAATTTCTTTTTTATATTTGATAAAAAAAAATCATCAATTCGTTGTTTACAACTTTATAAGACGTTCATTAATTCTTTTTCAACTTAACAAGATTTTCATCTATAAATATACATATTCATATGACTAACAATAGACACTTGATAATCTTAGGCCTAGGACGGTCACCCCTTCCGCCCCACCTCAGGGCCACCCCTGTCTTCAAGGCCCCTCGGAAGTAACTTTTGAATATCTCCATCGCATCTTCAGAGGATCACATTTTTATTCTTGAACTCAGCTACCAAAACCATAGCTAACTCTCAGATCTCGAACACGATCTTCTTGAGCGATCTTCTCATCTTCCAATTTTGTTATGACTTTTGTGCAAAAGCTCAACAGGCTTTCAACGGATACATCCTCCATTTTTTTCCTTTCTTGAAATGAAAATGATTTTTTTTTGGAATGGAGTGCACTGCGTGTAGTGCAGTGCAGTGGAAATGAAATGTTTCTCTCTCTCGGCACGAATATCAGATCTCAACTTTCCCTCTTCTTAATTAACCAGATGTATTCATTAAATTAAAAAATAAAGAGGGGGCAAACAACTTGTACATAATATACATATACATATATTTACATATTTTGTTGCCTACCAAAAATGTCCTAAATGAACACCACCGAGAATATATCGTGTACTCACAATGAAAATTAATATATTTACATAATTCATTGACTACCAAAAATGTCCTAAGTGAACACCATCTGGAATATAGCGTCTACATAATTTTAAAAAGTACTCAAAATGAAAATAATAGGAGTCCGTAGACGTGTTTATTAAAATAAAAAAAATAAACAAAAAAAATAAACACTAAGGGTTTAGTATAACAAATAAATGAATAGGATGTGGTATTTGCAAAAATAATAATTACCCAAAAGAAGAGTTCATATTTGATGATTGCTAAGAAAATTGGTAATTAGTAGTAAAAGTATTTTGCTAATATGTCTGGTAGAGATCAAAAAGTTGGTATGTTGCAAAAATAGTGACAACAAATTTTATTGTATTAACGAAATACCACAATTCATTAAAACACCCTCATGTGAAGTATAAAATACTAAGGTGTTGTTCTTGTTTTGCAAACATATATTTTGTGGGGAGTAGTCTTGTATGCATCAGGTGCACCATACAATTCAAGTGTATTTTTAAAAAGTTATTCCTATTATTACCGAAATGTTATCACTACTATTACTGAAATGTACATTTAATAAAGGGTAACATTCAGTAATAACAGAGGTAACTTTTCAAGTAATAGTAAGTGTAATTGCTAATTTTGTATTAACAAAAAAATATTATAACTTGAATTTGTTTGGATTAAACCGAGAAAACTTGTGAGGTTTGACTAACTCTAGATTTGCTCCTCTAAATCTTCTCCTCGGTGTTGAACTTGACTTGGATGATCTTCTGGCGAAGTACTTGTCTTGATCTTCATCTGAGATTGAGTTTGATTTTATAATGTTAATCCAAGGGCGAAACGCCTTACTTTGGATTAAGCGTTATTTTGGAGATTTGATGGAGGAACGCCTTTGACTTTGGTCAAGAACGTCCTTTGAATCTTCAAGCGGGTGCGAAGAATGTTCTGGAAGATCTTTCAAATCTTCAAGGAGAAACGCCAGATTGGAAGGGTGCTAGACCTTAGTCTCGGATCGGAGGCTGTTTGTGGTTGACTTGCGTGAAAAATGCCTTGAAGCCATGAAGAATCCCTTTGAAGATTCTTCAAATCTTCAAGGAGAAACACTGGATTGGAAGGGCTCGGAGCGGAGGCTATTTCTTAGAAGAATGCATTTTAAGCTTCATCTAATCTTCGAGGAGAAACGTCGGATCGGAGGGATGCTGGACCTTGATCTTGGATCGGATATCATTTCTGAGAAGAACGCCTTTGAAGCTTCTTCGAATCTTCGAGGTGAAACGCCGGATCGGAGGGGCTCTAGTCCTTGATCTCGAATTGGAGGCTGTTTCGGATTGCTTTCCACAAAGAATACTTCGAATCTTCAAGAACGGTTGTAGAGCATTTGCTTGCTTTATCGTCTGAAGGCTTGTTGACTTTGATGTGGAAAGGAACAAAATGAGGGCCCCTATTTATAGGGTGAAGGGTGAAGAACCTTCCTTTTCGGTCATGCCACGTGGCATCGTCTGATTTGCCGGTGCCATTTGATTGGCTTGATTTGCGAATTAATCAGATTTGATTTGATTAATTTATTTCACTTCATCTTTTAACGAGATATCATTTAATTTTCAATCTTATAACAAATAAATTGAATTTTGTTACCCACCGAAAACTCATGTAAATTGACCGACTTGTACCGTGTATATTTAATATCATTTTAACTATTTAATTCGTGAATTAATTTAATTAAATTCTCAAAATGTGATGTAAATTTTAATTTGATATTAATATTTGCTTGCACACGCATCACCATTTAATTGGGTGCAAAATATATTTGCTTACAAATGCCCCCTCGTGCTTTGTTCACGGTCATTTTAAATTGGAGTGAATGAAGCACGGAAGTTTTTTCCGCCCTCATATGCATTTGGTGTTTTGAATCATGACTGAACTTAGAGGATGTCTAAGTTGCCTACGTACCTCTTTAAAGAGGATCAAGTCAAAATGTAGTTCAAGGGGATGTCAAACTTGAATTTCAAACTTGTAGATAGTTTATACTCGTATTAAGGAGTATCATTTGATTTGGAGAGAGACTTCAATTTGTTTTTCGGCTTGAGAGCTTTAGACAGTTTAGTAAGAATCAATGAGTTTTGACTTGATGAAGACTTCAATTTGATCTTTGGCCTGAAAGCTTCAGACAATGTAGTCTATCGTCAAGGAGACTTGATTTGGCCTTGAGATAATTTTCGCTCGTATCAAGGAGCATCACTTGATTCTGGGAGGCTTCAATTTGATCTCCGGCTTAAGAGCTTTAGACAATTTTAACTTGTCGTGGATATTTAATTTGATGGACTTTGAGATAGTTTTCGCTCGTATCAAGGAGCTTCTCAGACAGTTTATGCTCTTATCAAGGAGAATGAATTTGATGGAGACTTCAACTTGATCTCCAACTTGAGAGCTTCAGACAGTTTAGTCTCGTATCAAGGAGAATGGATTTGATGGACTTTAGATAGTCTCTTCGAGCACTATTTCTCCTTGCTCGACCAATTGCATGCCTTTTTCCTTGAAGTTAAAACAATCTTCAATTGATTGGCCCACTAAGCGGTGGTACTTACAATATCTTTGATCGTCAGGGCGTCCAACTTCTTTTGGATGTATCATCTTAAGGCAATTCATTGAGCTCTGCATCCATCAAGTCATCGAATATCTTCTGATTAAACCGAAAATATTACTAACTCTAGATTTGCTCCTTTGATTCTTCTTTTCGATGTTGAACTTGACTTGGATGATCATCTGGCGAAGTACTCGTCTTGATCTTCGTTTGAGATTGAGTTTGAATTTATAACGTTAATCCAAGGGCGAAATGCCTTATTTTGGATTAAGTGTTATTTTGGAGATTTGGTGGAGGAACGCCTTCGAAGGCGGGATGAACGCTTTTGAATTTGGTCAAGAACGCCCTTTGAATCAACGAGTGGGTGCGAAGAATGTTCTTGAAGATCTTTCAAATCTTCAAGGAGAAAGGCCAAATAGGAGGGGTGGTGGACCTTAGTCTCGGATCGGAGGATGTTTGTGGTTAACTTACGTGAAGAACGCCTTGAAGCCATGAGAACCCCTTTGAAGATTTTCAAATTTTCAAGGAGAAATGTTGGATAGGAGGGGCTCGGATCGGAGGCTGTTTCTAAGAATAATGCCTTTGAATCTTCTTCGAATCTTTAAGGAGAAATGCTGGATCGGAGGGGTACTGGACCTTGGTCTTGGATCGGATGTCGTTTCTAAGAAGAATTCCTTTGAAGCTTCTTCGAATCTTCGAGGAGAAACGCCGGATCGGAAGGGCTCTGGACCTTAATCTCAGATCGAAGGCTGTTTCTGATTGCTTTCCACAAAGAACGCTTCTAATTTGATGAAGAACACTTCGAATCTTTAAGAACGGTTGCAGAGGATTTGCTTGCTTTATCTTCTGAAGGCTCGTTGACTTCGATGTGGAAATGAACAAAGTGACGGACCCTATTTATAGGGTGGAGGATGAAGAACCTTCCTTTTCGGTCATGCCACGTGGTGCCATCTGATTGGCCGGTGCCATTTGATTAGCTTGATTTGCGAATTAATCAGATTTGATTTGATTAATTTAGTTCGCTTCCTCTTTTAATGAGATATTATTTAATTTTCGATCTTATGACAAATAAACTGTATTTATTACCCAATATGAGTACCGAAAACTCATGTAATTTGACCGACTTGTACCGTGTACATTTAATATCATTTTAACTATTTAACTAGTGATCGTAAATCTCGTGCTACGCACGGTCGGAATTTGTTAAATTATTTAAACTATAATAATTTTCATATTTTAATTATAAAACTAAATATCTACAATTTTTGTTTTAAAAATATATAACTAAAAAAATTCTTAAACTCAAATTAACGATTCTTCTCATTAAATTTTTGTATATTCTATTTATAATATTTAATACTATAAAATAATTTCATGATAAGTTTATCATTAACCATCTTTATTTAAAATTTACTCTTGTGAGAGGATATAACTTGAATCTATCACACTAACATTTCAACATAGACGTATTTAAATTTGTATTAAATTTGGTTTCACATCCTCAGAACTTGTAATTTTCCTTACAATGTATTCAATTATATATATAGTATTTCAAACCCTAATATTTTACCTTTAAGATTTTAGACCCTAACATTTAAATAAATCTATATATTTAAAGTAATATTACATACAATTTATGAGTTGTATTGAGTAAAATTGGTTCATACCTGGATCTTTAAAGACTATTAATTTTTTCAATGAAGATTCACTAAAGAGTTTAGTTTGTTTTCAGAAACAACTAATACACTTTAGTGAAAACAACTAAAATTCTTCGGTGAAAACAACCAATACTCTTTAGTGTAAACAACTAATACCCTTCAATGTTCATGTATGAACCATTTTCACTCTATACTTTGTCAAATTTTATAGGTATAAAATCATAATATATTTTTGGAATTATACTTTTAATTAGAAATATAAACAATAGGACTAAAATTTGAAAATAAATTACTAAAAATATAACAACTTGAAAAGATAAATGCACGTAAACACCTATTGAAACATATAATTTATATATATATATATATATATATATATATATATAATATTAATGGAATTTTTTTATCTAATGTTTAGAATGTGAAATATGAAAATATATTAATTTAGAACTTATAATTTTGCTTACAATCTATTCATTTATAAGTCATTGTAGCCGTGACTTATACATTTATTTAATTTTTTTTAAATTGACCAAGTTAAAGAAAATGCAATAACTTTTAGTTTTAAATGGAGTTGTAACAATAATTTTATTCTCATTCCATGTTTATAATAATCAAATTATACTAATATTAAGTATGTTTTAACCTCAAGTTATATATCTAATAATTTGATATATAATTGTAAATTGTAATCATGTAGCAACGAATTCACCTACTTCCAATTAAGTTAAAATTGAATGTTACATTTAATGACGTATATTAATTATAGGACATCTTTTATTGACATAATAATATTGAATAGAGAGGTTACAAAGTGAGTATATATATTTGTTGGTTCCATTGAAATTGAATGAGATTGGTGAATGAGTATTTTTAGGAATGTGTGTATAAGTATTATATTATGCATAGAATTATTATTTTACAATAGGTATATTTATATCACCTAAAAAAATTAGATGTGAAAATTTAAAAGTGAACGAACTTAGTAAAATAATGAGTGTAGATAGTTGTCCTTTAATAAATTTATCAATGAAATATTTCATATTTCATTTGACTAAGAATTAATAATCTTGACTTTGGTTTTTAATTAAAAAAATAAATTTATTTATTTAAAAAAAATTATATATGAATAAAGTCAATGTTATTTTTAAATTAAAAAGAAAACAATTTTTTAATAATAACGGTAACAAACACACAAACACAATTGAATAAAAAATAATTTTACGTAAATATAACAAAAATAAGTACCCCAAGTCAAAATAAAAACCACCGAACCCAATACCCAGTAAACAAACATGGAATTGTATCTAACCTTTAACATATACATAAAATAGTAAATTTTTGATAAAATAACAATGTGGGAATGATTTTTTTAATGGAGTGTGTATATAATAAAATTGGTTTATACATGCATGAATTATTGAAGAGTATTAGTTTTTTTTTTTAAGTATTAGTGGTTCATGTATGAATCACCCTTCAATGGTTCGTGTATGAATCATTTTGACTCTATACTTTGTCTTTACATCCAATTCTCAGTCTTTCTGCCTAATAGATACACATTTACATACTTAGACCCAAACCACAAACACATAATAAATAGACAAATAAAAAGCACCAAAATAAAACTTCACTGTCGAGTAGCACCCCAAATCAAAAGATATGTAGGGGTGACATACTGTACCGTATACCATACTGAAAATTTGGTATGCAAAAATACATACAGAAACTGTACCGAAAATTTCGGTTTAACAAAAAAAGTATATTGCATATCGTACCGAACATTCGGTATGCCATACCTTACCGATGTTTTGGTATATAGTGGTCATGTCGATATACCAATCATACCAGTCCATACCGAAATATTTAACTAATAATTTAATATGAAATAAATTAAATATTAAATTTTAATAATTAATTATTGGTACGGTATATACCGAAATATTATTGGTATATCGAAATATTTTCAGTATATCGGTATATACCGCTTATACCGAACATATTTTGGTATTTCAGTATGATACCGAATACCAGAAATTTCTAAATATTAATACTGATAACGTATCAAATATTTTGGTATGGTATCATATCGTATCGAAAATTATGGTATACTGAAATTTTCGATAAATTCGATATTTTTGATATGGTAAGTGTGGTATACTGGTTTTTTTTGGTATTTGCTCCACTTCTAAAGATAAGGTCCAGGTCACACTTCATTTGAATTAAAAAGTCAAGAAAAAAGATTTCTTGGCATTGACGTGAATCTCATTTACTACAAAAGAGTGTGACATGGACCTTAATTAATCATTTGGAATGTCAAACGAGCGCTTACACATGAGGACGTGTAAATTATGATTTAAAAAAGAATACAATTGTAAATGAATTTTTCTGATAACAAAATGGACCATAAATAAAAATTAAGAAGATAAAAGATCAAAATCACGATCAAACAGGATTACAAGAAAATTTATGACATTTTCACTCATATTTTAAAGTACCAGTTAATATTGTAAAGTTATTGTTTCATAAAAAGAAATTACACAAATTGAAACTTTTTTATATTACTACATAAAACATATAAATAAACACTAAATAATGTGACCACCAAATGATGTAAGTTAATTCGAGACGGAAAGAGTAGTTTTTACAAACAATAGTATTAGTCGTTTTTGCATAAAGATACACAAAACAAAGTTAGTAGTGAGTGGTATTTTTTACTTTTTGTATTATAAGAATGTAACTAATAAATAGTGTTTATTTATATGTTTTATTAGTTACATTCTTATAATACAAAAAGTCAAAAATACCACTCACTACTAACTTTTTTATATTTTTTGTTACCACCAAATGATGTAAATTAATTCGGGAAGGAAGGAGTAGTTTTTACAAACAATAATATTAGTCGTTTCGCATAAAGATGCACAAAATATTTTGCCAAAGTCATATTCATGGGAGACATTAATTTAAAAACCATTTTATTATAATTAGTTTATAATACATGCTAATGATGATAATTATTAAAACAATTTTGTTAAGAGAATAATCAACGTGTCCTGAGGCAAAAAATTTGGTGTCACCATTATATACATTAATTTAAAACTAAATTTTTTTTCATCACAATAACATATATATATATATATATATATATATATATATATATATATATATATATAAATGAAATTCTTAATTTAATTACACGGAGAAATAAAAATTCTTTGTTATAATTGAGGGTGGAGTTTGATACATTAATTAATTAATTTTATTCAAATTAGTATATGCATATATTGATTGTAATTTAGTAGTATTTACTTAATTATTAATACGATAATCCATCCTAACAAAATATTATTATATTAATTGATTTAGAGTGAAGATTGAGGATATAGAGGTCTTGCCTAATCTATACTCATGATTTAATCTTCAAAACTAATTACGTACATCTATAATTTATGTACAATATTACATATATATATATCAATATTTTATATACAACATCCCATGATTTACTAAACATTTGATAAATAACAAACATATTTTAAATTAAGAATCATTACATGATTTAAGTAACAAAATTACAATATTACATATATACATGTTTAATATACAACATCCCATGATTTACTGAACATTTGATAAATAACAAATATATTTTAAATTAAGACACATCCCATGATTTAAGTAACAAAATTTACAACCAAGCACGAATATTTAGTGAACACATACTTTGGGCCTGATATCTATACAACTACATCATAATTAAATTTGATTCATAAGAAATTTGTTTTTCAAAAAAGATTTTATTAGAAATTCACCCTAAATTTTGTGGTATTTTTTTTTAATAAAAAACTCAATGAAAAGGTTGAAGTTGGGTAATTTTTTATACTTTAATTTTCTTTTTAAAAATAAAAAATACTTTTAAACTTTCATAGATTAAACTCTAAGATGCATCATTACACAGTAGCTATTAAAAAGAAAAGGTTTGCTGCATAAAAATTATCATTAAACACCGATGAAGACAAAGATAAAAATTAAACCGGTGATTCCCACACAATATATATATATTTTTTTATTTTGGAAAGGTTCCCACACAAAAATTCAAATAGTTCATACTGGAGGAATCTCTTTTGCCATGAGGAGAGCATCAATTTTCTTATTACATAAATTTGATAGACATGCGAATTGCCCACAGAATGACCATATTTATTGGACCAAAATTTAAGAGATTTACTACGAAGTAATTATACTATAAAATATATAGATTAACATCTACTATAATTAATGTGGAATTGACCATATGAAAATTAAATATAAAATTAGATATTTATATATGTAAGTCGTGAGATATTACAATATTCCATGAAATTAAGATTAAATTAAGTATAATCGTTAAAAGATGCATATTCATCGTTATTTATCAATTTAGTTTCTTAAATTAAGATCTATATGATCAACAATATTGAGTGAAAAATATTTCGACACTACTATATGAATATAATTGCTTATATTAAGAATTTATATAATCAACTAATTTCGAGACACTAATCTATGAATAACAATTCTCATTATACCATGATAAAAAAACGTATGATGCGAAAAAAATACAACCACCAATGTTGATGTTGTTGGTAGTGAAGTATTTACTATTTTCTTTGAAGCAACATGAATTTGCCCTTTCTTCTCATTAACCAACACTTTATGATCAAATGTTGTCTTAGATATTTTAACATGCAGGATGAAGATCTAGAAGGATCTACAAGGTTCTGGAATTATCAATGTTGCAGTGAATGTTGCATAACATTGGTAGCAACATGAGCAGTTACGGGTTCCAGAAAGATCTACAAGGATCTACAAGGACCTACACGATCCAGGCTTATCCAGGACGTTTTAGAACTGTCTAGATCAGACGGTTGCATCAAGAAGCATGCGGAATAAAGAAAGAGATGTGGGACAACATGAAGATCATGGAGGCGGTTACTTAGAGAAGTTATTTTGGATTGAAGACTTCTGCCTATAAATAGAGGCCGAATCTTTCAGTACCAAGTGTGGAGTAAATGAGTACACCTACTCTAGTGTTGATCCTGAGTTTAAAGGTGATAGGACAGTTATTCCAACATTTATGTTATGCCTTGAAATAGAGTTTTTCACGCATAGCTTGTGATCGAACTTATATCCATAGATAGTGAGATCATCGATATAGAGTTAGATCAATTTTGACGGTGTATTATGTTATACACTTAGCCAATTTAGATTTGATAGGTGATATCAAGTCTTGTTTCTGTTGTGAACGATCATACTCTTCACACAACTTTTGTATCACTAATTTTTTTATAGTAAACCTTTCGCCATAAGGCTAGCACAAACTATTTATGATAGTTTGTGTTAAAAAGTATTCCCTTTTGCAATTGTGTGTTTAAGTCTTCCACTGTACACGTTTTATATTCTGATTTACCAGATTATTGTAATATTTGCTTTAACATTTGTTACAACATCTGCACTTTATAACACACACACACTTTCAATTGGCACCAGAGCCATAAACTTGATATACTAAGTTTAGATCCTGAGTTTTTAAGTGTGTCTTTTACTATGGAATATCCTGTAAATACCCCACTTAGGCCCCCTATACTAGATGTAAATAACTATGCCTATTGGAAACCTAAGATGCGCATGTACATCAAGTCTATTAATGAACGTGCTTGGAGAAGTGTTATGACCGGTTGGGAATGGCCCAGAAATCAAGCAGATGATGATGGCGAGACAAGAGTCAAACGGGAGATTGAATGGACAAATGAGGAGACCACGACGGCAAGCTACAATTCCAAAGCTCTCAATGCTATCTTTACCTCATCTGATGTATCTATGTTTAAGATTATATCAACATGTACCACGGCTAAAGATGCATGGGAGAGGCTTCAAGAGCATTGCGAAGGAAGTGGAAATGTGCGAAGGACCAAACTTCGAATGCTTGGGACCAAGTTCGAGAATCTAAGGATGAAGGATGATGAGACAATTATGGCTTACAATGAAAGACTGAGTGAGATTATCAACGAATCACACGCACTTGGTGATCCAATTTCCAATGTACGAGTTGTACACAAAATCTTGCGATCTGTTCCTAAACGGTTCGATGCAAAAATTTGTGCTATTGAAGAAGCCAAGGACACTGACACTTTAAGTCAGAATGAGCTTGTGTATTCTCAAGACATATGAGATGAACACAACTCAATCTGATGATACAAGTGAAGGAAAGAAGGTTGTTGTTTTCAAAAGTGAAACATCATCCAACACTGAAAACCAGCCCTTTGTGACTGAAGTTGAGTCTGATGAAGATGTTCTAGACCAATGTTACAACACTCCTGAGCACATTGCCCTCCTTACAAAGAAGTTCAATTCCTACCTGAAAAAGAAACTGAATAGATCCAGAGGAAATGTCCAACAGAGAACTTCTTTCAACAACACACCATCAGACCCAGAGAAAAGGAAGGATCAGAATCAATCAAGTCAAATCAGAGGTAATAAATCAAGGTATGATCCTGAATATAGAAAATCGGTTAGATGTGATGCATGTACTGGATTTGGACACTATGCAAATGAGTGTGCAAATACCAGATTAAGACAGAAACTGAATTTTAATGTTACCTTAAGTGATGACTCAGAAGATGATGAACCTGAAGGTTCTAAAGATGAGGAACTAGCTTTTTCAGCAAGAATTGATTATGATGATTCTTTAGATGATGATCTGGATGATCTAGATACAGATGTTGTTTCCAATGTTATAACATCAGAAACAACATTTGTCAAAAATCATTCAGATTTGAACTGTTTTAATTGGTGTGTTGATGAGACATGTTCTAATGACATAAGTGATGATGATTCCAGTATAGCCAAAGAAAATGATGATCTCAGAGAGACTGTGACAAAGTTAGAAGTCATTCTAACAAGGAAGGATTTAGAAATTTCTAAGCTAAAGGAAGAATTGAAAAATTCTACCTTAAGTTTTAAGAAATACTATAAAAGTTCTTCCATTGTAAGTGATTCCTTAACTACTGGACAGTCTAATAAGCATGGTTTGGGCTATTATGGTGAGACTGCTTCTAAATTGGTGAATAATCCTGTAAAATTTGTTAAGGGAAAAACTGAACTTTTTACCAAAACAAAAATACATGAGATTGAAAAACCTGTGAAGAAGTATATGTGTCACTACTGTTCTGAAATTGGTCATATTCGTCCTTACTGTCAAAGATGAAAAGGGATCTAGAAATTCAGAAAGTGTTGTCTGAAATGTCCTCACATTCTAAGAAACACTGGTCAAAATCTGCTAAGAAAAAGAAAGAACATATTACATGTAATGTTGTTCAAAATTCTCTGAAAGCATGTGTTCCTAATCTATAGTACTTTGATAGTGGTTGTTCTAGACATATGACTGGTCATGCTAAATACTTGTCTGACTATGAACCTTGCAATGGTGGAACTGTTACATATGGTGGTGGATCAAAAGGTAAAATCATTGGAAAAGGGACCTTAAATGTTGAAGGTTTTCCTAAACTTAAGAATGTTTTGCATGTTGATGGTTTACTTGCTAATCTTCTTAGTATAAGTCAACTATGTGATTACAATTTGCATGTTAAATTTGATAAAGATTCATGCTATGTTCTAAACAAGGATAACAAGTGTCTAATGACTGGAAATAGGTCAGCAGATAATTGTTATCTAATTGGAACAAACAAAGTATGTCATTTGTCAAATTATGGTATATTGAAATTTTTGATAAATTCGATATTTTTGATATGGTAAGTGCGGTATACTGGTTTTTTCGGTATTTGCTCCACCCCTAAAGATAAGGTCCAGGTCACACTTCATTTGAATTAAAAAGTCAAGAAAAAAGATTTCTTGGAATTGACGTGAATCTCATTTACTCCAAAAGAGTGTGACATGGACCTTAATTAATCATTTGGAATGTCAAACGAGCACTTACACATGAGGACGTGTAAATTATGATTTAAAAAAGAATACAATTGTAAATGAATTTTTATGATAACAAAAAGGACCATAAATAAAAATTAAGAATATAAAATATCAAAATCACGATCAAACAGGATTACAAGAAAATTTATGACATTTTCACTCATATTTTAAAATACCAGTTAATATTGTAAAGTTATTGTTTCATAAAAAGAAATTACACAAATTGAAACTTTTTTATATTACTACATAAACCATATAAATAAACACTAAATAATGTGACCACCAAATGATGTAAATTAATTCGAGACGGAAAGAGTAGTTTTTACAAATAATAGTATTAGTCATTTTTGCATAAAGATACACAAAACAAAGTTAGTAGTGAGTGGTATTTTTGACTTTTTGTATTATAAGAATGTAACTAATAAATAATGTTTATTTATATGTTTTATTAGTTACATTCTTATAATACAAAAAGTCAAAAATACCACTCACTACTAACTTTTTTATATTTTTGTGACCACCAAATGATGTAAATTAATTCGGGAAGGAAGGAGTAGTTTTTACAAACAATACTATTAGTCGTTTCGCATAAAGATGCACAAGATATTTTGCCAAAGTCATATTCATGAGAGACATTAATTTAAAAATCATTTTATTATAATTAGTTTATAATACATGCTAATGATGATAATTGTTAACACAATTTTGTTAAGAGAATAATCAACGTGTCCTGAGGCAAAAAATTTAGTGTCACCATTATATATATTAATTTAAATCTGAAAAAATTATCATCACAATAACATATATATATATATATATATATATATATATATATATTGTTGGGATATTGTCAGTTTTGATTAAGATCCCAAAGCCCTTGAAAAGATGTTCGCATTTGTTTGTCAGACTAGTCTTGGTTAGGATTTGTACTTAGTCATTTTACACTTCACAGGTACTCAGCAAGAGGAGCACTTGCTGATGACAATCAAGACTCAGAGCCTGAAGACAAAGGTTACCATCCTGAACTTATGGCAGTCTCCTAAGCTGGCTGAGTAAGTCTCAGTGATGAAGAGTATGACCCTGAGGTCAGTACTACTCAGTCCTGAAGGGAACAGGATGAAACTGAGTTATTGGAAAGACTTGGAGTAGAGCCAAGCAATGCAAAAGGAATGTCAGCGTCAGGACAAGACCGGTGAGCCAAGACAAAATGAACTTAATAAGACAAGCCTAAAGCTCAGGAATAAGTTCTGACATTCTCACCAACCTGATGACGTGGACCAATCCGGGAAGGACACGCACGTACGGAACCTGACAAGAAGACTGATTTCAGACTGCATATTCAACTGGCAAGCATTTAATGTGCATTTAATGCAACTACCAAATCCATGCAAGGACGGCTGCTGCATGAAGATATGTCCGTTTGAAGCCACTCTACATAGTTGATAAGAAAGGCTATCTCTCCAACGGATAGTTTTTCAAATCACCTATAAATACAGAAGACCTTGAACCCATTCAAGGTTACGGGAAATTTCCAAGCCAGAAATTACTCAAGCTCTCAAGCACTCAAAGAATTCAGCCTTAGAAGAAGCACTCGAAACCATCTAAGTGTTTCTTAGTTACTGAGAGTTATTATGTATTCCAAGAGCGAACTAGCATTATCTTAAGCTTAGAGAGATTATCCAATCTTTAGCATAGCTTTGCCTTGTAAGGGAAATCTCAACCTAGTTGGAATCCAAACTGAAACCAAAACCCTAAGTTAGGTTTGTTGGGAGTAAGTCAGTTAGTTAGTTAGTAAGTGGAGTTGTATAGATCAGTGAGGTTAACCACGTTAAACTCCCTGTGTTCTTATTGCTTTGATATTGTGCATGCTTGCTATATTACATATTTATTCATTGCATTCGGTTTATCAGGGTTGAATCAATCATCCTGATCCTTAAAAAGAGCACTGCCCTACTAATCACTATTCAGTTTTGAGTAAAACAAGTCTTTCAGAAAGCAAACTAAACAAGACTTTAAACTATCTGGGCTCACGCATTTCCGCACTGAACTTGAACTGATAGTTAGCCAACTGACCCGCACCAAGTGTAGTCAGTATGTGTGTTATCAGCTCCTAAGTTCTTTACCACTCTGAGTAAAGGGGAATCAGTCAGGTTTTAAGTTTGAAAAATTGGTATACGTGTATTCCCCCCATACACGTATTCCTCAGTCTTGTACCGGGACCAACAAGTGGTATCAGAGCAGTGGTTCAAAAGACCACTGACTTTGAATACTAATAGTTTCAGAGGAGAAACTGTTGGTGGTCACTGAACAGATCTGAATTTGCTTTTCATAAAACTTGCATCATCATGACTTCGAGGAGACTTGAAGCTTCGTTACCTGAATTCTCTGTATCTAACTTTGTCTATTGGAAGTTCATATTAGAAGCACATCTAGATGCCACCAATGACCAGATGCCGCATGTTCTCAGGGAAGGACCGATCAAAATCACTGTTCCAAATACCAGAGGTAGAGGATATGATGATCTTGATATTGGTGTACCCATTCCTAAGGAAAGGAAGGATATGACCACTGATGAGATCAAGATGATGGGGCTTGACAATGTGGCCAGAAATATCATCTTGCATACGGTGCCTTTCGAGGAGTCAGCAAGGCTGATGAATTTAAAGACGACAAAGGAGGTGTGGGATGAGCTGACCAGGATGTGTGAGGGGTCAGAGAAGATAAATGAGAACAAGAAAAACATTGCCATTCAGAAGTTCGAAGCGTTCGAGATGTTGCCTGATGATACAAACGATCAGATGGAGTCAAGATTCATCAAGTTGATGAATGAGTTGGTGATGCTGGACAAAGATGTCCCAAAGAGAGATGTTGCTTCAAAAATCCTGAATGCCCTTCCTGAGAGATGGGATAACAATGTAATTATGCTTAAGAATACTCAGGATATGAGCAACATAACTTCTGCTTTACTTTTTTCAGAGCTAAAGGCACTGGAATTTGACCTTAACAAAAGAAAGAAGAAAGTTCAGCCAGAAGAGGAAGAAAAGGAGAAAACTCCTGAGAAAAGCATGGCGTTCAAGGCCAGGTCTGAACCTGTTGAGTCTTCATCAAAGTCACTGATGGAGATTGATTAGGCGTGAAATTGTTATGTTTTGGTGTCCGATTTGCCCATGTTTTGAGTATTTTGATGAGTGTTTGGAGTCAATTGAGTATCATTTCTATAAACTGATGAATTTTTCTATTTGGTTTTCATAGATGGATAGAGGGTGAAAAAAGGAGTTTGTAGGACTTTGAATCGGCCAAAACAGACTCCCGGATGAGGAGATATGAAGATTTTATGAACATGTGTACAGCTGCCGAAATGTACTCGAGCAGAGTCGCTCGAGTAGTCACTACTCGGGCACTCGAGTAGTTCACTCGAGCTGCAACAGGTTGAGTAGTTTTACTCGACCTATACTCGATCTTGACGCGTATTTTGGCCCATGAACACCCAAATTCGATCCCAAGCCTATTTATACCTTTTTCCAAGCATATCAACAGATACCAACACATATTTTTACATATTTTGAGCAAGGAGAAAGCTTGGGAAGGAGATTGGAAGAGTTTTATACGTTGTAATCGAGGTTTTAGCTTACGAATTCATAGTTTAATTATTTCTTTCGAACTTCTTAGATTAATTCTTTCTTTCTTTGTTCTTGGAGATTAAAAACCCTAGCTTTTCAGATTATAAAAGATTATTTTTTAGACTTTAATTTATTCTTTGTTTATGTTCTTTGATTTAATTATTGATTCAAGCATGTTTATGTTTCTTATTATCATTATTGCTTTTGTTCTTTTAATTACCATGTTAGGCTAGAACCCTTGCATGCTTAGGGTAGGATGAACTCGTAGAAGTAGGTTGTGAGTACGTAATTAGGGTAATTCATGACGTTTAGTTTTAATTCTCTTAATTAATGAATTCTTAAAATCAATCTTAACTTTACCTTTGAATTTCGTTCGAAAAGTGTTAGAGAGAGGACGACCGTATCACTCTTTAATAACTAGTAGTCTTAACGAGAAGGTTTAGAAGGGGTTAACTAATCTACCGATTTAGCGAGGGAGGACGACCGTATCACCTTAGTTAAATTAGGGTCTCGTTAATTAAGCACGATTCATTAATTTGTTAGTGGATTAGTGAAGTCGATTGATAGGATAAAGTATTAGGGTTTGAAATCTTGAGCTTTCATCTTACGATCTTTTACTTAGGTTATTTCTTGCACGTCACGATTATCTTGATTATGTACCTGCTCCGTTAGTATACGTAGGTATTCCTATCCTGAGCATCACCCTTTTATATTTGAGACAAAACCCTTAGATAATTAACTCATTTCTTTCTTTTGCATTAGTAGAGCAGAATAGTTTAGATTTAATAATTTTAAATCCCCAAACATACACTCATATTAACTACGACGAGTAGATCTTCAGGGATCTATTCACATACGTACCTTCCCTTAGGTTCGATAATACTTGGTCCCTATACTTGCCAATACTACAGTGAACCCGTACTCTTGCGGGGAAGCTACTAGTAGAAAGCTGGTATATTCGCATCAAGTCAGAGATGAGCAAGAAAGAGCTTGCTGAAGAGTACAGCCTAATGGCCAGACGCTTTGATAAGCTCAATTCCAGGTTTGGTCGTTATAAGAAATTTTATCAGGACTCACGTGATAGGAAACCTGAAGGAACCCACCAAAGCTCAAAGAGATATGAGGAAAGGAGAAACACTAACCAGAGGAGAGATCGTGGCAAAGAAAGAAGATGTTCAGATCCAAAGCCTGATCGTTGAGATGAATAGAGACGTACTCATGAGGACAACCACTCAGGAAAGACTGAAAGCTCATCAAGACAGAGGGAACCTAACTCAAGGAGGAACCCTGAACCAAGGAGAGAAAGAGAAGATGAGAAACCAACATGTTACAACTGTAACAAGAGCGGACACTATCAGTATGATTGTCCGAAGCTGAATGCAAGGGAAAGAGAGGACAGGAGGGCCAAAAGAGACCAGAGATTTGCTGACCGGAGAGCCATGCTCGCTGAGGATGCAACTGACTCTAATGGTCCTGGGGAGAGGTTGCCTAAACTCTTTTCTGATGATGAGTACGATGATGTCTGCCTTATGGAAAGGGAGGAACCTGAGGTAACATCTAACTCTGTATGTGGTTCCTACACTGGTCGAAATCCTGAGCTTAGCTCAGAGTCAGTTAGAGAAATGAACCTTCAGATCTGTCTGGATCAATTGATGGTTGATTTCTCCAGACTGCAGGAAACTAATGTCTTCTTGGTAGAGAAGAACAAGAAATTGAGTACTGAGGTTCAAAACCAGAATGAACAGCTCACTCAGTATGATCTTAAAGAATCATCTCAGATTGTGAGACTAACTCAGGAGATTGATTTAATCAATGCTGAGCGTCTCCCAAGAGAGAAGATTCTGAAGGAATTGGCTGAGGAAGAGTTGGTCAAGAAGGAAGAACTGAAAGTACTTAAGAGTAAGTTTGATGACCTCTTTACCAGACATAAAATCTTGAAAAAGAGTGAGGACTCTCTCAAGAAAGAGGTTGCAGCAATGAATAAATCCTCAGTGGCTAGAGAGGAAATAAATAGCAGTCAGATGCTTGGGAATGAGAAAAAGGGACTTGGATATGTTCCTAAGAAATCCTCACAAGGTCAGTCTCATGTTGCTTCAGGGAGCAACACTGAGAGGGTATTTGTTCAGGCAGGCCAGAGTGCACCCAAGGTTGTACTCCAGGCCCGTCAAACTGATAAGGGCAAGGAAACTGTTGACACAGTCAGGGTTGCCCCCAAGGTAGCTAATCCAAAACCCAAGGGAAAGACAAAGCAACCTAGGGAGGCCCCTGAGAGCTCAGGCCAGGGAAAGCCTCAGCGAAAGCAGAGGAAGACTCAGGCCAAGAGTTCTCAGACTGGTCAGCGAGGGTACCATCATGCGTGGCAATACCAACAGGGAAGGTCAAACATGATGACATCCCCATGGTTTTGGCATCCTGAGGCCTTTAACTGTTTTCCATTCCCTCACTTGCCTAGGGGGAATAGAACACAGGGCCCTTATCAAGAACAAGGCCCAAGACCTGCTGCACCCAGACCTAGGAAGAACAGGAAGCCAGCCCAAAAGGCACCCACTCAGGCTCCTGTGAAGCCTAAGTCTAGCACACATACACCATCTTCCTCTCAGGCAAAGAAGAAGAAAGTTGTGTATGTCGATGTTTCAGGGAGACAGATTTACCACTCTGAGGCAATCAGGGTTGTTAAGCAAGTCTGGATCCCGAAGGGTACAACTGACACGATAGGACCCAACACCCAATGGGTACCTAAAGCCTGATTTGCTTGCAGGCGGCTGTGGATCACAACAAGAGGAGAGGAGACTCAATCAAAGTGTTTGGTACCTAGACAGTGGTTGCTCAAGGCACATGACTGGAATGAAGAGTCTTCTCCAAGAATATCAAGCTAAAGATGGTCCACAGGTAACCTTTGGTGATAACTCAAAAGGTGTTACTAAAGGTTTTGGTGTTTTAATAATAGGTACAGTCAGAGTGGAAAATGTGTCCTTTGTGGAAGGGCTGAAGCATAACCTGTTGTCAGTAAGCCAATTCTGTGACAAAGGGTTCAGTGTTGAGTTCTCATCAAATATATGTTTAGTCAAGGACAAATCAAGACAAGTGCTTCTATCAGGTATCAGAAAAGGTAACGTTTATCTCGCTAATTGGAGCAGCACTATTCCTAATACTTGTTTTGTTGCTAAAAGCTCTCTAGCTCAGTTGGTTACGGCATAAAAGATTAAGCCACCTGAACTTCAAGATTCTTACCAAAATTTCTAGACAGTCACTTGTAGAAGGTCTACCTAATAAAGTTTTTAGCAAAGATCATGTGTGCAAAGCTTGTTAGGAAGGGAAGCAGGTCAGAACGTCATTCAAAGAGAAAGCTTCTCATTCCACTGACAGGATACTTCAGCTCTTGCACATGGATTTATTTGGTCCCATAACACCTGTGAGTATGAATGGTAGAAAATATACTCTTGTGGTTATTGATGATTATTCCAGATATACTTGGGTTATTTTTTTGATGAATAAGAAGAACACACAGGTGAAGCTTCCAGAGTTTCTCAGGAGACTCAGCAATGAGAAGAATCAGTCCATTACTAAGATCAGATCTGACAAGGGCACTGAATTTATAAATTCATATATTTCTAACCTTTGTAATGAACTTGGTATAGCTCATGAGACTTCTGCAGCTAGAACCCCACAACAGAATGGTGTCACTGAAAGGAAGAACAGGACACTGAAGGAAGCTGCAAGGACCATGCTGGCTTAGTCAGGATTGCCCAAGAAATTCTGGGTTGAGGCAATCAACACTGCATGCTACACTCAGAACAGATCCATGCTGAACAAACAACATGCACAGACCCCATATGAGACATGGAATAAGAGAAAACCTCGTATTTCTTATTTTCATGTATTTGGTTGTAAGTGCTTCATCCTCAACAATGGGAAGTCCCAACTGAAAGTCTTTGATAGCAAATCTGATGAAGGAATATTCTTAGGATATTCTGAAGTTAGTAAAGCCTTCAGGGTTTACAATTATAGGACCCTTGTTGTGGAAGAATCACCTCATGTTATTTTTTATGAATCTGCTAATGAGTCTAGGGTAAAAGTGTTGAATCCTGACACTGAGGAGGTCACAAAGAGAGTGACAAGGCTGAGCTTAAAGAATCAACCTGATCCAAAGGTCAAAACTGTGCCAATTCCAAGATGGGATGATGATGACGATCAGGATGATGAATCAAGTGTCACTCCTAAGCCCATCACATCAGGGATTGTTGAGCCTCAGACTGAGGAACAGGTTCAACCTGAGGTAAGTACCGTCTATGAAGATGCTGTCGCAGCTGAGACGGTTCCTGAGTCACCTCATCAAGGGGGAATAAATGTCCCTGACATTGAGCTTGTTAATCCCTTTGGTATAGACTCAGGATCATCCCCTTCTGTTCAATTTCCTGAATTATATGAGCCTGTAGACACTAACATTGCAGGAACTTCAGGAACAACTCCTGGCAAAAGAACATGGCTAGAGGATCATCCCATTGATCAAATCATTGGTGATCCAACTGAGGGAGTCAGGACTAGACGGTTCCATGTTGAGAGTGCATTGTTCTGTTGCTTTCTCTCTGAGCAAGAGCCTCAGAACATTGAAGAAGCTCTCACTGGCTCGAACTGGATCATTGCCATGCAAGAGGAGTTGAATCAGTTCACAAGGAAAATAGGTTTGGGAACTGGTGGATAGACCTAGGCATCAAGGTGTAATTGGCACCAAATGGGTCTTCAAGAACAAGAAGGATGAGAATGGTGTTGTAGTAAGGAACAAGGCTAGATTGGTTGCAAAAGGGTATTGTCAATCTGAGGGAATAGACTATGATGAGACTTTTGCTCCAGTGGCTAGGTTGGAAGTTATCAGGTTGTTCCTTGCATATGCAACATATAAGAAGTTCAAGGTGTATCAAATGGATGTCAAGAGTGCCTTCCTGAATGGTGTACTCAATGAAGAGGTATATGTTGAACAACCTCCCGGGTTTGAGGTTGGAGATAGAGTATACCATTTGAAGAAAACACTCTATGGACTTAAGCATGCACCAAGAGCTTGGTATGATACCCTCTCTCAATTCCTGACAGACCATGGGTTCAAGAAGGGAACTGTGGATAGGACATTGTTCAGGATCACTGAAGGTGATGACATTCTCTTGGTCCAAATTTATGTGGATGACATAATATTTGGATCACCAAATCATCAGCTCTGTGAGAAATTCTCTAAGTTGATGACTGGTAAATTTGAGATGTCAATGATGGGAGAGATGAACTTCTTCTTAGGATTGCAGGTTAAGCAGACTGATCAAGGTATCTTCATTAATCAGGCCAAGTATACAAGAGACTTGATTCATAAGTTTGGTGTTCAGAACAGCAATCCAGTCAGGATGCCTATGAACACAAATGGGAAGATGGACCCTGACACTGAAGGGACTTCAGTAAATCAGACTGAGTATCGAGGGCTGATAGGTTCTTTGTTGTACCTGACTGCAAGTAGGCCCGACATTACGTTTGCAGTTGGTGTGTGTGCTAGGTATCAGTCTGATCCCAAGAGAAGTCATTTGGAGGCTTCTAAGAGGATACTTAAGTATTTGAAAAGGACAGTCAATATGGAACTATGGTATCCTTCAGATGACAACTTAGAACTGACAGGTTATTCAGATGCAGATTATGGAGGTTTAGGATTGATAGGAAATCGACCTCAGGGACATGTCAGTTTTTTGGAAGTAAGTTGATCTCGTGGTTTAGTAAGAAGCAGAATTCAGTGGCGACATCCACAACTGAGGCTGAGTATATGGCTGCAGGTAGTTGTTGTGCTCAGATTTTATGGTTGAGGCAACAGTTGGGGGACTACCAAGTATTTGCTAATGAGGTTCCAATCTATTGTGACAACAATAGTGCAATAGCAATTACTCAGAACCTAGTGCTTCACACAAGGTGCAAGCATGTGGATATTAGGCATCACTTCATTCGAGATCATGTGGAGAAGAAAGATATTAAGATGGAGAAGATTCACACTGACAGGCAAAGAACTGACATCTTGACTAAGCCTCTGGCTGAAGCAAGGTTTATGGAACTGTCAGTGGAGTTAGGACTCTTAGATACGGGAGAGCAGTCAGTGTAGGGTTCTAGGGGGAACTCAGGACAGACTCGACTCAGCGAGGTATCAGGGGCTACAATGTCTTCCTAACAGGTATGAGTTCTATCCCGACTCTTATGAATTCCAAGCGTCTCCCTGAGTCCTTCGACCTGAAAATCTTTATTAAATGCATTCCGTTTTCATTAAAAGTGCGCCTTTTCATATTTAAACCCACGCACAATGGAGCATTTAATGCCTCAGTTACTTTTTCATATACGTGTCCGTTTTATACGGAATATGACTGACGTAGGTAATTGATTAAAACTGAGATTAATCCTGGCCCTTCATTTCAAAACGTTTCGAATTCAGGGATTAATCTCAACCCCACGTCTGCGTAACTGACTTAGTCATATCAATCAAGAATGCCATTCGAGGTTTTTACGCAAACACAAAGTACATCTGCACACTGAGTTTTCTCTTGCTAAGCCCTCTCTACAACTCAGAGGTGGTCACCATCGATATTCGGAGGGCAGTAAGAGAAGTTTTTGGACTGCCATCCTCAAGCATCAACCCAAGGCTCTACAAGGAGAACTCGGAGGGAGAACTCCTGGGTAGATGGACCAAGGAGGGGTCATCTGTGTTCAGGGCTCGTCAAAATAAGAACACATTGAAGCCTGAATACAGAGCGCTTGTGGACCTTGTGTCCAAGGTGGTGATGGGATCCACGGGATCTTATGAGCAGTTGAGCCTTCCCAAGTTGAGGCTGAT
Source organism: Ballota nigra (assembly GCA_947034835.1). Lineage (NCBI taxonomy): Eukaryota > Viridiplantae > Streptophyta > Magnoliopsida > Lamiales > Lamiaceae > Ballota > Ballota nigra. Next base: position 73,223,223 of record OX344729.1, on the reverse strand, counting down.
GGGGGTCATTGTAGATGGAGTTGAAGCCAACTGAGAGCAATTCTTTCTTGACCAACTTCATCAGGCTGGTCTGGACAAGCTGAAGAGGGATGAGGAGAAGAAGCACATCTCCGTTGGTGCCATTCTGCCTTTCGGGACAATGCTCTCGGTCCTGATTGCTCATGCTTGCCATGGGTACACCTTCGACTTTGAGGATAGTCTCTCTTCAAAGAAGGTGATGTTTGCCTCACGGAGCGATACCTACTCAGTGCTAGGGCTGACTGATCCCAATGCTACGGCAAAGGGTCAGGCCAAAAAGCCAGCAGGTAAGGCCAAGAAGGTAGCTACCAGTCTCATTGAAAGGGTAGATGACCTCTTTGAGAGGAGCAAGGAGGTAGAGGAGGAGGTGGCAGCTGAGAAGGAGGTGGATCAATCTGCAGTGGAGGAGGCTGAGAAGAAGAAAAAGAAGGTGCGTATAGTGCTGTCAGGGAAGAGCATTAGTTCTGGGACTGAGTCTGTTCCCAAGAAAGCCGATGCTGAGGCTGGGGGGACTGATGATGAAGTCAGGAAGGAGGATGATCAGGGTGAGAGGCCCGTGAAGAGACTTAGGAAGGGGGTTAAAAGGTCCTCTGCTAAGAAGTTGTCTGTCCTGAGTGAGAGGGAGAAGTCAAGCTCTCCCGGAGCCTCTGATTTAGAGGAGGTGAGAAAATCTATCGAGATGGCTGAGTTATTGCAGCCTGTGATAGTACCCCCTAAATCACCCACACACCCTGAACCCCAATCTCAATTCATCCCTGATCCAACACCTCAACCCACCCAAACACCCCAAACCTCAGAGCCAAACATTCCAACTGAGTCAGTGCCATCAAACTCAACCACTAATAAGCCTGACCAGTCATCTGAGCCAAACCTTCCCGATCCTACAGATTTTACCTCTTACCCCAACCCCAAGGATTGCCCCAAATTCTTCCAAACTGAAGAGGACGATTTCCTTGTCATTCAGGAGGAGGAGGAGCTGGATGAAAACATGATGGGGGGAGTGCTGGAGAACACCCTTAGGGGTAATGCCACTGAATGGGCAGCTAAGTGTTGGCCCGGGCTAAATAAGTACAAGGAGCTGCTGGCAAATGTGATTGAACTAAAAGTTTGGTTGGAATTCAAACAATCAAATATGCAAGAGCAACATTTGCTGGTGGATGCTCGTGGCTGGGAGCACTGGGAAACCGAGGAGGCCAGGTTATGCTCCTACTTTGGACTGACTAGCTGGCTTCAACTGCTCAACTTTGAAAATCTGAAGGAGCTAGTCAACAGTCTGATGTCCAAAAGCAAGGCTGACATCCTATCTGAGGATGAGGAGGATAAGGAGGATGATGAAGATGCTCAGGGTGGAGTAATGGAGAAGGTTGTGGAGGAGACAACAAGGGAGGTTGATGGTATGGACTCTGAGCCTCAGGCTCAGGGGAAAGGTGAAAAGGACACTGGTGCCAAGGGTGGACCAGTGGCTGAGGATGTTTTGAACATCTCAGCCGCCGATGAGACATCTGTCGATGAAGGGATTCCCTGCCCTGAGACAAGGGAGAAAGATGTTGAGGCGTCTAAGGAGACTCCCAGTTCCGAGGGACAAGTTTCTAAGGTTCGAGATGGCATGGCTGAGCCTGAGCAGACGGCCTTGACCACTCAACAACTGCCTTCAGTGCACCCTGAAGAAGGAACTGAGGATGTAGGGGCTGATAAGGGAAAGCAGCCAATCACTGACGAGATTGAAAATGAAGATCCAGATGTTGTTATAACTGGGGTCGGCCGTGCTGAGTTTACAAGCATTGTGGAGGTCAAGAAGGAGAAAACCACATAAAATCTAGCTGAACTTCAGGAGGAAGTAATGAGGCTAAGAGCTGAAAAAGAAGTAGACTCCAAGGCCCTGGAGAAACACATCAAGTGGACAAAGTCAGCTTACAACACCCTTGCCAACAGGGAGCTGATTTTGCTAAAGAGAACGATGACTGACACGGCCAAGTCAGTGAGGACTGAGAGGAAGCGCACTAAGAAGATGCTTAGGAAGACTCTCAAGCAACTTGAGGAGAGGGACGCGATCAGGGATGACAAGCTAAATCAGGCAGTTGACAGGTGTTAGGATAAAAATTATTAGTTTTGATGAGTTAAAACAAACCAGAAGATGTAATAGGACCATCTGGACCTGTTAGCCAGATGATGATCTAGATTAGGACTTAGTCTAGGGGGAACTGCCAGACCAGAAGACTTCACCAGAAGAGTCACCAGAAGACCCCACCAGAGGACTTCACCAGAGGACTCCACCAGAAGACTTCACCAGATGAGATCAGACCAGAGGCAGAGGACCTTCCCCAGACCAGACGAGTCCGGACCAGACGAGTCTGGTGGAACAAAAGATGCTCAGTCTGATCCCCTTATTCTACTGTTCATCTACTCAACCTGTTCATCTTGTTAGATAAGGTTGGAGTAAGTTTGTCTTTAGATCGAAGTTAGATCTAAAGAGATTGTAAGAAGGTGCTGGTACTTCGGAAATTCCAGTAGTTAGTGAGTTTGTTGGTTGGATAGTGAGACCCCTTTGATCAAGGGAGAGTGGACGTAGGATATTCAGATCCGAACCACTATATATACGGTGTTATTTATTGCTTTCTTTAATACCCGTTGATTATTATTTGTGCTCTTACAAAAAGATTTTCTCTAAAAGACATTTTGGCTATAAAGGCTTCCGCAATTAATCTATCTAGTGGGACCAACAAGTGGTATCAGAGCAGTGTGTCCAACGACCACTGCTTTGTAAAGCTTTTGGTGGTCACCGGGCAAATCCATTGCTCCTTAGTGCTTTTGTTAAAGTTCTTGTTATTTCCCAAATTTTATTTAAAATGTCTGCAAAATCTTCTTATAAGAGTCGCAAATTGCCAGAGTTCTCATTTGAGGACTATAGCCACTGGAGCTTCATGATGAGTAATCATCTGGGAGCTATCCACCACCGCATGTTAGATGTGGTAGAAAGTGGCCCCATTAAATTTTACTGGACTCCTATTGATAGTGGCAGGTCTGAGTCCAGAGAAGAAACAAGTGAAGCTGCTCAAAAAGCTGCCGAGGATAGAGTCCCCAGGCAGAAAATCCTCAAAAAGAAAGAGGAGCTTGATAATGATGAGAGAAAGCTATATAACCTGGACCAGGTGGCAAGAACCGAGATTATCAACACTCTCACCAAGGAGGTTATAGAAAAGGTCAGAACCTGTGTCACTGCAAAGGAGATGTGGGACAAACTTGCACTTCTCTGCGAGGGAACAGAGAAGATTAAAGATAACAAGCTCCAGGCTGTACAACACTCGTTTGATACGTTCAAAATGAAACCAGACGAGACCATAGACCAGCTGGACATGCGCCTCACAAATCTCCTAAACAAGGCTAGTGCCTTAGGTAAGACCTACTCTGAAAAGGAAATTAATAGTAAAATCTTGCGTTCACTAACAAGCAGGTGGAGAATTAAAGTCACCGTGATCAAGGACAACAAGGATCTCAACACTCTGGATCACCATCTTCTGTTGTCTGATCTCAAAGCTTACGAGTTTGATCTTCAAGAGGAGGATCAAACAGAAGAGGTTTCCTCTTCTGGCCAGAAAGGAGTTGCATTCTCTTCAACTCTCAAGCCTGATGTAAAGCCAAAGGAGTCTACTGCAGATGACTTGAGCCTCAAGGAGCAGGTAGCACTTCTAACTCATAAATTAGATAAAATGAGTTCAAAGTATGGCAGGTACAAAAGGCATTGGAAGGAGTCTACCAGAGACAGGAAGAGTTCTTTCAAGCCTGCAGAGAAGGAGAAGACATCTGGAGACTCAAGGGAGACCAGATTCAGAACTCCAGAGAGGAGGAGAGATGACAACCCTGGCAACTCTGGGAGATCAGATTATCAGAGGAGGGATGGTAGCTCTGGCAGACCTGACTACCAGAGGAGAGAAAGTAGTCCAGCCAGATCAGACTACAACCAGAGGAGGAGAGAGCCAAGTCCTAGTCCCAGAGGAGACAATGCCTGCTACACATGCAACAAGACTGGTCACTACAGTTATGATTGTCCTCAGCTTACTCCTAGGGAAAGAGAAGAGAAAAGAATCAAGAGAGATAGGAGATATGCAGATAAGAGAGCACTGCTGGCAGAAGCAGAGGAGGAGGATACTAGTTCCAGTTCTTCTTCTTCTGACTTTGGATCAGATGATGATGTGTGTCTCATGGCAGACATCACTGAGGTAAATGAAACTACTCTAGTTTTATCTAATTCCAAATGTACTGAATCCTCTAATTCATCTGGTAACTCCAGAGAGTCTGATATGCAACAAATGCTATCAGATCTCCAAAATTGTGTCCAACTTTGTCAAAAACTTGAGAAAGAGAATGGTAGGCTCAGAGCTGAAGTTCAATCACTCTCTCATGAGCACAAATCCACCAGAGAACTCATGAAAGATCATTCCAAAGAAGTCTCTGAACTTCAGGATAAGATCACAGAAAGAGATACTCTGGTAGATCAACTCATGAAAGAAAGGAATTCTCAAGAGGATGAGATCACTGAACTCAGAGCCAAATACCAGACACTTATCAAGGGAAAACAAGTTGCTCACAACATAGAGGAGATACCTATGCCCTGAGAAGCTCCCAAGATACCATCTGTTGTATCTATCATATCAGAGTCTTCTCAGCGCATTTGTGATAAGAGTGGTTTAGGATATTCTGGAATTACCACTAAAACTCATAAATACCTCTATAATAAAGACAAGTCTGTAAGAGCTGGTAAATTGGTAGAAATCTGGAATGATAAAGACTTAACTGGTAATGGTTACAAGGTGCTTCACAATCCTGACTGGAAAAGAAATCACTCTGTTAATCACATAACAAATGGTCCAGAAGAGTTGACTGTTCTGGAAGAGAAGATGCTAGAGAATAAGTGTCTAACAGGGGAACCATTAAAGATTGATGGTTCTGTGAACAATGAGTCCCAAGGAGTAGGAATTACTCAAATTGGAGGACCCCAGAGAAATCCTCAAAGGGAACCTAAACACATTAGGGGACCTCAAAGGAAACACTCAAGGAAGGGGAATACCAATCAAAGTAACACCTACCAGAGAAGGAACAATGTTCAACAGAACCAGGTACGCCAGAGACAATTTTCTCAGAGGAATCAATTCCAGAATAGGTATACTCAAAGGAACTATAATCACCAGAACAAGTCTAATTATCAGAACCAGAGGAGGTCTTCCAGACCCATCTATAGAAAACCAACTGATCTGGGTAGTTATGACACCAGAGATGGTTCTTCTAGAATGTACCCTTATAACCAGACCTTTAAGACCATGTCTTTGAAGCAGGCCATTCCAAAGGCCAGATTTGAGAAAAGGTACACCAGACCTGTTTATAGGAAAGGTGTCCTTATCAGACCAGTAGCTCAATATGTCATAGTAAGAGGACATGTACTGGTAGATAGATTTGGAAGGAAGATAAGATCTCCTCATCCATCAAGGGATGATCTTTATCTATGGATTCCTACAAAACCTGCAACTAACCAATCAGGACCCAGCACTAGTAGGGGACCTAATTGATCTCTCTGCAGGTAGATAAGAGTCCATTGGAGAAAGGATTTTCAAGCAACCATGTCTGGTACATTGATAGTGGATGTTCCAAGCACATGACCTTCCAGAAGGATAATCTCCAAGATTTCAAGCCATTAAATGGACCAAGAGTGATGTTTGGTGACAACAACTATGGAGTCACCAGAGGAGTTGGAAAGTTGACCTTCAATGGAGTATCTGTAGATGAAGTCTACTACGTAGAAGGACTCAAGCATAATCTGCTTTCAATATCCCAATTCTATGACAAGGGATACTCAGTGAAGTTTTCTAGTGATTCATGCACTGTTTTCTCTTCTGATTATAGTGATATCTTGCTAATAGGCTTGAGGAAGGGTAACATTTATCTTGCAGATTTTAGCAGTTGCCCAAGGAATGCTTGCCTGGTTGCTAAAGGATCTGCAGAGAACAACTGGATTTGGCACAAGAGATTGTGTCATCTTAACTTCAAAACATTGAACAAGATTGCTAGAAAAGGTCTCATTCGAGGTCTTCCTAATGAAGTGTTTAAGAAGGACCAGGTTTGTGGTTCATGCCAGAAGGGTAAACAACCCAAGACTTCCTTTAAGGATGTCCAGAGCACAACCACGACCAGAGTACTTCAACTACTTCACATGGACCTGTTTGGACCTGTTTCTCCTCTTAGTTTCAGTGGAAGGAAGTACACCTTAGTAATAGTAGATGACTTTTCAAGATACACTTGGGTAGTGTTCTTGTTTAAGAAAAATGAAACTATGACTAAGTTGCCAGAGTTCTTCAAGCAGATTCAGAATGAGCAGAACCAGAGCATAGTCAGGATCAGAAGTGACAAAGGAACAGTGTTTTTGAATTCACACATTGCAGATTACTGCAAGGATCATGGGATTTTTCATGAGACATCTGCTGCCAGAACACCTCAACAAAATGGAGTTGCAGAAAGGAGGAATAGGACTCTCAAAGAAGCTGCAAGAACACTTCTGGCAGAGTACAGCACTCCACAGAGATTTTGGGCAGAGGCCATCAATACAGCTTGTTACACTCAGAACAGGTGCCTGATTGCCCAGAGACACAATAAGACCCCATATGAGGTATGGAAAGGTAAAACCCCATCTGTTTCATATTTTCATATTTTTGGATGTAAGTGTTTCATCCATGACAATGGGAAATCTAAATTAAGAACCTTTGATGCTAAAGTGGCTGATGGAATATTTTTGGGATATTCCAGCACCAGTAAAGCTTTTAGAGTTTTTAATAAGAATTCACTTTGTGTGGAGTAAACACCTCATGTTGTTTTTGATGAATCTGCTTTTGAGTGCAAGGTGGATTCTAATTCTTCTGATGAGACCCAGAATCAGACTACACCCAGAGTTATCAAAGTCAATCCACCTGTTCTTGATTCAGATTCAGATTCAGATGATGACCCATCTCCTGGTTCTCTGAAGCAGCAGCCTTCACAAGGAGCAGAACCAGAAGAGGTTGGAACTCCTGTAGGGGGAAGCTCTTCTGCAGGTGGTGATAATCACCAAGGTACTGCAGAAGATGATCATCCAGGTAAGACCACGGGTAGGAGGACCCTGGTTGATCACCCCAATGACCTGATCTTAGGAGATCCAACTAAGGGTGTCCAGACTAGGAGAACTATTAACTTAGCTGCCTTATTCAGTTGCTATGTGTCCTTGATTGAGCCCAAGAACATCAAGGAGGCACTGAAAGATTCAAATTGGATTGTTGCTATGCAGGAGGAATTGAATCAATTCACCAGACAGGATGTTTGGGAGCTGGTAGACAGACCAAGACATCAAAAGGTGATAGGCACTAAGTGGGTTTTCAAAAATAAGAAAGATGAGAATGATGTCATTACTAGGAACAAGGCAAGGCTAATGGCCCAGGGCTATTCTCAGTCTGAAGGAATAGACTATGATGAGACATTTGCTCCTGTTGCCAGACTAGAAGCTATCAGATTGTTCTTAGCATATGCTGCTCACATGAAGTTCAAAGTATACCAGATGGATGTGAAATCTGCCTTTCTTAATGGGATTCTCATTGAGGAAGTGTATGTGGAACAACCTCCTGGTTTTGAACAAGGTGACAAGGTGTTTAAGCTTAAGAAAGCTCTTTATGGGCTGAAGCAGGCACCCAGAGCATGGTATGACACTCTATCTCAATTTCTTCTGGACAATGGTTTTACTAAAGGTAAGATTGATAGGACCTTGTTTAGGAAAGAAGAAGGAAAGAACATCCTTCTGGTCCAAATATATGTTGATGACATCATATTTGGATCCCCTAACAAGAAGCTGTGTGAGAAGTTTGGTGAGCTCATGCAGGGACAGTTTGAGATGTCCATGATGGGAGAATTGAATTACTTTTTGGGTTTGCAGGTTAAGCAATCAGAGAAGGGAATTTTTATTAATCAAGCTAAGTACACCAGAAACATGTTAGAGAAATTTGGAATAGGATCTAGCAAGGCAGCCAAGATCCCTATGATGACAAATTTCAACATGGATCCAGATGAGTCTGGAGAGAGTGTGGACCAGACTCAGTACAGAGCACTTATTGGTTCTCTTTTGTATCTGACTGCAAGCAGACCAGATATTACTTTTGTTGTAGGAGTTTGTGCCAGATTTCAAGCTAATCCCAAGAAAAGTCACTTGGAAGCAGCAAGGAAGATTTTGAAATATCTCAAGGGAACTGTGAATTTAGGATTATGGTATCCTGCAGATGACAATTTAGAATTGAGTGGTTATTCAGATTCAGACTATGGTGGGTGCAGAATAGATAGGAAATCTACAAGTGGAACATGCCAATTTTTAGGGAATAAATTGGTATCCTGGTTTTCCAAGAAGCAGACCTCAGTTGCTACATCTACAACAGAAGCAGAGTACATGGCTGTGGGGAGCTGTTGTTCTCAACTACTTTGGATTAGTCAACAGCTTAGGGACTACCAGATTAGAGCCAAGGATATTCCTATTTTCTGTGATAGCAATAGTGCCATAGCCATCACCCCGAATCCAGTTCTTCATACCAGGTGTAAACATGTTGATATAAGGCATCATTTTATCAGAGATCATGTTGAGAAAGGATATATAAGGATGGAAAAGATTGCAACAGAGAGGCAGAGAGCAGATATTTTAACCAAGCCTTTGGCTGAGTCCAGATTCAGAGAGTTAGCTTTTGAGTTAGGTTTGTTGGATCCAGAGACAGATTTATTTTAGGGGGAACATCAGAGAAGTATCCTTGTTTCATTACTTTTCTTCATCTATTTATTTTCTTGAGCTAACATACCTGCAGATTAGATATATCAGAGAAGGTACCAGATGAGATATGCACCAGGTGACACTTGTCCCAGATGAGGTGCTGAGTCATTTGTCCAAAATCTTCTCTGACCAGAACCAGATGAGCTCCATCAGAGGAGATGTAGCTGTGGTTTCATCTGGTTACAATATCAGGTGACAGGTATGCATTTAGTTCTCTGGCCTCTGCTCATTGGGATACACTTTTCAAATTAGTAAATACACTCAAAACGTTTCAACTTCGGAGTGTATTTAAGACTAGGGTATAGGGCCTAGGCAATCATTTCGCTTTTTCTCTTGACTGCCACAAAACCCCTTTATGCCCAGTCCCAATGACTATGCCAACGCACCAGATTAAATCTGTATCTTGCCTTTCATCGTGGCCATCAGATTTAATCACAGTGCAAAATGTCAATCAATGCTAAAATTGATTTTGTTTCCTAAATTGAATTTGAAACAACACGCGTTCACACTTCATTTAATTTTCAAGCCACGCGTATTACTCTATTTAAATCAATTTTGTTTTCAATCTGTCCTTTCACGTTTCTATACTTTCAAACCCTAACCTCTCTCTGCAAAGCATTTTTCTCTCTCTCTCTCTCTCTCTTTCACAGTAATGGCTCCTCCGTGCAATTTCGATCATGTCCTGATGATGAAAAAGCTTAAGACGGAGATGGTGGTGGACTTTTATACCACCAAGAATCCAGTTGTGCTGTCGGTTCTGGAGATGTTCCAGAATGCAGGGGTGGAGAAGTTGATCTCCACTGTTCCCAAGGATTTTCGCACCCTTGACGGTTATGCGGCCCAGTTTCTGGTTCGCATGAAGATTCATGAGGATTACATCTCTTCAAAGATTGGTGAAGATGATTTGGTGTTTTCTAAGCACGATTTATGTGCCTTGTTCGAGAACATTTCTGCAGTGGGAGTGGATCCGTTGACGTACAAGGAGGATGATATCGTTGGATCATTCAAGATTTTTGCTCGTTCTTCCTGCCAGAACATCACAAAGGGCTTTGTGGATAAGCATTTAAGGCAGAAGTTCAAGGTGTTGTTCGATATCGTGGTAAAAGTACTTATGTGTGAGAATCACAGCACAGATGCCATTTTCAATGGTAGGATGTGTGTGATGAGGGCTTTATACGATGGTGTGCAATGTAATTGGGCGGAGTTCTTCTGGGACGTGTTGAGGAAGAACAGGCTGAAGGTGAAGAAGGAACCTTGTCCCTCCAAGCCAGGGGAGTTGCAGTTCTGTTTCACTGCAAATGTCTCTTTGGGGACTAAGTTAACACTTATTCTGGATTCTCTTCTTCCAGAGAAGAGGTGGAGGTCATCTTGGTGCCACAATTATCACAAGTCCAAGATCCTCTTCTCCAAGGATGGTCCTCTCCACGGCCATGCCGACTCTGATGGAGAGCAAGCCATCCCTGCCCCTCCTATTCAATCTATTCCCTCACCTCCTAAGGGCAGAGAAAGCAGCAGCAGCAGCAGAAGACACAGAAGAAAGCTGTTGAAGCAACTGGTTCTTCAACCGTTGCCTTTTCTGGTTCCTCAGAGGAGGACCAGATTCCCCTTCTTGATGTGTTTAAGAAGAAGGGTGATGATGATAAAGCTGTAAAGAAGGCTGGAGCAGCCAAGAGGAAGCGGCCAGAGGAGGCCAGGAGAGGCACTGCTAAAAAGTCTAAGATTAGCAGGAAGGCCAAGAAAACCCTTCTGGTGGATGAGCCATCAGAAGAAGAAGAGGAAGAAGAGGAAGTGCCTCTTGTGAGGAAATCCAAGGCCAAGAGAGCTATCCTTCAAGATCCAGATTCTGGATCTGATCTTGGAGAGGCCTTGGAGAAGGCCATTGATGAGGCCTCCCAGATGATGGAGGATGCTCCAGAGACGGCTATACCTGCTGGTGTTGACCCAGCAGAGGTAAATCCCTCCATTCCATCTTCTTTTCCCATTAATCTTGTTTCCCCTTCTACCTCTCCCCCAGATAACATTCCCCAAACCCCATCTGCCTCTGGTAACCCCACTCTTCCACCAGAGCAGACTATCCCAGATACCCCTGTCTTTACACCCTCTACCATTCCTGCTCAAACACCTTCTTCCCCAAACTCCCAAACACATCTTCCCACTAACCCCTCTCCCCCACCTTCTATACCAGAGGTACCCTCAACCTCCTCTGGTGCAGAAGTCCCCCCTTCAAACTCTCCCACCTCCCAAATCCCTCCTACACACTCTGTACCAGATATTCCTTCCTCTTCTGGTGCAGAACAACCCCTTCCTACCACCTCTACTTCACAAAACCCCAACCCTCCCCAAACCCATACAGATCAGGACCCAACCATTGCTATGGCTCTGGGATTCCCTGCCCCTCCCCCCTCCCCAACCTGTTTAACAAGCGATGATAGTGAAGATGAGGAAGCTTCACTTGAGCCTGCTCACTTAGCACCTTCCTCCTCTGCCTCTGGGCCCAAACCCTTTATATTCTCTTCTGATGATATGGGTCCCATTAGGCAGAGTATGAGTGTGAGTGCTCAGCTCTGGCTAAGAGAGCAGTTTCCAATTTTGTTGGAGCACTCACCCCTCCTGGCAGATCTGACTGATGCCAAGGTTTGGAGTATGGCTAGACTCCAGGAAGTTGAAGATCTCATGCTTCTGCTGGAAGAGATGTCTCCTTCTGCCTTCACTGCGTGGGAGATTGAGTTGAAGAAGAATTTAAACATTCAAAACCCAGCAGAGTTGGAGACACCAGAGGCGGCCAAGGTCTTGATCAGAACCCTCTTAATCCAGAAAGGTGTCATGCTCACTCCAGAGGGCTTCTCCTATAATTTTGGTCCGCATTTCTCATTCCCTCCAGAGTTGTACTCTGATGAGGAGGACTTTGAGATGTCTCCTGCTGTGCTCCAGAAGATGAAGGCCTTCTTCAATGAGCAAATTATGCAGATTGGGCGGTTTTCCAAAGCAATCCAGCATATGGCCCCTGCTTTGATTGAGCATCAGATTAAGCATGAGAGGAGAATCTTCCTGAAGCAGCTCAAGTCCTCTCTGGCAGAGGTAAAGGCTTCATTCAAGGCTAATGGCTTATTTGTCAAGTTAGATGTCATGCACAGCCAGAAGCAGCTCCAGGAGCACGTGCTGGAGCAGATGAGGCCAGTCTCTGTTCTCAAGGTGGAGATGGCCAGCCAGATGATTCAGACTGCAAAGCTGAAAGACTCCCTCCAGGAGATGTTGGAGAAGCAGGAGCGACTTGTTGCAGAGTCTAAAGCTTATCTGGAGGAAGCCAAGCAGCTGCGTGATCTTCACTCTTCCTCCAACACTGCCTTGCCTGATCTTATAAGGCAGGTAGTGGAGCCCTTCCTTGATGAAGTTAAAAAGGGGAAAGAGAAGGCCAGAACTGATCTGGCGAAGACCACTAATGAGACTCTGTTTAGCCATGGAGCTCGTCTGGACCTGTTGGAGAACACTCTGGCCCAGGCTGAGTTGCAGAAGAAGAAGAAAGAAGAGTTGAAATCCCTTTCTATGGCTAAACAGCTTGCTACAGAAGAAGAGTCATCTGAAGCTGAGCAGGATCCTTCTACCATTCCTGGTCCTGCTAAGAGGAAGATTAGAAAAGTAAAGAAGAGTTTCCTTGAATCTGTTGTCGAAGAAGCAGAGAAGAGATACAAGGAAGAGACTCCAGAAGAGAGGCAAGCCAGAATCAGGAAGAACATAGATGAAGAGCAGAGGCTCAGATATGTTAAGAGGCAGAACAAGAAGGCCAGAGAAGCTGGTATTCCTTCTGGTGCAGGTGGCTCAGGTCAGAAGAGGAAAGCTCCTGTGGAAGTTATGAACATCTTGCCACTCAGGACAGAAGGGTCCTTTGACTCTACTGTGCCGTATCCTCTGATTGAAAGATGGAGAGAAGCCAAGACCCTCTGGTTCATTCAGCATTATATCCAGAGGCCAGCACCAGAAGATGATGAGCTGATCAACAGAACCTTCCATTCTTGGATGCAAGCCTATGATGCAGACTTGTACAAGCAGCTAATGGATTCAACCATTGAGTTCAACCTGGAGGTGACTGCTCCGGAATTTACTTATCTTAACACTCCCATGAATGGGAACCAGGTGGATTGGGCAGAACTGAAGAAGCTTTACAAGACCAAAGTGTTGGTGAATTTCACCCCAACATCTTCTGCAGAGTTGAAGGCCGTCCAGGATAGGTTCCTTGACTGGTTTCTTGTCCCTAAAGAGAACAGAAGATATGCCTAGAGTAGGACTATGAACTTCAATGTAATCTGTAATTATTTGTCCTCTGTTTATTAATGGAAAAATACATATCTTCCTTGTTCTAAAGACAACTCCTTGTTGTCTTATTATTTGCCTGATGAGATCTATTCTAAGGTCTCATCCCTTTATTGTTTTCTTGCTTAAGTTTACTTTTGATCAGTTCTGGTAGTGTTTTAACTCCATCAAAAAGGGGGAAATTGTTAGGATAAAAATTGTTAGTTTTGATGAGTTAAAACAAACCAGAAGATGTAATAGGACCATCTGGACCTGTTAGCCAGATGATGATCTAGATTAGGACTTAGTCTAGGGGGAACTGCCAGATCAGAAGACTTCACCAGAAGAGTCACCAGAAGACCCCACCAGAGGACTTCACCAGAGGACTCCACCAGAAGACTTCACCAGATGAGATCAGACCAGAGGCAGAGGACTTTCCCCAGACCAGACGAGTCCGGACCAGACGAGTCTGGTGGAACAAAAGATGCTCAGTCTGATCCCCTTATTCTACTGAGTATTCTGGTTGTTCACCAGATGAGGACCAGAAGACACCGAGGTTGCCTGGTGTCTGGTCCTGCCTTCTCTGGAGAGGATCAGAGTTAGGCAGAGGAAGCTATTGACCGTTGGTGATTCAAATCAAGTCAACAAGATCAGGATTGGAAAGTATTCGAAGATAATCAATCCAAGGATCCCACCAACCCAATCAATCAATTAGGGAATTGATTGATTGAGGCTTCCTTATATAGAGGATCTGATTGGATTAGCCATCCAACGGCTAACCCTAATCTCCTCTATATATACAAGAGTGCAGTTCAAGAAAAAGCTCTAGAGAGACTATATACGCGCACATAGCATTCTAAGCTTTTGATCACTACGCATTTGCACTCACTTTGTTCTTAATTACTCATCCAACTCGTAAGGAGTTTATATACTCAACCTGTTCATCTTGTTAGATAAGGTTGGAGTAAGTTTGTCTTTAGATCGAAGTTAGATCTAAAGAGATTGTAAGAAGGTGCTGGTACTTCGGAAATTCCAGTAGTTAGTGAGTTTGTTGGTTGGATAGTGAGACCCCTTTGATCAAGGGAGAGTGGACGTAGGATATTCAGATCCGAACCACTATATATACGGTGTTATTTATTGCTTTCTTTAATACCCGTTGATTATTATTTGTGCTCTTACAAAAAGATTTTCTCTAAAAGACATTTTGGCTATAAAGGCTTCCGCAATTAATCTATCTAGTGGGACCAACAACAGGCCTGCAGTTCAGACTGGAGCTCTTGTTACTCAGGCCATGAAGGACTCAGCGACCAAACTTGAGCTAGAGTCAGGGAAGCTGGACCGTACCTCTCAGATAGTTGCAGAAACCTTGGCGAAGGCCACTGAGGAGTCGGCAAAGATACTGATTGAAGCCAGCAGAATCAGCGGTGAGTCCTTGAAGGTGGAGGAAAGGATCACCCAGGCCGAACAAAGACTCCAACTTTCTATGGAGGTCTTCGAGAAGAAATTAAACGCTGCTATCAGTTCAGTCTCGTTTGCAGGGACAGGAATCTCGATGGGAGTTGAGTTACTGAAAGAGGGAATCAATGATGTCCATTCCCTAGCCTCTTTCGTAATCAACAATAGATCTGACGCATTCCCATCCGGGGCCAATGATGATGCCAAAAAGGGGGAAAAGAAGAAGAAAAGATCCCACCCTGAGGCATCGGAGGCAGTCAACCAACGTGAAACCATTCAAGCCGATCCTGAAGCCAATCCTGAAGGGAATATGCTAAGGGTGAGGAAGTCAGCAAGGTTGGCGGCAGTGGAGAAGGAAGGAGAGGAAATTGTTGCCAGGCTGAGGGCGGAGGCAGCAAAGGCAAAGGCTGATGAACCTTCCAAGCAACCTGAGCCAGTTCAGAAGTCTTCTCCAATGAGCACAAGGAAGAACCCCATTACTTACTCAGCTGAGGCAATGGCGGAGTTATGCGCTGAAGCATGGGGAGTTACTTCTGAAAAATCTGAGGCTGTGTGCAAAGCTGAAATTGCTCAAAAGGAGAAGATGCGCATCTTGGAGAAGAAGGTTGAAAAGCTGACTGACATCACTGAGCTTCAACAAAGAGAACTGGATGATGCGGTGATCAGTCTGCTAAGGAGGAAGAAGGCGAAGCCTGAGCCTAGGAAGTACAGAAAGAGGCCAACAGTAAGGAAGTCATCAATTCTTCAAGTCAGTAAGCCAGAATCAGGAATAAGGGAAGCTTATGCCGATTAGTTCATCTCAGAGGCATTGAAGGAGTTTTGGGCTGATGCAAAGGATGAGTTTGTGAAGTTGTGGTATGTTGTGAAGAAATGGGGCGACACTGATGATATCAATGCCCACTTCACTGACTACATGATGGACAATCATCCTGAGTTGTTCCAAAAGATCTTGGAGGAGGCTGATGCAGCTCAAGTCCAAGTGAAGGCTCCTGAGTTCACCATTCGAGCTCCTCCCTTGGTTCCTAGAACTCAGAAGCACAACACGAATGCCATTATGATGGAAGTATTGAAGATTGCCAAAGCTGAAGGATATGTGAACCAACCTAGAAGACTTGACAAGCTGAAGGCAAGAGTCTATGCTGGATATGGACTCGAACCTGAAATGAGATTTGTCTAGGAGTTCATTACCTCTTTCTAATAGATTAGATTCATTGTAACCACTGTCATATCAATCAATGAAATCTATTACTTTTGCCCACAGACAAAAACTCATTGTCTTTTTGGCTGTTGTTTAAATTCTGTACTTTATCAAGAATTGCTCTAACACTATCTTATCTTATAGAGAGGTCTTTATATTTCCTCTAAGTGTTTTGAGGATCTTTTCAGTGTTTTGGCATCATCAAAAAGGGGGAAATTGTTGGGATATTGTCAGTTTTGATTAAGATCCCAAAGCCCCTGAAATGATGTTCGCATTTGTTTGTCAGGCTAGTCTTGGTTAGGATTTGTACTTAGTCATTTTACACTTCACAAGTACTCAGCAAGAGGAGCACTTGCTGATGACAATCAAGACTCAGAGCCTGAAGACGAAGGTTACCATCCTGAAGTTATGGCAGTCTCCTAAGCTGGCTGAGTAAGTCTCAGTGATGAAGAGTATGACCCTGAGGTCAGTACTACTCAGTCCTGAAGGGAACAGGATTAAACTGAGTTATTGGGAAGACTTGGAGTAGAGCCAAGCAATGCAAAAGGAATGTCAGCGTCAGGACAAGACCGATGAGCTCAAGACAAAATGAACTTAATAAGACAAGCCTGAAGCTCAGGAATAAGTTCTGACATTCTCATCAACCTGATGACGTGGACCAATCCGGGAAGGACACGCACGTACGGAACTGGACAAGAAGACTGATTTCAGACTGCATATTCAACGGGCAAGCATTTAATGTGCATTTAATGCAACTACCAAATCCATGCAAGGACGGCTGCTGCATGAAGATATGTCCGTTTGAAGCCACTCTACATAGTTGACAAGAAAGGCTATCTCTCCAGCGGATAGTTTTTCAAATCACCTATAAATACAGAAGGCCTTGAACCCATTCAAGGTTACCGGAAATTTCCAAGTCAGAAATTACTCAAGCTCTCAAGCACTCAAAGCATTCAGCCTTAGAAGAAGCACTCGAAACCATCTAAATTTCCCAAGTGTTTCTTAGTTACTGAGAGTTATTCTATATTCCAAGAGCGAACTAGCATTATCTTAAGCTTAGAGAGATTATCCAATCCTTAGCATAGCTTTGCCTTGTAAGGATAATCTCAACCTAGTTGGAATCCAAACTGAAACCAAAACCCTAAGTTAGGTTTGTTGGGAGTAAGTCAGTTAGTGAGTTAGTAAGTGGAGTTGTATAGATCAGTGAGGTTAGCTGGTCTTGGTGCTGTTGGAGTTATACGTGAAAGTATACTTTTACTTTGTATAACTCGTGTATCAAACACTCGTTTTATGAGAATAATTCTTTTATCACATTTGCTTTAGTTATGATTGAATGTTGAATATCTATTGCAAACCGTTCAATATATGGTACATGTTACATTGTAGTTAATGTGGTGATACCCGATCACGGAAGACAACATTAACAGTTTACTTGTAACTAAACGTACATGTTCACGACCTAGGTGGAATTGAACAATCCGCCGTGAAATGTCGATGTGTAAGGCCCAGATTGGTCTGTCTTGACTAAGAGATTGCACTAGCACATTTAGTATGTGTTGAAGAGGACCTACAACGAGGATAAATTCTTCTGTTCTGAAAGGTGAAGAATTAGACCTCAGTGGTTGTTGATTTCTTAATCTCCGTCACTTAAATAGGACCGTGTGTGCTTAATGGTTACTGCTTTGATTCATGTTAGGTGAGAATCATTGTGACTTCGAACTTTGTGTCTTGGGCAGTAATATTAATCATACGACGGTTGCTAAGATTTAATATGGAGAAACGCGTGAGAGTACGGCTCGTGTGATTAGTTCCCTTGGTGGGCTCAGAAGTTTTACCGTACCAAATCTTGCAAGTGAAGAATCAGTTTCTTCGGTACGCATAATAATAATGTTGAGCTGTCTTTACTCCAAGGTGAAATGCATTAATTAATTTAGAGCTATTCAGAAGCTTAATTAATTAATGGACTTGATAATCTTAAACGCGGTAAATAATAACCGGGAGCCCATATTATCGTAATATGGATTAAAATGGATAGTGCAATATTAATTTATTAGTGGTAATAATTAATATTAATGGATTGAATTATATTGGGGCTCAATATTGAAATTTAGAAGTCCATTAGGAGGTTCAATCTTAATTCTCCTTAAAGGCCCCTCAAGTAGCCCATTAAGTAGCCCAATAATGATAAGGTGATTAAAATAAAAAAATAATATTGTGCTGATTTTCTCCTTATTTTTTTCGAAAATTGAGTATCAAGAGAAGAATAGATTTTGTTGATTTTCTTGGAAAGATATTATGGAAGATATGTATTCTTGGAATACAAGAATATCTCATATATTCAAGAAAGATCCAAATCTTGGCTTCTTCTATTGAGATTTTCGAAAATTGCATATTAATAAGGTGAGTGAGATTTTTGTGGAATATTTTATTGTGGAGAAAAGAATATATGAGATATATTCAAGATTTCTTAGAGTCTAAGAAAAGATTTTCTCCAAGCCCAAATAATCCTATAATTTTCGGCCACTTACTCTTATAAATAGGGGTTGATTATTTCATCCCCAAGTACATAATTCCATGTGTTGGAAAAATCAAGAGCATAGATATTTTTCTTTTTCCTTAGTTATTTAAATTGTTCGATAGCATCTCCCACCTGTGATCGAACAAGGTGAAAGGGAATACTTGAGAAGGCTTTTGGGTTGATAAAGCGAGATCGTGATAGTCCCGTTTATTCAAAGGCCAAGACTACAAGAGGTATGTAAGTCACATAAATTCTTGTTTATTCCGCCTAGATTTTATGTGAATTAATTTAACATGCATGATGATAAATTAGTTGTTGGAATTATTATTTGAATTAATTAGGATTAATTCATGCTAGTAATAATTGTATTTAAATTCGTATTTAAATTTCATCCCTAATAGATTCCGGGCACCCCGATTTTCCCAACAGGTGCACCTTGGCACGTTAAAAACAAGAATCCCTTGAGTGAATTTCCTGTTAAATCAGGCCGTGGACGTAGGAGCTTGAGACTCTGAACCACGTTAAACTCCCTGTGTTCTTATTGCTTTGATATTGTGCATGCTTGCTATATTACATATTCATTCATTGCTTTCGGTTTATCAGGGTTGAATCAATTAGCCTGATCCTTAAAAAGAGCACTGCCCTACTAATCACTATTCAGTTTTGAGTAAAACAAGTCTTTCAAAAAGCAAACTAAACAAGACTTTAAACTATCTGGGCTCACGCATTTCAGCACTGAACTTGAACTGATAGTTAGCCAACTGACCCGCACCAAGTGTAGTCAGTAGGTGTGTTATCAGCTCCTAAGTTCTTTACCACTCTGAGTAAAGGGGACTCAGTCAGGTTTTAAGTTTGAAAAATTGGTATACGTGTATTCCCCCCCCCCCCCCCCCCTACACGTATTCCCCAGTCTTGTACCGGGACCAATATATATATATATATATATATATATATATATATATATATGAATTCTTAATTTAATTACACGGAGAAATATAAATTCTTTGTTATAATTGAGGGTGGAGTTTGATACATTAATTAATTAATTTTATTCAAATTACTATATGCATATATTGATTGTAATTTAGTAGTATTTACTTAATTATTAATACGATAATCCATCATAACAAAATATTATTATATTAATTGATTTAGAGTGAAGATTGAGGATATAGAGGCCTTACCTAATCTATACTCATGATTTAATCTTCAAAACTAATTACGTACATCTATAATTTATGTACAATATTACATATATATATCAATATTTTATATACAACTTCCCATGATTTACTAAACATTTGATAAATAACAAACATATTTTAAATTAAGAAACATTACATGATTTAAGTAACAAAATTACAATATTACATATATACATGTTTTATATACAACATCCCATGATTTACTGAACATTTGATAAATAACAAACATATTTTAAATTAAGACACATCCCATGATTTAAGTAACAAAATTTACAACCAAGCACGAATATTTAGTGAACACATACTTTGGGCTTGATATCTATACAAATACATCATAATTAAATTTGATTCATAAGAATTTTGTTTTTCTCAAAAGATTTTATTAGAAATTCACCCTAAATTTTGTGCTATTTTTTTTAATAAAAAACTCAATGAAAAGGTTGAAGTTGGGTAATTTTTTATACTTTAATTTTCTTTTTAAAAATAAAAATTACTTTTAAACTTTCATAGATTAAACTCTAAGATGCATCATTACACAGTAGCTATTAAAAAGAAAAGGTTTGCTGCATAAAAATTATCATTAAACACCGATGAAGGCAAAGATAAAAATTAAACCGGTGATTCCCACACAATATATTTTTTTTTTATTTTGGAAAGGTTCCCACACAGAAATTCAAATAGTTCATACTGGAGGAATCTCTTTTGCCACGAGGAGAGCATCATTTTTCTTGTTACATAAATTTGATAGACATGCGAATTGCCCACAGAATGACCATATTTATTGGACCAAAATTTAAGAGATTTACTAGGAAGTAATTATAATATAAAATATATAGATTAACATCTACTATAATTAATGTGGAATTGACCATATGAAAATTAAATATAAAATTAGACATTTATATATGTTAGTCGTGAGATATTACAATATTCCATGAAATTAAGATTAAATTAAGTATAAACGTTAAGAGATGCATATTCATCGTTATTTATCAACTTAGTTGCTTAAATTATGATCTATATGATCAACAATATTGAGTGAAAAATATTCCGACACTAATATATGAATATAATTGCTTATATTAAGATTTTATATAATCAACTAATTCTGAGACACTAATCTATGAATAACAATTCTCATTATACCATGATAAAAAAACGTATGATGCGAAAAAAACACAACCATCAATATTGATGTTGTTGGTAGTGAAGTATTCACTATTTACTTTGAAACAACATGAATTTGCCCTTTCTTCTCATTAACCAACACTTTATGATCAAATGTTGTCTTAGATGTTTTAACATGCAGGATGAAGATATAGAAGGATCTACAAGGTTTCTGGAATTATCAATGTTGCAGTGAATGTTGCATAACATTGGTAGCAACATGAGCAGTTACGGGTTCCAGAAAGATCTACAAGGATCTACAAGGACCTACACGATCCAGACTTATCCAGGACGTTTTAGAACTGTCTAGATCAGGCGGTTGCATCAAGAAGCATGAGGAATAAAGAAAGAGACGTGGGACAACATGAAGATCATGGAGGCGGTTACTTAGAGAAGTTATTTTGGATTGAAGACTTCTGCCTATAAATAGAGGCCGAATCTTTCAGTACCAAGAGTAAACGAGTACACCTACTCTAGTGTTGATCCTGAGTTTAAAGGTGATAGGGCAGTTATTCCAATATTTATGTTATGCCTTGAAATAGAGTTTTTCACGCATAGCTTGTGATCGAACTTATATCCATAGATAGTGAGATCATCGATATAGAGTTAGATCAATTTTGACGGTGTATTATGTTATACACTTAGCCAATTTAGATTTGATAGGTGATATCAAGTCTTGTTTCTGTTGTGAACGATCATACTCTTCACACAACTTTTGTATCACTAATTTTTTTATAGTGAACCTTTCGCCATAAGGCTAGCACAAACTATTTATGATAGTTTGTGTTAAAAAGTATTCCCTTTTGCAATTGTGTGTTTAAGTCTTCCACTGTACACGTTTTATATTCTGATTTACAAATTATTTTAATATTTGCTTTAACATTTGTTACAACATCTGCACTTTATAACACACGCACACTTTCAATTGGCACCAGAGCCATAAACTTGATATACTAAGTTTAGATCCTGAGTTTTTAAGTGTGTCTTTTGCTATGGAATATTCTGTAAACACCCCACTTAGGCCCCCTATACTAGATGGAAATAACTATGCCTATTGGAAACCTAAGATGCGCATGTACATCAAGTCTATTAATGAACGTGCTTCGAGAAGTGTTCTGACCGGTTGGGAATGGCCCAGAAATCAAGCAGATGATGATGGCGAGATAAGAGTCAAACAGGAGATTGAATGGACAAATGAGGAGACCACGACGGCAAGCTACAATTCCAAAGCTCTCAATGCTATCTTTACCTCTATTGATGTATCTATGTTCAAGATTATATCAACATGTACCACGGCTAAAGATGCATGGGAGAGGCTTCAAGAGCATTGCGAAGGAAGTGGAAATGTGCGAAGGACCACACTTCGAATGCTTGGGACCAAGTTCGAGAATCTAAGAATGAAGGATGATGAGACAATCACGGCTTACAATGAAAGACTGAGTGAGATTGTCAACGAATCACACACACTTGGTGATCCAATTTCCAATGTACGAGTTGTACACAAAATTTTGCGATCTGTTCCTAAACGGTTCGATGCAAAAATTTGTGCTATTGAAGAAGCCAAGGACACTGACACTTTAAGTCAGAATGAGCTTGTAAGTATTCTCAAGACATATGAGATGAACAAAACTCAATCTGATGATACAAGTGAAGGAAAAAAGGTTGTTGTTTTCAAAGGTGAAACATCATCCAACACTGAAAACTAGCCCTTTGTGACTGAAGTTGAGTCTGATGAAGTTGTTCTATACCAATGTTACAACACTCCTGAGCACATTGCCCTCCTTAAAAAGAAGTTCAATTCCTACCTGAAAAAGAAACTGAATAGATCCAGCGGAAATGTCCAACAGAGAACTTCTTTCAACAACACACCATCAGACCCAGAGAAAAGGAAGGATCAGAATCAATCAAGGTAATTCAGAGGTAATAAATCAAGGTATGATCCTGAATATAGAAAATCAGTTAGATGTGATGCATGTACTTGATTTGGATACTATGCAAATGAGTGTGCAAATACCAGATTAAGACATAAATTGAATTTTAATGTTACCTTAAGTGATGACTCAGATGATGATGAACCTGAAGGTTCTAAAGATGAGGAACTAGCTTTTTCAGCAAGAATTGATTATGATGATTCTTTAGATGATGATCTGGATGATCTAGATACAGATGTTGTTTCCAATGTTATAACATCAGAAACAACATTTGTCAAAAATCATTCAGATTTGAACTGTTTTAATGGGTGTGTTGATGAGACGGGTTCTAATGACATAAGGGATGATGATTCCAGTATAGCCAAAGAAAATGATGATCTCAGAGAGACTGTGACAAAGTTAGAAGTCATTCTAACAAGGAAGGATTTAGAAATTTCTAATCTAAAGGAAGAATTGAAAAATTCTACCTTAAGTTTTAAGAAATACTCTAAAAGTTCTTCCATTGTAAGTGATTCCTTAACTACTGGACAGTCTAATAAGCATGGTTTGGGCTATTATGGTGAGACTGCTTCTAAATTGGTGAATAATCCTGTAAAATTTGTTAAGGGAAAAACTGAACTTTTTACCAAAACAAAAATACATGAGATTGAAAAACCTGTGAAGAAGTATGTGTGTCACTACTGTTCTGAAATTGGTCATATTCGTCCTTACTGTCAAAAGATGAAAAAGGATCTAGAAATTCAGAAAGTGTTGTCTGAAATGTCCTCACATTCTAAGAAACACTGGTCAAAATCTGCTAAGAAAAAGAAAGAACATGTTAAATTTGATCTGCTAAGAAATGTCCTCACATTCTAAGAAACACTGTTCAAACTTCTCTGAAAGCATGTGTTCCTGATCTATGGTAATTTGATAGTGGTTGTTCTAGACATATGACTGGCCATGTTAAATACTTGTCTGACTATGAACCTTGCAATGGTGGAACTGTTACATATGGTGGTTGATCAAAAGGTAAAATCATTGGAAAAAGGACCTTAAATGTTGAAGGTTTTCCTAAACTTAAGAATGTTATGCATGTTGATGGTTTACTTGCTAATCTTCTTAGTATAAGTCAACTATGTGATGACAATTTGCATGTTAAATTTGATAAAGATTCATGCTATGTTCTAAACAAGGATAACAAGAGTCTAATGACTGGAAATAGGTCAGCAGATAATTGTTATCTAATTGGAACAAACAAAGTATGTCATTTGTCAAATTGTGATGAGAATGTCCTATGGCATCAAAGACTTGGACATGCAAATTATAGATTCATGCAAAAATTGGTTAAGTCTGGAGCAGTGAGAGGTTTACCAAAACTGAAGATTGTTACACCCATTGTATGTGGTCCATGCCATAAAGGTAAGCAGGTAAGAATGTCGTATAAAATGTTATCACATTGCATGACACATCGTTGTTTTGAATTACTGCATATGGATCTTATGGGTCCTATGGAAACTGAAAGCATCGGTGGTAAGAAATATTCACTAGTTGTGGTAGATGATTACTCTAGGTTTACCTGGATTGAGTTCTTAAGAGAGAAATCTGAAACATTTGATATTTTTAAAATTCTTTACAAAAGATTTAAAACTGTTTTCAACTTGAAAGTAAGCAGGATTAGATCTGATCATGGTAGAGAATTTGAAAATAACATGTTTTCAGAATTTTGTAATAAGAAAGGAATTGTCCAAGAGTTTTCTTCTACTAAAACTCCACAACAAAATGGGATAACTGAAAGGAAAAATAGAACTCTTCAAGAAATGGCAAGAGTAATGCTTACTTCAAAAAATCTTGCAAATAAATTTTGGGCTGAAGCATTGAATACAGCATGTCATATTGCTAATAGAGTCTATTTTAGATTTGGAAGCAACAAAACCCCATATGAGATCTTGAACAATAAAAAACCGAATGTGAAATACTTTCCTGTTTTTGGTTGTGTGTGTTACATTCTGAATGAGAGAGATCAACTGCACAAGTTTGATTCTAAGAGTGATAAAGGTTTTTTCTTAGGTTATTCTAGAAATAGCAAAACCTACAGAGTCTATAACCTTAGAACTAACACTGTTCAAGAATCTGTGAATGTTATTTTTGATGATGACAGGAATCTGATAGATGGAAATGACACTGAAGATGTGACTGAAGTTACCAATGTTCCAAAAGAATCATTGAAAACAGAGAATGTTACACCAAATGTTACAGCATCTGGTTCAACATCACCTGTAGATTCAGTTGATACTTCTCAGAACAATCAGTATACCCCAAAGAAGAATCCAGCTACTTGGATTACCAAAAGTCATCCTTCGAATCAGATTATTGGAGATGCTTCAGTTGGTGTTCAAACAAGAAGAAGAGTAAGTGCAAATCGTGTTGATATGGTAAGGTCTGTGTGCATGTCTTAAATATGCAATATTGTGAATGCTCAGTGTTACTATTCTGAAATTGAACCTAAAAATGTTACAGAAGCATTAAAAGATGAAAATTGGATTAATGCTATGCATGAAGAACTTAATCAGTTTGAGAGAAATGATGTTTGGTCATTAGTTCCAAGACCTGATGATGTCAATGTCATTGGAACTAAATGGATCTTTAAAAACAAAACTGATGAGTCTGGTAACATAATTAGGAACAAAGCTAGATTAGTTGTACAAGGTTACACTCAAGTTGAATGTATTGATTTTGATGAAACATTTGCACCTGTTGCTAGGATAGAGTCCATTAGACTATTACTAGCAATTGCATGTTACATCAACATTAATCTTCATCAAATGGATGTAAAAGCTGCATTTCTGAATGGCATATTAATTGAAGATGCATTTGTTGAACAACCTAAAGGTTTTGAAAACCCACAGTATCCTGATCATGTGTACAAACTAAAGAAAGCCTTGTATGGTCTCAAACAAGCTCCTAGAGCTTGGTATGGTAGACTTACTGACTTTCTGTTGCAATTTGGTTTCATAAGAGGAGAGGCTGATAGAACCTTGTTCATTAAAAATTCTGGAGAAGACTTGTTAATAGCTCAAATATATGTTGATGACATTGTTTTTGGTTCAACTTGTAACATTATGTTAAACAAGTTTGTTGAAGCAATGACAACAACATTTGAGATGAGCATGGTAGGTGATTTGAATTACTTTCTAGGACTTCAAATCAAACAAACTGACAAAGGTATTTTCTTCTCTCAGAGTAAGTATGCAAAGAATTTAGTGAAAAGGTTTGGTTTAGAAAGCTCAAAAGTCATGAAAACTCCTATGGGATCTACACAAAAGTTGTGTAAAGACACTGTTGGTCAAGATGTTGATCCAACTTTGTATAGATCCATGATAGGTAGTCTTCTGTACTTAACTTCAAGCAGGCCTGATATTATGTATAGTGTTTGTGTTTGTGCTAGGTACCAAGCTTGTCCCAAAGAATCTCATTTGAATGCAGTCAAGAGAATAATAAGATATGTGGCTGGTACAACTGATCTTGGTATATAGTATACCAAAGACACAAGCAGTGCACTTGTTGGATATAGTGATGCTGATTGGGCTGGAGATATTGATGATAGGAAAAGCACGAGTAATGGGTGCTTTTACATGGGTAACAATTTGATTTCATGGCATAGTAGAAAACAGAATTGTGTATCACAATCTACTGCAGAGTCTGAGTACATTGCAACAGGTAGTTGTTGTACACAACTTCTTTGGTTGAGTAAAATGTTTAGTGATTATGGTTTAGAGAGCGACACTTTAACTGTATTTTGTAATAACACTTGTGCTATCAACATTTCGAAAAATACAGTTCAACACTCACTTACTAAACACATAAGTATTAGACATCATTTCATAAGGGATCTTGTAGAGAAGAATATTGTGAAGTTAGAATACATACCCACTGAAAATCAATTTGCTGATGTGTTTACTAAAGCTTTAGACCATGAGAGATTCTCATTCTTGAGGAAATCTCTGGGTATGTGCACAATCTGAGTAACTGAGAAGCGGATGTTGTTATGTTTGTTAAAACATCTATAACAACATCAGGGTATTTGCATGCTCTAATTAAAGTCTGTTCTTGTATTTTGATTCTTAATTCCTTTGTAAAATAAATCTGGACTAAGTATGTTTGTTGTGTAAAAATAAAGAGGAATCACTCTTCTCAAACGCATAATAAGTTTTTGAAAAAGCACATCAAGATGTAACTAATTCACTGAGTAACTATGGAGCACGGAGTTCACTACTACGGTGTCTTCTTTTCAAAAGGTGATTAGCAAAACATCAAAATGTCACAAATCCATTGAGTAATTATGGGGCACGGAGTTCGCTGCTACGATGCACTCTCTTGAAAAGATGGATCAATGTGAATAAAAAGTGCTAAAAAGTGTTTGATAAAAAGTGCGACATTGGATATTAAAACCAATGTTGAAGTGTGTGTTCCAATTTTGAATACAACATCATATGCAGTTCGTATTTATTTTTCTAAAGTTAAATTTTGGACCGATTTTTCAGGAATTTTTTTTAATTTCCACATGCATAAACCCACGTTTTTCAATTTAGTCAAGTAGTGCATAATTTAGTGTGTTTAATTAATTAAATTTTGGATTTTTTTAAATCATGAAATAACCCACGATCTCTTAAGGGGGAGTGGGTAGTTTCAACTTCTTAAAAAATTCCAGAATATTCATTTTCATGGGTAATTAAAATAACTTCCGTACTTTCTTCTATATATATCCTTCATGTCTTATGTTTAATTCTCAGTGTTCAGCATATGAGTGAATTTCAGATTTTTCGTATCAGTGTTGAAAGTTGTGTGTTCACATCTTAGGGTTTTAGTATTATTTCTTTTAAATTTTATTTTTGCTTAATTTTACTATCTACTTAATGGCTGGAAATTAAAAGAAGACCTCCCACAGTTCAAAATCTCGCGCAAACCCTTCAACTCCTCCACACTCAAATCTGAACCTTCTTGCAGAAATGGCCTCAAGCCAAAACCCAAATGCTACCTCTATAGCTCCATCATCGAGCACAACACCTCCTACTACTCTAACACCTGTTCAAGCTTTTCCCGTAAATATCTACATCCCAAATGAGGCCATTGTTGATCAACTTGAGACGATCGCACGCGGCATTGCACAAATCCTTCAAGGAAGCCCTGTGGTTCCCAAGCTAACCATTGGCTCTATTGAAGTAGATGTTGCATCCTACTTGAACCAAACTCAAAACCCTTCTCCTACTGTTCATGTCGAAGGCCCTTCTTCGACTGTACAATCAGAAAATCCTAACACCTCTAGCCAAGCCAAAAGCTACTACTAATGTTTCAAAGAGTGTTGAAATAGGTGATCAGGCTACAAAGGAGACTCCCATTGTCAAGGAAACTGTTGCTGAAGAAACTAGGGAGAAAAGCCCTAATGCTGAAGTCCCTGATGTTGAAATGTCAGAGGAGGACAAAGAAGAATCGCCCAAAACTGATTCTTCAATGTCTGAGGATTCTGAGCCTGCTCCAATAGCCAAAGCTGTGAAGAAAAAGGGTGGCAAGAGGAAAAAGAGCCCTGTTCAATCAAGGAGAAGATCGGGTAGAGCAAAGAAAAGGGTGAACTATTCTGAAACCGCAAGGAAGAAGAAGGATGATGAAGGAGATGTTGCTACTCGACCTATTCGAGTGTTTTCAGAATCTGAAAAGGAGTCAAGCTCCAAAGACTCATCTGAGAAAGAGACTGATCAATCTGAAAGCCAGGAGAAAGAAGAAACTGATGAGAGTGATGTACCTATTTTTGAACTGAGGAGGAGAGCAAGAGTTGAGATGAGGACTAAGAGAAAGTTTGAGTATGCTACTGGTGGTGCTGGAACAAGTGCAGCAGCACCAGAACCTGAAGCTGATGACAACAGTTCTGAAAGTAGCTCAGACAGAACCAAAACTGATTTTGATCAAGATAATGCATCTGAACACTCTGTTGAGCATGTTAGTTCTGATAATGATGATGATGAATCTTTAGACCAAAAGTTGGAAAGGTTAAGGAAGAGAAATCTGTTAATTGAAAGAAAAATTAACATTGATGAGTGTGAATCCAAGGGTCTAGTTAGATTTTTAGAAGAAAGAAGTTTGATGCATGCTGTTACTTTTGCTGATGCATTTGTTACTGATTGGGTGTATGAGTTTTATGCTTGTGTGAGAAAGAACCAGGCTAGAAGGAATTCTAGGTGGTATGGTGCTGTAAGATTTAGAGATAGGAGTGTTTCTTTTACTCCTAAGTTGATTAATCAGTTTCTGCATGTTGAGGATGTTGAGGAAGAAGATGTTCCTCATATGGATGAGATCATAACTGTTCTAACTGGGGGAAGAGTTAACAAGTGGAAGCAGAATATGTTGGCTGCATTATTGACCTCTCTGTATTCAGTGTTACACAAGCTGGTGGTGTATAACTGGATACCCTCCACAAACTCCACAAAGGTGACCAGGGATCAAGCTGTACTGATGTACAGAATTGGTGTGATGAAAATTTTTAACTTGGGATTGGTTATTTTTCATCACATGATGAAGTTTGCTGGGAAGATCTCTGAGAAAGGCAACTTGCCTTACCCTGTGCTGATTTATGGATATTTGAGGAGTCACAACTTTATTAACAAAAGAAATGAGTTGTTGAGGGGGAGAGTTCATCTGATGGGTATATCTCATTATTTACTACCTGGAAATAGAGTGTTAGACTTACCTCTACAGGATAATGCTGAAGAAGAAGAAGATGCAGAGCCACACCAACCTGTTCCTGACCCTGCTCCTGCACAAGATGCTGCACAGAATGCTGGGAACATACCTAGCAACATTCCTGCTCCCACAACCTATTCTCTGAATATCTCACCTGAGTTTATTCAAACTCAACTAAAGCACTTGCAGGACTCAATTGATGTACTTCAATTCCTGAAGAACTACTGGGAGAACCTCCTTTCTGCCACAACAGGGGGAGTACCAGTTGCTGCTGCTGCCAGGGGAGTTGATATTCATGAAGTGAATGCTGATGAGCCTGTTGCTGCTGAGGTTGCTGAGGAAGATGGTGCAACTGGACCTGATGAGACTGGAGGAGTTGCAGATGCTGCTGCAGATGTTGTTGCAAACTTTGCAACATTTGTTATCCAGGAGGAAGATGAACTATATGGTGATATGTCTGACATCTCAGCCAAGGTTTGAAGATATCTTAGAGACTGGAGGAAGCACAATTCATGGGGGAGCTTAGTGCAAGATGCTTGAAGCTGCTGCTGTATATTTTATATAGTGATATCAAGTTTCTCTTTTGTGAATGCCTCTAAGTACTCTTGGTTGATTTATGTTTTTAATTATTGTTGCTCTGATAGGATGTTTTTAATTTCTGAAAAGACAATATAATATTAGTTGTTAAGTTATTATATTAGAATTGTTAGGATTTATTTCAGTTAATTTTATTTTGAAGTTGTAATTTGAATGGGTAAACATTATGTTACTCATTCTGTTGATTTTTTATGAGCATATATGATGATGTTCATTCTGTTTTGGTGAAATTAACTTAGTGTTATTTCATCTTGTTTTTGGTGGTTCAACTTACAGTTGATCATCTTGTTTTTTGGCTGTTTTGCTACACAAGGGTGAAAAGAGAAGTGTACAATACGATGTTGATCTCTATTGTACATACATCACTGACTTATATATTGAACAAATATATACATCAGGTGTGTTGTAGCAGAAAGGTCAAATTGGGGGAGATTGTTGATGTTGTTGGTAGTGAAGTATTCACTATTTACTTTGAAACAACATGAATTTATCCTTTCTTCTCATTAACCAACACTTTATGATCAAATATTGTCTTAGATGTTTTAACATGCAGGATGAAGATCTAGAAGGATCTACAAGGTTCTGGAATTATCAATGTTGCAGTGAATGTTGCATAACATTGGTAGCAACATGAGCATTTACGGGTTCCAGAAAGATCTACAAGGATCTACAAAGACCTACACGATCCAGACTTATCCAGGACATTTTAGAACTGTCTAGATCAGGCGGTTGCATCAAGAAGCATGAGGAATAAAGAAAGAGACGTGGGACAACATGAAGATCATGGAGGCGGTTACTTAGAGAAGTTATTTTGGATTGAAGACTTCTGCCTATAAATAGAGGCCGAATCTTTCAGTACCAAGTGTGGAGTAAACGAGTACACCTACTCTAGTGTTGATCCTGAGTTTAAAGGTGATAGGATAGTTATTCCAACATTTATGTTATGCATTGAAATAGAGTTTTTCACGCATAGCTTGTGATCGAACTTATATCCATAGATAGTGAGATCATCGATATAGAGTTAGATCAATTTTGACGGTGTATTATATTATACACTTAGCCAATTTAGATTTGATAGGTGATATCAAGTCTTGTTTCTGTTGTGAACGATCATACTCTTCACACAACTTTTGTATCACTAATTTTTTTATAGTGAACCTTTCGCCATAAGGCTAGCACAAACTATTTATGATAGTTTGTGTTAAAAAGTATTCCCTTTTGCAATTGTGTGTTTAAGTCTTCCGCTGTACACGTTTTATATTCTGATTTACCAGATTGTTGTAATATTTGCTTTAACATTTGTTACAACATCTGCACTTTATAACACACGCACACTTTCAACCAAGAACAAATTCGTTTGATAAAAATAATAATAAATATGGTGACAACATAAATTATTTGTATTTAAAAAAATATATTACCTTCGACAAAGTATAATCAAATATTACAATAAAATTGCAAATATACCTGAAAAATATATTTGATCTTCGTAACAAACTTCAAATATTCAAAGAATTATGAGAATTTCCGATCTTCAATTGGTTCTTCAAATCTCTGATCTTCAACGCATTATTCAAAATCTCTGACATCCAAATATTTCTTGAATAAAAATACACAGATCTTCAAATAAAAAAGATAACAATCGGAACCTAATTAAAATTTATACTAAATATTACATCTACAACATGTTTGTTGTGATAATGTTGGTCCCAAAAATATTATCCAGCGGAAAGCGTTTTGAGTTTATTTTTAAGAAAACCCTTTTAAATTAAGTGCTAAAATAAAAGTGCAGAAAACTTAAAAGCATAAAGTAGAGAACACCAGATTTATAGTGGTTCGGACCAACTTGTCCTACGTCCACTCTCCCTTTCTCCATAGGGGACTTTCTCTCCAACCAACGTACTCACGAACCACTGGAATTTGGAAGTACCAACTCCTTCGTACAACTTGATTACAACAACCTTTCAAGGTGAATAGGTTGATTATAAGATCTAACTAAAAACTCCTAATGAGTATATAAACTTGAATGAACAAGGTGAGTAAGTGGAAGAGTTCGTGTGTCTTGTGTGCTCTCGCCCGACTCTTATAAAGAACTCATCCAAGCACTCCTATTTATAGTTGTAGGAATTAACTAGCCGTTGGAAAGCTAGCAATTCAAACAACCATAATTGGAGGGATATAATCAATCAAAGATTGATTATATGATTGATTAGTTGACTTTCAATCAAGCAATCAATCAAATCCTCCATCAGTTGACTCTCTAGATTGCCTTCATCTCCATCAATGATCTCCAAAATCTACTTGTCTCCAGATTACATGCAGCCTCCATGTGGGTGAACTAATCTGCCTCCCTCATCTGGTCAGCACTCATCTGGTCTGGGGTCTTCTGGTCAGGTAAGGTAACACTTCTGCTCTGAACCTCATCTGGGAGAGGTCTTCTGGCAGACTCCTCTGGCAGGCTCCTCTGGGCAGACTCCTCTGGTCAGGTTCCTCTGGTCAGACTCCTCTGGAAGACTCCTCTGGTCAGACTCCTCTGGTAAGACCTCATCTGGACTTCTGGTCAGAGCTCATCTGGTCAGACTCCTCTGGTGACTCGTCTGGTCAGACTCCTCTGGACCTCATCTGCTCTGGTGACACTTCTGCTCTAGTCTGGACACCTCATCTGGTCTGCACAAATTTCTTCCCCCTTAACCAAAGACCTATTCTAGACCTAGACTAATCTGTAGCTGACTAACAGGTTCAACTAGTCCTATTACAAGTTCTTGTTTTAACATCTTCAAAACATCTAATCTATATCCTAACAGATAATCCTAAGAATTCTAATGACTAAAATAAAAATCTATGTATTAGGAAATTATGATTACCAGTTGGAGTTATACGTGAAAGTATGCTTTTACTTTGTATAACTCGTGTATCAAACACTTGTTATGATTGAATGTTGAATATCTATTGCAAACCGTTCAATATATGGTTCATGTTACATTGTAGTTAATGTGGTGATACCCGATCACGGCAGACAACATTAACAGCTTCCTTGTAACTAAACGTACATTTTCACGACCTAGGTGGAATTGAACAATCCACCGTGAAAGGTCGATGTGTAAGTCTAAGATTGGTTTGTCTTGACTAAGAGATTGCACTAGCATATTTAGTATGTGTTGAAGAGGACCTACAACGAGGATAAATTCTTCTGTTCTGAAATCCGAAGAATTAGACCTCAGTGGTTGTTGATTTTTTAATCTCCGTCACTTAAATAGGACTGTGTGTGCTTAATGGTTACTGTTTTGATTCATGTTGGGTGAGAATTATTGTGACTTCGAACTTTGTGTCTTGTGCAGTAATATTAATCATACGACGGTTGCTAAGATTTAATTCGGAGAAACGCATGCGAGTACGGCTCGTGTGATTAGTCCCCTTGGTGGGCTCAAAAGTTTTATCGTACCAAATCTTGCAAGTGAAGAATTTGTTTTTTTGGTACGGATAATAATATTGAGCTGTCTTTAGTCCAAGGTGAAATATATTAATTAATTTAGAGCTATTCAGAAGCTTAATTAATTAATGGACTTGATAATCTTAAATGCGGGAAATAATAACCGGGAGCCCATATTGTCGTAATATGGATTAAGATGGATAGTGCAATATTAATTTATTAGTGGTAATATTTAATATTAATGGATTGAATTATATTGAGGCTCAATATTGAAATTCAGAAGTCCATTAGGAGGTCCAATCTTAATTCTCCTTAAAGGCCCCTCAAGTAGCCCATTAAGTATCCCAATAATGATAAGGTGATTAAAATAAAAAGAAAATAATAATGCTGATTTTTCCTCTAGTTTTCGAAAATTAGGAATATTAGGATAGAAAAGATTTTGTTGATTTTCTTGGAAAGATATTATGGAAGATAAGTATTCTTGGAATACAAGATTATCTCATATATTCAAGAAGATCCAAATCTTGGAATCTCTTCTAGTAAATTTTCGAAAATTGCAAGCTTAATATGAAGGGTGAGATTTTTGTGGAATATTTTATTTTGGAGAAAAAAATATATGAGATATATTCTAGATTTCTTAGAGACTATGAAAAGATTTTCTCCAAACCCAAAATATGTGTAAATTTCGGCCACCTCCATATTATAAATAGGGGATGATTATTTCATGTGTTGGAAAAATCAAGAGCATATATATTTTTCTTTTTCCTTAGTTATTTAAATTACTTGAAAGCATCTCCCACCGGTAATCAAGTAAGGCTAAAGGGAAACACTTGAGAAGACTTTTGGGTAGATAAAGCGTGATCGTGATTGTCCCATTTATTCAAAGGTCAATTCTACAAGAGGTACGTAAGTCACATAAATTCTTGTTTATTCCTAGATTTTGTATGAATTAATTCAACATGCATGAGGTTAAATTTGTTGTTGGAATTATTATTTGAATTAATTAGATTAATTCATGCTAGTAATAATTGTATTTAAATTCGTATTTAAATTTCATTACAAATAGATTCCGGGCACCCCTATTTAAATGAGAATTTAAATTGTTGAACATTAAATTGAAATTGGATAGTAGGATTGCTAGATCTTTTTTACAGGTGTCCAATTTTCATGATTTTAATATTGTTAATTTTTCATGCGTGTGATTTAATTATTTTTAATTCGATTCGTTCGAATTTATTTTTATCGTGAGAAAATCCACGAGTAGATTAGTTATTTTTATTTTGATTCGATCATTGTAATAGACTAGTCTAGATCTAGCATTTATTTTTTTGTAAAATAAATTGTAACCGGATCGAGACGAAGAACGAAGAATTAAAGACGGTATACCCAGACGATGCATGCATGCGCAGCGCATGCATGGACGTAAAATCATGCATGGGGTGGAAAATGAGAACGAACGGCGAAACCCGGTGCACGGGGTGCGCGAGGTGCAAGACCCGCGCACGACGGGTGGCGCGTGCATGGGGCTGCTCCCCGGCGCCCGGCGCTCGGCCGCCGTGGGCCGACGCGTGCCGTATCTCGGGCCGTGGAATATTTTTTAATTTCAGTTCTGTGCTTTTTTAGGTGATTTTAAACGTCGTGTCGAACCCCAAACGATGCTAGTTTTGATGAAGTGTTGTTGTTCGAGTGGGAGTGTGTCAAGACGAACGATGAAAACCAACAAGGACGATTTTTCGAATCAAGACGTGAAGAAATTAAACCGTGACAATTCGATTTGAGTGCTCCAATGTGTTTAATTTCGTTTTGATGGATGTTTTATTTTATGCAATTATTATTATTTGTTAATATGTGTTTGCATGAATTTTATTGTCCAAGAAAAACCTTACTTTCGAAAATTACTAAGTATGTTTATTTAATCGTAATTTTATTCCAGATATTAAAATTGGATTAATTTGGCCTCCATAATTTATTTATTTGTGAAGTTCTTTTGGAATACATTTCCCCCTCGGTTCAGCCAAAAGAACGGATTTCACATGAATAAATTCTGAAAGGATGATTGTGGATTATTACTAGTGGCGGTATTGACCCTCACCACGAGTGGCTTGTTCAAAGCGAAATAATAATCCTGTATTTAATTATGGTTATTACTTAGGCATAAGAAATTGATATTAACTTACTCCCCTCGGAGTCCCTGTCAATTTTTATGTGGTCTAAGTGAGAGCCAACTATTAATTTTGAATTAAGAATTTGTAACTTATTAAGTTTGTGATCCGCTTGAATGTGTTTAAATGTATAGACCACCCCTCGTGGCTCTTTTAAATTATTTCGAGATGTTGGCTGATGTATGATTATATTATTTTAAGGTTTCAATATAATTGATGTGATCGAATTATGTGATAATTTCGTATTTTTCTAGATATTGATATGAATGTATGTTTTATTCTCATTTCATCATGTCGCAACCTTTTAATCCACTGTTTAGTATACTTAAAGATAACAAACTTGTCGGTGAGAATTATGTTGATTGGAAATGTAATCTTGATATTGTCCTAACCGCTCAACACCACAAATGGGTACTTACTACTCCTAAGCCCCAAGAGCCTGCCGAAGATGCGATCAAGGCGGTCAAGAAAGAGCATAAGAGTTGGTTTGACTCCGATGAGATGGCTAGGTGTACTATTCTGGCTTCAATGTCAGATGTGTTGCAACACCAAAACCAACACATGGAGACCGCCTCTGAGATAATGCTAAATCTTGAAGCGATGTTTAAACATCAGAACCGTACAACTAGGCAAATCACCATGCGAAAGATGCTTTCGTTGAAGATGGTGGAAGGTACGCCCGTTATGGATCACATTATCGAGATGATGGGTTATCTTAACAAGTTGGAAGTACTTGGTGTGGAATTTGATCTCCCTACGAAGGTCGATTTCGTTCTCCATTCTCTGCCGAAGAGCTTTGAGCAGTTTCAATTGAACTATCAAATGAATGACCGGGCAAATAGTTTGCCCGAGCTCTTGCAAGCTTTGGTGTCGGCGGAGACTTTAATGGATCATCAAATTGTTGCTATGGTGGCAAACGGTCCGTCTGCCTCTTCGGGTCCCAAGGGAGGGAAGAAGAGAAAGAGGACGAAAGGCTAGACCCAAGCAAATCCAACCGTTGCGAAACCTATTGCAAAGGAAGAAGGAGGTGGAAAGAAAGCTGCTAAGGGTAAGTGCTTCAATTGTGGTGAGAAGGGACATTGGAGGGCGACCTGTTCTAAGCCTAAGAAGGCGGTAAAGAAAGGTAAGTCTCATGCTTTAGTCGTTGAAACTTATGTTGCGGCGTATGCTGCCCATGTTTGGGTAGTGGATACAGGGGCAACTGATCATATTTGTTTCACTCTTCGGGGGTTCCAGCTAACCCGGCGACTTAGCAAGAATGAGATCCTCGTCACTTTGGGCGATGCTACGAGAGTGGCAGCCGAAGCAGTGGGAGTCGTGCACCTATCTTTTTAAGATAGAGTTTTAATTTTAAAAGATGTTTGATTAGGCGTGAAATTATCATGATTCGCCACTCGAAATGCCCTAGTTTTGGTTGATTTTGTGAGTATTTAGAGTCATTTGAGTATCATTTTCATAAACTAATGAATTTGTCTCTTAGATGCTCATAGATGAATAGAGGGCGAAAAGAGGAGTTCGTAGGACTTTGAATCGACTCAAACGGACTTCCGGATGAGAAGATATCGAAGAAATACGAAAAGTACTAGTTCGAGGGAGTAAAAGTATCATTGGAGTGCACAAGCTAGAAGAGCTCGAGCACTAGTGCTCGAGCAGGTCGAGTATAGTGCACGAGAGATGCAAGTCGAGCACTTAGTGCTCGAGTCGGTCGAGCATAGTGCTCGAGTGGAATCCAGTCGTGCACTAGTGCACGACCACGTATGGTCGAGTACTTTTTGCTCTCGGGAAGAAGGAGGTGCTCGAGTTGGTTTTGCTCGTGCACTAGTGCACGAGCAAGTGCACGACCTGTCGCATTTTTTTGGCCCATTAACTCCCGATTCGACCCGTTGCTTATATATACACCTTCTGAACACGTCTAAAGGGGAACACACAGGAATTATCAGAGGGAATCACTTGGAGACTTAGGTTTTAGAGAGGAGTAGAGACGAGCAAGTTTACGATTACGTTTTTTAGGTTTTCATTACGAATTCATACTACGATCTTGATTTTAGTTTCGTTTCTTTAGATTTCTGTTCTTGAACACGTTGAAACTTATTTTCTTGAGTTAATTCCAGTTATTCTTTTATTCCGAAAAACCCTAGTTTATGTTTCATCTTTTCCTCGTCTTATTTATCATGTTTATGTTCGTTGCTTATTCAATTGTTGTTATTTACTTTAAACCTATGTCTAGCTAAAACCCTTGCATGCTTGGGATAGGATGAACTCGTAGAAGTAGGTTGTGGGTATGTAATTAAGGTAACATGTGACTTAGGTTTTAATTCTCTTAATTAATGAAAGCTTAAAATTAATCTAGACTTTACTTTTGAATTTCGTTCGAAAGGTGTTAGAGAGAGGACGACCGTATCACTCTTTAACAACGAGTAGACTTAAC
Source organism: Ballota nigra (assembly GCA_947034835.1). Taxonomy (NCBI): domain Eukaryota; kingdom Viridiplantae; phylum Streptophyta; class Magnoliopsida; order Lamiales; family Lamiaceae; genus Ballota; species Ballota nigra. The sequence continues at coordinate 73,185,295 of OX344729.1, read as the reverse complement.
TAGAGGGTTTAGGAAGGACTAATTCATCTACCAGTTTAGCGAAGGAGGACGACCGCATCGCCTTAGTTAAATTAGGGTCTCATTAATTAAGCACAATCTATTAACTTGTTAGTAGATTAGTGAAGTCGAGTGTTAAGGTAAAGTATTAGGGTTTAGAATCTTGAGCTTTCACCTTGCATTCTTTTACTTAGGTTATTTCTGGCGCGTCACAGTTATTTTGATTATTTACCTGCTCCGTTAGTATACGTAGGGATTCCTATCCTGAGCATCACCATCTCATATTTGAACACAACCCTTAGTTTATTCGTCTTCTTTAGAATTTTAGTTTAATTAGTTTATTTTAGTTCATAATTAATTCTTCAGAAAATCCAAAAACAATACACTCATATTAGCTACGACGCGTAGATCTTCAGGGATCTGTTCACATACACACCATCTCGTGGGTTCGATATACTTGGCCGTTATACTTACTCATACTACAGTGAACCCGTACTCTTGCGGGGATGCTACTAGTAGAAGCTAGTGTAATTCGCTTTAAAGTCAATGGCGCCGTTGCTGGGGATGGCGTTGTATGTTTTTTAATAGGACTTGTAGATAGCTTAGTAGTTAGTAGTGAGTGATTTTATTTTCTATTTTTTTATTATTTCGTGCATATTCGGCAGTTGCGTTGTGATTCTTCTGTTAGTGTTTCAGGTTTATGAGAACACGCTCACAAGGCAATACGAGCGAAGAGAGGTTACCTGCAGATCCTGAGACAATAGCAAGAAGAAATCGAGCCTTCTTACGAAGGATGAACGCTGCCGGAGGGACAGAACCGATGGACATCAATCATGAGTTGGACGATTTCGAGAATGAGTTCAATCAGGTATTGAACCGGGTTGACGGCACTGATGCCAATACTAGCAAGAATCAGGATCCGTTAGGAAAGAGCCAGAGCCAAAACCCGGGTACTCAGAATCAAAACAGCCAAGCTCATAACATGGTCAAAAATCCACATAACAACCCTGCTTACCCACATCCTAACTTACCACAAAACAACTTACCCTATCCACCCTACCCATACCCACCGTATCCTTACCCACCATACCCGTATCCTCCACCTCCAGTTTACAATCAACCACCTGTTTACCAACCACCACCACCCCAACAAGTACCCGTACCAGCTGCTAATCCTCAACACGTTTCGCAGAACGTATATCAAAATCTGGCTATTCGATGGAGGTTTGCAGCGCAGCCACAAAGGTACTATGATGGAGTGGCATTGCCTCCTGTTGAGGCAAACAACTTCTCGATATCCCCGGGAATTTTAAAGCTGCTTACCGAGAATCAGTTCAAGGGGGTGATCGGGAAGGAGAATCCTCATACACACCTGAGGAGCTTTCTCATGATAGCCTCTACTTTCAATTACAATGGAATGTCTGAAGATGCCAAGAGGCTTAGGTTGTTCCCATTCTCACTTACGGGAATAGCTAAAGAGTGGTATGATAACACGCTCCCACGGGGAGGTGTAACCACATGGGCTGAGCTCGAACGTCTGTTCCTCGAGCGATTCTACCCTCCATCTAGAACGATCAAAGAAAGAATTGAGATCTCTTCCTTCCGCCAGAAGCAAGGAGAGGACCTACGTCAAGCGTGGGAGAGATACTCAAATATGCTGATAGAGTGCCCGCAGCACGGGTACAATGAGGGAGATGTGATGGCGTTCTTCTACAGTGGAGCCAGCAAGGATGGTCAAGCGCATTTAGATGCATGTGCGAGTGGAGCTTTTCTGAACCAAGGGATAGAGAGATGTAGAGAGATCGTGGACAATATTGTCACGAATGCCGATGCATGGAACGATGATCCTGAATTTCAGAGAGTTTGCAAGTTGGAGGAGAAAGAGGGCGAAGGGAAAAGAAGGCTGTTGATGGCCATGATGGAAAAGATTAACAACCTTGAGTTGGGGAAGAATATGGTTGGAGAGCATGCAGCAGAGAATGAGAGAGTAGACCAGCCAAGTGGACAGCAAGAGGTAGCCAATTACATGGGAGGTCCGTATTACAATCAGAATGGCTACCAAGGTGGAAATCAGTATGGAAGGCCTTCTTATGGCCAACCATTTGTACCTCCAGGTCCTCAGCCACCTCAAAATCAATGGAGGAACACACAAGGGTATCAAGGAGGCCAGCAGCCTCCTCAAAAACACATGGAGGAAAAATGAGAATTTTTCATATGCTAACCCAAAAGCTGGTATTACTGTTCCTGCAGGTGTGGATCCGGGGTCTAAACTTCCCGGTGGAGAAGGCGGTGCATCAACCGAGGAGATGTTGAGAGCGATCCTTCAGAAGGTGGAGGAAGGTAGCAAGAGGTTGTCATCCTTGGAGTACGATGTGAAAGAGTTGCATAAAAAGGGTGATCAACGTGATCAAGAGCTCCAAAAGATAAACGTTGAGTGGACTAGAACTCAACAAGAGAACAATCGAAGGTTCACTTCTATAGAGTTCCAGATGAGCCAGATGGCAAAGTCGTTGAATAGAGAGCCGGGTAAATATCCTTCCATGCCGGAGGGGAACCCAAAAGAGCATTGTAAGGCTATCCAGCTTAGAAGTGGAACCAACTATGAAGGTCCTCAGATGCCTGCTGATCCTGAGATGCCTCGAGGTAGAGATGAAATTGAAAGTGAAGGGATTGAGAAGAGGAAAGATGAGGGTGAAGGCACTCAAGCTAACAAAGAGCTTGAAGAGGAAGGCATGGAGAAGGGTGAGAGAGTTCCTAAGTGGAAGAAGGCAAAGAAAGCAAGGGAGAAAGTGAACGAGACCGAGAAAGATGAATGGGGGTACCCAAATCTGTGATACCTGTCCCATATCCACAACACATCATGAAAAAGAAGCTTGATGAAAAATTCGCTAAATTCCTTGATGTTTTTAAACAATTGAATATTAATATTCCTTTTTATGATGCTTTTGAACAGATGCCCAACTATGCAAAGTTTTTGAAGGATTTGATCGCAAAAAGACGGCGAGTGGATGAGCCGAAGTTGGTGCAGTTGACCCACGAGGTGAGTGCATTAGTGCACAAGGCGCTTCCTCCAAAGCTGAAGGATCCCGGGAGCTTTACTATTCTTTGTGATATCGGGAAGGGGATCAAGAAAGGAGCGCTATGTGACCTCGGAGCAAGCATTAATTTGATGCCGTTGTCGCTTTTCAAGAAGTTGGAAGGTGGTGAACTTCAACCCACAATGATGATGCTTCAACTAGCCGACCGGTCTATTACTCGACCTCAAGGTGTGGTTGAAGAAGTCCTCATGAGAGTTGGAGATCACATCTTTCCAGCCGACTTTGTAGTCCTAGAGATGGAGGAAGATGAGCACGTGCCCCTGATCTTGGGAAGACCGTTCTTAGCGACGGCGGGGATGGTGCTAGACGTGGAAAATGGGAAGATTACGTTGAAGGTTGATGATCAAGAAGTGAAGATTTCCCTATATGAAGCCATGAAGCACCCAAAGGAGGATGAGAGCTTGTATAGAATGGATGCAATTGATTCTCGTGTTGAAGACACACCTCCTATCTCTAATCTTTCTCATATTCATGAATTTTATAGTCCTTCACTTGATAATTTTACCCATGAGCATTATGATCTTGATTATTTTGATAGGGATAAAGTGAAGAAGTCGAAGGAGAAATAAGTGAAAAAGGTGGACGTGATCCAGTTGGAAGGGAAAGGAGGAGTTAAGAAGAAAAAGTCTAAATTCAAGAAATTATTTGGTAAGACGCCTCCAGATAAAGGTGAGAAGGAGTTGAGACCCATAACACTAGGGGATGAGAAGGAAGGAAAAAGGTTCATGATGGTAGAGCATCAAGGAAAGACATGCAAGCACCACTCTTATGAGAGTAAGGGAGGTAAATTTGAGTATGATGTTCCATAAGCTCCTTTGAGCTCGGTCCGGCATGAGGACCTTAAAAATAGCGCTGAATGGGAGGCAACCCATTTTTATTTGCTTTTATTTGTTTTTAGTTTCTTATTATGTTATTAGGGTGTTGTTGAATCTTAAGTTTTAACCTCGTACGTGAGAGTTTTGTTTTGTAGGGTCGTCTCGATGGAGTACTTTAAAGGGAGGAACTCAAGCAAGGGAGTGTGCAACGCGTTTGAGAGAAACTGAATTGTTTGGTTGAGGTAACCCACAACCCCAAACTTAGACCTCTTCGCAAGGTCGAAGTTTGGGGGGTGGAGTTTTTTATGTTTCTTGTTACATTGCACCAGAGCACCCCTTATCTTTGAGTATGTTTGGTTATTTGGTGTCTTGAGATGCTCCTCGGGGTATATTTGATTTGATTCGCTGTGGCATATTTCATGCTTGTTGACCCCTTCTACTTATGAGTTGCTATCTTTGAGCATGTTTGATGAGTAGAGTATATTTGTGGATTTGAGTTAGGGACTCTTTTGTGTGAGTAGTAGAGTTAGAGTGGATTTGAGAGAGAACTAGTATACTTACAAGTTTTCTTTTTGAGTGCTTGTGTGATGAGAGTGAGAATGCACTAGGACTAGCATGGATGTGAAAGCCGTGAGATTTGAGCCTTATGAGATTTTGATGCATAAATTAATCTCTTCGTTTGTGAGTGGATCGTCACCTTAGAGGATACTAGAACTTGTGTGTGCTCTTGCTTCTTGATTGTGTCTAGGTTGATATGCCGAATAGGATCTTAGGCCATCTTTGATTTTATTGAGTCACTTAGCCAAAATTTTCTTTACCAATGACATTGAATCCCTTGTTAGCCCTTTGAGCCTAAAGCCTATTTTATTTGCTAGCACATATGAACACTATTCCAATTCCTAAGCCTTTTGTCCAAATTTGAGTGGAGAATAGGAAAGTGTGAATGTGAAAGGATCGAATTGAGTTGAAAAAGGAAAAGGTTGTTTGTTGGGTGAATATGAGAAGAAGGTGTGATGAAGTTATGCGATGTGGGAAAAAGAAAAAAAAATTGAGAATGAGCAGAAGAAAAAAAAACGAGCTCATGAGTTTGTGTGAAAAAGAAAAAAAGTGATTGAAAAAAAAAAGTGAAAAGAGTGAGAAAGAAAAAAAAAAGAATTGAAGTGTTGAGAGTAGTGGAATTGAAAATGTGTTGATTGAAAATATTTGAAGTATTCTGTTCCTAATCTCAAAGTGCGAAAGTTTGATTTTCTATTCTCTATTCACTTTAGTCACTTTACCATATTGTTATCCCACCTGTCCAAAGAGCCTACAATACAACCTTGAGAAAGTACTTTTTGATTCGGCATTAATTTCTAGAGTACGGTTGAAGTTAAGAGCACTTACAAGCCTATGGCTGCCAATTTGTGTGATTGATTGTCTGAGTGAGTCCCTTGATCATTGATATACACTTGTGAGGGAGTGAAACACATCGTTGAGTGCACATCCATGTTTGATCTTGGTGTTTCTTGTTATTGTTGCATGAGTATGATGAGGGAAGGTGAGTGAGTATACTTGTGATTGATCTTTGAAGCTTGAGTTCATCTGCTTGCATGATTTAGTTCTTTGACTCATTCCTAACAATTTCACTTGACTTATTATTCGTTGCTTGAGGACAAGCAACATGGTAAGTTTGGGGGGGTTGATTAGGCGTGAAATTGTCATGATTCGCCACTCGAAATGCCCTAGTTTTGGTTGATTTTGTGAGTATTTAGAGTCATTTGAGTATCATTTTCATAAACTAATGAATTTGTCTCTTTGATGCTCATAGATGAATAGAGGGCGAAAAGAGGAGTTCGTAGGACTTTGAATCGACTCAAACGGACTTCCGAATGAGAAGATATCGCAGAAATACGAAAAGTACTAGTTCGAGGGAGGAAAAGTATCCTTGGAGTGCACAAGCTAGAAGAGCTCGAGCACTAGTGCTCGAGCAGGTCGAGTATAGTGCACGAGAGACGCAAGTCGAGCACTTAGTGCTCGAGTCGGTCGAGTATAGTGCTCGAGTGGAATCCAGTCGTGCACTAGTGCACGACCACGTATGGTCGAGCACTTTTTGCTCTCGGGAAGAAGGAGGTGCTCGAGTTGGTTTTGCTCGTGCACTAGTGCACGACCTGTTGCGTTTTTTTGGCCCATTAACTCCCGATTCGACCCGTTGCTTATATATACCCCTTCCGAACACGTCTAAAGGGGAACACACACGAATTATCAGAGGGAATCACTTGGAGACTTAGGTTTTAGAGAGGAGAGGATACGAGCAAGTTTACGATTACGTTTTTGAGGTTTTCATTACGAATTCATACTACGATCTTGTTTTTAGTTTCGTTTCTTTAGATTTCTATTCTTGAACACGTTGAAACTTATTTTCTTGAGTTAATTCCAGTTATTCTTTTATTCTGAAAAACCCTAGTTTATGTTTCATCTTTTCCTCATCTTATTTATCATGTTTATGTTCGTTGCTTATTCAATTGCTGCTATTTACTTTAAACCTATGTCTAGCTAAAACCCTTGCATGCTTGGGATATGATGAACTCGTAGAAGTAGGTTGTGGGTATGTAATTAAGGTAAAGTGTGACTTAGGTTTTAATTCTCTTGATTAATGAAAGCTTAAAATTAATCTAGACTTTACTTTTGAATTTAGTTCGAAAGGTGTTAGAGAGAGGACGACCGTATCACTCTTTAACAACGAGTAGACTTAACTAGAGGGTTTAGGAAGGACTAATTCATCTACCAGTTTAGCGAAGGAGGACGACCGCATCACCTTAGTTAAATTAGGGTCTCATTAATTAAGCACAATCTATTAACTTGTTAGTAGATTAGTGAAGTCGAGTGTTAGGGTAAAGTATTAGGGTTTAGAATCTTGAGCTTTTACCTTGCATTCTTTTACTTAGGTTATTTCTGGCGCGTCACAATTATTTTGATTATGTACCTACTCCGTTAGTATACGTAGGGATTCCTATCATGAGCATCACCATCTCATATTTGAACACAACCCTTAGTTTATTCATCTTCTTTAGAATTTTAGTTTAATTAGTTTATTTTAGTTCATAATTAATTCTTCAGAAAATCCGAAAACAATACACTCATATTAGCTACGACGCGTAGATCTTCAGGGATCTGTTCGCATACACACCATCTCGTGGGTTCGATATACTTGGCCGTTATACTTACTCATACTACAGTGAACCTGTACTCTTGTGGGGAAGCTACTAGTAGAAGCTAGTGTAATTCGCTTCAAGTCAATGTTTTATACGTTCCGAACTTTAGGAAGAATTTAATTTCGGTTTCTAAGTTGTTTTTTGATGGATATTCAGTTACTTTTAATAAAGTTGTTACTGTTTCTTTTAAGAATTTTACTATCTGTCATGGAACGTTGGTAAACAATCTCTATACGATTAAGTTTGCACACCACTCAAATAATGAATCTAATAACACGTCGATCATTTTGAGTAATAAAAGAAAACGTTCTTCGGAGATGAACGAAATACTTCTATGGCATCTTAGACTAGGTCATATTAATCTAAAGCGGATAAAGAGATTGGTGAAAGACGGATCCTTGGAATCATTCCAAGTTGAACCGTTTCCAACTTGTGAATCCTGTTTAGAGGGTAAAATGACCAAGAGGACATTTGGAGCCAAGGGGAATAGAGCCACGGAAGTGTTAGAACTCGTTCATACCGATGTGTGTGGTCCAATGACGATCAAAGCGAGAATTGGGTATGAGTATTTCGTCACCTTCATTGACGATTACTCGAGATATGGGTACATTTACCTTATGAGGCATAAGTCTGAAACTTTTGATAAGTTCAAGGAGTTTAAGGCCGAAGCCGAGAAACATAGAGAAAAGAGTATCAAGTTTCTACGATCAGATCGTGGAGGCGAATACCTCAGCGATGAATTCTTGAACTACTTATCGGATGAAGGGATCGTATCCCAGTTAACCGCACGGGGAACCCCTCAACAGAACGGTGTGGCGAAATGAAGAAACCGGACTCTTTTAGAGATGGTCAGATCCATGATGAGTTATTCGGATTTACCCAAGTCGTTTTGGGGTAATGACTTGGAAACGGCGGCTTACATTCTAAACTTGGTGTCATCCAAATCGGTTCCTAAAACCCCAATGGAATTGTGGACCAGGCGCAAGCCCTGTCTAAGACATTTGTGGATTTGGGGTTTTCCGGCATACATGCTAGACAAGGAAACCGGTAAGTTGGATCCACGATCGGAGTTAAGGCTGTTTATAGGATACCCTGCGGGAACGAAAGGGTGTATGTTCTATAGTCCCAAGGATCAAAAGACCGTGATTAGTACATGCTTTAAATTCTTGGAGGAAGACTATATGAACAATCGGAAGCCTAAAAGTGAAATTACCTTAGAAGAATCGAGAGGTCAAACCTCGATACCAAGTATACAAGATGATGTACCACATGTCACATTTTTACAACCAGAACCCCGTCGCAGTGGGAGGATTGCTAGGCAACCCGAGAGATTCATGGGGATAGGAGAATCTTCGGATTTGGTTCCCGGTGATGAATCAGACCTATGGACATACGACGAGGCAATCCAAGATAAAGACGTGGAGTCATGGCAAACGGCAATGGAAGTCGAGATGGGTTCGATGGATCATAATCAAGTGTGGGAGTTGGTCAAACCACCCAATGGGGTAGAACCCATTGGATGCAAGTGGGTGTACAAGAGGAAAAGAGAACCGGACGGAAAGGTTGAGACCTTCAAAGCAAGGCTTGTGGCCAAAGGATATACTCAGAAAGAAGGGATCGATTATGAGGAAACCTTTTCACCTGTAGCTATGCTTAAGTCTATCCGTATTCTCTTGTCGATCGCTGTGCACCTAGATTACGAGATCTGGTAAATGGATGTCAAGACAGCTTTCCTTAACAGAAGTCTTGACGGGATAGTTATCTATATGCAACAGCCCAAAGGTTTCATTGAAAAAGGCCAGGAGAATCTCGTATGCAAACTTAAGAGATCCATTTATGGACTTAAGCAAGCATCGCGTACTTGGAACCAGTGTTTTGATCAAGTGATTAAGTATTATGGGTTTGATCAAAACGAGTTCGAAAGTTGTATGTATAAGAAGCGTGACGGAACTGCGGTGGTATTCTTAGTATAATACGTAGACGATATTCTGCTAATTGGAAACAATGTAAAGGTATTGTCAGACGTAAAGGTATGGTTGTCAAAACAATTTGATATGAAGGACTTAGGGGAAGCCGGTCACATCCTTGGGATCAAGATCACTCGCGATCGCAAGAAGAGGATGTTGGGCTTATCACAAGCTTCATACATTGACACTGTTTTGAAGTGTTTCAGCATGCAAGATTCCAAGAAAAGTTTTGTACCTTTTAGGCACGAAATCCATCTATCTAAAAAAATGAGCCCTAAGACGCAAGCGGAGATAGATGACATGAAAGGTGTTCTGTACGCTTCGGCCGTAGGAAGCCTTATGTATGCAATGCTGTGTACGAGACCGGATATCTGCTTTGCTGTGGGCATGGTGGCAAGATATCAAAGTAATCCCGGGAAAGACCATTGGACTGTCGTAAAGTGCATCTTGAGGTATCTGAAAAGAACTCATGAGCGGATGCTGATTTACCAGTCATATAGTCTTGTGCCCGTGGGATACACGGACTCGGATATCCAATCAGACATAGACTCAAGAAAGTTAACCTCGGGTAGTGTGTTTTGTGTGGGAGGAGGAGCCATTTCATGGAGAAGCGTTAAGCAGAAATGCATCGCCGATTCGACCATGGAAGCCGAGTATGTAGCTGCTTGTGAAGCAACGAAAGAGGCAGTTTGGCTCAAGAACTTCTTAGTGGACTTAGACGTTGTTTCGAATTTGCCCGACAAGATAACTATCTTTTGTGACAATGCCGGAGCAGTTGCAAATTCAAAGGAACCGAGAGCCCACAAGGCCAGCAAACACATAGAAAGAAAATACCATCTTATACGAGAAATCGTTAAGAGAGGAGATATAGAGGTGGCAAAGATAGCATCGGGTGACAACCTAGCGGATCCATTCACAAAGGGTCTGCCTCAGAGTACATTCGAGAGACATGTGGATGGAATGAGAGTCGAGACTATTGCCAATCTGCTTTAAGTATAAGTGGGAAGAATTATTAGGTTAGTGTAGGTTGACATGAGATGTCACGTAGAGCTACTACACTAAGACATGCGTGATGTATACTAAAAAACAGACTTTAAGTATAAGTGGGAGATTGTTGGAGTTATACGTGAAAGTATGCTTTTACTTTGTATAACTCGTGTATCAAACACTTGTTTATGAGAATAATTCTTTTATTGCATTAGCTTTAGTTATGATTGAATGTTGAATATCTATTGCAAACCGTTCAATATATGGTACATGTTACATTGTAGTTAATGTGGTGATACCCGATCACGGAAGACAACATTAACAGTTTCCTTGTAACTAAACGTACATTTTCACGACCTAGGTGGAATTGAACAATCCGCCGTGAAAGGTCGATGTGTAAGTCTCAGATTGGTCTGTCTTGACTAAGAGATTGCACTAGCACATTTAGTATGTGTTGAAGAGGACCTACAGCGAGGATAAATACTTCTGTTCTGAAATGTGAAGAATTAGACCTCAGTGGTTGTTGATTTCTTAATCTCCGTCACTTAAATAGGACCGTGTGTGCTTAATGGTTACTGCTTTGATTCATGTTGGGTGAGAATCATTGTGACTTCGAACTTTGTGTCTTGGGCAGTAATACTAATCATACAACGGTTGCTAAGATTTAATACGGAGAAACGCGTGCGAGTACGGCTCGTGTGATTAGTCCCCTTGGTGGGCTCAAAAGTTTTATCGTACCAAATCTTGCAAGTGAAGAATTTGTTTCTTCGGTACGGAAAATAATGTTGAGCTGTCTTTACTCCAAGGTGAAATATATTAATTAATTTAGAGCTATTCAGAAGCTTAATTAATTAATGGACTTGATAATCTTAAACGCGGGAAATAATAACCGGGAGCCCATATTATCGTAATATGGATTAAGATGGATAGTGCAATATTAATTTATTTGTGGTAATAATTAATATTAATGAATTGAATTATATTGGGGCTCAATATTGAAATTCAGAAGTCCATTAGGAGGTCCAATCTTAATTCTCCTTAAAGGCCCCTCAAGTAGCCTATTAAGTAGCCCAATAATGATAAGGATGATTAAAATAAAAAGAAAATAATAATGCTGATTTTTCCTCTTATTTTCGAAAATTAGGAATATTAGGAGAGAAAAGATTTTGTTGATTTTCTTGGAAAGATATTATGGAAGATAAGTATTCTTGGAATACAAGATTATCTCATATATTCAAGAAGATCCAGATCTTGGATTCTTTTCTAGTAAATTTCGAAAATTGCAAGCTTAATATGAAGGGTGAGATTTTTGTGGAATATTTTATTTTGGAGAAAAGAATATATGGGATATATTCAAGATTTCTTAGAGACTAAGAAAAGATTTCTCCAAGCCCAAAATATGTGTAAATTTCGGCCATCTCCATATTATAAATAGGGGATGATTATTTCATCCCCAAGTACATAATTCCATGTGTTGGAAAAATCAAGAGCATAGATATTTTTCTTTTTCCTTAGTTATTTAAATTACTTGAAAGCATCTTCCACCGGTGATCAAGTAAGGCGAAAGGGAAATACTTAAGAAGGCTTTTGGGTTGATAAAGTGTGATCGTGATTGTCTCGTTTATTGAAAGGCCAATTCTACAAGAGGTACATAAGTCACATAAATTCTTGTTTATTCCGCCTGTATTTTATGTGAATTAATTCAACATGCATGATGTTAAATTGGTTGTTGAAATTATTATTTGAATTAATTAGGATTAATTCATGCAAGTAATAATGGTATTTAAATTTCATCCCGAACAGATTTCGGGCACCCCTATTTTCCCAACATTACCCACACTCACAATTCTCGGATATATATAGCCACAAATTGTAACCGAAAATTTATTAATAATAGGCAATCACATGCTAATTACATGCTCATATACTAAATAACAACGAACGGTGGTGATAAATTTACGAAATGATGATCAAGGGTTCACAAACTCTCGCCAAAACCTAAAAAAGGAAGAAGTTCTTGTATTATATATTTATAGATTCGAGAATTAATTTAATTAAATTCTCAAAATATAACAGTAAATTTTAATTTGATATCAATATTTGCTTGCACACGCATCACCATTTAATTGGGTTCAAAATTTATTTGTTTAAAATGCCCCCTTGTGCTTTGTTCACGGTCGTTTTGACTTGGAGCGAATGAAGCACGAAAGTTTTTTGCACCCTTATATGCATTTGGTGTTTTGAATCATGACTGAATTTGGAGGATGTCTAAGCTGCCTACGTAACTCTTTAAAGAGGATCAAGTCAAAACGTAGTTCAGGGGGATGTCAAACATGAATTTCAAACTTGTAGATAATTTATACTCGTATTAAGGAGTATCATTTGATTTGGAGAGAGACTTCAATTTTTTCTTCTGCTTGAGAGCTTCAGACAGTTTAGTAAGAATCAATGAGTTTTGACTTGATGAAGACTTCAATTCGATTTTTAGTCTGATATCAGGTATGCTCTATAAACCATCAGATTTAAAATCTAATGGTTTATATTTGATGACTTGCTACCTGCTGAAATTAATGATGTAATTTTCTATCGAGTGGTGTCGAGTTTGTCATCTTATTTAAACATTATATTAAATTTAATATTTTATAAATCTGAAATTATAAATTTACAAATGGGCACTGCTATTCACCCACATGAAAATGCTTTGTTCACCCACCTCTTTTTTTTTAAATATTTAATAAAAATACTAATGTACCCTTTATAAAAAATAAACAATATATTTATTAAACACTCATGCTTTCAACACCATCCCCAAAATCTTAGAATTCACTTAAATTTTTTTATTCTTTCACACACAGTTGCACCATGAAAAAAAAAATTATAAAGACACAATTTAAATGAGATTAAAGTATTTTATTTTATCTATAAATTGGTACACCATGAAAATAAAAGGAATTGTGATTTTTTTTTAAACGGCAGGAAGCGGAGGTTCAATTCAAATAAAAAATAATTGTTGATGTGCTATTTTTTTTTAATTTCAAATTGATGGGTATGTATATATAACAAATAATGTAAATATTATATTAAAGTTATAGTTGTAAATTTTAAGGGGGGGTGTGTTAAGTAAAAATAAAAAAAATAAGCAATATACATGGTGGGTTAATTTAGTAATGGGTGAACAAAGTATTATCGTGGGTGTTAATAGCCGTGCCCTTTACAAATTTATTCTTATTTAATTTATAAAAAAAATTCTTATTAATTTTTAATCATACAGTTAAACAAATATTCTAATTAAATATGAAATTTACTCAACAAGTAACAGGTCAGTGCAATACAGTACGATGACATGTGGCACAATTATAGACCGTGACTGATATCAGGCAACTCGACAAGATATCTAATCTAAGAAAAACCCTAGTTACTTTTGCTAAAAGAATATGAATTCTTTATTATATAATACTGTAAAATGGTTTATATATAATCAAATTTTACAATATGTATAGCCTTATTTTAAAATTTTAATATGGTATAATTATTTAGTAAGGAAAATGATATATAGACCATCAAACGTATTTTGTGAAAGATATTTATAATTTGAAAAAAAAATTGCTTGAGAACTTTTCGTGACATGAGACATCACAAATTTATATACACTATTGTTCAAGTGTTAATGCATCATGCCTAATTTACACCCTCTTCTACTTTTGATTTGGACAAAGTATACAGTGAAAATGGTTCATACATGAACCGGATATTAATTGTTTTCATCGAAGAGTATTAGTGTTTCACTAAAGGGTATTAATTATTTTTATTGAAAAATATTAGTTTTTCAATGAAGGATATTAATTATATAGTGAACACAAACTAATACACTTCAATGCAAAATACTAATATTTTATAATGAAAACAACTAATATTTTAGTGATTACATGTATGTATCAAGATACTCTTTGATTCGATTTTAAAAGCTATCTACCTTTATTTCTCTATCTCTGATAAAAAAAACAAAACATATGGAACTACCACCAAATTTTCTCGTTCAAAATTTTCCATCTACATTTCTCTAACCAAACATACCTCCGAATCTGTCTACAATGCCTATTTAAATTAATCTTGATTTACCAGTGTCTTAAAATTTTGGTTTTTTTAAACCCCTTTTGTCGAAGTACTCAGAATGAAAATAATAGAGTACGTAGACGTGTTTATTAAAAAAAAAAAAAAAATTAGAACGCCAAGGGTTTAGTATATACTCCGTCCGTTCCAAACTCAACTTCCCATTTACTGTTTTCACGGGTATTAAGAAAATGAGTCCCACTACTCAAACCCCAAAATCCTCTAAACAAACTCCATAATTTTAAAGACAAAAATAGACATAAATAAAATGACTAAGTTATCCTTATATATATATAGAATGAATTATACTCTAAATTTATGTTGATTTTGACTTTAGTCATTTAATTTCAAAATTAGTATTTTAACTTTTAATTGATCAATTGTTTTTCTTAAAAAAATTTAAAACCTAAAAACAATGTTTAAAAATGTATTAAATATTTAAATAATCAAATTAAATGAAATTAAAAAATCCTTAAAATTTGGAAAACAAAAGAAAATAAATCAACTAAATCTTCAAAATAATTTAATTAAAACAAATCCAATTATTTTTTTAAAAATAAACTAAAAAATAGTTTAAAAAATCAATTAAATCTTAAAAAATTAACTAAATTAAGAAAATTATTTTAAAAAAAATCTTAAAAATTCAATTGAAACTAAATAAAAATAAAATTTTAATTAATTACTTAGTTTAATTATTTATGACAATTTAATTAGCATTTATAAAATATATTTCTGATTTTATTCATTTTTAGCCTTTTCCCTTTTGAATATTTTTTATTTTTTTATTATTTTTTAAATTTAATTTGTTTAGATTTAGATATTTTTCTTATATTTATGTAGTTATTTTATTTTTCAAATTTTCATTTTAATTGATTATTATTTAATTATTTTTTTAGATTTTTTTATTATTTAATTTTTGTCAATTTTTATTTAGGTTTAAATGATTTAAAAAAAATTAACTAGAATTTCTTTTAAATTATTTTATTTTCTGAATTATTTAAAATAATTGTGAAATTTACTTTTAATATTTTATTTAAATATATTATACAATTTAATTGATTATTAAAATTATCTTTATATTTATTTTATTTTTTGATATTGTTTTTGATATTTTTTTTTATAAATACTTATTTAGAAGAGTTAGTTAATTAGTTATAAAAAAATCAAAATAATTTTTATTTTTAATTTTTTTTAATTTTGATTAAAACCAAAGAATATGAAAAAATAAAAAAAATACAAGAAAGATTCTAATGAGAATATGGAATGGTGAGAATTTTTAGTAAGTTATGTAGATTTAATAGAATTGTGGTAATATTAATGGAGGTAGGATATTATAGGAATGAAATGGGGTATGTTTAGTAATATATGTTGATTTTTAAATTTTAATGGGGTATGTTTAGTAGGTGGGGTAGATTTAGAGGATTTTGGGGTTTGAATAATGGTAGTCTAAGAAAATAGTTGTTTATAATATTTAAGTGATAAAGTGATAAAGTAGATGATTTTGGGTATTAGTGTATGAAGAATATAATATTAAAAAGTATTGTTACTTTTTTGCCAAAAGTAGATGTAGCAAACGAGTATGAGACAAACCTTTTAGGCAATATAGCAAACGAGTTTGAGACAGAGGGAGTATAACAAATAAATGTATAGGATAGAGGGTGTATTTGAAAAAAACTAATATCTTTGAAGAGGAGAAAATTAGGTAATTAGTAGTAAATGTATTTTGCTAATTCGTTTGCTAGAAAGGAAAACGAATCAAGCAAATACTAGCTAGAAAGAAAGAAAGAGTTGGTATGTTACAAAAATAGTGACAGCAGATTAGGTTGTAGTAACAAAATACCACAATTCATGAAAACACCCTCATGTCACGTATAAAATACTAAGGGGTGCATGTTTTGCAAAAGATATATTTTGAGGGGAGTAGATCATGCAATTCAAGTTTATTTTTAAAAAGTTAAACCTTTTATTATCGAAAAGTTATCTCTGTTATTACTGAAATGTCCATATAATAAAGGACAATTTTTCAGCAATAACAAACGTAACTTTTCAAGTAATGGTAAGGTTAATTTTTTAAAAATATATTTGAATTGAACGGTGCACTTGGTGCATATGGGATTTACTTTTTTTTGTTAAGAAGTGATTTAATTTACTGAGTGGAAAAAAAATTATTAATAGTGAAAATGATGAAGCTTGTCAAAATTTGTATAAAACAGATGTTGAGTGGTAAAAGATTTTAAAGGAGTAAATATTTGTAAGATATATAATAGAGTCTAGATAAAAGCATATACCCCTCTAAGTTAGATTATGAAATTTGATAATTATGTTATGGAGAATCATTTAATTCGAAAACATTCAAAATTACTTCTACATGAAAATTAAAGTGATTATTGTCACTTATAACTTTTAACATCCATGAAAAATGTCTCATAATTTAAAAGAAATATATATAATTAAGTTGCAAATATTTCTCGCAATCAGTAGCATAGATTTGTTATTGTATGTATGTGGATAATGGAGTTAATGATAGGTTAGAAAACCGAAAAATGATACTATTTTTAAAGGTATTAATTTCTTTCACATTGGTGTAAAGGGTTATCCAAGGAATTGACCTTACAGGATAAAAAATTTATCTCACGCAAATTCAATAGTTACACTCACGAATTACAGAAGCAGAAATCACAAGTGTATCAACAAACTCAAATATAAGACTCGGTTATTATATAGACAGACTCAACTTTTTAGTGCTTTGAGAAATTCTAATTCTCAACTTCAGTTGAATTTCAGTATTCATTAAGAATGTGCTTGATTGAAGAATAAGAAATGAAAATGGAATGAGTTTCGAAAGGGTAATGAATGATACGCATACCTCTCAATGTGATGAGGTATGGGGGATTGCTTATTTTGGGGGAATAAAGTCTTAGTAGTGTTAATTTCAAACACACACTATGACTTTGATTCCCATAGTTTACCTCAACCATGCACCCCCTAATTCCCCTAATTCCCATAGTTTACCTCAAGCGATTTTATATTAATTGTGATAAAAATAATAATTTTTTAATATTAAAAAAATCTTGAATTATATAAACTAAACAAAATTTACACAAATAATAAGAAAATTATAATTAATGTTAACATAAAAATACCCCCGTTTAGTGTTACTAGGCCTATTTGATTTAACAAAAGTTTTAAGAGAATATATATTGTGTGTAACATGTAAGTTGAGAGTGTAATTCTTTTTTTAAATATACCTAATCAAATTAGACATAAGAGAAATAGACCTAATAAAATTGAATGGAGTGAGTAGAAAACTAATTAAACAAAAGGAGATTTATTACCTAAATGCGTTGTTTGGAAAGTAGTGCTTTAGAAATTAGGTAAAAATAAGAAAGGAAGCTGACGTAGCGGAAGGTTAAACACGAATAGTAGAACACCTTGATACTACGTATACTACGCGTCTAACAAATTTCATAAAGTAATTATCAAAACAACTGTCTCAAAATGACTCAAAAATCGGAATAAATAGAAACTAAGGCCTGTGCAAGGGTCCAATAAAAACCACTAAACTGTATGGGCTTATTAATAAAACTCATGAAAACAACATAAAACAAATATTTATTTTTTGGGCTTGAAGACACGATCATAAGAATCCCTATAATTCAGCGATTCCGTAACCACATCATCCTCCCCCACCAAGAGAAGGTTTGCCCTCGAACCCGAAGTATCATCACCCTAATCGTCGTTTTCACCCGTATACTGAATCAAATGTTTGTTGTTGAAAACGTCAGAAGTGCGAATGTGAGAAGGAAGCTTCAAACGATAAGCATTAGGATTTATTTTCTCAAGTACCTCTAAAGGGCCAATCTTTCTAGCAGCGAGTTTGTTGTACTCATGAGCCGGGTAACGGTCATGAGTTAAAATTGCCCATACGAAATCACCAGGTTCAAACTCAACTAGGCGGCGGCCCCTATCAGCAGCGGTCGTGTAAGCAGTGGAGGCGGCAACTAACTGATCATGTGTATCCCGGTGTGTACAGCGAATAGCTTCAATCATATCAACAACTCTAGCTTCCATCCACACCGAGGAAGGTAAAGACATCAACTCTGACGGCCCACGAGGAGTAGTAGCATACACAACCTGAAACGGGGCAAGGCCCGTGCTGCGATTAATAGCAGCATTGTGCGCGAACTCAGCTTGGCTCAAACGGACATCCCAAGAGCGTAGATGCTCACCCACCAAACAACGTAGCAAATTCCCCAAGGAGCGGTTCACCACTTCAGTCTGCCCATCCGTCTGAGGATGATATGCACTACTGAAGTCCAATCGCGTATTACACATATGCCATAAACTCTTCCAAAAAAAATTAAGAAAGCGAGTGTCACGATCCGAAACAATGGAAGAGGAAAGACCATGCAAACGATACACCTTACGAAAAAATAATTGTGCGACACTGACGACACCAACAGTTTTCTTGCAAGGTATAAAATGGGCCATTTTTTAGAAATGATCCATGACTACAAAAATAGAATTATTACCCCGTTGTATACGAGGTAAACCCACAACAAAGTCCATGCTCATAGCCACCCAAGGAGTACTTGGGATAGGAAGAGGATGGTAGAGGCCAGCATTAGTTGCAGTACCTTTCGACACCTGACATATTCGGCATCTCGAAACATAACGAGAGATATCCCATCGAATAGTAGGCAAAAAATAAGAAAACTGCACCAACTCGATAGAACGATCACGACCCACATGGCCTGTACCATGTTATTCCGAAATAATTTTCAAGCGAAGGCTCGTGTTAGGAATACAAAACCGAGTGCCTTTGAAAAGAAATCCATCAACCAACATAAAATCCATCTTCTCACCCGCGGTAATACGAGCTAAAATGGGAGCAAAGAACCTATTTACCGCATAAGACTCTCTCAACAAATCCAGGCCTGGATCCAAAACGCGTAAATCTGAGACAACCAAAGCAGTTTACTCAGAGCATCCGCCACTATGTTCGAGGCCCCAGACCGATGCTTCAAGACAAATGTAAACTGCTGAAGATAAGGTTATCCTGAGTGGCTAAATGACGAAGGGCTTCGTGATCTGAGTACAAATTAAACTCTCGGTGAAAAAGATAATGTCGTCAATGATGAACAACACGAATAATAGCATAGAAATCTACATCATATGTACTGTAACGAATCTGAGGGCCAACTAACTTCTCACTAGAAAGAGCAACGGGGAGACTACCTTGACTAAGAACAACACCAATACCAATTGTCGGAGCATCACAAGAAAGCTCAAAAGGTTGTTCAAAATTAGGTAGTAGAAGAATAGGGGCTGACACAAGGCGCTCCTTGATAAGGCAAAAGGCCGACTCCGCAGCAGGTGTCCACACGAAAGGTTTAGTACCAATACAATCAGTCACAGGTGCCATGATAGAACTGAAATGTGCAATGAAACGACGATAAAAAGAGGTCAAGCCATGACAACTATGTGCCTCAGTAATTATTGTGGGTGATGGCCAATCCAGAATAACAGCAATCTTAAAATCATCCACACGAATGCCCTCAGCCGAAATAATTATCCCAGAAAGAGGACCGAATCCACCCAAAAAACACACCATTTCGGCGCTGCATAAAATTTCTCAGCACTCAAAATAGTCAAGACGGAATGTAAATGCTCAATATAATCCTCCAACGTACGGCTATAAACCAAGATGTCATCAAAGTAGACGACAACACAGGAACCAATCAATGATCTCAAAGTCTGGTTCATAATCCGCATAAAAGTGCTAGGTGCATTAGAGAGGCCAAAGGGCATCACTAACCACTCTAAAAGGCCTTCACGTGTCTTGAAGGCTGTCATCCATTCATCGCTCGGACGAATTCGAATCTGTGATAACCGCATCGAAGATTCAATTTACTAAATAAGGAGACGCCACTCAATTGATCGAGTAGATCATCCAAACAAGGTATTGGAAACCTATATCGTGCCGTGATTTTATTGATAGCGCGATTATCTATACACATCCTCCAGGAAGAATCTTTCTTGGGGATCAGAAGAGTCGGGACTGCACAAGGACTCAAACTCTGTTGCACTGTCCCACATGATAACAACTTCTCAACTTGTCGTTGTAACTCTTCATGTTCCATAGGACTCATATGGCAATGAGGCCTATTCGGGAGGGAGGCACCCGATACAAGATCGATGTTATGCTGAATGTCACGTAACGGAGGTAAGCCCATAGGTAACTTATCAGGAAAAACATCAGAGAAGTCCACCAATAAATAGCGAATAAGGGGATGAGTAATGTGTACATCAGTCGGACAATCAACGCCCAATAACAACACCATAAAAGGAGCAGTTGGTGTTTCTTTTAAGAAATCAGCCTGAGACAGTAGCACCAAAGAATCAGATGGGGTGGTGGTTTAGGAGGGGTCGAATGTAAAATAATTTTAGTGCCCTAAAAAACAAAAGAGTAAGTGTTGTGGCGACCATCATGAACCACAGAGCGGTCAAACTGCCATGGACGACCTAACAGCAAATGACAAGCATCCATGAGGACAACTGACTTGAAGCGAAAATACCAGCTTTTTACTAGTAGTTTTCCCTCAAGAGTACGGGTTCACTGTAGTATAAGTAAGTATAATGACCAAGTATATCGAACCCAAGAGATGAAGTGTATGTGAACAAATCCCTGAAGATCTACGCGTCGTAGCTAATATGAATGTATGTTTTTTTTTAAAGAATTAAGTCTAAGCTAAAATAAACTAATTAAACTAAAATACTGAAGAAGACGAATTAACTAAGGTTTGTATTCAAATGTGTGATGGTGATGCTCAGGATAGGAATCCCTACGTATACTAACGGAGCAGGTACATAATCAAAATAATTGTGACGGGCAAGAAATAACCTAAGTTAAAGATTGTAAGATGAAAGTTCAAGAATTAAACCCTAATACTTTATCCTAGCAATTGACTTCACTAATCCTTTAACGAGTTAATAGATCGTGCTTAATTAACGAGACCCTAAGTTAAACTAAGGTGATGCGGTCGTCCCTTTTAGATAAACCAGTAGATTAATTAACCCTTTCTAAATCCCCTCATTATGTCTACTCATTGTTAAAGAGTGATAAGATCGTCCTCTCTCTAACACTTTTCGAACGGAATTCAAGAATAAAGTTAAGATTGATTTTAAGAATTCATTAATTAAGAGAATTAAAACCCTAACGTCACGAATTACCCTAATTAAGTACCCACAACCTACTTCTACGAGTTCATCCTAACCTAAGCATGCAAGGGTTTTAGCTAGACATGGTTTTTAAGTAAACAAGAACAATTGAAGAAGAAACGAACATGAACATAATGATTATGACGAATAAATTATCAAACATAAACAAGGGTTTAAAGAAAATAGATGCTAAGAACTGAATTTAAATTATGAAAACTGAGTCTCAAATTATTAATGAACAAAGGTCTTAAGAAACGAAATTAAAAAGCGAAATCATACTTTGAATTCGTAAAGAAAACCTCAAAAATGTTAATCTAAAGCTTGCTCTTCACCTTCTCTTCAAAAACGAAGTCTAAAAGTAATACGGTATCAAGTAGTGTCAAGGTCTCTATAAAAACAAGCTCGGGACGAGTATTTATAACCATCGGGCTGAATCGGGAACTCGTGGGCTGAAAAACGCATCCGGAAGCATAAAAGTTGGGAGCGCTCGAGCATACATACTCGAGCGGTGGCGCTCGAGCAGTGTAGCTCGAATGGTGCAATCGCTCGAGTGGTGGCGCTCGAGCTGGTCGAGCGCTCGAATTCCTCTGTATGTTTTGGGGCACTCGAGCAACACGCTCGAGTTGTGGCGCTCGAGCTGAGCCACTCGAGTGACTCCAAAATTTCCCAAAGTAATACTTTTCTTCTTCAGCACTAATACCAATCGTATTTCTTCGATATCTTCTCATCCGGGCATCCGTTTGAGTCGATTCAAAGTCCTATGAACTCCGTTCTTCATTCTTGATTCACCCATGAGCATCAAAAAGACAAATTCATCAATGTATAGAAATAATGCTCAATTGACTCTAAATACTCGATAAAACCGACCAAAACTAGGGTATTTCAAATGACGAATCATGACAATTTCACGCCTAATCAACAACATCACACCAAATCCTATCCTTGTATTTTGACCCAATAGAAAAATTCACACAAACACGATGATCCACAGTAACAAAATTCCCACGTTGAATACAAGCCAAAGTGTAAGGGTAAGGATGGGGTTCAGTAGATAAATTCAATTTGCGTACATCATCATCAGAAATCACATTTTTGCACGACCCAGAATCAATAATAAAACGACAAATTTTACCTCCAATGGTGCAAGTATCTGAATATGTGATGGCATTGGGCGTCCTCCACAGAATAAGATTTCGGGGCAAGGAACGCACGATGAACGACCAAATATTTCCAACATCCCCATCAATGTGCTCAACGAGATACTCGGATAGTGGCTCTTCATCGAATACCGGAGGGTCGTCATACGCTGTCGTCTCCCAATCGTCCATCAATAAGAAACACTGTCTAGCATGAGGGCAATTGGCACATGGGTGACCCGCTTCGCCGCATTCGACGCAGTGCACGACCAATGGGGCTAAAGTGCCAGTCGGTTAAAGAGGGGTAAGAGGTGGGTCTGGATGAGGTTCCGCCATGCCCGGGATACTGGTGGATGCACCGCTATACAATGGCGGCCGAGAGGAAGAAGCTGCCGAAAGCGGCAGAAATGTCCGTGGGCTCGGTGTCAGCGGTGTGAAACGATGTGTGGAGGAAGATGATCCAGGTGTTGTGGATCCAAACAGGGGGCGACACACATTCTGGATTTCCAACAATTGGGCCTGTTGGTGGGCCTCAGAAATGGAAATTGGGCCTAGCAAAGAAACAATATCCTAGAGTTAACGATTCAGATCCCCAACATAGCGTGCAACTATTTGGGTAAGTGTATCTCTCAAATCAATGTGTGATATATATTGATAAAATTCCTCAGCATATGTATCAACAGAACGTGATCCTTGCCACAAATTCTGGAATCTTTGATACAGTACACTCTTGAAATTATGTGGGAGAAACTCATGCTCTAAATGCTTCCGAAGTTTATTCCATGACACAATCTTAGATTTACCGTGATGCCGGCGAGTATTTTTCATTTGTGACCACCACAACGAAGCCCGATTTCAAAAATGGGTAGCCACCAGAGCAACACATTTATCATCCGGGCCAGATTTAAAATCTAAAATATCCACAACAGTGTTGATCCAATCGAGAAATTCGCACGGGTCGAGACCCACCGTGAACTCAGGAATTTCAAGTTTGAATCCAGATTCCCAACGATGATCATCCTCTCTCCTATAACGGTGCGCTGGTGCCAAAGGAGCAAAGGGATTATCGATGAAAATTATCTTGTCCTCATCTTGATCTGTCTCACCCGTGGGCTCAGGTGCGGGGATTGGACGCTGGGGCACACCGTGAGGACGATCGAGATCAGGGAGAGGACCATGTCTCCTAGGCGCTAATATGTTGCCCACCGTGAGACGGAGTTGATTTAATCCTTCTGTCAGCGTAGTGATCTGTTGGCCCAGGGCGACGATCTCAGAATCCCGCTTTGCATCGGCTTGGGCCACGACTGGATCAACAAGGGCAGGACGTTTCGGAGGCATCAGACCCGATCTCGTGATACCAACTAACATAGCGAAAGGTTAAACACGAATAATAGAACACCTTGATATTACGTATGTTGATGATCGATTCTAATCGCAAGGATTAATGGCTAATTTTAGTTGTAAATTTGATCACTAAATAATTACGTGTGATTGATCATTAGTGAATACGAAAATTGGGATAAAAATGAATAAACACATGTAATGATTACGTATTTAATTCGTATGTTTGAGAATCGAGGTGCTTTGGATGTAAAATCGAAGTTTGGACGTACATGTTAATTTGTACTTATTTTATTAACTAAAAATTGAGGTATTTATACAAGTTTTCCTAGCAGGAGGTGTACAAAACTTGTGGTCTTCCAAGTGCGCATGTATGACACTTGGAGAGTTGACTATTTGACCTTATCTAAACTAATTATTATCCTCTAATGTTGGATTTTCTCGTATTTGAGTGATGTTCATCCTTTTAGACTTGTCTTTGATGGGTCATTAGCTTGATTTTGTTGGTCATTCTCTTTGCTAGCTTGATATCACGATACTCTGGTTAGATCTGTTCGCCTATTGGCTGGAACTGATCCTCAAGGTGCCCTTTGGGTTTGTATGATCCTTGTGTTAAAGGTGCTTGCATGGATATTGTAGGTTGTTGAGCTAGAATTGCTCGCCTGGCCATTCTGGCTTAGTTTGGCTTAATTAACTTAATCATGTTTTGAGTGTAAGTACTTTGTATAATTCTATTCGCCCAGATGGTATTTATGATCGCCTATCAACAATTGCCCCCTTGCCAGCATTGTGTTGTGATGAAATGAGGCGAACTACTCATGGGCTGGCAACTATCCGGTGTTCAGGAGGCGAGCTAATTTTGTTAGGAGCGAACCACTTCAGATGGGCAGACTATCATGGATGAGCTGACTTGGATGGGTGACGGTTGGAATCCCCAGGCACTGGGTTAGGTTCGAGACGTGACGTGGGCGGTATGATTGCCGCCGCCCACGCGCACACAAAATCGAGGCGACGCGCCTCCAATTTTTTTGGTAAGAGGTTGCATGCGCTCTCTATTTGCAATTGAGTCCTTGACCTCTTGATCTTATTCGCCTGGAGCTCCATTTTTCCACATACTATTAAAAGGATTTTTTTTAAAAAAATTCATTTCTTCTTTCACATTCCCAGCACCAAAATTTCCTCTTTCTTTCTTTCAAAATTTCTCCGGTGACTTTCCACCATTTCCGACGATGGTTTCTCCGGTTCCGTGTATTTAAGGTAATAATCCCATCGTTCTTCTTCTTTCATTGTTTAATTTTGTACTCGTTGGGTTAAAAACGCCCAAATACCTAAACTCCATTGTCTAAACCTTCGGATCGTCGCCGCCTTTTCCACTACTTCACCGAAAAATGCCATTTACCCCTCTGGATCTTTTCTAATCACCATCTCCACTATAAAACTTCGATCCAAATGTCCTCGCACTCGGAAACTAGATCCTATCCACTTCGTAATCCCAAAAAAGGCCCATCGGAGAAACTTCAATTCCAGTGGTGAATTTGGAATTAGATCCTGACACGGCCTCTGTCGTACGCTCCGTTAATTCAGGAGCTCGTCCATCCGGGGTAAGAGCAGTGCGAGCAAATCCTGCTCGCCAAGTTGAAGAGAAGACCAGCTCCAATCTCCACGAAGGGGAGAAGGAGGTCGAGGTGCAACAGCCCGCCAATCCGGACGAGCTGACCTGGGAATACCTGAAAAATATTCACTTCCCCATGCCGGATCCAATTGAGCATTAAATTTCGGTCGCCGTTGCTCGCCAAGTTGACTGGGACGAATATGAGAGGGAGTACTCCAACCGATTTACAGTTCCAGTTCGCGGGAAGCGTAAACATAGGGCCACTGAGTACGCGGCGAGCTGATTGTGTCCGCAATTGCCGAAGAGGAGTTGCCCAAAATCAGGAGGGATTATAAGATCCCTTTTGATGTGCACATGTACGCTCCTCTCACTGATGATAGAGCAGATCGCCAACCCCGCGGGCTCACGACGATCAATTTGGCCACACTGAACGCCGGGGTCACTCTGCCATTGCACCCTCTGATCGGCAGCTTCCTGGAGAAAAATAATCTGGCCATCACCCAACTAACTCCTATTGGGTGGATGAATCTTATGTCCCTAATGGTGTTGTGCGCCCTTGAGGGATATCCAAACAAGTTGTCTGCCGAGGAGGTTAACTAACTCATGACTCCCACCGCCTGTACAAGAGATGAGGCAGGCTGGTACTACCTCAAGGCGCGACCAAATTTGAGACTAGTGGAGGACATTCCTGGGAAGGTGCGAGATTGGAAGCACGATTGGTTCTGGATCGGTGGAGACTGGCGTGCTTCTGCTCGCCCTTATGGTGATCCAGAGCGTATAAACACTACGAAGGAGTTTAGGGATCTCATCCGTGAGCCTTATCTCTTCTAAGTTTTTGAAGTGATAAGACTAAATTTAATTTCTTCTTCTTTTGTTTCAGGTCCCAAGAATCTCAAGTGGCGAAGTGCCAAATAAAGTATTGACGATCATTTTTTGTTCACCGTCAGCCTGATCGCCCTCCGTCGTCGAGCAGATCATAGCGTTAGCCACCTTAGCCTAGAGTCAACTAGAAGGGTAGCGCGCTTCACCACTTACCCTCATCATCTTAAGGCTCAAGCCCAAGTTCCCGAGGGTAACTTTGTTGATCTTAACGAACAGATCTGCTCGCATCTTTTATGTTACATGTCAAGTTTCTAACTTTTTATTGTTTACTTTCTTGCATACCAACTTATCACAGTTTTTATCCACCCTTCCTACCACCTTTTAGACCAGCACGTTTGGGAGATGCCGACGAAATGAGGCAGGAAGAAGGGTGATCCAATCACCAAGATGATCGCTCTAGTGGCCAAGGCGGGCAAAGATGACCCCAGGCAAGTGGGTGGCTTAAGTTCCGAGAGGCAGTCTGCCCCAATTAGCAGACACCGGCGGATGCTACCCTGAAATCCAAAAGACTAGTCCGAGGAGACGGCACTTCCATCTCCAATGCAGAAAGGACGGCAAGAAGGCCAAGGTCGCCCAAGGGAGTGGAGCTGCTGCCGCTGCCCGCCCAATTGAGCTCGAAGGTGGGCAAACTCCTTCTGCGGAACAACACCATGAGCAGCCTCTGGTCGCTGCTACTTCTGAAGGTCGTACTGTCGACCATCCTCACGATGCGACTTATCTCGGATGGGATAAAGGTCGCCATGACACGTAAGTTTTTCATCGCCATAAACCCTTTTTTTAACACCTTCATTTGCATTTATTACAGCTATGAGCCCGAGTAATACCCTAGGTGATCAAATCTGGTGCCCCAGTATACTTGCTCGAAGGTGCCCACTTCTTTCCGTGAGATCACGGATTCTTTTGTTCACCGGGCCTCAAAGTCCATTGCTCGCTCTTGGAGTAAGGATCTAAATGAGATCGTCAAGGCTCAGACTCCTCGTGACAATGGATGACTATGCATTATAGAGGCGGGCAACACTCTGGCCGTCGTGTACAAGCTGGTTGACCAGGTCGAGGATCTGGAAAGGGATGCTGGACAGTATGCGGAAACTGTAAGCTGTATTGAAAAGGAAAGAGACGAGGTAAAGGAGGAGGCAAAGAAGGTGGTGTCCAATCTACAGGACAAGGTGAAGGCCCACCAATTAAGCAAGCAACGTGCCCTCGACCTCCATGTCAAAGTTTCAGAGGAGCTCAAGGCCAAGATGGCCGAGAACGAGCAGCTTCACGCCGAGCTCACCAAGCTGCAAAAGCAAAAGGAGGTCGTCGAGAAGTACGCTATAGAGACTACGACCAAGATCGTTGACCTTGAGAATCAGCTGGCCAATTCCATTGCACAAGAGGAATTGGTTCCCAAGATGGAGGCGAGCTCGATCATTGGGTTCATGATGGCCTATGCTGAATGCATCCGAGTTGTGAACGAGTTCAAGACCCCTCACATTGTCGAGGAGATTGGCAAAGAATTTACCAACTTTGTCGAATCCAATCCTCCTGCACCAGGGACAACTGTTCAAATCGGTGACCTGCTCAATTATGGGGTCAAAATTGACTTTATTGACCCCCAATTCATAATCACAAGCCCCCCTGAGGACGAGGAGGAAGAGGCCGCTGAGGACGAACAGACTGAGCCGATCGATCAAAGTGAGAAGGCTCGTAAAGAGCGAGCAGATGCTGAGGGATTGATCGCTAAGCTAACTGAGGATGTCCCCATTGATCCATCAATTTCAGGGGCACCCTTAGAGGGTCCTAAGGACGACGATCTTCCTCCTCCTGTCGGGCAGACCTCTTAGGAAGTAGGACTAGATAGGTCTTTACTTTAATTTTTGTTGTTGTTCGCTCCTAGAAGGTGTATGTAATTATTTTGGTCGAACAACCTTATTATTGATGAAATATCTTCTTTTGCTCGATGTATCCTATTTACATTAATTGTTCTTGCATTTATATTCATGCTTAATAATCTTAATGTAGTTGGGCCTTGTTCCTTAAGAACTTTACCTTTAAAAATTGGAAACAGGGCTTTGGCCTTAGGCTATGTTCATTTAAAAACGAACAACCTTTAATGGGCTTGATTTGTTGGTCCCACTAGATTGATAAATTGCGGAAGCTTTAAAGTAAATGCCTTTGGCAAAGTTCTTTTTACAAGAGCACACTATAATAAGCAAGAAATTAAATGCAGAAAATAGTAAATAAGACCGGATATATAGTGGTTCGGATCTGAATATCCTACGTCCACTCTCCCTTGATCAAAGGGGTCTCACTATCCAACCAACAACCAACTTACTTACTGGAATTGTGAAGTACCAGTTCCTTCTTACAAACTCTTTAGATCTAACTTCGATCTAAAGACAACAGCCTTCAACCTTATCTTGTAGATGAACAGGTTGAGTTCCAACTACTCCTTAAGAGTGAATATGTAAGTATGAACAGAATAAGAGTGCTATGTGTTGATAAACAGGAGCTTGGAGTATAACTTCGTGCGCGTATGATTCTCTCTAGCCCTTTTTCTTGAAATTACACTCTGTATTTATAGAGGTGATTAGAGATAGCCGTTAGAGAGCTAATCCAATCAGATCCTCTATATAGAGAAGCTTCAACCAATCAATTCCCTAATTGATTGATTGGGTTGGTGAGATCCTTTGGATTAATTTACTTCAAGACATTCCAATCCTGATCTTGTTGACTTGATTTGAATCACCAATGGTCAATAGCTTCCAATGCCAAACTCTGATTCTCTCCAGAGAAGGCAATACCAGACACCAGGAAACCAAGATGTCTTCTGGTCCTGATTTGGTTAAGAAACAGAATGCTCATCAGAATCAGGAGATAATTCTGAGCATCTTTTGTTTCACCAGACTCGTCTGGTTCGGACTCGTCTAGTTTGGGGAAGGTTCTCTGCCTCTGGTCAGTCTCATCTGGTGAAGTCCTCTGGTGGAGTCCTCTGGTGAGTCCTCTAGTTAGTCTTCTGGTGACTCTTCTGGTGAGGTCTTCTGGTCTGGCAATTCCCCCTAGACTAAGTCATATTCTAGTTCATCATCTGGCTAACAGGTCCAGATGGTCCTATTACATTCTCTGGTTTGTTTTTAACTCATCAAAACTATACAACTTTTATCCTAACAATTTCCCCCTTTTTGATGGAGTTAAAACAAAAACCAGAACTGATCAAATAAAATACTTAAGCATAAAAACAGTAAAAGGATAAGACCTTAGAATAGATCTTATCAGGCAAACAATTAAGACAACAAGAGGTTGTCTTTTGAATAGAGAAGATATGATATTTCCATTAATAAGGATAAGAGTGATTACAGATTACAAAGCAATTATGGTCCTATTCTAAGCATATCTTCTGTTCTCTTTAGGCACCAGGAACTAGTCGAAGAATCTGTCTTGAATGGCCTTCAATTCTGCAGAAGATGTTGGAGTGAAATTTGCCAACACCTTGGTCTTGTACAATTTCTTCAGTTCAGCCCAATCAATCTGGTCCCCTATCATTGGAGTGTTAAGAAAATGGAATTCAGGGGCAGTGACCTCCAGGTTGAACTCTATGGTGGAGTCCATCAGTTGCTTGTAAAGACTTGCATCATATGCCTTCATCCAAGAATGGAATGTCCTGTTGATGAGAGCATCATCCTCTGGTGGAGGCCTCTGGATATAGTGTTGAATGAACCACAAAGTCTTGGTCTCTCTCCACTTCTCTATCAGAGGGACATGCACAGTAGAGTCAAAGGACCCTTCGGTCCTGAGTGGCAAAATGTCCATCATCTCAACAAGACCTTTCTTCTTCTGGCTGGATCCACTGGCACCAGAAGATATGCCAGCTTCTCTGCTCTTCTTATTCTGCCTCCTAACATATCGGAGCCTCTGCTCTTCATCTATGTTCTTCCTTATTCTGGCTTGCCTCTCTTCAGGCGTCTCCTCACCAAATCTCTTCTCTGCTTCCTCCACAACTTCTTCTAGGAAGCTCTTCTTCACCTTCCTGATCTTCTTCTTTGCAGGTCCAGAGATATGGATTGGATCCTGCTCTGCTTCTGACTCCTCTTCTGCTGCCAGCTGCTTTGCCATGGAAAGAGATTTGAGCTCTTCCTCCTTCTTCTTCTGCAGCTCGGCCTGGGCCAAAGTGTTCTCCAGCAGTTCCAGATGAGCACCATGGTTGAAGAGAGTCTCATTCGTGGTCTTCGCCAGATCATTTCTGGCCTTCTATTCCCCCTTTTTAACTTCATCAATAAGGGACTCCACTACCTGCCTAATGAGATCAGGCAAGGCAGTGTTGGAGGAATAGTGAAGGTCACGCAGCTGCTTTGCTTCCTCCAGATAAGCTTTTGATTCCGCAACCAGCTTCTCCTGCTTCTCCAACACCTCCTGGAGGGAGTCCTTAAGCTTAGCAGTCTGCAGCATCTGGGAAGCCATCTCAACCTTCAGCACAGAGACTGGCCTCAGCTGCTCTAGCACATGCTCCTAGAGCTGCTTCTGGCTGTACATAACATCCAGCTTGACAAGAAGTCCATTGGCTTTAAAGGAGGCTTTGACAACTGCAAAGGTGGACTTAATCTACTTCAAGAAGATCCTCCTCTCCTGCCGGATCTGTTGCTCAATCATAGCAGGGGCCATATGTTGAAATGCCTTGGAAAATCGCCCAATCTGCATGATCTACTCATTGAAGAAAGTCTTCATCTTTTGCAGCACGGCAGGAGTGATATCAAAGTCCTCCTCATCTTAGTAGAGTTCTGGAGGGAAAGAGAAGTGAGGGCCAAATTTGTAGGAGGGGCCCTCAAGAGAGATCATAACTCCTCTCTGGATGAGCAGAGTACGAATCAAAACCTTCGCTGCTACAGGGGTCTCCAGCTCAGCTGGGTTCTGGATGTTCAGCTTCTGTTTGAGTTCAATCTCCCAGGCAGTGAAGTTGGAAGGACCCTTTTCCTCAAGCAATAAGATGAGGTCCTCCACATCTTCAAGTCTGGCCTTGCTCCAGACTTTGGCATCAGTCAGCTCTGCCAAAAGGGGTAAGTGCTCCAAAAAAATAGGGAAATGCTCTCTTAGCCAGAGCTGAGCACTTACACTCATACTCTGCCTAATGGGACCCATTTCTACAGATGAGAAAGTGAAGGGTCTGGGCCCAGAGGCAGAGGAGGATGGTGCTAAGACCTCCGGCTCCAGTGAAGCATCCTCATCTTCACTATCATCGCTGGTCAAACAGGTGGGAGAAGGAGGGGCAGGGAAACCCAGAGCCATAGAGATGGTTGGGTCCTGTTCTGTATGGGATTGGGGAGGGGTAGGATTTTGAGAGGTAGAGGTAGAAGGAAGGGTTGTTCTGCACCTTAAGAAGTAGATGGAACTTCTGGTACAGAAAAAGAGATTGTAGTTTGAGAGGTGGGAGAGGGAGATAGGGGAGGTTCAGCACCAGAAGTGGAGGGCACCTCTGGTACAGGGGCTGGGGGAGAAGGATTTGTGGTAAGGGGTGTTTGGGAAGGTGGGGGAGAAGGTGTTTGGGTAGGTAATGTGGAGAGAGTGAATATAGGGGTATCTGGGAGGGTCTGCTCTGGTGAGGCAATGGGGGCACCAGAAGCAGTAGAGGGATTTTGGGGAAGGTTTTCTGGGGGAGAGGTTGATGGGGAAACAAGGTTTATGGGGTTAGAGGTAGGGATAGGTGGGTTTACCTCATCAGATGGGACTGGAGCAGTGGAGTCCTGCATGATCCCGGCAGCTTCATCAATTGCTTGCTCCAAAGCATCTCCAAGATCAGAGCCAGAGTCTGAATCTTGAAGAATGGCCGTCTTGGCCTTAGATTTCTTCTTTTGAAGGGGCTCAGCCTCTTCTTCCTCCTCCTCCTCTGATGGCTCATCCACCAGGAGTGTTCTTGGAACTCTTCTGCCGGTTCTGGGTTTCTTGGCAGACACCTTCTTGGCCTCATCTGGCCTCTTTCTCTTGGAAGCTCCTGCCTTCCTGGCAGCTTCTGCACCTTCACCCTTCTTCTTCAAGACATCAAGAAGGGGAATCTGGTCCTCCTCTGAGGAACCAGAGAAAGCAATAGTTGAGGAACCAGTTGCTTCAGCAGGCTTCTTCTGGCCCTTCTGCTGCTTCTGCTGCTTCTGCCCCTTAGCAGGTGAGGGAATTGCTTGTAGAGGAGGGGCAGGGATGGCTTGCTTACCATCAGAATCAGGATGGCCATGAAGAGGACCATCCTTAGTGTTGGTCCCACTAGTTAGATTAATTGTGGAAGCTTAAGTTAAATGTCTTAGACAAATTCTTTTTACAAGAGCACAAAATCAATAAGAGAATAAGTAAATGAAAGCAATAAAGAATACAAGATATATAGTGGTTCGGATTTGAATATCCTACGTCCACTCTCCCTTTTATCCAAGGGGTCCTACTAACAACCAACCAACTCACTTACTTACTCACTGGAATTGGGAAGTACCAGTTCCTTCTTACAATTCCTTTAGATCTAATCACAATCTAAAGTAGGCTACCTTCAAACTTATCTTAGAGATGAACAGGTTAAGGTCTAATAACTCCTTGAGAGTGAATATGAATGAAAGAACAATAAGAGTGCTAAGAGTGATTTATCAAAAGCTTGGAAGGACTTATGCGCATAAGGTCTCTCTCTAGAGCTTTTTCTTGATCTGCACTCTTTTATTTATAGAAGGGATTTAGGAAATAGCCGTTGGAGAGCTAATCCAATCAGATCCTCTATTTAGGGAAGCTTCAATCAATCAATTCCCTAATTGATTGATTGGATTGGTGTGATCCTTGGATTGATTATCTTCAAATACTTTCCAATCTTGATCTTGTTGACTTGATTTGAATCACCAACGGTCAATTGCTTCCTCTGCCTAGCTCTGATTCTCAACAGAGAAGGCAAGACCAGACACCAGGCAACCTCGGTGTCTTCTGGTCCTGATCTGGTAAACAACCAGAATACTCAGTAGAAACAGGGGATCAAACTGAGCATCTTTTATTCTACCAGACTCGTCTGGTCCGGACTCGTCTGGTCTGGGGAAGGTCCTCTGCCTCTGGTCAGATCTCATCTGGTGAAGTCTTCTGGTGGAGTCCTCTGGTGGAGTCCTCTGGGGAAGTCCTCTGGTGGGGTCTTCTGGTGAAGTCCTCTGGTGGGGTCTTCTGGTGACTCTTCTGGCCTGGCAGTTCCCCCTAGACTAAGTCCTAATCTATATCATCATCTGGCTAACAGGTCCAGATGGACCTATTACATCTTCTAGTTTGTTTTAACTCATCAAAACTATACAATAATTTTCCTAACACCTAGAGAACATAATCTTGGACTTATGGAAGCCCTTGCACCAGGTATCTTTCCACTTCTTCTCTGGAAAGATTGAGTCCAAGATTAAGGAGAGCTTTGTGCCTAAGGACACATTGGCATTAAAGAAAAACTGCTGCTCCCCTGGCTTGCTGGGACACTCTTCCTTCTGCACTTTCAACTTGTTCTTCCTCAAAACTCCCCAGAAGAACTTTGCCCAATTGCATTGGGCACCATCCAAAATGGCCCTCATAACACAGAGCCTGCCAGTAAAGATGGCATCTGTGCTATGGCTCTCGCACATCAAAACCTTCACCACAATGTCAAACAACACTTTGTACTTCTGCCTCAAATGTTTGTCCAAAAATCCTTTAGTCAAGTTCTGACAAGAGGATCTGGAAAAAAGCTTGAAGGATTTCAACTCTTCTCCTTCCTTGTACTTCAATGGGTCCACGCCCTCCGCGGAAATGTTGACAAACAAACTACAGAAATCAGCCTTTGAGAAGACGACATCCTCCTTATCAATCTTAGAGGAAATGTGATCATCATGAATCTTCATGCGGACTAGAAACTGGGCAGCATACCCATCCACAGTGCGCAGATCCATGGGAACTTTGGAAATTAACTCCTCCACACCGGATCGCCTGAGCAGTTCC
Source organism: Ballota nigra (assembly GCA_947034835.1). Taxonomy (NCBI): domain Eukaryota; kingdom Viridiplantae; phylum Streptophyta; class Magnoliopsida; order Lamiales; family Lamiaceae; genus Ballota; species Ballota nigra. The sequence continues at coordinate 73,150,997 of OX344729.1, read as the reverse complement.
AAAATCTCCAGTGCTGCTAGATTTTTGGTGGAATAGAAGTCCACCACCATCTCTGACTTCAATTTCTTGCAAACCTATTCTGGATCGAAGTTACACTTGGGTGCCATTGCTGTGAGAGAGAGAGAGATAGAGAGAGAGAGAGAAACTTGCAGAGAGAAAATTAGGGCTTTGAAAATTTAGGAAACGTGAAAAGACAAATTGAAGAGAAATTTGATTTAAATAGAGCAAGACGCGTGGCGTGATCAATTAATGAAGTGTGAACGCGTGTAATTGCAAAATTTAATTTAGGGAACAAAATCAATTTTTGAATTGATTGACATATTGCACATTAATTAAATCTGATGGCCAAGATTAAAAGGCAAAATACAGATTTAATCTGGTGCGTAGGCGTGGTCATTGGGACTGGGCATGAAAGGGTTTTGTGGCAGTCAAGATAAAAAGCGAAATGATTGCCTAGGCCTTATACCCTAGTCTTAAATACACTCTGAAGTTGAAACGTTTTGGGTGTATTAAGTAATTTGAAAAGTGTATCCCAATGATCAGAGGCCAGAGAAGTAAAAACATACCTGTCACCTGATATTGTAACCAGATGATACCACAGCTAGTCTGGTGTTACATCTCATATGATGAAACCCATCTGGGTCTGGTCAGAGAAGACTCCGGACTTTTCTGAAATCTTATACAACACCTCATCTGGATGTACCTCATCTGGTACAAGCCTCATCTGGTGTGACTCTCCTCTGGAGATGTAACCTCCCTGGTATATCTAGCCTGAAGGCATGTTAGTTTGAAAAAAAGTGAAATGATTGCCTAGGCCTTATACCCTAGTCTTAAATACACTCTGAAGTTGAAACGTTTTGGGTGTATTAAGTAATTTGAAAAATGTATCCCAATGATCAGAGGCCAGAGAAGTAAAAACATACCTGTCACCTGATATTGTAACCAGATGATACCACAGCTAGTCTGGTGTTACATCTCATATGATGAAATCCATCTGGGTCTGGTCAGAGAAGACTCCGGACTTTTCTGAAATCTTATACAACACCTCATCTGGATGTACCTCATCTGGTACAAGCCTCATCTGGTATGACTCTCCTCTGGAGATGTAACCTCCCTGGTATATCTAGCCTGAAGGCATGTTAGTTTTAAAAAAAAATATCTTCCTAGCTGCTTCCAAATGACTTTTCTTAGGATTAGCTTGAAATCTGGCACACACCCCCACAGCAAAAGTAATATCTGGTCTACTTGCAGTCAGGTACAAAAGAGAGCCAATGAGAGCTCTGTACTGAGTCTGGTCCACACTTTCTCCAGACTCATCTGGATCCATTTTGAAATTTGTCATCATAGGAATCTTGGCTGCCTTGCTAGATCCTATTCCAAATTTCTCTAACATGTTTCTCATGTACTTTGCCTGATTAATGAAGATTCCCTTCTCTGTTTGCTTTACCTGCAGACCTAAAAAGTAATTCATTTCACTCATCATAGACATCTCAAACTGGCTCTGCATGAGATCGCCAAACTTCTCACACAGCTTCTTGTTTGGGGATCCAAATATAATGTCATCAACATATATCTGGACCAGAAGGATGTCCTTTCCTTCTTCTTTCCTAAACAAGGTTCTATCAATCTTTCCCTTAGTAAAACCATTGTCCAGAAGAAACTGAGATAGAGTGTCATATCATGCTCTGGGTGCCTGCTTCAGCCCATAAAGAGCTTTCTTAAGCTTAAACACCTTGATACCTTGTTCAAAACCAGGAGGTTGTTCCACATACACTTCCTCAATGAGAATCCCATTAAGAAAGGCATATTTCACATCCATCTGGTATACTTTGAACTTCATGTGAGCAGCATATGCTAAGAACAATCTGATGGCTTCTAGTATGGCAACAGGAGCAAATGTCTCATCATAGTCTATTCCTTCAGACTGAGAATAGCCCTGAGCCACTAGCCTTACCTTGTTCCTAGTAATGACATCATTCTCATCTTTCTTATTCTTGAAAACCCACTTAGTGCCTATCACCTTTTGATGTCTTGGTCTGTCTACCAGCTCCCAAACATCCTGTCTGGTGAATTGATTCAACTCCTCTTGCATAGCAACAATCCAATTTGAATCTTTCAGTACTTCCTTGATGTTCTTGAGCTCAATTAAAGACACATAGCAACTGAATAAGACAGCTAAGTTAAGAGTTCTCCTAGTCTGGACCCCCTTAGTTGGATCTCCAATTATCAGGTCATTGGGGTGATCAACCAGGGTCCTCCTTCCCGTGGTCTTGCCTGATTGATCATCCTCTGCAGTACCTTGGTGAATATCACCAACTGCAGAAGAGCTTCCCCCTACAGGAGTTCCAACCTCCTCTGGTTCTGCACCTTGTGAAGACTTCTTCTTTAGAGAACCAGAAGATGGGTAACCATCTAAATCTGAATCTGTGTCTGAGTCTGAATCAAGAATAGGTGGATTGACCTTGATTACTCTGGGAGTAGTCTGATTCTGGGTCTCTCCAGAAGACTTTAATTCCACCTTGCACTCAACAACAGATTCATCAAAAACAATATGTGGTGTTTCCTCCACACAAAGTGAATTCTTATTAAAAACTCTGAATGCTTTACTAGTGGTGGAATATCCTAAAAATATTCCATCTGCTGCTTTAGCATCAAAAGTTTTTAATGTTAGGATAAAAATTTGTTAGTTTTGATGAGTTAAAACAAACCAGAAGATGTAATAGGACCATCTGGACCTGTTAGCCAGATGATGATCTAGATTAGGACTTAGTCTAGGGGGAACTGCCAGACCAGAAGACCTCACCAGAAGAGTCACCAGAAGACCCCACCAGAGGACTTCACCAGAGGACTCCACCAGAGGACTTCACCAAAGGAGATCAGACCAGAGGCAGAGGACCTTCCCCAGACCAGACGAGTCCGGACCAGACGAGTCTGGTGGAACAAAAGATGCTCAGTTTGATCCCCTTATTCTACTGAGTATTCTGGTTGTTCACCAGATAAGGACCAGAAGACACCGAGGTTGCCTGGTGTCTGGTCCTGCCTTCTCTGGAGAGAATCAGAGTTAGGCAATTGGAAGCATTGACCGTTGGTGATTCTATTCAAGTCAAAACAAGATTGGATTGAGAAGATATGAAGACAATCAATCAAGATCTCACCAACCCAATCAATCAATTAGGGAATTGATTGATTGAAGCTTCCATATATAGAGGATCTGATTGGATTAGCCTCCCAACGGCTATGTCCCTAATCCCCTCTATATATACTTGAGTGCAGATCAAGAAAAAGCTCTAGAGAATCATTCACGCGCATATAGCCATACTAAGCTTTTGATCACTACGCATATTGCACTCACACTTTGTTCTTAATTACTTATCTACTCGTAAGGAGTTTATACACTCAACTTGTTCATCTTGTTAAGATAAGGTTGGAGTGAGTCTATCTTTAGATCGAAGTTAGATCTAAAGAGTTTGTAAGAAGGCGCTGGTACTTCAGAAATTCCAGTGAGTAAGTTTGTGAGTTGGTTGTTAGTGAGACCCCTTGGTGATAAGGGAGAGTGGACGTAGGATATTTATCCGAACCACTATATATCTTGTGTCTTTTATCGCTTTTTTTTTAAATATTGTTTATTGCTCTCTTATAAAAGATTTTGGAAAGACATTTAAACATAAGCTTCCGCAATTAATCTATCGAGTGGGACCAACAAGTGGTATCAGAGCAGTGTGTCCACGACCACTGCTTTGAAAAGCTTTTGGTGGTCACCAGGCAGATCCATTGCTCTTTAGTGCTTTTATTCAAGTTCTTGTTATTTCCCTAAATTTCTTATCAATATGTCTTCGAAATCTTCTTATAAGAGTCGTAAGCTTCCAGAATTCTCGTTCGAGGATTATAGCCACTGGAGCTTCATGATGAGTAATCATCTTGGAGCTATTCATCACCGCATGTTAGATGTGGTTGAAAGTGGCCCCATTAAATTTTATTGGACTCCTATTGATAGTGGCAGGTCTGAGTCCAGAGAAGAAACTAGCGACGCTGCAGAGGATAGAGTTCCCAGACAACGAATCCTCAAAAAGAAAGACGAACTTGACAACGATGAGAGAAAGCTACATAACCTGGACCAGGTGGCGAGGACTGAGATTATCAACACTCTTACTAAAGAAGTTCTTGAAAAGGTCAGGGCGTGCACCACTGCAAAAAAGATGTGGGACAAGTTAGCTCTGCTCTGTGAAGGAACATAGAAGATTAAAGATAACAAGCTCCAAGCTGTTCAACACTATTTTGACACATTTAAGATGAAACCAGACGAGACCATTGACCAGCTGGACATGCGTCTCACGAATCTCTTGAACAAGGCTAGTGCCTTAGGTAAGACCTATTCTGAAAAAGAGATTAATAGTAAAATATTACGTTCACTAACAAGCAGGTGGAGAATTAAAGTCACTGTGATCAAGGACAACAAGGATCTCAACACTCTGGATCACCATCTTCTGTTGTCTGATCTCAAGGCTTACGAATATGATCTTCAAGAGGAGGATCAAACAGAAGAAGTTTCCTCTTCTGGCCAGAAAGGAGTTGCATTCTCTTCAACTCTCAAATCTGATGCCATGCCAAAGGAGTCTACTGCAGATGTCTTGAGCCTCAAGGAGCAGGTAGCACTTCTAACTCATAAATTAGACAAAATGAGCTCAAATTATGGCAGGTACAAAAGGCATTGGAAGGAGTCTACCAGAAACAGGAAGAGTTCTTTCAAGCCTGCAGAGAAGGAGAAGACATCTGGAGACTCAAGGGAGACCAGATTCAGAACTCCAGAGAGGAGGAGAGATGACAACCCTGGCAGCTCTGGGAGATCAGATCATCAGAGGAGGGATAGTAGCCCTGCCAGATCAGACTACAACCAGAGGAGAAGAGAGCCAAGTCCTAGTCCCAGAGGAGACAATGCCTGCTACACATGCAACAAGACTGGTCACTACAGTTATGATTGTCCTCAGCTTACTCCTAGGGAAAGAGAAGAGAAAAGAATCAAGAGAGATAGGAGGTATGCAGATAAGAGAGCACTGCTGGCAGAAGCAGAGGAGGAGGATACTAGTTCCAGTTCTTCTTCTTCTGACTTTGGATCAGACGATGATGTGTGTCTCATGGCAGACATCACTGAGGTAAATGAAACTACTCTTGTTTTATCTAATTCCAAATGTACTGGATCCTCTAATTCATCTGGTAACTCCAGGGAGTCTGATATGCAACAAATGCTATCAGATCTCCAAAATTGTGTCCAACTCTGTCAAAAACTTGAGAAAGAGAATGGTAGGCTCAGAGCTGAAGTTCAATCTCTCTCTCATGAGCACAAATCCACCAGAGAACTCATGAAAGATCATTCCAAAGAAGTCTCTGAACTTCAGGATAAGATCACAGAAAGAGATACTCTGGTAGATCAACTCATGAAAGAAAGGAATTCTCAAGAGGATGAGATCACTGAACTCAGAGCCAAATACCAAACTCTTATCAAGGGAAAACAAATTGTCCACAACATAGAGGAGATACCTATGCCCAGAGAAGCTCCTAAGATACCATCTGTTGTATCTATCATATCAGAGTTTTCTCAGCGCATTTGTGATAAGAGTGGTTTAGGATATTCTGGAATTACCACTAAAACTCACAAGTACTTTTATAACAAAGACAAGTCTGTAAGAGCTGGTAAATTGGTAGAAATCTGGAATGATAAAGACTTAACTGGTAATGGTTACAAGGTGGTTCACAATCCTGATTGGAAAAGGAATCACTCTGTTAATCAAATAACAAATGGTCCAGAAGAGTTGACTGTTCTGGAAGAGAAGATGTTAGAGAATAAGTGTCAAAAAGGGGAACCATTAAAGATTGATGGCTCTGTGAACAATGAGTCCCAAGGAGTAGGAATTACTCAAATTGGAGGACCCCAGAGAAATCCTCAAAGGGAACCTAAACAGATTAGGGGACCTCAAAGGAAACACTCAAAAAGGGGGAATACCAATCAGAGTAATAACTACCAGAGAAGGAACAATGGTCAACAGAACCAGGTACCCCAGAGATAATTTTCTCAGAAGAATCAATTCCAGAATAGGTATACTCAAAGGAACTATAATCACCAGAACAGGTCTAATTATCGCAACCAGAGGAGGTCCATCTATAGAAAACCAACTGATCTGGGAAGTTATGACACCAGAGATGGTTCTTCTAGGATGTACCCTTACAACCAGACCTTTAAGACCATGTCTTTGAGGCAGGCCATTCCAAAGGCCAGATTTGAGAAAAGGTACACCAGACCTGTTTATAGGAAAGGTGTCCTTATCAGACCAGTAGCTCAATATGTCATAGTAAGAGGACATGTGCTGGTAGATAGATTTGGAAGAAAGATAAGATCTCCTCATCCATCAAGAGATGATCTTTATCTATGGATTCCTACAAAACCTGCAACTAACCAATCAGGACCCAGCACTAGTAGGGGACCTAATTGATCTCTCTGCAGGTAGATAAGAGTCCATTGGAGAAAGGATTTTCAAGCAACCATGTCTGGTACATTGATAGTGGATGTTCCAAGCACATGACATTCCAGAAGGATAATCTCCAAGATTTCAAACCATTAAATGGACCAAGAGTGATGTTTGGTGACAACAACTATGGAGTCACCAGAGGAGTTGGAAAATTGACCTTCAATGGAGTATCTGTAGATGAAGTCTACTACGTAGAAGGACTCAAGCATAATCTGCTTTCAGTATCCCAATTCTGTGACAAGGGATACTCAGTGAAGTTTTCTAGTGATTCATGCACTGTTTTCTCTTCTGATTATAATGATATCTTGCTAATAGGCTTGAGGAAGGGTAACATTTATCTTGCAGATTTTAGCAGTTGCCCAAGGAATGCTTGCCTGGTTGCTAAAGGATCTGCAGAGAACAGCTGGATTTGGCACAAGAGATTGTGTCATCTTAACTTCAAAACATTGAACAAGATTGCCAGAAAGGGTCTCATTCGAGGTCTTCCAAATGAAGTGTTTAAGAAGGATCAGGTTTGTGGTTCATGCCAGAAGGGTAAACAACCCAAGACTTCCTTTAAGGATGTCCAAAGCACAACCACAACCAGAGTACTTCAACTACTTCACATGGACCTGTTTGGACCTGTTTCTCCTCTTAGTTTCAGTGGTAGGAAGTACACCTTAGTAATAGTAGATGACTTTTCAAGATACACTTGGGTAGTGTTCTTGTTTAAGAAAAATGAAACTATAACTAAGCTGCCAGAGTTCTTCAAGCAGATTCAGAATGAGCAGAACCAGAGCATTGTCAGGATCAGAAGTGACAAAGGAACAGAGTTTTTGAATTCACATATTGCAGATTACTGCAAGGATCATGGGATTTTTCATGAGACATCTGCTGCCAGAACACCTCAACAAAATGGAGTTGCAGAAAGGAGGAATAGGACTCTCAAAGAAGCTGCAAGAACACTTCTGGCAGAGTACAGCACTCCACAGAGATTTTGGGCAGAGGCCATCAATACAGCTTGTTACACTCAGAACAGGTGCCTGATTGCCCAGAGACACAATAAGACCCCATATGAGGTATGGAAAGGTAAAACCCCATCTGTTTCATATTTTCATGTTTTTGGATGTAAGTGTTTCATCCATGACAATGGGAAATCTAAATTAAGAACCTTTGATGCTAAAGTGGCTGATGGAATATTTTTGGGATATTCCAGCACACCAGTAAAGCTTTTAGAGTTTTTAATAAGAATTCACTTTGTGTGGAGGAAACACCTCATGTTGTTTTTGATGAATCTACTTTTGAGTACAAGGTGGATCCTAAGTCTTCAGATGAGACCCAGAATCAGACTACACCCAGAGTTATCAAGGTCAATCCACCTATTCTTGATTCAGATTCGGATTCAGATGAGGACCCATCTCCTGGTTCTCTGAAGCAGCAGCCTTTACAAGGAGCAGAACCAGAAGAGGTTGGAACTCCTGTAGGGGGAAGCTCTTCTGCAGATGGTGATAATCACCAAGGTACTGCAGAAGATGATCACCCAGGCAAGACCACGGGAAGGAGGACCCTGGTTGATCACCCCAATGACTTGATCTTAGGAGATCCAACTAAGGGTGTCCAGACTAGGAGAACTATTAACTTAGCTGCCTTATTCAGTTGCTATGTGTCCTTGATTGAGCCCAAGAACATCAAGGAGGCACTGAAAGATTCAAATTGGATTGTGGCTATGCAGGAGGAATTGAATCAATTCACCAGACAGGATGTTTGGGAGCTGGTAGACAGACCAAGACATCAAAAGGTGATAGGCACTAAGTGGGTTTTCAAAAATAAGAAAGATGAGAATGATGTCATTACTAGGAACAAGGCAAGGCTAGTGGCCCAGGGCTATTCTCAGTCTGAAGGAATAGACTATGATGAGACTTTTGCTCCTGTTGCCAGACTAGAAGCTATCAGATTGTTCTTAGCATATGCTGCTCACATGAAGTTCAAAGTATACCAGATGGATGTGAAATCTGCCTTTCTTAATGGGATTCTCATTGAGGAAGTGTATGTTGAACAACCTCCTGGTTTTGAACAAGGTGATAAGGTGTTTAAGCTTAAGAAAGCTCTTTATGGGCTGAAGCAGGCACCCAGAGCATGGTATGACACTCTATCTCAATTTCTTCTGGACAATGGTTTTACTAAAGGTAAAATTAATAGGACCTTGTTTAGGAAAGAAGAAGGAAAGGACATCCTTCTGGTCCAAATATATGTTGATGACATCATATTTGGATCCCCTAACAAGAAGCTGTGTGAGAAGTTTGGTGAGCTCATGCAGGGACAGTTTGAGATGTCCATGATGGGAGAATTGAATTACTTTTTGGGTTTGCAGGTTAAGCAATCAGAGAAGGGAATTTTTATTAATCAAGCTAAGTACACCAGAAACATGTTAGAGAAATTTGGAATAGGATCTAGCAGGGCAGCCAAGATCCCTATGATGACAAATTTTAACATGGATCCAGATGAGTCTGGAGAGAGTGTGGACCAGACTCAGTACAGAGCACTTATTGGTTCTCTTTTGTATTTGACTGCAAGCAGACCAGATATTACTTTTGCTGTAGGAGTTTGTGCCAGATTTCAAGCTAACCCCAAGAAGAGTCACTTGGAAGCAGCTAAGAAAATATTGAAATATCTCAAGGGAACTGTGAATTTAGGATTATGGTATCCTGCAGATGACAATTTAGATTTAAGTGGTTATTCAGATTCAGACTATGGTGGGTGCAGAATAGATAGGAAATCTACAAGTGGAACATGCCAATTTTTAGGGAATAAATTGGTATCCTGGTTTTCCAAGAAGCAGACTTCAGTTGCTACATCAACAACAGAAGCAGAGTACATGGCTGCAGGGAGTTGTTGTTCTCAACTTCTTTGGATTAGTCAACAGCTTAGGGATTACCAGATTAGAGCTAAGGATATTCCTATTTTCTGTGATAGTAATAGTGCCATTGCAATCACCCAGAATCCAGTTCTTCATACCAGATGCAAACATGTTGATATAAGGCATCATTTTATCAGAGATCGTGTTGAGAAGGGAGATATAAGGATGGAAAAGATTGCAACAGAGAGGCAGAGAGCAGATATTCTAACCAAGCCTTTGGCTGAGACCAGATTCAGAGAGTTAGCTTTTGAGTTAGGATTGTTGGATCCAGAGACAGATTTGATTTAGGGGGAACATCAGAGAAGTATCCTTACTTTATTAATTCTCTTCATAAATTTTCTTTATGCTAACATACCTGCAGATCAGATATATCAGAGAGGGTATACTTCCAGATGAGGTATACACCAGGTGACACTTATCCCAGATGAGGTGCTGAGTCAGAGATATGTCCAAAGTCTTTACTGATCAGGACCAGATAAGTTCCATCAGAGGAGAAGTATCACCAGACTAGTTGTGGTATCATCTGGTTACAATATCAGGTGACAGGTATGTCTTTTCTACTCTGGCCTCTGATCATTGGGATACACTTTTCAAATTAATAAGTACACTCAAAACCTTTCAACTTCGGAGTGTATTTAAGACTAGGGTATAGGGCCTAGGCAATCATTTCGCTTTTTCTCTTGACTGCCACAAAACCCCTTTATGCCCAGTCCCAATGACTATGCCAACGCACCAGATTAAATCTGTATCTTGCCTTTCATCGTGGCCATCAGATTTAATCACTGTGCAAAATGTCAATCAATGCTAAAATTGATTTTGTTTCCTAAATTGAATTTGAAACAACACGCGTTCACACTTCATTTAATTTTCAAGCCACGCGTACTACTCTATTTAAATCAATTTTTGTTTTCAATTTGTCCTTTCACGTTTCCATACTATTCGAACCCTAATCTCTCTCTGCGAAGCATTTTTTTTTCAATCTCTCTCTCACAGTTATGGCACCCAAGTGCAATTACGATCCAGACTATGTCTGCAAGAAGCTCAAGTCAGAAATGGTGGTGGACTTCTATTCCACTAAGAATCCGGCCGCTTTGGAGATTTTGGAACTTCTCCGACGTTCTGGGCTGGAGGAGTTGATCTCAAAGGTTCCCAAGGATCTGCGTACCTTGGATGGATATGCTGCACAGTTTCTTATCCGGATGAAGATCCACGAAGACTATATTTCTTCCAAGATTGATTCAGAGGATCTTGTTTTCTCTAAGGCAGACTTCTGTGGTCTTTTTGGTAACCTTTCTGCGGAAGGTGTGGACCCACTGAAGTACAGAGAAGGAGAGGCGTTGGAATCCTTCAAGATGTTTGCCAGAAATTCATGCCAGAATATTACCAAGGGTTTCTTGGACAAGCATCTTAGGCAGAAGTATAAGGTGCTTTTTGACACTGTGGTGAAGATTCTCATGTGTGAGAGCCATAGCACAGATGCCATCTTCGTTGGCAGGCTCTGTGTTATGAGGGTCATTCTGGATGGTGTTCAATGTAACTGGGCTGAGTTCTTCTGGGGGGTGCTGAGGAAGAACAAGGTGAAAATACAGAAGGAAGAATGCCCCCAGCTGCCAGGAGAGCAACAATTTGTGTTCAATGCTAATGTTTCATTGGGCACAAAACTCACCCTAATTCTGGATTCGATTCTTCCAGAGAAGAAATGGAGACAATCCTGGTGTAAGGGCTTTCATAAGTCCAAGATTATGTTCTCCAAGGATGGTCCTCTCCATGGCCATCCTGATTCTGATGGTGAGCAAGCCATCCCTGCTCCTCCCCTTCAAGCCATTCCCTCACCTGCTAAGGGGCAGAAGCAGCAGCAGCAGCAGAAGACTCAGAAGAAAGCTGCTGCAGCAACTGGTTCTTCAGCCGTTGCCTTTTCTGGTTCCTCAGAGGAGGACCAGATCCCTCTTCTTGATGTACTGAAGAAGAAGAGTGAGGTTGCCAAGAAGGCAGGAGCTTCAAAAAGGAAGAGGCCAGAGGAGGCCAAGAAGAAATCTGCCAAGATGCCAAGGACTGGCAGAGGAGCTCCCAAGAAAACCCTTCTGGTGGATGAGCCATCAGAAGAAGAAGAGGAAGAAGATGAAGTGCCTCTTGTGAGGAAATCCAAGGCCAAGAGAGCCCTTCTTCAAGATTCAGACTCTGGATCTGATCTTGGAGAGGCCTTGGAGAAGGCCATTGAGGATGCCACCCAGATGATGGAGGATGCTCCAGAGCCTGTTATGCCTGCTGGTGTTGACCCAGCAGAGGTAAACCCTTCCTTTCCCTCTTCCTCCCCCATAAATCTTGTTTCCCCTTCTACCTCTCCCCCAGATAACATTCCCCAAACCCCATCTGCCTCTGGTAACCCCATTCTACCACCAGAGCAGACTATTCCAGATACCCCCGTCTATACTCCTTCTACCATTCCTACACAAACACCTTCTCCCCCAAATTTCCAAACACATATCCCCACTAACCCCTCTCCCCCACCTTCTGTATCAGAGGTACCCTCAACCTCCTCTGGTGCAGAAGTCCCCCCTTCAAACACTTCCACCTACCAAATCCCTCCTACACATTCTGTACCAGATATCCCTTCCTCTTCTGGTGCAGAGCAACCAATCCCCACCACCTCTACTTCACAAAATCCAAACCCTCCCCTAACCCATACAGACCAGGACCCAACCATTTCTATGGCTCTGGGATTCGTTGGCCCTCCCCCCTCCCCAACCTGTTTAACCAGCGATGATAGTGAAGATGAGGAAGCTTCACTTGAGCCTGTTGACTTAGCCCCTTCCTCCTCTGCCTCTGGGCCCAAACCCTTCACTTTCTCATCTGCAGAAATGGGTCCCATTAGGCAGAGTATGAGTGTAAGTGCTCAGCTCTGGCTAAGAGAGCATTTTCCAGTTCTTCTGGAGCACTTACCACTTCTGGCAGAGCTTACTGATGCCAAGGTCTGGAGCAAGGCCAGACTTGAAGATGTAGAGGACCTGGTGCTTTTGCTTGAGGAAATGGGTGCCTCCAACTTCACTGCTTGGGAGATTGAGCTGAAGCAGAAGATGAACATTCAGAACCCAGCAGAGCTGGAGACTCCTGGTGCAGCCAAAGTCTTGATTTGCACCCTGCTCATCCAAAGAGGGGTCATGCTCACTCCAGAGGGCCCCACTTACAAGTTTGGTCCTCACTTTGTCTTCCCTCCAGAGCTTTATTCAGACGAGGAGGACTTTGAGATGTCTCCTGCTGTGCTCCAGAAGATGAAGGCTTTCTTCAACGAGCAGATCATGCAGATAGGGCGCTTTTCCAAAGCAATCCAACATATGGCCCCTGCTATGATTGAGCATCAGATTAAGCAAGAGAGGAAAATCTTCCTGAAGCAGATCAAATCATCTCTGGCAGAGGTTAAAGCTTCGTTCAAGGCTAATGGCTTGTTTGTCAAGCTAGATGTTATGCACAGCCAGAAGCAGCTCCAGGAGCATGTGATGGAGCAGATGAGGCCAGTTTCTGTACTCAAAGTGGAAATGGCCAGCCAGATGATTCAGACTGCTAGACTGAAGGACTCCCTCCAGGAGATGTTGGAGAAGCAAGAGAGACTTGTTGCAGAGTCTAAGGCTTACCTGGAGGAGGCCAAGCAGCTTCGTGATCTTCACTCTTCCTCCAACACTGCCTTGCCTGATCTCATAAGGCAGGTACTGGAGCCCCTCCTTGATGAAGTTAAAAAGGGGGAAGAGAAGGCTAGAACTGATCTGGCGAAGACCACCAATGAGACTCTGTTTAGCCATGGAGCTCGTCTGGACCTGTTGGAGAACACTCTGGCCCAGGCTGAGTTGCAGAAGAAGAAGAAAGAAGAGTTGAAATCTCTATCTATGGCTAAACAACTTGCTGCAGAAGAAGAGTCATCTGAAGCCGAGCAGGATCCTTCTATCTTTCCTGGTCCTGCTAAGAGGAAGATTAGAAAAGTAAAGAAGAGTTTCCTTGAATCTGTTGTCGAAGAAGCAGAGAAGAGATACAAGGAAGAGACTCCAGAGGAGAGGCAAGCCAGAATCAGGAAGAACATAGATGAAGAGCAGAGGCTCAGATATGTTAGGAGACAGAACAAGAAGGCCAGAGAAGCTGGTATTCCTTCTGGTGCAGGTGGCTCAGGTCAGAAGAGGAAAGCTCCTGTGGAGGTTATGAACATCTTGCCACTAAGGACAGAAGGGTCTTTTGACTCTACTGTGCCTTATCCTCTGATTGAGAGATGGAGAGAAGCCAAGACCCTCTGGTTCATTCAGCATTATATCCAGAGGCCAGCACCAGAAGATGATGAGCTGATCAACAGAACCTTCCATTCTTGGATGCAAGCCTATGATGCAGACTTGTACAAGCAGCTGATGGATTCAACCATTGAGTTCAACCTAGAGGTGACTGCTCCTGAATTTACTTATCTTAACACTCCCATGATTGGGAACCAGGTGGATTGGGCAGAACTGAAGAAGCTTTACAAGACCAAGGTGTTGGTGAATTTCACCCCAACATCTTCTGCAGAGTTGAAGGCCGTCCAGGATAGGTTCCTTGACTGGTTTCTTGTCCTTAAAGAGAACAGAAGATATGCCTAGAATAGGACAATGAACTTCAATGTAATCTGTAATATTTTGTCCTCTGATTATTAATGAAAAATACATATCTTTTCTGTTCTAAAGACAACTCCTTGTTGTCTTATTGTTTGCCTGATGAGATCTATTCTAAGGTCTCATCCCTTTATTGTTTTCTTACTTAAGTTTTACTTTTGATCAGTTCTGGTTGTGTTTTAACTCCATCAAAAAGGGGGAAATTGTTAGGATAAAAATTTGTTAGTTTTGATGAGTTAAAACAAACCAGAAGATGTAATAGGACCATCTGGACCTGTTAGCCAGATGATGATCTAGATTAGGACTTAGTCTAGGGGGAACTGCCAGACCAGAAGACCTCACCAGAAGAGTCACCAGAAGACCCCACCAGAGGACTTCACCAGAGGACTCCACCAGAGGACTTCACCAAAGGAGATCAGACCAGAGGCAGAGGACCTTCCCCAGACCAGACGAGTCCGGACCAGACGAGTCTGGTGGAACAAAAGATGCTCAGTTTGATCCCCTTATTCTACTGAGTATTCTGGTTGTTCACCAGATAAGGACCAGAAGACACCGAGGTTGCCTGGTGTCTGGTCCTGCCTTCTCTGGAGAGAATCAGAGTTAGGCAATTGGAAGCATTGACCGTTGGTGATTCTATTCAAGTCAAAACAAGATTGGATTGAGAAGATATGAAGACAATCAATCAAGATCTCACCAACCCAATCAATCAATTAGGGAATTGATTGATTGAAGCTTCCATATATAGAGGATCTGATTGGATTAGCCTCCCAACGGCTATGTCCCTAATCCCCTCTATATATACTTGAGTGCAGATCAAGAAAAAGCTCTAGAGAATCATTCACGCGCATATAGCCATACTAAGCTTTTGATCACTACGCATATTGCACTCACACTTTGTTCTTAATTACTTATCTACTCGTAAGGAGTTTATACACTCAACCTGTTCATCTTGTTAAGATAAGGTTGGAGTGAGTCTATCTTTAGATCGAAGTTAGATCTAAAGAGTTTGTAAGAAGGCGCTGGTACTTCAGAAATTCCAGTGAGCAAGTTTGTGAGTTGGTTGTTAGTGAGACCCCTTGGTGATAAGGGAGAGTGGACGTAGGATATTTATCCTAACCACTATATATCTTGTGTCTTTTATCGCTTTTTTTTTAAATATTGTTTATTGCTCTCTTATAAAAGATTTTGGAAAGACATTTAAACATAAGCTTCCGCAATTAATCTATCGAGTGGGACCAACATTTAATTTTGATTTCCCATTGTCATGGATGAAACACTTACATCCAAAAACATGAAAATATGAAACAGATGGGGTTTTACCTTTCCATACCTCATATGGAGTCTTGCTATGTCTCTGGGTAATTAGGCAATTGTTCTGTGTATAGCAAGCTGTATTGATGGCTTCTGCCCAAAACCTTTACGGTGTGTTATACTCTGCTAGAAGAGTTCTTGCAGCTTCCTTAAGGGTTCTATTCCTCTTTTCTGCTACTCCATTTTGTGGGGGTGTTCTGGCAGCATATGTCTCATGAAAAATCCCATGTTCTTTGCAATACTCTGCAATGTGTGAATTCAAGAACTCTGTCCCCTTGTCACTTCTGATTCTGACTATGCTCTGGTTCTGCTCATTCTGAATCTGCTTGAAGAATTCTGGCAGCTTAGTGATAGTTTCATTTTTCTTAAACAAGAACACTACCTAAGTGTATCTTGAAAAGTCATCTACTATCACCAAGGTGTACTTCCTTCCACTGAAACTAAGAGGAGAAACAGGTCCAAACAGGTCCATGTGAAGAAGTTGAAGTACTCTGGTTGTGGTTGTGCTCTGGACATCCTTAAAGGAGGTCTTGGGTTGTTTACCCTTCTGGCATGAACCACAAACCTGATCCTTCTTAAACACTTCATTAGGAAGACCTCGAATAAGACCTTTTTTGGCAATCTTATTCAGTGTTTTGAAGTTAAGGTGGCTCAATCTCTTGTGCCATAACCAGCTATCTTCTGCAGATCCTTTAGCAACCAGGCAAGCATTTCTTGAGCAACTGCTAAAATCTGCAAGATAAAATGTTACCCTTCCTCAAGCCTATAAGCAAAATGTCATTATAATCAGAAGAAAAGACAGTGCATGAATCACTAGAGAACTTCACTGAGTATCCCCTGTCACAAAATTGGGATACTGAAAGCAGATTATGCTTGAGTCCTTCAACATAGTAGACTTCATCTACAGATACTCCATTGAAAGTCAACTTTCCAACTCCTCTGGTGACTCCATAGTTGTTGTCACCAAACATCACTCTTGGCCCATTCATTGGCTTGAAATCCTGGAGATGATCTTTCTTGAATGTCATATTCTTGGAACATCCACTATCAATGTACCACACATGTTTGCAGGTTTTGTAGGAATCCAAAGATAAAGATCATCCCTTGCTGGATGAGGAGATCTTATCTTCCTACCAAATCTATCTACCAGCACATGTCCTCTTACAATGACATATTGAGCTACTGGTCTGATCAGAACACCTTTCCTATAAACAGGTCTGGTGTATCTTTTCTCAAATCTGGCTTTTAGAATAGCCTGCCTTAAAGACATGGTCTTAAAGGTCTGGTTGTAAGGGTACATCCTAGAAGAACCATCTCTGGTGTCATAGCTACCCAGATCAATTGGTTTTCTATAGATAGGTCTGGAAGACCTCCTCTGGTTTGAAAGTTGGATCTATTCTGATGATGAAATTCCTTCTGAGTGTTCCTATTCTGAAATCTTCTTTGAGCATAACTCCTTTGAGATCCCTGAGTCTGATTGAGGTTCTCTGGTTCAGTATATCTCCTTTGATATCTCCTATTCTGATTAGGTTTTCTCTTAGAGTTTCCCTTTTGAGGTCCCCTAATTTGCTTAGGTTCCACTCGGTTAGGTATCCTCTGAGGTCTCCTAATCTGGTTAGGCATCTGAACAGAACCATCAATCTTCATAGGTTCTCCTTTCTAGCGTTTTTGCTCTAAGATTTCCTCTTCCAGTTCAGTGAACTCATTGGAAACTTCATCTATATGGTCAACAGAATAATCATTAACCCAGTTAGGATTTTTAACTACTCTGTAACCTTGTCCATTAGGATACTTTTCATCCCAGATTTCTACCAATTCACCAGCTCTTTGAGACAACTTGCCTTTATTGCTAAGAAATTTAGTGGATCTGGTTGTAATTCCAGAATATCCTAAACCACTCTTATCATTAATGCGTTGAGAAGTCTCTGTTATAATAGATACAATAGATGGTATCTTAGGAGCTTCTATGGGCATGAGTATCTCTTCTATGGTTTGCTCAACTTGTTTTCCCTTGATAAGAGTCTGGTATTTAGCTCTTAGTTCATTGAACTTATCTTCCTAAGATTCCCTTTCCTTCATGAGTTGATCTACCAGAGTATCTATTTTTGTGATCTTTTCATGAAGTTCAGAGACTTCTTTGGAATGATCTTTCATGAGTTCTCTGGTGGATTTTTGCTCATGAGATAAGGATTGAACTTCAGCTTTGAGCCTACCATTCTCTTTTTCAAGTTTTTGACATAATTGAACACAATTTTGGAGATCTTATAGCATTTGTTGCATATCAGACTCTCTGGAGTTACCAGATGAATGAGATGATTCAGTATATTTGGAATTAGATAAGGATAGGGTAGTTTCATTACCTCAGTGATGTCTGCCATAAGACATACATCATCATCTGATCGAAATCAGAAGAAGAAGAAGAACTGGAACTTGTATCTTCCTCCTCTGCTTCTGCCAGTAGTGCTCTCTTGTAAGCATATCTCCTATCTCTCTTTAGTCTTTTCTCTTCTCTTTCTCTAGGAGTCAATTGAGAACAATCATAGCTGTAGTGACCAGGCTTGTTGCATGTGTAACAAGTGTTATCTCCTCTGGGATCGGGGCTTGGATCTCTCCTCCCCTAGTTGTACTCTGCTCTGGCTGGACTACTCTCTCTCCTCTGATAGTCTGATCTGCTAGAGCTGCCATCCCTCCTCTGGTAATCTGATCTCCCAGAGCTGCTATCTCTTCTCCTCTCTGGAGTTCTGAATCTGGTCTCCCTTGAGTCTCCAGATTTTCTCTCTTTATCTGCAGCATTGAAGGAACTCTTCCTGTCTCTGGTAGATTCCTTCCAGTGCTTTTTGTACCTGCCATATTTTGAACTCATTTTATCCAGTTTACGGGTTAGGAGTGCTACCTGTTCCTTGAGACTCATGTCATCTGCAGGAGACTCCTTTGGTTTGTCATCTGTCTTAATGGTAGAGGAGAAGACAACTCCATACTGACCAGAAGAGGAAACCTCTTCTGTTTGATCCTCCTCTTAAAGATCAAATTTGTATGCTTTAAGATCAGATAGCAGAAGATGATGATCCAGAGTGTTGAGATCCTTGCTATCTTTAATAACAGTCACTTTGATTCTCCTCCTGTTGGTTAGTGAACATAATATTTTACTAATTATTTCCTTTTCAGAGTAGGTCTTACCTAAGGCACTGGCCTTGTTGAGGAGATTTGTGAGACGCATATCCAGCTGGTCAATGATCTCGTCTGGTTTCATTTTGAAAGTGTCAAACGAGTGTTGAACAGCTTGAAGTTTGTTATCCTTAATCTTCTCTGTTCCTTCACAGAGCAGAGCAAGTTTATCCCACACCTCCTTGGCAGTGGCCCAAGTTCTGACCTTCTCTAACACCTCCTTAGTGAGTGTGTTGATGATCTCAATTCGTGCCACCTGGTCCAAATTATAAATTTTTCTTTCATCATTGTCAAGCTTCTCTTTCTTCTTGAGGATTCTCTGTCTGGGAACTCGGTCCTCAGCAGCTTTCTGGGCAGTTTCACTTGTTTCTTCTCTGGACTCTGACCTGCCACTATCAATAGGAGTCCAGTAAAATTTAATTGGGCCACTCTCTACCACATCCAACATGCGGTGATGAATAGCTCCAAGATGATTACTCATCATGAAGCTCCAGTGGCTGTAATCCTCGAAAGAGAATTTTGGTAACTTACGGTTCTTGTAAGAAGATTTTGCAGACATTTTTACTAAAGAGATTTAACAAAATTTTTTACCTAAACACAATAAAGAGCAATAGTTCTGCCCGGTGACCATCAAAAAGCTTTACATAGCAGTGGTCTTTGGACACACTGCTCTGCTACCACTTGTTGGTCCCACTAGATTGATAAATTACGGAAGCTTTAAAGTAAATGCCTTTTGCAAAGTTCTTTTCACAATAGCACACTATAATAAGCAAGAAATTAAATGCAGAAAATAGTAAATAAGACCGGATATATAGTGGTTCGGATCTGAATATCCTACGTCCACTCTCCCTTGATCAAAGGGGTCTCACTATCCAACCAACAACCAACTTACTTACTGGAATTGTGAAGTACCAGTTCCTTCTTACAAACTCTTTAGATCTAACTTCGATCTAAAGACAACAGCCTTCAACCTTATCTTGTAGATAAACAAGTTGAGTTCCAACTACTCCTTAAGAGTGAATATGTAAGTATGAACAGAATAAGAGTGTTATGTGTTGATAAACAGGAGCTTGGAGTATAACTTCATGCGCGTATGATTCTCTCTAGCCCTTTTTCTTGAGATTGCACTCTGTATTTATAGAGGTGATTAGGGAATAGCCGTTGGAGATTTAATCCAATCAGATCCTCTATATAGGGAAGCTTCAATCAATCAATTCCCTAATTGATTGATTGGGTTGGTGAGATCCTTTGGATTGATTTACTTCAAGACTTTCCAATCCTGATCTTGTTGACTTGATTTGAATCACCAACGGTCAATAGCTTCCAATGCCAAACTCTGATTCTCTCCAGAGAAGGCAATACCAGACACCAGGCAACCAAGATGTCTTCTGGTCCTGATCTGTTGAAGAAACAGAATGCTCATCAGAATCAGGAGATGATTCTGAGCATCTTTTGTTTCACCAGACTCGTCTAGTTTGGACTCGTTTGGTCTGGGGAAGGTTCTCTGCCTCTGGTCAGTCTCATCTGGTGAAGTCCTCTGGTGGAGTACTCTGGTGAGTCATCTGGTTAGTCTTCTGGTGACTCTTCTGGTGAGGTCTTCTGGTCTGGAAATTCCCCCTAGACTAAGTCCTATTCTAGTTCATCATCTGGCTAACAGGTCCAGATGGCCCTATTACATTCTCTGGTTTGTTTTTAACTCATCAAAATTATACAATTTTATCCTAACATGATTGTATAATAAATTTGTGCCTCGAGCTCGAATCTCCTTTGAACAAACAACTTATAATTATACGTGCTTAAAAAATTACAAGTATAGATGACGACCTAATTTACAAACTTTAAAAAACTAGTTCGACTTCTATATATTTTGTCAAACAATCATTAACTTGCCAAAACATATAATTTACAAACCAAGTCAAAGTAGCTCGACCACTATTCATTTTGTCGAGCTAACTTTGGACTCATCGAAAGATTAAATTCATACAAAGTGAAATAAATGATTGATCACATGTAGCTCGACCAATCAAACTTGCTCGACATCAACACTTGATGAGATTTTTCAAAAAAATTGACAAGTTTTTGGATCTTCTTACTTGCGCATATGCAGCCTTAGCTCGCCCATGTGACATAGTAGCTCGCCCAAATTGAAGAGTCATTCCCACTTCCCATAAGCAAAGTAGCTTGCCTATTGGAAATATTTCTTCAACTTGGCTGCATTCCTAGAATATTGGGCCGAGTTGCCATCAAAATTTTCGATGTCATATGCACCATTGGGTAACCTATCCGTTACCCTGTATGGGCCCTCCCTAGTCGGGCCAAATATGCCTGGAGGTGGGGTGAGCTTCTTTCTCAAAACGAGGTCGCCAACTTAAAATTATCTTATTTTGACTTGAGAATTATAGTAACGTTCTGCTCTCTGTTTATATATTGCATTTTTTTAATTCAGCAGTGATTTTTTTTTCTTCGAGCAAATCTAGCTCGACTGATAGGGAAGAACTATTCGCCACTTCTTCAAAGTTGATCGTTCTTAGTGTTTTGATCTTTAACACAACTGGGATGACTGCTTTAGTTCCAAATGCTAGTGCAAAAGGTGTTTCTCCGGTGCTAGACCTGGGAGAAACCCTGTATTCCCACAACACATCTGGTAGTTCTACAGACCACTTGTCTTTACTTTCTGTTAGTTGTATCTTAAGTATATGCTTGATTATCTTATTAACGGCTTCCACTTGACCATTTGACTGTGGATGATAGGGGGTCAAATAGTGTTTTCTGATCCCCCACTTAGTGCAGAAGTCCCGAAGCTTCTTCCCGTCAAACTGAGGACCATTGTCTGTCACACGTGTTTGAGGAATTCCGAATCGGCAGACAATGTTCTTCCAGATGAAATCAATCATTTTCTCCTGCGTGACTTTAACCAGGGATTCTACTTCTGCCCACTTAGTGTAATATTCCACGGCCACGACGGCGAATTGTACGTTTTCTTTCCCTGGCGGGAAAGGTCCAATAATATCCATTCTCCATTGTGCAAATGGCCAAGGACTAAAAACCAAAACGAGCTCTTGGGCGGGTGTGTGGATGCGTGGGGCGAAGATTTGACATTGGTGACAAGCTATGGCTACCTGGATTGCATCTTTTTGCAAGGTCGGCCAGCAATAACCTTGCCTTACTGTTTTGTACGCCAAAGCCTGCCCCCCTGCATGATTTCCACAAGCTCCATAATGTATGTCTTCCAATGTAGCCTTCTCTTGCCCCCTAGACAAACACTTGAGTAGTGGGACTGAAAAGCCTCTTTTGTGAAGCTGCTCGTCTACCAGGGTATACCTGGCTTCTTGTTTTGTTATTCTTGCAGCTTCAAAAGAGTTGTTTGGCCTCCGTCTTTCATGTATTTGGTTAAAAGAGTTCGCCAATCATCATCGTCTTTCTGCTCGAAAATTTGATTTACTTCATAATAAATTGTTTATGGTTGGGTTTTTCTGGTGATGACGGTGTCTATTAGAACTACTGGCCCATCACTTGTTGCTAATCTTGCCAGAGCATCAGCTTGCATGTTGCTTTTTCGAGGTACTCGCTGGATATACACTTGATCTAGCATAGATACCAAGTGAGAAACAATTCGTTGATAATCAATCATATGTTCGTCTCTAGCCTCGTATTCACCTCATACTTGACTTACTATAAGTTGAGAATCTCCAAAAGTCTGGAGTCATCTGACTCCGACAACTAGTAATAAGTGGAGACTTGCAATGAGAGCTTCGTATTCAGCTTCATTGTTGGTGGCCATAAATTTTAATCTGACAAGAACTACTCAGCTTCGTATTCAGCTTCATCGATCGGGGCTGATAAGAACTACTCCTGCCCCCGAGGCCATGTTTGTTGATGAACAGTCCACATAAAGATGACATGGATGATCTAGTCCTCTCGTCGGATTTTGGGGAAAGTTTAGCTCGACTATGAAGTCGGCTAATGCTTGGACCTTAATCGCTATTCAAGGTGCATAGGTCACTCCGAACTGGCTAATCTCTATGGACCACTTTAGCATGCGGCCAAGTGTATCGAGTCGGTGCAATATTTATCTGAGTGGGAAAGTTGTTAGTACTTCGACCCGATGATCGAAAAAGTATGGTCTTAACTTTCTAACACTCATAACCAAAGCATATGCCAGCTTTTATGTGGGTGAGTATTTCACCTCAGCCTCATGTAGAGCTTGACTGACGTAGTAGATGGGAAGGTGAAATTTGCCTCTGCTCATACCAGAACCGAACTTATTACCACCTCTGAAGCTGCCAGATATAAGTAAAGCTTCTCTCCTGTGATTGGTTTTGATAGAATTTTTACGTCTCCCAAGTAGTCTTTTAGCTTTTCAAAAGCTTTCTGGCAGCTGCCCGTCCACACAAAATTGCCTTTTTTGATGGCTTCAAAGAATAAACGATATTTATCTCTTGATCGTGATATGAATATGTTCAATGCAGCTAGGCATCCTGTCAGTCTTTATACCTCTTTGACGGAACGAGGAGGTTCCATACCAACAATGGCTTTAACTTTGGCAGGGTTAGCTTCAATTCCGCGTTTGTTGACCAGGTGGCCCAAAAATTTCCCCAAATGTACCTCGAAACTGCTCTTCTTCAGGTTCAACTTCTTGTTATACTTTCGGAGAATATCGAACACCTGAGATAGATGCTGGAGGTGGTCTTCTTTTCGGGTACTTTTGATGTCTATGTCATTAACATACACCTCCACCGTCTCCCCAATGTGTTCATCGAATATTTTGATGGCAAGCCTCTGGTAGGTTGCCCCTGCATTGATTAGTCCAAAAGACATTCTCTTCTAGCAGAGTAGATTTTAGTTTGTGTAGAAAACCGTATTTTCTTAGTCGTCTGGGTGCATCGGAATCTGGTGGTAACCAGCAAAAGCATCCATAAATGTAAATATTTCATGCCCAACTATGCTGTCCACCAGTTGATCAATGTGCAGAAGTGGAAAGTTATCCTTCGGACATGCTGCATTCAGATCTGTAAAATCTATGCATAGCCTTCAGGTTCCATTCGGCTTCCGCACTAGTACAGGATTTACAACCCATTGGGGACACAATGCTTGTATTTTCATCGTTTCTGATGGACTGGTCTTCGAGCTGGATTAATATTTAGCCTATGACAAGCATTCTTCGGGTTAATCCCCACCATATCTACATGTTACCATGCAAAGACATCAAGATTAACTTTGAGAAATTCTGCCATTCGAGTTCTGTAGGGCTCAGGGAGCTTGGACCCAATGTAGAATTCAAGGTCATCACGGTTTGGGTTAACTTTGATGGCCTCCAATTCTTCGACTGGAGTTGCTCGTCATTTTTGTCCTTCCACCGTGGATTAATAATTATCCCTTCAGGTTTTAGCTCGTCCTTGATGTTCATGTGTTCAACACCTAGGCAGGAATCAAAATCGTCTGTTGTGCTGGGAACAATGTTGGTCGCTAGGGTTGGGTCAAAGACCATTGATATCAGTGGTGATTCTGCTGCCAGGCAGAGTTGCTCGCCCGTAGGCTGTTGTTGGTCGCCCATAGACAAGATTTGTTCGTCAATTTCCATTTGTTTGTCATGAGGCCCCAGGATGTCATTGAGGATAGAAGGCTCATTGTCATGATGACTGGTTGAGGCCTCCATCATCAATACTTGTTTATCATTTGAAAGCAGTTGAAGGAGACACTCTCGAGCTTTTCTTTGGTCTCCCTTCAACGTCCCAGCTCCACTGGCCGTTGGGAACTTGACACAATAATAGGGTGAAACTGCAGCTTTAAATTCATTTATAAATGGTCGGCCAAGGAAACCGTTATAGGTGGATTCTTGATCTACGATTAGTAAATCCACCATTCTAGTTATATTCTTTTTGGGATCCTTGGTAGATACAAGTTGCACAGATAACCTAATGATTCCTAATGGTTTTGTTACAGCATTTCCGAAGCCTAGAATCCAATGATTGGAATCTTCAATGTAGCTGGCATAGTCTCCCAGTTGATCAAGCGTCTTTTTGAAGATTACGTTTGTATAGGCTCCTGCGTCCACCAGTAAATGGTGTACTTTTGTTTCCATTATCTTGGCACAGATTACGAGTGAATTGTTATGGGGTGTCACGATTCCATCTAAGTCTTTTTCTGTGAAGGTTAACTCTCCTGTGTGTAGGATTGATGGGTTAACCTCCATTTCTTGTACCTAAGCTACTGCACATAGCTCAACCTTTCTTTTTCGGTTTGACATTGGTGGTCACCCATCAGAGCAACCACCACCAGGTCCAGCAGGCTCCATCATTTGAATTTTAGGAACCGGACCTCCTGTTGGTGCTGGTCGCCCAGCACGATTCCTTCGAGGGGCTTGTTCCATGTCTTCCTCTTCGGAATTGTCATCTCTAATTCTTTTGCCGGGTTGTCTTTTGACGAATTCTGATAACTTACCCTCCTTGTAGAATCGCCATAACTGCTTTAGCAAGTCACGACACTCACTAGTAAAATGTCCCACACTTTGGTGGTAGGCACAATACTTGTTCGGGTTTAACTTGCTAGCGTCTTGTCGAATCTTCCTCGGAGGGGTAAGTAACTCATTTTCCCGGACATTATTGTACACCGCATCGATTGATATGGTGAGTACTTGATTCAGCTTATCCTTCAGTTCTGCCCCTTCATTGAATGTTTTCATGTTCTTAGGGGCACGATAAACTCCACCACCGGTCTTTTTTACATTCTCTTTCTGATCGCCTTTGTCCCCAATATCTTTTTGCAAGGCTTAGTGCATTGAGACAAAGACTCCTGCCCGATCACGGAATTCAGCATAAGACTTTGGGCATCTGAGATGTATATTTTTCCAAATATCAGTGCCCTTCTTTAATCAAGCTAGGACAACCACAATTTTGGTGTCTTCGCTAACAGATTCTCCTTCCAGCAAAACCTTGTCAAACCTTTCCAAATATGGCCGGTCCAACTCGTAATCTTCTTGTTTCAAGTCGGATAACCGATGTCTTTGGGATAGATAAGACCCGGCCGTGGAGAAATGGGATAGAAACTCTTTGCCTAGTTGGACAAACGAATGAATGGAAGTCGGTGGCAGAGCCGAGAACCATTTATGAACACGATCCCCTAGGGTTAATGGAAAGTTTTGGAATTGGGTAGCATCACTTGCCCCCATTGATATCATATAATCAGAATACTTCATCAAATGCACCCGGGGGTCCACCGTGCCTTCATATTGTATACTAGCGGGGATTGAATCTTCTTCTGGATGGGAGCTTTTAAAATCACTGAAGATAGTGGAGAGGAGGGAAGGGAAATATTTCCATAACCTCTCTGCAGGTCTAACTGACTTTGCATGCTTTCGATTGCCTTTCTCATGGATGCCAATTCCACTAGGGATCCCCCTGACTTGGAGGTTGTTCGACGAACAGTGGTGCATGACCATCTGTCTGTCGCAGACCCTTACTTGTTTGGGAGGGCCCATGAGTTGATCTTCGAGGATTGGGAGCCCCGTCAGGGCCTAGGCGACCAAAAGCTGACCTAGTCAGCCTTTCATGGACTGATGGGCGTACTAGCGCTTGAGTTGGGCGAGCTCTTTCAACTTTGCGGGGAACCCCAACTGCTCCCCGGCCAGGGCGACCTAATCTGTCAAGCGCGCTCTGGCGTGTGGTTCCTTGGCTAACCCCCACAGCCTGGCCAGGAGTTGATTCACCATGGCTAGCTGGCTCATCATGCTGTTTTTCTTTACCTTTTGTCTTACGTGCTTGGGCACTATCGGCCTCATTTTGATGGTCATCCCTGGCCTTCTCATGCTCCCGAGCTCTTGTTGGGCTATGCCTTGCTCGGATATGAGATAGGCCAGGTTATCTATGTTGCTTTTGTAGTGCCTGAAGCATTGTGATCGTGCGAGCTAAATCGTCAGGGTTGCGAGCAAATGCTTCAAGCTCTGGTGGCATCATTTGATTAGCAGTTGGATGATTTTCTTACTCATACCGAGCTACTTCTGCTCACCGTCTAGCTTGGGACATCCTCGAATATGAATATCTTGTCAAATGTTGGGAATACTGGGTCTCGTGAGATTGAGACATCTTTAGTCAAAGTATTGGTATAAGTCTTTAAATGTTCAAATCTTCAAACGTTGAACACCAAGAACACTTTTGTATAAATCTTCAAGTCTTAAGCTCGAAATTCTTACTTAATTACCCCTAATTGGAGATTCGATCCCTTCTTCTAGCGCCGATTTGTTGATGATCGATTCTAATCGCAAAGATTAATGGCTATTTTTAGTTGTTAATTTGATCACTAAATAATTACATGTGATTGATCACTAACATAATTAGTGAATACGAAAATTGGGATAAAAATGAATAAACACGTGTAATGATTACATATTTAATTCGTATGTTTGAGAATCGAGGTGCTTTGGATGTAAAATCGAAGTTTGGACGTACATGTGAATTTGTGCTTATTTTATTAACTGAAAATTGAGGTATTTATACAAGTTTTCCTAGCAGGAGGTGTACAAAACTTTTTGTCTTCCAAGTGTGCATGTATGACACTTGGAGTGTTGACTATTTGATCTTATCTAAACTAATTCTTATCCTCTAATGTTGGATTTTCTTGTATTTGAGTGTTGTTTGTCCTTTTGGACTTGTCTTTGTGGAGTAATTAGCTTGATTTTGTTGGTCATTCTCTTTGCTAGCTTGATATCACCATACTCTGGTTAGATTTGTTCGCTTATTGGCTGGAACTGTTCGCCAGGGTGCCCTTTGGGTTTGTATGATCCTTGTGTTAAAGGTGCTTGCATTGATATTGTAGCTCGCTGAAATGGAATTGCTCGCCTGACCATTCCGGCTTAGTTTGGCCTAATTAACTTAATCTTATTTTGAGTGTAAGTACTTTGTATAATTCTGTTCGCCCAGATGGTATTTATGCTCGTCTATCAACAACGTATACTAGGCTTCTAACAAATTTCATAAAGTAATTATCAAAACAACTGTCTCACAATGACTAAAAAACTGGAATAAATAGAAACTAAGGCCCGTGCAAGGGTCCAATAAAAATCACTAAACTGTATGGGCTTATTAATATAACTCATGAAAATAACATAAAATAAATACTTATTTTTTGGGCTTGAAGACACGATCATAAGCATCCCAATAATTTAGCGATTCCATAGCCACATCAGAAGCACTGCCTGAAATGATTCTCTCTCTAAACTCTGCAAGCCAAATTTCCTTCTCTTTCTTCCTTCCCTAACTGGGTTTTAATGGCGGACACTTGAGCGGCACCGCCTTTCCTCTCCTCTCCTAAGAATCATCTCTTAGGGTTTTCTATGAGACTCCCCACGCAGTCTTCGGTGTGCGTCTCTCCGGCCATTTTTTTTGTTAGATCTACCTTTTTCATTGTGTTTTTCTTCTCTCTCGAATTACCTATGCCCGTCTAAGTCGTTCTAGCCCGTCGATTACCGCCTGCCACCCGCCTACTGTCGCCGCCACGATCTGTGACTCAGTGAGTCACTCGACTGAGTTGACCGAATTGCTTGGTGTGTCCAGCTGGGTCTAATGGATCGATCTGATCCACCGGAGCTACGGTGACCGGTGGATGGATCGAATAATTAGACTCCTTTGATTTATGTTTTTTATTAGGTCCTTGTTGTAGAATTTTAGTTATGAGTCTTTTTCATTTTGTTGGTTCCTTTATTTTGCTGTTTTTTGGGGTTTTTTTTTTTCTGTTGTAATGCTCTGGTTCATGCATGTTCATCTTCCTGGAATTGGATATGCCTTAGTGTGGGGCTTCTACATGCTCCCTATGCTCTCACCATAAATGTACACTGATTGTGTTCTTGGGTTGGTTCTATGCACCCTTGGTTCATTCTCCTGGAACTTGAGTTGTCTTAGTGTAAGACTTCTCATTATTCCCCGCGCCTTCACCTTGGATGTGTATTTTGGGCTGACTAATTCCACCTCGTTTCCTCACGATTGGTTCGAGGTAGGCCTTCTTCAGACTCTCTGTGGTCTCTTGGACTGGACTTGTACTCTACATTTGATCCCTTGTATTGAAGTCCATTTCTTCTGTAAAACAAAAGGAATGGTTTTTTTTGTCTTAAGTTGCTTTTGCTCATAATTGGACTTTTACTTTATTTTTGGAAATTCTTATCGTTGTTTGTGTTAGTTATTTTTTAGATTTTTTGTACTAGGCTGAGAGTTTTACACTAAAAAAGATATGTCGATTAACGACAATTTTTGCAACGAAAAATTCATCGTAAAACACTGTTTGTGATAATCACGTGTCCGTTATTAAAACTGTCGTAGCTAATGTTTACAACGAATTTTTGGCATCCATTGCAAATTAGCAACGTCAGAATCCGTCGCAATTTGATCTGGTCAAAACCGGGTGTGTCCGTCACAAACTCTGAGCCTAAGACAAAAAAATGGTCTGCATGGTTCGAGCCCTCCGCAAGCCACTGGGCCACCAGCCCTCAAGCTATACTAACTGACCACCGTTCATACTAATCTTTATAGGGCCTTGAACAATTAATTTCAAATTTGCGTCCAAGGGAATTCGAACTTGAAAATCCTGAGCCTGGGACAAAAAAAAAATGGTCCGCGTGGTTCGAGCTCGGACCCTCCGCGCACCTGAGGCGGGTGTGAACCACTGGGTCACAATTAATTTCAAATTTGCGTCCAAGAATATTCAAACATGCAACCTCTCGCGCACGTGGATGAGGCGCACTCCGTCTGAATACAAGCTTCTTTTGTTCATTTCTTTGAAATTAATAGTATATGTATCCAAATTGAGTCTTTTTTTTCATATTTCATCAAATTAATTCTTTTTCATTTCCTACTTATTTAAATATATGTTGTGATCAACTATATTTTTTTATTTTGTAAAATTATTTATTTCGACAACGCGTAAACTTATAATTCGTTCATTTATACGCAATTATTTGTATACGTATTCAGATTGATTCTTTTTTTTCATAATTCATCAAATTAATTTCTTTTCGTTTCTCACCTATTTATATAAATGTTGTGCTCAACCTTTTTTTTATTTTGTTAAATTATTTATTTCGACAACACGTATAATTCATTCATTTGTACGCAATTAATATTATTTGACAATTAGGGCAAATTTCGCTAACAATAGGACTACTTTTGAAATATGAGACCAAAAGTGTTTTAGGAACATTCCTATGTGACTAAAAGTGCAATTTTTCCTCCACTACCATGGGAGTATTTGGTTCAAGTTCTTCAGTGGTAATGATAATATATTTTTCATCTATCTTCCCGTACCAATTAAAATGATATGTTTGTGGAAGGATTTGTCCCAAATGGTAATTGCATTGCTAGAGTTACGCTCCATTTTTGGAATAGAAATTGACAACAAATGAAATAGGAAAATGATACAGAAGAATGATTGTAGGAGGAAGAAAAGATAATCAAAATAAGGTAGTAAATTATCTTATTTAAGAGGGGAGATAGTGGCTTTGCGGTAAAGAATGGGAATGGAATGAAAATAAGTTGTCTGGTTAGGAGGTTTGTGTTGGGAAAATAGGGTGCCCGGAATCTATTCGGGATGAAATTTAAATACGAATTTAAATTCAATTATTACTAGAATGAATTAATCCTAATTAATTCAAATAATAATTCCAACAACTAATTTATAATCATGCATGTTGAATTAATTCACATAAAATCTAGGCGGAATAAACAAGAATTTATGTGACTTACGTACCTCTTGTAGACTTGGCCTTTGAATAAACGGGACTATCACGATCTCGCTTTATCAACCCAAAAGTCTTCTCAAGTATTCCCTTTCACCTTGTTCGATCACCGGTGGGAGATGCTATCGAACAATTTAAATAACTAAGGAAAAAGAAAAATATCTATGCTCTTGATTTTTCCAACACATGGAATTATATACTTGGGGATGAAATAATCAACCCCTATTTATAATAGTAGTGGCCGAAATTTTTGAATATTTTAGGGGTGGAGAAAATCTTTTCTTAGCCTCTAAGAAATCTTGAATATATCTCATATATTCTTTTCTCCATAATAAAATATTCCACAAAAATCTCACACTCCTTATTATTGGGCAATTTTCGAAAATAACTAGAAAAGAATCCAAGATTTGGATCTTCTTGAATATATGAGATAATCTTGTATTCCAAGAATATTTATCCTCCATAATATCTTTCCAAGAAAATCAACAAAATCTTTTCTCTCCTAATATTCCTAATTTTCGAAAATAAGAGGATAAAATCAGCATAATATTATCTTTTTATTTTAATCACCTTATCATTATTGGGCTACTTAATGGGCTACTTGAGGGGCATTTAAGGAGAATTAAGATTGGACCTTCTAATGGACTTCTGAATTTCAATATTGAGCCGCAATATAATTCAATCCATTAATATTAATTATTAACACTAATAAATTAATATTGCACTATCCATCTTAATCCATATTACGATAATATGGGCTCCCGGTTATTATTTCCCGCGTTTAAGATTATCAAGTCCATTAATTAATCAAGCTTCTGATTAGCTCTAAATTAATTAATATATTTCACCTTGGAGTAAAGACAGCTCAACATTTTATTCGTACCGAAGAAACTAATTCTTCACTTGCAAGATTTAGTACAATAAAACTTCTGAGCCCACCAAGGGGACTAATCACACGAGCCGTACTCGCACGTGTTTCTCCGTATTAAATCTTAGCAACCATCGTATGATTAATATTACTGCCCAAGACACAAAGTTCGAAGTCACAATGATTCTCACCCAACATGAATCAATGTAGTAACCATTAAGCACACACGGTCCTATTTAAGGGACGGAGATTAAGAAATCAACAACCACTGAGGTCTAATTCTTCACCTTTCAGAACAGAAGAATTTATCCTCGCTGTAGGTCCTCTTCAACACATACTAAAGGTGCTAGTGCAATCTCTTAGTCAAGACAGACCAATTTGAGCCTTACACATCGACCTTTCACGACGGATTGTTCAATTCCACCTAGGTCGTAAAAATGTACGTTTAGTTACAAGGGAACTGTTAATGTTGTCTTCTGTGATCGGGTATCACCACATTAACTACAATGTAACTAGTACCATATATTGAACGGTTTGCAATAGAAATTCAACATTCAATCATAACTAAAGCAAATGTGATAAAAGAATTATTCTCATAAACAAGTGTTTGATACACGAGTTATACAAAGTAAAAGCATACTTTCACGTATAACTCCAACAATGTCTATATTGTTGTAAATAAGTGCGTAAATTAAAGAGACAGGATTTGTTGACCCAGTTCGTCGGGAACGACTACGTCTTGGGGCAATCCAAGCCAGGAGTTTCACTAATGATCTTGTGTATGAGGTGATTACAATAATGAATAAAATAGTCTATTTATAAGAATAAAACCCTAGTCTAAGATATAAAGTATGTTGGGTTTATTGGTCCATTAGTAATGTCCACATCAAATCTCCTAGATTTATAATAAATCTTCTAGATTTACAACACTCCCCCTTGGACATTACGGCATAACATAAATGTCTTGTCTTAAAAACTCCACATGCTAGGTATCGGCCAAATAATAAATTAGGGAGGAATGTTATTGATCTTCTACATCTGAATCTTCTAGATTTGTTTCGGGGTTATCGCTCCCCCTGAAGACAACAACACTTTAAGTCTTTGCATCCCAATACCACGAACGTACTTTTCAAAAGTAGACGTAGGTAAGGATTTAGTAAACATATCTGCTAGATTGTTACTAGATTGCACCTTTTGAATGGTAATCACGTTGCTCTTCTGGAGTTCGTATGGGGTGAAAAACTTAGGTGAAATATATTTCGTCAGGTTTCCCTTGACGCACCCATTGCTTATTTGTGCGATGCAAGCAGCGTTGTCTTCAAATATAACGGTGGGAGGTGTATCGCGTTTGGCGATACCACTCGAGTCACCAATGTGTTTTACCAAGGACCATAACCAAACACATTCTCGTGCGGCTTCAAATAAAGCTATAATCTCTGAGTGGTTTGAAGACGTGGTAACCATGGATTGTTTAACCGATCTCCATGAGATCGCGGTACCACCACAGAGAAAAACGTAACCAGTCTAGGATATGGCGTTGTGGGGATCGGACAAATAGCCAGCATCCGCATAACCTACTAAGGTTTTGTCTTGGTTCTTACGATAAAACAGTCCAAGGTCTTGAGACCCTTGGAGGTATCGTAGAATATGCTTAACACCATTCCAATGTCTCCTTGTAGGAGAAGTGCTATATCTCGCAAGAAGATTGATAGCAAATGCAATGTCCGACCGAGTGCAATTTGCGAGGTAGAACAAAGCTCCAACAACGCTAAGATAAGGAACTTCTGGTCCCATAATTTCTTCTGAATCTTCTCTTGGTCTAAATGGGTCATTATCCACTTCGAGGGATCGAACAACCATAGGGGTGCTAAGTGGATGAGATTTATCCATGTGAAATCTCTACAATACCTTCTTTACTTCTGGGAGGTGCTCGATCTGCAAGCCGAGGCAGTACTTGGTTTTACCCAAGGACTTCATTTCGAATTCAGCTTTCAAGATTGAACTGGCTTCTTCAACCTCTTTGCATGTTCCGATTATGTTTAGGTCATCAATATAGACGGATATAATGCAAAAACCATCTTGCAATTTCTTCGTGAATAAGCATGGGAAAGCTTTATCGAATGTGTATTCCTTCTTATGAAAGAATTCACTAAGTCAGTTGCACCACATGAGGCCCGATTGCTTCAGGCCATACAACGACTTTTGCAGTTGTATGCTATATATACTGCGGTTTTCACCATCCCTCATTTGAGGAATGTTAAATCCATCGGGGATTTTCATGTAAATATTGGCATCTATTATAAGTATGCAGTTACTACGTCCATTAATCTCATTTGAAGATTCATTTTAACTGCCAAAGATATCAAGTAGCGGAAAATTATTGAGTCTATGACAGGAGAATAGGTTTGATCAAAATCAATCCCGGGTCTCTGCGAAAACCCTTGTGCTACAAGCCTCACTTTATATCTCTCCACAGTATTGTTCTCAATTCGTTTTCGTACAAATACCCATTTATATCCTACGGGGATAGCACGCGCGGGTGTACGAACGATAGAGCCAAATACTTGTCTTTTGTTAAGCGATGTGAGCTCTGCATCAACCCTTGTGCTACAAGCCTCACTTTATATCTCTCCACAGTATTGTTCTCAATTCGTTTTCGTACAAATACCTATTTATATCCTACGGGGATAGCACGCGCGGGTGTACGAACGATAGAGCCAAATACTTGTCTTTTGTTAAGCGATGCGAGCTCTGCATCAATTGCCTCTTTCCATTTAACCCAATCGGAGCGCTTCAAGCACTCGGAGATTGTTTTGGGTTCTGGATCTAGATCATTTATAATGGAAAGGGCAATTGACGCTACAAATGTGTCATCGGCAATATTTTTATTGTATGTTTCTCCCGTATCTGTGAAGTTCACAAAGAATTCGACGTTTACGTCAACCAGACCTTCCTTATATCCCATTGTATCTGGGTCTGGTCGTTCCACGGTTCTAGTGCATGGAATATTTTGTGCACGTGCTTCATCACTAGGACTCTCGTCTCCTATAGACTTGGAGTTATCTAGACGGATCTCTTCTAGAGATTTTACATTCGACTGACCAGATTAGCTAACCTTTCATTTAGGTGTGTTACTATCTCTTGAGGGCCCCTTACGCTTTTGGCGTGTGGGGGCATGAGTACTCATTTTGCTTGGGACCTCAACCCTTTGAGGAGCATTTACTGCAGGTATATGCGATTTAGTTACACCTCTAAGGTCAGTGAACGCGTCTGGCAGATTATTTACTAAGTTTTGCAAGTTAATGATCTTCTGAACTTCTAGTTCAGATTGATTAGTGCGCGGATCTAGATACTGAAGATTACCTATGTTCCACGTAAGCTCCCGGCATTCATTTAATTTTGAATTCGGATCCCCCCTAATGCTGAGAAGTAATCTTCATCGAACGTACAATCAGCGAACCGGGCCGTTAATTGATCCTCGAACAAAGGCTCGAGGTATTTCACGATGGATGGAGAGTCAAATTCGACGTAAATACCGAGTTTCCTTTGTTGGCCCATAGAGGTTCACTTTTGTATCGTTATTGGAACGTATACCTCACATTCGAAAATACGCAGATGGGAAATGCTAGGTTCTTTCCCACGCACTAACTGTAGGGGAGAATGATCATTATATGCAGTTGGACGGATTTGGATTAGGTGAGATGCATGTTGGACTGCATGCCCCCAGCATGAAGTGGGTAGTTTGAAGTTCATAAGCAATGGTCTCGCGATAATTTTGTTACTTTTTATTAGCGCCTCAGCAAGACCATTTTGGGTATGGATGTAGGGGACCGAATGTTCCACTCTAATTCCCAGGGCCATACACTAATCTGTAAAGGCCTTCGAGCTGAACCCAGCTGCGTTATCCATGCGAATCGATTTGATTGGATAATCTGGGAATTGAGCTCTAAGCTCGATAGTCTTCGCAATGAGCTTCGCAAAAGCTTGATTGCGGGTGGACAGCAAACATGCATATGTCCACCTAGTGGAGGCATCAATAAGGACCATGAAATAAGTGCGTAAATTAAAGAGACGAGATTTGTTGACCCAGTTCGTCGGGAACGACTACATCTGGGGGCGATCCAAGCCAGGAGTTTCACTAATGATCTTGTGTATGAGGTGATTACAATAATGGATACAATAGTCTATTTATAAGAATAAAATCCTAGTCTAAGATATAAAGTCCGTTGGGTTTATTGGTCCATTAGTAATGTCCACATCAAATCTCCTAAATTTGTAATAAGTCTTCTAGATTTACAACATATATATCAAGTTGGAGTGGAGCCAGAATGCGAGTCATGAGATTAAATGTTTTCAATCTATCAAGTTAAAATCCTCTTATTCAAAAAACACAATAAACGAGTACAATCAATTTGGCACAAAAATTCAATTCAAATATAATTAAATTAAATTACATAAACATATGAACATAAATAACAGAGACATTGACCAATTCATCCACAGGTCACGGCGTATGTTTTTTAAATGAAGAACAAAATGTATATAATATGAAATTGTGAACTCTCATGTTTATTGACATAATCAAAATGGTAAAAATCCATAGATTTATGTTCTTATGACAGAAATAAAAGAATTCAATGAAAATGAAATTTATGTGATATGAACCAGACTTTTATCACCAATAATATTACTTCACTTAGATGAGAATGAAGTATGTACACACTTTGTGCAACGTACACGGTGCACCACTAACCAATTATATCAGTTCATTACTAGCTATAGCATTAATGTTGTATGATGCACATAATATTTTGCTCTTGTAGATTACGGTAAAAATTAAACTGTTATTTTGAGACAACAAATCATATCTAAAAGGACACAATATGGAGCAGGGGAGTAATATTTTTTGGGAGAAAACAATTATTACAAAGCACTAAAAAGTCGTATGCATCTTAACATCTTATTAAGTGAATAAATTGATCTAGTAAAACTAAAGAAAAAAAATTATGTGTGTGTATATATATGGAATTACTAACTGCAAACATAATTAAGACGGTCAAATCCACACATTAAGTTGATACGACAAAATGAGAAGAACTCAACATAATTTAAATATCAAAAGTTGTCACTCCATCTCAATTGGAGGCAAATATTCATATCATTAATCCATTCATAAAATGCTGAAGTACCCTGAGGCGGCTGAAGGCAAACTTTAATTTCAATCCATTCAGAAAGAGCTGAAGCATCTACTGTCTTGGTGGGTTCCACGGAGCATGTCCAGAAACTTGGGCAATTACTTCCTCAAGATCATGCAAAGCAGACGTATTTGGTTTTCCACCCTCTTCTTCTATCAGTGCACTGCATATAAGCTTCACGATATCATAGTTTTTTACAAGGATTGGCGGCGCCCAAGGTAAAATTACGAACTTAGGATGAAAACTCCAAAATAAATCCTCTAAGATTGCCAATTGAACTGAAGATGGTGCACTCTTCATTTGAAACCTCAATTTCTCCACGATAGGTGGTTCGAGTAAACCTATCACACGTTTGTTGTACCCCTCCTTAAGAGAAACTAGAAGATGGAGATCAATTTTTGAAGCGCTCAACTCCAACAGAACTTCTCTCAACTTGACAAACCATGATGAATCATTTCCATTGAACCCAAAATATATTTCAGACTTCCATTCCCTTGAAGGTGTTTTAAAAGAAAGGGAAGGCACAAATGAACTTATATATTTAAACT
The DNA here is from genome assembly GCA_947034835.1 of Ballota nigra. Lineage (NCBI taxonomy): Eukaryota > Viridiplantae > Streptophyta > Magnoliopsida > Lamiales > Lamiaceae > Ballota > Ballota nigra. Next base: position 73,114,152 of record OX344729.1, on the reverse strand, counting down.
TGCGTATTCTGGGAACATCAAACTTATCCCTCAACACAATCTGATCACGAAAGGTTATGCATTCAAGTGAACTGCTACGAATTTGCATTTCTTTATTGTCGATGCAAGAACCATTGACAGTCAACACCTTTAGACAAGGAAATTTAGAGGACATATAATGAAAAAACCATTCACCAATTTTCACACGGGCCAACGACAATATTTTCAACTTATGAAACTCAACGGCACCTAATCCCGTTTTCAATACAAATATTGATTTATATGCTCTCGTTGAACAGTTATAAGTGTCAGTCAAAACCAATTCCTCAATTAAGGGGCACATTAACATTATATCCCAGATAATATTATCTTCCACACTCACTCGGTTTAAACTGAGGAATTTGAGTCTCGAACAATTTACCTTTTGAACCTGCCAAATGTGGCCACCAACAACGGTTAATCTGACAAGAGTTTCGGATTCAAGCACCTCTCGTGGTAAAAAATGAAGGGATATTTCGAAATAGAGATCGGTAGCACCTAGTTCATTGCTTTCAAGATCCATTCTTTAGCCATATAAATACAAATCGAGCTTCCATTCTTATTACCTATGTGTAGCCTGAAACTGTGAATCTTTCTGTTCAATTCCTCGTATCTTTGCATAGTCGTGTTACCGAATCTCACAAGCACGCTCTGTTGTTGAATATGAGATGGATATTGAGTGTATCGTCTGGGAAAGTCACGTTCAGAAAAATCGAGATCGGGACGAGTTAACCAGGCTTCGTACCATGACTTGGAGAGAATAGTGGTTCGAGCAGCTTCTTTTCCGGTTAAAAAAGTTTGTATGTGTTGAATCGTCTCTTCTTGCAATTGAATTTGACTTGCTTCGGTTCTTGTGTGCTTCTCCATCGGAAACCCTACAAATCAATACTGGTTTCGGGATATCACGCGGAATCCTCTTCCTTTGGTTTAAATAATTTCTTAAAATATATAACTCGCATTCGATATGATTGAAGTGAAATTCCAATTTGCAAAAAAATTAACTAATATTTTGTGATTGAAAAATAATCACGAAAAAAATTTGAATGAAATTTTGTTGTTATATAGTAACAAATTTTAATATGCAACATTTTTTCCTCAATTAACGCGTATTTTGTGGCGGAATATAATATACCCATTTTTTTTTGGGTTAATTGCAAATAAAATCACAACCTTTTCGCAAATTGCAATTTAATTTAAACTTTTGAATCGTTGCAAACAAAACCTCAATTTGTAATTTGTTAGCAATTCCAACAAAAAGACCGATTTCAATTTATCCAAACATAATGATTAATCATGTGTTGTCATCCGAACTCATCTAAATATATTAGTACGATTACTTATTCATTGTCAGGTAGGTAAAATATTATTTTCGGACCGTAAAAAAATTGGGAGTGTGTATAGAGTGAAATGAGTTTTTATATAAACTTGGATCCAATTAGAAATTAGGATCCGGATTGTATAGCTCGGTCTCCATTCTCCATTCTCCGTCGTGAAATCTTCGATCTCCGAATTCGACGCCGCAACCACCAATGGCAACCACATTAGCCGCCATGGCAGCTCGAAGAGCCGCGAATCTCACCCGCCTTTCACCTTCCATCGCATCTACGACCCAAGCTTCTTCCCTGATTTCCCGCCGCGGTCTCGCCGGCGCCGCTGGTAGTGATTCGAACTCCCCAACGGTTTCCGGCGATTGATTCGTTATTAGGATTGATGCGCGGCTTCGTATTTCTCGAATTTTCTGTTTTCCCCTTGTTTGATTTTGTTTAGTGTTTAATTAGGGTTTATATTGAAATGGTTTCATTTTCAGATCACCACGGGCCACCGAAAATTGATTGCTGGAAGGACTCGATGAGTCCATCTCAGTGGAAGGAGATTTGGAGAACGAAATTATGGAGTAGAATTGTGGCAAGTTGGGATCCGGTTATGGAAAATCTGTTTATAGTGTATGCATATGGATTGCAATTAACATTCATAATTTATTTGATTTGGACATTTTTTTCAATTCAGATGATAAACAATTCATCCTTTTCCAGCCATGGTTGCTAGAGCACCGATTTCCCAGCGTATTGGGCAGATCAGTTGATAAATTCTCGATAGTCATCGACTAATACCTTTGCTTATCAGGACTAATACCCTTCAGTGAAGGGAACTAATACTCTTCAGTTAAGGGGCCTAATACACTTCAGTGAAGGGGATTAATAATCTTTAGTGAAATAATTAATACTCAATAAGTACCAACTATCACTCTTTAGTAAAGAGAACTAATACCCTTCAGCGAAGGGGACTAATACCCTTTAGTGAAGGGGACTAATACTCTTTAGTAAAGATAAATAATACTCACTAAAGTACCAACTATTACTCTTTAATAAAGGGAACTAATACCCTTCACTGAAGAAGACTAATACACTTCCGTGAAGGAGAATAATACTCTATAGTGAATATAACTAATACTCATATAAGAACCAACTATTACTCTTCAGTGCTGACGCGGCTAATACTCTTCAGTGGAGGGGGCTAATACACTTCAGTGAAGGGGACTAATACTCTTCAGTGAAGGAGACTAATACTTTGCCAAAGTAAAATAAAAAAGAATAAAAAAAAGATTAGATAGGCTACAAGGATGGGTATTGGATCTCGCCTCCACAATACGTATCGGGCAATCCATATTAGTTTAGTAACCCGCGAATTCTTATTCGAATAATTGAATCAAGGTTTATATATAAATAAAGTTCACTCTATACTTTGCCAAAAATTGGTTGTTGGTTCAAATTGCAACCAAACATTAAATTGGAATTTTATTTGCAAAGATTCAAAAGTTTAGATTAGATTGCAATTTGCGAAAAGGCTGTGATTTTATTTGCAATTAACTCTTTTTTTTTTTTTAAAGAAAGAGTAGGTATCCGTGGATTTAAATTCTCTCTCTCTCTTATTTTTTTCAACATGGATTCGAAATTTTAAAAATAATCCCGTGTAATGCGTATTTTAGGATTGAATTATGTTATGCACTCGGAATAAAAAATCTTATTAATATTTTACAATAAATAATTTAATGATGTATATGATGTTAGAATGTAAAAAAACAATTACATTTACAACATTATAAAATTATAATTTAATTACTTTAGAATTGTATTTGATAAAATAATAACCCGTACAATTTGAAAATATAATGTTATCAAATTTAATTAGATATATGAAGCTAGAATGAAAAAAAAAATTGCATTTACAACGTATAATGTTATAATTTAATTAATTTAGATTAAAAAAATGAATTTTTTTGGATCAAAATTTAATTTATGTGATAAAATAATTAAAATTAAAGTTTTAAAAAGAGTGAAATATAATTTAATTAGAATTTCTAAATATTATGTTAAATTAGTGTCAAGAAAATGATATTGTGGCTATTCAATTTTATTAATTGATTATATATATATATATATATATATATATATATATATATATATATATATATATATATATATTGTTGGGAAAATGTATAAGACTTATTTTGATTAGATGCCAACATGTCCCTCCCTAAGTTGTTTGTAAGTAAATTATTCAGTAGAGTTAGAGTTTAAATTAAACAGTTCTAAGTGTTAAGAACTGAAGTGCAGTTAGTAAAAACTAGAGTGTATTTTAGTATGAAGTCCGCTGAAGTGAAGTCCGCTGAAGACTAAGTGATCTGAGAAAGAAGTCTAAGTCTTGAATGTTTTCTAAGTACATTCTCACTAAGACTAAATCTATCAGTAGAGGACGAAGGTCCACTGATGGGAACTAACAAAGTACATTTAATGCTAAACATATTTAAAGCTGTTAGTTAATCTGGTTGGAACAAGGCAAAATGAATTTCAGTGAAGCTTACAATAAATGAAGGAATAAGAAGGTTCTCATCAGAGGAGTTCCACCTAAAGCAAGACAAGAATCTGGGCATGCAGACTTAAGGTCCAATGAGAAGATGACACGTCAGTGTACCTTACTGACAGCCGACCTGTCCCAGCCTGACAAGTACCAAAAGTCTTTCACCTAGCAATCTACAGAAAGTTGGTGAACAAGCATGGTTTTGCAGCCGTTTCTTGACAAGACTTAAAGCTTCAAATAGAGTCGTTTGAACCAATCAGATACAAGAAGACTTACTTGAGAAGATTCAAATCCAACGGGAAGATTTTCAAGGAAGCCTATAAATACAGAAGGACGTGCACATTTTACAAGCACGGGAAACTCACAAGATCAAAGCTATCTCTACATTCATAACTATCTGTGGCAGAGAAGGCCTCAAGGAAGGAGATAGCTGAGGCTAAGAAGTCAGCTGATGTGGTTGCTGAAGCAGAGGAGGAGAAGGAGAAAGAGATGGAGGAAAGTGTACAAGGAGGAGGGACCTCACCAAGGCAAGGTGATGGTGAGGTAGCCAAGGATGTATCCAAGGCAAGGGATACTGAGGCTCAAAATTTGCCACAGGAGAGTCCAGTAGAGGTGTCTACTGAGATTCTCCCACAACAGCCCTCAGTGGTGGCTTCAGAGTCAACTGAGGTGACTGGATCAGAAGGAGTTGAAAAGACTGAGGGTGTTGAAAAGGAAGTTGAAATCACCAGAGTTGTGAGTGGCCAGATAAAAGCAATCATTCCTGTAAAGGATGAATTGGCTGAAAAGAAATTAGTTGAAACTGATGGTGATGAGAGAAGTAAGCCGAGTGAGGAGGAGAGAGTTCCAATGGAGTTAGAAACCTCAGGAGATATAGGTCGTGAGATTGAGGGAGCAAGAACTAACATTGTTTTAAATGCAGGCACTCAAACTGATGAGATCCCCTCAGTCCAGGTCAACCTAACTCCCCTGAAGGATGAAGTGCTTAAACTTCAAGAAGAAAGGCTCCCTGCTCTTGAAGCTCAACTGAAAGAAGTCCAAGAAATTGTCCAAGAGGAGGTAGACGAAATGATCATCCTCTCAGATCACATTGACGAACTCATGGAGTCCACAACTACATCACTTCAAAATCTCACACTGAAGATTGAAGATTCACAGCAGATGGTTATTGATGTAGTTGAGGGACAAAGTGTGCTAGTCATTGAGGCTCTGAAAGATCTGGAGAAGAAGGAGGAAGAAGCCAGAGCTCAATTCCTGAAGGACTCAGTGGAGAACGTGTCCATCAACCTAAAGTCTTCTGTTGAAGCTTTCTCAGCTGACCTTGTTGGGAAAGTTGAAGGGTTGTGGAACCAGAAGATACAGGAATTCGAGGCAAAGCATGAAGAACTCGGAGCCAAGCTTGGTGAAGTACTCAAAAAGGCTGCTGAGGACTTCCCAACTCAAGAAAAGACCAACGTGCTTATTAATGAGAAATTGGCACAATTTGTGCAATTTGGTCAAACTGCTGGAGCTGCACTGGAAAGGATGGAAGATGAAGTTGACCACTGCTCGACTGAACTGAAGGCCATCGCTCACGATCAGATGAAGTTAAACATCACTGTGGCTGACTGCATGATTAATGCCGGAAAGGGGGAAAGATTGATATCTTCTAAAGAGCTGAAGGCTGATCCAAGGAACAAAATGCAAATCATCTTTGAAACCCCGGAGTTCGAGAAAGGTCAACAAATCAAAAGCACCATAAAGAAAGTTGATGCTGAGGCCCAGAAGCTGGCTGAGGAAAAGAAGGGAAAGGAGACCGCATCAGTGGACCTCTCAAAGTTCAAGGAAGCTCATCTGAAGGAGAAGGAAGAGAGAGCTGCAAAGAAGGGGGAACCTGCCAAGAGGAAGGCAACTGATGCACTCTCAGCAGAGGTTGCTAAAAAGACAAGAACCTCAGGGAGGTTGACTGCTATGTCCACAACCTCTACTGACGATGTTGAGGTACTTCCCATTCTTAACCCTGATCCCTTATCTTCTGAAATTCCCAAGTCTGCACCCACACGAGTTACGGAGCTCACTGAGCTAATCAAGGAGGCTGGGGGAATGAACGAGAGAGCAAGGAAGCTATCTGCCCAGCAGCAGGAGAGGAAGGATAAGGTGGTTGGGAAGATAGAGACCATTGCAGAATTGGCTGAGAGGAAAAGGAAGGAGAGGTTAGCCACATTTGATAAAACTACTTCTAAGAAATTCAGAAGTGGTTATCTCAAGTGGGCTGCCAAACTAAAGAAGGACAAGATCACACCTTCTCAGAACAGATTCCCTCACCATGATGCTTGGGTTCCCAAAAAGCTCAATGATGTCTGGGAGACTGCAAAAAGGGAATTCGTTTATTCCTTTTATGTCAGTGGAGAGTTAGGCAGGGACAATGCTCAAGAAGTCTTCAACTCATGGTTGTTTGATGCCTATCCCAAACTCTATCCCGATATCAGTGGAGCTTGGAATGATGCCTTCCCTGATCAATCTTTGAAGGCCCCTGAGCCAATCACATACTGGCCCCCTCAAGATGCAACTGGTGCAGTTGATAGAGAAAGGATCACTGAAGAGTGGATATCCTTATGTGAACACCTTGGTCTCAGAGGACACTCGAAGGAGGTGATGGAAAGGAAGAATGAGCTGAAGATCAGAGTCTTCAAACAATATGGACTTGAACCTTTGTCTGAGTCCATCTGAGAAAGATGTATCTTTTGCTGGGCATTTGTTTATAAGTCCCAGATGTTTTTAAGTTTGAAACTTCTTAAGAGTTGACTTCATGTAATTTGTACTTCATATTTTTCAATGAAAGGAACTCTGCTGATGTTTGCCCAAGATAATATCTCATTATCATTTAGGCTTATGTACTTGAATGTTTTACTTACAAAAACTGTGAACTTTGAATGTCATCTGAAGAACCTCATCTAGAAGAAGATATGTAATAAGATAGGTTCCGGCATAATCAAAAAGGGGGAAATTGTTGGGAAAATGTATAAGACTTATTTTGATTAGATGCCAACATGTCCCTCCCTAAGTTGTTTGTAAGTAAATTATTCAGTAGAGTTAGAGTTTAAATTAAACAGTTCTAAGTGTTAAGAACTGAAGTGCAGTTAGTAAAAACTAGAGTGTATTTTAGTATGAAGTCCGCTGAAGTGAAGTCCGCTGAAGACTAAGTGATCTGAGAAAGAAGTCTAAGTCTTGAATGTTTTCTAAGTACATTCTCACTAAGACTAAATCTATCAGTAGAGGACGAAGGTCCACTGATGGGAACTAACAAAGTACATTTAATGCTAAACATATTTAAAGCTGTTAGTTAATCTGGTTGGAACAAGGCAAAATGAATTTCAGTGAAGCTTACAATAAATGAAGGAATAAGAAGGTTCTCATCAGAGGAGTTCCACCTAAAGCAAGACAAGAATCTGGGCATGCAGACTTAAGGTCCAATGAGAAGATGACACGTCAGTGTACCTTACTGACAGCCGACCTGTCCCAGCCTGACAAGTACCAAAAGTCTTTCACCTAGCAATCTACAGAAAGTTGGTGAACAAGCATGGTTTTGCAGCCGTTTCTTGACAAGACTTAAAGCTTCAAATAGAGCCGTTTGAACCAATCAGATACAAGAAGACTTACTTGAGAAGATTCAAATCCAACGGGAAGATTTTCAAGGAAGCCTATAAATACAGAAGAACGTGCACATTTTACAAGCACGGGAAACTCACAAGATCAAAGCTATCTCTACATTCATAACTATCTAGAAACACTCGAAATTATCATTGTTTCCCAAGTGTTTCACAATTGTAGAGAAACTAACAAACCTTCTGTAACCAAGCTTAAAGCTATATCCAAACCTTAGAAAGAGATAATCCAATCCTAAGCCCTGAGCTAAACTTGTAAGGATTATCTCAAAATAGTTGGAACCAAAACCCTACTCAAAACCCTACTCAGTGTTTAGGTTGAGAGCTAGTGTTAAGTGGTGTTAGTAAGCTGATTGTTGTATCAGTCTGAAAGCTGGTTTGTTTTGGGAACTAGGACCTGGAATTTCCTAGTGATCAATCATCCTAAGAGAGGAAAAGTTGATCAGTGCACCTTGGCACTATAACACAAGGAATTCCAAGTGAAAGGAATTCTCCTGTTTGATCAGGCCAGTGGACGTAGGAGATTTATCTCTGAACCACTTTACATCTTGTGTACTTACATTCTGCTTTCTCATAAGTGTGTGTTAATCTCAAAGTTTATCAAAGTAAAACGAGTTTTCTAAAAGGGCTCACTAATCCGCATCTGAAAGCTAATTAGATAGTAGTTCAACTGAAAGTCTTGTGCTTTCAGTGGAGGTATTATCTCAGTAAGCTTTCACAGAGTAACTCTCAGCAGACCTCAAGTCCACTGACGAGCTACTGTCTTAAGTAACCTGATAAGTTTTAAAGAAGTTTAAATTTGTAACAACAGGTGTATTCCCCCCCCCCCCCCATACACCTGTTTACTCGTTTCGGGACCATCATATATATATATATATATATATATATATATATATATATATAAAAGGATCATTTTAATTTGTTCTAGTCAACCATCTACCTAAATCAAGCTTGTAATATATTTATAATAGAGGAACTCTCCTGTGCACTTGGTATATGATGTATCCACTCAATAGTTGACCTTGTTTACACTGAAAAGTTTGTTCCAATTATATTGAAACGGGTGGTTGGATTACACTGAAAAGTTTACACTGCAAAATTTACACTGAAAATCAATTTTTAGTATAAACTTTTTAGTGTGATCCAACTACATTTTTCAGTGTAATTTAAACAAACTTTTCATTATAAATATGGGCAAATGTTGAGTGAGTGCACCGTGCACTTGGTGCATATAAGAGTTTGCCTTTATAATAAAACTAGTGTGTACCCCCGCGAATTTCGCGGAGTGGAAAAAAATTTATTATTATTATTTCAAATTATAAATATATATTTTTAAAAAATATATCTTATAATTTCGATATAATATTAAAATTATAATTATAATTCAACAAATAATAAAAAAATACTAAACATGAATAAATAGAAAATTTAAAAAATATTAACTAATTCACACATTCAATCTCAAATTAATATTATACAATATTACTTAAAATTACAGTTGTTGTATACTTGCATGCGCAGTTTTCCCCCATGGTATGAAGATACAATAACAATCAAAAGCAAAAGTTTAAATTTAAAGATAGAATCACTCATTTCAGATCTAAAGGTAACATTAGACAAAGATGTCATAATTAAAATGAAATATTGTGAAGATGTTTGTGTGAGAACAATTGATTAATGTGTTGGTATTTATAATACATAAGAATTGACCTTTAGGTTCCAATCTTAATTTTTTTTTAAAATTCAATTTTCCTCCTAGACATTTCACATATACAGATATTTTGCAAAAAAAAAAAAAAATGTTAAAAAAATCTAAATTGCTAAAAAAAATCAAAATCCTACTCTACAAAAAAATATGGGGCATTTACGTATTGGTTCAAAAAAGTGAACCTATTTACAAATAGGTTCAAAGCATTTGCACAGACGCATAAAAATATTTGCACTGAAGCAGAAAAAATGTGTCTGTGCAAATTGTTTTGAACATATTTGTAATTAGAGTCACTTTTTAGAACCATGTTGTAATTTTCCCAAAAATATTTATATTTTACAGTTTCAAATTCTATTTTGCAGGTAGAATTTTATCCAAAAAAGAAAAAATTGTGTTACAATCTATTATTGATGGTAAGATATTATATTTTTTTACAATATTTTTTTCGAATCGTATGCTATTCCGGTGACAATATCTTTTCAAAAATATTCAAATTTCTTGCTACAAATTTCACATCTATCAATATTTAGCAAAATTAAATTCCAAATATATCAAAGAAAAAAAAACGTTCACCTGTGAAAAAAGATTTGCTTGCATTAATCTAATGTTTAAAATCTTGCATTACTTAAATGTTCAAAATAATATTCCATATTATACGTAAATATTATGTTTCCATTGATTAAAATATATTCAGATTTATTATATTTTGGAGTAGGGTTAGTTGCAAAAAAAAAATCATGAACTTTATAGTTTTTATCAATTACAACATGAACTTTTAAAGTTTGCAATTTCATACACGAACTAATTTATTGTTGCAATTCTATACATGATGTAAAAATTTTGCGACACTTATGCTTGTATTGTAGTCAGAGCCAACACCAAAGACACGTCACATGCCACAAATGATGTTAGTTATTTTATTAAAGTGTAATATTTTAAAGTTATTAGTTGTTTTATTAAAATATATTTTGGCAGCATAATTTTATCCAAAAATAAACTTTTGTATTATAAACTATTATTGAAGACAAGATATTATATTTGGTGGCAAGATTTTTTTGGTATCATATAATATTTCGGTAACAATATCTTTTCTTAAATATTTCAATTCCATCCTACAAATTTAACTATCAATATTTTGCAAAAATAACTTCCAAAAATATCTTAGCAGAGAAATCGTTCAATCATAAAAAAATCCACTTGCAGTAATATAATATTTAAAATTATATTCCATATTTTACGTAGATATTTTGTTTCTCCATTGATTAAAATATATTCAAATTTATTGTATTTTAGAGTAAGATATTTTTTAAAGTTTTAATACTTAAATTGTTAGTAAAGAAACTTAATGTCCTTTTTTTTTTTGCCAACACAATAATTTTATATCCATAAAAAAGTTATTCAACATATTTTAAGAAATAATATATATTAATTATATAAAATATAACAGTTTTTTTTACTTATTTATAAATTACAATACTCTTTTAATATATGTATGTTAAAAATAATATAAAAGAAAAATTGAAATCCTAGTCTGGAAAAGAATATCTATATTGTGCAGTTTAATAGTCTATTTTGTCCAAATAATTTTATCCAAAAATAAACTTTTGTATTACAATCTATTATTGAAGGCAAGATAATATATGTCAAAAAATTGTTGGTATCATAAACTATTTTTTTGACAATATCTTTTCCAAAATATTTCAATTCACTCCTGCAAAAATTTCACATATATCAATATTTTGCAAAAATAACTCCCAAAAATATGTAAGAAGATAAATCATTCAACCATAAAAAATAGGTCTCTAGCTACATCACATTTAGGTTACCTGCAATACAAAATGAAGAAACAAAAAATTTAATAAGATTTCACCAATAACGCACACCTTATTCGGAAAACAATAATAGTTAGATCAAAATCGTAGGCGTGCGGTGAGAGAATCTTCTTATTGAAAGCGAAAAAATTTATTAAAGGTGGATTCTCAAAAAATACGAATGTAAAGATATGAATATGAATATACTTTAAAAACTTACGAATAATTTCTGGATACGCTCGAATGATCTTTTACTCAAATTGATGCACATATAATTTTCTCTTAATGTGTGCCTAATCATCTCCATGTGCATAATAAATTAGTTTACCTACAAAAAAAAAAGTGTTATGATCTATACAAAAAATTATAGAAATAATCCAAACAAATGAACAAAAAATAAAATCATATATATTCACATAGTAGACAACAAATGAGAAAATTAATAGAAGAGATGAAGATTAGGGTTGAGAATTAGAATGAAAACTAAAGAGAGATTTGACATTTGTAAAAAAATACAAAATAAAATGTATGGTTGAGATTAAAAGTGTAAAATATATGGTGTAGATTAAGTCTTAATATGAATTAAAACATGTCTAATATAACTTTTAATGAGAGCGCATTATTTCGAAATTGAGAGATTTGAGACATGCCACATCAACCTAAGAATAAGGTGATGTTGACACGTCATCTTGGAGAGGTTTGAAAATATATTATAATAAGATAATAAATTACAATAAAATATACATGGAAACAATATTTTTCAATATTTTATTGATCTTCAATAATTTCTCGATTTGTAATCTTTGACATATCTCTAACAATTTGGTAAGAGAAACAATTAAAATTAATGAAACAAAAAAAAAAAAAAAGGATCAAAAGATACATATACAATTGATGACGACAAAGTATAGAGTGAAACTGGATTATACATGAATCCGTGAAGGGTATTAGTTGTTTAATCATTGAAGAGTATTAGTTGTATTTACTGAAGAGTATTATTGATTTACACTAAAGAGTCTTAGTTGTTCAGTGAAAATGAACTGAGACTCTTCAGTGTAAACTAATAATACTCTTCAATAGAAACAACTAATACTCTTCAGTGAAAAAAATTAATACCCTTAAATGATTTATATATAAATCAATTTAACTCTATACATACTCATTGATAAGCTAAGCGAAAGATATCACTTAACAAAGCAGCCACCTCTCCCTCTCATTTTAGAGGCCACAAGTTCAATTTTTGGGAGCAAAATTTAAACGCAAATGGACCAACCTTGGTCCAAGGTTTGACACCCACTATTTCGATAATATTTTCAACTAGATTTTCTACAACTAATATATTTTCGGCGTAAATTTGCGACCGCTTTCCCAACGCATAATTAATTGGTACTCACCGTCTTTGTTATAGTGAAAATAGTATGAGTTGTTTTGTTATAAATCCAGTAGATTTATTATACTAAATTTAGAAGATTTGACGTGGACATTACTAATGCATTTATAACCTAAACAAGCTTTAGGTTTAGACTATGTTTTATCTATTATAAATATACATTTGTACGCAGTATTGTACACACGCATACACACATATATTAATGAAACTCCTGACTTGGTACGCCTCCAGACGTATAGGGTGAATAAATTCGTATTTCTATTTTACACTCTCAATTTACAACATGTTATTAGCACGAGTACTCTACCTAAAAATTGTGTATGTTATAATTACAATTACTATGTCAACTAATTAACCGTCCAGGTAAAGATTAGCGCATGCGGATATTATGCCCTGGCCGGCGTGATGTCGTACGGGATGCCACCGGTGAATGGAGTTGGAATGCCGCCTGCTGGGTATAACTATATATACAACTCCTTACTGATTTTTTTTTTTTTTTTTTTTGCCAAGCTGCTCATGATCGTGGCTGCGGTTAATTATACTGGAGCATACCAGCCCACGCCCCATACTATATCTCCTCGCCATGACCAGGCCCGACAAAGCCAATTCGATCTATAGGTACAGGACGATTTCCATAAGTCACATAATTAATCGTGTACCAGAAGCTATTGGTACGGATCTAAATTAATTTTTTCTATTGCATGATTATTAATTATCGTACCGAATTTTTGATCCATATGCGCTATGTTTTTATGTGCACTTAACATATTTTATTGCATCGATAATTATTGTATTTTAATTGGATCAAATCGAAAAAAAATTAATTTAATTTGGGCCTGAAGCCCACTTTAGGGGCTGAAATTATTTTTGGGTCTATCCTATTTAATTCTTTTGGGCCTGAAGCTTAAGTTTTATGGGCTAAAATTAATTTATTTATTGGGCAGTTGAAATTCATTATTTATTTGGCCCTCATATAATTTTGATAGTTTTTTTTTTTTTTTGTGCCCTCAAATTATTTTATCAAGTTTTCGAAAAATACTTGGAAAATTAAAATGTAATAATTTTTGCATATTAATTATGTTCGAAAAATTTAGGAATTAATTTTAATATTAGTTCCCAATAAATTTTTTCTCTTTATCTTATATGTTTAATTGATATATTTGCATGCTTCTATGATTTAATTATCCTGCATGCATTATTATTCTTGCACATAGTCCACATATTATAGTCCCCATATATTGCTTGGGTAGGCGCCGGCGTCCGGTACTTGTCGGACCGTAAATTATATTTTGGGTAGACGGCACCCAATATTTGCTTCTATGTGCTCTAGAATAGTCAAATAAATCATTATTTCTCCTTTTTCAATAAATTTGGTCACATTTCTTACAATGTCACTTAAAAAAATTGTAGTGTATAATGTCTGATATTACTAAAAGAGAATTCGCTGAGCTTGCTCTTGATGGTAGTAACTATCTGACATGGGCGCTAGATGTTGAGATCTATCTAGCCTCAACTAATTTAAGTGGTGTTATTTTTGATAATTCAAAATCTATTGATGCCCAAAAGGCGAAAGCTCTGATTTTTCTCAGAGATCATCTTAATCAGGACCTGAAAAATGAATATCTCACTGAGAGAGACCCCGGAACGTTATGGAAGTCCCTGAAGGACCGTTTCCAACAACAAAACGATATACTCCTCCATCGGGCTCAATACGATTGGTTGAACCTTAGTTTCCAGGATTTAAGTCTGTGACGGAGTACAACTCAACCCTACATCGTATTATATCTCAGTTAAAGTTATGCAAGCAAGCTATAACTGAGGCCGAGTTGATCCCGAAGACTCTATCACCTTTCCACGCTAGCAACCTTGTCCTCCAGCAGCAGTACAGGTCTAAGAACTACATTGTACACTCTGAGCTAATTTCTGCACTTCTAGTGGCAGAAAAGCACAACCAACTCCTTATGCAAAATCATAACTCGAGACCGGTTGGCTCACAAGTAGTGCCCGAAGCACATGCTATAGCTCAAGACAGTACAAGTGGTCACAAGCGTGGAAGGAGGAGAGGAAGTAAACGAACTCGTGGCAAATGCCGAGGTCGTAGTAAATCCGGTGGTCCAGGTACCTCGAAAGACAATCAAGCTCAGGCTCGCGGAAAGGCTGCATCTAACACGAATCTCGCTCCTAATAAATCTGGCACTCAATATAAGGTTGAGCAGTCCTGCTACAGGTGCGGATGCAAAGGCCATTGGTCTTGCACGTGTCGCACTCCCAAGCACTTGGTTGAGGCTTATCAAAAGCAACAGAAGGACGACAAGGGGAAGGTTCCTAAAGTCGAATCTCACCATGCCAGCCTGCCTGAAGCAGACTTTGACCATGACAACGACGAACTCTTGGACATAGAGCTCAAAGACTTTGGAGACAGTGAGTGATTTGAGTATTTGATTATCTTAGTACTTTTGTTTTTTTGTTAATACAATTTATATTTTGGATCCTGTCTTTCAAATATTTTATAGATGATATGATATTTATGATTTAGCTTTGATATGTTTACCTTAATGCTATCCGTCAAATTTATTTGGATATTGCTATTCTTATACATGGCTTGTAAACATATCAGCTATTAGGTCTGGACTTTTTTCCTCTGGCATGATAGATTCAAATTGTGATTTATGTTTGGTAGATAGCGCCACCACACACACAATCTTAAGAGATATGAAGTATTTTCATAACTTGGTAGAACGTAAAGGGAGTGTAACTACGAAAGCCAATGATACCATTATGATAGATAGCTCCAGAAGAGCTTTCATTGTCCTCCCCATGGGTACCGAACTCATGATTGATAATGCTTTATTGTTTCCACAATCTAAACTTACCCTGCTCAGTTTAAAGATATAAGATCTAATGGCTATCACATTGAAACTGAAACAGAGAATAATAACGAATACCTTTTGATGACTATTACTCGAGGTAACCGTAAACAAGTTATAGAAAAGCTTCTCTCCTTCTCTTCCGGATTGTACTATTCCAACATCCGGCCATCTAATCTCCATCTAGCTATGAGTATGAAATTTTATGACCCGAACTCCTTTAAATTATGGCATCAGCGGTTAGGTCATCCAAGATAAACTATGATACATAGGATTCTATCTAATTCCATTGGTCATAATATTTCGAATAATAGAATCCTTCATGTTGATGAATTTATATGTGATGCATGTTCTAAGTGCAAATTAATATTGCGCCCGTCGCGCATCAAGGTGGGACTAGAATCTCCGGTTTTCCTTGAACGGATTCAGAGAGAAATTTGTGGACCGATTCACCCAGCATCAGGACCATTTCGGTATTTCATGGTCCTAATTGATGCCTCCACTAGGTGGACATATGCATGTTTATTGTCTACCCGCAATCAAGCTTTTGCAAAGCTCATTGAGAAAACTATCGAGCTTCGAGCTCAGTTTCCAGATTATCCAATAAAATCTATTCGAATGGATAATGTTACTGAGTTTACCTCAAAAGCCTTTACAAATTACTGTATGGCTCTGGAAATTAAGGTAGAGCATTCGGTCACCTACATCCACACCCAAAATGTTCTTGTTGAAGCGCTAATAAAATGTATCAAACTTATCGCTAGACCATTGCTTATGATCTCTAAATTACCCACTTAATGTTGGGGGCATGCAGTCCTGCATGCATCACACTTGATACAAATTCGTCCAACTGCATATAATGATCATTCCCCCTACAACTAATGCGTTGGAAAGAACCAAGCATTTCCCATCTGTGTATTTTCGGATGTGCGATGTATGTTCCGATAACATTATCAAAGCAGACCTCTATGGGCCCACAAAGAAAGGTAGGTATATACATTGGATTTGACTCTCCATCCATCGTGAAATAACTAGAATCTTTGTTTGGGGATCAATTAACTGCTCGGTTCGCTGATTACACGTTCAATGAAGATCACTTCCTGACATTAGGGGGAGATCCGAATTCAAAATTGAATGAATGTCGGGAGCTTAAATGGAACGTAAGTAATCTTCAGTATCTAGATCCACGCACTAGTCAATCTGAACTGGAAGTTCAGAAGATCATTAACTTGCAAAATTTAGCAAACAATCTGTCGGACGTGTTCACTGACCATAGAGGTATAACTAAATCGCATATACCAACAGTAAATGCACCCCAAATGGTTGAGGTCCCAAGCAAATCAAGTATACATGCACCCACACGCCAGAAGCGTAAAGGACCTACAACCAATTCAAACACACCTAAAAGAAAGGCCATCAAAACTGGTCGACAGAACGTGAAATTTCTAGAAGAGATTCGTCCAGAAGACGAGTGTCCTAGTAATGAAGCATGTGCACAAAATATTCAAAGCACTAGGACCGTGGAACGACCAGACCTAGATACACTGGGAAATGAAAAAGGTCTGGTTGACATAAATGTTGAAGTCTCTATGAATTTCATAGATACGGGAGAAACATATAATAGAAATATTACTATCGTTAACGATACATTTGCAGCGACAATTACTCTTTCCATTATAAATAATAATCTAGATCCAGAATCCAAAACTATCGCTGAGTGCCAGAAGTGCTCCGATTGGGTAAAATGGAAAGAGGCAATTGAAGCAGAGCTCGCATCGCTAAATAAAAGAAAAGTATTTGGCTCTATCGTTCGTACACCCGCGCACGCTATTCCTGCAGGATATA
This sequence comes from Ballota nigra, assembly GCA_947034835.1. NCBI lineage: Eukaryota > Viridiplantae > Streptophyta > Magnoliopsida > Lamiales > Lamiaceae > Ballota > Ballota nigra. Next base: position 73,097,011 of record OX344729.1, on the reverse strand, counting down.
AATGGATTTTTGTATGAAAACGAAATGAGAATAATATTGTGGAGAGATACAAAGCGAGACCAGTAGCTCAAGGGTTTTCATAGAGACCCGATATTGATTTCGATCAAACCTATCTCCCGTAATGAACGCAATAATGTTCCGCTACTTAATATCTTTGGTAGTTAAATTGAATCTTCAGATGAGATTGATGGACGTAGTAACCGCATATTTATACGGATCACTAGATGCCGACATCTATATGAAGATCCCCGATGGATTCAAGATTCTCCAGATGAGGAATGGTGAAAATCGCAGTATGTATAACATAAAACTGCATAAGTCATTGTACGGCCTAAAGCAATCAGGTCTTATGTGGTACAACCGACTTAGTGAATTCCTCCAGAAGAAAGGAAACACGATAGATATAGATTTCCCATGCACATTCACGTAGAAATCACAAAGTGGTTTTTGCATCATATCCGTATATATTGATGATCTAAACATAATCGAAACAGGCAAAGAGATTGAAGAAGCCAGTTCAATCTTGAAAGCTGAATTTAAAATGAAAGTCTTGGGTAAAACCAAGTATTGCATCGGCCTGCAGATTGAGCACCTCCCAGAAGGAATTCTTATACATCAGTCAACCTACGTGAAGAAGGTATTGGAGAGATTTCACATGGATAAATCTCATCCACTAAGCACACCTATGGTTGCCTGATCCCTCGAAGTGGATAAGGACCCATTTAGACCGAGAGTAGATACAGAAGAAATTTTGGGGCTAGAAGTTCCTTATCTTAGCGCTGTTGGAGCATTACTCTATCTCGCAAATTATACTAGACCGAATATTGCATTTGCAGTTAATTTGCTTGCGAGATATATTGCTTCTCCTACAAGGAGACATTGAAATGGTGTTAAGCATGTTCTACGGTATCTCCAAGGGTCTCAAGATCTTGGACTGTTTTACCGTAGGAACCAAGACAAAACCTTGGTAAGTTATGCGGATGCTGACTATTTGTTTGATCCCCACAATGCCATATCCCAGACTGGTTACATGTTTCTCTGTGGTGGTACCGCGATCTCATGTAGATCGGTTAAACAAACTATGGTTACCACATCTTCAAACCACTTAGAGACTATAGCTTTGTTTGAAGCCGCACGAGAATGTGTTTGGTTGAGATCCCTGGTAAAACACATTGGTGACTCGTGTAGTATCAATAAAGACGATACATCCCCTACTGTTATATTTGAAGACAACACAGCTTGCATCGCACAAATGAGTAATGGGTACGTTAAGGAAAATCTGACGAAATATATTTCACCTAATTTTTCTACCCATACAAACTCTAGAAGAGTGGCGTAATTACCATACAAAAGGTGCAATCTAGTGACAATCTAGCAGATCTGTTCACTAAGTCCCTACCTACATCTACTTTTGAGAAGTATGTTCATGATATTGGGATGTGAAAGCTCAAAGGGTTGTTATCTTCAGGGGCAGTGGTAACCCCGAAGTAAATCCAGAAGATTAGATCTGAAAGATCAATAAATTACGTTCCTCCATAACTAAATATTTGGTCGCTACCTAGCATGTGGAGTTTTTATAACAAGACATATATGTTATGTCGTAATGTCCATGGGGGAGTGTTACTAATGGACTTATAACCTAAACGGGCTTTAGGTTTAGACTAGGTTTTATCTATTATAAATATACCCATGTACTCATTATTGTACACACGCATACACACACATATTAGTGAAGACTCCTGGCTTGGTACGCCCCCAGACGTAGTCGTTATCGACGAACTGGGTGAACAAATTCGCATCTCTATTTTACGCCCTCAATTTACAATAGTTTTTTAATAAAAAATAACATAAAATAAAAAAATTTAACGTAAATTGTTATGTGAAGTATTCTTCGGATCTAATAATCTATATTAAAAACTAGATCCTCTCGCTTCCCCTCCACCGCCAACACGCCCTTTCGCCCATCCCCAGCGTGGCGACAACCCTCCTCCCTTCCCCCAGCGCCCAGTCCTACTGCATGAACCCCGTGGGTCTCTATCCTGCTCCACCCCTCCTTCCAATTCCCCAGCGCCCATACCCATCGCGCCCAAATTCCCCATTCCCATCACCCAACAGCACTAACAGCACTAACAGCCTGCAAATCTGCAAACCCCCCCAACCTGCCCCACCCTCAATTCCTCACTCGGCCGTCTCATCCCCACCCCTATCCCAAAATTTATTTTTCTCTTCCCCTTCTCTCCTCAACCTTCCTTTGCAAATCAATCTCCAATATATTAACAAAGATGTAAAAGTCTCATAACAAACTTTGCACGCCACATGTTCCATCTAATACCTCAAAAAAGTTCCTGAAAATTTTTGTTACTGTTGGAGCAAATGTGTGTTACTATTGGTGCAAATGTGTGTTACTATTGGAGAAATTGTGTGTTACTAAAAATATATGTTACTATTGGAGCAAATATGTGTTACTAAAAATATGTGTTACTATTGGAGAAAATGTGTGTTACTATTGAAGGAAATGTGTGTTACTGTCAGAACAAATGTGTATTACAATTGGAGCAAATGTATGTTACTATTAGAGTAAATATGTGTTACTGCATATGTGTGTTAATGTTAGAGTAATGTGTGTTACTTAAAATATGTATTACTATTGGAGCAAATGTATGTTACTATTAGAGGAAATATGTGTTACTATTGAAGCAAAGTGTGTTAATGTTAGAGTAAATATGTATTATTGCAAATGAGTGTTAAAGTTAGAGTAAATGTGTGTCACTAAAAATAAGTGTTACTATTGAAGCAAATGTGTGTTACTGTTAGAGGAAATATATGTTACTATTGAAGCAAAGTGTGTTAATGTTAGAGTAAATGCGTATTATTGCAAATGAGTGTTAAAGTTAGAGTAAATGTGTATTACTATTGGAGCAAATGTGTGTTACTGTTAAAAGAAATATGTGTTACTATTGAAACAAAGTGTGTTAATGTTAGAACAAATGTGTATTATTGCAGGATAATTGTTACTATTGTATTTGAATTTAAGACATGGAGTGCTATAAAGTGTTAGGCGAGGATAATTGTTTTGTACTTGTTGTAAGGGTTGGAGTACCCCTTGTACTCCGTTTAATTGAAGTTCTATTTTGCCTGATAAAAAAAATGTGTATTATTGCAAATGTGTGTTATGATGGAGCAAAAATCTATTGATGTTAGAGCAAATGTATATTATTGTTGAAGCAAATATATTTTAATATATAAAACAATAAATTTAAATTTAAAGGGAAGACAAATAAATTAAAGCACATATTTGATCTTGTAAAAATATATATTTGTCATTATTATTATTTTAAAGTAGAAAAAACTTATTTTTTAATGACTTGTAACACACATTTGCCCATATAGTAACATATATTAGCCCATACAGTAATACAAATTGGGAGCGAAAATCCTGAAACTTGACTTAAGCGAGATTAAAAAAAAAACCCACCAAATCCGACCCGACTCGGCCAAGATCCGTGAATTTTCACCTGGAGCGACTCGACCCATGATAATATTAATATTTGTCTATTTTAAGTATATTTCACATGTGAGATATATTACAAGAGAGCTCCTCAAAATTTAAATAGTAAATTTTGTTTACGATGTACTTTGTCATAAAGAATTCAACATTGTAATACCGATTTATTTATGTAAATAATATTTTCGGTATTTTGTGCATAATTAGAATTAGTATGGAATATAATGTTTCCGATTCTGTGTTCGCGTATCTTATATTTTGTCTTACCATCTTAATATCTACCCCAGTGACCAGATGATGCCAATTGTGTCGAGAATTCAGAAGGTTTGTGATTTTAATTGCTATGATTTCATGTTTAAATGATAGATTATAGTATAACTCGTAGATCTCTGTTTTGGAATATCAATTTCTCTCATATTGTCGGAACGATAGTGCAAGCAACAATTTCTATCATGAATAAATCTTGCATGAAAGGGGAATAAATTTGGCATCACTGCTACAAGAATAAGAATTGCCTATAATATTTACAATGAAATATATCAATGAAATTGCTTAAAAAAGGGTTCAAATTATATAGACATCTTCATTCCTTATCTACATAAAATTTGTTATAGGCAAATTGTTTGTGTAAATTTTTATAGAAAAATTACTTGTGGTAATTAATTATATACAAATTTCATTTTATAGGCAAATTGATTTTGTGGACAAATTATTTGGAGGTTAAAAAATGAGATATGTAACTCAGAGGCAATTCCAATACAAAAAATTTTTGTTGGAAAATTTTGTAGGTAATTAAAATTTTGTTGGCAATTTTTTATTTTCTAGTGAAACCATCTCACATAATTTTCTTTCTTCCCTAAAATAAAAGCAAAATTGATAGGTGAGTTGTTCGATATTTACTTTCCTTCTATCAGAATATGTATAGACGTAGGTATACTATTTTCAGTTACAAATGCGGAGGTTAAGAAAAAATTGGAGAAACGTTTCAAAAAGAAAAGGGAAAATTGGGTAAAAATGTTTTTTTTAAGTACTCTAGCTTAGACGGACGCCAAAATGACAAATAGGTTGTATCCCCAATCAACTCAACGGACCTGAAATCATTCTAAATTGGGTCGATTGGCCCAATTTTGAATGATTTGGGTTGATTTAGCCTTAATTTACAACTTTTAAAGGTTGTGTACTTGTGTTCTTTAAATTGTTTTACAGTTTTTATTCAGCCTGAAAGACCCTGTCTCACAAAATTATACACACACAAAATATGAAATTCTTCCACTTTTTACTTTAACCGCGTGTCCAAATTTTTTTGCAATGTATCGTGGGCCGGTGGGCGTAAAATTTTGATTTTTTTTTTACCATTTAATAAGAAAATGTATACAATTTTTATATTAACTTTTATTTTTTAAAATAATATATATTCGTAAATATAAGTAGTAAGTTTGTTTGCAATTACACTTGTAACAGATTTGGCGATAGAGAAGGTATCATCTAAGAAACATGTCAATTCAAAAGATCAATTCCGGTTGAAATCCTCAATTCAAAATTTTGATTTCGATGGAGAGACGCAACATAATCGAAGCAAGTCAACTCCCAGAAGAGACTAGTCAACACATACAATCTTTTCTAACCGGAAAAGAAGTTGCTCGAACAAGTATTGTCTCAAAATCTTGGTATGAAACCTGGTTAACTCGCCCCAATCTCAAATTTTCCGAATTCGACATTCCAGCACGCAGTCTATCATTTCCGCAATCTGCGTTTGTGAAATTCCTGAAAAAGACATTGCAAAGATATAAACAATCCTTTACAATTTGTGTCAAAAGTAAAGAGACAATAAAAAATGGAACATAAACAATTTTGTATAACTCAGGTAAACAACTTCATCCAAGTTATATCTGCAATAAAAAAAATACAAAATTTCCTGTATTCACAAGTTTGGAAAAAATTGTCGTCTTTAAAATACAAATCTCTTTTAAGTTACGAGACAAAAAACATTATTCCATATAAATTGAAAACCCACTCAACAATTAATATTTATTAAACACACGATTAACATAAATAAAACAGAGACATTGATCAATTCATCGACATATTTTTCATATAATATGAAATTATGAACTCCTAAAGTAAGAGCATTTTCATTGACATAATTGGATTGGTAAAGTCCATACATTAAGTTGGTACTACAGAAATGAAAATCATTCAGCGAAAATGAGACCTCAAATGCTTTGGCACCATCTCAATTGGAGGCAAACTTTTTGTTGGAGTTATACGTGAAAGTATGTTTTTACTTTGTATAACTCATATATTAAACACTTATTTATGAGAATAAATCTTTTATCACATTTGCTTTTAATATGATTGAATGTTGAATATTTATTGCAACCAGTTCATTATAAGTAGTATGTGTTACATTGTAGTTAATGTGATGATACCAGATCACGGAAGATCACATTAACGGCTTCCTTGTAACTAAACGTACAAATTCACGACCTAGGTGGAATTGAACAATCCGCCATGAAAGGTCGATGTGTACATCTCAGATTGACCTGTCTTGACCAAGAGATTGCACTAGCACATTTAGTATGTGTTGAAGAGGACCTACAGCGAGGATAAATTCTTCTGTTCTGAAAAGTGAAGAATTAGACCTCATTGGTTATTGATTTCTTGATCTCCGTCACTTAAATAGGATCGTGTGTGCTTAATGGTTACTGCTTTGATTCATGTAGGATGAGAATCATCGTGACTTCGAACCTTGTGCTTTGGGCAGTAATATTAATCATATGACGGTTGCTAAGATTTAATACGGAGAAACGCATGCGAGTACGGCTCGTGTGATTTGTCCCCTTGGTGGGCCCAAAAGTTTTATCGTACCAAATCTTGCAAGTGAAGAATTAGTTTCTTCGGTACGGATAATAATGTTGAGCTGTCTTTACTCCAAGGTGAAAGATGTTAATTAATTTAGAGCTATTCAGAAGCTTAATTAATTAATGGACTTGATAATTTTAAACGCGGAAAATAATAACCGGGAGCCCATATTATCGTAATATGGATTAAGATGGATAATACATTATTAATTTATTAGTGGTACTAATTAATATTAATGGGCTGAATTATATTAGGGCTCAATATTGAAATTCAGAAGCCCATTGGAGGTCCAATCTTAATTCTCCTAAAGGCCCCTCAAGTAGCCCAATAATAAAAAAGTGATTAAAATAAAAGAAAACATATTTGCTGATTTTAGAAGAAAGAAAAAATCTTGTTGATTTTCTTGGAAATATATTATGGAAGATAAGTATTCTTGGAATACAAGATTATCTCATATATTCAAGAAGATCCAAATCTTGGATTCTTTCTTTAATATTTTCAAAAATATATTTATTAGGAGGAGGTTGAGATTTTTTATTTTTTTTGGTGTATTTTATTATGGAGAAAAGAATATATGGGATATATTCAAGATTTCTTAGAGGCTAAGAAAAGATTTTCTTCACCTCTAAAAGACACCAAATTTTTGGCCACCCTCCTCTATAAATAGGGGATAATTTTTTCATCCCCAAGTTACACAATTCCATGTGTTGGAAAAATCAAGAGAAAAAATCTTGACCTGGACGGGGGCGAGCTTGATGTCGACGGACAAAGGCTCTTTCGCGACAGGTCGGGCTTTAGGCCAGCCTTATGCCTCCATCAGGGCCCGCATCTCGTCAAGTTGCTTCTGCATTTTGACTATTTCCGGGTTCGGGAGCTCCTCAGACTGGTCCCCATCGATGGTAACTGGACCGATCCGATCAAACATAGCCCCCCCGCGGCGTGTCATGCCCGAGAAGGGCACATTGGGCAAAATTGAGCTTTCTCCTCGTGGAGTTGGCCGGAACGAGTCTAACCTCGGCCGCTCTCTTTGGGGCCTGCTGGGCCGAGCAGCGTAGGTTAGATACTGATTCGGCCTCGCACCGCTCAGTGTGGTCGCTCGGGAGCCAGCTAGGGTACCAAGATGAGGAGTCAGCCCCCAGTCGGCTGAAAATGGGGTGGATCGAGCCCCGGGATCACGTAGGGGCGAGGTCGGCTTGAGGATGGCTCCACCCCTTGTGCTCACGCACCTTGGACTCAAGTGGCGAGTATAATTATTCTTCTTGGAGGCCGAGGGTGTGCTCTTGCTCGCCCTCAACTCTTAAGTCCGACTGCATCGGGTGGATTCAGCCTGGTTGGGAGTCTCGAAATTTCGAGCCAGCAAAGGTTGGGTCTCCTCCGGGTACTGGATCGGAGAGGCCATTCGGACGGTCTTTCCGGGCCAACTTGGGGTGGCCCCTCTAGAGTGGCGGATGGCCGGGGCCTGAGCTGTAGCCGGTACGACCGTGCCCTTTTGGGCCATGAATGACTTTTGGTTAGTCATTTCCTTTTTGGGAAGTAGTGAGTGGGAGGAGATGTAGTTTGAAGATGAGTTTGAAGCTTTGAAGAACAGTGAGTGTTCTTCAAAGATGAAAAATCTGGATTAAGGGTTGAATACACTTCTTCTAGCGTCAAATGTTGTTTACCTAAAAATTAGGGCTGGAAATCTATAGATATATGGGGGATTTAGGTAAAAACATCAATGAATGAAGTAGTAAAGGACTCCATAAATGCTTGATGATTAGCCATGAATGATTGATGAAGATGAATATAATAAATGCAGTAAATGAACCAAGAATAGCCAAGAGTTTTATTCCCTGGACTTAAATGTGTATGATTTTTTTTTTATTTGATGAATCATTGTTTTTCTTGTACAAGGGGGAACCTATTTATAGGTTTTACATAAAGGGGTATTTTGGTCATTTCTGACCTCTACGGGGAACAAACACATTAAATGCCTTCAGACCTTGAACGTGCGCGGGCGCCCGTCCTTCCTTGTACCCAGAGATCCGACCACTCCGGTGTCGCCACGTGTCCTCAAAGGATAATTCTCTAAGTGATTTCTTCAATTGAATGGAATATTCCTTCTGTCACTTTGTACGGAGGCAGTTCTTTGCCATATTTGGGTCGATTCTGTTGGATTCTATCTCATGCTCAAAAGATCTTCGATTAGCCCAGCCTTATATGAGGTCGGAAATGGGCAGGTCGTCGTTCACGAACGGGGGTCGGAGGTCAGAAACGGGCGGTGCCGCTCTGAGATTTGCCTTAGTGGCATTTTATCCCTGCTTACGCTTTTGTTTTAGATCGGGACGGGTGTTCGTCTGAGCCCGGTAGGTCGGTAGGATCCGACGAAGTCAACCCGTTCTGGAGCCCGGATCCTACCGGTGAGGTCGGGGGTGGTCGATGAACCGTCCTTATGTGGGGAGATTGGTTCTCATCCCAATTAGGGGTGTGCAAAAGGCGGTTTGGTGGACCGAACCAAACTGTAATATAAAACCGAAATATAAACCGAAATATTTTAACCAAACCGAAACCGAACCGTATTTGTAAAAACCGAACGGTCCAAAACCGAAATATTTCGGTTCGGTTCGGTCGGTTCGGTCCAAAAACCGATTTTTTTAAAAATTTTTTTTTTTAATTTTCAAAAGTAAGGACAAAAAACATACGATTTTTTCATGAACCACACTAAAAAAAAATATATTCACTCCTAATGAAAACCTTCTATTGAAGTTGGAGGGAGTATACACAAATTAGACCAAATACCAATGGGTCCTACTTTCTACCTCCCTCGTCGGTATAATTTCTAGTGAAGAAATACAAAAGAAACGAAGGCCCAATTCTCGGTCCTTCCATTTTCATCCACCTTACACTAACAGAGAATCTTCAACGTGTGTGATTGAATCACCCATAAACAAAACGGCTTTGGAAATTACGGAACCAAACACTTGTATCAGGGGTTGGCGCCTCGGCGGCTTTCTTCACGAATTTCTTTTTTTTTTTGAAAAAGAGGTTCTGCCTTCTTATCCTTTTCAGTTTTCACGATAGAGAGATTGGAGAGTGGAGAGTTAATAATTTTGTTTTGTTTTAAGTTTATTAATTTAAATTTAGTTTAAAAATTTGCAAAACGAATCCCAAAATTTTTTAATTTTAAAAGTTCGTACCCGCCTAATTTTAGGTTGGTTGAAATTAAATTTACATTTAAAAAAAATTAAAAAAATATATAATTTTATATATTTTATAATTATTTCGGTTTACGGTTCGGTTTGAACGGTTTTTATTAATAAAAACCGAAACCGAACCGAAAAAAAAATGCTTTTTTTTTCAAACCGTAAACCGAAATTTGGACCTAAATTTCAAATTTCGGTCCGGTTTTACGGTTTGGTCCGGTTTGGACCGTACTTTGCACACCCCTAATCCCAATGCCCTTTATTGGAGGTCGGTGCAGAGCTCTGATAAAAGTGGTCACAACAACAATGTCATGCAATGAAGAGACCGCCACCCACCAATATTGTCCTCTTCAAAAAAATCGACATTTACTTCTTCAAGATCACATAGAGCAGACATATTTTGATTTTCATTACCTTCTTCGATCTTTGTGTTGCAAAGGAGATTTGTGAATTCCTTGTTTGCTTCACATAGCGTGATAAAAGAAGAAATCTCCAAATATAAAATAATGAGGATAGGACGACAACTCCAAAAAAAATCCTCCAAATTCCTAGATTGAACTGAAAATGAATGTGAACACAATATCGTCATTTTCTATACTATAGGTGGTTTAAGTACACCTTTAATGTCACCAGCTTGATCACACTCCTCCACCCAACAAGTAATACACAATTCGAGATGAATTTTGGAAGGACTCAACTTCTGTAGAAATTCTTCCGAATCAATCAATGTTGGAGTTTCCAACCTGCATTCGATAGATATATTAGACTCCAATTTCGTTGATACTGTTTCAAAACACAAGGAAGGTACATTATCTAAAGTTAAAAATTTAAACTTTTTAATCCTTGGAACATCATATATGACCCTCAACCACATCTTTCTCACTACAAAAAAAATATTGTTTTGCGACGGAAAACTTGCGACGGACAATTATCCGTCGCAAATTTCATGCATTTGCGACGGATATTGGAGACCCGTCGGAAAAAAAGACAATTTGCGACGGAAAAATAAAACCGTCGCAAACTTCGTTGCATACCGACAAAATTTGCGACGGATCGGATTAGCTGTCGCAAATTTCAATTTCATATTTGCAACGGACGTGTCCGTCGCAAAATGACCCGGTAAAAAATACCCGTTGGGGAAACAGTCCACTTGACTATTTATTTATGTTTTTTGAACAATTTATTTATGTTTTTTGAACAATTTTTGTAGCATCATTCCCGGTCACAAGGTTTCCGCCATTATTACAGAGATAATGAGGGATAATCTAGAGGAGAACGCAATAAAGTTCAAACTCGTCTCGTCGCAGCGGAAGTAGTACTACTTGGATGAGTTTCGGGTATATATATGGAAATAAGTTGATTTAAAAATATTTGCATATATATACCCGAAACTCATCCAAGTAGTACTGCTTCCGCTGCGACGAGACGAGTTTGAACTTCATTGCGTTCTCCTCTAGATTATCCCTCATTATCTCTGTAATAATGACGGAAACCTTGTGACCGGGAATGCTTAGATTCAGTGTTAATTAATTAATTACTTGTAGCAAACATATACATGATCTTAGATCATGTTGTTCTATTATTCATTTATATACCTCGTGAGTTTAATTTAAATGGTCACAACATATATAAAAATAAGTGAGAAACGAAAATGAATTAATTTGGTGAATTTTGAAAAAAAAATGAGTCAATTTGGATACATATACAATTAATTGTGTACAAATGAACGAATTATAAGTTTAAACGTGAGTTGAAATAAATAAGTTTACCAAAAAAATATTAAATAGCCACAAAATTTATAAAAACAAGTGAGAAACGAAAATGAATTAATTTGGTGAATTTTGAAAAAAAAATGTGTCAATTTGGATACATATACAATTAATTGTGTACAAATGAACGAATTATAAATTTAAAAGGGAGTTGAAATAAATAAGTTTACCAAAAAAATATTAAATAGCCACAAAATTTATAAAAACAAGTGAGAAACGAAAATGAATTAATTTGGTGAATTATGAAAAAAAAAACGAGTCAATTTGGATACATATACAATTAATTGCATATAAATGAACAAATTATAATTTTAAGCGGGAGTCGAAATAAATAATTTTACAGAAATAATAAAAATTAAATGACCCCAATATTTATAAAAATAAGTTAGAAACGAAAATGAATTAATTTGGTGAATTGTAGAAAAAAAAAGAGTCAATTTGGATACATATACAATTAATTGCGTACAAATGAACGAATTATAATTTTAAGCGGGAGTCGAAATAAATAATTTTACCAAACTAATAAAAATTAAATGGCCACAACATTTATAAAAACAAGTGAGAAACAAAAATGAATTAATTTGGTGAATTATAGAAAAAAAAAGAGTCAATTTGGATACATATACAATTAATTGCGTACAAATGAACGAATTATAAAATTATGCATTGTCGAAATAAATAATTTTACAAAATAAAAAAAATAGTTGGGCAAAATATTTTAATAAACAACTTAGATACGAAAAGAAATTAATTTGGTGAATTATAAAAAAAATGACTTAATTTGAATACATATACAATTAATTGCATAAAAATGAACGAAAGTAGCTTGTGCCCTAGTGACGCGTGCCCCCTCCTCTAGCACGAGAGGTCCCGTGTTCGATTCCCCTTGAACGCAAAAATAGATTAATTGTTCAAGGCCTAATAAGACTAGTATAGAAGGTGGGCCGCATATATCAAGGAATGGGCCGGTGGCCCAGTGGTCCGCGCCCGCCCCGCCCGCCCCGGGTGCCCGGGCTTGAACCACGCGAGCCACTTTTTTTTTGTATAGGCTCGGTAATTGGCGACGGCCAAATTCCGTCGCAAATATTGAATTTTGCGACGGAAAACAGCCCGTCGCAAATTATAACAGGAAAAAATAAAAAAAAATATATAAACATTTGCGACGGAAATTGGCCGTCGCAAATGTTGTTGACCCGAACGGGTCTGACCCGAAAGATTTGCGACGGACTACAGTCCGTCGCATATTCTGTGTGACCCGGCCGGGTCTGACCCGCCACTTTTGCGACGGATTTATCCGTCGGTAATTTGCGACGGACGGGGAAATCCGTCGCAAAAATTAGCTACGTGTGTTTTAAGGATGGATTCGTGTCCGTCGCAGAATCCGTCGCAAAACACTGTTTGCGACGGATTTTCCGTCGCAGAACAGTGTTTTTTTTGTAGTGTCTGCTATCAACGTAGCTTATGAACTCGAGTGAGTTGCTACGAATATGTATTTTTTCGTAGCCAGTACAATCATCGACGCTCAACTCCTTGAGACAAGGAAATCTAGAAGACAAATCACGGAAAATCCATTCTCCAATTTCTAAATCCTTTAAGCACAACACTTTCAATTTACTAAATTCATGCACATCCAATCCCGGACCAAAATAATATAAAAGATAATCGATATTAATTTTGCATCCTACAAGAGATAAAGTGACAAGAGTCTCGGATTCAAATACATCGGGAGGTAGAGGTAAATAGCAATAATCATCCCGTACCTTTTTTAGGTGGATATCGAGATGAGTAGTACCTAGTTTCAGCGCTCTCCGGATCATTTCATTAGATTCTCCTCCTTGCATTTGTAGCTCTGAACCTTTCGAATTAATTCCGCGTATCTTTGCATAGTCTTTTTTGCGAATTTCAAAAAACGCATTATTGGGCATTGGAAATGCGAATCCGGGCGGAGTGGGGAAATCGGTTTCGTCGAGATTGAGATTCGGGTGGCTTCTTTTGCACTAAGAAACGATTGTATGTGTTGAATTGTCTCTTCTGGAAGTTTGAGATGCTTCAATTCTTTTGGTATTTTCAAATCGATAAATCAAAACTGATACCTAGGTAGAAATCATACAAGTAATACTATCCGAAAAAAGTATTCACCAATTGCTACAAATTTAGACTAATCACAAAAATAGTTTTAAGCCCAAAGTACTGTGAAGGAGATCAATCAAAGTATTATTCGAAAATAAGAAATGCTGAAGTATTGAAACTGTTGAAAGATAATGCACTTTTCTAGAGTATTCTTATTAAAATATACTAATAATAGGGAGTGTGTTAATGTATATATCATATTGTAGAAAAATTGAGAAAGCTCTAGATGTATACAAACTAGACTAAGCAGCTAGACTTTCTAGACTATTCATGTCGGTTGAATGATTGTGTGTACCTATACCTATAAATAATTACAAACTCGACAAATATATATATTGATCCGTTAATTATATATTTATAGTAGAAATTGACTCCAATTTGATCAAATGTAATAGGCTCGTTAAGTTGGGATAATAAACAACTACTACCCTGTTCTCTGCAGAAGAACTTACCTTAGTTACTTGAAAATATTCCCACTTGCAGGTTCCATTTTTGACAATAAATAAGTAATTAAAGAATGTTTGTGTAAAGGGTCCTTCCTACTATATATGTTTTTCTCAAATTCTTATCACATTTTTCAATTATTGGTTAAATTTCAAATCTTCAGTTCCATACACTAGGAAATCCGTGTCCCTAATTAGGACCTCATTATAACATAAGATTTGAATTATCCTATAGATTAGTTGATTTAGACTTAATTTCTACTTATGAGTTGCATGTTTAGACTTGATTAAGTTTTTGCTAGAAACAAATTCATATTGATAGCATCAATAAACAATAGAACAACAGAAGCAGGATCAATTTGTAAAGCAAAATAAACTTGATTTGAGAAAATAATAGAACAAAATTACCTTCTTGCAAATGCCTGGAAGATCTGAAGACTGAAAATACCCACCACTGATTGATTGACAGTCCGGCAAAAATTGAGAAAAGATGAAGACTTTCGAAATTTGAATAGGAAATACACTACAAGAAATATGAGTATTTCCAACGGATTTATACCGAGAGATAAAATTCCGTCGGAAATAATATAATTACCGACCAACTATTAGTCAGAAAAGGAAACAACAAAAACATGCCTCCAACATCAACAACAATTCCGACCATTGTAGAATCCGTCGGAGCAAAATGTAATTTGGTCGTACCAAAAATATTTCCGACCAATCCTTAGTAGGAAATAAGTCACCAAATATACCAGGAAAAAAATAAACATTAAAATATTTTTTTATAGTACTTCCGACCAATAGTTTGTCGGTAATTACATCCATAGAATTTGATAAATTATAAATAAATTTAAACTATTTTTACAATTTTTCAGCGGGAAGATGTATCTGTTCCCGCCAAACAAAATAATTTTCTTATTTTTTTTCCGACCAATATTTCCTCGGCAATAATATATATATAATAGGCTGTTATTAGAAATATAAAATATTTAAAAAAAATAGTTATTTCACTACCGACCACTTATTGGTTGTTAATAACATTAAAAATTATTTTATAGTAATGTTTTTGTTATTCACTTACCGTCCAACAATCTGTTGGTATTGGTTGAAACTAGTCTCATTATTTTTTTCAATTTTTATTCTAATATATATATATATATATATATATATATATGTGTGTGTTTTTTTTTAATGATTTTAAAATGAATCTTTTTTTTAAACAAGAATAACTAAAACTAATAGTTACAGAAAACCATTTATATTCGCAAAAATAAATGAAATGTTATCATTTTTTTTATTATAAATAAAATTACAAGTTCATTTATAGATTTGCTTTAATTTTTAACACTTTAACACTAAAAAAATTGTTAATTTTTCATTTAAAAAGTAGTTCTTTTGATAAGATTTAAATTATATATGTCAAATAAGACAAATATAATTACAAATTATTCTTTACTGTTAAAAGGTGAAAATTTGAGGATTTATTATATTTTTTCATTAAATAAATTTAATTTAATTGATAGAGAGTTTATTGCACATAAGAAATTTTCATTTCACATATATATAATCTTCGTTCTTAGTTACGATTTTGTCAAAATCGTCTTATTCTTGTTGGGAAAAAGTATCAGAAGAATACTGGAGTGATACCAAAACAAATACATTTGTAGCATAATGATAGGTATGTTCAATTTTAGGGCTTCGTTAATAAATTCACTCTTAGTGTTAGTGTCCTAAAGACAATCATTTGTAAGAACATGATATTCAATTTATGGTTTAATATTATTGATTGGTTTAATATTAAATGTATGACATTACACTTACCTGAATATTATGTTTGATTGTTTGCATTATTCATATCTGTGTTCCCTTGAATCTATACCATCATTGAGTGAGTGAGAACTCAGATGACTTAAGTATGATTCTCAAATAGCCCCGACCAAGGATCATCAAGAATGGGATATTGATGATGCAATTGAGATTGGTGTGAGATCTGCATTATTCTATATGGGAGAGTGTAGTACGATCTCACTTACTACGAGATATTAGGTATCTCTTAATGGATGCACAAATACCTTAGAGGGTATTGGTATACCTATCCGAGAGACCGTTTGATGTAATTTCACATAATGTGTCTATGGGTGTCTCGATTAGTGGGAGCAATGTGATACTCCCCTGACTTGAGGCCAATACGCACGACATGTACGAAGTGATGGACTTTGACCATGACCGACGCTTGCACCCTCCAAGGATAGACATGACATGGATTGGGTTCATCACGAAGTACATGTGCGTGGTAGTTGAGCCAAGAATATGATTCATTCCTCAATGTGGATTTAAGAGAGAATACTCGTCTTCTCATCATAATTGGATCTAAGACATCGGTCGATGCAGGTCGACTTGGACTTGTGACCAAGTGCGACACGAATGATCAATTAGTGATTCGAGATAATATGATTAAGTTATTTGAATAGACACTTCATCATGTTCAAGGGTTAATCGAGTATTCGCGAATGAAAGGAAAATATCACAATAGCCTACAGTATTACAGGTAGTTGCAGATTTCCTCGCAACGTACCTCGTATATTGAGAATGTCTGGTTTATTGTCTAGGGTTCAATTAAAACCGTTAGTTTGACTAATCGCTCGATATACGAGGCCCTATGAGCCACACAACAAGCAATGACAATTCACCGATTATAGTTGGTTGATTAAAGTATTATATTATATATAATATTTAATTTTTTGAGAATATAATATATAATAATAATAATATTTGGAATTAATTATTATTAATATTTAATTAAATTAAATTTATTTAAATATAAAATTTCAATAATAATATTTGGAATATTATTATACAAGAATAATAGATATGGTAAATATATTATTCGTAGGAACATATCTGGGAAAATATAATCCGTAGAGATTATATTTGCGGGCTAGGCATATTATCTTGCTTAGGAATCAAACCAAGATAATCCCTATAAATATGAGTCTTATGGAAATTCTGAAAAACACACAAGAAATATAATTTATCCATAAATTTTCTAGCTCGGATTTTCCTAGCAAGTTCGTCTCGAGATTCAATGTTGGTATCTCGGTGCGGATTGTGAATAGCTGTTGCGTGGATACCATAGTAGAGGATTCCGCGTACGAAGCACTGTAAGAATCCCTTTTAATATTCTTGCAAACTGTTATGCGATTAATTGTTTGTTGTTGGTGAACTTTGTTATTCCGCTGCACATGTATTACGTGTTTACGTACCTGAAAAATCCAACATTCACAACCCTTAATTTTCTTTTTCATTTAAGATATACATTTTGAAGTTCAGAAAATTTACCAATCGATCTCTGTATTTGATATTTTTCAGTGATTTATGATCGATTTTGGTGAAAGCATTCCATTGGTTTCCAAAATTTTCAATGCATATCCGAGCACTAAATTGGCCAATCAATTCGAAAAAGAATTCTTCAATACGGTATTCACTGCTAAAAGTCCATTTTATCATTATCCTCACCTATACTTGCATTCACACTTATCCCAATTTTCGATTTGAATATTTGGCTCGATATTCAAAGAATTCAATATCAAATGCAAATTACATTTTTTACTAGTCATTGAAGAAAATACCAATCAATCAGACTATCTTAGGAAGATAATAAATCAATTCTTCATTAATTTGTGGTTGACTAATTCCTGGATTTGCATGCTTAAATGTTGCCTAGAATCTTCAGATTGATCTTCAATCCTTTGCGAGGTTACTTTCTTCTATCACCAACGGTCAAGTGTGGTAGTAAACTTCAGAATCTGTTGGTATTAACTTCAACCGGGGTGAACTAATCCCGCACTTGTCTATCTTCCTTTATCCTCTCCTAACCTTCTCCTCGGATGGGGTCAGCTGAGTACAAGTCAGTTGATGCTTAGAACTTAGCTACATTGTCTCAGGATACACTTTGACATTATCAACTAACTTTAGGGTCTGCTGATCTTCGATTTCAGCTCCTTGACTTAGTCTATCTTCATATAGCAAATTTTGGATGAGTTCGGTCAAGATGCTTCCAGGCCTTATCATAAGTTGGGGGATATTGGTGTGAAATGGGGGGTGTTCTAATTAGTGTGGTTAAATTAGGGGGTTGTTTAATTAGATTAAATTGTGTGCATAAAGTGTATAAATAAAAATAATTATTTTTATTTTAGGAAACATGACTATCTTTTGGGGACGAATAAATAAGACAACCAGTACCATATTTTGGGGACGGGCCCCAGTTTTATTTTTCTATTTTTTTTTAATTTTAATGTAAGACTTGATTGTAATATTTAAATGGATAAAATAATTTTTTTTATAATAATGTATTATTCAATTTGAGTACATGAGACAAAATAAAGATTACTTTCTATGTACTAATTATTAGAGAAACGAAATATAATTTAAAATTATTTGAAGGGGAATGAATAGTGGAATGAGAAAACTAAATTGATACAGAAGGAGCACTAGATTTGCACCGATGATTTGTTCGCTGGAAATAACTTAAAATTAATACCAATTAAATTACGCTCGGCATAAGTGTGCAATGTTAACTCCAATTTCTTTGTCGATAATTTTTTTTTAGTGCTGACCGCCTTAGTTTTGGCTGTTACGACGGCTAATCAGTCGGTAAAAGTATTACTACTATATGCTACCGAAAAGTGGTTGGTAAAATATTTAGTTTCAGCTTGAACTTACCGCTCAAAATTTTCAGTTTCCCCCAAAAAAATTCGTATAGGGCGCCCAAGTGAAAAAAATATTTCATCTCCCCCCAAAAGAAATCGTATAGCGCGCCTAATTGTAAAATACACTTTCAATTTCAGATTTTACATCTCCATCTTCTAATTTCTTCCAAAAACATTTCCCAATCTCTCTCCTTATTATTTTGAATCACCAAAGCCCTAAGCCTCTCACGGTCCCATTTTCACTGAAGAAGGGGAAACATTAATGACGGATAAAATGGTTTCGCTGGTAATCGGAATCTCAACAAGAAATTACTGCGTGCAGTAGGGCTCTTTGCTGGCTCCATCGTCTTAATGCGCAGGCACGGGGATATGATGAACATTTGAGAAATATTACCATCAGGTTAAGCTTCTAGATGATTTAGGATGTTGGGCACCTCTTCTTTTTTTGTGTCTTCACTTTACTCTTTGTTAATTGATTTTTAGATGAAGCTTCTTTTGTGTAATGACAATTCTTTTGTGTAATGACATTTGAGAAATATTACCATCATGTTCATTTCTTAGATGTAAATTGCGATGGTGGCTCTATGGAATTTTATCTGATGATTCAAATCTATAAATGTATTGGATAGAATTTTGTGATGCTAAATCAATTTCTCGCCGATTCCATTTTATTTCTTCACTCTCTTCATCATGTTTGATTATATAATTAAATTTGTAGTGAGTATTTTTTTTCCCTTCAGCAATTAAACTCTTAATGTTGCGGTAATACTTTAACGTGTGTTGTTCGTTTTCATTTTGAATAATATATTACCAATGGTTTTGAATGTAGATGGTGTTTCTCTGCTTAGATTGTGGCTTGAATCTCGTAACCACCTAATTTTGAAGTTCTTGGCCAGGAATACATTCACCTAAGGTATCTCTTTTCTGGTTACTTTATTTAACTTTTCCTTTACAGTTGAATGTGTTCAATTAAAGTTCAAATATTTCTGATTATTGTATGGTTTCCTTTCAATGATTAGGTGATAAGTTTATGTGTTAACTTTTTCACCCAACCCCTTTGAGATGGTAGAGTATTGTCAAGAGTACATTGAGATTAAAGGTTCTTACATTCTTGGGTTGCACACTAAAGGTATTTTACTTGGAATTCCTACTGGAGTTTATTTATTGATGAGTGGTATCTGTTTTTTTATTGGATATAAGCCTCTGTTTTTTAGGATTTTTTTGCTAATAGAGTTGAATAATATGATATTGGTTTTAATCAACTTCAATTGCTCTTTGTAAAAACAAAAGAACGATGTTAATCTGAGATGATAACCATACAATTTATTAAAATTATGATTCCTGGTTTCTTACTTGTCTTTGCATATATTTATTTAATTTGATTTGTGTCATCTAACGCTTTCTTCTTTTTCTATATAGATGACTCTACATGGTGTCCATCAGTTTTCAACTTTTCAATGAACATTGGTATGTTCTTCTGAATCTTGAACTCATTGCTGCTAACTTAGTTCAATCTAAGGAGAATGCAATTTACTATTTATGATTATTAGTTTTAACATGGACAATTCCTGGAAAATAAAAAAAGGTTATGTTAGATTGAAGATACACATGAGTAAGCTCAATGCATCTGTGACATGGAGTTAATGACATGTGTTATGAAATGAGAGGATAATGCATTCTTTTATTTAAGTTATAGAAGCTTGAGTTATTTGAGTTTTTCTTTTAGTGAAGATGTGTTGTGCATAATAATAAGACAAGAAGAGTTGTTTTTTCATTAATATCAGCAAAGCTTTCAACTTATGATGGTTCTTATGGATTTTCAGCTTACAACTTTGCACTAAAAATGTTGGCCTCTATAGCAGCTTCGCATATGAAATGGAAATTTGGGATTTTTTTTTAATTTATCAAAAAAAAAAGTTACGACCGAATGTCCGTCGGTAAAGCGGTGTAGAAAAATTCTCATCCCACACATACCGAGTAATAGTTCGTCGGTATAACTTTGAGTTAAAAGACATCAGTGCCCTTGAATTTTTTACCGACAAGCATTTCGTTTGTATAAACGATGTTTGTGTAAATTAATTTAAATCCAAAGTATATATATTTCCGACTAACATTTGGTCGGTATAAATTATTTATATGTACTAAAGTTAAATAGAAAATATATATTTTTCCGATCAATTTGTGGTCGGTAATGATTAAATAATACCGACAAAGTAATCTCCAGTTGGTAAAAACATTACCGAGCAGGCTTGTTACGACGGATTATAAAGACGAATTTGTGGTCGGTATAAAAATTCAATTCCGACGGATTTTGATTTATTCCGACCAATTAATTTGTCGGTGTAACTCATTTTTCTTGTAGTGATGTAGCTTTGGAAATTAGCTTCAACCTCTCCCTCACTCTATTAATTCCTTTCTCTCTCTATCGTGATCTTCACATACTCAAAGAGCAGTATATGGAAGAAAACTTAGTCTCGATAAAGGAAGAAAACCTAGTCTCAGGATAGTAAGAAACAGAAAAAGTGCTAATTTTGAAACCTAATTTTCGAATACCCTAACAAGAAAACCAATATTCAAGAACGAATTTGGTATACTCGCGATCAAGAATGGGAGGGAAAAGTTGTCGATTTTCAATTCTTTTGGGAAAATTATAAGAAAGTATCACAGTAGAAAAGAAAATTAATTATCCTTCAAATTTAATTAATACAAATTAGGAAAAGTATTATTTAGATGATACGCACGGTGAGTGTCTATGAATAATAATTTATCAATATTTTATATTGTAATAACTAATACCTTAAGCAAAATAACTAATACAATTCAGCTAATATTTTTAATGAAAATAATTAATTCACTTTAAAGTTGATACTTTTATTATAATTTACTGATACTTCTAATATAACTTTTTAATATCCTACCAATTATCCAGACGAATTGGTGAAAGCTTATCATATTTTATTTCAAATGTTTTGGATTATATCCTTACGCACTCGAAGGAAAAGAAACTTATTTATATATTACAATAAATATTGTTTTTAATTTGACTCTAAATTTTGTTTCAATTTTTTTTTTTCCTTTTTAACTAATTAAATTTAGTTAGATATACAAATTAGAATGTAAAACAAAATTACATTTACAACTTTATAAAGTTATAATTAATTAATTTTAAAAAATAGAATTATTTTCTTGGATCAAAATTCATTTATTAATAAAATAATTACAACTACCATTCGAAAAAAGAGTGTGATGAAATTTAATTAGATATATAAAATTAGAATGTAATAGTGCATTTACAACTCTTCAAAGTTATAATTTAATTAATTTAGATAAAAAAAACTTGGATCAATATTACTAAAGTTTTCATTAGAATTTATAAATATTATATGAAACTAGTGTCAAGAAAATAATATTGTGGCTACTCCATTTTTTTTATTGTCAGTGTACAATATATATATAAGAGACCTTTTTTTGTTTTAGTAAACAACCATTTATCAAAATCAGAAGCAATTTACAAAATTACATGGTAATAATAAAAATTACAATAAATTATACGTACATGGAAAATAATCAATTTATGAGATTTCAGTGATCTCGATTTTGATCTTCAATATTTTTTTATTTGTGATCTTAGGTGTCATATATCTTACAATTAGATAAGAGAAAAAATAAATTTAGTTTAATAGAACAAAAAATAAATAAAGATGCCATAAACTAAATGAAAGATATCATTTGAGAGGTCACAAGTTAAATTTATGGGAGCGAAATTTGCATTCAAATGGACCAACCTTGGTCCACAATTGGAGTGGTTTGACACCCGCTATTTCGCTAAATGGCGAAACCACCTCGGGTTTGAACCAAAAGAGCATTTATACTTTGAGTATCACTAAAGAATATTACTTGTGTTCACTGAAAAGTATTAGTTATCTTCACTAAAGAATCTTAATTTATTTTCAGTAAACAACTAAGTCTCTTCAGTGAGTATACTCTTCAGTACAAACAACTGATACTTTTTAATGTAAACAATTAGTACACTTCAATGATTTATGTATGAATCAATTTAGTTTTATTAATTAATATTTTTCATCTAAAAGTTTTGACCTAGATCTTCGACGGTGTTAAGCGTTGCAAGTAGTTTAGTAAAAAATCGTCGTTTGCGACTAGCTTTTCTACGACTATCTAATTTCGTCGTGAATTCGATTTTACAACCGCTTTCCCCGGCAAAATACGTCGCCAGGGCCGGCTAATAGCATGTGCAAGGTGATCACTTGCACAGGGCCCTAAATTTTTTAGGGCCCCATTTTTTAGTGTCTAATTTATTTTATATTAAAATATATATAATCATTTACTATAGATATAAATATTTGATTGATGAATTTCCTTCAAAAAATGCTCGGAGGAGAGACTTTTAAATTATACTTTTGTAAATTAATTATTTTTGTTATGATATTGAAAATATGTGTTTAATAAAGGGCCTCATTTTTTATTTTGTTCGGGGCCAAAAAAATGTCCGAGACGGCCCTGTACGTCGCTCAGTCTTTTTGTAATGAAAATAGTATTAGTTTTTTCATAAAAAATAACATAGATTCAAAAATTAGAAACAGTAAACGGTGTACTTTGTCATAAACCATTCAACATGTTATTACCTATTTATTTATGTAAATAATATTTTCCTTATTTTGTGCTTAATTAGAATTATTATGGAATATAATATTCCGATTCTGTGTTTACGTAGCTTGTGGATTAAGTTAGGGCAATACCACATCCTTAATTATATATATATATATAACTATTAAATATATGCTTTCAGAATATGAATATACAAGACGTCATTCCTAAATTAATAACTACCCCGTGACAAGACCTCGCCAGTAGTTTCGAGAACTCAGAAGGTCCGTGATTTTAATTGGTATGATTTCATGTTTAAATGATAGCTTAGTATAACTTGTTGATTTCTGTTTTGGAATTTCCTCATATTGTCGAAATCATAATGCGGGCAACAATTTCTTGATGAGTAAATCTTGTATAAGAGGGGGTAACAACCACAACAATAAGATTTACTTATGAAATTGTCTATGTTCTAATTATATAGACATTTAATTCACTCCTTACCTTAAAAAAAATTGTTTATAGATTTTTCACCTACAAATTCTTTGTAGGTAATTTTTATAGCCAAATTCTTTGTAAGTAATTAATTATCTAGATATTTCATTTTATAATCAAATTTGATTGTAGGTAATTAATTATTTAGGAATTTCATTTTATTGGCAAATTTACTTCGTGAGCAAATTATTTATAAGTTAAGAAATGAATATGTCTACATGACTAAGTTTTAATTTTTTGTGATAAGCACATTAAAACTCTGAAAGAGATGAGTGTTAATTTGTATTAGAATCTCACACAAATTTTTGTCTACCTTAAAATAAAAGCAAATTAATTGATAGGTAAATTTTTCTATATTTACGTCCCTTCTATTCACTACTACAAATTCGAACTTAGATAGCTCTACTTAGATAGCCTTTATAAAAACCGATCTCCAAGAACCCACTTGGAGAGCGGTTATGTAAATTAATTTATTAAAAAAAAAAAAAAAAATTCTAAGATAGCGGTTTATAACCGCTTTCTAAGGTTTAACCTTAGAAAGCGGTTAACAACCGCTATATAAGTACTAAATTGCTAGATAGCGGTTCAAAACCGCTATGTAAGATCTAACTAGTATAGCGGTTCTAAACCGCTATCCAAGTGACCACTAGGATAGCGGTTAAGAACCGCTCTCTAAGTAAAGACTTGCATAGCGGTTAAGAACCGCTTTCTAAGTGTTTGACCCAATTTAAATGCCTAAATCCCTAATTTATTCAGCCCGCGCAGCAGATTAATTCCTCCCCCCTCTCTCCCACCCGCGACGGCACGCCACCGTACTCAACCAGCCTTGCGCCGATCGTAGCCTTGCGGCGCCACCCTCCCCGTCGGCGCCCTGCCTGCCGCGCCTCGCCACGCCGTCCCAGGCCGCGCGCCTCTTCCGACGAGGCCCCAGTCCGCGCACCTCCGCCGCCGCCTCTCCGCCGCCGCCGTAGCCCGCCGCCTCCAGGTAATACTCCAATTTCTCTGTTAATTTCATTAATTTATACTATAGTTAGTTAATTAGTGTTAATTTCATGAATATATATATATATACTAATTAGTGTTAGTTTATTTATATATATACTAGTTAATTAGTGTTATAATTTCATGAATATATATATACACTAATTAGTGTTAGTTTATTTATATACTAATTTATTTGATGAATATATATAAATAGGTATATATAGAAATTGTTAATTTATATACTAATATAATTAATTTGATGAATATATATACTAGTTAATTTATTTATATATACTAATTTATTTATATACTAGTTAATTAGGTAATTAGTGTTTGTTTATTTAAATTCTAATTTATTTGATAAATATATAATATAATTAGGTATATATAGAAATTGTTAATTTATATACTAATTAATTTGATGATTATATACTAGTTAATTTATTTATATACTAATTTATATACTAATTTATTTATATACTAGTTAATTAGTGTTTGTTTATTTATATACTAATTTATTTGATGAATATATAATATAATTAGGTATATATAGAAATTGTTAATTTAATTTATATTTGATGAATATATTTGATTCTAAGCTCTTGATGTCGGTAATTAATTTATATATGCATCTCATGTTGTATGATTGTGAATGAGGATGATAATGGAAATTTAAATGAATAATAATTATTAGTGATATAATTTGCCTTCCATTAATTGAGGTGGTGAATTAATTAAAATGGTTTTTGGGCCCAAAATTATTGAAATTGTGTGATTGCGTAATTTGATTCACTCTAATTATGCATGACTAAACGGTAGAAAAGAGATACTAACCACGATATGATTTAAATTGCCTTGTGATAATTTATTATTAGCATTCAACTCATAATAAGATTGTTATCATGTCCTTGTTAGGGTTAGAATTCTTAATTGAAGGCTTTATGATTAATTTTAGATGGAATTGTTAGAATGCATGTTAGAATTTTAATTAGCATGCCTAGCTAGAGGTTATAAAATTTTACAAAATAGTAGTAGTTGTAAATAGAGTTGGATTGCTAATTATATATAGACTCAACTCGTGTGCTTTTCGATTAATGTATATAGGCATCTCTAGTTTTATATGGATCGGAAGTGGGTTCGAGCAGATAGATTATCAGAGGAGTATAGGAATGGGGTGGAAGAGTTTTGTAATCATGCAATTAGACATTGCACCGACCATCGATACATATTATGTCCGTGTTGGAAATGTATGAATGGAAAAACTGTTAGTGGTCGAGAAAGTTTGTTAGACCACTTGATGTGTCATGGTATTGATAAAACATATACCATTTGGACATTTCATGGTGAGAGAAGAGATGAATGTAGCTCAAGCAACATAAGAACTGACTTTAGGTTTGAAGATACAGTGGTTGAGGATAGTATTGGAGATGTACCGAATATTGATACATCAAGTGGGGATGACACAAATCTGCGAGATCACCCTTATATGTCAGAGAAATTAAGGGATGACGCTGGATTACCCCTTTGGCCCGGGTGTAAGAAGGCAACAAAAGTGTCAGCTGTGTTGATATTGTTCAACCTAAAAGCAGCACACCAGTTGACCGATGCGTACTTCTCAAGCATGCTGGAAGCAGTTAGTGGTCTATTGCCCGATGGAAATGTACTGCCTACGAAAGCATATGAGGCTAAGCAAATGCTTAAGTCCATTGGGTTAACACATCAGAAAATCCATGCTTGCCCGGGTGATTGTATCTTATTTCGGAAGGAGTATGAAGACCTCGATGAATGTCCCAAGTGTGGAAAGAAGAGATATCTGAAAAATAAATCTCCAGCGAAGGTGATGTGGTACTTCCCGATAATACCAAGATTCAGAAGAATGTATAGTAGCGATGTGGATGCCAGAAATTTGACTTGGCATCATGATGATAGGATCAAGGATGGAATGCTAAGACACCCTGCTGATTCACCCCAGTGGAAGACATTCGATGCCAGACATCTAGAATTTGGGAACGAACCACGATATTTGCGTCTTGTACTCTCAACTGACGGAATGAATCCGTTTGGTATGCAAAGTACCAACCATAGTACTTGGCCAGTGATTCTGATGGTTTATAATCTTTCACAGGACTTGTGCATGAAGCGCACTTACATGATGTTGTCTATATTGATATCAGGACCCAAACAACCTGGTAACGACATAGATGTATATCTGGCTCCTTTGATAGAGGACTTGAAGCTCCTGTGGGATGAGGGTGTCGATGTGTATGATGCTTATAGAAAGGAGAATTTCAAGTTGAAGGCCATGTTGTTTGGAACTATCAATGACTTCCCCGCTTATGGGAATGTATTTGGATATAGTGTGAAGGGAGCCGATGCATGTCCTTGGTGTACCACGAACACAGATCACATTCGTTTATGTCATTGTAGGAAGACTGTTTATATGGGGCACAGAAGGTGGTTGGAGCCAACACATGAATATAGAAGAATGGCTGATGCATTCGATGGCACAATCGAGGAACGTGGACCTCCACGTTTATTGTCAGGTACAGATGTATTGAACGAGATGAAGAATGTCAACACACAATATGGAAAACACTTTGCAAAGAGTCTCCCAACTAGAGGCTGGAAGAAGGAATCAATTTTCTTTCAATTGCCATATTGGAAAGAGTTGTATGTTAGACACTTCATTGATCTAATGCACGTTGAGAAGAATGTTTGTGCTAGTTTGCTCAATACTCTGCTAGCTGATAACAAGTCCAAGGATGGTTACAATGCAAGAATGGATATGGTTGCTATGGGTATAAGAGCAGAATTGACACCTGTGTGTGAAGAAGGTAAACCACCGAAATTACCTCCTGCTGCACACACCTTGTCCAAGAGTGAGAGAAAAGTGTTTCTTCAAACACTAAAGGATGTGAAAGTACAAGAGGGTTATTCGTCCAACATACAGAGACTTGTTTCAGATGATGGCGTGAAATTGACGAATCTGAAATCGCATGACTATCATGTCATTATGGAGAATTTCTTGCCCATTGCAATACGTTCTATCTTGCCTGAAAATGTGCGCATAACCATAACAAAGCTTTGTTGGTTCTTCAAGGCAATGAGTAGCAAGGTCATTGATCCTAAAAAATTGCTTGGTTTTCAGAGACAGATTGTGGGGACATTATGTGAGCTTGAAATGTATTTCCCTCCATCATTTTTTGATATAATGATTCACCTAACCGTTCATTTGGTACACGAGACAAGAATGTGTGGTCCTGCTCGTATGCGATGGATGTATGGTGTAGAGAGATACATGAAAGTGCTGAAAGGGTATGTGATGAATATGTTCAGGCCGGAGGGATGCATTGCAGAACGCTATTTAGTAGAAGAAGCAGTTGAGTACTGGTCTGAATTTATTCCAAATGTTGATGCAATTGGACTTCCAAGTACCCGATACACTAATAGGATGGATGGTGAAGGCATTACCGGTGGTCAACCTGTATGTGTTAGTATGGAGGAGCTAACACGGATGCACTTGTGCGTACTTCACAACACGGTCGATGTGCTTCCTTTTATTGACCTGCACATGCAAGCACTGTCTGAGTCCTTTCCCACCAGAGATAGATCATGGATTGAAGCTGAGCATAATCGGACGTTTGTTGACTGGTTCAATGGTTATGTTGCAAATATGTTGTCACAGAATAAAGAATCAGTGAAAGAAAGAGTTAAGTGGCTATCCAGATTGCCTGATAGGCATGCGTATTCATACAAGTGTTATCTTATCAACGGATACACTTTTTATACCAGGGATCATGATGCCGCAAGTACAATGCAGAATAGTGGGGTGTCTATTACTGCAACTGCATGGAATGAGTCGATTACCACATACTTTGGACAGATTGTCAATATTTGGGAACTCGACTATGTTGGTCACCGAGAACCAATTTTCGATTGTAGTTGGGTGAGGATCCCAAATGGAGTCCAAGTTGAATGTTCTGGGTTTGTACGCGTCGATTTGAAGAATGTGGGATACAGAGATGACTCTTACATAATGGCCAGTCAAGCTCAACAAATTTTCTATGTCCCCGACCCAGTGAACAAGAAATGGTCAATTGTGCTTCTGTCAAACAAATTTAATCATAGTTACCAGATCAACGACCAAGTCGATGAAGATGTTGACATGATTGATGATCCTTTTCAGAACTTCACACATTCTGTACCCTCTTTTGATGATCTTGCAAATCCACGTACATACCAGAGAAATCTTAGAAACGAGGATGAATATAACAATCCGGATCTCGTTAACATTCATGGTCATGAACAAGAAAAGTCAACCAAAAAACGAAAAAGAAAAATCAGTGCTAAAAAGAAATGTACGACTTTATTAAATGTTGTTTCCACATACTTTATTAAATGTTGTTTCTGTTTATTTTTTTAATATTTTTTTATTCTATTTCACAGGATCATGGATCAACCCCCCTATGATGGAGATGATGGAGATTATGGGGGTGATGGAGATTATGGGGGTTATTTTCCCTATGATAGAGATGATGGGGATGATGGAGATGATAGAGATGAGGGAGATCATGATGACTTGGGTCATGATAACACTGATGCTCACACCTCTAGTAGCTCTGGAGAGAAGCGCAAGAGGGGTATAGTCACGATGACTTCATTGAAAAAAGACCGTAGCAAAGGAAAATTACTGAAGGTAATTAATTTTATTACATCTGAACAGTTTAATTTTTATTATATTAATTAATTGTTTGTTGAGCTAACGTTATCATTGAATTGCAGTTATCATTCAATGAGTATGGGCAGCCGATTGGACCTGAGAGTGCGAAGTTGGCGCACTACATTGGGTCTGCAGTCAGGAGAGTGGTCCCTATCGTACCACCATGCAGTGACTGGCGTAAGCCTGAAATGAGTCCTTACAAGGAAGCGTTATGGGATGAGCTCGTGGTATGTAAATTAATTATATGCATATTTTTATTGTTGCATGACTTATTTTTATGTATAAGCTTGTGAAATT
This sequence comes from Ballota nigra, assembly GCA_947034835.1. Lineage (NCBI taxonomy): Eukaryota > Viridiplantae > Streptophyta > Magnoliopsida > Lamiales > Lamiaceae > Ballota > Ballota nigra. Next base: position 73,067,310 of record OX344729.1, on the reverse strand, counting down.
ACTAAATGTGTATGCAGCAAACATTCTCCGGCCTTGATCACACAAGGAAGCATCAAATACTTATGCAAGCTGGGAATGCGGCAAAAAATTTTCGGTCTTTTCTGAGGAGAAGTTCACGAGACCCGAAGACTGGTCAGTACTCGCCTAAACCGCCTAAGGACTATGAGGAATCCCCTATGGTGGCCCCATATTGGCAGGAATTCGTGCGTAGATCTATGCTTGATGATTTCAAGGTAATCTTGATCAATGTCATTTCATCTATTCCTATTAATGCATAATTTTTTAAGTGTTTATTGTATTTATATTACACTGTAGGAAAAAAGCAATAGAAATAGCGTACAAGCTAAGAATATGGAAGCGCGATATCGTGGATCTTCCAAAGGTTATGCACGTATTAGGGAAGATTTGGTGAGATAAAAATACTAACTTATAATATATTACACTCTTAATATATATTCACTTTTAATAATTTGGGGATATGTTTATCATTATCGTAGAAAGAAGAAAAAAGGAAAGCTGGAGAGAGTGCGCCTGTTGTTACCCATTACGAGTTATTTCAAACTACAAGAAAGACTCGAGATGGAAATTTTCCCGATAACAGATCTCAGCGTATCTCTGAAGAAGCGGTAATTCATCCATTATTTTATCCTTTACATTAAAAACAATTACTTCATTTGAAATGATTTAATAATATTTTTTGTTATTCAGGAGCGCATATCTCAGAGCATGACGCCCGACGACATCCGCACTGTGGGGACTGATGATCTGTTTGCACGGGCAATAGATCGTCAAGAGCATCCCGGACGCTTACGAGCTTTTGGATATGGCGTCACGAAGAAAACATTAGAGATGACAGCCGGTTATATTGCGGCTATGTCTATGGTGGAAAAGCTTTCTGTGCAGGTTACCGACTTGACTAAACAGATGGAGATCATGAATCAAAGACAATTGAGACAAGGGATGTCGTCGAGTGCTGCTAGTTGTGAATATAGTGCCCCGACTATGTTTTCCGCTGATGCTAGAAACGAATTCGACGATCCACTTCAAAATGTCTCTCAGGTATCAGATGTATCTCGTATTTATTTTAATTAAAGACTAGTATAATTTTCTAAACTTATAATATCTTCTTCGAACAGCCAGTAGAATGTTTCCTTTATGTGGAGCATCCTCTTCGATTGGTGGCAACTGGAATGTTGCACGACAGCTCTAGTGGAATCATTCACGGTCGTCCCCAGGCTTCTGGTTGTGTAAGAGTCACACTTATTGTACCTGAAATCGGAGAAGAGAATTCACCAGTGCCAAGACCAGAAGATGATGCCACCACAGTCGGAACAGCGGTCGGACATTTTCTCGAATGGCCGAGGAACTTGGTCTCTCTCACCAAGAAGGTAAAATTCATGATATTAAAGTTTAATATCTTATTTATTCTAAATTATATTAAAAATTGATTGTAGATACTGCCGACTCCACAAAAGGCTCCACAAAGATCAAGTGGTATTGAGAGGGAGAGACCGAGGGAACCCACTATTGGTGTTCGCAGACGACGATTAGGTTATCCAGTGCACGGTGACTTACCCCACGATGTCACTACAATGTCAACGGCGCACTTGATGGTTTCGTCCCCCACCTACGATGCAGTTGTGGTTCCCATTACTTCTTACTTTCACCAGGTTGGTTATGAAGAGATCATCCTACCGGAATATGTGGATGAAGTAATGCACGACAAGTGGTTGAGTGCAACTACCATTAGTCTTTACCTCAGGTATGTGTTAACTAATTCTCAATATTTACTTCATATATAGTTTAATTTTCTTATTAAATATTAATTAGCGTATGTTTGTTTAAGGTATTTGGGTGAGGTATATTTCACCCTAGATATCGGGGCAAGTGCAAAGTATTCATTCGTCTCTCCACAAGTGTGTTGCATGTTTGGTAAGAGGACACCATTAATGAGGGATATTGTTAACCATATGTTGAAATATACTGGGAAAAATCATCTCATTTTCTGGCCGACAAATGTGGGGTGAGTACAATTAATATTTCATAAAATATTTTTTTTATATATAAACAAATGATTATCTTTTAATATTCTTAATATAATATTGTAGTAAACATTGGGTGCTGGTGGCCATAGACATGAATCAACTTAATGTGTATTTTATGGATCCAGCTCAAGGTGGAGTGTATACAAATCGTCCTAATCTCATTACATTTATGGACAGGTAAGTTAGTTTTTAATATTCTCATATTATTATTTATTTTACTTTTAAAAAGTATGCATATGATCTAATCTGAGCTTTATTTTCTAAATATTTTTTATAGTGTAATGAGAATGTTTCGGAGTAGTCTTCCGGGTCAAAGCTCAAAAACCATTAGTAAAGTGTTGTGGAAAAATATTTCGGTAAACTTACTTTATAAATTTTTCAATTCAATTAAAAATAATCATAGGTATATATATAGTACGTGATTATAATTGCTAATCAATATATAGGTTCCGAGGCAGCAAGATGGTGATCATTGTGGACATTTTGTGTGTTGCTACATTGAAGATATAATCTTGACTTCTCAAACGAATATACCTGATGAAGTAAGTTGATTTATCGATTTATTTAAATTATTATTGATTGTTATAACATATTCGTATTAATTAATTAAATTTTAAATGTAATTTGCAGTTTGTGCATAATCCTCGGATCCCTTTTTACAACAAAGCTAGAATCTACAAATGGAAAATGGATTGGATGGGGTATTTATACAATAGGTTCTTAATGTAATTTTCTTTTTACAAGACATTATTACTATATAACTTATGGAATTAATTTGTGATGATATGATATTATTATGAATTTTTTGGTATAATTAATTATATTTATTTGATGTTATGGATTAATATTTAATGGTATGGATAAATATATTTATTTGTATATAAACAGGTTTATTAAAATAAAATAGAAAATATAAAAAAAAAATATAAATCAAAGAAAGCGGTTAAGAACCGCTTTCCTAGTGAATTAAATTTAAAAAAAAAAAACGTTTTGTCACTTAGATAGCGGTTAAGAACCGCTTTCTAAGTTATGCACTTGGATAGCGGTTCAAAACCACTTTCTAAGTTAGGCACTTGGATAGCGGTTCAAAACCGCTTTCTAAGTAAGGATCTTGGATAGCGGTTCGAAACCGCTTTCCTAGAACACAGCGGTTTATAACCGCTATCTAAGAGGTTATTTTGCACAGCGGTTTCCGAACCGCTTTCTTAGCTTAGATAGCTGATTCTTAGAAAGCGGTTAGAACCGCTTTCTAAGCTAAAAAGTAACCGCTATCTAAGTCATTTTTTGTACTAGTGATTAGATGTGTATAGATATGGTGTAAGGAAAATAATTAAATGAATTAATTTTACACTCCTCTATAAATTTGAACATTTAGATGAGGCAGAATTATGTGACGTGTGTATACTATATACTCCCTCCGTCCTGTAAAAGTATGTATCATTCTCTGCACGTCATTTAATGCAATATGTCGGAGTATATTTAGGGGTCTTGTGAGGTTCGTTTATAAATAAAATGATTGTTTATAATAACGTTTTTATGCATACTTACCATAAACAATCATTTTATTCATAAATGGACCTCATAAGACCCCTAAATAACCTCCGACATATTGCATTAATCCACGTGCAGAAAATGGTGCATACTTTTAAAGGACAGAGGGAGTACTATTTTCAGTTAGAAGTTTGGAGGTTAAGTAAAAATTTAGAAATTTTAATATTTTTTGTACCATCTAATAACAAAATGTATTCATCAATTTATTTTTTAATATATATATACGTAAATATTAGTGGTAACCTCGTTTGCAATTTAACTTGCATCAGATTTGGTGATAGAGAACACATCATTAAAGAAAGATTTCAATTCAAAAGAATTCCGGTTGAAATCCTCAATTCAAAATTTTGGTTTCTAATTAAGGTTTTGATGGAGAAGCGCAGCAGAATTGAAGCAAGCCAACTTCCAGAAGAGACGATTCAACACATACTATCTTTTCTAAGTGGAAAAGAAGCTGTTGGAACATCTATCCTCTCCAAATCTTGGTACGAAGCCTGGCTAACTCGCCCCAATCTCGATTTTTCAGAATTTGACATTCCAGCACACAGTCTTCCATTTCCGCAATCTGCGTTTGTGAAATTCGTGAACAAGACATTGCAAAGATACGAGAGGTTGAACCTAAGGATTCAGAGTTTCAGCTTATGGATTGAAGATTATTCATCGGACTATTTGGATCAAATTTTGTCATGGACCAAGAAAGCAATGCAACTCGGTGCTACTGATATCCACTTTAATATGAACCATATCGAATTCTTACTCCCCCGCGAGGTGCTTGAATAATCTCTTGTCAAATTATCCCTTAATAATGGCAGAATTGATTTGCAGAATCTCAAGATTAGTTGTTCGAGACTAAAATTACTGAGCTTACAGGAAGTGTCTATACAAGGGGATAATATTTGGGATATGATTTGTATGTGTCCCTCAATTGAGGAATTGACATTATCTTTTTGCCAGGGCAATTCAACTGATTCAAGTGAAGGAGTGTTGGAATTGAAACCCGCGAGATTGTATGTGAATGAATTTCATAAGTTGAAAGTGTTGACGTTGGACGGAGTAGAAATTGGTGAATGGTTTTTTCGCGAGTTGTCTAAATTATCTTGCCTCAAGGAGATTGCACTGGCTATGAACAAATACAAATTTGTAGCAATTCACTTGAGCGTATATTCCTCTTTGCGGATGATGTGAATAGCGTGTTGATGATGGAGTTTGACGTTCCCCAAATTCACAAATTTAATTTCACAAGTGAGTTTTTACCTTCCCTTTCATTTAGGACAACTTCAAGGGAATGGGAGTCTAATATAACATTAGCTTGTGTCGTCGATTCTTCATGGTTCGTCGAATTCAGAAATTTTATGCGGGAGTTGAGCTCTTCCAAAATTTCCCTCGAACTAGAGATTTATATTTTTGATCTCGAGGAGGCGTATGAGTATGCCAGCCATACGACCGGTTTACCTAAGCCACCTATTGTGGAGAGATTGTGGTTGGACTTGGTCGCACCATCTTCGGTTCAGTCGGCACTTTTGGATGAGTTATTTTGGAGTTGTCGTCCTAGTTTCATGACGTTGTCATCATATAGTGTAAATAATTATGATGTAGTTAAATTTATTTGCAACACACTGATAAAAAATGAGTGTGCAATGCATGATCTTGAGGAAGTAAAAGTCGAGATTTCTGGACACACTGCATGGACATGGAGCTGCACCAACACACAACATGCTTCAGCATTTGAATATTCGGATGATACTGATGTTAGCCTCCGGTTGAAATGGGGGTGACAACTTTTGATGTTCACATTATACTAATTCTTTTCATTATTTCATATCAATTTAATGTAAGGATTTTTACCATCTTTCTTATGTTCTTTTGGGAGTTCATAATTATTTTTATGTCTCGTAATTAAGGCGATATACTTTTGTAATATAAATACTTTAGGTTCTTAAATTACAAAAAATTCCAAACAAATAGAATGAGTACGATGCAACTATATATAAACAATTAGTAAAACAACAATTAATTAAAAGTGGCATCCACACGAGGAAGAAAATTAAAATGGTCTATAACAAAGCATATATATATGATAAAATTAAAAGAGTGGAATATAATTTGAATGCCAAAATTAAGTTGTCACCCCATCTCAAGAGAAGACAATATCCTGTTTTATTAATCCATCCCAAAAATGTTGAAGCATCAATTGTGTCATGAATGAATTCCATGACACATATTCAGTTTTGTTCTGATTATAGTATGAAATAATTCCGTCTCATTTAAAAACTCGAACTTATAAAGAGGTGTAAAATCAATTCACGTACTTATAAAGCATCAATTGTGATGCTGAACAAAGACCGGAGGCTAACTTTTGTTTCAACACATGGATCCCGAAAGTGCCGAAGCTCTTTATAAGCTCAGTTTTAGTAACTCATTTCCAGCTTAAGCAAAACTAAAATAGTCCCATGATTGAGATCAGATGCAGCAGATGAAAAAGGAGTAAAAAAAAAAAAGGAAAGACAAGTTGGCGCAATGGAAGAATTGAATTTATCCTCTAGTTTTTGAGATCGAAAGACAGACTTCTAACATGAAGGAAACAGAATATAAGTCTAGCATTTTCAATTTTCAAATAAACACAATAAATTCATGATTTGTCAGCTATTTCTTCTGTAAAAGGAGTGTATACAGTTGGTGACTGCAATTTGTTTCGGTATGCTGACAATGATTATATGATTTGGCACCACGATTAATTAACGTGATCTAAATTATCACTTATTATGGTTTATTTAATTCATTAGGTTAATTTCGTGTGACATGATTGTAAAAGTCATACATGTCAACTTATAATACTTGTCATCTATGTGACTTAATGTAATAAATAGTTAAAAAAAATTCATGTATAAGAATTAGAACCCTGCACCACCTAAGTATAATTTATAATGTTTACCACTTAAGTCAAACTAAGAATTCATACAAAATTAAAATATTTATTGTATATAACTCGAGCCTATAAAAACATATTAGAAATTTTCTTGCGATTTTATCAATTTACGTGTTATTTAACTATATTTGAAGAATTTATGTTAATATCAAAATAAATTAACTTAAAGTATATGTACTATTGTTGAATTGATTAATTGAACTTAAGAATTCTATTTATGTGAAACACTAATGTTTAATTAACTTGCATCACTATATTAAGAATTTTTTTATTAAATACGTGATGATTAACATAAATAAAGGAGAGACAATGATCAATTCATCCACGGGACGGGCCAGAAATTTGACGGTCTGAAAAACTCGCAACACAAACACAACCTACTTATTTTAGGGTCCGGCTAAATACCCCTCCATACATTATAGATACACCTCCTTCATTTTCTCATTAATTTATTATAATTGTTAAATTACACATATAACCTTGATAATTAAAAAAAACAAAATAATTAATACTTCATACACACCCCTCATCTATTTAGTTTTCGCCGATCACGTTAACAACCAAATATTCATAATTTTTATCGTGAAAAACACATATTCACATTGTCACCACTATAACACGATCATACAACACCACACCGATTATTTCAGATTATTTAGCGAGAATCTAGAGAAAATGGGAGGGTTTCAAAACACACATGTATTAAGGCTTTCAAGCCTGGTTTGCTGAAAATTTTGCAATATTTCGAAAAAAAATTGCCGAAATTATTAAGTGTTTCGTGAAAACCGAATTTATTTTCATATTTCGGTTAGACTTTTTCGAAATATTATTCTTTTTCCGGTAAGATATTTTCGAAAATTTGCATTATTTTTGGAACCATACTCGTCGAAATTATTTTAACAGTTTATTCTTTCCGAAAACCGATCTCAAAGTGAATATACCATTGAGAACCAAAACGAAAGAAAACTAATATTTGTCTTCTCAATCATCACCTTCGCCGCCGTTCGGAACATTTTTCGTCATTACCGTCGCTGATGGCTAGCATCTATCCCTCTTCTTCATTTTTGCCAACAAGTGTTACAGAATTAAAAATGAAAGAGAAAGGGTGTCGTCACGTTTACAGAAAATTTTGGGGGGATGTGTATTACTTTGCTAATTAAATTGAAAGAGGAAATGTAAAGGATAAGGGATAATGCTGGAAGTTTAGGGGGTGTGTATCAATAAATATTTAAAATCTAGGGTTGTGTATCAATAATATATGGAGGTGTATCAATAATATATGAAGGGATAGTTTGACAAGAGATTCGGACTCAAGTACCTCATATGGTAAAACAAAATTGAAATTGGAGCCTTCGATATCAATATGAGTAGCACCTAGGCTAGGCTCATTGCTTCAGTGGTCCATTCTTTAGCCACATAAATCTTATCCACCGAATTAATTATCTTTAACTTGAAACTCTGAATCTTTAGATTCAATTCCAAGTATCTTTGCATAGTCTTTATTCCGTAATCCATTATCTATGTTTTATCTGAATGGGCACTCCGGAGGAATCGAGATCAGGGCAAGTTAACCAGGCGGTGGTTATATAATATGGTTTATTAGGTTTCCTATTAAGAAGGGATGGGTCTTACTTTGAAGAGATTGGTTTTACATGGAAATTGATCATGATGAATTTATCGTAAAATTGTTTTGAAATATTAAATATTTTAATTAAGGGTATTAAACATTAACAAAGTATAGAGTGAAAATAGTTCATACATGAATCATTAAAGAATATTTGTTGTTTTTATTAAAGATTATTAATTGTATTCATTGAAGTTTATTAGTTATTTTCACTAAAAAGTATTAGTTGTTTGGTTTATGTGACACCGGCCCGAAATAAGTGGCCGTAGGAATAATATAATTAACATGACGGGTTGAACTAATTGTCCCATAAACAAATATTAATTATTTAATTTTATCCATCAAAGCAAACAAACATTAAAGTAAAAACAACTAATACTTTTTTTTAATTGAAAACTACTAATACTCTTCAATTATTCTTGTATGAACTAATTTCACTCCATATATACTCTAAAAATCTTATCAGGAGTATCATGAATAGGGGTCACAAATTTATTGTACTAGTTTTTTCGCAATTTTAACTAAATATTTAATACATTAAAACAGTTTCATGATAATTTTACTATGAACAATTTTATTACAAAATTATACATTCTTTTAAATCAAAAATAAAAATAAAAATAAAAATAAAAATATGCATGTATAGTCTAGAGATGTTTACCGCTCAAATTTTAGTTGGCTCAGGTTTTATCATAAATGTATTGTAAATATACTTTCTTCACTTTTTTTTCTTTTTAAAACAAAAATATATAAAAACTATATTACTATATTTTCTAATTTAACCAAATCTTATTCATTAAAATCATTTTAAACACGTCGTCGAGTTATAACAAGTCATAGTTGAGCGATCACCGAATCATTGCTAGATTATTATCTTTGGAATTCTTACCATCCAACTGTCACGCAAACAGCTTCTTCCAACCTAAGCCCTCTTTTCTCAATCGAGGCGATAAATGGTGGATACGATATCACAAGATTGTTGGAGGAATAATTTTTTTTAAGGTCAGTAGGTTAGGGGGGTAGCAAAAGAAGGACCACAAGTCTTCGGGCTGGCAATTTAAGGACACCAGATTTAATATGTTGCAATTTGAGGCCAAATTGGCCCGAATTGACTCTAATTGGAGCTAATTCGGGCCAACCTGGCATCAATTTGCAAAATTTTAAACCTATGGTCCTTAAATTGTCAGCCCCAAGACTTACCGTCTTTCTTTTACTACCTTTCATTACAAGATTTTCACGTTTTAGCAACGAAAAAATTATGTTCCTAATCAATGAATTTGCATTTAGTAACGGATTTACAACGAATATTTTTCATTGTTATTATGCTCGTTGCTAAATATGTCAATGAAATAGTATCGCGTTAGTAAAAAAATACCGTCAGATTATCAACGTATTACCAACAAAAAATAAAATATTTATTTATATGACCAATCTGTTGGTAATCCGTTGGTAAAACGGTTAGTGAACATAATTTGTTGTTAAATTATTGTGGTAATTTTTTATTCCGAATTAGCACTAATTAAGCCCTGATTTCGAGATATTTTATACACATTGCACCCGTCCAACACCACTTTGAGACATAACTATTAACTTTCTAAATATAACTATATATTTTAAAAAAATTAATACAAAAAAATAAATGTTTCTTCCTCATACCAACCCCACGCCCCAGTCATTTTTCACCCAAAGTTTAGACCGTCGTCCCTACCCACCCCGGCCCTCACCTCGACCGTCCAACCCCAAGTTTTTGACCGTCAATGGTGGTGAGGTTGAATAGTGTGAACTACACATAAGCAACAGGCTTGGTTTTGGCCGATCGAGGACCATGTTCCAAGCACGTGTATAAAATAGTCCGAAATTGGGGTCATGTCTCAAAATAGTTATTTTTACAATTTTTGTTTTAAATATATATTTATATTTATAAATAAAAAATATTTATTTTTAAAGTGTTATCGGACGGGCTCCACGAGTATAAACTAGTCAAATATCGGATGTCATGTGCCGAGTACGTGAAATTTGGGTCCAATTAGATCTAATTTGGGATTAATTTTTTAAGACCACAACTTAGAGGGTAGCAAAAGAAGGACGGTAGGTCTTGGGGCTGGCAATTTAAGGACCATAGGTTTAAAATTTTGCAAATTGAGGTCAGGTTGGCCCGAATTAGCTCTAATTAGAGTCAATTCGGGACAATTTGGCCGCAAATTGCAACATTTTAAATCTGGTGTCCTTAAATTGTCAGCCCGAAAACTTGTGGTCCTTCTTTTGCTACCACTCCTAACCTACTGGACTAAAAAAAATTATTCCTAGATTGTTGGCATTGCTTTGCTTTTCATAGGCCTGAAGAGGATATCCGCACCCTAAATATAAATTGTTTGAAACAATTAGGGTGTGTTTGTTTTCAGCTTACGAAGTCCGGATGGGGGATGGGCTCCCCCCCGTCCCGTTCTCCATCCAAATACACATCCACCCCTATTATACATCTATACCCCTATTTTCACATAACCCAATATCTATCACATCATCTGTATTTTTTCACATAAAATATATATTTTATTAATCTCTATCTTCTACTTTATAATACACTATCAATTAAATTAGTATATTATTTATTTTAATTGTTTAAAAAAAATTCAATGAAAACATATTAATAGTAAATATGCGGGAAATTAATTGCTATCTTTATTCATTAATTATGTCTACCATATAAATAAATTGGGAACATTTTTTCTTGACTTAGCAAAAGACAAAACATGACTATAAATATTAAAATTTACTTTAAATTAATATAAAATTCATTTGTAGGCACGTCACAGATAATCTCCACTACGTAAGAACAAAATTATTTTTATCGAAAAACATAATCGAATATTTCATAGATAATTTTTTATATTCTTATAGTAAATGAAGATTAACAATAGGAGAAAAATTACATTTTAAAAATAGAATAACTGCTTCTTATAAAAAAATGTATTGAATATATATCCATTAAAACATTGGTTATTTATTTCGTTTTATAATTCATTATTAAACACAAAATTTGAAAATGAATAAAAATAATATTATAAATTAATGAATTAACGATGAGAATGTTCAAATTTCACCACATGTAATATGATGATGCATGCCTTTAGTATATTAAATATATGTATGGTGTTGTTGAATTGTTTTAAGAATTCAATTTGTTTATTATTTTTTAAAAAAATGTATGATTTCAATAAAATCAAATTAAATTGGTATTAATTGACATTTTCGTGTCAGATAATTAATTTCTTATAATATTAACAACGTTAATAAAAATTTAACCACGTTAATATCATTTTATTAATTCAATTGTTTTGTGTTTTAATTCAATTCAAATAATATAATATAATTAAATAATTATATAATTACCCATAATAATATTAATTAGGGAAAATTGGTTTTTTTGTCCTTTAAGTTTGGTCAATTTTGTTTTTCGTCCTCTAACTTTTGACTTTATTTTTTAGTCCGATAACTTTTAAAAAATTAACATTTTCGTCCTAAAACCGATAATTTTTTAGTCCTAAAATTAACAGTTTAGTCCGATAACTTATGTTTTAGGACGAAAACATTAATTTTTTGAAAGTTATCGGACTAAAAAATAAAGTCAAAAGTTAGAGGACGAAAAACAAAGTTGACCAAACTTAGAGGACAAAAAACTCAATTTTCCCTATTAATTATTTTATATTACAATTCAACACAATCATTCAATCATTACCTCTTTAATATATAATAATATATCATCATTATTAATTTGACATAAAGCCCCATCCACCCCTACTACATCCAACCCAAAACAAACAAATGATTACTATTCACAGGATTTCGCCCATCCATCTTTTTTCCCCATCCGGATTTCCCCCATCCACCTCGAGACGAAAACAAACGTGACCTTATATTTCTCAATAAGTCACGATTTCATGCGTTTCTCAGGGTAAACGAGCTATGATGAACACACGACGAAACGTATTTGCCAGGAATTGCCATTTTCTTTTACCTCAATTTTTTAGGGATATCTTTTAAATGTATTTTGCATCTACAGCCATTATTAATAAATATTTTTCTTCTGTAGATATTATTTTAATTTATCAATACTTAAGGAAGTTCTCTATTTTATTGGGACAAATTGTGACAAGTGACAACATATTTTATATATATATATATATATATATAATTATTTTTGTCAATGCACTTTTTTCTTGTCACTATTTTGTGAATAGTTTTTTGTTCATCAATTTTATAGTATGATGTTACCATTGACATAAAGATGGGCTCTATTTATTAATGAAATAGAATTAAATAGTACAGAATTTTGAAGTGAACTAATGAAAAGTAACAATTGAATAAATTACTTATAAAAAAAATGTATATATATATATATATATATATATATATATATATATATATATAATTATTATCTCTAAATTGTAGCATAATTAATATGGTGAAAATCCATAAATGAATTTGCTTACGCTTCTAACTATTATAATCTTTTCTGAATTTGACGCTTCCGTCCAAGTCTTCCAACATAGAAATTGGCGCCCTGAAACAACTTCACCTTTGAAAAATCAACATTTATTTCCTCAAAAGACAGTGCATAATAACTCGCTCTTTTTTACACCCATCTCGCAAATGAGCTATGAAAAATCATTGTTTAATTTTGATGGAAAACTACGAGGGAGACACATAAAAGAAGAAATATTTAGAGATGACAACCAATATAATGTTATGAATTTAGGACGACAACTCAAACATAAATTCTCTAAGACTGCAAAATGAACCGAATTGAGCAAAGTCTATTTCTCCACTCTGGGTATCATTTCTAAATTGTGATCTCAACTGAGAAATAGAGATGGGCGAGAAATAAGAATATCTAGAGAGAGAAATTTTGGAAGGTTCAACATTAACAAAAATTCTCTTTAACTTGTGAAACCATGAAATTAACCGTCCACAAAAATCCAGATTGGCCCTAATAAATATATCACACTCCCACTCTCTCTCCATTCCGTTGACGGAATGACAAACAAATAGTGTAAAAGCTTTTGAACTCAAGTAAATTGCTATAAATTTGTATTTTTGTGAAGTCAGAACATTCGTAGAGGGTCAATTTCCTGAGAGAAGGACATCTAGATATATATGTGACTAAAATAGCAATCACCAATACTAATCCCCTCCAACGACTTATGAAAAATATCAAAACACGTATGATACAAGTCCGGCAATCCAATATTATGATGGCAGTCATGTAATACCAATTTCTCAATCAAAGAGCAATTGGAACCAATTTCACATAAACAATTACCATTAATGAATACTCTGCTTAAAGTAAAGTCCCGAACAAAATACCTTTATGTCCTGCAGATCAATTATGGGCCTATCCACAGATAATCTGACAAGAGTTTGAGTTTCCGATTCAAACACCTCACCTGGTAACTCAAAGACGAAATTCCTTAATCCATTTAATACGCACCTAATTCCAATGCTTTCACGATCAATTCTTTTACCACAGAAAGCTTATGATGTTGAAATATATAAGATAAATTACACATGTGAGTTGTCCCACATTGGAAAATTGAAAGAAGAGAGACTAGTTTATAAGTCTAGTGGGCTACTCCTCCTATCACCAATTGGTTTTAGGATGGAAAACCACTTTGATGCGTGGCTAGTCTCCTTCGCTTATTGGTGCGCTCAATTTGTGGGACCGCACCGGGCGCACCCCGAATAATTTCTACATATGCGCTGCATAGTCTTAAACAGCGAATTCAGAAACGCAAGCCTATGCCGATCCCGAATATCGATCGCTTTCCAAATAATAATCGAGATTGGGGCGAAGTAGCCAGGCGTTGTAGCATGATTTGGAGAGGATAGTTGTTCCAACAGCTTCTTTTCCACTTAGAAAAGAGAGTATGTGATGAATTATTCGTCGCCGCTTCTCCATCGGAAATTAACCCTACAATAATTAGATGTGGATTTTGGTTTGGGATTTCAGAATGAATTCCTTATAGTATGGTGTTACCATATGGGTTCATTAATTAATTTTATGCATTGACTGATTGACATAAAGATGGGTTCTATTAATTAATGAAATAGAATTAATTGAAACGAAAATCAAATAGTACATAATTTTGAAGTGAACTAATGAAAAGTAACAATTGAATAAATTGCTTATACAAAAAAAATGTATTTGTATATATATAATTATTAGCTTTAAATTTAGCATAATTAATACGGTGAAAATCCATTATTAAGTTTTCATCAGAGAATGAGAAGATGTTCATACAATTAAAAAGTCAAAAGATTTCACCAAAATTGAATTTGCTGTCGCTTTCGTCCAAATTGAATTTCGCCCAGAAATTTGCACCCTGAAACAACATCATTTTTTAAAAATAAACATTTATTTCCTTAAGGGTGCGTTACTTTGAGTGATAAGGTTGGATAATAATTAATCATCTAACCTTATTACTTATTTACTTTGAATGATGAAAATTTTCGTTTAATCCCCTGATCCGGGGATAACCCGAATATTTTAATAACTGCATGGATATAAAATCACACCAAAATAGGTGTGATAATTAATTTGATTTGGGGATAAGATATGTAATTACTAAAATGTCCTTTATACCACTTATTTTTTCTTATTTTCTTTCTGATGTATGAATAGTGTCCCAATTAATCCCCACATAATTGTGGAAATATTAAGAACACGTCTTCTCCTTTGAAGTTCTAATGGCGGTTTCAAATTAATAGTTGCTCTAAGTGCAACGGCTGCTTCTGCATAAATTGGCGAAAGCCGAAAGTATCTTATGGGATAATCATTAAGCAGAAAGGCTCTGCCTAAGATTGCATACCAAGTGAATGGACAAACCATATAGCAGTTTGTCTTCTTTTTCTTTTCTTTTCTTTTTTTTATTTTTTTATTATGGGAAATCATAGCATATTAAAATTCAATCTGAAGTTGCATAGAATTTTCAATAACACAGTTGTACCTTTAAGGCAAAATATATAAACAAGTTAACCTCTTTCCTCTTCCTGTGCCTCCCCAATCCGTCATTTCCATTTCCTCCCCAAACCCACTTTCAATTTTCATTGTTTCAAGAACAACTACGTTCTCCATATTCAGTCTTTTGTTCCAACTTACATTTCGGGATACTTTTGTAAAATATTAATTTTCTTTAAATACTTGTAATATTAAATAAAATGAAATAATGAATTGAGTTGTATCACATTTATTAAAGTAAGCAAGTGATGAGATAAGAAAATTAATCTTTAACCCCAAATTTCATCCCATCAAATTATATCTCATATAATTCTTATTTTTGAAGTAAACATGGCCTAAAAGGCGGAGCATAATAACTCGCTCTTTTTTGCACCGTCTCGCAAATATGCTTTGAGAAATCATTGTTTAATTTTGATGGAAAACTACGAGGGTGACACGTATAAGGAGAAACCACTATCCAAAATTATGATGGTAATGCCTATTTCTCAATCAAATGGCAAATTGAACCAATTTCCCATAAAAAAATTAGATTTAAGTCCCGAACAACATACCTTTATGTACTGCCGATCAATTATGGGCCCATCCACAGATACTCTGACAAGAGTTTGAGTTTCCGATTCAAACACCTCACCTGCACCTGGTAACACAAAGACGACATTCCTTAATCCATCTAATTAATACGATATCGAAATCAGTAGCACCTAATTCCAATGCTTTCACGATCAATTCCTTTACCACAGAAAACTTATACGAACTATCTTCAATCTCTAGCCTGAAACTTCGAATCTTTCGGTTCAATTCCTTGGATGTTTGCATAGTCTTAAACAGCTAGCGAATTCAGAAACGCAAGCCTATGCCGATCCGGAATATCGATCGCTTTCCAAATAATCGAGATTGGGGCGAAGTAGCCAGGCGGTGTAGCATGATTTGGAGAGGATAGTTGTTCCAACAGCTTCTTTTCCACTTAGAAAAGAGAGTATGCGATGAATTATTCGTCGCCGCTTCTCCATCGGAAATTAACCCTACAATAATTAGATGTGGATTTTGGTTTGGGATTTCAGAATGAATTCCTTATACAAAGTCGCTCGCTCCTTTATGTAATACACATTCAAAAAGGTTGGCCCGGGTCAATACATGCACTTTAATATCCTAATATGATAATGATATCCTTAATTATATAAAAAAGTATTATATGAAAATGATTCCTATTTATTATTAAACTGTTGTAACACCCCATTCCGTTTTGTACCCTTTTTTCATTAATTAGAAACCTTATTTTTATTTTCTTGTATTCGTTTCTTTTAATTTTAATATTTTGCGTGTTATTATGTAATTTAAATATATATATATCTTTTTATAAATTCCAAAATTCGTAGAAATTAGGAAACGAACCTTTCAAGCGAATAAGAAACTCCGAAAATTAAATTAAAGTTGAGGATTTCGATCCGTATAATTTGTTGGATAATCAAAATTCAAATAATTTACTTAACCAAAAGATACTGTTTTAGGATTTAATTATTTAAGCCAAACAAGCCTTAAATGGTTTCATGACAAGTACAAAATATCCGAAGGAATTTTTACATTTAGAAACCCCAATCAAATATTATTTTTCCCTTTTAATTAAAATCTTCTTTAACTAAATAAAATCCATAATAGATACGGATTTGAAGGATTTTTAAAAGGGGCATTTTTGTTTCTTAAGGAAATCCGTATACACACATATAATCAATTCCTCTCCCTTTTCCAATTCATTTCTCACGCACAAAATTCATCAGTTTCTTTCCCTCCACTTTTCGCTCTGCTCTCTCTCTCTAGAAGGAACGCGTCCTTCTCCCTCCTTTTCCGACAGAAGACCGCCGCCGCACACCTCTTTCCTTCTTCCTCCTCATGCGAACGAACGTCGTCGCGGCCTCAGCCGAAGCCACGACGTCTCCTCTCTTCCTCTCTCGCTCTCGCGCTTCGACCGTCGTGCTCCAGCAAGCACCGCCGCTATCGTCCTCGCTCAGCAACGCCGCCGTCACGCCACCACGAAGCAACGCCGCCGTGCTCCTCTCTCGCTCTCCCCGTCGTGAAGCAACGACGCCGCCGCCTCCTCTTAATTTTTCTTCCTCCAGTAAGATTAATTGAAAAACCCCCTTTGCAATTTCAATTCTTTTAATTTCGATCCTTATCCCGTAACTCTTCTCTTTATGTTTAATTTCCGATCGAGATGATGCCGTTAAACCGAATTGCTGCTGCTGGAATTTCTGGAAATCCCAAACGACGCCGTTAGGCTGCTTGATTCATTTTTCCAAATTTCCAATCGACGGCTTTAGGCCGCCCGTTTACCACTTTGAACCCGGAGAACGTAAGGATTCTACCTTCGTTTTCTTCTTTCGTAAATTCTGGAATTATAATCGAGACTATTTCGGAGCCGTATAACAAGAAATGGAGTGGATGATGAATCTGTTAAATTCCTATTTCTTTATCCTGTTGAATTCTTATTCCTTCACTGGCTATTGTGTGGGTTGTAACCCTTTTTGGATTTTGGATTAGTATTTTAGTAGCTGTTGGTTTGTGGATTAAGTTCTTTAGAATTTTGGTTTAGTATTTTGGTATCACTTGGGTTTTGAAGTACTGTTGAATTTTAATTGTATTGATTGAACGGAATGTTGGAATTAGCTGAGTTAATATTTTGACTTAGTTGACCGGTTGTTTTGTATTGTTGATTTAGATGTATGGTATCATTGACCTAATGGACTAGTGTTACTCTTGTAGATGTTTAGTGTCACTGTTTTAGTGATATGGTGATTTTGGCTTATTTCATTAGTACCTTTGTTTTAATGTGTTGGTATTATTGTTGGATGATGATCCTCAATGGTTAAACGCTTTTGTTTTGAATCTGTAGACAAAGGGAAACTCGTCTTCCCTTTTGTGCGACTTGTAGAAATTAGAAACACAAGATAAAGTCTGTTTGATACCCAAAGCTAGCATCAAATAAAGATAGAGTTTTCTTGGAGAAATTAATATAATTCCTTTGTTTTGGAAGTAATACAAACCAACTTTAGAAGTATCACTAATATTAGAAAAGAAGAATACCTTTTTATAAACTATATTAGTTTATAATATAATTTTCTTAGAAAAGTCAAAGTCTATTAATAAGTTTAATAAGGGAGTTTTATTTATAAAATATGAATATTTATATTCAAGAATTCTTTTAAAATGAGAAATAGAAATCTTAGAAAGAAAAACCTTTTCTTTATTTCTTATTAATACTTTTAAGTAATTATCTTATTCTTTTAAGTTTTTCCAATAATAATAATAATTATGAATATAATTTTAATTTTATAAAAGGCTCTTGTTAAGGACACTACAGAAATTAGTAAATACACCCCTCTAATACACCTCCTTTTAAAAAGGGGTGTACTTATCAAATAGAAATCAACCTTTGAAAACTTTAGTTTTCAATAGTTTTCTAAAGGCAACAATCTACTCAATCCTCGAGATACAAACTCTTAAGTTTTTCAAATTCAAAAGTCGATCTTTTAATCGGATTACTCCCTATTAAGATTTTGTACTATTCGGGACACGCACGGAGGACTCGACCGTCTACCTACACATTATTCCCGGGACTCAGAACAATCAGGTGGGTGATGATCGGTTGATTGATCTGCTAATAATAACGTTGTGCCGGTATTTTCTGAACTCGACTAAATCAATCTAAAACAATTAATCCAACATAAATGTAACACCTATTATATAACTGTTTGAATTATGTGATATAACTACATATGATATCTAATGTCTGTTATTTTGTGAATCGATCACTACTGTGTGAGTAAGTACCTTATGTGAGCATGAATCAGTTCAATTGTCAATCAAGTGTTTTTCTCTGTAAAGTTTTGATGATGTCAGTTCTATGGAAAGTTAGTAAGTACGGAGTTGGGATCGAGTTTTTAATCCAACCTCCGGGGAGCTGTCGGGGACGCCCTCGAAATGTAGGTTGTTGATTCAAACTTATCTGGTCCCCGGGTTGACTTTAACCGAAAATACTAACTTCTACTAGTAGATTCCTCGCAAACGTACGAGTTCACTGTAGTATGAGTAAGTATAATGACCAAGTATATCGAACCCAAGGGACAATGTGTATGCGAATAGATCCCTGAAGATCTACGCGTCGTAATTAATATGAATAAAATATTTTTTATTTTTTGGAAAGATTAATTAAAACTAAAATAAACTAATTAAACTAAAATACTAAAGAAGACAAATTATTTAAGGTTTGTGTTCAAGTAAGAGATGGTGATGCTCAGGATAGGAATCCCTACGTATACTAACGGAGTAGGTACATAATCAAAGTAACTGTGACGCGCAAGAAATAACCTAAGTAAAAGAGTGCAAGATGAAAGCTCAAGATTCTAAACCTTAATACTTTACCCTAACACTCGCCTTCACTAATCCACTAACAAGTTAATAGATTGTGTGCTTAATTAATGAGACCCTAATTTAACTAAGGTTATGCGGTCGTCCTACTTCGCTAAACGGGTAGATGAATTAACCCTTTCTAAACCCTCTAGTTAAGTCTACTCGTTGTTAAAGAGTGATACGGTCGTCCTCTCTCTAACACTTTTCGAACGAAATTCAAAAGTAAAGTTAAGATTAATTTTAAGAATTCATTAATTAAGAGAATTAAAATCTAACGTCACAAGTTACCCTAATTACGTACCCACAACCTACTTCTACGAGTTCATCCTACCCCAAGCATGCAAGGGTTTTAGCTAGACATGAGTTTTACGTAAATAAGAACAATTGAATAAGTAACGAACATGAACATGATAATTATAACGATGAAAAGATCAATCATAAACTAGGGTTTCAAGAAATAAAGGAATAACTTAAATTAAATGAATAAAATGTGTCTCAACGTGTTCAAGAACAAAGATATGAAGAAACAAAACTAAAAAGTAAAATCGTGTCGTGAATTCGTAAGAAAAACCTCAAAAACGTAAAGTAAACTTGCTCGTTCTTTCTTCTCCAAAAATTAACTCTCTAAAACGCTATTGAATCTAGTGGATGTAAGTGGTAATCCTCCAAAACATGCTCGGGACGAATATATATATGCATCGGGCCGAATCAGGAACGTATGGGCCAAAAAACGCGCATGCTCGTGCACTGCTCGTGCACTAGTGCACGAGCACATTCAACTCGAGCAACTTAAATCATCCAGAGAGCCAAAACTGCACGACCAGCCTAGCTCGTGCACTTGTGCAAGAGCACCTGCCTTGCTCGAGCGCCCTGCACGAGCACTCGTGCAGGGGTGCACGACCTACGTTCTCTCGTGCGCTATGCACGACCACTCGAGCACTTGTGCTCGAGCTCTTCCAGCTTGTGCACTCCAATGATACTTTTGCTCCCCCGAACTAGCACTTTTCGTATTTCTTCGATATCTTCTCATCCGGGCATCCGTTTGAGTCGATTCAAAGTCCTACGAACTCCTCTTTTCGCCCTCTATTCATCTATGAGTATCTAAGAGATAAATTAATTAGTTAATGAAAATGATACGCAAATAACTCTAAATACTCAACAAAATCAACCAAAACTAGGGCATTTCGAGCGACGAATCATGACAATTTCACGCCTAATCAACCCCCCCAAACTTACCATGTTGCTTGTCCTCAAGCAACGAAATAATAAGTCAAGTGAAATTGTTAGGAATGAGTCATTGAATCAAATCATGCAAGCAAATGAATTCGAGCTTCAAAGATCAATCACAAGTATACTCACTCATCTTCCCTCATCATACGCATGCAACAACAGCGAGAATCACCAAAATCAAACATGGATGTGCACTCAACGATGTGTTTCACTCCCTCACAAGTGTATATCAATGATAAAGGGACTCACTCAAACAATCAATCACACATATTGGCAGCCATAGGCTTGTAAGCACTCTTAACTCCGACCATACTCTAGAAATCAATGCCGAATCAAAAAGGACTTTTCTCAAGGTTGTAATGTAGACTCTTTGGACAGGATAACAATATGGTAAAGTGACTCAAGTGAATGGAGAATAGAAAATCAAACTTTAGCACTTCGAGATTAGGAACAAAATACTTCAAATATTTTCAATCAACACATTTTCAATTCCACTACTCTCAACACTTCAATTTTTTTTCTTTCTCACTCTTTTCACTTTTTTCAATCACTTCATTTTTTTTTTCTTTTTTCGCACAAACACATGAGCTCATTTTTTTTTTTGCTCATTCTAATTTTTTTTCTTTTTCCCACAACTCATAACTTCATCACACCTTCTTCTCATACTCACTCAACAAACAACATTTTCCTTTTTCAACTCAATTCAATCCCTTCACATTCACACTTTTCCTATTCTCCACTCAAATTTGGACAAAAAGGCTTAGGAATTGGAATAGTGTTCATATGTGCTAGCAAATAAAATAGGCTTAAAGCTCAAAGGGGCTAACAAGGGGTCAATGTCATTGGTAAGGAAAATTTTGGCTAAGTGACTCAATCAAATCAAAGATGGCCTAAGATCATATTCGGCATATCAACTAGACACAATCTAGAAGCAAGAGCACACACAAGTTCTAGCATCCTCTAAGGTGACGATCCACTAAAAAACGAAAAGATCAAATCATGTATCAAAATCTCATAAGGCTCAAGTCTCACAGCTTTCATATCCATGTTAGTCCTAGTGAATTCTCACTCTCATCACACAAGTACTCAAAAGAAAAACTCATAAGCATACAAGTTCTTTCTCAAATCAACTCTAGCTCAACCACTCACACAAAAGAGTCCCTAACTCAAATTCACAAATCTACTCTACTCTTCAAATCATGATCAAGAATGGCAACTAACAAGTAGAAGGGGTTAATAAGCACGAAATAAATCAGATAGCTCACTGAGTTCAACAACAAGCACAACCCGAAAGTCTGAATAACAATCCATCACAATCCCCATAATCAATTCATATCACTCAAACAATGAAGCTCATACTCAAAAGCAAAAATAAGAAAAGGAAAGAAAACTAAAGATAAGAAAAAGGCGCAGAAACTGAGGGGAATCCCCATGATCCTCAAGCATCAGGAGGCGGTGGTGGGTGATAGCTAGGGTGGTCCGATCCTAAATGGGAGACAAAGAGTGCCTCCATCCATCTCCTCAAATCAGAAACTTCCGATCGAACCTCCTAAAATTCCCCTCGTATACCCGTAGCTTCCGTGTACCACTGGTTCTGCGTAGTACGAAGATCCGTAACTTCAGTTTGCAAATCGCGAATGTCGGTCCTCATACCATCCCACTCACTCTGGGTTGGGTACCACGGCTCTGGAGTGGTCACGTAAGGTGGCTCCATCTCCATCTCTTGAGGTCCTTGACCTCCATCACCAACATCTGCCTCTTCTTCCTCGGGCATGTTCCCGCCTTCTTCATATTCTTCTTCCTCTTCTTCATCCAAATCCCGAACTCCACTGGATTCGGCCCCGCTCGTACCAGCTGCACTCGTCCCGACTGTACCTCTCTGCCTCTTCTTCGGCCTCTGATCCCATAGTCCACAACTCACCAATCTCGCCTTGAGTTTGTCCATCTCCCGTTTGTGGTTCGCTCCATCCATTTGTATATTTTTCTTCTTCATATTTCTCAGGGTCACCAACTTCTCATTCGGCATCGGGAATAGCTCCTCATCACTAATCCTCATACAGTACTTTCCGCTCCAATGCTCGCACATCCAAGTGTTGTACATGTACTCGAAGTTGATGTCCCTTCCCACACAAGGAGCTCCCACGGGCCTGATATCCAGACTCCCCAAGAATGCACAGATGAGGCCTCTTCCTCGTATCCTAGAAGTCCTCGTCCCACACTTGTATGGGGCCTCTACTTGCATCTCAAGAAAGTCCTTTCCAAAGTCGTGATGCCCTCGATGAAGTAGGCACCACATTCCATACAGCTCCTTAGACGTCACAGTGCCCGTCTCAGACCTCGCATAGATGGTGTTCCCCAAAATTCACTCAAGGTATCTGATCACCGGGTTTCTGATTACCGAGGCTCGAGAGGTCCTCGCAGAGTATTTTCCTGCCAACCCACCGGTTATCTCCTGCCAAAATGCATCAGCCTTGTATCTTCCCGATCGGGCGTTCCATTCGTTTGGTTGTGGCAATTGCAGGGCTGTGTTCACCATACCTATCTCATAGGTGTACCATTTCTTCCGTATCATAAACTTGAAGCTGCCATCACCCTGCAACTTCACCGAGGCTAAAAATTGTTCCACCAAGTCTTGGTGCGTCGTCATTGAGACCAAGATTTCGTAGAACTGCAACATGTTATTCTTCTCGAAGATTCTCTTTATCTCATCCTCAATCCCTAGGTGTCTCATAAACTCAACACATGGCCGCCTCGTCTTCTCCACCTTGCCCGCAACCAAGTTCCATCGGTAGGCATGAGCGAACCATCTATCACCGTATGTCAGGTTTTCCCTACGAGAGGGCATCAATCCCCTCCTAGTCAAATCCGCTGTCAATGCTTCCAGCTCATCCCCCTCGACGAACCTATCCTCATACTTCTTAGGAGGGGCCATTTCCTAAACATCACAATAATTCACCAACCAAATTCATGAATAACAAAAACTAACTCACTCAATTCATACACACACCTTTCAAGCTCAAAAACATGTAAAACATGATAACAATCCACTCACTTTTCATATGCTCATTGACAATTCCTACTAATCCCAAAATTTAAGTTTATCGTGAAGTAACATTACACAATCATGCAATTTACATGCTCAAGACTCAATTCATCATTCACTTCAACAAATTCATTTCAACAATTCTCCAAAAATTCCCAATTTCATAAGACCCATCTTAATTCCTACTTCTCTCTCTAGAAATTCACCAAATTCACTCATGACATTCCGAAATTGAAGCTTAAATTCGTAAACCCATAGTATTGAGACAACAATTATCATCATAGAAGCAAGAATCAACAAGTTTTCACACAAAATCCCCAAAATTCGAATCCCTTCATGAACCCTAATTTCTATACTCAAATCATGCCCAATTCAAAGCAAACTACGAATAGAATGAAGATAATGGAAGAATACTTACCTTTTGATTGAAGAACCAGATGAAATTGTTCAAAGATTGAAGATTGAAAGTGAAAAGGAGGGGTCTTCGGAATAGCAGCCGCTTTTTCGCCCAAATGTGTGTAGTGTGTGTGTAAAAATTGTGAAAGAAGGTATTTATAATGGGGAAAAATCGGCCCAGCTCTTAGAAGCTTCAAAATTCGACCGCTCGTGCACTACTCGTGCACTAGTGCACGAGTAGGTATAGCTCGTGCGCCTCAAATATCCAGAACCGAGAAAGTGCACGAGTGCACGAGCTCATGCACTAGTGCACGACCACATGCTTTGCTCGAGCACCCTGCACGGGCACTCGTGCAGGGGTGCACGACCAGTGTCAACTCGTGCGCAGTGCATGAGCACTCGTGCACTAGGTGCACGAGTGGTGCTGCTCGAGCACTCCAACTATCCAAACTCAAATTCGATCCTTTTCTAACCGAAACACGAGAATTAACGACCAAAACGGGTACTAACCTGGATAACTCCTCGATTTAAGCCAGGTCGCTCATTCGATCGAGGAGTTGGGGTCTTTTCCAAATATGCAATTCACCTATCCAATTCAAGTCGACTTATGCACTCACACTTAATTCGATCCAACGACCCTAATGCATCGATATTTTTGAAAAATTTGACCAATTTTTCATTAGAATTTCGTGTACAAACTCGAAGTACGAATACACACCCCCAAACTTTGTTCTTGCTACGCAATAATAAAGTTTGAGAAGAATGAGTACGTACGAGTAAGTGCACTAAATTCTCATGAACTGAAATCACTATCAATGCAATGTAATGGACGAAAAGAAACATCACCCCCCCAAACTTCGACTTCGCAAAGAGGTCTACGTTTAGGGTTCGGTTTACCTCAAACTCGAAAATCGAATGCTTTCCTACTCGAAACGTGTTCAACTTCATGACTTTCTTCACCTTAAGCTCACATACTCGAAATAAGCACCACGAACAAGCCTACACAAAATTCTCACAACGAGGTTAACACTTATGATTCACAAAAATGACGAAATACACGAAACACATAAAAACAAGTAATTTTACAATAATTATTGTAAAATTATTATTATCGATACGCGAATGTGTTAACGATACATAAACAGATATAAACAATTAATTAAAATATTAGTGAGCCCGTGTCATTAGCATTCGCGGTAGGTATATAATATTATGTCCACTATAGGTATGTGATCATTTCCGATGATTATATATAGTAACGTTAATATATATTATAATAATTTTTTATTTTTTTATGGCTAGGTATTATTATTGATTTTATAATTATTATATATGACTCAAATATACTTCAAGAATATATATGATTGATATATATTTCATTAATTATAAAATATTTTTGGAACCTTTAAAAATAAATAGATGCTTTAAAAACTTAATCAAACAAGCTATAGACTAGATTGGTTGGGCCTTTTATACCATCTTTAAAAAACAATCTTTGATTAGATTCTAGAAATATAATTTGGGAACACTAACAACGTATAAAATTATAGAGTAACGTTACATTATTATCCGCAGAAACAAAACACGCAGACAACACTCATGAGGTAATCAGGTGACACATTGATGGTTGGGGTGGCCATAGGACCCGCTTATGTTTTTCTACCAACTACAAAGATATGCATATAAAATTTACTGAAAAGAATATGTCAATAGCTGTAATTGACCTAAGCCTTGGAGGATGGGGATGAAGTTTGTGCCATAAACAATCAAAATTGGGCTGCTGCTCTTCTCTGATAAATTGGTCCAAATAAAAATAAATAAAGAAAATACGATACATAAATAGGCGCGGTTAAACAAATCCCGTAATTATTGTTTATATCCTAATTACTATCTAAACCCCATTAAAAAATACAAAAATTATTAAAATTACTAAGTATACCCTAAATTTTTACTATTTTACCCTTTTCACCAAAATAAAAAATATAAACGATCTCCCTTCTCAGTTTATTCGCAAATATAAGAATATGGAAATCGTAGTAACAAAATTAATTTGAGAGTTGTATTATTTGACTTACTCCTTCAGTTTAATAGTTTGTCCTTGTACATCCAACAACCCCACACCTCCCTACTTATTTTGGCGATGTTCACTTTCAGATTGCTGGACGTGAAATGCATTTGCAACAATTCAAAGATGAAGTCTTCAATTCTCCCGATTAATGCTCCGGCAAAAAAAATTCATGTTGGAATCATTAATTCATAAATAAATATGCCAAAAATGACATGAATAAAAATTAAATCGGGCTTGACTGAAAACTGAATTACAGGTACCAGTTCTGAATTTAGAGGAGGAGAGTTCAAATCATTGGTTAATTAATGCTTAGTGGTGCAATTTCAGAAAATTTTATTTGAAATTGAAGTTGGGTTTACATCCGTATGAGTTTTAAGGAAATTAATTGTGATGTTTTTTCTGTGTCATTTTCTCCAGGAACGAGATGACAATGGAAGGCACTAAGGTAGATTTGAATAATTCGTGTTGGGGTAGTTTAGTGAATTAATATAAATTATTTTAGTTTAATTATTATTGGGATATGTACAATAATTTCGGGTGTTTATTTAGCCGTAGCCTACATAAATACATAGTATTATACCATACAATTAAAATTTGCTATTATATATATTTATTATGTAGGAGTATAATGTATATTTTTTCATTTGACAATTTAATTCTTTCAATTTTTTTAGGCTTTATTTTCTCTAAACTAACCAAGTGGCTTAGTCCACCTGGCCACCGGGTTCCTCACTCTAGTGAGTGACCCGGGTTCGATTCACTTTGGGAAAAATTATGGGAGTTATAAGGTGGCTTGGAGATTTCCACTACAAAAAATTCGCTCATTAGCAAAGAAAATTTGCGACGGACACCTTATCCGTCGCAAATTTTAGTATTTTCCGACGGATTAGTGACGGGTATTGACCATTAGTTGTAAATTCTAAAAATTTGCGACGGACTTATCTATCCGTCGCTAATTCTTGGGTTTTGCGACGGAAAGTCCGTCTCAAATTCCAAAGTTAAAATTAAAAAAGAAATTAAATAATTTGCGACGGACACATATCCGTCGCAAATTTTGGAGATCCAATTTGCGACGGAAATTCCGTAGCAAATTTTAAATTTGAAATTAGCCACAGACATTTGCGACGGAATGTCCGTCGCTAATTTCAAAGTTGAAATTAAAAAAATTAATTATATAATTTGTGACGGACATGTGTCCGTCGTAAATTTTGGAGATCCAACCGGGTCTTGACCCGACTTATTTGAGATGGAAAGTCTGTAGCAAATTTTAAATTTGAAATTAGCGATGTACATTTGCGACGGAATGTCCGTCTCAAATTTCAAAGTTGAAATTTAAAAAATTAATTAAATAATTTGCGACGGACACGTGCGTCGCAAATACAATTAATTGTGTATAAATGAACAAATTATAAATTTACGCATTCACTACAAGATTTTTTCGTTTTAGCAACGGAAAAATTCCGTTGCTAATCAGCGAATTTGCATTTAGTAACGGATTAGCAACGAATTTTCAACGAATATTTTCCATTGTTATTCTGCTCGTTGCTAAATATGCCAACGGAATTGTATTCCGTTAGTAAAAAATGCCGACAAATAATCAACAGATTACCAACGGAAAATAAAATATTAGTTTATATGACCAATCTGTTAGTAATTCGTTGGTAAAATTGTTGGTAAACAAAATCAGTTGCTAAATTAGTGTTGTAATCCGTCAAAAATCCGTTGGTAATCCGTTGATAATTAAATATGTTGGTAATCCGTTGGTAAAATTTGTTACTATTCTGTTGCTAATTTATTACTAAAGTTGGACAAAGGTAATAACTACTATTTCCGTTGGTAATCCGTTGGTAATTTTTTTTATAATATTTTTGTCCCTATTATAATTTTCCTATATAGTTATTCAATAAACATAATAAATTAAAATTTACTAAGAATCAATATAATCCAAATACTCATAATAACATAAACTTCAAATTCAAAGTCACAATTTGGAATGCAATATGTTAAAATATGATTTTGAATAAAATTCAAATTCAAATACACCCTAATACTAACATAATTGGAATCAATGGACTCTTGGTAAGTTGGAATCCGAGGCGTTGATACGGGTCATTAGAGTGCGTATAGTCTCCTCCACTTCTTTGGCAGCTTCAAAATTACACGGAACTGTCTATAGCATCATTAAGAACACATTAGCATATAGTTCAACAAAAACATTTAATACCAGAAAGTTTTTATTAAAACAAAATATAACTTCAAAAAAGAACCTGATCCTGTAGAGATGAAAGAGTCAATGAGTATTCTTTTGGAACTTGGCGGACTGCTACAACAAACTGACCAGCTTTGACATAGAAACCTTTGTTGGCATCACATGATTTTAGGATCCTCCTTGCTGACCGCAGATGAATCTTAAAAGGCTGGAAAACATCATTCATGGAAGAGGATAAGTCTGATATGAATTCTTAATAAAATACATGGATTCACTCTTGAAATCTCTACGCAAATTACTTATACGCATCAACTCTTACAACATCAATTTGTGAGAACTCATCTCAGACAGCATCAATAATTCAGGATAGGTAACACCAGAGATATGATACTCAACTACATTAGAAAGAAAAATGCGACTGCATTTAATTTTTCAATTCAGTCCTAAACCCATAGGCTCATATCACAATATTCCTTCGACAGAAACATATCCCGCGGGCAAGCGCATATATGCTTAAACCACATAATGAAACAGAAAATTTGATATACCTGACAAAATTTATTATAACGTTGTTCATACCAAATTTTTTTAGCAATATTTTGGCATGATTCAAAAATTAATATTGAGCTAACATTATACAGAAAGTCCACTTTCATTTTAGCCCATTAAGAAATTTGGAAAACGTGTAGTAACACATCCAAACATGCCATTGACTAAAGGAAAACAACATCCTTCTTCTACTGCACATGCATTAGAGAGGAAAGAAAGGTAGTAAGTACTTAGTTTCCTAATCTTGCATTAAATAAACCTCTACTCTACTTTACAATTATAATGAAACAAAATAGACCTCACACCTACAAAACTCACCAACTATGCATAATAACGTGTGCACCACAATCCTATAAATACAATCATCTTACAGGCCTAAATCTATATTAATCAGTTGTTCATAAATTCGTAATGGCGCGCACCAGAAAAGAGACCAATTCTGATCAAGCTATTCGTCTTGCTATGTCTATCAATTATGGGTTCTTCTTCTTCCCCGTATTTGGATTTCTTCTACTTTGTTCAACAGGGTAGTAACTAGCCACTTTTAGCGAAGTTTAAACAATTTTATAGTTACAAGAAATTAATGGAGTAATAATTTATCGTGTGATAAAGTGTCCGGCTTCGTATTGTGGCACGAGTAGAAGCTGCTGCTATCCTAACGACGGGGAAACCTGATGATGATTTTAGTATTCATGGGCTGTGGCCAAATTACGAATCCTGGAAATAGCCACAGAATTGTGATCCCCAAAGTACTTTACAGAAATCAAAGGTATATATGTACATATCCACACAATTTTTCATCCTATTACTGAATACACATATAAGACAATTAATAGGGTACTCCATTATTAGTTACTTAACAGATTTCAGAACTTATTAGCAGCATGCAAAACGATTTCACAACTGCTAATCTTATCATATTGAGTCTTACTTTAGAAGCTTGAAGTGGTGTTCATGGAAAGATTTACTGTATTTTATCTACATTAAACTAATACTCTTAAATTGTTGAAATGATCTGATGACACTTCAAGAGTTAAAGTTACCTCTCTAAGTATTAAAATGAAATCTGATGCACTGAGAACTCCAACAAACTGACCCTTGCAGATATCCCACAAAGGAGCAGCAGAAATTCCCTGCAAACAGCTTTGGTAGTTAAGATTGTGATGATATCAACAAACAGGATTACAGGAAAATAAAAAATTAGGCAAGTCAAATCCGCAGCTTGTGAGCCAATTCATAATTAAGCACAAATTATACTCACTATGTGTATAAAAGTAATGAAATTTTGATCGAATATCAAAGTACAATACCATTAACAGAAACTTGGCCCATGCAGCCGAAAAAAAGAAAAAAAAGAACATATTAGAAACTTGTTCTTTATTCACTCGACTTTATTGTGAAAATCTTGAACAACTAAAGATTTCTCCTAATTATTTTGATTTCAACAATTAACAATAAAGCTTCTTCTACACATCGAATCTGGTAGCTAGATCACATCTTAATCTGACCTTTCTCATAAATGGTGCCAAATGATAACAATGAGACATACCGAACATTGTAATAATTTGGATTCGAACTCAACCAAGAATAATTGCCAACAAAGATCCAAATTAACATACCATACTACACCTTTAAGAATAATTCAAAACATCATCCATTGTACATTTCTAATACAAGAAATACTTGTATACATTGGGGAAAATGGTTTAATGACATATGTGATTAGTATGTGCGAAGCCTAAATATAAAAACTCTAATCAGTTGAAATTCACTTCCACCTGAAATTATAAAAAGCCAATACACGAATTCATAAATTGAATAAAACAATTTCTTCCAGCATCAGAAAACCACAAACAGATATCTTAATATCTAAATACCATCTCATCCAACAATATGAAATCAACATTATGCGCCTTCCATTTACTTAGAAGACAAAATCCTTGTTGAGTTCCAGATCTGCTACGTACATGTGTTATGGAGCAGTTTTCGTTTCTACAACAGGGATATATATAAATTAATGGAATCTACAACATGTATATGCACAGAGCAAGGATTCATTGAATCTACAACAGGTTCGGAAAATGCAAAATTGTTTCCCACAACAGCTGAATTAGCCAGAATTTCATCATAATTCTCATAGGCAATTGATCGAACACATATCACGCACACAAAAACGGAAAAGGTAAAAAAATCCTAAGCGGTACATCAATTCAACCCAGATAAGTAAATCAATTCAGAAACAGTGAACACTTCAAAAGAAAACAGCCTCTCTTTACCTTTGTTGATGCAACAATATCACTCGTTCTTCACACTTAATACCAGCCTTATATCTGCTAAGCCGTAATATTCACCAATATACAAAATTATATACTAGCACTAGAGAAGGTGAGAGCTAGGGCTTTTTCTGAGAAACAATTTTGGCTAAATCAACACGAGTTAGGGTTATTCACGAATTACCGTCAGAGAAGATGATGATATTCAAGTTTCATTCTACGAAGTCGCAACGAATATGCTGTAAGGAAGACACCGACGCCGACGCCGACGCCAACGCTGACGCCGGAGCTATGCTGCAGGGAAGAAGCCGACGCCGACGCCGAAGCTATGCGGTAGCCGGTAGGGCATTTTTGTGTGGAGAAGACGAATTGTGCAGAGAAGACAACTATGAGAACTAAGAAACATATCTAATATTTTAAGTTAAAAAGAACTATTACCAACAAAAATATTTTGTTGGTAAAAAATTGTATATTTAGCAACGAAAAAATTTTGTTGTTACAAAATTTAGTCACAATTCCGTTGGTAATTTATTGTTAAAATGAATAATAATATTTAATAAATTACATAGCAACTAATTATCAACAAAATAATTTTTGTTAGAAAAATTTGTTGATAGTCCGTTAGTAAAGTGTTGATATTGTGGTGCAAAAAAATATGTTGCAAATCCGTTAGTATATGTCTGTATTACCAACGGATATTTATCCGTTGCTAAAATTCGTTGCTAAAATGCGAATTTCTTGTAGTGATTGTCAATATAAATAAAAGGAGCAAATTTGTTGAATTATGAAAAAAGAATTAGTCAATTTGGATACATATACAATTAATTGCGCACAAATGGACGAATTATAAATTTATGTGTTGTCGAAATAAATAATTTTACAAAATAAAATTTTGGGCACACCATTTATATAAACAAGTTATAATGAAAAGAAATTAATTTGGTGAATTATGAAAAAAAATACTCAATTTGGATACATATACAATTAATTATGTACAAATGAACGAATTATAAATCTACACGTCGTTGAAATAAATAATTTTACAAAAAAAAAAAAGGTTGGACACATCATTTATATAAACAAGTTAGAAACGAAAATAAATTAATTTGGTGAATTATGGAAAAAAAAATTCAATTTGGGTATATATACAATTAATTGTGTACAAATGGACGAATAATAAATTTATGTGTTGTCGAAATAAATAATTTTACAAAATAAAAGTTTGGGCACACCATTTATATAAACAAGTTATAAAGAAAAGGAATTAATTTGGTGAATTATGAAAAAAAAGACTCAATTTGGATACATATACAATTAATTGTGTACAAATGAATGAATTATAAATCTACACGTTGTTCAAATAAATAATTTTACAAAAAAAAAAGTTGGACCCACCATTTATATAAACAAATTAGAAACGAAAAGGAATTAATTTGGTGAATTATGAAAAAAAAAATTTAATTTGGATACATATACAATTAATTGTGTACAAATGAAAGAATTATAAATTTACGCTTTGTTGAAATAAATAATTTTAAAAAAAAAGTTGGACCCACCATTTATATAAACAAATTAGAAACGAAAAGGAATTAATTTGATGAATTATTAAAAAAAAAAAGACTTAATTTGAATACATATACAATTAATTGCGTAAAAATGAACGAAAGTAGCCACTTTTTTTTAATGTAGGCTCAGGATTTGCGACAGACACGTGTCCGTCGCAAATCCGTTCCAAATAAATTTGGGTATAATAAATTTAATAAATAAGTAGCGACGGACACGTGTCCGTCGCAAATTTTGGTGACCCGAGGGATTTATTCGTCGTTAATTAGGGACGGACGCCAAAATCCGTCGCAAATATGAGCTACGTCTGTTTTAGCAACGGCCACGTGTCCGTCCGATTAAAAAAAAAAATTCTCCAAACTCTTTTCAATATAAGAAAATTGATCTTTAATGACAAAATCATGTCACTATTGTTTCTTTAGCTAAAAATTTTTAGTGACAGGAAAATAATCTTTAATGATAGGGTCTGTCACTAAAGACTATTATTTTGTCATTAAAGACTTTTAACTTGAAAAAATTATAGTTACAGTATCACTGTCATTAAAGATCAATTTTCTTGTAGTGTTTGCTTCAATTCTTGGCCATATGTTCTCTTCTACCGAACCTTGTTTGATTAGAAAAAGGTTGGGGGTAGCTGTGGATGTTAAGTTTTTTCCGAAGAGAAAGGATTCACCATCCCTGCCTCAAAGTCACTATTTTATCTAGTGAGTGTTTAAACTATTTATTACTCAAAACTGTCCCCAACTGGCTTAAACTTATGATAATATTTTGTTTACACAATTTTTAATTAATTATATTAATTAATAGCTCTTAATATTTTTTCGGCCCCCGTCACTGGATAATTTTGGTCCCGCCCCTGGTAACACGTAAAGAAGCAAAACATGTATTATATACATATCAAAGGTTGTAAAATAAAAAATAAAAATGAATTGTGAGATTCCATACAATACCTTTATCAAATACCGGAAGATTAATAGATCTAATGAAACATATGAAGAAGTCTCGTGCATGTATGTTGAAATATATAAGATAAATTACACATGTGAGTTGTCCCACATTGGAAAATTGAAAGAAGAGAGACTAGTTTATAAGTCTAGTGGGCTACTCCTCCTATCACCAATTGGTTTTAGGATGGAACCCCACTTTGATGTGTGGTTAGTCTCCTTCGCTTATTGGTGCACTCAATTTGTGGGACCGCACCGGGCGCACCCCGAATAATTTCTACAATGTATATGCTTTTATCTAAAATCAAGACATTTGGTGCATTTTTAACCAAACACAAAGTGAGTTTTGATATCTATAATACTATTAAAAGTGGCTTACCTATATAAATCATTTTTGGACTATTATGCCCCTACCCTTGTTTCTTTTGACAATTCTCCCCCTATGGCATTTCTCCCCGATTCTAATTTTTCCTATTCCATTTTCTTATTTCTGTTCATCCATGTCGCCGCCTAATTGCACCAGCGTTTTCCAAATCCTGCCTTCTCCAAACTCCATTTTCTCCCCTTCTCATAATGCGGCCGTTTCTCCGCCGCCTAATTGCACCAGCGTTTTCCAAATCCTGTCTTCTCCAAACTCCATTTTCTCCGCTTCTCACAACACGGTCGTTTCTCCAGCGACTTCTAGCACCATCATCATTCCTGGTTCGGACCCGATGCTCCATGATCTTTCCGGATTGAAAATCGACGGTCTTTTTCCGTGCCACATCTCCAGTCGCCGGACATATCACATCCCTCCAACACTTGCCCCCGTGGTCGACCCTTCTTTTTCTACCAGGCGATCAGGTACGCACTTTATTTACGTGTGTTTATTATCTTTGCATTTTTAGAGTGTACCGCTCACCCTAGCCCTTCATCATCTCTCTATTAATTATTTTCTCAAAATTAGGGATCCTATTTTCTGGTGAAAATTTTCAACCAGAAATTAAAGGGCATAATGATATTTAGCGTTAGAGAGGCCCCTAGGAAATTGGATGGGATAGGTATTCAATTTTCTCTGTTGTTTCATTCGTTCTTTACTAGACGGTTCTCTCGCTGGATCTTCTCCTTCGCTTGTGAATATAGAAGGCTTTCTATGTTTATTATCATTACCTCTTCCACTCCCTTCTGCTATAGTTTGTATTTGGCGAATTTACTATTGAATCCCTTTAGGATGTTGTGTTGAATTTAGAAAGTTTGGAGTTTCAGGATATGCATTATTGCAATTTCAAGCTAAGGTGGTGCTCGACCCGCCTGGAGCTCTAGCGGATTGGAATCCGAATAATTGTGATCCCTGCACATGGTCAGGTGTCCATTGCTTGGATGAAAGAGTGTATATGTTGTAAGTACCATATTATCATTTTTATTGAACATGTTTTGTGGGTCGTAAACTTTGATGTTGTGTGTAGAGATCTCAATGGACAAGATTTGGAGGGAGTGTAGGTGCGGGAGCATGGAAATCTCCCTCATTTGATAGTTTTGTGAGTATCATATTAAGAAAGTAATTTTCGTTATTTATGAAACTTACAAATTTTCTGGATCAGACGACGAATAAGTTGTAATTATTGGATAGTTTAGGATAAGCCAGGAAATGTGGTAGGATTGAGAAGCCGAGTGAGCATGAAATAGAGTGTATGTACTATAGATTTGGATTTTGAAATCTGGCTTGCATAATCCTCCAAATTTTCAGCACCCAAAATATTTGCTGGCTCAGAACGAATAAGATGTAATCATTGAATAATTTAAGATAAGCCAGAAAATGGTAATAATTCTATTACGGTCTTAATGTATGTTTGTTTTCGGCTATAGGGTGGTCGAGATAATTATATTGTTTAAAATAAAGGCATTCGTTTCTGGGGATGAAGAAGTCGAGAAGGGATGAACGAAAGTGTATTTTTGTGGATTTTGAAATCTGACTTGCATAATCCTATGAACGAGCATGTACTAGAGTTTTGAAATTAAAATCTTGTTTTACTAATCTAAAAAAAGAACTTACATGTTAAATAATACATTATTTAATGCCTGCATTAGTCCAGTTTGGCTATTATTTTCTTTTTCTTGTTAAGAAATTGTTAACATCCTAAATTAATATGTTCTTTTTTTCATTTTTTTGGTTGCAATTATTCGTAAGTAACCTATCGAGGAAAACCATCTCTCCGGCACCATTCCGCAAGAGTTTGGACAGCTTACGACACTTGAAGTTTTGGACTTGAGGAACAATAAGTTTTCTGGAATAGTTCCTGCCGAATTACGATGATTGCATTCCCTAAAACATTTGTACGTATAAATTTCTAACCATTACAAATTAATGTTATAATCAAGCAATATTGCTTATTTCTGTATATTTCTCTAGGTTGCTTTGTAATAATAGTTTCGAAGGGCGAATTCCTGCGGAGATTGGAAAACGTAGTTAGTTGTCGGATTTGCGGTGTGATGACATTCTTACGACTGCATCTGCTGGGTTTGGTTGCAATAGAAAATTTGGTCACTGGTGAGATAATTTTTCTTTATTTTCAAGACTTTTATCAATTGTGCGAAATATAGAATAATCATGAATTCGGGGCCTGAAAGATAAAAACATACAAATCAAACACCCAGAAATTTAAGGTCATGTTTGGCATCTTGTAATTT
Organism: Ballota nigra; assembly: GCA_947034835.1. Classification (NCBI taxonomy): domain Eukaryota; kingdom Viridiplantae; phylum Streptophyta; class Magnoliopsida; order Lamiales; family Lamiaceae; genus Ballota; species Ballota nigra. Next base: position 73,030,803 of record OX344729.1, on the reverse strand, counting down.
ATAGTGTTAGTATTATATATTATTAATATTCACTTTCTTTTCTTTCTTTACATTTTTTACTCAATACACGTGAAATCAACCTATTATAATTTTTTAACTTTCGAGTCTTTAAATGACAAGATTTATCTTTTTGCCCCTTTATTGATGTATTTATCTTTCAAACCTGAATTGATAGTAATTCCATATTTTGTGACCTTACTTGATAAATGTCCAAATAATTTCGTTTTGGGTTTTCCACTACAACGAGAGGCATATAACGAGCAATCTTTCTAATATGCATATTTCTTTCAATCATCCTAATAAGCATTTTTTTTAACAGCATTTGGCAGAGTGTTATTAAACAATCACATAAATCAAATCCCCGCAGGTACCAATTGAAGGGACCATAATTCGATATCTCAATCTGTTCCCTCTGTAAGTAATCGTAATATTTGTACATTTGTGCTGGCCTTTTGCCTTTCCCTAATCCCTAATGCCATCTTATTAAGAAAGTCAGCCTTTCGTCAAGGTTCAAGTTTGGAAGCGAATCGCTGCGCGTTCAACCCGATGATAGTCTCGACAATTCAACAGGTATGGATGGTATTAAATATTATTTATTTAATAATATAATCATTGTAAATCACTAAATTCAATTATACGCTATGATATTACGTGACAAATAATATTTACACTGTGTTTCCAGATTTACCCTCTGATGTTCTAAAGTATGTCACTCAGTGAATCAGTTGGAACTTGGGTTACTGAAATTTCTATGCATTTGTATATTCAATTCTCAATACCCATTCTCAATACCCCAAGCCACTTTTAGACATAAATATATACTTTTCTTAGAAAGTTAAGGTTTTGCTTGCTGCTGGTTATGTCATTGTCAGATTTAGGTTCTCACTTTTATATAGTATTTTCTCTTTATAAGATATTCCATGGATCCCGACTGCTTAATTTTCTATCTTGAATTGATAGGAACCAGGATATGAATAACTACTTAATTAGCCAAATGTGGACTATTTGCTAAACCATTTATACAAACTCTTTTATTTAGTTCTCTTGGATGGATAAATGATGCATTGCTTCTGTAGTTTTTCTTTTCTTTTTTGGAAGAAAAATGGTAGTGAATGTCCTCCTGCTAATTTCTTTCTTTGAGAGGTCAAACAATTTGGTGCTATGACTATGGAGAAAAAAGTTCTCTGCACCACCAAATTTCTTAGAGTTGGAAAAAAGAGCCAGTTTAAATATTTTCCTCTGACCAGTTTTAGTGTAATCCTAAAATTATTATGAAAGCATTACTTAGACATCATTATACACATAATTACACAACCTTTTTTACACTATAGTAGAATTTCTTTGTTTAGTATCTCTTGAAATTGATTTTACTTCTTTAAATTTTGTTGTTAATATTCTATTTATCATTTAGAGATTCATAGACTGGCTTAATTTCTTTTCCAGTTGTAGGCTTCAGGAATTACAGCACGCGTTGCTGTTATTTAGTTCAAATTTTCTTTTCTCTTTTATGGTTTTTACGAATATGTTGTGAAATTTCTGATCGTTAGTCTAATGCCATTTTTTTTTGTGAAAGTTTATATTTATGTATGGAAGTTCATATTTTTTGCTTGCAGAAGCAATAAAGCTGATGGCTTGGACCTCACAATAAAATGGTTGGTTTCAGTATATTATGCTTTGTTTAGTATAATATATTATGCTTTAGTTTAGTAATAAAGTTTGATTCTTTTTCATGAAGAGATGAGTTGGGTGTGACTCGATAGACCATATATTTGGTAGCATAAAAACCACTGATGCCATTTTTATTGATAATTTTTAGAAAATTGGAGCATGTAAATTTTGATTTTTCAAGCTCTTGAATTTTCATTGTTATTAACTAATGTGTAACGTGCAATGCACATAGCCACATAGTATCCCATAAGTTGTGAAGTTTAGACATGGGCTTGCTTCTCCATGGACTCGACCGAGAATGGTTTGCAGCGGCATTCATTGAACTCGTAGGAGGTGCAGACTAAAAATATTTTTATGGGAATTATGCACTGCAGTAGACCTCATTATAGGTTGCAGGTCAAGTTATCCCATTTTTTTAAGTTTCGTTGGTTAATTTGCTATTCTGTACAAAAATTGACTAGTTTTAGTTTTTAAATGTGGATTCATCTATTGAGCATTGCTACTTGCCATGGAAAGAAAATATTACAACATTTGCAGGAATCTTTAGGGACTTGTTTAGGTTTAGATCATCATGGAATAGCAAGCGGAAGGTTTAATATTCTGGTTTTAATCATTGGATAGCAAGGTAATGTTCAGTATTCTGCTAATAAACGTAAAAAGTATGATTAGTTTATCATTCTATTTGGCTAAAACAATATTGATATATTGCAATATGTAACTGGGGTAATTAATATTGAAAACATTGTGCTCCATTCAGTTGCTCTTATTGTCTAAAAAAATTATATTTGTCTTTTAAATATCTTTAATTTTTTAATGCACATGTTTATTTTATTCTGGTTTGTTTGTGCAACATCTCATACATATTTCACGGCTTTAGCTCAATCTTGATGATTCATTATCTCAATTTTCTTATATATCACTCTCCTGAAAATTTCGCAAGAAAATCCTCACGTGTAAACATCATAGGTTTCCAACTGCTCTTGTGCAATTCACGTCATGAATTTTTGTTCCATCTTCCTTAATCATTTCATTTTGGAAATTGGCAATTGATGTTCCGAATTCTCTGTACATATTCTTCATGAAATTACTGGTGTTGACATTTGAGTTCATACACTAAACTACGCCTTTGTAGCTCTCTTTCCTCTCCTCTTCGGATGAACACAGTTCCTCTTCCCTCCATCAACTTCTCGAGGTGCTCTCCCAATTAGTTTCTCCTTCGATGATGCATTCATTGGTACCAAAATTGAAAAGCCATATTACGTACTGCACTTTATTTACCATTAATCAATTCTTGGTTTTAAATAGTAGCTTATATGACAAACTTAATCTGCAAACTCTTTACCAACCTTCTCAAATTTTAAGCATTTAATGTTTAGCAATAAGTATAACTTGATACTCCCTCATTGGAGATGAGATTAACTCTGACAAGAGCACTACTTTAAAAGATAGAAAAATTGATCTTATTGTAAGGTTATACTTGATTATTTTTCTTTTAGCATATTACTTTTTATGAGTGAAATTATCAATTTTGCTCTATTTGTGTTTTCCTAAATCTTGAAACTGGTCTTGAAGATGTTTCTCTTTTGATCTCAATGGAAATAACCATTCTGGAGAAGCCCATGTCCTTCATTTTATACCTAAAGAGGAGGAAATGAGGAAGAGTTGCATTTGTTTCACTGAAGGGCTTGACAGAATTTGGTTTACTGTTTTACAGAATATATCCTTCATTCCTAAGGTCCCTATGAATTCTACCTATTTCCTATAATTGGTATCAATTTATACTTCTTATTTTATAGTACTGGGGATAGCCTGTAAGGAGATAATGTTGTAAGAGTAACATTACTGGCAACTTTTGCATTGAGCTCGTGCATTAATTGTTGTCTATATTTTGCAGGAAAGCAATTCAATTGTTGTAGATGTGAAGTAGGGGGTGTGAGAGGTTCAGGAACTCAAATGATGTTAGTAGTCCATCATTTAAATGGAAGTTTTAAAAAAAATTGTTTCACCTAATGTATTAATTATCTCAATTTTTTAATTTGATATAGATTGTAATCTCATGTGGCACTTTTGAGAAAAATCTAAATTTTTTTTTTCAACAACACTTTATTAAACTTTATGAAAACAACGGAATTTAGATCAGTACAAAAATGAAGAAAAAAAAGAATGTATTCTACCCCCGTGAAGAAGAAAAATTGAACTTAAGTTACGAAGATTACACTACTAAAACCAGTCCTAAAAATTTGAAAAATACAAAAATAAAAAACTCCATTCACAAAACCTCCTCTGGTATCGTCATCTTCCTTCTCGAATAGTGCTCACCCGACAATAAATCAATTTTTTTTAATTGTTATTTGTTAGATATATCATCTCAAACTCAATTTTCAATTGTTGGACATTATCATCTCAAAACCAAACACTCCATTCACATAACGTCTTTTCAAATAGTGCTCACCCGACAATGATTCAATTTTTTTTAATATAAATTGCATTTGACGTGCAACGCACGTGGTTCCAAACTAGTATTTATTAAACATGAGGGTGTTATGTGTCTCTCAACCAATTTCAATTCGCGGAAGTAATTAAATCAAGGATTGGGATCGTAAAAACTAAAAATATGTACATCTTTAATCTTCGAGGAAGGTAGTAATAATGATACTAATAAAAAAAATTATTATGAGAATATCAATCTCTTCGTACATCCACTACAAAAAAAACACTGTTTTGCGACGGAATTAGCGACGGAAAATCCGTCGCAAACAGTGTTTTGCGACGGTATCTGCGACGGACACGTATCCGTCCCTAAAACAGCCGTAGCTAATTTTTGCGACGGATTTTGCCATCCGTCGCAAATTAACGCGGACAAATCCGTCGCAAAATCGGCGGGTCAGACCCGGCCGGGTCACACAGAATTTGCGACGGACAGTATTCCGCGCAAATATTTCGGGTCAGACCCGTTCGGGTCAACAACATTTGCGACGGCCACATTCCGTCGCAAATGTTTATATATATTTTTTTTTATTTTTTTCTGTTATAATTTGCGACGGGTTGTTTTCCGTCGCAAAATTCAATATTTGCGACGGAATTTGGCCGTCGCAAATTACCGAGCCTATACAAAAAAAAAGTGGATCGCGTGGTTCGAGCCCGGGCACCCGAGGCGGCCGGAGCGGGCGCGGACCACTGGGCCAACCGGCCCATCTCTTTTTATATGCGGCCCACCTTCTATATTAGTCTTATTAGGCCTTGAACAATTAATCCATTTTTTGCGTCCAAGGGGAATCGAACACGGGACCTCTTGTGCAAGAGGAGGGGGCGCGCGCCACTAGGGCACAAGCTACTTTCGTTTATTTTTATGCAATTAATTGTATATGTATTCAAATTAAGTCATTTTTTTCTACAATTCACCAAATTAATTCATTTTCGTTTCTAACTTGTTTTTATAAATATTGGGGCCATTTAATTTTTATTATTTCTGTAAAATTATTTATTTCGACTCCCGCTTAAATTTATAATTCGTTCATTTCTACGCAATTAATTGTATATGTATCCAAATTGACTCGTTTTTTTTTCTACAATTCACCAAATTAATTCATTTTCGTTTCTAAATTATTTTTATAAATATTGGGGCCATTTAATTTTTATTATTTCTATAAAATTATTTATTTCGACTCCCGCTTAAATTTATAATTCGTTCATTTGTACGCAATTAATTGTATATGTATCCAAATTGACTCATTTTTTTTTCTACAATTCACCAAATTAATTCATTTTCGTTTCTAACTTGTTTTTATAAATATTGGGGCCATTTAATTTTTATTATTTCTGTAAAATTATTTATTTCGACTCCCGCTTAAATTTATAATTCGTTCATTTGTACGCAATTAATTGTATATGTATCCAAATTGACTCATTTTTTTTTTCAAAATTCACCAAATTAATTCATCTAAGATCATGTATATGTTTGCTACAAGTAATTATGCTAATTAACACTGAATTAGTAATATCTTTGTTGAAATACTATTTGTAGCATCATTCCCGGTCACAAGGTTTCCGCCATTATTACAGAGATATTGAGGGATAATCTAGAGGAGAACGCAATGAAGTTCAAACTCGTCTCGTCGCAGCGGAAGCAGTACTACTTGGATGAGTTTCGGGTATATATATGCAAATATTTTTAACCAACTAATTGTTTATAAATATTTGCATATATATACCCAAAACCCATCCAAGTATTACTGCTTCCGCTGCGACGAGACGAGTTTGAACTTCATTGCGTTCTACTCTAAATTATCCCTCATTATCTCTGTAATAATGGCGGAAACCTTGTAACCGAGAATGTCTTTACCAAAAATTGTTCAAAAAACATAAATAAATTGTTCAAAAAACATAAATAAATAGTTCAAAAAACATAAATAAATTGTTCTTCATCAGAATAATGGTTCACTGTTCCAGTGATCCACCAAACCATCCCATATCGATCGTCCGTCTGGTGCTCGACCCAACTCCACCCGATCCCCACGCTCCCACCGCTTCTTCAGGCCGTAGATAATATCTTTGTACCGTTCTTGCGCTTTCGCACAGAACAATTGGTACATAATACTATCGTTGGCAGGGTCCCAAACGCACCGCCTCTGCAAATAAATTAAAAATAGAATATTAACGAATAAATTAAAAAATTAAAAGTTAAATTAAAATCATAATAAATAAATTTTTTATACCTTGAAGTCATCAAAGTACTCCATCCTCTTTTGCTCGGACACTTGACTCCACTAGTGGGCACCATACTCAAATTGTCCCATCCTAATGATTTGTGAGACGATTAAGCTAGTCTCATGGGCTGGAAGCAGTCTGTGACAACAAAATTAAAAAATCAAGTTAATTATATTAATATATATATAATTAAAAGTATACATAATTCATTAAAAAATACTTACTTGTTGTCGACTATGATGACAGTGAGAAAATTATCTTGACCTGGGTTCATCTGTAATAATTTAACAATTCAACTAATTCAATTATAAACTTAACAAAAATTAAACATGCTTTAAAATTAAATTAAAATTCGATCTACTAATTAAATTAGATCAACTAATTCAACTAAAATCAATTCATTTCTAATATAATTCAAACAATTCAACTAATTCAATTCTAAACTTAACAAAAATTAAACATGCTTTAAAATTAAATTAAAATTCGATCTACTAATCAAAATAGATCAACTAATTCAACTAAAATCAATTCATTTCTAATATAATTCAAACAATTCAACTAATTCAATTCTAAACTTAACAAAAATTAAACATGCTTTAAAATTAAATTAAAATTCGATCTACTAATTAAATTAGATCAACTAATTCAACTAAAATCAATTCATTTCTAATTTAATTCAAACAATTCAACTAATTCAATTCTAAACTTAACAAAAATTAAACATGCTTTAAAATTAAATTAAAATTCGATCTACTAATTAAATTAGATCAACTAATTCAACTAAAATCAATTCATTTCTAATATAATTCAAACAATTCAACTAATTCAATTATAAACTTAACAAAAATTAAACATGCAAATTTAAATTAAATTAAAATTCGATCTAATTCAACTAAAATCAATTCATTTCTAATATAATTCAAACAATTCAACTAATTCAATTCTAAACTTAATTAACAAAAATTTAAAAATGATTTAAATTAAAATTCGATAAACTAATTCAACTCAAATCAATTCATTACTAATATAATTCAAACAATTCAACTAAAATCAATTCTCAACTAAAATCAATTCTCTAAACATGCTTTAAAATTAAATTTTAAACGGTAAAAATGAAGAAAACTTACGGTTTATTTGTAGAAAATGTCGAAACGAAAACTCGGTGGGGACGGACGCCTTTCTTTTCCCGACTTCTCCTTCCTTTTCCTTTCGTTTTCCTCCACTTCTTCCTTTTTCTTGCAGGATCTGTCTGCTTCGCGAGGAGAATATTTATAATTGTAAAAAAATTTGTGACGGACGCCTATCCGTCGCAAATTTCGCCTGTCAAAGACAAAACGACGTCGTTTTTACTGATTTGCGACGGCTTTTCCATCGCAAATCAGTCAACGCACCGTTTCCCGAGAAGACGCGTAAAAACGGTTCGTACTTGTGACGGAAATTCCGTCGCAAAACAGTCAAAGGACCGTTTCACGAAAGGTCGCGAATATAAATGTAAGATTTGCGACGGCTTTGGTCCGTCGCAAACTCAAAGTTAAAATTTGCGACGACCTTATCTGTCGAAAATCAGTCAAACGGGTCGCTTCATGAACGGTCACCTTTAAACGGGTATATTTTGCGACGGAATGGACCGTCGCAAACTCAAAGTTGAAATTTGCGACGACCCTTCCGTCGCAAATGTAGTCGTTTCAAGACGAAGGCGGTGGGCCATAGTGTTTGCGACGGCTTTTCCGTCGCAAATTACAAAACTTTGCGACGGCCATCCTTAGTCGTCGCAAAATTTCATTTTTTTCGACGGCTTAGTAAAATCCGTCGCAAATTCACTGAATTTGCGACGGATATTTGGCCGTCGCAAAATTTCCGTCGCTAATCTCCGTCTTTTTTGTAGTGATCTATAAGCTCAAGTGACTTCAAATCCATCATACAAAATATATTAATATAGAATGAATAAATTAGTCAACACAGAGAGAAAATTGTATACACGAGGTCAAGCTACGTAAAACTTGGCATTTGAATTATATATTTCTTTTAGGATTCCATAAACATGACGAGCTGTTTTTCCAAAGCAAAAATGTAAATAATAAACTATTAACTCCCATTTTTATTAACATATAATTGAAATGGCCAAACTTCATGCATTAAATTTACATGGCAGAAATGAAATGAAAATGAAAATAAATTATATAACATGAATGTAAAATTAAAGGCTCTTACCCCATATCAAATGGAGATCATCACAACCCATATTTTGTAATAAATATGCCGAAGAATGATGTCTTGCAAGGCAGGGACGGGAACTCTACGAGACGGCCATCTGTCAAAATTTTTACGGCTTCAAGATCGCGCAGAGCGGGTATATTTCGGTTTCCATTAGCTTCTTCGACCAATGTGTTGAAAATGAGCTTTGTGAAATCATTTCTTCTTTCTTGTAGCAAGTCGGTAGAAGATGACAGAATACAAATAGAAGGAACCAAACGCAGGACTAGAAAGTTAGGACGACATCTCAAAAATAAACGCTTCAAAACATTAGAGTAAAGTGGCTATTGGTAGCATTGGGTAAACCTATAATATCTCCATTGAAACCAAACACCTCCAACATGGAAGAAATTCGCAGATCTAGATAAATTTTGGAAGAACTCATCTCCCATAGAAATTCCCTCAACTTGATGAACGATGAAGTTCCTAAATCGCACGCAATATGTATATGGGACTCCCACTTAATCGAAAAAGAGCTACCATTAAACCTTAATATTTGAACTTTCTAATTCTGGGAACATCTAATTTGACCTTGACCACCAACAACTTCGAAAATGGTCAAGGTCAATTATGTTAAATGTAATAGCTTTTCGGTTATTAAAGCTAATCAAATCAAAGGATCCTGATCATTCGCCCTTCAAAATAAATTCCCGACTGTTAAGATATCACATGTAATTCTATCTAAATGATTATTTACATAAATCAACTAGAGTTAATATTGATCCAGATTTTTTTTAATTAGAAATTAGGATTTTTGTAATTTTATTCGAATGATTGGTGTTTTGATGCAAAGAAACATTTAGAAATACTCTTCAAGTCTAAAATTAATAAAATAGAACAACTGTAACATTCTTGAATGATGACGAGTTGACCCCCTGCCATCTAAATAATACACATTACCCTCTGCTACTCCTTTTTTTCCCATACCATCCCTCTTCCTAAGTCAAACCAATAAACAAAGTTTTTTAAGAGATTGTGTATGAAATTCTATGAAATTGAAAAATTTTGTCATTATAATTTTATAATATTAAATAATGGACCTTCACTGTATTATTGGAACTAAAGTTTATTTATATTTGAATTTTACCATAACTACCAACTTTCTACAATATACTTAAATAAAATCTCAATTGATCATGAATCTCTGAACTGATGTCTCCTCCTTATATCCAAATAACACACATTCTTATAATTCCATGCATATGTGCTGTACTAGAAGTAACGATTGAATAAATTACTTTGGTAAAACATAAAGAACAAATTTGTATGTCAAAACAAAAGTTATTAAGTACTACTCCCTCCGTCCCAATTTTATTTACCCAAAAGCCTAAAAAATGAAGGTTTTTTTTGTTTACCCATTTCTTAAAATGGCAAAAAACAACATCATTCAGAAAAGGGTAATCTAAATTGAGACGGAGGTAGTATCAAACATAGCATAACTAAAATGGCGTAAGTTCATCGGAGAGGACGAAAAGAATTCAATATCAGTTTGAATGACGGGAGCTCTCACCCCATTTCAATTGGAGGCAAACTTCCGTCCTATTCATAATCTTTCCAGAATTTGCTGAAGCTTCCATCAATGTCTTCCAGGGCAGCATGCGGCGCCCAACAGTGACATCATCTTCAAAAAATTCGACATTTACTTCTGCAAGGTCATGCAGAATAGGAATATTTTGACTTTTAGGATCCTTCACTTTTTCCACCAGTTTGTTGCAAAGGAACTTTGCGAAATCATCATATACATCCCATGCTAAAGTTATTACTTTAGGACGACAACTCAAAAATATATTTTCCAAAACTTTAGACCGAAATTTAGATGGGGTGTCTATCAACAACTTCAATTTCTCCACTCTAGTCTAGGTATAATAATATCTTCACTATACTCTACCAAAGAGGTATACTCACAACCCTCCATCAAATAGGAACAATTAACAGAATCACTGAGAGAGAGGGATATTTTTGAAGGGCTCAACTTGAGTAAAAAAATTCTCAACTTGTCAAACCTTAAAGGTTCCCGCTTATAAAGATTTCAGATGCCCAGTCTTTTGAGTTTGTTTTAAAAGACAGGGAAGGTATCAAGGAGCCTGAATATTTAAACTTCCGAATTTTGGGAACATCAAGATTGATCCTCAACATATATAGTCCACATTTCAGTGATACTTATATACTCAAGGGAACTGCTACAGATTTGAATTTCTTTATAGTCTTCAATTCCTTTAGACAAGGAAGTCTAGATATTCCTTGGAAAAACCATTCACCAATTTCCAACTTTCCCCATCGAGGGACATTTTTGAATTATATCCGATATATTATCAGCATCGATACCTACTATACTTAAACTGAGGGATCTAAGTTCCGAACAACTTACCTTTTGATGATCAATTGTGCCACCATAAAGGGATAATCTGACAAGAGTTTCGGATATCCCACTTCCTTCCCAATAATTCGATATTGAGATCAGTAGCACCTTGCGTTATCATTTTGTTGACCAAAGAAATCTTATACGAAACATCATCAAACCATGAGACGCTCATACTTAGTCTGAAACTCTGAATCTTTCGGTTCAATTCGCTGTATCTTTGCATTGTCTTCATTGCGAATATTAAAAACGCGCTTTCGTTAAATCCGGAGTCGCGTTCAACGAAATCGAATTTGGGGCGAGTTAACCAAGCTGAGTACCAGGATTTGGAGAGCATACTGGTTTTTGCAGCTTCTTTACCACTTAGAAAAGATTGTATGTGCTGAATCAACTCTTCTGGGAGCTTCTTCTCCATCGATAATCAAACAAAATTTGGAATCTGGATGCAGATTTAAGGGTTTGGTTATTTTTTCAAAAATCTTGTGAGACTGATAGGCTTTATGTTAATCGCAGTCATACAGGCAATAAAAGATCCACGAGTATTCCTTCTCGACATATTATTACCATTAATCATATTATGATATCTTTTAAGTCAAAATAAATACCATTGTAAAAGTTAAATTTTGTTTTAAAATAAGTATCATTTTAATTATATTTTTCGAATTCAGTAAATAAAAGAATATGTATATCAAAATTTTATAATTCTTAATTTGATATAAATTTTCTAGAAGTACACTTAAAAGAGAGAGTGTATAGTGTACTATAGAACGAAACTTAGTATTATTATAACCTAAATTAGGATTATACTAATTGATTTTTTCTATCATTATCATTCTATAATCAATATGAATCAATTATGATAAGTTTAAATTAAGAAAATGGAGAGAAAATAAGATTACAATCCAATCATTAAGTATCATTTAACAGATTACAATTGAATTTTTTTTTTTTTATCTATAAATCAAATTAGATTTAAAAAAAAAAAACAAAAAATTTAATTCAATCCAAAACGAGAGAAGTTATGCCCTAAAAAACAAAGTGCCGATGCAGAATGACCGAGACACACTTGCAACAAAGTAGGCATTCCTTGATTCCCTCACCCAATCTATAAGATTACGATATTATCTTATTATCATTCAATACACTACCATTAATTTATATTTGAAAATTTTATACTCATTTCAATCAAGTTAAAATGTAACTGCTCTTCCGTAATTAAAGCAATCAAATCAAAGGATCCTGACCGTTCGCCCTTCAAAATAAATTCCCGACTATTCATTGGTAGTGGACAGTGGTACCATACAAAATTGAAAATTTTATTTTCAAGAGTTTGCCTTTGATCCATAACAATTTTTCGAATTCCTTTTCCCGAGATGTGACAAAAAATTATACTCCCTCCATCAATTATTTACACACTTTTCCAAAATTATTTGCACACTTTAAATAATAAATATTTACTTGCATGCATACTCACAATAGTATACATATATTTACTCATATACCATTACTTTACTTAGAAATAAATTTTCTTAAAATGTGAGTAACAGTGGAGGGCAGGGATTTAATCCACAGTGGAATGTTTTGAGACAAGAGGAGTGAGTATGACTAGTGCACTGACTCATTAACATTTTAAAAGAAATGAGTATCAATTTGTGTTGTTGCGAGCCATACAACAGTCTCATATAAGCTTTTACCCTTTTTTTATCTAACAAAATATATGATATTCTAATTAAAATCAACCAACGTAACTAACGGGTTGATATTTTGATTGCGATGATTCGTGTGGCTCATCTAGGAGTGGAAAAAAATACAAAAAAATTTTATATACCGCGCTCATCAATATACCAAAAAGTAATAAATTTATAGAAAATTTTACTATACCACTATTTTCGGTACGATACGATGTCGTGCTGAAAAAAGTTCTGTGCGGTAATAGTAAGATTTTTTTTTCTTTGCATACCACGGTATTTTAGTATGTAACAAAATATCGAAAAAAATTGGTATTCGGTAAACTGGTAAATTTACAAAATTATACAAAATAATTTATTAGTTTATTTATAAATAATTTCGGTATGATCGGTATGGAACGGTATACTGATATTTATGTATGAAACGTTGTACGATATATATTGAAAACTCGGTATTACATAACTTTGACATATTGAAATTTTCGGTACGGTATCGGTATAAATTTTCTCATACTGAAAACTTCGGTGCAGTATCGGTATAAATTTTCTCATACTGAAATTTTAGGTGTTGTATCGGTATGAATTTTCTCATACCGAAAATTTAGATACGTTATACGCCTATACTGTATGCTTCGATATTTTCGATATACCGTAACGAACTACCTCTAGACTCATGCCTCCGGTCATCTAAGTCAACTACCCAACGTCTTCCTCCACAGAATCTCCAAAATCAATATTTAATTCAAAACACGGTTCAACACTTTCAAATTAATATCAACACCAATATCAGACAAGATTCGGTTGTTGACCAATTTCAGGGGAATCCGGAATCCAATCAAAGTCAAACTCCAAGAGAAAAATTAGATGAATTATTAGATATTGTAGCCGAATAATTGCTATATCTTTGTAATTTTTTCTCGTTAGCATTTGTTGTGAGAATTAAGAAGTGGTATATAGTGACTATTATACCCTTATGATATATTGGTTGAAAAAGAGATTTACGGAAGGTCAAGTAGTTTATTTATGGTGTAACATTATTAAAAGGTAAATAAAAATTATGAGTGATATTTTAGGGGGATTTAAATAGGGGCATAATAGGAAAATAAGGTGCAAAACACCCTAAAACATCAAATATTTTGAAAAAAAAAAAAAAACACTCTAAAACATCAAATATTTTGAATCGGAGGAGTAATATTTTAAGTAAGGATAAAAGTTAGGTTACAGTTGTATATGAGCATTTCTTTTGTCGACCTTAAATGAGACCAAATAAGAGTTGTATTAGCTTAGATTCAACTTAACCAACTCAATTTCCTTTAAAAAGAAAAAAAAAAACTTATTAACCAACTCAAAGTTTATTGAATCTTTCTGGTAATTTCTTTGAGGTATTTTAATTTACTTCAAAGTTCAAATCAAATGTGATAATTGGGACTCGTATACTTTAAATTGTTACGATCAAAATTAACAAACCATTGCAATTATTGTTCTCTTTTCCCATATATCACAAGTCCATTTTAAGTTTCTTATCTTCTTCTTCTTTATGATATGTGGCTGATTTTCTTTTTCTTGTACTTGACACCTACATATATTGATTCTACACCGATTGGAAATTTGAAGGTTGGATGTCATTATAAGAAAATGGTTATAAATAATATTGAATTGTATTGTAAGTCTTACAAAGATAATATCAGAAGCTAGATACGTTGACCGAAAAAGATTGTACATTAATATGTTTTGTGATATTTATTCCATATTTGTAGATATTCTCTTTGTACATGTACTCTACATATATTATGAAGTAGGTAGTAATTGGGTTTGCTTAAAAAGGAGAGAATAAAAAGGAAATTGAATTCATATGCTTATAATGACATTATAAGCAAGGAAATAAGTAAAATAATTACTATTTAAAAACCAATAAGGGCTCTGTCAATTTTCTCATATGTTAATGCTTACTCTCATGTTTCATTTTTAAAAAAATTAAACAAGAAACAGAGTTCAATATTATCTACTTGATTATGTACATAAACATGTACAGGCAAAAGACTAAGTATAAATCTATGAGTGTTAATATTGATCCAGATGTTGGATTTCTGTGGGGCAAACAATTTGATCCAGAGTGATTTTCTAATTAGATACATACAGGCGGTGCATATGGGTACAATTAATTCAATTATGAATTTTGGACGACAACTCCCAAATAAATCATCAAAAAGTACCGATTGAATTGTAAACGGTGCATCCATTAGGAACTCCAACTTCTCCACTATAGGCGTTATAGGTAAAGCTGTCATATGGTTGTCGTAGTTAGGAGAACTTGTAATTAGTAGATGGAGATTAATTTTGGAATAGCTCAACTCCAGCAAAAGTTTCCTGAATTCGACGAACCACCAAGAATTGACCGTGCATGTAAAAGATATATTAGCCTCCAATTTTCTTGAAGTTGTTTTAAAAGAAAGGGAAGGCACACACGAACTCTCAAATTTAAATTTGCGAATTCTGGGAAAATCAAAGTTAACCCTCAATTTGCTCGAAAGAAACAAGACTATGCACTCAAGTGAATTGCTACAAATTTGTATTTCTTTGTAGCCCTTACAATATTTAAGGGTCAACTCCTTAAGACAAGAAATTTAGACGGCAGGTCACGGAAAAACCCTTCACTAATTTCCATCCACCCAACAACAACACTTTCAACTTATGAAAATCATTCCCACTGAAAAGGGATTCTGACTCAAGCACCTCATGTGGTAAAACAAAACTAAAATCAGAGCCTTTGATATCAATGTGAGTAGCACCTAGATTCGTTGCTCTCATGGTCAATTCTTTAGCCACAGAAATCTTATCCACCGAATTTATGTTTAACATGAAACTCTGAATCTTTCGATTCAAATCCAAGTATCTTTGCATAATCTTCATCCCGTAATCCATGAAGTTTGTTTTATCAGAATGGGCCTCTTCAGAGAAATCGAGATAACGCGAGTTAACCAGGCGGTGTACCAAGATTTGGAGGAGATAGTTGTTCGAACAGCATCTTTTCGCTCAAAAAAGATGTTGGAAATTGGTTTTGGAATTTGGGTGGTTGACCAAAGTTTGACCAATTTTAATTTGGTGTTCCATTTGTGGAAAATGGAAACAAATTGCAAATTCATAATCTACGTTCGGAGTAGATGAATTTGGTGTATTAATTTGCTCAAAACCAATTTCGGGTTAATGAGATATTAATACACAAAGTTTGGAATTTATCATAGGAAATTCCTAAAATTGAAGAGGAAAAAGAGGGAAGAAGGAAAAAGAGTTCCTTGTCCCACATTGGAAAATTAGAAGAAATGAATCTTCCATATAAGTAGACTTATGTCATAGAAATATAATCTTGACTAAGTCTTCTAAGTGGACTCCCACCCGCACTTTGCACTTCATCTGTGGCTCGTGGCCTCGAGCACGGAACCGGGTTCAAATCTGTTCGGCCCAGCGAACCGGATCACGGTGCGGTGGCGGTTCGAATCAGGATCCGCGGATGTGGGCTAGGCGGTTCGCGAAGGGGCGCATCCCATGGGGTTCGAAACTGGGACGCACGCGGGTCAACCGAACCGGGTCGGGCCGCGTACGCCGGCGCCAGAATGGCCGCCCAGACCCGTACGGACGCGTCCATTAGGTTCAAAATTCAAAGACACCACACCTCTTCAATTACTATAAATACACCCCACATAATGCATTTTACTCACTCCAACATCAAATCAGCCTTCTAGCCTTCAAATCACACCCAAAGCATCCTAGCATTTTAAGATTGCATTAGAGTCGAGTCGAAAGTTCCAGATACCTATTTGCGATTCGCCGATAACTTCCGACTTGTAGTGCAGCAGTCGAAAGTTCAAAGTCGTTGTATCTTGGGGACGGTTGCCAACGATCCGTATTGCACCTGAGTACGGGGCAATAACGTCTTACGGAGAGCGAGTCCAACTTGTGCCTCGACTTACTGTTTCAAGTCCGTGTCTGCATTTTTCTTCATCTTCGTATACACACACCTCATATCATTTCTAACAAAAGATTGTATGTGTTGAATCGTCTCTTCTGGAAATTGACTTAATTCAATTCTTCTGGTCTTCTCCATAGATAAATCAAAACTATAGATTCAGAAACAAGAAATCTGGCAAGTTATTTCGTAAGATTTGTCAAAACTATTACAAGCTAGATTCAGAAGACACAAGTGATTCGATAATTAATTAACTGGCCAGAAATTAATTAATTAGAGCAACAATAAAGTATAAGGTCCCGAACATTTTCTCAACAATTCGAATTGATTGAAGTAAGAGGAAACAAGTTACATTCGTTTATTAGGTTTCCATGAATTAGGAATGGATGGTGCTTAATATCTTTTAAACCAAAACAAAATATGAGTATTTGAGGAAATAAATTCAGAAACAGAAATTATAAAGCAGGAAATTAATCAGAGCAATGACTCAAGTATAAAGCCACGAACCTTTTCTCAATCTATTTTCCTCTGCGGTATTGAAATTTTCTAATCAAAATTATTGTGGAAACAAGTACGTAACGTGATTATATAATATATGGGTTATTTGGTTTCCGATTAAGAAGGGATGCATGGGCCTTTCTTTGAAGAGTTTGCTTGAATTAGTCTTGAAATATTAAATATTTGATTAAAAGTGTATTAAAAATCAACAAAGTATAAAATATTAGTTGCTTTTATTGAAAAATATTAGTTGTTTAATGAAAACAAACTTATAATATTAAGTATAAACAGTTCATACCCTTAAGTGATATCAATACTTTTAGTGAAAACAACTATATCTAATGGCTCAAGTATAAACCAATTTCACTTTAATTATACATATTCTACTACTTTTCATTTTTTTCTGTTCAAAACAAAAATATGTAAAAACAAAAATATTACTCCCTCCTTCCACCTAAAGTAGAGATTTTAGTATGAGAATTTGAGAGTAAATTCGTTTTACAGTGTCGCTCCTTTATAAAGTAGACGTTGAGAAAGGGCTGGACCTCAATACATGCCTTTTAATTTTTAAATTTATTTTATATATTTTACCTAATAAATGTAGGCGTGTGAACAACATTTTATTAATATATAATTTAAATAATACATTTTAAGATAATTAATATCACTTCAACTAATATATTTAACAAAAACAACTAATATCCTTCGAATTGATATCTCTAGTGCAATTCACTGATACCTTTAACATAATTTACTAATATTCTTCAAACACGTTTCACCATAAATATCATTCATATAATATTTTCTTATAAATATTGTTTCATTTAAGACTTAATATGAGTTGTTATTTTAGAACTCATTTTACGTACTGAAAATAATTTCTTACTAAAAACTTGTGTGAGAATATTACGGTGAGATGTGTCACAAACTAGTATAAATTAACATTCACCGATACCATTGTATTCATTTACTAATACCATAATATTTTATATTGTGGTTCAAATTAAAAAATCTAATGGTACAGATATCATCAAACACCTACTAGATTTCAGAATATGAAATTTTATTATATAAGATTTTGTGAAATGTTAATACTATAAAATTTAAACTAATTCCTTCATGCTAAGGTTATAAAAAAACGTTAAGTGGGGCCTACTATACAGTTTGCGTAAAGATACTTTTGACAAGGATACATCTGACATACATATAGAAAATTGCAAATGTATAATGATTTTATTTATGCATAATATTTTGTGTAATTTTAAACTAAAGTATTGGTTCAACATGGCAATATGGTGATTTATGTATTAAATGGTTGTACGTGCTAAATTTATTTCTCAAAGATTGAGCTCTGAAAAATGGCAAATATTTTCCAATTTTCAAACTCACATTATATTCCGACCTTCCATTATGTACTAACACAAATCCTGACATTCAAATCTCAACCAAACCCCGTTTCGTTGCGCCTTCTTCAAAGCTCCTTTAGCTCGACAAACGCAAGAAATCATTGTTGACTTTTAAATCCACAACCTAAATTCTTATAACTTGTTTGGATAATATATTTAAATGGATGAATTTCAAATTTCTAACTACAAACCTAATTTAAAACGGGAAAATTTCAAATACCTAACAAAACCATATCATTTGAAATCCATAAATATGAGAATTCATATGACTACATCAAAATGCAACCTTAACAATGGTATAATCTTTTACATTCGGTGTCTATGTAGAATTATGAGTTTAGGATGATAAGTCCAGAATGCTTATTGAATTCAAGATGGTCCCAACTTAAGGATAATACTACGAATAGGCAGCAAAAGATCAAATAAATATTGGACGTATTGATGGATGAACAATAAGGAAAGTTCAGATGAAGAAGGATGATCTAAGCCTAAAGGAAGTTGCAAATACAAAGCTGATGAAGAGTGAACAAGTAAGCAAGAGCCTTTGAAAAAAAATGAAAAATGAATCCTTCGGAATGACATCTCATTAGACTGACTTGCACGGACTTAGAACTTTTCAACTCACTTTAAAAACACTTGAAAACATATTATCACTTTTTTCAAACATTACTCAGTTTACACTTTTCTTATTCGGTTTTTCTCTCTTCTACTTATCTTTCACTCAGTATAATATAATGATACAATATCAGTAACTATTAAATAACAATTTCATATAAAACAAAATTTCACAATTACAAAATCTCAAAACAAACACTAATTTTACTATTCATAAAACTTTCAAATTCCTTGATTCCAAAATCATGATTTTCCTTACACACTTAAATTCTAAAACGAACATAGCTTGGGAAAATACCGTGCAAATAAGTGTGTAGTTTTATTATAATTCAAACATAAGTAATATCGTCAAAATACATGACAAAATAAAATGAATTCAGAATGGATACCAAAAATTCTCAGCCCCATTTCAATTGGAGGTTAACATTAGTTTCAGATTCAATCAATCCTGAATATTCAAATGCCGAAGCGTCTTTTACCTTGCTCCATGTCCATTCAGTGTGTCCAGAAATTTCGATTTTTACTTCCTCAAGATCATGCATTGCACACTCTTCTTTTATCAGTGTACTGCAAATAAGCTTAACGACATCATCATTATCAAAATAAAATGGGAACAATATTAAGTTAGGACGACAACTCCAAAATAACTCCTCCAGAACTGAAGATGGTGGCACAGCCAAACACAAAGACAATTTATCCACGATAGGTGGTTTAGGTAAACCCATAATATTGGCGCACTCATACGCATTCTCAACAAAAATAATATCGAGAAGAATTTTTGAAGAGCTCAACTCCAACAGAAATTTTCTAAATTCGACAAACCATGAAGAATCGACCTTTTCGCACACAACAGATATATCGGACTCCCATTTCCTTGAAGTTGTTCTAAAAGAAAGGGAAGGAACGCATGTACTTGATAATTCAAACTTACGAATTTGGGGAACATCAAACTCAGCCTTCAACATCCTCCTCTCATCAACCTCCAACATGACTATGCACTCAAGTGAGTTACTACATATTTGTAATTCTTTGTAGCCAACACAATATTGAAGGATCAACTTTTTAAGACAAGAAAATTTAGATGTGAAATCACGGAAAAGACATTCACCAACTTCCACCTCCATCAACGACAACACTTTCAACTTATGAAAATTATTCACACCCAATCCCTTCAACACCAACATTTTGGAATTATCTTTGCAGTGAGATAATACCAATTCCTCAATCAAGGGACTCATCGAAATTAAATCCCAAATATTATTACTTTCTACCTGGACATGGTTTAAAATAAGGGATTTAAGTCTCCAACTAACATTTACCGATCAAAAAAAAAAAAAAAAAAAAAGTCTCCAACAATTTACCTCTTGGAGATCAACTCTGCCACCAGTAAGGGATAATTTGACAAGAGATTCGGACTCAAGCACCTCACGTGGTAAAACAAAATTGAAATCATAAAAATCATTGATCAGTTCGATATCAGTAGCACCAAGTTTGATTGCTTTCCTAGTCCATTCTGTAGCCACGTAATAATTAAGCGGAGAGTTACACGTATTCGTTAGCTTGAATTTCTTGATTTTTAGGTTTGATTCGTCGTATCTTACCAAAGTTTCGTTCACCAGCTTCACAAACACACTTTCCGATGGAGATCTGACCGTATGATTGTCATATTTGATCCGATATTCATTATAATTAAAATGGAGATCGGGGCGAGTTAACCAGGCTTTGTACCAAGACTTGGAAAGGATAGTCGATTGAGCAGCTTCTTTTACATTTAGAAAAGTTTGTATGTGTTGAATCATCTCTATGGGGAGTTTACTCGATTCAACTATATTCTTCGTCTCCATCGCAAACTCTAGAAATCAATGAAAAAAAATTGTTATTAAATACTAAAAAATCAAAATATCAACTGTAGCAATGTTTAGTTAATTAACGATATATTTGAAATTGAATATATAATATATTTCGATCCTAAAGATCAATTTTGTACATCTAAGTCTCCGACAATACATTCAGAAACAGAATCACACAAATAAACACTATGAAAAGAGATTATAAATGCAGAAAGAGAAATCATACAAGTAAACACTATGAAGAAGCAGACACAATATATTAAACTGGAAATCATAGTATTAACAGCCAAAGTACCTTTTCGGCAAAAAAAAAAAAAAACTCCCGTAGTATAGGAACTAAGATGGTTCTTTTGTTAATTAGGCTTCCGATTATTGAGCCTTATAAAAAAAGTATTACTTGTGCGACTTCTGTGTATTTGTAAGTGGAAATGATTTTTTTCTTTTTATTTTTTTTTTTTTTTTGGAAAAAAGTCAAATCTATTTTACTTGCAATCACTGATTTATCGGCGGGAAAATTGCATTTTGGTCTATGGAATCCTTGCAAAACACTTTTAGTCCAAATTTTTTAAAGTAGTCATTTTATATGAAAAAGTGATTCAAACTAAATGACCAATTTTTCAATTTTTTAACAAATTTTTGGACCAAATATGTTGAGTATTTAATGATTGAGACTAATTTTGCAAACAAGAGGATTATTTTGAAATATGGAAATAAAAGTGCAATTTCCTCATTTATAAACTTATCATTTATTCTAGAGATTTAGAAAAAAGTGCTTTTGAATTGTAAGAATTGATTCTTTATTGAGACCCCTAAATTAATTTATTTTTTTAAAATACTCTGACTTTTAGAATCACTTTATTTTAAAATATTTTTCACTTTTAATTTTACTTTAAAAATCACTTCTAATTTTTCAAAACATATCCTGCGTATTCTATTCTTTTGATTTAATAAGTTCCTTAAAATAAATCCTCTGGTCTATCATCGCATATGATTGATTGAAATTTTGTTATTAAATTAGAGTATGTATTGATTGAAATTGATTACTAAATAAACAATTGAAGGGTATTATTGTTTTTTATTTTAATTAAAAAGTCTTAGTTATTTTTATTGAAGAGTATTAGTTATTTTTTTATTGAAGAATCTTATTTTAATTTCAGTAAACAACTAATACTCTTCAATTAAAACAACTAATACCCTTCAATGAAAACATTTAACACTCTTTAGTAAAAATAATTATTACTCCCTCCGTCCATGAAATATAGTCATGTTTCTTTGCACGTGGTTTAATGCAAAATGTCGGAGGGTGTTACGGGGTTTTCTGAGATTCGTTTTTTAATAATATTATCGTTAATGGAAAGTTCGTTTTGCATTAAACGGACTTCGAAAAATTGTGTAATACCCTCCAACGTATCGCATTAAATCACGTGCAAAAAAGCAGGACTATATTTCATGGATGGAGGTAGCATTATTTATTGATTCATACCTGCACCATTTTTACTCTATATTTTATCTTAAATTAAATATTAACAAATTTAGTATGCAACATATTTTCCTTAATTACCGCGTATGGTAATTGAATGGAGTATTAGTATAACCACGTTTTTTAAGAAAGAGAGGATACTCATGGATTTGAAATTTTAATATTGACATCAAACTTGAAAATAAAAATAAAATCACTGTGCAGATTCAATAGAATAAATGCCATTTTAGATTTTAATTTTTTCCAAAAGTATTTGTTCTTTCGTCCAAATTTATCCCTATTCAAAAGATCACAAATTAAAATATTTATTCCAAAGGACAACGGTTCACTTACAGGTTATTTTAAATGTAGATGAAAATAAAATATATTTTTGATTGGATAAAAATATTTAAAAATATTCTTGGTTTTTCATCCACATTCATTTATTAAAATGGGCGCAACTATTTACCACCACAACTTTACTTAGTATACATACCCCTAAATTAATCCACTATGTATATTAGCTACATTTTATTTTATTTTCATCACTGGGCTCCTTCAAATTTACAACTATAATCCTAATTATCAGTTACATCACTCAACTAATATATACACACCCACCAGTTTAATTTGTAATTTAAATTTAAAAAATTGCACACCTCACCCTCAAATTTTTGTTCGCCCTCCTAAACCACCCTCTACCACCACCCCCACCACCCCTCCCGAGTGGGACAAAAAAAAAAAAAAAAACACCTTGAAACCACATCTCAACCCAAAACCACCATTCATCGCATCCCTATTTCATTCATTTTTTTTTTCTCCGGCGTTCCCAACCCCACACCCCTTCCCCCGATCATCTGAAGAAGATCCATTTAATTTCTTAACACCTGTAAATAAATTCATAGAAGAAAAATATATATATCATTTAATATTGTATGTATATTATTTATACTAATCTAATTATATATTTTTTTATTATATTACTGGTTTTATTGTTTTTGAAAAAGCATTTGTGTGGGAAAAATAGTGAGTAATGTATGTTTGTGCATGATTTTGAATTTTTTACGTGGATTTAAAAAGTAGGAGTATATAATAAATAATATTTATTTTATTATAAAAGGGTATTATAGTGTCTTTTATCAATAATATTTTTTCAAAATAAGAGATGGAACCCCCTCCCCCCTATTAAAAATTCAAATGTGGTTTGTGGATATTGACAAAAAAAATTATAGTGGAAAACCAGCTCTTGAATCCTATGTATCACACAAATTAAAATAATATTATTAATTTTATACTCCCTCTGTCCCCAAAGCATAATTCTGTTACTTTTTGCACGGTTATTCAAAAAGTTGACATAATATGTAAAGAGTAAGAATATTGTGTTACATCAAATACAAATTGAATTTTTTTAAAAAATGTTATGTGTGTATGAAAATCCTTGTGTGTCTATTTTATCTTTGCTGCTAATTTAATTCACTCAAACAAATGCCGTGAATTTTCGTATACATGTTTGCTTGAAGCAAACATTAGCTTTGACTAAAATTTGTACTTGAATAGTAGTTCATATTTGTATCTTTACTTATGTGAATTAAATTTATATTATTAATTATAGTCTGCATATATTATATGGGTAGGCAGCGCCCAATACTTGTCGGACCGTAAATTATATTTTGGGTAGATGGCGCCCAAATTCCTGTTTCTATGTGCTTGAATGTGATCAAATAAATCAGTATTTCTCCGTTGTAAATAAATTGGTCACAACACTCACATGTCACTTTAAAAATTGTAGTGAAAAATGTCTGATATTACCAAAAGAGAATTCGTTGAGCTTGCTCTTGATGGTAGTAATTACCTGACATGGGCGCTAAATGTTGAGATTCATCTAGCCTCAACTGAGTTAAGCGGGGCTATTGTCTATGATTTGGAATCAACTAATGCCCAGAAGGCGAAAGCATTGATTTTCCTTGGACATCATCTGAATTAGTACCTAAAAAATAAATATCTCACTGAGAAAGACCCTGGAACGTTGTGGAAGTCCCTGAAGGACCATTTCCAACAACAAAATGATATACTAATTCCTCAGGGAAAATAAGATTGGCTGAACCTCCGGTTCCAAGACTTTAAGTATGTGACGGAGTACAACTCCGCCCTGCATCGTATTGTATCTCAGTTAAAGCTATGCAAGCAAGCTATAACTGACACCAAGTTGATCCCGAAGGCTCTATCAACTTTCCACGCTAGCAACCTTGTACTCCAACAACAATACAAGGCTAAGAACTACACTGTACACTCTGAGCTAATTTCTGCACTTCTAGAGGTAGAAAAGCACAACCAACTCCTTATGCAAAATCATAACTCGAAACCGGTTGGCTCACAAGCAGTGCCCGAAGCACATACTATAGCTTAAGGTAGTACAAGTGGTCGCAAGCGTGGAGGGGGGGAGGAAGTAAATGAACTCGTGGTAAAGGCCAAGGTCGTAGTAAATCCGATGGTCCAGGTACCTAGAAAGACAATCAAGCTCAGGCTCGTGGAAAGACTGTACCTAACACGTATCCCGCTCCTAAAAAATCTAGCACTCAAGAAAAGGTTGAGCAGTCCTGCTACAGATGCGGATGCAAAGGCCATTGGTCTCGCACGTGTCGCACTCCCAAGCACTTGGTTGAGGCTTATCAAAAGCAGTAGAAGGACGACAAGGGCTCCTAAAGTTGATTCTCACCACGCCAGCCTGCCTGAAGCAGAATTCGACCATGACAATGATGATCTCTTGGGCATAGAGCTCAAAGACTTTGGAGACAATGAGTGATTGGAATATTTTATCATTTTAGTACTTTATTTTTGGTTAAGACCATTTATTTTTTTATTCTATCTTTCGGATATTTTTTTATGTTTGATATAACATTTGTGATTTAGCTTTGATATGTTTACCTTAATATATGTTATCCGTTAAATTTATTTGGATATTGTTATTCTTATACATGGCTTGTAAACATATCAGCTATTATGTTTGAGCTTTTTCTTCTAGCATGATGGATACAAATTGTGATTTATGTTTGGTAGATAGGGCCACCACACACACAATTTTAAGAGATATAAAGTATTTTCATAACTTGGTAGAAAGAAAGGGGAGTGTAACTACGATAGCCAATGATAATATTATGATAGTGGGCTCCGGAAGAGCTTCTATCGTCCTCCCCAAGGGTACCAAACTCATAATTGATAATGCTTTATTGTTTCCACAATTTAAGCGTACCGTACTTAGTTTTAGAGACATAAGATCTAATGGCTATCATGTTGAAACTGAAACTGAGAATAATAACGATGACCTTTTGATGAATATTACTCGAGGTAGCCGTAAATAAGTTATTGAAAAACTTCCCTCATTCTCTTCCGAATTTTACTATTTCTACATCCGGCCGTCCAATCTCCATCTAGCCATGAGTATGAAATTTTACGACCCGAACTCTTTTAAATTATGGCATCAGCGGTTAGGTCATCAAGGACAAACTATGATACGTAGGATTCTATCTAATTCCATTGGTCATAATATTTTGAATAATAGAATCCCTCATGTTGATGAATTTATATGTGATACATGCTCTAAGGGTAAATTAATAGTGCGTCCGTCGCGCACCAAGGTGGGACTAGAGTCTCCGATTTTCCTTGAACGGATTCAGGGAGACATTTGTGGAACAATTCATCCAGCATCAGTATCATTTCGGTATTTCATGGTCATAAATGATTCCTCCATGAATTGAACACAATTTACTAGCTTTTACTAGTAGTTACCCCACAAGCGTATGAGATCCTTGTAGTATCAGAAAGTATAAGGACCAAGTATATCGAACCCACGAGATGGAATGTTTGCGAATAGAGCCCTGGAGATCTACGTGTTGTAGTTAATATGAGTGTATGTTTTTGGAAAATTTTAAAGAAATATTAAATCTAAGTTATATTATTCTACTTATGCAAAAGAAAGAATCAAACTAATTAACTAAGGGTTGTTTTGATATATGTGATGGTGATGCTCAGGATAGGAGTCTCTACGTATACTAACAGAGTTGGTACGATAAATAGAATAATTGTGATGTGCAAGTAATAATCTTAAGTAAAAGATTGAAAGACTAAAAGCTCAAGAATTAAACCCAAATACTTCGTCCTATCAATCGACTTCACGAATCCACTAAACAAGTTTATGGATAGTGCTTAATTAATAAGACTCTTATTTAATTAAGGTGATGCGGCGTCCTCCGTTGATAAACCGGTAGATGAATAAATCACTTCTAAACCCTCTCTTTAAGCCTATTCGTTATTAAAGAGTGATATGATCGTCCTCTCTCTAACAATTTTCGTACTCAATTCAAAGATAATTCTAGCATTTATTTGAAGCATTCATTAATTAAGAGAATTAAAACTAAACATCACAAGTTACCCTAATTACGTGCCAACGTACTACTTCTACGAGTTCATCCTACCCTAAGCATACAAGGGTTTTAGCCTAGCATAATTTTAACAATAGCGAAAACATAATCGAAACATGCAAAGAGATTGAAGAAGCCAGTTCAATCTTGAAAGCTGAATTTGAAATGAAAGTCTTGGGTAAAACCAAGTATTGCATCGGCCTGCAGATCGAGTATCTCAAAGAAGGAATTCTTATACATCAGTCAACCTACATGAAGAAGGTATTGGAGATATTTCATATGGATGAATCACATCCACTCAGCACACCAATGGTTGTCCAATCCCTCGAAGTGGATAAGTACCCATTTAGACCAAGAGAAGATTCAGAAGAAATTCCAGGGCCAAAAGTTCCTTATCTTAGCGCTGTTGGAGCATTGCTCTATCTCGCAAATTGCATTAGGCCAGACATTGATTTTGCAGTCAATTTCCTTGCAAGATATAGCGCTTCTCCTACGAGGAGACATTGGAATGGTGTTAAGCATGTTTTACGGTACCTCCAAGGGTCTCAAGAACTTAGACTGTTTTACCGTAAAAACCAAGACAAAACCTTAGTAGGTTATGCGGATGCTGGCTATTTGTCTGGTCCCCACAATGCCATATCCAAAACTGGTTACATTTTTCTCTGTGGTGGTACCGCGATCTCATGGAGATTGGTTAAACAAACCATGGTTACCACGTGTTCAAACCACTCAGAGATAATAGCTTTGTTTGAAGCCGTACGAGAATGTGTTTGGTTAAGATCCTTGGTAAAACATATTGGTTACTCGTGTGATATCACTAAAAGCAATACCTCCCTCACCGTTATATTTGAAGACAACGCAGCTTGCATCGCACAAATGAGTAATGGGTACGTCAAGGGACACCTGACGAAATATATTTCACCTAAATTTTTCTACCCATACGATCTCCTGAAGAGTGGCGTGATTAGCATTCAAAAGGTGCAATCTAGTGACAATCTAGCAGATATGTTCACTAAGGCCTTACCTGCATCTACTTTTGAAAAGTACGTTCATGGTATCGGGATGCGAAAGTTCAAAGGGTTGTTGTCTTCAGGGGGAGCGGTAACCCCGAAGTAATCTAGAAGATTTGACCCGGAAGATCAATTATATTCCTCTCTAACTAAATATTTGGTCTCTACCTAGCACGTGGAGTTTTTATTACAAGACATATATTTTATATCGTAATGTCCAAAGAAGAGTGTTATAAATTTAGCAGATTTATTATTGGACTTATAACCTAAATGGGCTTTAGGTTTAGACTAGGTCATCTCTATCATATATATATATATATATTATTGTACTCAAAATTGTATACACGCATACACACACATATTAGTGAAAACTCCTGTCTTGGTACGCCCCCAGACGTAGTCGTTATCAACGAATTGGGTGAACAAATTTCGCGTCTCTATTTTACGGTCTCAATTTACAACACGTTATCAGCACGAATACTCTACCAAATATCCAATTTATCGGTAAGGATTTAGGTTCGCTTCCTCAATTTTTATTCGGAGGACGTTTATGATAAGGATTTATGTACACTTCTAATGTTTAAATCCAATATTCAGTTATGAGATTAATTCTTTTAACTAATGTTCCTACGGTGATTTGCTTGAAACCAAATCTGCATAACCATGAAAATATTTATGAGAAATCATATTACGTTTCCACATGTCAAAACTATTTTATTTGTACATCCTTGGCCCACGTTGTGCTAGGATTCAATTTGTATGAACTGTGAAGTTTTCCAGCTTCCTTCTATGACATGAACATATATACTTTGGGCCTGAAGCTCCAATTTTTGGGATAAAATTAATTTATTTGTTGGACAATTGAATTATATTATTTAATTGGGCCTTGTATAATTTTGTAAATATTTTTGTGTCCTCAAATTATTTTATCAAGACTTTCGAAAAATATTTGCAAAATTAAAAGGTAATAACTCTTGCATATTAAGTAAGACCGAAATTTTTTGGAATTATTTTAATATTAGTTCCCAATAAATTTTTCTTTTTATCCTAGGTGCTTAATTGATATATGTGCATGCTTCTATAATTTAATTATCTTGCATGCATTATTACTTTTGCACATAGTCCCCATATTATAGTCCGCATATATTGCCAGAGTAGGCGGCGCCCGGTACTTTTCGTACCATAAATTATACTTTGGGTAGTCGGCGCCCAATTCTTGCTGCTATTTGCTCCAAAATAATCAAATAAATTATTATTTCTCCGTTGTCAATAAATTTGGTCAAATTTTTTACCATGTCACTTTAAAAATTGTCGTGTATAATGTCTGATATTACCAAAAGAGAATTCGTTGAGTTTGCTCTTGATGGTAGTAACTACCTGACATGGACGCTAGATGTTGATATCCATCTAGCCTCAACTAATTTAAGCGGTGCTATTGTCGAAAATTCAAAATCAACTGACGCCCAGAAGGCGAAAGCTTTGATTTTTCTCAAACGTCATCTTAATCAGGACCTGAAAAATGAATACCTCACTGAGTGAGACCCCGGAACGTTGTGGAAGTCCCTAAAGGACCGTTTTCAATAACAAAATGATATACTCCTCCCTCAGGCTCAATATGATTGATTGGACCTATGTTTTCAGAACTTTAAGTCTGTGAGGGTGTACAACTCAGCCCTACATCGTATTGTATCTCAGTTAAAGTTATGCAAGCAAGCTATAACTGAGGCCGAGTTGATCCAGAAGACTCTATCAACTTTTCACACTAGCAACCTTGTACTCCAGCAGCAGTATAGGGCTAAGAACTACACTGTACACTCTGAGCTAATTTCTGCTCTTCTAGTGGCAGAAAAGCACAACCAACTCCTTATGAAAATCATAACTCGAAATCGGTTGGCTCACAAGCAGTGCTCGAAGCACATGCTATAGCTCAAGGTAGTACAAGTGGTCGCAAGCGTGGAAGGGGGAGAGGAAGTAAACGAACCCGTGGCAAAGGCCAAGGTCATAGTAAATCCGATGGTCTAGGTACCTCGAAAGACAATCAAGCTCAGGCTCGTGGAAAGGCTGCAGCTAACACGAATCCCACTCCTAAAAAATCTGGCACTCAAGATAAGGTTAAGCAGTCCTGCTACAGATGCGGATGCAAAGGCCATTGGTCTTGCACGTGTCGCACTCCCAAACACTTGGTTGAGGCTTATCAAAAATAGTAGAAGGACGACAATGGAAAGGCTCCTAAACTCGAATCTCACCATGTCAGCCTGCCTGAAGCAGACTTTGACCATGATAACGATGATCTCTTGTGCATAGAGCTCAAAGACTTTGGAGACAATGAGTGATTTGAGTATTTAATTATTTTAGTACTTTGTTTTTGTTAAAACAATTTATATTTGGATCCTGACTTTCGGATATTTATTTTTTGGATGATATGACATTTAACTTTGATATGTTTACCTTAATATATGTTATCCGTCAAATTTATTTGGATCTTGCTATTCTTATACATGGCTAGTAAATATATCAGCTATTAGGTTTGAGGTTTTTCCTTTGGCATGATGGATTAAAATTGTGATTTATGTTTGGTAGATAGCGCCACCACACACACAATCTTAAGATATAGAAAATATTTTCATAACTTGGTAGAACGTAAGGAGAGTGTAACTACGGTAGCCAATTATAATATTATAATAGTAGGCTCCGGAAGAGCTTCCATTTTCCTCCCCATGGGTACCGAACTTATAATTGATAATGCTTTATTGTTCCCACAATCTAAGCGTACCCTGCTCAGTTGTAAAGATATAAGATCTAATAGCTATCAAATTGAAACTGAAACTGAGAATAATAACGAATACCTTTTGATGACTATTACTCGAGGTAGCCGTAAATAAGTTATAGAAAAGTTTCTCTCATTCTCTTCCAGATTGTACTATTCCTACATCCGGACGTCTAATCTCCATCTAGCTATGAGTATGAAATTTTATGCCCGAACTCCTTTAAATTATGAATTCAACGGTTAGGTCATCCAGGACAAACTATGATACGTAGGATTCTATCTAATTTCATTGGTCATAATATTTCGAATAATAGAATCCCTCATGTTGATGAATTTTTATGTGATGCATGTTCTAAGGTTAAATTAATAGTGCGCCCGTTGCGCACCAAGATGGGACTAGAGTCTCCAATTTTCCTTGAACGGATTCAGGGAGATTTCTGTGGACCGATTCACCCAGCATTAGGACCATTTCGGTATTTCATAGTCCTAATTGATTCCTCCACTCGGTGGACATATGCCTGTTTGCTGTCTACCCGCAATCAAGCTTTTGCAAAGCTTATTGGGAAATAAATAAGGTCTGGTTGAAACAAACGTTGAAGTCTCTACGAATTTTATAGATACGGGAGAAACATATAATAGAAATATTACTATCGTCAACAACACATTTGCAGCGACATTCTTTCTGTTATAAATAGCGATCTAGATTTAGAATCCAAAACTATCGCTGAGTGCCAGAAGCGCTCCGATTGGGTAAAATGGAAATAGACAATTGAAGCAGAGCTCGCATCGCTAAATAAAAGAAAAGTATTTGACTCTATCGTTCATACACCCACGCGCGCTATCCCTGTAGGATCTAAATGGGTTTTTGAACAAAAACGAAATGAGTACAATAATGTGGATAAATACAAAGCGAGGCAGTAGCTCAAAGGTTTTCGCAGAGACCCGGTACTGATTTCGACCAAACCTATTCTCCCATAATGGACACAAAAATGTTCCGCTACTTAATATCTTTGGCAGAAATTGAATCTCCAAATGAGATTGATGGACATAGTAGCCGCATATTTATAGGGATCACTTGTTGCCGACATCTATATGAAAATCCCAGATGGATTTGAGATTCCCCAGATGAGGAATGGAGAAAATCGTAGTATGTATAGCATAAAACTGCAGAAGTCGTTGTACGGCCTAAAGTAATCAGGTTTCATGTGGTACAACCGACATAGTGAATTTCTCTAGAAGAAGGGATACACAATTGATATAGATGTTGGAGTTATACGTGAAAGTATGCTTTTACTTTGTATAACTCGTGTATCAAACACTCGTTTTATGAGAATAATTCTTTTATCACATTTGCTTTAGTTATGATTGAATGTTGAATTTCTATTGCAAACCGTGCAGTATATGGTACTAGTTACATTGTAGTAAATGTGGTGATACCCGATCACGGAAGACAACAATTAACAGTTTACTTGTAACTAAATGTACATTTTCACGACCTAGGTGGAATTGAACAATCCGCCGTGAAAGGTCGATGTGTAAGGCTCAGATTGGTCTGTCTTGACTAAGAGATTACACTAGCACATTTAGTATGTGTTGAAGAGGACCTACAGCGAGGATAAATTCTTCTGTTCTGAAAGGTGAAGAATTAGACCTCAGTGGTTGTTGATTTCTTAATCTCCGTCCCTTAAATAGGACCGTGTGTGCTTAATGGTTACTGCTTTGATTCATGTTGGGTGAGAATCATTGTGACTTCGAACTTTGTGTCTTGGGCAGTAATATTAATCATACGACGGTTGCTAAGATTTAATACGGAGAAATGCGTGCGAGTACGGCTCGTGTGATTAGTCCCCTTGGTGGGCTCAGAAGTTTTACTGTACCAAATCTTGCAAGTGAAGAATTAGTTTCTTCGGTACGAATAATAATGTTGAGCTGTCTTTACTCCAAGGTGAAATATATTAATTAATTTAGAGCTATTCAGAAGCTTGATTAATTAATGGACTTGATAATCTTAAATGCGGGAAATAATAACCAGGAGCCTATATTATCGTAATATGGATTAAGATGGATAGTGCAATATTAATTTATTAGTGGTAATAATTAATATTAATGGGTTGAATTATATTGGAGCTCAATATTGAAATTCAGAAGTCCATTAGGAGGTCCAATCTTAATTCTCCTTAAAGGCCCCTCAAGTAGTCCATTAAGTAGCCCAATAATGATAAGGTGATTAAAATAAAAAGATAATATCAGGCTGATTTTTCTCATGATTTTCGAAAATATGGAATTCAAGGAGAGAGAAGATTTTGTTGATTTTCTTGGAAAGATATTATGGAAGATATGTATTCTTGGAATACAAGAATATCTCATATATTCAAGAAGATCCAAATCTTAGGATCTCTACATGAAATTTTCGAAAATTGCAAGGCTTATAAGGAGAGTGAGATTTTTGTGGAATATTTTATTTTGGAGAAAAGAATATATGAGATATATTCAAGATTTCTTAGAGTCTAAGAAAAGATTTTTTCCAAAGCCCATATACCACCTAAAATTCGGCCACTATACTTATAAATAGGGGTGATTATTTCATCCCCAAGTACATTATTTCTTGTGTTGGAAAAATCAAGAGCATATATATTTTTCTTTTTCTTTAGTTATTTAAATTGTTCGATAGCATCTCCCACCGGTGATCGAATAAGGCGAAAGAGAATACTTGAGAAGGCTTTTGGGTTGGTAAAGCGTGTACGCGTTCGTTCCGTTTATTCAAAGGCCAAGTCTACAAAAGGTACCTAAGTCACATAAATTCTTGTTTATTCCGCCTATATTTTATGTGAATTAATTCAACATGCATGATGATAAATTAGTTGTTGGAATTATTATTTGAATTAATTAAGATTAATTCATGCTAGTAATAATTGTATTTAAATTCGTATTTAAATTTCATCCCGAATAGATTCCGGACACCCTATTTTCCCAACAACTGGTATCAGAGTCATGGTTTCGGGCTCTGATCTTTAAATTGGAATTTAAATTGTTAGACATTAAATTGAAATTGGATAGTAGAATTGCTAGATCTTTTTTGCAGGTATCCAATTGTCATGGTTTTAATGTTATTTTTTTCATGCGTGTGAATTAATTGTTTTTAATTCGATTCGTTCGAATTCATTTTTCTTGTGAGAAAATCCACGAGTAGATTAGTTGTTTTTATTTTGATTCGATCATTGTAATAGACTAGTCTAGATCTAGTATTTATTTTTATGAAAAATAAATTGTAACCGGATCGTGACGAAGAACGAAGAATTAAAAACGACGTACCCGGACGACGCATACAAGCGTGGCGCGTGTATGGATGAAAAATCATGCAAGGGGTAAAGAAAACGAGGATGAACGGTGAAACCCAGCGCACGGGGTGCACGACGCACGACCCGCGCGCGACGGGAGGCCGGCGCCGCGCAAGCGCGCGCGCGCGCCTCGGGCGCGGCCTGCAGCGCCACGGGCGAGGCCATGCAGCGCTTTGGCGCCTCGACTGCAGTGCCTCGGGGCGCAGCGTGCAGCGCTTCGGCGCTCCTGGCCGGCGCTTCAGCGCCTCGGCTGTTTTGGCCGAGAGGCGCGCGAGCCCACTCCGTGGGCCGACGCGCGCCGTATCTCGGGCCTTGGAATTTTTTTAGTTCCATTTTTTTCGTGTGATTTTAAACGTCATCCCGAACCCCAAACGATGTTGTTTTGATGAAGTGTTGCTGTTCGAGTGGGAGCATGTCGAGACGAACGTCGGAAAGCAACAAGGACGATTTTTCGCATCAAGACGCGAATAAATTAAACCGTGACAATTGGATTTGAGTGCTCCAATGTGTTTAATTTTGTTTTGATGGATGTTTTATTTCGTGTACTTATTATTATTTGTTAATATGTGTTTGCATGAATTTAATTGTCCAAGAAAAACCTTACTTTCGAAAATTACTAAGTATGTTTATTTAATCGCAATTTTATTTCGGATATTAAAATTGGATTAATTTGGCCTCCATAATTTATTTATTTGTGAATTTCTTTTGGAATACATTTCCCCCTCGGATCGGCCAAAAGAACGAATTTCACATGAATAAATTCCGAAAGGATGATTGTGGATTATTACTAGTGGCGGTATTAACCCTCACCCCAAGTGGCTTGCTCAAAGCGAAATAATAATCCTGTATTTAATTATGGTTATTACTTAGGCATAGAAAATTGATATTAACTTACTCCCCTCGGAGTCCCTGTCAGTTTCTATGTGGTCAAAGTGGGAGCCAACTATTAATTTTGAATTAAGGATTTGTAACTTTTAAGTTTGTGATCCGCTTGAATGTATTTAAATGTATAGACCACCCCTCGTGGCGCATTTAAATTGTTTCGAGATGTTGGCTGATGCATGATTATATTGTTTTAAAGTTTCAATATAATTGATGTGATCGAATTATGTGATAATTTCGTATTTTTCTAGATATTGATATGGATTTATGTTTTATTCTCAGTTCATCATGTCGCAACCTTTTAATCCACTGTTTAGTATACTTAAAGATAACAAACTTGTTGGTGAGAACTATGTTGATTGGAAACGTAACCTTGATATTGTCCTAACCGCTCAACACCACAAGTGGGTACTTACTACTCCTAAGCCCCAAGAGCTTGCCGAAGATGCCACGAAAGTGGTCAAGAAAGAGCATAAGAGTTGGTTTGACTCCGATGAGATGGCTAGGTGTACTATTCTGGCTTCAATGTCAGATGTGTTGCAACACCAACACCAACACATGGAGACCGTCTCTGAGATAATGCACAATCTTGAAGCGATGTTTCAACATCAGAACCGTACGGCTAGGCAAATCACCATGCGAAAGATGCTTTTGTTGAAAATGGTGGAAGGTACGCCCGTAAGGGATCACGTTATCGAGATGATGGGTTATCTCAACAAGTTGGAAGTACTTGGTGCGGAATTTGACCTCTCTACTAAGGTCGATTTCATTCTCCATTCTCTGCCGAAGAGCTTTGGGCAGTTTCAGTTGAACTATCAAATGAATGACCGGGCAAATAGTTTGTCCGAGCTCTTGCAAGCTTTGGTATCGGCGGAGACTTTAATGGATCACCAAACCGTTGATATGATGGCAAACGGTCCATCTTCCTCTTCAGGTTCCAAGGGAGGGAAGAAGAGGAAGAGGACGAAAGGCCAGACACAAGCAAAGCCAACCGTTGCGAATCCCAAGGCAAAGGGAGAAGGAGGTGGAAAGAAAGCTGCTAAGGGTAAGTGCTTCAATTGTGGTGAGAAGGGACATTGGAGGGCGACCTGTTCTAAGCCTAAGAAGGCGGGAAAGAAAGGTAAGTCTCATGCTTTAGTCGTTGAAACATATGTTGGGGCGTATGCTGCCCACGTTTGGGTAGTGGATACCGGGGCAACTGATCATATTTGTTTCACTCTTCAGGGGTTCCAGCTAACCCGGCGACTTAGCAAGAATGAGATCACAATCACTTTGGGCGATGCTACGAGAGTGGCAGCCGAAGCAGTGAGAGTCGTGCACCTATCTTTTGAAGATAGAGTTTTAATTTTAAGAGATGTTTTATACGTTCCGAAC
Organism: Ballota nigra; assembly: GCA_947034835.1. Taxonomy (NCBI): domain Eukaryota; kingdom Viridiplantae; phylum Streptophyta; class Magnoliopsida; order Lamiales; family Lamiaceae; genus Ballota; species Ballota nigra. Next base: position 72,994,547 of record OX344729.1, on the reverse strand, counting down.
TTTAGGAAGAATTTAATTTCAGTTTCTAAGTTGTTTTTTGATGGATATTCAGTTACTTTTAATAAAGTTGTTACTGTTTCTTTTAAGAATGATGTTATCTGTCATGGAACGTTGGTAAACAATCTCTATACGATTAAGTGTGCACACCACTCAAATAATGAATCTAATAACACATCGATCATTTCGAGCAATAAAAGAAAGCGTTCTTCGGAGATGAACGAAACACTTCTATGGCATCTAAGTCTAGGTCATATTAATCTAAAATGGATAGAGAGATTGGTGAAAGACGGATCCTTGGAATCACTCCAAGTCGAGCCGTTTCCAACTTGTGAATCCTGTTTAGAGGGTAAGATGACCAAGAGGGCATTTGGAGCCAAGGGGGATAGAGCCACGGAAGTGTTAGAACTCGTTCATACCGATGTGTGTGGTCCAATGACGATCAAAGCGAGAATGGGATATGAGTATTTCATTACCTTCATTGATGATTACTCAAGATATAGGTACATTTACCTTATGCGGCATAAGTCTGAAACTTTTGATAAGTTCAAGGAGTTTAAGGCCGAAGCCAAGAAACATAGGGAAAAGAGTATCAAGTTTCTACGATCAGATCGTGGAGGCGAATACCTCAGCGATAAATTCTTGAACTACTTATTGGACGAAGGGATCGTATCCCAGTTAACAGCACCGGGAACCCCTCAACAGAACGGTGTGGCGGAACGAAGAAACTTGACTCTTTTAGAGATGGTCAGATCCATGATGAGTTATTCGGATTTACCCAAGTCGTTTTGGGGTAATACCTTGGAAACGGCGGCTTACATTCTAAACTTGGTGCCATCCAAATCGGTTCCTAAAACCCCAATGGAATTGTGGACCGGGCGCAAGCCCAGTCTAAGATATTTGCGGATTTGGGGTTGTCCGGCATACGTGCTAGACAAGGAAGCCGGTAAGTTGGATCCACGTTCAGATTTAAGGCTGTTTATAGGATACCCTGCGGGAACGAAAGGGTGTATGTTCTATAGTCTCAAGGATCAAAAGACCGTGATTAGTACACACTTTAAATTCTTGGAGGAAGACTATATGAACAATCGGAAACCTAAAAGTGAAATTACCTTAGAAGAATTGAGAGGTCAAACCTCGATACCAAGTATACAAGATGATGTACCACAGGTCACATCTTCACAACCGGAACCCCATCGTAGTGGGAGGGTTCCTAGGCAACCCGAGAGATTCATGGGGATAGGAGAATCTTCGGATTTAGTTCTCGGTGTTGAATCAGACCCATGGACGTGACGAGGTAATCCAAGACAAAGACGCGGAGTCGTGGCAAACGGCAATGGAAGCCGAGATGGGTTCGATGGATCATAATCAAGTGTGGGAGTTGGTCGAGCCACCCAGTGGGGTAGAACCCATTGGATGCAAGTGGGTGTACAAGAGAAAAAGAGAACCGGACGGAAGGGTAGAGACCTTCAAAGCAAGGCTTGTGGACAAAGGGTATACTCAGAAAGAAGGGATCGATTATGAGGAAACCTTTTCGCCTGTAGCTATGCTTAAGTCCATCTGTATTCTCTTGTCGATCGCTGCGCACCTAGATTACGAGATCTGGCAAATGGATGTCAAGACGGCTTTCCTTAACGGAAGTCTTGACGGGATAGATATTTATATGCAACAGCCCAAAGGTTTCATTGAAAAATGCCAAGAGAATCTCGTATGTAAGCTCAAGAGATCCATTTATGGACTTAAGCAAGCATCGCGTACTTGGAACCAGTGTTTTGATCAAGTGATTAAGTCTTATGGGTTTGATCAAAACGAGTTCGAAAGTTGTGTGTATAAGAAGTGTGACGGAACTGCAGTGATATTCTTAGTATTATACGTAGACGATATTCTGCTCATTGGAAATAATGTAAAGGTATTGTCAGACGTAAAGGTATGGTTGTCAAAACAATTTGATATGAAGGACTTAGGGGAAGCCGGTCACATCCTTGGGATCAAGATCACTCGCGATCGCAAGAAGAGGATGTTGGGCTTATCGCAAGCTTCATACATTGACACTGTTTTGAAGCGTTTCAGCATGCAAGATTCCAAGAAAGGTTTTGTACCTTTTAAACACGGAATCCATCTATCGAAAGAAATGAGCCCTAAGACGCAAGCGGAGATAGATGACATGAAAGGTGTTCCGTACGCTTCAGCCGTAGGAAGCCTTATGTATGCAATGCTGTGTACGAGACCGGATATCTGCTTTGCCGTGGGCATGGTAGCAAGATATCAAAGTAATCCTGGGAAAGACCATTGGATTGCCATAAAGTGCATCTTGAGGTATCTGAAAAGAACTCGTGAGCGGATGCTGATTTACCAGTCGGATAGTCTTGTTCCCGTAGGATACACGGACTCGGATTTCCAATCAGACATAGACTCAAGAAAGTCAACCTCGGGTAGTGTGTTTTGCATGGAAGGAGGAGCCATTTCATGGAGAAGCGTTAAGCAGAAATGCATCGCCGATTCGACCATGGAAACCGAGTATGTAGCTGCTTGTGAAGCAGCGAAAGAGGCAGTTTGGCTGAAGAACTTCTTAGTGGACTTGGATGTTGTTCCGAATTTGCCCGACAAGATAACTGTCTTTTGTCACAATGCCGGAGCAGTTGCAAATTCAAAGGAACCGAGAGCCCACAAGGCCAACAAACACATAGAAAGAAAATACCATCTTATACGAGAAATCGTTAAGAGATGAGATAGCGTCGGGTGACAACCTAGCCGATCCATTCACAAAGGGTCTGCCTCAAAGTACATTCGAGAGATAGGTGGATTGAATGGGAGTTAAGACGATTACCAATCTGCTTTAAGTATAAGTGGGAGGAATTATTAGGTTAGTGTAGGTTGACATGAGATGTCACGTAGAGCTACTACACTAAGACATGCATGATGTATACTAAAAGCAGACTTTAAGTATAAGTGGGAGATTGTTGGAGTTATACGTGAAAGTATGCTTTTATTTTGTATAACTCGTGTATCAAACACTCGTTTTATGAGAATAATTCTTTTATCACATTTGCTTTAGTTATGATTGAATGTTGAATTTCTATTGCAAATCGTTCAGTATATGGTACTAGTTACATTGTAGTTAATGTGGTGATACCCGATCACGGAAGATAACATTAACAGTTTACTTGTAACTAAACGTACATTTTCACGACCTAGGTGGAATTGAACAATCCGCCGTGAAAGGTCGATGTGTAAGGCTCAGATTGGTCTGTCTTGACTAAGAGATTACACTAGCACATTTAGTATGTGTTGAAGAGGACCTACAGCGAGGATAAATTCTTCTGTTCTGAAAGGTGAAGAATTAGACCTCAGTGGTTGTTGATTTCTTAATCTCCATCCCTTAAATAGGACCGTGTGTGCTTAATGGTTACTGCTTTGATTCATGTTGGGTGAGAATCATTGTGACTTCGAACTTTGTGTCTTGGGCAGTAATATTAATCATACGACGGTTGCTAAGATTTAATACGGAGAAACGCGTGCGAGTACGGCTCGTGTGATTAGTCCCCTTTGTGGGCTCAGAAGTTTTATTGTACCAAATCTTGCAAGTGAAGAATTAGTTTCTTCGGTACGAATAATAATGTTGAGCTGTCTTTACTCCAAGGTGAAATATATTAATTAATTTAGAGCTATTCAGAAGCTTGATTAATTAATGGACTTGATAATCTTAAATGTGGGAAATAATAACCAGGAGCCTATATTATCGTAATATGGATTAAGATGGATAGTGCAATATTAATTTATTAGTGGTAATAATTAATATTAATGGGCTGAATTATATTGGGGCTCAATATTGAAATTCAGAAGTCCATTAGGAGGTCCAATCTTAATTCTCCTTAAAGGCCCCTCAAGTAGCCCATTAAGTAGCCCAATAATGATAAGGTGATTAAAATAAAAAGATAATATCATGCTGATTTTTCTCATGATTTTCGAAAATATGGAATTCAAGGAGAGAGAAGATTTTGTTGATTTTCTTGGAAAGATATTATGGAAGATATGTATTCTTGGAATACAAGAATATCTCATATATTCAAGAAGATCCAAATCTTAGGATCTCTACATGAAATTTTCGAAAATTGCAAGGCTTATAAGGAGAGTGAGATTTTTGTGGAATATTTTATTTTGGAGAAAAGAATATATGAGATATATTCAAGATTTCTTAGAGTCTAAGAAAAGATTTTTTCCAAAGCCCATATACCACCTAAAATTCGGCCACTATACTTATAAATAGGGGTGATTATTTCATCCCCAAGTACATAATTCCATGTGTTGGAAAAATCAAGAGCATAGTTATTTTTCTTTTTCCTTAGTTATTTAAATTGTTCGATAGCATCTCCCACCGGTGATCGAATAAGGCGAAAGAGAATATGTATTAGTTAATAAAACAGGCTAAGAGATTAACACCCAAAGATAATTAATATATGTATGATAGCTCATATGCTTTGAGCAAGTACCAGAGTCCATCCTATCACCAATTTCCACCTTCTCTAACCGCAATTTCATACCAGATTGCATGATTTTATTTTAGTAAATATTGCACCATTTGAAGATCATGGCAAACATTTAACCCAATTTAAGAGGCATAAACTAACTTTTACAAACAAGAGAGAAAATTCCAATGAAAATCCACAAAATAGAAATCATAATCCTTTTTTATCCTTTTTTTTATTATTAATTAAACAAATAAAAAAATAAAATATTAAATAAATATTTAAGACCATGGGAAAAGAAAACGGGGAATAAACTTGTTGTCTTATGTAGCGAAACTTGAGTTAAAACCACGAAGATACATAGCGGGGGCTAAAATTAATCCGTGGTCTTTTATTGCGAATCCTGAATTTAAGACCATATAATACTTAAGACAAAAAGGTTTACACTTGATACCTGTTGTCTTACTCCGTTGTCGAAAGTCATTTCTAAGATATGCTAAAAAAAAAGAGAGAATAAAAAAAATTGAATTCGTATGCTTATGAACATTATAAGCAAGGAAATGTGTAAAATATTTATATTTAAAAACCAATAAGGGCTCTGTTAATTTTGTTATATGATAATGCTTACTTTCATATTTCGGTCAATCAATAGAGAGTTTAATAAAATTAAATAACACATTCCAATACTATCTAAATGGTTATTTAGATAAACTTGCACGGGCAAAAGACTAGAATAAATCAACGAGAGAGTTGATATTGATCTAGGTGTTAGATTTCTACTGGGCAAACAATTTGATTCAGAATTTTTTTCTAATTAGATACATACAGGAAATTCTATGCAATTGGAAAATTTTGTCATTATAATCTTACAATATTATTAAATGGACTCTCACTGTATTATTGGAACAAAATTGACGACCCTCATCATATATAACACAGCAAAATAACTAAAGTTTTCTTATATTTGAATTTGATCATAATTACCAACATTCTACAATATACCTAAAAAAATCTCAATTGATCTTGAATCTCTGAACAGATGTCTCCTCCTTATATCCAAATAACATACATTCTTATAATTCCATGCATATGTGCAGTGCAGTATTGAAAATAGCAACTGAATAAATTAATTTGGTAAAACATGAAGAACAAATTTGTATGTAAAAAAATAAATTATAATATATTAACAATCAAACATAGCATAACTAAAATGGTGTAGGTTCGTCTGAGAGGACAAAAAGAATTCAATGTCAGTTTGAATGTCTAGAGCTCTCACCCCATTTCAATTGGAGCCAAATTTCCGTCCTATTCATAAGAAATTTTTCAACATCCGTTGAAGCTTCCAACAATGTCTTCCAGGGTAGCAAGCGGCGCCCAACAGTGACATCATCTTCGAAAAATTCGACATTTACTTCCACAAGATCACGCAAAGCAGGCATATTTTGATTTTTGTGACCCTCCACTTTTTCCACCAGTGTGTTGCAAAGGAACCACGCGAAATCATCACATATATTCCATGCTAAAGTTATTACTTTAGGACGACAACTCAAAAATATATTTTCCAAAATTTTAGGTTTAAATTGAGATGGTGTGTCTATAAACAACTTTAATTTCTCCACACTAGGTATAATAATATCTTCAGTATAATCACAACCCACCACCAAAGACGTAAACTTAACCAACACATTGAGAGAGAGGGATATTTTTGAAGTGTTCAACTTGAGTAAAAAATTTCTCAACTCGTCAAACCACGATAAAGTTTCCTGCTTAAAATCAATAAGACTTTCTCTAATAAAGATTTCAGATGCCCAATCTGTTGAGCCTGTTTTAAGAGACAAGGAAGGTACACCATAACCTGAATATTTAAATTTACGAATTTTGGGAAAATCAAGACTGAACCTTGACACACTCCTCCACATTTCAGTGATACTTATATACTCAAGTGAACTGCTGCAGATTTGAATTTCTTTGTAGTCAATACATTCGTAGATGGTCAATTCCTTTAGACAAGGAAGGCTAGATATTTCTCGGAAAAACCATTCACCAATTCTCACCTTCTCTAACCACAACACTCTTAACTTGTGAAAATAAACAACAGAAAATCCTGTAGGTTTCAATACCAACATTCTGGAATCATACTTGCAGCCACATAATACCAATTTCTCAATGGAGGGAGAAATCGATATTATATCCCATAAATTATCACCATCAATACTTACTCTACATAAAATGAGGGATCTAAGTTTCGAACAACTTACCTTCTGAAGATCGATTGTACCACCATAAAGGGATAATCTGACAAGAGTTTCAGATTCAAGCACCTCAAGTGGTAACACAAAATTAACCCATCTACTTGTTAATTCAATATGGAGATCAGTGACACCAAGTTTAATTGCTTGCGTGATCATTTTGTTTACCAAAGAAATGTTAGACCCAACATCATCAAACCATGAGGCGCTCATACATAGTCTGAAACTCTGAATCTTTCGGTTCAATTCGCTGTATCTTTGCACAGTCTTCGTCGCGAATTTCACAAACGCGTTTTCGTTATATCGGGGAAAAGGGAAGTCGGGTCCATTGAAATCGAGGTTGGGGCGAGTTAACCAGGCTTTGTACCAGGATTTGGAGAGGATAGTGGTTCGTGCAGCTTCTTTTCCACTCAGAAAAGATTGTATGTGCTGAATCGTCTCTTCTGGAAGTCTCGTTGCACCGTTAATGGCTTCCGTTCTATAGCGTTTGTCCATCGGAAATCAAACAAAATTTGGTGTGGATCTGATGCAGAGATAAAACACCTAATTCGTTTATTTTGAGATTAAACAAATCGAATTTGGATGCAGATTTAGGGCTTTGGTTATTTTTTTAAAAATCTTGTGAGACGGATGGGCTTTATGTTAATCTCAGTCGCACAGCCAATCAAAGATCCACAAATTTTCCTCCTCAAGATATTATTACCAATCATATTATGATATCTTTAAAGTAAAATATATTATTATAACCTAAATTAGAATATACTAATTGATTTTTTCTATCATTATCATTGAATATGAATCAATTATTATTGTAAGTTAAAAAAGAAAAGAAAATATGATTACATTACTATTCAGTTGATTATAAAAAATAAATCTATTAAATAAGATTACAATTCAATCATTAATTATCATTCAACATATTACAATTAATTTTTTTTTACTTATAAATCAAATAAGATTTTTTTTTGAAGAAAAACAAAAATATTAAGGGAAATCATAAATATATAATAGCAAAATGACTTCCAAAAACAGTTTGGGCGCCAATCAGTACTGGCCGTTGATTTTTTTCGTTTTTTTGTAGATGCCGTCCGATCAAAATTGTGGTTAGATTTGGTATTATTTTCGTGCATTTAATATTCCTTATGTTGTGCTATTTTCGTGCGCAATGGTTGTAACCGTTACATTCTTTTCTCCTATATATATGTATATCTTTGCTATTCATCTGCATTACTGGATTTGTTTTCGTGCTTCAAAAAAAATGTAATTTTTCTGTTTTTTTTTTTTTTTTTTTTGCAGGAATGTAATATTCATTGTTTTGCAGGAATTTAATATTCATTGTAGTGGCCATGTTATAGACGGAGTCTGCGTTTTTTTTATAGTGGTTCGTTGCTTTGTTCATAATTTGATATGTATTTAGTGATGCTTAATCTTTTTTTCCTAATTAGTTGGTGTATTACTTTTTTTTGGTTCACAGTTTTTTTTTTTTTTTTTTTGTAACAAGAATCTGAAAAATGAATTCTATATTTTGATATCTCTATATATGAATGTGATTTTCCAAATTTTATAAGGTTTTTGTTTTATTTTGCAGGAATACAATATACCGTTTGGGGGGCACGTTTTTTACAGTGTTGGCATATTCTTCGATTGGTTTATTTGAATTTTTGACTTTGTTATCGTTATGTAATGTGTATTTAGTGATATGTGTATTCCATTGATGAGTTGTTGTATTCCTTTTACCATTTTATTTTTTATTTTTTACAATTTATAAATATTGTGGTTGTTTTAATTTAAATATGCTAGCTTGATATTTTAATAACTTAATCTTATTCATGCAATATATGAATTTCAAATGTCTAATTTTATAAATGAGATATAAGCTTAATGTTATTTGTTACCATTTTTTAGGAAATTGAGGATAAAAATTTTGGAAAAAATATTGTTATGTACAAAATCTATTGTATATTCCATGTAGTGTTTTTTTATTTTATTTTATTTTATTTTATAGTTTAGGAAACTAAATTGTACATACATGTGCATATTTCAGTAAACTTCCTGATTATTAATCTAAATTAACGTTTTTTCTTTTATTATTGTGTTCGCAACTTAAATTATAATGAAATAATTTAATTAATATGTTAATTATATTTCATATATTTCATTTTTTATTTAGGTTATAAATATTGTGGTTGTTTTAATTTAAATCTGCTAGCTTGATATTTTAATAACTTATCTTATTCATGCAATATATGAATTTCAAATGTCTAATTTTATAAATGAGATATAAGCTTAATGTTATTTGTTACCATTTTTTAGGAAATTGAGGATAAAAATTTTGGAAAAAATATTGTTATGTACAAAATCTATTGTATATTCCATGTAGTGTTTTTTTATTTTTTTTATTTTATAGTTTAGGAAACTAAATTGTACATACATGTGCATATTTCAGTAAACTTCCTGATTATTAATCTAAATTAACGTTTTTTTCTTTTATTATTGTGTTCGCAACTTAAATTATAATGAAATAATTTAATTAATATGTTAATTATATTTCATATATTTCATTTTTAATTTAGGTTATAAATATTGTGGTTGTTTTAATTTAAATCTGCTAGCTTGATATTTTAATAACTTAATCTTATTCATGCAATATATGAATTTCAAATGTCTAATTTTATAAATGAGATATAAGCTTAATGTTATTTGTTACCATTTTTTAGGAAATTGAGGATAAAAATTTTGGAAAAAATATTGTTATGTACAAAATCTATTGTATGTTCCATGTAGTGTTTTTTTTTTTTTTTTTTTTTTTTTTTTTTATAGTTTAGGAAAATAAATTGTACATACATGTGCATATTTCAATAAACTTCCTGATTATTAATGTAAATTAACGTTTTTTAAAGTAGCAGATATTTCCGATCATTTCAGTTATTTTGTGAAAAAAGATAATAATCTCCAAAATCTATTGTCTGGTGCATATAACATTGTTTTTTTTTTTTTTTGCTTCAGGGTTTAGGAAAATATATTATACATACCTATACATATTTCACTGTACTTCTGGAGTGTTAATCTAAAATAACATATTTTAAGTTGCGTTTATTTTTTTATCATGTCTATTAATTGTGTTCAGGCCCTATGCTAATTAATAAAAGAACTCTATTATTTTGTATGAGCAATTCTTATTAAAAATATATTTTTCTAAGCATGCTCTGATAAAAAAAAAAGAAATAATAAGTTCCTTGATTTTGGTGACTGGTTTGCTAATCATGTTATTATTTTGTCTAAAATCAATGCATAGGGGAATTGTTATTTATAAAAATTTATATTATGTCAACTCTAAATATGTTATTGGAATATTTTAGTTACTCATATTTTAATGTTTAAGTTGTGGTATTTAATGTGATTGTCATTATAAAGTAATGTGTGTTACTGTGATTAATGTAAATAAACATATTTTAAGGAGCAAGTATTTCTGATCGTGTTAGTTAATTGGGGAAAAAAATAGGTTATTTCCAAAATCTATAGTCTGGTGCATATATTATATTATTATTTTATTTTTTTGTTTTCTGTTAATTTAAACTAACATATTTTAAGAAGCATCTATTTGTGATCATGTCAGTTAATTTTTTTTAAACTCTATGTTAATTGATAAAATAAGTCCATTATTTTGTATCAGCAATTCTTATTAAAATACATTTTTTTAGGCGTGTTCTAATGAAAAAAAAATTGTTGCCGTGATTTAGGTGATTGATTTAATAATCATTTTATTATGTTGTCTAAAATCAATGCATATTGGAATTGTTATTTATAGAATTGTATATAATGTCAACTCTATATGTAATCAGAGAATATTAAACTCATATTTTAATGCATCATTTGTGGTATTTAATTTGATTGTCATTACCAAATGTTGTGTGTTCCTGTTAGTTACAAGGAAATTAGGATCTCTGATTGTGAATTTTTTATTTAGTTCTCTATTTAAGTTCCTTGATTGTGAGTTTTTTTATTCAGTTCTCTATTTTTTTTTATATATTTTTGCGAATGGAGGGACATCTTTTTTATGTTAACTTCAGGATAATTCTTCATGATTTGGCTATTAGCTTGGGGTATTTATGTACTGCGTATGATACTGAGGATAACAGCTTTGATTGTTTTTCAATGTTTCGTTATATTGTCTATATTCACAGTTCCTTTGACGTTTTTGGTATTTATGGAGACTATTGTGGTTCTTTTGAAGAGGCTGGAAATGATGCTGCCTATCGAGCAATTAAATATCTCCAGAAATCACATTCTATCAAAATTGTTGATGTTACTTCGTATTAGCATCTAATACATTATGGCTGCATTAAAAAAGCAGTATTGGTGTTGTAATGTTCTCATTTCCTTTGAATGAATAAATAATAAAAAGTACTTTGGTATTTATTATAATTTGTGGTACTTTATGTGATTATTATTTTTTGTGCTTTGTACAATTACTTGAATATATATTATTAATTCAGTTGGTCTTTCAGGATTTCTTTAAAATTTTGATCTTTGTATAGTTTGACGTTTTATGAAAAAAATTAATAGAAAAGTCAAAGTTTGACATAATTCATTCACTTAAGTATATAAATTTATTATATAATTGTTTTAAGTTTATATATGGATCAAAGAAATACAGTAGATATTTATCCTTTTTTGCAGCTAAATAGAAGAGTTTACATAACTAAATATTATATGTAACATTGATTATTTTGTTGATTATTCAATTAATATTAATCAGTCTATCAATCAATCTATCGGTGTGTTTATTTTTTTTGAATTGATTTTTTGAATCTGTCAATTTTTAAAGTCGTATTTAGTAGTCAAATATTTAGTTATCAATGTCACGTACTTATAAAATATTATATAATAAGTCTTAATGAGATATATTACTATTAAACATTAATTTTTAAAATAATCAATATAAAATGTAGTGTTTGTTAATAAAATTTAATTAAATATGATTTGGTTATACTTTAAATTTGGATGGTGATATATTATGTACTACAATTTGTTAATTTATTAGTATTAGTTAAATTAACATTTTAATTATTATTATTATTATTATTATTATTATATATATATATTTATTTATTTAAATATGTCAAACATATGGTATTTTGTTTTATTTGATAGATGTTTATTTTCAATAAATATTTTTATGGTACCCTGTTTATTTTAAATAAATGTAAGTAATTAATAACATCTTTTATGTTTCCTGCTTTGTATAGTTCCTTTTGTGTTTATTTTGTTATTTTTTTTCGGTATAGTGTTATGTTTTTTTAAATGATAATTATATTCGGGGATTTGATCAGTATATATTACCGAAATGATGTGTTGGTCAAGCATGTATTGAGTTTCATATAAATTTAAGAAATGGCAGGTCAATACCGCAACATTATATGTGAAAAAAGAGTGTATATTTTATTGGTAGTAAATTTTGGCGATAATTTGTATTTTATTTTTTTGTACACAAATGTCAAATTATTCATTATATAATAGTAAGACTTTTTTTTTTTTAGTTCAAGTTCTCATGCCTTTTTTTTTATATATAAAAAGAGTTTACAGTGTGAATTTTTTTTCGAGTTATCTACGTAATTAATTATCTCTACATCCATGATTACTGTTAAATTGGTCAAACACAATGTGATAGTTCAAGTTCTCATGCCTTTTTTTTTATATATAAAAAAAGTTTACAATGTGAATTTTTTTTCGAGTTATCTACGTAATTAATTATCTCTACATCCATGATTACTGTTAAATTGGTCAAACACAATGTGTTTTGTTAATCGTTTATTTTATTTGTCATTTTCGTTTCATTTTGTTAAAGAAAATCAAATCAATCAATATTATTTAGTATATTAAAAATAAACTGATTTTTGTGTTTTCATTTTATGTTAGTTTATGTTTTGTTATTTGTTCTCTCTAGAAATGTATGGTTTGATATAATTTTTTTAATACGTGAAAAATATGTATAAAAAATCTAATTAATCCTTCTCCGTAGTATTTATATAATCTATATAATTATAATATTATTTTTTTATTCTTGAAAAATATGTATAATTTTTTTTATTAATAAGATTTGTTATAGGTATTATAAACAGTTCCATTGTTATATATATATATATATATATATATATATATATATATATATATATGTATGTATTTTTATTATATTTGTTCTGTGTATATATTTTAGAACAATTTGGGTTGTATTATGATAATAATAATAACATAAATGAACGGTTTCTATTTTATGTCCGTTGTTTTATTTATATATATATATGTGTGTATTTTTATTAATTTTGTTCTGTGTATATATTTTAAAACAATCTGGGCTGTATTATGATAATAATAATAATAATAATAACATAAATCATGAACGGTTTCTATTTTATGCCGAAATTGTAGCCATTAGTTGTGAATACCTTTTTGTGTGGGATATTCAGTTTTGTTTGTACTCTTCGGTTAATAAAATATATAGTCAAATCTTTCTTTTTCTAATTGATGGGATTTGATTTTGTATCTTGCCCATTAATCCTATTTTGTTTATATACAAATTATCAATTAATTAATTTCCATTTATAATAATATAAGTTATGTGTGGAATATATGTGTTTTTTTAATACGTAATATAAATATAGTGTATGCCTTTTTTATAGTCAAAATATATAGAACCAATTACCATATATTTATTATTTTGACCGTGGTTATATTTATCAATTGATTAATTTTAATTTGTAATACTATAAGTTATATGCCGAGAATATATATTTTAAATTGTGCATATCTAATATAAATATAGTAAATATATTTTGTGTAGTCAAAGATATATATAATAAAATACCGTTTATTACTTGATTTTTTTCCTTATGCGATCTATTAGTATTTTATTGTTTGATATTTTTCTTTATATAAATAATTAAAAAACACTAAAGACCTTAGATTTTATTCCTGATTTTCTCCTCAATTTCGAGATTTCATATGATTAGATTGATCAATGATTCTTTTTATTTATTGGTTGAGATTGCGGTGACTTTTGTGAGTTTCTTTATTAATTATTTTCTTTCCACATATGGTCAGTTCAATAAATTATGCCAATCAAGTTTCTTGGTTCAAATAATTTATCTCCTACCTACCATTCTTATTCATCTGCCGTGGTTCTTCTGTTTGTAGGTTTCACTTTGGACAATTTTTTGTTGCTCATATATATTTCCGGTATGTTTAATTATTTTTTTCCTTGAGATTTTGGTTTTCTTCTTAAACATTTTCGTAATGTTTCGTAAATTCTTGTGTACTGAAATTAATTTCATAATTTTTTTTTTACTATTTCTTGCGTGTTGTTATCTGATATTTTGTCGATATTTGCAGTTTATTTTTTTTGTGGATTTTGAAAGTTATTGAAATTATATTTTTTTGTATGTGTTGTGTGTAATTTATGTTATGTTATCTCCGAAAATTAGTTGGTTTTTAATGTGGATTTTTTTATTTATGCAGTGTGATATATTTCGGGTTTTGCTAATCTGGTACGAGATGTGTAGCAATGGAGGTCGTAGTAAGTATATATACTTTTTTTATGATTATTTTTTTTCTGCAAAAAGAATAATGTTTATTAAGTTTGTGTAAGTAATAATAAAATAAAAAACTTGCAGGAGATGACCTTCTTGTGCCTAGGGGTGCAATTCAAAAGTATATTATGGATGTGTATCATTCGGATAAGTTTAGATTTTTTCTTCGTTTTTCAAAAAATAGGGAATCAGAATGCATTGTGAGTTATTAAAAAGTTTTTTTTTTAATTTTTTAATTTTATTGTTTTCTTTTTTAATTTTTTTAATATCTTTGTTTCATTCTTTTTTTCAGCAATTGCCGATAAGCTTTCGCGATGTAATTCATGTCAAGGTTCCTAATCAAGTTTTTTTATTGAGGCAGCGTTCTATGTGTGATTCCTTTGTACGTGATCATGAAGTTCAAGTTGTTATCACTGGGGAATTTTGGTTTTTTAAGTTTGATATCACCATTAAAAATATTTATGATATCTGTCGTGATGACTTGATTTTTCTTGAAGAAGTGTGTGATGGTATCTTTTCATTTGTTATCTTTAATGGTACTGATGGTTGTATTAAGGAGAGAGTTGGTGAATGCTTGCACACTTCTCCTGTCAAAATATTAGGTAATTTATTTAGGGATAGTGTTCTTTGATGTTTGTTTAGTAGTATTTTGCTTAATCTTTTTATATGTTTTATTTGATTCCTTTGTATATCACAGGTGTTGACAGATTTCATAGGATTATTCCTGAATTTGTTGTTGGTTTTTCTGGCTCTATTGTATGTTTTCTTATTATATTTTTCAATTTTTTCAATTTTCATTTAGAATTAGGTAATTATTTTCTTCATAACTTTTTTCTTAATTTTGGTTTTGCTGTTTAGGTCATTCCCAGGTTGATCGTTGCATTATTTGGTAGTGCACTTCCGGATTACTTTGTTTTGGTGACTAGGGATGGTGTATATCTTGACTGCCCTTACATTGTTTCATCAGACGGATTGATTCTTGAAGTTACGAAGGATTCGTTATGTGGATCTTCCTTTATGGATAGAATTAGTTATCTAACTATGTAATACCCCGTCCCGTTTTATACCTTTTATTTTGCTAGAAGCCTAATTTTATATTATTATTATCCTTGTTTCTTTTAATTTTATTATTTTGTATGCTAACTGACTTGATGCGAATTACACTAGCTTTTATTAGTAGTTTCCCCGCAAGGGTACGGGTTCACTGTAGTATGGGCAAGTATAGGGACCAAGTATTATCGAACCCACGAGATGGAGTGTATGCGAACAAATCCCTGAAGATCTACGCGTCGTAGTTAATATGAGTGTGTTGTTTTTGGATTTTTGGAAAGATTAATTAAAAGACTAAAATAAACTAAGTAAACTTGCTTCTCTCCTTCCTCTCCAAAAACTAAGTCTAAAAGTGATTTCTAAGTTCGGGGGTCTTTTTCAAAACGTGTTTGGAAGAGGTATATATAGGCAACGGGTCGAAACGGGATCTCATGGGCCAAATTTCCCGTCGCGCTCGAGTAGAGCTCGAGTAAAAGTACTCGAGCAATGCAAGCTCGAGTGTTAAAATTATACAGAACGTGAAAAGTACTCGAGCCCCTTAGCT
This sequence comes from Ballota nigra, assembly GCA_947034835.1. NCBI lineage: Eukaryota > Viridiplantae > Streptophyta > Magnoliopsida > Lamiales > Lamiaceae > Ballota > Ballota nigra. The sequence continues at coordinate 72,978,655 of OX344729.1, read as the reverse complement.
CGAGTAGTTCTACTCGACCGGTCCCTGCTCGAGTAGTCTACTCGAGTGCCCGCGTACTGGCTACTCGACCGGCTTCTGCTCGAGTGCACTACTCGAGTGCCCGAGTAATGTCTACTCGACCGAAGCTGGCTCGAGTGCACTACTCGAGTGCCTGAGTAGTGTTTACTCGAGCACCTTCATCTTGAGTACTTCAATGATACTTTTGCTCGCTCGAACTAATACTTCTCGTATTTCTTCAATATATTCTCATCCGGGTATCCGTTTGAGTCGATTCGAAGTCCTACGAACTCCTCTTTTTGCCCTCTATCCATCTCTAAGCATCAAAGAAACAAGTTTGTTAGTTTGTGAAAATAATACTCAAATTAAATTAAGGATTTTCGATTCGTATATTTTGTTGAGAATAATTAAAATACTTTAAAATAAAAACTGAGTTTTAAAACTGTATTAATTCTCAAATCGGGATTAATCTCGTGAACCAAACGATCCCTAAACCGTATCTAGTGGGATCGAAAAATATCAGAATTAAGGGGGGATTAATCCTAACCACATAATTTACTTTTCTTTTTAAATTAATTAATTAATTAAGAAATCAATTTCAAAAAAAATATCTCCCCCTCCCTTAACACTTACGGAGTACACTTCCTCTCTCAATTTCATAAGAATTCCCTTTTCTCTCTCTCACGCCTTCACTTTCTTTTCTCTTTTCACTCATCTGTCTCGGCTCTCTCCTCCCTCCGGCGACAATCGCCACCGAGACGACCTCTCCGCCGTCCCCATTGCACAACCACCAGGATCGCCGCCTGGCCTTTAGTCTTCCACCCGAGAGCCGCCGTCCTCTTCGCCAGGACACGGCCAGCGCCGCCAAACGCCGCCTCGCCGTCGCGGAGCACCGCCGTGCTCCAGCACACAGCCGCGTGTGGCCCTGCTCCGCCGCAAAACGCCTCTTCTTTCGAGCACCGCCGTCACACCACCGAGCGCCGCCGCCATCCGTCCTTTGATTCTTTTAAGTGAGTCCCTTTTCTATTCATTTTACGGATGGTTCAAATTCACAACTTCTTCAATTAAATTCCCGACTCACGATTCATTCCTTTTTTGTGTAATTGAGATGCCGCCGTATCCTTCGTATTTTCCGATGAAGCCGTAAGATGAACCACTGCCCGTTTGATTTTGGAGGAATCGAGACGACGTCGTTAGGCCGCCCGATTAACCGAACGAATCCTTATACGACGCCGTTAGGCCATCCGTTTACCACCACGAATCGAACTGGAATTTGTAAGATTTCTAGCCTCCTTCTCCCTATTCTCTTCTAGCTTCCGGAATATGGGATGAGGCTTAAACTTTGTAAATTTTATGAAGAGGAAAAGAGTACTATTTAGTTTGGTTCGGTTTAGTGCAGAGGGGATTGTGTTATTGATGATTTTTCCTTACTGGTGTCATTGAAATAGTTGTTTAGTATTGTTGTTTTAGTTGTTTAGTATGGTTGATATAGTTGTCTAAGTATTATTAGATTGATTGGATTAGTATTATTGGATGAATTACTTTGGTATTATTGAATTAGCTGTTTTGTATCATTAAAATGGTTGTTTGGTGTTATTGGATTTGTTGGATGGATGAATTAGTCTGGTTTGATTAGCTGATGATAAGGTGATGAAATTAGTTTGTTTTAGTGTTAGTTGAGTTTTCATAGACAAAGGAAAACTCGTCTTCCCCTTGTACGACTGTTAGAAAATTAGGATCGAAAAGATAAGTCGTGTAATATTCAAAATTTAGTAAACAAATGAAAAGGTGGAAAATAGTATAATTCTTTTGTTTAGAAAGTGTCACTAATCGATTTTAGAAGTGTTTCTAAAGTTAGAAAAGAAAAATACTTTTTATAAACTATATTAGTTTATAATATAAATTTCTTAGAAAAATCAAGTTATTAATAAGTTTTAATAAGAGGTTTTTATAAAATATAAATTCTTACACTTTTAATTTTATAAAGAGCTTTTATTAAGGACGCTACTGAATTCAGTAAATACACCCCCTAGTACACCTTCTCTTGAAAAGGGGTGTACTTATCAATTAGAAATCAACCTTTAGGGGTTTTAACTTTCGATAAATTTTCTAAAGACAACGACCCCCTCAATTCTCGTAACACAAACTCTCAAGTTTTCCTAAACGTTTTCAAAGGTCAACTTTTAATTAAATATTTTCCTACTAGGATTCGGTACTAGTTGGAACGCACACGAGGTTTCCGACCATCTATTTGTACATCATTCACGGGACCCGGAGCAAACAGGTGGGTGATGATCTGTTGATCGATCTGCTTATAATACGTTGTGCTGGTATACTCTGAACTCGACTAAATCAATCTAAAACAACTAATCCAACATAAATGTACACCCTATTATATAACTGCTTGTATTATGTGATATAATTATATATACCTTACATGGATGGTTTGTGTTTGTTGATTATATGAACTATGACGATTGCATGAGACAAGGGCATTTTGTGAGCATGAATCTGTTTAAGTATGAATTATGTGATTTCTCCCCACTTTGTGAAATGTCAGCTTATGAGGAAGAGGAAAGCTATTGCTTAATAATAAACCCGGCCTCCGGATAAGATGCTCAGTAGAGTTCCGGGCAAGGTCATTAATAAAGTTTGTCCTCCGGATAAGATGCTCAGTAGAGTTCCGGGCAAGGTCATTAATAAAGTTCGGCCTCCGGGTAAGGTGCTCAGATAGAGTTCCGGGCAAGGTCACTAATAAGTTCGACTTCCGGATAAGAACTCATTAGAGTTCCGGGTAAAGTCATCAATAAGTTCGTCCTCCGGGTAGGGTGCTCAGTAGAGTTCCGGGCAAGGTCATTAATAAGTTAAAATTGAATATGAGAAAGGATTTGGAAGAGTTTTTACAATATGTGGAAAGTAATTTTGGCAGATTGGGCCGATACGTGAAAATGGTTTTGGGCTTTGCCCCTTGATGTGAATCAGCTTGTGATATATCAATTATGTGAACGTGAAACCTGCTATGCCCAATTAATTATTACGTGAGCTTGTCACTTCTGTGATATATGTTATTCTTATTTATATGTCAACTGCTTAAATAAATTATATATTTTTATTAATGAGTATAATTTAATATACTTCGGATTTACCAATCCCATGACGTTGCAAATCACCCATACGTGAGAATTCAAATCTCACGCCCCCCTTTTTACAACCCTTGCAGATTATGATTTCGCGGAGCAAGGACAGTAATAGAGACGGCACGGAGTTCCCCGCTTAAATAAAATATTACTGTTAATACTAAACTTTATATTCATATATATATATATATATGTCTGAGTTACTTATTTAAAAATTACACTCATTTCTTCCGCTGCATAAAAACTCATCATCTTTCATTTCCGTTATATTTTCCTTCAAAAATTTTATAGTTCGGACTTTTGATCACAATAACACTTCGAATTAAATATAATTAATATATTCTGGATTCGGGGCGTTACAGGTGGTATCAGAGCTTAGGTTCAAACTTTCGGACCTAAACTCAAAATCATTGTTTTCATCAAGCCAAAGTCCTTTTCATAAATTAAAATTTTCTTATCATGTAAGTATAGATCACTAATTAAATCACTTGAGGGGAAATGTGTCTCCTATTACCGTCAGAAGCTCCTCGAAGGTATGTTCTTATTTTATTGCCTAAAAGTTTATGATAGCCACAACTTGACTTTCATAACAAAACTCCAACCAAAAGATCGAGAACTCGAAACAACACCTACGAGGTGTGAAAGAACCATAAAACATGGTTTATATTACTATTGAAATATAGATTGTTAGTGAATGATAGAAATAAATATATTTGTATAAGTTTATAAATTTCATAAATGATGTTATATGATTATTTAAATTATATGCTTTAATTGTTTAAAATTATATGCTTTGATTGTTTGAATTACATGCTTCAATGTTTAAACTATATGCTTTAATTGTTTTAAATTTTGTGTGCTTTGATTGTTAAAATTATGTTTCTGCATAACTAAAATTTGGACTAGGAATTTCATTTCCATATAAGAATCCACTTAAGATAGTTATATCTCGATAGCTAGAAACTACTTAGCTAAACTTAGAATCCATCAGTGTGTTTATAGCCCAGTTCATGAGACTACGTGCAAAAGCAAGAGCCACTCCAATGACCCACGATGACACATACTTGATGGTCGTGATTCATTTGCCAGAAGGGTTACTGAGTCATTCTTCATCCTATCGCTGTAAGATTTCTCGAACGAGTGAGAATAGAAGACCCAGTTCAAGGGCCCCACTTCCACTTGGAGACATACCTAGTAGAAGTCGACGATGGAGTTTTCCATGTGATAGTAACTCAGACCATTTTCGTATATTGAGATTTACGACATAGCGAGAACACCGAGATCATTCCCTGCTATGCGCGGAACATCAACTTAAAGATTGAAATCCCGCTGGATGAGAAGAAGAAAGGTCTTTAACTTCTAGAAGTTTAAGACGCCAGAGATAATGATTTGGTAGCTCGCCCTTGCGCTTGCATGAGTTCATCTACTCCTTTCATGGAAATTTCTTGGCAAGCACTCTTTCGAAAGCCTAGTCAATGAAGGCCCGAATTAGTGAAAGCAGAACCACCAGAAATGGAAGAGAAGCGGTCGTCCAGAGCCACACGAAAGCAGATGTATCAGTTAACATGATCAGTCAAAGTGATCAAATCCTTTTAAACAATTACCCTTTTGTTGTAGCCACAAATACGTATAACATAAGTGTGTCACCCTATCCTGACATATAGTAGTAGTCAGATATATATAATCGTTTTACTTGGGCCATAGCAACATAGTTTTAATCCTACTCCTTTTGGTTGCTCGCAATCCGTGATGAAGAGAAGATGTGATGCGCTAGCATTATAGTTGGGAGCCTTAGTTTCTCTTCGGGATAAGGAGTAAGAAGACTAACCTCATAGGACCCGAGACCTTTATATTTATATGTTGTGAAATTTCTACTTGGCAATGCGTGCTACCTGCTCTATATTAACTGTTATATTTTATCTAATTACTGTTTTGGACATGTCACTAGTTTCTATTATATGGTGCGTATGTGATCACTGTACCATTGACGGCCGCAGTGCGTTGCGGTGAACTACATACTCACACGTATTTCAGTACTAGCGCTGTGTTAATTACGTAATTCGATTCTGTTTTTGTAATTTTCCCACACCTATATAACTTAGCAATATTATTCTTTTATTTTTAGAACCACCACTAGGATAGCACCGTGCCATAGACGTGGACGACCTCGTGATAACCCTATCTCAGCCTAAGAGATCCTATGGAACATAACCTACCTCCTCAGGCTGAGCCTGAACCGCCTCAGCAGGCTGCACCTGGGAACGACATTGCTAAGGAAATACTGATCTCACTCCAGAACTACATGCAACAACATATGCCTCAGATGATGAACGACTTCGTTGAACGATTTCGACGACTGCAGCCACCTAGGCTGAATGGAAGAGAAGACCCTTTTGAGACCGAAGAATGGATAGCCGGGTTGGAACGCATTTTCCGACATATGACGCTAACTGATGTACAAAGAATCTCCTGTGCACAATTCCAATTGGTAGAAGATGCAGCTCAATGGTGGGAATCCTATGAACGGACTATGAATGAAGAGGAAAGACAAGCCCTTACTTGGGAGGATTTCAAGAAAGTTGTACTAGACAGGTACTTTCCACGAGTACTGAGGGATCAGAAAGAACAAGAGTTTGTTAATCTCCGACAAGGAACTCTCTCGGTGATAGAGTACGAGAGAAAATTCAATCAACTGTCTCGTTATGCCCCACATCTGGTGGGTGATGATGAAAGGAAAGCTCGGAGGTTTGAGCAGGGTTTGAGGCCCGAGATAGCAGGAATTGTGATTGGTCTTCAGATGCCAAGCTATGGGGAAGTCTTTCATCGAGCACTACTAGTCTCGATCAACCAGAATTTGGAGTACAAGCTGACTCCGACAACTGTCCCTGTCAATCAAAATTGTCAGCCATACTTTAAAAGAGATTCACCTCCACCACCAGAGAGAAGCAACAACGATGTTGCTCGAAGCAAACCAGTCTGTCCAAGTTGTGGAAAGAGACATTGGGGACAATGTAACCCGAGTGGAACGAATTGTTACCGTTATGATGAACCAGGACACAAGTCTTATGAATGCACTCAACCATCCAGTGTCAACCGCCAATCAATTAACAATAACCAGTCTCACAACGTTGCTCGAAAGAAACCAGTCTGTCCAAGTTGTGGAAAGAGACATTGGAAACAATGTAACCCGAGTGGAACAAATTGTTACCGTTGCGACCAACCAGGGCACAAATCTTACGAATGCACTCAACCGCCAATGACAAATGCCGAGCAATTGACAACATCCAGTACCACCCACAACAAGTGGATAACTATCAGACTCACCAGTCGCTTGCACCTAACAACCTTCAATTGGGACCACTAGTCAGAGGTTCACCTAATCAGGGTCAGAAGTGGTCAGGCCACGTGAATGCTATCCTAGAAGAAGGGGAAAACAGTGGAGGACAACTCCGATTGAAAGGACCTGAACATCCCGTTTAGATACTGAGTAGAAAGGGATTAAGACTAGAAAAAAAAAATATATATATATATATAATACATATAGATACTGCTTAAAATAAGGGTTAAGGTTTAGCCGAGCAAATACCTAAACAATACCTAGAAGTCGAATTTCGGGGACGAAATTCCTGTTAAGGGGGTGAGGATGTAATACCCCGTCCCGTTTTATACCTTTTATTTTGCTAGAAACCTAATTTTATATTATTATTATCCTTGTTTCTTTTAATTTTATTATTTTGTATGCTAACTGACTTGATGCGAATTACACTAGCTTTTATTAGTAGTTTCCCCGCAAGGGTACGGGTTCACTGTAGTATGGGCAAGTATAGGGACCAAGTATTATCGAACCCACGAGATGGAGTTTATGCGAACAAATCCCTGAAGATCTACGCGTCGTAGTTAATATGAGTGTGTTGTTTTTGGATTTTTGGAAAGATTAATTAAAAGACTAAAATAAACTAAGTAAACTTGCTTCTCTCCTTCCTCTCCAAAAACTAAGTCTAAAAGTGATTTCTAAGTTCGGGGGTCTTTTTCAAAACGTGTTTGTAAGAGGTATATATAGGAAACGGGTCGAAACGGGATCTCATGGGCCAAATTTCCCGTCGCGCTCGAGTAGAGCTCGAGTAAAATTACTCGAGCAATGCAAGCTCGAGTGTTAAAATTATACAGAACGTGAAAAGTACTCGAGCCCCTTAGCTCGAGTAGTTCTACTCGACCGGTCCCTGCTCGAGTAGTCTACTCGAGTGCCCGCGTACTGGCTACTCGACCGGCTTCTGCTCGAGTGCCCGAGTAATGTCTACTCGACCGAAGCTGGCTCGAGTGCACTACTCGAGTGCCTGAGTAGTGTTTACTCGAGCATCTTCATCTTGAGTACTTCAATGATACTTTTGCTCGCTCGAACTAATACTTCTCGTATTTCTTCCATATCTTCTCATCCGGGTATCCGTTTGAGTCGATTCGAAGTCCTACGAACTCCTCTTTTTGCCCTCTATCCATCTCTAAGCATCAAAGAAACAAGTTTGTTAGTTTGTGAAAATAATACTCAAATTAAATTAAGGATTTTCGATTCGTATATTTTGTTGAGAATAATTAAAATACTTTAAAATAAAAACTGAGTTTTAAAACTGTATTAATTCTCAAATCGGGATTAATCTCGTGAACCAAACGATCCCTAAACCGTATCTAGTGGGATCGAAAAATATCAGAATTAAGGGGGGATTAATCCTAACCACATAATTTACTTTTCTTTTTAAATTAATTAATTAATTAAGAAATCAATTTCAAAAAAAATATCTCCCCCTCCCTTAACACTTACGGAGTACACTTCCTCTCTCAATTTCATAAGAATTCCCTTTTCTCTCTCTCACGCCTTCACTTTCTTTTCTCTCTTCTCTCATCTCTCTCGGCTCTCTCCTCCCTCCGGCGACAATCGCCGCCGCGACGACCTCTCCGCCGTCCCCCTTGCACAACCACCAGGATCGCCGCCTGGCCTTTAGTCTTCCACCCGAGAGCCGCCGTCCTCTTCGCCAGGACACGGCCAGCGCCGCCGAACGCCGCCTCGCCGTCGCGGAGCGCCGCCGTGCTCCAGCACGCAGCCGCGCGTGGCCCTGCTCCGCCGCAAAGCGCCTCTTCTTTCGAGCACCGCCGTCACACCACCGAGCGTCGCCGCCATCCGTCCTTTGATTCTTTTAAGTGAGTCCATTTTCTATTCATTTTACTGATGGTTCAAATTCACAACTTCTTCAATTAAATTCCCGACTCACGATTCATCCCTTTTTTGTGTAATTGAGATGCCGATGTATCCTTCGTATTTTCCGATGAAGCCGTAAGATGAACCACTGCCCGTTTGATTTTGGAGGAATCGAGACGACGCCGTTAGGCCATCCGTTTACCACCACGAATCGAACTGGAATTTGTAAGATTTCTAGCCTCCTTCTCCCTATTCTCTTCTAGCTTCCGGAATATGGGATGAGGCTTAAACTTTGTAAATTTTATGAAGAGGAAAAGAGTACTATTTAGTTTGGTTCGGTTTAGTGCAGAGGGGATTGTGTTATTGATGATTTTTCCTTACTGGTGTCATTGAAATAGTGGTTTAGTATTGTTGTTTTAGTTTTTTAGTATGGTTGATATAGTTGTCTAAGTATTATTAGATTGATTGGATTAGTATTATTGGATGAATTACTTTGGTATTATTGAATTAGCTGTTTTGTATCATTGAAATGGTTGTTTGGTGTTATTGGATTTGTTGGATGGATGAATTAGTCTGGTTTTATTAGCTGATGATAAGGTGATGAAATTAGTTTGTTTTAGTGTTAGTTGAGTTTTCATAGACAAAGGGAAACTCGTCTTCCCCTTGTACGACTGTTAGAAAATTAGGAACGAAAAGATAAGTCGTTTAATATTCAAAATTTAGTAAACAAATGAAAAGGTGGAAAATAGTATAATTCTTTTGTTTAGAAAGTGTCACTAATCGATTTTAGAAGTGTTTCTAAAGTTAGAAAAGAAAAATACTTTTTATAAACTATATTTGTTTATAATATAAATTTCTTAGAAAAATCAAGTTATTAATAAGTTTTAATAAGAGGTTTTTATAAAATATAAATTCTTACACTTTTAATTTTATAAAGGGCTTTTATTAAGGACACTACTGAATTCAGTAAATACACCCCCTAGTACACCTCCTCTTGAAAAGGGGTGTACTTATCAATTAGAAATCAACCTTTAGGGGTTTTAACTTTCGATAAGTTTTCTAAAGACAACGACCCCCTCAATTCTCGTAACACAAACTCTCAAGTTTTCCTAAACGTTTTCAAAGGTCAACTTTTAATTAAATATTTTCCTACTAGGATTCGGTACTAGTTGGAACGCACACGAGGTTTCCGACCATCTATTTGTACATCATTCACGGGACCCGGAGCAAACAGGTGGGTGATGATCTGTTGATCGATCTGCTTATAATACGTTGTGCTGGTATACTCTGAACTCGACTAAATCAATCTAAAACAACTAATCCAACATAAATGTACACCCTATTATATAACTGCTTGTATTATGTGATATAATTATATGTACCTTACATGGATGGTTTGTGTTTGTTGATTATATGAACTATGACGATTGCATGAGACAAGGGCATTTTGTGAGCATGAATCTGTTTAAGTATGAATTATGTGATTTCTCCCCACTTTGTGAAATGTCAGCTTATGAGGAAGAGGAAAGCTATTGCTTAATAATAAACCCGGCCTCCGGATAAGATGCTCAGTAGAGTTCCGGGCAAGGTCATTAGTAAAGTTTGTCCTACGGATAAGATGCTCAGTAGAGTTCCGGGCAAGGTCATTAATAAAGTTCGGCCTCCGGGTAAGGTGCTCAGATAGAGTTCCGGGCAAGGTCACTAATAAGTTCGACTTTCGGATAAGAACTCATTAGAGTTCCGGGTAAAGTCATCAATAAGTTCGTCCTCCGGGTAGGGTGCTCAGTAGAGTTCCGGGCAAGGTCATTAATAAGTTAAAATTGAATATGAGAAAGGATTTGGAAGAGTTTTTACAATATGTGGAAAGTAATTTTGGCAGATTGGGCAGATACGTGAAAATGGTTTTGGGCTTTGCCCCTTGATGTGAATCAGCTTGTGATATATCAATTATGTGAACGTGAAACCTGCTATGCCCAATTAATTATTACGTGAGCTTGTCACTTCTGTGATATATGTTATTCTTATTTATATGTCAACTGCTTAAATAAATTATATATTTTTATTAATGAGTATAATTTAATATACTTCGGATTTACCAATCCCATGACGTTGCAAATCACCCATACGTGAGAATTCAAATCTCACGCCCCCCTTTTTACAACCCTTGCAGATTATGATTTCGCAGAGCAAGGACAGTAATAGAGACGACACGGAGTTCCCCGCTTAAATAAAATGTTACTGTTAATACTAAACTTTATATTCATATATATATATATATGTCTGAGTTACTTATTTAAAAATTACACTCATTTCTTCCGCTGCATAAAAACTCATCATCTTTCATTTCCGTTATATTTTCCTTCAAAAATTTTATAGTTCGGACTTTTGATCACAATAACACTTCGAATCCAATATAATTAATATATTCTGGATTCGGGGCGTTACAAACTATGCTTTTTGATGGAGTCAGAAATATCTATATCAATATTTTCATGGATGACAAGGTTGAACTTATTTCGTTTATTGATGCTACTAATCGAGGTTTGCTTTTTTTTTTTCTCTTAGGTATATGTGCATATTATTATTATATGTGTACTATGCATTATTTGATTTGGTGATATAAATTTTTATATTTTTTATGAGTGTAGGTGTGAGTGATCTTTATTCCTGTTTGCATAATCCATCTCCAGATCAAGATGTTGATCCTAATGCTGATTCTGATTCTTCTACTTCTCATAATGATCAAAATTCTACAAAGCACAACTATGGTTGTTTGGATTTTTCAAATCTTAATAGTTTCTCTAATGCTGATCGTAGAGAAATTATTGGATGGAGTAAAAGTCCAAAAATGAGTAGTCCTCGATTCCGTTGTTCTCTTAAAAAAAATTATCAATGATGGAATTCCTTTGATTACCATTGGTTCCGGTGGAATACCTAAACTTAGGCGATCGCCTGGTGTTAGTACTATGGTAATTCCCTATTTTTTAATTTTATTTATTATTTTATAGAATTACTGTTTTTTCTTATAGAAATATGTATATATATATATATATATATATATATTTATTTATTGTTCAATTTTCATTCCATTTTTTGTTTAACATACTTTTCAATGAATATTAGTTGGACTCTTCTAAATCACATGATGTTCCTTCAAATAATGTTGGTTCTTCGAGCAATCCAAACTGCATTTCCAAAATTTCATCTGTGCCTGAGGTTAGTTATATGTTTCTTATACTTATTTGAATTATGAAGGCCTTTTTTTCCCCTTAACTTATTTATTTTGTTATTGTGTAATTTGTTTTTTTTTATAGACTTGTGCTGGTGTTTCTAATAATTCTATGCCAACATTTACTCGATGTCTCACATCTTCCGATATAAAGAAGGGCAGGCTGGTGAGTTTTCTGCCTTTAATTTTTTAAAAATGAATTCTTAATTTTGTTATTTTTTCACAATAGAATGTGTAATAATATTTTATATACACGTGTGTCTGTTTGGTTTTAGTTTTTGCTAACTATTGTAATTTATTTACAGCCTATTCCAGTTGGTTTTTGGGAAAAATATATCAAATTTTTTTACAGAATGTATCCAAGTGTTGAAGTGAGGTGTCAAGATAAGTTTTGGAATGTTGCTTTTAAGGATGAATGTAGTCGTTATATGGTTTCGTCTGGCTTCCGCAAAATAATTCGTGATTTGGATCTTAAAGAGGGATGCACCGTTCGTGTTGATATTGTCCAATCTCCACCTTTTGTTCTTTCATTGTCTATTTCTTCTTAGTCCGTATTGTTCCTTATGTTTGATGTATTTCTTTTGAACATGTTCAATGTTTCGTACTATAATGCACTTTTGGAAATGTTGGTTTTGTTATATTATATTTTCAGACATGGTTGTGTTTGTTATTTTTTCTGTATTATTTATTTTTATAATTTGTGCACTGTATTTTTTTGTATGTATCTTACTTATTTATTATTGTTTAGTATTGTAATAAACTATATTTGTTGCTTATGTTTAGTTGTATTATACTCCCTCCATCTTTTATTAAATGTTATTTTGTCTTTTTCTTACAAATTTAGATTATAAATTTTTGCCAATAATGCTCTTAATTTTTTAAAATATAATGAATTCGTTGGAATGATAGATTTGTGGGAAATTATATTTTTATATAGATATTAACAGGAATAGAATTGGTATATTTGTGGTAAAATACATCAGAATGACGTGTATTAAAAAAATAGTTAAAAAGTCAAAGTGACATTTATAAAAAAACGTAGGGAGTATTTTATTTAATTTTAGTGTGTACCGTATATATCTTTATGGAGTATTATAAAATCTGAGTATACATCCACCATGTGTTCGTATTTTTCATAGAATTTTACTGTATTATGGCATTATATTTGTATATTTAGTCTTAAACTAATGTAAATATTTCTGTAAATTACGTAGTGCAGATCTATTATGAGCATGTTACTTCGTCTTAATTATAATTTGCTGTTTCATATTAATTGCTTCTATGGTTTATTATCTAATAAATATTTCATATTTTATTTGATACACATCTTTAAAGTATATATTATATTTTCATGATCAATAATAATGTTGTAGTGAATTCCAATCTTTTGTATTCTGGAATTATTTTCTTAATACAAAACTAGAGTCATACTTTGAATATCATTCAAAGTGTTTTTGTATATACTATATTTCCAGTGTTGTATTTAGTTTTATTCCTTTAATGGCTTGTTAGGTGTTTTGATAGTATTAATTATTTGGCGATATGTATATACTTATTCATTTACATTTTGATTCTTAAAACATTTAACAATTTGTATTTGTGATTTTAAAATTAAATATTTATTTTATAAGTCCATAAATAGCTAAAATCGTGAGTACAAGTACTTAAAAACCGGAGATTTAATATATAATTTATTTTATAAAACTTTATATCTCCGAATTAGTATTTCTAATTATTTTAATAATTTATTTATTAATATGTCATACAAATTATTAAAATATTTATTGACAGTAATGGGATTATTTATTTGTTTATCTAGGTTTAATGATGGTATTCCTATGAATATGATCATACTTTAATTGCCTATGAAATTGCAGCCTCGAATGTTGCCTATTACTATATATTTTGTATTTTATTGTTGTTATATATAGGTCATATTTTTTGTGTTTTTATTCATCAATCATTTCTTTGAGAGATTATATTATATTTCATTTTTTAAGTTGTTTAGTTTCAGTGGATATGAAAAAAATTATTTTCAGAGGATACTCTATTTGTAGACTTGTGTGGATTAAAAAAGAGTTTTGAGGATGATGGAAGAATATTTACACGTTAGTTTTAATATTCACTGATATTTCTTTCTTAATGATTTTTATTATTTTGTTTAAACCATTAACCTTTTTTTTCTTCTATAGTTGGAGATTTGAATAATCAGTACGATGAATTGAACAACTACACCAAGAATTATTACTCAGGAAATTCATTCGATTTTTTGTTACAGTATTTACCAAATAAGTATTCGGATGATTCTGATAAGCTGGTTTGTTTACTGTTTTTTTACTTTTTATTTTTTCAATTATATTTTAATATGTTTTGTTCGTATACTAAATTTTAAAATTTTAATTTATTTCTATTTTTTTCATTTTCAGGTTATTCATAATGAGATTGTTTTGTCGATGGACATGTACTTTAGTTCCAGATATACATTTATAAATCAGAGTGGGAAGTTATGGAATATAAAAACAAGCACTGTTACCGGTTCTTTATGTTTTACTGGTGGATGGAAAGGAATTGTAGATTATTATTGTTTAAGTGTTGGAGATTATATAACATTCTCTAAACATAATTTATCAAATATTTATATTAAACTTTATCATAGAAATGGTGTTCTTAAGGATGTTGGTAATCCCAGTCTTATACCTAAACCCTTTGATTTTTATGGTAAGTGTTTACTTATTGAATGTTTTGTTGTATAGTTGTGTATTTTAAGATTTTCGTATATTACAGTAAATGTATTGATTATTTTGTACGTGAATTGAGGAGAAACTATTTTATTAATGATTTCCTTCAGATATTTAATGAGAATCTGGTTTGTTAATTTTCCTTTTTTATTTTTATTTAGTCAAATAACTACTAATTTAATATTATATGTAAGTAGTTGGAGTCATTTATTTGATACTGTTTTTTTTTTCTTATAGATGATTCCTCGGATGTGGATTGATATCAATGGTGGATCGTTTCCTGAGTTTTTATATATTCAGAAACCTAATGGAAATTTTTGTAAAATGAGATTAAAGATTTTCAATGCAGCATTCTATACTTTCGGTGAAGGATGGGAATCTTTTGCAGTTTCTAATAAGATTAATAGATATGATTATATTTGTTTATACTATGATGGAATATGTACACTTTGGATCAAAGTATACTCTATTGATGGACGTTTGATCTCTACTTTTTCAAGTGAGTATATTTATTTTATCGGATTTTTGTGATCATTTTTTTTATATTAAAATATTTCTTAATTTAGTGGATTTAGTAGATATTTTAATTCTATTTTCCATCAATTAATGATTATTTTTTTCTTAATTTTAGCAAGTGATCAAGGTGAAGGCTGTCATACTGTTGAACATTGTGTTCCTTCCTTGCGTGATTCGAGTTCGTTTTCATGTCGTATCAGAAAATCAAATGTTGCTAGAGGTAGATTGGTGAGTCCTTTTCTATATATTTTATATTAATATTATATTATATATACATTTCATGTTTATAAATTAAATATGTATCTGTTAGCATTGATGTATGTATTAAATGTATAGATATATATACTAATTTATAAATTGTTATTTTTTTTAGAATATTCCAAAGGCTTTTTGGAAAAATCATGCAGTGTTTGATGGGCTGTCATTGAAGCTTTCTGTTCTATTTGTTAGCAATCGTGTTTGGAAAGTTCGTGTTCGAAAGGAGAAGACGGGATATGTACTTCAAGCTGGATTGAATTTTTTTTTATTGATAATGAAATTAGTGTTGGCCATTTTTGTTTCTTTAAGGTTGTAAATGTTGATGAGCTGTGTTTTGAGGTTTCTATTTTTCATTAGACACTGTTTTTCAATGTAATTTAAATGTTGATTTTTCATTAATAATATTTACTTGGTTGTGAAAAATACACCTTTATTTCTTATTGATTAATTTTAATTTTATATTATAATAATGTAATTGTTAATATGCTTTAACATTTGGACATACATATATATATATATATATATATATATATATAAATATATACACACACACACACACATATATATAGTTTAGATTTATTTAATTGTGAGGTTAATTAAATTAAATTTAAAATGATGATTATCTTATTAGTATTTAAGATTGTTATGTTATGGGTTATTTTTTTTCTTTTTTTTTTTTAAAAATAATTTTATATATATATATATATATATATATAGATATTTATTTTCTGTCTTATTTTTTGTTATTAGTGTAATTTTATATATTTGTATAGTATGACATACATTTTCTCGATGTAGTATACATCAAATTGTAACTGTTTATTCTATCAATATATATTTTATATTAGTAATAAATTAGTAATGTATATCATGTATTACCTTTATCTTAATTCTGTAATATTAAATACCATATTTTTTCCTTTTCCTTGGCCATGTAGAAAAAAATATTCATGTAATATTGTATTATGTGTGTTATGTTTCAATATTAATTATTTCAACTAATCCCTTATTTTATAAATATATTCATTAAATTTTTGGTAAGAATTAGGTTATTCTATTTAATAAAATTGAATTTAATTTAAAATTTAAGTTATTGTTTAATACGGTAAATTTAGAATAAACTAAAAATAATGAATCTATACCCATATTTTGTGCACATACAACTTTTCCTTTTTTAGTAATAGATGTTTGATACAAACTATTTAATTTCTTTAATTACACATCTTAATTATTTCTCTAAAATCGTGGAGTAATTATATTTTTATTATACAATAGACAAAAGTTTTGGTATCTTCATTATTATGTCTTACGATTTTTTTTGTTTTTATTATTTATCCTTATACTATTGACTTGATACACAAAAGTCTATCATAATTTATCACGTATGTATGTTAAATATGTTTTAGTTTGTTATTGACAAAGTACTCATAAACCGGTAAATATAAATTACTTTTTGTTTATTCACCTGATATTTTTCTTCTTTTTTTTATAAAAAGATTTTCATGTATTATTAATAACAATCAAATTACATGTTTTTCATAAAATTCTTTTGTAACTGATCACATATTTATTGTACTATTTTTTAGTATATTGTAAACAAGTTTCTTATCTACAGGTAAACCTAAATTATACTTTATGTTTTTATTTGGATGAATATTTTTTTTTATTCTCTTTTTAATAGTTTCTTGATTAATTTTTTTTTTCATTTTCCTTGGTGTATTGTTATTCATTTGGTATTCGTCTTTTTTTTTTATCTTTTGTGTCATCTTTTTTTTTTCTTTATTGTTTCTTAGATTTAATTCACTAATGAAGTTGTTGAGATGTTCATCCATTATTAATAGCAATGAGACAACGTCTGATCAAGTTGGTCACGGTATGTTTATCTATGTTTTTTTTTTTAAATATTTTGATAATTAAGTATTTACATTATCTTGATATATGTACTGAGGTTTGAATAAGTTGTACTACGGTTGATTAAAATTTTTTGCAGCCGTCCGAAATCATTCGCCTACCAGCCAATATAGGAGTCGTTGTCCATCAAATTTCCATTTTGTTTTTGGTGATAGATTCGTTAATATGGACAATAACTTTAATGTTAATTTTGAAGGTATGAAATTTATTAAAATATTTTTGTATATATAATATAGATTATAATTGTTTAATTTGTACTTTATCAGATTAATTACTATTATATTATATATTAATATTTTTTAGTTCGTTTATTTCTCAAGTTGGTGATTCAAGTAGACAGCCTCGGGATAATTTCTATTGTGGCTGTTCTTTTATGCCTATCAATGTGTGTAGAGATGATGTTCATATTGAAGAGTTAAGATCCAGAGAACCTATATTCAATGATGTTCTACCGTCAGATAGCTGTAGTTCTGAAGTAGATGTCATGGATTCTGATGAGTCATTTTCATACGATTATGATGTTGATTGTGAGTTTTTTATTTTAAATTTTTTTAATATAATTTTTTTTTATTGAATTGTCTTTTTTTTTTATGTTTATATATATTTTTTATTTACAGCGGTTGAGTATTGGGATATTGGTGATCCCATCCATCAATGCATGTTTTGTAGTGCTATATTTTGGTTTGAAGAGCGAGTGAAATCTGAAAGAGTTGGTTCATTTCCTAAATTTTCTTTGTGTTGTATGCAAGGCAAGATTCAGTTACCTTTCATGCCTGAACCTCCTCCGCTTCTTCAGGAATTAATATGGAGTCGTAATGATAGAAGCAAACATTTTTTAGATAATATTCGATCTTTTAATAATATGTTTTGCTTCACATCTTTGGGTGGAACTATTGATAGACATCTAAATAGAGGCACTTCTCCTCCCGTGTTTCGTCTACATGGACAGAACTATCATAGATTGGGTAGTTTACTTCCTCCTGGTAGTGATGGACCAGCTTTTGCTCAGCTTTATATTTATGACATGGACAATGAAATTCACAACAGGATATATTCTGTTAGGTATGTATTTTTTTTGACTTTTTTTTATTGTAATGTAAAATATGATTATCAATTTCTCTAATCTTTTTTAAATCTTTATTTTCAGGTCAGAGGTAAGTATAAATACTATTCAGGCAGAAATTGTTTCTGACTTGAAGGAGATGCTGGATAATCTTAACGTTTTGGTACAAAAGTTTAGAACTGCAAGAGATAAGTTCAGGGCAGGTCACAGAACGGTGACTATGAGATTGATTGGTAGTAGATGTTATGATCCCAGGACACGTAATCTACCTATTGTTTCGGAGGTTGCTGCTGTTCTCACTGGTGGTCTTGACAGTAGTTCTGGTGTTCGTGATATTGTTATTCAAACTCGGTCTGGTGATTTACAGCGCATAACAGAATTGAATCCTTCGTATCTTGCTCTTCAGTATCCTATTCTTTTTCCTTATGGTGAGGATGGGTATAGAGAAGATATTTCCTTTTCTAATTCTATTTCTGGGAAAGTTGGAAATAGGACTGGTATTAGTGTTCGTGAGTTTTTTGCATTTCGTATCCAGGAGAGAAATTGTGAGCCACTTACATTGCTATCTTGCAAACGTTTGACACAACAGTTTATTGTAGATGCTTATACAATGGTTGAGTCTGCACGTCTTTTGTACATAAAAAACCATCAGAAGGAACTTCGTTGTGATATGTATGAAGGCATTGAGGATGCTTATTTGTGTGGGGAAAGGGAGGGGAGATCTACCGGAAAGCGAATTGTATTACCTCCTTCATTCACTGGTGGTCCTCGGTATATGATGCAGAATTATCAAGATGCTATGGCTATATGTCGTTGGACTGGTTATCCACAACTATTCATAACAATTACATGCAATTCAAAATGGCCTGAGATTGTTTGTTGCATGTCACGTAATGGTCATAATCCTGAAGACCACCCATATATTGTTTGTCGTATCTTTAAGGTGAAGTTGGATGGTCTTATTCGTGACATTCGTCAGAATAAAATTTTTGGAGATGTTAAGTCAGGTAAAAATAATTATTTTTATGTATTCTAATGTATGTTTATTTATTATAGTTTTTATTATAATATATTTTATAATTATATATTGTTTGGTAATTTATTTTATTACTATTTGCAGTGTTGTATACTGTTGAGTTTCAGAAGCGTGGTTTGCCACATGTTCATATTCTGATTTTTCTTGAGAAGCGCAATGTTGATCCATCTGCCGATGATATTGATCGTGTAATTTCTGCTGAGTTACCGGATGAACAGAATGAAAAACAATATTTTGATGCTGTGAGGGATTTCATGATGCATGGTCCTTGTGGTCCTACTGTTAAGTATTCTCCTTGCTACTCTGAAGAAGGTGTGTGTACTAAGAAATTTCCAAAGAGCTTTGCATCTGAGAGTTCTTTTGATGATGATGGGTATCCTATTTATAGGAGAAGAGATGATGGAAAAACTGTAAAGAAGAAGGATGTTATTTTAGATAATAGATATGTTGTGCCACATAATAGATATCTTCTATTAAAGTATGGTGCACATATTAATGTTGAGTGGTGCAATCAATCTAGAGCCATCAAGTACTTATTCAAGTATATTAATAAAGGCCATGATCGTGTTACCGCAACATTTGTTGAGAATACTGGTTCGTCTAATCAGTCTGTTAATGTAGATGAGATCAAGATGTACTATGATTGTAGGTATATTTCACCTTGTGAAGCTGCTTGGAGATTGTTTGGATTTGATATTAATTACAGATATCCATCTGTTGAGCGTTTGGCATTTCATCTTCCTGGAAAACAGAATGTTGTGTTTAGAGATTCTGATTCACTAGATTCTGTTCTAGACAGACCAAGCGTGAGGACTAGCATGTTTTTGGTGTGGTTTGATCTGAACAAGAGGTCGTCATTGGCAGCTGACCTAACCTATGCTCAAATTCCACAGTATTTTATCTTTAAAAGAGATTCAAGGACGTGGGTACCAAGAAAAAAGGGTTTTGCAGTTGGTCGTATTTGTTATGTCCCTCCTGGTACTGGTGAAGCATATTATATGAGGATTCTTTTAAATGTTGTTACTGGTCCTACATGTTTTGATGATATCAAAAAGTTCAGGGGGGTTGTTTATGATTCTTTCCGGGAGGCATGTTTTGCTAGGGATCTTTTGGATGACGATAGAGAATATGTCGATGCATTTGAGCAAGCTAGCATTTGGGCATCTGCATCTTCTTTGAGATCTCTATTTGTTACTCTTCTAACTTCTGGATCTTTAAGTAATCCTTCCGAAATATGGGATAAATGTTGGATGTTCATGTCCGATGATGTATTGTACAAGAGGCAAAAAATTATGCGATTCTCAGGTATTTTATTTTCTTTCGTTACTTTTTATAAATTTAATAAGTTTGTTTTTATTGTAAATTTTTTAGATTATTTATATTATTTTCAAGTATCATAATTGAAAATTTGAGTGTACATTAATATTATATATTAGTGTTTTGAATATTATTCCCAATTGCTCTGTGATTTAATTAGTTGGTAATTATGTTGTGATTTAGATAATTAGAAATTTTTGTATGGCTTAGTTAATTTACTGCATTTTTTATTATAGTTTTGTGGCATTATTACGTACTAATTTTATGATTCTTTTTTTTCTTCATGTTTGCATTAATTTTCTGCTTCATTACTAAAATAATTTTTATTGTCATATATTGATTTTTATTAATGCAGTATTTTTTTATTTTTTGTATTTTTTTTTAGAATTGAGGATGAGTGATGATGAGGTGAAGAATTGTTGTTTGTTGGACATTGATAGTTTGTTGCGGTCTTTGGGAAATAATTTGAATGATTTTGATGGCATGCCTGTTGCAACGTCTGATTCCAGTATAATATCCCGCAATAGATTAATTTTGTCTGAGTTATCGTATAATAGAGTCCAGTTGGGTGTTGAGTACCTCTCTTTGGTTGGTAAGTTGAATGATGAATAGCGTAGTATTTTTGATAAAATAATGAAATCAGTTTCATCGAACATTGGTAGAGTTTTCTTTGTTTATGGTTATGGTGGTACAGGAAAAACCTTTCTATGGAGAACTCTATCTGCTGCTATTCGATCTAAAGGTGACATAGTTCTTAATGTTGCATCCAGTGGTATAGCATCTCTTTTACTTCCTGGAGGTCGTACAACACATTCTAGGTTCTGTATACCTATTAATTGTTTAGATGATTCTACTTGCAATATTAAGCAAGGTAGTCACCTTTCAGAACTTTTAGTTAAGTGTAAACTCATTGTATGGGATGAAGCTCCTATGGTTCATAGATATTGTATTGAAGCGTTGGATACATCACTGAGAGATATTATGCAGTTGTGTGATCCATCGAGATCTGGAATCCCTTTAGGTGGAAAGACTGTTGTTTTTGGTGGAGATTTCAGGCAAATCTTACCTGTTATTCCAAAGGGTAAGAGGCAGGATATAGTACATGCTACGATTAATTCTTCAAAGTTGTGGAATTCATGTACTGTATTGAATTTGACAAAGAATATGAGGTTGATTCAGTGTGATTCTGCTAAAGGTATGATTGAGATGAAATTATTTTCAGAATGGATAGAATCAATTGGTGATGGCAGTATAGGAGTAACTACTGATTACGGTTCGGATATTATAATTCCTGATGATATTTTGTTGGAATGCGGTGATGATCCATTTGCTTCTATTGTTGATTCTATTTATCCCGATTTTAAATCGAGGATGTATGATCATAAATTTTTACAAGATAGAGCTATACTTGCTCCTACTCTTGATTCTGTTAGGTCCATTAATGAGTATATGGTTAAGCTAAATCAAAAGGAATGTCGGACATATCTTAGCTCTGACAGTCTTTGCAGATCTGATTCTAATTGTGATACTCTCAGTGGCGTTCATACTCCTGAATTCCTTAATACTTTGAAATTTTCTGGTGTTCCTGATCATGAGTTGAAACTTAAAGTTGGAACTCCTGTTATGTTATTGAGGAATTTAGATCATTCGCGTGGACTATGTAATGGAACTCGGTCAGTTTTTTTCTGTTATTTTGTATTATTTCTTAATTTTTTTATTTATTATGTTTTGTTTTTTTAATTAATTTTATGTAATTTTTTATAGGTTAATGATTACTAGATTGAGTGATAGAGTCATTGAAGCTAAAGTACTTACTGGAAGTAGTGCTGGGGAACTTGCTTTAATACCGAGATTGTCACTTACTCCATCCGACCCTCGGTTGCCTTTCAAATTCACTCGGAGACAGTTCCCACTAATTGTTTCTTATGCGATGTCTATTAATAAGAGTCAAGGGCAGTCCTTTTCCAATGTAGGAGTTTTCCTGAAGAAACCAGTGTTCAGTCATGGTCAGTTGTACGTTGCCGTTTCCAGAATTACTAATCGTCGTGGCTTAAAAATAATGGTTTGTGGAAATGATCTTCACCAAAATAACATTACTAGAAATGTGGTATTTCGTGAAGTTTTCAGGAACGTTTAGAATTTATTAAGTATTCAGTTATCCAGTATTTTTTTTGTTATTTGAATTTAAGTGGATGTTTTTAAAGAAAACTTTTATCACTAATGTATGTTAACTGTTTTTTAATTTATTTAATGTTATTTTATATTTTTGAATCAATTTGATTATTTTTTTATTTAATAATTATTCAATTTTCTAATGCATAATAATATAGTTACAGTTTGTTGATTTTTTTTAATTCGGTATTATTGTTGGGTTGATATTTTTTGTAATATTATGCTTATTTGCTATTATTTTTTTGTTATCGTATTAGTATTGATGTTTAGATATTATTTGTTTGAAACATTTTTATTTTGTATTTTTATTATTAATTTTTTTTTTTGGATTAACTATATCTAGGTAAACGGTTTATTTTATTTTATAACGAATCAAAAAAATTATTTTACTATTGAAGTTGATATTTTTTATATTTTTTAAACAGTGAATGTCATTATTAACAATTCTTTATTATTCGTTCTTAATTGAAATTGTTATTGTTCCTGTTAATTTCCTTTAAGAATTTTAAGTAACTTATTGATAATTATGGTATTATCATCTGTAGTTTATTAGCTTTATATATAAATTACTATTATCAGGTTCAAAAATCATGTATTTTGATATGAATAAATCTTGCCTTAGATTAATACTGATACATATTGTTTGTTGATATATTTTTTATGGTATTCTGCTAATATCATTATGGAATATTACAAATTTCCCTAATCATTGTATTTTTTTTAATAAAATATAGTTTTTATATTTTTTTTTAAGTTTCTTAATTGTATATTATTATTAATAATATTTTTTTATATGTAGTCTTTTAAAAAAAACGATTAATTTTAGTATATACCAATACCTATTTTATAAAATGTATAATTAATTAATCTGGGAATCTTATAATATTCTACAATTGCTATTTATAAACAGTTAATTTTTGTATTTTATTTTTGATCTTTGTTCATACGAATTAATTTATATTGTCCATGTTAATTTCCTTTCATTTCCTTTAACAGTGTATAATATGTAATTAATATTTATTCGATCTTTATATGTAATTTATTTGCTTTAATGATTAATATCATTATGTGGAGCAATCGTTGCCTTTAATTTATTATTCATTTATAATAATTTTGATTAAGAATAATTGTTGCTTCTTACAAATATAGTAATTATTGTTTCTTGGTATTTTAGTTTTTTTTACAGTATAAATACATGTTGATCATCCTATTTCTTTTGCATTATCGTACCTTTTGTTTTTGAATGTTAGTTGCATTTGTTTATAATTTTTTATTTATTTTTTATTTCTCACTATAATATATGTTATTTGATTTATCATTATTTTATTTTGGTTTTCTGTAGCAACAAATCAGAAAGAAATATGTCTTCTACGGTGTGTTTGATTAAACATGTAAACCCAACAAAGACATCTTGGTTATTAAAATTACGATGTGTACGTGTGTATGCTGGTCCTGCATTTGGAATTAAGAATCCGTTAAAGAATTTGGAATGTGTATTTCATGATTTTGAGGTAAATGTTATCAAATTACTGTTTTTGTATTCAATTTCTTTAATAATAAATTATTTAGAATTATATTATTAATTAACAGTTTTCAAATACATTTTTTTTATTATGGTTATATTTTTGTGTGTTGTAGGGTGATAGAATACATGCGACCATAAAGCCTCATCATTTTGACAAATATAAAGATGCAATCGTTGAGGGAAAGGTCTACACTATTAGAAATTTTATTGTGACTGCAAATAAGCCATCTTTCAGAACAACTACTCATAACTACAAAATCCAGTTTATTTCAACAACTAGGGTTGTTCAAATTGCTGATGTTGATTTTCCACGCAACATGTACCTACTCAAATATTTTTCTCAATTGACCGTTGATTGCAATATTGATGAAAATGTTCTTATAGGTAAATAAATTTGTATTTAATTTTTTTATTATTTTAAATTATTTAATATGATCTCCAATATGTATATGTCAGATGTTGTTGGAAGAATATTTGACCTGAGTGAAATAGTTGAGAAGGACGTTTCATCAAGAAAAACAAACCTGTTGGATCTTATTATAGAAGATAGCTCGTGAGTTCTTCTTTTTATTTAAAAAAAAACCAATCAGCTATTATTTACAATAATTTTTTTAAAATTGTATATTTTTATCAGGGGTTTGAGATTGAAAGTTTCACTTTGGGGAGATTTTATCAATGAACTGAGAAAGGTTGAGGCATCTGGTTGTGAACTTCCACCAATTCTTATATTTCAAATGTTCCGACCTAAGATTTTCAATGGTATTTATACATTTGTTTTTATTCGAAACTATAAAATTATTACTATTATACAAAATTTATTGAATTTGTATAAATATTAAGTTTACTGTATAATTTTAAATCTTTAATATTCAACTTTTTTCCACAGGTGAGGTCTCCATATCTAATTCTTTTAACACTTCGAGAATTGTATTTGGCGATGATATTGATGAAATTTTAGAATTGAGGAACAGGTATTTAAATATATTCTTATTACATACTTAATTTTGATTTATATATTTTGTTTGTATAAGTGTTTTTCAAATTTTTTAACATATATTTGATTTTTTTTAGGTTTAGTGTTAATACCAAGGATAAGCAAATTTCTGGATCATTTTCTTGGTCATCTCTTAGTGGTACACCTGTTTCTGTAGTTGATTGTCATCTTGATGTAAAAACAATTCAATGGGTTCTTGATCATAATATGGTTAGTTTTTCTTATAGTTTTATCAGTATATATATGTATATTTTTGTATTTTGTTTTCTCTGTTTATATTTTGTTTGTCCTTTTTTTTATAATGATTAATATATTTAATTTATAAAATGTGTAGGTTGGGACTTTTTGGATTTGTGCTAAAATTATCGAATTGGAATCCTATGACAGTTGGTGGTTTTATTCGTGCAAGAGGTGTTCTCGCAAAGTTTTTAAGGATGAAGGGAAATTTGAATGTTACAAATGTGGATTAAAGGATGCTTCTTTTGTTATAAAGTATGTTTTTTTATTTAATTTATAGTTTGCGTCTATAATTTATGATTATGATTACTTTATTCTATTAAAATTTTAAAATATTATATAAGTCGATATTTTTTCTATTTAATATAGGTATGGATTGAGAGTTATTGTTGTTGATGGAACAAGTAATGTTAGTCTAAATCTATGGGATAATATCTGTTGTGAACTTATCCAGAAGAAAGCTTATGATCTATTGGAATCTACAAATAATGTAAGCTTATAAAAATTTTTTCTTAAAGGAACAAAATAAATTTATACCTTTTTTTGATAATTATTTTAAATTCATTCACTTAATCATATTTTTTTTAAATTACATTTTAAATATCAATGCAGGATGGTTGTTCATATGTACCAATTGAAATCCAGGATCTTATGGATCGTACTCTTCTGTTTAAAGTTCAAGTAAAGCCGGACGATGTTATACGTAATTCTGAGGTCTTTAGTGTTGTTAAGGTTTATACAGATTCATCATTGATTTCTAGGTATTCGAAGTTGGATTGTGTTGATGAGGTAATTTTATATTTTTAACTCTATTTGTTTGTACTTAAGTATTTATAATTATAATCTTTATATTTATTTATATCTTTGAATTGATTTTTTTTTGTTGTTTAATTGTATACGGTTGAAGCATACAACTGAAGTTTCGGTTAGTGATTCAACTGTATCTAAGGTATTATAATTTGTTTTTTTTTTTTAAATTACTAAGTTGGGGTGATTTCTTTTTTTATTGATACTTATTTTTTTTAAGGTACCTGAATGTTACTCGCCCATTAGGAGTTTTGTTTGTGATGATTCTGGTGTAGACAAGGATGATGATGTTTCTATCTTAAAAAGGACGGCTCAAGACAAGTCTTCGTGCTCTAAGTTTGCCAAGAAAGCTCGGCGTGTTATTGTCAGTGATGATGACGAGTAGATTTTGTTTGTGGCGAGTCTGGTCTTGGACTAATAAATTAAGTACAATAATTTTTTCTTTTTATTAATAATTGATCTTTGTGGTTTTATTAAAATATGTTTCATGTGTCCAGATTATTATTATACGGGGTATTAATATTTCATGAAATAAATTACCAATATAAACTCTTGGACTATTTTCCATATCAAATATACACTGTTGGACTACTTTCCATGTCAAATATCAAATTTTATACATTAAAATATGTAGTGGTATTGTCGATGGCTAAATTGTTTCCAACTTGTGTGGTATATGTTCAAATTATTCTTGATTTTGAAAATTTTATAACATGTACAAATAGGTTGTATAACATGAAAATTTTAATTATAATTATTTATATACAACATATACTACTAGGTTGTGTACATA
Source organism: Ballota nigra (assembly GCA_947034835.1). NCBI lineage: Eukaryota > Viridiplantae > Streptophyta > Magnoliopsida > Lamiales > Lamiaceae > Ballota > Ballota nigra. The sequence goes on along the minus strand of OX344729.1, from coordinate 72,951,737 downwards.
AAAAACAGTATCAATCATAGTATTAGTTTGCATAAAAAACAGTATCAATTTAGTTTTGATTAAGTAAAACGTAAAAAACCAATTATATATAGTATGAGCTTTATAATTTTTTTTTTAAATTTGGCAAAGAGTTATCAATACTGTTTCCTTCCTATTTCGTCTTTTTTTTTATTATAAATAGCAGAATGTAGCTTATAGTTTTATTTCTTTGATTTGGTTAACAATTGAAAGAATGTTTACTGAGGTTAAAGAAGAGTTTCATTTGTACCTCGGAATTGTATTGTTGTGTTGAAATATCTCTTGAATATGTTATGCCCAATGGTTCCCTGTTTTGATATTAATTTCAGCATAACATATCTGACATTGAAATGAGCGATCTTGATGTTAGTTAATAAGATTTGGATTTGTGCTAAATCAATTGTGTAATTAATTTTGATATTATTTTTGTTCGTACTTTGAATGCTATTACCTACGCAACTATTATTTCAATTTTGCAACCACTCAGAATTTTGCATGCATCAAAATTTTTATAACAAATTATCAATTTGATTTCGTCATAAACGTTTCTAATAAATTGATACCTTTAAATAATACTTTGTATTTTTCGACAATGTAACCAAGGCTCTGTTGTGAATCTGCAGAAATTTTGAAATTAATTAATGAATACAGGAAAAGATATTTAATTTAATTAAAATATTCTTAAACTTGATAAATAAAGTAATGAATGTTCTGGAAATTCGCATGCATCCATTCTTTTGTTTGTATTTTTAGATATTCCTTCTTCTCCTTCCCGATTCTACTGATTTCTTTTCCAATTTTGTTTCTGTATTTTATTGACATAACCTGAAAATCCGAATAATTTTGGTGATTTATAATAATATATTGAATAATTCAAACTGAATTTCTAAGTTCTAAATTGAAAATTTAAATGAAATAAATACTGTAATTTATTCGACTTATCTGTATATTGCAGAAGCATTTACGGCACATCGTCTTCCTGATTCGATTGATCCTGAAACCCCTTCGGTGTTGAATGTCAATTTATAATTGCAGAGATATAGTGGTATTTACATTTTATGACTAACACTTCTTCTGGAATTTTGTTTGGTTTCTTTTTTTCCATAGAAGTTATCAAGAGGAACTCTGTTTGCAGACTGAATGTTAATGTGGAAAATTGATATTCCTTCACAGCCTTCCATCTGTATCCATTTCTATACACGTGTTGTCTTGCTAGGAATTTTGGCATTGACGTGGCTACATATATATTTGTTTAATATATTAATACTAATGCAATTAATATCCCATAGATTATAGTGCACTATATTGTTAAATAAATTTATACGTATAAGAGATAGTTGCTGAAATTTAATTAATTAATATATTGGTTTGATAAATTAATTTAGACCTTCGTTTGGTAAATTGCACTGCGAATTTTTTTCTCCCCTAATATAATATTCCTACCATCTCAAGAGTATCTTTATATATTTTTTTGGAACGAGTATTATGATAAATCTATTTTATGTTGTATGAAATTAATATGGGTGAACATTTTTTTTTAATTGCATAGTGTAGTTAAATATGAATATTTATATTAAGTTTTGTTTTTTTGTATAGGAGTGTGAAGATGAAGTTTAAAGAAATTTTATATACAAAGTTGAATATTTATTTTGGGCATAGAAAGTACTAATGTCTACCCAATATTATATTAAGGGTAAAATTAGACATTATTGATGTTAAATAGTCGACAATTCCGGCCGTGCGAAGCACGGGTGAGGAAAGTACTAGTATAGAATAATGCCACTTTCAAAATAGTTTATAATAAGTTTATCATAAAATTGTTTTAAATATCAAATATTTGATCAAGAATAACAATACAAATTTAGCAGATAGCCAACGTTTTTTACCCGATGTTAATGGCAAAGTCTCATATGCACCAAGTGCACGGTGCACTCACTCAACAATTGATACTGTATACACTAAAAAGTTAGTCACAATTACACTGAAAAGTTAGTCTCAATTACACTGAAAAGTTTACATTGAAAATTGATTTTCAGTTCATTGTAAACTTTTCAGTGTAATTGAGACTAACTTTTCAGTGTAATTGAGACTAACTTTTCAGTGTGATTGAGACTAATTTTTCAGTGTATACAATATCAACTGTTGAGTGAATGCATCATACACCAAATGCACAAGAGACTTACTCGATGTTAATAGGGTAAATAAACCGCCATTGTAGATGGTGCTATTAAAAAGGACGCTGAAAGATAGCGGTTAGAACCCGCTGTTATATTCAGCAACTAATGCGGTTTTTACCTGCTGTTTGTTTTTTCACAAAAAATGCTGTCATAAATTGTTAATAAATAGGTCTTGTATAAGACCGTCTCATGGCATTAGACAATAGGATTTACATAACTAGGGCATTGACTCGTTAACCCTTTGGTAAGGGTATGTGTTAATTTGTGGTTTCATGATATGAGACAGTTTCATACAAGTTTTTGCCATTGTTAATTATTAAACTTACAACACATACTGCGGCGGTTCTGCACCGTTGTGGTATCTACCATAGCTGTTTTTCTTTTCTTTTTTTCCTTATTCCTTTTAAAATCCTATAAAAATATTTTTTCAAAATTTAATTTAATAAGCATGCGCTTAGAAACCTCCATTTAATTTAATGTAATTATAATTTTTAACTATTTAGTCGGGTTATTGGGATCTTGATTGATCTAATATATGGTATGTACAGCAAATTAGCAATTACAAAAGTTTATTTCAAAATCTTAAGAAAATTAATTAAGGGCTACTGATTATTTTCATCACTATAAAAAAGCATATGTGTTGTCCATAATTATCATTATTAACAAAAGATGTCTACTGTACACTCTTTATTACTCTTAAGCCTCTTGGCTCTCACCATTGCTCCGTCTTTTGCTCGTATTGTAGAAAAAAGTACACTAGATTCTATTGTGAAGGATGATGAAAAAATTATTGATGATGATGTTATAGTATGGTCTATTGATGAACTAACCAAACTCCACCACCACCACCACACTTCTTTTCCAAACGATGCTCCAGAACACGATGAAGTTCTAAAGCGCCATCATGCTCCGCCTCCCAAGCATCATCGGGCTCCACCCCCGAAGCACCACGAGGCTCCGCCTCCCAAGCACCACAGAGCTCCACCTCCTAAGCACCACGGGGCTTCGACTCCTCGCGGGGCTCCAGCTCCCAAGCATCATGGAGCTCCGTCTCCCCATGGGGACGCCCGTCCTCCTTCCTATCATTTGTATTAGTTGGGAAAAAGAATACAGTAGAGATATCTGAATGGAAAATAGAGGGAAATTAGTAATAATTTCCTTATCTTTGTAATTTTATTTTCTCAAATTAAGAATAATATTATTGAATTGAATTCAAGTTTATTTTCTCAAAACAAATGAAATAAAATAAAATCAACCGCAATAGTTGTTTAAGTTTGATTAAATATCAATTAGAGATGCTGAATTATTCATTTCTTATACCGATATTTTATTAAATATCTCTATCAAATCTCTTGTATATAGTAAATTGTTAGGTAGCATTGTAGTATATATAGCTATACTGTACAATTATAAACGGAGTAACAGGAGTTTATTTTACATCCCAATTTTTTATTTTTTCTATCTTTTCCAAAAACGTTTAACAAAAAAAAGTTAATTTTTCCAATTGTATCCTAATTTTTGGTTAAGTGTACAATTTATATCCCAAAAAAGTTTATTCCTCCAATTACGTTCCAATTTTTAGCTAAGTGTACAATTTACGTCCAAAAATTGTCGGAATTTACAAGAAAGATCACTACAAAAAAAGACCCAAATAAAGAGGGCTACTAAAGAGGGCAAATAAAGCCCTCGTCCTTAAAGAGGGCCGAGACGAGGGGCTTTAAAATATGCACGAGACGAGGGCCTACACGAGGGCACAGGCCCCCTCTTTAGTTGACGAGGGCGTGGCTCTCGTGAATTTTAAAATTGTGCGAGCCGAGGGCAGGGCCCCTCGTGAGTAGGCGAGGGCGGGGCCCCTCGTGAGTTGGCGAGCGCGGCCCCCTCACCCGGTCCATGCGTTCTACGAGCCGAGGGCTAGCCCCTCGCCCACGGTAATTTCCAGGTTTTTACCGAGGGGGTTTACCCTCTTTAACCCCCTCGGTAAATTCTAACATATTTAAACCCCCCACCCACCATTTTCAGCAGAAAACAAACCCTCCCCCAAGCTCCCCAGCTGCCGCCGCCGCCGCCCATCCCTGCCGCGCCGCCGTCGCCGGAAACACCACTCCACCGGTCGGATTTTGGCCTACTCGTCCCCGTGAACATTTCTACGGTAATATTTTTCATTTTAATCGGTTAATTTGTTAATTAAATTGTTTGTAAAATTAATGCAAATTCATGTGTATATATATATTTATGTGTATGTATATATATGTATAGTTGTTAATTAGTTGGTAATTATGTAGTGTTTAACTTGTTAATTTAATTAGTATGTAATTAATTATAAATTTGATAATATAATTATATTTATATGAATTAGAAATAATTATATAAATATTTGTTGTGTTAAATTTAATTTTAATTGCATGATATATTTAATTAATTTTATATGTGATGCATATTCATGTGTTCGATTATCTACATTAATTATTTATTTGATGAATGATGTATATATAGTTATATATATATTTAAAGTATAATTAATTAATTATGTTGGAGTGGCCGGAGGGGGTTGATGAATAATATTGTTGGTTGTTTGCTAGCTATAGAATGTGCGTTCCAACTTGATTAATTTTAATTAAGTCGGAAATGGATGCACTATAGGATCTTAGTTAACTGGAGAATGCGATAATAATAAACGAAACTCTGCCGAAAATTTTAGAATAACTATATTAAATTAACAATAGGATAATTATAATGGATTTATATATTAATTTTTTATTAAATTTTGAATATTCTTTAATTTGAAACAAATTATAATATGAGTTATTCAAGTCGTAATTGGATGTATGGTCCAAGAACAATTAATGGAATGATAGCTCCCGACTTTCTTAGTGGTCTTGAATCGTTTATACAATTCGCAACTAGCAATCCTGATTGGATGAGTGAAGGAGATATTAGGTGTCCCTGCTCGAAATCTAGATGTAGGAACCAAAGGTTTAGAGCACCAATTGACGTGAAAACACATTTGTATATAAATGGGTTTACGCCCAATTATCACAATTGGATTTTACACGGTGAATAAAATTGGGGTCATCTACCACACCAAAACTATGATCAGTCGACTTCGTACAGAGTAGATGATACTGCAGGGTTTACCTCGTACCATGACATGATCACAGATCTAACTGGTCCTAACCTTCATTTTGGAAATGTGGAAGAACCCGTTAATGAGGAGCCCCCAAATGAGCATGCTGCTCAATTTTATGACATGCTTCGTGCAGCAAACCAGGATTTGTATCCTGGTTGCGAAACACACTCACAATTGTCATTCAACGCCCAACTGTTGAACATTAAAACTGAAAATAGACTGTCTGAGAGGGGTTATAATCAAGTTGTTGACTTGATTCGGGAAATTGTTCCTCCTGAAAATCTAGTGCCCAGGAAATTTTCTGATAGCAAACAAATAATGAGTGGGATGGGTCTTCCAGTAGAGAGGATTGATTGTTGTGCACATAATTGTATGATATATTGGGGTAATGATAGTGAACTTGAACATTGTAAGGTTTGTGGTCATCCACGGTTTAAACCCCGTAAGCGTGGTGTTGATGGTCAATGGAAAAAGAAAAAACCTTACAAGGAGATGTTCTACTTTCCTATCATTCCTTGACTGCAAAGATTGTATCAGTCTGTTGCTACTGCAAAAGATATGACATGGCATGCAAGTTGCTCTAACGATGATTCTGGTGTTATGTGTCACCCTGCAGACTCATTGGCTTGGAAACACCTGGATAATTCATATCCTGAATTTGCTTCCGAGATTCGGAACATAAGGTTGGGCCTAAGCACCGATGGTTTTCAACCATTCGGATAGTCTGGGAAACAATATTCTTCATGGCCAGTGATAGTGACACCGTACAATCTGAGAATGATTTCTATGGGATCCTTGAAGAAGTATTACAGTTGGAATACCCTGGACGATTTGAGAAAAAAGTGGTTCTGTTCAAGTGCGAGTGGTATGATCCTACCGTGCCAAATGGAACAAGAATACATCCTAACTACAAACTTGTGGATGTTAATCGGAGAAGAGTATATGGCCGTTATGATCCTTTTGTATTAGCAAATCAAGCCACTCAAGTTTACTATTGCGAATACCCGGGGGTGCGAAATCATTAATGGCTTGCGGTTTGCAAAGTTAAACCGAGATCCTTAGTGGAAATTGATAAAAGGAATGAACAAGAGCTACCCCCGTTCCAAGACGATGAAGAAGAAGAAGAAGAAGAAGAAGAAGAAGAAGAAGAAGAAGAAGAAGAAGAAGAAGGAAGAAGAAGAAGAAGAAGAAGAAGAAGAAGAAGAAGAAGAAGAAGAAGAAGAAGAAGAAGAAGAAGAAGAAGAAGTAAATGCTATCTCGATGTTAGAAATTATTTAATGTGTACACCTAAACTTTGATTGATTGATCATTTATATCTCGGTGTTATAAATTATAATGTGTACACCTAAACTTTGACTATTTGCTCATTTATATCTCGGTGTTTAAAATTTTACAGATGAGCGAATCCGATCGTAGCTCTAGCGGGGGACGGCGACAGAGTACAGGTCGCGGGGGTCGAGGCCGATCTAGTGGGGCGCGGAACACAGTGCCTATACCACACATACCAGTGCCAGTTCCGTTGATCCCCACGACTGATGACGAGGAAGCTGAGCAGTATACCGACTCAGATTCTAAAGAACAGTCGGATTCACAAATGGTCGGACAGAGACTAGATGTGTATATTGCCTACGATACATATGTTAGACTTACTATTTTCAGGTATTTTGAGGAATATATATCCGTGAATATTAATTATGTATTACAAATTTGTTTTGCAGCTTGATGCCTTCGAATCCGGTCTCCAAGCTGATCAGACGTATCATGGCTGGACATATGGAGTTGGGCGCCTTCACCTTCAGGATGATATCCGAAGAAAGGCTGCAGGAGTACTGGGAGACATTTCAGGTATATATTCATTTGATTTATAATGATATTATATGACATAATAACATCTTTGTTTATCAGAAAGAGGCTAGATGGGATCCTACTGTCACTTCAACACAGTATGTGCATCACTTGTTCCTGAAAAGGGCTGCTGAAAGATATATAGATCTTTTGAACTCTGTGAAAAGAAAATGGGAGTTGAAGGGTAAGAAGCCACAGTGGGATACGAAAGTGTGGAAGGCCTTGCTCGCGTACTGGGACAGAGATGACGTGAAAGCCAAATCCGCACAATGTAGACGGAACAGACTATCTGAGCCTGCTGGCCCGGGTACTGGCATCTCCACCCATAAAGGTGGATCTCGTGGTGCCGTCGAGGTTGCTCTGGATATTGTAAGTCATTTGTTGATACCAAATTCGGTAAAGTTTTATAATATGTATACATATTTTAAGTTTTAATCATCATGTTCTAAATTATAGGAGAGGAAGAAGGGACGCCCCGCCACAGATTGTGAAATTGTGGAGCACTTCCACTACCGTGGTCCAGGACAGTATACATACGGCCTTATATCTGATACATTGGTAAGTATTCTTGTTACATTTTAAAATAATATGAATATTTAAGAATATTTATATATCTAGAAAAATAATTCTATAAAAAAATGTGCAAGCTGATGTACAAGCGAGAGTCCCAACTGCATGCTACCTCTGACTCTGACGAGCAACCTCCTGAGCCCAGTCTTCCAGAGTTATCTCAGATGTACATCAAGACTGTGGGGAAAAAGCACGGTAAAGTTCGTGGGCTCGGACAATTGGGAAAGTCCAGACGCATAGTCTCCGGCCCAGGCGGGACATCAGCTGGGACTCATATTGGAGCCTATAGCCAAATTGATGTGAACCGACTACTCGCTGAGGAGCGTGAGAGAACGCGCAGAGAGGCGACTGATGAGAATCGACGATTGCTGGAGCAAGTGGAAGAGAGACAACGGCAACTGCGTGATGAGATGACCCAGAACTTCCAAAACCATTTTACCGAATGGATGCGGGCATCACAACAGGGATCTGGAGGACCACCACCCCCGCCTCCATCCGATGAGTATACCCCACCCTGAGGACCGGGTTCGAGCCGTGGCAAGGGACCGAGATCCTGATGTTTGAGAGTATTGCTTGGAGTATGAATTAACTATTTTCATGAATGTTTGATGAATGTTTCTTAGAGTATGAATTATTGTGCATCGTCTTTATTATGCTTGTGATGTTTATTTTCATTAATGTTTGTGAAATTCGGAGCTATATATCGTGTTTAGTAAGATTTTTAATTAATTATTTAGGTTAATCTGTGTATGTGCTTTAGTTATAAGTAATATTTGATTAATTTAACCATAATATATTCAAAATATTTTAATTAAAATAATATATATATATTATATATATATATGCACAAAGGGGTTAATTTTTTATATTTAAAAAGATATATACATAAGTGAAAATATAATTTTGCAAGTGTTAATTTCATTTAATATGTGAGAATAATATAAATTTCATTTTTAAGTTATTTACCATAATTGTAATGATATATAATAATTAATTAAAAGTGTAATCATAATAGAAATTATTAAATGTATGTAATTTAAAATGATATATTAATTTAATTAATTTTTTAAGGTGTTATAGTAAATAAAATGATTTATAATAATATTAATTAATTAAAGGTATAAATAAAATAGGAGTGTTAAGTAACAAAGAAAACAAAATAAGAAATAATATATATATTGTAACGCCCCGAATCCAGAATATATTAATTATATCGGATTCGAAGTGTTATTGTGATCAAAAGTCCGAACTATAAAATTTTTGAAGGAAATATAACAGAAATGAGAGATGATAAGTTTTTATGCAGCGGAAGAAATGGGTAGAATAATTTTAATGAGTATCTTACACACATATATGTGTACATAAAACATAGTATCAACAGTAATGTTTTATTTAAGTGGGGAACTCCGTGTCGTCTCTATTACTGTCCTTGCTCCACGAAATCATAATCTGCAATGGGTTAGGAAAATGGGGCGTGAGAATTGATCTCTCACATATGGGTGATTTGCAACATCATGGGATTGGTAAATCCGAAATATATTAAGTTATACTCATTGATAAAGTGTTTATTTTATTTAACCAGTTTCATATAAAATTTAAACGGCATTTAAACATATTTCGCATAATATAATTGAAATAGCACAAGTTGGTTCACATTAAGGCTAAGCCCAAAGTCATATCACATATTATCACAACTGTCAAACCATAAACGTACAACCATTCCACTTCCATCAAAGTTACTCCTTTCAACTCCAACCATCAACAGTCCTGATTCCGAGGGCGTCCAACGACAGCGTCCCCGGAGACCGGAAAAATAATCAACAACCTTGATTCCGAGGGCATACAACAACAGCTCCCCCGGATGTTGGAAATCAATACTCACATCACAATTCCGTACTTACTGACTTTCCATAAAACTGACACAACAAACTTCACTGAGAAAAATACTTGATTGACAACAGAACTGATTCATGCTCACATAAGGTACTTAATCATACAATGGCGATCGATTCACAAAACAACAGGCATTATATAACATATATAGCATTATCACATAAATCCAAACAGTTATATAGATAGGTGTTACATTTATGTTGTATTAGATATTTTTGATTTGATTTAATCGAGTTCAGAAAATACCGGCACGACGTTATTATTAGCAGATCAATCAACAGATCATCACCCACCTGATTGTTTCGAGTCTCGAGAATGATGTGTAGGCAGAGGGTCGAGTCCTCGGTGCGTGTCCCGAAAAGTACAGAATCCTAATATGAAATCATCTAATTAAAAGTTGACCTTTGAATTATTAGAAAAACTTGAGAGTTTGTGTTATGAGAATCGAGGAGGTCGTTATCTTATAGACCTATTGGAATAGACCTACTTAAAAACAAACACTATCTTGGTAAATACACCACTTCTAAAAGGGTGATGTATTGGGGGAGTGTACTAACTAATTTCCTTGTTGCGATACTATTTCGACTTCTATTAAACGAACTCTAAATATCTTAGACTTTTATAACTAAAAGCTTTTATACTTAAAAGTATATCCATCTAATATTTTCTTGAAAATAATAAAAGAATAAGAAATTTATTTAAATAATATTAATATAACAAAAGTCCCAATTTAATATTTTACTTTCTAAAATTATCATTTCTTATTTTAAAAGATCTTTGAATAAAATTTATATTTTATAAATAAAAATCCATTTATTAAAACTTATTTTGTTTAAAGAATTTTCTATAATAAATACTGAAAATAATATAATATATACTTTTCTTTATTGTTAGTAATACTTGATTTAAAGAGGTTTTCATAACAAATAATAGAATAAATATTTTCCTATATTACTAGTATTACTAACCAAGTTTACTTGTGTCATTTTCAAAACAAAAGAGTAGTATTATTTTCTAAAAGTCATTTTCCATTTGTTTCAAACATTTGAACAGTAGAAGACGAGTTTCCCTTTGTCTTTAAAAACTCAACTAATATTACTAACAACTAATCTCATCATCAATCAGCTAATTCAAACTAAACTAATTCATTCACCCAATAATATTAAACCATCTATTCAAAAACACTAACCATCTTATTTCAATGATACTAAACAGTCAAACCAAAAGCACTAAACAAGCAAATCAACAATACTAAGCAACTATAAGAATAATACCAGTCCACTAATATCAAGTACTACAATAATCTCAAAACAACAGTACTTTACTAATTCATCCACGGCATACTTAAACATCAATCCAAAGTCCAAAGTGCTAAACCATCTACTGCTATTAAACAATAAATCAAAGTCCAAAAGAATTGATCTTTAAACAAAAAATCTTTTCGAAGAGAAGAATTAAGGAATTTAACAGTATGGTTCAATTCTTTCTTTTTCCATTTTGTGTTACACAGCTTCGAAAATAGCCTCGACTCACTTCCTAGAATTTATGAAACGAAAGAAATAAGGTAGAAACCTTACGAGCTCCGATTCGCGGAGGTAAACGGGCGGGTGTCGTTCTGGATTTTCTGGAAATAAACGAGCAGCAATTCGTTCTTCAAATGAAATTAAATTAATCGAAACGGGAATTTATTGAGGAAATTGAAAGAGGGCTTTTGTAATTAACTTACTGGAAAAGAAATATGAGGCGGCGCTTGGCTTCGATCGACGCTAGAAAAAGGGAAGAGTTGGTGGTGCCGTGAAGAAAACGCCGGCGTCTAGAACAAGAGGCGGAGGCGTCTGGCGGAACGGGTTGGGGTGCGACGGCGAAGCTCTGCTTTTGGGATGGGGGCGACGCGATTGGCTGCGTCTGGTGGTGCTCCGGCGGAGAGAGGGCGTCGCACGGCGGGCGGTAGCGGTGGTGGAACGCGGCGCTTCGATCGGCGTGACGGCGGCGGTGCTGGGTTTTCAACGATCGGAGACGCGGCGGCGCTGGTCTGGGAGCGGCGGCGCGACGTCAAAGAGGGCAGCGGCGCTGGACGGCGTCGCACGGTGTGAGAGGCGACGCTGCTTCACGAGCGCCGCACGGCGGCTGGGGAGGCGCAGCGGCACGGCGACGGCTCTGCTCCAGCAGTGTCGCGATGGCGGCCGGTCGGAGCAGGGAGGCTGCCGGAGAAGGGAGGACGAAAGAGGAGGCTGGAGGTGGAGGGACGACTTCTTCCTTGAGAGAGGAAAGAAGACGCGTTTGGCTGTTTAAGAGAGAGAGAGTGAAATTTGTTTTGCTGGGTTTTGTTTTCTAAGGGAAATAAGGAAACTGAATTGAGAGAAGCGTACTCCATAAGTGTTAAGGGAGGGGGAGATATATATATATATATTTTTAATTTCTTAATTAATTAACTTTAAAGGAAAGAAATAAACATGTGGTAGGGATTTAATACTTTAATTAATTTAATTAAAAAAGAAAAGTAATTTATGTGGTTAGGGTTTTACCCCCTTTAATTCGGATAGTTTTGTTCCCACTTGATATGGTTTAGGGATCGTTTGGTTCACGAGTTTAATCCCGATTTGAAAATTAATACAGTTTTAAGATTCGAATAATATTTTATTGTATTTAATTATTCTCATTAAATTATACGGATCGAAATCCTTAATTTAAACTTGAATAATTAATTTCTCGTAGTCCTTTATTCGTTTGAAAGATTCGGTTCCTTTCTTCGAATTTAGGAATATATAAAAGGGTATAAATTTAAATTACACAATAGCACTCAAAATAATAAAATTAAAATAACCAAAGATAAGAAAATAAAATAAGGGTTCTAGGAATATAAGAGGTATAAAACGGGACGGGGTATTACATCCTCACCCCCTTAACAGAATTTCTCCCCCGAAATTCATCTCTTAGGTACTACTTAAGCATTGAGGGTATTTGGTTAGGACTTCATCCTCTATTTCCCAAATTGTTTCTTCTTTCTCGCGTCGGCTCCACTGGACTAGAACTAATGGTATTTCTTGATTCCTTAATAAGTGTAACTTTCTTCCTAGGATAGTAACTGGAACTTCTTCATAAGTCAGGTCACAGCTTAAACCTAAATCTATACGACTAAAAACAGGGTTTGGATCGCTTATGTACTTCCTGAGTGTATATATGTGGAACACATCATGCACTCGCGATAACTCTAGTGGTAGTGCTAAGCGATAAGTCACATCCCCGATTCTATTCAGGATGTCAAATGGCCCATTGTATCGCGACTTTAGCTCACCTCTTTTACCAAAACAGATTAGACCTTTCATTGGTGCCACTCGGAGAAATACTTTATCGCCAATGTCGAATTGTAAATCTCTTCTCCTAGCGTCCGTATATGACTTATGACGGTCTTGAGCCGCTTTGATTCTTCCTTTAATCTTTGCGACTATCTCAACCGATCTTTCAACTAGTTCGGGTTTGAGAATCTTTTGAATTCCGACTTCATCCCAACAAACTGGTGATCTACACCTTTTCCCGTAAAGTGCTTCGTACGGTGCCGTTTGTATTGTCGCCTGTTAACTGTTGTTATATGCGAACTCTACAAATGGCAGGTGGCTCTTCCAACTTCCTGCAAGATCTAGAGCGCAAGCTCTCAGCTATGTATAGTTGGGCGAGCTTGTCCAACGTATACGTTACTATAACAGGGATAGAGTGGGCAGTTTTCGTAAGTCTATCTACGATAACCCAAATGGCATCGTGATTCTTCACCGTTTTCGGAAATCTGGTGACAAAATCCATAGTGATGTTCTCCCATTTCCACTCTGGCGTCTCCAGAGAATGCAACAATCCTGGAGGTCGTTGGTGATCTGCTTTAACTCATTGGCAAGTTAAACAGCTCCTGACGAATTGAGCTATCGATCTCTTCATACCCTTCACCAAAAGTTTTCTTCCAGTTCCCGATACGTCATCGTGTCTCCGGGGTGAACAGTGTAAGGAGTGCTATGTGCCTCTTTCAGAATTTCGTTCCTCATTCCGTCATCCTTAGGCACACAGATTCTGTTATCGAACATTAAAGCTCACTCAGTACTCAATACGAACCTCTAAATGGTTCCTTCCTCAGCGCGCTTACGTATTCCTCTCAAGAATTTATCGTTCTTTTGCGCTCCTAGGATCCTTTCTCGTAAGGTCGGTTATAGGGTGAACGCGTAAACCATGGTATCTGCACAATACTGTGTGGAAAATTCTAGGTTTAGGATGAACTGGTACTATATCTTACTCCACTCAAAATAGTTTTGTCTAACTACTTACTCTAAAATTTCTGGTCCAAAAAGGGGTGGTAAACCTTAGTGGGGAGGTTTGATTTCTGAAAGGTCCTCCATTAGTTAAAGCCAAAATAACTTCTCGGTTTTCTTGGTCGACTAAGTTTATTGTCGCTCTTCCTGATCTAAGACTTAAAAGGTCTTCTAGTCCTCAAACATGCAAACTTTTCTTCCTACATAGTTGCAAATTTTCCTCTACTTCGAAGTCCACTATGTATCCCATAGATAAAAAAAAATCAATTGTCCTTTCTTTTTCAACTAAAGTATTCCCATAACATATAAATGTTAATTCTTAACACGTAAGACTTAAGATCACATCTAGCTTACTCATTCCACAAAAAGGCTCTACTTAAGCTTAAAATCTTATGTTATCCCAAAAGAAAGTAACTATGCCCATGTTTCATATTTCTTCTTATGCATAGAACTAGTTCGTTTTCAATAACGTGTAGCTACTCAACTTAAGAACGTGCAGTTCAGTTTCTCTTTGATGTTCATCCAAGCCTATCTCCAATCAATTCACTCGGTTTTAGGTTCTCATTGTATTCCTCAAAGTTCACTTTCACTTAAGGTCTATTCTTCTATACTCTATATCCCCAAATTTTCTTAAATTCTTAGACACCAGGGAGTGAGATGCTCTAGTACTAAACGATACATAAGAAGTTGATCCAAAATTCACGCTTGCTGAATTTGGAATAAAACTTCTCTCGTCTCATTGTCTTTAAGACTACCTTGAGATGTTCTTTGTGTTGCTCTTTGCTCTTAGAGTACACAAGATGATGACGAATAGGTCCAGGTACGGATGAAATACTCTATTTATCATATCCATGAAAATTATCGGAGCGTTTGTTACTCCAAAAGGTATCACGGTGAACTCGAAATGTCCATATCAAGTCCGAAATGCTGTCTTCGGGATATCCTCGCTCTTGACCTTTAGCTGGTGGTAACCAGACATTAGATCGATCTTTGAGAATACCGTAGCATTCTTCCACTGGTCAAACAAGTCTTCTATCCTTGGAGAAGGATATTTGTTCTTAATGATCAGTTGATTGAGACCTCGATAGTCTATGCACATACAGAAAGTTCAATCTTTCTTCTTTACGAACAACACGGGTGCTCATGGTGATGCACTAGGCCTGATGAACTTCTTTTCAAGCAAGCATTGCAGTTGTTCTTTCAGTTCTTCCAATTCCTTTGGCGCCATTCGGTAGGGTGCTTTAGATACTGGTGCTGCCCCAGGTATCAAGTCGATGGAGAACTCTATCTGACGATCAGGAGGTAACTCGATTAATTCCTCAGGATACACGTCAAGATATCCATCCACAATTAGTACCTTGATGCGTAACTTATCGTCTTTCTCTCCTGCTGAGATGTGGACGAGGTAAGCTTGACATTCCTCTTTTCGTAATATTACTGCAGCTTGGATTGCTGATATTACTCGGGTTTCCTTTTTGGTCTTGATTCCACGAAATGTGAAGCGTTGATCATTACGAGTTTCGAGGTCGATCTCACGTTCTGCGCATTTTATTATCGCTTCGTCCTTTGTTAAACAGTCAATACCTAAGATTATGCCAAAGATTTTCATCTCAAGGGTGTGAAGATCGGACTCTATCAGGTGATCGCTTAGCGTTAGGGGTAAACCTCAAATTCGGTCCTTAATTTCCATAATAGTTCCAGACATTTCTTAGCGCGGCCTGTTGAGGTGGCTTAGGTTTAGCCTGAGAAGGTGAGTTCTGTCCTATAGGATTCACTGATATAGTAATAGGGTTAACGTGGGGTCGTCCACGTCTACGTTCTGGTGTCATTCTAAAGGTGGTTCTGATCGGAAAAGAATAATATTGTTACGATATGTATAGGTGTGAGAAAGTTATAAAAACATAATCGGATTAACCAAATTAACACACAACGTTCACTGAAAACACGTGTGGTTCGTAATTCACCAGCTGCGCATTGGGGCCCCAATGGTACAGTGCTCACATTCGCACAGTATTCTAGGAACTAGTAATGTGTCATTACGTGATAATCAGATAAAATATGACAATCAATATATAAAGCAAGTAAAACACATTGACAAGTAGTGAACACATAATAAGTATATATATATCTAAAAAGTTTTGGTTCTACGGAGTCAGTCTCTTTACATTACGTCATAGAATGCAAAAGGCTTCTAAGTATAATTCTAACGCATCATATCCTTGCATCAATACGGACCACGAGCGACAAAAGGAGTGGGTTAAAGCTATGCTGCTATGGTCTAAGTAAAACGGTCATACGTCTGACTACTACTATATGTCAGGAAAGGGTGGCACGTCTATGTTGTACTTATTTGTGACTACATCAAAAGGATAACTGCTTAAAAGGATTTGATCACTCTGACTGATCGCTACTATCATACGGAAATACCCATCATCGACTCTTTTCTAGGTATGTCTCCAAGTGAATGTGGGGTTGTCGAACTGGGTCTTCTATTCTCGTCCGTTCGAGTTGTCTTACAGCGATAGGACGGAGAACAACTATGTAACCCCTCTGGCAAAACGAATCATGGCTGTCAAATAAGTCTCGTCGTGGGATATTGGAGTGGCTCTTGCCTTTGCACACAGTCTCGTGAACTGGGTTATAAACACATTGACAGATTCTAAGGTTAGCTAAGTGTCTTCTAATTATCGGGATATAACTATCTTAGGTGGATTCTTATATGGAAAGGAAATTCCTAGTCAAAATTTTAGTTATTCAGAAACATAAACAATTAAAGCACATAGTTCAAATAATCATATAACATCATTTATGAAGTTTATAAATTTACACAAATATATTTATTTCTATCATTCACTAATTATCTGCATTTTAATAGTAATATAAACGACATTTCGTGGTTCTTTCTACAACTCGTAGGTGTTGTTTCGAGTTCTCGATCTTTTGATTGGAGTTTTGTTATGAAAGTCAAGTTGTCGCTATCATAAACTTTTAGACAATAAAATAAGAACATACCTTCGAGGAGCTTCTGACGGTAATAGGAGACACATTTCCCCTCAAGTGGATGCGGGCATCACAACAGGGATCTGGAGGACCACCACCCCCGCCTCCATCCGATGAGTATACCCCACCCCGAGGACCGGGTTCGAGCCGTGGCAAGGGACCGAGATCCTGATGTTTGAGAGTATTGCTTGGAGTATGAATTAACTATTTTCATGAATGTTTGATGAATGTTTCTTAGAGTATGAATTATTGTGCATCATCTTTATTATGCTTGTGATGTTTATTTTCATTAATGTTTGTGAAATTCGGAGCTATATATCGTGTTTAGTAAGATTTTTAATTAATTATTTAGGTTAATCTGTGTATGTGCTTTAGTTATAAGTAATATTTGATTAATTTAACCATAATATATTCAAAATATTTTAATTAAAATAATATATATATTATATATATATATATGCACAAAGGGGTTAATTTTTTATATTTAAAAAGATATATACATAAGTGAAAATATAATTTTGCAAGTGTTGATTTCATTTAATATGTGAGAATAATATAAATTTCATTTTTAAGTTATTTACCATAATTGTAATGATATATAATAATTAATTAAAAGTGTAATCATAATAGAAATTATTAAATGTATGTAATTTAAAATGATATATTAATTTAATTAATTTTTTAAGGTGTTATAGTAAATAAAATGATTTATAATAATATTAATTAATTAAAGGTATAAATAAAATAGGAGTGTTAAGTAACAAAGAAAACAAAATAAGAAATAATATATATACTGTAACGCCCCGAATCCAGAATATATTAATTATATCGGATTCGAAGTGTTATTGTGATCAAAAGTCCGAACTATAAAATTTTTGAAGGAAATATAACGGAAATGAGAGATGATGAGTTTTTATGCAGCGGAAGAAATGGGTAGAATAATTTTAATGAGTATCTTACACACATATATGTATACATAAAACATAGTATCAACAGTAATGTTTTATTTAAGTGGGGAACTCCGTGTCGTCTCTATTACTGTCCTTGCTCCACGAAATTATAATCTGCAAGGGGTTAGGAAAATGGGGCGTGAGAATTGAATTCTCACATATGGGTGATTTGCAACATCATGGGATTGGTAAATCCGAAATATATTAAGTTATACTCATTGATAAAGTGTTTATTTTATTTAATCAGTTTCATATAAAATTTAAACGGCATTTAAACATATTTCGCATAATATAATTGAAATAGCACAAGTTGGTTCACATTAAGGCAAAGCCCAAAGTCATATCATATATTATCACAACTGTCAAGCCATAAACGTACAACCATTCCACTTCCATCGAAGTTACTCCTTTCAACTCCAACCATCAACAGTCCTGATTCCGAGGGCGTCCAACGACAGCGTCCCCGGAGACCGGAAAAATAATCAACAACCTTGATTCCGAGGGCATACAACAACAACTCCCCCGGAGGTTGGAAATCAATACTCACATCACAATTCCGTACTTACTGACTTTCCATAAAACTGACACAACAAACTTCACTGAGAAAAATACTTGATTGACAACAGAACTGATTCATGCTCACATAAGGTACTTAATCATACAATGGCGATCGATTCACAAAACAACATGCATTATATAACATATATAGTATTATCACATAAATCCAAACAGTTATATAGATAGGTGTTACATTTATGTTGGATTAGATATTTTTTATTTGATTTAATCGAGTTCAGAAAATACCGGCACGACGTTATTATTAGCAGATCAATCAACAGATCATCACCCACCTGTTTATTTCGAGTCCCGAGAATGATGTGTAGGCAGAGGGTCGAGTCCTCGGTGCGTGTCCCGAAAAGTACAGAATCCTAATATGAAATCATCTAATTAAAAGTTGACCTTTGAATTATTAGAAAAACTTGAGAGTTTGTGTTATGAGAATCGAGGAGGTCGTTATCTTATAGACCTATTGGAATAGACCTACTTAAAAACACACACTATCTTGGTAAATACACCACTTCTAAAAGGGTGGTGTATTGGGGGAGTGTACTAACTAATTTCCTTGTTGCGATACTATTACGACTTCTATAAAACGAACTCTTAATATCTTAGACTTTTATAACTAAAAGCTTTTATACTTAAAAGTATATCCATCTAATATTTTCTTGAAAATAATAAAAGAATAAGAAATTTATTTAAATAATATTAATATAACAAAAGTCCCAATTTAATATTTTACTTTCTAAAATTATCATTTCTTATTTTAAAAGATCTTTGAATAAAATTTATATTTTATAAATAAAAATCCATTTATTAAAACTTATTTTGTTTAAAGAATTTTCTATAATAAATACTGAAAATAATATAATATATACTTTTCTTTATTGTTAGTAATACTTGATTTAAAGAGGTTTTCATAACAAATAATAGAATAAATATTTTCCTATATTACTAGTATTGCTAACCAAGTTTACTTGTGTCATTTTCAAAACAAAAGAGTAGTATTATTTTCTAAAAGTCATTTTTCATTTGTTTCAAACATTTGAACAGTAGAAGACGAGTTTCCCTTTGTCTTTAAAAACTTAACTAATATTACTAACAATTAATCTCATCATCAATCAGCTAATTCAAACTAAACTAATTCATTCACCCAATAATATTAATCCATCTATTCAAAAACACTAACAATCTTATTTCAATGATACTAAACAGTCAAACCAAAAGCACTAAACAAGCAAATCAACAATACTAAGCAACTATAAGAATAATACCAGTCCACTAATATCAAGTACTACAATAATCTCAAAACAACAGTACTTTACTAATTCATCCACGACATACTTAAACATCAATCCAAAGTCCAAAGTGCTAAACCATCTACTG
The DNA here is from genome assembly GCA_947034835.1 of Ballota nigra. Lineage (NCBI taxonomy): Eukaryota > Viridiplantae > Streptophyta > Magnoliopsida > Lamiales > Lamiaceae > Ballota > Ballota nigra. Next base: position 72,931,921 of record OX344729.1, on the reverse strand, counting down.
CTATTAAACAATAAATCAAAGTCCAAAAGAATTGATCTTTAAACAAAAAATCTTTTCGAAGAGAAGAATTAAGGAATTTAACAGTATGGTTCAATTCTTTCTTTTTCCATTTTGTGTTACACAACTTCGAAAATAGCCTCGACTGACTTCCTAGAATTTATGAATCGAAAGAAATAAGGTAGAAACCTTACGAGCTCTGATTCGCGGAGGTAAACGGGCGGGTGTCGTTATGGATTTTATGGAAATAAACGAGCAGCAATTCGTTCTTCAAATGAAATTAAATTAATCGAAACGGGAATTTATTGAGGAAATTGAAAGAGGGCTTTTGTAATTAACTTACTGGAAAAGAAATATGAGACGGCGCTTGGCTTCGATCGACGCTGGAAAAAGGGAAGAGTTGGTGGTGCCGTGAAGAAAACGCCGGCGTCTAGAACAAGAGGCGGAGGCGTCTGGCGGAACGGGTTGGGGTGCGACGGCGAAGCTCTGCTTTTGGGATGGGGGCGACGCGATTGGCTGCGTCTGGTGGTGCTCCGGCGGAGAGAGGGCGTCGCACGGCGGGCGATAGCGGTGGTGGAACGCGGCGCTTCGATCGGCGTGACGGCGGCGGTGCTGGGTTTACAACGATCGGAGACGCAGCGGCGCGACGTCAAAGAGGGCAGCGGCGCTGGACGGCATCGCACGGTGCGAGAGGCGACGCTGCTTCACGAGCGCCGCACGGCGGCTGGGGAGGCGCAGCGGCACGGCGACGGCTCTGCTCCAGCGGTGTCGCGACGGCGGCCGGTCGGAGCAGGGAGGCGGCTGGAGAAGGGAGGACGAAGGAGGAGGCTGGAGGTGGAGGGACGGCTTCTTCCTTGAGAGAGGAAAGAAGACGCGTTTGGCTGTTTAAGAGAGAGAGAGTGAAATTTGTTTTGCTGGGTTTTGTTTTCTAAGGGAAATAAGGAAACTGAATTGAGGGAAACGTACTCCATAAGTGTTAAGGGAGGGGGAGATATTTTTTTTTTTAATTTCTTAATTAATTAACTTTAAAGGAAAGAAATAAACATGTGGTAGGGATTTAATACTTTAATTAATTTAATTAAAAAAGAAAAGTAATTTATGTGGTTAGGGTTTTACCCCCTTTAATTCGGATATTTTCGTTCCCACTTGATATGGTTTAGGGATCGTTTGATTCACGAGTTTAATCCTGATTTGAAAATTAATACAGTTTTAAGATTCGAATAATATTTTATTGTATTTAATTATTCTCATTAAATTATACGGATCGAAATCCTTAATTTAAACTTGAATAATTAATTTCTCGTAGTCCTTTATTCGTTTGAAAGATTCGATTCCTTTCTTCGAATTTAGGAATTTATAAAAGGGTATAAATTTAAATTACACAATAGCACTTAAAATAATAAAATTAAAAGAACCAAAGATAAGAAAATAAAATAAGGGTTCTAGGAATATAAGAGGTATAAAACGGGACGGGGTATTACATATACTATTACAATAGAAAACATTTCGAATGATAAGCCTTGCCCAAACGGTAAGGAGAAGGGCAATAAATCTTCCATGTGTGGGAGGTCACGGGTTCGAAACTTGTTTCTCGCGGGTCGCTCGCGGGTCGGGTTGCGCCCGCCCCGCTGATGCGGCCCGTGAATTTTTTTTTAAATTGTGTTGGACGAGGGCCTCCCCCTCGTGAACAAACGAGGGGCGAGACGAGGGCGCTGGTAGACGAGGGTAGGCCCCCTCGTGCATAGACGTGGGGCGAGACGAGGGCGCTTCCAGGCGAGGGCGACCGTGCTCGCCAAACTCCAGTACCGCGAGGCGAGGGCAAGGCCCACTGGAACCGAGGCGAGGGCTTCCCCCTCGTGAACAAACGAGGGCTTATACGAGGGCCCGGTTTTTGAACCAGACGAGGGCAACCCCCTCGTTAGTAGCCGAGGGCTCTCTCCCCTCATTAGTTAAAGAGGGGCGAGCCGAGGGGGACCCTAACGAGGCCTATTTTGTCGAGGGTCTCCCCCCCTCTTTAAACCCCTCTTTAACCCTCTCCCCCTCTTTAAATCCCTCCCTATATCCCTCTTTATTTCAACAGTATTTTGTAGTGGGTCATTTTACCTCATGTGCTGCACTCATGCTCGTTAAATTAAGATTTTTTTTCCAGCAAAAAATATTAACGTGGGCATCAAATTTATTTTAATCTTTCATTTGTTTATATATAAGTTATATATTTTTTATTAATGAGAATAACACCATTCCTAATTGCTCTCTCATGGCTCTCGCTCACGCTACAAAAAAATAAAAGACCCAAGGTTAAATTATTCTTATATCTTACATCACTGTAGACAAAGTAAGCAGATTTTGCGACGGAGATTAGCGACGGAAATTTTGCGACGGACAAATATCCGTCGCAAATTCAGTGAATTTGCGACGAATTTTTCTAAGCCGTCGAAAAAAATGACAATTTGCGACGACTAAGGATGTCTGTCGCAAACTTTTGTAATTTGCGACGGAAAAGCCTTCGCAAACACTAGGGCCCACCGCCTTCGTCTTGAAACTACTACATTTGCGACGGTAAAGTCGTCGCAAATTTCAACTTTGATTTTGTGACGGTCCATTCCGTCGCAAAATATACCCGTTTAAAGGTGACCGTTTATCAAGCGACCCGTTTGACTGATTTGCGATGGAATTTGCCGTCGCAAATTTTAACTTTGAGTTTGAGACGAATCAAAGCCGTCTCAAATCTTACATTTATATTTGCGACCATTCGGGAAACGGTCCATTGACTGATTTGCGACGGAATTTCCGTCGCAAATACGAACCGTTTTTATGCGTCTTCTCGGGGAACGGTGCGTTGACTGATTTGCGACGGAAAGGCCGTCGCAAATCAGTAAAAACAACGTCGTTTTGTCTTTGACAGGCGAAATTTGCGACGGATAGGCGTCCGTCGCAAATTTTTTTTACAATTATAAATACTCTCCTCGTGAAGCAGACGGATCCTGTGAGAAAAAAGAAGAAGAGGAGGAAAACGAAAGGAAAAGGAAGGAGAAGTCGGGAAAAGGAAGGCGTCCGTCCCCACCGAGTTCTCATTTCGACATTTTCCACAAATAAACCGTAAATTTTCTTCATTTTTACCTTTTAAAATTTAATTTTAAAGCATGGTTAGAGAATTGATTTTAGTTGAATTGTTTGAATTATATTAGTAATGAATTGATTTTAGTTGAATTAGTTGATCGAATTTTAATTTAAAGCATTTTTTAATTTTTGTTAATTAAGTTTAGAATTGAATTAGTTGAATTGTTTGAATTATATTAGAAATGACTTGATTTTAGTTGAATTTGTTGATCGAATTTAATTAGTTGATTGAATTTTAATTTAATTTTAAAGCATAATTAATTTTTGTTAAGTTTAGAATTGAATTAGTTGAATTGTTTGAATTATATTAGAAATGAATTGATTTTAGTTGAATAAGTTGATCGAATTTAATTAGTTGATTGAATTTTAATTTAATTTTAAAGCATAATTAATTTTTGTTAAGTTTAGAATTGAATTAGTTTAATTGTTTGAATTATATTAGAAATGAATTGATTTTAGTTGAATTAGTTGATCTAATTTAATTAGTAGATCAAATTTTAATTTAATTTTAAAGCATGTTTAATTTTTGTTAAGTTTATAATTGAATTAGTTGAATTGTTTGAATTATATTAGAAATGAATTGATTTTAGTTGAATTAGTTGATCTAATTTAATTAGTGGATCGAATTTTAATTTAATTTTAAAGCATGTTTAATTTTTGTTAAGTTTATAATTGAATTAGTTGAATTATTTAAATTATATTAGAAATGAATTGATTTTAGTTGAATTAGTTGATCTAATTTAATTAGTAGATCGAATTTTAATTTAATTTTAAAGCATGTTTAATTTTTGTTAAGTTTATAATTGAATTAGTTTAATTGCTTGAATTATAATAGAAATGAATTGATTTTAGTTGAATTAGTTGATCTAATTTAATTAGTAGATCGAATTTTAATTTAATTTTAAAGCATGTTTAATTTTTGTTAAGTTTATAATTGAATTAGTTGAATTTATAATTATTACAGATGAACCCAAGTCAAGATAATTTTCTCAGTGTCATCATAGTCGACAACAGGTAAGTATTTTTTAATGAATTATGTATACTTTTAATTATATATATATTAATATAATTAACTTGATTTTTTAATTTTGTTGTCACAGACTGCTTCCAGCCCATGAGACTAGCTTAATCGTCTCACAAATCATTAGGATGGGACAATTTGAGTATGGTGCCCACTCGTGGAGTCAAGTGTCCGAGCAAAAGAGGATGGAGTACTTTGATGAATTCAAGGTATAAAAAATTTATTTATTGTGATTTTAATTTAACTTTTAATTTTTTAATTTATTCGTTAATATTCTATTTTTAATTTATTTGCAGAGGCGGTGCGTTTGGGACCCTGCCAACGATAGTATTATGTACCAATTGTTTTGTGCGAAAGTGCAAGAACGGTACAAAGATATTATCTACGGCCTGAAGAAGCGGTGGGAGCGTGGGGATCGGGTGGAGTTGGGTCGAGCACCAGACGGACGATCGTTATGGGATGGTTTGGTGGATCACTGGAACAGTGAACCATCATTCTGAAGAAGATCATGAAGAGAGAGAGATAGAGAGAGAGAGAGAGAGAGAGAGAGAGAGAGAGAGAGAGAGAGAGAGAGGGGAGAGGGAGAGAAGAGAGAGTCCGTTTGAACAATTTATTTATGTTTTTTAAACAATTTTTGGTAAAGACATTCCCGGTTACAAGGTTTCCGCCATTATTACAGAGATAATGAGGGATAATTTAGAGTAGAACGCAATGAAGTTCAAACTCGTCTCGTCGCAGCGAAAGCAGTACTACTTGGATGGGTTTTGGGTATATATATGCAAATATTTATAAACAATTAGTTGGTTAAAAATATTTGCATATATATACCCGAAACTCATCCAAGTAGTACTGTTTCCGCTGCGACGAGACGAGTTTGAACTTCATTGCGTTCTCCTCTAGATTATCCCTCAATATCTCTGTAATAATGTCGGAAACCTTGTGACCGGGAATGATGCTACAAATAGTATTTCAACAAAGATATTACTAATTCAGTGTTAATTAATTAATTACTTGTAGCAAACATATACATGATCTTAGATGAATTAATTTGGTGAATTTTGAAAAAAAAATGAGTCAATTTGGATACATATACAATTAATTGCGTACAAATGAACGAATTATAAATTTAAGCGGGAGTCGAAATAAATAATTTTACCAAAATAAAAAAAATTAAATGGCCCCAACATTTATAAAAACAAGTGAGAAACGAAAATGAATTAATTTGGTGAATTATGAAAAAAAAAACGAGTCAATTTGGATACATATACAATTAATTGCATACAAATGAACGAATTGTAAAATTATGTATTGTCGAAATAAATAATTTTACAAAATAAAAAAAATAGTTGGGCAAAATATTTTTATAAACAACTTACATACGGGTGAATTATAAAAAAAAAAGAATCAATTTGAATACATATACAATTAATTGTGTAATACCCCGTCCCGTTTTATACCTTTTATATTTCTAGAACCCTTATTTTATATTATTATCTTTGTTTCTTTTAATATTATTATTTTATTATTTTGAGTGCTATTTGTGTAATTTAAATTTATACCCTTTTACAAATTCCTAAATTCGTCGAAAGAATCGAATCTTTCAAAACGAATAAAGGAGTACGAGAAATTAAATATTCAAGTTTGAAATTAGGATTTCGATCCGTATAATTTGTTGAGAATAATTAAAATACTTTAATATATTTATTAAGTCTTAAAACTGTATTAATTTTCGAATCGGGATTAAACTCGTGAACCAAACGATCCCTGAACCGTATCAAGTGGGAACGAAAATATCAGAATTAAAAGGGATTAATTCTTAACCACATAAATTATTTTCTTTTTGAATTAATATTAATTAGAAAATTAATCAACCACATATTTATCCCTTCTTTTAAATTTAAATTAATTAATTAATTAAAGATTTTTCCCCTATAAATAAGAAGCCCCCGTCTCTATCTTTCAGTTTAAGAGTTCAATCCCCAAATTTCATTCTCCCAGAATTCCCAATTTCACTCTCTCCTCTCGTCTCTCTCGCTCCACCGTACCAGCAAGGCAGCGCCGCCTCACGCCCCGCGCCGCCCTCGTCCTCCGCCTCCTCTCCTCTTCGATTGGAAACAGCTCGACGCCTCCTCCTCTCCTCTTCGATCGGAACAGCCAGTGCCGCCGTGACTAAACCAAAAATTGACTGCTGCTCTCCCTCTCCCAGTCGCTGCCGTCGCAGCGCCACCACCGGAGTAGCTCCGCCGCCGTCGCGCCTCTGTCCTCTTCGCCCAGAAGCCGTCGCAACGCCGTCACCCTCCAGCGTTGCCTCCACGCGCCAGCAGCACCGCCGCCTCTCACTCCAGCGCCAATCGACGCCACCGCCGTGTCGAAGCACCGCCACCGTTCGCCTCTATTCTTAGTGAGTCCCGTTGTTCTTCTTCTCAATTTCCTTTTAATTTCAGATTCGCCAAATGAAACTCCTTTCGATTTAACTGTTATTTAATTAATCTCGATTTCGTTTCCTTTGGTGTATAATTGAGACGTCGTTGTCTTCTTCACCCTTCCACCACCGCTGCTTGTTTTATTTTCGGAAAATCCAGAATCACGCCGTTATGCTGTCCAAATTATCTGACGAATAACCGAATTCTTTTACGACACCGTTAGGCTGCTCGAATTTACCCGACGAGTCTCCGAACTACGCCGTTAGGCTGCCCGATTTGGGACTCGTAAGATTGCTAGTCTTTTCTCTTCAATTTTCGTTGTAATTGGATTAGGAACGAACTGTTTTAATTTCAAGGTGTTGAGACTTTGGAAAGGTTGGAATATTTATCTTTTGGAGCCTGGTAGATGGAGTTTTGATGTTGTTGGTATTAGTATTATTGAAATTGTTATATAGTGTTAGTTGTTAGGTTTGGTAGTATTGGGTTTGTTGATTAATATTGTTGAATTAGTTGTTTAGTATTGTTGGTTTAGCTGTTTAGTATTGTTGTTTTAGTTGGAGGGTATTATTGGATGGATGAATTAGTTTGGTTTGGTTAGCTGATGATATGGCGATGAAATTAGTTTGTTTTAGTATTAGTTGAGTTTTTGGAGACAAAGGGAAACTCGTCTTCCCCTTGTGCGACTGTTAAAAAAATTTGAAACGAAAAGATAAGTCGTTTAATATTCAAAATTAATAACAAATTAAAAGGAGTATTTTTGTGAAAAATTAATATAATTCCTTTGTTTTAGAAGTGTTACTAAAGTTAGAAAAGAAAAATACTTTTTATAAACTATATTAGTTATAATATAAATTCTTAGAAAAATCAAGTTATTAATAAGTTTAAACAAGAGGTTTTTATAAAATATAAATTCTTATACTTTTAATTTTATAAAAGGCTTTTGTTAAGGACACAACAGAAATTAGTAAATACACCCCCCTAATACACCTCCTCTGAAAAAGGGGTGTACTTATCAAAAGATTGTTTTTGTAGTAATCGAAATAGTCATACCACAAGTATACTAGTAAATACACTCTCTCAATACACTCACCATTTTAGAAGTGGTGTATTTACCAAAATAGGGTGTGACCCTTAAGCAAGTCCTTTTTGAGTTTATAAGACCACAACTTTCTCGATTCTCGTAACACAAACTCTCAAGTTTTCCTAATAATTCAAAAGTCAATCTTTTAATCAGAATTCTCCTTATTAGGATTATGTACTTTTCGGGACACGCACCGAGGACTCGACCCTCTGCCTACACATCATTCTCGGGACTCGAAACAATCAGGTGGGTGATGATCTGTTGATTGATCTTCTAATAATAACGTCGTGCCGGTATTTTCTCAACTCGATTAAATCAAATAAAAAATATCTAATCCAACATAAATGTAACACCTATCTATATAACTGTTTGGATTTATGTGATAATGCTATATATGTTATATAATGCCTATTGTTTTGTGAATCAATCGCCATTGTATGATTAAGTACCTTATGTGAGCATGAATCAGTTCTGTTGTCAATCAAGTATTTTTCTCAGTGAAGTTTGTTGTGTCAGTTTTATGGAAAGTCAGTAAGTACGGAATTGTGATGTGAGTATTGATTTCCAACCTCCGGGGAGCTGTCGGGGACGCCCTCGGAATAAAGGTTGTTGATTTAGATTAGATTCCGACCTCCGGGGGTGCTGTTGTTGTATGCCCTCGGAATCAAGGTTGTTGATTATTTTTCCGGTCTCCGGGGACGCTGTCGTTGGACGCCCTCGGAATCAGGACTGTTGATGGTTGGAGTTGAAAAGAGTAACTTTGATGGAAGTGGAATGGTTTTACGTTTATGGTTTGACAGTTGTGATAATATGTGATATGACTTTGGGCTTTGCCCTAATGTGAATCAACTTGTGCTATTTCAATTATATTATGCGAAATATGTTTAAATGCCGTTTAAATTTTATATGAAACTGATTAAATAAAATAAACACTTTATCAATGAGTATAACTTAATATATTTCGGATTTACCAATCCCATGATGTTGCAAATCACCCATATGTGAGAATTCAATTCTCACGCCCCATTTTCCTAACCCCTTGCAGATTATGATTTTGTGGAGCAAGGATAGTAATAGAGACGACACGGAGTTCCCCACTTAAATAAAACATTACTGTTGATACTATATTTTATGTACACATATATGTGTGTAAGATACTTATTAAAATTATTCTACCCATTTCTTCCGCAGCATAAAAACTCATCATCTCTCATTTCCGTTATATTTCCTTCAAAAAATTTATAGTTCGGACTTTTGATCACAATAACACTTCGAATCCGATATAATTAATATATTCTGGATTCGGGGCGTTACAAATTGCATACAAATAAACGAATTATAAATTTAAGCGAGAGTCAAAATAAATAATTTTACAGAAATAATAAAAATTAAATGGCAAAAAAACAAGTGAGAAACGAAAATGAATTAATTTGGTGAATTATAGAAAAAAAATGAGTCAATTTGGATACATATACAATTAATTGCGTACAAATGAACGAATTATAAAATTATGTATTGTCGAAATAAAAAATTTTACAAAATAAAAAAAATAGTTGGGCAAAATATTTTTATAAACAACTTAGATACGAAAAGAAATTAATTTGGTGAAATATAAAAAAAAAAGACTTAATTTGAATACATATACAATTAATTGCATAAAAATGAACGAAGGTAGCTTGTGCCCTAGTGGCGCGCGTCCCCTCCTCTTGCTCAAGAGGTCCCGTGTTCGATTCCCCTTGGACGCAAAAATAGATTAATTGTTCAAGGCCTAATAAGACTAATATAGAAGGTGGGCCGCATATATTAAGCAATGGGCCGAGTGGCCCAGTGGTCCGCGCCCACCCCGCCCGCCCCGGGTGCCCGGGCTCGAACCACGCGAGCCACTTTTTTTTGTATAGGCTCGGTAATTTGCGACGGCCAAATTCCGTCGCAAATATTGAATTTTGCGACGGAAAGCAGACCGTCGCAAATTATAACAGAAAAAAAAATAAAAATAAATACATAAAAACATTTGCGACGGAATATGACCGTCGCAAATGTTTTTGACCCGATTGGGTCTAACCCGAAAGACTTGCGACGGAATATTGTCCGTCGCAAAATCTCTGCGACCCGGCCGGGTCTGATCCGCCATTTTTGCGACGGATTTATCCGTCGTTACTTTGCGACGGACCTCCAAAATCCATCGCAAAAATTAGCTACGACTGTTTTAAAAACGGACACGTGTCCGTCGCAAATTCCGTCGCAAAACAATGTGTTTTTGTAGTGATACCTCTTAAAATTTATTCATAACCTTGGCCCATTTTTTCGTAATGAGAATTGTATGCTCAAATTTGCTGCATAGCTTCCATTGGTGGTTAGATCAGTTCAGTTATCCACCAAGCAAGAATGGTAAACTTCTTTTGTTGAAATGCTTGAAAAATATTGAAGCTCTTGTACTTGCTTGATAAATGCAAAATTTAATCCAACAAGTTTACTTACATACTGCCAAGACAAAGTTGTCATACATCTATATATAAATAATAAATAATCATAATATATAAAGCTCAATTTTGTCAAGACACTTTATCTGTTTTCATAGTCTTTTAGGCTAATTTAAACACATCTACAAAATTCCTTAGAGAAATAACAGGGTCAGGATAATATTAGCTCATGGGTAATGAGTAAACCTTCAACGTAAGCATGTGAGATATACTCAGTTTAAGTATTTAACAAAGACTATATAATTTTAAATCGAGGAAACTAAACACATCATTCAAATAGTGGGGGAGGAACAATACTTATCCATCTCACATGAGAGCATCAAACCAATTTACAAGGATAAAGTAATTATCATCATCATCCCATCTTTTTCTTCTTTTTTCTTATTAAAAAAAATTCAAATATATGAACTAAAAAAACAACTCTACAACACCACATCCAAATTAAAACAACAAAAACTCTGGGCAAAAACTATTCTTCTCTGAATTGAAACCACTCACCACACTAGAGACATTAATATAATTTTGTTTAGGAGGCGCTTGGTTAGAAACTCTTCAATGACAATGGGAATAAAAATTACTTTCCATCTATACCCCCATAATAAAAATGATATATTAGAGGAAGACTTGCTACAATTATGACCCAATTGCTAATTACATGTCCTAATTTTGGAATAGAAGTGCACAACAAATGGTTATTGGTTGAGAAATGGGGGAGTGATTGATGAGGAAAATAAGTTAATCAAAATGGAGTAGTGATTACCTTATTTAGGAGAGGATGTGGTGATTTTGTGCTCATTAACCATCATAATTACACTAATTTTCAATCTCATTCCCATTACCATTGAAGAGTAGCTAACCAAGCGCCCCCTTAGTACAATTGAAGTGAGAGATAGGCAGCGGTTCGGTTGTGGTGGCATTGTACCAGTCAAAGCTACTCGGAAGGTTGTGCCATCGGTTTCACTCCAATGAGCTTTGGGTGGCAATGACGTCATTCATATCACCGCGTGCAGGGTGTTGTTTACCAAATAAATGTTGCTGGAATCAAATGGCTATTAATGAATGCTTTGGTAAAAACATCAAATGATAGGGTTCTTTAATGCTAAAGTGATTGACTTAAATGAAAGATGATGAAGTGAGAACAAGAACACCAAGATTCGCCAGGGGTTGTTAGTCCCTGGACTTGAATGATGATTGTATTCAATATACTGAGAGAGATTGAACCTTTCTTATTTGTTACAAATGAGTGACTATTTATAGTTTTCTCACTACAGGGGTACATTGGTCATTTTCGACCTCTCAGGGGACAGAGGCATTAAATGCTTCCTGCCTCTGAGGACGCGCGGGCACTGGTGTACCAGAGTTTGCAGGTGGCCGGCCACTAGGGTGTCGACGCGTGTTCAAAATGGACGATTCTCTGGCGTGTTTCCTTATTTAGAAGGAATATTCCCTGTGTCACAGAGTACGGAGGCGGCCTTTTTCTTCTTGGGGGAAGTTCTTGCCTGATTTCATCACGTGCTCCAAATCTTCCTTGTCGACCGGGGATATTCCGATGTCGGAGACCGGCCTCTTGACGGATTGCGTGGTTGGAGATTGCCACTGCATATTGGTGATGCCCTGGCGACCTCTAATGGTCTTCCTTGGTTGAGGCCGGACCGGTCCGGTCTCGGCCCGTTCGTCCAAGACCCGGATCAACGCATACGAACGTTTCGCGGTGATTTCCGGTCTCGTTTTTGAGGTCGGAAAACGGGGTCGGAGACCGCTGAGGTCGGGCATAGGCCGGCCTGGTCGAGCCCGGCCTCTGAGCGTCGCGTTGCCTTTTCCGGGCGGATTCCGGCTGGCGCCAATCTGTGGACCAAAATGGCCACAACACAGGGAGGTGGAAGTTACTCATTTCTGATTGTCTGAATCAGAACAAAGACCTAGCAAATCAAACAAATCAATTACATCTTTAAAACTTTGGGATTAAAAGGCGCAAAATTTTCAAACGGAGAACCATAAAAATGTAATTAACACTTTCAAATGCTGAAAGTGAAATAAGATTTCATCTTCCCAAGATTAATTACACGCCAATATCAGATTTATCCGACAACATTTAGAATGCTTGAGAAGAGGGAATAAAATTGTGAACGGAAACGTCGGATTGGGGGAGGTGTGAAACTGAGAACACGATTAAGAAAAGAATCTGATCGGGGAGAATGAATGGGAAAAAAGAAAAAGAAGAGGAGGTGTTCGCATTCAACTAATGATTAAAGTGCACAGGACAAGAACTTTGATAGGCAAAATTGTGCGAAAATGATTTACAAGTGCTAGACACTTTTTTAGATATATTATAGTAATTATTATAATTTCAATTTTAGAGTTCATGCACTAAAATCGACTCCTCTTTTGGATGTATTAAATTTTGGTGATAATTTTATTGATTTCGAGAATTTAGAGGTTTTTATTGTACGAACAGATCTACACATCCAAATTTGATTTTATACTTAGTTGAGTCTATCTTGCTGTAATCAGAGTTATTTATGGGATTTCGAATTTTATAATTGATGCTAGCTATTTTTGTGATTTTGAGAGTTTCTGTAATTTATTGAATTAGATTTCCCATTTACGCCGCTATATATGTGATGGTTAATGTTATCTAGTCTGAACTGTTCCAATCAATCAGATTTCAATGACTATTACACAAGGTTAAATACTAGGCATTCTCTGCTATTTGAGGTTGTTCTATCACCTGCTCATGCTCTTTCACTGGTGAAGATAAATTGACTTGTAACATCATCTTCCAATTACTAAAGTATCCTTACAAAGTCTTCAACACTACTTTTGACTGGAGAACTCTCTGAATTTTGTTCTCAAGTATTAAATTTTGAGCAGGTTAACACCAATCCTAACCTTTTCCTTCAAATTTTTATGCAGAACATAGACATGTGTATTCTAATAGCTTCAATTTACTCAGCAGCCGTAGCCACACCATTTTCACTTTGGTATTATAGCTCATATTGATAAATTTTTTGACATATTTTTCTTAGAACTTGATAATTGCTCTGGTATTAATCAAGATTTGACATGTTTTTCTTTGCTGTGGCTTTGCCTTTAATGTGAACAATATCAAATAATGGTAATTGATGATGATTGTTTTAGGTTCAGATTTAGACTCTAATAGCTGATCTTTATTGGCTTATTTATCTCAGACTATTGAAAGCATCATTTAGCTGTACGTAAAGTTATTGATTACTGGGCATATGACGGAGACAGGCTATGTTGGAGTTAAGAACCACGAAGCTACTTGTTACATGAACTCTCTGTTCCAAACTTTGTACCATATTCCTTATTTCAGAAAGGTGACAATCGTGTTTTGTCGGTCATATATAGTTCTGATACATTATCTGTTTATAATATGAACTACGGCTATGGAATCATGAAGTAGCCTCACTTCAAAAATATCGTATCACATGCCGACACATTGTTTATTTTATAAGCTCCAATATCATGACACCAGCGTTGCTACAAAATCATTTGGATGGGACACTAATGATTCTTTTATGCAACATGATGTGCAAGAACTCAACATAGTTCTATGTTGGGCAACATGAATTACATCGAGTGCATAAAAAGAGTCATTTTGCAGATATATATGTTGCTCCTCTTTTATGATGCTTTACTGTGATAAATAATTTGTGGTATCTATGATGTGATGGTACGTCGATATAAGATAAGAAGAAATGTTAACAATTTAGGGTTTGCATCTATTAAATGGCAATTATATAGTTTTATGTTTAGATATCCGCTCTGATCCGATCTGATTAATTTGTAACCGAAAATCCGCTCTGATCCGTACCGAAATATAACATATCCGTACTGTACCATACCGTACCGAAATTTAGGTACGTGCACGGACACTCGAATTTTAAAATAACCGAACTTTGAAACGGACACAAATATTTTTAAATATCCGTTTTGATCCGTACCGTAAACAGCCCCAGTATGCATATAATAAAATTTAGCCTTAGAATTTAAATTTGTGGTCGTAATTATCCCTTATTTGTATGTTGGTTATTATTTTAACCATTGAAATTGTATACTTTTCACTACAAAAAAAACACTGTTTTGCGACGGAATTAGCGACGGAAAATCCGTCGCAAACAGTGTTTTGCGACGGGATCTGCGACGGACACGTATCCGTACCTAAAACAGCCGTAGCAAATTTTTGCGACGGATTCAGCCATCCGTCGCAAATTAACGACGGACAAATCCGTCGCAAAATCGGCGGGTCAGATCCGGCCGGGTCAAGAATTTGCGACGGACAGTAGTCCGTCGCAAACTTTTCGGGTCAGACCCGATCGGGTCAACAACATTTGCGACGGTTCCGTCGCAAATGTTTTTATATATTTTTTATACTTTTTTGTGTTATAATTTGCGACGGGCTGTTTTCCGTCGCAAAATTAAATATTTGCGACGAAATATGGCCGTCGCAAATTACCGAGCCTATACAAAAAAAAAGTGGCTCGCGTGGTTCGAGCCCGGGCACCCGAGGCGGCCGGGGCGGGTTCGGACCACTGGGCCACTCGGCCCATTGCTTAATATATGCGGCCCACCTTCTATATTAGTCTTATTAGGCCTTGAACAATTAATTCATTTTTGCGTCCAAGGGGAATCGAACACGGGACCTCTTGTGCAAGAGGAGGGGGCGCGCGCCACTAGGGCACAAGCTACTTTCGTTTATTTTTATTCAATTAATTGTATATGTATTCAAATTAAGTCATTTTTTTTATAATTCACCAAATTAATTTCTTTTCGTATCTAAGTTGTTTATTAAAATATTTTGCCCAACTCTTTTTTTTATTTTGTAAAATTATTTATTTCGACTCCCGCTTAAATTTATAATTCGTTCATTTTTACGCAATTAATTGTATATGTATCCAAATTGACTAATTTTTTTTTCTACAATTCACCAAATTAATTCATTTTCGTTTCTAACTTGTTTTTATAAATATTGGGGCCATTTAATTCTTATTATTTCTGTAAAACTATTTATTTCGACTCCCGCTTAAATTTATAATTCGTTCATTTGTACGCAATTAATTGTATATGTATCCAAATTGACTCATTTTTTTCTACAATTCACCAAATTAATTCATTTTCGTTTCTAACTTGTTTTTATAAATATTGGGGCCATTTAATTTTTATTATTTCTGTAAAACTATTTATTTCGACTCCCGCTTAAATTTATAATTCGTTCATTTGTACGCAATTAATTGTATATGTATCCAAATTGACTCATTTTTTTTCTACAATTCACCAAATTAATTCATTTTCGTTTCTAACTCGTTTTTATAAATATTGGGGCCATTTAATTTTTATTATTTCTGTAAAACTATTTATTTCAACTCCCGCTTAAATTTATAATTCGTTCATTTGCTTAAATTTTTTTTTTCATAATTCACCAAATTAATTCATTTTCGTTTTTTACTTGTTTTTATAAATGTTGTGTCCATTAAATAAAAGTAAATTCAAACTAATAAATTCACAAAATTATAAATTAAAGTAACAATTCAAAAATTAAATTAAAGTAACAATTCAAACTAAAAAAAAATTGTACTTCATAGTTATTAAAAATCAAAATTTTTTAACAATCGGAATTAAATCCGTCTTCCTCTTCATCCTCGCCCAGGTTAACAATCGGCGACATCGATGGCTGGGTCGGCGGGATCGGCGGCATCGATGGCTGGGTCGGCGGCATCGGTGGCGCAGGCATTTGCGCTCGTGGCATTGAATCAGAGGCGAATATCTGCCACCACGCCTGCATGGCGGCTGTATACTCCTGCACCTCGACCCGATACTGCTCCATCTCGGCTGTATACCGGTCGTGCGCCTCTCGCTGCTGCCTCTCATACTCTTCCTTCTCTCGCTGCTGCCTCTGCATGTTCTTCATCTGCTCCACCACCGTGGCAAGCTGCCTCTCGACCTCACTGGGATGAGAGTCGATGGAAGACTGAGAGGAGGATGAGCCTGAGCCACGAGGTCGGAAAAAGTTCTTTCCGAAGCTGCCCAATCCAGCGAACCGCCCCTTTTTAGCCTTGACGTTCTTGAAGTACAATTCATTTTGAACGTCAACAGAAGGCTGTGTGGGGGGCATCGACCCCGACCCCGACCCCGACCCCTCTGCCGTTTCCTCAGGCTGAGGCTGAGAGGCAAGATCCTCGAGCATCTTTCTCTGCAAATTAATTATACAAAAAATTAAATAAATTGAACACAAAATATAAAAAATACTTTTAATATTAAAAATTTAAATAATACTATTAATATTGAAATAATACTTACGTGGATCTCGGTGGTACGGCCGTAGGTAGACTTCCCAGTCTCCTCGACGAATGGGTGGGCGAGCTGCAATCTCTCAAAATGAGAGGGCTCGCGTCCTTGCTCCGCCGCCTAATTAGAAAAAAAGATAGTAAAAATTAACAACACTCATAAAAATTAGGAAAAAAATAATAAATTCAAAAACTACAAAATTGAAGACGAAACTTACAAATCTCAACCCGTGCTCATAAATGGACCGAGAACCGGCCCGATGTCTTGCCATCCCTTCTCCATCAGGGTCACTACGCCGATTCGCCTTGTTTTTCGCCGACTTCTCTTGGAATTCAGGGGAATCCCAGTAGCGGAGGAATTGGTCCCAAATCGACCGTCTTTCACTGTCAAGCCCCAAGTCGGTGGCCTCTCCCTTCTTGTACCACTTCTCCCTCATTCTGTAAAGGAGGTCTCTGTACCTTTCCTTTCCATATTTATCGAAATTCCTCCACATCTGGTCATCGTGCTCCGGTGCCCAGACACATTCTTTCTGCAATTACAATTTAAATGTAAATATATGTTTATATATTTGATATTAATAAACGGTGAATTAATAAATTAAATTAATACCTTAAACTCCTCGAAGTATGTCTTTTTTCTTGCATCGGACACTAACCTCCAACTGTAAGCGGTGGGCTCGAATCCACCGCGAAGGATGGAGTCGGAAACCTGATTAGCAGCCTCATGACCTGGAATCCAACTGTAAAATTAAAATTTCAAAGTTAGTAAAATAATTAGGTTTTAATTAATAAAAAAATTGAGTATAAAATATTATCCCTTACATATGACCACATGGCTTAACAGGCATCCGTCCTTCAACAACCGGATGCTGGCGGGAGGAGGATGAGCCCTCAGCAGTCTGCTGTGAGGAGGAGGAGGAGCCCGCACCAGGCTGTGAAGAGGTCTCTGATAGAGACCTCGGCCTGAAAATAGGTGGAACCACGGGTCTTAGTGAGGGCCGTCGTCTCCTCCCTCCTCGTCCTCCTCGACTCGCCTCCTCATCCCTCGGAGGCTGCTGACTGTCATTGCCACTGCCTTGTCCGCTCATCTATAACAAATTTCACGAATTATTCATTCAACTAAATTAAAATCAATCAACTAATAATATTATTTTATAAATTATATATTAAACTAAAATCAAACAACTAATATTATTTAAAATCAAACAACTAATATTATTTAAAATCAATTAACAACCTACTCAACTAAATTCATTCAACTAAATTAAAATCAATCATCAACTAATATTATTTTGTAAAATTATTAAACTTAAATCAAGCAACTAAAATTATTTTGTAATATTATTTAAACATGCTTAACAATTAAAAATTAACAAATTACTAAAACAATTCAACTAAAATCAAACAACTCAGCTAAAATCAATTCTAAACTTAACAAATTCAACTATTTCTAAACATGCTTTAAAATTAAATTAAAATTCGATCAACTAATTAAATTATAATTCAACTAATCAACTAAAATCAATTCATTTCTAATATAATTCAAACAATTCAACTAATTCAATTCTAAACTTAACAAAAATTAAACATACTTTAAATTAAAATTCGATCAACTAATTAAATTATAATTCAACTAATTCAACTAAAATCAATTTATTTTTAATATAATTCAAACAATTCAACTAATTCAATTCTAAACTTAAAAAAAATTAAACATGCTTTAAATTAAAATTCGATCAACTAAAATCAATTCATTACTAATATAATTCAAATAATTCAACTAAAATCAATTCTCTAAACATGCTTTAAAATTAAATTTTAAACGGTAAAAATGAAGAAAACTTACGGTTTATTTGTAGAAGATGACGAAACGAGAACTCGGTGGGGACGGATTGGCTCTACAGCGACGGCACCCGACTTCTCCTTCCTTTTCCTCTCTTTTTCCTCTTCTTCTTCTCCTTTTCTCTCTTTCTCCGTCTGCAACGCGGCGGGCCTGTATAAATAAGTGGAAAAAAAATTTGCGACGGACGCCTGTCCGTCACAAATTTTGCCCGTCAAACGCAAAACGACGCCGTTTCTTACTGATTTGCGACGGAAAGACCGTCGCAAATCAGTCAACACACCGTTTCCCGATAAGACGCGTAAAACGGCTCGAATTTGCGATGGACATTCCGTCGCAAATCAGTCAAAGGGCCGTTTCCCGAGAGGTCGCGAATATAAATGTAAGCATTGCGACGGCTTTCGTCCGTCGCAATTACAAAGTTTAAAATTGCGACGGCTTCTTCCGTCGCAAATCAGTCAAACGGGTCGCTTCCCGAACGGTCACCTTTAAACGGGTATGTTTTGCGACGGAATTGACCGTCGCAAACTCAAAATTGAAATTTGCGACGACCTTTCCGTCGCAAATGTAGCCGGTTCAAGACCAAGTCGGTGGGCCCTAGATTTTGCGACGGCTTATCCGTCGCAAATTACTATCATTTGCGACGGACTTCCTAAGTCGTCGCAAATTTTCATTTTTTGCGACGACTTACAAAAATCCGTCGCAAATGATAGTAATTTGCGCGGATATTCTTGCCGTCGCAAAATTCCCGTCGCTAAACTCCATCAACTCCAAAATAAATCAACTCCGATTTCAGCTATTTCTTCATGGTTTGTCAAATTGAGAGACGGGAATTTTGCGACGGCAATCTCTCACTGGATTCGCCGGGATCAACTCCTGCTGGCCGCTATCATCGACTCTCTCTCGGCCGAAGTTCTTCCAGTTGTGTCCCTCAAAGAGTCTTCCTTTGAGGCTTGAAATGCAATTACTTGCTTATGTGCGGGTAAGTCTCGCTCTCGTGTGAATCAGTTGAAGACAGAGTTGTATCGAATGCAGATTAGGGATCGGTCTATGTCCGATTACCTATGCTATGTCAAGGAGAAAGCCGATGAACTGGCCCTCATTGATGAGCCTGTTAGCATCGATGACCTTACACTCTTCGTCATTAATGGTCTGGGCCTAGAGTATGCATCCATTGTTGGCCCAATCCGCACACGAGAATTACCTTTTACTTTTGAAGAACTCCATGATCTTCTTATTGAACATGAGCTTTCCATCAAACATCAGGAAGAGGCGCAGCGACAATTGCTTGTCACCACCAATGTTGGTTCCTCCAACCGTGGTGCGTCTGGTTCCAACAGGGGTAATCACTCCTATCGCAATAACTATCGAGGCAACAACTATAATCAAGGCAATCACGCTGGCGGCTACTTCTCTCGTGGCCAGTCTTCCGGTTCGCCCAATAACCGTGGGGGATCCCATGGCAATTGGGGAAACCGTGCAAGCAACAACAACCATAATCATTCTTGCCCTATTGTGTGCCAACTTTGTGGTTTCATAGATCACACTGCACCTACTTGTCGTCGTGTGCCTGTTGCGGCTAATTGTGCTAATTTCGCAATGAATTCGCCATCATCTCCTTGGCTTTTAGACTCGGGAGCATCCCATAACCTCACTTCGAACATGTCTATTCACTCCGAATATGTTGGCACGAATGAAGTACACATAGCCGATGGCTAAGGACTTCCTACCTCTCATACTGGTAAATCTGAAATTACGTTCCCTAATTTTACTTTTGTCTTAAATGATGTCTTGTGTGTTCCATCCGCACATCAAAATAATGTACTAGAACGAATAATGTATCTCTGGAATTCTTTGCTTTCTCTTATGTTGTTAAGGATCTGGCCACGGGGTTTCATCTAATTGCAAAGATGGTGTTTATCTATTGATCCCTCCTGTTTTTGCTGATTCTTCGAATAAAGTTGCGGCTTCAGTTGGTGTCCGGGCTTCTTCCTCTTGTTGGCATGCTCACTTGGGGCATCCGTCTCAAGACACTAGCTCTTTTATTATTACCACTTTTAATTTACCAGTTATGAACAAGTCCCGTTTGGGTGAAAATTGTGTTTCTTGCCAGCTAAGCAAATGTCACTGTTTATCTTTTCGTACTTCATCATTTCGTACATTACATCCGCTGCATTATATTTATACTGATGTCTGGGGCCCTGCGCCAGTTATCTCTATTGATGGTTGAAATAATTTTTGCTAGTGGTTTATTTATTTACTCGTTATAGTTGGGTGTTTCTGATGAATGCTAAATGTTCAAAGGTTGCTACCATTTTTTCTCAATTTCGCTTGTTGATGGAGAAACAATTTGGCCATTCCATTAAGAATGTATACTCTGATAACGGGGGCGAATTCGTGGAGCTTCTGTTGGAGTTATACGTGAAAGTATGCTTTTACTTTGTATAACTCGTGTATCAAACACTTGTTTATGAGAATAATTCTTTTATCGCATATGCTTTAGATATGATTGAATGTTGAATATTTATTGCAAACAGTTCATAATAGTACTAGTTACATTGTAGTTAATGTGGTGATACCCGATCACGGAAGACAACATTAACAGTTTCCTTGTAACTAAACGTACATTTTCACGACCTAGGTGGAATTGAACAATCCGCCGTGAAAGGTCGATGTGTAAGTCTCAGATTGGTCTGTCTTGACTAAGAGATTGCACTAGCACATTTAGTATGTGTTGAAGAGGACCTACAGCGAGGATAAATTCTTCTGTTCTGAAGTGTGAAGAATTAGACCTCAGTGGTTGTTGATTTCTTAATCTCCATCACTTAAATAGGACCGTGTGTGTTTAATGGTTACTGCTTTGATTCATGTTGGGTGAGAATCATTGTGACTTCGAACCTTGTGCTTTGGGCAGTAATATTAATCATACGACGGTTGCTAAGATTTAATACGGAGAAACGCGTGCGAGTACGGCTCGTGTGATTAGTTCCCTTGGTGGGCTCAGAAGTTTTATCGTATCAAATCTTGCAAGTGAAGAATCAGTTTCTTCGGTACGGATAATAATGTTGAGCTGTCTTTACTCCAAGGTGAAATATATTAATTAATTTAGAGCTATTCAGAAGCTTAATTAATTAATGGACTTGATAATCTTAAACGCGGGAAATAATAATCGGGAGCCCATATTATCGTAATATGGATTAAGATGGATAGTGCAATATTAATTTATTAGTGGTAATAATTAATATTAATGGATTGAATTATATTGGGGCTCAATATTGAAATTAAGAAGTCCATTAAGAGGTACAATCTTAATTCTCCTTAAAGGCCCCTCAAGTAGCCCATTAAGTAGCTCAATAATGATAAGGTGATTAAAATAAAAAGATAATATTATGCTGATTTTTCTTTGAAATTTTCGAAAATTGTGTTTGTTAGGAGAGAAAAGATTTTGTTGATTTTCTTGGAAAGATATTATGGAAGATAATTATTCTTGGAATACAAGATTATCTCATATATTCAAGAAGATCCAAATCTTGTGCTTTTCTTCTATTATTTTTTAAAATTGCCATATATTTAGGAGAGTGAGATTTTGTGGAATATTTTATTATGGAGAAAAGAATATGTGAGATATATTCAAGATTTCTTAGAGTCTAAGAAAAGATTTTCTCCAAGGCCCATATACCACAAAATTTCGGCCACTCCTAATTATAAATAGGGGATGATTATTTCATCCCCATGTACATAATTCCATGTGTTGGAAAAATCAAGAGCATAGATATTTTTCTTTTTCCTTAATTATTTAAATTACTTGAAAGCATCTCCCACCGGTGATCAAGTAAGGCGAAAGGGAAATACTTGAGAAGGTTTTTGGGTTGATAAAGCGAGATCGTGATTGTCCCATTTATTCAAAGGCCAATTCTACAAGATGTACGTAAGTCACATAAATTCTTGTTTATTCCGCCTAGATTTTATATGAATTAATTCAACATGCATGATGTTAAATTTGTTGTTGGAATTATTATTTAAATTAATTAGGATTAATTCATGCTAGTAATAATTGAATTTAAATTCGTATTTAAATTTCATCCCGAATAGATTCCGGGCACCCCTATTTTCCTAACAGCTTCGCCCATTCTTTTCTTAGCATGAAATTTCTTAGTTGACCACCGCTCCGTATACTCCCCAACAAAACGGCATGGTCGAACGAAGTAATCGCCATGTTTTGTAGGTTAGTTGGGCCCTTCTACATGAAGCCTCTTTGCCGCCCTCATTTTGGTCTTTTTCTTTCCAAACAGTTGTATATTTGATTAATCGGATGCCCGCATCGTCTCTAGCCAAATCTAGTCCGATTCATTCTCTCTTTGGCTATTCACCCAACTACATGAAGTTGTGAACTTTTGGTTGTCGTTGTTTTCCCTGGCTATGTCCGTACATTCCAGGAAAACTCACACCACCTTCCCCTCCCTGCATTTTCATTGGGTATTCCACCTCTCAAAATTCGTATAGGTGTTATGAACCGATTTCTAGTCGACTTTACATATCTCGCCATGTTCATTTCCTTGAAAGTGAGCTTCCTTGCATTAAGTCTCCCTCTGTGGCTCGTGATGAAGGCACTCCCGCTCCGCTTACCATCTCTGTGTTGCCTCCATCAAATCCGCCATCGCCCACACCGGCGCGGCCTCGCCTGCTTCTGTTTTGTTGCAACCCACTTGCGCCTCGGCCTTTCTATTGTCGGATCCTACACACGCCACATCGGACGTGCCTAATCTGCCACCTCAACCACTGAACCAGGGAGTTCCCACAACCGACCCTCCACGTACTCATCACATGCGCACATAAAGCCTCAACAACATTTACAAGCCGAAGCAGTTCAATACCGCAACCAAGCCTTAGCTTCTCCACAAAGGCGTGCATCCATGGCCGAGGAATTCACGGCCTTGCAGTGGTTCGGTACATGGGACTTGGTCTCCGCTCCTTCTGGAAGTAACATTATTGTGGGTGCTCCTGATCAAGCGCAAACCAGATGGGTCGATTGAAGGCCCGCCTCGTGGCTAAAGGGTTCCAACAGCATCCCGGTGTGGACTTTCATGAGACATTTATCCCGGTGGTTAAGCCAGCAACGATTCGAACCATTTGTCTTTAGCCCCACAATTTAATTCTTCGACAACTCAACGAAAAAAATGCATTTTTGAATGGGAAATTGGACATACCAGTCTACATGTCTCAGCCCCTTGACTTCACAGACATCACTACTCCATCTTGTGTTTGTCTCCTCCGCCGTACACTTTATGGTCTTCGCCAAGCCCCGAAGGCTTGGTATTTTGCCTTGTTTTCAGTGCTCCTTAGCTTCGGATTTGTTCAGTCAAAGGCCGACTCCCCCCTCTTTGTTTTTAACAAGGGTACCATCCGCATCTTTGTTCTCGCCAACGTCGATGATCTTATCATCACCGGGACATTTTCGAGGGTCATTAAACGACTTATCTTTTAGTTTCTAATTTTCTAACAGTCGCACAAGGGGAAGACGAGTTTCCCTTTGTCTCCAAAAACTCAACTAATATTACTAACAACTAATTTTATCCATCTAATAATATTATCCAACTAAAACAACAATACTAAACAACTAAACCAATAATACTAAACAACTAAACCAACAATATTAAACAACTAATTCAACAATACTTAACTTAAAAATACCAACAGTCCATTCAACAAAACTAACCAATTTCTTAAGAGTACTCAACAACCCAACATCTAGTCCAAAATCAACAGCTAACCAAAACAGTAGGAATTCCAACAACAACAAAGTCCATCTACAAGCCTCAAATCCAAAACAATAATTCTTAAACTTACAGAGTAAAAACTGATCAATTTCTATCCCAACTATTACGAGAATTAGAGAGGAGTTAGCAAGTCTTACGAGTCCCGGTTCGATTCGTGCTGATAAACGAACGGTCTAACGGCGTCGTATAAGAATTCGTTCGGTTAATCGGGCGGCCTAACGGCGTTGTCTAGTGATTCGGTTGTTCATCGGATTATTACGGCAGCCTAACGGCGTTCGATTGGTGACTCGTCGGATAATTTCGGCGGCATAACGACGTGATTCTGGATTTTCCGAAATCAAAACAAGCAGCTATTCATTACGATGGTATCTTAATTAAAATGAAAGAACGAATTGTGAGTTTCAACGAAGATTTTATTTGAAGAAATTGAAGTCGAATTGGATCTAAAAATGAACAAAGGTATACTCACTTAAGAGAAGGGGACGGATATTCGGCGGTGTCTTTGTCTGGTCACAGCGGCGATGGTCGCCGGTAGAGGGAGAGGCGACTGTGCGACTGGTGGCGGAAGAAGAACGGCGTCGCGGCGCACGGTTCTGTGAAGGGGAAGGCAGCGGTCGCATCTGGGCGGTGTCACGGCTGGAAAGAGGGCGGCAACGGTGGCGGGGCTTCACGGCGGCGAAGAGCGAGGCGGAGGGCGGCGTCTGGTCGCGAGCGGTGCGAGGCGGGGGAAACAGAGGCGACGACGGTGCGACTGCGTGACGGCGGAGGGGAGTAGCGTCGCGGCCTGGCTTTGATCGGAAAGAGGGAGGCGCGTCGCGGCTTGGCTGTTTCCGGCCAAGCACGACGGCGTCGCTGGTCCTATCGGAGGGAAGGAGCAGCGGAGCTTCGCTGCTGGTGGCGCTCGACGGCGACGGGCGTCGCCGCGATGCGGATGAGGCGGCGGCCGTTGGTTCGCCGGAAGGAGGAGGAGGGAGTGTGAGGCGTTTGGCTGCGCGACGGGGAAAAAATTTCGAAGAGAGAGAGAGAGGATGAAAGCTGGGACGGTTCAATTTATAGAAAGAAATTATTTTAATTAAATGTTTAATTAAAAGGAAGGAAAATAATGTGTGGGTGAGATTAAATTTGTAATTAAAAAAAGAGAAATTAAAATATGTGGGTAGAGATTAATCCCTTTAATTCAGATATTTTCGTTCCCACTTGATAGGGTTTAGGGATCGTTTGGCTCACGAGTTAAACTCTGATTTAATAATTAATACAGTTTTAAGATTCGGTTAATATTTTATTGCATTTTAATTATTCTCAATAAATTAAACGGATCGAAATCCTAATTTTTAATTTGAATAATTAATTTCTCGTAATCCTTTATTCGCTTTGAAAGATTCGATTCTTTCTACGAATTTAGGAATTTGTAAAAGGGTATATATTTAAATTACACAAAAGCACACAAAAATAATAAAATAAAAAGAAAACAAAGATAAGAAAATAAAATAAGGGTTCTAGGAATACAAAAGGCATAAAACGGGATGGGGTATTACATCCTCACCCCCTTAACAGAATTTCGCCCCCGAAATTCAGCTTCTAGGTACTACTTAGGTATTGAGGGTATTTGGTTAGGACTTCATCCTCTATTTCCCAAATTGTTTCTTCTTTCTCGTGTCGGCTCCACTGGACTAGAACTAATGGTATCTCTCGATTCCTTAATAAGTGCAACTTCCTTCCTAGGATAGTAACTGGAACTTCTTCATAAGTCAGGTCACAACTTAAACCTAAATCTATACGACTAATAACAGGGTTTGGATCGCTTATGTACTTCCTGAGTGTAGATATGTGGAACACATCATGCACTTGCGATAACTCTGGTGGTAGTGCTAAGCGATAAGCCACATCCCCGATTCTATTCAGGATGTCAAATGGCCCATTGTATCGCGACTTTAGCTCACCTCTTTTACCAAAACGGATTTGACCTTTCATTGGTGCCACTCGGAGAAATACTTTATCGCCAATGTCGAATTGTAAATCTCTTCTCCTAGCGTCCGCATATGACTTCTGACGGTCTTGAGCCGCTTTGATTCTTCCTTTAATCTTTGCGACTATCTCAGCCGATCTTTCAACTAGTTTGGGTTTGAGAATCTTTCGAATTCCGACTTCATCCCAACAAATTGGTGATCTACACCTTTTCCCGTAACGTGTTTCGTACGGTGCCGTTTGTATTGTCGCCTGATAACTGTTGTTATATGCGAACTCTACAAATGGCAGGTGGCTCTTCCAACTTCCTGCAAGATCTAGAGCGCAAGCTCTCAGCATACCTTCGAGTGTCTGGATAGTTCTTTCCGATTGTCCATCAGTCTGCGGGTGGTATGCGGTGCTGAACTTCAATTCAGTACCCAAGGCTCGTTGCAGACTTCCCCAGAACTTAGAGGTAAAATGGGATCTCTATCGGACACTATCGAGACTGGTACACCGTGCAGTCTAACTACTTCTGCTATGTATAGTTAGGCGAGCTTGTCCAACGTATACATCATTATAACAGGGATAGAGTGGGCAGTTTTCGTAAGTCTATCTACGATAACCCAAATGGCATCGTGATTCTTCACCCCTTTTTGGAAATCCGGTAACAAAATCCATAGTGATGTTCTCCCATTTCCACTCTGGCATCTCCAGAGGATGCAACAACCCTAGAGGTCGTTGGTGATCTGCACAATACTGTGTGGAGAATTCTAGGTTTAGGATGAATTGGTACTATATCTTACTCCACTCAAAATAGTTTTGTCTAACTACTTACTCTAAAACTTCTGGTTCAAAAGGGTGGTAAACCTTAGTGGGGAGGTTTGATTTCTGAAAGGTCCTCCATTAGTTAAAACCAAAATAACTTCTCGGTTTTCTTGGTCGACTAAGTTTGTTGTCATTCTACCTGATCTAAGACTTAGAAGGTTTTTTAGTCCTCAAACATGCAAACTTTTCTTCCTACATAGTTGCAAATTTTCCTTTACTTCGAAGTCCACTATGTATCCCATAGATAAAAAAGTCATTTGTCCTTTCCTTTTCAACTAAAGTATTCCCATAACATATAAATGTTAATTCTTAATACGCAAGACTTAAGATCACATCTAGCTTACTCATTCCACAAAAGGCTCTACTTAAGCTTAAAATCTTATGTTATCCCAAAAGGAAGTAACTATGTCCATGTTTCATATTCCTTCATATGCATAGAACTAGTTCGTTTTCAATAACGTCTAGTTACTCAACTTAAGAACGTGCAGTTCAGTTTCTATTTGATGTTCACCCAAGTCTATCTCCAATCAATTCATTCGGCTTTAGGTTCTCATTGTATTCCTCAAAAGTTCACTTTCACTTAAGGTCTATTCTTCTATACTCTATATCCTCAAATTTTCTTAAATTCTTAGACACAAGGGAGTGAGATGCTCTAGTACTAATCGATACATAAGCGGTTGATCCAAAATTCACACTTGTTGAATTTGGCATACAACTTTTCTCGTCTCATTATCTTTAAGACTGCCTTGAGATGTTCTTTGTGTTGCTCTTTGCTCTTAGAGTACACAAGAATGTCGTCGATGAAGACGATGACGAATTGATCCAGGTACGGATGAAACACTCTATTTATCATATCCATGAAAATTGTCGGAGCGTTTGTTACTCTAAAAGGCATCATGGTGAACTCATAATGTCCATACCGAGTTCGGAATGCTGTCTTCGGGATATCCTCGCTCTTGACCTTTAGCTGGTGGTAACCAGACTTTAGATCGATCTTTGAGAATACCGTAGCATTCTTCAACTGGTCGAACAAGTCTCCTATCCTCGGAAGAGGATATTTATTCTTAATGATCAGTTGATTGAGACCTCGGTAGTCTATGCACATACGGAAAGTTCCATCTTTCTTCTTTACAAACAATACGGGTGCTCCCCATGGTGATGCACTAGGCCTGATAAACTTCTTTTCAAGCAAGCATTGCAGTTGTTCTTTCAGTTCTTCCAATTCCTTTGGAGTCATTCTGTAAGGTACTTTAGATACTGGTGCTGCCCCAGGTATCAAGTCGATGGAGAACTCTATCTGACGATCAGGAGGTAACCCGATTAATTCCTCGGGAAAACACGTCAAGATATCCATCCACAATTGGCACCTTGATGCGCAACTTGTCGTCTTTCTCTCCTGCTGAGATGTGGACGAGGTAAGCTTGGCATTTCTCCTTTCGTAATATTACTGCAGCTTGGATTGCTGATATTACTCGGGTTTCCTTCTTGGTCTTGATTTCACAAAATGTGAAGCGTTGACCATTACGGGTTTCGAGGTCAATCTCATGTTTTGCGCATTTTATTATCGCTTCGTCCTTTGTTAACCAGTCAAAGCCTAAGATTATATCAAAGATTTTCATCTCAAGGGTGTGAAGATCGAACTCTACTAAGTGATCGCTTAGCATTAGGGGTAAACCTCAAATTCGGTCCTTAATTTCCATAGTAGTTCCAGACATTTCTTAGCGCGGCCTGCTGAGGTGGCTTAGGTTCAGCCTAAGAAGGTGAGTTCTGTCCTATAGGAATCACGTATATAGTAATAGGGTTAACGTGGGGTCGTCCACGTCTACGTTCTGGTGTCATTCTAAAGGTGGTTCTGATCGGAAAAGAATAATATTTTTACGATATGTATAGGTGCGAGAAAGTTATAAAAACATAACCGGATTAACCAAAATTAACACACAACATTCACTGAAAACACGTGTGGTACGTAATTCACCAGCTGCGCATTGGGGCCCCAATGGTACAGTGCTCACATTCGCACAGTATTCTAGGAACTAGTAATGTGTCATTAAGTGATAATCAGATAAAATATGACAGTTAATATATAAAGCAAGTAAAACACATTGACAAGTAGTGAGCACATAATAAGTATATATATATCTAAAAGCTTTGGTCCTACGGAGGTCAGTCTCCTTACATTAAGTCATAGAATACAAAAGGCTTCTAAGTATACTTCTAACGCACCGTATCCTTGCATCAGTACAGACCACAAGCGACAAAAGGAGCAGATTAGAGCTATGCTGCTAAGGTCTGAGTAAAACGGTTATACGTCTGACTACTACTATATGTCAGGAAAGGGTGGCACATCTAGGTTGTACATATTTGTGACTACACCAAAAGGATAACTGTTTAAAAGGATTTGATCACTCTGACTGATCACTACTATCAAACGGAAATACCCATCGCCGACTTCTTTCTAGGTATGTCTCCAAGTGAATGTGGGGCCTTTGTACTGGGTCTTCTATTCTCGTCCGTTCGAGTAGTCCTACAGCGATAGGACGGAGAACAACTCAGTAACCCTTCTGGTAAAAAGAATCACGGCTGTCAAAAATGTCTCGTCTGGGGATATTGGAGTGCCTCTTGGCTTTGCACGCAGTCTCGTAAACTGGGTCATAACACACTTACAAATTCTAAGGTTAGCTAAGTGTTTTCTAATTATTGGGATATAACTATCTTAGGTGGATTCTTATATGGAAAGGGAAATCTTAGTCAAAATTTTAGTTATTTAGAAACATTATTTAAACAATTAGAGCACATAGTTCAAATAATCATATAACATCAATTATGAAGTTTATAAATTTACACAAATATATTTATTTCTATCTTTCACTAATTATTTGCATTTCAATAGTATTATAAACGACATTTCGGGGTTCTTTCTACACCTCGTAGGTGTTGTTTCGAGTTTGCGATCTTTTGATTGGAGTTTTGTTATGAAAGTCAAATTGTCGTAATATCATAAACTTTTAGGCAATAAAAATAAGAACATACCTTCGAGGAGCTTCTGACGGTAATAGGAGACACATTTCCCTTCAAGTGAATTTAATTAGTGATCTATACTTACATGATAAGAAAATTTTAATTAAAGAAAAAGAATTTTGGTTTGATGAAAACAATGATTTGGGTTTTGGTCCGAAAGTTTGAACATAAGCTCTGATACCACCTGTAACGCCCCGAATCCGAAACACATTAAATATCTCAGATTCGAGGTGTCACTTGTAACTAAAATCCGAACTATAAAATTTTTGATATAAAAAGAGGGATGATAAAAGAGAGATGAGTTTTGTGCAGCGGAAGAATGAGTAGAATAATATTTATAATATATCTCTCACACATATATAAAGCTTAATATCAACAGTATCATTTTATTTAAGTGGGGAACTCCGTGTCGTCTCTATTACTGTCCTTGCTCCACGAAATCATAATCTGCAAGGGTTGTAAAAAGGGGGCGTGAGATTTGAATTCTCATGTATGGGTGATTTGCAACGTCATGGGATTGGTAAATCCGAAATATATTAAGTTATACTTATTAATAAAGTATATAATTTATTTAATCAATTGATATAATAATACGAACATCATAAATCATATAAATAACAAGTTCACATAATAATCAGTTGGGCACAACAGGTTTCACATCATATAATTGAAATATCACAAGTTGGTTCACCTTAAGGGCAAAGCCCACAATCATTTTCACATATAGTAAATCTCTTCCAAAACACCCTAAATAGTATCAGCGACCATGAATCTGATCTATTATCACTCATGGCCGTACGCTTCATTCTGCAAGAATAAGTATCGGTGACCATGAATCTGACTTATTGTCACTCATGGCCATACGCGTCATTCCGCAAGAATAATTACCAGCTTTCCTTTTTTCCTCACAAAAACTATCATCTCAAAACATGAGGAGAAATACACACAATTCATACTCAAAAGATTCATGCTCACAAAGTGTTCTCATTACCATGCAGTCATAAACGATTTATATAATTAGATAAACACAACAAATCCATATAAGGTATATATATAATAATATCATATAGTTCACACACTTATATAATAAGTTTACACTTATGTTGTATAAGTTGCTTTAGATTGATTTAGTCGAGTTCAGAGTATACCAGCACAACGTATTATAAGCAGATCGATCAACAGATCATCACCCACCTGTTAACTCCGGGTCCCGTGAATGATGTACAAACAGATGGTCGGAAACCTCGTGCGCGTTCCAACTAGTACTGAATCCTAGTAGGAAGATATTTAATTAAAAGTTGACCTTTGAAAACGTTTAGGAAAACATGAGAGTTTGTGTTACGAGAATCGAGAAAGTTGTGGTCTTATAAACTCAAAAAGGACTTGCTTAAGGGTCACACCCCATTTTGGTAAATACACCACTTCTAGAAAGGTGAGTGTATTAAGGGAGTGTATTTACTAGTATACTTGTGGTATGACTATTTCGATTACTATAAAAACAATCTTTTGATAAGTACACCCCTTTTTAAGAGGAGGTGTATTAGGGGGGTGTATTTACTAAAAGCACCGGTGTAACAGGGGAGTGTATTTACTGAATTCAGTGGTGTCCTTAATAAAGGCCCTTTAAGGAAGAAAATATAAGAATTCATAACTTATAAAAACTTCTTTATTAAAACTTATTAAAGACTTTGGTTTTTCTAAGACAAATTATAAAAAGTACTTTTCTTTTCTAATATTAATATTACTTCTAAAGTTGATTAGTGACACTTTTAGGAAATAAAAGGATCATATTAATTTTCCCAAAAAAATACTCTTTTTCATTTGTTTACTTAGTTGGATATTAAACGACTTATCTTTTAGTTTCTAATTTTCTAACAGTCGCACAAGGGGAAGACGAGTTTACCTTTGTCTCCAAAAACTCAACTAATATTACTAACAACTAATTTTATCCATCTAATAATATTATCCAACTAAAACAACAATACTAAACAACTAAACCAACAATACTAAACAACTATACCAACAATATTTAACAACTAATTCAACAATACTTAACTTAAAAATACCAACAGTCCATTCAACAAAACTAACCAATTTCTTAAGAGTACTCAACAACCCAACATCTAGTCCAAAATCAACAGCTAACCAAAACAGTAGGAATTCCAACAACAACAAAGTCCATCTACAAGCATCAAATCCAAAACAATAATTCTTAAACTTACAGAGTAAAAACTGATCAATTCCTATCCCAACTATTACGAGAATTAGAGAGGAGTTAGCAAGTCTTACGAGTCCCGGTTCGATTCGTGCTGATAAACGAACGGTCTAACGGCGTCGTATAAGAATTCGTTCGGTTAATCGGGCGGCCTAACGGCGTTGTCTAGTGATTCGGTTGTTCATCGGATTATTTCGGCAGCCTAACGGCGTTCGATTGGTGACTCGTCGGATAATTTCGGCGGCATAACGACGTGATTCTGGATTTTCCGAAATCAAAACAAGCAGCTATTCATTACGATGGTATCTTAATTAAAATGAAAGAACGAATTGTGAGTTTCAACGAAGATTTTATTTGAAGAAATTGAAGTCGAATTGGATCTAAAAATGAACAAGGTATACTCACTTAAGAGAAGGGGACGGATATTCGGCGGCGTCTTTGTCTGGTCACAGCGGCGATGGTCGCCGGTAGAGGGAGAGGCGACTGTGCGACTGGTGGCGGAAGAAGAACGGCGTCGCGGCGCACGGTTCTGTGAAGGGGAAGACAGCGGTCGCATCTGGGCAGTGTCACGGCTGGAAAGAGGGCGGCAACGGCGGCGGGGCTTCACGGCGGCGAAGAGCGAGGCGGAGGGCGGCGTCTGGTCGCGAGTGGTGCGAGGCGGGGGAAACAGAGGCGACGGCGGTGCGACTGCGTGACGGCGGAGGGGAGTAGCGTCGCGGCCTGGCTTTGATCGGAAAGAGGGAGATGCGTCGCGGCTTGGCTGTTTCCGGCCGAGCACGGCGGCGTCGCTGGTCCTATCGGAGGAAAGGAGCGGCGGAGCTTCGCTGCTGGTGGCGCTCGACGGCGACGGGCGTCGCCGCGATGCGGATTAGGCGGCGGCCGTTGGTTCGCCGGAAGGAGGAGGAGGGAGTGTGAGGCGTTTGGCTGCGCGACGGGGAAAAAATTTCGAAGAGAGAGAGAGAGGATGAAAGCTGGGACGGTTCAATTTATAGAAAGAAATTATTTTAATTAAAGGTTTAATTAAAAGGAAGAAAAATAATGTGTGGGTGAGATTAAATTTGTAATTAAAAAAAGAGAAATTAAAATATGTGGGTAGAGATTAATCCCTTTAATTCAGATATTTTCGTTCCCACTTGATACGGTTTAGGGATCGTTTGGCTCACGAGTTAAACTCCGATTTAATAATTAATACAGTTTTAAGATTCGGTTAATATTTTATTGCATTTTAATTATTCTCAATAAATTAAACGGATCGAAATCCTAATTTTTAATTTGATTAATTAATTTCTCGTAATCCTTTATTCGCTTTGAAAGATTCGATTCTTTCTACGAATTTAGGAATTTGTAAAAGGGTATATATTTAAATTACACAAAAGCACACAAAAATAATAAAATAAAAAGAAAACAAAGATAAGAAAATAAAATAAGGGTTCTAGGAATACAAAAGCCATAAAACGGGACGGGGTATTACACTCTACGCCCATCTTCTCCATGCTCCCGTCCATTCAAGGGTCGTGTAATGTTACTGAATATCGAAGTGCTATTGGGGGTATACAGTACCTCACCTTGACTCTCCCCGATATTGCCTTCACGGTGAATAAGTTGGCTCAGCACATGGCTGCACCTCTTGCATCACACTGGGATACCATTAAACGGCTCTTTCGGTACCTCAAAGGCTCCCTCCATCATGGTCTCCTTCTACAACGCTTCTCGTCCCTGAATCTCACAGCATTCACTGACTCTGACTTCGGGGGTGACTTGACTGATGGTAAATCCACTTCCGCTTATGTTGTTTTTCTTGGGAGCAACCCTATTTCTTGGAGATCGTGCAAGCAACAGGGGGTGGCTCGTTCTTCTACGCAAGCGGAATACCGAGCCCTGGCAACTGCCGCATCCGAAGTTTGTTGGCTTCAACACCTTTTCAACGACCTCGGCGTTTCACCACCTACTACACCAAGAATCCTTTGTGATAATATGGGCACCACACGACTCGCCTTGAATCCCGTTCAACACTCTCAAATGAAGCACATAGCGATCGACTTGCATTTCGTTCGTGACTTGGCATCTAAAGGCAAGCTCACAGTTTCCTATGTGAATACTCATGATCAGTTGGCTGACCTCCTCATTATAATCAACCAGTGCTGACCAGTTCGTGACTTCGTGTATCATCCTCTATAAATGAGGAGCCGTGTAAATCATTTTAATTATCAATAAAAATTATATTCTCTATAGATGGTACACGAGTAAAACCAAATTCTCCACTCTAGCATAATAACACATCATATTATCATATTTATTTAAAAAAAAAAAAATTAACATGATATTTTTTTTGTTGTGGACTAAAACTATTTAAGAAAAAGATTGTATTATTTTTCAATATTTCCATATTTTTACTTTGAAACAATTCAGTCATATAAGAAAAAGAGTATGTATAGAGTGAAATTGGTTTATATATGAATCGTTGAAGGGTATTAGTTGTTTTCACTGAAGAGTATTAGTTATTTTTACTAAAGAGTATTACTAGTTTACACTGAAGAGTCTTAGTTCATTTTCACCGAACAACTAAAACTTTTTAGTGTAAATCAGTAATACTCCTTAGTAAATATAACTAATACTCTTCAATGAAAACAACTAATACCCTTCGGTGATTCATGTGTAAACCAGTTTTACTCTATACTTTGTCTAAGAAAAATAAGAATTTTAAAGACGGATTATAATTTTATTATTTTTATTATTCATTGATTTTTTTAAAAGAATAAAAAAATGAGAAAAACTATGCACCCTCGGTTCAATAAAGTTGGTCATGTTTTTCATTCTTGGTCCAATAAAATTAGCCCTTTTTTTCTTAAAACCACAATACTTTACACTTTGAACTTGCAATTTCATTTATTTTTATACCCAATATACCCCTTTTACTTAAAGCTCGTGCAAACGAAAATGAGTTCAATTTTATTGGACAGAAAATGTAATTTTTTATTGATAACAATAATTATTAAAAATATTTGCAAACAAAAAAATCGTATTTCATTGTAGCTGTACAAGGGTGGGTTTGACCTATTAGTTCTGCAGCCCACCACCACCGTAAACCCACCAGCCCTCTTTTTACAACTTCAGTATTATTTGTAAAACGACTTCACAAAATAATCGCCCCACCCACTATTTATGTTGGTAGATTTTAATTTCGAGACTTAAGGGGGTGTATTGAATCAGAATTTTAAAAGGCTTTTTAAGTTGAAAAAAGTCGTGCAGATTTTAAAAGATTTTGCAGAATTTTTATGACTTTTAAGATTTTGCTGGATTCTATAAGACTTTTTAAATCAGGATTTTAATGGATTCTGTAAGATTTTGTAAGACTTTGTGGACTTTGCAGAATTTCATGGATTTGTGACATACAAAGAATTCAAGATTTTTTTTATACATTCAATTTCAAAAAGAGTCAAAGGCAAAAAAAAAAAAAAAACTCCATAATATTATGTCCTCCTGAATAGCATTCTTCCACATATCCATAGCTATACTAGTCCTCCAAACATTAGCGTCTTGTCGTTGTTGCTCTTGGGTTTGAATAATAGGCTAAAAGTTATGGTCTTCATTAATCGGTAATGTTGAAGATGAAGGTTCGTCCACCGGTTCAACTGGAAATTCATCAGAACGACATTCTTTGCGAAGAAAGTTATGTACAGTTGCACATGATAATTCAAGTATTGCTTGTGTCTTAAATAAAAATGGAGGTGTTGACTTAAAAATAGTGAACCTTGATTTAAAAATACCAAATATTCTCTCGATCACATTCCTTAAAGACGCGTGACGAAGATTGAACAATTCTTTCTCATTTTCAGGGTCATTACCCTGACATGCAAAATCTTGTAGATGATATCTTACACCTCGAAATGGAGCTAAAAACTGACGTCGATTAGGAAATCTACAATCCACCAAAAAATATTTACCTAATTACATATGCAATATATAATATTAGTATTATAATAATACTAATAATATTAATATAAAAAATAAGTATTTACCTTATGGCACTTTAAGTCCATTCCTCCTTGTTATAGCATCATTTAGTATCTTAGAATCATGAGCCGAACCCTCCCACCCACTAAGAATGTACATGAACTCCAAATCAAAATTACAAGCGGCTAATACATTTTATGATATCTTTCCATGACGGTCACGATAATTAACTGCTTACATCTCGTCCCCTTACCATTGCTGGAATATGTGTCCCGTCAATAGCTCCAACGCAATCCTAATATAACAATTTTCGCATGAAAAATATAAATATAGTAGTGTCATTTTATTTATAATTTTTATCGTTAGATAATTATTACATACCTTGAAGAAAGGGAAAAACCTTGTGCTTTCTCTGATTTTAGTAGGTACGCTTGAACCTGGTTTAGTCATCGAAGTAGGTGCTATCGTGTTCAAAGCCTTCAAAATCTTGTGAAAATTTGATCGGCCAAATGTGTCACGAATTACACAATATCGAGAATTCTGACCAACAACTTGTAGGAATGATGCAAGCATTTCTTCAACACAAATATATCGTGTATCCTCTAGAGGTATTTTTTCTCTAAAAATTGCACATAACTTTCGAAACACATCTGGATACATTCTATAAACTTTTCGAAATATTGTAAGATCATCATTTAATGCTCGGTGTATATAGTAATTTCCCTTGTTAGTAATTCGTTGTCGATTTAATGGACGCTCAATTTGTTCATTACGTATCATAACTAGAATCTGATCCAACACATGCATTAATGCATAAATTACCATTACACATGCATACATGGCTTCATAAAATTCTTCGTCATCAATTTCTTCTTCATCTATGTCCTTATCATATACATACTCGAATGTGACATTGTACCTATATACATAAAATATAGCTGAAAATAATAATAGAATAATGAAAATAACACATGCTAAAATATTTCAATCAAGTACACCAAAATAACACCGAAACAATATAGTTCAAGTAATCCAAAATGTGTTCATACACAATCAAAATATAAAGCAAGCACTTTAATCAAGTGCAACCAAAATAACACCAAAACAAAATATATAGTTTGACAAAATCAACATGTGTTCATACACAATCAAATTGTAAAGAAAATACTTCAAGTAAGTGAAACCAAAATAACACCAAAACAATATTGTTCATCCCAACTTATACTTTATCCAATCTGAACGCTCTTCTATTGGCATTTTCAAGAAAAGGTCTTTTTTTGCATTAGTATCAAGGAAATCATCCGCCATGTAGCAAATTCGGTTATCTAAATTTGGGACCTCTTTTATAGCACTCCAAATATTATCCTTTGCCTCTTTGACTCTCTCTCTTTTCTCCATCAAGTTAGACATATTTTCAAAATTGACAGCTATAGTCTCAATGTGAACATATATATTGTCTAGAACTTTATTGTTGTTCCCTACTGAGCTAGAACTCCCTCCGTCCTCGGGCCTACTCCTCTTAAAATTAATTGGGTTTTTAGTGGGAACCTCCAAGCCTAAAGAGGGTTGAGGTGGTGAAATGCTTGAGCGAGGTGATAGAGGCTGATAAGGTGGTTCATAGTGATCTGATGCTATGAATGTTTCATTGTTAAGATCATATGAAAAAATTTCCATCCCCAAATTAGTAGTTTCTTCCTCATAAATTGTAGCATCAGTATAATCGGGGTCTACTGATATGGAACTGTACCCACTAGCAGTCCACCTCCGAAAACAATCTTCAAATCCTCATAATCAACCATACTTTTTCCTCGAAGATTTTTGTGACTCGGGTGGGACTAGCGAAAAATAATTCCATCATTAATATATTGAAAATAATATAATGCACTAAACTTGTAAACTATTAATATATTGAAAAGATTACGATGTAATCTCACCTTTAATTACTCTTTCCATGTTTCATCACTAGCGGTGAATGTCTTCAAAATTGTGTCCCACCCAAAGCCAGAATTGTTGCGCATAAGTGATGACATATTATTATATAATTTCTTAAACCACTTCATTCGACTCAGGTAGTGATTGTATGTTTTAGGGAACTTAATTTTAGCATATAGACGAGAAAGGATGACTCTCTCTACATTTAATTTGCTAATTGACCCATTAGTATCACGCAATTCTCTTGTTATAGCATCCACTATCAATTGTAACAATTCATCGGAATCTTCTTTGGTCCAAGCTTCATAGTTTTCTTTCTCTTTTTCCTTTCCTTTATTATTTTCTTGTGAATCTCCCGTTTGAATTACTAAAAAAGAGTAATTAGAGTATTTTTAGATGATTGATATTAGACTATGAATTCTATAACATAAGTAGCCTCACACAAATGAATTCCACGATATATATATTTTATGATATATACACGTATATATATGTAGTGTTAATATGTAATTGATATTATATTAAACTTTTTATTCTCAATAAAAAATTTAGGGGATAATTTAGTAGAAGCTTAAGTCCTAAAATAAAGGTCAAACTAATTCCCAAACATACTAGCTCAGTTCAAAAGAATCCGATTTATATCACCCTGGTAATTTTACTAGTTGCTACTAGGGGTGTTCACAGTACGGACCAAAACGGTTATTTGAAAATATTCATGTCCGTACCGAAATTCGGTTATTCTTTCCTCTTCTTTTCTTTAAATCACAAAATTGTAAGAATATCACATCTTCAACTACAATCAAACTACCACTTAATTACTTTTTTTCCAATATATTAAATTAGTAGTTACTTAATTGAAGAAGAAACAAAATCAATAACCAATTCTAGATTAATTACTTACGAAATCTTTTACAAAGAATTAAGGAATCAAAATTGAAGCAATAATTATCAAACAAAAAAAATACTATTGTTGGAGAACACTTAAATATACCACAGATCTATTCGGGTGTAATTTAAATACGAATTATCATAAATTCATCATACATGAATTAAAAAAATTTAAATCAATTAAATTCATGCAATTCATGTATTGAATATGGTAAAACATACATAACCCTAAACATGCGGAACTAAGAGATAATTTTTTTACCTTTTAATCGGAGAGACACCGTTGAGAAGAATAATTCCTTCAACCAAAACACCTTTTTGAGTATTTTCTAAAGCACAAGCTCATAGCTTCGCTGGAAAATCTTCACGATTTTAAACCCTTAAAGAAAAATTATTTTTCCTTTTGTTGCACTTTTTTTTTAATGAAAACAAAACTTTTTTTAAAATAAAAAACCGTGATTGATTGTTTGGTTAATTCCAAACAAACAATCAGCCACTCTCACGTATACCCTTGGGGGATTTGAAAATAATCACCCCTTTGCTTATTTATAGTGGCCGAAATTTGTTTTACATTGGAGACCAAGAAAAATATCTACAATGGTAAGATTTATTTCCTCTTGTATAGAAATTTTCTATATATATAAATTATCATATATATTATTTTCATATGTTTATTTTTCTCTCCAATATTCATGCAATAAAATAATAATTCTTATATTTTAATCACCTTGGCATAAACTTGTAACAATTAATGGTGTGTTGTTGCTGAAACTAATATATAGATAAATCACCTAAACTAACCCACTAATGTAGTAGGCTAAGTAAGGATCGAACCCACGAGGAACAGTGCAATTTAATTGATTAAATCCGTGTAGCAAAACCAATAAAAATCTCGACTTCGTTATCTCTTTCATTATCCCTAGGGTGATCTGCCCTATTTGCTACTCAAATTACACGATTATAACAATTATAGATTATAACGATAGTTTAGCTATATTTAATTAACCAACAAATTCAGGTAGCTAATCCAAATTAATTAAGCATGCAACACATAAATACAAATAACGAAGAAATCGAGTAAAGCAAAAAAATAGTAATTAATGGCTATAAAACCAAACATAAAAAGGGGATAAAGTCAGTTGGTGATTTTACCTCAGAGGAATGGGCAAGGATGACGATGACGATGGATTTGCAAATCCATCATAAAAGGGATTTCCTATTGTGTTGGAGTATGGTGGGAGTGAGATTATGATGGCGTGGATAGTATAATATATATTCAAAAGTGAAAAGACAAAGGTGAAGACATTACCGAAAAAAACACTTCAAAGAGTCACTCCAAAAGCCCTTTAAAATCCTATGGGTTTTGATGAGATTGTTGGTATGTATAAAAACAACTAAAAAGTCCTTCAAAATCCATCTAAGACAACAATCCTTAAAAATTCTTATATTTTTTAATACCAATGGATTTGTCTTAAAAAATAAACAGTCTCGAATGAATACCAATGAATTTTAATGGACTCTTTAAAAAATCTTGAAAATCCAGATTGAATACCAGTGGATTGTTTTTAAATCACATAAAATCCTGATTGAACACCAGCGGACTTTTTTTTAAATTTTTTTTTTTTTTTAAATCCTGAGAAATCCTAATCCAATACACCCCCCTTAAAACAGAGTCTAAAATCCCCAAATCAAATCCCACATCTAGGGTTCCCGATGGAGAAGCGTCAACGAATCAGCGGCCAAACTCAACTTCCAGACGAAATAATTCATCACATACTCTTTTTTCTGAGTGGAATAGAAGCTGTTCGAACAACTATCCTCTCCAAATCTTGCTACAAGGTTCACTCCCCCCCGATCTGGAATACTTGAAATCTGTACGAGCAACTATCCGCATACCCGTTTGTTACTGAATTCGCTGAACAGGACTGTGCAAACATCCCTGGAATTGAATCGAAAGATTGATCGTGAAAGCAATGAAATTAGGTGATCGGTCAATTCCCCCCATGTTTTACCGGATGAGGTGCTTCAATCCAAAATTCTTGTCAGATTATTCTAATTGGGGCCAAAATTGATTTGCAGGACAAAAATTTATGTTGTTCAGAACTTAAATCTCTTACTTTAAGTAGAGTACGCATTGAAGGTGATAATAATTTATGGAATATATGTTCAACCTGCTCATTGATTGAGAGAAATTGGTAATACATGACTCCCATCATAATTTTGGATTGTGGGAATTGAAACCTGCAGAATTGTGAGTTGATGATTTTCGTAAGTTGAGAGTGTTGTCGTTGGAGGATGTTAATATTGGTGAATGGTTTTTTGGTAACATATCTAGATGTCCCTGTCTCAAGGAATTGACCCTCCACGAATTTTCTAACTTCACACAAATACAAATTTGTAGCAATTCACTCGAATTCATAAGCTTCTTCAGTATTCGTTTATCAATACTGAGGTTCGAGTTTCATGTTCCAAGAATTCGAAAGTTTAGATTTTTAGGTACCTGTGTACCTTCCCTATCTTTTAAAACACAGCCAGTGGAATGGAATTGGGAATCTGATATATTTATTTGGTGCAAACTGGAATTAGATATGACTTCATGGTTCCACGAGTTGAGAGAACTTCTGGTCGAGTTAAGTCCTTCCAAAATTTCTCTCTCCCTCGATATTGTCATCTCTCCGCTCACTCCTTTATCCAGTTCTGATCACGCTTTAGAAATGATACCAAGAGTAGAGAAACTGACGTTGCTCATGTATGCTCCATCTTCAATCCATTCTGATGTTCTAAAAAAATTATTTTGGAGTTGTCGTCCTAAATTCATAACTTTATATTGGTTACCACATTCAAAATTGTTGTCTTTCATGTGTCTCCCTCTTAGTTTTCCTTCATTTGGGAAACGATCGGAATTAAACAATGATTTCACAAAGCTCATTTGCAAGACAGTGAAAAGAAGAGTGAGTGATTATGCTCAACCTCTTGAGTCTTGAGGAAATAAATGTCGAATTTTTCATGGATAATGTTGTTGCAGGGCGCCAGCTTCTGCCCTGGAACACGTTGATGGAAACTTCAAAAAATTCAAAAAAGGTTATAATTGTTAGAATCGTCGGCAAATTCACGAAAGATTATGACCAATTAATGTTGAGTGGGCTTTCAAATTATGTTGACATATTTTCATCAGGTAAACTTAATTTATGGATTTTTACTGTTTATTTTATCTTATGTTTGAGATTTAATAATTTTATATATACACTTTTTAGTTTTTTTTATTTTTTTTTAAGTAGGTCATGTGAGAGACAGAAAATGAGTTGGACACTCTTTGAAAGGAATGAATATTAATTTGTGATAATTTGTGAATCGTCTCATACAAATTTCTATCTTTTATATATAAACAATTTATTCACTCATTATTTTCAGTAGTTCACTTCAAAATTATATTCCATTTGTGTTCATTTCAATGAATTCTATTTCATTAATTAATTGTGCGCCATTATATTACACTGAAAAATATGGTTAGATTACATTGAAAAATTTATATAGAAATTTAATTTGTAGGGTAATCTTTTCAATGTAAACTAAATACACTTTTCATTATAAAAGTCTCAACTGTTATTGAGTAAGTGTTTCATGCACCAAATACAAGTAATATATTATGATATATAATCAATTTTTATGAAAATTCCGCGTAAGTATACGGACACTCACCTAGAACATTAGTAAACAACAATTTTACCCGGTTAGAGGGCAGAAGATGGAGGTCCAGGCGTTAATCAAAACTCAAGAATATGATCGTCAAATTTGAAATCCGGCGTTAAGGAGCTTGTGGAC
Organism: Ballota nigra; assembly: GCA_947034835.1. Lineage (NCBI taxonomy): Eukaryota > Viridiplantae > Streptophyta > Magnoliopsida > Lamiales > Lamiaceae > Ballota > Ballota nigra. Next base: position 72,889,276 of record OX344729.1, on the reverse strand, counting down.
AAGCCAAACTTGGAAGTAGCATATATTTTTTACGAGATATTCCGTGTAAATTTTGGAAGTATGCTCTGTTTCTTCAATAGAATAACAGGACATTGGCAGTATATCAGCATGAATTTTTCACACAATCACTTTTATTAGTAAAATTTTAAAAAACTAATTTGTTCAATTCTTTGAACTTATCATATCCTCAAATTCAATTATTATACATATTTTGTTGCAAATCAAGAATTCATGTACTTTTGTATCTGAGTGCAGTTTGTGGAAAGCAATAATGAACTCCCAAGTGAAGCATTCGTTATTGAATACCTCTGGTATGAAACCGCCTAATCATATAAGACAATAGAAATGGATATAATTAGGACATTGACTCATTAACACTTTGATAGGGGTGGTAGGGATATGTGTTAATTTGTGTTGTCTTATGTCATGTATGAACCCCTCAATAAATACAACTAATACTATTCAGTGAAAACAACTAATACACTTCAATGATTCATGTATAATGATGCAGAAATCCCTCTAGGCCCCCGCTCTGGTGGCACCTAGGCGCTAGGCGGTCATCAGCCACCCGATTTATAGTGTAATCCGCCTAGGCAGACAATATATTCATTATTTTATTTTTTCCGCTTTGAAACGACGTCTTTTGGATGAATTTCAATTAATTTGATGAATGTGCGTGATTGTTTGGGTGGACTATTTGCATATGAAAGTTGATATTATGTTGTTAACTTGTAACTATAAAAAAATTAGTCGTATTAAAATACTATCAATATTTTTTTACTATATTATTGAGATATAGAGGGTAAAAAATTGAATAAAACAAAAAAAATCTCCTAACGACTCGTCCCCGCCTAGGCGCTAGGCGTTCTAAATCCTCCCGACTTTCGATTTTCGACTTCTACACCCTTCATGTATGAACAAATTTCAATCTATAGATACTCATTTTATATTTTGGTGTCATCATTTACTTATACATCGATTCTATTGATTAATGAAACATAATTAATTCAAACGAACACCAAATAGTATAGGATTTTGAAGTGAACTACTAAAAGGTAATTGAGTGACTAATTAAATTGCTTGTACAAAAAAAGGACAAATGTGTATGCATATATGAAACTATTAGCTCTAAAACATAACATAATTAAGATGGTGAAAATCTATAAATTAAGTTTACATGAGAGAATGAAAAGATGTCCATATAATTTGAATGTCAAAAGATTTCACCCGATTTGATCAATTTGCCAGCGCATCTAATTATTACAATCTTTCCTGAATTTGTTGAAGCGTCTACCATTTTCCTCCAGGACAGTAGTTGGCTTCCTACAACAACATCATCTTCGAAAAATTCGACATTTATTTCCTTAAGAGGCAGAGCATGATCATTTGCTCTTTTTTCCACCATCACGCGAATGAGCTTAGAGAAATAATTGTTGAATTTCGATCCTTTTTCACAAAAAGGAAAACCACGAGGGAGACTCCTGAAAGGCAAGAATTTTGAAGATGGCAACCAATATAAAGTTATGAATTTAGGACGACAGCTCCAAAATAAATTCTCTATCACTGCAAATTGAACCGAAAAAGTAAATTTTTCCACTCTGGGTATTAATTCTAAATCGTGATCCCAACTGGGAAAAAGAGAACGGAGAGAAATAACAATATGGAGCGAGAGAGAAATTTTTGACGGGCTCAATTCGGCTAAAAATTCTTTTAACTTGTGAAACCATGAAGTTTTCAGCCCATCAGAATGCAAATTGCACCTAATAAATATGTCAGACTCCCATTCTTTTGAGGTTGTTTTAAGAGACAATGAAGGCACACAAATACCCGAAAAATTAAACTTGCGAATGGTGAAGAAGCTTATGAACTCAAGCGATTTCTGTGAAGCCATAACATTCGTGGAGGGTCAATTCCTTGAGAGAAGGACATCTAGATACGTGACTAAAAAAGAAATCATCAATTCTAACCCCCTCCAACGACAACACTCTCATCTTATCAAGATTATCAAGTATCAGTTCCCACGAAAATTATAATGGCAGCCATGTAATACCAATTTCTTAATCAAAGGGCAGATGGAACCAATCCAATAAAATATTACCATCAATGCATACTCTGCTTAAACTAAGATATTAAGGCCCGAACAACCTACCTTTATGTCCTGCAGATCAATTTTGGGCCCATGCACAGATAGTCTGACAAGAGTTTCCGACAGAAACACTTCACCTGGTAAAACAAAGTCGAAATACGTTGATTCGTGATGAGTAGCACCTAATTTCATTGCTTTCACGATCGATTCCCTTGCCAGAAAAACCTTATACGAAATATCTTCAATCTTACATCACTACCCTGAAACTCCGAATCTTTCGGTTCAATTGGAGGGATGTTTGCTTAGCCTTGTTCAGCGAATTCAGAAACGGAATCCTATGACGATTTGGAATGTCGGTTTCCAGATAATCAAGATGGGGGCGAGTTAACCAGGCGTTGTAGCATGAATTGGACAGGATAGTTGCTCGAACGGCTTCTTTTCCACTCAGAAAAGAGAGTATGTGATCAATGATTTCGTTTGGAAGTTGAAATTGGGCTTCAATTCGTCGGCGCTTCTCCATGGAAATTAACCCTAGATTAGATGTGGAATGTCAGAGTGAATTCCTTTTATAGAGTCGCTCCATTATATAATGAGCACGGCTATTCTAGCCCACTAAATTACTAAGGGGGCGCTTCGTTAACAACTCTTCAATAGTAATGGGAATGAGATTGAAAATTAGTGTAATTAGCATAGTTCATGAGAACAAAAACATTATCTCTATCATAAATAAGGTAATCACTACTCCATTTTGATTACCCTATTTTCTTCCTACAATCATCCTCCTCAATCACTCCCCTATTCCTCCACCAACAACCATTTGTTGTCCACCTCTATTCCAAAATTGGGCATGACACTAGCAATGTAGTCACCATTAGAACACTTCTTCCCCTAACATATCATTTTTATTATGAGGGTATAGATGGAAATCAATTTTCATTCCCATTACCATTGAAGAATTGCTAACCAAGCACTCCCTAAATTAATCCAACACTAAGTTCGCTCAATGTATTTTTCAGTTAGGGCCCGACTATATACATCTCCATAATTAATAGATACACCGAATTTTATATTAAACTACCAATTGTACCCCTGAATCTTAATACACCTCCTAATTCTTCAAAGCAGATTACTCTGGGTCTACCGCCATTGCTAGTCACCACCGCATCAGATCTCTATGGGCCTCTTTCGCAAAGAACATGTTCGATGCTCCTCCACGCTGCAATTGCACAGACTCCCCTCAGTTTTCCTCTCTGATTATGAACAACCGTGCGAAGAGCCCTATCCAATTTTTGTTATGTTTTTTGAATTTTTTTTTTGCAGGAATTTTGTTTTTTGATACTCTCCTTGTCGAAATTTGTGGTTTATTTTCGAATGCTGCAACTTTTTTCAAAATATGAGGATTATTTTGATTAATGTTTCTCGAATTCTACATTGTTTTCCAGTTAATACGTCCGGCAGAAAAGGAAAAAAAACTGATTCAACGTACTTGGTGGCAAAGGGGATGAGGTTGTATGTTGTCTTTTGCATAAACCGAGAATAGGTGCGGGATTGTCTTTTATTTTTTTCTTTTTTTTTTGTTTTATTTTGTTTTTTGTTTTTTTTTTTGCAGCAGTAGATTTGCGGATGGGGGAGAAAGACGCAGAAAATAGGTCTTTTGCAGCGGTGGGTTTCGGCTGGGAGGAAGATGAAGAACATAGGTTTTTTTTTTTTTATATAAATGGGTGTTTTGACTTTTATTATAAAATTAAAATTTTAAAAGGTGTATTTATTAATAATGGAGTTGTATATAGCCGGGCCCTTTCAGTTATTCTTTAATCTTTCTAAATACACCGTTAGGATTGGCAAAACGGCCCACTCTGAGGCCGCCCAGCTCTGCCCTGCCCCAGTTGGGCTAGATCAGCCCTGCCCCGTCCTGAAAATGGGGCAGGTCCGCCCCGCCCCGCACGTGCGGCAGATCAGGTATGGGTATGTATATTACCCCGCCCCGCCCCGTAATCTATTTAATATATACATATAAATATATTTCTATTAAATATTATATATATATGTAGTAAATATATAAAATGATCTCTCATAAATATATCAACAAACATGCATATTAATTAGTGACTCAATTGATTCAATCATATCATTCAAATTAACATAATCACATCCATAAATTAATATTTGTTTATTAATATATATTAAACCCTAGACTTACAATTCACATATATACATTTTGTTAATTCTGGACTCTTAATTATCTTGAATTTGTTGATTTAACTTATTATCATTTTTGACATTAGATTGTGATGAATTTGTGGTTTGATTGTTTTGTTTATTGTTTAATTTAGTTATTAATTTAATTTTATAATATACATGTGCGTATATTTTATACTCCCTCCGTCCCCTAATAATATTCACACTTGTGTGGGCACAGGTTTTAAGAAAAACTGATTTATTGACTTTTTTAACCAATGAATGAAGAGTATTTTGAATTAAAGTAGGTAGTGTGAGAGTGTTTTATTTCCTTTTTTGGGGTGTGAATATTATTGTGGGACATCCCAAATAGGAAAGTGTGAATATTAAGAGGGGACGGAGGGAGTAATATGTATATTTTTTTGGATAAGAATGGGGCGGGGCGGGCATGGGGCACAAAATGCCGACCCGCAGTGGGGCGCGGGGCAGGGAGGGGCGACTGGGGATAGGCGCGGGGCGGGTCTGGGTACTTAGGTATCCGCCCTTCCCCGCCCCATTGCCATCCCTACACACAGTCTTTATATTTACAATTACAATTCTAACACAATATTTACACCCACTTTATTAAATAAACACCTCCTATCATCAATTTAATTTATAATATAAGATTTTAAAAAGTACAACTCCTTCACATAAAAAAATCACAGAACCCATCTTCCAATACAAAATCACAGAAACCTCTTCACAAATTGCAACCGCTGAATCACAAATTATATAAAGTCTCAAATGTGCTTGATTTCTCCCTCCCTCTCTCTCGTTTTTTTCTACTTGAAGTGGTTTAGTGGGAGGTGTTATGTAATCGTGTAATCGTTTTGTATTTAATTTTTTTAGAGCAATATATGATTGCATTACCATCAATTAAATATGCCTTATAGGTGTTGAAGTTATGTTGAAGTTTTGGATTTCTCAACTTTATAGGTGTGCTTAGTTCTCTGTTTGTTCCTAGTGGAAGTTAGGCTTAATTGCGTTATGATGTTGGTTAAAAAGCCTGAGTGAACATTAATTGCTGGCATTTTCCGGTTGAGGCACCAAAACATGTTTTGTAGCTTATTTCCTAATGATGCGTTGTAACCGCGATGATTGTCTTGCGGGCCGTGGGAAGACTGCAGGTGTTTCGACCGATGTCGCACGCCGTCCAATGCAATGGCCTGCACGCACAATACCGGTGCTGCTGTTTTTCTTTGTTCCGCACTCAAATACTAGTTTGTTTAGAGTCCTTGTGAAGATGTGGTAAGACTATTTATTTGAGATGTAATAGTACTGATGTAGGTTATTGCTTAAAACAAAATTCCAATGATATGTCCACTTAATTCCAGCAAGTACCATCTGTGACCAATGCAGAGAACGTCATTGTATTCTAAAAGTGATTCTAAAGCTACATTAGTAATATTCTAAAGTGAATCTAGAATTCGCATGCAATTTCTTTAGGAGAACTTAGGCATAATTTTTTTAATTTATTCCTTTACATAGATGAAAATATAGAGTGAAATTGTGAATTTGGTAAATGATGTTACTATTTAAAATTTATAAATGTAGACATATTTCTTCTTCAAACACTGCATTTCTCAACAAATAGGCTGTTGTTTTATACAGCTTAGTTTTGTTTATTATAAGCACCACGTGATTTTATAGATACTCGGTTTCTATTATTAATTTCAGGCCTTCGACATTTGTAGAAGCTGCAAAACTAAGAACAATGGCCAGCGCAAAGTATGAGGAATTTGCAAAATGTAGGAAGGGCTTTTCTACGGTCAGGAGAGTGTTCGCCCTTCCTCACGTTAATGAACCAATAAAAAGTTGACACGTCATTTAACTTCGCCCAGGACGATGTAGCTTCGCCATGAACTAATTAATTAATGTTCTAAATTATATATATCAAAATTACCGAATTGCCCTTTTTTTAATTTATATATTTAGAATTAATTATTATTATTATTTAATTAAATTAGATTTAATTAAATATGAAATCCCAATAATAATATTTGGAATATTATTATACAAGAATAATATATGGTCAAGATATTATTCGTAGGAACATATCTAGGGAAATATAATCCGTAGAGATTATATTACGGGCTAGGCCCGATATCTTGCTTAGGAATTAAGCCAAGTTAATCCCTATAAATATGTGTCCTATGAGAATTCTGAAAGCACAAGAAATATAATTTCTCCATAAAATCTCAGTCTGGATTTTCCTAACGCTGACATATCGATGCGGGTTGGTAGAAGCCGTTACGTGGATACCATAGTTGAGGATTCCGCGTACAAATCGTTGTAAGGATTTATATATCGTTATTTATCCTATATGTTTTATGTTATACAACCATGTTTCAGATTTGTTGTTGGTGAATCGTATTTTTCTGCTGCGCCGAACATGGTGTTCGTGCCTTTAAAACCCAACAGTGGTATCAGAGCTTCAGGCTTTAATTACTGGTTGTGTAACTTATTTGTTAATTATTCGTAAGTAGTATATTGTGTGTGTTCAATTATTTTTGCCCACGAAAATTGATAGTTTTGATTTTTGAAATCAACTTACTATCGGTTTTTTATTCACAAATTAGAAATACCCGATATGACAGTAGGTACTACAATAGAATCAAGGAATACTGTTTTCTTTGAAAATGTGTTCCCGTGTAGGGACAAAGAAGAAGTGAGTTCAAATAAGCGAACTCATGAGGAATCAAGTGGAGCTGCAGGTCCTTTCACTCAGTAGAGTGAAGAATCCAGACGCAGTAAACGAGCTAGAATTGATAAGACCTATGATCCAGACTTCATCACTTATGTGTTAGAAGAAGAACCTCTGACTATCAAAGAAGCTCTTTCCAAACCAGATGCACCTCTCTGGAAAGAAGCAATAAACACTGAATATGATTCGATTCTGCAAAACTATACATGGGAGTTGGTTGACCTCCCTAAAGGTTGTAAGACCTTAGGATGTAAGTGGATTCTTAAAAGAAAGTACAAATCTGATGGATCAATTGACAAGTATAAAACCCGTTTGGTTGCAAAGGGTTTTAAACAAAGAGATCGAGTATGATTTTTTTTACACTTACTCTCCGGTTACAAGGATTACATCAATTCGTGTACTTATCGCGATTGATGCTTTGCATAATCTCGAAATACACCAGATGGATGTAAAGACTGCTTCCCTTAACAGAGAGATAGATGCTGAAATATACATGGATCAACCAGAGGGTTATGTCGTACTCGGGAACGAGAAAAAGGTTTGTAAACTCGTTCAGTCATGTATGGACTTAAACAAGCTCCTATACAATGGCATTTGAATTTTGACAATATTATGTTGTCAAATGGATTTCGAATTAACGAATGTGACAAGTGTGTGTATGTGAAAGATACACCAAGTGGATTTGTTATTATATGCTTATATGTTGATGACATGCTAATCATAGGTAACAATTCAAATGTGATCGTTAATACGAAATATGTTTAAGAAATTTTTTGACATGAAAGATATGGGTTTAGCAGACGTGATTCTAGGAATAAAAATAGATAGAACTTCAAATGGAATTTCTTTAACACAATCTCTTTATGTTGAGAAAGTCTTGAAGAAATTTAAAGCATTTGATGATCCACCTGCTAAAACTCCACTACAACAGAATGTTCATCTGAAAAAGAACAGAGGTGAACATGTGAATCAGTTGGAAGCGTGATGTACATTATAAATTGCACACGTCCTGATCTTGCGTGCTTTGTGAACAAACTGAACAGGTACACGAGCAATCTGGGTCACGAACATTGGAAAGCTCTGAAAAGGGTATGTTGGAGTTATACGTGAAAGTATGCTTTTACTTTGTATAACTCGTGTATCAAACACTTGTTTATGAGAATAATTCTTTTATCGCATATGCTTTAGATATGATTGAATGTTGAGTATTTATTGCAAACCGTTCAATATATAGTACATGTTACATTGTAGTTAATGTGGTGATACCCGATCACGGAAGACAACATTAACGGTTTCCTTGTAACTAAACGTACATTTCACGACCCAGGTGGAATTGAACAATCCGCCGTGAAAGGTCGATGTGTAAGGCTCAGATTGGTCTGTCTTGACTAAGAGATTGCACTAGCACATTTAGTATGTGTTGAAGAGGACCTACAGCGAGGATAAATTCTTCTGTTCTGAAAGGTGAAGAATTAGACCTCAGTGGTTGTTGATTTCTTAATCTCCGTCACTTAAATAGGACCGTGTGTGCTTAATGGTTACTGCTTTGATTCATGTTGGGTGAGAATCATTGTGACTTCGAACTTTGTGTCTTGGGCAGTAATATTAATCATACGACGGTTGCTAAGATTTAATACGGAGAAACGCGTGCGAGTATGGCTCGTGTGATTAGTCCCCTTGGTGGGCTCAGAAGTTTTATTGTACCAAATCTTGCAAGTGAAGAATCAGTTTCTTCGGTACGAATAATAATGTTGAGCTGTCTTTACTCCAAGGTGAAAGATGTTAATTAATTTAGTGCTATTCAGAAGCTTAATTAATTAATGGACTTTATAATCTTAAACGCGGGAAATAATAACCGGGAGCCCATATTATCGTAATATGGATTAAGATGGATAGTGCAATATTAATTTATTAGTGGTAATAATTAATATTAATGGGCTGAATTATATTGGGGCTCAATATTGAAATTCAGAAGTCCATTAGGAGATCCAATCTTAATTCTCCTTAAAGGCCCCTCAAGCAGCCCATTAAGTAGCACAATAATGATAAGGTGATTAAAATAAAAAGAAAATAAATATGCTGATTTTTTCTTATAATTTTCGAAAATAGTAATATTAGGAGAGAAAAGATTTTGTTGATTTTCTTGGAAAGATATTATGTAAGATAAGTATTCTTGGAATACAAGATTATCTCATATATTCAAGAAGATCCAAATCTTATGCTTAGATCCTATAATTTTCGAAAATTGCCCCTTAATATGTAGGGTGAGATTTTTGTGGAATATTTTATTTTGGAGAAAAGAATATATGAGATATATTCAAGATTTCTTAGAGTCTAAGAAAAGATTTCTCCAAGCCCATATTTGACACCAAAATTTCGGCCCCCCCATGTTATAAATAGGGGATGATTTTTTCATCCCCTAGTACATAATTCCATGTGTTGGAAAAATCAAGAGCATAGATATTTTTCTTTTTCCTTAGTTATTTAAATTGTTCGATAGCATCTCCCACCGGTGATCGAATAAGGCGAAAGGGAATACTTGAGAAGGCTTTTGGGTTGGTAAAGCGTCTACGTGTTAGTCCCGTTTATTCAAAGGCCAAGTCTACAAGAGGTACGTAAGTCACATATCATCTTGATTATTTCCGCCTAGATTATATGTGAATTAATTCAACATGCATGATGTAAAATTTGTTGTTGGAATTATTATTTGAATTAATTAGGATTAATTCATGCTAGTAATAATTGAATTTAAATTCGTATTTAAATTTCATCCCGAATAGATTCCGGGCACCCCTATTTTTCCCAACAGGGTCTTGAGATGCTTAAAGTATACTCTTAACTTTGGGCTACACTACACGCGACATCCAGTTGTACTTGAAGGGTACAGTGGTTCTAATTGATTATCCGATAGTAAAGACTCGTTCTCAACTAGTGGATATGTATTCACTATTGGAGGAGCAGCTGTATCGTGGAAATCCACAAAGCAGACGTGTATTGCCTGGTCCACAATGGAATCTGAGTTCATCACTTTGGATCAAGCTGGCGAAGAAGCTGAATGACTTCATAACTTCTTCGAAGACATTTCTTGTTGGAACAAACCGGTGTCATCTGTAATGGTACATTGTGACTGTCAAGCTGCTATTGGTAGAGCTTTGAGCAGTATGTACAACGGAAAGTCGAGATATATCCGTCGTCGATATAACTCTGTTATACATTTGATCTCAACTGGTATTATAACAATTGATTATGTAAGATCAATTGATAACGTAGCGGATCCGCTCACGAAGAGCTTGAACCGAGATCAAATGAATAAGCTGATAGAGGGAATGGGTCTAAAATCCAAAAATAAAACTGAAACAATGGTAACCCAACCATGATGACTGGAGATCCCAAGAACTTGGTTCAAAAGGGAAAACTAAGCTGTTAATGTTAGTTGTACAACACTTGAAAATCGTGACCATTCCTGACAGTACTGTGTCAAGTGTTAGTAGACCTGTGAGTTGTGGTAAAGGATAAGTCGTTGACTTTTAATGATTCCTATAAAATCCATGTGGGACTGAGTATGACGGGATACTCGAAAGGAGACCACCTATATAAATGAGAAGTGATTGCCGCTTCGACCAAACATTTATGAATACAAAGGGCGTTCAGGGGCAAAATGGACAAAAACGTGAGAACAAATCGGAATCGAGACTGACTTGTGTCTGCATTGTCTGCATCGTGTCCACTAAGCCATCGGTATACCCGATGGTACCGGGCTACGGAAAGTTCAAAGTCATTGACTATTTATCCGGAAGCAATGAGGTCTCAAACGAGCTGAATGAACAATTCTGACTCTGTATAGGTGCAATTCTCACTCGTGTGGAGGATTGCTAGAAATTGGTTAAATAAAAGGGTTTATACCCTGACTTTGACTAATTTTTTTAATAATGAAAACATTAATTTTTAGGAAAACAAAATTAATGAGGTTGTTCTACTCGCGGAGTAGATGAGCGTGGTATATTTAATATCTCAAAACCGATTTTCGGTGAGTGAGAAATTAATTTGGGATGTTGGATGATTATTCACTTGTGTTGAATAATTTCATGAGAATGAACAATTGAGTTCCATCCCACATAGAATAATTACAAGAAGTGTTCCTTGTATATAAGAAGGAAAATATTCATGTTCTTCAACTTGGTACATGGGGACCCTAACCACGGACCACAGTGCGCGCCCCGCCCCTCCCGAGCCCGCTCTCGGGCACGGACCCGGGACCGGCTCCTGGTCCTTGGGTCGTGGTTCTTGGCAATTGGGTGGGCTTTGGGGCCTACCTATATTTCTTAGAGTACCAAAAATATGAAAAAGCCTAATACCTTTTTGGGCCGTCCGGTTTGGGTGGCCCATCGGATTTGGGTCGGCCCACAAACATGATTAATATACTCGAGGAATGATTAATACACTCCAGAATTCGAATTTGATTTGGATTGGAATATTCGAAGGAATATTACTTCAAGCTTCTGGAATTTTCCGTTCTTGCTTCCCAAGAAAGAGATAAGTCTTTATCCACTAGATTCGTGGTTAGTCCACGATTTTCTCAACCGATTGTCCTCATCTGCAGTACAGATTTCCGCCTATATATACCCCTTCATATCCAGACTTTCGTACTCACCTTCTCAACCTATGAATCTTAGAGTTTAGAAAACCTTTCGCAATATACTTGTTTCGTTCAGTTCAAAATTCCGATTTCGTTTGCCGAGAGTTTATACACGGTGGTGCTGCCGGTGTAAACTGTTAAACCGTTTTACTTTTGGAGACTCATACCCACGATACCGTAAGCACTATACGGGGCGTATTCAGTCTTGCGGGAAAAGGATTTTCCTTGACTCGGTTTACCTTACGAATTCGTTTCGTACCTCCCTTTCTTACTTCAGTTCGTGCAGTGTTCGAGACACACCATATAACAACACTATTTTCATATAATACTTTGCCAATAAAAAAATGGGATGGTGGGTGTTCCTTTTAATGGTATTAGTTGCTTTTATTATATAATTTTATTATCAAACTAATATTTTTTTAATGAAACATCTAATATTGTCTAAAAAAATGCATAAGTTTACAGTGAAACTACTTCACAATATACTTTGTATTAAAGCAAAGTTAATTAGGTAATTTAATGCTTATATATTTAGAGTAGTTCAAGTGTACATTTGAGTGCATGATATGCACTTGGATTTTGTAAAAAAAGAAAAAAAAAAAAACTTCTATCAAAAATCATCTATACTTCAAGAAATAATAAGTAATATCTCAATTGTAATAAAAAAATACACAGTTTGGTGTTATTTTAAAAAAATAAAAATTAATTTAAAATTAATTTAAAATTCAAACACATGCTAGAATTTGTGATATATTTATTACCAATGCCAGTTAAAATGGAACACATTGAATAGTAAAGGGTATTCGTATTTGAAGGGTTTGATAGGTTCACCTTTTATGATTGAGAATATCGCATCTCATTAAATAATAATCACCACGGGCTCTTCTTTCCCCCATCAAAAGGATCCATCCCAAGAAAGGGGAATTTACTCTGTTTAGTTGCCTTGAACAGAATTTGTTTTGTTTGTTTTAATAGAAATTAAGGCCCATCCATTATTCATCGGAAACCTAATAAAAACCATATATCATATAATCACGCTAATTCAGATTAGAATATTTCAGTACTGCGGAGGAAAACATTGAAAAACGCTGCTCCTCAAATCAAGTTCCACATCTAGGGTTCCCGATGGAGAAGCATCAACGAATTGAACTTCCAGACGAAATCGTTCATCACATACTCTCTTTTCTGAGTGGGAAAGAAGCTGTTCGAACAACTATCCTCTCCAAATCATGCTACAATGCCTGGTTAATTCGCCCCAATCTCGATTACTTGGAAAGCGACATTCCCAATCGGCATAGGCTTGCGTGTCTGAATTCGCTGAACAAGACTATGCAAACATCCATCGAATTGAAACGAAATATTCGGAGTTTCAGGCTAGTCATGTATTATGAGTTCTGGATTTATGGCGTGTTTGATAAGTTTTCTCTGGCAAAAGAATTGATCGTGAAAGCAGTGAAATTAGGTGCTACTGATGTTGATATCCAAATCAGGGGATTTATCGATCCCGCCCTTGTTTTACCGATTGAGGTGTTTGAATCTGAAACTCTTGTCAGACTATCTCTCATTGGAGCCAAAATTGATCTGCAGGACAAAAATGTAAGTTGTTCTGGACTTAAATCTCTTACTTTAAGCAGATCATGCATTGATGGTGATAATAACTTATGGGATATATGTTCCATCAGCCCCTTGATTGAGAAATTAATATTACATGAGTATGAGTGGCATCATAATCTTGGATTGTGGGAATTGAAACATGCCGGATTGTGTGTTGATGATTTTCGCATGTTGAGAGTATTGTCGTTGGAGGAGATTAAAATTGGTGACTGGTTTTTTGGTCACATATCTAGATGTCCTTGTCTCAAGGAATTGACCCTCCACGAATGTTCTGGCTTCACACAAATGCAAATTTGTAGCAATTCACTCGAGTTCATAAGCTTCTTCAGTATTCGTTTATCAATACTGAGGTTCAAGTTTGATGTTCCTAAAATTCGGAAGTTTAAATTTCTAGGTATTTGTGTACCTTCCATATCGTTTAAATCACCGCCAATGAAAAGGGAATGGGAATCTGATATATTTATTAGGTGCAAGATGGATTTTGATGTGCTGAAAACTTCATGGTTCCACGAGTTGAGAGATTTTTTGGTCGAGTTGAGTCCTTCCAAAATTTCTCTCTCTCTTGATGTTGTTATTTCTCCGCAATCTATTTTTCCCAGTTGTGATCACGCCTTAGAAATGATACCCAGAGTGGAGAAACTGATGCTTCTCATGTATGCACCATCTTCAATTCATTCTGCAGTTCAATTTTTTTTATTTCGGAGCTGTCGTCCTAAATTCATAACTTTATATTTGTTGCCACATTCAAAATTGTTGCCTTTCATGTGCCTCCCTCGTAGTTTTCCCTTTTTCGGCGAACGATCGGAATTAGATAATGATTACACAAAGCTCATTTGCAACACAGTGGAAAGAATAGTGAGTGATTATTCTCAGCCTGTTCAGGAAATAAATGTCGAATTTTTCGAAGATGATGTTGTTGCAGGGCGCCAGCTTCTATCCTGGGAGACTTTGATGGAAGCTTCAGCAAATTCAGAAAAGGTTGTAATTGTTAGAAGCGTCGCCAAATTCACGAAAGATTATGACTCCAATTGAGGTCGGGTGAGACCTTTTGGCATTCAAATTATATTGATATCTTTTACTGTTTAAATTATCTTATGTTTGAGATTTATTTACACGTTAGTTTTTTATTTTATTTTTTATTTTTTTATTTTTTTAGAGTTGGCCTTATATGAAATAAATCATGAATTGGTCACTCTTTGGAAGGAATGAGTATTAATTTGTGAACCGTCTCATACAAATTTTTTTCTTTTTTATATATGCAATTTATTCACTCTTTTGTTTAGTAGTTCATTATGTACCATTTGGTGTTCATTTCAATGAAATCTATTTCATTAACGAATCGTTCACCCTCATATTACATTAAAAAGTATGTTTAGATTATATTGAAAAGTTTATATTGAAATTAAATTTTTAATGTAGTCTAACCTCACTTTTTAGTGTATAATTAAATCATATTTTTCAATGAAATTAGTCTCAATTATTGAGAGTGTAATCAAATCATATTTTTTAATATATACAGTCTCAATTATTGAATAAGTGTTACTCTTCATTAATACAACACGTGTTTAAGCCAATGATGACACCATAATATGAAAATGATGAACATAAAACTAATCACAAGAAAATAAATTAGCATTGATGAAAGTAAACTTTAGTTATTTATTTATACATATGATGTGTGGGGTCACGTTCGTCCCAATAAAGTAAACAAGAAACTTTAATATTGTAAAATTGAATAACGTCTCCAGATGCAAAATATATATTAACAGTGGCTGCAGATTCAAGATACATATATCAATTTCTCAAAAGATTTATCTCTGAAAAAATTGGCAAAAACTTCCAAGCTCACATCATAATTTGACCTTCCATTATTTAGGCCTAGATAAGCCTTAAAAATCCTGGCTTAGGGCCCGCTTGGTTAAGGGTAGTAATTATAGGGTAATGGAATTAAAGTAATTGAAAAGTTATTTAAGTAGGAGATAATGAATGGAGAATCATTTGATAGATAAATTATAACACATTTTTAATCTTACTACAAAAAAAACACTGTTTTGCGACGGAATTTGCGACGGAATATCCGTCGCAAACAGTGCTTTGCGACGGAATTTGCGACGGACACGTGTCCGTTTTTAAAACAGCCGTAGCTAATTTTTGCGACGGATTTTGGTGCTCCGTCGCAAATTACCGACGGAAAAGTCCGTCGCAAATTACCGACGGAAAATTCTGTCGCAAAAATGGCGGGTCAGACCCGGCCGGGTCGCACAGAATTTGCGACGGACAGTAGTCCGTCGCAATTCTTTCGGGTTAGAGCCGATCGGGTCAAAAATATTTGCGACGGTCATATTCCGTCGCAAATGTTTTTATATATTTTTTTTATTTTTTTCTGTTATAATTTGCGACAGGCTGTTTTCCGTCGCAAAATTTTGCGACGGAATTTGGCCGTCGCAAATTACCGAGCCTATACAAAAAAAAAAGTGTCTCGCGTGGTTCGAGCCCGGGCACCCGGGGCTGGCGCGGACCACTGGGCCACTAGGCCCATTGCTTATTATATGCGGCCCACCTTCTATATTAGTCTTATTAGACCTTAAACAATTAATCCATTTTTGCGTCCAAGGGGAATCGAACACGGGACCTCTTGTGCAAGAGGAGGGTGCGCGCGCCACTAGGGCACAAACTACTTTCATTTTTTTTATGCAATTAATTGTATATGTATTCAAATTAAGTCATTTTTTTTATAATTCACCAAATTAATTTCCTTTTCGTATCTAAGTTGTTTATAAAAATATTTTGCCCAACTATTTTTTTTTATTTTGTAAAATTATTTATTCCGACAATACATAATTTTATAATTCGTTCATTTGTACGCAATTAATTGTATATGTATCAAAATTGACTCGTTTTTTTTTCTATAATTCACCAAATTAATTCATTTTCGTTTCTCACTTGTTTTTGTAAATGTTGGGGCCATTTAATTTTTATTATTTCTGTAAAATTATTTATTTCGACTCCCGCTTAATTTTATAATTCGTTCATTTGTATGCAATTAATTGTATATGTATCCAATTTGACTCTTTTTTTTTTTCATAATTCACCAAATTAATTCATTTTCGTTTCTCACTTGTTTTAATAAATGTTGGGGCCATTTAATTTTTATTATTTTGGTAAAATTATTTATTTCGACTCCCTCTTAAATTTATAATTCGTTCATTTGTACACAATTAATTGTATATGTATCCAAATTGACTCGTTTTTTTTTTTCATAATTCACCAAATTAATTCATTTTTGTTTATCACTTGTTTTGTAAATGTTGGGGCCATTTAATTTTTATTATTTCTGTAAAATTATTTATTTCGACTCCCGCTTAATTTTATAATTCTTTCATTTGTACGCAATTAATTGTATATGTATCCAAATTGACTCATTTTTTTTCCATAATTCACCAAATTAATTCATTTTCGTTTCTCACTTGTTTTAATAAATGTTGTGGCCATTTAATTTTTATTATTTTGGTAAAATTATTTATTTCAACTCCCGCTTAAATTTATAATTCGTTCATTTGTACGCAATTAATTGTATATGTATCCAAATTGACTCGTTTTTTTTTTCATAATTCACCAAATTAATTCATTTTCGTTTCTCACTTGTTTTTATAAATGTTGGGGCCATTTAATTTTTATTATTTTGGTAAAATTATTTATTTCGACTTCCGCTTAAATTTATAATTCGTTCGTTTGTACGCAATTAATTGTATATGTATCCAAATTGACTCGTTTTTTTTTTCATAATTCACCAAATTAATTCATTTTCGTTTCTCACTTGTTTTTATAAATGTTGGGGCCATTTAATTTTTATTATTTTGGTAAAATTATTTATTTCGACTCCCGCTTAAATTTATAATTCGTTCATTTGTACACAATTAATTGTATATGTATCCAAATTGAATCGTTTTTTTTTTCATAATTCAACAAATTAATTCATTTTCGTTTCTCACTTGTTTTTATAAATGTTGGGGCCATTTAATTTTTATTATTTTGGTAAAATTATTTATTTCGACTCCCGCTTAAATTTATAATTCGTTCATTTGTACACAATTAATTGTATATATATCCAAATTGACTCATTTTTTTCCATAATTCATCAAATTAATTTATTTTCGTTTCTAATTTGTTATATATACAATAATTTAGTAATTATAATCGTCGTCTTCTTCCTCTTCATCCTCATCATCATCTTCATCATCATCATCATCATCATCATCATCTTCCTCCTCACCGCGCTCTTGTCCATCATCCTCATGATCACTTTCAATCATTACCATTTCTGGATTTGCAGCAAGTAAGTCGACAAAAATATTCAAACATGCTTGATCAACCTCTGTTTGAGCCTCTTGTATCTCTGTTTGAAATGGATCTGTTGGTTCTACACCGTCTTTGTTTGACGGATTAGAAACTTCAACCAATGATCTTGCCTTCACTTTGCAAACTGTCCTCAAGTTGGGCCTACTTGATCCGGGGTATTTGCAATAATATACTTGAGATGCTTGCGTTGCAAAAATATAGGGAACGTATGCCGCCGGAAACTTCTTTCCGGTGTTGATATCAACAATCTTGTAGTTTTTGTCGACTCTTGTTCCTTGGTTCCCTGGATCATACCATTCACACAAGAACAACACTATCGTCTTCTTCGGCCAACCCGGATATTCTATTTCAACTACTTCTTGCAGCACTCCATAGGAATCGATGGGTTCTTCGTTGTAGTTTGCACCGGTAACGCAAACACCACTGTTTGTAGTCAATTTCGTTGAAGCATACGCTTCAGTATGAAATTTGTATCCATTGGCATAATATCCGTGGTATGATACCACACTACGTAGTGGTCTTTTGCTCAGAGCTTCAAGATGTGAGTTGTTATTAAGTAGGCCATTTTGTCCCTGTAAATATTAAATTATCATGTATAAAAATAATAACGGATTTGTTATAGGGTAAAAATCATATAATTATGTGATACTCACGTAACGTTGGAACCAAAACATAAAATCATTGCGGATGGATTGAAAAACTGTTGCATCTATGATGTCTGGTTCTACTTGACGCTTATACTCACAAAACATCCTTATATATCAGAAAAAAGAAATTAATTACTTTTCAGATATCAACAATATACATATTGTAAAAAAACTCAACTATAAAATTAAATTACTTACTCTATATACGGTTGGACTTCAGAACAATTCATCAAAATATATGAATGTATTGTTGACTCTTCAATACTGCCCCTAAATGGTCGTTTGGTGCCCTTACCCATTGGTCGACCCGGATGCAAAAATACAGATAATATACCTTCAACATCACGAAGGGGATGGTCTACTCCACGACCATCGTAGTTGTGAGGCACATTTCTGATTCTGGTTTGAACTTGATCGCCGAAGTAGTAAGAACAAAATGCTCCAACCTCTTCAGTAAGGTATGCATTAACAATTGATGCTTCGATGTGGGCCGCATTTCTAATATTGAGCTTTAAGTTGTGCAAATATCTAAAACAAGAAGTGTTAGAAAATTTATTCAGTATTGATCTTAAAAGTCGATCTAAAAAATGGTATGGAATTACCTCTCAAAAGGATACATCCATCGATACTGTACGGGACCAGCAATTGAGGCTTCATACGCTAAGTGTAAGGGTAAGTGTTCCATCGAGTCGAAGAAGCTGGGTGGAAAAATCCGCTCAAGTTTGCATAGAATAACAGGGATCTCCTCATCCAAACGCCTCATGTCCTCGACTGTAATTGTTGATGCTGTTAAGTGTCTGAAAAAGAGACTTAATTCCGTGATGACACTCCATACATTCTTGGGAAGTGAGTACCGAAATGCAATAGGTAAGAGTCGTTGCATGAACACGTGACAATCATGACTCTTCATTCCAGACACATTTCCGGTTTCCGTGTCAACTCTGTCTCCCAAATTCGACACATAATTGTCAGGGAAGCTCATCTCTTTCACCCACTTACACAAATTCTTTCTTTCTGGTTTACTAATTGTGTAAGAGGCCTGGGGATATGTTCTTGTCTGCTCATCCTTGTGTAGGGAAGCACGAGAACAGAAGAGACTCAACTCATCTCTGGATTTAGAAGTGTCTTTGGTCTTCCCTTTAGTAACCAGGACCGTATGAAACAAGTTATCGAAAACATTCTTCTCTATATGCATCACATCCAAATTGTGTCGAATCAACAACTTGCTCCAATAAGGTAAGTCCCAAAAGATACTTCTCTTCTTCCAACCACCTTGGATGCATTTATTGTGCTCCATTGCACCCGCCTCAGTTGTCTTCATCAAATCAGTGACTGTAACCTCATACAACAACGAATCACCTGAAATAATTAATTTATATATGGTTAACTTATTTATATGAGACACATAGACATAAGTAGTGATTCAGTACCCAGACACATACCTGATCAAATCCGTGGTCTTGGACGGCCTACTGCATTTTTACCCTTTAGAAAGTCTGTTTTGTTCCTCCGAAAGGGATGACCAGGAGGAAGAAACTTGCGATGGTTGTCGAACCATGACACTTTTCTACTCAACGGAAGATAGAATGTATCAGAACCGTCCATGCAATACGGGCATGCTAGTTTTCCTGCTGTTGACCACCCAGACAACATAAAAAATGCTGGAAAGTCACTAATGGTCCACAAAAGTGCAGCTCGCATCGCGAAGTTTTGCTTCCTATGAACGTCGTAGGCCTCCACCCCTGTAGACCACAAAGATTTCAACTCTTTAATCAATGGCTGGAGATATACATTCAATTTATGCTTGGGGTTGTGTGGTCCAGGCACCAAGATACTAAGAAATATATGTTGAGGCTTCATGCACAACCAAGGAGGTAGATTGTACGGGGTCAACAGCACAGGCCATAATGAATACTTTTTTCCGTGCATTCCAAATGAAGCAAAACCATCCGTGCACAAGCCTAACCTCACATTTCTCGTCTCCCCTGCAAAATCTGGAAACTCCCTATTAAGATGTTTCCATGCCTCCGAGTCTGCAGGATGCCGCATCTCTCCAGAATTCTCTCCAGAACACTCCTCAGCATGCCATGTCATGTCTTTAGCCGTGGCACTAGACTGATACAACCTCTCTAGACGAGGAGTGATGGGAAGGTAATACATTGCCTTATAAGCCTTGAACTGCACTTTCTTCTTACTTTTTGTACGACCACATGGTTTGTACCGTGGGTGACCACACATCTTGCAATGATCCTCATCCTCATCCTCATCCCAAAACAACATGCAACCGTTTGTAAAACAATCAATCTTCTCAAAGGGTAGACCCATATCCTTCAAGAGCCTCTTGCTCTGATAGAAATTATCAGGCGCCGTGTTGTCTTCAGGTAGAGCTCGTTTGAACAATTTAGCAAATTGATTGAACACTTTTTGACTGACCTTGCCTTCAGTTTTGATGTTCAACATTTGAGCATTTAATGACAATTGCGTCTCAGTCTCACAACCAGGAAATAACTTTTGATCAACAATTTTAAGCATATCAAAAAACTTCTTTGACCAATGATTTGGTTCCTCATCCATAGGTGTTTCATTGAATTGTGGTTGACCACCCAAAACAGATTCTGCAATCATCATCCGATATCTATTAGGTTCATCCTCTACTTGTGGTTCAAATTGAGTATATGGAACATAACTTGAACCACCAACATCAGAACTTCCACAACCACTCCACCCAGTATACCAGTATTCTACGGTTTCGATGTCAACATTCCACCGCTGTTCACCGTGACTGGTCCAGTTGTAATAACGGGGAACAAAATCGGAAATCACAAGATGAGTTCTAACCTCATCAACACTCAAGAATCTCATATTTCTGCATCTTCTGTCTTTACACGGACACCTAATATTACCCATAAAATCCATATTGCATGGATGTTGTAGTGCAAACTCAATAAACTCATCAATTTTATTGCAAAAGACTGAGTTAATGCCTCCTCCTATCATTCTAGGTATTGTGTACATCCAACCACGATCTGGAAATTGCATCTGTTACAGATTAAAAGTAAATATCACATGAGTTGTAAAAAATTGGGCAGAGTTTGCCTAAAAATAAGGATATACAAAATTTTCCTTCACAAAAATCAATCCAACACAACCATATATATCAATCATAGTAAACCAATCAAATAAACAAATATCACACAATTTATCTAATAGTGTACAGAAAAATTGAGCAGAGTTTCGACTAAAAATAGGTATAAATATCACACAAACTAAAACATACTCATCAAATAAACATATATATATCATCAATCATACTAAAACCCATCAAATAAACATATATCATGCTCATTACCTAATAGTGTACTAAAAATTTGAAACGATAAAAATATGACATTTAAACGGTTAAAAATGTGAAAACGTACGGTGAAGTTGAAGGCAATGACAAATACGTACGGTGAGGTTGAAGGTAATGACAAATACACCAATTATACGTGAAGAACATATTAAAATCGCATAATTTCTTATTTTTTTCGCGAGTGAAAGTGAAAGGGAAGGAAAAGGGAAGAGACTGATATAAAACTGCGTAAATTTGCGACGGCCTTAATTTCCGTCGCAAATTTCACATTTTGCGACGGCTATTTCGTCGCAGACCTTATTTGCGACGACACGGGTCAATTATTGGTCACCAACCCGCCTGGCAAGTTTCAACCGCTCAAATTTGCGACGGAAAAGGGGCCGTCGCAAATTTGAATTTAAAAATTACGACGGAAAGCCGTCGCAAACTGTAACCCGGTCGAATTTGCGACGGATATGTGGTCCATCGCTAATGTTTTGTCACAAATTTGTGACGACTTCCGTCGCAAATTTAATAAAACGCCGACATTTTATGTCTCCGTCGTTAAATTCCGTCGCAAATTTGCGACGACTTACTATATCCATCGCAAAATCTATCAAAATTGACCAACTCACGA
This sequence comes from Ballota nigra, assembly GCA_947034835.1. Taxonomy (NCBI): domain Eukaryota; kingdom Viridiplantae; phylum Streptophyta; class Magnoliopsida; order Lamiales; family Lamiaceae; genus Ballota; species Ballota nigra. The sequence goes on along the minus strand of OX344729.1, from coordinate 72,867,042 downwards.
ATTCCGTCGCAAAACTGCCAGAATTCCATCGCAAATGACATAACTTGCGACGGACATACGTCCGTCGCAAATCTCCCGTCGCTAAACACCGTCTTTTTTGTAGTGCCTGGATGCTTGATGGGAGTGACTTAATCTTGGGGCATTCGTCAATTATCAAGCTCAAGATTAGCCAACCAGTGAAGTCTAAGTAGAATGAGAGTCTGGAGAGAGGGGATTTGCTTTAAGCCTTGTGGCAGGGACACCATGTCATCACAGTACGAGGTTTCTAAGGAAATTGAGGTGTTTAAACTCCTCTGCAAACTCTACCAACTCCCTGCACTTCCATATATATAAACAAAACCTGCAGAGAAGTGAGGTGCCTTAACTACCCCACAGGTAAAACACTTCCCTATCTTGCATTCATATAACTTCAACCGTACGTGCAAGAGAATTTAGGTCTTGAAACCATTTTTCTGGCAAATGGTGCTTCGTTGCACTGCTGATGGTAAATTCCTTGAGATTACAAAGATTTTCGAGTGCATCTTCTGGAATATTATTGAATGTGGTTGGTGTATCATCTATTCCAGAAAAATGGAGATAAAGATTTGAAAGGTTTGCAAGCTTAGAAGAGAAACAAGGCAGAACCAAGGGGCTGCACGTCAGTTGTTGCAAATTTTTTAGGGTTGAGGAGACACAGGTTGATGTCACTATCAACAGTGGACACCGTAGATTTGGGAACATATCTCCCACTTCCTCCTTTGAAAACCCTTTCAGATTGAGCTCTTCCAATAATGGGAATTTCACCCCTAATGAATTTTGACACACAATATCATCATTTTGCACAATATACTCCAATGCATCAAGTCCATATAATTTCAACTACTTACACTACAAAAAGGGTATGTTTTAAAGAGGGGGATTGAAACCCTCGATATTAAAGAGGGCATTAACAAGAGGGATTATTTTTCTAAATTTAAGGAGGGACTTAACGAGGGATAAAATAACCCTCGGCAATTAACGAGCACTACAAAAAAAACATTGTTTTGCGACGGGAAACTTGCGACGGACAATTATCCGTCGCAAATTTCATGAATTTGCGACGGATATTGGAGACCCGTCGGAAAAAAAGATAATTTGTGACAGATATAAAAAACCGTCGCAAACTGCACTGTTTTGCGACGGCTACTTCGTCGCAAAGTGTGGGGTCCATTAACTTCGTTGCATACCGACAAATTTTGCGACGGATTAGCTGTCATAAATTTCAATTTCAATTCGCAAACCGACCCGTTAAAAAATACCCGTTGGGAAAACGGTCCACTTAACTATTTTGCGACGGGTATTGCCGTCGCAAATTTTAACTTCGAATTTACGACGGCCTATTCCATCGCAAATATTAACCCGGTTTTGCGTGACCTTTCGGAAAACGTCGCGTTGACTGATTTGCAACGGAGTGTCCTTCGCAAATTTTTAAATTTCACATTTGCGACGGCTTGGCCGTTGCAAATACTAAAAAACGACGCCGTTCAGGTGTTTGGCGGTCGCAATTTGCGACGGACAGGCGTCCATCGCAAATTTTTTCCCCTTATATATAGGACAGCGCAGGCGGCGAGAAGAATAAGAAGAAGAAGAGGAAAAAGAGAGGAAAATGAGGGAGAAGTCGGGTGCAGTCGCTGTAGAGCCAATCCGTCCCAACCGAGTGCTCGTTTCTTCATTAAATCATAAGTTTTCTTCATTTTTACCGTTTAAAATTTAATTTCCAAGCATGTTTAGAATTTGTTAAGTTTAGAATTGAATTTAGTTGAATTGTTAAGTTTATATTATATTTTTAATTTTAGTAATTTTAGTTGTTTGATTTTAGTTGAATTGTTTTAGTAATTTGTTAATTTTTAATTGCTAAGCATGTTTAAATAATATTACAAAATAATTTTAGTTGATTGATTTTAGTTGAATTGTTTAATAATTTTACAAAATAATATTAGTAAATTGATTTAAGTTTAATATATAATTTTACAAAATAATATTTATAAGTTGTTTGATTTTAGTTGAGTAGGTAGTTTAATAATTTTAAATAATATTAGTTATTTGATTTAAGTTTAATATATAATTTTACACAATAATATTAGTTGATTGAATTTAGTTGAGTAGGTAGTTAATTGATTTTAAATAATATTAGTTGTTTGATTTTCAATAATATTAGTTGTTTGATTTAAGTTTAATATATAATTTTACAAAATAATATTAGTTGATTGAATTTTGTTGAGTAGGTAGTTTGAATTATATTAGTTATTTGATTTTAGTTTAATGATTTTAAATAATATTAGTTGCTTGATTTAAGTTTAATAATTTTACAAAATAATATTAGTTGATTGATTTTAATTTAGTTGAATGAATTTAGTTGAGTAGGTAGTTTGAATAATATTAGTTGCTTGATTTAAGTTTAATAATTTTACAAAATAATATTATTAGTTGATTGATTTTAGTTTAGTTGAATGAATTTAGTTGAGTATGTAGTTTGAATAATATTAGTTGCTTGATTTAAGTTTAATAATTTTACAAAATAATATTATTAGTTGATTGATTTTAGTTTAGTTGAATGAATTTAGTTGAGTAGGTAGTTTGAATAATATTAGTTGCTTGATTTAAGTTTAATAATTTTACAAAATAATATTATTAGTTGATTGATTTTAGTTTAGTTGAATGAATTTAGTTGAGTAGATAGTTTGAATAATATTAGTTGCTTGATTTAAGTTTAATAATTTTACAAAATAATATTATTAGTTGATTGATTTTAGTTTAGTTGAATGAATTTAGTTGAGTAGGTAGTTTGAATAATATTAGTTGCTTGATTTAAGTTTAATAATTTTACAAAATAATATTATTAGTTGATTGATTTTAGTTTAGTTGAATGAATTTAGTTGAGTAGGTAGTTTGAATAATATTAGTTGCTTGATTTAAGTTTAGTAATTTTACAAAATAATATTATTAGTTGATTGATTTTAGTTTAGTTGATTGAATAATTCGTGAAATTTGATATAGATGAGCGGACAAGGCAGTGGCAACGACAATCAGCAACCTCCGAGGGATGAGGAGGCGAGTCGAGGAGGACTAGGAGGGAGGAGACGATGAGTCTCACTAAGACCCGTGGTTCCACCTATTTTCAGGCCGAGGTCTCTATCAGAGACCTCTTCACAGCCTGGTGCGGGCTCCTACTCCTCCTCCTCACAGCAGACTGATGAGGGCTCATCCTCCTCCCGCCAGCATCCGTTTGTTCAAGCACGGATGCCTGTTCAGCCATGTGGTCATACGTAAGTTTTAATATTTTATACTCAATTTTTTTATTAATTAAAACCTAATTATTTTACTAACTTTGAAGTTTTAATTTACAGTTGGATTCCGGGTCATGAAGCTGCTAATCAGGTTTCCAAGTCCATCTTTCGCGGTGGATTCGAGCCCACCGCTTACAGTTGGGGGTTAGTGTCCGATGCAAGAAAAAAGACATACTTCGAGGAGTTTAAGGTATTAATTTAATTTATTAATTCACCGTTTATTAATATCAAATATATAAACAAATATTTACATTTAAATTGTAATTGCAAAAAGAATGTGTCTGGGCACCGGAGCACGATGACCAAATGTTGAGGAATTTTGAAAAATATGCGACATAAAGATACAAGGACCTCCTTTACAGAATGAGGGAGAGGTGGTACAAGGATGGAGTGGCCACCGACATGGGGACTGACAGTGAAAGGCGGCCGATTTGGGACCAATTCCTCCGGTACTGGTAATCTCCTGCATTCAAAGAGAAGTCGGCGAAAAACAAGGCGAATCGGTGTAGTGACCCTGATGGAGAAGGGATGGCGAGACATCGGGCCGGTTCTCGGTCCATTTATGAGCACGGGTTGAGATTTGTAAGTTTCATCTTTAATTTTGTAGTTTTTGAATTTTTATTATTTTTTTCCTAATTTTTATGAGAGGTATTAATTTTTACTATCTTTTTTTCTAATTAGGCGGCGGGGCAAGGACGCGAGCCCTCTCATTTTGAGAGATTGCAGCTCGCCCACCCATTCGTCGAGGAGACTGGGAAGTCTACCTACGGCCGTACCACCGAGATCCACGTAAGTATTATTTCAATATTAATAGTATTATTTAAATATTTAATATTAAAATTATTTTTTATATTTTGTGTTCAATTTATTTAATTTTTTGTATAATTAATTTGTAGAGAAAGATGCTCGAGGACCTTGCCTCTCAGCTTCAGCCTGAGGAAACGACATAGGGGTCAGGGTCGATGCCCCCCACGCAGCCTTCTGTTAACATTCAAAACAAATTGTACTTCAAGAACGTCAAGGCTAAAAAGGGGCGGTTCGCTGGATTGGGCAGCTTCGGAAAGAACTTTTTCCGACCTCGTGGCTCAGGCTCATCCTCCTCTCAGTCTTCCATCGACTCTCATCCCAGTGAGGTCGAGAGGCAGCTTGCCACGGTGGTGGAGCAGATGAAGAACATGTAGAAGCAGTATCGAGAGAAGGAAGAGTATGAGAGGCAGCAGCGAGAGGCGCACGACCGATATACAACCGAGATGGAGCGGTATCGGGTCGAGGTGCAGGAGTATACAGTCGCCATGCAGGCGTGGTGGTAGATATTCGCCTCTGATTTAATGCCACGAGCTCAAATGCATGCGCCACTGATGCCGCCGACCCAGCCATCGATGCCGCCGATCCCGCCGACCCAGCCATCGATGCCGCCGATTGTTAACCTGGGCGAGGATGAGGAGGAAGAGGAAGACGGATTTAATTCCGATGGTTAAAAAAAATTGATTTTTAATAACTTTGAAGTACAATTTTTTTTTTTAGTTTGAATTGTTACTTTAATTTATAATTTTGTGAATTTATTTTAGTTTGAATTTACTTTTATTTAATGGACACAACATTTATAAAAACAAGTGAGAAATGAAAATGAATTAATTTGGTGAATTATGGAAAAAAAACGAGTCAATTTGGATACATATACAATTAATTACATACAAATGAACAAATTATAATTTTAAGCGGCAGTCGAAATAAATAATTTTACAGAAATAATAAAAATTAAATGGCCCCAATATTTATAAAAATAAGTTAGAAACAAAAATGAATTAATTTGGTGAATTATGGAAAAAACCGAGTCAATTGGATACATATACAATTAATTGCATACAAATGAACGAATTATAATTTTAAGCGGTAGTCGAAATAAATAATTTTACCAAACTAATAAAAATTAAATGGCCACAACATTTATAAAAAACAAGTGAGAAACAAAAATGAATTAATTTGGTGAATTATAGAAAAAAAATGAGTCAATTTGGATACATATACAATTAATTGCATACAAATGAATGAATTATAATTTTAAGCGGGAGTCGAAATAAATAATTTTACCAAACTAATAAAAATTAAATGGCCACAACATTTATAAAAACAAGTGAGAAACAAAAATGAATTAATTTGGTGAATTATAGAAAAAAAATGAGTCAATTTGGATACATATAAAATTAATTGAGTACAAATGAACGAATTATAAAATTATACATTGTCGAAATAAATAATTTTACAAAATAAAAAAAATAGTTGGGCAAAATATTTTAATAAACAACTTTGATACGAAAAGAAATTAATTTGGTGAATTATAAAAAATGACTTAATTTGAATACATATACAATTAATTGCATAAAAATGAACGAATGTAGCTTGTGCCCTCGTGGCGCGCGCCCCCTCCTCTTGCACAAGAGGTCCCGTGTTCGATTCGCCTTGGACGCAAAAATGGATTAATTGTTCAAGGCCTAATAAGACTAATATAGAAGGTGGACCGCATATAATAAGGAATGGGTCGGGTGGCCCAGTGGTCCGCGCCCGTCCCGCCCGCCCCGGGTGCCCGGGCTCGAACCACGCGAGCCACTTTTTTTTTGTATAGGCTTGCGACGGCCGAAATTCGTCGCAAATATTGAATTTTGCGACGGAAAACAGCCCGTCGCAATTATAACAGAAAAAAATAAAAAATATATATATAAACATTTACGACGGAATGTGGCCATCGCAAATGTTGTTGACCCGAACGGGTCTAACCTGAAAGATTTACGACGGACTACTGTCCGTCGCAAATTTTGTACGACCCGGCCGGGTCTGACCCGCCAAATTTGCGATGGATTTGTCTGTCGTTAATTTGCGACGGAGAGCAAAATCCGTCGCAAAAATTAGCTACAGCTGTTTTAGGGACGGATACGTGTCCGTCGCAGAATCCGTCGCAAAACACTATTTGCGACGGATTTTCCGTCGCAAATTCCATCGCAAAACAGTATTTTTTTGTAATGGAGGACTTAACAAGGGTGAGAGTCTCCTCTTTAGTTAAAGAGGGTGTCCCTTCGCCTCGGTAAGACGAAAATAACTTAACATGGGTGTGGGCCCCTGATTAGGCGTGAAATTGTCATGATTCGTCGCTCGAAATGCCCTTGTTTTGATTGGTTTATATAAGTATTTAGAGTCATTTGAGTATCATTTTCATAAACTAATAAATTTGATTCTTTGATGCTTATAGATGGATAGAGGGCGAAAAGAGGAGTTCGTAGGACTTTTAATCGACTCAAACGGATGCCCGGATGAGAAGATAGGGAAGAAATACGAGAAGTATTAGTTCGAGCGAGCAAAAGTGTCACTGGAGTACTCAAGCTGGAGGAGCTCGAGTACTGACTACTCAAGCACTCGAGTAGAGCACTCGAGCCATGCCTGGTCGAGTAGCTACTACTCGAGCACTCGAGTAGAGCACTCGAGCTGAGGCCGGTCGAGTAGAACTACTCGAGCTAAGGAGCTCGAGTACTTTTTGGGTTCTGTAAGTTTTGACTACTCGAGTGAAACTTGCTCGAGTACTTTCTACTCGAGCACTACTCGAGCTTGACGGGAATTTTGGCCCATGCAATTCCAATTCGACCCGTTGCCTATTTATACCCCTTCCAAACACGTTTTTACGGAGTACCACATACCACTTGATAGATTATTACTTTTATAGTTCGTTTTTGGAGAGAAGGAGGGGAGAAAGCTTTACTTTCTGTTTAATCGAGGTTTTAGCACGAATTATTAGTTTATTTTCGTTTCGCTGTTTCTTTTCATTAGTTCGATTACGTTAAACACTTTAAACTTCGTTTTATTAATTAAATTTCAGTTCTTTGCAAGTATTTCTTTAAACCCTCGTTTATGTTTGATCTTTTATTCGTTCTAATCATCATGTTTATATTTGTCACTTCTTATATTGCTTTCATTAATGTCAAAACCATGTCTAGCTAAAACCCTTGCATGCTTGGGGTAGGATGAACTTGTAGAAGTAGGTTGTGGGTACGTAATTAGAGTAATTCGTGACGTTAGATTTTAATTCTCTTAATTAATGAATTCTTAAAATCAATCTTAACTTGAGTCTTGAATTTCGTTCGAAAAGTGTTAGAGAGAGGACGACCGTATCACTCTTTAACAACGAGTAGACTTAATGAGAGGGTTTAGAAAGGGTTATTTAATCTACCGGTTTATCTAAGGAGGACAACCGCATCACGTTAGTTTAAATTAGGGTATCGTTAATTAAGCACTATCTATTAACTTGTTCGTAGATTAGTGAAGTCGATTGCTGGGATAAAGTATTATGGTATTAAGTCTTGAGCTTTCATCTTACAATCTTTAACTTAGGTTATTTTTTGCGCGTCACAATTATTTTGATTATGTACCTGCTCCGTTAGTATACGTAGGAATTCTTATCCTAAGCATTACCATCACTTATTTGAGTACAAACTTAGTTTTTTCGTTTCTTTCGTTCTTTAGTTTACTTAGTTTATTTTAGTTTAGAATTAATTCTTTAAAAATTCCAAAAACATACATTCATATTAGCTACGACGCGTAGATCTTCAAGGATCTATTCGCATACACTCCATCCTGTGGGTTCGATATTACTTGGTCGCTATACTTACTCATACTACAGTGAACCCATACACTTGCGGGGAAATGACTAGTAGAAAATTGGTATATTCACTTCAATTCAATGGCGCCGTTGCCGGGGATAGCGAGGTGTAGAGAAATCGTTGACAATATTGTCACGAATGTCGGGGCATGGAATGAGGATCCAGAATTTCAGCGAGCTTGCAAGTTAGAGGAGAATGAGGGTACGAGGAAGCTGTTGATGGCTATGATGGAGAAGATCAGCAACCTTGAGATGGGGCAGAATCTGGTTGGAGGGAATGTAGCAGTGAGCGAGAAAGTGGACCCACCCATGAGCCAGCAAGAGGAGGTCAACTATATGGGGAGGCCTAACTATCCACAAGGCGGGTATCCACAAGGTGGCAATCAGTTTGGAAGGCCTACTTATGGCCAACCATTTGTACCTCCAGGTCCACAGCCGCCTCAAAATCAATGAAGGAATACACAAGGATATCAAGGAGGCCAGCAGCCTCCTCAGAATACATGAAGGAAGAGTGAGAATTTCTCATATGCTAATCCTAAGGCTGGAATTACAGTTCCTCCAGGTGTTGATCTAGGTTCGAAACCACCGGGTGGAGAAGGCGGTGCCACAACTGAGGAGATGTTCAGAGCTATCCTTCAGAAGGTGGAGGAAGGTAGCAAGAGATTGTCCTCTTTGGAGTACGATGTGAAGGAGTTGCACAAGAAAGGTGATCAGCGTGATCAAGAACTCCAAAAGAGAGACATTGAGTGGAATCGAGCTCAACAAGAGAACAACTGCAGGTTCACTTCTATTGAGTATCATATTGGTTAAATTGGAAAGTCTCAGACGAGAGAGCCGGGTAAGTATCCTTCAATGCCCGAGGGTAACCCAAAGGAACATTGCAAAGCTATTGAGTTGAGAAGTGGGACCAAATATGATGGTCCTGAGATGCCTGCTGATTCTGAGACGCCCCAAGAAGAGATTGAGATGGGGGAACAAGAACACAAGAAAGATGGAGGTGATACTGTTGAGAAAGGGATTGAGGGTGAAGGCATTCAGAAGAGTAAAGATGTGGATGAGTCCAATGAGAGCAAAGGGCCTGAAGAGGAAGGCATTGAGGAGATTGAAAGAGTTCCAAAGTGGAAGAAAGCAAAGGAAGCAAGGAAGAATGTAAAATAGACTGAGAAAGACGAATGGGGGGTACCCAAATCTGTGATACCTGTCCCATATCCACAGAACTTCATGAAAAAGAAGCTTGTTGAGAAGTTTGCTAAATTCCTTGATGTTTTCAAAAAGTTACATATTAATATTCCTTTTTATGATGCTTTGGAACAGATGCCTAACTATGCCAAGTTCCTGAAGGACTTGATAGCAAAGAGACGGAGAGTGGATGGACCCGAGCTAGTGCACTTGAACCACGAGGTGAGTGCTATGGTGCATAAGGCGCTTCCGCCCAAGTTGAAGGATCCCGGGAGTTTTACCATTCTTTGTGATATTGGGAACGGGATCAAGAAAGGAGTTTTATGTGATCTCGGGGCGAGCATTAATTTGATGCCTCCTTCGTTGTTCAATAAGTTAGAGGGGGGTGAACTTCAACCCACAATGATGACGCTCCAACTTGCTGATAGGTCTATCACGAGACCTCAAGGAGTAGTGGAAGACGTTCTAGTGACGGTGGAGAATCACGTTTTTCCCACCGACTTCGTCGTACTCGATATGGAGGAGGATGAGCATGTCCCGCTGACTTTAGGGAGGCCATTTCTAGCTACAGCCCGGATGGTACTTCACATAGCGAATGGGAAGATTACGGTCAAAGTTGATGATCAAGAAGTGAAGATAGCTATTTATGAAGCTATGAAATACCCCATGGGAGATGAGAGCTGCCACTTCATTGACATCACGGATACTTGTGTTGAAGACACACTTCTAGACCCTTGCTCTTTCTATGTTCATCAGTTTGATTATCCTATTTTTGACGATCTTTCTTATGTTTCTTATGATCTTGATTATTTTGACAGCTTGAAACAATGAAGATGTCAAGTTCTTGGAGATGAAGAAAATTGAGGATGAGGACGACTTGGAAGCCGAGGAGTCAACTTTTGAGAAGATGTTCGATAAGGCACCACCATTGGAGGCGAAAAAGGAGCTGAAACCACTTCCCGACCACCTCAAGTACGCCTACTTGGATGAGACCAATAAGTATCCGGTAATTATATCTTCCCTTTAATCTGATGATCAGCATGAGAGACTTTTAGTGGTGCTTCGTAAGCACAAATCTGCTATAGGATGGTCGATCGCAGATATTAAGGGAATTAGCCCTACGATTTGCATGTATAGGATTAGATTAGAAGAGGGTAGGAAACCGATAGTGCAAAACCAATGTAGAGTTAGTCCGGTAATTCAAGAGGTGATACATAAGGAGGTTCTGAAGTTGTTAGATAGCAACATAATTTTTGCGATTTCTGATAGTCCATGGGTGAGTCCGTTACACGTAGTTGCTAAGAAGGGGGGTACCACGGTGATTAAGACGGAGTCTAATGAATTGGTAACCACTTTCACCTGCTATTATGGGACTTTTGCTTTTAGGAGGATGCCGTTTGGGTTGTGTAATGCACCCGCCACCTTTCAAAGGTGTATGATGGCTATTTTTTATGGTTTGATTGAGAAGATTATGGAGGTTTTCATGGACGACTTCTCCGTCTACGGGGAGTCGTTTGATAAATGTCTAATCAATCTTGAAGTTTTGTTGAGCAGGTGTGAAGAGACGGACTTAGTTCTTAATTGGGAGAAGTGTCACTTTATGGTGAGAGAGTGTATTGTTCTTGGACATCATGTGTCTTCGAAAGGTATCCAAGTTGACAAGGCGAAAGTGATTGCTATTGAGAAGCTTCCACCACCTTCGACCGAGAAAGGGATTCAGTCATTTTTAGGACACGCGGGTTTTTATAAACGTTTCATCAAAGACTTTTCACAAATAGCTAAACCCCTTTCGCGGCTTCTTGAGAAAGAAGTCGCCTTTGAGTTTACTAATGAGTGTTTAGTGGCTTTTAACAGGTTGAAAGAAGCATTGGTGAATGCCCCGATACTTGTGACACCGGATTGGTCTAGCCCGTTCGTGCTGATGTGTGATGCTAGCGATTTTGCGATGGAGGTTGCTTTGGGGCAGATCCGTGAGAAGCGTTTTCACGCTATTTACTATACCTCGAAGATGCTGAATTCTGCTCAAGTGAATTACACGACAACCGAAAAGGAGCTGTTTGCGGTCGTGTATGCCTTTGATAAATTTTGACCCTACCTAGTAGGGACAAAAACAATTGTATATACGGACCACGCAGCGATTCGATACCTTATGAGTAAGACGGATGCAAAGCCCCATCTCATTCGTTGGATCTTGTTACTCCAGGAGTTTGATGTCGAGATTCGAGACAAGAAGGGATGTGAGAATGTGATAGCAGATCACCTTTCGAGATTGGAGCTCACAAAGGAGAACACCGTGGAAGATTTAGAGGTGAACGATGAATTTCCTGACGAGAAGCTCTTTAGCTCAGGAGACATTCATGTATCTCTAGTTGAAGGAAAGGCCCCATGGTTTGCGGACTATGCTAACTATTTAACAAGTGGGGAGTTACCTGCTGAGATAGACTCGGTGCATCGGAAGGCATTTTTGAAGAAAGTTCGGGAGTTCATTTGGGACGATCCCTACTTGTTCCAAAGAGGGATTGATCATGTGTTGAGAAGGTGTGTGCCAGAGGAGGAGTGGAGTAATATCATAAGGCATTGCCACGCCTTGCCATGTGGAGGACATTTGGGTGGAGAAAAAACCGGAAGGAAGGTGCTTCAATCTGGTTTTTATTGGCCAACTCTTTTGAGAGATTGCATGGAATGGGTCAAGAGGTGTGAAAAGTGCCAACGATTTGGCTCCATCACTAAGAGGGACGAGATGCCTTTGCACGTGTTCATGGAAGTCGAGGTATTCGACGTATGGGGGATTGATTTCATGGGTCCATTTCCTCCTAGCAATGGATTCTTGTACATTCTTGTGTGCGTCGATTACGTCTCGAAGTGGATTAAAGTTGTTCCGACTCGAGTGAATGATTCTCGAGTTCTTGAGGAAGAATATTTTTGTGAGATACAGAGTCCCAAGAGCTTTGATTAGTGATGGGGGAGCCATTTTGTGAACAATTGGATGGAAAAGCTGCTGTCAAAATATGAGGTAAGTCATCTAGTCTCTACTTCTTATCATCCCCAATCTAACGGTCTTGAAGAGGTATCAAATCGTCAAATCAAGGAGATCCTTGAGAAGACGGTGAGCATTAGTTGGAAGGATTGGGCAACGAAGCTTGATGATGCACTTTGGGCATATAGGACAGCTTTCAAAATGCCTCTTGGTATGTCTCCATACCAATTGGTTTTTGGAAAGGCATGTCACTTACCCGTGGAGTTGGAACATAAGGCATAATGGGCGATCAAGAAGCTGAATTTTGATAGTGCCTTGGTTGGTGAGAAGAGATTACTCCAATTGCATGAGTTGGAGGAGTTTCGAGATAGTGCCTATGAGAATGCCCGAATTTTCAAAGAGAAGACTAAGAAGTGGCACGATGCACGATTGAAGAAAAAAGAGTTCAAGGTGGGTGATCAAGTCCTCGTATTCAATTCAAGGATGAAGCTGTTTGGTGGAAAGCTCAAGTCCAAGTGGAACGGGCCGTATATTGTGAGGGAAGTGCATAAGAGTGGATTCCTTGAAGTCGAGAAGGAGGATGGACATAGATTCATGGTGAACGGGCATCGAGTAAAGAAATTCTTCAACTTCTCTTATGAGAATAAGGGAGGTATTTTAAATTCTCAAGTCCCGTGAGCTCCTTCGAGCTCGGTCCGGCATTAGGACCTTAAAACTAGCACTTAATGGGAGGCAACCCATTTTTACTTGCTTTTATGTGTTTTGTTCATTTTTGTCATTTTGTGATTCGTATATGTTAACCTCGTTTGTTGAGATTTTTTGTGTAGGCTTGATTCATGGTGCTTAATTCATTGATGCATGAAAGTTGGTGGGATCGAATTAAGTATGAGGGCTTAAGTGCGATTTGAATTGTTGTGGTGAATTTCACGATGGAAGAGACCCCAACTCCTCGTTCGATTGAGCGATCGGGCTTAAATCGAGGAGTTTTCCAGGTTAGTACTTGTGTTGGTCGTTAATTTTCGGAAATCGAGACGAAAAGGTCGAAATTTGAGTTGGAGTGGTGAAACTACTCGAGCAGGGCTTGCTCGAGTAGCCACTACTCAAGCGCTAGAGTAGAGCACTTGAGCCATGCTCGGTCGAGTATCCACTACTCAAGCACTCCAGTAGAGCACTCGAGCCATGCTCGGTCGAGTAGCCACTACTCGAGCACTCGAGTAGTGCACTCGAGCCATCCTCGGTCGAGTAGTCACTACTCGAGCTGCCTAGCTCGAGTACTTTTGAGGTTCTGTAAGTCTGCACTACTCGAGCGGAATGAGCTCGAGTACTCACCACTTGAGCGTGAACCGGTCGAGTATGACCCGGTTCGCAGACGCCCTAAACCGGTTTTTCACCCCTATAAATACCTTTTCACACAAAAAAAAACACACACAACACACACCGGGACGCGATTGAGGCGAAATTTTCACTCCCTTTTCTTCGGTTCTTTACATAAGGTACGTATTCTACTACTTTCTTCATCCTATTCTTAGTTTTAAACTTGATTTTGCATGAATTGAGTAGGAAGAGTTAGGGTTCATATGTTATTGATAGGAATTGGGTATTTTCAGATTACTTGGTGGTTTTTGCTTATATGATGTAAATTGATGTCTCAATGCTATGGGTTTATGAATTCAAGCGTCAATTTAGAAATTACATGAGTGAATTTGGTGAATTTCTAGAGAGAGAAAGTAGGAATTGACATGGGTATTGTGAAATTTGGAATATTTGGATGCTTTGAATTGAATTGAGAAGAAGGAATGATGAAGTGAGTCTTGAGCATGTAAATTGCATGAATATGTGATGTTACTTCATGATAGACTTGTGTTTTGATTATCTCATTGAACTTGAAGAATTGAGGGAATTGTGAAATTGATTTGAGATGTTGATAATCACCATATGTGAATCTTTGAGCACTATTGATTACTTTTGGAGGTTTGGATAGTACTTTACTTGAATCGTGTTGACGTTGATATGCATGGGTTGTGTTTTGATTTATTTGATGAATAGGACAATGGCCCGTACAAAGAGGAATGAGGATAGAGAGGTTGAGGGTGATGAGCTACTTGCCTTGACTGCCAATTTGACGAACAAGGGATTGATGCCCTCTCGTTTTGACAATTTGACATATGGGGATAGGTGGTCCGTTCATGCTTATCGATGGAGCTTAGTAGCAGGGAAGGTGGAGAAAACTCGTAGGCCAAGCGTTCAGTTTATGCATAATTTGGGGATTGAAGACGAAGTGAAAAGAATCTTTGAGAAGAATAACATGAAGGAGTTCTATGAGATATTGCTTACCATGGATACTCATATAGACTTGGTGGAGCAATTCTTGGCTTCTGTGGGCATGCAGGATGATGGGATGTTCAAGTTTATGATCAGGAATCAGTGGTATGCGTACGAAGTGAGAGCAATCAAGGAAGCCCTTCATCTGCCACAACCGTGAGATACGAGCCGGAAATTGAGCTTATTCAAAGCAGGGGAATTTTGGCAGCTTATAACTGGAGGAGTTGCTAGGAAATATTCATCGAAGGATGCACGAGCTTTTCACATCCGGAATCCTGTTATCCGGTACATGGAAAGAATTTTGGGGAACACACTCTATGCTAGATCTAAAACAGGAACGGTGACAGCTAAGGAATTGTACGCATTGTGGTACTTACTTCATCATAAAAAGTATGATTTTGGGAATGACTTCCTTGAGCTGACGATTAAGGCTCCTTTCAAGTGTGGGCAGAAGACTTCTAGAATCCGAGGAGGGGGCCTGATTTGTGTGTTCCTGAAGCATGTGGAGATTGAGTCTATGGTAGTCCCGACTATAGGAAGGGATATCGATTTCGAGCACATGTACCAAACTTGGATGTGTGAGCCTTGGCTTGATCGATATTGCATGAGGCTCAGAGATCATGAGATATTTCCGTTGCCAAATGTGAAGTTGGTAACCTTGAAAGGGTTGAAGAGTGAGAACATAAGGATGGATGAAGCGCATCATGTGTCGGTTATGGAGAGGTTCAAGAAGAGATTGGAGAGCAATGGAATTTGGGAACCAAGGCCAAGGAAGAAGAGCAAGAATGCAGCGGGATCGAGTGGACTCCAAGGAAGATAAATATGAAGAAAGAGGAAATACTGCTGATGAGGCCGAGGCTAATGTGGGTGAAGGAGGTCAAGGACCTCAAGAGATGGAGTTTGGGACACCTGATGTGTCTACTCCCGTACCGTGGTACCCGAGCCAGCTAGAGTGGGATGGAATGCGAACCGATATTCAAAGCTTGAGGACTGATGTTACGGAGCTTCGCACCACTCAAAATCAGTGGTACACGGAAGCCTCGAGTATCAGAGGGGAGTTTCAAGGGGTTCGATCGGAGGTTTCAGATTTGAGATGCTGGATGGAGGCACTCTTTGTCTCCCACTTAGGATCAGATCACCCGAGCTACCACCCACCGCCGCCCCCGGATGCTTGAGAGTCATGGGATTTCCCCGATTTCTAGTTCCTTTTTCTTTTCTTTTCTTTTCTTTTCTCTTCTTATTTATTTTTGCTTTTGAGTGTGAACTTTATTGTCTGAGTGGTGTGCATTTCTTATGGGATTTTATTGGATGTATTTCGGATTATGGGGATATGATTTAAGTTGAATTGATTGATGATTAACTGATTTCATTCTTCTTTACTCGTACTACTTGCTGATTGCTGATTCTCGAGTATGACTTAGTGAGAAAAGTTGAGTTGTGAGGGTGAGTTAGGAATTCTTATGTGTGAGTAGTTGAGCTAGAATTGACTTGAGAAAGAACTCGTATGCTTGTGAATTTTTCTTTTTGAGTGTTTGTGTGATGAGAGTGAGAATTCACTAGGACTAGCATGGATGTGAAAGTCGTGAGATTTGAGCCTTTTGAGATTTGATGCATAAAATAATCTCTTCGTTTGTGAGTAGATCGTCACCTTAGAGGATGCTAGAACTTGTGTGTGCTCTTGCTTCTTGATTGTGTCTAGTTTGATATACCGAATGTGATCTTAGGCCATCTTTGTTTTGAATGAGTCACTTAGCCTAAATTTCCCTGCCATGGATATTTGTCCCTCGTTAGCCCCTTTGAGCCTTAAGCCTATTTCATTGGCTAGCACATATGAACACTATTTCAGTTCCTAAGCCTTTTTGTCCCAATTTGAGTGGAGAATAGGAAAAGTGTGAATGTGAAGGGATTGAATTAAGTTGAAAAAGGGAAATGTTGTTTGTTGAGTGAGTATGAGAAGAAGGTGTGATGAAGTTTTGAGTTGTGGGAAAAAGAAAAAAAGAAAAAAATTGAGAATGAGCAAAAGAAAAAAATGAGCTCACGTGTTTGTGCGAAAAAGAAAAAAAAAGTAAATTGATTGAAAAAAGTGAAAAGAGTTAGAAAAAAAAATTGAAGTGTTGAGAGTATGGAATTGAAAGGGTACTGATTGAAAATGTTTGAAGTATTCTGTTCCTAATCTCGAAGTGCCAAAGTTTGACTTTCTATTTTCCATTCACTTGAGTCACTTATCCTAGATTGTTATCCCACCTGTCCAAAGAGCCTACATTACAACCTTGAGAAATGTCCTTTTTGATTCGGCAATGATTTCTAGAGTATGGTCGGAGTTGAGAGTGCTTACAAGCCTACGGCTGCCGATATGAGTGATTGATTGTTTGAGTGAGTCCCTTTATCATTGATATACACTTGTGAGGGAGTGAAACACATCGTTGAGTGCACATCCATGTTTGATCTTGGTGGTTCTTGTTGTTATTGCATGAGTATAATGAAGGAAGGTGAGTGAGTATACGTGTGATTGATCTTTGAAGCTCGAGTTCATTTACTTGCAAGATTTGATTTTTTGACTCATTCCTAACAATTTCACTTCACTTCTTATTTCATTTCTTGAGGACAAGCAATATGGTAAGTTTGGGGGGGTTGATTAGGTGTGAAATTGTCATGATTCGTCGCTCGAAATGCCCTTGTTTTGATTGGTTTATATAAGTATTTAGAGTCATTTGAGTATCATTTTCATAAACTAATAAATTTGTTTCTTTGATGCTTATAAATGGATAGAGGGCGAAAAGAGGAGTTCGTAGGACTTTGAATCGACTCAAACGGATACCCGGATGAGAAGATATGGAAGAAATACGAGAAGTATTAGTTCGAGCGAGCAAAAGTGTCACTAGAGTACTCAAGCTGGAGGAGCTCGAGTACTGACTACTCAAGCACTCGAGTAGAGCACTCGAGCCATGCCTGGTCGAGTAGCTACTACTTGAGCACTCGAGTAGAGCACTCGAGCTGAGGCCGGTCGAGTAGAACTACTCGAGTAAAACTTGCTCGAGTACTTTCTACTCGAGCACTACTCGAGCTTGACGGGAATTTTGGCCCATGCAAGTCCAATTCGACCCGTTGCCTATTTATACCCCTTCCAAACACGTTTTTACGGAGTACCACATACCACTTGATAGATTATTACTTTTAGAGTTCGTTTTTGGAGAGAAGGAGAGGAGCAAGCTTTACTTTACGTTTAATCGATGTTTTAGCACGAATTCTTAGTTTATTTTCGTTTCGCTGTTTCTTTTCATTAGTTCGATTACATTAAATACTTTAAACTTCGTTTTATTAATTAAATTTCAGTTCTTTGCAAGTATTTCTTTAAACTCTCGTTAATGTTTGATCTTTTATTCGTTCTAATCATCATGTTTATATTTGTCACTTCTGATATTGCTTTCATTATTGTCAAAACCATGTCTAGCTAAAACCCTTGGATGCTTGGGGTAGGATGAACTCTTAGAAGTAGGTTGTGGGTATGTAATTAGAGTAATTCGTGACGTTAGGTTTTAATTCTCTTAATTAATGAATTCTTAAAATCAATCTTAACTTGAGTCTTGAATTTCGTTCGAAAAGTGTTAGAGAGGACGACCGTATCACTCTTTAACAACGAATAGACTTAATGAGAGGGTTTAGAAAGGGTTAATTAATCTACCGGTTTATCTAAGGAGGACGACCACATCACCTTAGTTTAAATTAGGGTATCGTTAATTAAGCACTATCTATTAACTTGTTCGTAGATTAGTGAAGTCAATGGCTAGGATAAAGTATTAGGGTATTAAGTCTTGAGCCTTCATCTTACAATCTTTAACTTAGGTTATTTCTTGCGCGTCACAATTATTTTGATTATGTACCTGCTCCGTTAGTATACGTAGGGATTCCTATCCTAAGCATCACCATCACTTATTTGAGTACAAACCTTAATTAATTCGTTTCTTTCGTTCTTTAGTTTACTTAGTTTATTTTAGTTTAGAATGAATTCTTCAAAAATTCCAAAAACATACATTCATATTAGCTACGACGCGTAGATCTTCAGGGATTTGTTCGCATACACTCCATCCTATGGGTTCGATATTACTTGGTCGCTATACTTACTCATACTACAGTGAACCCGTACGCTTGCGGGGAAACGACTAGTAGAAAGTTGGTATATTCGCTTCAAGTCAGCCCCTCGTCACTTAATGAGGGTGTTCCCCTCGCCTCGGTCAAATGACATCCTATTTAACGAGGGCATTGCCCTTGTTAATTAACATGGGCAAAATTTCCCTCGTTAATTAATACCATTGCTAAAGCCCTCTTTAAGTGAATTTTAATTTCATTCTAAATATTTTAATTTTAATGAATATTTAAGTGTTAATATATAATTAAATTAAATATACAAGTGATAATTTGATTTTATACTAATTAAAAAAATTGTGTGTGTTAATATATAATTAAAATGATCATTGTGTGTGTTAATTTATAATTAAAAATAATAATTTACAAGTGATAGTTTAATTTTATTCAAATATTATAATTAAAACAATTAATATATGTGTATACATGTATATACAAGTGTTAATGTATATTATTAAAAAAGAATACATAATTAAGTGATAATTTAATTTTATTTAAAATATTGTAATTAAAATGATCAACAGATGTGTATAAATGTAAATACATGTGTCAATATATAATTTTAAAAAAAGCATAATGTATTAAAAGACCCCTAGACAATCAACTTTTGAAACAAAATTAACTATAGTCAAGGGTCTTTCGAAACAAAATTTGATATTTAGGGGCATTTTGATGCTTTATGCTTTTAAAAAATATAAAGTGATAATTTAATTTTATTTGAAATATTATAGTTAAAATTATTAATATATGTGTATACGTGTATAAAATTATAATTAAAAAATATACACAAGTGATAATAAAATTTTAGGAAAAATTTCATACAAAGGCTTGAACTTAAGAAAATGTCTCACAACAGGGCTCATATTAACAATAGTCTCAAATCAAGGCTCCATATTTCATTTTTTCTCAAATTAAGATATACTTAAAACTTTTGAGTCTCAATTTAAGAATAGTTAACAGTTGACTTAACAGCATCCAAAAAACTTTTAAATCGTTTTTTTCCTTTTATTAGGTAACAAAAATGGTCTGATCTCAATTCAACAATCCTTCTCTCCTCATCCTTAAAAGTTCATTGAACAATAGTCTCCCTCAAATAGACGTATGCCTTCTTGAGTCAATTTGCACTCCATTTACGACCATCAACCAGTCAGAAATTGACAGCACGCAAGCCTCGGACGAGCAGCATACCTTGGAGCGGATTTACGGGCAATTTCCCCCAAGCATTTCGTCGAGCAGGTTGCGTGCGCGGACTTCAGAGGGGACGGGATTCTGAGAAGAGAGGCCACGCTGGCGCTTTGGGTGACGGCGGCTCTGATTTCTTTGCGTGGTAGCTTCAGCCAAGCGAGCGGCTCCAGGCCACAAGCGTGGCGCGATTTCCGACTGAGGTAGACGTGCGGCGGCTTCGGGCATCGTGGGCAGAGGTGATGCACGGCGGCTTCAGGTGGCGCGAGGCGGTGGTTCTTCATCGACGGTGGCGATTTATGGACGCAACAAGGGCAGAGGGGCGGTATCGTGGTGGTCGCAAACTGCTGGCTTCCGTGCAAGAGGGAATTAAACGAAGGGAGTGCCATCTCCCTCAATGAGTTTTATCTTTTCCATCCACTAAAATGACGGACGAATGTAAATGCTTCCAGGCTGCCGATGGAATCAAACTTAATTTTAAAGAACAAAATGATCCCTCAAGTAAACAATTAATATCCTTTTATTTTCTTGAGATCATTTGTGTGACTCCCCAGTGGAATAATTCTTGCTATGTTGGTGTTTATTTAGCAACGAATTGAGTTATATAGTTTAGACAAAACAAGACTTTGTTCTTCTGCCCTCAATGTGTTCGACGAAATGTGTCAAATGAAGGTCTTGTAAATGACTATATTATACACATCGATATTAAATGTAGTTGTCTTATAAATCTGCTAAACCTTGGAATTGCTATCTTGGGCAGCTTCAGTAAGCGCATGTTACCACAATTGAACTTGGTAATTTTTTTTTAAATTGTGCCTGGTATAATATCTGTCAAGAGCATAAGGTTGTTGAAGCAGAGAAGTTATTTGGAGAATTTTGGCTTTCAAATTATGTGAGACAAATGATGAAATAATCCTTACCATGGTCAATGGATCTGCAATGCTGACTCTTGCTGCATTTAAACAGGTTCACAGATTGAAAAGAAATGCTCCAAGATTGGTTCATGAGGTGGAGAAATTGAAGAAGCATAATTAAAGCAGAGAACATTTAATTTCTATTGTACTACGATTTTAGGACTGCCTTTGCATATCAAATTGTAAAATCAGATTACATTTTTAGTTTGCTTTGTATTCAATGTGCACAACAAAATATGATTGGCTTTTTTAAGAATGGTTGAAGTAGTCATCCATTATTTCTTATTCTTAACTTGCTGTCATTCAACCATCATCGTGAATGGTCTATCCATCCAAACATCATCATGAATGCTTTTAGTATATATTATATACTCCTATTAGCAAACTATGAGAATCACAATTTTTCTCCGTTGACAATATAAATGAGAAATACCAGAACATTGCATCAACACCATCTTCATACCAGACATTTCTTACTTGGTCTTGGAACATGATGATTCATGAGTTGGTTTAAATGTAGAGACAGGAGTGGAAAATGTAAAAAAGGACATCAAAGACATTAGGTAGGATAATTTTATTTAGCTCATCTATCACAATAAATAGATCCACACTTCCATAAGCTACTTAAAGATAGCATCCTAATTGCATTTTGTGTCAAATGTGCAGATCATATATAACTGGATAACTTTAAACCAATATTTTTTTATCAATAAAGTATCATTTTATAAAAATAAAAACAAGGCATGAGTATTCCCCAAACAAATCAGTACATCAAAGCAATTGCAACATCAAAAGAAAAGGCCCTCCTATCCTAGCTTCTTAAACAAATTAACAGATTAACATTCTACTGGCGTCACACCTTATCACAACCCATCCAGGAATTAAAGTTGTAATGCCAACTCTATACTTTTATTCAAGAATGTCTAAAAACTAATCGAATAAAGAATCAACCATGTTTAAAAAAGAAAATTGTTTCTAAAAAATTATCCAAGCCAGAGCCAATAATGCATTACTAAACTAAAAATTCTCATCAAAATAAAAATAGATAACTATATTTATGTCAACTAATTATGACACGTTCCTTTGTGGTTCAACCAAATCTTCTCTAGTGCATAAGGTAGTAGATTCTGATTGAGGCACATCTCGTGATAGCCCACCCTAATAAGAAAATAATTAATTATTTTAGGAAATTATTTTTAAAACATAATAATAAATTTACACTACTATTTGAAAAGAGAATAACATGTCCATCATTGTTAATTTTGCAGCTTCTTTTATTGTGGCCAAGTCCACCATATTCACCACATTTTGTTGGTCCGTATTTCCTTTTAGCTTTATGACAATCTCTAGGCTCAGCAGGATCTCTCGCTCTGCGCTTCTTTGGCCTTCCCGCAGGCCTTTTATAAAGTGGTGGTAAAATGAGTTCGTGATCACTTTTAGGTCAAAAGCGAGGACCCGTCAAAGGAAATATGCAATGACCATAGGTTTTCAAAAATGTCTCCCTTGTGAAATAGCCACTTAAATAATCTTCATGTTTCATATTTATTTCTTCAATGGCAGCTACCGCATGATTGCAAGGAATTCCCGATATATCCCATTTTCTACAAGTGCATGTGTGTTTGACAAGATTCACAATGAACTTCTCAGGTCTGCGTGACACCTCAAAGATAGCCCTCTTCCAATCACCACATGGAGCGGCATTCCACACTTTACTATCCACAATCGATACATTTAGCTTTTCAATTATGTTAGGGCATAATTCACAATTTAATTTTCTCATCTTTTCTCCATTTTCATACATTCTTGTCATCGCTTGAGCCCGTATGTTCTCAATTAAAGAAGTAACCCCACAACCTCTATATTCTAAGATTTTACCATTAAAACATTCAACAATGTTGCATGAAATTGCAGATGACTTGACATGAGCCTCAAAACCAGCTTTACTCCATCTTTCCATGCCAATATCAGTTAAGTGTTTCCAAGCCTCTTCACAAGTTCTTTGTATCTCATTCATGTGAACATTGTAGTCCACAATAGAGGTGGCATTTACTGCTTTCCAAAATTGATTTGCAACTTGTTTATCCCTCCATCTTTTTTTTGAAATTACGGAACAAATGTAAAACACATAGCCGATGATACTTGGATAGATACACGTCATCCAAAGCTGAAACAAGACCCTATTCATAAAATCAATTAGAATTAACATATTAAATCAAATACTTAATTATCATATGGATAAACAAAAAAGTGGTATATTATTACAAGTTATTACCTTTCCTTGATCTGAAATAAAAGTTCATCTTTCACCACGTGGAGACATAAGTCCAATATCCCTCAACAAGTTACTTAAAAACCAAGACCATGTATCTCAAGTTTCTGAAGAAAGTATAGTGAATGCAATAAGAAATAGGCCGTTGTTCCCATCTTGAGCTACAGCTGCTAAAAGCTGCCCTCGATAATACCCCTTCAAGAAGCATCCATCTATTGCTATTAAGGGTCGACATCCGACTAAAAAACCCTTCTTACATGCATCTATGCATATATAAAGTCGATCAAATCGAGAAGGTACTCCTGGATCCAATATTTCAAATGTAGTTCCTGGATTAGTTCTCAATAATTCCTCACGATAGTCCCACAATCTCGTCTGTTTGTATTTTGGACGCACGTTGAGTAGACTTCCTCTCCATCATCTGATGAATAAGAATGAGAGTCTTCAATGGTCTTCAATTGACCCAGTGATTTTATTGGTTCACTGGACAAGTTACTATATTCCTCGATGGGGCCAATCTCATTGAAATCATCATCTAACATCTACAAGGAGAGAAATTCACGAGTAAATTGATAGGATTTTACTATATGCAGTAGAGACAAACGATGAAAGAAAAAACTCAAATTTGATTATGCACGGTGGTTGTATATATACATCGATCATTGTGGGCGTGAAGGGCAGGTGCATGATATGCCGCTTCAGGTGCTTCCCTGTACTTAAACTATATTCTGAAAGATTTTGCAAAATAAAATAAAGTTATACAATAAATGAAAAAAAACTGAGATTTATACCTTTTAGATCATTAATACTTGAGGTAGAATAATATTTTGATGGAATACTATCTTCTTGTTGGACGCAAAGGAAACAAGAAACTGTTGCAACCTATATCTGTGCAGACGAAAGAAGATTGATATGAAGGAGAGGGAATAACCATGTGATTTCCCGCTCAAATTTCTGGTAGAGGGAAATAAAACCGCGTACATGAAGGAAGAGATGAGAATATTGGACTCTGTTAAATCTACCGTCAATAATTCTTGAATTGAGACTCAAAAGTTTAAAATATATCTTAATTTGAGAAAAAATGAAATATGGAGCCCTAATTTGAGACTATTATTATTTTGGGCCGAATTATGAGACATTTTCTTAAATTCAGGCCTTCATGTGAAATTTTTCCTAAAATTTTATTCAGAATATTGTAATTAATATGACCAATACATGTGTATACATGTATATACATGTGTTAATATATAATTTAAAAGAATATACAAGTGATGATTTATTTTTATTTAAAATGTTATGGTTAAAACGATTAATATATGTGTATACATGTGTTAATATATAATTTAAAAGAATATAAAGTGATAATCTTATTTTATTTGGAATGTTATAGTTAAAATGATTAATATATGTGTATACATGTGTTAATACAAGTGATAATTTAATTTTATTCAAAATATTATAATTAAAACAATCAATATATGTGTATATATGTTTGCACATGTGTTAATATTGTTGTAAATCTGGAAGATTTAATATTCCAAATCTAGGAGATTTGGTATGGACATTACTTATGCACCAAGAAACCCAATGAGCTTTATCTATTAGACTAGGGTTTTAGTATTATAAATATACCTTTGTATTCATTATTGTAATCACTCATACACAAGAATAATAGTGGAACTACTGGCTTGGATCGCTCCCAGACATAGTCGTTCTCGATGAACTGGGTCAACAAATGTTGTCTCTTTATTTACGCACTTATTTACAACATGTTATCAGCACGAGTCTCTAACCGAGATTATACGGTACGCCTTTAATTTATTTTTTTATGAATCACATGATTTATTGTGTACTTTGAAATTTGATTTCGTTCCTGAAAGTACCTGCGTATAATTATATTTTCGTGATTTGGATCAACGAGAAACGGCCGTTGCCCGTAGATGATTGACCACCGCTCGACATCAGGCCGCCGACCAGCAGCAGCCGTGCGCCCATAGTGCCGCACACTGCCGCTGCCCCGAGACCCGTGCCGGGTGCCGCCTGCTCGCGTGCACCGCGCCGGGTGCCGCCTGCTCACGTGCACTGCGCCCCCGCGCCGGATGCGGCTTGCTCGCGTGCACCGCGCGCCCGCGCTGTGTGCCGCCTGCTCGCGCGCACCGCGCCTCCACGCCCCGTGCTGCCTGCTCGCACCACACCGCGCGCCCTACGCCCGGGCCGCCTGCTTGCGCAGCACCGTGCACCCGCGCCCCGTGTCGCCTGCTTGCAATGCAGCGCGCCTTCGCGCCGCCGTCGCTCACCGTGACGTAGCGCGCCCCGAGCTGCAGCCGCCCGCCGTGTCGCAGTGCGCCCCCGTGCTGCTGCCTTCGCGCGCGCCCCGCGCCGTTGCTGTCCGCGCCACCGTGCGCCCGCACCCGATGCCACGCCGCTGCTGCCGCCCGTCTCGTGTAGCCGCCGCCACTGCCATCCTCCGTGCACCGACGCCCGTCCTCAATACGCGACACACACGGTGTTTTTCCCGAATTTTTGTGATTTGCAATTTTGTTCTTGATATCACAAAATTCGTGTTAATTTAATTTTTAATCCTGAAAATATTTCGTTAAATTGAGTTAATATAAATGAAATAATTATTCTTATGATTATTCCCTCTGTCTATTAAATCGTATATTTTTATGTGATTATCTCCCTTATTTGTTTTTGCATGTTTATGTGATTTAATTATCCTACGTGCATTATTTTTTGCACATAGTTTATATCTTTATAGTTCGCTTTTATGCCCGGGTAGGCGGCGCCCGATATTTGATGGACCGTAAATTTATGCCTTGGGTAGACGGCGCCCAGTACGTGAATCTATGTGCCTTAGAATAATTAAATGAATCTTTGCATTTCCCTCGTTGTCAATGAACCTTGTCCCTCCCTTACCATGTTGCTTTAATTAACTGTAGTGAAATATGTCTAACATCACTATGAAAGAATTCGATGAGCTTGCTCTCGATGGTAGCAACTACCCGACATGGGTGCTAGATGCAGAATTTTATCTAACATTAAATAGGTTGAGCGAAACCATCCTGGAAGGTTCGAAATCTACTAACGCCCAGAAGGCAAAAGTGTTGATTTTCCTTAGGAACCACATGAATGAAACTCTAAAATTTCAATATATCACACAAAGAGACCCTGGAATATTGTGGAAATCCCTGAAGGAACGTTTCCAACAATAAGAACATATACCCCTCCCTCCATCACAATACGAGTGGCTGAACATCCGTTATCAAGACCTGGAGTCAATAACGGAGTGCAACTCTGCGTTACAGCGCATTGTAACCAACCTAATTCAAAACTCTGTATCTGTGTTCCATGCTAGTAACCCTGTACTCTAGCAGAAGTATAAGGCCAAACCCTCATTTGGTCACAACCGTGGAAGAGGAAGAGTGAGTAAGAAGTTCTGGACTAATGATCGACGTCATAGTTCATTCGGTGGTCGCAAAACTTGGTTTACCGCTCCACGAAAACCTAGCTCTCAAAGCATGATTGAGCAGTCCTGTTTCAGATGCGGATGCAAAGGCCATTGGTCACGCACATGTCGCACTCCCAAACACTTGGTCGAGGCTTACCTAAAGGTGCAAAAGGACGACAAGGAGAAGGCTCCAATTTATGAACCTGAAGATGACAAGCTGCCTGAAGCAGAATTTGATCAAGAAAACAACGATCTCTTGAGCCCGTAGCTCGAGATAGGGGAGACAACAAATTGATTCGCGTATTTAGTTATTCTTAGTATTTTGTTTTCTGAATAAAACAATTTCTCATTATGTTTTGGATCCTTTCTTTTGGATATTTTTATGAATGAATTAGCTTTGATATGTTTACCTCTATAGTTGTCCATGTATTTATTTTGGATATTGTTGTTCTCATTTATGGATTGTAAACAAATCAACTTCTAGGTTTGGACTATTTCCTCTTGCATGATGGACGCCCATAGTGATTTATGTTTGGTAGATAGCGCCACCACACATACGATCCTAAAAGATAGGAAGTATTTTCATAACTTGATAGAACGTAAGGGGAGTATAACTACAATAGCCAATGATAGTAGGTTGATATTGGGCTCCGGGAGAGCTTCCATTGTCCTCCCCATGGGTACCAAATTAATAATTGATAATGCTTTGTTTTTTCTGCAATCTAAGCGTACCCTACTCAGTCTTAGAGACATTAGGATAAACGGGTATCATATTGAAACTAAAACTGAGAACGATAATGAATACCTTTTGATGACTAGTACTCAAGGTAGTCGTAAGCAAGTTATAGAAAAACTCCTTCCTTCTCCCCCGGATTGTACTATTCCTACATCCGGCTGTCAAATCTCAATCTAGCCATGAGTAAGAAATTTCATGATCCGAACTTCTTTAAATTATGGCATCATCGGTTACGTCATCCAGGACAATATATGATAGTTATGATTATACCTAATTCAATTAGTCATTATAATTCGAATACTAGAATCCTTCCTGTTGATGAATTTATTTGTGATGCATGTTCTAAGGGTAAGTTAATAGTGCGTCCATCGCGCACTAAGGTTAGACTAGAGTCTTCAGTTTTCCCTTGAAGCGAATTCAAGGAGACACTTGTGGACCGATTCACCCAGCAACATGACCATTTCAGTATTTCATGGTCCTTATTGATGCCTCCACTAGGTGGACATATGCTTGTTAGCTGTCTACCCGCAATCAAGCTCTTGCAGAGCTCATTGCGAAGACTATCGAGCTTAGAGCTCAACTCCCGGATTATCCAATTAAATTGATTCGCATGGATAATGCAGCTGAGTTTAGCTCGAAGGCCTTTACAAATTACTGTATGGCCCTGGAATTAAAGTGGAGCATTCGGTCCCCTACGTCCATATCCAAAATAGTCTTACTGAGGCGCTAATAAAACATATCAAATTTATCGCGAAACCATTGCTTATGAACTCTAAACTACCCACTTCATGCTGGGGGCATGCAGTCCTACATGCATCGCACTTAATTCAAATTCGTCCAACTGCATATAATGATCATTCCCTCCTACAGTTAGTGTGTGGGAAAGAACCTAACATTTCTCATCTGCATATTTTCGGATGTGCGGTATACGTACCAATAACGATACCCAAGCGAACCTCTATGGGCCCACAAAGGAAACTCGGTGTTTACGTCGGATACGACTCTCAATCCATCGTGAAATACCTCAAGCTTTTGTTCGGGGATCAATTAATGGCCTGGTTCGCTGATTGCACGTTCGATGAAGATTACTTCCAGATATTAGAGGGAGATCCGAATTCAAAATTGAATGAATGCCGGGAACTTACGTGGAACGTAAGTAATCTTCAGTATCTAGATCCGCGCACTAATCAATCTGAACTGGAAGTTTAGAAGATCATTAACTTGCAAAACTTAGCAAATAATCTGTCAGACGCGTTCACTGGCCATAGAGGTGTAACTAAATCGCATATACCTACAGTAAATGCTCCCCAAAGGGTTGATGTCCCAAGCAAAATGAGTACTCATGCCCCCACACACCAAAAGCATAAGGGAACCTCAAGAGATAGTAACACACCTAAACGAAAGACTAGCAAAACTAGTCAGTCGAATGTAAAATCTCTAGAAGAGATCCGTCTTGATAACCCCAAGTCTCTAGGAGACGAGAGTCCTAGTGAAGAAGCACGTGCACAAAATATTCCTTGCACTAGGACCATGGAACGACCAGACCCAAATACAATAGGAAATGAGGAAGGTCTGGTTGATGTAAACGTCAAAGTCTCTATGAATTTCACAGATACGGGAGAAACATGTAATATAAATATTACTTTCGTCGACGATACATTTGCAGCATCAATCGCCCTTTCCATTATAAATGATCTAGATCCAAAATCCAAAACAATCGTCGAGTGTCGGAAGTGCTCCGATTGTGTTAAATGGAAAGCGGCAATTTATGCAGAGCTCGCATCGCTTAACAAAAGACAAGTATTTGGCTCTATCGTTCGTACACCCTCGCGCGTTATCCCCGTATGATATAAATGGGTATTTGTACGAAAACAAAATGAGAAAAATACTGTGGAGAGGTATAAAGCGAGGCTTGTAGCACAAGAATTTTCGCAGAGACCCGGGATTGATTTTGATCAAACCTATTCTTCCGTCATGGACTCAATAACGTTCCGCTACTTGATATCTTTGGCAGTTAAGTTGAATCTCCAAATGATATTAATGGAGGTAGTAACCGCGTACTTATACGGATCAATAGATGCTGATATTTATATGAAAATCCCCGATGGATTTGACATTCCTCAAATAAGGGATGGCAAAAACCGCAGTATGTATAGCATAAAACTGCAAAAGTCGTTGTACGGCCTGAAGCAATCGGGCCTCCGACTTAGTGAATTCCTTCAGAAGAAGGGATACACATTCGATAAAGCTTTCCCATGTGTATTCACGAAGAAATCACAAGATGGGTTTTGCATCATATATGTCTATGTTGATGACCTAAACATAATCGGAACATGTAAAGAGATTGAAGAAGCCAATTCAATCTTGAAAGCTGAATTCGAAATGAAGTCCTTGGGTAAATCCCAAGTACTGCCTTGGCTTGCAGATCGAGCACCTTCAACAGTAGACCTACGTAAAGAAGGTATTGGAGAGATTTCATATGGATAAATCTCATCCACTTAGCACCCTATGGTTGTTCGATCCCTCGAAGTGGATAAGGACCCATTTAGACCAAGAGAAGATTCAGAAGAAATTCTGGGACCAGAAGTTTCTTATCTTAGCGCTGTTGGAGCTTTGCTCTATCTCGCAAATTGCACACGGCCGGACATTGCATTTGCTGTCAATTTGCTTGCGAGATATAGCGCTTCTCCTACAAGGAGACATTGGAATGGTGTTAAGCACGTTCTACGATACCTCCAAGGGTCTCAAGACCTTGGACTGTTTTTTCGTAACAACCAAGACAAAACCTTAGTAGGTTATGCGGATGCTGGCTATTTGTCCGATCCCCACAACGTCATATCCCAGACTAGTTACATTTTTCTCTGTGGTGGAACCGCGATCTCATGGAGATCGGTTAAACAATCCATGGTTACCACGTCTTCAAACCACTCAGAGATAATAGCTTTATTTGAAGCCGCATGAGAATGTGTTTGGTTAAGGTCCTTAGTAAAACACATTGGTGACTCGTTTGGTATCGCCAAAGACGATACACCTCCCACCGTTATATTTGAAGACAATGCTACTTGCATTACACAAATGAGTAATGGGTACGTCAAGGGAAACTTGACGAAACATATTTCACCTAAGTTTTCCTACCCATACGAACTCAAGAAGAGTGACGTGGTTACCATTCAAAAGGTGCAATCTAGTAACAATCTAGCAGATCTGTTTACTAAGTCCTTACCTACGTCTACTTTTGAAAAGTATGTTCGCGGTATTGGGATGCAATGACTTAAAGTGTTGTTGTCTTCAAGGGGAGCAATAACCCCAAAACAAATCTAGAAGATATAGATCTAGAAGATCGATGACATTCCTCCCTACTTATTATTTGGTCGATCCCTAGCACGTGGAGTTTTCATGACAAGATATTTATGTTATGTCGAAATGTCCAAGGGGGAGTGTTGTAAATCTGGAAGATTTAATATGCCAAATCTAAGAGATTTGGTATGGACATTACTTATGGACCAAGAAACCCAATGGGCTTTATATATTAGACTAGGGTTTTAGTATTATAAATATACCTTTGTATTCATTATTGTAATCACTCATACACAAGATTAATAGTGGAACTTCTGGCTTGGATCGCCCCCAGACGTAGTCGTTCCCGACGAACTGGGTCAACAAACGCTGTCTCTTTATTTACGCACTTATTTACAACAAATATATACATAAAATGAATATATAAGTGAACATATATAGCTATATATTTATATATAATAACGTTAACCGGCCTACATTTGGAAACCATTGAATCTTCCCGCCAAAATTATTGCTAAATTGAGTAATATTTGTTTTAAATCTGTGATATATATCTTTGAAATATATTTTATTGTAAATATTGACAAATATTTGTTTACAAAATATATTTGATATATTTTTGAAATATAATTTATAATAAATATTGAGAAATAATATAAAAATATGTTGAATATATCTCTGAATTATATATTATGATAAATCTCTTTATTTTGTAGTATAAAAGATATTTCAATTAATTTAAAATAATAGTTATTAAATATTTTTGTGAATGATCAATGTATAAAAATAATTCGATATATAGTTTGTAGAAGTTTATTTTTTGTAGTAGTTATAAAAATAAATATTTATTAATCTAAAAAAAACAAGGAATAAGACCACTCTTTAATTTTTGGCAAAGTATAGAATGAAAAGGATGTGTATTAGTGTTTTCACTAAAGTGTATTAGTTGTTTTCATTGAAAGGTATTAGTTCTTGAGGGTATTAGTTATTTTCACTGAAGAGTATTAGTTCTGGAGGGTATTAGTTGTTTTTACTGAAGAGTATTAGTTGAAGGGTATAAAGAGTATTAGTTGTTTAAATAAAAAATATTAGTTCAGTACACTAGGGTATTATTGTTTATACTAAAAAATATTGAAAAATGGTTTGTGTATAAACCAATTTCACTTGATACATACTTTTAACTTTTTGTAGAAGAGAGATTATCTAGATTATTTACTTCAAAGAAAGATTATAGTATACATATAACAATTAATATATTAATATATTCTATTAGGTAAATCACCAAATACATATGAACATTAAATAACTAATAAAGGGTATTATGGGTTATACTAAAAAGTATTGCAAAGTGATTTATGTATGAACCAATTTTACTCTATACATACTCTTATTTTATTTTTTTGTAGAAGGGAGAGTGGTCTAGATTAATTACTTTGGAGAAATATATTTTATTGAGAAAACCACTAAATACATATGTACATATTTATCATATTGAAATAAGTTTGGAAGATATCTTTGGGTTAATTAATTTACAAGCAATGCATAAATTAATGAACTTTGTCGTCCACAAAGCAAGGAAAGAGTGAGATCTCCAACAAACTCTATATACCTCAATATTTTTGCCTCTAGATCCGGGATAATAATATGAACAATGTATTCAAATTGAAGACAGAGCAGAACTCTAAATAGACAGACCTAACACATGAATGGATAGAAATTGAGGGTTCAAACCTAGATTAAATTTGAAGGATGCAGAATAAAAATATATGTGAAACGTATACATTCTTAAATTGCATAATTACTTTAATCCATGTATTTATCTCAATATTATAAAAATAAATCTTAACAAACTAATATGTAAGAGTAACTGTATGAAACATAAGACTTCAGAAATGAATTTTTTTAATTGAAAAAAAAAGTGAAAAGACTTTATTCATAATTTTACAAATGTTTCGTTCAACGCTACAGTTGAAGAATATTGTAGACGGTCTGAATTATTTGAATGACAGACTAATACTTGCACCTACACTAGAGTAACTTGAAGTGTTATGTTGTATCGAATCATGATTTGAATTTGAAGGTTGCAACTTCAAAGAAGTTACTAAAAAATATAGATAATTCAAGAGGATTGTGCAGCATAACTAGATTGACGCTAATAAGATTAGGTGATAATTTTCTGGAAGAAACATACATAACCAAAAGCAATTCACATGCGATGGTGTTGATCCCTAAATTTTAACTGACTCAATTCGACATGAAACTTAAGTTCAAATTTCATAAGACAATTTGCATTAGATGTCTTATATGAAATGTTAATAGGAGTCAATGACAATCACTCGCTAATGTTGGCATATTTTTTTAAGAATCAATTTTCAGCCACAATCAGTCATATGTGGATGTTTTGACAGTCACTAATCGCAATAATTTGAAGATTTTGATGTGGGGTGACTGACGATGAATGTTCATCGGAAATAGAAGAAATGTGATTTTTAGAGAGGTGTTTTGAAATCTAATGTCCTTTCGATTTTTATTTTTTCTTATATCCTGTTTTATATGAATTCATAGCTATTGCAAAAATGTCTTACTGCGTAAATCATAAAAAAAATTATTTAATGGAATACGAATAATGTTTATATTATCTGTTATAAATAAAATATTATATTTATTACACTTTGTTTTCACAAAAGTTTATCGACATATGCATTATTTTATTCTTAGAAAATAAACCTTCAAATAAACGAATAGTAATATTGTTGATGGGCGGGCAGAATCGTCACATGGGCAATCAGGATTAGCTCCAAATACCCACGTTTAAGACGAAGTTAAGTCAAGATTAACCGAGGCATCTGGCGAGCAGAACCTGCACGCCACATAAAGATAAATAGGCGAACAAGGACCAATCAAAATGTTTTGAATCCGGATCAAGGTCGAACAAGTCCACCTACTGCATGGCCGACCAGATCCAACCTCAGTCCCAAAGCCACTTTTCGACAAAGATCAAAGACCAACAAGAATCAAGCTAAAGTCTCCTAAAAGGACAAGTCCAACAGGACGAACAACTCTTGACTGCGAGCAAGTCCAACAGATGAGGATAGAATTTAGTTTAGATAAGGTCAACATAGTCAAAGCCCAGGTGTCGTACATGCAGACCTGGTAGGCCAAAGGTCGTGCCACCTCCTGCTGGGCAAAAGTCTATAAATACTTAGATTTTTTCAGCAAATAAAACAAGCACAAATTATTATACACGTCCAAACTTTGATTATGAATAAAAAGCAGCTCGATTAACTTACAATCAAACTTAAACACATAAGCTTTCATACGATTCTAATCAACCTAAACCCGAAAATCCGTATTCACTAATTACGTTAGTGATCAATCACACGTAATTGTTTGATGATCAATTAACTATCTAAAACAGCCATTAATCGTCAAGATTAGAACTGATCGTCAACAAATTGGCGCTAGAAGGAGGGTTCGAACCTCCGAATCGTTGAATACGGGAAGATTACCCCAAGATTAAAGAACAAGTTTGAACTTTTGAGGAAAAATTCAAGAACACCAAGAACAATACTTGAAATCTTCTGTGAACATGCCTCAATCACGAGAGACACAACGTTCACAACATATAACAAGGGATTCACACTCCCGGATGTCCCAGGCTGGTGGGCGAGCAAGGGCGAGCAGAAATGACCAAGAGATTCAAACCAATGTTGCTCGTCAGTTAATACCACCGGAGTTGGACGCCATTTCTCGTAACCCCGACGAATTGGCGTGCACAATTGCCATGCTCCAGGCTTTAAAAAGACAACAAGTCCAACCTGGCCCTTCATATGTGCGAGCAAGGTGTAGCCCCACAAAGACTCGTGAACATGAAAAGGCTAGGGGGGATCATTTGAATGAGGCAGACAGTGCCCAAGCTCGTAAGGCCAAAGGCAAAGAAAAACAACACGTCGAGGCCGCCAGTCAGGGAGGTTCGACTCAGAATCCGGCCATGGCAGGGAGTCAGGGCACACGCCAAAGTGCTCTTGAAAGATTGGGTCATCGTGGCCGGGGAATCATGGAAATCCATCCCACTACAGGAACAGCTTGCCCAGCTGTAGTTCCTGCTCGCCAATCAGTCCATAACAGGCTGACTAGGTCAGCTTTTGGTCGCCTTAGCCCAAACGCAGAGCCCAATCCTAGGAGGCCAATCCAGGGGGTTCCCGCTCCCAATGAGGAACTGGAGCGAACAGACGGTTGTGCGCCTCTGCTCGCCGGACAGCCTCAGAGTCAGGGGGGATCCTTGGAAGAGCTCGCCTCCATGAGAAAGGTCATAGAGAGCATGCAGGGCCAGCTAGATCAACAAAGAGGATACGGGAACACAACTCTTCCAGTCTCACCTCTATCTATGGTGATTCTGAAGGCCCCAATTCAGCAAAAGATTCAGTTTCCGGCAAGTATCCAATATGAAGGCACGACGGACCCCCGGGTGCATCTGATGAAGTATACCAATTATATGGTATCAATGGGGGCAAGCGACGCAACAAAATGTCGCAACTTTCCTTTAACTCTGGGGGATCATGTCCATAAATGGTTTTCAGCTTTGCCACCAGCTTCTATTCATTCGTTTGCCCAGCTGGGCAAAGAGTTCTTGTCCCATTTTTCTACGGCCGGGTCCTATCTATCCCAAAGACATCGGTTATCCGACTTGAAACAAACTGACAACGAGTCGGACCGATCGTACCTGGAAAGATTCGACAAGGTCTTATTAGAAGGGGAATCTATCAGTGAAGACACCAAGATTGTGGCCGTCCTGGTTGGGCTCAAGAAGGGCACCGAACTCTGGAAAGATGTACACCTAAGATGCCCGAAGACGTATGTCGAATTTTGGGATCGGGCAGGCGTCTTTGTCTCCATGCATGAAGTCCTGCAGAAGGACATGGGAGATAAAGGAGAGCAGAAAGAGGGTGCAAAGAAGCCTGGAACTAGTTATCGAGCTCCTAAGAACATGAAAGCATTTACTGAAGGAACGGAGCTGAAGGACAAACTAAACCACATTCTTACCGTATCAATCGATACAGTTTACAATAGTGTCCGGGACAAAGAATTGCTTACACCTCCCCGTAAGATACGTCAAGATACAAGCAAGTTGAACCAGAATAAATATTGTGCCTACCACCAGAGCGTGGGACACTTTACAAGCGAATGTCGTGACTTGCTGAAGCAGTTGTGGCATTTTTACGAAGAGGGAAAGCTATCCAAGTTCGTCAAAAGACAGCCCGGCAAAAGAAACAGAGACGAAGATTCTGATGAAGAAGACCAGGAACAGACACCTCATCGGAATCGAGCTGGGCGACCAGCTCAGATGCCAGCCGGAGGACCAGTTCCAGACATCCAGATGATGGAACTTGCAGGGCCCATTATTTGGTTATTCTGATGGATGACCACCAATTTCTATTCGAAAAAGAAAGGCAGAATTACGAGCGATCGGGCATGTACAAGAAATGGGGGTTATTCCACCTACCATGCAAACATCGGAATTAACTTTTACAGACAGAGATTTGGAAGGAGTACTGACCCCTTACAACGATTCGCTTGTGATATGTGCCAAGATTATGGAAACAAGGGTGCATAGATTGCTGGTGGATATTGGAGCCTACACTAATGTCCTTTTCAAAAAGACGCTTGACCAAATGGGAGATTATGCAGGCTACATTAGAGACACAAATCACCATATTCTGGGGTTCGGAAATGCTGTGACGATCCCATTGGGAATAGTAACTTTCGCTATGTAACTTGTGACGGTCAAAGAGCCTGAGAAAAATATCGCAAGAATGGTGGATTTCTTGATCGTTGATCAAGAGTCAACGTACAACGGATTCTTGGGCCGACCTTTCTTAAATGAATTCAGGGCCGTCTATTCTACTTACCATTATTGCATAAAGTTCCCAACAGCAAGTGGAGTTGGCACAGTAAAGGGAGACCAGAGAAAAGCTCGAGAATGCCTTCTGCAAATTCAATCAAGACAGGGATAAGTATCTATAATGGAAGCATCAACCAGCCAACTTGAAAATGAACCCTCAATTTTGGAGGACATTCTCGGAGCTCAAAATGATAAGATGGACGAAGACGATCAGCCCTCGCCCATGGGCGAGCAGATGCTGCAAGATGGCGAACAAACCTTGCCAGATGCAATATTACCACCTATGGTTAATAGAATATGTCCGAATGACATCCATAAGGGCCCAGCTGTGACAACCAAACCCTGCCCGGAGCTTGCTGAAGATTTTGACCCCCGGTTGGGTGCCGAACCCATGAACATCGAGGATGAGCTAAGTCCAGAAGGACCAATAGTTGACCCTCGATGGAAGGGGCAGAAACGACGGGCAACTCCAGTTGAAGAATTGGAGGCCATCAAGATTGATCCTGTACGTGATGGTCTTGAATTTTACATCGGGTCTGAACTCCCCGAGCCTTACAGAACTCGCATGACGGACTTTCTGAAGGCTAACTTAGACATCTTCGCATGGTCCCATGTAGGGGTGGTTCGGTACGGTATACCGTAGTTTTTAGTTCATACCTTATACCGTACCGAAAACATCGGTATGTAAAAAATCATACCGTTACCGTACCGAAAATTTCGGTATACCGTAGTTCGGTATACCGAAATTTCGGTATATTATCGGTATGATTTCGGTATACCGTTCTTTCCCAAAAAAATTTATAAAATAAACTACTAATAAATAAAAAAAAAAGACATCTTTGAAATCTTAACAAGTGAGAACCTCGAAGAAAACATATGAATTATATTCTGCAAATAATTCTTCAAAAAGAAAATAGATTTCAGATTTACTCCACATATATTGTTACTATTGTCATGAATTTACTCACTTGACAACAACTGAATAAGACTAACTTCTAGTTTAAATAGAAATTTTCAACGTTTTGGATTCAATAATCGACTACCGGTGTCTTTTTTATCTTTCTTTTTAGCAAAATGAAATTGAGAGAGACAACCTTTGATTGAGTTAGAGGGTAGGGATTGAAGGAGGTAGGAAAGGTATAAGCATAGCACTTGTATAAGAATGGACTATGGGTCTATGATTTTGTTAATTAGGAAAAATAAGTAGTTTGTGCTCTTTTTAAATAATAAGATTGATTGGGCTTCCACATTTTTAATAATAAGACTACCATCTAATCATTTATAATGGTACAATATTAAAATAATTAAAATATTCGGTATTTCGGTATATACCTCGGTATGCCACTTTTCATATCGTTACCATACCGAAATTTTCGGTACGGCAACATACCTTACCGAAATTTTCGGTATACCAAATTTTTCGGTAAATTCGGTATTTTTCGGTACGATAAGCTCGGTATACCGATTTTTTCGGTATTTTACCCAGCCCTAGTCCCATGCGGACATGGTGGGAATTGATCCAAAGGATGCCTGTCACAGATTGAATATCAACCCTGTCTGAAAACCTGTCCACCAGAAACGGCGAAAATATGGACCAGATAAGTATCAAGCTTTAAACGAGGAGGTCAAAAAGTTACTGGACAACGACCTAATTAAACAAGAGTTATGTCCACAATGGGTTGCAAATCCTGTCTTGGTACGGAAGCCAAACGGAACCTGGAGGCTATGTATAGATTTTACAGATCTTAATGCAGCATGCCCGAAGGATAACTTTCCGCTCCTGCACATCGATCAACTGGTGGAAAGTACTGCCGGTCACGAAATGTTCTCATTCATGGATGCCTTCACAGGATACCACCAGATTCCAATGCACCCAGATGACCAAGAAAATACGGCCTTTTATACTAATAAAAATTTACTGTGCTGGAAGAGGATGCCGTTTGGTCTGATCAATGCTGGAGCAACCTACCAGAGGCTGGTCAACAAAATGTTTGATGAACATATTGGGGAAACGGTGGAAGTATACGTCGACGACCTAGTCGTCAAAAGTACACAGAAAGAGGACCACCTCCATCATCTTTCCCAGGTGTTCGACATACTCCGAAGATACAATATGAAGTTAAATCCAAAGAAAAGTAGTTTTGGAGTACATTCCGGGAAGTTCTTGGGCCATCTGGTCAGCAAACTCGGAATCGAAGCTAATCCAGTAAAAGTGAAGGCGATCGTCGATATGGAGCCACCACGTTCTGTCAAAGAAGTGCAAAGGTTAACCGGTTGCTTGGCCGCTTTAAACATGTTCATATCACGATCAGGAGACATGTTCCGTCCATTTTTTTAGGCCATCAAAAAGGGCAACTTTGCCTGGATGGAAAGCTGCCAGAAAGCCTTTGACCAACTGAAAGAATATCTTGGGGATGTAAAAATTCTGTCAAAACCAATTCCCGGCGAAAATTTATATTTATATCTTGCAGCGTCAGAAACGGCCATAAGTTCGGTGTTAGTTCGGGTAGAAGGCAAGTTTCACCTGCCAATCTACTATGTCAGCCAAGCCTTACATGATGCTGAGGTGAAATACTGACCGACCGAAAAGCTGGCATATACTCTTGTCATGAGTGTCAGGAAGTTAAGACCATACTTTTTCGATCATCAAGTCGAAGTATTGACAACTTTCCCACTCAAACAAATACTACATCAGCCCGACACCGATGGCCGTCTTTTAAAATGGTCAATAGAGATAAGCCAGTTTGGCGTGACATATGCACCTCGAACCGCAATTAAGGGACAAGCGTTAGCCGACTTTATAGTCCGAGTTAACCTTCACACAAAATCCAACGAGAGGGCTGGATCACCCATGGCATCTTTATGTGGATGGTTCGTCAACAAACCTGACCTTGGGGGCAGGAATAGTGCTCATCAGTCCCGACCGGCAAGTATTCACTTCAGCAGTCAGATTCGAATTCATGGCCACCAACAATGAAGCTGAGTATGAGGCCCTCATTGCAGGTCTTCACTTATCATTAGCAGTTGGAGTAAGACGACTCCAGATTTTCGGAGACTCCCAACTTATTGTAAGCCAAGTACGAGGTGAATATGAGGCCAGAGACGAGCAAATGATCGAGTATCAACGAATAGTTGCTCACTTGGTATCTCTATTAGATCAAGTTTTTATCCAGCGGATACCACGAATGAGCAACACACAAGCTGACGCCCTAGCAAGATTAGCAACAAGCGATGGGCCAGTAGATCTGACGGACATTGTCATTACCAGAAAAGTCCAACCATCAACAATGGACTACGAAGTAAACCAAGTAGTCGAACACAACAACGATGATGATTGGAGAACTCCTATAGCCAAATACTTAAAAGACGGGGAGTTGCCAAGCACTCATTTGAGGCTGAAAGAATCAAGAAACAAGCAACCATATATACTCTGGTAGATGAACAACTTTACAAAAGAGGCTTTTCACTCCCGTTACTCAAGTGTTTGACTAGGGGGCAAGGAAGGATAGTCCTGGAGGATATACATTCTGGAGTTTGTGGAAATCACGCTGGGGGGCAAGCTTTGGCCTACAAAACTGTAAGGCAAGGTTATTATTGGCCAACCTTACGGAAAGATGCAATCCAGTTAGCCAAAGCTTGCCGCCAGTGTCAGATTTTTGCTCCAAATATTCATGCCCCGGCCCAAGAGCTTGTATCGGTTTATAGTCCATGGCCATTTGCAAGGTAGGGAATAGACATTATTGGTCCTTTCCCAGCAGGAGTGGGAAATGTTCGATTTGCCGTCATAGCAGTCGATTATTATACAAAGTGGGCAGAAGCGAAGGCCATGGTAAAAATTACACAGCAGAACATGATCAACTTCATATGGCAGAACATTGTCTGTCGCTTTGGCATTCTACGAACAATTGTGACAGATAATGGCCCACAGTTTGATGGAAAGGAGTTGAGAGACTTCTGTACAAAGTGGGGGATCAGGAAACACTATTCGACTCCCTATCATCCCCAGTTAAATGGGCAAGTTGAAGCTGTAAATAAGATCATCAAGCATACATTGAAAATACGCCTGGCAGAAAGCAAAAGTAGCTGGTCAGAGAAACTCCCGGAGGTCTTGTGGGCATATAGAGTTTCTCCCAGGTCAAGCACCGGAGAAATGCCTTTTGCAATGGCTTTTGGAACGGAGGCTGTGATACCAATTGAATTAAAAACCAGCACAGTCAGGACGACCAGCTTTGATGAACAAGCAAATCACTCCGCTCTAGCCACAAAAATAGATTTGCTCGAAGAAAGAAGATTACATGTTGAGCTAAAGAATGCCACGTACAAGCAAAGAGCAGAGCGTTATTATAATTCCCAAGTCAAGATAAGAAAGTTCGAAGTTGGTGATCTTCTTTTAAGGAAAAAGCTTGCCCCACCTCCAGGCATATTTGGCCCGACTTGGGAGGGCCCATACAGGGTAACAGACAGGTTACCCAATGGAGCATATGACATAGAGGACTTAGATGGCAACTCGGCCCAATATTCCTGGAATGCAGCTAACCTAAGAAAATATTTTCAGTAGGCGACCAGTTTTGCCTCATGAAAGAGTAAAGTTGAGTTGGGCGAGCTACTAAGTCCGTTGGGCGAACTGGGATGGCAGAAATACAAGATGGATCCAAAAACTTGCCTAATTTTTTGAAATTATCACCAAGTACAAGTGGTCGAACAAAGTTGAATTGGGTCAAGTCTGGTCGCGGGCTAGAAGGCCAGTATCTTGTATGGTTTTATTTCC
This sequence comes from Ballota nigra, assembly GCA_947034835.1. Classification (NCBI taxonomy): domain Eukaryota; kingdom Viridiplantae; phylum Streptophyta; class Magnoliopsida; order Lamiales; family Lamiaceae; genus Ballota; species Ballota nigra. The sequence continues at coordinate 72,825,952 of OX344729.1, read as the reverse complement.
TTTTGAGAGTTTAAAGATGCCTTGACAAATTGTATAGCAGTCGAGCAACTTTGACTCCTGATGTAAATTATGTTTTTTAATGGTTGAAAGTTTGACATTGTTTTTGTCGAGCAGGTCCAACCTAGGTAGTACAGATTTACGTTCTTGGTCGCGTTTGATACTTGTAATTTTTAATATTTGTTCAATGTTAAGTTGTTCGTTAAAGCAGATATGTAAGCTCAAGGCGCAAGTTGATTATACAACCAAGCCCTTTAAAGGTTGTTCGTTTTTAAATGGACATAGCCTAAGGCCAAAAGCCCATCAAATCCTAAGGCCAAAAAGTTCTTTAGGAACAAGACCCAACTACATTAAGATTGTTGAAGCATATATAAAGATGCAAAGAACAATTAATGTAAGATAAAAAGACGAGCAATTGAGCAAAATAGTTTCATTGAAGATAAGGCTTGATCGCCAAAGAAAATTACAATGAAGACGAACAAAAAAAAAGAGTACAAGTTCCTAGCTAATCCTGTCCGCTAAGATCCATGCCCGGCAGGTGGGGAGATATTATCATCTTTAGGATCATCCAGAGGAGAGCCTTCGAGAGCAGGGTCAACTGGGACCACTTGAGTTAGTTCAGTAATAAGGCCCTCGACGTCAGCTCGCTCTTGAAGGGCTCTCTCACTTAGGTCGGCGGGCTGGATCTACTCGCCCTCGGCAGCATCGCCCTCTTCTTCTTCCTCTTCCTCTGGAGGACTTGTGATAATTATTTCAGGGCCGATGAAGTCGAGCTTGACTCCATAGTCAGGCAGGTCACCAATTTGGAGAGTTGTGCCCGGGGCTGGAGAGTTCGATTCGACGAAGTTGCACAGCTCCTTGCCGATCTCCTCAACGACTGCGACAACTTTGAATTCGTGAGCAATTCGAATGCTCTCAGCATAGCCTGTCACGTAACCCAGAATTGAGCTCACCTCCATTTTAGAAATAAGTTCCTCTTGGGTAATGGAGTTGGCGAGCTGAGATTCAAGGTCTACAATTTTGGCCGTCGCCTCGGTCGCGAATTTCTCTGCGATCTCCTTCTGCTGCTGAGCGCGAGCAAGTTCTGCTCGCATTTGCTCGACTTCGGCCATCTTGACCTTCAGTTCCTCAGAGACTTTGACGTGCAGGTCCAGAGCACGTTGCTCGCTAAGTTGATGAGCTTTGGCTTTATTCTCGAGGTCGGCTACAATCTTCTTCGCCTCCGCCTTAGCATCATCCCGCTCCTTGGCAATACGGCTGACAGTGGCCGCATGCTGACGAGAATCCTTCTCGAGATCCTCAACCTAGTCGACCAGACACTGCACGGCCGCCAGGGTGTTGCCCATCTCAACGAGACACAGACGGCCATTATCGCGAGGCGCCTGTGTCTTAACGGTCTCGTTTAGTTCTTTAGTCCAGCTGCGAGCAACGATCTCAGAAGCGCGGCGGACAAAAGAATCCGGAATCTCGCGGAGGTTGGTCGGCACCTTTGAGCAGGCAAAACGGTGCACCAGGTTAGACCGCCCAGGGTACTGCTCGGGCGAGTAGCTGGGGGGAAATCTTCAGTTAATAAAAAAAAAGAAAAAGAAGAATAAAATGTTAAGTATCCTGGGCGGGGAGAGTTGTACCTATCAAGACGACCCTTGTCCCATCCAAGGTAGGTAGGGTCGGTTGAACGGCCGGATCCTTCACGAGCAGTGGTGACCAGAGATAGCTCGCCGGGATGCTCCACAGAGGGAGTTTGCTCGCTGTCGCTTTCAGATGGCCGGACAACCACGGTCACTTTTTCTTGAGCAGTCTTTGCTCGTTTGGCCACTTTTTTAGTATCAGAGATGGGAGTACCGTTTCCACGAAGAAGCCTCTTCGTCCTCGGAACCAGAGTCTTGGGTGGACTCGCCACTGGGGCAGGTGGCTGTGCTGAACTCGACCCTCCAGCTTGCCTCGAATCGCCTTTCCCACCCTTGGCCGCTAGGGCAATAATCTTCGAGAGGGGGTCGGACTTCTTGCGATCTCGTTTTATCGGCATTTCCCAGACGTGATTATCAAGCACAGTGAAGGAGGAGTGAAGGGCGACTGTGACGAGCTGATCTCTAGAGGAAATAAAAAACAAGTTAAAAAAACAAGTTAATGTCGGACAGATCTGTTCGCCCAGCAAGCAAAGATATTTACCCTCCGGAATGGGTCCCAAAGCCTCAAGATGGTGAGGATAAGTTGTGAGGTGGGCGACACGTAGTGTAACCTCGGAAAAAAGATTGCCAATACTGCGATCTTCTCGGCGACGAAGGGCGATCAAACACGCAACGAACAAGAATTGATCGCTGATGCTATTCTTCACAGTTCGCCACCCCAAGTTTTTGGGACCTGAAACAAAAGAAAAAGAGAATTAAAATTAGTCTAACCACTTCAAAGGTATAGAAGAGGTAAGACTCACGCTTTAATTCCCTAAACTCCGCCGGGGTCTCAATTCGCTCAGGACCCCCTGAAGGGTGAGCAGAAGCACGCCAGTCACCTCCGACCCAGAACCAGTCGTGCTTCCAGTCTCGCACCTTCCCGGGATGTCCTCCACCAGTTTCGGGCCTGGTCGCACCTTCAAATAGTACCAACCCGCCTCTTCCCCAGTGCAGCAAGTGATCGTTATCAGGTAGCCAACTTCTTCGGCGGACAGCCTATTGGGGTATCCCTCTAGGGCGAATATAACCATCAGAGCCATCAAGTTTATCCACCTAATGGGAGTAAGTTGGGTGATAGCCAAGTTCACGTCTTGAAGGAATTGGCAGACCAAAGGATGCAACGTTAGAGAAACTCCAGCGTTCAAGGTAGCAAAGTTGATCGCCGTCAATCCACGTGGTGGGCGATCAGCTCTGTCGTCCACCAAAGGAGCATACATCGGGATGTCGAAAAGAATCTTGTAATCCCTCCGAATCTCAGGCAAGTCCTCCTCAGTAACGGCGGACACGATACAGCTCGCTGCGAACTCAGTCGTTTTAAGCTTCCGTACCCCGCGAGCAGGAATGACGAATCGGTTTGAGTGCTCCTTTTCGTACTCGTCCCAGTTTACACGGCGAGCAACCACGACTGGAACTTGATGCTCGATCAGACTGGGCGCAGGAAAGTTGATATCTCTTAGATAGGCCCAGGTTAATTCGTCGAGGTTCACCGGCTGAAGTACCTCGACCTCTTCGTCCTCGTCTTCGTGGAGATTCGAGCTCATTTCCTCCAAGAGCTGGCGAGCAGGATTTGCTCGCTCCTTTCTTTCCCCGGAGGGGCGAGCTCCAGAATTAACGGAGCGTGCAACCGAAGCCACCTCGGGATCAGACTCTAGGTTAACGATGGGAGGATTCTCTTCGATGGGCCGTTTTTCGGGGTTCCGAGGAGGGAAAGATCCGGTCTCGGAATGCGACGACATCCAGTAAGGGGAAGTATAAGTTTTAAGTGTTTTGCAGATTCCAGCGAGGGAGAACTCGACGATTTAGGACTTTCCACGGCGGAGTAGGGATGTTTATGTAACAAGGACACACACAACGCAAGAAAAGAAGAGAGAAAAGAAAAAAAGCGAAGAAGAAACTACCTCGGAGTCGTTTGAAGGTCGCCGGAAACTGGAAACGTTCGCCGGAAATTTGAAAAATGGAAGAAGGAGAGATTCGCGCTCAATAAACAGTGAAAATGACAAAAAATCGCAAATTTTTTCTTTATATACTCTCTAGGAAAATGGGGTTCCGGGCGAGCAAGTTAAGAAATCGAAGGACTAAAGTGCAATTTCTGGGCGCGTGCAGCACCTGCCCGACAAAGCAGGAAGGCGCGTCGCCTCGGGATCGTGTGTGCGTGGGCAGCAGTAATCATTCCGCCCACGTCACACCTTGAGCCGTACCCAGACCTTGGGATCCCAACCGTCACCGGCCCAAGTCTACTCGACCAATGTTGTCCGCCCGTGAAAAGTTGCTCGCCCCCACGACATTCTTGCTCGCACCAGTGACACTTAAAAGTTGCCAATCCAAAAAGTGCTCATTCATCATCTACACAATTTATTGATCGGCAAGGGGGCAATTGTTGATGGGCGAGCAGAATCGTCACATGGACGATCAGAATTAGCTCCAAATACCCACGGTTAAAACAAAGTTAAGTCAAGATTAACCAAGGCATCTGGAGAGCAGAACCTACACGCCACATAAAAATAAATAGGTGAACAAGGACCAATCAAAATGTTTTGAATCCGGATCAAGGTCAAACAAGTCCACCTACTGCATGGCCGACCAGATCCAACCTCAGTCCCAAAGCCACTTTTCGACAAAGATCAAAGACCAACAAGAATCAAGCTAAAGTCTCCTAAAAGGACAAGTCCAACAGGACGAACAGCTCTTGACTACGAGCAAGTCCAACAGATGAGGATAGAATTTAGTTTAGATAAGGTCAACATAGTCAAAGCCCAGGTGTCGTACATGCAGACCTGGTAGGCCAAAGGTCGTGCCACCTCCTGCTGGGCAAAAGTCTATATATACTTAGATTTTTTCAGCAAATAAAACAAGCACAAATTATTATACATGTCCAAACTTCGATTACGAATCTAAAGCAGCTCGATTAACTTACAATCGAACTTAAAAACGTAAGCTTTCATACGATTCTAATCCACCTAAACCCAAAAATCCGTATTCACTAATTACGTTAGTGATCAATCACACGTAATTGTTTGATGATCAATTAACTATCTAAAGCAGCCATTAATCTTCAAGATTAGAACTGATCGTCAACAAATATTATATATTTGAGATGAAAAATACTTTAATAGGAATATTGATAAACACTTCTAAACCTAAACAAATAGACTACAATATAAATTGAACACACATAAATTAATTGAACAATTATAGTCGTGCATCGCGCAGGTTTAGTTACTACTTTAATTTAAAAAGAATATATAAGTGAACATTTAATTTATTTATACATGTGTTAATGTATAGGTACGAAAAAAGTAATTATGCAAGTGATAATTTAATTTTAAATGTGATAATAAACAAATGATTACAATAATTTTATATACAAATGACTATATAAATATAATACAAATATATAACAAACCTATAAAAAAAAAACTAATATTATATGATATATATATCTTATAATAATATATTTTCAAACCTCTTCAAGATGATGTGTCAAATTTAATTATTTTCAAACCTCTTCAAACTAATATTATATGATATATATTGTATTAAATTTAATTATTTTTTTTATTTATCAAATATTATTATAATGTTATTGAATTCAAGTTCAACTATACAATATCATAATTTCTCATTCTTTTCAGAATACAAACACTACACTCCCTCACAAAGCAATTGTCTCATCTGGTTTCATTTTGAAAGTGTCAAATGAGTGTTGAAAAGCCTGGAGCTTGTTGTCCTTGATCTTCTCTATTCTCTCACAAAGAAATGCCAACTTGTACCACATCTCCTTGGCCGTGGCACATGTTCTGACCTTTTCAATCACCTCATTTGTGAGAGTATTTATGATCTCTGTCCTTGCCACCTAGTCTAGGTTGTATAATTTCCTCTCATCATTGTTAAGTTCATCCCTTTTCTTTAATATCTTTTGTCTCGCAACTCGTTCACCAGTTCTCTCCTCTGCAGCTCCGCTGCTTTCTTCCTTGGACTCAGACCTGCCATCATCAATGGGAGTCCAGTAAAATTGTATGGGGCCACTTTCTACCACATCTAACATGCGGTGGTGTATAACTCCAAGTTGATTACTCATCATGAAGCTCCAGTGGCTATAATCACCGAAGGAGAATTCTGGCAACTTACGGCTCTTGTAAGAAGATTTTGAAGACATTTTTCTAAAAGGATTTAACAAGAATTTATCTAAAAATAATAAAGAGCAATGGATCTGCCCGGTGACCACCAAAAAGCTTTACAAAGCAGTGGTCTAGGACACACTGCTCTGATACCACTTGTTGGTCCCACTAGATAGATTAATTGCGGAAGCTTAAACTTAAAATAATGTTCTTTTCAAAATCTTTTTACTATAGCACAAGTTAAAGCAACAATAAAGAAAGCAATAAAGAACACACGATATATAGTGGTTCTTCAGATGTTAAAATCCTACGTCCACTTCCCCTTTTATCAAAGGGGCCTCACTACCAACCAACCAACTTACGTCTGGAATTTCGAAGTACCAGTTCCTTCTTAAAACAGCCTTTAGATCTAACTTCGATCTAAACCTTACAACCTTCAACCTTTTCTTAATAGATGAACAGGTTGAGATCCAACTACTCCTTAATAAGTGAATAGAATGTATGAACAAGATAAGAGTGCTTTTAGCGTGATAAGAACTAAGGCTTGGAAATGACTTCGTGCGCGTGAAAAAAACTCTAGCGCCTTTCTTCAAAGATGCACTCTTGTATTTATAGAGGTGATTAGGGTTTAGCCGTTGGAGAGCTAATCTAATCAGATCTCTAATTAAGGAAGCTTCCAATCAATTAATTCCCTAATTGATTGATTGGGTTGGTGAGATCCTTGGATTGAATGACTTCAAATACTTTCCAATCCGATCTTGTTGACTTGATTTGAATCACCAACGGTCAAATGCTTCCAATGCCTAACTCTGATTCTTCCAGAGAAGGCAAGACCAGACATCAGGCAACCTCGATGTCTTCTGGTCCAGAGTCGGCTAAGAACCAGAATACTCGGTAGACTCTAGAGATGATTCTGAGCATCTTTTGGTTCACCAGACTCATTTGGTCTGGGGAAGGTCTTCTGCCTCTGGTCTGATCTCATTTGGTGAAGTCTTCTGGTCTGGCAGTTCCCCCTAGACTAAGTCCTAATCTATTTCCTCATCTGGCTAACAGGTCCAGATGGTCCTATTACATCTTCTGGTTTGTTTTAACTCATCAAAACTATACACCTTTTATCCTAACAAGTCCTTTGAGCATCATTTTCAAAAACTTATTATTTTGTCTCTTTAGTGTTCATAGTAGGATAGAGGGTGAAAAGAGGAGTTTGGAGGACTGTGAATCGACCAAAACAGACTCCCGGTTGAGAAGATATGATGGTTTTTTGAACAAGTGTACAACAGCCGAAAAGTGCTCGACCAAAAGAGGTCGAGCGCCACTGCTCGACCAAGTGCATTGCTCGAGCGCCTGGACTTACAGAGAGGTTTTGCTGCTCGACCAGCATAGCTCGAGCACTACTGCTCAAACGGCTAGACTGCTCGACATGTGGTCGAGCACCATTGCTCGACCAAGAGAACTGCTCGACCAGCATAGCTCGAGTACCACTGCTCGACCGAGTTCCAGAGATGCCCGAATTTTAGCCTTTTTACCCGATTTTCGGTCCGATGTCATCTAAATTGGCCCATGCCTATAAATACAATGTCCCAAGCACATTTTTTAGAACCACTTCACAATTAGAGATAGATTTTGGGAGAGAGAACATCGAGAGAGTTGAGCAAGAGTATTTCACGTGTAATCGAGGTTTTGATTTACGAATTCTTAGATTAGCTATTTCTTTTGAACCTTTTAGTTTAATTCTTTCGTTCTTGAACCTTTGAGACTTCTAAACCCTACTTTATCAGATTTATATTGAGATTTTGAGTTACTCTATTATTTATGCTTTCCGTTTCTTTTGACATTCAATTATGCATAAGTTCATCATTCTTGTGATTGCTTTTGTTCTTCAAATTACCATATTAGGCTAGAACCCTTGAATGCTTGGGGTAGGATGAACTCGTAGAAGTAGGATGTTGGTACATAATTAGGATAATTCGTGATGTTTAGTGCTAGTTCTCTTAATTAATTGAATTCTTAAAATAAACCCTAGAATTATCTTGGAATTGAGTACAAAAATTATTAGAGAGAGGACGATCTTATCACTCTTTAGTAACGAGTAAGCTTAATGATAGGGTTATAGAAGGGGTTTATAATTTATCGGTTTATCTATGGAGGACGACCGTATCACCTTGGGTAAATAAGGGTCTCATTAATTAAGCGAAATCCATATAACTTGTTCAGTGGGTTGTGAAGTAGGTTGATATGATGAAGTATTAGGGTTAATACTTGAGCTTTTAGTCTTTCAATCTGGTGTTGGATTAGGGAAGTTGATTGCCTAGTTTTAGTACACATAGGATTAATACTTTCACATCACGATTATTTTAGTTATTGTACCAGCTCAGTTAATATACGTAGGGATTCCTATCCTGAGCATCACCATCTCATATTTCATTAAAACCCTTAGTATTCATTTGATTTTATTATTTGCATTCATAGAAGAAGATTTAAGAGTAGTTTAATATAATTCTTGAAACCGAACTTCCACTCATAATAGCTATGACGCGTAGATCTCCAGGGCTCTATTCGCATACACATCTTCCATTGGGTTCGATACTACTTGGTCCCTATACTTGCCCATACTATAGGGATCCTATACTCTTGTGGGGTAACTACTAGTATATGTAGTATTTTGCGTTCAAGTCAATGGCGTTATTGCCGGGGAAGGCGATGTATGTTCATTGAGTAGGACTTGGAGATAGTTTAGTAGTTAATAGTGAGTGCTTTTATTTTTCTATTTTATTATTCATTTGTCAGTTGCATTTGATCTTTCTTGTGAATACTCAGGTATATGAAAACACGCTCAAAGGGAGAGACGAGCGAAGACAGAACACAGCTTGATCCTGAGACAATAGCCAAAAGAAACTGAGCCTTCCAAAGAAGGATGAACATTGCCGGTGGAGATAAAGTGAGCATGGATTTGGATGGAAGTGGGGACTTGGATAAAGCTGCTGCAGAGTTCAATGCGATTGTTGAACAGGCTGAAGGAGTGGAAGCAAACAGTAGTAATAAGCAACTACCTACATAACCAAGATAACTCTGCACAAAATCAAACCCAAAACCAAGGCCAGAACAATAATCCCAATAACTCTTTTAACAACCCTGTCTACCAACATCATAACCCACTCTACCCCCCATATCCATACCCACCAACTTATCCTTACCCACCATACTACCCGCCACAACCTACTTACCACCCACCTCCTATCCCACAAGTGCCTCCACCACCAGTATATCCTCAGCACGTTCCTCAGAACGGTGATCCTGGTATGGCAATTCGAGGCAGATTTGAGGCCCAACCTCAAAGGTATTATGATGGAGTAGCTATGACACCAGTCGAAGCGAATAACTTCTCTATTGCTCCTGGGATTTTAAAGATGCTTATTGAGAACCAGTTTAGGGGAGAAGTAGGGAAAGATAATCCTCACACTCACTTGAGGAATTTCCTGATGATAGCCTCAACCTTTAATCAGAATGGTATATCTGAAGATGCCAAGAAACTCAGATTGTTCTAGTTTTCTCTGACTGGAATAGCTAAGGAGTGGTATGATAACACACTTCCATGGGGTAGTATGACTACATGGGCCGAGCTCGAGAATCTATTCCTTGAGCATTTCTACCCTCCATCCAGAATGGTGAAGGCGAGGAAGGAGATCTCCTCATTCAAGCAGAAACATGGAGAGGAGTTGAGTCAAGCTTGGGAGAGATTCTCCAACATGCTGATTGAGTGCCCACAACACGGGTATAACGAGGGAGATATCATGGCCTACTTCTATTGTAGGGCATGTAAAGCTGCTCAAGGTCATTTAGATGCATGTGCTAATGGAACGTTCTTCAATCGAAGCGCAGCTGAGTGTAGACAAATAGTTGAGGACATAGTTAAGAATGTCGGGCAGTGGAACGAGGATCAGGAATTCCAGAGAGTGCAGCAGGTTGAGGAAAGTGAAGGAACAAGGAAGTTGTTGATGGCGATGATGGAAAAGATTACAACTTGGAGGTTGGGCAGAATCTGAGTGGAGGGAATACTGGAGTGAGTGAGAAAGTGGATAGCCAGGATACCCGCAAGAGGTAGCCAACTATATGGGAGGCCCTAATTACAATCAAAATGGCTATCAAGGTGGAAATTATCAGGGGCAACCAACTTATGGTTAACCATTTGTACCACAAGGTCCACAACCTCCTTAGAATCAATGGAGGAATACTCAGGGGTATCAAGGAGGCCAGCAGCCTCCTCAGAATCAATGGAGGAAGAATGAAATTTTTTCTTATGCTAATCCGAGAGTGGGGATAACTGTATCTCCAAATGTCGACCCTGGCTCAAAACTCCTCGGAGGAGAAGGAGGTGCTACCACTGATGCGATATTACGTGTCATTCTGCACAAGGTGGAGGAAGGTAGTAAGAGGCTATCTTGTTTGCAGTATGATGTGAAAGAGATGAGTAAGAAGAATGATCAGCGTGATCAAGATCTTTAGAAGAGGGATATTGAGCTGAATAGAATTCAGCAAGAGAACAATAGGCGGTTCACTTCGATGGAGTATTAGATGATCCAGATCGCAAAATCATTGGGTAGAGAGCCCGGGAAATATCCTTCTATGCCGGAGGGGAACCCGAAAGAGCAATGAAAGGCAATTCAACTAAGAAGTGGAACCAAGTATGACGGTCTTCCAATGCCTGCTGAATTAGAGGAGATACATAAAGAGGTTGAGATAGAGGATGAGGAAAAAAAAGATGGAGATGAGAAAGTTGAGGAGGAGGTTGAGGTAGATGAGACCTAGAAAGGAAAAGACAAGGAGGAAGGAATAAATGTAGATGAGTCCCAGAAGGGCAAAGAACTTGAGGAGGAAAAGATTGAGGAGATAGAGAGAGTCTCAAAGTGGAAAAAGGCAAAAGAAGCAAGGAAGAACGTGAAGGAAACTGAGCAAGATAAATGGGGAGTACCCAAATATATGATTTCAGTCCCCTATCCGCAGCGGTTAATGAAGAAGAAATTAGATGAAAAGTTTGCTAAGTTTCTTAATGTTGGTCCCACTAGTTAGATTAATTGCGGAAGCTTAAGTTAAATGTCTTAAAAAATTCTTTTACAAGAGTACAAAGACTAATGAGAGATCAATTAAAAGAAAGTAGTAAAGAACACAAGATATATAGTGGTTCGGATCTGAATATCCTACGTCCACTCTTCCTTTTTTTCCAAGGGGTCTCACTAACAACCAACTCACTTACTTACTCACTGGAATTAGGAAGTACCAGTTCCTTCTTACAAACTCTTTAGATTTAACTTCAATCTAAAGATCAACAGCCTACAACCTTATCTTGTAGATGAACAGGTTGAGGTTCGACAACTCCTCAAGAGTAGATAAATGTTATGAATAATAAGAGTGCTAAGAGTGATTATCAAAAGCTTGAAGGACTTATGCGCGTATATTGTCTCTCTCTAGAGCTTTTTTTTGAACTGCACTCTTGTATTTATAGAGGAGATTAGGTTTAGCCGTTGGAGGGCTAATCCAATCAGATCCTCTATTTAAGGAATCATCAATCAATCAATTCCCTAATTGATTGATTGGGTTGGTGGGATCCTTGGATTGATTATCTTCAGAATACTTTCCAATCCTGATCTTGTTGACTTGATTTGAATCACCAACGGTCAATAGCTTCCTCTGTCTAACTCTGATTCTCTCCAGAGAAGGCAAGACCAGACACCAGGCAACCTCGGTGTCTTCTGGTCCTAATCTGGTGAACAACCAGAATACTCAATAGAAATAAGGGATCAAACTGAGCATCTTTTGTTACACCGGACTCGTCTGGTCTGGGAAAGGTCCTCTGCCTCTGGTCAGATCTCATCTGGTGAAGTCTTCTGGTGGAGTCCTCTGGTGGGGTCTTCTGGTGACACTTCTGGTGAAGTCTTCTGGTCTGACAGTTACCCCTAGACTAAGTCCTAATCTAGATCATCATCTGGCTAACAGGTCCAGATAGTCCTATTACATCTTCTGGTTTGTTTTAACTCATCAAAACTAACAACTTTTATCCTAACAATTTCCCCCTTTTTGATGGAGTTAAAACACTACCAGAACTGAACAAAACAAAAGACTTAAGCAAGAAAACAGTAAAGGATAAGACCTTAGAATAGATCTTATCAGGCAAACAATTAAGACAACAAGAGGTTGTCTTTTGAACAGAGAAGATATGACACTTTCATTAATAATAAGGACAAAATGATTACAATATACATTGAAGTTCAAGGTCCTATACTAAGCATATCTTCTATTATCCTTGGGTACCAGGAACCAGTCAAGGAATCTGTCTTGAATGGCCTTCAGCTCTGCAGATGATGTTGGGGTGAAATTCACCAACAACTTAGTCTTGAACAATTTCTTCAACTCAAGCCAATCAACCTGGTCCCCTATCATGGGAGTGTTGAGATAATGAAACTCAGGGGCTGTGACCTCCAGGTTGAACTCTATTGTTGAATCCATCAGCTGCTTGTAGAGCTCTGCATCAAAACTCTTCATCCATGAATGGAAGGTTCTGTTGATAAGTGCCTCATCCTATGGTGGTGGCCTCTGGATATAGTGTTGAATGAACCAGAGAGTCTTGGCTTCTCTCCACTTTTCTATCAGAGGCACAGGCACAGTTGAGTCAAAGGACCCTTCTGTCCTGAGAGGCAAGATGTTCATCACTTCAACAGGAGCCTTCTTCTTCTGGCTTGAACCACTGGCACCAGAAGGAACACCAGTTTCTCTGGCCTTCTTGCTCTGCCTTCTAACATATCTGAGCCTCTGCTCTTCATCTATGTTCTTTCTAATCCTGGCTTGCTTCTCCTCTGGAGTCTCTTCCTTATATCTCTTTTCTTCTTCCTCCACAACTTCTTCTAGGAAGCTTTTCTTGACTTTTCTGATCTTTTTCTTAGCAGGTCCAGAGATAGAGATAGGGTCCTGTTCTGCTTCTGACTCTTCTTCTGCAGCAAGCTGCTTGGCCATAGTAAGAGATTTGAGCTCCTCTTTCTTCTTCTTCTGCAACTCTTCTTGGGCCAATGTGTTTTCTAGCAGATCCAGGCGCGCTCCATGGCTGAAAAGAGTTTCATTGGTGGTCATCGCCATATCAGTTCTGGCCTTCTCTTCCCCCTTTTTAACTGCATCAATAAGGGGCTCCACTACCAGCCTAATGAGATCAGGCAAGGCAGTGTTGGAGGAAGAGTGAAGATCACGCAGTTGCTTTGCCTCCTCCAGGTAGGCTTTAGATTCTGCAACAAGCCTCTCCTACTTCTCCAACATCTCCTGGAGGGAGTCCTTCAGCCTGGCAGTCTGGATCATCTGGCTGGCCATCTCAACCTTCAGCACAGAGACTGGCCTCATCTGCTCCATCACATGCCCCTGGAGCTGCTTCTGGCTGTGCATAACATCCAGCTTTACAAAAAGGCCATTTGCCTTGAATGATGCCTTGACTTCAGCCAGAGTAGACTTGATCTGCTTCAGGAAGATCCTCCTCTCCTGCTTGATCTGATGTTCTATCATAGCAGGGGCCATGTGTTGAATTGCTTTGGAAAAGCGCCCAATCTGCATGATCTGCTCGTTGAAGAAAGTCTTCATCTTCTGGAGCACAACAGGAGTCAAGTCAAAGTCTTCCTCATCAGAGTAGAGCTCCGGAGGGAAAGTGAAATGGGGGCCAAATTTGTACGAGGGGCCCTCAGGGGAGATCATAACTCCCCTCTGGATGAGTAGGGTGCGATTCAACACCTTCGCAGCCTCTGGTGTCTCTAGCTCTGCTGGATTTTGAATATTAAGCTTCTGCTTAAGCTCTATCTCCCAGGCAGTGAATGTGGAGGGGGGCATTTCTTCCAGCAGCATCATAAGGTCCTCCACATCCTCTAGTCTGGCCTTGCTCCAGACTTTGGCATCAGTCAGCTCTGCCAAAAGTGGTAAGTGCTCCAGAAGAACTGGGAAATGCTCTCTTAGCCAGAGCTGAGCACTTACACTCATACTCTGCCTAATGGGACCCATTTCTACAGATGAGAAAGTGAAGGGTTTGGGCCCAGAGGCAGAGGAGGAAGGTGCTAAGTTAGCAGACTCAAGTGAAGCTCCCCCATCTTCACTATCATCGCTTGTTAAACAGGTGGGAGAAGGGGGAGGGGCAGGAAATCCCAGAGCCATAGAGATGGTTGGGTCCTGGTCTGTATGGGTTTGGGGAGGGGTAGGATTTTGTGAGGTAGAAGTTGAGGGGATGGGTTGCTCTGCACCAGATGAAGATGGGATTTCTGGTACAGAAGGTGGGATGGGAGTGTGTGAAGTGGAAGTGTTTGGAAGGGGAATTTCTGCACCAGAAGAGGTTGATGGTACCTCTGGTACAGAAACTGGGGGAGAGGGGTTTGTGGGAATATGTGTTTGGGAATGTGGGGGAGAAAGTGTTTGGGTAGGAATGGTTGAGGTAGTATATACGGGGGTATCTGGTAAAGTCTGCTCTGGTGTGGATATAGGAACACCAGGAGCAAAGGAAATGGGTTGAGTTTGGGTATCTGGTGGGGAAGTAGTGGGGGTAACAAGATTAATAGGATCAGAGGGGGGAAAAGAAGATGGGTTGGAAGGGTTTACCTCTGCTGGGTCAACATCAGCAGGTACGACATGCTCTGGAGCAGAGACATCCTCCATCATCTGAGAAGCCTCATCAATTGCTTTCTCCAAGGCCTCTCCAAGATCAGAACCAGAGTCTGAATCTTGAAACATGGCTCTCTTGGCCTTGGATTTCCTCTTAAGAGGCTCAACCTCTTTGTTAGGATATAGATTAGATGTTTTGAAGATGTTAAAACAAGAAGTTTTAATAGGACTAGCTGAACCTGTTAGTCAGCTACAGATTAGTCTTGGTCCAGAATAGGTCTTTGGTTAAGAGGGAAGAAAGCTGTGCAGACCAGAGAAGGCACCAGATGAGGTGACCAGAGAAGGTACCAGATGAGGTGACCAGAGAAGGTACCAGATGAGGTGACCAGAGAAGGTGACCAGAGAAGGTACCAGAGCAGGTGAGTCACCAGAGCAGAAGTGTCGCCATAGCAGATGAGGTCCAGAGGAGTCTGACCAGATGAGCTTGGACCAGAGGAGTCTGCCAGAGGAGACTGACCAGAGGACTCACCAGAAGACCTCTCCCAGATGAGGACCAGAAGACCCCAGACCAGACGAGACCAGACCAGATGAGAGAGACGGATTAGTTCACCTACCAGAAGCATCTTAGTAATCTGGAGACAAGAAGACTTTGGAAATTCATGATGGAGAAGAAGGCAATCTGGAGAGTCAACTGATGGAGGATTTGATTGCTTGATTGAAGTCAACTAATCAATCAATATAATCAATCTTTGATTGATTATATTCCTCCAATTATGGTTGTTCGAATTTCTAGCTTCCAACGGCTAGTTTATTCCACAACTATAAATAGGAGTGCTTGGATTAGTTCAAGATAGAAGAGTCGCGCGAGAGCACACCAAGAACACTCGAACTCATCCAATCACTCACCTTTGTCCTTTCTAGTTTATATACACTCTATTAGGAGTTTAGTTGGATTATTACTCAACCTGTTCATCTTGTTAGATAAGGTTGTTGTAAGTTGTAAGAAGGAGCTGGTACTTCGCAATTCCAGTGGTTCGTGAGTACGTTGGTGAGAGAGAAAGTCCCCTTTGGAGAAAGGGAGAGTGGACGTAGGATCGTTATATCCGAACCACTATAAATCCAGTGTCATTTATTTTTCTGCAATTTAGATTTCTGCATTTCAATTCTAGCACTTTATTTTGTAAACGGGTTTTCATTAAAATATTTAAAAACGCTTTCCGCTGGATAACCTTTTTGGGACCAACAAGTGGTATCAGAGCAGTGTGTCCTACAGACCACTGTTTTGAAATTATCTCGGTGGTCACCAGGGCAGATCCATTTTTTTAAAAAACCCAAATATTTGTTGTGCTAACAAATTTTGCAGAAATGGGCTCAAAGAGATGCAGTAGAAGAGACACCAGGAGGTACTCCAAAAGAAGCTTAGCAGAGGAGGAAAATGAGGTATCCACTTCTGGTTCATCATCTAATTTTGGACCAGACGAAGAGGTTTGTCTTATGACAGACGAGGTATGCAATCGAACTCCCTCTTCTTCTTCTTATTCTTCATTTTCTGAACAATCAGAGGAGTCTGATATGCAGAAAATGCTATTAGATCTCCAAACTTCGATACAACTTTGTCAAAAGTTGGAAGAAGAGAACACAAAGTTGAAAGCAGAAAATCAGAAGCTTTCACAATGTTTTAGCAACCCAACTGATCTACCAGTTGAACAAGTTCAAACTCTGGTAGAAGAGTCCACTGACTTGAAAACCAGATGTGATGAACAAACTAAGCTAATAGAAAAGTTGCTTGCTGAAAACATTGAGAAAGATAATGAATATACTCTGCTAGAAGCTAAGTTCGATGAACTCTTCCATCAAAACAAAATTGTAAAAGATAGTGAGGACAAGCTCAAGCTGAGACTGTAGCAGCTGACTATAGCAAACAATGCTGTGTCACATATAGCTGCCTCATCTCAAAGAGAGCATGATAAAACAGGCCTTGGTTATTCCAAACCTGAATCCTCACATGTTCAGAAAGAAGAACAGACTAGTAATTTTATTGATAAGGGTAAAAGGCCAGCTGACCAGGCAACTCAGCCTAATGGGAAGATGAGTCCTAAAACTCAAAAACCCAAAAGGCAGAGGAGGAATTTTAAGAAGGGCTATACCCAGAATAAAAGACCTCAGCCAGGCCAGCAGAGTAGAAGACAACCTGGATCTTCTCAAAAGAGGCAGAACCAGATGACTCCTACTCAGCTGCAGAAGACTTTTAAGTCATCTGCCAGACCAGCTGGAACCTTTGATGGTTCTAGTAAGACTTATCCTTATCAAAAGAATTTCAAGTCTGTTGCTCTAAGACAAGTTATTCCTTCTACTGGACAAGCTCATAAGAGAAGAAGAGCCTCTAGAAGAAATAACCATGTCGAAGCTTCTTATGTTCAGTGTGTTTTTGTTGATATGTATGGAAGAAAGATAAGATCACCTGATTCAAAAAGGGATGATCTATTCTTGTGGCTTCCTAAATATTGTGCTAACCCCCCTGGACCCAGTAGGGTACCAAAAAGTTGATTGCCTGCAGATACACAAGAAGACCAGCTGATGTTCTGCCCCAATATCAGCTGAGCATACTTTGAGGGGGAAGATCAGTTGACCCAGCCTGCTAGAATCTCTATTTGTTATTTCAATATTTTCTTGTCTTGTTTTATTTATGTTCTTCCAGTTTTAACATCATCAAAAAGGGGGAAATTGTTAGGATATAGATTAGATGTTTTGAAGATGTTAAAACAAGAACTTTTAATAGGACTAGCTGAACCTGTTAGTCAGCTACAGATTAGTCTTGGTCCAGAATAGGTCTTTGGTTAAGGGGGAAAAAAGCTGTGCAGACCAGAGAAGGCACCAGATGAGGTGACCAGAGAAGGTACCAGATGAGGTGACCAGAGAAGGTACCAGATGAGGTGACCAGAGAAGGTACCAGAGCAGGTGAGTCACCAGAGCAGAAGTGTCGCCAGAGCAGATGAGGTCCAGAGGAGTCTGACCAGATGAGCTTGGACCAGAGGAGTCTGCCAGAGGAGACTGACCAGAGGACTCACCAGAAGACCACTCCCAGATGAGGACCAGAAGACCCCAGACCAGACGAGACCAGACCAGATGAGAGAGACGGATTAGTTCACCTACCAGAAGCATCTTAGTAATCTGGAGACAAGAAGACTTTGGAAATTCATGATGGAGAAGAAGGCAATCTGGAGAGTCAACTGATGGAGGATTTGATTGCTTGATTGAAGTCAACTAATCAATCAATATAATCAATCTTTGATTGATTATATTCCTCCAATTATGGTTGTTCGAATTTCTAGCTTCCAACGGCTAGTTTATTCCACAACTATAAATAGGAGTGCTTGGATTAGTTCAAGATAGAAGAGTCGCGCGAGAGCACACCAAGAACACTCGAACTCATCCAATCACTCACCTTTGTCCTTTCTAGTTTATATACACTCTATTAGGAGTTTAGTTGGATTATTACTCAACCTGTTCATCTTGTTAGATAAGGTTGTTGTAAGTTGTAAGAAGGAGCTGGTACTTCGCAATTCCAGTGGTTCGTGAGTACGTTGGTGAGAGAGAAAGTCCCCTTTGGAGAAAGGGAGAGTGGACGTAGGATCGTTATATCCGAACCACTATAAATCCGGTGTCATTTATTTTTCTGCAATTTAGATTTCTGCATTTCAATTCTAGCACTTTATTTTGTAAACGGGTTTTCATTAAAATATTTAAAAACGCTTTCCGCTGGATAACCTTTTTGGGACCAACAAGTGGTATCAGAGCAGTGTGTCCTACAGACCACTATTTTGAAATTATCTCGGTGGTCACCAGGGCAGATCCATTTTTTTAAAAAACCCAAATATTTGTTGTGCTAACAAATTTTGCAGAAATGGGCTCAAAGAGATGCAGTAGAAGAGACACCAGGAGGTACTCCAAAAGAAGCTTAGCAGAGGAGGAAGATGAGGTATCCACTTCTGGTTCATCATCTAATTTTGGACCAGACGAAGAGGTTTGTCTTATGACAGACGAGGTATGCAATCGAACTCCCTCTTCTTCTTCTTATTCTTCATTTTCTGAACAATCAGAGGAGTCTGATATGCAGAAAATGCTATTAGATCTCCAAACTTCGATACAACTTTGTCAAAAGTTGGAAGAAGAGAACACAAAGTTGAAAGCAGAAAATCAGAAGCTTTCACAATGTTTTAGCAACCCAACTGATCTACCGGTTGAACAAGTTCAAACTCTGGTAGAAGAGTCCACTGACTTGAAAACCAGATGTGATGAACAAACTAAGCTAATAGAAAAGTTGCTTGCTGAAAACATTGAGAAAGATAATGAATATACTCTGCTGGAAGCTAAGTTCGATGAACTCTTCCATCAAAACAAAATTGTAAAAGATAGTGAGGACAAGCTCAAGCTGAGACTGTAGCAGCTGACTATAGCAAACAATGTTGTGTCACATATAGCTGCCTCATCTCAAAGAGAGCATGATAAAACAGGCCTTGGTTATTCCAAACCTGAATCCTCACATGTTCAGAAAGAAGAACAGACTAGTAATTTTATTGATAAGGGTAAAAGGCCAGCTGACCAGGCAACTCAGCCTAATGGGAAGATGAGTCCTAAAACTCAAAAACCCAAAAGACAGAGGAGGAATTTTAAGAAGGGCTATACCCAGAATAAAAGACCTCAGCCAGGCCAGCAGAGTAGAAGACAATCTGGATCTTCTCAAAAGAGGCAGAACCAGATGACTCCTACTCAGCTGCAGAAGACTTTTAAGTCATCTGCCAGACCAGCTAGAACCTTTGATGGTTCTAGTAAGACTTATCCTTATCAAAAGAATTTCAAGTCTGTTGCTCTAAGACAAGTTATTCCTTCTACTGGACAAGCTCATAAGAGAAGAAGAGCCTCTAGAAGAAATAACCATGTCGAAGCTTCTTATGTTCAGTGTGTTTTTGTTGATATGTATGGAAGAAAGATAAGATCACCTGATTCAAAAAGGGATGATCTATTCTTGTGGCTTCCTAAATATTGTGCTAACCCCCCTGGACCCAGTAGGGTACCAAAAAGTTGATTGCCTGCAGATACACAAGAAGACCAGCTGATGTTCTGCCCCAATATCAGCTGAGCATACTTTGAGGGGGAAGATCAGTTGACCCAGCCTGCTAGAATCTCTATTTGTTATTTCAATATTTTCTTGTCTTGTTTTATTTATGTTCTTCCAGTTTTAACATCATCAAAAAGGGGGAAATTGTTAGGATATAGATTAGATGTTTTGAAGATGTTAAAACAAGAACTTTTAATAGGACTAGCTGAACCTGTTAGTCAGCTACAGATTAGTCTTGGTCCAGAATAGGTCTTTGGTTAAGGGGGAAGAAAGCTGTGCAGACCAGAGAAGGCACCAGATGAGGTGACCAGAGAAGGTACCAGATGAGGTGACCAGAGAAGGTACCAGATGAGGTGACCAGAGAAGGTGAGTCACCAGAGCAGAAGTGTCGCCAGAGCAGATGAGGTCCAGAGGAGTCTGACCAGATGAGCTTGGACCAGAGGAGTCTGCCAGAGGAGACTGACCAGAGGACTCACCAGAAGACCTCTCCCAGATGAGGACCAGAAGACCCCAGACCAGACGAGACCAGACCAGATGAGAGAGACGGATTAGTTCACCTACCAGAAGCATCTTAGTAATCTGGAGACAAGAAGACTTTGGAAATTCATGATGGAGAAGAAGGCAATCTGGAGAGTCAACTGATGGAGGATTTGATTGCTTGATTGAAGTCAACTAATCAATCAATATAATCAATCTTTGATTGATTATATTCCTCCAATTATGGTTGTTCGAATTTCTAGCTTCCAACGGCTAGTTTATTCCACAACTATAAATAGGAGTGCTTGGATTAGTTCAAGATAGAAGAGTCGCGCGAGAGCACACCAAGAACACTCGAACTCATCCAATCACTCACCTTTGTCCTTTCTAGTTTATATACACTCTATTAGGAGTTTAGTTGGATTATTACTCAACCTGTTCATCTTGTTAGATAAGGTTGTTGTAAGTTGTAAGAAGGAGCTGGTACTTCGCAATTCCAGTGGTTCGTGAGTACGTTGGTGAGAGAGAAAGTCCCCTTTCGAGAAAGGGAGAGTGGACGTAGGATCATTATATCCGAACCACTATAAATCCGGTGTCATTTATTTTTCTGCAATTTAGATTTCTGCATTTCAATTCTAGCACTTTATTTTGTAAACGGGTTTTCATTAAAATATTTAAAAACGCTTTCCGCTGGATAACCTTTTTGGGACCAACACTCTTCTTCCTCTTCTTCCTCTGATGGCTCATCCACCAGAAGGGTTTTCTTGGCCTTCTTGCTAGCTCTTTGCTTCTTAGCAGAGCCTTTCTTGGCCTCTTCTGGCCTCTTCCTCTTGGCTGCTCCAGCCTTCTTAGTAGCCTCAGCCACTTCACCCTTTTTCTTCAGAATATTAAAAAGGGGAATCTGGTCCTCCTCCGAGGAACCAGAGAAGACAACTGTAGAGGATCCAGTTGCTCCAGCAGCCTGCTTCGAACTCAGCTGCTTCTTCTGCAGCTTCTGCCCCTTTGCAGGTGAGGGTACTGCTTGGAGGGGAGGGGCAGGAATGGCTTCTTCTGCATCAGAATCAGGATGGCCATGAAGAGGGACATCCTTAGAGAAAAGTATCTTGGACTTATGGAATCCTTTGCACCAGGATTCCTTCCATTTCTTCTCCGGAAGCAATGAATCCAAAATCAAAGATAGTTTCGTTCCCAACGAAACATTTGCAGTGAAATAGAACTGCAACTCCCCTGGCTTGGAAGGACAGGCTTCTTTGTTTACCTTCACCTTGTTCTTTCTCAAAACTCCCCAAAAGAACTCTGCCCAATTGCATTGAACGCTGTCATACAGAGCCCTCATCACACACATCCGTCCGTTGAAAATCGCATCCGTGCTATGATTTTCACACATCAGTACCTTCACTACAATGTCGAACAAAACCTTGTATTTTTGCCTCAGATGCTTGTCTAAAAATCCCTTCGTTATATTCTGGCAAGATGAACGGGCAAACAACTTGAAAGAACCTACAATATCGTCTTCTTTGTAGGTTAAAGGATCCACCCCTTCTGCCGAAATGTTTCCAAACAGCGCACAAAAGTCATGCTTGGAAAACACCAAATCTTCTTTGTCAATCTTTGAAGAGATGTGGTCTTCATTAATCTTCATACGGACCAGAAACTGGGCCGCATAACCATCAAGAGTACGAAAATCCCTGGGGACTGTGGAGATCAGCCTTTCCACACCGGATCTCCTCAATAATTCCAGAATAGCCAGTGCAGATGAGTTCTTGGTGGTGTAGAAGTCAACCACCATCTCCGTTTTTAGTTTCTTCATCATCAGTTCATGGTCAAAGTTGCACGGAGGGGCCATATCTGTGAGAGAGAGAGAGAGAGAGAGAGAGAAGTACTTTGCAGAGAGAAGTTAGGGTTTTGAAAATATGGAAACGTGAAAAGACAGATTTGAAAAGAAATCCGATTTAAATAGGGCAATACGCGTGGCTTGATTAATAAATGAAGTGTGAACGCGTGTAATAAAAAAATTTAATTTAGGGAACAGAATCAATTTTTGAATTGATTGACATATTGCACCTTGATTAAGTCTGATGGCCATGATGAAAGGCGAGATACAGATTTAATCTGGTGCGTTGGCGTGGTCATTGGGACTGGGCATAAAGGGGTTTTGTGGCAGTCAAGAGAAAAAGCGAAATGATTGCCTAGGCCCTATACCCTAGTCTTAAATACACCCCGAAGTTGAAACGTTTTGAGTGTATTTACTAATTTGAAAAGTGTATCCCAATGAGCAGAGGCCAGAGAAGTAAAAGCATACCTGTCACCTGATATTGTAACCAGATGATACCACAGCTAGTCTGGTGTTATATCTCCTCTGATGGAACTCATCTGGTCCTGGTCAGAAAGAACTTTTGACCTTTTCTGGAATCTGACTCAGCACCTCATCTGGGACAAGTGTCACCTGGCGCATACCTCATCTGGAGACATAACTTCTCTGATATGTCTAATCTGCAAGTATGTTAGTTTTGAATAACGAAGAATATGAAATAAGGTATAAATAAAGGATACTTCTCTGATGTTCCCCCTAAAACAAATCTGTCTCTGGATCCAATAATCCTAACTCAAAGGCTAACTCTCTGAATCTGGTCTCAGCCAAAGGCTTAGTTAAGATATCTGCTCTCTGCTTCTCTGTTGCAATCTTTTCCATCCTTATATCTCCCTTCTCAACATGATCTCTGATAAAATGATGCCTTATATCAACATGTTTACACCTGGTGTGAAGAACTAGATTCTGGGTGATTGCTATGGCACTGTTGCTATCACAGAAAATAGGAATATCCTTGGCTCTAATCTGGTAGTCCCTAAGCTGTTGACTAATCCAGAGTAGTTGTGAACAATAGCTCCCTGCAGCCATGTACTCTGCTTCTATTGTTGATGTAGAAACTGAAGTCTGCTTCTTAGAAAACCAAGATACCAATTTATTCCCTAAAAATTGGCATGTTCCACTTGTAGACTTCCTATCTATTCTGCATCCACCATAGTCTGAATCTGAATAACCACTCAATTCCAAGTTGTCATCTGCAGGATACCACAAACCTAAATTCACTGTTCCCTTAAGATATTTCAATATTTTCCTAGCTGCTTCCAAATGACTCTTCTTTGGATTAGCTTGAAATCTGGCACACACTCCTACTGCAAAAGTAATATCTGGTCTGCTTGCAGTCAGGTACAGAAGAGAACCAATAAGTGCTCTGTACTGAGTCTGGTCCACACTTTCTCCAGACTCATCTGGATCCATGTTGAAATTTGTCATCATAGGGATCTTGGCTGTTTTGCTAGATCCTACTCCAAATTTCTCTAACATGTTTCTGATGTACTTTGCCTGATTTATGAAAATTCCCTTCTCTGATTGCTTTACCTGCAAACCTAAAAAGTAATTCATTTCACCCATCATTGACATCTCAAACTGACTCTGCATGAGTCCACCAAACTCCTTACACAGCTTCTTGTTAGGGGATCCAAATATAATGTCATCAACATATATTTGGACCAGAAGGATGTCCTTTCCTTCTTCTTTCCTAAACAAGGTCCTATCAATCTTACCTTTAGAAAAACCATTGTCCAGAAGAAACTGAGATAGAGTGTTATACCATGCTCTGGGTGCCTGCTTCAGTCCATAAAGAGCTTTCTTAAGCTTAAACACCTTGTCACCTTGTTCAAAACCAGGAGGTTGTTCCACATACACTTCCTCAATGAGAATCCCATTAAGAAAGACAGATTTCACATCCATCTGGTATACTTTGAACTTCATGTGAGCAGTATATGCTAAGAACAATCTGATGGCTTCTAGTCTGGCAACAGGAGCAAATGTCTCATCATAGTCTATTCCTTCAGACTGAGAATAACCCTGAGCCACTAGCCTTGCCTTGTTCCTAGTAATGACATCATTCTCGTCTTTCTTATTCTTGAAAACCCACTTAGTGCCTATCACTTTTTGATGTCTTGGTCTGTCTACCAGCTCCCAAACATCCTGTCTGGTGAATTGATTCAACTCTTCTTGCATTGCAATAATCCAATTTGAATCTTTCAGTGCCTCCTTGATATTCTTGGGCTCAATCAAGGACACATAGCAACTGAATAAGGCAGTTAAGGTAAGAGTTCTCCTAGTCTGGACACCCTTAGTTGGATCTCCTAAGATCAGGTCATTGGGGTGATCAACCAGGGTCCTCCTTCCCGTGGTCTTGCCTGGGTGATCATCTTCTGTAGTACCTTGGTGACTATCATCACCTGCAGAAGAGCTTTCCCCTACAGGAGTTCCAACCTCTTCTGGTTCTACTCCTTGTGAAGGCTTCTGCTTCAGAGAACCAGGAGATGGGTCACCATCTGAATATGAGTCTGAATCTGAATCAAGAATAGGTGGAGTGACTTTGATTACTCTAGGAGTAGTCTGATTTTGTGTCTCATCAGAAGACTTTAATTCCACCTTGCACTCAAAAGAAGATTCATCAAAAACAACATGAGGTGTTTCCTCCACACAAAGTGAATTCTTATTAAAAACTCTAAATGCTTTACTGGTGCTGGAATATCCCAAGAATATTCCATCAGCCACTTTGGCATCAAAAGTTCTTAATTTAGATTTCCCATTGTCATGGATGAAACACTTGCATCCAAATACATGAAAATATGAAACAGATGGGGTTTTACCTTTCCATACCTCATATGGAGTCCTATTGTGTCTCTGGGCAATTAGGCATCTGTTCTGAGTGTAGCAAGCTGTATTAATGGCCTCTGCCCAAAACCTTTGTGGAGTGTTGTACTCTGCCAGAAGAGTTCTTGCAGCTTCTTTGAGAGTTCTATTCCTCCTTTCTGCTACTCCATTTTGTTGGGGTGTTCTGGCAGCAGATGTCTCATGAAAAATCCCATGGTCCTTGCAGTAATCTGCAATGTGTGAATTCAAAAACTCTGTCCCTTTGTCACTTCTGATTCTGACTATGCTCTGGTTCTGCTTATTCTGAATCTGCTTAAAGAATTCTGGCAGCTTAGTGATGGTTTCATTTTTCTTAAACAAGAACACTACCCAAGTGTATCTTGAAAAGTCATCGACAATCACCAAGGTGTACTTCCTTCCACTGAAACTAAGAGGAGAAACAGGTCCAAACAGGTCCATGTGAAGTAGTTGAAGTACTCTGGTTGTGGTTGTGCTCTGGACATCCTTAAAGGAAGTCTTGGGTTGTTTACCCTTCTGGCAGGAACCACAAACCTGATTCTTCTTAAACACTTCATTAGGAAGACCTCGAATGAGACCTTTTCTGGCAATCTTATTCAGTGTCTTGAAGTTAAGATGACACAATCTCTTGTGCCAAACCCAGCTATTCTCTGCAGATCCCTTTGCAACCAGGCAAGCATTTCTTGGGCAACTGCTAAAATCTGCAAGATAAATATTACCCTTCCTTAAGCCTATTAGCAAGATATCATTATAATCAGAAGAGAAAACAGTGCAAGAATCACTAGAAAACTTCACTGAGTATCCCCTGTCACAGAATTGGGATACTGAAAGCAGATTATGCTTGAGTCCTTCAACTCCTCTGGTGACTCCATAGTTGTTGTCACCAAACATCACTCTTGGTCCATTCAATGGCTTGAAATCTTGGAGATTATCCTTCTGGAAGGTCATGTGCTTGGAACATCCACTATCAATGTACCAGACATGGTTGCTTGAAGTCCTTTCTCCAATGGGCTCTTATCTACCTGCAGAGAAATCAATTAGGTCCCCTACTAGTGCTGGGTCCTGATTGGTTAGTTGCAGGTTTTGTAGGAATCCAAAGATAAAGATCATCCCTTGTTGGATGAGGAGATCTTATCTTTCTTCCAAATCTATCTACCAGAACATGTCCTCTGACAATGACATATTGAGCTACTGGTCTGATAAGGACACCTTTCCTATAAACAGGTCTGGTGTACCTTTTCTCAAATCTGGCCTTTGGAATGGCCTACCTCAAAGACACGGTCTTAAAGATCTGGTTGTAAGGGTACATCCTAGAAGAACCATCTCTGGTGTCATAACTTCCCAGATCAGTTGGTTTTCTATAGATGGGTCTGGAAGACCACCTCTGGTTCTGAAAAGTAGACTTGTTCTGGTGGTTATAGTTCCTTTGAGTATACCTATTCTGGAATTGATTCCTCTGAGAAAATCGTCTCTGGGGTACCTGGTGCAGTTGAACATTGCTCCTTCTCTGGTAGTTCTTACTCTGATTGGTATTCCCCTTTCTTGAGTGTTTCCTTTGAGGTCCCCTAATCTGGTTAGGTTCCCTTTGAGGATTTCTCTGGGGTCCTCCAATTTGAGTAACCTCTACTCCTTGGGACTCATTGTTCACAGAACCATCAATCTTCAATGGTTCCCCTTGTTGAC
The DNA here is from genome assembly GCA_947034835.1 of Ballota nigra. NCBI lineage: Eukaryota > Viridiplantae > Streptophyta > Magnoliopsida > Lamiales > Lamiaceae > Ballota > Ballota nigra. The sequence goes on along the minus strand of OX344729.1, from coordinate 72,799,561 downwards.
TCTTATTTTCTAGGATCTTCTCTTCCAGGACAGTCAACTCTTCTGGACCATATGTTATGTGATTAACAGAGTGATTCATTTTCCAATCAGGATTGTGAACCACCTTGTAACCATTACCAGTTAAGTCTTTATCATTCCAGATTTCTACCAATTTACCAGCTCTTACAGACTTGTCTTTATTATAAAGGTATTTATGAGTTTTAGTGGTAATTCCAGGATATCCTAAACCACTCTTATCATTAATGCGCTGAGAAGACTCTGATATGATAGATACAACAGATGGTATCTTAGGAGCTTCTCTGGGCATGGGTATCTCTTCTATGTTGTGAACAACTTGTTTTCCCTTGATAAGAGTCTGGTATTTGGCTCTGAGTTCATTGATCTCATCTTCTTGAGAGTTCTTTTCTTTCATGAGTTGATCTACCAGAGTATCTCTTTCAGTGATCTTATCCTGAAGTTTAGAGACTTCTTTGGAATGATCTTTTATGAGTTCTCTGGTGGATTTATGCTCATGAGAGAGAGATTGAACTTCAGCTCTGAGCCTACCATTCTCTTTCTCAAGTTTTTGACAAAGTTGAACACAATTTTGGAGATCTGATAGCATTTGTTGCATATCAGACTCTCTGGAGTTACCAGATGAATTAGAGGATTCAGTATATTTGGAATTAGATAAGACTAGAGTAGTTTCATTTACCTCAGTGATGTCTGCCATAAGACACACATCATCATCTGATCCGAAATCAGAAGAAGAAGAACTGGAACTAGTATCCTCTTCCTCTGCTTCTGCCAGCAATGCTCTCTTGTCTGCATATCTCCTATCTCTCTTGATTCTTTTCTCTTCTCTTTCCCTAGGAGTAAGTTGAGGACAATCATAACTGTAGTGACCAGTCTTGTTGCATGTGTAGCAGGCATTGTCTCCTCTGGGACTAGGACTTGGCTCTCTCCTCCTCTGGTTGTAGTCTGATCTGGCTGGACTACTCTCTCTCCTCTGGTAGTCAGGTCTGCCAGAGCTACCATTCCTTCTCTGATAATCTGATCTCCTAGAGTTGCCAGGGTTGTCATCTCTCCCTCTCTCTGGAGTTCTGAATCTGGTCTCCCTTGAGTCTCCAGATGTTTTCTCCTTTTCTGCAGGCTTGAAGGAACTCTTCCTGTCTCTGGTAGACTCCTTCCAATGCCTTTTGTACCTACCATATTTTGAACTCATTTTATCTAATTTACGGGTTAAAAGTGCTACGTGCTCCTTGAGGCTCAAGTCATCTGCAGTAGACTCCTTTGGCTTGACATCAGGCTTGATAGTTGAAGAGAATGCAACACCTTTCTGACCAGAAGAAGAAACCTCTTCTGTTTGATCCTCCTCTTGAAGATCATACTCATAGGCTTTGAGATCAGACAACAGAAGATGATGATCCAGAGTGTTGAGAACCTTGTTGTCCTTGATCACAGTGACTTTAATTCTCCACCTGCTGGTTAGTGAACGCAAGATTTTACTATTAATTTCTTTTTCAGAGTAGGTCTTACCTAAGGCACTAGCCTTGTTCAGGAGGTTTGTGAGACGCGTGTCCAGCTGATCAATAGTCTCGTCTGGTTTCATCTTGAAAGTGTCAAATGAATGTTGAACAGCTTGGAGCTTGTTGTCTTTAATCTTCTCTGTTCCCTCACAGAGAAGTGCAAGTTTGTCCCACATCTCCATGGCAGTGGCACACGTTCTGACCTTTTCAATCACCTCTTTAGTAAGTGTGTTGATGATCTATGTTCTTGCCACCTGGTCCAAGTTGTAGAGCTTTCTTTCATCGTTGTCAAGCTCATCTTTCTTTTTTAGGATTCTTTGTCTGGGGACTCTATCCTCTGCAGTTTTCTGGGCAGCTTCACTAGTTTCTTCCCTGGACTCTGACCTGCCACTATCAATAGGAGTCCAGTAAAATTGAATAGGTCCACTTTCTACCACATCTAACATGCGGTGGTGAATAGCTCCAAGATGATTGCTCATCATGAAGCTCCAGTGGCTGTAATCCTCGAAAGAGAATTCTGGAAGCTTACGGCTCTTGTAAGAAGATTTTGCAGACATTTTTTATAAGATTAGGGAAATAACAAGAACTTGAACAAAAGCACTAAAGAGCAATGGATCTGCCCGGTGACCACCAAAAGCTTTTCAAAGCAGTGGTCGTTGGACACACTGCTCTGATACCACTTGTTGGTCCCACTAGTTAGATTAATTGCGGAAGCTTAAGTTAAATGTCTTAACAAATTCTTTTACAAGAGTACAAAGACTAATGAGAGATCAATTAAAAGAAAGCAGTAAAGAACACAAGATATATAGTGGTTCGGATCTGAATATCCTACGTTCACTCTCCTTTTTTTTCCAAGGGGTCTCACTAACAACCAACTCACTTACTTACTCACTGGAATTAGGAAGTACCAGTTCCTTCTTACAAACTCTTTAGATTTAACTTCAATCTAAAGATCAACAGCCTACAACCTTATCTTGTAGATGAACAGGTTGAGGTTCGACAACTCCTCAAGAGTAGATATATGTTATGAATAATAAGAGTGCTAAGAGTGATTATCAAAAGCTTGAAGGACTTATGCTCGTATATTGTCTCTCTCTAGAGCTTTTTCTTGAACTGCACTCTTGTATTTATAGAGGAGATTAGGTTTAGCCGTTGGAGGGCTAATCCAATCAGATCCTCTATTTAAGGAATCCTCAATCAATCAATTCCCTAATTGATTGATTGGGTTGGTGGGATCCTTAGATTGATTATCTTCAGAATACTTTCCAATCCTGATCTTGTTGACTTGATTTGAATCACCAACGGTCAATAGCTTCCTCTGCCTAACTCTGATTCTCTCCAGAGAAGGCAAGACCAGACACCAGGTAACCTCGGTGTCTTCTGGTCCTAATATGGTGAACAACCAGAATACTCAGTAGAAACAAGGGATCAAACTGAGCATCTTTTGTTACACCAGACTCGTCTGGTCTGGGGAAGGTCCTCTGCCTCTGGTCAGATCTCATCTGGTGAAGTCTTCTGGTGGAGTCCTCTGGTGGGGTCTTCTGGTGACTCTTCTGGTGAAGTCTTCTGGTCTGGCAGTTTCCCCTAGACTAAGTCCTAATCTAGATCATCATCTGGCTAACAGGTCCAGATGGTCCTATTACATCTTCTGGTTTGTTTTAACTCATCAAAACTAACAACTTTTATCCTAACACTTAATGTCTTTAAGAAGTTGCATATTAACATTCCTTTTTATGATGCTTTGGAACAGATGCCTAATTATGTCAAGTTCCTGAAGGACTTGATAGCTAAGAGGAGGAGAGTAGATGAGCCCAAACTTGTGCAGCTGAACCATGAGGTGAGTGCATTAGTGCACAAAGCGCTTCCCCTGAAGTTGAAAGATCCCGGTAGTTTCACAATCTTATGTGATATCGGGAATGGATTTAAGAAGGGAGCATTGTGTGACTTGGAGCGAGCATCAATCTTATGCCCTTGTAATTATTCAAGAAGTTGGATGGCGGAGAACTTTAGCCGACAATGATGACGCTTCAACTCGCCGACTGGTCTATTACCCTATCTCAAGGTGTGGTAGAAGATGTCCTCGTTAAATTTGGAGATCATATATTTCCTGCCGACTTCGTAGTACTCGATATGGAGGAAGATGAGCATGTTCCTTTGATCTTGGGAAGACCGTTCTTAGCCATGATCGGGATGGTGTTAGATGTGGCGAATGAGAAGATCACGGTAAAGGTAGATGATCAAGAGGTGAAATTTTCCCTATATGAGGCCATGAAACACCCGAAGGAAGATGAGAGCTGCCATTCCATTGATGTCATTGATCCTTGTGTTGAAGACACACCTCCTATCCCTAATTTTTCTTGCATACGTGATTTTGTTAATCCTTCACTAAATGATTTAACCATTGAGCATTATGATCTTGATTGTTTTGATAGGGATAAAGGCAAGGAGTTGAAGGATGAAGAATTTAAAAGGGTGGAGGTGGCCAAAGTAGAAGGAAAGGGAGGAGAAGCCAAAAGTCAAGAAGTGGGTACCTCTGTGGAGAGCGAAAAAGAAAGTGAAACCACCGCCCGAGGTGAAGGAGGATGGGAATCGAGCGAAAAACTTAGACATCTTCTCTTATGAGAATAAGGGGGGTAAATTTTAATATCATGTCCCATAAGCTCCTTTGAGCTCGGTCCGACATTAGGACTTTAAAAATAGCGCTGAGTGGGAGGCAACCCATTTTTATTTGCTTTTGAGTGTTTCTTTTCCTTTTTCGTGTTAGTTTTAGTGTGAGTCGTAATTTTTAACCTTGTACTTGAGAGTTTTATTCTGTAGGCTTGCCTTGAGGGTGAAGGAATGTCCAAGAAGTGGAGATTGAAGGTACTAACTCGAGACAAGGAAGTGTGCCAAGTTGTTGACAGAAATTGAATTATTTAGATGAGGTAACCACCACCCCGAACTTAGACCATTTCACAAGGTCGAAGGTTGGGGGGTGGAGTTCCTTATCTTAACGCTGTTGGAGCATTACTCTATCTCGCAAATTGCACTAGCCCGAACATTGCATTTGCAATTAATTTGCTTGCGAGATAAAACGCTTCTCCTACAAGGAGACATTGAAATGATGTTAATCATGTTCTACGGTACCTCCAAGGGCCTCAAGATCTTGGACTGTTTTACCGTATGAACCAAGACAAAACCTTGGTAGGTTATGCAGATGCTGGCTATTTGTCTGATCCCCACAATGCCATATCCCAGACTGGTTACGTGTTTCTCTGTGGTGGTACCGCGATCTCATAGAGATCGGTTAAGCAAATCATGGTTATCACGTCTTCAAATTACTCAGAGATAATAGCTTTGTTTGAAGCCGCACGAGAATGTGTTTGGTTAAAATCCTTGGTAAAACATATTGGTGATTCGTGTGGTATCGCTAAAGGCGATACGTCCCCCACTGTTATATTTGAAGACAACGCAACTTGCATCGATCGCACAAATGAGTAATGGGTACGTCAACGGAAACTTGACGAAACATAATTCACCTAAGTTTTTCTACCCATACGAACTCCAGAAGAGTGACATGATTATCATTCAAAAGGTGCAATCTAGTGACAATCTAGCAAATCTGTTCACTAAGTCCTTACCTACATCTACTTTTAAAAAGTACATTCATGGTATTGGGATGCAAAAGCTCAAAGGTTTTCTTCAGGGGGAGCGGTAACCCCGAAATATATCCAGAAGATTTGATCCGAAAGATCAATAAAATTACATTCCTCCCTAACTAAATATTTGGTCGCTACCTAGAACGTGGAGTTTTTATACAAGACATATATGTTATGTCGTAATGTCCAAGGAGAAATGTTATAAATCTAGCAGGTTTATTATACAAAATCTAGAAGATTTGATGTAGACATTATTAATGGACTTATAACCTAAACGGGCTTTAGGTTTAGATTAGGTCTTTTCTATTATAAATAAATCATTGTACTCAGAACTGTATACACGCATACACACACATATTAGTGAAACTCCTGGCTTGGTACGCCCCAGACGTAGTCGTTATCGACGAATTGAGTGAACAAATTCACGTCTCTATTTTACGCTTTCAATTTACAACAAAATTTAATGAAACAAAAAAAAATGTAAAAAGATACATATGCAACTGATGACATAAACTAATCGAAAGATATATCACTTAATCGAGCGGCCAACCCCTCCCTCTCATTTTAGAGGTCACAAGTTCAACTTATGGGAGCGAAGTTTGCACGCAAATGGACCAACCTTGGTCCAAGGTTTGACACATACTATTTCGCTAATTGATGCGACCAGATCGGTTTCAAACCACAAGAGCCTATTATTTTTTTTACTGTTCAATATTTTGCTAACAAAAAGTTTTCGCGTAAATTATCGACGACATTAAGCCGTAATAAATTACAACAGTTTTGAAAAAAATCGTCGTTAATATTTTCAACTAGATTTTCTACAACTAACATATTTTCGACGTAAATTTGCGATCGCTTTCCTAACGCATAATTCGTCGGTAATCACCGTCTTTTTTAGAGTGAAAATAGTATGACTTTTTTTTTTATTAAAAATAACATAAAATACAAAAATTTAAATAGTAAGTTTTGTTTACAATGTACTTTGTCATAAACAATTCAACATGGTAATACCGATTTAGTATGTAAATAATATTTTCGGTATTTTGTGCATAATTAGAATTAGTATGGAATATAATGTTTCTGATTCCGTGTTCATGTAGCTTGTGGATTAAGTTAGGGTAATACCACATCATTATATATAGAGCTATTGATTATAGGAATAATTGAACCCTGATACATTAGTGTATACAAAATTACACTCCAAATTTCGGTTTTGCCCCATAGCACCAGAGTACATAGAGGTAGCATGCAAATACATTAGCTGGAAGTTGGGTCCTGACATGACCGTGTCCTTTCCCAATTTTATATTATTTTTCTTCACCATAATTTCTTCCAACGTCAGAGCCCATGGTACTATGCGCAGCCCACTCTCTCTCCCCTTTTCAGAAAAAAAAACTCACGCTCATTTTCTCTCTCTCTACCATCCATGGCCGACTCTCTCTCTCTTCTGCCAAATCTGATGGCGTCGATCGAATCTCTTCTGCCGGAGGAGCCAACCACGGCGTCGATCGAAGCCATTCCACTCTCTCTCTATTTGTCTCCGACCGAAGCCATACCCTCTGCTGCCTTTTTCCAGATCTGTCGTCGAATGCGAGTCGCGCCGCTGTTGTTGTTGTGGCGAGTCCCACCGTTGAGCCATTACCGATGATTTCATGTGACTGTCGGAGGGCGGTGGGAGATGGGAGCGCCAGACGTAAAAGTAGGGCTTGGAAGGAATTGGGCAAATTTAGAGGAAATAGGGATTTGAGATATGCCCGATCTAATCCTCTATTCCTCTCTAGCTGCCTGCTGTCCTACAATAATTTTTTTTAATTGCATCTATCTCTGGCTGTCTGCTTTAGCAATAATTAAACATCCTATCCTATACTCTATTCCAAACGTTATTTACAGCCTCAGCTGTTTACTGGTTTGATAAGATTTCTGATTAGGGGAATAAGATTTCTGAGTTTGGATGAAATTTATGAAACGTTATTGGAGTGATTTTTGCTCGTAATTTTAGCAAAAACTTTTGGTGAAGAATTCCTGTTCACTACAAAAAAAGGCTGGGGACTTAAAGAGGGATTTTGTAACCTGACTTGGTTCGAAAATACTAGCTTTCTACTAGTAGTTTCCCCGCAAGAGTACGGGTTCACTGTAGTATGGGCAAGTATAGGGACCAAGTATTATCGAACCCAAGGGAATGTATGTATGCGAATAGATCCCTGAAGATCTACGCGTCGTAGTTAATATGAGTGTATGTTTTTTTTTTTTTTTGGAAGAATTAATTATAACTAAAATAAACTAATTAAACTAAAATAATTAAGAAGACGAATTAACTAAGGTTTGTATTCAAATGGGTGATGGTGATGCTCAGGATAGGAATCCCTACGTATACTAACGGAGCAGGTACATAATCAAAATAACCGTGACGGGCAAGAAATAACCTAAGTAAAAGAATGCAAGATGAAAGCTCAAGATTCTAAACCCTAATACTTTACCCTAACACTCGACTTCACTAATCCACTAACAAGTTAATAGATTGTGCTTAATTAATGAGACCCTAATTTAACTAAGGTGATACGGTCGTCCTCCTTCGCTAAACTGGTAGACGAATTAACCCTCTCGTTAAGTCTACTCGTTGTTAAAGAGTGATAAGGTCGTCCTCTCTCTAACACTTTTCGAACGAAATACAAAGGCAAAGTTAAAATTAATTTTAAGAATTCATTAATTAATAGAATTAAAACCTAACGTCACGAATTATCCTAATTACGTACCTACAACCTACTTCTACGAGTTCATCCTATCCAAGCATGCAAGGGTTTTAGCTAGACATGGGTTTTACGTAAACAAGAATAATTGAATAGGTAACGAACATGAACATGATAATTATAACGAAGAAAAGATCAATCATAAACTAGGGTTTCAAGAAATAAAGGAATAAACTTAAATTAAATCAATAGAACGAAGTCTCAACGTGTTCAAGAACAAAGATATGAAGAAATGAAACTAAAAAGTAAAATCGTGATGTGAATTCGTAAGAAATCGTGATGTGAATTCGTAACAAAGATACTTTAGATGTTTATTTGAGTGCTCATTGTTATAAATAATTCTATAATATTATAAAGAAGAAACATTTGAGATAGTTCGATTTGCACTTGCTTGACTCATTGGAGATAATTCAATTTGCACTTGCTTGATTTTGTTGGTAACGTGAATAATCTAATATCCTTTTTAATTTGATTTTTTTTTTTTTTTTTAGATATGGTATTCGAGATGGATTTGGATTCTGTGCAGCTCGTGAAAGATAGGTTCTTTGAGGTTGATGCTCACTCTTTTTACTTGAAGTGTGTACCCGGTAGAGGACGACAATATTTGGAACAAATAGGTTCTTCATGTTTTCGTGATGTAACTGTGTTAGTCTCCATGGGAGAAAACCTCCAAGGTCTGAATGTTTGTTTGTTCGTGTTTTTTATGTATTTTTTTGTATAGATTGTGTTGTTTGTATTTGTATAATTTTTTTATTAATTTTATTCTAATACTCATCTTGTATTTTAGTCGATACCAAACAAGTTTGTCGAATTGTATGGTTTGGCTTCTGATCCTTTGCCGGAAGTTCACATTGTAAGCAACTCCGGTCATGAGTGGCGTGTTATGATTCAGTGGGTACGTGATGCTGCACTGTGTTTCTATGGAGATGAGTGGGACAGTCTTATCGATTAGCTAGGTTTTGTGCCTGGTGATATGTTGTTTTTTCCGCATCTTCTTTTATCCAATGCTCTTTATGTTAAGAAGTATGCTGCTGGTGGAATGTTGCATCAAGTCGGTAATATTGTTCCCGAGTCTACTTTTAATAACATGCATGGTTAGTTTTTTCTCTACACAGTTTTGACTAATATTTTTTTAGAATATATATTGTCATGGTTTTGATTTTCAATTTTATTAATTTTTGTGTTAGGTTATTTGGTCGATACTTCTTTCATCCCTGAGTTTGCTGTTCCGTTTGGAGATTCACTGGTATATTGTTTAGTTCCTTGTGTGGTTTATTATTATTTTTTATTTGTAGACTTTTCATTGGCAATTTTTTTGTTCTATTTCAGACTATTCCGCATGATTTTGCGTGTGGTTTTGGTGATTTTTTTCCTCGTACCTGCTTGATAAGGACTGCCACCGGTCGCACTGTCTATTGTAGATGTTATGTTGGTCAGGATGGTTGGGAGTTTTCTTGTGATTGGGGTTATTATTGAGGTATTTACATCCTTCTGAAATTGTGTGTGCAACTATTTTGTACGATGCAGTGGATACGTTCTATATTTCTCTCTACAGCAGCGATCGTTGCATTCTTTTTTTGTCGGATGAGGAAGGTGTGTTATTGTGATAATTTATTTCTTGCGTTATTAGTGCCATTTTTTATGATTAGATATTAGATTTTAGATACAAGAAGTCTTTGCTATCATATAGTAATTTAATTTGTGTATTTTTTTTTAGATTTATTTGGAGCGTCCTTTGGCAATCTTATCTCTTATCATCGGTGTGATATTCGTCCTCCTCCTTCTATAACTTGGGTTGAGGTATGTTTATATTTATTGTTTTCTGTCAATTTGTATATATATAAATGCATATATGTATATATACATATATATACATATATGTATATATATATATGTATATATTGCAGTGTCTAATTGAAATTAATTTATTTGTTATATCCTAGCGTCAAAGGCTGCCAGAATCTTTCTGAGTGTGTGTTCTTTGTCGCTCTGTTGGTAATTAAACTTCATCCAGTATTAATGGTTTAAACTTTATTTTTTATTATTTTTTATTATATGTATATATACATATATTTTTTTTTGGTCTTTTTATTATTTATTTTGTGCTTATTTGGCAATTTCTTCTTTGTGTAGACTATGCCTTTTCATGCGGCTGTTCTTTTTGGTTCTGATAGTCAGATAATTGTCTTGTGTCGTGCTTCCACCAATACTGTCTACTTGGTTGGTTATGAGTACAGGCATTTCGATCGGGAGGAATGGCAAGAGTCTTATGATTCATTTCTCTCTTGGGTGGGCTGATGTTGTTAGGTCAATGGCTCTTGACCATAATGATCTTTTAATTTTATACTATGACAGCAAGTACTTCACCGTTGCTGTTACGCGTCAGCCATTTTAGTTGGTGTTTTTTGTTTTTTTTTTCTGTCTTTTTTTTTACGTTTTGCTGAACGATCTTTAAATTTATGGTGGTATGTGTTTTTGAAACAATTATTTTTGGTTTATAATTTTTGACTATCTAATGTTATAATTTAGAAGTATGTGATTTTAATGTGCAGTGTCAAATCTATAAAGACCAAATTATTTAAATCCTTAATTTTGAGGACCATGAAATGAAATTTTGTTTAGATTGTTCCGCTAATTGGAAGTCTATCTTAACAAATTTTTAAGGAACAAATTATTTAAATCATTATTATTATTCTTATTATTACAATTATTATATATATACTAATTTGTTTCATGTGATTACCGTGACGTAGATTTTGAGTTGCAATGCGTAAATGTTTGTAATATAGAAATCTTCATAGATTCTAATGATTGTATTGTATTTATTTTCAGTGGCAGGTTTGAATGTATCAAAGTAATAAAAGGACCAAAATCATATAATTTTATGAGATAATTCAACTAATTAAAGAGTCAAACTTATAATTTTTTGACTATGTAATGTTAATATTCAGAGGCAAGTTTATAATGGCCAAATTTTTCATATTTCTTATTAATATTATTTTTGCAATTGTTACATACATATTTTTTAAGGTCGTGTGTTTGCTTTAACATATATTTTGAGTTGCAATTCGTGGATATTCGAAAGACGGGAATTTTATTATATTCGGATGATTGTATAGTGTTGTTGTTCAATGTCAAGTCTAAATGGACCAAAATAGTAAAAAAAAAAACGGCTTTATTATTTTAATTGAATACTTTGTCTTATATTTTTTCCGTATATTTCTCATCCTATAAATTGAGTTGCAAGTCTATCTTATATTATTTCTTATTAATATAATTTTTGCAATTGTTACATACATATTTTTTAAGGTCGTGTGTTTGCTTTAACATATATTTTGAGTTGAAATTCGTGGATATTTGAAAGACGGGAATTTTATTATATTTGGATGATTGTATAGTGTTGTTGTTCAATGTCAAGTCTAAATGGACCAAAATAGTAAAAAAAAAAAAACGGCTTTATTTTTCTAAATGAATACTTTGTCTTATATTTTTTTCGTATATTTCTCATCCTATAAATTGAGTTGCAAGTCTATCTTATATTATTTCTTGTTAATATTATTTTTGCAATTGTTACATACATATTTTTTAATGTCGTGTGTTTGCTTTAACATATATTTTGAGTTACAAGTCGTGGATATTTGAAAGACGGGAATTTTATTATATTCGGATGATTGTATAGTGTTGTTCAATGTCAAGTCTAAATGGACCAAAATAGTAAAAAAAAAACGGTTTTATTTTTCTAATTGAATAGTCTGTCTTATATTTTTTTCGTATATTTCTCATCCTATAAATTGAGTTGCAAGTCTATCTTATATTATTTCTTATTAATATTATTTTTGCAATTGTTACATACATATTTTTTAATGTCGTGTGTTTGCTTTAACATATATTTTGAGTTGCAAGTCGTGGATATTTGAAAGACGGGAATTTTATTATATTCGAATGATTGTATAGTGTTGTTCAATGTCAAGTCTAAATGGACCAAAATAGTAAAAAAAAAAGGGCTTTATTTTTCTAATTGAATAGTCTGTCTTATATTTTTTTTCGAATATTTTAATCTAATATCTGAAACAAGATAGTGCCATATGTACCATAATTAAAATGATCTCTAAACTTACCTCTTGAATTTATTATTAAGGAATTCTAATATTAATGAAATTAAGTTCCTATAGTTCATTATAACTTTTGACAGGCCATTTTTAGAGATATTAAGTTATATAAATAGTATGTATCATGCAAATTAATTTATAAAAAAAAATTATAATTAATTCTAAAATTTTAAACCTATTCTTATTTTGGTCCACTTGGATTTGCCTATTGCTTTTTAAGTTGCCGTCAATTTAGATCATACAAAAACTACAAATAAAATTTCATTATTGTCCAATAATGTATATAAGAATTAATAGTGAAGTGATCTACAAGTATTCATCTAATTATTACATTTTATTTGTGTAAGTTTGGTAGTTGTATTTATGACAATTTGTATGCTCCTTTATGAAATATAAGAAATGGCTTTGATATTGCTTTTAATTAATTTTTTGTGCTGATTTTTTGATGTGCATTCATTGCAATTGACTATAATTTTTTAGGTGCAAGAGGTTTTTGAGGGAAGTATTACTAGATCAATGTTTGAATTTTTTTAATTTCGATGAAATTATAAACCAACTAAACTCCGACGATTCAATTCTACGCGGTATATAACTTATTTTTTTTCGTGATATTCCATTATTTGATCCCATTTTAATACAAACATTTGATATATTTTAATATATTTCAATTTTGATAGATGTTCGTGGACGATTGCTACATATTGGTCCGGTTCGTGTTACTGACTTACCTACATCCCAGTGTGTTAATTTTATCCATATTCTACTAGAAGATGATAGGTAAATTTTTTGTTTTTTTGTTTTTTTTATATATGATATATTTGTGTATCGAGTGTTTATATTTTATACTGATTAGTCTTTTATATTTGGCTATTTTTCTTAGTAATGTCCAGATGTTGTGTGTCTTGGTTAATGAAACGTGTGATAGATTTGTTGTTGCTATTAATTATATTAGATTCGAAGTATTATTGTGATCAAAAGTCCGAACTATAAATTTTTTTGAAGGAAATATAATGGAAATGAGAGATAATGAGTTTTATGCAGCGGAAGAAATGAATATAATAATTTTAATAAGTATCTCACACACATATATGTGTACGTAAAGCATAGTATTAACAGTAACATTTTATTTAAGTGGGGAACTCCGTGTCGTCTCTATTACTGTCCTTGCTCCACGAAATCATAATCTGCAAGGGTTGTAAAAAATGGGGCGTGAGATTTGAATTCTCACGTATGGGTGATTTGCAACGTCATGGGATTGGTAAATCCGAAATATATTAAGTTATACTCATTAATAAAGTATTTAATTTTATTTAAGCAGTTGACATATAAACAAGATTACAATATTCCATAGAAGAAACAGTTCATATAATGATTCATCGGCATTAAGCATATTTCACATAATATAATTGAAATAACACAAGTTGATTCACATTAGGGCAGAGCCCAAAGCATATTCACGTATTGTCACAAACTATCAAACCATATTCGTTCAACCATTCCACTTCCAACAAAGTTGCCCTTTTCAACTACAACCAAAACTTACTTCATCCAACCACAACAAACTCACATCATCCAACCACAACATCCCTCAAAATAAGCAAGCATCAATGGCCTTATTCCCAGTGCGCACGTAGGAAGCTGACCGGGGACCAGATCTGCTTGATCAACAACCTTGATTCCGAGGGCGTCCCCGACAGCTCCCCGGAGGTCGGATTTAAAACTCGATTCTAACTCCGTACTTACTGAATTTCCATAAAACTGACTCAATAAACTTCACAGAAAAATACTTGATTGACAAAAGAATTGATTCATGCTCACAAAAGGTGCTTACTCATGCAGTGGTGATCGATTTACAAAACAACAGGCAGTATATAACATATATAGTAATATCACGTAATTCAAACAGTTATATATTAGGTGTTACATTTATGTTGGATTAATTGTTTTAGATTGATTTAGTCGAGTTCAGAAAATACCGGCACAATGTCATTATTAGCAGATCAAACAACAGATCATCACCCACCTGTTTGCTCCGGGTCCCGTGAATGATGTACAAACAGATGGTCGGAAACCTCGTGCGCGTTCCAACTAGTATCGAATCCTAGTACGAAACCATTTGATTAAAAGTTGACCTTTGAAAACTATCGAAAACTAAGGTTTTCAAAGGTTGATTTCTATTTGATAAGTACACCCCTTTTTAAGATGAGTGTATTGGGGGGTGTATTTACTAATTTTTGTGGTGTCCTTAACAAAAGCCTTTTATAAAATTAAAAGTATATTCATAAAAATTATTATTCTTGGAAATACTTAAAAGAATAAGAATAATTACTTAAGAGTATTAATAAGAAATAAAGAAAAGGTTTTTCTTTCTAAGATTTCTATTTCTCATTTTAAAAGAATTTTTGAATATAAATATTCATATTTTATAAATAAAACTCCCTTATTAAACTTATTAATATACTTTAATTTTTCTAAGAAAATTATATTAATCTTTCCCAAGAAAACTATTTTTAGTTGATGCTAGCTTTGGATATTAAAAGACTTATCTCGTTTCTAATTTTCTAGCAGGGGTACGAGGGGAAGACGAGTTTCCCTTTGCCAACCCATTAGCTATCTTAACACAACCATCATATTAAAAGCCCAATTCCAACTAAGGACAGAAGAACGATAGACAAAACTAAACGGTACAACCGTAGGAACTTAAATTCACCAAACAACTAATTCTTAGAAAATTAACCAAAATCAAAAGTCCATTAACAAACTCATAGGCTCCAATCCAAAAACAATAATTCTTAAAACATACAAAGTAAAACTGATCAATTCCTATTCCAACTATTACGAGAATTATAGAGGAGTTAGCAAGTCTTACGAGCCCCAAATTCGGCAGCCTAACGGCGTAGTTCGGAGACTCATCGGGTAAATTTCGGCAGCGTAACGACGTGATTCTGGATTTTCCGAAAACAAAACAAGCAGCGGCTACATAAGAAAGGGCAAAGATAGCAACGACACCTCGATTTAGCACAAAACGAATTGTGAGTATTTAATCAAAGGGGCTATGGAATTGAACAAAATAAATTTTGGATTTAAACGAGACTCACCCAGGGAGGAGGGCGAATCGGCTTTGATCAGAGACGAGAGTGGCGTTTGGCTTCGGCGGGTGGTGGTTGGCGAACGAAGAGGGGCGGCGGTGCTCGGTCGGCGGCGCGGCGTCTGGGAACAGGGCTCGCGACTCTGCTTCGATCGACGGTGAGCGGCGGCACGAATCGGGCTGGAGGCATCGCGCGGCGGTCGATGGTAGTGAGGCGGCGCGGCGGTGGCGCTGGAAGCGAAAAGCGATGGCTGTTCGATCGGAGAAAAGAGCGGCGGCATGAGGCGGCTCTGATCGCGGTGATCGTTGGAGGCGACGACGGTTGAGAACAGAGCTCGCGGCGCACGGTGGTTGAAGCGGCGGCGCTTCGTGAAGCGCGACACCGTGTCGCGACGGCTGGAGACAGAAGGTCAGTGGTGGAGGCGGCCGTTCATCGTGAAGGAGAGGTGAGAGCGGGAGAGGCGGCGTGGGCCTGGGATGTGGCGGCGCTCGTCGATCGCCGGAAAGGAGGAGGTGGGCGGCGATTTTTTAGAGAGAAGGGGGAGGATTTCCCTTTGCTGAGAAGAGAGAGACGAGAGTAAAATTAGATTATTAGAGAGAGAAAGAATTTGGGAGTTAATTTCAGAGAATTGGGGACGTATGCGTTTTTGGCGGAGAGTGGAGGTTTTTATAAGGAAAACTAATTTCTTAATTAATTTATTTTAAAAAGGGATAAATATGTGGGTGAAAATTAATTCTCTAATTAATTTAATTCAAAAAAGAAAAGTAATTTATGTGGTTAAGGATTAACCCCTTAAATTCTGATATTTTCGTTCCTGCCTAATACGGTTTAGGGATCGTTTGGTTCACGAGTTTAATTCCGAATTGGAAATTAATACAGTTTTAAAACTCAATTAATATTTTATTGTATTTGAATTATAAATCTATATTTTTACCAATAAATTATACGGATTGAAATCCTTAATTAAAACTTGAATTATTTACTTTCTCGTAATCCCTTATCCGTTTGAAAGATTCGATTCCTTTCTTCGAATTTAGGAATTTATGAAAGGGTATATATTTAAATTACACAACAGTACTCAAAATAATAAAATTAAAAGAAACAAAGATAATAATATAAAATAAAAGTTCTAGGAATATAAAAGGTATAAAACGGGACGGGGTGTTACAGCTATTACCGAGCATACTATTCCTCCGTTGGCTATTGTATTGCAGAATGCCAGAATATTTCTTTCCAATGGAGGTTTTTATTTTAACATTTTTTTGTATATATATTTTTTATTTTTTATTCGTAATTTCTTAACTTTTTTTTTTGGCAGAGAAACGATTGGGCGTTGTTCCACATGCTACAAGAATTTTTTTTAATGAAGATCTTGCAGTTGACTTGGCTAACCGTTTTGGCATGATTGGGATTTGATGTTGTTGTTGTTATTATCTTTTAGAATAATTGTTATTATTGTTATTATCTTTAAGAATAATTGGTATACATTGTGTTGAAATATGTATAAATAATTGAAATATGTTGCATCTATATAAATAAAGTTAATGCCTAATTTCTTAATATTATTCTTATTAAAATTAGTATGTTTAGATTGTTCATCTTGGTGTTTCAGAATATGATGATAATACTTTCAATTAAGAAATAATTAATATATAATTAATTTGTGTAAAAAAATTTAGATTCGTTATGAAATTCATCTGATTCATCTTTTTTTTTTCAATTTATTCAATTAAATATGAATACAAAATTTAATCGTTGTAATGTAGATATATTTTAATTTATACATTCGTGTATATATATATATATATGTGGATGGATTTCTACTTGCATGTATATAAATTAGGTTCTACATTGGAATATATATATAGGAAAATCGGCAATATCATTCAATAGTTAGAAAAATCTAATAAATCATTCATGTCTCTAATATTTTTTCCATATTCAGAATATATCACAATATAATTTGGTCCTTAATATTTGGTCAAACTAAATATATAGTTTCCTTATGATGACCGAATTTTTTGTGGAATTTGGATTTGATAATCACAATTATAATTATTCCCGATTATATTTACATTCAACCTTTGTAATATTTATCTTTACCTTTGTATACATGTATTACCTACGAAAATAAATCATTCAAATGGAATAACTCTAATGCGCTGAAGTTCTTCTTCGACGGCATAGTTGGACATCCTTTTGCTATGATCGGTGATATTCCTATTCCCAGCATCAAGGTACTGTATCGTTCAATTCTTGAAATTTCGATTGTGCGAATTAAATATTCCATTATTTTTCTAAATATTTTTTTGATTGATATTGAAAAATTCGTAGAATTATTTATGCGCAAAATTTTGTGTTTATGTAATACACGTGTGATTTGTTGGTTTGAGTGTCAAAAGTATGATGCCAAGTCTACCGAGAAAAAAAGTTATTTGGTCCCATAACTTATCAAGTGTCCGATTTTGGTCCCAAAAATTTTGACTCTTCAATTTTGGTCCCGTAACTCCTAGGGATTGTCCAACTTTGGTCCCATTATTTTTAAAAATACAAAAATGGTGCCCTTCTTTGTCATGCTCAACTCACATTTTGCCCAAACTTGGGGCTTTATGGTACCCTCGAAGATGTGTCCGCAAAATGATATTATTTTTTCATTTTATATTTTTTAATCATTTTTTCCATATCACTAATATGTGGTTGAAAAATGAACAAACCATAGGAGTTACGGGACCAAAATTGAAGAGTCAAATTTCTTGGGACTTAAATTGGACACTCGATAAGTTATGGGACCAACAAAGAATTTCTCAGCAAGAATGGGACCAAAATTAGGAAAATCATAGAAGTTGTGGCACCAAAATTGAAGAGTCAATATTTTTGGGACCAAAGTCGGACACTCGATAAGTTATGGGACCAAAAAACTTTTATTCTCCAAATCTACCTGTTTAATTTTTCTGGTGATTATTTTGTTCATGATAAGATTGATGGACTTAGAAGGTGATACATAAATTTAGTTGGATTTTAATGCTTATGCAGTATTTGTGTGTTATGGTAAGTCTAAAAGTACCTGCATAGGAAAAAAATTTGAGATAATTCCACTAATTAAAAAGTCCATCTCAAATTTTATGAATATGAAATGTTAATTTACAGTGGCAAGTATATATGGAACAGATTATTCAAATTTTCTTCTTATTATGAGTATGTGATATTG
The DNA here is from genome assembly GCA_947034835.1 of Ballota nigra. Classification (NCBI taxonomy): domain Eukaryota; kingdom Viridiplantae; phylum Streptophyta; class Magnoliopsida; order Lamiales; family Lamiaceae; genus Ballota; species Ballota nigra. Next base: position 72,781,262 of record OX344729.1, on the reverse strand, counting down.
GTGTCCAGTGGCGAGTCTATAAGGAATAAATTGTTTAAATTCTTATTATTATTATTGTTATTATTACAATTATTATATATATATATATATATATATTCGTGTCGTATGATTGCTGTAACATAGATTTTGAGTTGCAAGACATAAATGTTTGAGATGCAGAAATATTTTTAGACTTTGATGTTTGTATGGTATTCATTTTCAATGGCATGTTTAAGTGGGCCAAAATTTGGAAAAAAAATCGACTTTTTTTTCCAATTGACATGTCTACGTTATATTTTTTTCCATATATTTCTTATTATTATTATTATTATTATTATTATTATTACAATTATTATATATATATTTTTTAGTGTCATGTAATTGCCGTAACATGGATTTTGAGTTGCGAGTCGTAAATGTTTGAAATACGAAAATCTTCTTAAATTTGGATGATTGTATATTATTCATGTTCAATGGCAATTTTAAATTGACCAAAATACGAAAAAAAATTCGACTTAGTTTTTATATTTGAAAAGTTTGTGTTATATTTTTTTCATATACTTCTTATCCTAAAAATTAATTTGCAACTCATAAATTAATATTATTTGTAAATTTACTTAAAAGGTGATGATTAAATATGGCCAGTGTAATATTCTTGTGTAGTATTCATGTGCTATGGCAAGTGTAATATTCTTATATCCGAATTTTTGTGTATTATTCATGTGCTATGGCAAGTGTAAAAGGACTAAAATTAGAATTTTTTTTAGATAGTTCAACTAATTAAAAGGTCCATCTTATAATTCTATGAATAATTGATATTGGTGTCCAGTGTCAAGTCTATAAGGAATAAATTGTTTAAATCCTTATTATTATTATTATTAGTATTATTACACTTATTATATATTCTTTAATTCATGTCATATGATTGCCTTAATATATATTTTGAGTTGCAAGTCATAAATGTTTGAGATACATAAATATTCTTAGATTTTGATGATTGTATTGTATTCATTTTCAATGGCAAGTTTAAGTGGACCAAAATTTGAAAAAAAAAATGACTTTATTTTTCCATTTGAAATGTTATATTTTTTTTCCATATAATTCTCATCCTTTAAATAATTTGCATCTCATAAATTAATAATATTGGTAAATCTATTTAAAATGTGATACATAAATTTACTTATATTTGGATGCTTGTGTAGTATTCATGTGTTGTGGCAAGTGTAAATGGATCAAAATAATAAAATTTTCTGAGATAATGTCCAGTGGCATGTCTATAAGGACCAAATTATTTAAATCCTTATTATTCTTATTATTATTTTCTTATTATTATTATTACAAATGTTATTTTTTAGTGTCTTGTGATTGCCGTATCATAGATTTTGAGTTGGAAGTCGTGAATGTTTGAAATACAAAAAATTTCTTAGATTTTGATGATTGTATAGTATTCATGTTTAATTGCAAGTTTAAATTGACCAAAATAGGAAAAAAAATCGACTTAATTTGTATATTTGAAAAATATGTGTTATATTTTTTTTATATAATTCTTTTTTTATAAATTAATTTGCAACTCAGAAATTAATATTATTTGTAAATTTGCTTAGAATGTGATAAGTAAGTATGCTTAGATCTGAATTCTTGTGTAGTATTCATGTGCTACGGCAAGTGTAAAAGGACCGAAATTAGAATTTTTTTTGAGATGGTTCCACTAATTAAAAAGTTCATCTTATAATTCTATGAATATTTGATATAGGTGTCCAGTGGCAATTCTATAAGGAATAAATTGTTTAAATCCTTATTATTATTATTATTATTAGTATTATTACAATTATTATATATATGTTAATTCATGTCATTTGTTTGTCTTAACATATATTTTGAGTTGCAAGTTATAAATGTTTGAGATACAAAAATATTCTTAGATTTTGATGATTGTATTGTATTCATTTTCAATGGCAAGTTAGAGGACCAAAATAACTATAAAAAACACTTTATTTCTCCAATTTAAAGGTCTATGTTATATTTTTTCCACTATTCTTTTCATCCTTTAAATTAATTTGCACCTCGTAAAATAATAATATTGGTAAATCTACATAAAACGTGATACATAGATTTTCTTATATTTGGATGCTTATGTAGTATTCATATGCTGTGGCAAGTTTAAATGGACCAAAACATGAAAAAAATTCTACTTAATTTGTCTAATTGAAAAGTCTATGTTATATATTATAAGATAATATATAAATTTATTTAGATTCTGATTCTTACGTAGTATTCATGTGCTATCGCAAATGTGAGGGGACCAAATCAAGAAAAATTCCAAAGATAAAAATTGTTAATTAAAAATTCCATCCTATAATTTTTTTAATTGATTTTTTTATCTATAAATTAATTCCCAAATTAGGAATTATTAAAATGAGGAAATCTGTGTTGTATTAGTATTTTATAGCTCAATAAATAAGTAAATAATACTCCCTCCGTCCTAAACTCGTTTGCTACATTGCCAAAAAGGTCCATCCCATACTCATTTGCTACATCTACTTTTGGCAAAAAAATAACAATACTTTTTAATATTATATTCTCCATACACTAATAACCAAAACATCTACTTTATCACTTTATCACTTTATCATCACTTTATTACTTTAAATACTAATAAACAATTCTTTTCTTAATAACCGTGCAAACAGTAAACGGGAACTTGAGTTTGGGACGGAGGGAGTAATATTTAGTAGTGTATAAACTTAGTAGATTCTATATCTCGGCATGACTTGTTGTGATTTTTGGATTTCGCTAATTAATTACTTTTGTAGGATAGATATTCATATTGACTATAATTCTAAGGGGTTGAGTCCAATGGATAGACCGAAGGATAGATTCTATTACATTGATGTTAATGCTTTTTATTTGGAGTACATGACATTTCCTGAGGTAGGACTTTCAGAATAGTATTTGGATAAAATGGTAAGATGTCTTAATATATTATTAGTATTTTTATCAAAATTTAACTATTTGTTATCAAGTAGACCTTGATTTTTTTTATTTTTTTTGTAGTGTATCCCGGATAATTTTATAAAATGTTATGAATGGTTATTCGTTGATTGTCTTTCCGTCAGCAATATGGATAATTATGGAATGGAGTGGTCTGTCAGTGTTCGTTGGAAGTATGATTGTTGTTTGTTATTCTGTGGAAGTGTTTGGCGTGATGTCTTGCAGTATTTCAATGTTAAAGATGGTGATTTGATGTTCTTTGCATTGCTCCCAGTGTATAAAACTCTCTATGTTAAGACGTTTGATAGTGATGGCACATTTCATCAAGTTGGGGCAATACCACAACACACTTTTTTCACACGTGATTGTGGTAAAAAAAAAATTATTTTTGGTGTAATTGTATTGTTTATAAAATTAATTTGTTTTGTAGTTGCTGTTTTTCACTATCTATTATTTATTTAATAACATATTTTTTTAAATGTTTGGTAATTAGTAGACAGGGTCATTGATATTGAGTTCATTCCAGAATTTGTTGTGGATTTCGCAGATTTATTGGTATGTGATATACTGTAATTAATTATGCATTATATATATTTTTTGTTCTAAAAAATGTGAATTATAATTCTGTCTATTTGATTTATCAGACGGTGCCTGTAATTTTTGAAAGGAATTTTCAAAACAAGTTTCCGTTTACTTGCATGATGAAGACTCCCACTGGTAGAACGATTAATTTCAGTTGCTATTTATTTGATGGGAATGTGAAATTACTTGTGACTGGGAAAAATTCTTGGATGGGATATGTCTTTTGGATATTGCTTGCATGACTGTTCTGTATGATTATGAAGAAACTTTGTATGTTACGCTATATTATAAAGACTGATGTTCAGTCTTTATGCCTATTGGAGATATGGAGTATGGTATGTACACATAATCCTCTTGGAGTTTATTTGATTTTATATTAATTTTTTATTGTATATTTCTAATTACGTTTTATGTTTTTTGTTTATAAAGATAAATATTCAATACCATTTGACATGCATAGCAAATATACTGTATCCTGTTTGTCGCTACCTCATTCGATCACCCGTCTTGAGGTAAAGACTTGAAATTAAAATTTTGAAGTTAATTGTGTGTGAATGTTTATTTAAATTTACTGATTAATTTATTTATTTTTCACTACTTTTTTGCAAGCTACTTACAATACCTGATGGATTCAAAATTTGTTCGAGGTGTGATTCAGAAGAGTGGCATAAGCGATTGGTATGTCGTGTTTTGTATTGTTAAATTGTGTTGATCTTTTGTTCTTTTATATTTTCTTCTTCTTGATATATTATGTTGATTAATTTTTTAATATAGTTTTAAATGTAGAAATTACCGATGTTGGCTATTACTCTTTTTGGTTTTGAATCAAGAGTAATTTCTCTGAGGAGCAAGTCCAACGGTCAGATATTTGGAGTTAAGTATGAATGTAGGTCTATCATCCAAGGTGTTGCGCCGAGTATGGTTCGTTTGGGAAAGTCGTGGAATGATGTCTTGTTAAAATTAAGGATCAAGCGTGCTGATGTTATATGATTCAGTCATGATGGGAAGTATTTTACGATTACAGTTCCACGTCTTATGCGTTAGATTGTGGTGCTATTTATTTTTATATTTTAATTTTGTGAATTATGATACTTATGAGAGTCTTTAGTCATGGTGGACTGTAATGGACTTTTTGTTATTGTTTTTTTTTTTTTTAATATGGTGGACTCTGTGTACTTTTTAATGAGTTGATATTATTTGGTTACCAGTATTTGTTTCACAAATGTGGTTGTATTAGTGCAATAGTTAAAAGACTAATTGTATTTTTATATTTTTTTAACAAGCAATATCCTTGTAATAAAAAAAAATATTTAAATTGTTGATATAATTTCTTAGTATATTTATGGACCTTTGTGATGTATTTTGAGATGTATATTTTTAGTATATATGTGTTGAAAATATGCTAATTGTATACTGATTTAGTTATTATTTGGTTAATTATTAATGAATATTTTTAAATATGATCACAAAATTTAATCTTGATAAATTAAAAATCACACGGTGCATGTAACATTTTCTTGTGACTGTGAAATATAGAAGAATTAATTGTATAGGCCTTGGAAGTATCATTTTACCTCATATTTATATTTTGCGAAAAAAAAAAATATTGTGATCCCTACTCTTTAATTTCATCTTCCATTTGAAAACATCACACTTATTTAATATAATTAAATATAACAAACTCTTGTAAATTGAATAATAAACTAAAAAAAAAAAAAAATTTACCTATAATATTTGCAATCGTTCTATCAATATTTGCCATCTATTTTATTTTGATGAACAAGATTTTTAAACTTTAAGTGAAAATATAATATTACTATATTACATTTTAACATTGAAAATTTGCCAAATTATAGAAGAAATGTCGAATTTATTAATTTATTATTTTGGTCCTATAACTTATCTATTGTCCTGTTATTACCTTAGATATTTAAAAAAAATTAAATTATTCTATAATTTAATTTTTCTTTTAAAAGGAATTTTAAATTCGGCCCTTTTTTTTAAAAAAAATTTGATGACTTTTCTTTGATTGCGAGACTCTTCAACTTTTTGTGGATAAATTTTTTTAAATGAATGTATAGGATAATTTTTTGAAATAGTTTTTGTATCTATTATTAACAGTTGTATTGTGAGTATTGAACTTAAACAAATTAAATATTTAGAATTTGAGCTGCCTATATTGTTCATCTTCTTGGATTAGTTTAACATTTATTGATTTCCCTTTTTCAATTTGCATCTTTCGCAGTACTAATATATTATTTGTTTTGAGTACCAAAAAAATTAATAATAGTGCATATACATAAAAGAGAAGCAGATAATTAAATAACAAAAAAAAGTGTTTTAATCACATTTATTGGCTTAAGAAATTTGTAAAATCGTAATAAATTTTTTTAAGCATAACTCTGTGGATTAAATCTTAAATTGTTTTTATACATGATTAATTTAGCATATGGTAAAATGTACAAATTATAAATTTTGTATATTTGATTTAACATGATTGGAGGATAATTGTATAATTTCTTGCTACTTTAATCTTTTATTTGACGTCATCATACTAAACATGTGTATATTATTTTAATGGTGGATTGATTATTTATGTTAATGTTTCTTATTTCATGTAATTAATATTAATGCATTTAATGTAGTATTCCAAGACAATTGCCTTGATTGGGTCCTTTGTGTCCATTTTTTTTTGTATAAATACATATCTTGCATGTTGATGCCTTCATCACATTGTTAGTTGCATCATTAATTGGTATGAGAATTTTGTAAAAGGAAATCGAGTATTACATTTTATGTAATACTGCATTTGTATTTTGACTTTGTCGAGATCGAGTGATACATTTTGCATGATATTGCAATTGTGTAAAATTTGATTTAGTTCTTTGTGCAGGGAATGCCTTTTCTTTTTTCTAAAGTATGTGATCTTTCTCCGGAGAAAGATAACTGCACAATTAAAACTAAGATCACTAGATTGTGGAATGTCTTGGGAAAGAGCTCTAAGCATGATAAGATTTTTTTGGAGTTAATCCTTATCGATGAAGAGGTTTATTTTGATATGTATTTTTTTTCTTTTTTTCCAATGATAAGGTTTGTATTATAATTGTTTCACTTGTGTGTTTATTATTATGTCAGGGCACAAGGATCCAATGCACTGTTAGAAAATATTTGATACGCAAGTTTGAGAGAATATTAGTCGAGGGGTCAACTTATGTTATATCCAATTTTGGTATTGGTTTGAACAATGGCAAAGTTCAATGCACTATGCATCCCTTTAAGTTAAATTTTCATTTCAAAACGAGGGTAGATAAGTGTTTTGATATTATTCTACGTGGTCCATTATTTGATTTTATTCCAATTGATGAGATTAAGGAGAGGAGCGAAGAAGAATCTAAGACTTTGATTGGTATTTCTTTTTTAACTAATTTTATAAAATTTGTCCATTGTGTATAAATTAATTTTACATGTTTTTTTTTCATCTTTAATTGATAAAAAAAAAAGATGTTATTGGATTTGTTGTTCGGATATGGGATGTTGAGGAGGTCAGTGTTGACGATCGAGCAACAACAAAACTTGATTTGGAGCTCGAAGATGAAAGGCAAGTATTTATTTTTTTGGTAAATATTCCTCTATAATTCTGGGAATTTTAAATTAACGTAAATTTAAAAAAAACATATAAAAATACATACATAGCCGGTCGAGGATTATGTGTACCTTGTGGGAGGGATACTATGAACAACTTCTATCATATAACAAAGAAAATCCAACTATGCCAGTTGTCTTGGTGTTGGAGTACGCAAAGATACAACCACGTTATAAGGGTATGCATGCATTTATTTTTGTAATTTTATTCTTTCTTTTCTGGCAATTCCATTACTTACACAAAAAAAAAAAAAAAAAATTTGTTGCAGTCAAATATATCTCCAATTCAATGTATTCGAGTCGTCTAACAATTAATGGAGATTTGGAAGAAATTTGTGAGTATTGTCGTTGGTATGTACAATTTTTTTTAGTTATTTAGAATTTATTATAGATCAATGATCTATTCTTATTAATTATTATCTTTTGAATTGATTAGGCTTGAACTAGAGTTTGTTAAGATCCCGTCTCCGATTGTCTTTGTCAAGGGTAGATACGAGCGTTCAATTGCGTATGATGATTTTTCTGATACTATTGATGTCAAGTATTTGGATGAAATTGCTGATGTGAAATTGGTATTAGTTAATTATATTTATCTCATATAATGTTGTTTCTTTGGATTGCATAGTATTTTTAATGCTCTGATTTTTATTTTTTTTCCGTTCTAGGAGTGCTACTATGTTGCTATAGCAACTATTTATGCTATTGATGATACATTCTCTTGGTACTATCATACATGTCAAAAATGTAGCAAAAAAGTGCTTTTTGGTGGTGGTAAGTGGAATTGTTCTAGATGCAACTCTCATCCTGAAATTGTTGATACGAGGTAGACTTTGTCTTTTCACTTTTAACTTTATGTTTTGTCCTTTAATTATTCCTGACTATATTTTTATAATGAATTAGGTTCAAAATTACAACCAATGTTAAGGATCACACGGGAATTGCGTCGTTAGTGTTGTTTCATCGGGATGCAGTTGATATGTTGGGTAAAACACCCATTGAGATTCTAGAGAATATATCGGAGGTGCTTGTAAATGATATATCTACTTATCCCTTCTTCAAAAAAATAATTTATATTATTTAATTTTCACTTTTTTTTCAGAGTAATTTGGGTGACAACATGCCACCCGAATTTGAAGAATTGGTTGGCAAGAAGTTTGTTTTCCGTTTTTTTATTTCTGAGTTTAATTTAAACAATGGATATCATATGTACACTGTCTTCAAGTTTTCTTCCGACAAATATTTAATTGAAAGACTTGTGTCGAAACATCGTTTTAGAAAGGTATTATAATTAGTATAATCTAATATTTTTTATTTTTTGCAATTCGTTATTGAGTTAATTTTTATGAATTTCTTTTTTTAAGGAAGTCTCTATTGATTATTCGAACGTGGATCGTGTGGACGATAAAGCTGATATTTCCACATCCTGTGAGGATGGTTGTATTGAGATTCCTGAATCGTCTACTGAAGGTAAAAAGAAGCATCGATAATTGGTTGTAGAGGTTGGTGATGATGACAATATTGACGAGTTTGTTCCGACGAAGTTGGTTGCTGTTAAAATTGAGGAGACTTGATTGTGTGACTCATTTGTGTGGATTATCGAGTGTTGAATAAAATCTTTTAATTTTTTTTTTTGTATTTTCTTTCTTGAATAATGTACACTTGAAACGTGATATATTGTGTTTGGTTTCTGTAATGATTTGATATTGATGCAATAAAAATGATACATTTGTCTAATATATTTGTTAGTAACTTTTGACATTATTACTCTCTTAAAAAATATAAGGATACGTTTATAATAAAATTGTGTGAATTTATTAATTGAATATATAAAAAAAATTACTTATAGATTGCAAAAACAATTCTGAAAGTATATATAATGTGATGAAATCATTTAATATTTAGAAATTTAAAATTTTTACTTAATAATTGTAAGATATACAAATTCCATTGAGGTTTTAGTAAAATTAGATTAACCAATTGATATAAATTATTGCTTAATTTGTTTTTTCAATTGATAAAAAATATCTTAGTAGTAAATTTAAAAGAATTATATAAATTATTGGTGTCATTTATATTAATGTATGTTTCCATATCTAAATTATAAACGACTCATTGTTGGATATGCTACATTTAAATTATTGGACAAATATTTTAATATTCGTTTTTTAGAACTAAATTATCATAAAAATTGGCTTAGAGTCCTTCTAATTTTTGTAGAATGATAAGTTTAGAGATTAAATTATTATTATTATATTATATTCAGTTATTTTAGTGTGTAAGTATGTCGTTTACATTTTTTTTTTTTTTTGGTCCACTAAAATTTGCAACTAAATTTGGGGATAGTTTTGACTTGCCATAAAATGATACATGACATTTTAAATTTTTATTTTTTAATATTAATTATCAATTATTTTATGAGTATGTTTTTATGGTATATATTGACTTTTTCTATACATATATACATCTCTTTGATGATATTTTTTTAACTTATTGAGATTGGTATTTCAATATTGTCTATGTGTAGGTTGATAAGTAATGGATCCTGAGAGGGCTATGGAGAGAGGTATACAATTTTTTATTATTTATTTAGTATCCATGTTTACGTGATTTTTAAAGTCTAATTATGTACTATTTTATTCTTGTTTCAGCGAACACTGCTAGAAATGCATGGATGATACGCAAGACTATAATTTATCAAAAGCGTGGACTCTTGCCTCAATCCGGTTAGTGTTTGTATGAATTGTTGAAATAGTAGGTATAAATATTATATTTTGTATAGATTATTATATTAATAAGGTTTTTCTATAATGAATTTAATAAGTAGATCTAAATTTGGAGAGAATGAAATGTAGAGTTGCAAGGTTTGAAAGAAAGATTATTCTTTCAAATAAGAGGAACCGCGCTTTATCAGGTTTAACATTTATACTATGAATTATACATTTTACATGCATCTGTTGAATTATTTTCAATTTGTTTTCATGGTGATTATAGTTGGTAAATAATGGTCAGAATTTGATATATTGAAATTGGATGAAATATGTGGAAAAAGTTATGTGCTGGTACGAAAATTGTTCGCAGAAAATATAAATGCAGTTGATTTTTTTTTTTTTTGCAAATCTAAATTTTAACGCATGTTATTTAGTTTTTTTATTTTACCGTGTATGCGAAGTTTAGGATTTAAATTTTATTAGGTGGATCTGTTGCAAATCAAGAAGCGAATGTACTCTTGCAAACGTCCGGTGAACATGGACCAAAATGCTTGAGAATTGCAGATGGTATGTTTTTTGTATTGTCGTCGATGTGTTATTTTTTATAAATAGTTTTCATTAGATTGTTACAAGACTTTTTTATTTTAATATTACAAGTTACACTTTGATAATGCAGACGAAGGAACAAGTCGTACAACTGTTAAAGGTCAATCTTCTGCACCCATTGTTAATTCGCAGTTTCATTTAGACGCTTCATCGAGTCGACAACACTGTGGAAGTAGCCTTGGTAACTGTGATATTGATATATATATATATATATATATATATATATATATATCTTTAATATATGATAAGAATTGTCTTTGTTTTTTGTGTAGATTAATTTTTTTTTCTGGTATAGATAAGGGAAAATCTCCGATGATTCAATTTCAACCGAATGAATTTATTGCTCAAAATTATATGGTTCTTGATGATGCTTCTATTGCTGGTCGTAAAGCAAACCTTGGTGGACGTGTTCGGTTTAGGGTTGTGCACAGAAAATTTTGCAATGACACTAATTCTGGTTAGTATGTTTGTTTCTTTATTAATTTTGGTTGTTGCCATTAGATATAATGATTGAATATTTTTTTTAACTTTGTTTTGGATTTTAGTAAATTTTTCTAGGTTTCTTAAATGTTAATTTTTTATAAAAAAATATGTGTAATCATGAGTGTAGACGTATTTATGCCATTTTTTTTCCATTGTGTATAGGGTATGTTGACTTTGGAGATCCTACATTTGCTTGTGTTCACTGCAGTGCATTTTTTTGGTATGATGAGAGGAGTGGCAAGAAGAAAAATGAAAACCCTCCTAAATTTCCATCGTGCTGTTCAAATGGAAAAATTCAGTTGTCGATGTTAAAACGCCCTCCTGATGCTCTAATAGGTCTATTATCTATTGGAGATGCGAAAAGCAAACATTTTATTAGAAAGATTAGATTTTTTAATATGATGTTTAGTTTTACGTCGATGAGTGGAAAAGTCGACAAGGAAATAAACAAGGGTCGTGGTCCGTATGTTTATAAGTTGCATGGTGCTAATTATCATAAAATTGGTAGTTTGTTACCTGTGCAAAGAAACACTCTTAAGTTTTCTCAGTTGTATATATATGACACCGAGAACGAAGATCGGAATAGGGTGCTGGCGATGGGGTGAGCTTTTATTCTAATTATTTTTATTATATTTTTACTTTTAAATGTTTATATATTTATGGACGTTTTTTATGTATAAAAAAATAGTGACATATATCTAACCCAATAAATATATGTATATTTACAGTGCACGAGAGAAGAAAGTATCATGTCCGGTGCTGAGCCGAGGTTGAGAATCAATTTGGTGGAAAGGAGAGGTTCTGATGGTCGGATGCACAATCTTCCAACTGCTCCTGAAGTTGTGGCTTTGATACCTCGTGATATTGATATAAATATGGAAAAAGGGATGTTGTCCTAAAAATGTGTAGTGGAGAGTTGGTTACGATAAGTGAGTTGCATCCATGTTATGTTCCTCTTCAGTATCCTCTTCTATTTCCTTATGGCGAGAATAGTTATAGGCTTGATGTTGTTCACAGTGATTGTGGTTTCACTACCTGGAAGAGGTTCAGGTTAACAAATGCGTGAGTTTTTTGCGTTTAGAATACATGAACGCAACAATGAGCCGAACACTCTGTTCCGATCTAGGAGATTGTTTCAACAGTTTTTGGTTGATTCGTATACCATGATCGAGTCGGAGAGACTGTGTTACATAAGGAATAATCAGGTGAAGCTAAGATCCGCGAATATTTCTGACATCAGAGTGCTGTTGATAGTGGGGAAACAGATGCATTATCCACAGGCAGGAGAATTTTTCCGGCTTCGTTTACTGGAGGGCCAAGCTACATGAAGAACAATTTTCATGATGCCATGGCCATTTGTAAGTATTTTTCGTATCCTGATCTATTCATCACCGTCACATGCAATCCAAAGTGGCCAGAGATTGTTAGATTCTTGAGTGAGCGTGGTCTTGACTCCGTGGATAGTCCGGATATTCTTTGCCGCATGTTTAAGATGAAATTGAATCGCATTGTTAAGGATTTCAAGGAGGATGAAATATTTGGGAAAATTGATGCATGTAAGTTTATTTAAAAAAAAAAAATCATTTTCTATTTATTCTTTGTATTATGAGGGTAACTATTATTTTCATTTGTGTGTGTTATTTTATAAGATATTAAATATTTATGGTTTGAATTTGTAGTTGTCTACACAATTGAGTTTCAAAAAAGAGGGTTGTCGCGTATTATTTCTGCTGAGATCATATGATTTAGTGAGAGATCATATGATCATATTTATGCATGTACGATGATGTTGTGTTGTATGATTTAGTGAGAGATCATATGATTCACGGTCCGTGTGGTTTAGCTAGGAAGAGTTCTTCTTGCATGGTGAACAATCTATGCTCTAAGAATTTTCCTAAAAAGTACAATGAGGCTACTACTGTCGGTGAAGATGGATTCCCATTGTATAGGAGGAGAAACACTGGTGTATCTGTGCCCAAGGGGAAGACAATTTTGGACAATCGATATGTTGTCCCGTACAGTCCTGTACTCTTGAGGAGGTATCAAGCACACAGAAATGTGGAGTGGTGCAACCATCATAAGTCCATTAAGTATCTGTTCAAGTATGTTACAAGGGTTCTGACAGGATCACTGCAACTTTTGATGTTGATAGAGGAGGGAACGTGAATTCGACCAAGAAAGATGAAGTGGAGAACTACATTAACTGTAGATATTTATCTACGTGTGAAGCTGTTTGGAGAACTCTCCAGTACGAGATACACTATAGGTATCCTCCTGTTGTTAGGTTGTATTTTCATCTCGAAGGTGAACAGAATGTCTATTTTGAGGATGAGGATAACATTGATGATGTTCTCCAGAGACCATCGTCCGAAAAAACAATGTTTTTGGGTTGGGTGGAGCGAAATAGGGGTGATCGTGAAGCAAATAAGTTAACGTACGTTGAATTTCCGTCGCAATATATTTGGGATCGGACTAAGCGTCACTGGAATGAGAGACGAAATAGTAGGACGACTATTGGAAGGTTGGTTAGTGTTCCTCCTGGTGCAGGTGAGATGTTTTATTTGAGCCTTTTGTTGCCTCATAGCAATGGAGGAGAGTCCCGTGAAATGATACGTACTTTAGATGGTGTTGTGTATGATACTTTTAAGGATGCATGTTATTCCATGGGTTTGTTAGATGACGATAGGGGGTACATCGATGGAATTGTGGAAGCAAGTTTTTGGGCGGTTTTTGGGCTTCCGCCCATTATTTGAGAAATATGTTCTCCATACTTCTAATTTCATCGTCTATGAGCTCACCTGAGATTGTTATTTACAAGACTTGGAAACATTTGGCGGATGATATACAGTATAGGATGAAATGTTTATTGAATATTCCAGGTATTAATTCCTTTTTTTCACTAAGTTATTGAGATAATATGTGTGGAATTTATATGCTTAAGTTTAATATTTTTTGTTTATATAAAGATTTGCAATTAGCTGATGATGAATTAAAAAACTATACTCTGGTTGAGATTGAAAAACTTCTTCATATGAATGGGTCAACATTGAGTAGGTTTTCTTCTATGCCAGGTTCCTAATCATGGGATTGTTAACAATGGTTTGAATAAGCTAATACGAGAGGAAATGATGTATGATCGTGTTGAGCTTAGATCAGAGTATGAAAAATTGGGTTCAAGCCTAACTGCCGAGCAAAGTTGTGTATTGGGTGAAATATTGGGTGCTATAAATTCTGGAATTGGTGGGATATTTTTCTTGTATGGTTACGGTGGTACAGGGAAGACATTTATTTGGAGGACACTTTCGGCAGCATTGAGGTCTGATGGAGGTATTGTCCTTAATGTTGCTTCGAGTGGTATTGCTGCTCTTTTGCTTCCTGGAGGTCGCACGGCACATTCTAGGTTTGCTATATCTCTCAATATTGATGAGACCATAAAACCTGGGTCTGAACTAGCTGAACTTGTATTGAAGGTAAACCTTATTATATGGGATGAAGCACCGATGATGAATAGATTTAGCTTTGAGGCTCTGGACCGAACAATGAGAGATATTGTTAGGTGTCCGGACGGTTCTATGAGTGACCTTCCTTTTGGGGGTAAAACTGTAGTGCTTGGTGGAGATTTTTGGCAAATTTAACTCGTTATACCCAAAGGGAGTAGAGAGGATGTTGTGCATTCTACTATTAATGCATCATATCTATGGGGTTTTGCAAGGTATGTTCTTGATAAATATGTAGTTATTACGCGATTATCAATTTTAATGTTGGCTAATATTTGTTTACATTTTTTATTAATTAATTTTTTTATTTACTATATTCTTATTGCAGGTTTTAACTTTGACAAAAAATATGAGATTGCAGTATAATTCTTCTGGTAGCAACTTGACAGAGGTTGAGAATTTCTCCAAGTGGATTTTGAGTATTGGGGATGGTACTCTTGGAGGTTGCATGATTCCAACTTAATTAATTAGGCGTGAAATTGTCATGATTCGTCGTTAGAAATGCCCCAGTTTTGGTCGATTTTATTGAGTATTTAGAGTCAATTGAGTATTATTTCTACATATTGATGAATTTATCTCTTTGATGCTCATAGGTGAATCGAGGGCAAAAAAGGGAGTTCGTAGGACTTTGAATCGACTTAAACGGATGCCCGGAAGAGAAGATATCGAAGAAATACAATTGGTATTAGTGCGGAAGAAGAAGAAAAGTATCAGTTGAAGAAGAGGGAGAGCCATTCGAGTGGATCCACTTGAGCACCACCGCTCGAGCATGCCACTCGAGCACCCAATTTGTCCAGAGAATTTTGGACACTCGAGCAACAACACTCGAGCATGTGGCTTGAGCGTCTAAAACTTACAGAGAATTTCGAGCATTCGAGCAACTCTAGCGCCTCCGCTCGAGCATAGGGCTCGAGCGCCCCAAGACATACAGAGTGATTCGGCCATTCGACCAGCTCGAGCACCACCGCTTGAGCCCCTGTTTCATTCGAGCTACCATCTCGAGCGCCACCGCTCGAGTGGGTCTGCTCGAGCACTTTCAAGTTTTGTGCTTCCGGATTCGTTTTTCGGCCCATGAGTTCCTGATTCGTCCCGAACACGTTTTTACACACCACTTGATACCATATTGCTTTTAGAGTTAGTTTTTGGAGAGAGAAAGAGAAGAAGAGACGAGCAAGCTTTAGTTTTACGTATTCAAGGTTTTATTTACGAAGTTATTATTCGGTTTTGATTTTTAGTTTCTTTCCTTTAGATCTTTGTTCTTGAATACATTGAGACTTCATTTTATTAATTTTATTTCAGTTCTTAGCATTTATTTCTTTAAACCCTAGTTAATGTTTGAAAATTTCTTAGTTAAAATCATTATGTTCATGTTCGTTACTTCTTCGATTGTTTTTGTGTCCGTAAAAACCATGTCTAGCTAAAACCCTTGCATGCTTGGGGTAGGATGAACTCGTAGAAGTAGGATGTGGGTACGTAATTAGGGTAATTCGTGATATTTAGTTTTAATTCTCTTAATTAATGAATTCTTAAAATCAATCTTAACTTTACCTTTGAATTTAATTCGAAAAGTGTTCGAGAGAGGACGATCTTATCACTGTTTTAACAATTAGTAGACTTAATGAGAGGGTTTAGAAAGGGTTAATTAATCTACCGGTTTATCTAGGGAGGACGACCGCATCACCTTAGTTAAATTAGGGCCTCGTTAATTAAGCGCAACCTATTAACTTGTTAGTGGATTAGTGTAGTCGATTGTTAGTATAAAGTATTAGGGTTTGAATTCTTGAGCTTTCATCTTGCAATCTTTTACTTAGGTTATTTCTTGCGCGTCATGATTATTTTGATTATGTACCTGCTCCGTTAGTATACGTAGGAATTCCTGTCCTGAGCATCATCATCTAATATTTGAAAACATATTTTTTCATTCGTAGTTAATTTTCCTTTTTGCATTCATAGAGTAATTTAGTTTAGATCATATTTTATTTTAAAAATCCAAAAATATTCACTCATATTAATTATGACGCGTAGATCTTCCGGGATCTGTTTGCATGCACTCCTTCCCTTGGGTTCGATAATACTTGGTCGCTATACTTACTTATACTATAGTGAAACCGTACGCTTGCGGGGAAACTTCTAGTAGAAAGTTAGTATTTTCACTTCAAGTCAATGGCGCCGTTGCCGGGGATGGCGTTGTATGTCTTTTGAATAGGACTTGTAGATAGCTTAGTAGTTAGTAGTGAGTGCTTTACTTTTCTGTTTTATTCGTACGTGTTCGATAGTTGCGTTTTTATTCTTTTGTTAGTGTTTCAGGTTTATGAAAACACGCTCGCAAGGTGATACGAGCGAAGAGAGACTACGGCTAGATCCTGAGACAATAGCAAGAAGAAACCATACCTTTTTAAGAAGGATGAATGCTGCCGGAGGAGAGAACGATAACATGGACATCAGTAATGAGTTGGATGATGCTGCTAATGAGTTTAATCAGGCATTGGACCGGGTTGAGGGCACTGGAGGGAATGGTAGTCAGAATCAAGTTCTGTTAGGGGACAGCCAGAGCCAAAACCCGGGTACACAGAACGTAAACAATCCAGCACATAACCTTGTCCCACACCCTCAAAACAACCCTGCATATCCACAGAACAACTTCCCACAAAACAACTTACCTTATCCTTACCCATACCCACCATATCCATATCCACCATACCCGTACCCTCCACCTCCAGTTTACAACCAACCACCAATCTATCAACCACCACCACCCTAACAAGTACCCGTACCACCTGCTAATCCTCAGCACGTTCCTCAGAACGCCGATCAAAACATGGCTATTCGAGGAAGGTTTATGGCACAACCGCAACGATACTATGATGGAGTGGCATTGCCCCATGTAGAGGCAAACAACTTCTCAATTTCCCCTGGAATTCTAAAGCTGCTTACCGAGAATCAATTCAAGTGGGAGGTTGGGAAGGAGAATCCGCATACACATCTGAGGAGTTTTCTTATGATAGCATCCACGTTCAATTATAACGGCATATCTGAAGATGCCAAGAGGCTCAGGCTGTTCCCATTCTCTTTGATGGGAATAGCAAAGGAGTGGTACGATAACATGCTCCCACGGGAAGGTGTAACCATATGGGCAGAGCTCGAGCATCTGTTCCTCGAACGATTCTACCCTCCATCTAGAACTATTAAAGCAAGGATAGAGATTTCTTCTTTCCGCTAGAAGCCAGGAGAGGACTTACGTCAGGCGTGGGAGAGATACTCTAACATGTTAATTGAGTGTCCGCAGCACGGGTACAATGAGGGGGATATCATGGTGTTCTTCTATAGTGGAGCCAGCAAGGCTGGTCAAGCCCATCTAGATGCATGTGCTAGTGGAGCATTTCTGAACTAAGGTATAGCGAGGTGTAGAGAAATCGTTGACAATATTGTCATGAATGCCGGGGCATGGAACGAGGACCCTAAATTTCAGAGAGCTTGTAAGTTGGAGGAGAATGAGGGAACAGGGAAGCTGTTGATGTCGATGATGGAAAAGATCAGTAACCTAGAGATGGGGCAGAATCTGGTTGGAGGGAATGTAGCAGTGAGCAAGAAAGTGGACCCACCCACGAGTCAGCAAGAAGAGGCCAACTATATGGGAAGGCCTAACTATCCACAAGGTGGCAATCAATTTGGAAGGCCTTCTTATGGCCAACCATTTGTACCTCCAGGTTCACAGCCTCCTCAAAATCAATGGAGGAACACACAAGGGTATCAAGTAGGCCAGCAGCCTCTTCAGAACACATGGAGGAAGAACGAAATTTTTTCTTATGCTAATCCAAAGGCCAGAATTACAATTCCTCCAGGTGTTGATCCAGGTTCAAAACCCCAAGGTGGAGAAGGCGGTTCCTCAACTGAGGAGATGTTGAGAGCTATCCTTCAGAAGGTGGAGGAAGGAAGCAAGAGATTGTCCTCATTGGAGTACGATGTGAAGGAATTGCATAAGAAAGGTGATCAGCATGATCAAGAACTCCAAAAGAGAGACATAGATTGGAATAGAACTCAACAAGAGAACAATAGGCAGTTCACTTCTATAGAGTTCCAGATAAGCCAGATTGCAAAATCGTTGTGTAGAGAGCCGGGTAAATATCCTTCTATGCCAGAGGGAAACCCAAAGGAGCATTGCAAGACGATCCAGCTTAGAAGTGGGACTAACTATGATGGTCCCCAGATGCCTGCTGATTCTGAGACGCCCAAAGGAGAGGTTGAGTTAGAAGGAGAAAAGAGTGAGGAAGTAGGAATTGAGAAGGAGATAGAGGGTGAAGGCATTCAGAGAAGTAAAGATACGGATGAGTTCCAGAAGGACAAAGGCATTGAGGAGATTGAGAGAATCCCAAAGTGGAAGAAGGCAAAGGAAGCAGGGGAGAAAGTGAAAGAGACCGAGCGTGATGAATGGAGGGTACCCAAATCGGTGATACCCGTCCCGTATCCACATCACTTCATGAAGAAAAAGCTTGATGGGGAATTCGCTAAATTCCTTGATGTTTTTAAGAAATTGCATATTAACATTCTTTTTTATGATGCTTTGGAACAGATGCAAAATTATGCCAAGTTTCTGAAGGATTTGATCGCGAAGAGACGGCGAGTTGATGAGCCCAAATTGGTGCAGCTGAACCATGAGGTGAGTGCATTAGTGCACAAAGCGCTTCCCCCGAAGTTGAAGGATCCCGGGAGTTTTACGATCTTATGTGATATCGGGAATGGAGTTAAGAAGGGAGCATTGTGTGACCTGGAGCGAGCATTAATCTTATGCCCTTGTCACTATTCAAGAAGTTGGAAGGTTGAGAAATTCAACCAACAATAATGATGCTTCAACTAGCCGATCGGCTTTTTTACTCGACC
The DNA here is from genome assembly GCA_947034835.1 of Ballota nigra. Lineage (NCBI taxonomy): Eukaryota > Viridiplantae > Streptophyta > Magnoliopsida > Lamiales > Lamiaceae > Ballota > Ballota nigra. Next base: position 72,761,896 of record OX344729.1, on the reverse strand, counting down.
TCAAGGTGTGGTTGAAGACGTCCTCGTGAAAGTTAGAGATCACATTTTTCCAGCCGATTTTGTGGTCTTAGAGATGGAGGAAGATGAGCACGTGCCTTTGATCTTGGGAAGACCGTTTTTTACAACGGCGGGGATGGTGCTAGAGGTGGTAAATGGGAAGATAATATTGAAAGTTGACGATATAGAGATAAAAATTTCCCTATATGAGGCCATGAAGCACCCGAAGGAGGATGAGAGCTGTTATTGCATGGATGCCATTGATCCTTGTATTGAAGACACACCTCCTATCCCTAATCTTTCTTATAATCTTCTTCCCTTGATAATTTGACCCAGGAGCATAATGATCTTGATTATTTTGATAGGGATAAAGGGAAGAAGTTGAAGGATAAATAAGTGAAAAGTGTGGACGTAGTCCAGTTGGAAGGGAAATGAGGAGTTAAGAAGAAAAAATCCAAAATTAAGAAGTTGCTTAGTAAAATTCCTTCAGATAAAGGTGGGAAGAAGTTGAGACCCCTACTACTAGGGAACATGAAGGAAGAAGGACATAGATTCATAATGAACGGGCATCGAGTAAAGAAATTCTTCAACTTCTCTTATGAGAATAAGGGAGGTATTTTAGATTCTCAAGTCTCGTGAGCTCCTTCAAGCTCGGTCCGGTATTAGGACCTTAAAACTAGCGCTAAATGGGAGGCAACCCATTTTTACTTGTTTTTATGTGTTTTGTTTATTTTGTCGTTTTGTGAATCATAGATGTTAACCTCGTTTGTTGAGACTTTTTTAGTGTAGGCTTGTTTCGTGGTAAGTAATTCGAGTAAGTGAGCTTAAAGGACAGCAATTCATGACGATGTTGAGATGTCGATGGAGCATTCGAATGATGGAGTTTAAGGTAACCCGAACCCCAAACGTAGACCTCTTTGTGAATTCAAAGTTTAGGGGGTGATGTTTTTTTCCCTTTCTTTCATTACTTTGCATTGATAGTGATTTAAGTTCATGAGAAATTAGTGTATTTCCTCGTACGTACTCATTCTTTTCAAACTTTATTATTGCGTAGTAAGAACAAAGTTTGGGGGTGTGTGTATTCGTACTTCGAGTTCGTACACAAAATTCTAATGAAAAATTGGTCAATTTTTTTGAAAATATCGATGCATGAGGGTAGTTGGATTGAATCAAGTGTGAGTGCTTAAGTTCGACTTGAATTGGCTTGGTGATTTGCACGTTTGGAAGAGACCCCAACTCCTCAGTCGAATGAGTGACCTGACTTAAATCGAGGAGTTCTCAGGTTAGTTCATGTTTTGGATGAGTTTGATGATTGTTTCGAGCTTGGGTCGTATGAAAATTTCGAGTTTTGAACGTTACTGTTTGAGGTTGAAATGAGGAGCTGCTCGAGCAGCTCGAGCGCCTCCGCTCGAGCGTGTTGCTCGAGCGCCCGAATTGTCTAGAAACTTTTTAGCGTTCGAGCAGCTCGAGCGCGACCACTCGACCCCTTGTGTCATTCGAGCTATATGCTCGAGCGCATCCGCTAGAGCGGGTCTGCTCGAGCGGATCGCGGGTTTCAGCCCAAATTCAATCCCCTCTATAAATACCCCCCCCCCCCCCACTTTTACACACACTATCACACACAATTTGGTGCGATTTGGGGCGATTCTCAGCGATTTCGTACGTTTTTCACTGTTTTCTCACAAATTCGTTCATTTTCTTCACAAATCTTCGTCAATCCTCCAACAAGGTATGTAATCTCTAACTCTTTTCATTCAATTCGTAGTTTAGGCTTGGATTTGAGATGAATTGAGCATGAGAACTAGGGTTCATGAACATTTCAAAAAATTTGGGGATTTTTGCATAGCTTGTTGATTCTCGATTCCTTGTTGTTGAATATTGATTATATGCTATGGGTTTGCTTGTTTTGCTTTCAATTTTGAAATTGCATGAGTAGAATGGGTGAATTTCTAGAGTGAGAAAGAAGGAATTTGAGAAAAGGATATGGGTTTTGCTTGTTGAGAAATTTTTTTGTGAATTGAGATAGTATTGAGCATGAATGAGCATGTAAATTACAGTATTCTTGTGATTTTACTTCAGGGTGAGTTGGTCTTGAGCATGTAAATTACATTATTCTTGTGATTTTACTTCATGATAGACTTAGTTGTGGGCATTATTGATTTGAGATGGATGAATTGTTTGAATTGAGAACTTTGGTATGAATGCATAAGAATTGAACTTGATGAACTTAAGTTGAGGTTAAATGTTGCATGAATTGGCATGGAGAGGTACTTGAGATTATTGAATTGTAGTGAATGTCATGAATGGTTTTGAAATACTTTGTTGTGTTGTTCTTAGGTACTATGGCTCCAAAGAAAAATGAGGACCGAATCTTGTGTATTGCTGAGTTAGAAGAGGTCACCAGTGAGCTTAGGCGGAAGGGTCTGCTGCCCTCGAGATGGGACAAATTGGACTACGGGGGGAGTTGGCGATACATAGCTTACAGATGGAGTTTGATAACCGGGAAAGTGGAGAAGACACGGAGGCCCGTTGTGAGTTTCATGCGAGATATAGGAATTGAGGATGAAATCCGAAGAATCTTCAGGAGGAACAATATGACGGAGTTCTTTGAGCTGCTTCTGACCATGGAAACAAATGCTAATTTGGTGGAGCAGTTCCTGGCCACTGTGGAGAAGAAGGATGAAAACTCCTTCAAGTTCAAGCATCGGAACGAGTGGCAGCATTGCGAGGTTGGAGCTGTCAACCTTGCACTTGGGCTCCCAACCTTATCGAGGCCCAACCGTGTGTCAAAGTCGTATAAGGCAAATTCATTTTGGAATGACATCACGGGTGGCATGGCCGGAGAGTACAAGGGGCAGAACGCAAGAGCCTCGGCAATCAGGAACCCGGTGATTCGTTATTTGGAGAGAATTCTGGGAAACACAATCTATGCCCGCTCTGAGATGGGAACGGTGACGAGTAAGCAGTTATACGGGATTTGGTGTCTCTTGTACACCAAGGAGCATGATTTTGGTAGGGATTTCTTGGAGCACCATTACGAGGCCCCGTTCAAGCTTGGTGCTAAGACCTCAAAAGTTCGAGGAGGTGGATTGATTTCGGTGTTTGCGAAGAGCCTCGGGTTTGTGCCATGTTCGGGTCCTTGCATTGGTATGGATTTAGGATTCGACCAGCTGAACAACACCCTAATGTTCAAGCGATGGATGGGGAGCTACTGCATAAGATACAAGGATGATGACCTCTTTCCGCTGCCGAACGAGAAGCTCGTGACTTTGAAGGGAAAGAAGAAGCAAAACATCGGGATGAACAGAGAGTAGCACCTTGTTATAGGTGTTAATAACATGGCGGAAGTAGACAGCAGAGGACTCCGGGATACTAGGCCCGTGAAGAGGAATCGAGGAGAAGGCACAAGTGGTGCCGATTCGAGTGGAGTGGGGGACTTACAAGAAGAGGAGGAGCAAGAGTATGAAGCAGGGCATGATGAGGAAGGAGCAGCTGCGGGTGAAGAACCGCAAGAGATGGAAGTAGAGTCACCCGGAATGCAGTCGCCCGGGCAGTGGTACCCTACGTATGCTGATTGGACGCAGATGGGTAACCAGATCCAGACTCTCCAGACGGACGTGACGCACTTGCGTGAGACGCAAGATTGGCTGGACACGAGAACAGCCCGCATGGAGGGCCAGTTCTCAGACATGCACCGTTGGATGGAGTCACTTTTCGTGTCTCACATGGGAGCTGATCACCCGAACTACCGCCCACCACCGCCTCCAAATGCATGAAGATGATGGGATTCCCCCAGTTTCTATTTCCTTTTTCTTTTTATTTTCTTTTCTTATTTATTGCTTTTGGAGTGTGAACTTATTTGAGTGTTTAGTGAATTATGGGATTGTATTGGAATCATTTTAAACTATTGGGGTACGATTTATTTTGAATTGATGAGATGAGTGATTTATTTTACGCTTATTTACTCATATCACTTGCTTATTGATGATTCTTGAGTATGACTTAGTGAGTAGAGTTGAGTTGTGAGGGTGAGTTAGGAATTTTATTGTGTGAGTGTATGAGTTAGAGTTGATTTGAGAGTGAACTCGTATGCTTGCATATTTTCCTTTTGAGTACTTGTGTGATGAGAGTGAGAATTCACTAGGACTAGCATAGATGTGAAAGCCGTGAGATTTGAGCCTTTTGAGATTAAGATACATAAATTGATCTCTTCGTTTGTGAGTGAGTCGTCACCTTAGAGGATGCTAGACATTGTGTGTGCTCTTGCTTCTTGATTGTGTCTAGTTTGATATGCCGAATGTGATCTTAGGCCATCCTTATTTTGATTGAGTTACTTAGTCAAAAATTTTCCTTACCATTGATATTTATCCCTTGTTAGCCAGTTTGAGCCTTAAGCCTATTTCATTTGCTAGCACATTTAAACACTATTCCAAGTTCTTAAGCCTTTTTGTCCCAATTTGAGTGGAGAATAGGAAAAGTGTGAATATGAAGGGATTGATTTGAGTTAAAAAATGAGAATTGTGATTGTCTGAGTGATTATGAGAAGAAGGTGTGATGAAGAATAAGAGTTGTGGAAAAGAACAAAAGAAATTGAGAATGAGCAAAAGAAAAAAAAAATGAGCTCATGTGTTTGTGCGAAAAAGAGAAGAGAAAAGGAAAAAAAGTGAAGTGATTGAAAAAAAGTGAAGCGAGTTAGAAAAAAAAATTGAAGTGTTGAGAGTATTGGAATTGAAAGTGTGTTGATTGAAAATAGTTGGAGTATTCTGTTCCTAATCTCGAAGTACCAAAGTTTGATTTTCTATTCTCCATTCACTTAAGTCACTTACCTATATTGTTATCTCACCTATCCAAAGAGCCTACATTACAACCTTGAGAAAAGTCCTTTTTGATTCGACATTGATTTCTAGAGTATGGTCGGAGTTGAGAGTGCTTACAAGCCTATGGCTGCCGATATGCGTGATTGATTGCTTGAGTGAGTCCCTTATTATTGATATACACTTGTGAGGGAGTGAAACACATCGTTAAGTGCACATCCATGTTTGATCTTGGTGTTTCTTGTTGTTATTGCATGAGTATGATGAAGGGAGGTGAGTTAGTATATGTGTGATCGATCTTTGAAACTCGAGTTCATTTACTTGCATGATTTGATTATTTGACTCATTCCTAATAATTTCACTTGACTTATTATTTCATTGCTTGAGGACAAGCAATATGGTAAGTTTGGGGGGGTTGATTAGGCGTGAAATTGTCATGATTCGTCGTTAGAAATGTCCCAGTTTTGGTCGATTTTGTAGAGTATTTAGAGTCAATTGAGTATTATTTCTACACATTGATGAATTTGTCTCTTTGATGCTTATAGGTGAAACGAGGGCGAAAAAATGAGTTCGTAGGACTTTGAATCGACTCAAACGGATGCCCGGATGAGAAGATATCGAAGAAATACGATTGATATTAGTGCGGAAGAAGAATAGTATCAGTTGAAGAAGAGGGAGAGTCATTCGAGTGGATCCACTCGAGCACCACCACTCGAGCATGCCACTCGAGCGCCCAATTTGTCCAGAGAATTTTGGCTACTCGAGCTACTCGAGCACCAACGCTTGAGCATGTGGCTCGAGCGTCTAAAACTTACAGAGAATTTCGACCATTCAAGCAACTCGACCGCCTCCGCTTGAGCATAGGGCTCGAGCGCCCCAAGACATACAAAGTGATTCGGCCATTCGACCAGCTCGAGCGCCACCGCTCGAGCCCCTGTTTTGTTCGAGCTACACAGCTCGAACGCCACCGCTCGAGTGGGTCTGCTCGAGCACTTTCAAGTTTTGTGCTTCCGGATTCGTTTTTCGGCCTATGAGTTCCCGATTCGGCCTGACGCTTATATATACTCGTCCTGAACACGTTTTTACACACCACTTTATACCATATCGCTTTTAGAGTTAGTTTCTGGAGAGAGAAATAGAAGAAGAGACAAGCAAGCTTTAGTTTTACGTATTCAAGGTTTTATTTACGAAGTCATTATTCGGTTTTGATTTTTAGTTTCTTTCCTTTAGATCTTTGTTCTTGAATACATTGAGATTTCGTATTATTAATTTTATTTAAGTTCTTAGCATTTATTTCTTTAAACCCTAGTTAATGTTTGATAATTTCTTAGTTAAAATCATTACGTTCATGTTCGTTACTTCTTCGATTATTTTTGTTTCCGTAAAAACCATGTCTAGCTAAAACCCTTGCATGCTTGGGGTAGGATGAACTCGTAGAAGTAGGATGTGGGTACGTAATTAGGGTAATTCGCGACGTTTAGTTTTAATTCTCTTAATTAATGAATTCTTAAAATCAATCTTAACTTTACCTTTGAATCTAGTTCGAAAAGTGTTCGAGAGAGGACGATCTTATCACTCTTTAACAATTAGTAGACTTAATGAGAGGGTTTAGAAAGGGTTAATTAATCTACCGGGTTATCTAGGGAGGACGACCGCATCACCTTAGTTAAATTAGGGTCTCGTTAATTAAGCACAATCTATTAACTTGTTGGTGGATTAGTGAAGTAGATTGTTAGGATAAAGTATTAGGGTTTGAATTCTTGAGCTTTCATCTTGCAATCTTTTACTTAGGTTATTTCTTGCGCGTCACGATTATTTTGATTATGTACCTGCTCCGTTAGTATACGTAGAAATTCCTATTTTGAGCATCATCATCTCATATTTGAAAACACATTTTTTCATTCGTAGTTAATTTTCCTTTTTGCATTCATAGAGTAATTTAGTTTAGATTATATTTTATTTTGAAAATCCAAAAACATTCACTCATATTAATTACGACGCGTAGATCTTCAGGGATCTGTTCGCATACACTCCTTCCCTTGGGTTCGATAATACTTGGTCGCTATACTTACTTATACTGCAGTGAACTCGTACGCTTGCGGGGAAACTACTAGTAGAAAGTTAGTATTTTCACTTCAAGTCACGCATCGCGATGTTGAAACGATAAATGAGGAAATTCTTAAGATGATTCCTGGCGATACGAGAGAGTACTTTAAGCATGGTCGAAACGAAGAGATGGTATCTGTTGATTTTTTTAATTCTGTTAAGTGTTCGGGTATGCCAAATCATCGACTAATTCTAAAGTAAGGTGTGCCGGTGGTTCTCTTGCTAAATATTGATCAGAAGGCAGGATTGTGCAACGGGACATGGTTGATAATCACAAAGCTTAGAAGTCATGTATTCGAGGCTGAGATAATTTCGAGTAGAAATATTGGCAACAAGGTCTACATTCCAAGAATGAATTTGACTAATTCGGACCACACAATGCCTGTGAACTTTACAAGAAGACAGTTTCCAATTCTTTTCTGTTTTGCTATGACAATAAATAAGAGCCAGGGACAGTCTTTGTCTACAGTTGGACTCTATCTTCCCAAACCGGTCTTCACACATGGGCAACTCTATGTTGCAGTTTCTAGAGTTTCGAGCAGAAGTGGTTTAAAAATATTGTGTTTGGATCAAGACGGAAAACCATCTAAAAGGACTATAAATGTGGTTTATAGAGAAGTATTCCGGAATGTGTGATTTTGCTTCATTTGAATTGGATTATGAATCATAAACATTTCCAGATGTTTTGGTTGTTTTGGTTCTTTCGAATAAGTTATACTGTAATTGAACAGACTTTTGATTATTACTTATTTTAAACATTATTATAATTTTAGTCAGATGGACATCAATTTTTTATTTTTTAATGTCAGCCATTTATTTATAACATTTCGGGAATATGTTCAAATGTTAAATACTAAAATATAATATTAAAAAATTTACAAGCCCGCGAAATCGCGGGTTTAGCACTAGTATATAAATATTCACGGGGAACGATGTCCCGCCAGTATGATCCCCGTTCCCGCTGCATCAACGCCAATAGGACATAATTCATCCCCATATCTCTGCTGCACGGAAGACGAAATGGGAATTCTCCGTTCCATTTGAGGCGGATTTTCACGGGGAACGGGGATTCTCCTCCCATTCCAAGCCTAGAATTACACCACCTCTATAAATACTAGCAAACGAGGTCATATAGAATCTCAACAAGTAAGGAAAATGAAATTTTCTTAATATTAGCCCATATCGCTATCACAATCTAATCTTCATCATCTACCCATAACCCAAAATCACTCCACTTATTTTGACTTATATATATTCAAAATGATGGATGTCAAACTTAGCTTTGATTCTAGAATAAATTTTAAATACTTAGTAAAGCCATATTATTTGAAAAATATGTATTCTTAAATCTATTCAGTTTCACATTCTTTATACCAAAGCACACAAATATCTACTTTTTCTACTATATTCATTATTGAGAAGGTATTATGTAAATAATATTCACGAAAATTATTATCGTGAATAACTATTAACTTATACCTTATAGTTTAACAACTAATACCCTTTAATGAGACAACTAGCATTCCTTTAACTAATATTTTTAGTGAAAACAACTAATATCATTTAATGAAGAAACTAATACCCTTCAAATATATTTCTTTTAAAGACCGTCCATATCCATCATCGGCTCTCTTACGGCTAGTTTTAAATGTGGATAAAAATATACTTTTTGTTGGATACAAATATAAAATAAAAAATTACAAAAAATTTGGATTTTGTTGAAATTATAAAATTCAAATGTGGTCTGTGGATGTTGACAAAATTTTGTATCGTGATTAATTAGGAAAATGTTCTATCAACAAGAAAGAAATCAGCAAATAGAAGAAGCATACACCCTACATGTAGATCAATTTTGACAGAGTATAAAGTAACAAATTTTCGAAAAAAAAGTGTGGTGAAAACAATTGACACAAAATTAAAATTTAAAAGTGGCATCCATACACGCACCTTATTGAGTGAATAAATTGGTTTAGTAAAACACGAGGAGCAACACATTAAATAATTTGCATATTATAATGTGATAAAATGAAAAGAATTCAACATAATTGAATGTGCGGAAGCATGCATCTAGTGTGTTGGTAGGAAGTGGCCGGCTCCATGTGCTTAAGATCAACTCTCGAAACCCATTTCATGCTTAATTAATTTCCCCTGCAAACACCAAAATAGTGCCATAGTTGTGATCAGATGAAGAAAAACTTATGTTGGGTATCAATTGCAGTAAATATATAACACAATACAAAAGGGTAAATTGCAAGGATGGTCCCATGAGAATTTGTACTTGACAGATTTGGTCCCATGTTCTTTTTTGGTCCCATTTTTAGAAGAAAAGGTCTCATCCGTTAAATATTTTACAGTTTTCTATGGAATACTGGATGGAAAAACCTTTTCAACTTGATTTTTGGAGGAAAATGGGCCAGCTTTTGCTATTAACAATCATTTCAAGGTAAAATGCAAGTATGGAGGCGATTCTGCAACTTTAGTTCGCAGAGTTTTAAGATGTTGGAAATTAACACTACTACATTTTCGCTCATAAATAACTGAACATAGATAACAGATACTATTGAATCCATAATCTGTGTTTTGTAAATCCGTTATCTAGGTAATATCTGTTATCTAGATAAATGGGTGTTCGCTCATAGATAACTTATTTTTCTAATGGTTATCTAGGCATAGTTATCTATGTAATTTCTAAATTTAAATAATAAAATTTAAGTTAGGGTTTTTTTCATAGATAACTGATTCATAATCAGTTATCTAATATTTGGTTATCTATCATATAAAATTAATTATCAAATAATTTCACACTTAGAAATTTTTTTAGTGTATAAACATTATTAAGAAAAAAATTAAGTGACTAAAACATTATTAAAATAAAAACATGTAAAAAAAATAATAAAAAAAAAAACCCTAGTTTCATCCCAAATTTCACAAGACCGATCATTGCCGCTGCTCTCCACGCTCACCGCCGCCGCTGCTCTCCACGCTCTCCGCCGCTGCTGCTCTCCACGCTCTCCGCCGCTGATTCCCGCCGCAACGCGTGCGTCCAGTGCTGTGCGCAACACCGCCGCGACGCCGCCTCCACCGCCGCGACACCGCCTCCACCGCCGCGACGCCGCCTCCAACCCCGCCACACCGCTTTGTCATTTCGTGAGAGAAGGTAATCTGATAAATTTCATACCATAACCTCGTATATTAAAATCTCTCTCTCTCCTCATATTTTCGTTTCTTCAGTGATTGACGATTCCGGCTTTGTTTGATTAATGTTAATATTACTCAATTTCTTGTTTGATTTTTCGCTTATCCTTTTATTTTTGTGGTTTTGTTCCGTTCGCTTGTTATGAGTGTTTTGGATTTGGATTTGTAATGTTAATCTAGGTATATTTAGGCCAAAACCCTTCATTACCTCTTTGTTAATCTAGTATATGTAATGTTAATCTATGTAACCTGAGAAGATATTATCCAACCTTAGCAGCTACAGTATATGTAATGTTAATCTAGGCCTCTGTTTTGTTCTTAATAGGCTACTACTATATGTAAAATTATCTACAGAAAAGCAGGGCTGACTTCTTCGCACACACAATTTGAGGAGATTTATAAGTGTGTATGCCTAAAATTGAAATAATGTTCTGTACCTCTTCATTGTGCTAGTAGTAGATCATAAGATGGTAGAGAGTAGTGTAGCTGAGGGTTTAGTTTGGATGTGATAATGTGTTGTTAATGGGTTTCTTAATCTGTATCTGTTAATGGGCGACGATGGGATCTTGTTGAAGGTAGGGAATTTTGAAGATCTGCTTTTCTGATATTTGTCCTTTTTCTGTTGCTTACTTCTTCTTTCCGTGGAGTTCCCTTTTTTGAATCTGAAATAGTTAATTTTTACTTTCTGTATGGGTTGCAATTGGCATAAGATTTGTTTGTGGAAATGGATTTTTGGTTGCCTGAAAAGATTTAAAGTAGGGGAATTGGGAATGTTGAACTTTTTGTGTTTAGATTCCTTGGTATCTTGTCACTTTGTGTTGCATTCTTGTTGATGAAGACGTATCATGGAATCTTGATTTATATGCAGTTTAGTGTTCCTATGTTCTGTTTTGGGACTCATTTATGATGTGTTAACCGCCATTTAAGCTTTTAAATGCCTCCTCATATGGGGTTAGAGTTGTGCCTGCTATTCTTGATTTTGAAGTAATGGAGAGCCTGTTATGCTTTCTTAATTCAAAAATTACTATTCCCGAGATTTGAGATTTGAAATATGACTTCTTGTTGGATAGAATGAACGTAATGGATGCTGATAATGCCATTCCCGTGTCTGGAAATAAGGATGAGTTCGAAAGTGGGCTTTCTCTGAAGGTAAATGGGTCGAATAAGCTGTGCAGATCGATGACCGGGATTTGAGTTAAGGATGATGGAGGGATTAGATGATCCTGATCATGACTAGGGCGTGTGTATCGTGATGGAACAGACCCCAATTTCTCCTTAGCAAGCTCTTGTACATTAGGCACCTTTAGGGAGCTCCCAAAACTTGTAAACTTTGATTCCATGCCTACTTTATCTCCTGGATTCAACTCTGATTTTATTGCCTGCTACTATTTAATAGGAAATTGGTAATTTATACAGAAAGCTAGTTGAAAACGTAATGTTCCTAAGAAACTACAAGCATGGAACTTCCCCCCCACCCATCTTCATAAACAGACATGTTATAATTAATACTCCCCAATCCCTTATATTTATTGCAGGTTAAAACTATGTATATGGCAGGTTTATTGATGTAGCTGTCAAAATATTTGTACCAGACTTGATGGCAAGCCAGAAGAGGTTTTAAACCCAAAAAAGAAGCAACTGGATAAGATAACTCCGGTATGTCCTCATATTCCTCTGGTTTTTTTATCTCCCATATACTCTCTTATAGTTGTCCAAGGATCAAACAAATAAATATGATCAGAAAGTGTGTCTGAAGATGAAAAAAATAGTTGAGTATGAAATCATGTTATTGAATTAAATATATAGTAGTAGTATTTAGATGAAAAAAATAGTTGAGTAATGAAATCCTATTAAAGTGCACTGCTTTTATGCATTTTTTTCACTTGTCAAGTAACTTATCATGTTTGTACCAAAACCAACCACAGCAAGTTTCTCACATATTTCATTTGCTGCAATTCAATAACAACACATAAATTATTGTCCAAGAATTATGCATCAATAATTCTCTTATTATATAAGATTAGGTAAATGGCCAACTGGAGCTATGACCTTTTGGCATTGCAGTTTGGCCAATCAAAATTCATCTTTGACCGCAAATAAATTTCTTATTTTGCAAAAACTTAAAATAATTAATCTACAATCTTAGTATAAAAATGATGACATTATAAAATCCTGTTATTGAGGGTCACTGTTAATACGTGGAGGACGGAGTACTATTTAGTAGTTATGTTGATTATAAATAATATTGATAATGATATAGTATGTAATTTCTTGATAATAAAAAAAATAAGGGATTGTTGCTTTAATATAAGTGTGACATAAGTCAAAATATGTAAACAATTGGGATGTATATTACGTGGTGGTTTTATCTTTTTTATTGTGACTATTCAATTATTCTACGCGGCAAAAAAGTAATTATATTGGAACTTGAATTGAAAGTGGTTAATTGGGAAATATTATTTTCACACCGGGCTAATGAGTAATGTACTTTGTGCAATAAAGTAATCAGCAAAAACTTTTTCAAATATTATCTAACTTAAAAAATAAAAAAACTTTAACATTTATTTAAGGTGATTTTGGGATAAATTTGAATGGGTTTTAAAACTATACATCTTAAAATTTTAAATTTTATAATTCGAATTTTTGTTTCTACTTTTATAAATTTGAATGGGTTTTAAAACTACACATCAAAAGATCTATATGGAGAAGTGTGAACGTAAATAATCTTATAAACATTAAATTTGGTTGATAATGTTCTAACATTAGTATTTTAATATATTTTTTTTATAACCAATAATCATTGTAGGGTGTGTTCAACATTGACCCCGGTTGGAGGAGAGCATGTCTTGCTTCAGCAAATCAAAAGTGGAGGTCCCATAAGGCAAGACTCACGAGAGTGTATGTTCGTGGTAGGATGGATAATCCAGAATTGATGAATATACCACCCACTGAATATCCTGATATTAAACAAAAAGATTGGAGTCAATTTATCATCAATCGTATATCTAAAGAGTTTCAGGTACCAAAGTTACTATAATTAACTTCTCCTTTTTTTTAACTTTATATCATGTACTTGATTTCTTGTTATTATTTTCAGGAAAAGAGTAGTAAACAAAAAGAGGTAAGAGCGAGACACAAATATCCTCACAGAATTTCCCGTAAAGGATATGCACGCTTTGCTTCGGAAAATGTAAGTGTCTAAAATGTATTCATGTATTTTAAACACATAGCTACTCATTAGAAGATCCGGGGCTGCTGCTTTTTACATTACCATGTGCTTTTTAGATGTTTTGAATGCTCATCTGAATAACTTCATTCGACATAATTATATCTTGAATTCTATTTGTAGTGATAACTTTATCTGCACTTGGTATGTTTCGGCATGCAGTTAAATTTTTCTGCCATGTATAATGTAGAAAAGTCTGACCATAAAAAATAACAAGGAGACATATTATAGGCTTCTAGAATTCATTGTATTACTCTGCTCCAGATATATGACATTATTATTTGGATTTTATTCTCTTTTTGTATTTATTTTCTGGATATAAAAGTCATTCGTGAGCATAATTTCACATTGTCGGATCCTGAATTGTGGTTTTAGATCTGTATTTTGTGATCTTGTTAGTCTGGCGAAATGAACGTGAGGATCTAGGTTCAAATTATAAACTCAGAAAGGGAATGAATATGGAGAAATATATGATTTGTGGTCTCTTAATGATTTTATTACCCTTCTACCATGATCCAATATGAAAGATGTGAATATCAAGTTTATCTAATTGCAATACCTTGAAATTATTATTAATTTGTTCCTAAAATAGGCTCCTAGGCAACCGGATTTGGTGCAATGTGGGTTTTATGTACTACGATATATGAGACAAATAATTGGGTTCGATGGATCATTGGATATGGCTTCAATGCAATCTCTGGTATTATTATTGTTCATTTTAAAAGTTGTAAATCTTTATAATTTAATATCTAAATGTGGTATTATTAGTATTAATGTATGTTATTTTGTAGTTTATGGAGAAAACTTATACCACAATCCAAATTGATGATGTGCGGTCGGAGTGGACTACATGTGTTCAGGAATATGTTTTTGAATAAAGGTGTGTTAGTGTTTTATAAATTTTTCCCCAATTTTTTTATTTATATAGAATTTGTGCAGAAATATTTGATTATATTTGTGTATTTTCTGCAGAGCGATTTTCAAATGAAGTACGTACTTAGCAAGAAATTGGATTCCAGATGTGTTATTCTTGATGGATTGAAGTTCTTTTAAATTTCAAATGATTTTTTATTGATGATTGTCTTATACTTGTAGCTAGTGAGTATTTGAGTATTAATACGTAGGTTTAACTTTTGGATATAATTGAGATGATTGTTTTGAGGGATTTAAACCAAATCCGTCCTCTATCTTTTCACCTTTATCAAAATGGTCCTCTATTTATTTGCTTTATCAATTTAGTCCTGTATCTATTCAAGTTTCGCCAAAATGATCCTAATTGGCCTAAAAATTTACAAAACCTCACCATTTTGGTCCTATATTTTTTTTTACCAATTTAGTCCTGTATCAATTCATATTTCTCCAATTAGGTCCTAATTGAACGCATAAAACATAAAATGCCACATTTTTAGTCATGCGTGTTGTAGCCATTTCGTGCCATAGGTCGGCACCGACCTAAAACAAGCCGGAAGTGACAAAACAACGCGTCCGCGATGGCACCGATCTGGCCGGACGGTTTCCGGCCTCCATGGGTTCCGACCCCATTTTCCAACCTAAAAAATAAGGTCGGAAACAAGCTTAAACACTTATCTACCTTGATCAAGATACAGGACAAAGGGGCTGGGACCGGACCGGTCCGACCTCGACCATGTAAAACCAATAGATGTTGCTGGGGCACGGCCAATCTTCACGAGGGCTTCCCGACCTCAAGACCAACCAAGAGGACCGACCTCCGACCTTAAAGCATCTCTGACCTACGAAAGGAAAATAGAGCACGTGATAGAATCTTGCGAGATCTTCCCCCAAGAGGAAAAGAGCCGTCACCGTACTCAGTGACAGAGAGAATATTCCATCTAAATATAGAAAAAATTCAGAGAATCGTCCTTTTCGGACACATGTCAACGCGTCAGTGGTCGACCGCCGGCAGACTGTGGCATACGGACACCCGCGCGTCCCCAGAGCCTGGAGGCATGTAATGCCTCTGTCCCCTGAGAGGTCGGAAATGACGTTTGTACCCCTGTATGGAGAAAACTATAAACAGTCCCACATTTGTAACAAGAAAGAGAGTTCAACACATTCAATCAAAGCAATATAATACTCGTTTAAGTCCAGGGACTAAAAACCCTGGCAATTCTTGGTGTTCTTGCATTTAGTTCATCATCTTTATTATCATTCTTCATCACAATCATTCATTTAGCATTGATGAATCCAATCATTTGATGATTTTACCAAAGCTCTCATAAATAACCATTAATTCCCAACCTTATTTATTTCGTAAACAACAATGCGCACTAGTTTTTTTGGGGGAAGCCTATGATGTGGTTTTTTTTTTCAATGTGGCACTAGTGGTGGCCATCTTTGCATATAGATCCAGTCGTTTAACTAGGTTCACATTTTTTTTCCGTTTGACACTGGAAAACTCCTCCACACCGATTCACCTGGGAACATGGTTCTGATAACATAATTAGGGCCCCCGATGGACCTCCACCTCTGCATTGGTATGATATTGTCCGCTTTGGAACGAGCTAGCCTGCACAAATTTATTTTTGGGTCTTCCTAAAAATATATCATACAAATGGAGAACTTGTTCATCCTTATAAACCCCAAGAAACTCCCATATTATTTTGATGGAATTTAAACCAAATTCATCATCTATCTTTTCATCTTTATCTAAATAGTCATTTATTTATTGTTTTATCAATTTAGTCCTGTATTTCTTCAAGTTTGGCCAAATTGGTCCTAATTTGGTGAAAAATAGTTTTATGCTTTATGCGTTCAATTAGGACCTAATTGGAGAATGTGAATTGATACAGGACTAAATTGGTAAAGAAAATAAATATAGGACCAAAACGGTTAGGTTTTTTACATTTTTAGGCCAATTAGGATCATTTTGACGAAACTTGAATAGATACAGGACTAAATTGATAAAGCAAATAAATAGAGGACCATTTTGATAAAGGTGAAAAGATATAGGACGGATTTGGTTTAAATCCCATTGTTTTGATGAAATTTGTTTAATGTTGGGATATTTTGCAATTTAATGAATGTATTGACTTTTATTTAGTGTTTCTATTGTGTATATTTTAGTTTTTTAATTACATGAATTAAAAGAAATGGACAAAATATAAATATTTATTTAATTATAAATAAATTATAAAAGATGAAATAGATAACGGATATATGTATAATTAGATAACAGATTTACAAAGTTATCTATGAGTGTGATATAATAACTTAGTGCTCATAGATAACGGATATTATTGGTTGATATCTGTTATCTATAAGGGAGGAGCATAGATAACACCTTCCTAGAAAACTTACCATTTTGCTTATAGATAATAGATATTATCCGTTATCTATGAACGAAAATGTAGTAGTGTAATTATTTTTAAATTGGGAATTATACGCGCGAGTTTTTGGCGGAAAACTAACGGGCGTGTGGGCCTCATGCTCGTTAATCTGTTATTTTTTGACGGAAAAATCGTATGGGACTATTTGCGCTTAAAAAATGACCAAATTCATGATAACCAATTCTTATAGGACCATTTCTGCAATTTTCCCCAATACTAAATCAATACATACAATCACTAATTTTATTAACTAATTAATATCACACACAATTTACACACAGACCCGTCTTGGTAGTATATAAAAGTAGGAATATTAGTGAATGAAATTAATGATATTACTAAATAAAAAAATATTACTGCGAACAAGTTTCATCGGAGACCTACTCTAAAATTAATACTCCATTTGTCCCCCAATAATCTTCATACTTTATTTTTTGGGACATCCCATAATAATTTTCACAACCCCAACTATAAAAATAAAACACTCTCATAATACTTACTTTATTATAAATTACGTTTCATTCATTAGTCCAAAAAATCAATAAAGTAGTTTTGTAGTATAAAGGTAATACTCGCTCCATCCCAAAATAAGCTTTACATGGATCTTTTTCATAGAGATTATGGAGTATTAATATAAAATACAGTGTGATACAAATAATTTGATTGAGCAGAATAAAGTAAGTAAAGTGATTCAATAGATATGATAAAGTAAAGTGTGAAAATAAAATAAAAGTCAAAAGTGGGGTAGGTGAGTTTTAAAAAAAATGATATAAGAAGCTTATTGTGAGACACTTAATTTAAAATATAGAGATGGAGTGAGTACAAGTTATATGATTGAATAGAGAGAGGTGAAGTGGAAATTAAAAATATAAAATAAAAAATAAAAAATTGAGCAATGAGTTTCAAAATATAGTATGAGAAATTTATTGAAGGACATTTGATTTGGAAAAGATAAAATGTTTATCGAAGGACATCTCATTCGGAAAAGATGAGAAGTTTATTAATGCCTAGAGGAGTACATCATAAAAATTTACATCATGGTGCATCTAATGGTTTTAAGTTTTTTTTTCTTAAATTACGAGTGACAGTTGTATACACTGGTTTAAGCTTATCACTTTTTTTACAACAAATAGTTTAATTTTATTCTGGGTGATTACAGTTAATGAGAACTCCATCCCCGAATAAATTGCTTTGGTAAAACTCAAGTAACAAAATTATATATGCATTTACGCTTATATGAAATTATTAATTCCAAAACGTAGTCAAAATGCATATATTAAGTTAATATAAGCAAAATAGATAAATCTATAGGTTGGAATATCAAAAGTTCTCACCTCCACCCCAACTGGAGAAAAATTGTTGTTTCATTAGTCCATCTCTGAGACGGAAGCATAAGGCTAACTTTTGTTTCAATCCATTCCGAAAGTGCTGAAACATCTGCGGTCTTGCCAGGCAGAGGGCGGCTCCATGTCCACGGGTCATGTCCACAAACTTCGGCAATTACTTCTTCAAGGTCATTCAAAGTAGACGTATTTCGGTTTTCACCCTCTTCTTCTATCAATGTGTTGCAGATAAGCTTCACGATGTCATAGTTTTTTACATGGAATTGCATCAAACATAAAATTAGGAATTTAGGACGACAACTCCAAAATAAATCCTCCAAAAGTGTTGATCGAACAGAAATTGGTGCATCCATTTCAAACCACAATTTCTCCACGATAGGCGGTTCAGATAAACCTATCACATGATTGATATACTCATACCACTCCACAAAATAAATTCTAAGATGGAGATCAATTTTGGAAGAGCTCAACTCCAACAGAAATTCTCTTAACTTGGCAAACCCTAATGAATCTAGTTTGAACTCAAAATGTATTTCAGACTTCCATTCCCTTGATGTTGTTTTAAAAGAAAGGGAAGGCACAGATGAACTTGTAAATTTGAACTTGCGTATTCTGGGAACATCAAACTTAGCCCTTAACACTATACGATGACTAAAGTTTATGCACTCAAGTGAGCTGCTACAAATTTGTATTTCATTATAGTCAATGAAAGAACCATAAATAGTCAACTCCTTTAGACAGGGAAATTTAGAGGACATACAATGAAAAAACCATTCACCAATTTTCACATGCGTCAAGGACAATATTTTCAACTTACGAAACTCATCGGCACCTAATCTCGGTTTCAATACAAATATTGAGTTATATGGACGAGTATAAGAGCCCATCAAAACAATTTCCTCTATCAAGGGGCACATCAACATTATATCCCAAATAACATTATCTTCCACATGCACTTGGCTTAAACAGATGAATTTGAGTCTCGAACAATTTACCTTTTGAAGCCGACAAATGTAGCCACCAACAACGGATAACCTGACAAGAGTTTCGGATTCAAGCACCTCACATGGTAAATGATGATGGGATGTTTCCAAATAGAGATCTGTAGCACCTAGTTTCATTGCCTTCAAGATCCATTCCTTAGTCATATACATATTAATCGCGCTAATATAATTACTACCTATCTGTAGCCTGAAACTCTGAATCTTCCGGTTCAATTCCTCGTATCTTTGCATAGTCTTCATCGTGAACATCACAAACGAGCTTTCCTTGTTTTTGGGAAGGGGGAAGGGGTAAGGGAAGTCGCGTGTATTGAAATCGAGGTTGGGGCGAGTTAACCAGGCTACGTACCAGGATTTGGAGAGGATAGTGGTTCCAACAGCTTCTTTTCCACTCAAAAAAGATTGCATGTGTTGAATTGTCTCTTCTGGAAGTTGACTAGTTCCAATTCTTTTGCGCTTCCCCATCTGAAACCAAGAAATTAATTTTGGTTTGGGAATTAATTTTTGGAGAATTTATTTATTCTGCTGAAAACAGAATTCATACATACAAAGAACAGAGTCACGGCCGATGGCGATATGATGTGATTAGGGATTAGAATTAACGGAAATAAGTAAGTGATATTCATGGGCCCATTTATCTTTGATCCCATATTTTTTTGCGATTTGAATTAAGAGTCCAGCTATATATATATATGGAAAATAATCAATTTATGAGATTTCAGTGATCTAGATTTGGATCTTCAATATTTTTTTTATTTGTGATCTTAATGTCATATATCTTAGAAAAAATAAATTAAATTTAATAAAACAAAAAAAATATAAAAAGATGCCATAAACTAAATGAAAGATATCATTTGAGAGGTAGAGATTTCAATTTACGGGAGCGAAATTTGCACGCAAATGGACCAAACTTGGTCCACAATTGGAGTGGTTTGACACCCGCTATTTCGCTAAATGGTGCAACCAGCTTGGGTTTGAACCAAAATAGCCTATTATAGTTTGAGTATGTGTAAAGTTCAATTGGTTCATACATGCATCATTGAAGGATATTAGTTATTTCACTAAAGAGTATTACTTATTTTCACTGAAAAATATTAGTTATCTTCATTAGAGAGTCTTAGTTTATTTTCAATAAACAACTAAGACTCTTCGGTGAGTATAACTAATACGCTTCAGTACAAAAATAAGTGAAAACAACTAATACTCTTCAATGATTCATGTATGAACCAATTTCGCTCTATACTTTGTCTTATAGTTTTATTAATCATTATTTTGCATCTAAAAGTTTTGTCCTAAATCATCGACGACGTTAGGCGTTGCAAGCGACAACAGTTTTGTAAAAAAATCATCGTTTGCGATTAGCTTTTCTACGACTAACATATTTCGTAGTGAATTCGATTTTACAACCACTTTCCCCTCGCAAAATATGTCGTTAATCACCGTCTTTTTTTTAGTGAAAATAGTATTAATTTTTTCATAAAAAATCAGTGTTCTAAAAAATGGTCTAGTCGGCCGACTAGTCGGCGATTAGTCGCTAGTCGGCCCTAGACCGTTTCGACTTTAGTTAAAACGTTAAATAAAACGGTTCTGTAATTAGTCGGCGACTGTTGGGAAATTGTATAGACTTAAGTTTTGATTAAGATGCCGAAAGATTTCCTAAGTCATTTGTAAGTAAAGTATTCAGTAGGGTTAGAAGGTAGTTAGTCAGTTCAAATGTTAAGGAACTGAAGTGCAGTTATTAATTCCTAGAGCGTATCCAAGAATTGAAGAAATCCGCTGATGAAGAAAGTCCTCTGAAGATGAAGTGATCTGAGGAAGAAGTCTGGGTCTTGAATGTTTTCTAAGTGCATTTACACTAAGACTAAAACCATCAGGAGAGGACCAAGGTCCACTGATGTGAACTAACAAAGCACATTCAATGCTAAACACATTAAAAGCTGTTAGTTAATTTGGTTGGAACAAGGCAAAATGAATTTCAGTGAAGCTTACAATTAATGAAGGAATAAGAAGGCTCTCTCAGAAGAGTTCCACCTTAAAGCAACACAGGATTCTGAGCAAGCAGACTGAGCGGCCCAATAAGAAGATGACACGTAGGTGTACTCTACTGACAGCCGACCTGTCACAGACTGACAAGTACCAAAAGTCTTTCTCTAGCATTCTACAGAAAGTTGGTGAACAGGCATGGTCTTTCAGCCGCTTCTTGACAAGACTTAAAGCTTCAAATAAAGTCGTTTGAACCAATCAGATATAAGAAGACTTACTTGAGAAGATTCAACTCGAACGGAAAGATTTTCAAGAAAGTCTTTAAATACAGAAAGACGTGCTCATTACTATGCACGGGAAACTCACAAGATCAAAGCAATCTCTACATACATAACTTACTACGAAGCACTCAAAATTACCTTTGTTTCCCAAGTGTTTCACATTTGTAGAGAGCATACTAAGCCTTCTGTAATCAAGCTTAAAGCTATATCCAAACCTTAGAGAGAGATAATCCATCCTAAGCCTTGAGCTAAATTGTAAGGATTATCTCACAACAGTTGGAACCAAACCCTACTCAAACCCCAACCCAGTGTTAGGTTGAGAGTTAGTGTTAAGTGGTGTTAGTAAGCTGATTGTTGATATCAGTCTGAAAGCTGGTTTGTTTTGGGAACTAGGACCTGGAATTATCCTAGTGATCAAATATCCTTAGAGAGGATTAATTTGATCAGTGCACCTTGGTCCTATAACACAAGGAATTCCAAGTGAAAGCAATTCTTCTGGTTGATCAGGACAGTGGACGTAGGAGATTATTCTCTGAACCACTTTATATCTTGTGTACTTACATTCAATTTTTTTCTTAAGTGTATGTTATTCAAATAAGTGTTATTAAGCAAAACGAGGTTTTCATAAGGCCTCACTAATCCGCACCTGAAAGCTAATTAGATATTATTTCAACTGAAAGTCTTGAACTTTCAGTGGAGCAGATATCCCAGTAAGCTTTCATAAGTAAATCTCAGCAGACATCAAAGTCCACTGACGATCTATTGTCTTAAGTAACCTGATAAGTTTTAAAGAAAAGTTTGAATTTGTAACCTTAGGTGTATTCCCCCCCCATACACATGTTTTACTCATTTCGGGACCAACAAGTGGTATCAGAGCAGTGGTTCAAAAGACCATTGTTATAAGTATACCTTGTGCTAAAAAGGTATTCTATATTTGGTCAACTGAATTGATCTTTTGATAATCTTGTTTAGATATTATGGTTGACAATGCAGCTAGGGTAGCACCACCAGCGGAGAACAACATGGGAGTCAATCCCCTGAACCATATGTCCCATCACAAGCTTCCACAGTTCTCAGTGGAAAATTATGATTTCTGGAAGATCAGAATGAGAGCTCATCTTGCCTGTGTGCATGATGAAATGTTGAGAGTCATAACTAAAGGTTCATTTATCTTTATGACTCCTAATCCTAGAACTACAACTGACACTATTGCAGATCCTAGAGAAGAATGACCCAAGGATGAAGATAACTTCACTGCAGATTAGAGGAGGAAACACAACCTCAACTTCATAGCCATGAATATTCTCTACACCACTATTCCAGACTTAGTTATGGGAAGAGTGATCCATTGCCAGACTGCAAAGGAACTTTGGGACACTCTTGCTCTCATGTGTGAAGGAACTGACAAAATTAAAGAGAACAAGCTTTCAGTAGCTGTTCAAAAATATGAGCAGTTCACCATGGAGCCTACTGAGACCATTGACCAGCTTGATGGGAGGTTCACTGACATCATGAATGAGATAAACTCTCTGGGAAAAGTCTACACCCAAAGAGAAGTTGCCTTAAAGATCCTGAGAGGTTTAACCTCAAGATGGGATGTGTACTTTGTAATGATGCAGAATACCAAGGATCTATCTAGCATGTCTATGCAACAGGTATTCTCTGAACTCAAGGCTTATGAGTTTGATCTTAACAGGAAAAGGGCTTCTGATGAGACCTCAGCTGAGAAGGGAGTTGCCTTCAAAGCTAAGGAGACTGAGCCAAAATCCCCAAAGCCACAGAAGAGTACAAAGGCAAGAAAATCTCAAAACAAGACTGAGATGCAAGAGGAACTCAGCCTAATGGCTAGAAGGTTTGAAAAACTTAACAGTCGTTTTGGCAAATATAAGAGATTTTATAGGGATAACAGGGAAAGGAGAAGTTATCCACAAAAAGACACCAGAGAAGGAGAGAAAAGCTCAACTGAGCTGGAAAAGAAGAAAGAATACAAGAACTATACAAGAGCTGAAGGATAATCATCAAAGACTAGAGAGTCTACTGAAGAAAAGGATGATGATGCCAACAGATGCTACCAGTGCAAAAAGGTTGGGCACTTTCAGTATGATTGTCCTCAACTGAGCACAAAGGAAAGAAAGGAAAGACAAGCCAAGAGAGACAGAAGATATGGAGAAAAAAAAGTCATGGTGCCTAAGGATGTTGATGAAGATTTGAAGTCATCTGATGGACTGTTCTCTGACAGCAGTGATGATGACATGTGCCTCATGGCAAGAGAAGAACCAGAGGTACAATCTAAACCATCCATTTCTTTAGGACACTCACCTGAGCTCAGCTCAGAGTCAACAGAGGAACTCAATCTTCAGTCCGTTTTGGAACAATTGATGATTAATTTCTCAAGGTTGCAAGAAGCAAGTTTCTGTTTCCAAGATGAAAACAAAAAACTCTTGAGTGAAAACTCCAAGTTAATTGAATCTGAGAATCAATCAGATCTTAACTCAGCCAAATCTACCATTGAGTTGACAAAAGAGGTGGAAACCCTCAGGAGTCAAAGAAATGGTAGAGATCAACTGATAAAAGATCTCACTGAATCTTAGACAAGATTAACTGATGAGAATTTAAAATTGGTAAGTCAAATAAAGGATTCTCTCCTGAAAATTGATGTCTTACAAAAATCTGAAGGAACCTTGTTAAAAAGGATTGGTGGTCTTAACAAACCCTCTCTAGCCATAGAGGAGATCCAAAATTTTTAAATCAATCCAAATAACAAGTGTGGAATAGGCTATATTCCAAAACCTTCAGAAGGTCCTCTGAGTGTTGCTTCTTCAAGTGGCACAAAGAGAGTATTTGTTAAATCTGTAAATTTCACATCACAGATTTTAGATAAAGGAAAAAGACCAGCTGAGGTTCAACAAAAGAAAGGTCTAACTCAGCCAAAACCAAATGGAAAAGCTCAGTTGACTAATCAGACCAGAACTCAGCAGAGGTACTATCAGCCGAGGTCTTCACAAATGAAGCAACCTCAGCTGAGAACACCCAGGCATGAGCCTAGGAGGACATGGCTCTCAGATCACCCTGTATCTAGTGACTCAACTTCAGAAGAGTTAAACTCTACTGAAGGGCATCAGCCTAGGAAGACATGGCTCTCAGATCACCCTGTTGAGCAAATCCTAGATGATCCTACCTCGGGAGTCAAAACTAGAAGTTTTCATGGAGAAAGTGCTTTGTTTTGTTGTTTCTTATCTAACCAGGAACCAGGTTCCATTGAAGAAGCACTTCAAGATTCAAATTGGATCATTGCTATGCAAAAAGAGCTCAACCAATTCACAAGGAATCAAGTATGGGAGCTGGTAGACAGACCATATCATTGCAATGTAATTGGAACCAAGTGGGTATTCAAGAATAAGAAGGATGAAAATGATGTCATAGTCAGAAACAAGGCCAGGCTAGTAGCAAAGGGCTATTCTCAAGTTGAAGGTTTTGACTATGATGAAACCTTTGCCACTGTGGCCAGATTGGAAGCAATAAGGTTATTTCTTGCATATGATGCTCACAAGAAATTCAAGGTGTATCAAATGGATGTCAAGAGTACTTTCTTGAATGGAATACTCAATGAGGAAGTGTATGTGGAGCAACCCCCAGGTTTTGAAGAAAGCCACAAAGTATATAGACTGAGGAAAGCTCTATATGGCCTGAAGCAGGCTCCAAGAGCTTGGTATGATACCTTGTCTCAGTTCCTGTTGGATCATGGCTTTATCAAAGGAAGAGTCAATAGAACTCTATTCAGAATCACAAAAGGAGAGGACACCCTTCTAGTTCAAATCTATGTGGATGATATCATCTTTGGTTCTCCAAACCAAGTCCTATGTGAAAAGTTCTCTCAACTGATGAAAGGACAATTTGAGATGTCAATGATGGGAGAAATGAACTTCTTCCTTGGACTTCAAGTTAAGCAGTCCACTGAAGGAATCTTCATCAACCAAGCCAAATATACAAGGGAGTTGATCAACAAATTTGGATGTCAGACCAGTAAGGTTCCAAGAGTTTCACTCAACACCAACACCAAGATGGAACCTGATGAAGATGGTGAATCAGTAGACCAAACTCACTACAGAGCTATCATTGGATCTCTACTGTATCTCACAGCAAGCAGGCCTGATATCACATTTGCTATTGGGATATGTGCTAGATATCAAGCAAATCCCAAGAAAAGTCATCTGGAAACTGCTAAGAGAATTCTCAAATATCTAAAGGGCACTGTAAATATGGGACTATGGTATCCCTCAGATGACAACCTGGAACTCACAGGATACTCAGATGCAGACTATGGAGGATTCAAAATTGATAGGAAATCAACCTCTGGCACTTGTCAATTCTTGGGAAGTAAGTTGATCTCTTGGTTTTCCAAGAAATAAAATTCAATAGCCACAAGCACTACTGAAGCTGAATATATGATAGCTGGAATTTGTTGTGCTCAAATTCTATGGCTAAGACAACAACTGAGAGACTACAACATCTTTGCTAATGAAGTTCCTATTTTCTGTGACAACAATAGTGCAATTGTTATTTCAGAAAATCCAGTTCTCCACACAAGATGCAAGCATGTGGATATAAGGCATCATTTCATTAGAGATCATGTGGAGAAGAAGGATATCAAAATGCTCAAGATTCACACTGACAAGCAAAAGGCAGATATATTTACTAAACCCTTGGCTGAAGCAAGGTTTCAAGAACTGTCAGTAGAGCTTGGACTTCTAGATCCAGGGGAGTAAAGAGAAAGTTCTTCGCAAAATCTCAGAAGAGATGAGTTCATTTCAGCAGAGGTTCAACCTCAGAGTAGGATCAACCACAGAAGAGTCAATATTCTCAGAATAGCTACAATTCTCAGATGAGGTACAATCTCAGTCGAGGTTGTTGTTCCTAATCTTTAGTATTTTCAAAACTGAATGCATCTTAGTCTTAAAAATTCAAATTCTTTTTCAAAAAGGTTAATGGGTACTTTCTGCGAAATTAAATCTTTTTACACTATTTTGAAAAGATTTTGATTAAGGGAGCATTAAATGCGCGCTGTACAAGTCAGTTTTGCTTTTTCAGTTTCCTATCTCACGCGCCTTAAAAGCCGGATGATGTGACATTCCAGCTACCAACTCTTTTAATCCTCGCCTTCCATTTTAGGCGGTTCTTTTCTAACCGTCAAGATTTCTAAATAACTCCACACAAACCTTTCAACTATCCACGATCTCATCTGGCTCAATCCCATCCGTTGATTAAACTTTCAATCTCACCATTCATTTCTCATATGAAAACCCAAAATCAGTCCTTAGAACCTTTTCGAACACTCTTTCAAGCAATTACTTACTATCTCCCCCAAAATACTATCTGCAAAATTCTCTCAATCCCTTCTAAATCAAAAAAATGGCAAGAGTAAATCTAGGTTTTCTTACCAACAAAGACAACTTTTGGTATGAACCTATCGTTGTTTTTAACAACCCAGAAATTCAGACCAGACCAAAGTTTAGGCACATTAAGAAGGCCCTGGACATGGTCAAGGATGCCGGTTTGGAAAAGTTCTTGTCTATCCACCCTAAAAATTGCTTTGATAGACAAGTACTTGAATTCTTCTTCAGCGTTGCCAACACTGATACCAAGATTAAGTCCTGTTTGTTTTTTAAGAGAAAGAAGAAAGTGATGAGGGATGATACAGAAATTATCGAGCACCAGAAAGTGAGGAAGGAGATTAATCTGGGGGTGATGATCTCAAATAACTTTTTGGACTTCCATCTGAAGGCCCAAATCTGGATACTTGTATCGTGGATAAGGAAGAGGATTGGGTCTACACTATAATGCAAAAGAAGATAGAGTACAGTCCCACAATGAACAGAAATGTACTCCTTCCCGTATACAATGTTCTCTGTGAGATTATTGGGAAATGCAATTTGGCAAATCAAGGAAGCTCAGAGCAAGTGAGCAAACCCAAGTTAAGACTGATGAAGGCCATTGTAGAGAGCAAGGAGAAGAGCTTCAATTGGCAACTGTTCTTTCTAAGAGCGTTGAATAGGGAACAATCGAAATTCCAGCCTGAAAAGACTCCCCAGTTAGCAAGTAAGTTGTGTTTTGCCACAAAGATCTCTTACCTAATTGAAAATGTAGATGTGGGAGTAGATTGGAAGGAGGACAGAAAATGGAGTAATTTGAAGGCACTCTTCAAATCTGGAAAGGCATTGGAGGGAAGGAAGTTGAGCATGGCGGAGGAAAGCCCAGAAGCAGCAGAGGAGGCGGAGGAAGCGAACCCTGCTGAAGAGAAGTGGACAAAACTAAAGGGGAGGCTGATAAAGCTAAGTGATAAAATGGCCTTGCATAAGGAGAAGGAGGCAGAGAAAGCTTCTAGGAGAAAGGAGAAGAGGTCCTCTGAGGCAGAGAAGGGTGCTGCTAAGATGAAGGCCAGAACATCAAACTCTACTGATGAGTCATCTTCAGGTAACCCTGACTCATCTCCAAACATAGTATCTACTGAATCTGATTCAGATGCCCCTGTCCCTGCCCCTATCAAAGTAAAAACCAAACCTCGCACCCCAGTAAAAACCAAACGCATATCCATCATCTCAAAAACCCCCCACTGAAGGCTCTCAACAGCCTAAAAGTGGTTCCCCAAATAACACCCAATCTGAGGCATTTGATAAGGCAACTTCAAACCCATCTGAAACCATCTCTTCAACCCCCACTTAACAAAACCCAACCCCATCTGAAACCCAAACCTCATCTGAGCCCTACCCTCCTAAAACCCAAGTTTCCCACTTAGAAACTAATCCAGAGGAACCCACAGACATCAGATCCCCTACCCCTTCCCTTCCATCGGATGATGAAGAAGAGTACTCCTTTCTGGATACTCTTAAGGATGAAGTGGCTTACTCACTGGAATCCAAATATCCAGAGCTAGATGGGTACCCCACCCTGAAGGCAATGTTTTTTAGAGTAAGGCTACTTGTCCAACTGAAGGATACGAGATTGGCTGAGATCCTCATGGCAGTTGGTGGAGGTAAGGCGGAGGTGTGGAAGAAGGAGGAACAGGAAGTGTTAGACTTCACTAGAATGACCAAAACCAGGCTACTTTGTGTTGAGAAGATTTTCCAAAGCCTGGTGATGGATAAGATAGTTGAAGTAGAGAAGAAAGCTGAGGTTGAGAAGGCACCTGAGTCAGAGAAGGTGGTTGGAGTAGAGGAGGTGGAGAAAGCGGAAGAGGAAGAGAAAGAAAAAGAAGAGGAAAAGAAGAAAGGTACTTCACCACAGCCAGGTGGTGGCGAAATAGCCAAGGAAGTATCCCCGGCAAAGGATACTGAGGCTCAAAATTTGCCAAAGGAAAGCTCAGTAGAGGTGTCTACTGAAGCTCCCCCACAACATCCCTCGGCGGTGACTATGGAGTCAGCTGAGGTGACTGGTCAAGAGGTTGAGATCACTAAAGAGGTTGAGATCACTAAAGTTGTGAGTAGAGAAATTCGAGCAATCGTCCCTGTAAAGGGCGAATTGGCTGAAAAGGTTGGAGTTGAAAAAGAAAGAGAGAGTGAAAGTGAGAAGAGAGAGATGGAGGCAGTTCAAATGGAGGTAGATGAAAATGATGGTTTAAGTGGTGAGAATGAGGGGGAAGGTGCTAACATTCTATCTATTGCAGGTGTTCCATCTATTGAAGTACCCCAAGTTCAAATTCACTTAAGTCCACTGAGGGATGCCGTTCAAAGACTTGAAGATGTAAAGCTTCCATCCATCCAAACTCATTTGAGAGATGTCCAGGAGATTATCCAGAGGGAAGTTGATGAAATGGTCATTCTCTCAGACCATATTGATGAGCTCATGGAGTCTACCACCACTTCTCTCCAAAATCTAACACTTAAGGTAGAAGATTCTCAACAAATGGTCATTGGTGTAGTGGAAGGCTAGAGTGTGCTGGTGATAGAGGCTCTGAAGAGGATGGAGAAGAAGGAGGAAGAGGCCAGGACACAATTTCTAAAAGACTCAGTGAATAATGTCTCCATTAACCTGAAGTCCTCAGTAGAGGCTTTCTCAACGGACCTGATAGGGAAGGTTGAAGGGTTATGGAACAAGAAGCTGGCAGAATTTGAGGCTAAACATGAAGAGCTGGGAGCTAAACTGAGGGATGTAATAAAGAAGGCTGCTGAGGACTTCCCCACTCAAGAGAAAACAAATGTCCTCATTGATGAGAAGCTTGCACAATTTGTAAGTTTTGGACAAAATGCTGGTGCAACCTTGGAAAGAATTGACGAAGAAGTTGATCACTGCTCAACTCAACTCAAGGCCCTTGAACATGATCAGATGAGGCCAAACATCACTGTTGCAGAGTGTATGATTAATGCCGAAAAGAGGGAAGAGCTAGTGATTAGAAAGCAGATGAAGCTGGACCCCAATAATCAGATGGAGATAATTCTTGAGACTGATGACTTTGCAAAGAGTCAGCAGATCAAGAGTACCATGAAGAAGGTGTCAAAGGAGGCTTAGAAGTCAGCTGATGAGAAGTGCAAAGGGGTAAAAGGCAAAGAAGTCCAAGAGGAGAGGGACTTAACCAAATTCAAAGAAGCTGCTGAGAAAGAAAAGAAAAAGAGAGCTGCTCAGAAGGGGGAATCAACAAAGAGGAAGACTGTTGATGTTCTCTCAGCAGAGGTAACAAAGAGAACAAGATCCTCAGGAAGGTTGGCTGCAAAGTCAACAGACTCAGTAGAGGTACTTCCAACTCTCAATCCTGAACCTATCTCTTCTAAAACCCCCAAGTCTGCACCTACAAAGGTCACTAAGCTCAGAGAGCTAATCAAAGAAGCTGGAGGCATGAACGAGAGAGCTCAGAGGCTATCTGCTCAAAAACTAGAAAGAAGAGACAAGGTTGTTGAAAAGATAGAGTCCATTGCTGAGTCAGCTGAACGAAAGAGGAAGGAGAGGTTGACAACGTTTGACAAGACAACCTCGAAGAAGTTCAGAAACGGCTATCAGAGGTGGACTGCCAAGTTGAGGAAAGATAGTGTGGCACTTTCGAAGGCCCAGTTCCCTCATCCTGATACGTGGGTTCCCAAGAGACTCAATGATGTTTGAAAAACTGCCAAGAGGGAATTTGTGTATTCATACTATGTCAGTGGAGAGTCTGGTAAAGAGAATGCACAAGATTTATTCAATGACTGGCTCTTTGAGTCTTACCCTAAACTCTACCCTGAGATTAATGAGGCCTGAAATGACAAGTTTCCAAACCATTCCTTGAAAGCCCCTGAACCAATTATCTACTGGCCTCCAACAGATGCAACTGGGAAAGTTGACAGAGAGCGGATAACTGATGAATGGGTGTCCCTATGTGAGCATTTGGAACTCAAGGGACATACCAAGGAAGTTATGGAAAGGAAGAATGAACTAAAGATCCGAGTCTTCATGCAGTATGGACTCGAACCTATCTTTGAGTCTATTTAAGGCGATTAAGTGGTTTCTGAGCATTTGTTTATAACTCCTAGTTGTTTTTGTGTTTTGAAACTTTTTTACAGTAGACTTCTTGTACTTGTACTTACTCTGCTATATGAAGAAATGAAACTCTACTGTTTTTATGCCCAAGATAATATCTCATTATCATTTAGGCTTATGTACTTGAATGCCTCTACTTACAAAAATCCTTTGAATTTTATGTCAACTGAACAACCTCATCTGAAAGAGAATATGTAATAAGATAGGTTTCGGCATAATCAAAAAGGGGGAAATTGTTGGGAAATTTTATAGACTTAAGTTTTGATTAAGATGCCGAAAGATTTCCTAAGTCATTTGTAAGTAAAGTATTCAGTAGAGTTAGAAGGTAGTTAGTCAATTCAAATGTTAAGGAACTGAAGTGCAGTTATTAATTCCCAGAGTGTATACAAGAAGTGAAGAAGTCCGCTGATGAAGAAAGTCCGCTGAAGATGAAGTTATCTGAGGAAGAAGTCTGAGTCTTGAATGTTTTCTAAGTGCATTTACACTAAGACTAAAACCATCAGGAGAGGACCAAGGTCCACTGATGTGAACTAACAAAGCACATTCAATGCTAAACACATTAAAAGTTGTTAGTTAATTTGGTTGGAACAAAGCAAAACAAATTTCAGTGAAGCTTACAATTAATGAAGAAATAAGAAGGTTCTCTCAGAAGAGTTCCACCTTAAAGCAAGACAGGATTCTGAGCAAGCAGACTGAGCGGCCCAATAAGAAGATGACACGTAGGTGTACTCTACTGACAGCCGACCTGTCACAGACTGACAAGTACCAAAAGTCTTTCTCTAGGATTCTACAGAAAGTTGGTGAATAGGCATGGTCTTTCACCCCCTTCTTGACAAGACTTAAAGCTTCAAATAGAGCCGTTTGAACCAATCAGATACAAGAAGACTTACTTGAGAAGATTCAACTCCAACGGGAAGATTTTCAAGAAAGTCTATAAATACAGAAGGACGTGCTCATTACTATGCACGGGAAACTCACAAGATCAAAGCAATCTCTACATACATAACTTACTACGAAGCACTCGAAATTACCTTTGTTTCCCAAGTGTTTTACATTTGTAGAGAGCATACTAAGCCTTCTGTAATCAAGCTTAAAACTATATCCAAATCATAGAGAGAGATAATCCATCCTAAGCCTTGAGCTAAATTGTAAGGATTATCTCACAACAGTTGGAACCAAACCCTACTCAAACCCCAACCCAGTGTTAGGTTGAGAGTTAGTGTTAAGTGGTGTTAGTAAGCTGATTGTTGATATCAATCTGAAAGCTGGTTTGTTTTGGGAACTGGGACCTGGAATTATCCTAGTGATCAAATATCCTTAGAGAGGATTAATTTGATCAGTGCACCTTGGCACTATAACCCTACTCACGTAGGAGATTATTCTCTGAACCACTTTATATCTTATGTACTTACATTCAGTTATTTCCTTAAGTGTGTGTTATTCAAACAAGTGTTATCAAGCAATACGAGGTTTTCATAAGGGCTCACTAATCCACATCTGAAAGCTAATTAAATAGTAGTTCAATTGAAAGTCTTGAACTTTCAGTGGAGCTGATATCTCAGTAAGCTTTCATAAGTAAATTAAATCTCAACAGACTTCAAAGTCCACTGACGATCTACTGTCTTAAGTAACCTAATAAGTTTTAAAGAAAAGTTTGAATTTGTAATCTCAGGTGTATTCCCCCCCCCCCCCTACACCTGTTTTACTCGTTTCGGGACCAAGAGCGACTAATCGGAGTAGTTGGCGACCAATTTGATTAGTCGTCGTGTAATTCAATTAATCCATTTTTTATTTAAATAAGTAATAAATTAAATATTTAATTCATATTTTTATTTTTTAACCTAATTATCAAAACTCTCCCCCACAGACGCTGAACGTCGGTGCCCCTCCACCACCGAAATCCGTACCCATCCATTCTCTAACAAATATTGTGCCACGACTCTTCACCACCGAGCGGCCCCAGCCCTCCATGCTGCTCTCCCAGCTTTTCCATGAAATTTGGATGACGTCTTTTGATTTATATTATTATGCATATTTACTACTTTATTGAGTTTTGAGTTTGATGGTATTATTTAGGATGATGATGTATTTATAATTTTAATATTAAAGGGTGGTGGCGTTTTTTTTTTATATATATTTAGTGTGTTAATTTATTAAAAAAAATTATTTTATAAATTTAGATGGTTCCGACTAGTCCCCGACTAGTCTCTGTCTGTTCGCTCTAGTCGCTAAACCCTAGTAAACCGACCGACTAACGACTAACGACTTTTAAAACACTGTAAAAAATAACATAACTTCAGAATTTTAAACAATAAATGGTGTACTTTGCCATAAACAATTCAGCATGCATGGTATTACCGATTTATTTATGTATATAATATTTTCCGTATTTTGAGCTTAATTAGAATTATTATGGAATATACTGTTTCCGATTCTGTGTTTACGTGGCTTGTGGATTAAGTTAGGGCAATAGCACCTCCTTATATATAAAACTATTGAATATATGCTTTCAGAAGATCAATATACAAGACGTCATTCCTAAAAACTGCCCCCGTGACCAGACCACGCCACTTGTTTCGAGAATTCAGAAGGTTTGTTATTTTAATTGGTATGATTTCATGTTTAAATGATAACTTATAGTATAACTTGTAGATTTCTGTTTTGGAATTTCCTCATATTGTCGGAATCATAGTGCGAGCAACAGTTAATTCTTGATGAGTAAATCTGGCATAAGAGAGGGTAACAACCACAACAATAAGAATTGCTTATAAAATTGCTTGTAGGTAATTTTTATAGTGAGATTTCTTGTAGCTAATTAATTATCAATGAATCAAATTTGCTTGTATGTAATTAATTATTTAGGAATTTCATTTTATTGACAAATTGATTTCGTGGACAAATTATTTATAAGTTAAGAAAAGAATATGTCTACACGACTAAGTTTTAATTTTTTGTGCTAAGCACATTAACACTTTGAAAGAGAAAAGTTTTAATTTGATAGGTGAATTTTTCTATATTTACGTCCCTTCTATCAGAATGTGTATTGACATAGGGTAAGAAAAATAATTAAATTAATTAATTCCACACCCCTCTACAAATTTAAACTTTTAGATGAAGCGGAATCATTTACGTGTGTATACTATTTTCAGTTACAAGTGTGGAGGTTAAGGAAAAATTTAGACATTTTAATAGTTTTTGTACTATCTAATAACAATATTTATTCATCATTTTTTTATTTTTTTTTATTTATATACGTAAATATTAGTAGTAATCTCGTTTGCAATTTAACTGGCATCAGATTTGGCGATAGAGAACGTATCATTTAAGAAAGAGTTCAATTCAAAAGAATTCCGGTTGATGGAGAAGCGCAGCAGAATTGAATCAAGCCAACTCCCAGAAGAGACGATTCAACACATACTATCTTTTCTAAGTGCAAAAGAAGCTGTTGGAACATCTATCCTCTCCAAATCTTGGTACGAATCTCGATTTTTCAGAATTCGACATTCCAGCACACAGTCTTCCATTTCCGCAATCTGCGTTTGTGAAATTCGTGAACAAGACATTGCAAAGATACGAGAGGTTGAAGCTAAGGATTCAGAGTTTCAGCTTTTGGATGAAAGATTATTCATCGGACTATTATTATATGGATCAAATTTCGTCATGGACCAAGAAAGCAATGAAACTCGGTGCTACTGATATCCAACTTAATATGAAGCATGTCGAATTCTTACTACCCTGTGAGGTGCTTGAATATGAATCTCTTGTCAAATTATCCTTTAATAATGGCAGAATTGATTTGCAGAATCTCAAGATTAGCTGTTCGAGACTAAAATTCCTGAGCTTACAAGGAGTAACTATAGAAGGGGATAATATTTGGAATGTAATTTGCATGTGTCCCTCAATTGAGGAATTGTCATTATCTTTTTGCCAGGGCAATTCAACTGATTCAAGTGAAGGAGTGTTGGAATTGAAACCCGCGGGATTGTATGTGAATGAATTTCATAAGTTGAAAGTGTTGACGTTGGAGGAAGTAGAAATTGGTGAATGGTTTTTTCGTGAGTTGTCTAAATTTTCTTGCCTCAAGGAGTTGACCCTCCACTATTGCACTGGCTATGAACAAATACAAATTTATAGAAATTCACTTGAGCGTATATTCCTCTTTGCGGATGATGTGAATAGCGTGTTGATGATGGAGTTTGACGTTCCCCAAATTCACAAATTTAATTTCACAAGTGAATTTTTACCTTCCCTTTCATTTAGGACAACTTCAAGGGAATGGGAGTCTAATATAACATTAGCTTGTGTCGTCGATTCTTCATGGTTCGTCGAATTCAGAAATTTTATGCGGGAGTTGAGCTTTTCTAAAATTTCCCTCGAACTAGAGATTTATATATTTGATCTCGAGGAGGCGTATGAGTATGCCAGCCATACGACCGGTTTACCTAAACCACCTATTGTGGAGAGATTGTGGTTGGACTTGGTCGCACCATCTTCAATTCAATCGGCACTTTTGGATGAGTTATTTTGGAGTTGTCGTCCTAGTTTCCTGACGTTGTCATCATATAGTGTAAATAACTATGATGTCGTTAAATTTATTTGCAACACACTGATAAAAAATGAGTGTGCAATGCATGATCTTGAGGAAGTAAAAGTCGAGATTTCTGGACACACTGCATGGACATGGAGCTGCACCAACACACATGCTTCAACATTTGAATATTCGGATGCTAGTGATGTTAGCCTCCAATTAAAATGGGGGTGACAACTTTTGATGTTCAAACTATACTGAGTTTTTTTCATTATTTCATATTAACCTAATGTAAAGATTTTGACAAGAGTCTTTTTACATCTCATAACTTTTCACTTTCTTTGAAAACATCTCTTAAAATCAATTTCTCCAATTACGTCCCAATTTTAGGCTAAATATACAATTTAGATCCAAAAAAAGTTAATTTCTCCAATTACATCTCAATATTTGGCTAAATGTACAATTTTTGTCCCAATTTTTTTTTTTAAATTGAGAAAACGTGGTCGATATTAAATTAAAATTTTTCCGGCAAAAATGCTTATATGGATATTAAATTTATTTTGTAAGGGTGCATGGGGTGGGTGGTGATGAAGAAAAGAGCGGCGTTTTATTTAGGAGAATGTGCGAGATATGAGGGGACACTTTCATTTTTCCCAAAAATGAATTGTATATTTTCTAATTTTAGTTTAAATATGTAGATATTTTATTTTATTTTGTTAATTTTTTTAAAGAGTTATTATGTTCAATATATGACGTGTCCATTTTCTTCAATTTCATTGACCACATATTACAGTCAGCACGCCATACAGGCCATTGTCTAAGCATTTTCGTGTGACACATGAGGTTGTTGATGATCTTTTCTAATCGATGATGATTAGTGGCTGTTTTTCTTCATTAAGATCATCAAACAAGATCTTAGATTATGGAATTTGGTTAAATATAATGCAAGAAATAAATTGGCAAGAGTTTGAACTACTTTTTGAATTATGGAAGAAATCCCCCCCTCTTCATGCACATGAAGGGGTATTTATAGATGTACAAGGAGGCCATGTGTCACCATTTTGGTGGTTTAACCATTGGATTTATGCCAAGTGTTGGGACACTTGTACAACATCTAAACTATTATCCTTTAGATGAGTGCCAAGTGTTAAGACACTTGTATTACATTTAAACTAATGACTCTTGGGATTTCCAATGTTGTACTTGGTCTTCCAAACCACTTTGTTGCTCTTCTTGGTGACTTGTTGCTCGTTAGTATATCTATGTTGGGCGTCATGGATCTCTTGCTCGCCTCGTGTTTGGGCTTGATGCACGGTTGTTCGCGTGTTTGCAAAGTCGTTCGCCTTTTGTCTTTACCTTTTGCTTTGATTATTCATTTCTTTTGTTCTTTGCTCTTCTGGTCGCGTCAAATGTACCTGATCGCGATCCTGGTCGCCAGAGGGGTTGACTCTCCTTAACTCTGATGGTCGCCTGTCTTCTAACCGCGGCTTATTAGCTCCTTAATTCTTGATCACTGTTGCTCGCCTGGTCGCCTATTAACATTGCCCCCTGACTTGTTCTTTGTTAGGAAAATTGTTGACTAATGGAGAGCAAGGCATAATTTTGATAGAATGGTAGCTGTGTGTGTGTGGAGCGAGCAACAATTTTTTGAATTCTTTTGAGCGGGAAAAATGGCGACCATCAGGTCATTTAGGCGAACGCTGGGGCATTCCGAGCGTTGGTGACGGTTGAGTTCCCGATGTTCTCAGAAATCGAAACGTCGTGGGCGGTTGATGACGTCATCGCCGCTCACGCTTATTTTCTTTTTTGCGTATAGGGGCCTATAAATTTCTTTAAAAATTTCATCTTGGCCCCAATTTTTTAGCCTTATAAATACTCGTCTTCTTCCTTTATTTCATTCTTTTGAATTCTTTCTTCTCACGTCTGCCATTAAAGCTTCACTTCAAGCTTTTCTTATTCACATTCGTCGGATTCTTGATAGAATTTGAGTGCAATCATCAGGTAATCTCCCATTATCAACTTTAATTTCCATTTTGCTTTTGATTTTACTTTCATTTCTGCATTTTCCTTTTCGAAAAGTTCTTTCCACTGTTGTACTTCCTCCAGCGCCGCCGCGTTCCGTCGCGCTCCGCCGCGTATCGCCGCCTCTCAAAATCCTTCGTCATTTTTCTCGAAATTTTTGTTATTACTCTTATTTTGTTGAGAGATTTCCTTCAAATGACTTCCTCGAGTGATACTCTTTCGATTGAAATTATTGAACGTAATCCCGGGAAGCGTCCCATGGAAGAAACCTCTTCCCCTGCTCCTCGCCGCTCTGTTCGCCAAGCATTTGCTCGCAATCCGAGAACTTTGTTGGTGGATGAGGAAACGGGTTCTGAGGCTTCCTCTGTTGTTCGCTCCCTCGAAGCTCATGCCTCGGAACATTCTGGCGAGGAGGAAGTCCAGAACTCTGCTGGTCGCCCTGATGCAGAGGAAGTCACCTCATCCGACATAGGGGAGGATTCGGAGGAAGTGGCTGCTGAGATTGATGCAGAGAGCGATCATCAAGAAGTTACGCGATTAAGATTGGCCGTGACTTGGGAATTCCTTGAGGAAATAGGGTTTCCTACTGCCAAGGTAACTCCCGAGTCTCAAATCCCTGAAGGCGTTGCGCGACCAAGCGAGTGGAACGATTACGCTGCTCGCTACTCTGAGGCCTTTCCTGTTCGCGCCAGAGAGTTCATGTCCGCCGAAGTAAACGTTTATACCGCGAGCAAGATATCAAGTTTAGTTGTGGAGGATGACTTGGATAGTATCAGGTCCCGGTACAAGATCCCTTATGACATATTCCTGTACGTCCCCAAGCCAGGAGAAACTGCTGATCGCCCACCACCAGGTTGCACGGCGATCAACTTGGACATACTTAACACTGGGTTCCCCTTACCTTTACATCCCATCATTGGTCGCTTCTTGGAGGACATCAATTTGGCGATCACCCAAATCACTCCCAATGGGTGGAGTAACCTGCTCGTCTTGATGACTCTCTTCGGCCTCGAAGGATACAAAAATAAACTCAGTACGGCTGAGATTTTATATGCCTGGGTTGTCTCAGCATGTAGCGAGGAAGGGGTAGGCTGGTACTATGTCAAGGCGAGGACGGGGGTTAAACTCATCGAGGGAGTCCCTAACAAAGTTAAGAGTTGGCACAACCAATTCTTATTCATTGGTGGTGATTGGCGAGCATCAGTGGGATTCTCTGGCGGCCAAGCGCGCATAAATACTCCCGAGCGATTTGGCATAATTAAACGTATGCTTTTCTTCATCTTTCCTAGGACCGCGTTGGGAACTAATTTTAATTTTTTCTTTCTTTTTGTTTTGTAGGTTCAAAATTGCTGAAGTGGGGTAATCCATGCCTTAGTGAAGAGTTTTTATATACATTGGCTGTAATTGCACTCCGGAATCCGGGTGATCGCCACGTTTTGCACCTTTCAAAGGCCCATTGCCGTAAGATTGCCCAACTCTTCACAAGTCCTCACCATTTAGAGGTTCAAGCAGAGATCCCTGAAGGTTATCATTATCAACAACCTTACACTATTGCTCGCTTGGTCGCTCGTCTTGGCTAACCCTTTTGCTCGACTTTTCCTCTTTAAACAGATCAGAGGGTTACTGTTGCTGTGCCAACCATCCCACAATCTTACCACTTGCTCGCTGCAAGAGTTAAGCAAATGGCTGCTGAGGAGCCAACCAGGAAGAGGCAGGATCCGCCTCTATCACTTATGCACCTACGGGCCGGAGGGGACCAGGGTGCTCGCTCGCGAACATCCAGGGGGGGTCCAAAGGGGCCTCCAAAACAGCTCCCAAGGCGGCTTCTTCTTCACAAGTGGTGGAGAAGGAAAAGACAAAAAAGAAGGCCCCACGAGACGATTCTCGCGAGGAGGGGGATGGCGCCGAGCGAGCATCAAAGCGCTCAAAGACTATCACGGAGGCAAGTAATCGCGCTCCTCGCTCGCCTGCTACCAAGCATGCCTTGGTTGAGGTTACAAGCCCTAACTCTGTTGCTGCCATCTTGAATAAGAAATCGCGATCATCCAGTGATCGCTCGTATCTGGGTTATGATCCCGTGAAATTGAGGGAGTAAGTCTTCAAACCCTAACTCTGATGATCGCTCCTTTATCATGTATTTTACTTATGACCTTTCCCTCTTTTCTAGGTATAAGCCTGAGGAGCACCCTGGGCGAGCAGAAGTGCTCCATCAGCTCAGTTGCGTAAAAACTCCTCCTCCTTATTTGGACATTGCGGACTCCCATGTCCGGCGAGCAACCGAGATGGTCCCTCGTTCTTGGACCAAGACTTGTGAAGATATCGTTCAGGGGCAAATTCCAAGCGACAATGCTCGCTTGATCGCGTATAATGCCAGCCATCAAGCTGTGATGGCTCAAAGGCTCCTTGATCAAATCGTACTTCTAGAGAGGACGAATCGCAGTCTTGGTCGCAAGATTGAAGGCTTTGAGGTGGAGAAGGCTCCTGCCTTAAGGAAGAAGGATGAAGAGCTCGCGCAGGAGAAAGCCGAGCACTCCAAAGCAATAGCGAATTTGGAGCAGATGTATGATGCTTCTGTGGCCAGCGAGCAATCTGCTCTGAACCAATCAGAGAAGCTCTCTCTTGAGCTAGGAGTGGCTGATGAGCGAGCAAAGGTGTTAGAGGCTGAAAAGACGGCCATGGTCGCCCAAGTAGAGGAGCTACAAGCTGAGGTTGCTCGCCTCAAACAAGAGAAGGTTGGGATGGTCGCCTACGACCTTTATGCTCAAGATGTGGCTGACAACACCAACCTGGGATATGTCTGAGCTTATGCTGAGCGCTTAAGATCAGTGAAGTTCGCTTTGGACCACAACTTAGACGTTTTGGCCACTGCAAAGAAGGACTTCATTGATTACGTTAAGGACAATCCCCTTGGTGAAGGGTTCGCGCTCCCGCTGGCTGATCTTGGGGAAATGGGAGTTCCCTTGGATATTTTTGGGGAAGGTGTTGAAATTGTTCCTCCCCAGTCTTCCGGCGAGCAGCCGAGCAAGGAGGCGGACATCTTCGATGGCCTTCACTCTCTCCCCTTGACTCCTATTGATGGAGCGAGTATCCCTGCCGTGGCGACCACGACTGCAACGACCACTACTGAAGGAGCACCTCTTGCTCCGGCGATCACGGATGCGCCTCCAGCTCCTCCTTCTTGAAGACCTTGTATTTTTTGTTTCTTTTATATTTGTATTAAGGCTAGCTTGTACTCTTTACTTTCTTTTTTATGTAACAACTTGCTTCCTTAATGAATGAAAAAGTTGAACGAAATCACTCTTCCTTTTGTATCTATTTCTAATTCTTTTGTTACTCGCTATATACATTGTTGTTCGCACATTTTTCTTTTTTAGGAAAAATACCTCTGTGCCTTAATGCTCGCCTGCTCAGCTTAGATGGGCTATTATTGTCTTTTAAAAAGACTTAGCCTTAGACAATTGGGCCTTGTGGTCTCTTCGTGGACTTGGCCTGGCACTTTATTTACGTTCAGCTCTGTTGCTCGCCCCCTGCATGGTGATTTTGGAGCGAGCAACATTGCTTTGTAGAGCGAACAACTTAGCAAGTAACAAAAATTCTACATATAGATAAATACTCATAAGATTTTGAAAGTTTCATCGTACTTACAACTCTATACAAGTGATGCAAAAACTAAATTAATTCTTACAAATACCAACCAAGACTTGTCTATTGATAATACTTTTTTAACAAAGCCGCATTCCAGGAGTATTGGGCCGAATTGCCTTTCGTGTCTTCCAGGTCATATGTGCCGTTGTCCCATTTTTTAGTTATTTTGTACGGGCCTTCCCAAGTTGGTCCGAATACTCCTGGTGGGGGTGCTAAAACTTTCTTGAGCACAAGATCTCCAATCTTGAATTCTCTGACTTTCACTTGTGAGTTGTAATACTTTGTGATTCTCCTTTTGTAAACTGCATTTTTCATTTCTGCCGAGATTCTCTTTTCCTCAATTAAGTCCATTTCTGCAGCTAGAGCTTGATCATTGTCTGTTCGTCGAATGTCGCAGTTCGTTCTGTTGGAACCTTCAATTCTATGGGTATCACTGCTTCGATGCCGAATGCCATTGTGAATGGAGTCTCACCTGTACTCGTCCTGTGAGATACTCGATACGCCCATAACACTTCTGGTAGCTCCTCCGACCATTTTCCTTTCTTATCGACCAGCCGGATCTTCAGTATGTGTTTGATTATCTTGTTAACCGCTTCGACCTGGCCATTGGATTGGGGATGATATGGAGTTGAAAAATGTTTCTTTATTCCCCACTTCTCACAGAAGCTTCTGATTTTCTTGCCTTCGAATTGTCGCCCGTTGTCAATCACAATTGCCTGTGGCACTCCAAACCGACATACGATGTTCTTCCAAATGAAGCTGATCATTTTTTCTTGCGTAATTGTCACGAGTGCTTCTGCTTCGGCCCACTTTGTGTAGTAATCCACGGCCACCACTGCGAACTTGACATTTCCCTTTCCTATCGGAAAAGGTCCTATAATGTCGATTCCCCATTTTGCGAATGGCCATGGACTATTGACTGCTATCATCTCGGTTGGTGGCTTGTGGATATTGGGGGCGAATATCTGACATTTGTGACAGGTTTTCGCAACTTTAATAGCATCTTTTAGCAATGTAGGCCAATAATATCCTTGTCTCACTGTTTTGTAGGCCAACGCATGTCCTCCAGCATGGTTTCCACATACGCCTTGATGGATTTCTTGCAGGACTTCTTGGCCTTGTTCTCTTGTTAAACATTTCAACAACGGGAGAGAAAATCCTCTTTTGTACAATTGTCCATCCATTATGGTATATCTTGCCGCTCTTTTAATCATCTTGCTAGCCTCCAACGGGTTGTCCGGTTTTTCATCGTCCCGCAGATATTTAACGATCGGCGTTCTTCAATCATCTTCATCCATTTCTGCATTAACTTGATAAATTTTGTAATCCTCTGTTGATGGGTTGGTTATCCTTGTTAATGTAACTTCGGACAACTCCGC
Organism: Ballota nigra; assembly: GCA_947034835.1. Lineage (NCBI taxonomy): Eukaryota > Viridiplantae > Streptophyta > Magnoliopsida > Lamiales > Lamiaceae > Ballota > Ballota nigra. The sequence continues at coordinate 72,719,528 of OX344729.1, read as the reverse complement.
TGGTCCGGTACTAGTTGCTAATCGAGCGAGTGCATCTGCTTGCGCATTATTGTCTCTTGGTACTTGTTCGATTTATATTTGCTCGAACATGGAGGCCAAGTGAGCAACAATTTTTTGATACAGAGCCATGTTTTCATCTTTTGCTTCGTACTCTCCTCGAACTTGGTTAACAATTAGTTGAGAATCTCCGAAAATCTGTAATTTTCTTACTCCCACCGCTAATGCTAGCCACAATCCAGTGATCAATGCTTCATATTCAGCTTCATTGTTTGTTGCCATGAATTCGAAACGAACGGCTGAAGTGAAGACCTGTCTGTCAGGACTTATCAGAACTATTCCTGCCCCCGAGGCCGTGTTTGTGGATGACCCGTCAACATACATGTGCCAGGGATGACTATGTCCTCTCGTCGGATCTTGGGGGAAAGTTAGCTCGACTATAAAGTCGGCTAATGCTTGCCCCTTGATCGCTGTTCGAGGAGCATACGAGATCCCAAACTGGCTGATTTCTAAGGACCACTTCAGGAGGCGACCGGCTGTGTCATGCCTATGCAATATTTGTTTGAGCGGGAATGTTGTTAGCACTTCCACCTGGTGGTCAAAGAAATATGGTCGTAGTTTCCTGACGCTCATCACTAGCGCATATGCTAGTTTTTCTGTTGGCGAGTACTTGAGTTCTGCTTCATGTAAAGCCTGGCTTACGTAATAGATGGGCAGGTGAAACTTTCCTTCCGCTCGAACAAGTACTGAGCTGATTGCCACCTCTGAGGCTGCCAAGTACAAATACAATTTTTCTCCTGGAATTGGTTTAGCAAGAATTTTCGTGTCACCGAGATATTCTTTTAATTGCTCGAATGCTTGTTGGCAAGCGTTCGTCCATTGGAATTTACCCTTCTTGATCGCCTCGAAGAACGGCCTACATTTGTCTCCGGACCTAGAGATGAACCTGTTCAGCGCTGCTAGGCATCCGGTCAACCGTTGAACTTCTTTTACTGACCGGGGCGGTTGCATTTCTATAATTGCTTTTACTTTCAATGGATTCGCTTCAATCCCCCGTTGACTGACCAGATGTCCCAGGAATTTCCCGGAATGGACCCCGAAACTGCTCTTTTTGGGATTTAGTCTCATGTTGTAGGTCCGGAGTATTTCAAATGTCTGGGCGAGATGTTGCAAGTGATCTTCCTTCCTTGAGCTTTTAACGACGATATCGTCCACATACACTTCCATTGTCTTTCCGATGTGGTCGTCAAACATCTTGTTGACCAGCCTCTGGTAGGTGGCCCCGGCGTTGATTAACCCAAATGGCATCCTCTTCCAACATAATAAATTTTTGTTGGTGTAAAACGTTGTGTGCTCCTGGTCGTCTGGGTGCATTGCAATCTGGTGATATCCTGCAAATGCATCCATGAATGTGAGGAGCTCATGTCCCGCTGTGCCATCAACCAATTGGTCGATATGTGGCAATGGGAAGTTGTCCTTTGGGCAAGCGGCATTCAAGTCGGTAAAATTGATGCACAATCTCCACGCCCCGCTTGCTTTCTTGACCAACACCGGGTTCGCCACCCATTGTGGGCATAAGGCCTGTCTAATCAAGTCGTTATCCAAAAGCTTTTTTACCTCCTCATCGAGCGTTTCATACTTGTCGGGCCCAAATTTTCTCCTCTTCTGATGGATTGGCTTTTTCATTGGGTCGATATTGAGTTTATGGCAGGCATGCTCGGGGCTGATACCTACCATATCTGCATGCGACCATGCGAACACATCGAGATTTGCTTTAAGGAACTTCGTCATTTCGGATCTGTATGGCTCCGGGAGCTCAGATCCTATGAAGAGTTCTAAGCTCTCTTGGTTCGGGTCGACTTTTATTGCCTCTAACTCTTCGACCGGAGTGGCTCTTTGGTTTTGGCCTTTCCAACGGGGATCGATAATGGGCCCTTCCATATTTAATTCGTCCTCGACTTCCATTGACTCCGCGCCAAGTCGTGGTTCGATATCCTCTGCCTCCATGCTGGTTGTTGTTGCATGCTCTGCTTTGTTGCTAGTTGTTGCAGTTTCCTCGTCTTCCATATGGCTCAACTGCTCGTTCTTGCTCATCTGCTCGTCATTACACTCCTGCTCGTTGTTACACTTCTGCTCGTCATTACACTCCTGTTCGCCTTCGTACAGCTGCTCATCTACCTCCATCATTTCCGTATCTATAGAATCCATGGTTTCGTTGGGAGCGGAAGGTTCCTCTTCATTCCGACTGCTAAGTTGTTCTTCCACCATGCTGACTCTGTGATCTCCGGGTTGAAGTTGTAAGAGACATTCACGGGCTTTCCTCTGGTCACCTTTAACTGTGCCTGTACCTTTTGACGTGGGAAATTTTACACAGTAATAATACGTCGAAACTGCAGCCTTGAATTCATGTAAAAAAGGACGGCCGAGGAACCCATTGTAGGTAGACTGTTGATCTACAACTAGGAAGTCTACCATCCTACTCAGCCTCCTTTCCGGGTCCTCGACCGATACAAGTTCGACTGCTAGCGTAATCATTCCTAGTGGGAAGGTCACAGCATTTCCGAATCCCACTATTTTATGATCGCAATCCTTGATGTATTCGGCGCATTCTCCCAACTGGTCCACCGTGCTTTTGAACAAGATGTTTGTGTAAGAACCAGTGTCGACAAGTAGACGGTGCACCTTCGTTCCCATGATGTTGGCGCAAATGACTAATGAGTCATTGTGGGGAGTGAGCACCCCGTCTAAGTCCTTTTCTGAAAAAATGAGATTTCCCGTTCGTTTGGTTGATGGATTTGTACCTACCTCCATCACTTGCGCTACTGCTCTCAACTCCGCCTTCTTTTTCCTTTTCGACATAGGTGGTCCCCCGTCGGAACACCCGCCTACTGGCCCAAATGGTTCTAACATTAGGATCTCTGGGATTGGCCTTGCTGGGGCTGCGGGGACCTTTTTTCCTTTCTTGCCCGTCCTGCTTGGTTGCTCGTCGCCATCATCCTCGTCTGAGCTGGACGGAGTTGTTGCCCTCGGCCTCTTACCAGGTTCCCTTTTCACGAACTCAGATAACCTTCCTTCTTCATAGAATTTCCACAGTTGCTTTAATAAATCTCGGCATTCACTGGTGAAGTGGCCGATACTCTGATGGTATGCGCAATACTTGTTTGGGTTCAACTTTCCTCTCTCCTGCCTTATTTTTCGGGGCTCTGATAGCATCTCCTTGTCTTTAACATTGTTGTACACAGCGTCTACTGACATCGTGAGAACTTGATTCAACTTTTCCTTTATTTCCGTTCCTTCATTGAATGACCTCATGTTCTTTGGTGCTTTGTAATCACTCCCTCCAGATTTCTTGCCAAGCTTCTTTGGATCAGCCCTGTCTCTCATCTCTCTGTGTAAAGCCTCTTGCATTGATACATGAATCCCTGCCTTGTGTCGGAATTCCATGTACGTTTTCGGACATGTCAAGTGCATTTCCTTCCACAACTCGGTTCCTTTTTTTAGCCCCGCCATCACTGCAACTATTTTTGTGTCTTCACTCACCATTTCGCCTTCCAGCAGAACTTTATCAAATCTTTCTAGAAATTGTTTGTCTGACTCCTCGTCTCCTTGCTTAATGTCTGCCAACCGATGCCTGTGGGTTAAGTAAGACCCAGCTGTTGAGAAGTGAGACAAGAATTCCTGCTCAATTGGGCAAAGGAGTTGATAGAACCAGGAGCCAGTGCTGAAAACCATCTGTGTGGACCATCCCCAAGGGTGAGTGGGAAATTTCGACATTGAGTAGCGTCGGTTGCCCCCACTGAGATCATGAAGTCTGAATATTTTGTCACGTGAATTCGTGGGTCCGACGTTCCTTCATACAGGCTGATGGCAGGGAATTGTATTTTCTTCTGAATTGGTGCATTGAGGATTAATGGAGACAACGGCGAGGACGGGAGAATAGTTGACCCAACTCCTTTCTGAGATTCTAATTGTTTATGCAATTCTTCAATTGCTTTTTTCATCTCCTGCAACTCGCTAGGGGGAGTTCTCCCATCGGAAGGCTGTTCATCGTGATTAAGTATAACTTTTTCCCGATGCAGTCCCTCCTCGACGGGACGTTTCTCTTGAGTTGCCCTCCGTGCAATGTTGCTAGCTCCATTTGGCCCTAGTCGGCCAAAACCTGATCTCCTGACTCGATCATGTACAGATGGGTGAGCAGCGGGGCGCGGTCGCGCATCATTTCTCCCAGATTGTTCTCTCGTGGTTGCATACCTTGTTCCCAGCCTTTCTAACGCACTGGTCCGAGAAGTGCTTTTACTCGACTCACTTGCCGGACTCGGCGATGATTCCTCTCGATTTCCCAAACGCTCACTTATGGGAGCCTTTCCTTTGTTTCTACGGACTTCCGCATTGTCAGCCTCATCACGGCGTACATCTTCTCTCCTCTTACTCCTCTGCTCGCCTGTTCGCTCTTGCTCGCCCCTGCTCGTTGTTGCTCTCAATGGCCCAGTTGTTTGTCGATTTTGTAAAGATTGAAGGACAGCAATCGTCTTTGCTAGTTCTTCGGGATTTTGAGCAAGAGCTTCAACTTCCGATGGAATTGTATCGATGGTGACTTGAACATTCCTTTGTGTGGTTGCTCTCACCGTCCGGGCATGTCCTTCGGTGGAAGAAACCCTAGTTCTTGGCCTAGGGTTCGGTGATGCGCTCGAATGTCGTTCTTCTTGTGACCTAATCATCTTGGTTGTCGAAATATACGGGATAAATAGAGGATTGAGGTGATCTTGCTTCTAAAAAACACCTTTTTCAAGAGTTACTAGCCTTGTATGTATGAATATGGTGGTTTGAAAACCCTAGTTCATACATGCATGCATTCAAACCCTTAAAATGATGTATTTATGGATAACTTTGTTCCGAATGGTATGCACACTTGATTTCCGGTGGCTTCTTCTCGGATTCCGGTCAACTTTTACAGATTCCGGCGAAGATCTTCAAGCTTTCTTCGATTTTTTGCAAATCGGAGGTTCGAACCCTCCTTCTAGCGCCAATTGTTGATGATCTTTTCTAATCGATGATGATTAGTGGCTGTTTTTCTTCATTAAGATCATCAAACAAGATCTTAGATTATGGAATTTGGTTAAATATAATGCAAGAAATAAATTGGCAAGAGTTTGAGCTACTTTTTGAATTATGGAAGAAATCCCCCCCTATTCATGCACATGAAGGAGTATTTATAGATGTACAAGGAGGCCATGTGTCACCATTTTGGTGGTTTAACCATTGGATTTATGCCAAGTGTTGGGACACTTGTACAACATCTAAACTATTATCCTTTAGATGAGTGCCAAGTGTTAAGACACTTGTATTACATCTAAACTAATGACTCTTGGGATTCCCAATGTTATACTTGGTCTTCCAAACCACTTTGTTGCTCTTCTTGGTGACTTGTTGCTCGCTAGTATATCTATGTTGGGCGTCATGGATCTCTTGCTCGCCTCGTGTTTGGGCTTGATGCACGGTTGTTCGCGTGTTTGCAAAGTCGTTCGCCTTTTGTCTTTACCTTTTGCTTTGATTATTCATTTCTTTTGTTTTTTGCTCTTCTGGTCGCGTTAAATGTACCTGATCGCGATCCTGGTCGCCAGAGGGGTTGACTCTCCTTAACTCTGATGGTCGCCTGTCTTCTAACCGCGGCTTATTAGCTCCTTAATTCTTGATCACTGTTGCTCGCCTGGTCGCCTATTAACAGATGTAAAACAACTATTTTTTGTCAATTCCAGAAACTTTGGCACGTAAATTGTACACTTAGCCAAAACATGGGACGTAATTAGAGAACATAACTTTTTTTGGATAGAAGTTTTACACTTAGTCAAAAATTGTGACGTATTTGGAGAAATAAATTTCGTGTCCACAGGTGGTCCCTAAAACCAATTTTATTCCTTTTTTGTTTGTTTTTTTTTTTTTAAATTGTCACTCGAACCTCTTCTGGGGCATAGATGATGAAACTCTAACCACTTGAGGTATACCACTTAGTTCTTTTAATTTTATTCCTTTTTTGCACTTCTTTTATTTACCACAATAACACTTATAAAAAATAACTTCATCACTATAGATAGTAACAAACAATTAATCCTACATTACAATTCTTGTCAAAAGCAAAGGGGCAATCGAAAATGGAACATAATCAATTGTATAACTCAGGTTAACAACTTCTTCCAAGTTATATATGCATTTAAAAAAAAAAAAAAAGCAAAATATCCTGCATTCACCAGTTTTGAAAATTTATTGTTCTTAAAATACAAATCCCTTTTCAGTTACGAGGCAAAAATCATTATTCCATATAAATTGAAAAACCACTTAATTAACATCTATTTTCTATTAAAGACATGATTAACATAAATAAAAGAGTGACATTGATCAATTCATCCATGGAACGACATACATTAAGTTCATACACAAAGTAAGAACATTTTTGTTGATAATTGTATTTGTAAAATCCATACATTAAGTTCATACTACAGAAATGAAAAAAACATTCAACGAAAATGAGACCTCAAATGCTCTCGCACCATCTCAATTGGAGGCAAACTTTTATCTTTGCAGTACTTACTAAATATGCACCTAACAATGTCTTGCAATGAAGAGTGCGCCACCCACCAATTTGGTCCTCTTCAAAAAATTCGACATTTACTTCTTTAAGATCACGTAGAGCAGATATATTTCGATTTTCATTACCTTCTTCGATCAGTGTGTTGCAAAGGAGATTTGTGAAATCATTGTTTGCTACACATAGCGTAATAAAAGAAGAAATCTCCAAATATAAAACAATGATGTTTGGACGACAACTCCAAAATAAATCCTCCAAAATCCTAGATTGAACTGAAAATGAACTTGAACACAATATCGTCATTTTCTCTAGTATAGGTGGTTTAAGTACACCTTTAATATCACCAGCTTGATCACACTCCTCCACCCAACAAGTAATATGCAACTCGAGATGAATTTTGGAAGGACACAATTTCTGTAGAAATTCTCTCAAATCAATCAAAGTTGAAGTTTCCAACCTGCACTCGATAGATATATCTGACTCCCATTTCGTTGATACTGTTTCCAAAGAGAAGGAAGGTACATTATCTAAAGTAAAAAAATTGAACTTTTTAATCCTTGGAACATCAAATATAACCCTCAACCACATCTTCCTGCGATCAACGAAGCTTATGAACTCGAGTGAATTGCTATGAATATGTATTTCTTCGTAGCCAATACAATCATCAACGCTCAACTCCTTAAGACAAGGAAATCTAGAAGACAAATCACGGAAAATCCATTCTCCAATTTCTAAATCCTTCAAGCACAACACTTTCAATTTACTAAATTCATGATCTTCCAAAATAATATAAAAGATAATCGATATCAATCTTGCAGCCTAAAAGAGATAAAGTGACAAGAGTCTCGGATTCAAATACCTCAGGCGGTAGAGGTAAATAGCAATAATCATCCCGTACCTTTTTAGGTCGATAACGAGATGAGTAGCACCTAGTTTCAGCGCTCTCCGGATCAATTCATTAGATTCTCCTCCTTGCATTTGTAGCCTTAACCTGAAACTTCGAATCTTTCGATTCAATTCCACGTATCTTTGTATAGTCTTTTTCGCGAATTTCATAAACGCATTACCGAGCGTTGGAAACGCGAATGCGGGCGGAGTGGGGAAGTCGGTTTCGTCGAGATCGAGATTTGGACGAGTTAACCAGGCGGCGTTCCATGATTTGGAGAGAATAGTTGTTCGGGCGGCTTCTTTTCCACTCAGAAAAGATTGTATGTGTTGAATAGTCTCTTGTGGAAGTTGACATGCATCAATTCTTTTGGTATTCTCCATCGATAAATTAAAACTGATACATAGGTTATTCAGAAACAGAAATCATACAGGTAATACTATCAATCAAATATAAATTCAGAGCTACAGCGAAAGCATAAAGACACGAACATTTATTTAAACCTAATCTGAATTTGGAAGCAGCTAACGTGATTAGGGATCGACTAGAATTAATAATATGGTCATTTGTTTCTATTAAAATTTTCAAAAATGGGTCTTTACACTTTATGAAAGAATTTTCTCTCTGGTCGAAATTAATAAAAAAATGTGAAATTAATTTATTTAATTATTTGCTTATATTACTCTTTATTCATAAGCTAGACTCAACTTTTCCTCTTGATAGTCCAATAAATGGACAATTTAATATGGATGAAGTTGCTCTCATTAAGAATGACTCTAATACCATGAAATAATTTCGTCTCATCTAAAAGTTTGAATTTATGAAAATGTGTGAAATTAATTCATTAATTTTTTTATATTATAAAATAAAAAATAATGGGCTCTTTTATTTGTACTAGAGCTGTAAAAACGGGCCAATTGGGCGGAGCGAGCTAGACCTGCAAAAGCCCGCCTTTTGGCGGGCTATGCGGGACAGCCAAAAATTTGACTGGCTGAAAAACTCCCAACACAATCCACTTATATTTTATAGTAAAAACGACTAGTACTTTTCAATAATTTTTTATGAACCAATTTTACTCCATACGTACTCTAATTTTTTTTATCATGAGTATCACGAATCAGGATCCACATGCTAAAAAAATTTTTGATAAAAATCTTATTAGGATAGAACGTCTATTTAGTTAGTCAGTGAATATTGTTGTAAATCTGGAAGATTTAATATTCCAAATCTAGGAGGTTTGGTATGGACATTACTTATGGACCAAGAAATCCAATGGGCTTTATCTATTAGACTAGGGTTTTAGTATTATAAATATACCTTTGTATTCATTATTGTCATTACTCATGCACAAGAATAATAGTGGAACTCCTGGCTTGGATCGCCCCCAGACGTAGTCGTTCCCGATGAACTAGGTCAACAAACGTTGTCTCTTTATTTACGCACTTATTTACAACACGTTATCAGCACGAGTCTCTAACCGAGATTATACGGTACGCCTTTAATCTATTTTTTGTATGAATCACATGATTTATTGTGTACTTTGAAATTTAATTTTAGTTCCTGAATATACCTGCGTATAATTATTTTTCGTGAATATTATTTTGTGAATTGAATCAACGTGCGACGATTGTCGCCCCGAAGACGACGATCGCCGCCAACCAGCAGCCGCCACGCACCCGCGCCGCCGTGGGCCTACCCCGTCGCGCGCTGCCACCCTGTTGCGCGAGCAGCCGCCGCGCGCTGTCTCCCCGCGCCACCGCGCTATGCCGCTACACCATGCGCCGCCGGGCCAAGCGCTGCGCGCTGCCGTCGCGCCGTGCACCGCCACACCGAGCGCTGCCACCCTGCAGCGCTGCGCACTGCCGACCTCGTCGCACCGCGAGCCCGCTAACGCGTAGCGCATGAGCCGTCGCCCCATCGCGCCGCAAGCAGCCGTCCCGTCGCTCCTCGTGACCTCATCGCTCGTTCCCATACGCGACACTCGCGGTGTTTTTTTTTTATTTTTGTGATTTACGTTTTTCATCCTTGATATCACATATCCGTGTTTATTCTTATTTTAATCCTGAAAATATTTCGTTAAATTACGTTAATATACATGAAATAATTATTTTTATGATTATTCCCTCTGTCTATTAAATCGTATATTTTCTAGAAATTATTTTCATGTGATTATCTCTCTTATTTGTTTTTGCATGTTTATGTGATTTAATTATCCTACGTGCATTACTTTTGCGCACATAGTTTATTTTATTCATAGTCCGCATATTATGCCCGGGTAGGCGGCGCCCGGTATTTGACGGACCGTTAATTTATGCCTTGGGTAGACGGCGCCCAATACGGGCATCTATGTGCCTTAGAGTAACTAAATAAATTCTTGTCTCCCCGTTGTCTATGTTTTTGTCAATCCTGTTACCCATGTCACTGTAATTGTAGTAAATAATGTCTGATATTACCAAAAGAGAATTTGCTGAGCTTACTCTTGATGGTAGTAACTACATGACATGGGCGCTAGATATTAAAATACATCTAGCCTCAAACAACCTTAGCAGCACGATTGTCGATGATACAAAATCAACTGACACCCAGAAGGCGAAAGCTTTGATTTTCCTTAGGCATCATCTCAATCAGGACCTGAAAAATGAGTATCTCACAGAGAGAGATCCTGGAACGTTGTGAAAGTCCCTGAAGGACCGTTTCCAACAACAAAATGATATACTCCTCCCTCAAGCCCAATATGATTGGTTGAACCTCCATTTCCAAGACTTTAAGTCCGTAACGGAGTATAACTCAACTCTACATCGTATTGTGTCTCAATTAAAGTTATGTAAGAAAATGATAACTGAGGACGATTTTCTACGCAAGCAACCTTGTACTCCAGCAGCAGTACAGGGCTAAGAACTACACTGTACACTCCGAGCTGATTTCTGCACTCCTAGTAGCGGAAAAGCACAACCAGCTCCTTATGGAGAATCATAATGCGAGGCCGGTTGGCTCGAAAATGGTGCCTGAAGTATTTTATTTTCTGAATAAAACAATTTCTCATTATGTCTTGGATCCTTCCTTTCGGATATTTTATTTATGAATGAATTTATTATCTTTGATATGTTTACCTTAATAGTTGTCCATGTGTTTACTTTGGATATTGTTGTTCTCATTTATGGCTTGTAAACAAATCAGCTATTAGGTTTGGACTATTTTCTCTTGCATGATGAACGCCCATAGTGATTTATATCTGGTAGATAGCGCCACCACACATACGATCCTAAAGGATAGAACGTATTTTCATAACTTGATAGAACGTAAGGGGAGTATAACGACAATTGCTAATGATAGTTCGTTGATAGTGGGCTCTGGAAGAGCTTCCATTGTCCTCCCCATGGGTACTGAATTAATAATTGATAATGCTTTATTGTCTCTGCAATCTAAGCGTACCCTACTCAGTTTTAGAGACATTAGGATAAACGGGGTATCATATTGAAACTAAAACTGATAATGATAACGAATACCTTTTGATGACTAGTACTCGAGGTAGCCGTAAGCAAGTTATAGAAAAACTTCCTTCCTTCTCCTCTGGTTTGTACTATTCCTACATCCGGCCGTCTAATTCACATCTAGCGATGAGTATGAAATTTCATGACCCAAATTCCTTTAAATTGTGGCATCAGCGGTTAGGTCATCCGGGACAAACAATGATATGTAGGATTCTATCTAATTCAATTGGTCATAATATTTCGAATAATAGAATCCCTCCCGTCGATGAATATTTATGTGATGCATGTTCTAAGGGTAAGTTGATAGTGCGCCCGTCGGGCACCAAGGTTGGACTAGAGTCTCCGGTTTTCCTTGAGCGAATTCAAGAAGACATTTGCGGACCGATTCACCCAGCATCAGGACCATTTCGTTATTTCATGGTCTTTATTGATGCCTCCACTAGGTGGACATTTGCATGTTTGTTGTCCACCCGCAATCAAGCTTTTGCGAAGCTCATTGCGAAGACTATCGAGCTTAGAGCTCAATTCCCGGATTATCCAATTAAATCGATTTGCATGGATAATGCAGTTGAGTTTAGCTCGAAGGCCTTCACAGATTACTGTATGGCCCTGGAAATTAAAGTGGAGCATTCGGTCCCCTACGTCCATACCCAAAATGGTCTTGCTGAGGCGCTAATAAAACGTATCAAATTTATCGTGAGACCATTGCTTATGAACTCTAAACTACCCACCTCATGCTGGGGGCATGCAGTCCAACATGCATCGCACTTAATTCAAATCCGTCCAACTGTATATAATGATCATTCCCCCCTACAGTTAGTGCGTGGGAAAGAACCTAGCATTTCCCATCTGAGTATTTTCGGATGTACGGTATACGTACCAATAACGATACCCAAGCGAATTTGACTCTCCATCCATCGTGACTCTCCATCCATCGTGAAATACCTCGAGCCTTTGTCCGGAGATCAATTAACGGTCCGGTTCACTGGTTGCACGTTCGATGAAGATTACATTCCAACATTAGGGGGAGATCTGATTTCAAAATTGAATGAATACCGGGAACTTACGTGGAACGTAAGTAATCTTCAGTATCTAGATCCGTGCACTAATCAATCTGAACTGGAAGTTCAGAAGATCATTAACCTGCAAAACTTATCAAATAATCTGCCAAACGTGTTCACTGACCATAGAGGTGTGACTAGATCGCATATACCTGCAGTAAATGCTCCCCAAAGGGTTGAGGTTCCAAGCAAAATGAGTACTCATGCCCCCACACGCCAAAAGCGTAAGGGACCCTCAAGAGATAGTAACACACCTAAATGAAAGGCTAGCAAATCTGGTTAGAATGAAAAATCTCTAGAAGAGATCCGTCTAGATAACTCCAAGTCTCTAGGAGACGAGAGTCCTAGTGATGAAGCACGTGCACAAAATATTCCATGCACTAGGACCGTGGAACGACCAGACCCAAATACAATGGGAAATGAGGAAGGTCTGGTTGACGTAAACATCGAAGTCTCTGTGAACTTCACAGATACGGGAGAAACATACAATAGAAATATTACTGTCGTCGACGATACATTTGCAGCGTCAATCGCTCTTTCCATTATAAATGATCTAGATCCAGAACCCAAAATAATCGCCGAGTGTCGGAAGCGCTCAGATTGGGTTAAATGGAAAGAGGCAATTGATGCAGAGCTCACCTCGCTTAACAAAAGACAAGTATTTGGTTCTATCGTTTGTACACCTACGTATACGCGTGCTATCCCCGTAGGATATAAATGGGTATTTGTACGAAAACGAAATGAGAACAATACTGTGGAGAGGTATAAAGCGAGGCTGGTAGCACAAGGGTTTTCGCAGAGACCCGGGATTGATTTTGATCAAACCTATTCTCCCGTCATGGACTCAATAACGTTCTGCTACTTGATATCTTTGGCAGTTAAGTTGAATCTCCAAATGAGATTAATTGACGTAGTAACTGCATACTTATACGGATCACTAGATGCCGACATTTATATTAAAATCCTAGATGGATTTGACATTCCTCAGATGAGGGATGGTGAAAACCGCAGTATGTATAGCATACAACTGCAAAAGTCGTTGTATGGCCTAAAGCAATCAGGCCTCATGTGGTATAATCGACTTTGTGAATTCCTTCAGAAGAAGGGATACACATCCGATAAAGCTTTCCCATGCCTATTCTCGAAGAAATCGCAAGATGGTTTTTGCATCATACGTATATGTTGATGACCTAAACATAATCGGAATATGCAAAGAGATTGAAGAAACCAGTTCAATCTTGAAAGCTGAATTCGAAATGAAGTCCTTAGGTAAGACCAAGTACTGCCTCGGCTTGCAGATCGAACACCTCCCAGAAGAAGTACTTATTCATCAGTCGACCTACGTAAAGAAGGTATTGGAGAGATTTCACATGGATAAATCCCATCCAGTTAGCACCCCGATGGTTGTCCGATCCCTCGAAGTGGATAAGGACCCATTTAGGCCAAGAGAAGATTCAGAAGAAATTCTGGAGCCAGAAGTTCCTTATCTTAGCACTGTTGGAGCTTTGCTCTATCTCACAAATTGCACCCGGCCGGACATTGCATTTGTTGTCAACTTGCTTGCGAGATATAGCACTTCTCCTACGAGGAGACATTCGAATGGTGTTAAGCACGTTCTACGGTACCTCCAAGGATCTCAAGATCTTGAACTATTTTACCGTAAGAACCAAGACAAAACCTTAGTAGGCTATGCGGATGCTGGCTATTTGTCTGATCCCCAAAATGCCATATCCCAGACTGATTACGTTTTTCTCTGTGGTGGAACTGCGATCGCATGGAGATCGGTTAAACAATCTATGGTTACCACGTCTTCAGACCACTCAGAGATAATAGCTTTATTTGAAGCCGCACGAGAATGTGTTTGGTTAAGGTCCTTGGTAAAACATATTGGTGACTCGTGTGGTATCGCCAAAGGCGATACACCTCCCACCGTTATATTTGAAGACAACGCTGCTTGCATCACATAAATGAGTAATGGGTACGTCAAGGGAAACCTGACGAAACATATTTCACCTTAGTTTTTCTACCCATACGAACTCAAGAAGAATGGCATGATTACCATTCAAAAGGTGCAATCTAGTAACAATCTAGCAGATCTGTTTACTAAATCCTTACCTACGTCTACTTTTGAAAAGTATGTCCATGGTATTGGGATGCAAAGACTTAAAGTGGTGTTGTCTTCAGGGGGAGAGGTAACCTCGAAATAAATCTGGAAGATTTAGATCTAGAAGATCAATGACATTCCTCCCTACTTATTATTTGGCCGATCGCACGTAGAGTTTTCATGACAAAACATTTATGTTATGTCGTAATGTCCAAGGGGGAGTGTTGTAAATCTGGAAGATTTAATATTCCAAATCTAGGAGATTTGGTATGGACATTACTTATGGACCAAGAAACTCAATGGGTTTTATCTATTAGACTAGGGTTTTAGTATTATAAATATACATTTGTATTCATTATTGTAATCACTCATACACAAGAATAATAGTGGAACTTTTGGCTTGGATTGCCCCCAGACGTAGTCGTTCCCGACAAACTGGGTCAACAAACGTTGTCTCTTTATTTACGCACTTATTTACAACAAATATAATTGGTTCGTAATTTCTCATTAGACCACAAATTAATTCATATTCGGATCCACATGATATATGGAGCAAATAACACTACAAAAAACGCGAATTAGCGACCGATTTAGAGACCGATTTCTGTCACAAAACATGATTTGCGACCAATTTAGCGACCGACAAATGTCGGTCGCTATAAAGCGGGTAGCTAATTTAGCGACCGATTTTTTAGGTCGGTCACTAATTAGCGACCGCCTCAGATCGGTCTCTAATCCGCCCGGGTATGACCCGGTTGGATCATGGGATTTGCGACCGCCTCGGGTCGGTCATTAATTTTTTTAATAAAAATAATATTTTTAATTTAAAATTTACGATTAGCAACCGATTTGGCGGTGATCGCTAATCGTCGAACCGGCAAAAAAAATAGCTCAATGGGTTCGAACCCGTGCCCATTGGGGTCCGGGCGGGGTGCGAACCATTGAGCCACTAACCCACTAGCTTATATTAGGCGAGCCATGTAGTATATAAGCCCTTGTGAGGCTTGTAGAAATAAATGGGCAAATATGCGCCCAAGGGGAATCAAACCCACGACCTCCGGGTAGCCCGGAAGAGGTGTGAACCACTAGGACACATGCTATTGTTGTTTGTTTATTTGCATTTAATTGTATATAACCTCAAATTGACTCCCTTTTTTTTTTTAATTCATCAAATTAATTCCTTTTTGTTTCTAATTCGTGTATATATATATATTTACTAACTTTTTTATTAATTATATAAATTTAATATTTTAGACTATTCTAAATTATTAATTTATTCGTTTTTATTTATCTAATTGTATATAATTCCAAATTTACTCCCTTTTAAAATTCATCAAATTAATTCCTTTTTGTTTCTAATTCGTTTTTATATATATATATATATATTTACTAACTTTATTTTTATTTTGTAAATTTAATATTTTACAATAATATAAATTATTAACTTATTCGTTTTTATGCATATAATTGTATATAACCTCAAATTGACTCCCATTTTTTTTAATTCATCAAATTAATTCTTTGTTGTTTCTAATTTATTTATATGTATATATATATATATTCACTAATTTTTTTATTTAGTATATTTAATATTTTAACTAACTATAAATTATTAAATTCATCAAATTAATTCCTTTATGTTTTTAATTCATTTATAAATATATATTTTTTTTTACTAACTTTTTTATTTTATAAATTTAATATTTTACACTAATATAAATTATTAATATATTCGTTTTTATGCATTTAATTGTATATAACTTCAAATTGAGTCTTTTTTTTTTAAATTCATAAAATTAATTCTCTTTTGTTTCTAATTTATTTATACATACACATATATATATATATATTCACTAATTTTTATAATTTGTAAATTTAATAATTTAGAATAGTATAAATTATAAATTTATTCGTTTTTATGTATTTAATTGTACATAACTCCAAATTGAGTCTTTTTTTTAATTCATCAAATTAATTCCCTTATGTTTCTAATTCATT
This sequence comes from Ballota nigra, assembly GCA_947034835.1. NCBI lineage: Eukaryota > Viridiplantae > Streptophyta > Magnoliopsida > Lamiales > Lamiaceae > Ballota > Ballota nigra. Next base: position 72,703,408 of record OX344729.1, on the reverse strand, counting down.
TATACATATATATATATATATATATATACTAACTTTTTATTCTATTTTATAAATTTAATATTTTGCACTAATATATGTTATTATTTTATTTGTTTTTACGCATTTAATTGTATATAACATTAAATTGAGTCCCCTTTCTTTAAAATAATTATAAAATTAATTCTTTTTTGTTTCTAATATATATATATATATATATATATATTCACTAATTTATATATATATATATATATATATATGTATTCACTAATTTTTTTATTTTGTAAATTCAATATTTTAGACTACTATAAATTATTAATTTATTTATTTTATGCATTTAATTTTATATAACTCCAAAATGAGTCCCACTTTTTTTTTTTAAATTCGTCAAATTAATTTGTTCAATATGTATCAATTTACGAAACATTTCATATTTTTTAATTTTTTTTTTTCTGGAATAAATTTTTTGGAATTTTTTTTAATTTTTTTTTAATTTTTTGGTCATTTTGACCAATTTTAGGATTAGTGACCGCTAGAAGCGGTCGCTAATTTCCGAATATCACCCTTTTTAAAAAACAGGTCGAATTTTTCGATTTGCGACTGCCACTTGGCGGTCGCTAATTATAAAATTTGAAATTAGAGACCGTCTTGGCAGTCGCTAATCGGGCTGTAAATAATAATTGGTCCTTTTGACCGATCTTTGGCTTTAGTGACCGCCAAGCGGTCTCTAATCGCATAAGAATAGTGACCGGCCTTCCTAGACGGTCGTTAATTAGTTGGTTTTGAGACCAATTTTATAGGCGGTCGTAAATATTTTTTTTTTTAGACTACCGGTCAATTTCGATCGCTAATATATGATTTTGAGACCGATTACTAGGCGGTCGCTAATCCGCGTTTTTTTTTTTTTTGTAGTGTAACTCATTCATTTCAGAATGTTTTTCTAATTTGGGAATGATATTTTCAACTTCACAATCCTCAATTTTGATACTCAATTAATTCTTTTTTTTTTGGCATCCTAAATACTTACGTTTGAGTATTGTCGGAGGAGAAAATTACTACATACATCGTTCTTGTTAATTAATGATCAATGACTCGAACCACAAATATTGCCCAAATTTGACCTTTTTTTTCAACAGTATTGATATATAAGTGAAATTATCATTAGATAGACGTGATGAGTATATAAAAAGCAAATAGAACACAAAATATATATTACAACATATAAACTGAACTAGAAATCCATTGTCTTTCTATCTCATCATCATTCCTAGCGCGTGCACATGATCTCGAACACTTGATTGGAGATATATTTTAATACTTGGGATATATTTCCCAACCGTGACTATGTACTAATCCTCGAAGGCCAAAGCTAGCCATTAAAAGAAAAAAACATCAGTTATTATTATTACTAGTATATCTCCCGTGCGATGCACGGCTTAAGTATTATTAAATTTTAATATAAAATTATGTATTGAGAGACGAATGTAATTTAAATAAATTAAAAAGTTAGTATTTTTGTGTACCTAATAATTGATCTTTGTTTTATTTTTTTTACTAATTTTTTTATTAATATATCAAATTTGTGAGACAGTATATATGTGAGTGTTTCATAATTATATATTCCCTCCGTCCTATATTTATTCACATACTAAAAACGACACACTATAAAAAAATATTTTTTAATAAAGTAGTGATATATGGATAAATATGTGTATATTATTGGGAGTGTGCACACAAATCAATATTTTCTTTTATGGAGTGTACAAATTATTTTGTAACGAATGAATAAGACAAATGTACAAATGATCGCGAGCCAGAGGGAATATTAATTATATATGTTTTAAATATGAACTAAATTCAAGACAAATACTAAAACTTAAAAAATGATTATTAAATTTCAATAAACTTACGCAATAAAAAAATTAAATAAAGCTCAAATAATTAAAATTAATAGAAGAACGCTTTAAAATAAATGTAAAACATGGATGTAATCAAGACAATCTTAGTTAAATTTAATAACAATATTCCATCAAACCTTTTAAATAAACATCATCTACAGAAGTGTAGTCACATCAAAGGTATTTGTCTATTATAAATTTAAATAACTCTCTTGTGTACTTGGTGCATGGTGCACATATTTAATAATTGAATTGTTTACAATGAAAAGTGTGTTCAGATATTACACTGAAAATTGATTTTCAATGTAAACTCTTCAGTATAATATTTTACCCACACTTTTCAGTGTAATCGGTTGCACTTTTCAGTTCAAACAACCTAAATTGTTGAGTGGGTGCACAGTGCACCAAATGCATATGAGAGTGTGCCTATAAATTTGGATTTATATTTACTATAAATGACAGAATTGACCGATAGAAAATTTACTTATGATCATATAATTAAATCGAAAAAAACAACTCAATCAGTTTATATATAATACGACGGTTGATATTTTTTAAAGCGGCCAAAATATATGTTGTTTACAATTATTCGGGTAGTTCTACACGAAGTCGTGGCATACATAATATTTTTCAATATGAATATTTAAAAAATATTACGTATTATGTATGAGATTGTTTGATATAAATTTTTAATTATAATAATTATATTTATAAGGCATTATTTAATAAATAGTTCAAAGTCTATTTTAATTTTCATTAGATAATAACTACTGTATTTCATTAGAGTTGTAAGGTGGAGTACACCTTGTACTCTATCTTTAAATAAAAAATTGCTTTTAAAAAAAAAAAAAAAAAAAAAAAAAAAAAACTACTGTATTTGAATTGTTAAAAAGAAAGATGAAAATATTTCAAGGATGTTTCTTGAATTAATAAACATTCATGCATGACATCTAAAGAGATATTTAGGCAAATTATATTTTAAAATATGTAAAGACCAATTATTTAACATAAAAAAGAAAAAAAAAAAAAATCACAACCCTTAGGGTATGTTTGTTTTGGAATTTAAGTGTGCGGGGGAAGTCATGACTTTGAAATCTTAGGATGTGAAAATCTTGATGAATAATATGAGTATGTGTTTGTTTTGGGATTTTAGTAGGGTGAGATTTTGCTTTATGTCAAATCAATGTTTATTAGTGATTGATGTTGTATTATTTTATTATATTGTGTAAGAGAAAAGTAGGAGAGAGGTTGAGTGGATGATAAAAAAGTGATGATGTGATTGTATTTAATTATATGAAAAATAGTAATAGGTTTATAGGTAGGGATTGAGTTTGAGATTTGAAAATCCGATTTTAAATCCCGAACTCGTATGGGGCGTGGATTGCAAAGTCCAAAGTCCATCCTTGTGAGTCCCAAAACAAACATACCCTTAGAAAATAGTGCAGCGTTTGATTTGGGTGCTTGGTAGGCTGCTTTCAGTGTAGGCGTGAATGTGAAACTTCCATTTTTGGTTAATATTTTAGGAGGGAAAAATGAGATTGCTAAATAAGGAATACTATTCTGTTATTATATATATATAGATATAGATTTTCTAAATGTATGAAGTCTATCTACGCTCTCGGGCCGATTTGAATTTGATGAGATAACGAAATTTAATACAACTCACTTATACACTTCAAAATAAAATCCATAAATAATTAATTTATACAAAGAATTAAAAATGGCATCCATACACCTAGTTGAGTTAATAAATTGCTATAGTGAAACACTGACGAACAAAACTAAAATGACCAAAATCCAGTTAATATGAAAAAATGAAAAGAATTAAATATAAAAAGATTTCACCCCTATTTCAAGTGTAGACAAATTTTTGGTTTATCAGTCCATCCCCAATACATCCAGAAACTGTTGGAGAAATTGTATTTTTATTATTTAATGTTATTATTAATGAGGTTGTGTAACGCTCAAATTTAATAAATTAAATAATTGATAAGAGTTTAATTTTCGTTAAATTAAATATCATAGGCCCGATCTACTCTTCGAGTAGATGATCGTGGTATATTTAAAATCTCAAAACTGAATTTCGGTGAGTAAGAAATTAATATACGAAGTTGAAACGTCACAAATACTTTAATAATATTTAAAGTGTTAAAGGTTGAGTAACTAACTTAAGAAGTTAATTATCCCACATTGAAAAAAGTATAGAGATATTAACTCCTTATTAATAGGAATAAATGATGTTAATATCAATTCAACATGGTCTTAGGAAATATTCCTATTGACCACACGCACGCGCGAGCCCGTGTCCATGGTCCTTGGCCTTGGATATTGATTTGGACTTTGAACCTTGGCCTGGGTCTGCAGGATATTTCTTTTGGGCTACGGAAAATAAAATAAAATAAAATCCAATAGTAGGTCTAACCCAATGTTCAGATAAGTCTGAATGTTTATCGGTGATAGCATATCTAGTGTATCAGATAGGCTATCCACTTATCGTGATATGACGTGAAAGGTGGAAGCGTGGTGTAAATCATGGCGGAACGTAAGTCAAGGCTTGACTTAAAGAAATTTGTCTGCAGGCTTAAAGCCTATAAATAGGGTTCTCATATCCTTGAAACAAATCCCAGAAAATCCAGCCAAAACAACCTTGTCTCCTGCATGCATGCATATTTTCTACAAACTTTGCATGTTTTCCCAAAAGTGTATAGAGAAATCAGTCCAGTTTTCAACGTTGTACTTTTGTTCGCAAGTGCTTTTGCACTTTGTGGTGCAGCTTGTGTAAAAGATGAAAGTCGTTTTACCTTACGTCAAACCGTGTGCACTAGTCCGGACGTATTTGTTTTGCGGGAAAAGGGATTACCTTGACTCGACTTTACCTTGCTCGTGAATTTGATTGATCGTGGTTACTGTTCGTTCAAGTACGTGTTGTTGAACTTTATCAATTCCAGTTCATGTTTCGAGATTGTTTATTAATTATCCAGTACAAGGTTCGGAGTCGCTATGAAGAAAATTAATTGTAATTTTCTTTATTTTGTGTATTGCTTTTATTTTTTCCCGATCACATGTAAGTCATCATTGGTGCACAAATAAACCAAAAGAAACATCTAGAGTCTTGCTAGGCAAAGAGCGGCTCCATGTCCATGCAGTACGTCCAGAAACTTTTACATTTACTTCCTCAAGATCATGCAATGCAGAAGTTTTTCGGTTTTCACACTCTTCCCCTATCAACTTGTTGCAATTTGCAAATAAGCTTAACGTCATCATAACTTTTTACACATCCTAAGGAACAAGGTAGAATTATGAATTTTGGACGACAACTCCAAAATAAATAATCTAAAAGTGCTGATTGAACTGAAATTGGTGGATATATTTGGAACTCCAATTTCTCCACTATAGGCGGTATAGGTAAATCTATCATATTGTTGGCGTAGTCAGGAGAAGTTGCAATCTCTAGACGGAGATTAATTCTGAAAGAGCTCAACTCCAGCAAAAGTTCCCTAAATTTGACGAACCATGAAGACTTGACCGTGCATGTTGTTAATCGATTTTGGATTCACAAGCAAACTTGTTTCCGGGAATCGGAATATGAAAGCAATAAGAACGAAATTGAAAATCAACAAGAACACCAGTTTACGTGGTTCGGAGACAAAGCTCCTACGTCCACGGGATCCGAGAGGATAGAGTATTCCACTAAGAAAAGAATTGGAAGTTACAAGTTACAATCACACAATCTCACGTGTTTGCGCTCACAGATGATGAAGTTACTTCTCTCAGCTGAGAAGCCCCCTTTTATAGATACAGAGATTGGAAACGAACTCTAGATTCGATTCAGTTGTAACAAACTCAATGCAAGTTAGTTATCCAGTTGGCTAACGACTTCAATAACCGCCATAGTTGATTCAGTTAGAACCGCCTTCGAATTAACTTCAATTTGGTGTACTTCGCGAATAACGGACTTCAGAATCAGATGACAAGACCTCCTCTGGCTCTGGCCACTTTCACCAGATGACCTCTGTTCCCAGACCTCCTCTGATAGACCTCCTCTGATGACTTATCTACCAGACTCGTCTAACCAGACCTCACCTGATGGACCTCCTCTGATAGCTCATCTGTCTGACTTCTCTGGTCAGGCTTCTCTGGTCAACCTCATCTGGTCCATCTCCTCTGGTACCCCAAATTTATCATTCTCACGGCTAACACTTTATCAACTTAGCCTCTTATTGAATTAAGCTCAGCAGACTCCATACTTCACATATGACCCTTCACAATTCTCCACCTCAGATGAGAAGTATCAATCCTCTCCTCCTCTCCTCCACACTCCAGCTTGGGCCTAAGGAACATCCCATACACTCATCTTTACCAATTCAACACAAAACTTGAATTTAGTACCTGGTAAAGACATTGTACACATATCTGCAGCATTGTCCTATGTAGATATCTTCTGGATGAGAACCACTCCTTTGTCAATGATTTCCCTTACAAAATGCAACCTTACATCAATATGCTTTGACCTCTCATGGAATACTTGATGTTTAACCAGATGAACTGCACTCTGATTATCACAATAAATGACCACAGCCCTTTGACTTATGCCAAAATCCTTGATTATGCCTTTCAACCACAAAGCCTCCTTAACAGCCTCAAACACTGCAACAAACTCTGCTTCTGTAGTAGACAATGTAACTCCACTCTGCAGAACAGATCTCCAGCTTACAGCAGTATTGTAAAGTGTAAAGATATACCCTGTTAAAGATCTTCTGGTATCCAGATTAGCAGCAAAATCAGAATCTACAAATCCTTCCAGTGGACTCTTCTGGTCAGTCATCCTCTCAAACATCAAACCCATATCAGATGACCCTTTGAGGTATCTGAATATCCATTTCAAAGCTTCCCAATGTAATCTTCCAGGATTAGCCATGTATCTGCTCACCATACTCAATGAATAAGCTAAGTCTGGTCTGCTGCAGACCAGAGCATACATCAGGCTTCCAACCCCACTTGCATAAGGTACTTTCATCATAGTCTTCTTCTCTTCATCAGACTTTGGTTCCATTTCCTTAGATAATTTGAACTGTTGTCCCAGAGGAGTTGCCACATCTCTACTCTCATGCATGTTAAACCTCTTCAGGACCTTCTCAATGTAACTCTTCTGGGATAAGAATAGTCTTCCAGCTTTCCTGTCCCTAAGAATATCTATTCCAAGAATCCTTTTAGCATTTCCCAAGTCCTTCATATCAAATCTAGCACTTAGCTTCCTTTTGATACTCTGAATCTTCAGAAGACTTTTACTGGCAATAAGCATGTCATCCACATAAATCAGAAGATAGGCTATCACATCACTACCTTGCCTTTCCAGGTATACACAAGTGTCATACTTGCTCCTTACAAACCCAATGGATAGCATAACTTCATTGAACTTCTTGTGCCACTGTCTTGGACTTTGCTTGAGGCCATACAAAGATTTCTTGAGTAGACACACCTTTCCTTCTCCCCCTGGTTCAACAAACCCTTCTGGCTGGTGCATGTACAGATCCTCAATAAGATCACCATGCAGAAAAGCTGTCATGACATCAAGTTGCTGTAGCTCCAGATCTTCTTGAACAACTCTACTGAGAAGTAATCTGATTGAACAATGCTTAACAACAGGTGAGAAAACCTCATTGTAATCAATTCCTTCCCTCTGAGTAAATCCTCTGGCAACTAACCTGACTTTAAACCTCACTTGATCTTTCACACCAGATTCAAGCTTCCTTTTAAACAACCATTTACAACTGATTAGCTTCTGCCTAGGTGGCTTATCAACAAGAATCCAAGTATGATTCTTCTTAAGAGACTCCATCTCTTCTGGCATGGCTATAATCCATGACTCTCTATCATCACACTCAAGGGCTTCCTTGTAAGTCTTAGGTTCTTGGTACTCTATGGCTTCTGCTGTAACAAGTGCATAGGAGACCAGATCCACACGGCCAAACCTTGCTGGAGGATGTATTTGTCTTCTGGATCTGTCTCTTGTCAGACTATAATTTCTCAAGTCTGCTTCAGGCACTTCTTCCTCCTCTTCTGCAGGTGCACAGTCCTCATCTGATGACCCATTCTCTCCTGTTTCCTGCTCTGGTTCAGAACTAGATGCACTCTCATGATTGTCATGATCAGGCTCCACCTCAACTTGAGTAATTGGCTCAGAAATAACACCATCCATCTCTTCAGCTGATGGCTCCCTATCACCTCCACCAGACTTGTATCCCATCTGTAATTCATTAAACACAACATCTCTGCTGGTAATACACTTCTGGTTTCCAGGCTCCAGACACCACAACTTATACCCCTTAACACCCTTTGGATACCCAATGAAAACACACTTTAAAGCTCTAGGTTCAAGTTTGTCTTGCCTCACATGGACATAAGCTAGGCACCCAAAAACTTTCAACGTTGAGTAATCTGATATCTTTCCATACCAGACCTCATCTGGGGGTTTAAACTCAATAGCAGATGATGGCACTTTATTAATGAGAAACACAGCTGTGTTAACAGCTTCACCCCAAAAACTCTTAGGTAAATGAGCATCAGATAACATACACCTAACCCTTTCCAGAATAGTTCTATTCATCCTCTCTGCTAGACCATTCTGCTGGGGGTTTGAAGGAACAGTTTTATGCTTAGTAATACCCTTCTCCCTACAAAATTGTTGAAACTCCTGTGATAGGAATTCAAGCCCATTATCAGTCCTTAAGTGTTTGATAGTCCTGCCCCTCTTATTCTCAACTTCAATCAACCATTCTTTGAACTTAGAGAAGGCATCACTCTTCTGTTTAAGAATGTAAACCCAAACCTTTCTGGAATAATCATCAATAAGGGTAAGGAAATACCTGCCTCCACCATGAGTGGATACCCTTGCTGGTCCCCATACATCAGAATGTATGTAATCCATAACCTCCTTGGTGGTATGCTTCCCTTTCTGGTATGCTTGCTTCTTTGATTTATCAAGAACACACCTCTCACAGAATTCCAGCTTACATATCCTCTTCCCAGGGATTGCTCCCTTCTTGGATAACTCCACCAGGCTCTTCTCACCAACATGTGTCAATCTCTTGTGCCACAAGTTAACATCAGAAGACTCCATGGTAACATCAGCTGACCCTGTTACAGTTCTTCCAATCAAAGTATACAAACCATTCTTTATAGTCCCTTTCATAACAATCCTTCCAGACTTGGTTATTGACAGAACTCCTTTTTCTGTCTTGAATTCAAAGCCCTTAGAATTCAAAGTACCAAGAGAAACAAGATTTCTCTTCAACTCAGGAACAAACCTGACATCAGATAAGATCCTATCAACCCCATCAAACATCTTGATCTTGATAGAACCAGATCCTTGCACTCTACAACTCTCATCATTACCCAAAAGAACAAGACCTCCATCAATCTTCTCAAGATCCAGAAACCAGTCTTCATATGGACACATATGAAAAGTACACCCTGAGTCCAGGACCCACTCTTGACTTAGTCTCTCATGACTAACCATCAAGACCTCTGCACTATCATATCCATCAACCTCCACAACAGTTGCATCTCCATCTTGATCACCTTGATTGTCTTTCTTCCTTCTTTCAGGGCAATTCTTTCTCAGATGACCTTCCTTATGACAAGAGAAACACTTCCTCTTCTCAACAAAATCAGATTTCTTCCCACCCTTATTCCCTTTTCCACCATCCTTCTTCTTGGACTGAAACCCCTTCTTCTTCTTGGATTGAACATTCAATCCTTCAGCAGGCTTCTTCCCATCAGTTTGGATCTGTAGAAACTTAGTTTTCAGGGCAGTTTGAACATCATCAAACATCACCTGATCCTGTCTTCCAAATAACAAGGCATCTTTGAAATTTTCCAGAGACTTAGGTAGAGCATTTAACAACATCAATGACTTGTCTTCATCATCAATTGTAACATCCAAACTCTCCAGATCATCCACCAATCTGTTGAACTCGTCCAACTGATCACCAAGATTCTTATCTTCACTCATTTTGAAGACTTGAAGCTTCTGTTTCATGTATAACTTGTTCGTAACATACTTGGTCTGGTATAACTGCTCCAGCTTATTCCAGATCCCAAGAGCGGTTTCCTCCTTCGATACTTCCCTCAATGGCTTGTCCCCAAGACACAAGATAAGCGCACTGTGTGCCTTCCTCTTGTTCTCCTCCACCTTCGCCGGATTAGATCCAGAAGCCACCTGAGCCGGTGGCAACAAGGCTTCGTACAAACCATTGTGTACCAGGAGAGCCTTCATCTTGATCTTCCATAGGCTGAAATCATTCTTCCCCGTGAACTTCTCAATGTTGAACTTAGTTGCAGCCATGATTGCTTCCCACAGACGGCGCCACTTGTTAATCGATTTTGGATTCACAAGAAAACTTGTTTTCGGGAATCGGAATATGAAAGCAATAAGAACGAAATTGAAAATCAACAAGAACACCAGTTTACGTGGTTCGGAGATAAAGCTCCTACGTCCACGGGATCCGAGAGGATAGAGTATTCCACTAAGAAAAGAATTGGAAGTTACAAGTTACAATCACACAATCTCACGTGTTTGCGCTCACAGATGATGAAGTTACTTCTCTCAGCTGAGAAGCCCCCTTTTATAGATACAGAGATTGGAAACGAACCCTAGATTCGATTCAGTTGTAACAAACTCAATGCAAGTTAGTTATCCAGCTGGCTAACGACTTCAATAACCGCCATAGTTGATTCAGTTAGAACCGCCTTCGAATTAGCTTCAATTTGGTGTATTTCGCGAATAACGGACTTCAGAATCAGATGACAAGACCTCCTCTGGCTCTGGCCACTTTCACCAGATGACCTCTGTTCGCAGACCTCCTCAGATAGACCTCATCTGATGACTTGTCTACCAGACTCGTCTGACCAGACCTCACCTGATGGACCTCCTCTGATAGCTCATCTGCCTGACTTCTCTGGTCAGGCTTCTCTGGTCAACCTCATCTGGTCCATCTCCTCTGGTACCCCAAATTTACCATTCTCACGGCTAACACTTTATCAACTTAGTCTCTTATTGAATTAAGCTCAGCAGACTCCATACTTCACATATGACCCTTCACACATGTAAAAGATATATCAGCCTCTAATTCCCTTGAAGTTGTTTTAAAAGAAAGGGAAGGTACATACAGACTCCAAAATTTAAATTTGCGAATTTTGGGAATATCAAAGTCGACCCTCAACTTGCACGCATGAAACAAGACTATGCACTTGAGTGAATTGCCACAAATTTATATTTCTTTATATCCAGTGCAATATTTAAGGGTCAACTCCTTAAGACAAGGAAATTTAGACGACAGGTCACTGAAAAATCCTTCACTAATTTCCACTGACTCCAACACCAACACTTTCAACTTATGGAAATCATTCACACCTATGAATACCAAGTTTTTATAATATGAACGTGAACCAGAAATACCTTGGCAGCCAGATAATAGCAATTCCTCAATTAAGGGGCACGCTGAAATTATATTCCATATTATATTACCTTCTAATCGTACTCTGCCTAAACTGAGGGATTTAAGTGCCCAACAATTTACCTCTTGTAGATCAATTCTGGCACCATTAAGGGATAGTTTGACAAGAGATTCAGACTCAAGTACCTCATATGGATATGGTAAAACAAAATTGAAATCCGAGCCTTCGATATCAATATGAGTAATACCTAGGCTCATTGCTTTCATGGTCCATTCTTATCAACCGAATTAATTATCTGTAACTTGAAACTCTGAATCTTTAGATTCAATTCCAAGTATATTTGCATAGTCTTTATCCCGCAATTCATTATCTTTGTTTTATATGGAAATTGATCATGATGAACTTATCGTAAAACTGTTTTGAAATATTAAATATTTTTAATTAAGGGTATTAAAAATTAATAAAGTATAGAGTGAAAATAGTTCATACATGAATCATTAAGAATATTAATTGTTTTTATTAAAGAGTGTTAATTGTATTCATTGAAGAATATTAGTTATTTTCACTAAAGAGTATCCGATATCCTAAATATAAATTGCCTGAAACAATTATATTTCTCGATAAGTCACGATTTCATACGTATCTCAGGGTAAACAAGCTATGATGAACACGCGACTAAACTTATTTGCCAGGATTTGCAAGGATTTGCCATTTTCTTTGATCTCAATCCTTGAGGGATTTTTAAATGTATTTTGCATCTACAACCATTATTAATAAATATTATTCATCTGCAGATATTATTTTAATTTTTCAATATAAAAGGAAGTTCTCTATGCACTTTTTTCTTGTCACAATTTTGTGAATAATTTTTGTTCATCAATTTTATAGTATGGTGTTACCATATGGGTTCATTAAATAATTTTATGCATTGACTGATTGACATAAAGATGGGTTCTATTAATTAATGAAATAGAATTAATTGAAACGAAAATCAAATAGTACATAATTTTGAAGTGAACTAATGAAAAGTAACAATTGAATAAATTGCTTATACAAAAAAAATGTATTTGTATATATATAATTATTAGCTTTAAATTTAGCATAATTAATACGGTGAAAATCCATAAATTAAGTTTTCATCAGAGAATGAGAAGATGTTCATACAATTAAAAAGTCAAAAGATTTCACCAAAATTGAATTTGCTGTCGCTTTCGTCCAAATTGAATTTCGCCCAGAAATTTGCACCCTGAAACAACATCATTTTTTAAAAATAAACATTTATTTCCTTAAGGGTGCGTTACTTTGAGTGATAAGGTTGGATAATAATTAATCATCTAACCTTATTACTTATTTACTTTGAATGATGAAAATTTTCGTTTAATCCCCTGATCCGGGGATAACCCGAATATTTTAATAACTGCATGGATATAAAATCACACCAAAATAGGTGTGATAATTAATTTGATTTGGGGATAAGATATGTAATTACTAAAATGTCCTTTATACCACTTATTTTTTCTTATTTTCTTTCTGATGTATGAATAGTGTCCCAATTAATCCCCACATAATTGTGGAAATATTAAGAACACGTCTTCTCCTTTGAAGTTCTAATGGCGGTTTCAAATTAATAGTTGCTCTAAGTGCAACGGCTGCTTCTGCATAAATTGGCGAAAGCCGAAAGTATCTTATGGGATAATCATTAAGCAGAAAGGCTCTGCCTAAGATTGCATACCAAGTGAATGGACAAACCATATAGCAGTTTGTCTTCTTTTTCTTTTCTTTTCTTTTTTTTATTTTTTTATTATGGGAAATCATAGCATATTAAAATTCAATCTGAAGTTGCATAGAATTTTCAATAACACAGTTGTACCTTTAAGGCAAAATATATAAACAAGTTAACCTCTTTCCTCTTCCTGTGCCTCCCCAATCCGTCATTTCCATTTCCTCCCCAAACCCACTTTCAATTTTCATTGTTTCAAGAACAACTACGTTCTCCATATTCAGTCTTTTGTTCCAACTTACATTTCGGGATACTTTTGTAAAATATTAATTTTCTTTAAATACTTGTAATATTAAATAAAATGAAATAATGAATTGAGTTGTATCACATTTATTAAAGTAAGCAAGTGATGAGATAAGAAAATTAATCTTTAACCCCAAATTTCATCCCATCAAATTATATCTCATATAATTCTTATTTTTGAAGTAAACATGGCCTAAAAGGCGGAGCATAATAACTCGCTCTTTTTTGCACCGTCTCGCAAATATGCTTTGAGAAATCATTGTTTAATTTTGATGGAAAACTACGAGGGTGACACGTATAAGGAGAAACCACTATCCAAAATTATGATGGTAATGCCTATTTCTCAATCAAATGGCAAATTGAACCAATTTCCCATAAAAAAATTAGATTTAAGTCCCGAACAACATACCTTTATGTACTGCCGATCAATTATGGGCCCATCCACAGATACTCTGACAAGAGTTTGAGTTTCCGATTCAAACACCTCACCTGCACCTGGTAACACAAAGACGACATTCCTTAATCCATCTAATTAATACGATATCGAAATCAGTAGCACCTAATTCCAATGCTTTCACGATCAATTCCTTTACCACAGAAAACTTATACGAACTATCTTCAATCTCTAGCCTGAAACTTCGAATCTTTCGGTTCAATTCCTTGGATGTTTGCATAGTCTTAAACAGCTAGCGAATTCAGAAACGCAAGCCTATGCCGATCCGGAATATCGATCGCTTTCCAAATAATCGAGATTGGGGCGAAGTAGCCAGGCGGTGTAGCATGATTTGGAGAGGATAGTTGTTCCAACAGCTTCTTTTCCACTTAGAAAAGAGAGTATGCGATGAATTATTCGTCGCCGCTTCTCCATCGGAAATTAACCCTACAATAATTAGATGTGGATTTTGGTTTGGGATTTCAGAATGAATTCCTTATACAGAGTCAGAGTCGCTCGCTCCTTTATAATACACATTCAAAAAGGTTGGCCCGGGTCAATACATGCACTTTAATATCCTAATTTTTTCTTTTCTTTGAGTACACAATAACATCTTTGTATGAAAAAATATTATATGAAAATGGTTCGTGATTATTATTAAACTATTTTAAAATATCAAATATTTGATCAAAAGTATTATTTACCTGTGTTAATAGTATTATATTGTAATTGTTGTTTATTTTCAGGAATCCAAATTAATAATACCCATATGACATTATTGATATTTCTAGTTACATATTTGATTTTTTTATAACATTTTAATAATAAATTATTTTCATATAAAATCTACACCATATAAATAACGGAAAAAATAGTGTTTTTTTCTTTTACGTCATCAATTTTATTTTTTTGCATCATTCTTAATTATCTGCAGAACTCCAATTTTGTGAATGAGGATTTATCTCCATTTAAGATTCGTTTTATTTATTTCCGGCTACAAATAAACAGAGTGATTGAAAACTTCTTCTCTTCAAATCGAAAATTAGTTTCTTCTGATTTGATCCCATTTTTTTTTAGTTACTCGGACTTCTTTGGTATTGAGCTTTAGCATTCTAGATTTGGTTCATTTTCTTATTAGATGATTTGGGAATTTTCAACAATAATCATGAATTAGGATTCGGAAAATTAGTTATATATATCATAAAATGTTTTTAAGGCACCCTCTTAAGCGGGTCAGGTCAGGTCGTTCCAGGTCAAAATTCAGGCCCTAAGCGGGTCAAACTGATTCTTTAAAAAAAATTGCACAAGGCATATTTCAGAAAAATAACAAAAAAAAGAAAAAAACACATTTCTCCGCACTATATTAATCCAGTCCGTTTGTAACCGAAAATCTGTTCCAATTCATACTGAAAAATAAAATATACGTACCATACTGAAATTTTGGTATGAACACAAATACTCGATTGATTTTTAGTATGAATATGAATATTTAATAATATTCATTTTTATCCGTATTGTGAACAACCTATGTGAAATAGAAGTTGCTTATAGATATAGTCTGTCATTGAAGAAACAAAGACAAATTAATCAGCATTAAACTCTACAAAAATTAATTCAAAAGCTTAAAAATTTAAAGAACGTAGACCCTCAGAAATTTACATAAAATAGATAAATAAAAGGTAGGAAAAAAACTTAAAAACTTGGTATCATTTCCACGGCTGTATTGCCGTTAAAGATTGAAAAGGGGCTCGAAAATTGTACTCTCAATCTCATAAAAACTCTCAACGAGAAAGGCACAAAAAAAAAAAAAAAATGGAAGTGTGTATAAAAAGGGGGTTAATTTCATATAAATTCACGATCTTTATACTTAGTATCAATTCAATAAAAAAAATTAGATTTTGTAAAAAAAACTCAATCTTTGACACTGTTGCAATTTGATACACTTTTTTTTTCTTCTGGCCGGTCGACAACCGATGACGTGGCTCGCCGGAGCGTGTGTCATCTTGCCACGTAGAATTACACATTTTTATTATATTTATTTTTTAATTCCACATCATAAGTAACACTTACCATTTAAATAACACCTTTCTACTTAAAATTAAAATAACAAGCAAATAAATTAAACAACCACCAAATAAATCTCAAAAACTAAGAACGTAAAGAAAAATATTACATATAATTTATGTTGGTTTTTTAATTTTTTGGTTGCTATTTTAATTTTAAGTAGAAAGGTGTTATTTAAATTGTAAGTGTTATTTGTAATGTGAACTTAATAAATAAATAAAATAAACATGTATAATCCTACGTGGCAAGATGACAAACGCTCCGGCGAGGCACGTCATCGGTTGCCGGCCGAAAGAAAGAAAAAGAACATGTATTCAATTGCAACAGTGTCAAAGGTTGGATTTTTTTTTACAAAAATCTAAAAATTCGTGATTAAATTGATACGAAGCATAAAGAACGTGAATTTATATGAAATTGAACTTGTGTAAAAATAAGGAGTAGTTTTATGAAATTTTATATATAATATAGAAAATAAGTTGAATTGTGTGTGTGTTAACTCAAACGTAAACATTTATATAAATTAAGAACATTATAAAATTGGGGTTTATGATATCATTTGAGGAAGAGGTGGTATCTCCAACACAGTTCTATGCAACTATAATTAATCGGGGGCAATCTCATGTACTAAACAAAGCACCATTTTTTAAACATTATTTTATTATATTACATAAATCGAGTAGGATCAAAAGTTTACATGTCATATAATATATACATCTTTGTCCTTCTCCAAGCTTCTCATTGTCCATTTTGAAAGTAAAAAACAAAGCTTCTAGTCCGGTAATACAACTAAAAAATTAATAGTATCATATTTTATTGAAAATATAATCATGTGAAAATCAATTGCTCTTGATTCAGGGGGATAGATTCGAAAAAATAAAAATCTCATACACATACAAGTTCTACCTCCCTCAGTGAACGTGACTGTTCAATATGTTATAGTTGAACAGCTAAAATATTGGGAAAATTGTATAAGATTGGACTGCAATTGTGAATTTAAAGTAAGTAATACGCTCCTCAAGTATGTCTTTCAAGAAACTTCGAAAATGTAGCTAAACCAGCACAACCAACATATGCTGCTTTCGGAAGCAAGACTTCGCCAAATTATCTGGGATTCATGTCATTTGAAGAATCATACATTCTAAACTATCAGGTTGTAGATTCTTCACTTTACAACCTCATTAACAATATGGTAAATGAACCTCAACAACTTATTTGCTTGTTTCATAAGAACATAAATATAAACTAATTAGCATAGACATTGACCAATTTTATCCACAGGGCAAGGCAATATTTTCACATGCAGGAAAGAGAAAACAACTTTTAATGTTCCGATTACATCCTCAATTTCGTGTCTGGGGAATTCATTCTAGAGTACAAGAACAAATCTTACTCAAGATATATACAATGCTATTTTAAAGCATAAATTGAGTAGGTGAACGAACTACCTTCAGCCGGATAAATTCTCTAATACTTATAACAAATTAGAGCATTCCCAGGTCAAGAAGCAGAGGCAGACTATCTTGGCATTCAACATCCAGTCAACAATAATATATTCTTTTATACTCTAGATTTCCATATGAAGGCAGTCAGATATATAAAAATTTGAGCGCAACTTTACCTTTAGCAGATATAGCACCTACAGTAGCACATCCAGCAACTAGGGCATTTGTAATATCATGTTTGGCTCGGGCCTTCAATAAAATTACCAATTGTTATATGTTGTTTTATAGATAGGGGGTGTGTCTCGAACACTGCACGAACAAAGTAAATACGAAACGAATTCGTATGAATAAACCAAGTCAAGGAAAATTCTTTTCCCGCAAGACTGAATACGCCCCGTATAGTGCTTACGGTATCGTGCGTATGAGTCTCCAAAGGTAAAACGGTTTTAACAGTTTATACCGGGAGCACCACCGTGTATAAACTCTCGGCGAACGAAATCGGAATTTCGAACTGAACGAAATAAATATATATACGAAAGGCTTTCTAAACTCTAAGATTCGTAAGCTGAAAGGTGAGTACGAAAGTCTGAATATGAAGGGGTATATATAGGTGGAAATCTGCACTGCAGGTGAGGACGATCTCTTTCTTGGGAGCAAGAACAGAATATTCGATTTCTTTCTTGGGAAGCAAGAATAGAATATTCGATTTCTTTCTTGGGAAGCAAGAACAGAATATTCCATCGAATATTCTCTTTCTTGGGAAGCAATAACATAATATTCGATTTCTTTCTTGGGAAGCAAGAACAAAATATTCTATCGAATATTCTCTTTCTTGTAGGTTTCCAAAGTGGGATGGAACTCAAGCTTTCCATTCCCATGGGATGTAAAACACATGAATAATTATCCAACTTCCCAAATTAATTTCTCACTCACCGGAAAATGATTTTGAGATATTAAATATACCACGTTCATCTACTCCGAGAGTAGAACAAACTCGTTATTTTTATTTTCCCAAAAAACTAGCATCTTCATTCCTAAAAAAATTAGTTAATATATAACCAATTTCCAACAATCCCCCACATGAGTGAGAATTGCACCTATACAGAGTCAGGCTTGTTCGTTCAGCTCGATTGAGACCTCATTGCTTCCGGATAAGTAGCCAATGGCTTTGAAATTTCCATAGCCCGGCACCATCGGGTATACCGGTGGCTTAGTGAACACGATGTCTTGAACTAATCCTCCTTAGTGTATACCTTACAGACAATGCAGACACAAGTCAGTCTCGATTCTGATTTGTTCTCACGTTTTTGTCCATTTTGGCCCTGGACACCCTTTGTATTCATAAATGTTTGGTCGAAGCGGTCCTCACTTGTCATTTATATATGTGATCTCCTTACGAGTATCTCGTCATACTCAGTCCCACTTGGACTTGTAGGAATCATTAAAAGTCTACGACTTATCCTTTACCACAACTCACGGATCTACTAACACTTGACACAGTGCTGTCAGGAATGGTCATGATTTTCAAGTGTTGTAAAACTAACATTCACAGCTTAGTTTTTCCTTTTGAACCAAGTTCTTGGGATCTCCAGTCATCATGGTTGGGTTACCACTGCTTCAGTTTTATTTGTGGATTTTAGACCCATTCCCTCTATCAGCTTATTCATTTGATCTTGGTTCAAGCTCTTCGTGAGCGGATCCGCTATGTTATCAATTGATCTTACATAATCAATTGTTATAATACCAGTTGAGATCAAATGTCTAACGGAGTTATGTCGACGACGGATATGTCTCGACTTCCCGTTGTACATACTGCTCAAAGCTCTACCAATAGCAGTTTGACAGTCACAATGTACCATTACAGATGGTACCGGTTTGTTCCAACAAGAAATGTCTTCTAAAAAGTTATGAAGTCATTCAGCTTCTTCACCAGCTTGATCCAAAGCGATGAACTCAGATTCCATAGTGGAACGGGCAATACACGTCTGTTTTGTGAATTTCCACGATACAGCTGCTCCTCCAATTGTGAATACATATCCACTAGTTGAGAACGAGTCTTTGCTATTGGATATCCAATTAGCGTCATTGTACCCTTTAAGTACAGCTGGATGTCGCGTGTAGTGTAGCCCAAAATCAAGAGTATACTTCAAGTATCTCAAGACTCTCTTCAGAGCTTTCCAATGTTCGTGACTTGGATTGCTTGTGTCCCTGCTCAGTTTGTTCACAGAGCATGCAAGATCAGGACGTGTGCAATTAGTAATGTACATCACAGTTCCAATGATCCTTGCATATTCCAACTGATTCACAAGTTCACCTCTGTTTTTCTTCAGATGAACATTTTGTCCAAGTGGAGTTTTAGCAGGTGGATCATCAAATGCATTAAATTTCTTCAAGACTTTCTCAACATAATGAGATTGTGTTAAAAAATTCCATTTGAAGTTCTTTCTATTTTGATTCCTAGAATCACGTCTGCTAAACCCATATCTTTCATGTCAAAATTTTTCTTTAACATGTTTTTCGTATTAACGATCACATTTGAATTGTTACCTATGATTAACATGTCATCAACATATAAGCAAACGATAACAAATCTATTTGGTGCATTTTTCACATACACGCACTTGACACCTTCGTTAATTCGAAATCCATTTGACAAATAATATTGTCAAATTTCAAATGCCATTGTACAGGAGCTTGTTTAAGTCCATACAACGACTGAACGAGTTTACAAATTTTTTTCTCGCTCCCGGGTACAACATAACCCTCTGGTTGATCCATGTATATCTCAGAATCCATCTCTCCATTAAGAAAAGCAGTCTTTACATCCATTTGATGTATTTCGAGATTATACAAAGCAGCTGTTGATAGGCGAACAACCAACAATATTGGGAGTAAAATTATTGGTCTAATAAGATTAAGAAATCATCAAAAGTAATAATAGAGAAGAGGACGAGCAACAGGGACTGTATGCCCTAAGAGGCGAGCAGCAGGGACTACGGACCAAATAGAATAGGACGAGCAGCAGGGACTGGAGTGTTGGGAAAATAGGGGTGCCCGGAATCTATTCGGGATGAATTTTAAATACGAATTTAAATACAATTATTACTAGCATGAATTAATCCTAATTAATTCAAATAATAATTCCAACAACTAATTATCATCATGCATGTTAAATTAATTTCACATATTTAACTAGGCGGAATTAAACAAGTAAATATGCGATTAACGTACCTCTCGTAGTAATGGCCTTTGGATATACGGGACACTTGTAATCTCGTTCTATCAACCCAAAGCCTTCTCAAGTATTTCCCTTTTCACCTCACTTGATCGCCGGTGGGAGACGCTTTCAAGCAATTTAATAAACTAAGGAAAAAGAAAAATATCTATGCTTCTTGATTTTTCCAACACATGGAATTATGTACTTGGGGATGAAATAATCATCCCCTATTTATAACATAGAGTGGCCGAAAATTATAGAATATTTGGGCTTGGAAAAAATCTTTTCTTAGACTCTAAGAAATCTTGAATATATCCCATATATTCTTTTCTCCAAAATAAAATATTCCACAAAAATCTCACTCACCTTGTTATAGGGTGATTTTTGAAAATTGCAAGGATGAAATCCAAGATTTGGATCTTCTTGAATTTATGAGATATTCTTGTACTTCTAGAATACATATCTTCCATAATATCTTTCCAAGAAAATCAACAAAATCTCATTTCTTTTTAATTCCTTATTTTCGAAAATTGTGATAAAAAATCAGCATTGATATATTCTTTATTTTAATCACCTTATCATTATTGGGCTACTTAATGGGCTACTTGAGGGGCCTTAAGGAGAATTAAGATTGGACCTCCTAATGGACTTCTGAATTTCAATATTGAGCCCCAATATAATTCAGCCCATTAATATTAATTATTACCACTAATAAATTAATATTGCACTATCCATCTTAATCCATATTACGATAATATGGGCTCCCGGTTATTATTTCCCGCGTTTAAGATTATCAAGTCCATTAATTAATCAAGCTTCCGAATAGCTCTAAATTAATTAACATCTTTCACCTTGGAGTAAAGACAACTCAACATTATTATTCGTACCGAAGAAACTAATTCTTCACTTGCAAGATTTGGTACAATAAAACTTCTGAGCCCACCAAGGGGACTAATCACACGAGCCGTACTCGCACGCGTTTCTCCGTATTAAATCTTAGCAACCGTCGTATGATTAATATTACTGCCCAAGACACAAAGTTCGAAGTCACAATGATTCTCACCCAACATGAATCAAAACAGTAACTACTAAGCACACACGGTCCTATTTAAGTGACGGAGATTAAGAAATCAACAACCACTGAGGTCTAATTCTTCACCTTTCAGAACAGAAGAATTTCTCCTCGCTGTAGGACCTCTTCAACACATACTAAATGTGCTAGTGCAATCTCTTGGTCAAGACAGACCAATCTGAGCCTTACACATCGACCTTTCACGGTGGATTGTTCAATTCCACCTAGGCCGTGAAAATGTACGTTTAGTTACAAGTAAACTGTTAATGTCGTCTTCCGTGATCGGGTATCACCACATTAACTACAATGTAACACGTACTCTATATTGAACGGTTTGCTATAGAAATTCAACATTCAATCATAACTAAAGCAAATGTGACAAAAGAATTATTCTCATAAATCGAGTGTTTGATACACGAGTTATACAAAGTAAAAGCATACTTTCACGTATAACTCCAACAATCTCCCACTTATACTTAAAGTCTGCTTTTAGTATACATCACGCATGTCTTAGTGTAGTAGCTCTCCGTGACATCTCATGTCAACCTACACTAACCTAATAATTCCTCCCACTTATACTTAAAGCAGATTGGCAATAGTCTTGACTCCCATTCCATCCACATGTCTCTCGAATGTATTCAGAGGCAGACCCTTTGTGAATGGATTTACTAGGTTGTCCCCGACGCATATCTTTGCAACCTCTTCATCTCCTCTCTTAACGATTTCTCGTATAAGATGGTGTTTTCTTTCAATGTGTTTGCTGGCCTTGTGGGCTCTCGGTTCCCTTGAATTTGCAACTGCTCCGGCATTGTCACAAAAGACAGTTATCTTGTCGGGCAAATTCGGAACAACGTCCAAGTCCACTAAGAAGTACTTGAGCCAAACCGCTTCTTTCGCTACTTCACAAGCAACTACTTATTCGGCTTCCATGGTCGAATCTGCGATGCATTTCTGCAAATCGCTTCTCCATGTCATGGCTCCTTCTCCCATGCAAAACACACTACCCGAGGTAGGTATTTTGGAGTCTATGTCTGATTGGAAATTTGAGTCCGTGTATCCCATGGGAATTAGATTGTCTGATTGTTAAATCAGCATTCCATACTAAGTTCTTTTCAGAAACTAAAGAACGCATTTAATTGCAATCTAATGTGCTTTCCCGGGGTTACTTTGATATCTTGCCATCATGCACACGGCAAAGCAGATATCCGGTCTCGTACACAACATTGCATACATAAGACTTCCTACGTCCGAAACGTACGGAACGTCTTTCATGTCATCTATCTCCACTTGCGTCTTAGGGCATATTTCTTTAGATAGATGGATTCCGTGCCTAAAAGGTACAAAACCTTTCTTGGAATCTTGCATGCTAAAATGCTTCAAAACAGTGGCTTTGTATGAAACTTGCGATAAACCCAACATCCTCCTCTTGGATCTCGAGTGAACTTGATCCCAAGGATGTGACCGGCTTTCCCTAAGTCCTTCATATCAAACTGATTTGACAGCCATACCCTTACGTCTGACAATACCTTTACATTGTTTCCAATGAGCAGAATATCGTCTACGTTTAATACTAAGAATACCACCGCAGTTCAGTCACACCTTTTATACACACAACTTTCGAACTTGTTTTGATCACAAACCCATAAGACTTAATAACTTGATCAAAACACTGGTTCCAAGTACGCGACGCTTGCTTAAGTCCATAAAATAGATCTCTTAAGCTTGCATACGAGGTGCTCTTGGCTTTTTTCAACGAAACCTTTGGGTTGTTGCATATAGATCCCATCAAGACTTCCGTTAAGAAAAACTGTCTTGACATCCATTTGCCAGATCTCGTAATCTAAGTGCGCAGCGATCGACAAGAGAATACGGATGGACTTAAGCATAGCTACAGGCCACAAGCCTTGCTTTGAAGGTCTCTACCCTTCCGTCCGGTCCTCTTTTCCTCTTGTACACCCACTTGCATCCAATGGGCTCTACCCCATTAGGTGGATCAACCAACTCCCACACTTGATTATAATCCATCGAACCCACCTCGGTTTCCATTGCGGTTTGCCACACTTCCGCGTCTTTGTCTTGGATTGCCTCGTCGTACGTTCATGGGTCTGATTCATCGCCGGGAATCAAATCCGAAGATTCTCCAATTCCCATGAATCTCTCGGGTTGCCTTGTAATCCTCCCACTACGACAGGGTTCCGGTTGTGAAGGTATGACGTGTGGTATATCATCTTGTATACTTGGTATAGGAGTTTGCCCTCTTAACTCGTCTAAGGTAATCTCACTTCTGGGCTTTCTTTTGTTCATATAGTCTTCCTCCAAGAATTTAAAGTGCGAACTAATCACGGTCTTTTAATCCTTGAGACTATAGAACATACACCATTTCGTTCCCATGGGATATCCTATAAACAACCTTAATTTCGAACGTGGATCCAATTTACCGGCTTCCTTGTCTAGCACGTATGCCGGACAACCCCAAATCCGCAAGTGTCTTAGACTGGGCTTGCGCCCGGTCCACAATTCCATTTGGGGTTTTAGGAACCGATTTGGATGGCACCAAGTTTAGAATATAAGTCGTTGTTTCCAAGGCGTTACCCCAAAACGACTTGGGTAAATCCGAATAACTCATCATGGATCTGACTATTTCTAAAAGAGTCTGGCTCCTTCGTTCCGCCACACCGTTCTATTGAGGGGTTCCCGATGTGGTCAACAGGGATACAATCCCTTCTTCCGATAGGTAGTTCAAGAATTCATTGCTAAGGTATTCGCCTCCACGAACAAATCGTAGAGACTTGATACTTCTTTCCTTATGCATCATAAGGTAGATGTATCCGTATCTTGAGTAATCATCAAATTACTCATACCTCTTCTTGCTATGATCGTCATTGAACCACACATATCGGTATGAACGAGTTCTAACACTTCCGTAGTTCTATTCCCCTTGGCTCCAAATGCCCTCTTGGTCATTTTACCCTCTAAACAGGATTCACAAGTTGGAAACGGTTCGACTTGGAATGATTCCAAGGATCCGTCTTTCACCAATCTCTCTATCCACTTTAGATTAATATGACCTAGTCTAAGATGCCATAGAAGTGTTTCGTTCATCTTTGAAGAACGCTTTCTTTTATTACTCGAAATAATCGATGTGTTATTAGATTCAATTTTGTGAGTGGTGTGCCCAAATAATGGTATAAAAAACATCCATTAAAGTTCCGGAACGGATAAACTCATCGTTTCAAGCAATAATAACATCCTTATTAAAAGAAACTGAGTATCTATTCAAACAGTTTAGAAACTGAAGGTTGAGTTCTTTCTAAACTAGGAACATGAGGAACGTCTCTCAAGACCATAACTCTATCTTCACAAGATAGGCGCACTTCTCCCACTGCTTCAGCTGCCACTCTCGTAGCATTGCCCGATGTGATGGGGATCTCACTTCCGTTAAGTCGTCGGGTTAGCTTAAACCCATGAAACAAATGTGATCAGTAGCTCTCGTATCCACTATCCACGAATAGACAGCATACGCCACTTCACAAGTTTCGACGACTAAGGTGTGTGAATTACCTAACTTTCCTAGCCTCTTAGGCTTGGAACAGGCAGACCTCCATTGTCCTCTCTCACCGCAACTAAAACACTTCCCCTTCGATGCTTGCCTTTGCATTTGCCTTTCGCAACAATTGGATTTGCTTGGATCCGGCCTTTGGTTCTCTTCCTCTTTTTCCCTCCCTTGGGACCAAAAGAGGTAGACGAACCATTAGCCACCATATCACTAGACTGGTGCTCCATTATCACCTCCACCGAAACTAAAGCTTGCAAGAGCTCGGGCAAACGACTTGTCCGTTCATTCATCTGACAGTTCAGATGAAACTACTCAAAGCTTCTCGGTAGGGAATGGTATATGAAATCAATCAAAATCCGCACCAAGTACTTCCAACTTGTTAAGGTATGCCATTATCTCGAGAACGTGCTCCCTCACGGGCGTTCCTTCCACCATTTCCAACTTGACCTAGTCTTGTTTGGTGAACTGATTAGTCATGGGATTCTGATGTGAAAACATCTCTTCAAGGTGTTCCATGATTTCAACAGCGGATACAATGTCTTCATGAACGCGCCTCAAATCCTCAGACAGAAATGTCAAGATGATGCACTTCATTCATTGTCACGCTTTCGATCATAAACTGCCTCTTCCCATTGCTTGACTTATCATTAGGCTTGCCGGGTATATTAACATAAATAACCCAATTGTGTTTTCGTGCAGTAAGGACAAATTTAAAAAAAAACATTTCCAATCGATATAATTCTCTCCAAAAAGTTTATTAACTTTAAGTATATTAAACAGTGGATTAAAAGGTTGCGACATGATGAACTGAGAATAAAACATACATTCATATCAATATCTAGAAAAATATGAAATTATCACATAAATTTGATCACATCAATTATATTGAAACCTTAAAACAATATAATCATGCATCAGCCAACATCTCGAAACAATTTAAATGCGCCACGAGGGGTGGTCTATACATTTAAACACATTCAAGCGGATTACAAACTTAAAAGTTACAAATCCTTAATTCAAAATTAATAGTTGGCTCCCACTTTGACCACATAGAAACTGACAGGGACTCCGAGGGGAGTAAGTTAATATCAATTTCCTATGCCTAAGTAATAACCATAATTAAATACAGGATTATTATTTCGCTTTGAGCAAGCTACTCGTGGTGAGGGTCAATACCGCCACTAGTAATAATCCACAATCATCCTTTCGGAATTTATTCATGTGAAATCCGCTCTTTTGGCCGATCCGAGGGGGAAATGTATTCCAAAAGAACTTCACAAATAAATAAATTATGGAGGTCAAATTAATCCAATTTTAATATCCGGAATAAAATTGCGATTATAAAAACATACTTAGTAATTTTCGAAAGTAAGGTTTTTCTTGGACAATTAAATTCATGCAAACACATATTAACAAATAATAATAAGCGCACGAAATAAAACATCCATCAAAACAAAATTAAACACATTGGAGCACTCGAATCCAATTGTCACGGTTTAATTTCTTCACGTCTTGATGCGAAAAATCGTCCTTGTTGCTTTCCGACGTTCGTCTCGACGTGCTCCCACTCGAACAGCAACACTTCTTCAAAAACAGCATCGTTTGGGGTTCGGGACGACGTTTAAAATCACACGTAAAAAAACACGAACCGAAAAAATTCCACGGCTTGAGATACAACGCGCGTCGGCCCACAAAGTGGGCCCGCGCGCTTCCCGGCCTGAGAAGCGCTGGAAAAGCGCCCGAGGCGCGCCGAAGCGCAGCCCCGAGGCGCACCCGAGGTGCGCCCGAGGCACAGCACAGAAGTGCGCCGAGGCGCTGCTCGGGGCGCCCGAGGCGCTGCAGCTGCCTGCCGAGGCGCGCGCGCCGTGCGCGCGGCGCCGTGCGCCCGTTGCGCACGGTGTGCGCCGTGCACCCCCATGCTGATCCGTTTTTTCGCCGTTCGTCCTCGTTTTCTTCACCCCTTGCATGATTTTACCTCCATACACGCTCCACGCTTGTATGCGTCGTCCGGGTACGCCGTTTTTAATTCTTCGTTCTTCGTCACGATCCGGTTACAATTTATTTTTACAAAAAAAATAAATACTAGATCTAGACTAGTCTATTACAATGATCGAATCAAAATAAAAACAACTAATCTGCTCGTGGATTTTCTCACGAGAAAAACGAATTCGAACGAATCGAATTAAAAACCAAATTAATTCACACGCATGAAATTAACAACATTAAAAACCATGACAATTGGATACCTGCAAAAAAGATCTAACAATTCTACTATCCAATTTCAAATTTAATGTTCAACAATTTAAATTCCAATTCAAAATTCAGAGCCCGAAACCATGGCTCTGATACCAGTTGTTGGGAAAATAGGGGTGCCCGGAATCTATTCGGGATGAATTTTAAATACGAATTTAAATACAATTATTACTAGCATGAATTAATCCTAATTAATTCAAATAATAATTCCAACAACTAATTATCATCATGCATGTTAAATTAATTTCACATATTTAACTAGGCGGAATTAAACAAGTAAATATGCGATTAACGTACCTCTCGTAGTAATGGCCTTTGGATATACGGGACACTTGTAATCTCGTTCTATCAACCCAAAGCCTTCTCAAGTATTTCCCTTTTCACCTCACTTGATCGCCGGTGGGAGACGCTTTCAAGCAATTTAATAAACTAAGGAAAAAGAAAAATATCTATGCTTCTTGATTTTTCCAACACATGGAATTATGTACTTGGGGATGAAATAATCATCCCCTATTTATAACATAGAGTGGCCGAAAATTATAGAATATTTGGGCTTGGAAAAAATCTTTTCTTAGACTCTAAGAAATCTTGAATATATCCCATATATTCTTTTCTCCAAAATAAAATATTCCACAAAAATCTCACTCACCTTGTTATAGGGTGATTTTTGAAAATTGCAAGGATGAAATCCAAGATTTGGATCTTCTTGAATTTATGAGATATTCTTGTACTTCTAGAATACATATCTTCCATAATATCTTTCCAAGAAAATCAACAAAATCTCATTTCTTTTTAATTCCTTATTTTCGAAAATTGTGATAAAAAATCAGCATTGATATATTCTTTATTTTAATCACCTTATCATTATTGGGCTACTTAATGGGCTACTTGAGGGGCCTTAAGGAGAATTAAGATTGGACCTCCTAATGGACTTCTGAATTTCAATATTGAGCCCCAATATAATTCAGCCCATTAATATTAATTATTACCACTAATAAATTAATATTGCACTATCCATCTTAATCCATATTACGATAATATGGGCTCCCGGTTATTATTTCCCGCGTTTAAGATTATCAAGTCCATTAATTAATCAAGCTTCCGAATAGCTCTAAATTAATTAACATCTTTCACCTTGGAGTAAAGACAGCTCAACATTATTATTCGTACCGAAGAAACTAATTCTTCACTTGCAAGATTTGGTACAATAAAACTTCTGAGCCCACCAAGGGGACTAATCACACGAGCCGTACTCGCACGCGTTTCTCCGTATTAAATCTTAGCAACCGTCGTATGATTAATATTACTGCCCAAGACACAAAGTTCGAAGTCACAATGATTCTCACCCAACATGAATCAAAGCAGTAACTACTAAGCACACACGGTCCTATTTAAGTGACGGAGATTAAGAAATCAACAACCACTGAGGTCTAATTCTTCACCTTTCAGAACAGAAGAATTTCTCCTCGCTGTAGGACCTCTTCAACACATACTAAATGTGCTAGTGCAATCTCTTGGTCAAGACAGACCAATCTGAGCCTTACACATCGACCTTTCACGGTGGATTGTTCAATTCCACCTAGGCCGTGAAAATGTACGTTTAGTTACAAGTAAACTGTTAATGTCGTCTTCCGTGATCGGGTATCACCACATTAACTACAATGTAACACGTACTATATATTGAACGGTTTGCAATAGAAATTCAACATTCAATCATAACTAAAGCAAATGTGACAAAAGAAATATTCTCATAAATCGAGTGTTTGATACACGAGTTATACAAAGTAAAAGCATACTTTCACGTATAACTCCAACATGGAGGCCCTAGGAGGCGAGCAGCAGGGACTAAGGTCCTAATGAAGGAGACGAGCAACTGGTCATAGAAATCATTACGAAGTAGCAAACAACAAGAACAAGAAGACCCAAAGTCTCAACAAGAGGCGAGCAAGCGAGCAGGCGAGCAACTTGGATTATAAGGGTTTCCAACACCCACCGAAGACATACAGACGAGTAGCTGGGCGCCAAGGAGAGCAGCTGAGTGGGTTCAAAGACCAAGTACAACATTGGGAATGTCAAGAGTCACTAACTTTAGAAATAGTCAATGTGTCTTAACACTTGGCACCCATTTATAGGACAATAGCTTAGATGTTGTACAAATGTCATAACACTTGGCAAAATCCCAATGGCTAAGCCATCAAGATGGTGACACCTAGCCTCTTTGTATGCCTATAAAAACCCCTTCATTTGCATGAAAGGGGAGGATTTTCCCATAATAAAAAAGTAGCCCAAACTCTTGCCAATCTCTTTCTTGAATATTACTTAACCAAACTTAATGATCCTAGATCTTGTTTGATGATCTTATGAAGTAAAAACAGCCACTAATCATTATTGATTAGAAAAGGTCATCAACAATTGGCGCTAGAAGGAGGGTTTCGAACCTCCGTTTCATAAAAAATTCGAAGAAAGGTTGGAGATCTTCACCGGAATCTGCAAAATTTGGCCGGAATCCGGGAGGAAGCCATCGGAAATCAAATATACACACTATTCGAAGCAAAATCATCCATACATACATCACTTTGAGGGTTTGAATGCATGTGTGTATGAACTAGGGTTTTCAAACCATCATATTCATACAAACAAAGCTAGTAACTCTTAAGAAAGGTGTTTGTTGGAGACAAAATCACCCCATTCATTTGCTTACCACTTGTACTTCGGTAACCAAAATGGTTCGATCACAAGAAGAACGACATTTGAGCACGTCTCCAAGTCGTAGGTCAAAAACTAGGGTTTCGTCTACTGAAGGACATGCACGTACAGTAAAAGCAACTTCGCAAAGAAACGTCCAAGTTACCATTGATACAATCCCGCCGGAAGTGGAAGCCCTTGCTCAAAATCCCGAAGAGCTAGCAAAAACGATTGCTGTTTTACAAGCATTGCAAAGGCGACAAACGGTCGGGCCATCAGGGACGCAGACGGCGACCAACAGGGCGAGCGAGCAGCGAAGTGGAGAAAGAAAAGACGTACAAAATGACGAGGTTGACAGCAAAGAAGTCCGTAGGAATAAAGGGAAAGCTCCTTTAAGTGAACGACTTGGAAGTCGAGGAGAGTCCACTCCGGGGACAGGTGAAGAGTCGAGCAGCGGGGACACAAGAAGTATAAGCCACTATCACACAAGAAGGACAAGATATCACAGAACGCATAGGGAGGATCAACTGAGAGGCGAGGAGCGAGCACCGGGGCAAACACATCATGTTGCTCGCCGCTCAGTACACGAAAGGCTGAGAAGATCAGCCTTTGGGCGATTAGGTCCCAATGGAGCCAGTAACATCGCTAGGCACACCACTCAAGAGAAACGTCCCGTTAGCAAGGGACTGTGTTATGAAGAGGTCATTGAACCCAATCATGACGAACAGCCTTCTAGTGGAAAAACGTCTCCAGATGAGTGGCAAGCTTTGAAGAAAGCGGTGGAAGAGATGCAAAAACAGTTGGAAGAAAAGAAAGGCGACAGATCGACGATGTTGCCATCATCACCCTTGTCCCCGGATATCCTTAATGCGCCGGTACAAAAGAAAGTGCAATTCCCGGCCATTAATTTGTACGAAGGAAATTCAGACCCGAAAGTACACCTGTCCAAGTATACCGATTACATGATATCGGTAAAGGCGTCTGATGCAACTCAATGTCGAAATTTTCCATTAACTCTTGGTGACGGTCCTCACAGGTGGTTCTCCGCCCTAGCTCCGGGCTCCATCAGTTCGTTCAGGCAACTCAGTAAGGAATTCCTCTCGCACTTCTCCACGGTCGGATCTTACCTTACGCAGAGACATAGGTTGGCAGATCTGAGGCAAGGAGACGAGGAGTCTGATAGAGCCTTTCTTGAGAGATTCGACAAAGTCCTACTGGAGGGAGAACCAGTAAGTGAAGACACCAAGATAGTGGCGGTTATGGCAGGGCTTAAGAAGGGAACAGATCTGTGGAAGGAAATGCACCTAGCTTTCCCTAAAACTTATTCCAAATTCAGACACAAGGCTGGTGTATACATCTCGATGCAAGAAACTCTACAGAGAGAGCTGGGAGATAAAACTGATACCAAGAAATCGGGAAAGAAGTCAGGAGGGGAATACAAGGCCCCTAAAAATATGAAAGTTTTCAGTGAAGGGTCCGAACTGAAGGAGAAGTTGAACCATGTCCTGTCCACATCAATTGAGGCTGTGTACAACCACGTGAAGGATAAAGATATACTGTCTGAACCACGTAAAATACGACAGGAACGAGGAAAAATGAACCCCAACAAATACTGTGCATACCATCAGACCATAGGTCACTTCACGAGTGAATGTCGAGATCTCTTGAAACAGCTATGGAAATTTTACGAAGAAGGAAAGTTATCAGAATTTGTGAAGAGACAGCCGGGAAAGAAACCAAGGGTGGCGATATCCTCCGACTCGGAAGATGATGAAAGCGACGAACAGCCGAGCAGGAGGGATCAAAAAAGGAAGAAAACGATGACAGCCCCAGCTGAACCCGTCCGAGAAATCTTAATGCTTGAACCATCCGGACCGGTAGGGGGCTGTTCTGATGGTAGGCCACCGATGTCTAAGAGAAAAAGGAAAGCAGAGCTGAGGGCGGTAGCTCAAGTCAGGGAAGTTGGGGTAAACCAAGCTACTACAAAGACAGGCGAGTTGGTGTTTTATGAGAAAGACTTGGACGGGATACTTACCCCACACAATGACTCACTAATCATCTGTGCTAATATCATGGGGGCCCGAGTTCACCGTTTGCTTGTGGACACAGGCTCCTACACAAACATCTTGTTCAAAAGTACACTAGATCAGATAGATGATTGTGAGGGGTATATTAGAGAATGTGATCATAAAATAGTAGGATTCGGAGATGCTGTAACCGTTCCTTTAGGACTAGTTACGTTGGCGGTCGAACTTGTATCGACCGAGAATCCCGAAAGGAGACTGACTAGAATGGTAGAATTCTTAGTTGTAAATCAGCAGTCTGCCTACAACGGGTTTCTTGGTCGACCTTTCTTAAATGAATTCAAAGCGGCCGTTTCGACGTACTACTACTGTCTTAAATTTCCAACTCCAAAAGGGTCAGGTACGGTTAAAGGTGATCAAAGGAAAGCCCGAGAATGCCTCCTGCAACTTCAACCCACTGACAACAGAATATCTGTGATGGACGAGCAGCCGAGCAACAGGTACGAAGGTGAACCCCCCATCCTAGATGAAATCATGGAGTCCGTCGACACTGAAATGATGGAGGTGGACGACCAGGAGGGCATGGGCGAGCAACAGGGAAGAGAGGCCGTACCCGAATTAAATCAGGTGGAAGATTTGGAGCCAAGACTGGGGGCAGAACCAATGATCAAGGATGAGATCAACCTTGAAGGGCCCATTATCGATCCTCGATGGAAAGACCAAAAAAGGAGAGCAACCCCGGTAGAGGAGTTGGAGGCAATAAGAGTTGACCAACATCGAGAAGACTTGGAATTATTCATTGGATCTGAGCTCCCTGAGCCATACAGATCCAGAATGGAAGAGTTTCTCAAGTCCAATCTCGATATATTCGCATGGTCACATGCTGATATGGTAGGCATCAGCCCTGAGCATGCCTGTCATAAGCTAAATATTTGTCCAACTAAGAAACCGGTGAGGCAAAAGAGAAGAAAGTTTGGACCCGATAAATATGAAGCATTGGACGCAGAAGTGAAGAAGTTACTTGATAATGATCTTATCAAAGAAGCCTTATGTCCTAGATGGGTAGCAAACCCGGTGTTAGTAAAAAAATCAAATGGTACATGGAGGCTATGTATCGACTTCACTAATTTAAATGCCGCTTGCCCTAAAGATAACTTCCCATTGCCTCATATTGACCAGCTGGTGGACAACACGGCAGGACATGAGCTCCTTACCTTCATGGACGCATTTGCCGGGTATCATCAAATACCAATGCACCCAGATGACCAGGAGCACACAGCGTTCTACACCAATAAAAACTTGTTATGTTGGAAAAGGATGCCGTTCGGATTGATTAACGCGGGAGCCACGTACCAAAGACTCGTTAACAAAATGTTCGATGAGCACATCGGCAAAACAATGGAAGTGTACGTGGACGACATAGTCGTAAAAAGCCCGAGAAAAGAAGATCATTTGGAACACCTCGTACAGACATTTGAGATACTTCGAGCGTATAACATGAAGCTAAACCCAAAGAAAAGTAGCTTCGGGGTACACTCGGGAAAATTTCTTGGGCACCTGGTCAGTCAACGGGGTATTAAGGCGAATCCATCAAAAGTCAAAGCAATTATGGATATGCAACCGCCAAGGTCTGTTAAGGAAGTTCAAAGACTAACCGGATGTCTGGCGGCCCTAAACAGATTCATTTCCAGATCTGGAGATAAATGCCGACCCTTCTTTGATGCCATCAAAAAAGGACAGTTCCAGTGGACGAGTAATTGCCAACAAGTGTTTGAGCAATTGAAAGAATATCTGAGTGATACCAAGATTCTATCGAAACCCATCTCTGGAGAAAAACTGTACCTGTATCTAGCCGCATCAGAGGTGGCCATCAGCTCGGTCCTAGTTCGAGCAGAAGGGAAATTTCACTTGCCAATTTACTACGTGAGTCAGGCCTTGCATGAAGCAGAGATTAAGTATTCGCCCATGGAAAAGTTAGCCTACGCACTGGTGATGAGTGTGAGAAAGCTAAGGCCGTACTTCTTCGATCATCAGGTGGAGGTCTTAACAACTTTTCTATTAAGGCAAATCTTACAAAGGCCTAACACAGCTGGTCGCCTTCTCAAGTGGTCGCTCGAAATAAGCCAATTTGGAATAACTTATGCAGCTCGAACAGCGATCAAAGGACAAGCGTTAGCCGACTTTATTGTCGAATTAACATTCCCTCAAGATCCGACGAGAGGTCATAATCACCCATGGCACATGTATGTAGACGGATCATCAAATAACACAGCAGCAGGAGTCGGGATAGTGTTGATCAGTCCAGACGAACAAGTATTCACCTCAGCCGTAAGGTTTGAGTTCATGGCAACAAACAACGAGGCTGAGTACGAAGCATTGATAGCCGGGTTATGACTAGCTCTGGCTGTGGGGGTTCGAAAAGTTCAAATTTATGGAGATTCCCAGCTGATAGTCAACCAAGTCCGTGGGGAATACGAAGCCAAGGATGAAAACATGGCCTTGTACCAAAAAATTGTTGCTCACCTGGCTTCGCTTTTCGAGCAAATTTACATCGAGCAAGTACCAAGGGACAATAATGCACAAGCAGATGCACTTGCCCGTTTAGCCACTAGTACAGGACCAGCAAAGCTTTCAGAAGTCACCATCACAGGAATTTCTAACCCGTCCACCAGTGACTATAAGATCAATCAGATCGAAGAAGAATTGACAGAGGATGATTGGAGGACACCGATATATAGATACCTCAAAGATAACACAGTACCTGAAGATCCCCAAGAAGCAGCAAAGGTAACCAAGCGAGCAGCAAGGTTCACAATCATGGATAACCAACTCTACAAAAGAGGATTTTCACTGCCCCTATTAAAATGCCTAGCAAGGGGGCAAGGTCAGGAAGTTCTGAAAGAAATACACGAAGGAGTATGCGGAAATCACGCAGGGGGGCGGGCACTGGCATACAAAACAGTAAGGCAAGGTTACTACTGGCCAACTCTGTTACAAGACGCAATCAGAATTGCAAAAACATGTCACAGGTGCCAGCTGTTCGCTCCCAACATCCATAAGCCGCCAACGGAGCTGATTTCGGTAAATAGTCCATGGCCGTTCGCAAAGTGGGGAATAGACATCATAGGACCTTTCCCAACGGGAAAAGGGAATGTCAGATTTGCAGTGGTAGCCGTGGACTATTACACGAAGTGGGCCGAAGCTGAAGCACTAGTAACGATAACACAAGAGAAAATGATCAATTTTATCTGGAAAAGTATAGTGTGCCGGTTCGGAGTTCCACAAGCAATAGTGACAGACAATGGAAAGCAATTCGAAGGGAAGAAGATAAGAGATTTCTGCAAAAAATGGGGTATCAAGAAGCTTTTTTCAACACCATATCATCCGCAGTCTAACGGACAAGTTGAGGCAGTTAACAAGATAATCAAGCATATCCTCAAAATCCGTCTGGTGGATAAGAAAGGCAAGTGGTCAGAAGAACTACCCGAGGTGCTTTGGGCATATAGGGTATCACATAGAACAAGCACTGGAGAAACACCGTTCGCTATGGCGTTCGGTACAGAAGCAGTTATACCTATAGAGCTCAAAATACCAACCGAAAGGGTAGCCGAGTTCAATGAACAGGAGAACAACAAGGCACTAGCTGCAGAAATGGATCTGATTCTCGAAAAAAGAATCTCAGCAGAAATAAAGAATGAGATATACAAAAGAAGGATTGCAAGATACTACAACTCGCAAGTAAAAGTTAGGGAATTTGAAGTCGGGGATCTGGTACTCCGGAAAATCCTAGCAGCACCTCCAGGTGTATTTGGACCGACTTGGGAGGGCCCGTTCAAGATAACTCAAAAGTGGCACAACGGCACATATGATCTCGAAGACATGGAAGGCAACTCGGCCCAATACACCTGGAACGCGGCTTTGTTGAAGAAATATTATCAATAATTAGGAAACCAATGTAAAGTTTCTTATAGACTATCGTGTCGTTTATATTTTTGTAAGGTGTAAGATCGATGAAATCTTCACACTTTTTTGGTAAAATTTGTAAGTAGATAAATGATGGTTCAGTGAATTATGCACGAAAAAAATCAAAGAGGCATCAAAGCTCAATTGTTCGCCAAGAAGAAAAACTGCTCGCCGGAGGACAAGAAGATGTTGAAAACACAAGTCCAAAAGGAGGCGAGCAGCAGGGTCCATGAAACTCAGGAGCCCACCTGATCGCCCCATCACACGAAGTTGCTCGCCCAAGATACCAAATGCATAAAGCACAAGTATAGTGGAGGCGAGCAACAGGGCACATGCTAATACATAGTTGCTCGTTCCGAAGCTAAAGGCACTTATGCACAAACATAGCAAGGGACGAGCAACAAGGCATAGAAAGAAGCATGATAAGGGGTTAAGTTCTTAAAAGAACAAAGTAGACCCATACATAAACAACATGCATAAATTTGCAAGGAAAAGTATTTTACTTTCAACTTAAGAAAGAAATACTTAAGCAAAAAATAATTAAAGGGCAAATAAGAGGCGAACAATAAAATAAAAGTGCAATCCTCATTCATTAGCACCAAAAAATTACAGAAGATGAGCGTGCAATCATCATCCTACTACATCAACTAAACAAAAAAGAAACAAAGCCTAAGTTTCGGGAGCTGGCGGAGCAGGTGGCACCGAAGGATCTTGGGAAGAAGGAGGAGGTTGAACATCTTGCACATCGACCCCAGAGGCCTGCTGCTCGCCTACTGCAGCAGAGGAGCTTGCTTCACCAAGAGGATTCGGGAGAAGGGGGCTCAGAGCCTAAAAAATAGTCATGTCCCTATCCGCCTCCACTCTTTCTCTAGGGGCCACAACACGGACGTCATCTTTGAAAACACTAAGATTAACTCCCATCTCTCCCAAATCAGCCACCGGGATTTCAAAACCGGGAGCCGGAGGGTTTTCGGTGACGTAGTCCGTGAAGTCTTTGATGGTCGAAGTCATCACGTCTAGACCGTTATCCAAAGCGTACTTCACGTTTCTTACACTATCAGCATACTCACAGATATACCCAAGATTGGTATTATCGGTAACGTCCTGTACATAAGTGGTGTAAGAAATGGCACGCTTGTTCTTCTTCTCCAGCTGGTCGACATGGACCTTCAACGACTCCACTCTTTCCACCAGACCCACCCGCTCGGTCTCCAGGACTTGCAAACGATCAGTGGCGACACCCAAGTCCAATCTAAGCTTCTCTGAAGCATTAGACGCTATCATCTCCCGGTCCTCAGCGGCCTTTACCTCCCGCGTCCACGTGAGCTTGGCTCTCTCAAAATCAGCCTTCATCTTAGCCAACTCTTCATCTTTCTTCTTCAACTCCTCGTCCCTCTTCTTCAATTGAACAAGTTGAGCATCACGATCTGCTTCAACTTGCTCAATCCGTCGTCCCAAACCGCGATTCGTTCGCTCTAACTCGATGGCTTGATCCAAGACTCGCTGAGCTGAGATTGATTGATGACTCGCGTTATAGCTCAATAAACGAGCGTTGTCGCTAAGGCTCTGGCTCTGAATGATTTCCTCACCGGTCTTGGTCCACGAGCGAGGGACATACTCCATGGCTCTGCGGACGTGGGAGTCCTTAATCTCTTGGGGTGCAGGAGGGGACTTCACACAGCTAAACTGGTGGAGTACCTTTGAGCGACCAGGATAGTCGTTTTTCCGGTACCTGTTCAAAGGAAAAAACCGTCAGAAAACAAAGTCAAAATAATAAACAATCAAGTTGGATAGGAAAATACTCACTCCCTCATTTTTACGGGGTCGTAGCCTAAGTACGAGTTGTCAGGAGATGAGCTCCTGCCTTGACCGGTGATCATCGCGCCCACAACTTGCTGCTCGGTCACCTCCTCCACCGGCGAGGAGCGAGCAGTTTTGTCCACCTGGGAAGAACCCTGCCCTCTTGTTCGCTTGGCACGGTCATCTCCCTTGCGAGGGGCAGTTTCCTTGGCAAGTCTTTTCTTGCCCCTCGTGTCTTGGGGAGGTGGCGAGGAGCGAGCAGGAGGGCGGGGAACGGGAGCAGGAGCTTGAGGAACAGGGAGAGGGTCCTGAGGAGCTTCTTCTTCATCCTCGTCTGCTTCGGCTCTAAGTCTGATCAAGGAAGCGCAAGGATCAAACTTCTTCTTCCTTGATGGTTGATTAGCTGCCATTTGTTTAATCCGGCGTACGAGCAGGTGGTAACTTTCGGGAATAGGAGGAACGGCAATCGTTACCCTTTGAGCTGAAACAAAACAAAAACACAAAAAGTTAAAACATGCATGATAACGGCGAGCAGCCGGGCTCAGGCGAGCAACAGGGGTGGGGGCGAGCAACGGGTACAAATCAAGCAACAAAGTTAATGATCGTGTGAAGTTACCTTCGGGAATCTCCGCCTGTGCTTCCAAGTGATGAGCACTAGTAGTAAGTTGAGCGTGCTGGCGGCAGTGTGCTTGAGAGAGATGTTCAACACTCCGGTCTTTGGCGTCCCGCAGAGAAATCAGCGCAAGGACGTACAAAAACTCTTCGCTCAAATCCGGATGCCCCCACCTCAAGATATGCGGACCTGCAAAACAAGGAAAAAGATTAAAATTAGTTCACCTAAAAGTTTGATGAATTGAGAATTAAGACCTACGCCGAATTTCGCCGAAATGCGTAGGAGAATCTATACGTCCCGGTCCTCCCGAAAGATCGGAGGACGCCCGCCAATCGCCGCCGATATAAAGAAATTGCCTATGCCAACCTTTGACTTTATTAGGCACCCCTTCAATTAGCTTAACGCCGCTACGGGCTTTGATGTAATACCAACCAAACCCATCTTCATTAACGGCTGAGGAGATGGTCAGTGCATAATGTATCTCCGCCGTGCTGATCTTATTCCGATATCCCTCCAGCCCGAAAAGGGTTATAAAGGCCAACAGACTACTCCAATCGTTTGGAGTAATCTGGGTGATTGCCAGGTTTATATCCTTCAAGAATCGCCCGATCACTGGATGTAGAGGGAGAGGGAACCCCGTATTGAGTATGTCAAGGTTGATGGCAGTACAGCCTGGAGGTGGATCGTCAGCTCTCTCTCCTGGTTGAGGGGCGTACAAATGAATATCGTACGGAATACGATAGCGAGACCGTATCCGAACTAAATCCTCCTCTATAACCGCGCTAGCTACCTTACTCGCTGTGTATGGCGATGGACGAGTTTCCATAATAGGACGAGCGGGAGTGGGGAAGTGTTGGGACATTGTCAGTTTTGATTTAGATCCCAAAAGCCCCTGAAAAGATGATTGCCTTAATCTGTCTTTGTCAGGCTAGTCTTGGTTAGGATTAGTACTTAGTCATTTTACACTTCACAGGTACTCAGTAAGAGGAGAACTCACTGGAGACAATCAAGACTCAGAGCCTGAAGACGAAGAGCACCATCCTGAACTTATGGCAGTCGTCTAAGCTGGCTGAGTAAGTGTCAGTGATGAAGAGTATGACCCTGAGGTCATTACTAACTCAGTCCTGAAGGGTACAGGTTGTCACTGAGTAAATGGGAAGACTTGGAGTAGAGCCAAGCAATGCAAAAGG
Organism: Ballota nigra; assembly: GCA_947034835.1. Lineage (NCBI taxonomy): Eukaryota > Viridiplantae > Streptophyta > Magnoliopsida > Lamiales > Lamiaceae > Ballota > Ballota nigra. The sequence goes on along the minus strand of OX344729.1, from coordinate 72,663,740 downwards.
AATTTCAGCGTCAGGACAAGACCGGTGAGCTCAAGACAAAATGAACTTAATAAGACAAGCCTGAAGCTCTGGAATAAGTTCTGACATTCTCACCAACCTGATGACGTGGACCAATCCGAGGAGGACACGCACGTACGGAACCTGACACAGAGACTGAATTCAGACTGCATATTCAACGGGCAAGCATTTAATGTGCATTAAATGCAAATACCAAATCCATGCAAAGGCGGCTGCTGCATAGAGATATGTCCGTTTGAAGCCACTCTACATAGATGGCTAGAAGGCTATCTCTCCAACGGATAGTTTTTCAAAACCACCTATAAATACAGAAGGCCTTGAACCCATTCAGGGTTACGGGAAATTTCCAAGCCAGAAATTACTCAAAACTCTCAAGCAATCAAAGCATTCAGCCTTTAAGAGAAACACTCGAAACCTTCTAAATTTCCCAAGTGTTTCTTAGCAACTGAGAGCTATTCTGTATTCCAAGAGCTAATTAGAATTATCTTAAGCTTAGAGAGATTATCCAATCCTTAGCACAGCTTTGCCTTGTAAGGATAATCTCAACTTAGTTGGAATCCAAACTGAAACCAAAACCCTAAGTTAGGCTTGTTGGGAGTAAGTCGGTTAGTGTGATAGTAAGAGGAGTTTGTATAGATCAGTGAGGTAACTGGTCTTGGTGCACCTTGGCACGTTAAAAACAAGAATCCCTTGAGTGGATTTCCTGTTAAGTCAGGCCGTGGACGTAGGAGCTTGAGACTCTGAACCACGTTAAACTCCTTGTGTTCTTACTGCTTTGATATTGTGCATACCTGCCATATTACTTATTCATTCATTGCATTCAAGCTTATCAGGTCTGGATCAATCAACCTGATCTTCTAAAGTACACTGCCTTGCTAAACACTTCTAAGTTTTGAGTAAAACAAGTTTTCAGAAAGCAAACTAAACAGGACTTTAAACTATCAGGGCTCAAACATTTCCGCACTGAACTTGAACTGATAGTTAGCCAACTGACCCGCACCAAGTGTAGTCAGTGGGTGTATTATCAGCTCCTAGTTCTTTACCACTCTGAGTGAAGGGGACTCAGTCAGTTTAAGTATAAAAAATCGGTATACGTGTATTCCCCCCCCCCATACACGTATTCCTCAGTCTTGTACCGGGACCAACAAGTGGTATCAGAGCAGTGGTTCGAAAGACCACTGACTTTGAATACTAATAGTTTCAGAGGAGAAACTGTTGGTGGTCACTGAACAGATCTGAGTTTGCTTTTCACAAAACTTGCATCATCATCATGGCTTCAAGGAGACTTGAAGCCTCGTTACCTGAATTCTCTGTATCTAACTTTGTCTATTGGAAGTTCAGACTAGAGGCACATCTAGATGCCATCCATGACCAGATGCCGCGTGTGCTCAGGGAAGGACCGATCAAGATCACTATTCCTAACGTCAGAGGACTGGGATACGATGATCTTGCGATTGGCGTGCAGGTTCCTAAGGAGAGGAAAGACATGACCAACGATGAAATCAAGATGGTGGGGCTTGACAACGTCGCCAGAAACATCATCTTGCATACGGTGCCCTTCGAGGAGTCAGCCAGGCTGATGAACCTAAAGACGGCAAAGGAGGTCTGGGACGAGCTGACCAGGATGTGCGAAGGGTCAGAAAAGATAAAGGAAAACAAGAGGAATATTGCCATTCAGAAATTCGAAGCGTTCGAGATGCTGCCTGATGAGAGCATAGATCAGATGGAGTCAAGATTCATCAAGTTGATGAATGAGTTGGTGATGTTGGACAAGGATGTCCCAAGGAGAGATGTTGCTTCAAAAATCCTGAATGCCCTTCCTGAGAGATGGGACAACAGTGTAATTATGCTTAAGAACACTCAGGATATGAGTAACATAACTTCTGCTTTACTTTTTTCAGAGCTAAAAGCGCTTGAATTTGATCTTAACAAAAGGAAGAAGAAAGTTCAGTCAGAAGAGGAAGGGAAGGAGAAAACTCCTGAGAAAAGTGTGGCGTTCAAGGCCAGGTCTGAACCTGTTGAGCCCTCATCAAATTCTTCATCAAAGTCACTGATGGAGATGAGCAGGGAAGAACTCGCTGAGGAGTACAGCCTGATGGCCAGACGATTTGACAAGCTCAATTCCAGGTTTGGTCGTTATAAAAAGTTTTATCAGGACTCACGTGACAGGAAACCTGAAGGAACCCACCAAAGCTCGAGGAGATATGAGGAGCGAAGGAACACTGACCAGAGGAGAGAACGTGGTGATGAAAGGAGATATTCTGAACCAAAAACTGAAAGAAGAGACGAACAGAGACGTACTCGTGATGATAGATATCCAACCAAGGCTGAAAGCTCACCAAGAACCAGGGAACCTGACTCAAGGAGGAACCCTGAACCGAGAAAAGAAAGAATAAGTGAGCAGGTAGCATGTTACAACTGTAACAAGATTGGTCACTATCAGTACGATTGCCCGGAGCTGAGTGCTAGGGAGAGAGAGGAAAGGAGAGCCACGAGGGATCTAAGATCTGCTGATCGGAGGGCCATGGTGGCTGAGGATGCAACAGACTCTGATGGCCCCACTGAAAGGTCACCTGAACTCTTCTCGGATGATGAGTACGATGATGTCTGCCTAATGGCTAGGGATGAGCCTGAGGTAACATCAAATTCTGTTTGTGCTTCTTACACTGGTCAAAATCCTGAGCTCAGCTCAGAGTCAGTTAGAGAAATGAACCTTCAGATCTGTCTTGATCAATTGATGGTTGATTTCTCCAGACTGCAGGAAACTAATGTCTTCTTGGTAGAGGAGAACAAGAAATTGAGTACTGAAGTTCAAAACCTGAATGAACAACTCACTCAGTCTGATCTCAAAGAATCAGCTCAGATTGTGAGACTAACTCAGGAAATTGACATGATCAATTCTGAGCGTCTCCCAAGAGAGAAAATTCTGAAGGAACTGGCTGAGGAAGAGCTGGTCAGGAAGGAAGAGCTGAAAGCACTTAAGAGTAAGTTTGATGACCTCTTTACCAGACATGAAATCCTGAAAAAGAGTGAGGACTCTCTCAAGAAAAAGGTTGCAGCAATGAATAAATCCTCAGTGGCTAGAGAGGAAATAAATAGCAACCAGATACTTGGGAACAAGAAAAAGGGACTTGGATATGTTCCTGAGAAATCCTCACAAGGTCAGTCTCATGTTGCTTCAGGGAGCAACACTGAGAGGGTATTTGTTCAGACAGGCCAGAGTGCACCTAAGGTTGTGCTCCAGGCCCGTCAAACTGATAAGGGCAAGGAAACCGTTGACACAGTCAGGGTTGCTCCTAAGGTAGCTAAGCCAAAACCCAAGGGAAAGGCAAAGCAACCTGCGGAAGCCCCTGAGAGCTCAGGCCAGGGAAAACCTCAGCGAAAGCAGAGAAAGACTCAGGCCAAGAGCCCTCAGACTGGTCAGCAAGGGTACCATCATGCTTGGCAATACCATCAGGGAAGGCCAAACATGATGACACCCCCGTGGTTTTGGCATCCTGAGGCCTTTAACTGTTTTCCTTTCCCTCACTTGCCTAGGGGGAATAGAAATCAGGGCCCTTATCAAAAACAAGGCCCAAGACCTGCTGCACCTAGACCTAGGAAGAACAGGAGGCCAGCCCAAAAGGCATCCACTCAGGCTCCTGCGAAGCCTAAGTCTAGCACCCATACACCATCTTCCTCTCAGGCTAAGAAGAAGAAAGTTGTGTATGTCGATGTTTCAGGGAGACAGATTCACCACTCTGAGGCAATCAGGGTTGTGAAGCAAGTCTGGATCCCGAAAGGTACAGCTGACACAATAGGACCCAACACCCAATGGGTACCTAAAGCCTGATTTGCTCACAGGCGGCTGTGGATCACAACAAGAGGAGAGAAGACTCAATCAAAGCTGTTTGGTACCTAGACAGTGGTTGCTCAAGACACATGACTGGAATGAAGAGTCTTCTCCAAGAGTATCAGGCTAAAGATGGTCCACAGGTAACCTTTGGTGATAACTCAAAAGGTGTTACTAAGGGTTTTGGTGTTCTAATTATAGGTACAGTAAGAGTGAAAAATGTGTCCTTTGTGGAAGGACTGAAGCATAACCTGCTGTCAGTAAGTCAATTCTGTGACAAAGGGTTCAGTGTTGAGTTCTCATCGAATAAATGTTCAGTCAAGGACAAATCAACACAAGTGCTTCTATCAGGTATAAGGAAAGGTAACGTTTATCTCGCTGATTGGAGCAGCACTATTCCTAATACTTGTCTTGTTGCTAAAAGCTCTCTAGAGCTCAGTTGGTTATGGCATAAAAGATTAAGCCACCTGAACTTCAAGATTCTTAACAAAATTTCTAGACAGTCACTTGTTGATGGTCTCCCTAATGAAGTTTTTAGCAAAGATCACGTGTGCAAAGCTTGTCAGGAAGGGAAGCAAGTCAGAGCGTCATTCAAAGAAAAGGCTTCTTACTCCACTGACAGGATACTTCAGCTTCTGCACATGGATCTATTTGGTCCCATAACACCTGTGAGTATGAATGGTAGAAAATATACCCTTGTGGTTATTGATGATTATTCTAGATATACTTGGGTTATTTTCCTGTTAAATAAGAAGGAAACACAGGTGAAGCTTCCAGAGTTGCTCAGAAGACTCAGCAATGAGAAAAATCAGTCCATTACCAAGATCAGATCTGACAAGGGCACTGAGTTTATAAATTCATATATTTCTGACTTTTGTAATGAACTTGGTATAGCTCATGAGACTTCTGCAGCTAGAACCCCACAACAGAATGGTGTCGCTGAAAGGAGGAATCGGACACTGAAGGAAGCTGCAAGGACCATGCTGGCTGAGTCAGGATTGCCCAAGAAGTTTTGGGCTGAGGCAATCAACACTGCATGCTACACTCAGAACAGATCCATGCTGAACAAGCAACATGCTCAGACCCCATATGAGACATGGAACAAAAGAAAACCTCGTATTTCTTACTTTCATGTGTTTGGTTGTAAGTGCTTCATCCTCAACAATGGGAAAACCCAGTTGAAAGCCTTTGATAGCAAATCTGATGAAGGAATATTCTTGGGATATTCTGAAATTAGCAAAGCCTTCAGGGTTTACAATTGTAGGACCCTTGTTGTGGAAGAATCACCTCATGTTGTCTTTGATGAATCTGCTAATGAGTCTAGGGCAAAGGTGCTGAATCCTGACACTGAGGAGGTCACGAGGAGTGTGACAAGGCTGAGCTTGAAGAGTCAACCTGATTTCAAGATCAAGACTGTGCCAATTCCCAGATGGGATGATGATGACGATCAGGATGATGAACCAAGTGCCACTCCTAAACCCAGCACATCAGGGATGGTTGAGCCTCAGACAGAGGAACAGGCTCAACCTGAGGTAAGTACCGTCTATGAAGATGCTGTTGCAGCTGAGACGGATCCTGAGTCACCTCATCAAGGGGGAATCAATGTCCCTGACATTGAACTTGTTAATCCCTTCGGTATAGACTCAGGATCATCCCCTTCTGTTCAATTTCCTGAATTTTATGAGCCTGTAGACACTAACATTGCAGGTACTTCAGGAACAACTCCTGGCAAAAGAACATGGTTAGAAGATCATCCCATTGATCAAATTATTGGTGATCCAACTGAGGGAGTCAGGACCAGACGGTTTCATGGTGAGAGTGCATTGTTCTGTTGCTTTCTCTCTGAGCAAGAGCCTCAGAACATTGAAGAAGCTCTCACTGACTCGAACTGGATCATTGCCATGCAAGAGGAGTTGAATCAGTTCACAAGGAATCAGGTTTGGAAACTGGTAGATAGACCTAGGCATCAAGGTGTGATTGGTACCAAGTGGGTCTTTAAGAACAAGAAGGATGAGAATGGTGTTGTGGTAAGGAACAAGGCTAGACTGGTTGCAAAAGGGTATTGTCAGTCTGAAGGAATAGACTATGATGAGACTTTTGCTCCAGTGGCTAGATTGGAAGCTATCAGGTTGTTCCTTGCCTATGCGACATATAAGAAGTTCAAGGTGTATCAAATGGATGTCAAGAGTGCATTCCTGAATGGTGTACTCAATGAAGAGGTATATGTTGAACAACCTCCCGGGTTTGAGGTTGGAGATAGAGTATACCATTTGAAGAAAGCACTCTATGGACTTAAGCAAGCACCAAGAGCTTGGTATGATACCCTCTCTCAATTCCTGACTGATCATGGGTTCAAGAAGGGAACAGTGGATAGGACTTTGTTCAGGATCACTGAAGGTGATGACATTCTCCTGGTCCAAATTTATGTGGATGACATAATATTTGGATCCCCAAATCAGCAGTTATGTGAGAAATTCTCTAAACTGATGACGGGTAAATTTGAGATGTCAATGATGGGAGAGATGAACTTTTTCTTAGGATTGCAGGTCAAGCAGACTGATCAAGGTATATTCATTAATCAGGCCAAGTATACAAGAGACTTGATTCATAAGTTTGGTGTTCAAAACAGCAATCCAGCCAGGATCCCAATGAACACCAATTGGAAGATGGATCCTGACACTGAAGGGACTTCAGTGAATCAGACTGAGTATCGTGGGCTGATAGGTTCTTTACTGTACCTGACTGCAAGTAGGCCTGACATTACGTTTGCAGTTGGTGTGTGTGCTAGGTATCAGTCTGATCCCAAGAGAAGTCATTTGGAGGCTGCTAAGAGGATACTTAAGTATTTGAAAAGGACAGTTAATATGGGACTATGGTATCCTTCAGATGACAACCTTGAACTGACTGGGTATTCAGATGCAGATTATGGAGGTTGTAGGATTGATAGGAAATCAACCTCAGGGACATGTCAGTTTTTGGGAAGTAAGTTGATCTCGTGGTTTAGTAAGAAGCAGAATTCAGTGGCAACATCCACAACTGAGGCTGAGTATATGGCTGCAGGGAGTTGTTGTGCTCAGATCCTATGGTTGAGGCAACAGTTGAGGGACTACCAAGTATTTGCTAATCAGGTCCCAATCTATTGTGATAACAATAGTGCAATAGCAATCACTCAGAACCCAGTGCTTCACACAAGGTGCAAGCATGTGGATATTAGACACCACTTCATTCGAGATCATGTGGAAAAGAAAGATATTAGGATGGAAAAGATTCACACTGATAGGCAAAGAGCTGACATCTTGACTAAGCCCTTGGCTGAAGCAAGGTTTATGGAACTATCAGTGGAATTGGGGCTTTTAGATCCGGGAGAGCAGTCAGTGTAGGGCTCTAAGGGAACTCAGGCCAGACTCGACTCAGCGAGGTATCAGGGTGCTACAATGTCTCCCTGACAGGTATGGGCTCTAACCTGACTCTTGTGAATCTCAAGCGTCTCCCTGAGTCATTCGTCCTGAAAATCTTTATTAAATGCATTCCGTTATCATTAAAAGCGCGCCTTTTTATATTTAAACCCACGCGCACGGAGCATTTAATGTCAAAGTTACTTTTTCATATACGTGTCCGTTTTATACGGAATGTGACTGACTTGGGGTTTTAATTAAAACTGAGATTAATCCTGGCCTCTCATTTCAAAACCTTTCGAATTCAGGAATCAATCTCAACCCCACGTTTGAGTAACTGACTTAGTCTTATCAATCAAGGGTGTCATTTGAGGTCTTTACGCAAACACAACGCACAATTTGCACACTGAGCCTTCTCTCGCTCACACACAGAATTTCTAAAACCTCTTTCTCAAAACACAATGGCATTCCTTGATTCCGACTGGACAACCGACAAGATCGTCGATGTTGTTGAGAAGAGGCTGGTACACATGGAGCAAGTCATCTCCATGGAAGGTATCTGTCTAACGGTTAAGGAAATCAAACCCGTTTTTAAATGGATTTCCGACGCCGGGTTGGAAACATACTTCACCACCCGCCCCTCTTCTGTGCTCCCAAGAACCGTGGTGGAAGCTTATTTGAACATGTTCTTGCGGAAGGGTGAAGTCTGCACCAAGGTGACTGCGCTAAAGCCGACGGGGGAAAAGAATAGCGACGGAGAGCCTCTCTACGACTCGGAGGTGGTCACCATTGATCTCAGGCAGGCGGTGAGGGAAGTCTTCAAGCTGCCATCCTCTGGCATCAACCCCAGGATTTACAAGGAAAACTCGGAGGGAGAATTCCTTGGGAAATGGACCAAGTCAGGGTCTTCGGAATTCAGGGCCCGTCAGAACAAGAGCACTCTGAAGCCGGAGTACAGGGCTCTGGTGGACTTGGTGTCCAAGATGGTGATGGGAGCAACTGGCTCTCACGAGCAGTTGAGTCTGCCCAAGTTGAGGCTCATGGGAGCAATCGCTGATGGAGTGGAAGCGAACTGGGAGCAGTTCTTCCTCGATCAACTCCATCAGGCGGGATTGGACAAGATCACGCGTGACGAGAAGAAAAAGCACATATCTGTCAGTGCCATCTTGCCTTTTGGCACAAGATTGTCCATGCTAATTGCTCATGCGTGCCATGGGTACACTTTTGACTTTGAGGACAACCTTTCCTCAAAGAAGGTCATGTTTTCATCACTGAGTGACACCTATTCAGTGCTAGGGCTGACTGATCCCAATGCGAAAGCAAAGGGTCAGGCTAGAAAGCCAGCTGGGACGGCCAAGAGAGTGGCAACCAGCCTCATTGAAAAGGTGGATGAGCTCCTTGAGAGGAGTAAGGAGGCTGAGAAGGCTGTTGCTGAGGAGGTGGAGCAACCCGATGTGGGCGCGGCTGAGAAGAAGGAGAGGAGGGTGAAAATCGTGCTGTCAGGGAAGAGCACGAAGTCAGGGACTGAGTCAGATCCCAAGAAGGCCGGGACTGAGGCTGAGGGAACTGATGATGACGTCAGTTTAGAGGGCGCTCAGGGAAAGAGGCCCCTGAAGAGACTTAGGAGGGGAGTAAAGAAGTCTCCTGCTAAGAAACTCCCTGAATTGAGTGAGAGGGAGAAGTCAAGCTCTCCTGGAGCCTCTGACTTAGAGGAGGTGAGAAAGACTGTCGAGACGGCTGAGTCATTGCAGCCTGAGACAGCATCCACACAAACACCCCCACACCCTGAAACCCAAACACCTTTCATCCCTGACCCCACACCTCAAACTCCCCAACTCCCCCAACCTTCAGAGCCAAATTACCCCACTGAGTCAGTGCCATCAACCTCACCTACAATTGAGCCTGACCAGTTAGCCGAGCCAAACCTTCCCAACCCTTCAGATTTTCCCTCATACCCCAATCCCAAAGACTGTCCCAAATCTATTTCAACAGAAGAGGATGTGTTCCTTGAAATAGAGGAGGAGGAGCTGGATGAGCATATGGCGGGAGGTATACTGGAGAATACACTCAGGGGGAATGCCACGGAGTGGGCAGGAAAGTGCTGGCCTGGGCTGTACAAATACACTGAATTGCTGGCATATGTGGTGGAGCTCAAAGTTTGGTTGGACTTTAAACAATCAAACATGCAGGAGCAACATATGCTAGTAGACGCGCGCGGCTGGGAACATTGGGAGACGGAGGAGGCCAAGATCTGCTCATTCTTTGGCCTGACAAGCTGGCTTCAACTTTTGAACTTCGACAACCTGAAGAAGCTTGTGGCTGAAATGATGGCCAAAAGCAAGGCTGATCTTCTCTCCGTTGAAGAGAAGGAGGATGATGAGGACGATGATGACGCTCAAGGTGGAGCTGTGGAAAAGGCAGTGGAAGAGACTGCAAGGGAAGTAGATGAGATGGACTCTGAGCCTCAGGCTCAGGGGGAAGGTGACAAGAACACTGGTGCCAAGGATGGACCAGTGGCTGAGGATGTTGTGAACATCTCAGCTGCCAATGAGACATCTGTCGATGAAGGGATTCCCTGCCCTGAGACACGAGAGGAAGATGTTGAGGCATTCAAGGAGACTCTCAGTTCCGAAGGACAAGTTCCTAAGGTTCAAGTTAGCTTAGCTGAGCCTGAGGAGGCGGCTATGACTACTTCACAACTGCCTTCAGTGTACCTAGAAGAAGGGACTGATGCTGCAGGGGCTGACAAGGGAAAGCAGCCAATCACTGAGGAGGCCGCTGATGATGAAGATGTGGTCATAACCGGGGTCGGCCGTGCTGAGTTTACAAGCATAGTGGAGGTCAAACAGGAGAAAACCTCGGAAAATCTAGCTGAACTTCAGGAGGAGGTAATGAGGCTACGTGCTGAAAAAGATGAAGACTCCAAAGCCCTGGCGAAACACATCAGGTGGACAAAGTCAGCTTACAACACCCTTGCCAACAGGGAGCTGATCTTGTTAAAACGCACAATGACTGACACGGCCAAGTCAGTGAAGAATGAGAGGAAGCGCACAAAGAAGATGCTCAGGGACACTCTCAAGAAACTTGAAGAGAGAGATGCGATCAGGGACGAAAAGATGAATCAGGCAGTGGACAGGCTTGCAGTTCAGACTGGAGCTATTGTCACTCAGGCCTTGGAGGACTCAGCGTCCAAGTTGGAGCTGGAGTCAGGGAAGCTGGATCGCACATCTCAATCAGTGGCGGACATTTTGGCTAAAGCCACTGAGGAGTCTGTGAAGATACTGACTGAGGTTAGCAGAGTCAGCGGTGAGTCCTCGAAGGTGGAAGAAAGGATCACCAAGGCTGAACAAAGTCTCCAACTCTCTATGGAGGTCTTTGAGAAGAAAGTCAATGCTGCCATCAGTTCCGTATCCTTTGCAGGGACTGGGATTTCAATGGGAGTTGAGTTATTGAAGGAGGGAATCAATGATGTCCATTCCCTAGCTTCCTTCGTAATCAACAGCGGATCTGACGCATTCCCATCTGAGGCCAATGATGATGCCAAAAAGGGGGAAAAGAAGAAGAAAAGATCCCGCCCTGAGGCATCTGAGGCAGTTAGTCAAGGAGAAATCGTCCTAGCTGATCCTGAAGCCAATCCTGATGGAAATATTCTAAGGGTAAGGAAGTCAGCTAGGTTAGCGGCAGTGGAGAAGGAAGGAGAACAATTAGTTGCCAAGCTGAGGGAGGAGGCAACAAAGGCAAAGGATAATGAACCTTCAAAGCAACAACCTGAGCCAGTCCAAAGATCATCACCCATGAGCTCAAGGAAGAATCCCATCACTTACTCAGGTGAGTTAGTTGCGGAGCTATGTGCTGAAGCATGGGGAGATCAACCTGAAAAGACTGAGGCTATGCGCAGAGCTGAAATTGCTCAGAAGGAGAAGATGCGCATTTTGGAGAAGAAGGTTGAAAAGCTGACGGATATCACTGAGCTTCAACAACGTGAACTAGATGATGCAGTGATCAGCTTGCTAAGGAGGAAGAAGGCGAAGCCTGAGCCAAGGAAGTACAGAAAGAAGCCAACAGTTAGGAAGGCAACAATTCTTCAAGTCAGTAGGCCAGAATCAGGAGCAAGGGAAGCTTTTGTTGATGAGTTCGTCTCAGAGACTTTAAAGGAGTTTTGGACTGATGCAAGGGATGAATTTGTCAGGCTATGGTTCGTTGTGAAGAAATGGGGCGACACTGACGATATTGATGCCCACTTCACTGACTATATGATGGACAATCATCCTGAGCTATTTCAGAAGATCTTGGAGGAGGCTGAGGCAGCTAAAGTCCAAGTGAAGGCTCCTGAGTTCATCATTCGAGCTCCTCCCTTAATTCCTGGAACTCTAAAGCATGACACTAAGGCCATAATGATGGAAGTCTTGAAGATAGCTAGAACTGAAGGATATGTGAACCAACCTGGAAGACTTGACGAGCTGAAGGCAAGAGTTTATGCTGGATATGGACTCAAGCCTGAGATGAGATTAGTCTAGGTGTTCACAGGCTTCTTTGTAATAGATTAGATTCATTGTAATCATTTCCACATCTATCAATGAAATCTATCACTTTTGCCCACAGACAAAAACTCATTGTCTTTTTGGCTTGTTTAAATTCTGTACTTTATCAAGAATTGCTCTAACACTGTCTTATCTTATAGATAGGAGTGTCCTATTTCCTCTAAGTGTTTTGAGGATCTTTTCAGTGTTTTGGCATCATCAAAAAGGGGGAAATTGTTGGGACATTGTCAGTTTTGATTTAGATCCCAAAAGCCCCTGAAAAGATGATTGCCTTAATCTGTCTTTGTCAGGCTAGTCTTGGTTAGGATTAGTACTTAGTCATTTTACACTTCACAGGTACTCAGTAAGAGGAGAACTCACTGGAGACAATCAAGACTCAGAGCCTGAAGACGAAGAGCACCATCCTGAACTTATGGCAGTCGTCTAAGCTGGCTGAGTAAGTGTCAGTGATGAAGAGTATGACCCTGAGGTCATTACTAACTCAGTCCTGAAGGGTACAGGTTGTCACTGAGTAAATGGGAAGACTTGGAGTAGAGCCAAGCAATGCAAAAGGAATTTCAGCGTCAGGACAAGACCGGTGAGCTCAAGACAAAATGAACTTAATAAGACAAGCCTGAAGCTCTGGAATAAGTTCTGACATTCTCACCAACCTGATGACGTGGACCAATCCGAGGAGGACACGCACGTACGGAACCTGACACAGAGACTGAATTCAGACTGCATATTCAACGGGCAAGCATTTAATGTGCATTAAATGCAAATACCAAATCCATGCAAAGGCGGCTGCTGCATAGAGATATGTCCGTTTGAAGCCACTCTACATAGATGGCTAGAAGGCTATCTCTCCAACGGATAGTTTTTCAAAACCACCTATAAATACAGAAGGCCTTGAACCCATTCAGGGTTACGGGAAATTTCCAAGCCAGAAATTACTCAAAACTCTCAAGCAATCAAAGCATTCAGCCTTTAAGAGAAACACTCGAAACCTTCTAAATTTCCCAAGTGTTTCTTAGCAACTGAGAGCTATTCTGTATTCCAAGAGCTAATTAGAATTATCTTAAGCTTAGAGAGATTATCCAATCCTTAGCACAGCTTTGCCTTGTAAGGATAATCTCAACTTAGTTGGAATCCAAACTGAAACCAAAACCCTAAGTTAGGCTTGTTGGGAGTAAGTCGGTTAGTGTGATAGTAAGAGGAGTTTGTATAGATCAGTGAGGTAACTGGTCTTGGTGCACCTTGGCACGTTAAAAACAAGAATCCCTTGAGTGGATTTCCTGTTAAGTCAGGCCGTGGACGTAGGAGCTTGAGACTCTGAACCACGTTAAACTCCTTGTGTTCTTACTGCTTTGATATTGTGCATACCTGCCATATTACTTATTCATTCATTGCATTCAAGCTTATCAGGTCTGGATCAATCAACCTGATCTTCTAAAGTACACTGCCTTGCTAAACACTTCTAAGTTTTGAGTAAAACAAGTTTTCAGAAAGCAAACTAAACAGGACTTTAAACTATCAGGGCTCAAACATTTCCGCACTGAACTTGAACTGATAGTTAGCCAACTGACCCGCACCAAGTGTAGTCAGTGGGTGTATTATCAGCTCCTAGTTCTTTACCACTCTGAGTGAAGGGGACTCAGTCAGTTTAAGTATAAAAAATCGGTATACGTGTATTCCCCCCCCCCCCCATACACGTATTCCTCAGTCTTGTACCGGGACCAACAGGAAGGCCTTATGATACTTATTGGCGTAGTCAATCCAATCTTGTCTTCGGACCACGGCTTTAGGAATAAGAGACTCGGGCATTGGCCTTGAAACGGGAAAGTTTATCTCTCGGAGAAATTCCCATGTAACTCCCACTTGCTCGCCTCCTGACCCAGTTGCTCGCTGTTCGCTCCTCGCCTGATGCTCGCTGCTCGCTCCCATGTCTTCGGGAAGATTCATCCTTTCTATTTCAGCAGCGACCTCAGAAGAATCCTCACCCAAGTCCGAGTTAGTCCCCTCTCGAGCCGAGGAGCGAGCAACGGGGCCTTGGACGTCCTGCTAGCCCGAGCTTTCCACAGCATAGAAAGAGTCAACGGAGCGAGCAACAGAGCTTGCCTCAGAGCCCGTCTCTTCATCAATGAGCAGGGTCCTAGGGTTTTGCCCAGTTGCTCGCCGGAGCGAACGGCGAGGAACAGGGACTGACGGTTCATCTTCCATGGGCCTTTTTCCCAGATTTCGTCCAACAAATTCAACAGAAGGCGTATTGCTTGAGGAAGGTGACGTCATCTTTAGAAATTTTCGAAAACCCTTCGTATAAGTCAAGTAAAGTGATTTGACGGAGAAGTGAAAGATCACGACGGCAGCACGGCGGCGGCTGGGCGGCGATACGGCGGCAATGTGGCGGCGGAAATGACGAAATAGCAAAAAGAAGAACGAAAATTGCACAATCGAAAGGAAAATGCAAGTAATAACAAGAGTAAACAAGAAAAATTAAAGGATTCACCTTTGATTTGGATGAAATTAGCTGTAAGATCGAAGAACACAACGAAAAGAAAAGCTCAAGAACTCTTCAATGGTGGTTTGCTTGTGAGAAATCGAAAAAGAAAGAAAATGGAAGAAGGGAGCTATTTATAGATATGGATTCGGGGGCAAAAGTGAGAAAAGCGAAAAATTGAGGCCCCTAGTTGCAATTATAGGGGCGCACGCGTGAGCAGACTGCGTCGCTTCGTATTCCGTGCCTCGGGAAGCGAAACGATGCAAGTCCAAGGGTCGTTCCTCGCTGCTCGCCTCCAGGAGTTCCTCGCTGGTCGCCTCCCAGAATTCCCACCTAAATATTTGAAAACCCGCTGCTCGCTCCCTATAGAGAAGTAACTCACTCTCCCCGTTACTCGCCTCCTATTGGATAACACAGCCTATCCTGTAGTTTGACAAAAAGGATAGAATCTATCCTTGTAAGCCAAACTAGGGGGCATTGTTGATAGGCGAACAACCAACAATATTGGGAGTAAAATTATTGGTCTAATAAGATTAAGAAATCATCAAAAGTAATAATAGGGAAGAGGACGAGCAACAGGGACTTTATGCCCTAAGAGGCGAGCAGCAGGGACTACGGACCAAATAGAATAGGACGAGCAGCAGGGACTGGAGGCCCTAGGAGGCGAGCAGCAGGGACTAAGGTCCTAATGAAGGAGACGAGAAACTGGTCATAGAAATCATTACGAGGTAGCAAACAACAAGAACAAGAAGACCCAAAGTCTCAACAAGAGGCGAGCAAGCGAGCAGGCGAGCAACTTGGATTATAAGGGTTTCCAACACCCACCGAAGACATACAGACGAGTAGCTGGGCGCCAAGGAGAGCAGCTGAGTGGGTTCAAAGACCAAGTACAACATTGGGAATGTCAAGAGTCACTAACTTTAGAAATAGTCAATGTGTCTTAACACTTGGCACCCATTTATAGGACAATAGCTTAGATGTTGTACAAATGTCATAACACTTGGCAAAATCCCAATGGCTAAGCCATCAAGATGGTGACACCTAGCCTCTTTGTATGCCTATAAAAACCCCTTCATTTGCATGAAAGGGGAGGATTTTCCCATAATAAAAAAGTAGCCCAAACTCTTGCCAATCTCTTTCTTGAATATTACTTAACCAAACTTAATGATCCTAGATCTTGTTTGATGATCTTATGAAGTAAAAACAGCCACTAATCATTATTGATTAGAAAAGGTCATCAACAATTGGCGCTAGAAGGAGGGTTTCGAACCTCCGTTTCATAAAAAATTCGAAGAAAGGTTGGAGATCTTCACCGGAATCTGCAAAATTTGGCCGGAATCCGGGAGGAAGCCATCGGAAATCAAATATACACACTATTCGAAGCAAAATCATCCATACATACATCACTTTGAGGGTTTGAATGCATGTGTGTATGAACTAGGGTTTTCAAACCATCATATTCATACAAACAAAGCTAGTAACTCTTAAGAAAGGTGTTTGTTGGAGACAAAATCACCCCATTCATTTGCTTACCACTTGTACTTCGGTAACCAAAATGGTTCGATCACAAGAAGAACGACATTTGAGCACGTCTCCAAGTCGTAGGTCAAAAACTAGGGTTTCGTCTACTGAAGGACATGCACGTACAGTAAAAGCAACTTCGCAAAGAAACGTCCAAGTTACCATTGATACAATCCCGCCGGAAGTGGAAGCCCTTGCTCAAAATCCCGAAGAGCTAGCAAAAACGATTGCTGTTTTACAAGCATTGCAAAGGCGACAAACGGTCGGGCCATCAGGGACGCAGACGGCGACCAATAGGGCGAGCGAGCAGCGAAGTGGAGAAAGAAAAGACGTACAAAATGACGAGGTTGACAGCAAAGAAGTCCGTAGGAATAAAGGGAAAGCTCCTTTAAGTGAACGACTTGGAAGTCGAGGAGAGTCCACTCCGGGGACAGGTGAAGAGTCGAGCAGCAGGGACACAAGAAGTATAAGCCACTATCACACAAGAAGGACAAGATATCACGGAACGCATATGGAGGATCAACTGAGAGGCGAGGAGCGAGCACCGGGGCAAACACACCATGTTGCTCGCCGCTCAGTACACGAAAGGCTGAGAAGATCAGCCTTTGGGCGATTAGGTCCCAATGGAGCCAGTAACATCGCTAGGCACACCACTCAAGAGAAACGTCCCGTTAGCAAGGGACTGCGTTATGAAGAGGTCATTGAACCCAATCATGACGAACAACCTTCTAGTGGAAAAACGTCTCCAGGTGAGTGGCAAGCTTTGAAGAAAGCGGTGGAAGAGATGCAAAAACAGTTGGAAGAAAAGAAAGGCGACAGATCGACGATGTTGCCATCATCACCCTTGTCCCCGGATATCCTTAATGCGCCGGTACAAAAGAAAGTGCAATTCCCGGCCATTAATTTGTACGAAGGAAATTCAGACCCGAAAGTACACCTGTCCAAGTATACCGATTACATGATATCGGTAAAGGCGTCTGATGCAACTCAATGTCGGAATTTTCCATTAACTCTTGGTGACGGTCCTCACAGGTGGTTCTCCGCCCTAGCTCCGGGCTCCATCAGTTCGTTCATGCAACTCAGTAAGGAATTCCTCTCGCACTTCTCCACGGTCGGATCTTACCTTACGCAGAGACATAGGTTGGCAGATCTGAGGCAAGGAGACGAGGAGTCTGATAGAGCCTTTCTTGAGAGATTCGACAAAGTCCTACTGGAGGGAGAACCAGTAAGTGAAGACACCAAGATAGTGGCGGTTATGGCAGGGCTTAAGAAGGGAACAGATCTGTGGAAGGAAATGCACCTAGCTTTCCCTAAAACTTATTCCAAATTCAGACACAAGGCTGGTGTATACATCTCGATGCAAGAAACTCTACAGAGAGAGCTGGGAGATAAAACTGATACCAAGAAATCGGGAAAGAAGTCAGGAGGGGAATACAAGGCCCCTAAAAACATGAAAGTTTTCAGTGAAGGGTCCGAACTGAAGGAGAAGTTGAACCATGTCCTGTCCACATCAATTGAGGCTGTGTACAACAACGTGAAGGATAAAGATATGCTGTCTGAACCACGTAAAATATGACAGGAACGAGGAAAAATGAACCCCAACAAATACTGTGCATACCATCAGACCATAGGTCACTTCACGAGTGAATGTCGAGATCTCTTGAAACAGCTATGGAAATTTTACGAAGAAGGAAAGTTATCAGAATTTGTGAAGAGACAACCGGGAAAGAAACCAAGGGTGGCGATATCCTCCGACTCGGAAGATGATGAAAGCGACGAACAGCCGAGCAGGAGGGATCAAAAAAGGAAGAAAACGATGACAGCCCCAGCCGAACCCGTCCGAGAAATCTTAATGCTTGAACCATCCGGACCGGTAGGGGGCTGTTCTGATGGTAGGCCACCGATGTCTAAGAGAAAAAGGAAAGCAGAGCTGAGGGCGGTAGCTCAAGTCAGGGAAGTTGGGGTAAACCAAGCTACTACAAAGACAGGCGAGTTGGTGTTTTATGAGAAAGACTTGGACGGGATACTTACCCCACACAATGACTCACTAATCATCTGTGCTAATATCATGGGGGCCCGAGTTCACCGTTTGCTTGTGGACACAGGCTCCTACACAAACATCTTGTTCAAAATCACACTAGATCAGATAGATGATTGTGAGGGGTATATTAGAGAATGTGATCATAAAATAGTAGGATTCGGAGATGCTGTAACCGTTCCTTTAGGACTAGTTACGTTGGCGGTCGAACTTGTATCGACCGAGAATCCCGAAAGGAGACTGACTAGAATGGTAGAATTCTTAGTTGTAAATCAGCAGTCTGCCTACAACGGGTTTCTTGGTCGACCTTTCTTAAATGAATTCAAAGCGGCCGTTTCGACGTACTACTACTGTCTTAAATTTCCAACTCCAAAAGGGTCAGGTACGGTTAAAGGTGATCAAAGGAAAGCCCGAGAATGCCTCCTGCAACTTCAACCCACTGACAACAGAATATCTGTGATGGACGAGCAGCCGAGCAACAGGTACGAAGGTGAACCCCCCATCCTAGATGAAATCATGGAGTCCGTCGACACTGAAATGATGGAGGTGGACGACCAGGAGGGCATGGGCGAGCAACAGGGAAGAGAGGCCGTACCCGAATTAAATCAGGTGGAAGATTTGGAGCCAAGACTGGGGGCAGAACCAATGATCAAGGATGAGATCAACCTTGAAGGGCCCATTATCGATCCTCGATGGAAAGACCAAAAAAGGAGAGCAACCCCGGTAGAGGAGTTGGAGGCAATAAGAGTTGACCAACATCGAGAAGACTTGGAATTATTCATTGGATCTGAGCTCCCTGAGCCATACAGATCCAGAATGGAAGAGTTTCTCAAGTCCAATCTCGATATATTCGCATGGTCACATGCTGATATGGTAGGCATCAGCCCTGAGCATGCCTGTCATAAGCTAAATATTTGTCCAACTAAGAAACCGGTGAGGCAAAAGAGAAGAAAGTTTGGACCCGATAAATATGAAGCATTGGACGCAGAAGTGAAGAAGTTACTTGATAATGATCTTATCAAAGAAGCCTTATGTCCTAGATGGGTAGCAAACCCGGTGTTAGTAAAAAAAATCAAATGGTACATGGAGGCTATGTATCGACTTCACTAATTTAAATGCCGCTTGCCCTAAAGATAACTTCCCATTGCCTCATATTGACCAGCTGGTGGACAACACGGCAGGACATGAGCTCCTTACCTTCATGGACGCATTTGCCGGGTATCATCAAATACCAATGCACCCAGATGACCAGGAGCACACAGCGTTCTACACCAATAAAAACTTGTTATGTTGGAAAAGGATGCCGTTTGGATTGATTAACGCGGGAGCCACGTACCAAAGACTCGTTAACAAAATGTTCGATGAGCACATCGGCAAAACAATGGAAGTGTACGTGGACGACATAGTCGTAAAAAGCCCGAGAAAAGAAGATCATTTGGAACACCTCGCACAGACATTTGAGATACTTCGAGCGTATAACATGAAGCTAAACCCAAAGAAAAGTAGCTTCGGGGTACACTCGGGAAAATTTCTTGGGCACCTGGTCAGTCAACGGGGTATTGAGGCGAATCCATCAAAAGTCAAAGCAATTATGGATATGCAACCGCCAAGGTCTGTTAAGGAAGTTCAAAGACTAACCGGATGTCTGGCGGCCCTAAACAGATTCATTTCCAGATCTGGAGATAAATGCCGACCCTTCTTTGATGCCATGAAAAAAGGACAGTTCCAGTGGACGAGTAATTGCCAACAAGCATTTGAGCAATTGAAAGAATATCTGAGTGATACCAAGATTCTATCGAAACCCGTCTCTGGAGAAAAACTGTACCTGTATCTAGCCGCATCAGAGGTGGCCATCAGCTCGGTCCTAGTTCGAGCAGAAGGGAAATTTCACTTGCCAATTTACTACGTGAGTCAGGCCTTGCATGAAGCAGAGATTAAGTATTCGCCCATGGAAAAGTTAGCCTACGCACTGGTGATGAGTGTGAGAAAGCTAAGGCCGTACTTCTTCGATCATCAGGTGGAGGTCTTAACAACTTTTCTATTAAGGCAAATCTTACAAAGGCCTAACACAGCTGGTCGCCTTCTCAAGTGGTCGCTCGAAATAAGCCAATTTGGAATAACTTATGCAGCTCGAACAGCGATCAAAGGACAAGTGTTAGCCGACTTTATTGTCGAATTAACATTCCCTCAAGATCCGACGAGAGGTCATAATCACCCATGGCACATGTATGTAGACGGATCATCAAATAACACAGCAGCAGGAGTCGAGATAGTGTTGATCAGTCCAGACGAACAAGTATTCACCTCAGCCGTAAGGTTTGAGTTCATGGCAACAAACAACGAGGCTGAGTACGAAGCATTGATAGCCGGGTTACGACTAGCTCTGGCTGTGGGGGTTCGAAAAGTTCAAATTTATGGAGATTCCCAGCTGATAGTCAACCAAGTCCGTGGGGAATACGAAGCCAAGGATGAAAACATGGCCTTGTACCAAAAAATTGTTGCTCACCTGGCTTCGCTTTTCGAGCAAATTTACATCGAGCAAGTACCAAGGGACAATAATGCACAAGCAGATGCACTTGCCCGTTTAGCCACTAGTACAGGACCAGCAAAGCTTTCAGAAGTCACCATCACAGGAATTTCTAACCCGTCCACCAGTGACTATAAGATCAATCAGATCGAAGAAGAATTGACAGAGGATGATTGGAGGACACCGATATATAGATACCTCAAAGATAACACAGTACCTGAAGATCCCCAAGAAGCAGCAAAGGTAACCAAGCGAGCAGCAAGGTTCACAATCATGGATAACCAACTCTACAAAAGAGGATTTTCACTGCCCCTATTAAAATGCCTAGCAAGGGGGCAAGGTCAGGAAGTTCTGAAAGAAATACACGAAGGAGTATGCGGAAATCACGCAGGGGGGCGGGCACTGGCATACAAAACAGTAAGGCAAGGTTACTACTGGCCAACTCTGTTACAAGACGCAATCAGAATTGCAAAAACATGTCACAGGTGCCAGCTGTTCGCTCCCAACATCCATAAGCCGCCAACGGAGCTGATTTCGGTAAATAGTCCATGGCCGTTCGCAAAGTGGGGAATAGACATCATAGGACCTTTCCCAACGGGAAAAGGGAATGTCAGATTTGCAGTGGTAGCCGTGGACTATTACACGAAGTGGGCCGAAGCTGAAGCACTAGTAACGATAACACAAGAGAAAATGATCAATTTTATCTGGAAAAGTATAGTGTGCCGGTTCGGAGTTCCACAAGCAATAGTGACAGACAATGGAAAGCAATTCGAAGGGAAGAAGATAAGAGATTTCTGCAAAAAATGGGGTATCAAGAAGCTTTTTTCAACACCATATCATCCGCAGTCTAACGGACAAGTTGAGGCAGTTAACAAGATAATCAAGCATATCCTCAAAATCCGTCTGGTGGATAAGAAAGGCAAGTGGTCAGAAGAACTACCCGAGGTGCTTTGGGCATATAGGGTATCAAATAGAACAAGCACTGGAGAAACACCGTTCGCTATGGCGTTCGGTACAGAAGCAGTTATACCTATAGAGCTCAAAATACCAACCGAAAGGGTAGCCGAGTTCAATGAACAGGAGAACAACAAGGCACTAGCTGCAGAAATGGATCTGATTCTCGAAAAAAGAATCTCAGCAGAAATAAAGAATGAGATATACAAAAGAAGGATTGCAAGATACTACAACTCGCAAGTAAAAGTTAGGGAATTTGAAGTCGGGGATCTGGTACTCCGGAAAATCCTAGCAGCACCTCCAGGTGTATTTGGACCGACTTGGGAGGGCCCGTTCAAGATAACTCAAAAGTGGCACAACGGCACATATGATCTCGAAGACATGGAAGGCAACTCGGCCCAATACACCTGGAACGCGGCTTTGTTGAAGAAATATTATCAATAATTAGGAAACCAATGTAAAGTTTCTTATAGACTATCGTGTCGTTTATATTTTTGTAAGGTGTAAGATCGATGAAATCTTCACACTTTTTTGGTAAAATTTGTAAGTAGATAAATGATGGTTCAGTGAATTATGCACGAAAAAAATCAAAGAGGCATCAAAGCTCAATTGTTCGCCAAGAAGAAAAACTGCTCGCCGGAGGACAAGCAGATGTTGAAAACACAAGTCCAAAAGGAGGCGAGCAGCAGGGTCCATGAAACTCAGGAGCCCACCTGATCGCCCCATCACACGAAGTTGCTCGCCCAAGATACCAAATGCATAAAGCACAAGTATAGTGGAGGCGAGCAACAGGGCACATGCTAATACATAGTTGCTCGTTCCGAAGCTAAAGGCACTTATGCACAAACATAGCAAGGGACGAGCAACAAGGCATAGAAAGAAGCATGATAAGGGGTTAAGTTCTTAAAAGAACAAAGTAGACCCATACATAAACAACATGCATAAATTTGCAAGGAAAAGTATTTTACTTTCAACTTAAGAAAGAAATACTTAAGCAAAAAATAATTAAAGGGCAAATAAGAGGCGAACAATAAAATAAAAGTGCAATCCTCATTCATTAGCACCAAAAAATTACAGAAGATGAGCGTGCAATCATCATCCTACTACATCAACTAAACAAAAAAGAAACAAAGCCTAAGTTTCGGGAGCTGGCGGAGCAGGTGGCACCGAAGGATCTTGGGAAGAAGGAGGAGGTTGAACATCTTGCACATCGACCCCAGAGGCCTGCTGCTCGCCTACTGCAGCAGAGGAGCTTGCTTCACCAAGAGGATTCGGGAGAAGGGGGCCCAGAGCCTAAAAAATAGTCATGTCCCTATCCGCCTCCACTCTTTCTCTAGGGGCCACAACACGGACGTCATCTTTGAAAACACTAAGATTAACTCCCATCTCTCCCAAATCAGCCACCGGGATTTCAAAACCGGGAGCCGGAGGGTTTTCGGTGACGTAGTCCGTGAAGTCTTTGATGGTCGAAGTCATCACGTCTAGACCGTTATCCAAAGCGTACTTCACGTTTCTTACACTATCAGCATACGCACAGATATACCCAAGATTGGTATTATCGGTAACGTCCTGTACATAAGTGGTGTAAGAAATGGCACGCTTGTTCTTCTTCTCCAGCTGGTCGACATGGACCTTCAACGACTCCACTCTTTCCACCAGACCCACCCGCTCGGTCTCCAGGACTTGCAAACGATCAGTGGCGACACCCAAGTCCAATCTAAGCTTCTCTGAAGCATTAGACGCTATCATCTCCCGGTCCTCAGCGGCCTTTACCTCCCGCGTCCACGTGAGCTTGGCTCTCTCAAAATCAGCCTTCATCTTAGCCAACTCTTCATCTTTCTTCTTCAACTCCTCGTCCCTCTTCTTCAATTGAACAAGTTGAGCATCACGATCTGCTTCAACTTGCTCAATCCGTCGTCCCAAACCGCGATTCGTTCGCTCTAACTCGATGGCTTGATCCAAGACTCGCTGAGCTGAGATTGATTGATGACTCGCGTTATAGCTCAATAAACGAGCGTTGTCGCTAAGGCTCTGGCTCTGAATGATTTCCTCGCCGGTCTTGGTCCACGAGCGAGGGACATACTCCATGGCTCTGCGGACGTGGGAGTCCTTAATCTCTTGGGGTGCAGGAGGGGACTTCACACAGCTAAACTGGTGGAGTACCTTTGAGCGACCAGGATAGTCGTTTTTCCGGTACCTGTTCAAAGGAAAAAACCGTCAGAAAACAAAGTTAAAATAATAAACAATCAAGTTGGATAGGAAAATACTCACTCCCTCATTTTTACGGGGTCGTAGCCTAAGTACGAGTGGTCAGGAGATGAGCTCCTGCCTTGACCGGTGATCATCGCGCCCACAACTTGCTGCTCGGTCACCTCCTCCACCGGCGAGAAGCGAGCAGTTTTGTCCACCTGGGAAGAACCCTGCCCTCTTGTTCGCTTGGTACGGTCATCTCCCTTGCGAGGGGCAGTTTCCTTGGCAAGTCTTTTCTTGCCCCTCGTGTCTTGGGGAGGTGGCGAGGAGCGAGCAGGAGGGCGGGGAACGGGAGCAGGAGCTTGAGGAACAGGGAGAGGGTCCTGAGGAGCTTCTTCTTCATCCTCGTCTGCTTCGGCTCTAAGTCTGATCAAGGAAGTGCAAGGATCAAACTTCTTCTTCCTTGATGGTTGATTAGCTGCCATTTGTTTAATCCGGCGTACGAGCAGGTGGTAACTTTCGGGAATAGGAGGAATGGCAATCGTTACCCTTTGAGCTGAAACAAAACAAAAACACAAAAAGTTAAAACATGCATGATAACGGTGAGCAGCCGGGCTCAGGCGAGCAACAGGGGTGGGGGCGAGCAACGGGTACAAATCAAGCAACAAAGTTAATGATCGTGTGAAGTTACCTTCGGGAATCTCCGCCTGTGCTTCCAAGTGATGAGCACTAGTAGTAAGTTGAGCGTGCTGGCGGCAGTGTGCTTGAGAGAGATGTTCAACACTCCGGTCTTTGGCGTCCCGCAGAGAAATCAGCGCAAGGACGTACAAAAACTCTTCGCTCAAATCCGGATGCCCCCACCTCAAGATATGCGGACCTGCAAAACAAGGAAAAAGATTAAAATTAGTTCACCTAAAAGTTTGATGAACTGAGAATTAAGACCTACGCCGAATTTCGCCGAAATGCGTAGGAGAATCTATACGTCCCGGTCCTCCCGAAAGATCGGAGGACGCCCGCCAATCGCCGCCGATATAAAGAAATTGCCTATGCCAACCTTTGACTTTATTAGGCACCCATTCAATTAGCTTAACGCCGCTACGGGCTTTGATGTAATACCAACCAAACCCATCTTCATTAACGGCTGAGGAGATGGTCAGTGCATAATGTATCTCCGCCGTGCTGATCTTATTCCGATATCCCTCCAGCCCGAAAAGGGTTATAAAGGCCAACAGACTACTCCAATCGTTTGGAGTAATCTGGGTGATTGCCAGGTTTATATCCTTCAAGAATCGCCCGATCACTGGATGTAGAGGGAGAAGGAACCCCGTATTGAGTATGTCAAGGTTGATGGCAGTACAGCCTGGAGGTGGATCGTCAGCTCTCTCTCCTGGTTGAGGGGCGTACAAATGAATATCGTACGGAATACGATAGCGAGACCGTATCCGAACTAAATCCTCCTCTATAACCGCGCTAGCTACCTTACTCGCTGTGTATGGCGATGGACGAGTTTCCATAATAGGACGAGCGGGAGTGGGGAAGGCCTTATGATACTTATTGGCGTAGTCAATCCAATCTTGTCTTCGGACCACGGCTTTAGGAATAAGAGACTCGGGCATTGGCCTTGAAACGGGAAAGTTTATCTCTCGGAGAAATTCCCATGTAACTCCCACTTGCTCGCCTCCTGACCCAGTTGCTCGCTGCTCGCTCCTCGCCTGATGCTCGCTGCTCGCTCCCATGTCTTCGGAAAGATTCATCCTTTCTATTTCAGCAGCGACCTCAGAAGAATCCTCACCCAAGTCCGAGTTAGTCCCCTCTCGAGCCGAGGAGCGAGCAACGGGGCCTTGGACGTCCTGCTCGCCCGAGCTTTCCACAGCATAGAAAGAGTCAACGGAGCGAGCAACAGAGCTTGCCTCAGAGCCCGTCTCTTCATCAATGAGCAGGGTCCTAGGGTTTTGCCCAGTTGCTCGCCGGAGCGAACGGCGAGGAACAGGGACTGACGGTTCATCTTCCATGGGCCTTTTTCCCAGATTTCGTCCAACAAATTCAACAGAAGGCGTATTGCTTGAGGAAGGTGACGTCATCTTTAGAAATTTTCGAAAACCCTTCGTATAAGTCAAGTAAAGTGATTTGACGGAGAAGTGAAAGATCACGACGGCAGCACGGCGGCGGCTGGGCGGCGATACGGCGGCAATGTGGCGGCGGAAATGACGAAATAGCAAAAAGAAGAACGAAAATTGCACAATCGAAAGGAAAATGCAAGTAATAACAAGAGTAAATAAGAAAAATCAAAGGATTCACCTTTGATTTGGATGAAATTAGCTGTAAGATCGAAGAAAACAACGAAAAGAAAAGCTCAAGAACTCTTCAATGGCGGTTTGCTTGTGAGAAATCGAAAAAGAAAGAAAATGGAAGAAGGGAGCTATTTATAGATATGGATTCGGGGGCAAAAGTGAGAAAAGCGAAAAATTGAGGCCCCTAGTTGCAATTATAGGGGCGCACGCGTGAGCAGACTGCGTCGCTTCGTATTCCGTGCCTCGGGAAGCGAAACGACGCAAGTCCAAGGGTCGTTCCTCGCTGCTCGCCTCCAGGAGTTCCTCGCTGGTCGCCTCCCAGAATTCCCGCCTAAATATTTGAAAACCCGCTGCTCGCTCCCTATAGAGAAGTAACTCACTCTCCCCGTTACTCGCCTCCTATTGGATAACACAGCCTATCCTGTAGTTTGACAAAAAGGATAGAATCTATCCTTGTAAGCCAAACTAGGGGGCATTGTTGATAGGCGAACAACCAACAATATTGGGAGTAAAATTATTGGTCTAATAAGATTAAGAAATCATCAAAAGTAATAATAGGGAAGAGGACGAGCAACAGGGACTGTATGCCCTAAGAGGCGAGCAGCAGGGACTACGGACCAAATAGAATAGGACGAGCAGCAGGGACTGGAGGCCCTAGGAGGCGAGCAGCAGGGACTAAGGTCCTAATGAAGGAGACGAGCAACTGGTCATAGAAATCATTACGAGGTAGCAAACAACAAGAACAAGAAGACCCAAAGTCTCAACAAGAGGCGAGCAAGCGAGCAGGCGAGCAACTTGGATTATAAGGGTTTCCAACACCCACCGAAGACATACAGACGAGTAGCTGGGCGCCAAGGAGAGCAGCTGAGTGGGTTCAAAGACCAAGTACAACATTGGGAATGTCAAGAGTCACTAACTTTAGAAATAGTCAATGTGTCTTAACACTTGGCACCCATTTATAGGACAATAGCTTAGATGTTGTACAAATGTCATAACACTTGGCAAAATCCCAATGGCTAAGCCATCAAGATGGTGACACCTAGCCTCTTTGTATGCCTATAAAAACCCCTTCATTTGCATGAAAGGGGAGGATTTTCCCATAATAAAAAAGTAGCCCAAACTCTTGCCAATCTCTTTCTTGAATATTACTTAACCAAACTTAATGATCCTAGATCTTGTTTGATGATCTTATGAAGTAAAAACAGCCACTAATCATCAGCAGCAATCGCGATAAGTACACGAATGGATGTAATCCTTGTAACTGGAGAGTAGGTGTCAAAGAAATCATGTCCTTCTCTTTGTTTAAAACCCTTTGCAACCAAACAGGCTTTATATTTGTCAATTGATATGTCTGCCTTGTACTTTCTTTTAAGGATCCACTCACATCCTAAGGTCTTGCAACCTTTAGGGAGATCAACCAACTCCCATGTATGATTTTGCATAATTGAATCATATTCACTGTTTATTGCTTTTTTCCAGAGAGATGCATTTGGTCTAGAAAGAGCTTCTTTGATAGTCCTGGGTTCTTCATCTAACATATACGTGATGAAGTCTGGACCATAGGTCTTATTAATTCTAGCTCGTTTACTGCGTCTTGGTTCTTCACTCTGCTGAGTGGAAGGACCTGCACCTTCCCTTGATTCTTCTTGAGTTCATTTATTTGAACTCACTTCTTCTTTGTCCCTACACGGGAACACATTTTCAAAGAACACAACATTCCTTGATTCTATTGTAGTACCTACTGTCATATCGGGTATTTCTGATTTGTGAATCAAAAACCGATAGACACTACTATTGAAGACGTATCCTATAAAGATCCCATCGACCGTCTTAGGTCCGATTTTCACTTGTTTAGGAAGTGGCGCTTCAATTTTAGCCAAACACCCCCACACTTTGAGGTATTTGTAAGATGGTTTGCAATTTTTCCACAACTCATAAGGTGTCTTTTCTTGAGTCCTAAGTGGAATTTTATTTAAAATGTGGTTAGCTGACAGAATAGCTTCCCCCCACATGTTCTGAGGTAAACCTGAGCTGATTAACATTGCGTTCATCATCTCTTTCAAGGTTCGGTTTTTCCTCTCTGCAATACCATTCGATTGAGGTGAGTAAGGAGCTGTCGTTTGATATATAATACCAGATTCAGCACATAATTGTTCAAACGGAGCCACATACTCTCCACCTCTATCACTACGAATTGCTTTAATTGTAATGTTCATTTGATTCTCTACTTCACCTTTATAATTTTTAAAAGCTTCAATAACTTCATCTTTACTTCGTAGCAAGTAAACGTAGCAGAATCTTGTTCTATCATCAATAAAAGTAATAAAGTACTTTTTTCGACCTCTAGTTTGCACAAACTTTAAATCACATACATCAGTGTGAATTAATTCTAGAGGAGTAGTGTTCTTTTCAACTGACTTAAATGGTAATTTAGTCATCTTTGCTTCTACACAAATTTCACATCTTTTGGATATGTCAACATTCTCAATTTTAAGTAAATCTAAATTTACTAAACGTTTTATAGATTTTAGATTAACATGTCCTAATCTAAAATGTCATAAAGAGGAACACTCAACTATATAAGCAGAAGTAGAAGCATTCTCATTGATAATAGTGTTTTTGCCATCACGGCTTACAGTCATGACAGAGATCTTAAAAAGGCCCTTCTCGAGGTAACCTTTTCCTAGGAAGATGCCAAACTTGCTAAGTACAACGCCATTTAACTCAAACACTAGTTTAAACTGACTAAATTCGAAATCCATTCGACAACATAATATTGTCAAATTTCAAATGCCATTGTATAGGAGCTTGTTTAAGTCCATACAACGATCGAACGAGTTTACAAACTTTTTTCTCGCTCCCGGGTACAACATAACCCTCTGGTTGATCCATGTATATCTCAGAATCTATCTCTCCATTAAGAAAAGCAGTCTTTACATCCATTTGATGTATTTCGAGATTATACAAAGCAGCAATCGCGATAAGTACACGAATGGATGTAATCCTTGTAACTGGAGAGTAGGTGTCAAAGAAATCATGTCCTTCTCTTTGTTTAAAACCCTTTGCAACCAAACAGGCTTTATACTTGTCAATTGATCCTTCTGCTTTGTACTTTCTTTTAAGGATCCACTTACATCCTAAGGTCTTGCAACCTTTAAGGAGATCAACCAACTCCCATGTATGATTTTGCATAATTGAATCATATTCACTGTTTATTGCTTCTTTCCAGAGAGATGCATTTGGTCTGGAAAGAGCTTCTTTGATAGTCATGGGTTCTTCATCTAACATATACGTGATGAAGTCTGGACCATAGGTCTTATCAATTCTAGCTCGTTTACCGCGTCTTAGTTCTTCACTCTGCTGAGTGGAAGGACCTGCACCTTCACTTGATTCTTCTTAAGTTCGTTTATTTGAACTCACTTCTTCTTTGTCCCTACACGGGAACACATTTTCAAAGAACACAACATTCCTTGATTCTATTGTAGTACCTACTGTCATATCGGGTATTTCTGATTTGTGAATCAAAAACTGATAGACACTACTATTGAAGGCGTATCCTATAAAGATCCCATCGACCGTCTTAGGTCCGATTTTCCCTTGTTTAGGAAGTGGCGCTTCAATTTTAGCCAAACACCCCCACACTTTGAGGTATTTGTAAGATGGTTTGCAATTTTTCCACAACTCATATGGTGTCTTTTCTTGAGTCCTAAGTGGAATTATATTTAAATGTGGTTAGCTGACAGAATAGCTTCCCCCCACATGTTCTGAGGTAAACCTGAGCTGATTAACATTGCGTTCATCATCTCTTTCAAGGTTCGGTTTTTCCTCTCTGCAATACCATTCGATTGAGGTGTGTAAGGAGCTGTCGTTTAATATATAATACCATATTCAGCACATAATTGTTCAAACGGAGCCACATACTCTCCACCTCTATCACTACGAATTACTTTAATTGTAGTGTTCATTTGATTCTCTACTTCACCTTTATAATTTTTAAAAGATTCAATAACTTCATCTTTACTTCGTAGCAAGTAAACGTAGCAGAATCTTGTTCTATCATCAATAAAAGTAATAAAGTACTTTTTTCGACCTCTAGTTTGCACAAACTTTAAATCATGTACATCAGTGTGAATTAATTCTAGAGGAGTAGTGTTCTTTTCAACTGAATTAAATGGTAATTTAGTCATTTTTGCTTCTACACAAATTTCACATCTTTTGGATATGTCAACATTCTCAATTTTAAGTAAATCTAAATTTACTAAACGTTTTATAGATTTTAGATTAACATGTCCTAATCTAAAATGCCATAAAGAGGAACACTCAACGATATAAGCAGAAGTAGAAGAATTCTCATTGATAATAGTGTTTTTGCCATCACGGCTTACAGTCATGACAGAGATCTTAAAAAGGCCCTTCTCGATGTAACCTTTTCCTAGGAAGATGCCAAACTTGCTAAGTACAACGCCATTTGACTCAAACACTAGTTTAAACTGACTAAATTCGAAATCCATTCGACAACATAATATTGTCAAATTTCAAATGCCATTGTATAGGAGCTTTTTAAGTCCATACAACGACCAAACGAGTTTACAAACTTTTTTCTCGCTCCCGGGTACAACATAACCCTCTGGTTGATCCATGTATATCTCAGAATCTATCTCTCCATTAAGAAAAGCAGTCTTTACATCCATTTGATGTATTTCTAGATTATACAAAGCAGCAATCGCGATAAGTACACGAATGGATGTAATTCTTGTAACTGGAGAGTAGGTGTCAAAGAAATCATGTCCTTCTCTTTGTTTAAAACCCTTTGCAACCAAACAGGCTTTATACTTGTCAATTGATACGTCTTCTTTGTACTTTCTTTTAAGGATCCACTTACATCCTAAGGTCTTGCAACCTTTAGGGAGATCAACCAACTCCCATGTATGATTTTGCATAATTGAATCATATTCACTATTTATTGCTTCTTTCCAGAGAGATGCATTTGGTCTGGAAAGAGCTTCTTTGATAGTCCTGGGTTCTTCATCTAACATATACGTGATGAAGTCTGGACCATAGGTCTTATCAATTCTAGCTCGTTTACTGCGTCTTGGTTCTTCACCCTGCTGAGTGGAAGGACCTGCACCTTCACTTGATTCTTCTTAAGTTCGTTTATTTGAACTCACTTCTTCTTTGTCCCTACACGGGAACACATTTTCAAAGAACACAACATTCCTTGATTCTATTGTAGTACCTACTGTCATATCGGGTATTTCTGATTTGTGAATCAAAAACCGATAGACACTACTATTGAAGGCGTATCCTATAAAGATCCCATCGACCGTCTTAGGTCCGATTTTCACTTGTTTAGGAAGTGGCGCTTCAATTTTAGCCAAACACCCCCACACTTTGAGGTATTTGTAAGATGGTTTGCAATTTTTCCACAACTCATATGGTGTCTTTTCTTGAGTCCTAAGTGGAATTATATTTAAATGTGGTTAGCTGACAGAATAGCTTCCCCCCACATGTTCTGAGGTAAACCTGAGCTGATTAACATTGCGTTCATCATCTCTTTCAAGGTTCGGTTTTTCCTCTCTGCAATACCATTCGATTGAGGTGAGTAAGGAGCTGTCGTTTGATATATAATACCAGATTCAGCACATAATTGTTCAAACGGAGCCACATACTCTCCACCTATATCACTACGAATTGCTTTAATTGTAGTGTTCATTTGATTCTCTACTTCACCTTTATAATTTTTAAAAGCTTCAATAACTTCATCTTTACTTCGTAGCAAGTAAACGTAGCAGAATCTTGTTCTATCATCAATAAAAGTAATAAAGTACTTTTTTCGACCTCTAGTTTGCACAAACTTTAAATCACATACATCAGTGTGAATTAATTCTAGAGGAGTAGTGTTCTTTTCAACTGACTTAAATGGTAATTTAGTCATCTTTGCTTCTACACAAATTTCACATCTTTAGGATGTGTCAACATTCTCAATTTTAAGTAAATCTAAATTTACTAAACGTTTTATAGATTTTAGATTAACATGTCCTAATCTAAAATGCCATAAAGAGGAACACTCAACGATATAAGCAGAAGTAGAAGCATTCTCATTGATAATAGTGTTTTTGCCATCACGGCTTACAGTCATGACAGAGATCTTAAAAAGGCCCTTCTCGAGGTAACCTTTTCCTAGGAAGATGCCAAACTTGCTAAGTACAATGCCATTTGACTCAAACACTAGTTTAAATTGACTACTAACTAAAAGAGACCCCTAAATCAGATTATTCCGGATGTCCGGGACATGCATCACGTCCTTCAGCTTGAGCTCCTTTCCTGAAGTCAGTTTAATTACCACCATTCCTACACCAGCCACTTCAGACGAGGCTTGGTTCCCCATGTAGAGCTTTCTCCCCGCAGCAGGAGAATAGGTGGAGAAGACAGATTTCTCTGAGCAAACGTGGCAAGTGGCACCTGTGTCCACGAACCATTCTTTCTTGTTGTCCACCATGTTGACCTCGGTCACTACAGTAGACATATTCATCTCCGTGAGCTCTCGTTCTGCAACGTTCACAGAGTTCTTCTTTCCCTTGTCTTCCTTCTTGGGCTGACGACAATCAGCGGCCCGATGATTGGGTTTTCCACAATTGTAGCACTTCCCACTGAATTTCTTCGGGGAAGGAGCAGCAGCAACAGTCTTGCCTTTGTCGTCTTGACGCTTCCTCTTCTTCGATGGTTCACTTTTCTCCATCAGGCTCGTCTTTGCCTCGATGGAAGCAATCGAGCCCTTCTTCTCTCTTTTCTTGTTATCTTCCTCGATCCGGAGTCGGGTAACAAGATCCTCCATGGTCACTTGCTTTCGCTTGTGCTTGAGGTAGGACTTAAACTCCTTCCAAGATGAAGGCAGTTTGTCAATCACAGTGGCAACCTGAAAAGCTTCAGACAGCTCCATCCCTTGTACTGCAATGTTGTGGAAGATCACTTGCAGCTTTTGAACTTGTTCAAAAACAGATTTGTTGTCCTCCATTTTGAACTCGTACAAAGTGGATACGACGAACTTGCTAGTTCCCGCGTCTTCGGTTTTGTACTTCTTCTCCAAAGACTCCCACAAGGCCTTGGAAGTTGGGTATTCATCATATACATCATTGAGGGCATCAGACAGCCCATTCAGGATGTAATTCCTACACAGATAATCATCATGTATCCAAGCATCGTAGGCGATCCTTGTTTCCCGATCAGCATCTTCTGCGGGTACGCTCGTGCAATCCTCCTTGACATATTTCACCAAGGAGATGGTGGTCAAGTAGAAGTGCATCTTCTTTTGCCACCTCTTAAAGTCATTACCCAAAAAAATTTCGGGTTTCTCTCCTTTCACCACAACCGGCCTAACAGTCCCTGGGAGGGAGGCCTGGTTGGTTGCCAAGAAGGGACTGGCCCCGATATTTTCTACGGGAGGATTGCTACCGAAGTTTCCCCCGAAAGGATTATCACTTGAGTTTCCCACACAAGGATTAGTGCCAGAGTTTCCCACGAAGGGATTGGCTTTGAACCACTCATTAAGAGTGCTCCCAAAGTTTCCAAATTGAAAAGCAGAAGAGGGATCAGACTTACCCGTAGGTACAACAGGAGAGTTAGATGTATTACCTGCATCTTTGGTAGGAGTAGCTTGAGGTGAACTCATATCCAACTCGTTGTCGGAATTGTGGTTTGACATGGCAGTGATTCGAAACAGAAAATACTCAGTCTTGTGATTGTTGTTTTATAGATAGGGGGTGTGTCTCTCACACTGCACGGACAAAGTAAATACGAAACGAATTCGTATGAATAAACCAAGTCAAGGAAAATCTTTTTCCCGCAAGACTGAATACGCCTTGTATAGTGGTTACGGTATCGTGCGTATGAGTCTCCAAAGGTAACACTACAAAATATTGTTCAATTAAAGAGGGATTTAGGGAGGGATTTAGGGAAGGGCAGAGGGTTAAAGAGGGTTTTAAAGAGGGGGAGATGCCCTCGACAAAATACTCCTCGCCAGGTCATCCCTCGCCTCGCCCCTCGCCAATTAACGAGGGAAAGTGGCCCTCGCCAACTAACGAGGGGAAAACCCTCGCCAAGTACAAAAGGCAGACCCACGTCAAATCCCTCGGCAACTAACGAGGGGATTAGCCCTCGTCCAATTCGCGAGGGCGAAGCCCTCGTCAACCGTATTTAATAAAAAAAAATACCAGGTCGCGCTCGCGGGGCGGGGAGGACCCGACCCAACCCGCAAGCGACCCACGCGCGACCCGCAAGCGGCAAATTTTGAACCCGAGACCTCCCCCAGGCATGGGAGACTTATGACTTTTGCCTTACCACTTGGACAAGGCTTGTTTTCGAAATAATTTCTATTGTAATAGTATATGTATTATTTCTT
Organism: Ballota nigra; assembly: GCA_947034835.1. NCBI lineage: Eukaryota > Viridiplantae > Streptophyta > Magnoliopsida > Lamiales > Lamiaceae > Ballota > Ballota nigra. The sequence goes on along the minus strand of OX344729.1, from coordinate 72,629,559 downwards.
ATTTTGATTTCATTTAATTCCTATTTTGTTTACACTTTAAATTAACTAATATTATTATAAATCATTTTATTTATAATAACACCTTCAAAATTAATTAAATTACTATTATCATTTTAAATTACATGATTTTCATATTTTGATTTCTTTGTTAAAACTTTGAATTATTCTAATAATTTAATAATTTCTATAATGATTACACTTTTAATTAATTATTATATATCATTACAACTTCAAAATGAAATTTATTTATTCTCACATATAAAATGAAATTAACACTTGCAAAATTAATTATATTTTCACTTATCTATATAATCTTTTTAAACACGATATATAAAAAATTAACCTAAATAATTCATTAAAATCTTACTAAACATGATATATAGCTCCGAATTTCACACAAACATTAATGAAAATTAACATCTCACATAAATAATAATAAAAATTAATGTAAATAATCGAACATCAATATTTATCACATGAATATATATATACTTAAATATATATCATACAAATTAATTTAATTAAATACAACAAATATATATTAGCTATTAATTATTTCTAATTAATTACTTATAATAACATGAATACATTATCAAATTAATTAATTAACCACTAATGCAAACAAAGATAAAATGCTCAGTACGTAATGCAGGATCAAAGGACAACTAAAGCCATATATTCAAAGATGAGAACTTGTCTTTGCTTATCAGATGGAGGAAAAACAAAGCAGTTGCGTTTCAGGGCACTAGACCTTGATTCAAGGGTCAAGGTAAAGGATAATTTGCATTTCAGGGCACTATAGAAAGCATAATTTGTGTTCCAAGTGATTCATATTCTAAACACACTCCGGAGATATTACGCCACCAAAACAACCACAATCCTACTTATTTCAGTTATTTGACATGAAGAATAGAACTAAATTATGAAGAATAAAATGCTGACATTGAAGAATTGCAAAAGAAGAAATAAAATCCATTTAGAATATGAAAGAGAAAATGCTGACACTGAAGAACTGCAGAGGTGAAAAAAAGAATTTCCATATCCACTAATTATGAGAAATAAGCCGTAATAGAGATTAATCACTCAACTACTGAGCATTATCTATTCACAATTTCTTTGAACTCACAAAACATAGCAAACATAGTCCGAACATGGAAACCGATATAAATAGAAAAATATCAAACAAACCAAAGCATCAGATGAAACACATTATTTAAACCACCAGATAAATCAACAGATCAGCTCCACAACCACTATTTAAAGTAAAATGCATTGAGATAGATGCATAAGCAACTTAATCGCCGCGCTCAAATTGATTAAATAACTGACCTGGCTAAATTCTAGAATTTAACGTGGGCGAGGGGCTATGCCCTCGGCAAACTGGGCGAGGGGCCGAGCCCTCGGCTCGCAGTCGCGCATAAATGGGCGAGGGGACGAGCCCTCGGCTCGCAGCAGCGCCCAACTGGGCGAGGGCCACGCGCTCGTTAAGGCGCGAGGGGGCCCACCCTCGTTAATGCGCGAGGGTTCTGCGCTCGCCAGCCCGTTTTCAAATTTTGGCGAGGGGCCACACGCTCGTTAAGGCGCGAGGGGGCCCACCCTCGTTAATGCGCGAGGGTTCTGCGCTCGCCAGCCCGTTTTCAAATTTTGGCGAGGGGCCCGCGCTCGTTAAGTAACGAGGGGACCCCTTCCCTCGCCTCGGCCCTCGTCCATCTTATTTTTTTTTGCCCTCGCCTCGGCCCTCTTTAGGGACGAGGGCAAATATTGCCCTCTTTAACTCCCCTCGCCATTTCTGCCTTTTTTTGTAGTGTAAAAAGGTTTTAACAGTTTATACCGGGAGCACCACCGTGTATAAACTCTCGGCGAACGAAATCGGAATTTCGAACTGAACGAAATAAAAATATATGCGAAAGGCTTTCTAAACTCTAAGATTCGTAGGCTTAAAGGTGAGTACGAACACTACAAAAAAACACTGTTTTGCGACGGAAAATTCGTCGCAAACAGTGTTTTGCGACGGTATCTGCGACGGACACGTATCCGTCCCTAAAACAGCCATAGCTAATTTTTGCGACGGATTTCGCCTTCCGTCGCAAATTAACGACAAACAAATCCGTCGCAAAATCGGCGGGTCAGACCCGGCCGGGTCACACAGAATTTGCGACGGACAGTATTCCGTCGCAAATATTTCGGGTCAGACCCGTTCGGGTCAACAACATTTGCGACGGCCACATTTCGTCGCAAATGTTTATATATATTTTTTTTATTTTTTTCTGTTATAATTTGCGACGGGTTGTTTTCCGTCGCAAAATTCAATATTTGCGACGGAATTTGGCCGTCGCAAATTACCGAGCCTATACAAAAAAAAAAGTGGCTCGCGTGGTTCGAGCCCGGGCACCCGAGGCGGCCGGGGCGGGCGCGGACCACTGGGCCAACCGGCCCATCTCTTTTTATATGCGGCCCACCTTCTATATTAGTCTTATTAGGCCTTGAACAATTAATCCATTTTTTGCGTCCAAGGGGAATCGAACACGGGACCTCTTGTGCAAGAGGAGGGGGCGCGCGCCACTAGGGCACAAGCTACTTTCGTTTATTTTTATGCAATTAATTGTATATGTATTCAAATTAAGTCTTTTTTTTTTATAATTCACCAAATTAATTTCTTTTCGTATCTAAGTTGCTTATTAAAATATTTTGCCCAACTATTTTTTTTATTTTGTAAAATTATTTATTTCGACTCCCGCTTAAATTTATAATTCGTTCATTTGTACGCAATTAATTGTATATGTATCCAAATTGACTCATTTTTTTTCTACAATTCACCAAATTAATTCATTTTCGTTTCTAACTTGTTTTTATAAATATTGGGGCCATTTAATTTTTATTATTTCTGTAAAATTATTAATTTCGACTCCCGCTTAAATTTATAATTCGTTCATTTGTACGCAATTAATTGTATATGTATCCAAATTGACCCATTTTTTTTTCTATAATTCACCAAATTAATTCATTTTCGTTTCTAACTTGTTTTTATAAATATTGGGGCCATTTAATTTTTATTATTTCTGTAAAATTATTTATTTCGACTTCCGCTTAAATTTATAATTCGTTCATTTGTACGCAATTAATTGTATATGTATCCAAATTGACTCTTTTTTTTTCTATAATTCACCAAATTTATTCATTTTCGTTTCTAACTTGTTTTTATAAATATTGGGGCCATTTAATTTTTTTTATTTCTGTAAAATTATTTATTTCGACTCCCGCTTAAATTTATAATTCGTTCATTTGTACGCAATTAATTGTGTATGTATCCAAATTGACTCGTTTTTTTTTTCATAATTCACCAAATTAATTCATTTTCGTTTCTAACTTGTTTTTTTATAAATATTGGGGCCATTTATTTTTTATTATTTCTGTAAAATTATTTATTTCGACTCCCGCTTAAATTTATAATTCGTTCATTTGTACGCAATTAATTGTGTATGTATCCAAATTGATTCGTTTTTTTTTCATAATTCACCAAATTAATTCATTTTCGTTTTTCACTTGTTTTTATAAATGTTGTGTCCATTAAATAAAAGTAAATTCAAACTAATAAATTCACAAAATTATAAATTAAAGTAACAATTCAAAAATTAAATTAAAGTAACAATTCAAACTAAAAAAAAAATTGTACTTCATAGTTATTAAAAATCAAATTTTTTTAACAATCGGAATTAAATCCGTCTTCCTCTTCATCCTCGCCCAGGTTAACAATCGGCGACATCGATGGCTGGGTCGGCGGGATCGGCGGCATCGATGGCTGGGTCGGCGGGAGCGGCGGCATCGGTGGCGCAGGCATTTGCGCTCGTGACATTGAATCAGAGGCGAATATCTGCCACCACGCCTGCATGGCGGCTGTATACGCCTGCACCTCGACCCAATACCGCTCCACCTCAGCTGTATACCGGTCGTGCGCCTCTCGCTGCTGTCTCTCATACTCTTCCTTCTCTCGCTGCTGCCTCTACATGTTCTTCATCTGCTCCACCACCGTGGCAAGCTGCCTCTCGACCTCACTGGGATGAGAGTCGATGGAAGACTGAGAGGAGGATGAGCCTGAGCCACGAGGTTGGAAAAAGTTCTTTCCGAAGCTGCCCAATCCAGCGAACCGCCCCTTTTTAGCCTTGACGTTCTTGAAGTACAATTCATTTTGAACGTCAACAGAAGGCTGTGTGGGGGGCATCGACCCCGACCCCTCTGCCGTTTCCTCAGGCTGAGGCTGGGAGGCAAGGTCCTCGAGCATCTTTCTCTGCAAATTAATTATACAAAAAATTAAATAAATTGAACACAAAATATAAAATAATACTTTTAATTTTAAAAATTAAAATAATACTATTAATATTGAAATAATACTTACGTGGATCTCGGTAGTACGGCCGTAGGTAGACTTCCCAGTCTCCTCGACGAGTGGGTGGGCGAGCTGCAATCTCTCAAAATGAGAGGGCTCGCGTCCTTGCTCCGCCGCCTAATTATAAAAAAAGATAGTAAAAATTAATACCACTCATAAAAAATTAGGAAAAAAATAATATAAATTCAAAAACTACAAAATTAAAGACGAAACTTACAAATCTAAACCCGTGCTCATAAATGGACCGAGAACCGGCCCGATGTCTCGCCATCCCTTCTCCATCAGGGTCACTACGCCGATTCGCCTTGTTTTTCGCCGACTTCTCTTGGAATTCAGGGGAATCCCAGTAGCGGAGGAATTGGTCCCAAATCGGCCGGTTTTCACTGTCAGTCCCCAGGTCGGTCGCCTCTCCCTTCTTGTACCACTTCTCCCTCATTCTAAAAAGGAGGTCTTTGTACCTTTCCGCCGCATATTTTTCGAAATTCTTCCACATCTGGTCATCGTGCTCCGGTGCCCAGACACATTCTTTCTGCAATTACAATTTAAATGTAAATATATGTTTATATATTTGATATTAATAAACAGTGAATTAATAAATTAAATTAATACCTTAAATTCCTCGAAATATGTCCTTTTCTTTGCATCAGACACTAGCCTCCAGGTATAAGCGGTGGGTTCGAATCCACATCCAAGGATGGACCGGGAAACCTGATTAGTAGCCTCATGACCAGGAATCCAACTGTAAAATTAAAACTTCAAAGTTAGTAAAATAATTAGGTTTTAATTAATAAAAAATTTAGTATAAAATATTAAAACTTACGTTGAACCATGTGGCTGAACAGTCATCCGTGGTTCAACAACCGGATGCTGTCTGGAGGAGGATGAGCCCTCAGCAGTCTGCTGTGAGGAGGAGGAGCCCGCACCAGGCTGTGTAGAGGTCTCTGATTGAGACCTCGGTCTGAAAATAGGTGGAACCACGGGTCTCAGTGAGGCCCGTCGTCTCCTCCCTCCTCGCTCTCCTCGACGAGCCTCCTCATCCCTCGGAGGCTCCTGACTGCCACTACCACTGCCTTGTCCGCTCATCTATAACAAAATTCGAAAAAAAATCAATTCGGCTCTACAATTCAACTATTTCTAAACATGCTTTTAAATTAAATTAAAATTCGATCAACTAATCTAATTCAACTAAAATCAATTCTAAACTTAACAAATTCAACTATTTCTAAACATGCTTTAAAATTAACTATTATAATTCAAACAATTCAACTAAAATCAATTCTAAACTTAACAAATTCAACTATTTCTAAACATGCTTTAAAATTAAACGTTATAATTCAACTAATTAATTCAACTAAAATTAATTCATTTCTAATATAATTCAAACAATTCAACTAATTCAATTCTAAACTTAACAAAAATTAATTATGCTTTAAAATTAAATTAAAATTCAATCAACTAATTAAATTCGATCAACTAATTCAACTAAAATCAATTCATTTATATATAATATAATTCAAACAATTCAACTAATTCAATTATAAACTTAACAAAAATTAAACATGCTTTAAAATTAAATTAAAATTCGATCTACTAATTAAATTATAATTCAACTAATTCAACTAAAATCAATTCATTTCTAATATAATTCAAACAATTCAACTAATTCAATTCTAAACTTAACAAAAATTAAACAGGCTTTAAATTAAAATTCGATCAACTAATTAAATTATAATTCAACTAATTCAACTAAAATCAATTCATTTCTAATATAATTCAAACAATTCAACTAATTCAATTCTAAACTTAACAAAAATTAAACATGCTTTAAATTAAAATTCGATCAACTAATTAAATTATAATTCAACTAATTCAACTAAAATCAATTCATTTCTAATATAATTCAAACAATTCAACTAATTCAATTCTAAACTTAACAAAAATTAAACATGCTTTAAATTAAAATTCGATCAACTAATTAAATTATAAATCAACTAATTCAACTAAAATCAATTTATTTTTAATATAATTCAAACAATTCAACTAATTCAATTTAATACCACTTAAAAAAATTTAAACATGCTTTAAATTAAAATTCGATCAACTAAATCAACTAAAATCAATTCATTACTAATATAATTCAAATAATTCAACTAAAATCAATTCTCTAAACATGCTTTAAAATTAAATTATAAACGGTAAAAATGAAGAAAACTTACGGTTTATTTGTAGAAGATGACGAAACGAGAACTCGGTGGGGACGGATTGGCTCTACAGCGACGGCACCCGACTTCTCCTTCCTTTTCCTCTCTTTTTCCTCTTCTTTTCTCTCTTTCTCCGCCTGTAAAGCGGCGGTTCTGTATAAATAAGTGGAAAAAAATTTGCGACGGACGCCTGTCCGTCGCAAATTTTGCCCGTCAAACTCAAAACGATGCCGTTTTTCACTGATTGCGACGGCTTTTCCGTCGCAAATTAGTCAACGCAACGTTTCCCAATAAGACGTGTAAAACGGTTCGGATTTGCGACGTAAATTCCGTCGCAAATCAGTCAATGGGCCGTTTCCCGAAAGGTCGCGAATACAAATGTAAGCTTTGCGACGGCTTTTGTCCGTCGCAAATACAAAGTTTAAAATTGCGACGGCCTGTTCCGTCGCAAATCAGTCAAACGGGTCGCTTCCCGAACGGTCACCTTTAAACGGGTATGTTTTGCGACGGAATTGCCCGTCGCAAACTCAAAATTGAAATTTGCGACGACCTTTCCGTCGCAAATGTAGCCGGTTCAAGACGAAGGCGGTGGGCCCTAGTGTTTGCAACGGCTTTTCCGTCGCAAATTACTATCATTTGCGACGGACTTCCTAAGTCGTCGCAAATTGTCGTTTTTTGCGACGGCTTACAAAAATCCGTCGCAAATTCACTGAATTTGCGACGGAAATTCTGACCGTCGCAAAAAACCCGTCGCTAATCTCCTTCTTTTTTGTAGTGGAAAGTCTGAATATGAAGGGGTATATATAGGTGGAAATCTGCATTGCAGATGAGGACGATCTCTTTCTTGGAAAGCAAAAACAGAATATTCGATTTCTTTCTTGGGAAGCAAGGATAGAATATTCGATTTCTTTCTCGGAAAGCAAGAACAGAATATTCCATCGAATATTCTCTTTCTTGGGAAGCAATAACATAATATTCGATTTCTTTTTTGGGTAGCAAGAACAAAATATTCCATCGAATATTCTCTTTCTTGTAGGTTTCCAAAGTGGGATGGAACTCAAGCTTTCCATTCCCATGGGATGTAAAACACATGAATAATTATCCAACTTCCCAAATTAATTTCTCACTCACCGGAAAATGGTTTTGAGATATTAAATATACCACGTTCATCTACTCTTAGAGTAGAACAACCTCGTTATTTTTGTTTTCCCAAAAAACTAGCATCTTCATTCCTCAAAAAATTAGTTAATATATAATCAATTTTCAACATTATATTCTCTCGACAATTTTAGTGATATTAGTGAATGAGAGTAATGATATTAATTAAAAAAAAACATTAAACAACCCAATTCTTAAACTCTACCGATTTTTCTGCCATATTCTACGTAAATCCTGAATTTTCGATTTGGACCATTCATTTATGGGAGTACAATATATTTTTTAAAAAAAAATCTATCAATCAAATTTTATTTTATAAAACGGTTAAAAATGGAATCAGTTTATGTTCAATCCCAAGGTATATTTTACTCTTTCAGCAATATTCTCTCGGATTTGTATACATAGATCCAATTTAGCCGTATTTTAACAAGATTTTCTGAATAAGATAGCATATACGCACTGTACACTATACATGTCATATTGATATTACGTGTATATATGATTTACGCTATATATATTTTGGTATTTGGACTTGATTCTTTCTTTTCTATTACTTGATTTCCTCTAAAATTCTATCATATTCCAATTTTTTTAAGTTTCAAATTAAATGCCCAATTATATTTTATCTTAATTTCCCTCATTCAAAAATAATTTTTACTAATCTTTAATAAAAATAATACTAAAACGATAGCACCCCCTCATATTCTGGTCACATAAATCACTAAAATTAAATATTAAAAACACTAAATTACAGATATTTTTGGTCCACCACACATATTTCTAGTGTAGAGAAATTGAATTTTATATGCATGAAATCACGAACATCTTAATTGTTTGATGAAATGTCTAAAAAAAATGTAATTAATTTTTAAATTGAATCTTGACAACTTAAATTTGTCACGAGTATGCCTTGGGTCAATACAATTACTGAATTTTATATTAGATTTTTTTATTATAATTTTATCAAATAATTGTATCATTAAATTTGTCATTGTTGATTAATTTCTACAATATGTAGATGAATGAAATATTTAGTGTTTTGATTTTTAATTGCATGCAAGTAATGATACTTATAATCCGCTGTTATTTATGAATTCTATGGAACATATATAACAAGTTTTAACAACTATTCCTAATAGTGAGGATGTCAAGATGGTAGTTAATTTTCAGGGAGGAGCATATTTCAAAGAAGGGTAAAGTTTGAGAGTAGGAATCCAGAAAGAAAACCTGATGAAAGCCATAGTGATCTAGTGCTGTTTCCACAAATAAAAACAAGAGAGGGAGCTCATCAATAATTCTGAAATGTTGCATTTTTATAAGGCTGAAAAACTCTTTGATTAAGCTCACAAAACACACATGAAAACATATATGTACCACCAAAGAAAAGAGATGCACATCAGGCAGCAGAGTCCCTCACACGGAAACGAAATCTCATTGTACCTACACGACTTGTCGAAGCGTCTAACAATGTCTTTGTCCGCCACCCTGAAACAGCCGCATCAAAACCTTCCACACTAACTCCCTCAACACCATCCTGTTGCAGCAATCTCTGGTAAACAAGCTCCAGGGATTCCACGCCTCGTTTTCCATCTATGAATGAGTACTCTGGATGCCAATATAGAGTTGCATTCACCGGGCGACACCACTGAAACAATCTACCGAAAAGAGCACAACAATCTGAAGATGGTATATCGACTGTCAAATTTTCCACTACAGGTTTAGATAAACATCCAGTATTCCCAGCGTTATCAATGCGACTCAGATAACTTTCTCTGAGAAGATGAAGGGACACTTTTGACAGACGCAATTTCATCAAAAGTTTATTCAGACTGGTGAACCATTTAGCATTGAGATCATTACAGCAGGAAACTGATACATCAGACTCCCAATTACAAGAATTTGGAAATGACACCCAAGGCAAAAGGCTTTTACCCGAAAAACAGAACTTACGAAGATTTGGAACATCAAAGTCGGCCTTAAAAACCGCTCGACTATGCACGAAGCTTATGAACTCAAGCGATTGACTATGAATATTTACTTTGTTGTAGCCAGTGCAATCGTGTACACTCAAATCCTTCAAACAAGGAAATCTAGACAGCAAATCGCCAAAAAACAAGCTACAGATTTTAACCTTCTCCAACAGCAACATTTTCAACTTATGCAACTCAAAATTATTGTTGGAGAGATTCACTAGAAACATTCTCTTTTTCCCCCCAAAACACTTACATTCACGCAATTCCAAACCCTCAATCAAACGGCATGTAGAAATTATATCCCAAAGCAAATCTCCTTCTAAATAAACTTTATGTAAATAAAGATACTTAAGCTTCGCACAATTTACCTTTACACTCCCTATTTTGCAACCCCCAACGGATAACCTGACAAGGCTTTCGGATTCAAGAACGTCACGCGGCAAATCAAATTGCAAGGTTTGGAAAAGAAGTTCAAAACTGATATCAGAGGCGCCCAGTTTGATAGCTTCAACAATAAATTCATTAGCAAGAGAATAACCAACGGTACCTAACGATTGCATCCATATCTTGAAACTATCAATTTTTAGATTTAAATCTTGGTACCTTCGTAGAGCCTTCTCCAATAATTTTGTCAAGCTTTCGGATTTTGAGTCATACGAACCTTTAATATCGCGTTGATCGAAGACCAGATTGGGGCGAGTTAACCAGGCATTGCACCACGATTTGGAGACGAGCGTTGTTTTGGCAGCTTCTTTTCCATCCATAAAAGATTGAATGTGATGAATCATGGGTTCTGGTAGTTCATTTTCGCCGCTAACTGCTTCGGCTCTACTGCGTCTCCCCATACAAAGCTTCCAAATGATTAAGATTTAGGGATTTTAGATTCTGGATTTGAATTCCAGAAACCGCTCTATTTTGTAATTATCATTTATTTACAAGATATGTTTTCTTTTTAAGGAATTATTTATACCCAAATTTTGTATGCACAATTTTAAGTTCAACTTTAATTTTTTAAATTAAAAATATATAATAGAAAAATAAATAACATATTCTTCCCTCCTCATCAAAGGAACAATACAAAAAAGTTGCACAAAAACAATTATTCTTCCCTCCCTATTAAAGAAACGGCCATACTCTCTTATCCTCATCCTTATCAACGACTCCTTTAGTAGAAACCATAGACCAGATTCATATCCTCATTCTTCTTCTTCAACTATCAACAATTACTTCTTGCGTTATTATTGATTATCGCTTGAGGATATTAATATTAAAACACACAGTACATACCAGATTTTGTATTTTTATGTAATTTAAGTATTATTGTTTGAGGGTATTACTGTTAAAAACACGGTACATACTGAATTGTGTGAATTTTTGCAATTGGAGTATTACTGATTACTTCTTGCGGTATTACTGATAACTTTTTACGGTTTTACTGATTACTACTTAGAGTATTACTGTTAAAACACACAGTATATACTGGATTGTGTATATTTTGGCAATTGGAGTATTATTAATTATTTCTTGCAGTATTATTGTTAACTTTTTGGGGTTTCATTACTTACTATTTGGAATATTATTGATTCAAAACACACAATACACACTGAGCCGTGTGTTTTTTGCAATTAATTTTCAATATTAAAAGAGACAATTACATTGGGGTACAAAATGGAGTCCCTAAGAGCAACCAACAACGCTACTTTTTGAGAATTAGAAAAAAGAGTGCAAAGTACAATGTCACATCATTCAACTTTTTCCACTTGTCCTATTCACACTACTTTTTTTTCTTTTTGTAGTAACTTTATTTTAAAACGTCGGGGAATTTTGGTGCAATTTTTCAAGCCTCGTATTAATTGTTGTACAACACATAATACCAGAAATATTATAGTACAACACACAATATCATAGTACACCACATAATACTATGGTACACCGCATAATACTTTGGTACAACACATAATACTTTGGTACAACATATAATATCTTAGTACAACACTCATATGAACATGCCACTATTTGTAATTTGCAGCGGTACAACACATTATACCATGGTACAACACATAACAAATTAGAAAACGATTCTAAAATGAGGTTACAACTATAAACAACTCCTCGGATCAATAAGCAATACAACTAACAACAAAAATCTTATACTAGTCAACTCCCCTGCAATTCCTTGAACTCAAAGCTTTTACTGCTTATTATCACTCCAAGATCAATCCAAGATTTGATGTTAGCTACTAAATTTGTGTTTTTATTCATCAACACTAAAACAATGCTTTCTCGTCTACGGATTGATAGCACAAAATTGAATAAAAACATGATTATATCAAATCCTGGAATCTTGATATCCGAGTATAAAATTACAGAAAAAAATCGGGCGAATGTTCATTTTTATTACCTCAGCGAAGAACAAACGCAGAAATTGAAGCTAGGCAAAAGGGGAAAGAAAAAAGAAATTTGTAAGAAATGGAGAGATTTGAACGATGAACAGATATCATTAATAAAGGAAGCTTTAAATTTGTTCGACACCGGCAGAGAAGGCAAGATCGAGTCGTCGGAGCTTGGAATCCTTATGTGTTCCCATGGCAGGAACCCTACCCTAGGCTCACCATTCGCCGCCAGGACTGGCTTATAGGTGCCAGTGGACTTCCAGTATCCCGTCGTCGGCATCGTATTTTCCCCTTCGTCCTAAACCACCGTCGATCTAATCAAATGCCGCCATGGTTTCCTCTCTGTCCTGATAGATCTCCGCCTTAATCGTGTCTAGCTCCGATTTAAGGCAGTGGCGTGCTCGATCTAAGTCGGTTGATAATTTTAAAGTGGAGCCATGATTTTTTTAGATAGATAGTGATGGCATGGTGGCAAGCAGTGGCGGAGGGAGTATGGTGACGTGGGGGAGCATATAGTTAGAGAGGAGTGTTGTGGGTAGTATTGATTTAGAGGGGATAGGATAGGATTTTGAATAAAAAAGTAAAAAACGGTAATAAAAAAAAGTAATAATCTTTCTAAAAATGCAATTGTTGTTTGTGAGGGGTTGTGTCTCGAAAACTGCACGAACAAAGTAAATACAAAACGAATTCGTATGAAAAAACCGAGTCAAGGAAAATCCTTTTTCCGCAAGACTGAATACGCCTCATATAGTGCTTACGTACGGTATCGTGTGTATGAGTCTCCAAAGGTAAAACGGTTTAACAGTTTACACCGGCAGCACCACCTTGTATAAACTCTCGACGAACAAAATCAAAATTTCGAACTGAACAAAATAAGTATATGCGAAAGGCTTTCTAAACTCTAAGATTCGTAGGCTGAAAGGTGAGTACGAAAGTCTGGATATGAAGGGGTATATATAGGCGAAAAACTGCACTGCAGATGAAGACGATCGATTGAGAAAATCGTGGGATAACCACGAAATCAGTAGATAGAGACGTTATCTCTTTCATGTCAAAAATTTTCTTTAACATGTTTTTCGTTTTAACGATCACTTTTGAATTGTTACCCATGATTAACATGTCATCAACATATAAGCATATGATAACAAATCCATTTTGTGTAACTTTCACATACACACACTTGTCACATTCTTTAATTCGAAATCCATTCGACAACATAATATTGTCAAATTTTAAATGCCATTGTATAGGAACTTGTTTAATTCCATACAACGACCGAATGAGTTTACAAACTTTTTTCTCGTTCCCGGGTACAACATTACCTTCTGGTTGATCCATGTATATTTCAGCATCTATTTCTCCGTTAAGAAAAGCAGTCTTTACATCCATCTGGTGTATTTCGAGATTATGCAAAGCAGCAATCGCGATAAGTACACGAATGGATGTAATCCTTGTGACCGGAGAATAGGTGTCAAAGAAATCATACCCTTCTCTTTGTTTAAAACCCTTTGCAACCAAACGGGCTTTATACTTGTCAATTGATCCATCTGCTTTGTACTTTCTTTTAAGGATCCATTTGCATCCTAAGGTCTTACAACCTTTAGGGAGGTCAATCAACTCCCATGTATGATTTTGCATAATCGAATCATATTCACTGTTTATTGCTTCTTTCTAGAGAGGTGCAACTGGTCTAGAAATAGCTTATTTGATAGTCCTAGGTTATTCTTCTAACACATACGTTTTGAAGTCTGGACAATAGGTCTTATCAATTCTAGCTCGTTTACTGCGTCTGGGTTCTTCACTCTGCTTAGTAGAAGGACCTGCAGTTTCCCTTGATTCCTCATGAGTTCGCTTATTTGAACTCACTTCTTCTTTGTCCCTACACGGGAACACATTTTAAAAGAAAATAGCATTCCTTGATTCTATTGTAGTACCTACTGTCATATAGGGTATTTCTGATTTGTGAATCAAGAACCGATAGGCACTACTATTGAAGGTGTATCCTATAAAGATCCAATCGACCGTCTTAGGTCCGATTTTCACTTGTTTAGGAAGTGACACTTCAACCTTAGCCAAACACCCCCACACTTTGAGGTATTTGTAAGATGGTTTGCGATTTTTCCACAACTCATAAGGTGTCTTATCTTGAATCTTAAGTGGAATTTTATTCAGAATGTGGTTAGCTGATAGAATAGCTTCCCCCCATATGTTCTGAGGTAAACCCGAGCTAATTAACATTGCGTTCATCATCTCTTTCAATGTTCAGTTTTTCCTCTCCGCAATACCATTCGATTGAGGTGGGTAGGGATCTGTCGTTTGATGTATGATGCCTGATTCGGCACATAATTGTTCTGACGGAGCCACATAATTAACCAAAAAAAAACATAACCTAAGATTCGAAGGCTGAAAGGTAAGTACGAAAGTCTGGATATGAAGGGGTATATATAGGCGGAAATCTGCACTGCAGATGAGGACGATCGATTGAGAAAATCGTGGGATAACCACGAAATCAGTGGATAGAGACGTTATCTCTTTCTTGAGAAGCAAGAACAAAATATTCCTCCGAATATTTCAATTTAAAATCAAATTCGAAATCTGGAGTGTATTAATCATTCTGTAAGTGTATTAATCATGTTTGTGGACCGACCCAAATCAATGGGTCACCTAGAACGGTTCGGCCCAAAAAAGGTATTGGGCCTTTTCATATTTTTGGTACTCTAAAAATATAGGTAGGCCACAAAGCTCCCCCAAAGTCCAATTGCCAAGAACCAAGAACCACGAACCACGACCCAATGTGGTCCATGGTTAGGATCCCAATGTACCAAGTTAAAGAACATGAACACTTTCCTTCTTAAATACAAGGAACACTTCTTGTAATTATTTTATGTGGGATGGAACCCAATTGTTCGTCTCCATTGAATTATTCACCACAAGTGAATAATTATCCAACTTTCCAAATTAATTTCTCACACACCGGAAATCGATTTTGAGATATTAAATATACCACGTTCATCTACTCCGCGAGTAGAACAACCTCGTTAATTTTGTTTTCCCAAAAATTAAGATTTGTATTCCTAAAAAATTAGTTAATATATAACCAATTTCCAACAATCCCCCACATGAGTGAGAATTGCACCTATACAGAGTCAGACTTGTTTGTTCAGCTTGATTGAGACCTCATTACTTCCGGATAAGTAGCCAATGGCTTTGAACTTTCCGTAGCCCGGTACCATCGGGTATACCGGTGGCTTAGTAGACACGATGCCTTGAACTAATCCTCCTTAGTGTATACCTTACAGACAATGCAGACACAAGTCAGTCTCGATTCCGATTTGTTCTCACATTTTTGTCCATTTTGGCCCTGGACGCCCTTTGTATTCATAAATGTTTGGTCGAAGCGGCCCTCACTTCTAATTTATATAAGTGATCTCCTTACGAGTATCTCGTCATACTCAGTCCCACTTGGACTTATAGGCATCATTAAAAGTCAACGACTTATTCTTTACCACAACTCACGGATCTACTAACACTTGACACCGTGCTGTCAGGAATGGTCATGATTTTCAAGTGTTGTACAACTAACATTCACAGCTTAGTTTTCCCTTTTGAACCAAGTTCTTGGGATCTCTAGTCATCATGGTTCGGTTACCACTGTTTCAGTTTTATTTGTGGATTTTAGACCCATTCCCTCTATCAGCTTATTCATTTGATCTCGGTTCAAGCTCTTCGTGAGCGGATCCGTTATTTTATCAATTGATCTTACATAATCAATGGTTATAATACTAGTTGAGATCAAATGTCTAACGGAGTTATGTCGACGACGGATATATCTCGAATTTCCGTTGTACATACTGCTCAAAGCTCTACCAATAGCAGCTTGACAGTCACAATGTACCATTACAGATGGTACCGGTTTGTTCCTACAAGGAATATCTTCTAAAAAGTTATGAAGCCATTCAGCTTCTTCACTAGCTTGATCCAAAGCGATGAACTCAGATTCCATTGTGGAACGGGCAATACACGTCTGCTTTGTGGATTTCCACGATACAGCTGCTCCTCCAATAGTAAATACATATCCACTAGTTGAGAACGAGTCTTTACTATCAGATATCCAATTAGTGTCACTGTACCCTTCAAGTACAGCTGGATGTCGCGTGTAGTGTAGCCCAAAATCAAGAGTGTACTTCAAGTATCTCAAGACCCTTTTCAGAGCTTTCCAATGTTCGTGACTTGGATTGCTTGTGTAACTGCTCAGTTTGTTCACAGAGCATGCAAGATCAGGACGTGTGCAATTTGTAATGTACATCACGGTTTCAATGATCCTTGCATATTCCAACTTATTCACAGGTTCACCTCTATTCTTCTTCAGATGAACATTCTGTTCTAGTGGAGTATTAGTAGGTGGATCATCAAATGCATTAAATTTCTTCAAGACTTTCTCAACATAATGAGATTGTGTTAAAGAAATTCCCTTTGAAGTTCTTTCTATTTTGATTCCTAGAATCACATCTGCTAAACTCATATCTTTCATGTCAAAATTTTTCTTTAACATGTTTTTCGTATTAACGATCACTTTTGAATTGTAACCCATGATTAACATGTCATCAACATATAAGCGTACGATAAAAAATCCATTTTGTGTATCTTTCACTTACACACACTTGTCACATTCGTTAATTCGAAATCCATTCGACAACATAATATTGTCAAATTTCAAATGACATTGTATAGGAGCTTATTTAAGTCCATACAACGACCGAACGAGTTTACAAACCTTTTTCTCATTCCCGGGTACAACATAACCCTCTGGTTGATCCATATATATTTCAACATCTATTTCTCCGTTAAGGAAAGTAGTCTTTACATCCATCTGGTGTATTTCGAGAATATGTAAAGCAGCAATCGCGATAAGTACACGAATGGATGTAATCCTTGTGACCGGAGATTAGGTGTCATAGAAATCATACCCTTCTCTTTGTTTAAAACCCTTTGCAACCAAACGAGCTTTATACTTGTCAATTAATCCATCTACTTTGTACTTTCTTTCAAGGATCCATTTGCATCCTAAGGTCTTACAACCTTTAGGGAGGTCAACCAACTCCCATGTATGATTTTACAGAATCGAATCATATTCACTGTTTATTGCTTCTTTCCAGAGAGGTGCATCTGATCTAGAAAGAGCTTCTTTGATAGTCCTAGGTTCTTCTTCTAACACATACATGATGAAGTCTGGACCATAGGTCTTATCAATTCTAGCTCGTTTACTGCATCTGGGTTCTTCACTCTGCTGAGTAGAAGGACGTGCAGCTTCACTTGATTCCTCATGAGTTCGCTTATTTGAAATCACTTCTTCTTTGTCCCTACACGGGAACACATTTTCAAAGAAAATAACATTCCTTGATTCTATTGTAGTACCTACTGTCATATCGGGTATTTTTGATTTGTGAATCAAGAACCGATAGGCACTACTATTGAAGGCATATCCTATAAAGATCTCATCAACTGTCTTAGGTCCGATTTTCACCTATTTAGGAAGTGGCACTTCAACCTTAGCCAAACACCCCCACACTTTGAGGTATTTGTAGGATGGTTTGCAATTTTTCCACAATTCATAAGGTGTCTTATCTTGAGTCTTAAGTGGAATTTTGTTCAGAATGTGGTTAGCTGACAGAATAGCTTCCACCCACATGTTCTGAGGTAAACCTGAGCTGATTAACATTACGTTCATCATCTCTTTCAAAGTTCGGTTTCTCCTCTCCGCAATACCATTCGATTGAGGTGAGTAGGGAGATGTCGTTTGATGTATGATGCCATATTCCTTTTCACCTCTATCATTATGAATTGCTTTAATTCTAGTGTTCAATTGATTCTCTACTTCACTTTTATAATTTTTAAAAGCTTCAATAGCTCCATCTTTACTTCGTAGCAAGTAAATGTAGCAGAATCTTGTACAATCATCAATAAAAGTAATAAAATACTTTTTACCACCTCTAGTTTGCACGAATTTTAAATCACATACATCCGTGTGAATTAATTCTAGAGGAGTTGTGTTCCTTTCAACAGATTTAAATGGTAACTTAACCATTTTTGCTTCAACACATGTTTTACATTTTTTGGATGTATCCACATTTTCAATTTTGAGTAAATCTAAATTTACCAATCATTTTATAGAATTTAGATTAACATATCCTAATCTAAAATGCCATAAATCGGAACACTCAGCGATATAAACGGAAACTGAAGCATTTTCATTGATAGTAGTGTTTGTGCCATTACGGCTTACAGTAATAACTGGCATCTTAAAAAGGCCCTTCTCGAGGTAACATTTCCCTAGAAAGATGCCAAATTTGCTAAGTACAACTCCATTGGACTCAAACACTAGCTTAAACTGATTACTAACTAACAAGGAGCCAGAAATGAGGTTCTTTCGGATGTCCGGGACATGCAGCACATCCTTCAGCTTGAGCTCATTTCCCGATGTCAGCTTGATCACCACCGTTCCTACACCAGCCGCTTCAGACGAGGCTTGGTTTCCCATGTAGAGCTTTCTTCCCACAGCAGGAGAATATGTGGAGAAGGCTGATTTCTCCGAGCAAACGTGGCAAGCGGCACCTGTGTCCACGAACCATTCTTTCTTGTTATCCACCATGTTGACCTCGGTCACTACAGCAGACATATCCATCTCCATGAGCTCTCGTTTTGCAACATTCACAGAGTTCTTCTTTCCCTTGTCTTCCTTCTTGGGCTGACGATAATCAGCGGCCCGATGATTGGGTTTGCCACAGTTGTAGCACTTCCCACTGAATTTCATTGGGGCAGGAGCAACAACAACAACCTTGCCTTTGCCTTTGTCGTCTTGACACTTTCTCTTCTTTGATGGTTCACCTTTCTCCATCAGGTTCGCCTTTGCCTCGATGGAAGCAGTCGAGCCCTTCTTCTCCCTTTTTTTGTTATCTTCCTCGATCCGGAGTTGGGTAACAAGATCCTCCATGCTCACTTGCTTTCACTTGTGCTTGAGGTAGGACTTAAACTCCTTCCAAGACGGAGGCAGTTTGTCAATCACAGTGGCAACCTGAAAGGCTTCAGGCAGCTCCATCCCTTGTACTGCAATGTTGTGAAAGATCACTTGCAGTTTTTGAACTTGTTCGACAATGGATTTGTTGTCCTCCATTTTGAACTAATACAAAGTGGGGACAACGAACTTGCTAGTTTCCGCGTTTTCAGTTTTGTACTTCTTCTCCAAAGACTCCCACAAGGCCTTGGAAGTCTGGTATTCATCATATACATCATTGAGGGCATCAGACAACCCATTCAGGATGTAATTCCTACACAGATAATCATCATGGATCCAAGCATCGTAGGCGATCCTTGTTTCCCGATCAGCATCTTCTGCGGGTATGCTCGGGAAATCCTCCTTGACATATTTTACCAAGGAGATGGTGGTCAAGTAGAAGTGCATCTTCTTTTGCCACCTCTTGAAGTCATTACTCAAAAAAATTTCGGGTTTCTCTCTTTTCACCATAACCGGCCTAACAGTCCCCGAGAGGGAGGCCTGGTTGGTTGCCAAGAAGGGATTGGCCCCGACATTTTCTACGAAAGAATTGCCGCCGAAATTTCCCCCGAAAGGATTAGCACTTGAGTTTCCCACAAAGGGATTAGTGCTAGAGTTTCCCACGAAGGGATTAGCGTTTCCCACGAAGGGATTGGCATTGGAATTTCCCACGAAGGGATTGGCTTTGAACCATTCAATAAGAGTGCTTCCAAATTCTCCAAATTGAAAAGCAGAAGGGGGATCAGACTTACCCGTAGGTACAACAGGAAAGTTAGATGTATTACATGAATCTTTGGTAGGAGTAGCTTGCGATGGTGAATTCATATCCATATCGTTGTCGGAATTGTGGTTCGACATGGCAGTGATTCGAAACAGAAAATATTCAGTCTTGCGGTTGTTATTTGTTATGGGGTGTGTCTCGAACACTGCACAAACAAAGTAAATACGAAACAAATTCGTATGAAAAACCGAGTCAATGAAAATCCTTTTCCCGCAAGACTGAATACGCCCCGTATAGTGCTTATGGTATCGTGTGTATGAGTCTCCAAAGGTAAAACGGTTTAACAGAAACTCTAAGATTCATAGGCTGAAAGGTAAATACGAAAGTCTGAATATGAAAGGGTATATATAGGCGGAAATCTGCACTGCAGATGAGGACGACCGATTGAAAAAATCGTGGGACAACCACGAAATCAGTGGATAGAGACGTTATCTCTTTCTTGAGAAGCAAGAACAGAATATTCTCCGAATATTTCAATTTAAAATCAAATTCGAAACATGGAGTGTATTAATCATGTTCGTGGGCCGACCCAAATCCAATGGGCCACCCAAACCGGTTCGGCCCAAAAAAGGTATTGGGTCTTTTCATATTTTTGGTACTCTAAAAATATAGGTAGACCCCAAAGCCCAATTGCCAAGATCCACGAACCACGGGCCCGGGCGCGGGCTCGGGCTCGGGCGGGGCGAGGCGCGCACGCGCACTTGTGGTCCATGGTTAGGGTCCCCATGTACCAAGTTGAAGAACATGAACACTTTCCTTCTTATATATAAGGAACACTTCTTGTAATTATTCTGTGTGGGATGGAACTCAATTGTTCCTTTCCATTGATTTATTCACCACAAGTGAATAATTATCCAACTTCCCAAATTAATTTCTCACTCACCGGAAATAAGTTTTGATATATTAAATATACCACGTTCATCTACTCCTCAAGTAGAACAACCTCGTTAATTTTGTTTTCCCAAAAATTAATATTTTCTTTCCTAAAAAATTAGTCAATATATAACCAATTTCCAACAGATTAGATAACAAAAATTAACACCAACCTCTAATAAAGTGTTAATCCACCAATGCCCTAATTATACAAAAATTCATTGTCTCATGCCATAAAACGGTATAATACAAGACCTACTTAAAAAAAAATTAGGCCATTCTAAAATTTAATACCTTGCAAATGAACCAGACACAAATCTTACATTAAAATGGTTTCTTTGACAATAGAAAATTATATGCTTATAAAATGAAGGTTGAAACTTCAAAAGTAAAATATTAAGAGGAAATAGCATCTTTGCTCTTAAATAGATATCGATATCAATCCTGTTGGGAAAATAGGGGTACCCGGAATCTATTCGGGATGAAATTTAAATACGAATTTAAATTCAATTATTACTAGCATGAATTAATCCTAATTAATTTAAATAATAATTCCAACAACAAATTTAACATCATGCATGTTGAATTAATTCACATAAAATATAGGCGGAATAAACAAGAATTTATGTGACTTACGTACCTCTTGTAGAATTGGCCTATGAATAAACGGGACAATTACGATCTCGCTTTATCAACCCAAAAACCTTCTCGAGTATCTCCCTTTCGCCTTACTTGATCACCGTTGGGAGATGCTTTCAAGTAATTTTAATAACTAAGGAAAAAGAAAAATATATATATGCTCTTGATTTTTCCAACACATGGAATTATGTACTTGGGGATGAAATAATCATCCCCTATTTATAACATAGAGTGGCCGAAAATAATGTGGTATATAGGCTTGGAAAAAATCTTTTCTTAGACTCTAAGAAATCATTAATATATCTCATATATTCTTTTCTCCATAATAAAATATTCCACAAAAATCTCACTCACCTTGTTATAGGGTAATTTTCGAAAAATACTACTAGAGATCCCAAGATTTGGATCTTCTTGAATATATGAGATATTCTTGTATTCCAAGAATACATATCTTCCATAATATCTTTCCAAGAAAACCAACAAAATCTTTTCTCTTCTAATATTGTTATTTTCGAAAATTAAGTGTAAAAATCAGCATTATATTTTCTTTTTATTTTAATCACCTTATCATTATTGGGTTACTTAATGGGCTACTTGAGGGGCCTTTAAGGAGAATTAAGATTGAGCCTCCTAATGGACTTCTGAATTTCAATATTGAGCCCCAATATAATTCAATTCATTAATATTAATTATTACCACTAATAAATTAATATTGCACTATCCATCTTAATCCATATTACAATAATATGGGCTCCTGGTTATTATTACCCGCGTTTAAGATTATCAAGTCCATTAATTAATTAAGCTTCTGAATAGCTCTAAATTAATTAATATATTTCACCTTGGAGTAAAGACAACTCAACATTATTATCCGTACCGAAGAAACTAATTCTTCACTTGCAAGATTTGGTACGATAAAACTTCTGAGTCCACCAAGGGGACTAATCACACGAGCCGTACTCGCACGTGTTTCTCCGTATTAAATCTTAGCAACCGTCGTATGATTAATATTACTGCCCAAAGCACAAGGTTCGAAGTCACGATGATTCTCACCCAACATGAATCAAAGCAGTAAACATTAAGCACACACAGTCCTATTTAAATGAGGGAGATTAAGAAATCAACAATCATTTAGGTCTAATTCTTCACATTTCAGAACAGAAGAATTTATCCTCGTTGTAGGTCCTCTTCAACACATACTAAATGTGCTAGTGCAATCTCTTAGTCAAGACAGACCAATCTGAGACTTACACATCGACCTTTCACGGCGGATTATTCAATTCCACCTAGGTCGTGAAAATGTATGTTTAGTTACAAGGAAACTGTTAATGTTATCTTCCGTGATCGGGTATCACCACATTAACTATAATGTAACTAATACTATTATGAAATGTTTGCAATAAATATTCAACATTCAATCATATCTAAAGCATATGCGATAAAAGAATTATTCTCATAATCAAGTGTTTGATACACGAGTTATACAAAGTAAAAGCATACTTTCACGTATAACTCCAACAATCCCTTCACAAGAATTTCAAAAGCTCTCACCGCATAACTGATTAGGCGTGAAATTGTCATGATTCGTAGCTAGAAACAACCCAATCTTGGTCGAGTTTATAGAGTATTTAGAGTCAATTGAGCATTATTTCTATACATTGATAAATTTGTCTCTTTGATGCTCATAGGTGAATAGAGGACAAAAAACGGAGTTCGTAGGACTTTGAATCGACTCAAACGGATGCCCGGATGAGAAGATATTGAAGAAATATGATTGGTATTAGTGCGGACGAGGAAAATTATCAGTTGGAGGAGTTAGAAGTCACTCGAGTGACTAGGTCGAGCGCCCCCGCTCGAGCGCCCCCGCTCGAGCGCATTGCTCGAGCGCTTAAACGTACAGAACTATTCTTGCGCTCGAGCAGCTCGAGCGCCACCGCTCGAGCGAATTGCTCGAGCGCCCAAAACATACAGTGAGATTTCATCGCTCGACCAGCTCGAGCGGAACCGCTCGAGCGATTGTGTCCTTCGAGCTACACTGCTCGAGCGGGACCGCTCGAGCGTTTTGCTCGAGCGCCCATGGATTTTTGCCTCCGGATGCGTATTTTCGGCCCATTAACTCCCGTTTCGACCCGTGCCTATATATACCTCTTCCAAACACGTTTTGAACATACCCCCGACTTTTAGAAATAATTTTAGACTTAGTTTTTGGAGAGGAAGAAGAGGAACAAGCTTTACTTTTACGTTGTTAAGGTTTTTCATACGAATTCTAGTTTCTTTTCAATTCTTAGTTTCTTTTCATTAGTTCGTTACTTTGAACACGTTTAAATTTCGTTTTTATTAATTCAATTTCAGTTCTTCGTATTTATTTTCTTTTTAAACCCTAGTTCATGTTTCGTATTTTCGTTCTTCAATTCATTATGTTTATGTGTGTTGTTTCTTCGTTTGCTTTTATGTTTGTTACAACCATGTCCGGCTAAAACCCTTGCATGCTTAGGTTAGGATGAACTCGTAGAAGTAGGATGTGGGTACGTAATTAGGGTAATTTGTGACGTTAGTTTTAATTCTCTTAGTTAATGAATTCTTATAATTAATCTGAACTTTACCTTTGAATTTAGTACGAAAGTGTTAGAGAGAGGACGACCGCATCACTCAATAACAATTAGTAGTCTTAACGAGAAGGTTTAGGAAAGGTTAATTCATCTACCGGTTTAGCGAAGGAGGACGACCGCATCACCTTAGTTAAATTAGGGTCTCATTAATTAAGCGCTATCTATTAACTTGTTAGTGGATTAGTGAAGTCGAGTGTTAGGGTAAAGTATTAGGGTTTAGAATCTTGAGCTTTCACCTTGCATTCTTTTACTTAGGTTAATTCTTGTGTGTCACAGTTACTTTGATTATGTACCTGCTCCGTTAGTATACGTAGGGATTTCTATCTTAAGCATCATCATCTCTCATTAGAAAACAACCTTAGTTAATTCGTTTCTTTCGTTCTTTAGTTTAATTAGTTTACTTTAGTTGCTCTTAATTAATTCTTTCAAAAAACCCAAAAACATCACACTCATATTAATTATGACGCGTAGATCTTCAGGGATCTATTCGCATATACACCATCTCTTGGGTTCGATAATACTTGGTCCCTATACTTGCCCATACTACAGTGAACCCGTTCTCTTGCGGGGTAGCTACTAGTAGAAGCTAGTGTAAGTCGCTTCAAGTCAATGGCGCCGTTGCCGGGGATAGCGTTGTATGCTTTTGAATAGGACTTGTAGATAGCTTAGTAGTTAGTAGTGGGTGATTTATTTTCTGTTTTTATTTTTTATTTGTATTCAATCGGCAGTTGCGTTTTAACCCTTCTGCTAGTGTGTCAGGTTTATGAGAACACGCTCACAAGGCAACACGAGCGAAGAGAGAATACCGTTGGACCCTGAGACAATAGCTAGAAGGAACCGAGCTTACTTGAGAAGAATGAACGCAGCCGACTTAGGGAAGGGACCAATGGACCTCAATAATGAGTTGGACGATGCTGCCAACGATTTCAATCAGGCAGTAGACCGAGTTGAAGGCACTGGAGTTAGTGGTAGCCAGAATCAAATTCCATTAGAGGATAGCCAGAGCCTAAACCCGGATACACAAAACGTAGGGAATCCAGCTCAGAACCTTGTCCATAATCCTCCTAACAACCCTGCTTACCCACAAAACCCAAATAACCCTTTTAACAACCCAGTATACCAACATTACCCATACCCACCTTATCCTTACCCACCATATCCATATCATCCACCCCCAGTCTACAACCAACCACCTGTTTACCAACCACCACCCCAACAAGTACCAGTACCTGCTGCTAATCCTCAACACGTTCCTCAGAACGTAGATCATAATATGGCGATTCGAGGGAGGTTTGCAGCGCAGCCACAGCGGTACTATGATGGAGTGGCTTTGCCTCCTGTTGAGGCGAACAACTTCTCGATATCCCCAGGGATTTTAAAGCTGCTGACCGAGAATCAGTTCAAAGGGGTGATCGGGAAGGAGAATCCTCACACACATCTGAGGAGCTTTCTCATGATAGCCTCAACATTCAATTACAATGGCATGTCTGAAGATGCCAAGAGGCTTAGGCTGTTCCCATTCTCATTGACGGGAATAGCCAAGGAGTGGTACGATAATACGCTCCCGCGGGGAGGTATTACCACTTGGGCCGAGCTCGAGCGTCTGTTCCTCGAGCGATTCTACCCTGCATCTAGGACGATCAAGGCTAGAATTGAGATCTCGTCCTTTCGCCAGAAGTCTGGAGAGGATTTACGCCAAGCGTGGGAGAGATACTCAAACATGCTGATTGAGTGCCCGCAGCACGGGTACAATGAGGGAGACATTATGGCGTTCTTCTATAGTGGTGCCAACAAGACGGGGCAAGACCATTTAGACGCTTGTGCGGGTGGAGCATTTTTGAACCAAGGCATAGAGAGGTGTAGAGAGATCGTTGACAACATTGTCACGAATGCCGGTGCTTGGAGTGGAGATGTAGATTTTCAGAGGGTGCATCAGGTTGAAGAGGGAGAAGGAACGAGAAGGCTATTGATGGCCATGATGGAGAAGATAAACAACCTCGAGTTGGGGAAGAGTTTGGGTGGAGAGCATGCAGTAGAGAATGAGAGAGTAGACCAACCAAGTGGGCAGCAAGAGGTAGCCAATTACATGGGAGGTCCGTATTACAATCAGAATGGCTACCAAGGTGGTAATCAGTATGGAAGGCCTTCTTATGGCCAACCATTTGTACTTCCAGGCCCACAGCCGCCTCAAAATCAATGGAGGAACACACAAGGGTATCAAGGAGGCCAGCAACCTCCTCAAAACACATGGAGGAAGAATGATAATTTTTCTTATGCTAACCCAAAAGCTGGTGTTACTGTTCCTGCAGGT
This sequence comes from Ballota nigra, assembly GCA_947034835.1. NCBI lineage: Eukaryota > Viridiplantae > Streptophyta > Magnoliopsida > Lamiales > Lamiaceae > Ballota > Ballota nigra. The sequence continues at coordinate 72,603,186 of OX344729.1, read as the reverse complement.
GTTGATCCGGGGTCTAAACCTCCTGGTGGAGAAGGCGGTGCATCAACCGAGGAGATGTTGAGAGCGATCCTTCAGAAGGTGGAGGAAGGGAGCAAGCGGTTGTCATCCTTGGAGTACGATGTGAAGGAGCTGCACAAGAAGGGCGATCATCGAGATCAAGAGCTCCAGAAGATGAATGTTGAGTGGACTAGAACTCAACAAGAGAACAATCGAAGGTTCACCTCTTTAGAGCTCCAGATGAGCCAGATTGCAAAATCAGTGAATAGAATGCCGGAGGGGAACCCGAAAGAGCAGTGCAAGACGATCCAGCTAAGAAGTGGAACCAACTACGAAGGTCCTCAGATGCCTGCTGATTCTGAGACGCCCCAAGAAGAGATTGAGCCTAAAGGAGATGAAGTTGAGAAGGGGATTGAAAGTGAAGGGATTGAGAAGCATAGAGATATGGATGAGTCCCAGAAGGGCAAGGAAAGTGAGGAGATTGAGAGAGTTCCTAAGTGGAAGAAAGCAAAGGAAGCAAGGGAGAAAGTGAAAGAAACAGAAAGAGATGAATGGGGGGTACCCAAATCTGTGATACCCGTCCCATATCCACAGCGCTTCATGAAAAAGAAGCTTGATGAAAAATTTGCAAAATTTCTTGATGTTTTTAAACAATTGCATATTAATATTCCTTTTTATGATGCTTTGGAACAGATGCCGCATTATGCAAAGTTTCTGAAGGACTTGATTGCGAAAAGGCAGCGAGTGGATGAGCCGAAGTTGGGGCAGCTGAACCACGAGGTGAGTGCATTAGTGCACAAGGCGCTTCCACCGAAGCTGAAGGATCCCGGGAGCTTCACCATTCTTTGTGACATTGGGAACGGGATCAAGAAAGGAGCGCTATGTGATTTAGGGGCGAGCATCAATCTCATGTCGTTGTCGCTTTTCAAGAAGTTGGAAGGTGGTGAACTTCAACCCACAATGATGACGCTTCAACTAGCCGACCGGTCTATTACGAGACCTCAAGGTGTGGTTGAAGACGTCCTAGTGAGAGTTGGAGATCACATTTTTCCAGCCGACTTTGTAGTGCTAGAGATGGAGGAAGATGAGCACGTGCCCCTGATCTTGGGAAGACCGTTCTTAGCTACGGCGGGGATGGTGCTAGACGTGGCGAATGGGAAGATCACGTTGAAGGTTGATGATCAAGAAGTGAAGATCTCCCTATATGAAGCCATGAAACACCCGAGGGAGGATGAGAGCTTGTATTGCATGGATGCAATTGATCCTCGTGTTGAAGACACACCTTCTATCCCTAATCCTTCTGATATTCATGATTTTGTTAGTCCTTCACTTGATTATTTAACCCATGAGCATTATGATCTTGATTATGTTGATAGGGATAAAGTGAAGAAGTTGAAGGATGAAGAGGTGAAGAAAGTGGACGTGGTCCAGTTAGAAGGGAAAGGAGGAGTTAAGAAGAAAAAGTCCAAACTCAAGAAATTGTTTAGTAAGACTCCTCCAGATAGAGGGAAGAAGGAGTTGAGACCCATAACACTTGGGAAAGAGAAAAAAGCAAAAGGGCTCATGATGGTGGGGCATCAAGGAAAGGAGTTCAAACACCACTCTTATGAGAGTGGGGGAGGTAAATTTGAGTATGATGTCCCATAAGCTCCTTTGAGTTTGGTCCGGCATGAGGACCTTAAAAATAGCGCTGAATGGGAGGCAACCCATTTTTATTTGCTTTCATTTATTTTTAGTGTCTTTTTATATTATTAGGGAGTATTTTGAGTCGTATGTTTAACCTCGTATTTGAGTAAGTTGCTCGTAGGCTTGTCTCTAAAGGAGTAAAGGTATCAAAGAAGTGGAGATTGAAGGAACCAACTTGAGACACGGGAATGTGCAAAGCTATTGAGAGAAATTGAATTATTTAGTTGAGGTAACCCACAACCCCAAACTTAGACCTCTAGCAAGGTCGAAGTTTGGGGGGGTGGAGTTTTTTTTTATGTTTCTTGTTACATTGCACATGCATGCACGCCCTTATCTTTGAGTTGAGTTTGATTGGTTATTGGTTAGTTGAGATACCCCTTGGGGTGATTTTGAGTTGACTCGCTATTGCATATTTTATGCCTATCAATCATCTTATGCTTATTGATTGCTATCTTTGAGTATGATTTGATGAGTAGAGTGAATTGTAAGAGTGAGTTAGAAATTCTTTTGTGTGAGTGTTTGAGTTTGAGCTGATTAGGGAGAGAACCCGTATGCTTATGAGTTTTCTTTTGAGTGCTTGTGTGATGAGAGTGAGAATTCACTAGGACTAGCATGGATGTGAAAGCCGTGAGAGTTGAGCCTTATGAGATTTTGATGCATGAGTTAATCTCTTCGTTTGTGAGTGAATCATCACTTTAGAGGATGCTAGAACTTGTGTGTGCTCTTGCTCCTTGATTGTGTCTAGTTAGATATGCCGAATGTGATCTTAGGCCATCTTTGATTTAATTGAGTCACTTAGCCAAAAATTTTCCCTACCAATGACATTGAATCCCTTGCTAGCCCCTTTGAGCCTAAAGCCTATTTTATTTGCTAGCACATATGAACACTATTCCAATTCCTAAGCCCTTTTTGTCCAAATTTGAGTGGAGAATAGGAAAAGTGTGAATGTGAAGGGAGTGAATTGAGTTGAAAAAGGAAAAGGTTGTTTGTTGAGTGAATATGAGAAGAAGGTGTGATGAAGTTTTGAGATGTGGGAAAAAGAGAAAGAAAATTGAGAATGAGCAAAAAGAAAAAAATGAGCTCATGTGTTTGTGCGAAAAAGAAAAAAAAAATTGAAGTGTTGAGAGAAGTGGAATTGAAAGAGTGTTGATTGAATATGTTTGAAGTAGTCTGTTCCTAATCTCGAAGTTCCGAAGTCTGATTTTCTATTCTCCATTCACTTGAGTCACTTTACCATATTGTTATCCCACCTGTCCAAAGAGCCTACATTACAACCTTGAGAAAAGTCCTTTTTGATTCGGCATTGATTTCTAGAGTATGGTCGGAGTTGAGAGTGCTTACAAGCCTATGGTTGCCAATATGAGTGATTGATTGTTTGAGTGAGTCCCTTAATCATTGATATACACTTGTGAGGGAGTGAAACACATCGTTTAGTGCACATCCATGCTTGATCTTGGTGTTTCTTGTAATTGTTGCATGAGTATGATAAAAGAAAGTGAGTGAGTATACGGGTGATTGACTTTTGAAGCTTGAGTTCATTAGCTTGCATGATTGATATTTTTTGACTCATTCCTAACAATTTCACTTGACTTATTATTTTGTTGCTTGAGGACAAGCAACATGGTAAGTTTGGGGGGGTTGATTAGGCGTGAAATTGTCATGATTCGTAGCTAGAAACGCCCCAATCTTGGTCGAGTTTATAGAGTATTTAGAGTCAATTGAGCATTATTTCTATACATTGATAAATTTGTCTCTTTGATGCTCATAGGTGAATAGAGGACGAAAAACGGAGTTCGTAGGACTTTGAATCGACTCAAACGGATGCCCGGATGAGAAGATATTGAAGAAATATGATTGGTATTAGTGCGGACGAGGAAAAGTATCAGTTGGAGGAGTTAGAAGTCACTCGAGTGACTAGGTCGAGCGCCCCCGCTCGAGCGCATTGCTCGAGCGCTTAAACGTACATAACTATTCTTGCGCTCGAGCAGCTCGAGCGCCACCGCTCGAGCGAATTGCTCGAGCGCCCAAAACATACAGTGAGATTTCATCGCTCGACCAGCTCGAGCGGAACTGCTCGAGCGATTGTGTCCTTCGAGCTACACTGCTCGAGCGGGACCGCTCGAGCGTTTTGCTCGAGCGCCCATGGATTTTTGCCTCCGGATGCGTATTTTCGGCCCATTAACTCCCGTTTCGACCCGTGCCTATATATACCTCTTCCAAACACGTTTTGAACATACCCCCGACTTTTAGAAATAATTTTAGACTTAGTTTTTGGAGAGGAAGAAGAGGAACAAGCTTTACTTTTACGTTGTTAAGGTTTTTCATACGAATTCTAGTTTCTTTTCAATTCTTAGTTTCTTTTCATTAGTTCGTTACTTTGAACACGTTTAAATTTCGTTTTTATTAATTCAATTTCAGTTCTTCGTATTTATTTTCTTTTTAAACCCTAGTTCATGTTTCGTATTTTCGTTCTTCAATTCATTATGTTTATGTGTGTTGTTTCTTCGTTTGCTTTTATGTTTGTTACAACCATGTCCGGCTAAAACCCTTGCATGCTTAGGTTAGGATGAACTCGTAGAAGTAGGATGTGGGTACGTAATTAGGGTAATTTGTGACATTAGTTTTAATTCTCTTAGTTAATGAATTCTTATAATTAATCTGAACTTTACCTTTGAATTTAGTACGAAAGTGTTAGAGAGAGGACGACCGCATCACTCAATAACAATTAGTAGTCTTAACGAGAAGGTTTAGGAAAGGTTAATTCATCTACCGGTTTAGCGAAGGAGGACGACCGCATCACCTTAGTTAAATTAGGGTCTCATTAATTAAGCGCTATCTATTAACTTGTTAGTGGATTAGTGAAGTCGAGTGTTAGGGTAAAGTATTAGGGTTTAGAATCTTGAGCTTTCACCTTGCATTCTTTTACTTAGGTTAATTCTTGTGTGTCACAGTTACTTTGATTATGTACCTGCTCCGTTAGTATACGTAGGGATTTCTATCTTAAGCATCACCATCTCTCATTAGAAAACAACCTTAGTTAATTCGTTTCTTTCGCTCTTTAGTTTAATTAGTTTACTTTAGTTGCTCTTAATTAATTCTTTCAAAAAACCCAAAAACATCACACTCATATTAATTACGACGCGTAGATCTTCAGGGATCTATTCGCATATACACCATCTCTTGGGTTCGATAATACTTGGTCCCTATACTTGCCCATACTACAGTGAACCAGTTCTCTTGCGGGGTAGCTACTAGTAGAAGCTAGTGTAAGTCGCTTCAAGTCATGTAGTATAAGTACGTATAATGACCAAGTATTATCGAACCCAAGGGATGGTGTATATGCGAATAGATCCCTGAAGATGTACGCGTCGTAGTTAATATGAGTAACGTGTTTTTGGATTTTTTTGAAAATTATTAATTTGAAACTAAATTAAACTACTTAATCTAAAGAACAAATTAAACGAATTAACTAAGGGTGTTTTTCTAATGATGCATAACCAACCTTACACTCGATAAAAGTAACTTGAAAAGTATTATATCCCCTCATTCACGTATACTAGTTTTTTGCAATATATTTTTTTCACTTGTAAAATCAAAACAAAAACACATATAGATATTTATGAAAAAAAAATACTTATTTTTTTGGGCCTGTAATTTTGGAACTTTAATTTTTTCTTTACCAAATGTAGGCCATTCAATTTTTTTTTCAAATGTCGTCCTGAAGTCCTTGAACATGACTAAAGAGAGTCGCGGTCATAAGCCAGTCACAACCAGTTGAAGAGGGTTATGGTGATCATCTCGAAGGTTGATATAACCACAGACAAATTTTAATTTAGTCAATGAAAGAGAAGTTTTATAAAAATAAATATCACATGCAATTACTTGAACTTGTATTAGAGGTGTTTCATTGTTTTCTACCACCCTTAATTTCACCTTTCATTTGTAGCGAAAATTTATGTAGTAATTAGTTGTCGCTCTTTATCTCCAGCTCGAGAACAGGAACTTCTCAACGGAAGACAGTTGTTCGAGATAAGAATGAATCACCAAAAAACTATCCATACAAATTAACATGTTATTCCCAGTAAGCATGACAGGAAATTGGTTTTAGAAAATTTGAGTATCACAAGTGTGAATATTTAAGAATTATAGAAGTTTGCACGCATAAATGCATTACCAACACAATTCGATTTTGACACCCAGAATACAAAATACAGAGTGCATACTACAAATTAGAAGATAAAAGAAAATAGAAGACCATGATTAGATATTTGCAAAAAAATAATTGCTTTCTCATCTTTTGGAAATCCTTTGATGTCCCAACAATTTGAAAATCAGGAACCGTTTATCATTTAAGAAATAAAAAGTCACACCCTCTATACATCAATAAACACCAAATAGTACTGAATTAACATTAAATACCTTTATAGGGAGTGAGATTCATGATATCAGGATTCAATAGTCTCCGCATGCTTTTGTATTCTCCTCAAACATATATTTTCACTTGGTAATAGCTTTAAACAATTATAAATGACAGTAAAGTTATTCATGGTATAGAGTATGAAGCAATTACCTGTCAACAAAGAAGTTCCAGTGCTATCAATTGGCGTTTTTGTAGCCTTTTCCAATTTAGCATTGTAACAATCCCTATTAATTCATCTCCTCAAACTCCCAACAACTTTTGCAAGTGTAACACTACTGCCTTCCAGCTTCTTTTGCTGACGAAGCAACATGCCCAACACATTTGAATTAGGGCAGAATCCTCTTGCATCCATTTCCTCCACAAACTTTGCCGCTTCATCATATTTTTGCCTTGTCAAATATCCACTTAACATAGTACAATAGTTAATCATATCCGGCATCACACCTTTTTGTTCCATCTCCAAAATAAGGTTTCTAGCTTCTTCAAGTAGCCCATTTCCAAAGTATCCATGTATAAGAATGTTGTATGTCACCACGGTAGGTTCTAATCCTCTCGAATGGACATCATTAAACATGGCTTCAGCTGCACGGAGTTTTCCAGCTCTGCATAATGCATCCATGAGGATAGTGTAGTAAGAAGTGTGATGATCTTCTCCTTTGAGCTCCAAATCATCCAACAACAGGAATGCTTGCTTAACATGTTGGTTTTGACACAATCCGTGAAGTAAATTACAATATGTGTAGAAGTTTGGTTTTAACCCAACAAATTGCAAATCATCAAAAAGGTTTAGAGCAGTAGAACATCTACCAACACGAAACATCCCCTGCAATAGACAAGTATATGTAACCACATTCGGCTTCAACCCTTTACGTTGCATATCAAGAAACAGACAAAGGGCATCGTCAATCTTCTTCTTGGTGCAATATCCATCAATTAAAGTAGTATAACTATAAATATCAGGAGCGATATTCTTGTCCTCCATAGAATCAAAAACCATTCTAGCTTCCTCAACTAGATTATTTCGACAAGATCCATTTATCAGGATGGTGTATGTGACCACATTAGGCTCTAAGCCTCTGGAAAGAAGATCATTAAACATAGTTGCAGCTGCACGAAGTTTTCCAGCTTGGCATAAGCCATCCATGAGGATATTGTAGTAACTAACATGTAGATCTTCCCCTCTACGCTCCAATTCATCTAACAACCTGAATGCTTGTTCAAGATGTTGGTTCTGACACAGTCCATTAAACAAATTAGAGTACGTGTAGAAATCTGGTTTTCACCCAACAACTTGCAACCCATCAAAAAGGTCTAGTGCAGAAGAACACCTACCAATATGAAACAACCCCCGCAATAGAGAAGTATATGTAACCACATCCGGCTTCAACCCTTTATGTTGCATATCAAGAAATAAATTAATGGCATCGTCTATCTTCTTCATCATGCAATATCCATCAATCAAAATGGTATAGTTGTGAATACTAGGAGCGACATTCTTGCTAGCCATGGAATTGAAAACGTTCCTAGCTTCATCGACTCGCCCTTGTGAGCAATAACCATACATCAAAACATTATAGGAGACTACATTGGGAACCACATTTTGTTGCATCATCATGTGCGGTACATCATCAGCTTTGTCGACCAACCCTTTCTTGCAAAGAGCATCAGCAATACCATTGAACGTAACCACATTGGGATATATTTTGTGGTCTATCATATCCTGTAGCAACACATTAACTTGTTCCCACTGACCAAATCTACACAAGCCATGAATCAAAGAATTGTAGACAATAATATTACCTCGGTCACACATTTCTTCGAACAGCTTGAGGGCAGTGAGAGTTTGTCCTGCTTTACAGAGACTGTCTATCACAGAGAGGATCATATTATGATTAGTTTCACAAGGTTTGCAAAGCAAAACCATTTGGAACAAAGCTTCTGCCTCAACTACTCTACCAACCAAAAAGAGACCTCTCAAGAAAGTATTGAAAGTCACGACATTTGGTTTGTAGCCCTTCTTCAAGAAGCTGGCCAACACAGATAAACCAAGGTCAATCCGATTCAGACGGCAGCAGCAATTGATAATGATGTTCATCGTGAACTAGTGTAGGGGCAAACTCGAGTGGCGCATTTCGTCGAACATGGAGAGGGCAAGAGTGTATTCTTCCATCTTGGCAACAACACTCAATAGATTGTTGTATTCGCGAACAGGGGATTGGGGCGACAATGTCTCAATCTCGCGATACAACCGAATAACATCGTTTGCTTGGCCAACACAGCTCAAATCTCGCCTTTTTTCCCCATTTAAATTGTGAGATTCAGCAGCAAATACTCTGCGAATTCGCTGAATTGCAGAATTGACAGCCTTTCGCCTCATCTTCCTCTTTCTCTTTCTATAGATTAACTCAAGAATGTTATACTAGGAGGGGTGTATTCGTTATAGAGTTTATTGAATTTTTTTAGACTTTTAAAATTTGGGTATATTCAATCTGGACTTTTAAAAGTCTTTAAAAATCTTGAGGTATTCAATACGGATTTTAAAAAGTCTTAAAAAATCTGTATGTATTCAACAGTCTATGGATTTTAAAACTCCATGGATTTTCTTTGATTCTCTTCCAAAATGTAAATAGATTTGACTCTTTAAAATCTCTTCTAATAACCAGAGATTTCTATGGATTTTAAAAAACATTAAAAAATCTTTAGGTATTCAACAATCTATGGACTTTCTCTGATTCTCTTCCATTGAGATGTCAACGGGGTGGAGCGGGGACGGAGGGTCATTTCCCATCCCCGTCCCAGCGAAATAAATGGAGAAAATTTTCCCCCCTTCCCCTTCTCGCAGGATTCCCCGTTCCTCGCCTAATTATTTTTTTATAACATTTTTAAAATAAAAAAATATAAAATAATATTTAAATTAATAATTTTAATCATAAACAACAATTACTTTAAGTTAGTGTTAAAAAATTTAAATTAAATAATTTAAAGAACCTCTAATTCTAACATTTTTAATTAACATATATACTAAAGTGAAAATTATATAATTTGGAACGAATAACATAATATTAAATAAAAAAATAGATGTACTTTTTGATAAATAGTTAATTGATTAGGAAATTATGAAATATTTATCTGTAATTTACTTTTAAATTTAAATTATATATATATATATATATATTAATTATATAAAAAATAATGCGGCTCCCCGCGGGGAACGAGACGGGGATCTCCTGGGGACTGGGAATACTATCCCGGTCCCTGCCTACGGGGCAAAAAAAAATTTCCGTCCCCGTTTGCTTTGGGGATTCCCCGCCCCGTTCCGGGCGGATCCCCACGGGGATCGAGATTCCCCGCCCCACTGTCAAGTCTACTCTTTAAAAAATATAAATAAATTTTACTCTAAAAAATCTCTTCTAACAACTAGAGACTTCTAATGAGGGTGATGTATAACGGTGATGTAAATGAAGATGGGAATAATAATGTAATTTTTTTAACTAACGCATTTTTTTTCTAAAAAATTTGGATAACCATTTTTTATATACAAGTGTGTTCCATATACATTTGAATCAATGGTTCCAGTGTTGGGAAAATAGGGGTGCCCAGAATCTATTCGGGATGAAATTTTAAATACGAATTTAAATACAATTATTACTAGCATGAATTAATCCTAATTAATTCAAATAATAATTCCAACAACTAATTATCATCATGCATGTTAAATTAATTTCACATATTTAACTAGGCGGAATAAACAAGTAAATATGCGATTAACGTACCTCTTGTAGACTTGGCCTTTGGATATACGGGACAATTATAATCTCGCTCTATCAACCCAAAGTCTTCTCAAGTATTTCCCTTTTCACCTCACTTGATCGCCGGTGGGAGACGCTTTCAAGTAATTTAATAAACTAAGGAAAAAGAAAAATATCTATGCTTCTTGATTTTTCCAACACATGGAATTATGTTTTTGGAGATGAAATAATCATCCCCTATTTATAATAGGGAGTGGCCGAAATTTAGTGATTTATCGGGCTTGGAGAAAATCTTTTCTTAGGTTCTAAGAAATCTTGAATATATCTAATATATTCTTTTCTCCACAATAAAATATCCCACAAAAATTTCACTCTCCTATTATTGCTTACTATTTTCGAAAATTATGAGGATGAAATTCAAGATTTGGATCTTCTTGAATATATGAGATATTCTTGTATTCCTAGAATACATATCTTCCATAATATCTTTCCAAGAAAATCAACAAAATCTAATCTCTCCTACATATGCTTTTTTCGAAAATTTCAAAGAAAAATCAGCAATATATTTTCTTTTTATTTTAATTACCTTATCATTATTGGGCTACTTAATGGGCTACTTGAGGGGCCTTAAGGAGAATTAAGATTGGACCTCCTAATGGACTTCTGAATTTCAATATTGAGCCCCAATATAATTCAGCCCATTAATATAAATTATTACCACTAATAAATTAATATTGCACTATCCATCTTAATCCATATTACGATAATATGGGCTCCCGGTTATTATTTCCCGCGTTTAAGATTATCAAGTCCATTAATTAATTGAGCTTCTGAATAGCTCTAAATTAATTAATATATTTCACCTTGGAGTAAAGACATCTCAACATTATTATTCGTACCGAAGAAACTAATTCTTCACTTGCAAGATTTGGTACAATAAAACTTCTGAGCCCACCAAGGGGACTAATCACACGAGCCGTACTCGCACGCGTTTCTCCATATTAAATCTTAGCAACCGTCGTATGATTAATATTACTGCCCAAGACACAAAGTTCGAAGTCACAATGATTCTCACCCAACATGAATCAAAGCAGTAACCATTAAGCACACACGGTCCTATTTAAGTGACGGAGATTAAGAAATCAACAACCACTGAGGTCTAATTCTTCACCTTTCAGAACAGAAGAATTTATCCTCGCTGTAGGACCTCTTCAACACATACTAAATGTGCTAGTGCAATCTCTTAGTCAAGACAGACCAATCTGAGCCTTACACATCGACCTTTCATGGCGGATTGTTCAATTCCACCTGGGTCGTGAATTGTACGTTTAGTTATAAGTAAACTGTTAATGTTGTCTTCCGTGATCGGGTATCACCACATTAACTACATTGTAACATGTACTATATATTGAACAGTTTGCAATAGAAATTCAACATTCAATCATAACTAAAGCACATGTGATAAAAGAATTATTCTCATAAAATGAGTGTTTGATACACGAGTTATACAAAGTAAAAGCATACTTTCACGTATAACTCCAACAATCTCCCACTTATACTTAAAGTCTGCTTTTAGTATACATCATGCATGTCTTAGTGTAGTAGCTCTACGTGACATCTCATGTCAACCTACACTAACCTAATAATTCCTCCCACTTATACTTAAAGCAGATTGGCAATAGTCTTGACTCTCATTCCATCCACATTTCTCTCGAATGTACTCTGAGGCAGACCCTTTGTGAATGGATGTACTAGGTTGTCCTCCGACATTTATCTTTGTCACCTCTTTATCTACTCTCTTAACGATTTCTCGTATAAGACGATGTTTTCTTTCAATGTGTTTGCTGGCCTTGTGGGCTCTCGGTTCCCTTGAATTTGCAACTGCTCCGGCATTGTCACAAAAGACAGTTATCTTGTCGGGCAAATTCGGAACAGCGTCCAAGTCCACTAAGAAGTACTTGAGCCAAACCGCTTCTTTCACTGCTTCATAAGCAGTTACTTATTTGGCTTTCATGGTCGAATCGGCGATGCATTTCTGCAAATCGCTTCTCCATTTCATGGCTCCTTCTCCCATGCAAAACACACTACCCGAGGTAGATATTTTGGAGTCTATGTCTGATTGGAAATTTGAGTCTGTGTATCCCATGGAAATTAGATTGTCTGATTGTTAAATCAGCATTCCATACCAAGTTCTTTTCAGAAACTAAAGAACGCATTTAATTGCAATCTAATGTGCTTTCCCGGGGTTACTTTGATATCTTGCCATCATGCCCACGGCAAAGCAGATATCCGGTCTCGTACACAACGTTGCATACATAAGACTTCCTACGTCCGAAACGTACGGAACGTCTTTCATGTCATCTATCTCCACTTGCGTCTTAGGGCATATTTCTTTGGATAGATGGATTCCGTGCCTACAAGGTACAAAACCTTTCTTGGAATCTTGCACACTGATATGCTTCAAAACAGTGGCTTTGTATGAAACTTGCGATAAGCCCAACATCTTCCTCTTGCGATCTCGAGTGAATTGATCCCAAGGATATGACCGGCTTTTCCCTAAGTCCTTCATATCAAACTGATTTGACAGCCATACCATTTACGTCTGACAATACCTTTACATTGTTTCCAATGAGCAGAATATCGTCTACGTGTAATACTAAGAATACTACTGCAGTTCCGTCACGCTTCTTATACACACAACTTTCGAACTCGTTTTGATCAAACCCATAAGACTTAATCACTTGATCAAAACACTGGTTCCAAGTGCGCGATGCTTGCTTAAGTCCGTAAATGGATCTCTTGAGCTTGCATACGAGATTCTCTTGGCCTTTTTCAATGAAACCTTTGGGCTGTTGCATATAGATACCATCAAGACTTCCGTTAAGAAAAGTTGTCTTGACATCCATTTGCCAGATCTCGTAATCTAAGTGCGCAGTGATCGACAAGAGAATACGGATGGACTTAAGCATAGCTACAGGCCACAGGCCACAAGCCTTGCTTTGAAGGTCTCTACCCTTCCGTCTGGTCCTCTTTTCCTCTTGTACACCCACTTGCATCCAATGGGCTCTACCCCATTAGGTGGATCAACCAACTCCCACACTTGATTATAATCCATCGAACCCACCTCGGTTTCCATTGCGGTTTGCCACACTTCCGCGTCTTTATCTTGGATTGCCTCGTCGTACGTTCATGGGTCTGATTCATCGCCGGGAATCAAATCCGAAGATTCTCCAATTCCCATGAATCTCTCGGGTTGCCTTGCAATCCTCCCACTACGACGGGGTTCCGGTTGTGAAGGTATGACGTGTGGTATATCATCTTGTATACTTGGTATAGGAGTTTGCCCTCTTAACTCGTCTAAGGTAATCTCACTTCTGGGCTTTCTTTTGTTCATATAGTCTTCCTCCAAGAATTTAAAGTGCGAACTAATCACGGTCTTTTAATCCTTGAGACTATAGAACATACACCCTTTCGTTCCCATGGGATATCCTATAAACAACCTTAATTCCGAACATGGATCCAATTTACCGGCTTCCTTGTCTAGCACGTATGCCGGACAACCCCAAATCTGCAAGTGTCTTAGACTGGGCTTGCGCCCCGGTCCACAATTCCATTGGGGTTTTAGGAACCGATTTGGATGGCACCAAGTTTAGAATGTAAGTCATTGTTTCCAAGGCGTTACCCCAAAACGACTTGGGTAAATCCGAATAACTCATCATGGATCTGACTATTTCTAAAAGAGTCTGGCTCCTTCGTTCCGCCACACCGTTCTATTGAGGGGTTCCCGATGTGGTCAACAGGGATACAATCCCTTCTTCCGATAGGTAGTTCAAGAATCCATTGCTAAGGTATTCGCCTCCACGAACAAATCGTAGAGACTTGATACTTCTTTCCCTATGCATCATAAGGTAGATGTATCCGTATCTTGAGTAATCATCAAATTACTCATACCTCTTCTTGCTATGATCGTCATTGAACCACACATATCGGTATGAACGAGTTCTAACACTTCCGTAGTTCTATTCCCCTTGGCTCCAAATACCCTCTTGGTCATTTTACCCTCTAAACATGATTCACAAGTTGGAAACGGTTCGACTTGGAATGATTCCAAGGATCCGTCTTTCACCAATCTCTCTATCCACTTTAGATTAATATGACCTAGTCTAAGATACCATAGAAGTGTTTTGTTCATCTCCGAAGAACGCTTTCTTTTATTACTCGAAATAATCGATGTGTTATTAGATTCAATTTTGTGAGTGGTGTGCCCAAATAATGGTATAAAGATCATCCATTAAAGTTCCGGAACGGATAAACTCATCGTTTCAAGCAATAATAACATCCTTATTAAAAGAAACTGAGTATCTATTCAAACAGTTTAGAAACTGAAGGTTGAGTTCTTTCTAAACTAGGAACATGAGGAACGTCTCTCAAGACCATAACTCTATCTTCACAAGATAGGCGCACTTCTCCCACTGCTTCAGCTGCCACTCTCGTAGCATTGCACGATGTGATGGGGATCTCACTTCCGTTAAGTCGTCGGGTTAGCTTAAACCCATTAAACAAATGTGATCAGTAGCTCTCGTATCCACTATCCACGAATAGACAGCATACGCCACTTCACAAGTTTCGACGACTAAGGTGTGTGAATTACCTAACTTTCCTAGCCTCTTAGGCTTGGAACAGGCAGACCTCCATTGTCCTCTCTCACCGCAACTAAAACACTTCCCCTTCGATGCTTGCCTTTGCATTTGCCTTTCGCAACAATTGGATTTGCTTGGATCCGGCCTTTGGTTCTCTTCCTCTTTTTCCCTCCCTTGGGACCAAAAGAGGTAGACGAACCATTAGCCACCATAGCACTAGACTGGTGCTCCATTATCACCTCCACCGAAACTAAAGCTTGCAAGAGCTCGGGCAAACGACTTGTCCGTTCATTCATCTGACAGTTCAGATGAAACTACTCAAAGCTTCTCGGTAGGGAATGGTATATGAAATCAATCAAAATCCGCACCAAGTACTTCCAACTTGTTAAGGTATGCCATTATCTCGAGAACGTGCTCCCTCACGGGCGTTCCTTCCACCATTTCCAACTTGACCGAGTCATGTTTGGTGAACTGATTAGTCATGGGATTCTGATGTGAAAATATCTCTTCAAGGTGTTCCATGATTTCAACAGCGGATACAATGTCTTCATGAACGCGCCTCAAATCCTCAGACAGAAATGTCAAGATGATGCACTTCATTCATTGTCACGCTTCCGATCATAAACTGCCTCTTCCCATTGCTTGACTTATCATTAGGCTTGCCGGGTATATTAACATAAATAACCCAATTGTGTTTTCGTGCAGTAAGGACAAATTAAAAAAATTTCCAATCGATATAATTCTCTCCAAAAAGTTTATTAACTTTAAGTATATTAAACAGTGGATTAAAAGGTTGCGACATGATGAAATGAGAATAAAACATACATTCATATCAATATCTAGAAAAATATGAAATTATCACATAATTCGATCACATCAATTATATTGAAACCTTAAAACAATATAATCATGCATCAGCCAACATCTCGAAACAATTTAAATGCGCCACGAGGGGTGGTCTATACATTTAAATACATTCAAGCGGATCACAAACTTAAAAGTTACAAATCCTTAATTCAAAATTAATAGTTGGCTCCCACTTTGACCACATAGAAATTGACAGGGACTCCGAGGGGAGTAAGTTAATATCAATTTCCTATGCCTAAGTAATAACCATAATTAAATACAGGATTATTATTTCGCTTTGAGCAAGCCACTCGTGGTGAGGGTCAATACCGCCACTAGTAATAATCCACAATCATCCTTTCGGAATTTATTCATGTTAAATCCGTTCTTTTGGCCGATCCGAGGGGGAAATGTATTCCAAAAGAACTTCACAAATAAATAAATTATGGAGGCCAAAATAATCCAATTTTAATATCCGGAATAAAATTGCGATTATAAAAACATACTTAGTAATTTTCGAAAGTAAGGTTTTTCTTGGACAATTAAATTCATGCAAACACATATTAACAAATAATAAAAATTGCACGAAATAAAACATCCATCAAAACAAAATTAAACACATTGGAGCACTCAATTCCAATTGTCACGGTTTAATTTCTTCAGGTCTTGATGCGAAAAATCGTCCTTGTTGCTTTCCGACGTTCGTCTCGACGTGCTCCCACTCGAACAGCAACACTTCTTCAAAAACAACATCGTTTGGGATTCGGGACGACGTTTAAAATCACACGGAAAAAACACGAACCGAAAAAATTCCACGGCCTGAGATACAGCGCGCATCGGCCCACGAAGTGGGCCCGCGTGCTTCCCGGCCCGAGAAGCGCCGAAACGCTGCCCGAAGCGCGCCGAAGCGCAGCCCCGAGGCGCTGCCGAGGCGCACCCGAGGCGCTGCACGGAGGCGCGCCGAGGCGCCGCCCCGGGGCCCTGCAAACTCGCGCCGAGGCGCGCGCGCGATGCGCACGGCGTGCGCCGTGCACCCCCGTGCGCCGTTTTTTTCGCCGTTCGTCCTCGTTTTCTTCACCCCTTGCATGATTTTACGTCCATACACGCGCCACGCTTGTATGCGTCGTCCGGGTATACCGTTTTTAATTCTTCGTTCTTCGTCACGATCCGGTTACAATTTATTTTTACAAAAAAAATAAATACTAGATCTAGAGTAGTCTATTACAATGATCGAATCAAAATAAAAACAACTAATCTACTCGTGGATTTTCTCACGAGAAAAACGAATTCGAACGAATCGAATTAAAAAACAATTAATTTACACGCATGAAATTAACAACATTAAAAACGTGACAATTGGATACCTGCAAAAAAGATCTAACAATTCTACTATCCAATTTCAATTTAATGTTTAACAATTTAAATTCCAATTTAAAATTCAGAGCCCGAACCCGTGGCTCTGATACCAGTTGTTGGGAAAATAGGGGTGCCCGGAATCTATTCGGGATGAAATTTTAAATACGAATTTAAATACAATTATTACTAGCATGAATTAATCCTAATTAATTCAAATAATAATTCCAACAACTAATTATCATCATGCATGTTAAATTAATTTCACATATTTAACTAGACGGAATAAACAAGTAAATATGCGATTAACATACCTCTTGTAGACTTGGCCTTTGGATATACGGGACAATTATAATCTCGCTCTATCAACCCAAAGCCTTCTCAAGTATTTCCCTATCACCTCACTTGATCGCCGGTGGGAGACGCTTTCAAGTAATTTAATAAACTAAGGAAAAAGAAAAATATATATGCTTCTTGATTTTTCCAACACATGGAATTATATTTTTGGAGATGAAATAATCATCCCCTATTTATAATAGGGAGTGGCCGAAATTTAGTGATTTATTGGGCTTTGAGAAAATCTTTTCTTAGGTTCTAAGAAATCTTGAATATACCTAATATATTCTTTTCTCCACAATAAAATATCCCACAAAAATTTCACTCTCCTATTATTGCTTAATATTTTCAAAAATTATGAGGATGAAATCCAAGATTTGGATCTTCTTGAATATATGAGATGTTCTTGTATTCCTAGAATACATATCTTCCATAATATCTTTCCAAGAAAATCAACAAAATCTAATCTCTCCTACATATGCTTTTTTCGAAAATTTCAAAGAAAAATCAGCAATATATTTTCTTTTTATTTTAATCACCTTATCATTATTGGGCTACTTAATGGGCTACTTGAGGGGCCTTAAGGAGAATTAAGATTGGACCTCCTAATGGACTTCTGAATTTTAATATTGAGCCCCAATATAATTCAGCCCATTAATATTAATTATTACCACTAATAAATTAATATTGCACTATCCATCTTAATCCATATTACGATAATATGGGCTCCCGGTTATTATTTCCCGCGTTTAAGATTATCAAGTCCATTAATTAATTGAGCTTCTGAATAGCTCTAAATTAATTAATATATTTCACCTTGGAGTAAAGACAACTCAACATTATTATTCGTATCGAAGAAACTAATTCTTCACATTCAAGATTTGGTACAATAAAACTTCTGAGCCCACCAAGGGGACTAATCACACGAGCCGTACTCGCACGTGTTTCTCCGTATTAAATCTTAGCAACCGTCGTATGATTAATATTACTGCCTAAGACACAAAGTTCGAAGTCACAATGATTCTCACCCAACATGAATCAAAGCAGTAACCATTAAGCACACACGGTCCTATTTAAGTGACGGAGATTAAGAAATCAACAACCACTGAGGTCTAATTCTTCACCTTTCAGAACAGAAAAATTTATCCTCGCTGTAGGACCTCTTCAACACATACTAAATGTGCTAGTGCAATCTCTTAGTCAAGACAGACCAATCTGAGCCTTACACATCGACCTTTCATGGTGGATTGTTCAATTCCACCTGGGTCGTGAATTGTACGTTTAGTTATAAGTAAACTGTTAATGTTGTCTTCCGTGATCGGGTATAACCACATTAACTACATTGTAACATGTACTATATATTGAACAGTTTGCAATAGAAATTCAACATTCAATCATAACTAAAGCACATGTGATAAAAGAATTATTCTCATAAAACGAGTGTTTGATACACGAGTTATACAAAGTAAAAGCATACTTTCACGTATAACTCCAACATCCAGTGCCGGAGTCTATGAAAATCCATGAAAATCAATAAAAAAAGTGTATTTTATTAGACATACATGCACATACACATGCATGCATAGCATGATCTCTTCAGTTGCCATACTCAAGCTGCCACGATCCCCGCTTTCATATTTGCTAGGCGGTTATTTAGTTACACCATATTCTGTTGCAACCGCTTACCCCATGAACACATTTTCCCCATGAACACATTTTCTATAGATGAATTAGTTAGTAGGAATATTCCAAAAGTCCCTCATTTGTATAAATACACACCTCTGTACAAACTCCATTCTTAGTTCAATAAACACAAGATTAAATTAGTGTTATTGTTCTCAATATGGTATCATCAGGTTGCGTTTGCTTGATATTCGATCAGGAATTCGATTGAATTCTGCCTTCATCTGCTAATTTTGATCTTCTTCAGTCTACATTCTTCATTTCTTTCTTCGATCCTAGGCTTCGTGTTCCGATTCTTTGTTCTTTATTGTTTGATTGAATCAGTACTTTATCTTCAATAGCTGGAAATTCAGTTACCTCTCTTCCGAAAATACCTCACTTCATAGAGCTGCACATTCGTCTCGATCGTTTGAATTACAGATTCTGGCATTCTCAGGTGTTAGCCACTGTTAAGGCTCATGGTTTTGAGGATGTGTTGTTCTGTGAATCAATTCTGAATCCTGGTGATTCATCGAACGCTAATTGGCATCGTCGTGATCAATTTCTCCTCAGCTGGTTGTTCAGTTCGATTAGTGAATCGATGCTCGGCTTCATCAATCATTGCAATCATGCTTGTGAAGTTTGGTCCACTTTTGAGGTCCTATTTCAGTCTCAAGTTCAGGCTCGTGTTCTTAGTCTCAGTTTGCAATTGCAAACACTGAAAAAAGGCAATCTATCAATTGATGAGTATATTCTTCAGATAAGCACTATTGCCGACGGACTTCATGCTGCAGGTCATGAAATTTCTGACGATGATTTGGTTTTTTACCTACTTGGAGGTTTAGGTCCTGATTATGATGCGGTAGTAGTAAATATCACCACCAGAACCACTGCTCCTTCACTCGTGGAGGTTCAATCAATCCTCCATATTCATGAGATGCGTCTCATGCAGTCCTCCACTTCTATGAATATTCCTCAGTCGTCTTCTCCTCAACCAGTTGCTAATGTAGTCACTAAAGACTCCAAACACTCTGGCAACAACAGATTCAAAGGGAAGAATCCTAAATTTGGCTCCAAATCCAGAATTTTCTGTCAGTTGTGTGGGAAACCGAATCACTTAGCATCCAAGTGTTACAAGAGACTTGATGAAGGATTTTATGGCCTTGACTCTGTTCAGAACTCACCTCATCAGTCTCAAGCTCAGGTTCAAACTAATGTTGTCACTCATTCACCTATAACATCAACGACTTCTAATCAGTTTCACAATGCCAACACTGCCTCAACTTCCACCGCTTCTCCTGCTTCAAACTGGTTTGTAGACAGTGGTGCAACTCACCATATTACCTCCAACTTGAACAATATGCATTTTTCTTCTCCGTATCAAGGTAATTCCACTCTAACTGTTGGTAATGGGTCGGGTGCATCCATAAAAAATGTTGGTAATGTTAGTATTCCTTGCTATGAGTCTCCTTCTCATGTCACTCTTCACAATGTGTTACATGTTCCCATGATCACTAAGAATCTTATGAGCATTAGTCAGTTTCTACAGAACAATGATGCAATTATTGAATTTCATGCTCATACCTGTTTTGTCAAGGATTTGAAAACAAACAAGATCCTACTGAAAGGAGTCCTTGATCAAGGCTTGTACAAGTTGCATTTTGGACAGATTGCTTCTGCCTCATCTGCTGCACCAGTGTGTCATCTTACTATTGGTAATGGTGTTAATAAACGGGACCTTTGGCATCTTCGCTTAGGCCACCCTTGTAATAAGACTCTGTCTCATGTGCTGAGCTCTATGCATTTGTCTTCTTCTTCTTCTTCATCTAGCTTTTGTGATGACTGTAAGCTAGGCAAAATGCATCAAAAACAGTTTTATTCGGTTGTTCATTCTGCTAAGGCTCCATTTGATGTTTTGCATATGGATGTTTAGGGTCCTGCTTCGTTTATTTTTGTGGATGGATACAAATATTACTTGCTTATTGTGGATGAATTAACACGCTACTCTTGGATTTACCCTCTCATGCTTAAGTCGGATGTTGCTAAATGTGTTACTGAATTTATTAGTCTGGTGGAAAGACAATACAATACACTTGTTAAGGCTGTTCAAAGTGATATGGGTGGGGAGTTTGTGGTATTACACCAGTTTCTTCTCTCAAAGGGAATCAAAATTAGGCACTCTTGTCCTCACACTCATCAACAAAACGGTCTTGTTGAACGAAAGCATCAACATATTGTTGAACTTGGTTTATCCATGATTGCCACTGCTAAGTTGCCTATGCCATATTGGTGGCATTCTTTCCACATGGCAATGTATCTCATTAACCTCATTCCCACTCATGTTCTACACAATAAATCTCCTTATCTTGCCCTTAACCATTCTCCTCCGAATTATCATCACCTTCGGGTCTTTGGCTGCTCTTGTTTTCCCTTCCTTAGGCCTTACAATCAGTCCAAGTTGCAGTTCCGATCATCAAAATGTATCTTCATTGGATACAACCCTCACCACAAAGGTTACATATGCTTGCATCCCTCTGGTAGGGTGTATATTTCTACCATTGTTGACTTTCATGAAAATGAATTTCCATATCCTTCACTTTTTTCAACCCCACTCCCTCCTTCCACTAAACAATCTACAGCTGCCATAATTCCAAACTTTCCTTCTCTAAATAATGATCCCACGAATCCTACAACAATTCCTCAAAATTCTCCTGGTATTCCAGGTATTCCTTCGCCACCTAATATTTCCCCAGTTTCTCCTATTCCTGAGGCTACTGTCTCTCATCGTGATCACCATATTTTACCTCCGGCTCATACAACTCCTAGACCTCAAATTACTTCTCATACACTTCCACCTAACACTCATTCTCCCACTGCTATTAATAATCATCACATGCTTACTCATTCTAAGACCGGCTCCTCCAGACCCAAAGTCTTTCTCTCTTCCACCAGTTCCGATCTTCCAGAACCAGTCTCAGCCAAGCAAGCTTTACTTATTCCAGAATGGAAACATGTCATGGTTGATGAATACTCGGCTCTTCTTTAGAACCAAACCTGGTCATTGGTCCCTTTCTCCTCTGATATGAATGTTATCACAACCAAGTGGATTTTCCGTATCAAATATAAGAAGGATGGTCAGATTGAACGGTATAAGGCTCGGTTGGTTGCTAGGGGTTTTCAACAGACTCCTGGGGTTGATTTCTTTCATATATACTCACCTGTAATCAAGCCTCTCACACTTTGAATTTTTTTCATTCTTGCAATCACTTTCAAATAGTCAGTTCAGCAGGTCAACATTAACAATGCCTTTCTTAAGGGTCAACTTTCTGATACGGTTTATGTACAACAACCTGAGGGTTTTGAGGATCCAAAGTTTCCTACACATGTTTGCAAGTTGAACAAGACATTGTACAGTCTAAAGCAAGCACCTAAGGCTTGGTATGATCAATTGCACAGCTTTCTTATTTAACTTGGTTTCCAACAATATCTAGCAGATCACTGCTTGTTTCACAAGAAAACTGATGGCAAGTTACTTCTTATTCTTGTCTATGTGGATGACATCCTTATCACTGGGGATGATGGGGTGGTTGTACAACAGATTATTAAGGATCTTAATGACACTTTCTCCCTTAAACAACTTGGAGAGGTTAACTACTTTCTTGGCATCGAAGCAAAAGTTACTGATTCTTCAATTGTTCTTACCCAATCTAAATACATTCATGACCTTCTTCAATATCTTCAGTGTTAATAAGCTTTCTCAATATCTTCAAGCTCCAACACAGGCTCATTGGGTAGCTTGCAAATGCATTCTTCGATATCTACGAGGCACATTAACACTTGGTTTAGTTTTCTCTCCTGTTTCTGTTTTCAGGTTACATGGTTTTGCTGACGCAGATTATGCGGCCAACATTGATGATAGACAGAGCACTTCTGGCTATTGCATCAAACTTGGCTCTAACTTGATATCTTGGTGTTCAAAGAAGCAGTCTGTTAGTGCTCGGAGTAGCACGGAAGCCGAATATCGTTTGTTGGCTCTTGCTACCACAGACTTTCTTTGGCTCAACACTCTCTTTAATGAACTACGCTTTCCGCTCGCCAAACCCTCCGTACTTTGGTGTGATAATCAGGGGGCTATCACCATAGCTTTCAGTCCTGCTTTCCACTCTCGTACCAAACACATCGAGGTCGACGTGCATTTTCTTCAGGAGAAGGTCAAACCGCGTGAATTGGATGTTCGATACGTCCCCACTGAGGAACAACCTGCTGATCTCCTCACCAAGCCTCTTTCTCCAGCCCGTTTTCTTGCTTTACGTCCTCTTCTCGGCATCGGTCAATCGGGCAGTCCACAACCTTCGGCAGCGTATTAGACATACATGCACATACACATGCATGCATAGCATAATCTCTTCAGTTGCCACACTCAAGCTGCCACGATCCCCGCTTTCACATTTGCTAGGCGGTTAGTTAGTTACACCATATTCTGTTGCAACCGCTTACCCCATGAACACGTTTTCTATAGATGAATTAGTTAGTAGGAATATTCCAGAAGTTCCTCATTTGTATAAATACACACCTCTGTACAAACTCCATTCTTAGTTCAATAAACACAAGATTAAATTAGTGTTATTGTTCTCAATATATTTCACAATCTTGTAAAGTCTATGAAAATCTAAGTAAATCAATAAAAAAAGTCAGTCAAACTCTGCATGGAGTCTATACATTTTCTAAATTCACGGACTTTAAAAAGTCCAAAAAAATCCAATAGAATCTCAATTGAATAAAAGATGTTTGACAGAAAGATTGAAAAGAAATATAATCTTTCAAATTCCGCAGATCAGAAACATATAGAAAATGGCCGGATAACCAGATCATATTTATTTTTAGCTTTTTAATAGTTTGACTGTTTCTTAATATTTTTAAAAATTAAAAAAAAAATTTGTATAAAACTTTAAGGGAAAAATGACCGTCTTCTTCAATGTACCAGAACCACCATTTTTTCTGTTCAACAACTCCAAAGGCAACAGGGTAGGTCATCGGAGCCTCTAACTTCATTTCTTTTGCTTATGCCATTTCTTGATAGAGAATAGATAAATGAGTTATCATTTTTCTGCAATTAGATATGCTGATCCATTTTTTAGTAATGTGATTTGGAATGGTTTGTAGAGTGATATTAATGGAGTTCTACTATCATTTAATCCAAACAATATTTTAACATGAATTTAATAAATTTTTAACATTAATTTAAAATAATTTTTTAGTTTTGAGAGTGGTACTAATGAAATTATACTATCGTTTAATCATATCTCATGCAATCCTTATTTTTAAAGTAAAGGCACCCAAACATAAGGACTATGTTGAGAGTTTTACTTTAAGTGTGTTTACTTTAAAATTGAGGATTATGTGAGATATAATTAGGTGGGATGAAAATAATATATTACAATTATTTTTTCTTGGACAAAGTATTATATGAAAATAGTTTATGATAAGTTTATCATGAAAATATTTTATAGTATCATTAATCTCATCAGGAGTGTCATTAATTTAATCAGGGGTATCATTAGTTTGAGTTTAAGAAAATTGTTTTAAATTTTCTTAAAATTTTCTTGAATTTAGACTAATGATACCCTTGACAGGTTTAATGATTCTCCTGATGAGATTAATGATACTCTAAAACTATTTCATGTTAAATTTATTATGAAGCATTTTCATATAAAACCTACTCTTTTTCTTATTCTTAATTTACTTTAATGTATTTGATATGGTGAACTTTCTTATTTTTTTAATATAAATAAAATACAAAAAAGAGTAATTTACTAAAATATTCGGTGTAAATCAAAGAACAAAAGAGTATCGTAGAACCAAGACACTGACGCTGTCGTACACTTTCCGGGATTGGGTTGGGCTTTCTAATAGAATACAAAAGCCCAATTGTTCCTCTACATAACGGTGTGGTGACCTTCTACCCCTATTGTCTCATGTCCTTAATTAGTGCTTAACAACTGTACGATGGCGACCTTCTACTCTTTTTCGGTTTCTGGATACTGAGTATTTGGTAATAAATCTAATTCAAATATTCTCAAAAGTTTGATGCCTAATGAGGGACCTTTCTTAGCACCCCTCTAGAATTAGGCCTCACAATTGTATTCTTTTCGCCATGAGGAGCTCTATAGTGAAATATACATAAAATAGGCAAATATTAAAAACATCATGGGTCGGGTCGCTCCAGGTAAAAAATCGGGGATCTTGGCCGGGTCGGGTTTGGTGGGTTTTTTGCAAAATCTCGCACAAGTCAAGTTTAATGATTTTCGCTCCAAGTTTGTGTTACTATATCGACAAATGTATGTTACTCCCTCCGTCCACGAGTAAGTTTCCCACTTCTTTTTGTTGAAAGGTTTAAGAAAGTGTATTTGTTTATTAATATATGGTGGGCCACATGTTGACTTTTGGGATAAAGTAATGAATAATGTTGAAAAGTAAAGTGAATGAGTGGCATTTTTTGTAATATTGTGTGAGTTTGAAGGTTAAAGTTTATATATAATAGAGTGTTGTTATTTCCATTTATGGAATGAGAAACTTACTCATGGACGGCCCGAAAAGGAAAGTGGGAAGTTTACTCATGGACGGAGGGAGTACTATATAGGCAAATGTGTGTTACTAGTCATTAAAAAATAGATTTTTCTAATTTAAAAATAACAATAATGACAAATATATATTTTTACAAGAACAAATATGTGTTTTTAATTTATTTCTCATACCTTTAAATTTATTGTTTTATATATTAAAATATATTTGCTCCAACAATTATATACATTTTCTCTAACATGAATACATATTTTCTCCAACATTAACACACATTTGCAATAATACACATTTAACATTAAGACACTTTGCTTCAATAGTAACACATATTTCCTCTAACAGTAACATACATTTGTCGCAATAGTAACACATATTTACTGCAACATTAACATATATTTGCAAAAATTTAGTCAATATATAAAAGAAGGGTGCACCTCACAAGCTTTCGCCACGTGTCATAAATTGTTAAAACGTGTCAACTCATATGATGCCACGTGTTCAAGTGAGGTGTGAGGAATATAAAAGGTTTTGCCAAGTTTAACCCCAAATCTTCTCACTTTTCCTCTTTGGGCAGACAAAGTGTTCTTCGTCTCTCACTTTTTCTCTTCGACATTCTTGGTATAATAGTTTTTAAGTTTCAATTTTTGTTTCAATTTCGGTGTATTAGGGATTACAGATTCAATTAGGTGCAATCATTTGTGTGCATTTACAGATTGTGTTTTGTGGTTTTTGGGAGAGTACAACTTTGGATTTCACCATACAATTTGAAGCCAAACTCCCACCCTGCGGCTGCCAGGGCTCGATCCTGCGTCCTTGTAGCAATTTGCCACCCAAGAACCAACTGAGCTACATCCATGCGGGCATTCAAATATTTTTCCGGTATGTATAATATGCGATGTTGTTATTCTTATTATAATTTATTTATAACTCCCGTCAAAAAAATTAGAATACTTTATTTAGAGTATGTATAGAGTGAAATTGGTTTATATATGAATTACTGAAGGGTATTAGTTGTTTTTATTGAAGAATATTAGTTGTTTTTATTGAAGAGTATTACTGGTTTACACTGAAGAGTCTTAGTTCATTTTCACTAAACAATATAAATTAGTATTATTTTTCAGTAAATACAACTAATACTCTTCAATAAAAACAACTAGTACCCTTCAGTGATTCATGTATAAACCAGTTTCACTCTATACTTGGTCATTTATTTATCCTTAGCAATTCTGACATCAGATTCCATTTTATTATTGGGTCTTATTTTCCATCCCCAGCAAAATTTGTTGCTTGATGCTATTTATTTATATTTAATTTGGGGATGTTAATTTTTTATTGTATTCGAATATACAATGCAGTTAAATCAACTCTTTTGGTTATTGAGATTCAGGCTCAATGCATCTTTTTCCCAAATATATATATACATATATGTTCCATTTGACACCACATATCAATTTATAAACCAAAAAAATTATAAAGGGTACAATGCATAGTACTAAAAGAATCATGCACTATATCTATCCATTCAATTGACAGGATACATTGTTGTCCATTATTATGGTGATTGAAATTTTAGCAAATTGAAATTGTTAAATATATGTAGACACATTTGTATATGCGGTTTTTTTTGTCTCTTCCTAAAAATTAGTTGATGCAGATTCATATGTAGTCTGAAAATTTAAGTCCCCAATTAGGAAATCAAATTAAATTAGGTCTTGATTTGAGGAAAATAAAGTCAAACTCTCGTATGCACCAAGTGTACGGTGCACTCACTCAACAGTTGACCATATTTACACTGAAAAGTTTGTTTCAATTACACTGAAAAGTGTGGTTGGATTACCCTGAAAAGTTTACACTAAAAACACCATACACCAAATGCACAAGAGAATTACTCTTAAATAAGATTTTTTTTTTTTGGAATTATGTTCAGAAATTCGTCCATGGTTTGAAACAAGATAATATTCTTGTGTGAGACTGTGTGTGACATTGTTTAAAATAAATTATAAATTCCAGCGAAACAAGTCACAAGACATATCTGAATGAAGTGCAATTTTACTCATTTATCCATTAATCCTTTCTAGTTTATCTTTTTGATTAATTGGTAAATTTTTTAATTTCCAAACTTTAAGCATGCGTTTGTTTTACTTTGATGCCCACCATGACGCATCAAGTATTAAGTTAATAATCTTATGATAGTTATCTACTCCCCCTAAAAAATAGCACACTGGTTTAAGATCTTAATCGTAAATTAATATTTTGTTCAACAATTTGATCTAATCATCTTAATTGCTTAAGTCCTTATCTTTTTATACATAACAGAAGGGGAGTATTAAATGAATGGAAACAAAGCAATGGACATATATACCCTTTCTCGGAAGTGGCGAAAAATCTATGAATCAACAACTTCAAAATATTGTTTTGCTCCACACCCAACAATCTCACCTCAATTCAAACCACCTCCGACGGTGTTTCAATCAATCTACTCGAACACGACGTTCCTCCATTGCCCGGACTATTTACCAAAATGGATCGCCTCATCACTAGGCATCCCAGCCATTCATTTCGCGGCATTCTACTACCGTCTCGTAACAAACGAGCACTTCCCTTTCCCTTACGGCGCATTGCACCTTCGCGACTACGAACTAAAGGACTTCGAAACCTCTCGGACGATACATTTAGCCACTTGGGTCATTCTTCCAACATTATATTAATGAGAACATGAAGGGAATTACATGGATTACATTTCAACAATGTGCCACAAGAAAATCGTCCCCGTTCGCTCCATCGCACAACCACTCAAACATCTTAAAGTGGCTAAGTACAAAGAATCAGTTTTCAACTGTTTGCAGTGAAAACTATCTGTCCAAGAATCAAATAACAGAGATGGTTGGAATTAGCTTCTAATGTCAACTTCATATGGGTCCTGAGGTTACCTCCTGATGCGAAAGCCAGCATAGACGATGCATTGCCAG
Source organism: Ballota nigra (assembly GCA_947034835.1). NCBI lineage: Eukaryota > Viridiplantae > Streptophyta > Magnoliopsida > Lamiales > Lamiaceae > Ballota > Ballota nigra. The sequence continues at coordinate 72,574,949 of OX344729.1, read as the reverse complement.
AGGGGTTTCTCGAAAGGGGCATGATAGTTCTATGAAACTTTAATTAAGTGGGGCAGTCCCATGTACTAAACGAAGCTCCATTTTTTAAACATTATTTTATTATATAACATAAATCGAGTAGGATTAAAAGTTTACATGTCATATAATATATACTCCTCTTTCCCCTATTCAAGCCTTCTCATTTGTCCATTTTGAACGTTCCAAGCTAGTCCGGTAGCACAGATATTGAAGATATAATCGTGTGAAAATCAAATACCCTTGATTCAGATTCAGAGGAATAAATATATTTCGAAAAAATAAAAATCTCATACTCATATAAGTTCCACCTCCCTCAATGAACGTGACTGTTCAATATGTTAAAGTTGAACAACAAAAATATTGGGAAAAATGTATTAAGATTGGACTGCAATTTTGAATTTGAAGTGAATAATTAGCTCCTCAAGTATGTCTTTCAAGAAACTTGTCAATCATGACCGAAAATGCAGCAAACCCAGCGCAACCAACACATGCTACTCTCGGCCCCCCTAAGAAAATACACACACGGATAAAGTATAAGCAAGATTTCCCAAGATTCATATTATTTAAAGAATCATACATTCTAAACTATCAAGTTGTAGATTCTTCACTTTACAACCTCATTAACAATACACGATCATCGAGTTCAGTCAATTTGGAACTGAAACTCAATGCAAAATGCAAATCACACACAGACCACTCAACAACTTATTTATTTGTTACATACGAACATACATATGGACTAATTAGCAGAGACATTGACCAATTCTATCCACAGGGCAAGGCAGTAATTCTTACATGCACTAATTAGGTATACATCCAAACCAGAACAAATGATACATAAAATACAATGCTAATTTTGAGCACAAGTTGAGTAGGTGGACTTTCGGCCAAAAAGGTACTAGCATTGGATACTTCTCTAATACTTATAACTGCCAAACAAATTACGATGAACAGAACAAGAGCATTCCCAGGTCAAGTAGAGACAGACTATCTTGGCATTCAACATCCAGTCAACAAGTAATAGAGTAACATCATAAATTCTTTTATAGTCAGTTGGATGTAATAACATCTCATTTGAACTCTAGATTACCATATTAAGGCAGTAAGAAATTTAAAAATTTGAGTGCCAATCGATTTACCTTTAGCAGATATAGCACCTCCATTTGAATATAAAAAGTTGTCACCCCCATTTCAAGTGGAGACAAATCTTTGTTTCATCTTTCCATCCCCAAAATGCTGAAGCATCAATTGTCCGGATGAATAGAGATCCGAGGCTAACTTTTGTTTCAATACTTCCAGAAACATCTAGTGTCTTGCTAGGCAAAGGGCGGCTCCATGTCCATGCAGTACGTCCAGAAACTTCGACCTTTATTTCCTCAAGATCATGTAATGCAGACATATTTCGGTTTTCATACTCTTCCCCTACCAACTTGTTGCAAATAAGCTTAATGACTTCATAATTTTTTACATGTTTTGGTGAACAAGGTAGAATTATGAATTTTGGACGACAACTCCAAAATAAATCATCTAAAAGTACCGATTGAACTGAAATCGGTGCATCCATTAGGAACTCCAATTTCTCCACTATAGGCGGTATAGGTAAATCTATCATATGCTTGACGTAGATAGGAGAAGTTGCAATCTCTAGACGGAGATTAATTCTGAAAGAGCTCAACTCCAGCAAAAGTTCCCTGAATTTGACGAACCATGAAGACTTGACCGTGCATGTAAAAGATATATCAGTCTCTAATTCTCTTGAAGTTGTTTTTAAAGAAAGGGAAGGTACAGACGGACTCTCAAATTTAAATTTGCGAATCCTGAGAAAATCAAAGTCGACCCTCAACATGCCCGAATGAAACAAGACTATGCACTCAAGTGAATTGCTACAAATTTGTATTTTTTTGTAGCCAGTACAATATTTAAGGGTCAACTCCTTAAGACAAGGAAATTTAGACGGCAAGTCACGGAAAAGCCATTCACTAATATCCATAAACTCCAACGACAACACTTTCAACTTATGAAAACTATTCCCACCTATGAATACCAAGGACACTTTCAACTTATAATACGAATGTATAGCAGAATAGCAGCGAGATAATAGCAATTCCTCCATTAAGGGGCACACTGAAAGTATATCCCGTAGTATATTACCTTGTAATCGTACTCTGCCTAAACGGAGGGATTTAAGTCTCGGACAATTTACATCTTGTAGATCAATTTTGCCGCAAACAAGGGATAATCTGACAAGGGATTCTGACTGAAGCACCTCATGTGGTAAAAAAAAACTGAAATTAGAGCCTTTGATATCCATATGAGTAGCACCTAGGTTCGTTGCTTTCATGGTCCATTCTTTAGCCACAGAAATCATATCCGTCGAATTATTCTGTAACTTGAAACTCTGAATCTTTAGATTCAATTCCAAGTATCTTTGCATAGTCTTCATCCCGTAATCCATGAACTTTGTTTTATCAGAATGGGCCTCTTCAGAAAAATCGAGATCATTTGTACCAAGACTTGGAGAGGATAGTTGTTTGGGCAGCCTCTTTTCCAGTTAGAAAAGATTGTATGTGTTGAATCGTCTCTTCAGGGAGTTGAGTTGCTTCAATTCTTTTGATCTTCTCCATCGATAAATCAAAACTGTAGATTCAGAAACAGTCAATTCCTTAATTATTGTTTTATTTTATTTGTAAACAAGAACCCCTCATGTATGTGGGCTTGGCAAGTTATTTTGTCAAAACTTATACAAGCTAGATTCAGAAAATACAAGTGAGTCGGTGATTAATTAACAGGCCAGAAATTAATTAGAGCAACAATAAAGAATAAGGTCTCGAACCTTTTCTCAATCTTTTTTCATTTGTTTATTAGGTTTCCATGAATTAGGAATGGATGGTTCTTCAATACCTTTTAAACCAAAACAAAATATGACTATTTTAAGGAAATAAATCCAGAAACAGAAATCATAAAGCAGAAAATTAATCAGAGCAACGACCCAACTATAAAGCCACAAACCTTAACTTTCTCAGTCTTTTTTCCTCATTGGTTTTGTAATTTTATAATCAGAATTGTTGTGGAAACAAGTAGGTATCGTGGTTATATAATATATATGGTATATTAGGTTTCCAATTAAGAAGGGATGGGTCTTTCTTTGAAGAGTCCAGGGTACATATAAGTGCATAGTATGCATTTGGAATTTGATCCTCAATTTAAAATCAATTTTGACCAAAAATTTAAATTGCGGGTCAAGTCTGACCCAACAAAAATTCACAGGTCAAGCATGAAACTATATTGGTGAACTCTTATCCCAGTACCTGTGGATCTAATTTCTCTAAGGCTCCCTTTGGTATGGGTTAATAAATTAGTAGCTAACTTTATTTTCTATGTATAATTAGTGAGATAAGTATTATTTACATGTGTTTGGTAACAAATAAAAACTTGTGTACTATATTATTTTGAGTGTTTGGTAGGAGATACTTTAATTGCTATTATTTTTATTCAATTGTTTGGTAGGGTATATAGTATTTCCAATTTTTAAAAATAAAATAAAGTAGCAACTAATGAAGGAAATAAAACACACAACTACCACCGATTCTTCCTCTGCAAGATTGGGAAGAAAGAAAAACCCAGCTAGGGCTTTCGTTCCCAAAAGTTAAACCAGTTCGACGGATCGTTGTTCGCACGGAGCTCATCGCTGCTGCTGATTCGAGCACACCGCCGTCGCCGCCATAATTCCGTTCAACCTATTCACAGTTAAGTCCATTAATCGAGAAAGAAAGGTGTGTTGTTAATTTTTGAGTTATTCGAACGATTTCCTCCTGTTAATTTCAATTTACTTTCAGCACAATGATGAAGAGGGGGTGAAAGTCTTGACGTTGGTGAAACATTCTTCATTTCTAGGGTTGCTGGTATTTGGTTATCGTGAATGTGAACGTGAATTTGCGAACTAGTAGTCGATGTCGATGGGTTCTGTGATGTTTTTAAATTTTGTCGGTTTACGGTGCATGCTTAATTGAGTGATGAAATTAGTCGATATTGATGTGAGTGCTTATGATTGTTTAGAGTCTCGCTATGTTGCATATGCGGTTAATTAAATGAGTATGTTTGCTTGTAAGAAATATGGTTTGTTCACCAGTTTTTTCGGTTGAAAGATGGTGATGTTATATATCTACTGTGGTACAAATTTTGCATTGGTGTGCCTCCACGTATGAAATTGTGTTATTAAAATTTAATACGCCCTAATGAATGAAACTTTGAACAGATGGAGGGAGTTGGCAGTAGCATGGACACGGGTGTGAAATCGAAAGGGAAAGCTAAGAAAACTGACCGAACTAGGAGGACTTGGTCCGATGTTGAAGATGCTGCACTGCTAGAAAATATGAAGGAGCTCGTCAAAGATGGTTGGAAGGGAGAGAATGGATTCAGGCCTGGATTCATGAAGAAACTTGAGGAGAAGCTTTTGGTGCAATTTCCGGGGACTGATCTTCGGGAATATCCACACATCAAGTCCAGGCTAACTATTTGGAAGAGAGCACTCGAGTCCCTTCAAACGATGATAATGCATGGTATTGGGGTAGGCTTCAATACCGTTACAAACATGGTTGAGTGCAATAACGAGGCCTGGGATACCGTCGTGAAGGTAATATTTAACTTGCACGTAGTTTCCCTGCTACTTGTTCAGATTTGTTTCCTGTTTATTGGAGAATTTGAATTGGGTTTGAATTTTTGGCAGAAAGACCCGTCTGCTATTCACATGCGATTCAAGTCGTGGCCAATGTACAATGATTGGTGTGAGGTGTTTGGAAAGGACCGTGCAACCGGCGAGACGGCTGAGGATGTTATGCAAGCTGTAAATGAGATAATAGATGACGATGTTCCCTTTGAGTATGTTGGTACTGCACCTGATGCCCCTGAAGAAGTTGATGAATCGACCGACAACGGACCTTGCGACATGGATGACAATAGTCAGGCTCCTACTGCAGCTGAAGCACCCCCTAATCCACGTGCAACGTCTAGTAGAAAAAGAGGAAGTAGTCAAAGCGATGCACTGGTTGAAGTTCTCGATAGGTTTTGTATCTCGTCTGAACAACGTCTGGATAGCATGGTGCAAGTTATGGGGTATCATCGTGACTTGGGCCAATCTAGGAAAGAGCTGTTCCAACTGATGGGTTCCGTACCAGAAATTTCTATGGATGAACGCATTGATGCTGCGGCAATGCTCGCCCAGAAAAGTGACCTTTTGGAGATGTTTGTCGGGTTCCCAATTGATGCTCGGCCACGTTTTGTGCGTCGTATGCTAGCAGGTGCTTATGGAGGGGTATAGACGTTGGTTGTGGACATCGTCTTTTTGAATGTGAATTATTATGATTTTTGTTAATCGAACTTCACTAGTCGACGGGTATTAAACTGTTAAGCAGTAGATTGGATGATAGATTCTCTCTTTTGTTGTATTGCTGACGATTAGTATATTTTGTCATGATGTTTAAATTACATGGTTTCTTTAATATATTTTGGGCATTCCAGGGTATATTTTGTCATGATGTTTAAATTCCATTTGAAATTCTCATGTGAGTCCCCTAATTCTCTTTGTCTCATGTTTCTTAGAAAGGGTCGAATATGGAAAACGGCCACATTGGACCTTTATATAATAAAAACAAACGGAAACAATGCAAATACTAAAGAAAAACATGAAAATCTTAAGAAGTTACAAACTGACATCTACTTAACCAACCAACCACTAGAATCTCAAGAAGAGGTTGAGCTACCACTGTCGTCGCTGAAGAAGTTCAAGATCGGTGTCCAGTGATGATCAAATCGAGAAGGCACGAATAACGTTGGTGGAGGAACGGTTGTGGGTGAGGATGTGGGCACTGGTGTGGGCACGGGTGGTGGTGTGGGAGTCGACGCTTGGGCTGCTATAGTGTTCCTCAAATTTTCCGAATATTCCGCCAATTGTTGTTGTAAGTTTAAATTCCGATTTTCATCTTCCTCGAACTCACGTGCTTCCGGAGGTTTGAATAGGGCCTTCATTTCGACGTAGAATGGCTCACCTCGATACATGTAAGCTCTAGCTATAGGATATTCCTTCAATCACAAAGTAAGATATGAAATATTATGAATATATGAAAACTCACCGACATCAAATTCGCATACAAGGCATTATCAAATCGGTCATATCTTTTCTGACAATAAATTTTTGACCCGTTTGAGTTCTTCCCATGTGGCCCGTGATGCATGAACAAAGTTCACGTCTTCGTCATAATAGACGCTCGTATGTTGAATGATCTCCTCGAAATAACCGAACCGGTTCCGAACACACCGAACTTGATGTGCAATCTGCTGATAGCTCCAATTTGTTTGGAACGTAGCATTGATTTGGTCCTTCATTTTGGCTATGGCAACCGTGTTTCTACCATTCCAAATCCATCTCCCCGCAGCCTTCTCCGCGACAAGTCCTTCAACTAGAAAGGTAGTGATCTCCTTGGTGAAGGAAGAGTTTTCATAAAAGTAACGATCTTGAATATGCATGGAATTGAGTGATATTTTGAGTAATATATTTTTTCTTTTGGAAATGTAGTTAAAAATGCAAGTGTTGTGTTTCTTATAAATGTCCATGTACTTATAGATCATAAAGGCGTGGGTGGCTTTAGGCCTTTAGGGTGCTAGCATGACTTGGTCAAAAGATAGGATTGTGATGGTCAAATTTGGATTTATTGGGTGTGTATGGTCACTTCAGTGTGATATATAGAAGAAACAAATTAGTACAGTGAGTTCAGGTTTTGGAAGCTGCTTTTGTGTGTCATAGCATACATACTATCTTTCTTTTGGTGCAGTCCATGAAGGAGTATTAAATTACCATTTGGAAATTTAATTTATGGTTTATGGAATGTACTTACCGACATATTAGGGTCCAAAATTGTGATTAACATTATTAACTTTGCAGCCAAGCCCAGCCAAGCCCGTTAAGTTCGAACACGAAAGGCCCACAAATTGACCGACGCCAAACCCCACCTCCTTGACAACACCGACGCCAAAGCCCACCTCCTTGCCCACGAATCGCATGCCCATGCTCAAGAATGTGGTTTTGACGGTTCAGCTTCCCACTTCCCTCCTAAATCGGCTTCACCATTTCCACTCAATGTAGCAGTTTTTCATCCACCCCGACACAAGTTATCCCACGTCTTCATTTCTATAACCGGTTTTCACATTTTAATACAATACAATGTGGTTTATTGAGAAAAAGAACGCTATCCATCCGGTAAACGCAATCGAGAGTTGCACGCGAGTGTATGGCTTTAGGCAAGACTAATATTGCAACATTTGTAATAAGGTAAGAGTGTACACAAATTCTTTTTGGTTCTATTTGGGTTTTGAAATAGTATAGTTCAAAAGACGCTCTATTCGATATTTAGTTGTGTTTGTCAATGGGTTATACCCAATATTTTTTTCGTAATTGACTTCTTTGTTGGGTGAATTAGTGCTTTGCATCTTGCTTTGATTTGTTAATATTAAAAAAAGAACGGTGTAGGAAAGATATTTAGAATTGCTATTGTGTTAATAATGTCGCATTGTAAGTGTTCGAAGAAATGTCTCAATGAAAAAACTAATTTCTTCGGCCATTATAAAGGTTTTTGGGTGTATCACATTGATTTATAAGCTTACACTAGTCTTGAAGATATCTTGTATATCATGAATACTATCCAAGGTATTATGCTAATGTTTGTCATCGGCCATTAATTTGTTAAAATAGCCGAACACGAGTAGGTGGGCAAATGCTTGGGATGCAATATTTTTGTGTGGTAATTATACATTCATTGATCTAGTTTCCTTGTTTTAAGGACGGATTGTACTCAGTTGAGCATGGAAGAAGAGGGACCGGTGAGATTGAGTTGTCGGGCGATGTTGGACGTTTTGCAGGACATAAAGAATTCATTGTCCTCGAAAAACTTGAAACGGTTCCGTGAGTCATGTTTTGGGGCATTCCTGGATTTACATAAACTACAATTCCAAGGACAACTACATCTTCAACTACTGCTGAAACAATCGCATGTCCAGTACAATGATAAGATTGTCTTTCATGTTAACAACAGTGAGACCGAGTTGGGACAAAGAGAGTTCGCCTTGTTGACTGGGTTGCATTTCGGTCCAAAACCGGCCATTCCTCCTCAATCAAAAATTCACAAGAAAACATTCAAAGGAAAAAAAGACATAATGGTTAGCACAATTCGACAGACGTTCACCAATATTGCAAAGAAGGAGAAAGGAGATGGAGAAGTAAGTCTCAAGTTGGCCCTACTGTTGGTTGTGTATGGATTGTTAATCGTACGGAAAAGGACATCTAAGAAGGTTGATATTAGCTACATTCATCTGGTCGATGACTTAGAAACTTTCAATAAGTTTCCATGGGGTAGGGTTGCATTCGACATGGTACGTGATAATATTCATAACTTTTTTAATGGTCGAGAGAATAGAGACCACGTCGATGTATACGGTTTTGGTTTTGTGTTACAACTGTGGGCGTACGAGGCCATACCTATTGTGGCACGCGTATGTGCCAAACAACCGGGTCGATCACGAAATGCCACACCTCGGATGCTGCGATGGAAAGCCACGTCAAGTCCTAGATAGGATGTATTAAGGACGGATTGTTTCCCGGCCTTGAAGGGTGGAGACCAGAGAAGCACAGAGGTCAGACTTTTTAATGTAGCAATTTTTTATTGGCGTATGAAATTATGATATTTAGTACAAATATCCTTCTATATTTTTCACAGATGATTCCCCGTCCCAAATTAGTTCCTACATCGGTTGAAGTAAACACAACCTACTATCGTAGTATCCTTGATTGGGAGAAGGAAATCGAGAAGGAGAATGAGGCAGAACCACCGGCAGATGTGCGAGAAACACGTAAGCGGAAGAGAGAAGCAAGTTGTGGTCCAAGTGAATGCAAAGAAGTACCCCGTAAGCAGGAACGCAAAGGAAAGACACCAATTCATAAGGAGGGTTCATCCAAGGAGGGTTCATCCAAGGATAGTAAATTCGAAGAAGGTGATGAATCATTTAGGAGCCGTGTCGAGCAGAAGTTGGGTGCAATCGAGAAGAAACATGAGCGGCTTGAAAAATTCATTATGCGAATACTGCTCAAACTAGAGTGTTCAACTGAAAGCGATGAGGAGGTTGAAGAGTTGAGGGAGTCGGATGTCGACGGTGATGGATTAAAGGACAAGAATGAGGCACAACCAAAAGGAGACACTGGAGCCGAGGTCGGGTCTGAGGATCACGCATCTGATGACCCGGTTGATGATATACCAAATGGAAATGAGGAGCAGCCATCTGGGAAGCCGATGAGGAGGATACAGAGGTCAAATGTGATGATCAGCCATCCTCGGACAAAACACCGACGGGAACTAAGCCCGAGGAAGAGGTCGATGTTAGTAGCCAAGGTGACAAACATCCAGACGTTGCAAAAAGCACTGGGGATGAGCAATCTAAACCATTTGAGAATGTCACACCAACTACCGACAAACCTCATGGCCAAGAGGTACCCCATGAAGAAAACCAAGGAGTAAATGAGGTAAAAAAATATCTTTTTTCTTCGACTAAAATTATAATAAAAGCTTGAAATATCAATTTTTTTGTCAAGTAATACTGTTGCATAGTAAGTCTCCATTAATATGAGCTTGTAGGACCGAGTCGTGTGTACGGATATTGTGTTGCACCAATATCAGATTCCACCTGAAGATATTTTACCAATTTACAAGCCTTTGGTGGCACATGTTACACCTAGACAAGTAGCCGACTTTGCAAGGTGGTGGGGTACGGAGAAGGATGAAAACACCAAGATAGACACTTCAGTGTCGACATTCAAACAAGTTGATGCAAAGTGGTTTAGCAATATTTGGGAATCAAATGGGTGGTTGAGTGAAGAGGTAATTAAATGTCCATTATATTTAATATTCTCGTTGTATGAATTGAATGAATTATTCAAATCAGAAAATTTACATCTATGAAATTCTCACTGTATTTTTCCAGAACATCGATGCGTTACTGCATTTGTTGTTGACTAAGGTGGTGAGATGGCCGGACAGTTTCGTACCTAACTGGACGTGTATCGATACTATGTTTTGGGTGAGATTTTATTGAATAGCAAATTTTATGAACCCATTATTTTAGTATGTAAGTGCCAAGAATGTTTTTTACCGTATACTAATTACATAATTGGATGTGCGTAGGAGCTTCTAACAAACCGATGTTGGGACCACTGGGTCAAATCGAAAAAGGCAAAAGTTTGGTTTAATTGGGCCCAACGGGAAAAGACTGTTATGAAGTATGTTTTTGGTCGCCTCCCTCGACTTGGTAACGGCAAGCCATGGTCTGCAGTTGATTTCGTGTACGGGGTGGGGAATGTTGGTGGAAGCCATTGGATCTTGTATGAATTACGGATAAAGACGAAGCTCATTGTTGTGTACGATTCGCAGAGAGGAGAAGGTCGTATGAATGCGAAACACAACGCTGCATTAAGACGTTTTGCTGAGGTTTTGGGTAGTATATTTCACGAGGCTTTTGGAGATGCTACTCAGGTTGATGATAGTGCACCGTGGCCGGTACAAATTTGCGTAGATTCCCCCCAACAAACAAATAGCAGCGATTGTGGAGTGTGTGCATGAAGATGCTGGAGTGTCTTCTATGCTATACCCCCTTGGAAGAAATCGACCCCACAAGGTGCGACGAGTTCAGGAAAGTTTATTGTACTGAGCTATATAAGGCTGAAAACATTAATTTCTAAGTCCATTATGTGTTACTATTTTGATATCTATCCCGTCTTAATTGGAGGGAAGACAATTTGTGATTAGTATTTTGTGTACTTTAGTGACTAGTTTTGGATGAGCTCGTGTGGGGGCATCTAGTTACACTTTATATCTTGGTTGTTTAATGTATCACAACACTACTTTTGTTGAATGTGGTTGTGTATGGATATATTTAAAATGTTGTCTACCACTTGTTCCACATTTCTGCCCACATTTAGACCCACACAGTATTCCACATTACATATATTCAACAATCAAGTTAAGATGCCCTATAAATACATACGTACTACCACTTGTTCATGTGCACGCACATGTGCAACACACAACATTGAATATCCAAAATTGTGGAATAGTACGAAATAAGAAATACAATACGCAAAAACAACGGTAAAATAAACCTAGGACAACAACATCCAACGTGGTACCTTAACGGTTGTTTCTATTGGCAAACCAAAACCACTTCATGGGACTGCATGAATCAACAGAGCTGGTAGATGGTCTGGCACTTGAGCTGGCCCCAGGTAAAGCCTCGGTTGTTGGTCGTGCTATGACCCGGTTTGTCCACTCAGGAGAAGAGTTATATTGTTGCAACGGCGTCGCATCTATAGGTTCGTCTCCTAGAATGTTATCAGAAGGCTCATCAAACAATCTCATGCGAGAGTTACGACGATTGTTTACAGCCGGAGAGATAACCTCATCTTCGTCGTCGTCCGAAATAACAATAGTTCCGGGCCCTCGTAAATTCATCTCAGACACATAGGTTTGTGTTCCGTCGCTTAGGTTGATGATGTCTACTTCTTGATGCTGACCCGGTTCATCTACTCCCCCATCACCGAAAATCTGTTTAAGCTTTTCCCATTCCGGTTCACCTACTTGAAAATAAGCTCTAGCCAACTCTTGACGCTGAAAACACAAAAAAATTAACCGACAAGATGAATGGTTAAGAGGTAACTGTACAAAAAAATGACAAACTAAATTTGGGTGACAAATAACCTTGAATGTGCGAATCCAGAACGAGGGAGATGCATGCAGTACGTTCAAAGACATGTCCCACCACACATCAGAAGTTGAAATTAACTGCTTGAAGATATCATGGCGTTTGCGTAGCTCACCAATCCTTTTAACAGCATCATCGTACGACAAGTTTATCCAAAACATTTCACTGATCGAGTAGAGTACCAAGGAAACAACCATCCATTTCGTAAGACCAATCCCCATTATACAAGATTTCATGTTGATGAGGTATAATGGGACGATTCATTTATTTGGTTTGTGATAGTGAGTTTAGGATGTATTTGATAGTTGGCAAGCAACATATATAGAGCATTTCGGCAATGTAGTTATTGTTGTGTACGCAAATAAATATTGGTTGGTAGAAGTTAGCTCTAGTAGTACTTATGGAAACTTGTATGGTCAAACTTTAATATGCAAGTTCAATCAACTCTTCTTCTCTGATTTGACACCATCAAGTAAACGCACCTTTTATGCCTTAGTTAATTTGCAAGTTCAATAACTTTTGATATGGTGTGATTGATTGATCACACCAACTACACCATCAATTAAATATGCGTGGGTCCGCTGTCATCAAATACCAATTGAATTTTCTCAGAATTGTGTTGGAGTTATATTTATTGCAATGTTTAACACATCAATTTAATAAGTTTTTGCTGAATCTTCATGGACATAAATGTGTAAAAAATACATCATTAAAATTCTAATTTTTAATGAATAACAGAATAATAAAAAACACTACTATAAAAAAGCCAAGTGCCCATCTCTAATGTTTGGGAAATAGATATTGTCCTAGCACATAATCAACACAAGTAATAAATAACGTGCAACAGTTCCAATTATACATTGGGACACAATAAAGCAAGGCATAAAGCAATATGGATGTCTGAAAAAAATTGTAAAGCCACGGTTGTCTCAATGGGGTGGGGGGAATCTCCACTCATTGTACATAGACGTTGCCAACTCTTCACGCCAGAGGTTAAACTCAGGAGTTGAGTCGAGCGTCTCAATATACTCAACAGGATCAACCTCATTATCTTCAAAGTCAACTCCGGGTATTGCAGGTTCCAAACCTTGCTCAAGCGGGTCGATGGGCATCTCCGTCCGGATGAAATTGTGTAGTAGAAAGCACGCCATAATAAGTCGTATTTGAACCTTTAGTGGGTAGAACGATGGGCTACTCAGGATCCCGAAACATTTCTTCAACACACCGAAAGCACGCTCGATTACATTTCGGACTCTAGTATGCCTCATGTTGAAGTGCTCCTGCTTATTTGTTGGTCGGCCAGAATGTGGGCCCCATTCACTCAAATGATACCGAGTATTGCGATAGGGGACGAGGAAACCTTCGTTGTTCGCATAGCCGTTGTCACCCAAGTAGTAGTTCCCTAACAAACAGTGTGGGCACCAGAAGAAATTAGTGAGCTAAAAGAGATATGAAATTAACCAAATCATAGGGAGTTGTAAATGAGGTACCCTTTGGAACTTTCAACCCCTGCGGCCTGTTAATAGAATCTCGTAGCACCCTACAATCGGCTGTAGAGCCTTCCCATCCGGGAAGGACATAAACGAACTTCATGTGGGGATCACAAACTGCCAGGACATTAGAGGATATACGGCCCTTACGAGTCCTGTAACGAGCGCGATCACCTGAGGGCACAGTGAGATCGATATACGTCCCGTCCAAAGCACCTAAACATCCCTGTTATTTTTACAAATTAGCTTGTTTACATAGAGTACGACAATAGCAATAATGATAAAAAATACCTTAAACCATTTCCATCTTGGATCAGTTGAGGTATCTGGAATAGGTGTCGGCCTAACCAAGAATAGGTGATGTAGCCTTAGAACTGCTTTCAAGACCAAGTGCATGTAACGGGACACAGTTTGGCCGGACCTCAAGAATTCAAACTTCACAACAGAATTCTTGGTGTGATGTGCCAAAATGGTTAAGAACATGGCAACTTGTTCTTCAACCAAAACATATCTTTTGTCGGTTAACCCTCCCACAGTTCTCATTAAGTCACACAATTTTGCAAATGTATTCCGATACATGCGTAGGTTGTCAATACAAGTTCTATCACTAAGCAAATACAAACGAGTACGACGGGAAATTTGTTCAGGCATTCGAGCTTTCATACTATAAGTTTTCTCACCGTTAGTCCGTCTCCTAACATCTCGAGACTCTTCACGCAATATGTGCGCAATAATGAACAACATAATAAGACGTTCGTGCATTACTTGCTCCCATAGTATAAAATTTAAAAAACGTTCCTTCAAAGCACGAGATAACATCGTAGAAAAGGAGATGATATCTATCCAAATGCCCACAACTGAGAGACAAATAGACTGCATTAAAAATTTGCCCAAACATGAAAGTACCTACTTCATTTGTCTACCTCATAATGCATATACAAATTCCAAAATGATAAATCACAAAACTGGATGCCTATTGTGTCCAACAATCATAATAAGATCAGGAAAAATTCACAAAATCACAAAATCCATAGCAACTAAATTACTTCAAAGCACGAGATAACAACGTAGAAAAGGAGTACTAATCTATCCAAATGCCCACAACTGAGAGACAAGTACACTGGACCAAAAAATTGCCCAAACATGAAAGTACCTACTTCATTTGTCTCTATATAATGCAATTATATAATGCATATTCCCAAACCAAAATCATGAATCACTAAACTGGATGCATATTTTGCCCAACAATCACAATAACAGGAGGAAAAATTCACAGAATCACAAAATCCCTAGAAACTGCATTCCTGAGCCCCAATTTATTTTTCTTGTTTTTTCGGCACAAATTATACAAACTGCAACTCCAACAAGTGTAGGAAAATAGGAAGTAACTACACAATACCTTGATTCCGAAATTATTGCGGTGCCGAAATTAGAAATTAATTGCAACAGTGTAAAATAAGGACTTCTTTCCACCGGAGAAAGTGACAAATCGAAGAATCGGAGTTGAATTCCGGCAACCCACCCCACGGCCGTATGAATTTGGGGTTCGATTCGCAAAAAATGGAGAAATTTTTAAGTAAGCAACACAGAAATCCTAATTCGTGAAATTCAAATGGAAGCAAGGGAAGAGCCATACCTATTGTGGAGACCGTCTTCGAGCAAGAGACAACGGAGTAGTCACCGGCACTGGATCTTGGCCGCGCCGCGATGAGGTGGAAAACTGTTAAAGATGCTTGTCGTCGCCTTTGCTTGCTAGTGGATGCCAAGAATGTAAATTATGATTTCGAAACAAAAAACGAACCCTAATCTATTCACCATGTCGCGAGATAGGGCTATACCACCAAGTTGGTGGTATAGGTAATGCATACCAGAACAGTAACTTGGGGATAATTGACGAGATTTGCCGTGTCGGGTCGAGGCTTTTACCGGGTAAAGGAGATGGGGAAGAGCTCCTACCAAATGAGGGAGAAGAGGTGATATGTTCTATTTCTCACCCTTATATCACGTACCAAAGGGGGCCTAAATGAAATTGTCAATATCCTGAGTGATGGGTGCTAATATTTAGTACATTTTGTATCTCATTAAGAGACATAATTAAGGGACTTTTTCAATAAAGGTAAATTGTTACATGATGAATATGGTTTAAATCCCCAAATTAAAGTATTTCATAACGAAAACAATCACTACAAAATACTGTTTAAATAAAGAGGGATTTAGGGAGGGATTTAAAGAGGGGAGGAGGGTTAAAGAGGGGGGGAGACCCTCGACAAAATTGGCCTCGTTAGGGTCCCCCTCGGCTCGCCCCTCTTTAACTAACGAGGGGATGGGGCCCTCGGCTACTAACGAGGGGGAAGCCCTCATCTGGTTCAAAAAGTATGCCCTCGTGTAGGCCCTCGTTTGTTCACGAGGGGGAAGCCCTCGTCCATTTTCCCGTGGGCAGCACCCTCGCCTCGCGTTGCTGGAGGTTGGCGAGCGCGGCCGCCCTCGCCTGGGCGCGCCCTCGTCTCGCCCCTCGTCCATTCACGAGGGGGTCTGCCCTCGTCTATAGTTGCCCTCGTCTCGCCCCTCGTTTGTTCACGAGGGGGATGCCCTCGTCAATCTCAATTTTTTAAAAAAAAAATCGCGGGCGCGACAGCGGGGCGGGCGCAACCCGACCCGACCGGCGAGCGACCCGCACGCGACCCGCGTCCAAGAAGTTTTGAACCCGTGACCTCCCTAGCGTGGAAGACCTATTGCCCTTCTCCTTACCGTTTGGGCAAGGCTTATCAATCGAAATGTTTTCTATTGTAATAGTATATATATTATTTCTTATTTTGTTTTCTTAGTTAAAACACTTAACTCCTATTTTATTTATACTTTTAATTAATTAATATTATTATAAATTATTTTATTTACCATAACACCTTAAAAAATTAATTAAATTAATATATCATTTTAAATTACATACATTTAATAATTTCTATTATGATTACACTTTTAATTAATTATTATATATCATTACAATTATGGTAAATAACTTAAAAATGAAATTTATATTATTCTCACATATAAAATGAAATTAACACTTGCAAAATTATATTTTCACTTATGTATATATCTTTTTAAATATAAAAAATTAACCCCTTTGTGCATATATATATATATAATATATATATTATTTTAATTAAAATATTTTGAATATATTATGGTTAAATTAATCAAATATTACTTATAACTAAAGCACATACACAGATTAACCTAAATAATTAATTAAAAATCTTACTAAACACGATATATAGCTCCGAATTTCACAAACATTAATGAAAATAAACATCACAAGCATAATAAAGACGATGCACAATAATTCATACTCCAAGAAACATTCATCAAACATTCATGAAAATAGTTAATTCATACTCCAAGCAATACTCTCAAACATCAGGATCTCGGTCCCTTGCCACGGCTCGAACCCGATCCTCGGGGTAGGGGATACTCATCGGATGGAGGCGGGGGTGATGGTCCTCCGGATCCCTGTTGTGATGCCCGCATCCACTCGGTAAACTGGTTTTGGAAGTTCTGGGTCATCTCCTCACGCAGTTGCCGTTGTCTCTCTTCCACTTGCTCCAGCAATCGTCGATTCTCATCAGCCGCCTCTCTGCGCGTTCTCTCACGCTCCACAGCGAGTAGTCGGTCCACATCAATTTGGCTATAGGCTCCAATATGAGTCCCAGCTGATGTCCCGCCTGGGCCGGAGACTATGCGTCTGGACTTTCCCAATTGTCCGAGCCCACGAACTTTACCGTGCTTTTTCCCCACAGTCTTGACGTACATCTGAGATAACTCAGGAAGACTGGACTCGGGAGGTTGCTCGTCAGAGTCAGAGGTAGCATGCAGTTGGGAGACTCTCGCTTGTACATCAGCCTGCACATTTTTTTACAGAATTATTTTTCTAGATATTTAAATATTCTTAAATATTCATATTATTTTAAAAATATAACAAGAATAATTACCAATGTATCAGATATAAGGCCGTATGTATACTGTCCTGGACCACGGTAGTGGAAGTGCTCCACAATTTCCCAATTTGTGGTGGGGCGTCCCCTCTTCCTCTCCTATAATTTAGAACATGATGATTAAAACTTAAAATATGTATACATATTATAAAACTTTACCGAATTTGGTATCAACAAATGACTTACAATATCCAGAGCAACCTCGACGGCACCACGAGATCCACCTTTATGGGTGGAGATGCCAGTACCCGGGCCAGCAGGCTCAGATAGTCTGTTCCATCTACATTGTGCGGATTTGGCTTTCACGTCATCTCTGTCCCAGTACGCGAGCAAGGCCTTCCACACTTTTGTATCCCACTGTGGCTTCTTACCCTTCAACTCCCATTTTCTTTTCACAGAGTTCAAAAGATCTACATATCTTTCTGCAGCCCTTTTCAGGAACAAGTGATGCACATACTGTGTTAAAGTGACAGTAGGATCCCACCTAGCCTCTTTCTGATAAACAAAGATGTTATTATGTCATATAATATCATCATAAATCAAATGAATATATACCTGAACTGTCTCCCAGTACTCCTGCAGCCTTTCTTCGGATATCATCCTGAAGGTGAAGGCGCCCAACTCCATATGTCCAGCCATGATACGTCTGATCAGCTTGGAGATCGGATTCGAAGGCATCAAGCTGCAAAACAAATTTGTAATATACACGGATATATATTCCTCAAAATACCTGAAAATAGTAAGTCTAACATACGTATCGTAGGCAATATACACATCTAGTCTCTGTCCGATCATTTGTGAATCCGACTGTTCCTCAGAATCCGAGTCGGTATACTGCTCAGCTTTCTCATCATCAGTCGTGGGGATCAACGGAACTGGCACTGGTATGTGTGGTATAGGCACTGTGTTCCGCACCCCACTAGATCGGTCTCGACCCCCGCGACCTGTACTCTGTCGCCGTCCCCCACTAGAGCTACGATCGGATCCGCTCATCTGTAAAATTTTAAACACCGAGATATAAATGAGCAAATAATCAAAGTTTAGGTGTACACATTATAATTTATAACACCGAGATAGCAATTAATATAATAACATATTATCACATAAATGATCAATCAATCAAAGTTTAGGTGTACACATTAAATAATTTCTAACATCGAGATAGCAATTACTAAACTTCATTTGAGTATGAATTATGTTCATCATCATCATCATCATCATCATCATCGTCGTCTTCTTCCTCCTCTTCATGTTCTTCTTCTTCTTCTTGTTCTTCTTCTTCTTCAACATCAGCATTCTCAATTTGAATTAGTGCACCACTGACATCTGCCAACACGATAGGATCACTGTCTATTTGCACATTATTCATTTGTGAATCAATCTCATCGTCTTGGAACAGGGGTAGCTCTTGTTCATTCCTTTTATCAATTTCCACTAAGGATCTCGGTTTGACTTTGCAAACCGCAAGCCATTCACGATTTCGCACCCCCGGGTATTCGCAATAGTAAACTTGAGTAGCTTGATTTGCTAATACAAAAGGATCATAACGGCCATATACTCTTCTCCGATTAACATCCACAAGTTTGTAGTTAGGATGTATTCTTGTTCCATTTGGCACGGTAGGATCATACCACTCGCACTTGAACAGAACCACCTTTTTCTCAAATCGTCCAGGGTATTCCAACTGTAATACTTCTTCAAGGATCCCATAGAAATTATTCTCATCTGAATCATAGTTTGTCCCCTTGATACAAACTCCACTGTTCACAGTCGATTTTGATTCACCATAAATGCGTGTATGAAATTTATATCCATTTACGTAATACCCAGGATATGTGGTAACACAACTTACAGGACCGCTGGAGAGATCACGTATCCACTGGTTCTGAATATTGTTTACCTTAACCTATAGTTGACAAAATATTTAATCCTGAGTCTATTTATATATTTTATTATTTATATAATTTTATCAACTTGACGTACAACTTGTTCAAACCATAACGCAAACTGATGTTGAAGTTTACCGTCTTGTTCAGCCCTAGAGAGATTCGGTTGAACACTTTGAAGTTGATGCATGAACATACTACAAGAGGAAAAATGTACAATATTATCATTATAATGATGTTTTGTAATAATTATAGATGGACGATGTTGAATATTAACTTACTCAACATACGGTTGCACCTCGTTACAATTCAGTAACACGTAGGTGTGAGCTGTATTTTTCTCTTCATCTACAATATATCTTGTATTCTTCCATCCAATTGGTCGTCCAGGAGGTATAAAAATTAATGGAGTACCGGGTTGGGGTTCTTCGACGCCAAGACCATCGTAATTACGAGGTACATTATGACGCCTCGTCAGAACATGATCCTCAAAGTAGTGGGAACAGAAAATTGATGCTTCTTTTGTTAGATATGCATTTGCGATCGAAGCTTCAACATGATCCTTGTTACCCACACTGAGTTTTAAATTGTGAAGATACCTAACCAAATGCATCAATAGTGAGTATAATAACCGCTAATTGTTCAAATATTTGAAAGTTGTAGATTACCTCTCAAATGGATACATACATCTGTATTGTACAGGACCAGCCACTCGTGCTTCGTATGCAAGGTGCACAGGTAGATGCTCCATCGAATTAAAGAAGCTGGGTGGAAATATACGTTCCAACTTGCACAAGATCAGTGGAATATCTTCTTCCAACCGAGTCATGTTCTCAACTGTAATCGTCGTAGAAGTCAACTCCTTGAAGAATAAACAAACTTCAGTGATAGTTTTCCATACGTTCTGTGGAAGTATTTCACGGAAGGCAATCGGGAGTAGGCTCTGCATAAACACGTGACAATCATGACTCTTCAACCCAAACATTTTCAATTTTGTCCAGTCAATAGTTCGAGACAGGTTGGACACATAGTTATCAGGAAACTTTAGCTCATCTACCCATCTGCACACAACATCCTTTTGTCTCTTATCAAGTGAATAACAAGCTTAAGGGTACTTTCCTGTACGTGGACATTTCACAAGTGATGGACGACGACAATATTCATTAAGTTCATCTCTGGACTTATTTGTGTCCTTTGTTTTCCCCTCCACATTCATTACAGTGTAGAACACATTATCAAATAAGTTTTTTTCAATGTGCATCACGTCCAGATTATGACGGATCAACAAGGTACTCCAATACGGCAAATCCCAGAAAATACTTTTCTTCTTCCAACCAGTTTCCAATCTCTTGTTGTGGTCCTCGGCACCATCTTCTGTCACTTTCGACATCCCACCCAATTGATTTTATTTAGGAGTGATTCACCTGATCGAATGGGTGGTGGTGGGTCATCCACTATCACATTCTTTCTGAATGCATTCTTGTTTCTCCGATACGGATGGTGTCTAGGTAAGAATTTACGATGGTTGTCGAACCACGACTGTTTACGACTGAGCCTCAGAGTGAAAGCATCAGTGTATTCTCCACAGTAAGGACAAGTTGTCCGTCCAGCAGTGCTCCATCCAGACAACATTGAGTAAGCTGGAAAGTCACTGATGGTCCAAATTAGTGCAGCTCGCATCAAAAAAATTTGCTTCGTAGCAACATCGTACGTTTCCACCCTAATTTCCCATAAATACATCAAATCACGGATCAACGGTTGTAGAAAAATATCCAATTTATCCTTAGGATTTTTAGGACCAGGCACTAGTACCGTAAGAAACATGAATTGATCTTTCAAACACAACCATGGAGGTAGATTGTACGGTGTCACTATCACTGGCCATGAAGAATATTGTTTCCCAGACTGTCCAAATGGTTGAAAACCATCGGTGCTTAGGCCCAACCTTA
Source organism: Ballota nigra (assembly GCA_947034835.1). Classification (NCBI taxonomy): domain Eukaryota; kingdom Viridiplantae; phylum Streptophyta; class Magnoliopsida; order Lamiales; family Lamiaceae; genus Ballota; species Ballota nigra. The sequence goes on along the minus strand of OX344729.1, from coordinate 72,553,818 downwards.
TGTTCCGAATCTCGGAAGCAAATTCAGGATACGAATTATCCAGGTATTTCCAAGCCAATGAGTCTGTAGGGTGACGCATAACACCAGAATCATCGTTAGAGCAACTTGCATGCCACGTCATATCTTTTGCAGTAGCAACAGACTGATACAATCTTTGCAGTCGAGGAATGATAGGAAAGTAGAACATCTCCTTGTAAGGCTTTTTCTTTTTCCATTGACCATTGATTAGGCGTGAAATTGTTATGTTTTGGTGCCGGATTTGCCCATGTTTTGAGTATTTTTTACGAGTGTTTGGAGTCAAATGAGTATCATTTTTATAAACTTATTAATTTGTCTCTTTGGTTTTCATAGATGGATAGAGGGCGAAAAGAGGAGTTCGTAGGACTTTGAATCGGCCAAAACGGACTACCACATGTGTACAGCCAGTGGTCGAGCGCCTCGCTCGACCTCTTGACCCGCTCGACCACCAAGCTCGAATGGGGCGCTCGAGCTGCACCTACACTCGAGCGTTTTTGCGTGTTTTTGGCCCAAAATCGCCCAAATTCGTCCCAAAGCCTATATATACCCCTTCCAAGCATATTTTCACATATCACAACATACCAACACATATTTTGAGCGAGGAGAAAGCTTGGGAGGGAGATTGGAAGAGTTTTATACGTTGTAATCGAGGTTTTAATTTACGAATTCTTCTTTTTAGTATTACTTTTGAACGTATTAGATTAATTCTTTCTTTCTTTACTCTTGGAGACGATTAAACCTAGTTTTTCAGATTTATATAGATTTCTTTAGAGACTTTAATTTGTTCTTTCGTTTATGTTCTTGATTTCTTTCGTTAATTTAATTATGCATATGATTATTGTTCTTGTGATTGCTTTTATTATTCAAACCACCATGTTAGGCTAGAACCCTTGCATGCTTGGGGTAGGATGAACTCGTAGAAGTAGGATGTGGGTATGTAATTAGGGTAACTTGTGACGTTAGGTTTTAATTCTCTTGATTAATGAATTCTTAAAATCAATCTTCACTTTGCCTTTGAATTTCGTTCGAAAAGTGTTAGAGAGAGGACGACCGTATCACTCTTTAACAATGAGTAGACTTAACGAGAGGGTTTAGGAAGGGTTAATTCATCTACCAGTTTAGCGAAGGAGGACGACCGCATCACCTTAGTTAAATTAGGGTCTCATTAATTAAGCACAATCTATTAACTTGTTAGTAGATTAGTGAAGTCGAGTGTTAGGGTAAAGTATTAGGGTTTAGAATCTTGAGCTTCCACCTTGCAATTTTAGACTTAGGTTATTTCTTGTGTGTCACAGTTATTCTGATTATGTACCTGCTCCGTTAGTATACGTAGGGATTCCAATCCTAAGCATCACCATCTCTCATTAGAACACAACCCTTAGTTAATTTGATTTCTTTAGTATTTTAGTTTACTTAGTTTAATTCAGTCTTTTAATTAATCTTTCAAAAACCCAAAAAATTACACTCATATTAACTACGACGCGTAGATCTTCAGGGATCTGTTCGCATACACACTTTCCCTTAGGTTCGATAATACTTGGTCCCTATACTTGACCATACTACTGTGAACCCGTTCTCTTGCGGGGTAACTACTAGTAGAAAGCTAGTGTAGTTCGCTTCAAGTCAATGGCGCCGTTGCCGGGGATGGCGTTGTATGCTTTTTGAATAAGACTTGTAGATAGCTTAGTAGTTAGTAGTGAGTGATTTTATTTTCTGTTTTATTCTTTATTTTCATTCGTTCGGCAGTTGCATTTTGATCCTTCTGCTAGTGTGTCAGGTTTATGAAAACACGCTCACAAGGCAATACGAGCGAAGAGAGGTTACCTGCAGATCCTGAGACAATAGCTAGAAGGAACCGAGCCTTCTTGAGAAGGATGAACGCTGCCGACTTAGGGAAAGAACCAATGGACATCAATAATGAGTTGGAAGATGCCGAGAATGAGTTTAACCAGGGGTTGAACCGGGTGGACGGCACTGAGGGCAACACCAGTAAGAACCAAGATCCGTTAGGGGATAGTCAGAGCCAAAACTCGGGTGCACAAAACGTCATCAATCCAGCTCAGAATTTTGTCCATAATTCTCTGAACAACCCTGCTTACCCACAAAACCCAAATAACCCTTTCAACAACCCAGTATACCAACATTACCCATACCCACCATACCCTTATCCAACATACCCATATCATCCACCTCCTGTTTACAAACAACCACCTCCAGTTCAACAAGTACCAACACCACCTGTTGCTCCTCAGCCTGTGCCCCAGAACGTAGATCACAATGTGGCTATTCGAGGGAGGTTTGCAGCGTAGCCACAGCGGTACTATGATGGAGTGGCGTTGCCTCCTGTTGAGGCAAATAACTTCTCGATTTCCCCAGGAATTCTAAAGCTGCTGACCGAGAATCAGTTCAAGGGGGTGATCGGGAAGGAGAATCCTCACACTCACCTGAGGAGTTTTCTCATGATAGCCTCCACATTCAATTATAATAGCATGTCTGAAGATGCCAAGAGGCTTAGGCTGTTCCCATTCTCATTGACGGGAATAGCCAAGGAGTGGTACGATAACACGCTCCCACGGGGAGGTGTAACCACATGGGCCGAGCTTGAGCGTCTGTTCCTCGAGCGATTCTACCCTCCATCTAGGACGATCAAGGCTAGAATTGAGATCTCGTCCTTCCGCCAGAAATAAGGAGAGGACCTACGTCAAGCGTGGGAGAGATACTCAAACATGTTGATAGAGTGCCCGCAGCACGGGTACAATGAGGGGGATATTATGGCATTCTTCTATAGTGGTGCCAACAAGGCGGGGCAAGATCATTTAGACACCTGTGCGGGAGGAGCATTCCTGAATCAAGGCATAGAGAGGTGTAGAGAGATCGTGGACAACATTGTCACGAATGCCGGTGCTTGGAATATGGATGCAGACTTCCAGAGAGTGAATCAGGTTGAAGAAGTTGAAGGAACGAGAAGGCTGTTGATGGCCATGATGGAGAAGATCAACAACCTCGAGTTGGGGAAGAGTATGGTTGGAGAGCATGCAACAGAAAATGATAGAGTAGACCAGCCAAGTGGACAGCAAGAGGTAGCCAATTACATGGGAGGTCCGTATTACAATCAGAATGGCTACCAAGGTGGAAATCCGTTTGGAAGACCCTCTTATGGTCAGCCATTTGCACCTCCAGGGCAACAGCCGCCTCAAAATCAATGGAGGAACACACAAGGATTTCAAGGAGGCCAGCAGCCTCCTCAAAACACATGGAGGAAAAATGAGAATTTTTCTTATGCTAACCCAAAAGCTGGTATTACTGTTCCTGCAGGTGTTGATCTGGGGTCTAAACCTCCTGGTGGAGAGGGCGGTGCATCAACCGAGGAGATGTTGAGAGCGATCCTTCATAAGGTGGAGGAAGGTAGCAAGAGGTTGTCATCCTTGGAGTACAATGTGAATGAGTTGCATAAAAAGGATGATCAACGTGATCAAGACCTCCAGAAGATGAACGTTGAGTGGACTAGAACTCAACAAGAGAACAATCGAAGGTTCACTTCTATAGAGTTCCAGATGAGCCAGATTGCAAAGATGGTGAATAGAGAGCCGGGAAAATACCCTTCAATGCATGAGAGTAATCCCAAAGAGCATTGTAAGGCTATCCAGCTTAGAAGTGGGACCAAATATGATGGTCCCGAGATGCCTGCTGATTCTGAGACGCTCAAAGAAGAAGTTGAGACAGAAGTGATAGAGTCTCAAGGTCATGGAGTTGAGGTTGAGAAGGAAGGAGTTAAGATGAAAATTGATGATAAGAGTAAAGAGAACAATGAGTCCCAGAAGGGGAAAGACTTTGAGGAGATAGAGAGGGTTCCAAAGTGGAAGAAGGCAAAGGAAGCAAGGGATAAAGTGAAAGAAACAGAAAGAGATGAATGGGGGGTACCCAAATCTGTGATACCCGTCCCATATCCACAACGCTTCATGAAAAAGAAGCTTGATGAAAAGTTTGCTAAATTTCTTGACGTTTTTAAACAACTTCACATTAACATTCCTTTTTATGATGCTTTGGAACAGATGCCGCATTATGCAAAGTTTCTGAAGGACTTGATAGCGAAAAGACGGCGAGTGGATGAGCCGAAGTTGGTGCAGTTGAACCACGAGGTGAGTGGATTAGTGCACAAGGCGCTTCCACCAAAGCTGAAGGATCCCGGGAGCTTCACGATCCTATGTGACATTGGGAACGGGATCAAGAAAGGAGCGCTATGTGATTTAGGGGCGAGCATCAATCTCATGCCCTTGTCGCTTTTCAAGAAGCTGGAAGGTGGTGAACTTCAACCCACAATGATGACGCTTCAACTAGCCGATCGGTCTATTACTAGACCTCAAGGAGTGGTTGAAGACGTCCTAGTGAGAGTTGGAGATCACATTTTTCCAGCCGATTTTGTGGTCCTAGAGATGGAAGAAGATGAGCACGTGCCCCTAATCTTGGGAAGACCGTTCTTAGCTACGGCGGGGATGGTGCTAGACGTGGCAAATGGGTAGATTACATTGAAGGTTGATGATCAAGAAGTGAAGATTTCCCTATATGAAGCCATGAAGCACCCGAAGGAGGATGAGAGTTTGTATTGCATGGATGCTATTGATCCTCGTGTTGAAGACACACCTCATATCCCTAATACATCTCATATTCATAAATTTTATAATCCTTCACTTGATAATTTAACCCAAGAGCATTATGATCTGACTTATTTTGATAGGGATAAAGTGAAGAAGTTGAAGGATGAAGAGGTGAAAAGTGTGGATGTAACCCAGTTGGAAGGAAAAGGAGGAGTTAAGAAGAAAAAGTCCAAATTCAAGAAACTGTTTGGTAAGACTCCTCCAGATAAAGGTGAGAAGGAGTTGAGACCCATAACACTTGGGGATGAGAAGAAAGCAAAAGAGCTCATGATGGAGGGGCATCAAGGAAAAGAATGCAACCACCACTCTTATGAGAGTAAAGGAGGTAAATTTGAGTATGATGTCCCATAAGCTCCTTTGAGCTTGGTCCGGCATGAGGACCTTAAAAATAGCGCTGAATGGGAGGCAACCCATTTTTATTTGCTTTTGAGTGTTTTTAGTTTTTTTCCTTTTATGTTATTAGGATGTTGTTGAGTCGTATGTTTAACCTCGTATTTGAGTAAGTTGCTTGTAGGCTTGTCTCGAAGGAGTGCCAAAGGAGTGGAGATTGAAGGAACCAACTTGAGACAAGGGAGTGTGCAAAGCTATTGAGAGAAATTGAATTATTTGGTTGAGTTAATCCACAACCCCAAACTTAGACCTTTAGCAAGGTCGAAGTTTGGGGGTGGAGTTGTTTTTATTTGTTTTATGATTACATTGCACATGCATGCACGCCCTTATCTTTGAGTTGAGTTTGATTGATTAGTGGTTTGTTGAGATACTCCTTGGGGTGATTTTGATTTGACTCGCTATTGCATATTTCATGCCTATCAACCATCTTATGCTTGTTGATTGCTATTTTTTAGTATGATTTTATGAGTGGAGTGAGTTGTAAGGGTGAGTTAGAAATTCTTTTGTGTGAGTGTTTGAGTTTGAGCTGATTTGAGAAAGAACTTGTATGCTTGTAAATTTTTCTTTTGAGTACTTGTGTGATGAGAGTGAGAATTCACTAGGACTAGCATGGATGTGAAAGCCGTGAGAGTTGAGCCTTATGAGATTTTTATGCATTACTTGATCTCTTTGTTTGTGAGAGGATCGTCACCTTAGAGGATGCTAGAACTTGTGCGTGCTCTTGCTTCTTGATTGTGTCTAATTTGAAATGCCGAATGTGATCTTAGGCCATCTTTGATTTGAGTGAGTCACTTAGCCAAAACTTTCCTTACCAATGACATGTATCCCTTGCTAGCCCCTTTTAGCCTAAAACCTATTTTATTTGCTAGCACATTTAAACACTATTCCAAGTTCCTAAGCCTTTTGTCCCAATTTGAGTGGAGAATAGGAAAAGTGTGAAGGTTGAAGGGATTGAGTGAATTGAGTTGAAAAAGGAAAATGTTGTTTGTTGAGTGAGTATGAGAAGAAGGTGTGATGAAGTTATGAGATGTGGGAAAAAGAGAAAAAATTGAGAATGAGCAAAAGAAAAAAAGAGTTCATGTGTTTGTGCGAAAACGAAAAAAAAAAGTGAAATGATTGAAAAAAAAAGAGTGAAAGAGTGAGAAAGAAAAAAAAAATTGAAGTGTTGAGAGAATTGGAATATGATTTTCTATTCTCTATTCACGTGAGTCACTTATCCATATTGTTATCCCACCTGTCCAAAGAGCCTACATTACAACCTTGAGAAAAGTCCTTTTTGATTCGGCATTGATTTCTAGAGTATGGTCGGAGTTGAGAGTGCTTACAAGCCTATGGCTGCCGATATGAGTGATTGATTGTTTGAGTGAGTCCCTTAATCATTGATATACACTTGTGAGGGAGTGAAACACATCGTTGAGTGCACATCCATGTTTGATCTTGGTGGTTCTTGTTGTTGTTGCATGAGTATGATAAAGGAAGGTGAGTGAGTATACATGTGATTGATCTTTAAAGCTCGAGTTCATTTGCTAGCATGAGTTGATTCTTTGACTCATTCCTAACAATTTCACTTGACTTATTATTTCATTGCTTGAGGACAAGCAATATGGTAAGTTTGGGGAGGTTGATTAGGCGTGAAATTGTTATGTTTTGGTGCCGGATTTGCCCATGTTTTGAGTATTTTCGACGAGTGTTTGGAGTCAAATGAGTATCATTTTTATAAACTTATTAATTTGTCTCTTTGGTTTCAATAGATGGATAGAGGGCGAAAAGAGGAGTTCGTAGGACTTTGAATCGGCCAAAACGGACTACCGGTTGAGAAGTTATGAAGGTTTTACGAACATGTGTACAGCCAGCGGTCGAGCGCCTCGCTCGACCTCTTGACCCGCTCGACCACCAAGCTCGAATGGGGCGCTCGAGCTGCACCTACACTCGAGCGTTTTTGCGTGTTTTTGGCCCAAAATCGCCCAAATTCGTCCCAAAGCCTATATATACCCCTTCCAAGCATATTTTCACATATCACAACATACCAACACATATTTTGAGCGAGGAGAAAGCTTGGGAGGGAGATTGGAAGAGTTTTATACGTTGTAATCGAGGTTTTAATTTACGAATTCTTCGTTTTAGTATTACTTTTGAACGTATTAGATTAATTCTTTCTTTCTTTACTCTTGGAGACGATTAAACCTAGTTTTTCAGATTTATATAGATTTCTTTAGAGACTTTAATTTGTTCTTTCGTTTATGTTCTTGATTTCTTTCGTTAATTTAATTATGCATATGATTATTGTTCTTGTGATTGCTTTTATTATTCAAACCACCATGTTAGGCTAGAACCCTTGCATGCTTGGGGTAGGATGAACTCGTAGAAGTAGGATGTGGGTATGTAATTAGGGTAACTTGTGACGTTAGGTTTTAATTCTCTTGATTAATGAATTCTTAAAATCAATCTTCACTTTGCCTTTGAATTTCGTTCGAAAAGTGTTAGAGAGAGGACAACCGTATCACTCTTTAACAACGAGTAGACTTAACGAGAGGGTTTAGGAAGGGTTAATTCATCTACCAGTTTAGCGAAGGAGGACGACCGCATCACCTTAGTTAAATTAGGGTCTCATTAATTAAGCACAATCTATTAACTTGTTAGTAGATTAGTGAAGTCGAGTGTTAGGGTAAAGTATTAGGGTTTAGAATCTTGAGCTTCCACCTTGCATTCTTAGACTTAGGTTATTTCTTGTGTGTCACAGTTATTCTGATTATGTACCTGCTCCGTTAGTATACGTAGGGATTCCAATCCTAAGCATCACCATCTCTCATTAGAACACAACCCTTAGTTAATTTGATTTCTTTAGTATTTTAGTTTACTTAGTTTAATTCAGTCTTTTAATTAATCTTTCAAAAACCCAAAAACATTACACTCATATTAACTACGACGCGTAGATCTTCAGGGATCTGTTCGCATACACACTTTCCCTTGGGTTCGATAATACTTGGTCCCTATACTTGCCCATACTACTGTGAACCCGTTCTCTTGTTGGGTAACTACTAGTAGAAAGCTAGTGTAGTTCGCTTCAAGTCAATGTCAACACCACGCTTACGGAGTTTAAACCGTGGATGACCACAAACCTTACAATGTTCAAGTTCACTATCATTACCCCAATATATCATACAATTATGTGCACAACAATCAATCCTCTCTACTGGAAGACCCATCCCACTCATTAGTTGTTTGCTATCAGAAAATTTCCTGGGCACTAGATTTTCAGGAGGAACAATTTCTCGAATCAAGTCAACAACTTGATTATAACCCCTCTCTGATAGTCTATTTTCAGTTTTAATGTTCAACAGTCGGGCGTTGAATGACAATTGTGAGTGTGTTTCACAACCAGGATACAAATCCTGGTTTGCTGCACGAAGCATGTCATAAAATTGAGCAGCATGCTCATTTGGGGTCTCCTCATTAACGGGTTCATCTTCCACATTTCCAAAATGAAGGTTAGGACCAGTTAGATCTGTGATCATGTCATGGTAAGAGGTAGACCCTGCAGTATCATCTACTCCGTACGAAGTCGACTGATCATAGTTTTGGTGTGGTAGATGACCCCAATTTTGTTCACCGTGTAAAATCTAATTGTGATAATTGGGCATAAACCCATTTATATACAAATGTGTTTTCACGTCAATTGGTGCTCTAAACCTTTGGTTCCTACATCTAGATTTCGAGCAGGGACACCTAATATCTCCTTCACCCATCCAATCAGGATTGCTAGTTGCGAATTGTATAAACGATTCAAGACCACTAAGAAAGTCGGGAGCTATCATTCCATTAATTGTTCTTGGACCATACATTCAATTACGACTTGAATAACTCATATTATAATTTGTTTTAAATTAAAGAATATTCAAAATTTAATATAAAATTAATATATAAATCCATTATATTTATCCTATTGATAATTTAATATACTTAATCTAAAATTTTTGGCAGAGTTTTGTTTATTTTTATTGTATTCTCCAGTTAACTAAGATCATATAGTGCATCCATTTCCGACTTAATTAAAATTAATCAAGTCGGAACGCACATTCTACAGCTAGCAAACAACCAACAATTAATGTATTCATCAACTCCCTCCACTCCAACATATTTGAATATATAAACTTTGAACATATATAACTAATTAACTAATTAATATATTCATCAAACTAATAATTATGAAAATAAATGTAAATAATTGAACATCAACATTTATCACATGATTATATATATAATTAAATATATATTATGCAAATTAATTTAATTAAATACAACAAATATACATTAGCTAGTAATTATTTCTAATTAATTAACATAAATACATTATCAAATAATTAATTAAATACCCACTAATTATAAAATTAATTAAATAACATGCTAAAAACTATATAATTAGCGACTAATTAACACCTATACATGCATATATACATACATATAAACATATATATACATAAAGCTAATTTGTATTTTACAAATTATTTAACGGATAAAAACAAAAAATATTACCGTAGAAATGTTCACGAGGACGAGTAGGTAAAAATTTAACCGGTGGAGTGTTGTTTCCGGCGACGGCGGTGCAGCAGTGAAGGCGGCGGCGGCAGCAGCAACTTTGGGTGGAGGAGGAGAGGGTTTTCTGCAGAAAATGGGGAAGTTGGGGTATTTATATCTAATATTTAACGAGGGGATTAAAGAGGGCTAACCCCCTCAGTAAAAGCTTAGTGTTTACCGTGGGCGAGGGTGGAAGGGCTCGGCAAATTCGCGAGGGGAAGAGCCCTCGGCTCGCGTCGGATCCCAGCTAGGCGAGGGGTGCGCCCTCGTTAATTCTCGAGGGGACGCGCCCTCTTTAACTCACGAGGGCTGAGTGCTCGCCCGTCCCAGATTCAAATTTTGTCGAGGGTGGCACGCTCGTTAACTAAAGAGGGGGCCCTGCCCCTCGTCTCAACCCTCGTCCGATTTAAATTTTTTTGGCCCTCGTCTCGCCCCTCTTTAGGGACGAGGGCAAACATTCCCCTCTTTAACTCCCCTCTTTATTTCTGCTTTTTTTTGTAGTGAATAGAAGACAGTACATACTATATTGCTTCTATTTCGACATTAATTATAAATTAATCCCACGATAATTCATACACCGGCGTCGATTGATTCACGACGCACAACGGTTTTGGGGATGAGGCCAGGCTTCGAAATGGAAGAGCGGGCCAATTGAACAGAGGAAAGGAACGTTCTACCTAAGGAAGAATTAAGCACAATAACTTGGGTATTGTTGATTATAACTTGGGGTATTGGTGATTAAATCTTGGGGTATAGGTGAATAATTTTTTGGGATACAACTTGAGGTATTGTAGATTATAACTTGAGTATTGGTGATATAACTTGGGGTATTGGTGATTATAACTTGGGGTATTGATGATTATAAATTCAGGTATTGATGATTATAACTCGGGTATATATTGATGAATATAATTTAGGGTATTGGTGATTATAACTTGGGGTATTGGTAATTATAACTTGGAGTATTGGTGATTAAGTCTTGGGGTATTGATGATTATAACTTGGGATATTGACAATTATAACTTGGGTTATTGGTGATTATAACTTGGGGTATTGGTGATTATAACTTGGGGTATTGGTGAGTATAACTTGGGGTATTGGTGATTAAGTCTTGTAGTAAACTGAATAATTATTTGGGATATTATTATTGAGTAATTCTTGGGGTATTGGTAATTATAACTTGAGGTATTGGTAATTATAACTTGGGGTATTGGTGATTAAGTCCTGGGTACTACTCAATAATTATTTGGGATATTATTAATTTTTGGGGTATTGGTCATTATAACTCGGGGTATTGGTGATTATAATTTCGGGTATTGGTGATTAAAACTTCGGCTATTGGTGATATAACTTCGGGTATTGGTGATATAACTTCGGGTATCTGTGTGAAGCGCGCGCGACCATTTGCTACCCTATTTGTTGCCAGACCCGCGGTTTTTTGTTGGATCTTAATTGGTCAAAATTAATTTCAAATTAATTTCAAAATTCCAAGTGCATGCTATGCACTTGGATGCACCCTAAAATTTGTGGAAAATTAATCATGACAAATTTATTGTGAACTATTTTGAAATATTAAATATTTGATTTAGAGTATTAAAAATAAACAAAGTGTAGAGTGAAAATGGTTTATACATGAATCATATTAGTTGTTTTCACTAAAAAAATATTAGTTGTATTCACTGAAGTGTATTAGTTATTTTCACTAAAGAGTATTAGTTGTTTGGAAAAAACAAACTTATATTATTCGACATAAACAACTCATACATATGTTTAGTTTATGTGACGCCAACCCTGAATAAGTGGTCGTATGGATAATTAACACATGAGGGGGTTGGACTAATTGTCAATGATAATTATTTGGCAATCCTATCCATCAAAGCAAATAAACTTAGGTTGCGCTTACTTTAGAAATAAGGATTATATGAGATAGGAGTAGATGTGATAAAATAAGACGTTACATTTAGTTTTTATTATCTTATTTTGTGTTTACTTTAATGTATATGATACAATTAAATTTAATTTTTATTTTATTTTTAGTATTAATAAAAATTAAAAAATATGTTATATTACAAAAATATCCTTTGTATAAAAAAATTAATTTTCCAAATAAAATGTGATAAGAAACGATTTCCGATGGAGGCACCATTGTAAACTCCCACCGCCGCCTCCATCAGCTGCTCGAACCAAGCTCCTGTAAACTCCTTCTAATCAGAAACGACGGAGACTATCTACCTTTAAAGGATTATTTTCTGCTATGAGTATCGTTCATTAACAAGTATGAGTAATTCATTTGTGGGATCATAGTTGGGTGTAATAGTACAAGAATGTTGTTCTTTATGTCATATACTCTCTTGTATGAACTAAGATTTCAACTTTGGAAATAATTTATTTGGAAATAGAACTGATGAGCAAAGCAAGAGATGAGCCTTCCACTTCACATGTCTAAGGGTGTTCCACCTTTACCTCCACAATTAATATGAAACAGCTTAAATAACTTTCTACCTTATATAAACAACAGCTATGAAAAAAAATCACCAACTATTTTGTTAAAAAGTGAGAATCAGGGTATCAAGGAAAAATAAGATACAGAACTCGGTCATGATTTGATCAACCATGTTATACTTTCCTCTTCAAGATTTTCACATATGGAATTTTTTGAATGTTTCCTTCCAGATTTGAACTTCTGAAACGGAGTTGGGTTGTAAATCGTCCATGGAAGTTTTCACGCGGCTTGGTACATTTTTCAGATTCCAATAAAAAAGCAAATTGAGATGTAAATCTCAATGACTATACGAGCAAGCATACGAAGCCATGACTAAACTTTACAAGCAAGCATACGAAGCCATGGCTAAACTTGAACGGATCAAGCAATATTCACTTTACAAACCCATAATATAATCAAACTCACGTTGTAAATCGAATTTCAATTGATACGAAGAATACCTGAATTTTTGTTTTCCTGGTATAAACACTTGATTTCCTCTCGCCCCGCGATCAGAATACCTTGATTTTCCCTCGTTCGCAGTCCTTGGTATAAACCCTAGTTTATTCAGTCAAATGTGTCGTGAGTATTTACAAGATTAAAGTTTTAAATTTGAAATATAGATATAAATTTAGATTTTTTTGACCGAAATATACAGTTTAAATTTGAAAAATATATGATATAAAGGGTATTTTAGTAAATATACATCATATCCCCAAAAGAGAATTAATTATCACACCTATTTTGGTGTGATATCTTACATAGGAAGTTAAGTAAAAATCCGGGTTATCCCCGGGTCATGGGATTTAAAAAAAAAAATCATCATTCAAAGTAAACAGTTAATTATATTAGATATTTAATCCTTATCTAACCTTATCACACAAAGTAAACACACCCTTAGAGTAAAAACAACTAATATTTTTTTAGTGAAAACAACTAATACCCTTCAATAATTCTTGTATGAACCATTTTCACTCCATACATACTCTAAAAACCTTATCAGGAGTATCACGAATCGAGATCACTTGTATCATATATTAATTGTTGTTGATTTTTTACCAACAATATGATTCTATTGACACCAACTCGATTTTTAAAATTTTTTAATTGAATATTTAATACATTGAAACAGTTTCATGATAATTTTATTATAAGGTATTTTATTACAAAACTATACATTCTTTTAAATCAAAAATAAAAATATGCATGTATAGTCTAGATATGCTTGTCGCTCAGGTTTTATCCTATGTATTGTAAATATAATTTCTTCACTTTTTTTTCTTTTTAAAACAAAGATATATAAAAACTATACTACTCGTATTATTTTCTAGTTTAACTAAATGTTATTAATTAAAATAATTTTAAACACGTTGTCGAGTTGTAAATAAGTCATCGCTGAGCCATCACCGAATCATTGCCAGAGTATTATCTTTGAAATTTTTACCATCCAACTAATTTCTTCGACTTAAGCCCTCTTTTCTCAGTCGAATCGATAAATGGCGGATGCAATGTGATAAGATTGTTGGCATTGCTCTGTTTTTCATAGGTCAAAAGAGAATATTTCGTGCGTTTCTCAAGGTAAACAAGCTACGATGAACACAAGACAAAACGTATTTGCTAGGATTTGCTATTTTCTCATACCTCAATCTTTGAGGGATATTTAAATGTATGCTGCATCTACAACCATTATTAATAAATATTGTGCATCTATAGTCATATTTTTAATTTTACAATAAAAGGATGTTTTCTATTTTATTGGGACAAAACGTGACAACACTCATCATATATATATATATATATATATATATATATATATATATATATATATATTATATGTTACTTTTGTCAATGCTACTTTTTTCTTTTCACTATTTTGTGAATAGTATTTTGTTCATCAATTTATACTATGGTGTCATATCTGACTTAAATAGGGATTCTATTAATTATTGAAATAGAGTTAATTGAAATGAAAACAAAATGGTTCAGGATTTTAAAGTGAACTACTGAAAAGTGACGGGTGAATAAATTACTTATACAAAAAAAATATGTGTTTGCATATATGAAATTATTCGCTCTAAAACATAACATAATTAAGATGATGAAAATCCATAAATTAAGTTTCCACGAGATAATGAAAAGATGTCAATATAATTTGAATGTCAAAAGGTTTCACCTGAAATGAATTTGCTGACGTTTCTAACTACTATAATCTTTCTTGAATACGATGAAGCTTCCATCAATGCCTTGCAAGAAAAAAGCTGGCGCTCTGAAACAACACCACCTTCGAAAAAATCAACATTTATTTCCTCAAAAGGTAGAGCATGATAACTCGCTCTTTTCTCCACCATCTCGCAAATGAGCTTTGAGAAATCATTGTTTAATTTTGATGGAAAACTACGAGGGAGACACATAAAAGGTAAAATATTTAAAGATGGCAACCAATATAAAATTATGAATTTAGGACAACAACTCCAAAATAAATTCTCTAAGACTGCAAAATGAACCGAAAATGGTGCATACATGAGCAAAGTCAATTTCTCCACTCTGGGTATCATTTCTGAATCGTGATCCCAACTTGGAAATAGAGAGTGGCGAGAAGTAAGAATATCAAGAGAGAGAGAAATTTTGGAAGGGTTCAACTCGAGCAAAAATTCTCTTAACTTGTGAAACCATGAAATTTCCCGCCCATCCAAATCCAGATTCCCCCTAATAAATATATCAGACTCCCACTCTCTCCATTCCATTGACGGTGTTTTAAAAGACAGGGAAGGTACACAAATTCCTAAAAATTTAAACTTGCGAATTCTGGGAACGTCAAACTTGAACCTCACAACTGACAAATGAATAGTGAAGAAGCTTATGAACTCAAGTGAATTGCTACAAATTTGTATTTCTGTGAAGCCACAACATTCGTAGAGGGTCAATTTCATGAGAGAAGGACACCTAGATATGTGACTAAAAAAGCAATTACCAATACTAATCCCCTCCAACAACAACACTCTCAGCTTGTGAAAATTATCAAAACACGGTCCAAATCCAGCTGCTTTCAATTCCCACATTTGAAAATTATTAGGGCACTCATGTAATACCAATTTCTCAATCAAAGGGCAGATGGAACCAATATCCCGTAAAAAATTACCATCAATGAATACTCTGCTTAAAGTAAGAGATTTAAGTCCCGAACAACTTACCATTATATCCTGCAGATCAATTTTGGGCCCATCCACAGATAACCTCACAAGAGTTTCGGATTCAAACACCTCACCTGGTAAAACAAAGACGAAATGCCTCAATCCTTTTAATACGATATCGAGATCAGTAGCACCTAAATCCATTGCTTTCACGATCAATTCCTTTACCACAGAAAGCCTATACGTAACATCTTCAATCCACGAGTCATTTATCTCTACCCTGAAACTACGGATCTTTCGGTTCAATTCCTTGGATCTTTCCATAGTCTTATTAAGCGAATTAAGAAACGGGAGCCTATGCCGATTGGGAATTTCGCTTTCCGAATAGTCGAGATTGGGGCGAGTTAACCAGGCGTTGTAGCATGATTTGGAGAGGATACTTGTTCCAACAGCTTCTTTTCCACTCAGAAGAGATAGTATGTGATGAATTATATCTTCTGGAAGTTGAGTTTGGGCTTCAATTCGTCGGCGCTTCTCCATCGGAATTAACCCTAGATTAGATGTGGAATTTGATTTGGGGATTTCAGAGTGAAATCGTTTTAAGGAGCCGCTCCTTTATATAGTAGATATTGAGAAAGGCTGGCCCGGCTAAATACAACCACTTTAATTTTTTTAATTTAATTTAATTAACTAATACGTTGTGTCGAAATACTTAATACATTTAATGAAAGTAATTAATAAATTAACAAAAACAACTAATACTCTTCGGAGTTGATGCCTTTAGTGCAATTCATTAATACTTGAGCGTAATTTGCTAATACTCTTCGAACAAGTTTCACAGAGAATAACATTCGCTTAATATGTTTCATTTAAGACTTAAATGGAGTTATTGTATAAACTCGTTTTACGTACAGATATTAATATTTTGGCAAAAACTTGTGTAAGATGGTTTTACAGTGATATATATTACAAACTAGAACAAATTAATATTCATTAACCTCATTATATT
The DNA here is from genome assembly GCA_947034835.1 of Ballota nigra. Lineage (NCBI taxonomy): Eukaryota > Viridiplantae > Streptophyta > Magnoliopsida > Lamiales > Lamiaceae > Ballota > Ballota nigra. The sequence goes on along the minus strand of OX344729.1, from coordinate 72,537,558 downwards.
TATTCACTGATATCTTAACATATTATATTGTGGTTTCAGTTTATAAATCTTATGGTGTCAATGAATGTATGTAATGGTATCAATGTACACCTCTAATGGTATCATCAAATACTGGTAATGCTCGTAATATGAAACTTCTTTGTAGGAGATTTTTTGAAATGTTAATGCTACATACTCAACTCATGTCCCGCCTCACCGTGAGACGGTTCACGTAAAATTCTCTCTAATTCCTTCATACTAAACTTATAAAAAAAGGTCAAGTTGAACCTACAGACGGAATACGAGTAGTTTTGACAGGGATACATCTCACATAAAAATAGAGAAAATTGCAAATGTACCATGATTGGAATAATGTCAATTCAATATCTCAAATATGGTAAACCTGTCAATTTAAGGTTTAAAAGATTTTTTCTATCGACTTAGGGCTTAAAAGATGTGAAACTATCAATTCACGACCTGTAAGTTAGGACTTATTAATTTAAAATAAAAAAATACTAAGACCATGTTTGGCATATTACAATTTATATTCTTATTTTATTTATATACTTTATTATTTTTTTCGTTTTTTTCAATCACGTGAAATTTATATATCTTTTATATTTTTGAAATTATAATATACAAAAATTATCAAATAACAAGAAATTATTATAGATCAAAGACGATTTTAAGATGAGTGAATCATAATTAATAGTTTTATCTTTCAGGTCTTGAATCAATAGTTCAATTTTTCAGACTTTGAATCGATAGGAAAATCTTCCAAGTCTTAAATTTATAGTTTTACAATCTTTCAAGCCTGAATTGATAAAGATTATGTATAGAGTGAGATTGGTTCATACATGATTCATTAAAGAGTATTAATTGTTTTCACTGAAGAGTATTAGTTGTTTTCACTGAAGAGTCTTAGTTTGTTTTCAGTAAATAATTAATACTCTTCAGTGAGAATAACTAATATTTTTCTGTGAAAATAACTAATATCCTAGAATGGTTTATATATGAATCATTTTCACTCTATATTTTTCATTGGTAAGACTTTATAATGATTTTATTTATATATAATATTTTGTTTGATTTAAATTTAAAAGTATTGGGTCAACATGGCAATATGGTGATTTGGTGTATTAAATGGTCGTACGTGTTAAATTTAATTATTTCTCAAAGATTGAGCTCTGGCAAATATTTTCAGTTTCAGAGATCTCTTGGTTTTCTTCTTTCTACTCTCAATTTTCTTCACAATATCAAGCCAAAAAATTTCAAACTCACAGCATAATCTGACCTTCCATTATGTAGGTTTTGATGAGCCACACACCAATCCTCGCAATCAAATCTCATTTCGTCCCATCTTCATCATAGCTCGACAAACAAGAGAAATCATCATTGACTTATCAAGAAACGTCATTGTTTCGGACAATTTATATTCAGGGCAGGGATGTCCTCACATTGTACCTTGAAGTGTAATAAATTTCTTAGCTCCCTAAAGTGGATGTAGATTCATTTTCGAATCGAACCACTTACAATATTTGTGTTCATAGATCCTTCTTCTATCTCATTAGTATAGTTATCTTGATTCCATCTATTGTTTGGTCGAATTCACAACCGATCTTGTGTAGACTAGACGAATGGCGACTGTTCGAGGCCGTTTGGTTTGAGGGATTGTTTTGATAATTTCGGGTGATCTCGTGTTTGATTTGAAGGTTTACACAGGACCATGACTCTGGATAGACTAGAACGACTATCTCGTATACAATTCAATCTAGAAAATTTAGTTTAAGTCCAAATTTTCTGGTTCTAGTCTATCCGTTTTCCGATATTTGTTCTAATCCAATCTTATCCTGTAAACCAAACGAAGTATAAGTGATCGGATTCAGGAATGCTACAACTTGTTCAATTTAGCTATAGTCTTAGATTAGTATTCATAAATCTGGTAAATGTATTTGCAATAAAATTGTATATGACGATTCTTGTATTTTATTCCGTCCAACAATCTGGGACATGATGCATGTAGTAACTTTTATAGTGTCAAATTTAAGTCCAAATTTTTTTTTTCTTTCAATTTAGTCTCAATAGTGTAATATTGTGTTCATTTTTTGTCCAAAATTGCCGGAAAATTAAAAATTATGTCATATTATATGCATAAAATTAAATTCTGGTGTGGTAATTGCATGACATAATTGACATCATTTTCAATTTCTAACAGATTTTGGCATTAAAATTGGGCAAATCCTTAAATATTGTCACTGCATCTTAAAACTTATTTAGATGGGTTTTCTCTCATTAGGAAAGGCTTCACATTAGTAAACCAATAAACATTTGACACATTATATATAGTTTCAACATTAATATATTCACTTGTACAAAAAAGGTCTAAGAGAACGGTTATATTTAAAATTACAAAGAGTCACCTGTTCGAAGAGGATATTCAGTTAGAAAATTTATACTAGTATTTAATTAAAATAAATACGAGATACATCTGATATCTTGGAGACGTTTTAAAGTGGATCATTGAAGTCGTTTGGAGCACTGTTTCTAGCATCAGCGGAAAACATAGATGGAGCACTATTTTCACAGCTAGCACCACTAGACATCCCGTGTCTCGATTGGTGGTTTCTCATGATCTACATTTGTTTAGCTAAGTCGACAACCTGAAAAGAAAGTTTTTCCACCATAGACGTAGCTGCAATACCAGGTGTCACAATCAATGATGTCTTCGTGAAGCCAAATCCAAGTCCCCGTATGCTTTCGGGATGCTCCTGACGATCTATTGTCCGTGCAAACAAATCATCAGTCCCCACAGTGCAGATGTCGTCGGGCATCATGTTCTGAGATATACGCTCCTGAATAACAAAAAATATTATAAATCATTTGAAATAAAATAATAGTTTATAATTTTAAAGATAAAATAATGGATGAATTACCTCTTCATCAATGATACGCTATGCTCTGCAATCGGGAACATTCTCATCTCGAGTCTTTCTTGTAGTCTGAAATAACTCGTAACGGGTAACAACAGGCGCACTCTCTCCAGCTTTCTTTTTTTCTTCTTTCTATGATAATGATAAACATGTCCCCAAATCATTAAAGTGAATATATATTAAGAGTGAATGATCATAAAAAAAAATTAAAAGTTAACATTTTTATCTCACCAAATCTTCCCTAATGCATGCATAACCTCTGGAAGATCCACGATATCGCGCCTCCATATTCTTAGCTTGTATGCTATTTTTGTTACTTTTTTCCTACAGTGTAATATAAATACGATAAATATTGAAAAAAATCGTGCATTAATAGGAATAGATGAAATGACATTGATCAATTTTACCTTGAAATCATCAAGCATAGATCTACGCACGAACTCCTGCTAATATGGGGCCACCATAGGGGATTCCGCATAGTCTTTAGGCGGCCTAGACGAGTATATACCAGTCTTCGAGTCTCGTGAACGATTCCTCAGAAAAGTCTGAAATTTTTTGGCCTTATTCCCAGCTTGTTTAAGTATTTCATGCTTCTTTGTGTGATCAAGGCCGATGAATGTAGCCTGCATACACATATAAAATATAACAATTTATATTTAGTAATTTCACAAGCTCATACATAAAAATAAATCATGCAACAATTTTAATATGTACTACAATTAATTAACATACCACGAGCTCATCCCATATCGCTTCCTCGAAATGAGTCATTTCAGGCTTACGCCAGTCATTGCCTGGCAGCACGATAGGAAAAACTCTCCTGATTGCAGACCCAATGTAGTACGCAAACTTCACACTCTCTGGTCCTATCGGCTGCCCATACTCATTGAATGATAACTAAAATTTAATGATATCGTTAGGTCAACAGACTATTAATTAATATAATAAAAATTAAACTGTTCAATTGCAATAAAATTACCTTAAGTAATTTTCCCTTGCTACGGCCTTTCTTCAATGAAGTCATCGTGACTATACCCCTCTTGCGCTTCTCTCCAGAGCTACTAGAGGTGGGAGCATCAGTGTTATCCTGTCTCAAGTCATCATTTCCATCATCTGGATCATCTTCGTCATCTCCATCATCTCTATCATAGGGCAAATAATCCATGATCCTGCAGAACAAAATAAAAAATATTAAATAAATATAAAGAAACAACATTTAATAAAGCAGAAAAAAATAACATTCAATAAAGCAAAAAAAAATTTTAATAAAATCATACATTTCTTTTTAGCACTAGTTTTTATTTTTCGTTTTTTGGTTGACTTTTCTTGGTCATGACCAAGAATGTTAACGAGATCCGGATTGATATACTCATCCTCGTTCCTATGTTTTCTCTGGTACGGGCAGAGATTTGCAGGATCATCGAAAGAGGGTACAGAATGAGTGAAGTTCTGAAAAGGATCATCAATCATGTCAATATCTTCATCGACGTGGTCTCTGATCTGGTAATTATGGTTAAATTGTTTGACTGAAGCACAATTGACCATTTCTTGTTAACTGGGTCGGGGACATAGAAAATTTATTGAGCTTGACTGACCATTATGTAAGAGTCATCTCTGTATCCCACATTCTTCAAATCAATGCGTACAAACCCAGAACATTCAACTTGGACCCCATTTTGGATCCTCACCCAACTCCAATCGAAAATTGGTTCACGGTGATCAACATAGTCGAGTTCCCAAATGTTGACAATCTGTCCAAAGTAAGTGGTATTCGACTGATTCCATGCAGTTGATGTAATAGACACCCCACTATTCTGCATTGTACTTATGGCATCATGATCTCTAGTATAAAACGTGTATCCATTAATAAGATAACACTTGTATGAATACACATGCCTATCAGTCAATCTGGATAACCACTTAACTCTTTCTTTCACTAATTCTTTATTCTGTGACAATATATTTGCAACATAATCATTGAACCAGTCAACAAACGTGCGATTGTGCTCAACTTCAATCCATGATCCAACTCTGGTGGGAAAGGACTCAGAAAGTGCTTGCATGTGCAGGTCAATAAAAGGAATCACGTCGACCGTGTTGTGAAGTACACACAAGTGCATCCGTGTTAGCTCCTCCATACTAACACTTACAGGTTGGCCACCGGTAATATCTTCACCATCCATCCTATTGGTGTACGGGATACTTGGAAGTCCAATTGCATCGACATTCAAAATAAATTCAGACCAGTACTCGACTACTTCTTCTAGTAAATAGCGTTCTGCAATGCTTCCCTCCGGCCTGAACATATTCATCACATACCCTTTTAGCACTTTCATATAGCACTCTACATCATACATCTATCGCATACGAGTAGGACCACACATATTTGTCTCGTGTACTAAATAAAACGGTTAGGTGAACCATTATATCAAAAAATGAAGAGGAAAATACATTTCAAGCTCACAAAGCGTCCCCACAATCTGTCTCTGAAAACCAAGCATTCTAGGATCAATGACCTTGCTACTCATTGCCTTGAAGAACCAACAGGGCTTTGTTATGGTTATGCGCACATTTTTAGGCAAGATAGAACGTATTGCATAGGCAAAATTTTTTTTTGGGGCATGGGCCTAAACGTGATAACGTCTTACATGTTTATTTTTAGTGGTCTCTTAATAGTTGGCACCTAATTTTACAGCCAATTATATACCTACACAAAATTAATAGATACACCTCAAATTAATTTATAAAAAATTAAAAATTAATAAAAAGACTATAATGCCCTTATATTTAAAAAATAATAACTCATGTCTCGATTCCAATTAGAGGATAACAGTTATGAGTGGGAATAGGCTAGGCTACCCGAAAGGGACCTATGCCTCGACCTACTAAAGCTCAGTTCGGCTTGGCCGGTTTAATAAATGAGTCAGACTTAAATTTTTTTAAAAGCTCATTTAATTAAATAGGTCAAATTTACTTTTTATAGGTCTTTTAAGCCCAGTAAACCGACTTATTTAACCATATCATATCATATTCATATAGAAGTTATTTTATATTTGAATTTAACCAAAACTACCAAATTTCTACCATATGCTTAAAAAATCTCAATTGATCAAGAATCTCCAAGTAACATACATTCTTATAGTTCCACGCATATGTGCAGTACTCAAGGTAACAAGAGAATAAATTACGAAAAACAAATTTGTATATATATAAAAAGTTATTAAATCTTAAACATAGCAAGTTCATCCTAGAGGGCGAAAAGAATTCAATATCAATTTGAGCTTCTACCCCATTTCAATTGGAGGCAAACTTGTGTCCTATACATAAAATTTTCTAGAATTTGCTGAATCTTCCGATAAAGAAATTTACCCGCATTGACATCATCCTCTAAAAATTCAAAATCTACGTCCTCAAGATGATCCTTCACTTTTTTCATAAAAGAAGTTTGCGAAATCATTATCCCATGATAGAATTATGAGTTTAGGACGATAACTCAAAAATAAATTCTCCAAAATTTAGATTGTGTGCACACTGAAAACGTCAAGGTGTAATTATATATTCAGTATCATCACAACCTCTCTAAAAACATACAATGAACAAATATAAAGTATTGAGGTTGAGTAAAACAAATTCTCAACTTGTCAAACCATAAAGTATTGAGCTTAAGACCACTAAGCCTTCATCAATATATTTTTCAGACGCTCATTCCCTTTAGGCCGTTTTAAAAAACATTGACGCTCATCAATATCCACATTTCAGTGATGCTTATATACTCAAGTAAACTGCTACAAATTTATATTTCTTCATAGCCAATACAAGCGTGGAAATCTAAATATATATGTCACAGAAAAACCATTCACCAATTTTCACTCTATCTAACCACAACACAATCAACTTATGAAAATAAACAACACAAAATATCATTGCATTCACATAATACCAATTTCTCTGTTGAAAGACAGATCGACATAATAATTAATATCCCATAAATTATCGCCTTCAATATGCACTAAACTGAGGTAAGTTTCGAACATCTTTTGATGATCAATTCTGCCACCATCAAGGGATATATAAACTTACAAGGAGCCTCACATGGTAAAACAAAATTTATCCAACTCCCGGTTAATTGGATATCGAGATCAGTAGCACTTAGTTTCATTGTCTGCGTGATCAATTTGATTGCCAAAGAAATCTTATATCAGTAGCCTGAAACTCCGAATCTTTGTGTTCAATTAGTTATATCTTCATCGCGAATATCACAAATGCGCTTTGTTTAAATTCGGGAAGTCGCGTTCAGCGAAATCAGGTTCTTCGGTCACCTTCTTTTCAAATTGTATGTGTTGAATCAAATTTGGTGGTGATGTAATGTCCAGATAAATTTAATATAGAAAAGCAATAATATCCTATCAAATTTGACCGCAGATTTTAAGGCATTGCTTAATTAATTGGGGAAAACAAATCTGACAATGCAATCAAAGATCTTCATTCTCAAGATTTTTTTCTTTTTTTTTCATTCTCAACATATTATTGTCATATGATGAACGCTTTTAAATTTAAAAGAAAATATATTATGATAAATAAAGTTGAAAATTAGATGTCATATGAGATATTACATCCCAAAATTATGACATATGGACAACGGACTCATCACAACAGACTTCCTTTAAATTAAAATGGAACGGAGATGAATAATAAATTAAATGACAAATATATAATTATTATATGAAGTGTGGAAATTTTTTATTATCTTAAAAAGAAATAATATATGGAGAGAATATATTTGGATAAAATATTAGAATTAAATCTTTCTATATATTGGATTTTTTTGAAATCCAAGAAAATATAATCTTGGATTTCTTGGCCCAAGAAATCATATATTTTTCATCCCCTACAATTATAAATAGGGGTTGATTATTCATCCAACATGCATAATTAAGTGATAGAATTTGAAAATTAGAGCAAAAGAGAAAATTATTTCTTCGGGTTTAAAAGTTCGTGAATCATTTCAACTGTATCTCTTTGATTAAACGGTAAACGCGATACTCCTTAGTTCTGCATGTTCAGAGATTTCAATTATTTACCGTATTCAATACATGAATTGCATGAATTTAATTTATTTTAATTCATGCTTGATGAATTTATGATAATTCGTATTTAAATTACACCCGAATAAATATTTGTCCGTGTTCTCCACCAATTTGCGGTTAATCAAAGAATATGGAATTGAGGATGGTAGAGATTAAAGACGATTTTCTATTTCATAATTTTTTATTTTTTTTATTTGTGGGGGCACAAAAAGAACTATTGTGCAAAGGTTAAACTGGTAATAGGATAGTGAGTAGATGGAAAGATGCAAGTAGAATAAGATCCTTCGGCCAAATTTAAAAGGGGTGTGAATCGTGTGATGAGTGGTCAATGTGAGATGCGTGCCCAGCCTACCTGTTAAGTATTTTAAATTAAGTTATCTTCAAGAAAAAAAAAATTAAATTAAGTTTATTATAAACTATTTTTAAATAAAATTTTGTTAAGTATTTTAAATTAAGTTATATATATATATATAATTTTATTTATTAATATTAATATTTTTAACATAAAACTATATCTTAAAGATTTAAATTTATCTTGTTTATCATAAATTATATATATGAAAAGATTGTAAAATATCCTATTGACTCAATTTATACGGGAAGAAGATAGATTGCCATAGATATTAAAGATCATGAAAATATATGAGTTACTGTGTAGGTCTTCAAATATAAGGAAAACACAGAGAAAACAGAAGACGGTTTGCACATATGGATTAGTCTTTATATAGAATTGCACATACGAAATAACCAAATTTCTGCCCAAATTTTCTTTCAGATTTGATGGAGAACCTTCCAGAAGAGATGATTCAACACGTACAATCTTTTCTTTGTGGAAAAGAAGCTGCCCGAACAAGTACTCTCTCCAAGTCTTGGCACACCGCTTGTTTAACTCGCCCCAATCTCGATTTTGTTGAGTCCTCCTCTCCAACTACACCATCATTTGAGAAATTCGCAGAAACTATGCATAGATACGATCAATTGAACAGAAAGATACAAAGTTTCAGACTACAAATGTACATCTCGTCGATTGATAAAGATTCATATAAGATTTCACTCGCAAACGAATTGATTGCAAAAGCAATGAAACTAGGTGCCACTGACCTCAGTATCCATGTAACCGAGAGATGGGACAATTATGTTTTACCGGATGCGGTGCTTCAATCTGAACATCTGGTCAACTTATCTCTTGTAGGTTCCGAAATTAATCTACATGACAAAAAGCTGGTAAGTTGTTCAAGTCTTAAATCCCTTAATTTAAGTTTTGTGCGCATTGAAGGCAATAATTTATGGGATATAATTTCGACGATCGAGGAATTGGTATTATATAACTGCAAGGATAATACTGGAATATCAGCAGGATCGTGTGTTGATTTTCATAACTTGAAAGTGTTGTCGTTGGAGAATGTGAGAATCGGTGAACACTTTTTCCATAGCATATCTAAATTTCCTTGTCTTAAGGAATTGACCCTCCAGGATTGTTTCGGCTATGGATATGGCTACCGCTACAAAAAGGTTCAAATTTGTAGCAATTCACTCGAGTGTATAAGTTTCTCTCATGCCAGTGTGTTGAAGGCTGAGTTTGATGTTCCCGAAATTCGTAAGTTTAAAATTTCAAGCTCTTGTGTACCTTCTTTATCCTTTAAAGCAACCTCGAAGGAGTGGAAGTTTGATATGTCCATTAGGCACACACGAAATTTTTATTTGCGGAAAATTTCGTGGTTACAACAAATGAGAGAATTTTTGTTCAAGTTGAGTCCTTGCGAAATTTCTCTACATCTAAATACGTTTCTGGAAGAGGTGAATGTCGAATTTTTCAAAGATGATGTTATTGCAGGGAGGCATCTTCCGTCATGGACGACATTGTTAAAAGCTTCAGTAAATTCAAAAAAGATGGATGCTCTCCTCCAATTTAAACGGGATGAGAGCTTTATATAGTATTCCTGATGTTTCGAAGTTACAATTTATTTACTACTTTAAATAGTGTTTCATCCGTTACTATTTAGATTATCACTGCCAAATAGTGCATATTTTAAATTTTTATTAAATTAATACTAAAAGGTTTAAAGTTGAGAGTTTATTAGTCCGTCTTTAATATTAAAGGGAATTTAGTTCAACAATAAAGAGTATATTGAAAAATATTGTGCAAATAAATAATTAATGTTTGGGAGTAATTAGTTTTAGAAAATAAAACTATTTTTTAGCTTGGATTAATTAAACTGGTAACCGTGGAAGTAATAAAATAATTATTATAATCAAAGAATATCACTAAATAATAATTGGAAACACTCAACAGCGGAAACAAATTAATAATGACAAAGTCCAATGTTTTATTATTTATGTGGAAATCACGATGACCGTCGATTTTGATCAAAGAATCAATGGAAAGTGAGTTTTGTGGGTCAAGTTTGCAGAACAGAGGAGATTTTCACAATTTTAGTTTGACCTAAGTCATGCAATTATTTATCAACCCACGCATGACTTTCGGTGTGCTTTTGCATCAGCTTACCCTGTCGGAACATACGTATCGAGTACGGAGTATGATGCCTCATTCATATTTGAGTATTTTTCTTGTACACTAATAAAAAATATCTATAAAATTGATTATTATATTTATTAATATGTATGAAAAATATATTATATATTTATATACATTAAATAATATTTATATAATACTCCCTCTATCACAAAGCTGTTTTTTACGCCCTAAACTAAAGTGAATTTGTATGTACAAAGTAATAACATGAAATGTGAGTATATTGGTGTAGGAAATATATTATTGTAAAAAATAATATTTTTATATGGTCATTTATGGAAATATCAGTTGAGTAAGGAGAGTGGTAGTTTCGACAAGTAGCAAATAAAATTGGGGCATATGGAGTATATATGAAAATTTAATAGACAATGTATAGAATGAAAATGGTTTATATATGAACTATCGTAGGGTATTAGTGGTTTTTACTAAAGATGTTGGGTATTAGTAGTTTTCACTAAAGATGTGTTAGTTATTTTCACTAAAGTGTATTATTAACTGTTTACTGAAAATAAACTAAGATTCTTGGGTAATAAAAACGAATATTCTCCAGTGGAAATAACTAATACTCTTTAATAAAAATAAGTAATACCCTTTAAAGATTACCAGGCCAGGGTCTCAGTTTTGTCTTACCCCATGAAGTGCTTGAGTCTGAATCTCTTGTCAGATTATCCCTTGTTGGTGTTGACATATTGTTCATCAGAAGCTAAGTTGTTGGGGGCTTAAATCTCTCCGTTTAGCAAGATTACGATTACATGGTGATATATTATGGGATATAATTTCGATATGCTCCTTAATTGAGGAATTGATATTATCTAGCTGCGGGGGCTCATATGTTACTCCTGCTTTACGTTCATATTATAAAAGCTTGGTATTCATAGGTGGGAATAATTTCCATTTTTGTTGAAGTGGGTGGAAATTAGTGAAGGGGTTTCTGGTGACATGTCTAAATTTTCTTGTCTCAAAGAGTTGACCATTAAATATTGTACCGGCCAAAAAGAAATACAAACCTGTAGTAATTCACTCGAGTGCATAGTCTTGTTTCCTCAGACCAAGTTGATGTTTCTAGAATTCGTAAATTGTTATTTGATAGTCGGGATGTATCTTCCCTTTCTTTTAAAACAAGTTCAAGAGAATGGGAGTGATATATATTTTTGGTTGAACGTAGATGATTCGTCGTGATCTATCAAACTGAGAGAGTTTCTATAGGAATTGGGCTCTGCCAAAATTAATCTTCATCTTTCGTATAGTACTATGTCGGTCATATCATATGATAGATTTACCTAAACGGCCTAAAGTGGAGAAATTGGAGTTCCTAATGGATGCCCCGATTTGAGTTGGATCGGCGCTTTTAGATGACTTGTCATCCAAAATTCATATTCTACCTTGTTTGCAAAAGTGTGTAAAAAATGATGATGAGCTGTCTGCAGTTCATGATCTTGAGGATGTTAATGTCCAAGTTTGTGATTGTACTGCGTGGGTCAAAAGCTGATATACCTTTTGGATTTCGTACAACTTGTTTGCAACGAAGAAAACCGATATATGTCTTGTATGACATTGCTAGTTTGCCTCGAATTGACTTGAAGTTTGAGCATTTTTATTGAATTATTTTCATTGCTTTGTGTGAACTTGGATTTTTACTATTTCATATTAATTGAAATGCACTAATTATATGTAATCACGCTACTTTTGAGCTCAGACCAAGACAGGGGAATCTACTCTGTTTTGTTTTGTTTCAAAAGAAATTAAGGCCCATCCGTTCTTCATATGTAATCACGCTAATTCAGATTAGAATATTGCAATACTGACTGCCGAGGAAGAAACACTGATAAAAGGTTTGGATGCTGCTCTAATTAATTTCCTGTTGCGGGCGTGGCGGCCTTGTCAACTGACAGAATTTTTGCTGAAGTTGAGCTCTTCCAAAATTAATCTCCATCTTTCAATTATAAATTTCGATTTACTTAAACCACCCATAGTGGAGAAATTGCCACTTATACCGAATTTATTTTGGAGTTGTCTTCCTAAATTTATAATTCTACATTGTGCGCCTATATGTGTATAAAATTATGATGTAGTTAAGCTTATTTGCAAAATTCAAATAATACGTCTGCTTTGCATGATCTTTAGAAAATAAATGCCACTGTGTGGACATGGAGTCGGCTTCTGCCTAGCAAGACGATAGATGTTTCTGGATGTACTGAAATAAAATAGATGCTTCAACATTTTGGGATTGGACTGATCAAACAAAAATTTATCTCCATTTGAGATGGGGGTGACAACTTTTTTCATTCTAATTATATTTAATTCTTGTCATTTTGTCATATTACCTTAATATGTGGATTTTGACCTTTTAAATTTTGTTCCTCAGTGTTTTATCAAAATAATTTTATTTTTTCGTATTATTTTACGAAAAATATTAGTTTTATATTAAAGATATGGTATAGCCATAACTACTCAAATATAAATATAAGGCATCATATTTGATTCGCATGTTCTTGCACGATAAGCTCAAGCAAATGCACTTAATTGATTGAAAATCTTACAGCGCTAATGTGCAGATTGTATTATTAATGTTTGTTGGGTTTTTAGAATTGGTACTGCTGCAGGTTCAAGAGAATGGAATGATGCTGTACAGGGCTGGCTGTAGTTCCGGTAGAAAAACCTCACATTTGGAAGGTTGCTAGACCATGGATGATGCTGTTTGAGAAACTGTTAGTTGTTGCATTATTTGGAGATGGAGACTGCCTTGTTTAAGATGCTTGTTGATGATTCAGGAAGGATAGAAGCTGCTTGTTGATAAGGCATGAAGGTTGGAGTTGTATAATAGTGAATTGGTGGCCTGATTACAAAATGTAATTGTATTAATTAAACAGGTATTAGACCTTGTTGAGATGGTCTTAGGAGATTATTGTTTAGTTGTTGGGGATTTAAACATCCCAATGGATTGTATTGTACTGCGTAAGCTCTAGACTGTGAGTTTAACATTTTTTTATCCTAATAAAATTTACATTTAATGATAAAAAAATTGCGCATAACTGATAGTTGCTGGGGGATAAACTGTTGTGCAAAATTATAACAATTTTGTGTACATATATGAGATTATTAAATCCCAAACATAATTAGATAGCGGAAAATCATAAATTAAGTTTACATTATAGATGAAAAGAATTCACTATCACCCCATAGTAAAAAAATAAAATAAAAAGAAATTTCAACTGGAGTTGGACTCTCATTCTAATCTTTCGTGAATTTGCAGAAACTTTTATCAATGTCTTCCAGAGCAGAAACCAGTGTCCTACAATAACACCGTCTTCGAAAAGTTGGATAATTGAGTCTCCAGTAGGCAGATTAGACATATTTTGATCTTCGTCATCACTCAATTTATTTCCCAAGGTATTGCATACATGCTCGGTGAAATTAGTGTTTGCCGAAAAACAAAACACTTCAAATAGTGAAGATGAAATCCAATGTAGAGTTATGAAATTAAGCCGACAACCCCAGAATAAATCCTCTAGAACTACAAAATAAGCAAAACCAAATTCTCCACTCTAGCATAATCACGCATCATATTATCATATTTATTTTAAAATTTTATTTAAACAATGATTTTTTTTTTTGGACTAAAACTATTTTAGAAAATGATTGTATTATTTTTCAATATTTCCATATTTTTACTTTGAAACAATCCAATCATATAAGAAAAATAAGAATTTTAATGACGTAATATAATTTTATTATTTTTATTGTTCATTTGAATATTTGAAAAGAATCATATCATAAATATATAATAGCAAAATAATTTCCGAAAATAATTTTGGAGGGAGAATTTTTAGACCATTGATCATTTTGTAAAGATTTAATCATAACCATCTGTTTTTTTATTTTTACCATTAAGGTAATTTTGACTATCAATTAGGATTTGATTTCAATTAAGATTTAAATATTCAATGTTTACCGTCAATTTTTCTTGATGAATTTTAATCCATTGGATAAATTGCTACATTTAAGGATCGGTTATATTTTGTATTCTATTTATACTCTTCACTCCATTTTTTATCTCCACCATCTTTTCTAAGTCTTAAAAATAGTATCTTGGTGTACATTTGTATTCAGATACATATTTCAGAATTTTTTATATTTTTATGTACTTTTTTAGTGGATGTATATAGACATATGTACGTTTTCATCAAAATTTGTATGAGTTTAAGATCTATCATGATTTAAAGATGCTTGAAGATATTCATCGGAGAATTGAAGATTTGAATATATTTCAAAATATTCATCGGAGTTTTGGAGATTTTCAAAGATATTCATCATCATAGACTTGAAGCTTCATTGAAGATTCAGTGTCATTAATCAAAGGTTTGAAGATTTGATCAATATTTCTACAAGTTTTGAAGAGTATGGTTGATTTTTATTGTTAGGATATTGTTCTTTATTTATTCATCCATTCCTTTTGTGTAAATTGTCTTTGAATTTTAATTTGTATATTGAAGTGTTTTAGATTTTATAGTGTATCGATAAATGATCAATTTCTTTATTTGTATGTCAAATTTTAATTATAGTTATTCCATGATCAATTTCTTTATTTGCATGATCAATTTCTTTATTTCATCTCCTAATATAAAAAGTGAATTGATTTGATTGGAATCGAAGAGAATTGTTTTAATTAATATTTTCAAAATAATAGGAGATAGTGGTGCATTCTTATTTTATTTTGTACTAAATATTTATGGATATATATTGCAAATTATTATATTATTGATAGATTTATATAATTTTGTAAATCGTAAATTGTAATTTCAAACAACCATATATATTATTTTTGCTAATTATAATGTCTAATATAAATCGGATTTCCACATATTCATTATTTTTAAGTAAAAATATTTAAATACTCTTAAAAATTGAACGTATATAGTTATAAAATCCAATTTCATTCTACTATGTTAGTTTATATATTTATGTTCACCGGTGGGATAATCATATTCGATATGTATATATAGGTATAAATAAGTTTAATTGTGACGATATCTATCAATTATGATTTATTATTCTTTCCAAGCAAATTACCGAGTTTAACTTTAACCTTGAATATTTTGGATACATAATCTCATAATTTTTGCTAACTAACATGTTTGACCTTGAACATTCTAAAATGCGTTATCCCATAATTTTTCTAACTAAATCGTATAATTTTTTTTGTAATTCAACTTGATTCATTAAATATTATTTATTTTTGTTAATTATAATATCTTAATATAAATTATATTATTTTCATATGATATTTTTCCTTTTTACTAATTATTATAATCCCATTATAACTAATTTTTATCCTGTTAAACTTTCCACTTAACAAAATCTACTTCTTCGCAAAAAATAATACGCATTTGGCATGCATGAATCATGACCATGTAAACAATTTTCATTAGGAAAATAATTTTACTTATGTTTTATCATGAATTTAGATATGGACAACAAGTTAATTAAATAAAAATTTCTAATATATTTATAGATATATTAATATATAGTTGTGAAATTATATTGCATAAATAATAATTTTAAAAAATGTACATAAAATTTATAGATTCTACGTTACATGATCCATTAAATTTTTTCAACCGTTTCATTTATTTTCCTATTTATACTCTTTGGTATCGTTTTTGAAGGTTCATTGTTTTTCTTCATAATACATGTTAAAATAAAAAAATATATAACAGTAAAACAAAATTGTTAATTCTATGTTTTTTAAAAAAAAATCAAATAAAATTTATATTATATTTGGTAACCTTAATCGATTCCCAAACTTACAATTCACAAGTAACTAGCATGAAAGTAATTAAATTAGTTCCATCCTTTCCAGTAGAGGGAAACAAAAAATTAAAATCTATGTTTAATATCATTCCAAGATTACCAATGTTAATTTATATATATAACTTTTAATTACCTTGAATCTCTCCACAATCCGTTATACTCACAACGTAATGTATATGACTTATAGGCTTAATTGCACTGCATGTTGATTTAAAATTTATATTATATTTTATGATGTATAAATTACATAACATGTAAATCACTTTTCAATTACAACAAAAAACTACGTTTAGATATTTGGTCATCTTTTAGAAATCTTAAAGTTGTTTTGTCGATTGCTTCAATTTTTTTAAATATTTTTTTTAATTAATCTTAAAGTAAGAATACTTTGCATTTATTTTTGTTATTTTGGAAATTAAATTCTACTTCTGCAAATCCACACATATATTATAAATATAAAACCATATCTATTATATAAGTATGTAAATTTGAAAGAGAATGTATTTTAAATCAACCAAATTTTTGGATTTGGGGATTCTCTCAGTATGACGAGAATTGGTTCTAACTTTGTGGCTTCCGGATATTCATTGGAAAATCTCCATAATCCAGCATCATTCAGTAATTGTAATTGAACAGGAAAAATTAATTTGAACCTTGATGATTAGGCGTGAAATTGTCATGATTCGTCACTTGAAATACCCTTATTTTGGCCGATTTTGTCGAGTATTTGGAGTCACTTGAGCATTATTTCTCTAAATTGATGAATTTGTCTCTTTGATGCTCGTAGATGAATCGAGGGCGAATAACGGAGTTCGTAGGACTTTGAATCGTCTCAAACGGATGCCCGGATGAGAAGATATCGAAGAAATACGAATGGTGTTAGTGTTGAAGAAGAAAAGTGCTATTTGGAGGAATTTTGGGGAGCATTCGAGTAAAGCACTCGAGCACTAGCGCTCGAGCACGTTGCTCGAGCGCCCAAAACATATAGAAGATTTCTAGTGCTCGAGCGTGTTACTCGAGCGCCCCATTTTATGCAGAGAAGTTTCGCCATTCGAGCAGCTCAAGCGCGAGCGCTCGAGCAGGCCTGCTCGAGCGCCTTCTATTTTCGCGTTTTCAAAGGCGTTTTCGGCCCACGAGTTCACGATTCGGCCCGTGCATATATATATTCGTTTCAAGCACGTTTTTGGGAGAACACACAGAGACACACGACAGGAGAGAGTTTTTTTAGAGTTTTAGAATTCATTTTGGAGAGGAAGAAGAGAAGCAAGTTTACGTTTATGGTTTTTGAGGTTTTTATTACGAATTCATACTACAACCTTGTTTTTAGTTTCGTTTCTTCAGATTTTCGTTTTTGAGCACGTTAACACTTCTTTTATTGAGTTAATTTTAGTTCTTTTTTTACTTCTGAAGACCCTAGTTTATGTTTGATCTCTTCTTCGTCTTGAGTACCATGTTTGTGCTTGTTGCTTATTTAATTGCTCTTATTTACGTTAAACCTATGTCTAGCTAAAACCCTTGTATGCTTAGGGTAGGATGAACTCGTAGAAGTAGGTTGTGGGTACGTAATTAGGGTAACTTGTGACGTTAGGTTTTAATTCTCTTGGTTAATGAATTCTTAAAATTAATCTAGACTTTACTTTTGAATTTCGTTCGAAAGGTGTTATAGAGAGGACGATTGTATCACTCTTTAACAACGAGTAGACGTAACTAGAGGGTTTAGGAAGGGTTAATTCATCTGCCAGTTTAGCGAAGGAGGACGATCGCATCACCTTAGTTAAATTAGGGTCTCATTAATCAAGCACAATCTATTAACCTGTTAGTGGATTAGTGAAGTCGGGTGTTAGGGTAATGTATTAGGGTTTAGAATCTTGAGCTTTCACCTTGCATTCTTTTACTTAGGTTATTTCTTGCGCGTCACAGTTATTTTGATTATGTACCCGCTCCGTTAGTATACGTAGGAATTCTTATCCTAAGCATCACCACCTCTTACTTGAAAACAACCCTTAGTTAATTCGCCTTCTTTAGTATTTTAGTATAATTAGTTTATTTCAGTCTTTTAATTAATCTTTCAAAAACCAAAAAAAACATTACACTCATATTAGCTACGACGCGTAGATCTTCAGGGATCTGTTCGTATACACCCCATCTCGTGGGTTCGATATACTTGGCTGTTATACTTACTCTTACTACAGTGAACCCGTTCGCTTGCGGGGTAGCGACTAGTAGAAGTTAGTACAATCGCTTAAAGTCAATGGCGCCGTTACCGGGGATGGCGTTGTATGCTTTTGAATAGGACTTGTAGATAGCTTAGTAGTTAGTAGTGAGTGATTTTATTTTCTATTTTTTTTATTATTTCGTGCACATTCGGCAGTTGCATTTTGATTCTTCTGTTAGTGTTTCATGTTTATGAGAACACGCTCACAAGGCAATACGAGCGAAGAGAGGTTACCTGCAGATCCTGAGACAATAGCAAGAAGAAACCGAGCCTTCTTACGAAGGATGAACGCTTCCGGAGGGAAAGAACCGATGGACATCACTAATGAGTTGGACGATGTCGAGAATGAGTTTAATCAGGCATTGAATCGGGTTGACGGCACTGATGGCAATACTAGCAAGAATCAGGATCCGTTAGGAGAGAGCCAGAGCCAAAACCCGGGTACTCAGAACCAAAACAGCCCAGCTCATAATATGGTCCAAAATCCTCATAACAACCCTGCTTACCCACATCCTAACCTACCACAAAACAACTTACCCTATCCACCCTACCCATACCCACCGTATCCTTACCCACCATACCCGTATCCTCCACCTCCAGTTTACAATCAACCACATGTTTACCAACCACCACCACCCCAACAAGTACCTGTACCAGCTGCTAATCCTCAACACGTTCTGCAGAACGTAGATCAAAATCTGGCTATTCGAGGGAGGTTTGCAGCGCAGCCACAAAGGTACTATGATGGAGTGGCATTGCCTCCTGTTGAGGCAAATAACTTCTCGATTTCCCCAGGAATTCTTAAGTTGCTTACCGAGAACCAGTTCAAAGGGGAAGTTGGGAAGGAGAATCCTCACACTCACTTGAGGAGTTTCCTCATGATAGCCTCCACATTTAATTACAATGGCATGTCTGAAGATGCCAAGAGGCTTAGGCTGTTCCCATTCTCACTGACGGGAATAGCTAAAGAGTGGTATGACAACACACTCCCACAGGGAGGTGTAACCACATGGGCCGAGCTCGAGCGTCTGTTCCTCGAGCGATTCTACCCTCCATCGAGAACGATTAAAGCGAGAATTGAGATCTCTTCCTTTCGTCAGAAGTCAGGAGAGGATTTACGCCAAGCGTGGGAGAGATACTCAAATATGTTGATCGAGTGCCCGTAGCACGGGTACAACGAGAGGGATATTATGGCGTTTTTCTATAGTGGAGCCAGCAAGGCTGGCCAAGCCCATTTAGATGCATGTGCGAGTGGAGCATTTCTAAACCAAGGGATAGCGAGATGTAGAGAGATTGTGGACAACATTGTCACGAATGTCGGTGCATGGGACGAGGATCCCGAGTTTCAGAGAGTTTGCAAGTTGGAGGAAAATAAGGGTACTAGGAAGCTGTTGATGGCAATGATGGAGAAGATCAGCAACCTTGAGATGGGGCAGAATTTGGTTGGAGGGAATGTAGCAGTGAGTGAGAAAGTGGACCCACCTACGAGTCAGCAAGAAGAGGCTAACTATATGGGAAGGCCTAATTATCCACAAGGCGGGTATCCACAAGGTGGAAATCAGTATGGAAGGCCTCCTTATGGCCAACCATTTGTACCTCCAGGCCCACAGCCACCTCAAAATCAATGGAGGAACACACAAGGGTATCAAGGAGGCCAGCAGCCTCCTCAAAATACATGGAGGAAAAATGAGAATTTTTCATATGCTAACCCAAAAGCTGGTATTACTGTTCCTGCAGGTGTTGATCCGGGGTCTAAACCTCCTGGTGGAGAAGGCGGTGCATCAACCGAGGAGATGTTGAGAGCGATCCTTCAGAAGGTGGAGGAAGGTAGCAAGCGATTGTCCTCCTTGGAGTACGATGTGAAGGAGCTGCATAAGAAAGGCGATCATCGAGATCAAGAACTCCAAAAGAGAGACATAGAGTGGAATCGAGCTCAGCAAGAGAACAACAGAAGGTTCAATTCTATCGAGTACCAAATTAGTCAGATTGCAAAGTCTCAGCCGAGAGAGCCTGGCAAGTATCCTTCAATGCCCAAGGATAACCCAAAGGAACATTGAAAGGCTATTGAGTTGAGAAGTAGGACCAAATATGATGGTCCTGAGATGTCTGCTGATTCTGAGACGCCCAAGGGAGAGGTTGAGATAGAAGGAAAAGAGCCTGAGGCAGTTAGAGATGAGATTGGGGAGGTAGGAGCTGGGAAGGGGATTGAAAGTGAAGGGATTGAGAAGAGGAAAGATGTGGATGAGTCCCATGAGAGCAAAGAGCCTGAAGAGGAGATAGAGGAGATCGAGAGAATTCCAAAGTGGAAGAAGGCAAAGGAAGCAAGGAAGAATGCAAAAGAGACGGAGAAAGATGAATGGGGGGTACCCAAATCTGTGATACCCGTCCCGTATCCACAACGCTTCATGAAAAAGAAGCTTGATGAGAAGTTTGCTAAATTCCTTGATGTTTTTAAAAAGCTACATATTAACATTCCTTTTTATGATGCTTTGGAACAGATGCCTAATTACGCCAAGTTCCTGAAGGACTTGATAGCGAAGAGACGGAGAGTAGACGGACCTGAGTTAGTGCACTTGAACCACGAGGTGAGTGCGATGGTGCACAAGGCGCTTCCTCCAAAGATGAAGGATCCCGGGAGCTTCACCATTCTATGTGATATCGGGAACGGGATCAAGAAATGAGCATTGTGTGATCTCGGGGCGAGCATCAATTTGATACCTCTTTCGCTGTTCAAGAAGTTAGAGGTGGGCGAACTCCAACCCACGATGATGACGCTCCAGCTTGCTGATAGGTCCATCACGAGACCTCAAGGAGTAGTGGAGAATGTTCTAGTGACGGTGGAGAATCACGTTTTTCCCGCCGACTTCGTTGTACTAGAGATGGAAGAGGATGAGCATGTCCCGCTGATTTTAGGGAGGCCGTTTCTAGCTACTGCCGGGATGGTGCTTGACGTAGCGAATGGGAAGATCACGGTCAAGGTTGATGATCAAGAAGTGAAGATAGCTATTTACGAGGCAATGAAATACCCCATGAGAGGTGAGAGTTGTCACTTCATTGACATCACGGACACTTGTGTTGAAGACACACTCTTAGACCCTTGCTCTTTCTATGTGCATCAGTTTGATTATCCTATCCTTGATGATCTATCTTATGATTCTTATGATCTTGATTATTTTGACAGCTTGGAAGACAATGAAGATGTCAAGTTCTTGGAGTTGAAGAAAGTAGAGGATGAGGACGACTTGGAAGCCGAGGAGTTAACCTTCGAGAAGATGTTCGATAAAGCACCACCATTGGAGGCGAAAAAGGAGTTGAAGCCACTTCCCGATCACCTCAAGTACGCTTACTTGGATGAGACCGACAAATATCCGGTAATTGTGTCTGCCCTTTTATCTGATGATCAGCTAGAGAGACTTTTAGTGGTGCTTCGTAAGCACAAATCTGCTATATGATGGTCGATCGCGGATATTAAGGGAATTAGCCCCTCGATTTGCATGCATAGGATTAGATTAGAAGAGGGTAGGAAACCGATAGTGCAAAATCAGCGTAGAGTCAATCCGGTAATTCAATAGGTGATCTTTGCTATTTCTGATAGTCCATGGGTGAGTCTGTTACACGTAGTTGCTAAGAAGGGGGGTACCACTGTGATTAAGACGGAGTCTAATGAATTGGTAGCCACTAGATTAGTGACGGGTTGGCATGTTTGTGTAGATTATAGGGAGTTGAACAAGGCAACGTGTAAGGATCACTTTCATTTACTGTTCCTTGATCAAATGATTGATAGATTAGGTGGTTTTGAGTATTACTGTTTCTTAGATGGATACTCGGGGTATAATCAGATCATGATAGCCCCCGAGGATCAAGAGAAAACCACCTTCACCTGCTACTATGGGACTTTTGCTTTTAGGAGGATGTCGTTTGGGTTGTGTAATGCACCCGCCACCTTTCAAAGGTGTATGATGGCAATTTTTCATGGTTTGATTGAGAGGATTATGGAGGTTTTCATGGACGACTTCTCCGTCTACGGGGAGTCGTTTGATAAATGTCTAATCAATCTTGAAGTTGTGTTGAGCAGGTGTGAAGAGACGGACTTAGTACTTAATTGGGAGAAGTGTCACTTCATGGTGAGAGAGGGTATTGTTCTTGGACATCATGTGTCCTCGAAAGGTATCCAGGTTGACAAGGCGAAAGTGATTGCTATTAAGAAGCTTCCACCACCTTCGACCGAGAAGGGAATTCGGTCATTCTTAGGACATACGGGTTTTTATAGACGCTTCATCAAAGACTTTTTACAAATAGCTAAATCACTTTTGCGGCTTCTTGAAAAAGAAGTCGCTTTTGAGTTTACTAATGAGTATTTAGTGGCTTTTAATAGGTTGAAGGAAGCATTGGTGAATGCCCCAATACTTGTGACCCCGGATTGGTCTAGCCCGTTCGTGCTGATGTGTGATGCTAGTGATTATGCGATGGGGGTTGCTTTGGGGCAAATTCGTGAGAAGCGTTTTCACGCTATTTACTATGCCTCGAAGATGCTGAATTCTGCTCAAGTGAATTACACTGCGACCGAAAAGGAGCTGTTGGCGGTCGTGTATGCCTTTGATAAATTTCGACCCTACCTAGTAGGGACGAAAACAATTGTATATACGGACCACGCAGCGATTCGGTATCTTATGAGTAAGAAGGATGCAAAACCCCGTCTCATTTGATGGATTTTGCTACTCCAGGAGTTTGATGTAGAGATTCGAGACAAGAAGGGATGCGAGAATGTGATAGCAGATCACCTCTCGAGATTGGAGCTCACCAAGGAGAACACCGTGGAGGATCGAGAGGTGAACGATGAATTTCCGGATGAGAAGCTTTTTGGCTTAGGATACATCCCTGTGTATCGAGTTGAAGGGAAGGCACCTTGGTTTGCAGACTATGCTAACTATTTAGCAAGTGGAGAGTTGCCCGTTGAGATAGACTCGGTGCATCGGAATGCAATTTTGAAGAAAGTTCGGGAGTTTATTTGGGATGATCCCTACTTGTTCAAAAGAGGGATTGATCATGTGTTGAGAAGGTGTGTACCCGAAGAGGAGTGGAGTAACATCATAAGGCATTGTCACGCCTTGCCATGTGGAGGACATTTGGGTGGAGAGAAGACCGGAAGGAAAGTCCTCCAATCTGGTTTTTATTGGCCAACTCTGTTGAGAGATTGCATGGAATGGGTTAAGAGGTGTGAGAAGTGCCAAAGATTCGGCTCCATTACTAAGAGGGATGAGATGCCGATGCACGTGTTCATGGAAGTCGAGATATTCGACGTATGGGGGATTGATTTCATGGGTCCATTTCCTCCTAGCAATGGATTCTTGTACATTCTCGTATGCGTTGATTACGTCTCGAAGTGGATTGAAGCTGTCCCGACTCGAGTGAATGATTCCCGAGTGGTCATCGAGTTCTTGAGGAAGAACATTTTTGCAAGATATGGAGTTCCAAGAGCTTTGGTAAGTGATAGGGGAAGTCATTTCGTGAATAAATGGATGGAAAAGCTGCTGTCAAAATACGAGGTAAGTCATCGAATCTCTACTACTTATCATCCTCAATCTAACGGACTTGCAGAGGTTTCTAACCGTCAAATCAAGGAGATCCTTGAGAAGACGGTGAGCATAAGTAGGAAAGATTGGGCAATGAAGTTGGATGATGCACTTTGGGCATATAGGACAGCTTTCAAAACTCCTCTTGGTATGTCACCATATCAATTGGTTTTTGGAAAGGCATGTCACTTGCCCGTGGAGTTGGAACATAAGGCATATTGGGTGATAAAGAAGCTGAATTTTGATAGTGTTTTGGTTGGTGAGGAGAGATTACTCCAATTGCATGAGTTTGAGGACTTTCGAGACAATGCCTACGAGAATGCCCGAATTTTCAAGGAGAAGACTAAGAAGTGGCATGATGCACGGTTGAAGAAAAATGAGTTCAAAGTGGGTGATCAAGTCCTCGTTTTCAATTCAAGGATGAAGCTATTTGGTGGAAAGCTTAAGTCCAAGTGGAACGGGCCGTATATTGTGAGGGGAGTGCACAATAGTGGATTCCTTGAAGTCGAGAAGGATGATGGACAGAGATTTATGGTGAACGGGCATCGAGTGAAGAAATTCTTTAACTTCTCTTATGAGAATAAGGGAGGTATTTTAGATTCTCAAGTCCCGTGAGTTCCTTCGAGCTCGGTCCGGCATTAGGACCGTAAAACTAGCGCTTAATGGGAGGCAACCCATTTTTATTTATTTTTATGTGTTTAGTTTATTTCGTCGTTTTTTGTGAATCGTAAGTGTTAACCTCGTGTGTTAGAGTTTTTTTGGTGTAGGCTTGTTCGTGGTGCGTATTTCGAGTATGTGAGCCTAAGGTGAATAAAGTCATGAAGTTGAACACGTTCGAGTAGGAGAGCATTCAATTTTTTTCTGAGTTGAGGTAAACCGAACCCCAAACGTTGACCTTTTTGTGAAGTCAAAGTTTGGGGGGTGATGTTTCTTTTCGTTCGTACTTTGCATTGATAGTGAGTCGAGTTCATAAGAATTTGGTGTACTTACTCGTACGTACTCATTCTTTTCAAACTTTATTATTGCATAGCAAGACCAAAGTTAGGCATTGACTTGAAGCGACTACACTAGCTTCTACTAGTAGCTACCCCGCAAGAGAACGGGTTCACTGTAGTGTGGGCAAGTATAGGGACCAAGTATTATCGAACCCAAGGGATAGTGTATATGCGAATAGATCCCTGAAGATCTACGCGTCGTAGTTAATATGAGTGTAATGTTTTTGGATTTTTGGAAAGATTAATTAAGCTAACTAAATTATCCTACGAATGCAAAAGGAAAATTAAACTAAGTATCTAAGGTGTATATGCAAGTATGAGATGGTGATGCTCAGGATAGGAATCCCTACGTATACTAACGGAGCAGGTACATAATCAAAGTAATCGTGACAAACAAGAATTAACCTAAGTAAAAGATCGTAGAATGAAAACTCAAGATTTCTCACCCTAATACTTTATCCTAGCAATCGACTTCACTAATCCACTAACAAGTTAATAGATAGCGCTTAATTAATGAGACCCTAATTTAACTAAGGTGATGCGGTCGTCCTCCTTCGCTAAACCGGTAGATGAATTAACCTTTTCTAAACCCTCTCGTTAAGACTACTAATTGTTATTGAGTGATGCGGTCGTCCTCTCTCTAACACTTTCGTACTAAATTCAAAGGTAAAGTTCAGATTAATTATATGAATTCATTAATTAAGAGAATTAAAACTAACGTCACAAACTACCCTAATTATGTACCCACATCCTACTTCTACGAGTTCATCCTAACCTAAGCATGCAAGGGTTTTAGCCGGACATGGTTATAACAAAAATAAAGGCAATAGAAGAAACAACGAACAAAAACATAATGAATTGAACGAAGAAAATAAGAAACATGAACTAGGGTTTTAAAAGAAAATAAATACGAAGAACTGAAATTGAATTGATAAAAACGAAATTTAAACGTGTTCAAAGTAATGAACTAATGAAAAGAAACTAAGAATTGAAAAGAAACTAGAATTCGTATGAAAAACCTTAACAACGTAAAAGTAAAGCTTGCTCGTCTCCTTCCTCTCCAAAAACTTAGTCAAAGTATTTCTAAAAGTTGGGGATCCTTCAAAACGTGTTTGGAAGAGGTATATATAGGCACCGGGTCGAAACGGGAGTTAATGGGCCGAAAATACGCATCCGGAGGCGAAAATACGTGCGCGCTCGAGCAAAACGCTCGAGCGGTGGCGCTCGAGTGATTCGCTCGAGCGCCAAAACTGTTCTGTAAGTTTTTGGCCGCTCGAGTGATTCGCTCGAGCGCCGGCGCTCGAGCAAATCGCTCGAGCGCTGGCTGCTGTGCACTCGTTCGTAAAATTTTCATATCTCCTCAACCGGGAGTCCGTTTTGGCCGATTCAAAGTCCTACGAACTCCTCTTTTCGCCCTCTATCCATCTATGAAAACCAAAGAGACAAATTAATAATTTTATAAAAATGATACTCATTTGACTCCAAGCACTCATCGAAAACACTCAAAACATGAGTAAATCGGGCACCAAAACATAACAATTTCACGCCTAATCAACCCCCCCAAACTTACCATGTTGCTTGTCCTCAAGCAATGAAATAATAAGTCAAGTAAAATTGTTAGGAATGAGTAGGAAAACTCAATCATGCAAGCTAATGAACTCAAGCTTCGAAGATCAATCACAAGTATACTCACTCACTTTCTTTTATCGTACTCATGCAACAATAACAAGAAACACCAAGATCAAACATGGATGTGCACTCAACGATGTGTTTCACTCCCTTACAAGTGTATAACAGTGTTTAAGGGACTCACTCAATCAATCAATCACACATATTGGCAGCCATAGGCTTGTAAGCACTCTCAACTCCGACCACATTCTAGAAATCAATGCCGAATCACAAAGGACTTTTCTCAAGGTTGTAATGTAGGCTCTTTGGACAGGTGGGATAACAATATGGGGTAAGTGACTCAAGTGAATGGAGAATAGAAAAATCAACTTTGGCACTTTGAGATTAGGAACAGAATCACTTCAAATATATTCAATCAACACTTTTTCAATTCCACTTCTCTCAACACTTCAATTTTTTTCTTTCTCACTCTCTTTTTCAATCACTTCACCTTTTTTCTTTTTCGCACAAACACATGAGCTCATTTTTTTCTTTTTGCTCATTCTCAATTTTTTTTCTTTCCCACAACTCAAATTTCATTCACACCCTTATTTTATCACCACTCAACCATTAATAACTCTCCTTTTTCAACTCAAATCAATCCCTTCACATTCACACTTTCCTATTCTCCACTCAAATTTGGACAAAAAGGCTTAGGAATTGGAATTGTGTTCATATGTGCTAGCAAATAAAATAGGCTTTAGGCTCAAAGGGGCTAACAAGGGATCAATGTCATTGGTAAGGAAAATTTTGGCTAAGTGACTTATTCAATTCAAAAATGGCCTAAGATCCTATTCGGCATATCAAACTAGACACAATCAAGAAGCAAGAGCACATGCAAGTTCTAGCATCCTCTAAGGTGACGATCCACTCACAAACGAAGAGATTAAATCATGCATCAAAATCTCATAAGGCTCAAAAGCTCACGGCTTTCACATCCATGCTAGTCCTAGTGCATTCTCACTCTCATCACACAAGTACTCAAAAGAAAAATTCACAAGCATACAAGTTCTTTCTCAAATCAGCTCAAATTCAAACACTCACACAAGAAAACTCCTAACTCAGCCTCACAATTCACCCTACTCATCAAATCATACTCAAAGATAGCAATCAACAAGCATAAGGTGATTGATAGGCATAAAATATTGAGTAACAAAACAAATTAATAATAGCCCAAGGAGCATCTCAAGGCACCAAATAACTAACTCAACTCAAAGATAAGGGGTGCTCCGGTGCAATGTAACAAGAAAACATATAAAAAAAACTCCACCCCCCCAAACTTCGACCTTGCTAGAAGTCTAAGTTTGGGGTTGTGGGTTACCTCAACCGAACAATTCAGTTTCTCTCAATAGCTTTGCACACTCCCTTGTCTCAAGTTGGTTCCTTCAATCTGAGTAACTCCATGATACCTTTACTCCTTTAGAGACAAGCCTACAAAATAAAACTCTCAAGTACGAGGTTAAACATACGACTCAAAATACTCCCTAATAATATAAAAAGACACTAAAAATAAATGAAAGCAAATAAAAATGGGTTGCCTCCCATTCAGCGCTATTTTTAAGGTCCTCATGCCGGACCAAGCTCAAAGGAGCTTATGGGACATCATACTCAAATTTACCTCCCTTACTCTCATAAGAGTGGTGTTTGAACTTCTTTCCTTGATGCCCCACCATCATGAGCCCCTTTGCTCTCTTCTTATCCCCAAGTGTTATGGGTCTCAACTCCTTCTTGCCTCTATCTGGAGGAGTCTTACTAAACAATTTCTTGAATTTTGACTTCTTCTTCTTAACTCCTCCTTTCCCTTCTAACTGGACCACGTCCACTTTCTTCACCTCTTCATCCTTCAACTTCTTCACTTCATCCCTATCAAAATAATCAAGATCATAACGCTCATGGGTTAAATTATCAATTGAAGGACTAGCAAAATCATGAATATGAGAAGGATTAGGGAGAGAATGCGTGTCTTCAACACGAGGATCAATTGCATCCATGCAATACAAGCTCTCATCCTCCCTCGGGTGTTTCATGGCTTCATATAGGGAGATCTTCACTTCTTGATCGTCAACCTTCAACGTAATCTTCCCGTTTGCCACGTCTAGCACCATCCCCGCCGTAGCTAAGAACGGTCTTCCCAAGATCAGGGGCACGTGCTCATCTTCCTCCATCTCTAGCACTACAAAGTCGGCTGGAAAGATGTGATCTCCAACTCTCACTAGAACGTCTTCAACAACACCTTGAGGTCGAGTAATAGACCGATCGGCAAGTTGAAGCGTCATCATTGTGGGTTGAAGTTCAACACCTTCCAACTTCTTGAAAAGCGACAACGGCATGAGATTGATGCTCGCCCCGAGGTCGCACAACGCTCCCTTCTTGATCCCATTCCCGATATCACATAGGATCGTGAAACTCCCGGGATCTTTCAGCTTTGGTGGAAGCGCCTTGTGCACTAACGCACTCACCTCGTGGTTCAGCTGCACCAACTTCGGCTCATCCACTCGCCGTCTTTTCGCGATCAAGTCCTTCAGAAACTTCGCATAATGCGGCATCTGTTCCAAAGCATCATAAAAAGGAATATTAATATGCAATTGTTTAAAAACATCAAGGAACTTAGCAAATTTTTCATCAAGCTTCTTTTTCATGAAGTGCTGTGGATATGGGACGGGTATCACAGATTTTGGTACCCCCCATTCATCTCTTTCTGTTTCTTTCACTTTCTCCCTTGCTTCCTTTGCCTTCTTCCACTTAGGAACTCTCCCTATCTCCTCAAAGTCTTTCCCCTTCTGGGACTCATCCATATCTTCATGCTTCTCAATCCCTTTACTTTCAATCCCCTTCTCAACTTGGGGCGTCTCAGAATCAGCAGGCATCTGAGGACCTTCATAATTGGTTCCACTTCTAAGCTGGA
Organism: Ballota nigra; assembly: GCA_947034835.1. Classification (NCBI taxonomy): domain Eukaryota; kingdom Viridiplantae; phylum Streptophyta; class Magnoliopsida; order Lamiales; family Lamiaceae; genus Ballota; species Ballota nigra. The sequence continues at coordinate 72,507,862 of OX344729.1, read as the reverse complement.
TCGCCTTGCACTGCTCTTTCGGGTTCCCCTCCGGCATTCTATTCACTGATTTTGCAATTTGGCTCATCTGGAGCTCTAAAGAGGTGAACCTTCGATTGTTCTCTTGTTGAGTTCTGGTCCACTCAACATTCATCTTCTGGAGCTCTTGATCACGATGATCACCCTTCTTATGCAACTCCTTCACATCATACTCCAAGGATGACAACCGCTTGCTCCCTTCCTCCACCTTCTGAAGGATCGCTCTCAACATTTCCTCGGTTGATGCACCGCCTTCTCCACCAGGAGGTTTAGACCCCGGATCAACACCTGCAGGAACAGTAACACTAGCTTTTGGGTTAGCATAAGAAAAATTCTCATTTTTCCTCCATGTGTTTTGAGGAGGCTGCTGGCCTCCTTGAGCTCCTTGTGTGTTCCTCCATTGATTTTGAAGTGGCTGAGGGCCTGGAGGCATAAATGGTTGGCCATAAGAAGGCCTTCCATACTGATTTCCACCTTGGTAGCCATTCTGATTATAATATGGACCTCCCATGTAATTGGCTACCTCTTGCTGTCCACTTGGTTGGTCTACTCTCTCATTCTCTACTGCATGCTCTCCAACCATACTCTTCCCCAACTCGAGGTTGTTGATCTTCTCCATCATGGCCATCAGCAGCCTTCTCGTTCCTTCTCCCTCTTCAACCTGATGCACTCTCTGAAAATCTGCATCTCCACTCCAAGCACCGGCATTCGTGACAATGTTGTCCACGATCTCCCTACACCTCTCTATGCCTTGGTTTAGGAATGCTCCGCCCGCACAAGCGTCTAAATGGTCTTGCCCCGCCTTGTTGGCACCACTATAGAAGAACGCCATAATGTCTCCCTCGTTGTACCCGTGCTGCGGGCACTCTATCAGCATGTTTGAGTATCTCTCCCACGCTTGACGTAGGTCCTCTCCTTGCTTCTGGCGAAAGGACGAGATCTCAATTCTAGCCTTGATCGTCCTAGATGGAGGGTAGAATCGCTCGAGGAACAGACGCTCGAGCTCGGCCCAAGTGGTAATACCTCCCCGCGGGAGCGTATTATCGTACCACTCCTTGGCTATTCCCGTCAATGAGAATGGGAACAGCCTAAGCCTCTTGGCATCTTCAGACATGCCATTGTAATTGAATGTTGAGGCTATCATGAGAAAGCTCCTCAAGTGTGTATGAGGATTCTCCTTCCCGATCACCCCTTTGAACTGATTCTCGGTCAGCAGCTTTAAAATCCCCGGTGATATCGAGAAGTTGTTCGCCTCAACAGGAGGCAAAGCCACTCCATCATAGTACCGCTGTGGCTGCGCTGCAAACCTCCCTCGAATAGCAATATTGTGATCTACGTTCATAGGAACGTGTTGAGGATTAGCAGCAGGTACTGGTACTTGTTGGGGTGGTGGTGGGTAAACAGGTGGTTGATTATAGACTGGGGGTGGAGGATACGGGTATGGTGGGTAAGGATAAGGTGGGTATGGGTAATGTTGGTATACTGGGTTGTTGAAAGGGTTATTTGGGTTTTGTGGGTAAGCAGGGTTTTGGTTCTGGCTTTGGGGTTGTGTTTGTGCAGAGTTGATTGAGTTTTGCGGGTTTGGGAGTTGGTTCTGCGGTTCCCCTATGGGTATTTGCTGGTTACTGCTCTCAACTCCAACCGCCTGCTCCACTAAAACAGTATACTCTGCAGCTATTTTGTCTAAGTCCCCATCTCCATCCAGATTCATGTTGTCTTTGTCTCCAGCAGTAGTCATTCTTCTCAAGAAAGCTCGGTTCCTTCTGGCTATCGTCTCAGGGTCTGACAGGATTCTTTCTTCGCCCGTATTGCCTTGTGAGCGTGTTTTCATAAACCTGACACACTAGCAGAAGGATCAAAACGCAACTGCCCAATTGAGTAAAAATAAAAATAAAAACAGAAATTAAATCACCCACTACTAACTACTAAGCTATCTACAAGTCCTATTCAAAAGCATACAACGCCATCCCCGGCAACGGCGCCATTGACTTGAAGCGACTACACTAGCTTCTACTAGTAGCTACCCCGCAAGAGAACGGGTTCACTGTAGTGTGGGCAAGTATAGGGACCAAGTATTATCGAACCCAAGGGATAGTGTATATGCGAATAGATCCCTGAAGATCTACGCGTCGTAGTTAATATGAGTGTAATGTTTTTGGATTTTTGGAAAGATTAATTAAGCTAACTAAATTATCCTACGAATGCAAAAGGAAAATTAAACTAAGTATCTAAGGTGTATATGCAAGTATGAGATGGTGATGCTCAGGATAGAAATCCCTACGTATACTAACGGAGCAGGTACATAATCAAAGTAATCGTGACAAACAAGAATTAACCTAAGTAAAAGATCGTAGAATGAAAGCTCAAGATTTCTCACCCTAATACTTTATCCTAGCAATCGACTTCACTAATCCACTAACAAGTTAATAGATAGCGCTTAATTAATGAGACCCTAATTTAACTAAGGTGATGCGGTCGTCCTCCTTCGCTAAACCGGTAGATGAATTAACCTTTTCTAAACCCTCTCGTTAAGACTACTAATTGTTATTGAGTGATGCGGTCGTCCTCTCTCTAACACTTTCGTACTAAATTCAAAGGTAAAGTTCAGATTAATTATATGAATTCATTAATTAAGAGAATTAAAACTAACGTCACAAACTACCCTAATTATGTACCCACATCCTACTTCTACGAGTTCATCCTAACCTAAGCATGCAAGGGTTTTAGCCGGACATGGTTATAACAAAAATAAAAGCAATAGAAGAAACAACGAACAAAAACATAATGAATTGAACGAAGAAAATAAGAAACATGAACTAGGGTTTTAAAAGAAAATAAATACGAAGAACTAAAATTGAATTGATAAAAACGAAATTTAAACGTGTTCAAAGTAACGAACTAATGAAAAGAAACTAAGAATTGAAAAGAAACTAGAATTCGTATGAAAAACCTTAACAACGTAAAAGTAAAGCTTGCTCGTCTCCTTCCTCTCCAAAAACTAAGTCTAAAAGTATTTCTAAAAGTTGGGGATCCTTCAAAACGTGTTTGGAAGAGGTATATATAGGCACCGGGTCGAAACGGGAGTTAATGGGCCGAAAATACGCATCCGGAGGCAAAAATACGTGCGCGCTCGAGCAAAACGCTCGAGCGGTGGCGCTCGAGTGATTCGCTCGAGCGCCAAAACTGTTCTGTAAGTTTTTGGCCGCTCGAGTGATTCGCTCGAGCGCCGGCGCTCGAGCAAATCGCTCGAGCGCTGGCTGCTGTGCACTCGTTCGTAAAATCTTCATATCTCCTCAACCGGGAGTCCGTTTTGGCCGATTCAAAGTCCTACGAACTCCTCTTTTCGCCCTCTATCCATCTATGAAAACCAAAGAGACAAATTAATAATTTTATAAAAATGATACTCATTTGACTCCAAGCACTCATCGAAAATACTCAAAACATGAGTAAATCGGGCACCAAAACATAACAATTTCACGCCTAATCAGGGGGGTGTGTATTCGTACTTCGGGTTCGTACACGAAATTCTAATAAAAAATTGGTCAAATTTTTCGAAAATATCGATGTTTGAGTGAGGATGGATCGAATTGAGTATGGTTGCTTAAGTTCGACTTGAATTGGATTGGTGAATTGCACGTTGGAAGAGACCCCAACTCCTCGATCAAATGATAGAAATTAGGTTCATGAGCATGTTCGAATTTTTGGGGATTTTGTGCCAAACTTGTTAATTCTTGTTTCCTTTTGAATGAATGTTGATAATTTGCTATGGGTTTGCTTATTTAACTCTTAATTTTGGAATTGAATGAGTAGAATAGGTGAAATTCTAGAGTGAGAAAGTAGGAATTTGAGAAAAGGAAGTGGGTTTGGCATGTTGAGTTGAAATTGGTACGAATTGAGAAGGTATTGAGCATGATTGAGTATGAATTGAGTCTTGAGCATGTAAATTGCATAATTTGTGTAATGTTACTTCATGATAGACTTGGTTATAGGCATTTTTGGGTTGGAATAGGGGAATTAATTGTTGAGTATTTGAGTACTTTGAATGAAAAGCATGGCTTAAGTGTTGGTTGCTTGAGAACTTGGATAGGGAAGCTTAAAGAAAGTAAATTAGGACTATTTGAGAATTGCTTTGATCTTGAGAAGTATTATGCATTGTGAATTGATTTGGATTACTCGTTTTTTAGCTTGAAAGGTGTGTGTTTGAATTGAGTGAGTTTATCATTGTTTGTTGTTTTGGTGAATTTGGTCGGTGAATTGTTGTGACGCTCAGGAAATGGCCCCTCCTAAGAAGTTCGAGGATAGGTTCGTCGAGGGGGATGAGTTAGAAGCATTGACTGCTGAGTTGACAAGGAAACAATTGATGCCGTCTCGATGGGATAATCTGACATATGGAGAAAGATGGTTTGCTCATGCCTACAGATGGAATTTGATTGCTGGGAAAGTAGAAAAGACACGACGACCTTGTGTTGAATTTATGCAGCAATTGGGGATCGAGGAGGAGATCAAGAGGATTTTTGAAAAGAACCAAATGCTGGAATTTTATGCAATCTTAATCTCGATGAAGACACACGAGGATTTGGTGGAGCAATTCTTAGCCTCAGTAAAGAGGCAAGGAGATGGAACGTTTCGGTTCATGATACGGAACGAGTGGCAAGCTTATGAGATCTGAATGGTGAACACAGCCCTACACCTACCCCAACCTAATGAAAGAAACACAAAATCGGGGAGGTTCAAGGCTAATCAATTCTAGCAGCTTATCACGGGAGGTTTGGCTGGAAAGTACTCTTCAAGGACGGCTAGAGCTTCTTCAATCAGAAATCCAGTAATCCGATACCTTGAAAGCATTTTAGGGAACACCATCTATGCGAGGTCTGAGACGGGGACGGTGACCTTGAGGGAGCTGTATGGACTGTGGTGCTTGCTCAATAAAAGGGTGCACGATTTTGGAAAAGATCTCCTAGAGATGCAGATTCAGGCACCATACAAGTGCGAAAGGAAGACTTCAAGGATACGTGGAGGAGGCCTTATTTGTGCACTCTTAGAGAACCTGGAAATTAGACCGAGTGCAGGTCCTATCGATGGGAGAGACATCGACTTTGAGCACATGTATCACACATGGATGTGTGAGCAATGGGCCGGAAAGTTTTGCATGAGACTCAGAGATGATGAGTTGTTCCCTATGCCGAATGAAAAGTTGGTGACCCTGAGAAATCTGAAAAAGGAAAATATTCAGATGGATGGCCCACATCACATCAAGGAAATGAAGAAATTCAGAGAGAGATTGGAGAGCTGCGGCTTATGGGATCAGCGGTCGAAGAAGAGGTTTAGGAGTGGAGCCGGAACGAGCGGAGCAGGATCGAGTGGACTTCAAGACCTTATGGAGGAAGAGGAAGATGAATATGAAGAAGGAGGAAATACTGCGGATGAGGCTGAGGCTAATGTGGGTGAAGGAGGTCAAGGACCTCAAGAGATGGAGTTTGGAACACCTGAGGTGTCTACTCCCGTGTCGTGGTACCCGAGCCAGCTAGAGTGGGATGGAATGCGAACCGATATTCAAAGCTTGAGGACTGATGTTACGGAGCTTCGCACCACTCAAAATCAGTGGTACACAGAAGCCACGGCTATGCAAGGGCAGTTTTATGAGGTTCGATCTGAGGTTTCAGATTTGAAGAGATGGATGGAGGCACTCTTTGGCTCCCATTTAGGATCGGACCATCCTAGCTATCGCCCACCACCGCCTCCTGATGCTTGAAGATCATGGGATTTCCCCCAGTTTCTGCTCCTTTTTCTTATCTTTATCTTTCCTTTTCTTTTCTTATTTTGCTTGTGAGTGTGAGCTTTATTGTTTGAGTGGTGTGATGTGGTTATGGGGATTGTGATGGATTTGCTATTCGAATTTCGGGTTGTAATTGTTGTCGAACTTATTGAGGTTTCTGATTTATTTCATGCTTGTTAACCCTCTCTACTTGTTAGTTGTCATTCTTGAGTATGAAGAGATGAGTAGAGTAGAATTGTGGATTTGAGTTAGGGAATCTTTTGTGTGAGTGTTTGAGCTAGAGTGGATTTGAGATAAAACTTGTATGATTGTGAATTTTTCTTTTGAGTACTTGTGTGATGAGAGTGAGAATTCACTAGGACTAGCTTGGATGTGACAGCCGTGAGATTTGAGCCTTATGAGATTTCGATATATGAATGAATCTCTTCGTTTGTGAGTGAATCATCACCTTAGAGGATGCTAGAACTTGTGTGTGCTCTTGCTTCTTGATTGTGTTTAGTTTGATATGTCGAATAGGATTTTAGGCCATCTTTGATTTTATTGAGTCACTTAGCCAAAATTTTCCGTACCAATGACATTGAGTCCCTTGTTAGCCCCTTTGAGCCTAAAGCCTATTTTATTTGCTAGCACATATGAACACTATTCCAATTCTTAAGCCTTTTTGTCCCAATTTGAGTGGAGAATAGGAAAGTGTGAATGTGAAGGGAGTGAATTGAGTTGAAAAAGGAAAAGGTTGTTTGTTGAGTGAATATGAGAAGAAGGAGTGATGAAGTTATGAGATGTGGGAAAAAGAGAAAAAAATTGAGAATGAGCAAAAGAAAAAAAATGAGCTCATGTGTTTGTGCGAAAAAGAAAAAAGGGTAAAGTGATTGAAAAAAAAAAGTGAAAAGAGTTAGAAAGAAAAATTGAAGTGTTGAGAGTATGGAATTGAAAGGGTGTTGATTGAAAATGTTTGAAGTATTCTGTTCATAATCTCGAAATACCAAAGTTTGAGTTTCTATTCTCCATTCACTTAAGTCACTTACCCATATTGTTATCCCACCTGTCCAAAGAGCCTACATTACAACCTTGAGAAAAGTCATTTTTTATTCGGCATTGATTTCTAGAGTACGGTCGAAGTTAAAAGAACTTACAAGCCTATTGCTGCCAATTTGTGTGATTGATTGTTTGAGTGAGTCCCTTGATCATTGATATACACTTGTGAGGGAGCGAAACACATCGTTGAGTGCACATTCATGCTTGATCTTGGTGTTTCTTGTTAATGTTGCATGAGTATGATGAAAGGAAAGTGAGTGAGTATACGTGTGATTGATCTTTGAAGCTCGAGTTCATTTGCTTGCATGATTGATCATTTGACTCATTCCTAACAATTTCACTTGACTTATTCTTTCGTTGCTTGAGGACAAGCAACATGGTAAGTTTGGGGGGGTTGATTAGGCGTAAAATTGTCATGATTCGTCACTTGAAATACCCTTATTTTGGCCGATTTTGTCGAGTATTTGGAGTCACTTGAGCATTATTTCTCTAAATTGATGAATTTGTCTCTTTGATGCTCGTAGATGAATCGAGGGCGAATAACGGAGTTCGTAGGACTTTGAATCGTCTCAAACGGATGCCCGGATGAGAAGATATCGAAGAAATACGAATGGTGTTAGTGTTGAAGAAGAAAAGTGCTATTTGGAGGAATTTTGGGGAGCATTCGAGTAAAGCACTCGAGCACTAGCGCTCGAGCACGTTGCTCGAGTACCCAAAACATACAGAAGATTTCTAGCGCTCGAGCGTGTTACTCGAGCGCCCCATTTTATGCAGAGAAGTTTCGCCATTCGAGCCCGTGTGTCATTCGAGCTATACGCTCGAGCGCAACCGCTCAAGCAGGCCTGCTCGAGCGCCTTCTATTTTCGCATTTTCAAAGGCGTTTTTTGGCCCACGAGTTCACGATTCGGCTCGTGCATATATATATTCGTTTCAAGCACGTTTTTTGGAGAACACACAGAGAAACACGACAGGAGAGAGTTTTTTAGAGTTTTAGAATTCGTTTTGGAGAGGAAGAAGAGAAGCAAGTTTACGTTTACGGTTTTTTAGGTTTTTATTATGAATTCATACTACAACCTTGTTTTTAGTTTCGTTTCTTCAGATTTTCGTGTTTGAGCACGTTGAGACTTCTTTTATTGAGTTAATTTTAGTTCTTCTTTTACTTCTGAAAACCCTAGTTTATGTTTGATCTCTTCTTCGTCTTGAGTATCATGTTTATGTTTGTTGCTTATTTAATTGCTCTTATTTACGTTAAACCTATGTCTAGCTAAAACCCTTGTATGCTTGGGGTAGGATGAACTCGTAGAAGTAGATTGTGGGTACGTAATTAGGGTAACTTGTGACGTTAGGTTTTAATTATCTTGGTTAATGAATTCTTAAAATTAATCTAGACTTTACTTTTGAATTTCGTTCGAAAGGTGTTATAGAGAGGACGACCGTATCACTCTTTAACAACGAGTAGACGTAACTAGAGGGTTTAGGAAGGGTTAATTCATCTGCCAGTTTAGCGAAGGAGGACGATCGCATCACCTTAGTTAAATTAGGGTCTCATTAATCAAGCACAATCTATTAACCTGTTAGTGGATTAGTGAAGTCGGGTGTTAGGGTAAAGTATTAGGGTTTAGAATCTTGAGTTTTCACCTTGCATTCTTTTACTTAGGTTATTTCTTGCGCGTCACAGTTATTTTGATTATGTACCCGCTCCGTTAGTATACGTAGAAATTCTTATCCTAAGCATCACCACCTCTTACTTGAAACAACCCTTAGTTAATTCGCCTTCTTTAGTATTTTAGTATAATTAGTTTATTTCAGTCTTTTAATTAATCTTTCAAAAACAAAAAAAAAACATTACACTCATATTAGCTACGACGCGTAGATCTTCAGGGATCTGTTCGCATACACCCCATCTCGTGGGTTCGATATACTTGGCCGTTATACTTACTCTTACTACAGTGAACCCGTTCGCTTGCGGGGTAGCGACTACTAGAAGTTAGTACAATCGCTTCAAGTCACTTGACCAAATTGTTTGCAATATGACAAACTAATTTTGAGTTATTTTCTTCAGGATTTGCTTTAGCTGATAGACATCTTCTCCTTTATTACGTTATTAAAGGACATTAGAGAGTATTATTGTGTGCATCCATCCAGAATTTATTAAATAAATAATGGAGAAAACTCAGTATTTGCATTAGTCGGTCCTTGTGCCAGATATCGAGTATAAAAATAAGTAGCAGAGGAAACTCAATACTTGCATTTTTTTTAATTATTATTCATATAGATGTTTAAGTATACTCATGATTTTTAATGTAATTAGAGTTTTATCTGGAATTTTGAGACTTGGTAGTTGAAGTCATACTTATTTCTTGATGATACAATCAGTGTTTATTCGATCCATCAAATCAAATGCAGAATTTTATTTGGTAAAACATTTTTAAGTTTTACTCCTTCCGTCCCATAGTTGTTTACTACATTACTGTTTGTACAAGTTTTAAGAAAAAAATATTGTTTATTATTTTAAAGTGATAAAATAGATATTTTTTGTTAGGAGTGTATAAAGAATATAATATTAAAAAGTATTATATTGTTGTCTTTTTCTTTTTCTTTTTTTTGCAAAAAATGGATGTAGCAATTGAATATATGACGGACCTTTTTGACAATGTAACAAATAACTTTCGGATGGAGGGAGTAGTATTCAAGATGTCCATTGGCTCTGTTAATTGTGTTATTTGAAATATCAAGTTCAGTATCATTTTCAGATACTCGAGCAAGCATGTATGACCCCTAATCTTAGAATGTGTATTCCATGTCCATGAGCCAAGTGTCGTCTTGCAAAATGATAATTTAAGTGTCATAAATTGAGGATTATCATGTGGCTTCAATGATAAATATGAATTGGAATTAATAGAGGAACACTATATCTTAGAATTGCAGTGGATCAACTTAAATCACAAAATTCATCCAATTCATAGAATTAAAGTTGTTCTTCTTATTTCATCTATAATTTTGATAATTTTTATATATTGTTTAATAATGAATTTTATTGTAGGTGTTTGTTTCTAATTTTGAAAGGTTGAGTAAGTATTAGTTTTTAAAAATTGTACATGTAATTTTTTTTACTGCATCGGAATTACAAATCTGATTAATAATACAATTATTTGAGTAGAATAGTAAAATTGTAAATTCATATGTATTTTATATTACATTTGGTTTATTATGTGCTGATAGTGTTGTTATTGTAACCAGATATGAGACTCATTAATTGATTATAGGTTTGTTGTATCTATTTTTTTTTCTTCGAGGTTGCAACTGCGGCTTCTGGGATGAAAGCAGGAAGTATTTTGTTGCTTACATTTTCTGGCATCCAATTAACTTCTTAACTTTTACATTCCTATAAGTTTGTAGCTTACATATGGAATTAATTCTTTGACATATGTAATTTAATTAGTATGTTATTTAATGTGTAATTTTTTTATTTTAGGGACCGTAACTTATGAGGTGGCAAATTGAGATTCATAACCTTTTGAGCTGACAAATTAAGGACAATAACTTTTAAAAGCGGCAAATTGAGGACAAGTCAACCCGATTCAATAGAAATAGGACAGATTAACACGATTTCGTTGAAGTTGGTCCCAATTTTAGTTTCTTCGAGCTAATGTGGCCTAAATTTGCGACTTTGATAAGTTATAGTCCTTGAATTATCAAACTTAAAAGCTATAGTCCTCATATTGTTAGCCTGAAATGTTATGTCCCTTATTTTTCACCCCCCTGGGTCCTTAAAAATAATTACCTATGATTTAATACATTTATTAAAATTTCCTCAAAGCTTTTCTGTTTAAGAACAATGGGATGGAAAACAACATATTTGCTCATATTATTTGGGAGAAAATAGATTGAATCTTAAAGCGAACAAATTATGGTATTGTGATTTGACCAATATGGATAAAGTTAAATATTTGACTTTATTATTTGATGGTATCAAAAAAATATATATGAATGCTTTTCTAGATAACAATTGTGAGATTGGATCTTTAGTTGAAGACCAAAATATTGGTAAGTATGTTTCAATATTTAATATGATTAATGTTTATATTCATAGTAATATTATAATTACAGAATATTCTTTTTAATAGGTTTTTTTTTTCTTCAAATTGAGTGGAATTTTAATAATAATTTTTAATGATGTTCTTATTTTTTTAGTGTAGAAGACACTGTTGGTCATCAATACTCATCATGGAAAGTCACGAATTAAGCGATCACTTGGTGCTGGTTTTGTGGTATGAATATTATTAATTTGAATTTGCTCTCAATATTCAATTATATTAAAATAATGGGGTTTATCTACTAATATCATGCTAAATTGGTTGTATTCATTGTTTTTTTAGAGATCATAAATGACACGTCTGCATTCATCCCCACCATTAGTTTCTTATATCAATGTTGCATCTTCAAGTTGCTCAACAAAGTATAAGACAAATTCTTCTATGTCCAAGGTATAAGAAAATTATCTAATACTTTTAGATCTTATTTACATTTTAAATTTATGTTCATGTTTATATTAAACATGCCTGGTGTTAATATTCTTTTTAAAATTGTATATAATAACATAATTCATCTATAGTTGTAAAATAATTTAGATAGTTGAATAATACTTAAATAAGAAACACTAAAATTATTAATTATTTATTTTACAGTTTGTATTTATGTTTTCGTAGATTGTTGTAGGCGCATCTGATACCATTCCAAAATTTATAAGATGTCTTACATCTTCGAATTAAAAAAAAAAAAAAGATCGATACGTTAATACTTCCTATTCTTTTATAGATATGTATACATTTCCTAACATCAAAATAATAGCATCTTATATGCAATTTCTTTTTAAATTTTTTTTATATTTCTTTTAACAGCCTATACCATCTCATTTCTGGGAACAACACATCAAGAAATTTTATGGACTTTATCCAGATTTTGAGATTAGTAATAATGACAAGCGTTGTACTGTGTCTTTCAATGATCAAGGTGATCTTGATTTGATATCATCTAGATTCCGTAAATTTATTAAAGATTAGGTCTTTAACCTGGTAATGTTCTTCAGTTAAAATCCTTCAATTTCACCCTTTTATTATTGAAATGTCGGATGGAATTTAGATATTTGCTGGTATTGTTCTTTGTTTTTGTTTTTTTGGATGATGATTTTGATTTAGATATGTTTCATGCACTCAGTTATTTTCATATTTGATTGGTTTGACATTACTTATAATTCTATTATTGTTATCTTTGAATATTACTTATTAATAAGTTTTAATATTTTTTTTTTTAATTTTAATTGAATAAATGAATATTCTTATCTTGGAATTTAATGATTAAGAACCAAATTGTACAATTATCAAGCAATTCCAAATTAACAAATTTCATTTTTATGTTTCAACTTTTTTTATTTACCTATTAGATGACATGATTGTCTAATTGTGTTTAGTAACATAATAACTCAAATTTTAATGTAGATTTTTTAGATTATGTATCATTTATATATAATTTTACATTTATTTAATATTCTTTTAAAGTCATTAGATAATTTTTAATATTTTCATTTAATTATTTATTAGAAACATGACCATATTACCGGAATAGTAATACTGTCTATCATCATTTCATCACATACAGGAAATAGTATAAAATTACCTTAATATTATCACTACTATCATCATTTAACCAAATCTAATGAACAGTGTAAAATTACCTGAACATTACCATCTCCCATGAAAGTTGTAGTATTATGTTAATAATTCTTTAACATTCCTCGATCCATTTTTTAAATTAATATATTATCAACATTTATTCGATATTTTGAATTTAAATAATAATTGTACAAGTTCTTAATCAGATTAAAATGATTAAATTTTGTACATTTGTAGTGAGCTTTATCCTTTCAGGATGTCTTTAATCTTTTAACGGTACTCAATTCCTAATGTTTCAGAAATCAATAATTAGTTTAGATCGATTTTGAGTATCAGCAACAGATTTACATAATTTTTTAGACCGTTCATATCATCTGAAAGTGGACATTCAATTGCATTACTTGAGAGAATTAGATCGATGTCTGCATAACCATCTCATAATTCTGTAATTGGGTGTCAATCCGTGTGAGCTCCGTTTCTGATCAAAACTATCAACTCTGCAACTAGGATAAATTTATAAGGTGTTGAAGAACTAAAATAGAAATCAGATTAAAATAATATAGTATTTAGTTTTGAAAATTTTGTGTATTAGCAATAAATTTACATAGTTTAGTTTCTGGGACCAGTTAGATCACCTGAACTTGGGCATGCGCCCGAAATACTCGAAGGAATTAAACAAACGAATGTGTGAACATCTCATAATTCAGTGAGCGGCTACAAATCCTGGTCGAATTCGTTATTTATCGAAATGATCTACTTTACAACTAGGAATAATTTTAAAGTTGTTAAAGAATGTTAAATAAAATTAAACGAACATAATATTTAGTAAAAAAAAAATTTACTGATTAAATCACCTGGAGTTGGGCAAGCAACCGAAGTCTTCGAAGGAATTAGACTGATGCCTTTGTAAACCTCTCATAATTCATCCAGCAGTTGCCAATCGGAGGCAGATCCTTTTATTGGTCTAATCTACATATTTGAAGACTTTAAAAGATGTTAAGAACAAAAATATAAATCATTTTGAAGGTGCGAAATCTATCTTAAATCTCATAAGAAGCTTTGCTCTATGATTTAGTTTTTCAATTCTTATGAAGTTTTTTTCTTTGGTAGAATTAGAGATGATAACTCTTGAATTTGAATTTCAATGGGGGTCAGTGATAACATGATTAAGTAACTTGAATGATGAGAGAGGGGGGAGTGGAAGAATGAGTAATATATATTTCATTTCTGTTTTTTTTTTTTTTTACAAGTAAAATAGGATAATGTTGTGGTTAATGAATGAAGAGTATTGAAGAATCTAGGATTTAAATATGACACATAGTAATTAATTAACCCACTTCCAACTTGAGCCCTATGTCATACACGTGTATTCCCAAGAATTTATTGGAAAGTGGAAAATAATTATTTATTATCGTGTATTTGATCAATGTATTGTGCCAAATATTTGGTACTCTCTCCTAATGTATTGTACCAGATAACAAACTGGATTAATATGCACCAGATGCACGACACATTTACTCAACAATTGTGATTGTTTACACTGAAAAGTGTAGGTTTATTACACTTAAAAATATGGTTTGATTACATTGAAAGTTTACACTGAAAATATGGTTATCACGGTAAACTTTTTCAATGTAATATAACATATTTTTCAGTACAATCAAATCATAAGTTTCAACTGATTAGTGAGTGCACCACACACCATTTATTTAACATTAATTAATTTACACATCTATTAAAGCATGTATAGATTTATGATTAATTAATTAATAGTAAACTGTTATTTTCACCATTATTCACATTAAATTAGATTATAAGAAGTAATTCATATTATCAGAGCCAAAAAGGCTCATACTCAAACAAAGATCATAAGACGGACTAAATTTGAGTCCTCATCCTTACAAAATCAAGACATAATTCTTTCATATATTGTAAGGATGATAATCCTCCATCCTTACAAAAGAGTTGGTATAATTGGTTTGATTGAATTACTATTTTTTAAGGATTTTTAAAAGTTAGAAGAAGTCATCTCATTCTTTTAATCCTATTATTTTGTTGTTCCCCTCGATTGTTCAATTTATTTCATAAGTAATAACAGACTAAATTTGAGTCATCATCTATAAAGTTACAAGCCAAATACTCCCTCTGTCCCAAAAAAATTTGCATGCTTTCCTTTTTCGTCTATCCCCAAACACTTTGCACACCCTATAAATCGAAATTTCTACTTAACTTTATTTTTACAATATTCACATATGTATATAATATGTCATTACTTTTACACTCACCCCAACCAAATTTATTACTTTAATATTAAAACTTTACACATCACCCTCAATAAAATATGTCTCCCAAAGTGTGAAGAGATTTTGGGAATGGAGTGAGTACTACATAAAGTTTTATAAAATAAGTAATCATGTATAACCAATAAAATCAATGGTTCCAAATATTCAATATGTCATGAATTACTAAAAATGTAATTGATCTTGGACTTTAACTTTTGTTTTTATAAGAAAAACATTTATTTAAATTTTTTTATATTGTAGATTAATGTTTAAAGTATTTTACTTATATGCTAAACTTGTGTGAGACCGTCACATGTCATTAGACAATACAAATTAACGTCCACCTCTATAAAATGTTAATGCGACATGTCAAATTTATACCCTATCTCAGGAGTATGTTTTATATGAAAATTATTCATGATAAATTTATCATGGAACTGTTTTAAAATATTGAATATTTAATTAGGAGTGTCAAAAATTTCATTAGAAGTATCATTAATTTGAGTTCAATTTTTTTAGTTATATTTAATAAAATGTAGTTTTTTAGTTTTATAATTAAAATTTAATAATTATTATATAATTAAAAAAATTTAACAAATTTCTTCCGTACGAAGCACGGGCAGAATGATCACTATTAAAAAAAATGGGAAACTATATACCCTCGTTCAATAAAGTTGATCATATTTCCAATCTCTGTAAAACGAATTCATTCTGAAATCCCCAAACAGAATTCACGTCTAACCTAGGGTTAATTTCCGATGGATAAGCGTCGGCAAATTGCAGCCACCACCGGCGAAGTTCAACTTCCAGACGAAATTATTCATCACATTCTGTCTTTTCTAAGTGGAATAGAAGCTGTTCGAACAACTATCCTCTCCAAATCATGCTACAACGCCTGGTTAACTCGCCCCAATCTCGATTATTTGGAAACCGACATTCCGAAACGGCATAGACTTGTGTTTCTGAATTCGTTGAACAAGACTATGCAAACATCCCTCGAATCGAACCAAAAGATTCGGAGTTTGAGGCTACTGATGTATTATGAGTCGTGGATTCATGGCGCTTCGGATAAGTTTTCTCTGGCAAACGAATTGATCGTGAAAGCAATGAAATTAGGTGTTACTGATATCGATATCCAAATCAGGGGATATGTGGATCCGGCCTTTGTTTTACCGATTGAGGTGCTTGAATCCGAAACTCTTGTTCGATTATCTCTCATTGGTGCCAGAATTGATCTGCAGAACACAAATGTAAGTTGTTCGGGACTTAAATCTCTTACTTTAAGCGGAGTAGGCATTGAAGGTGATACTAATTTATGGGATATATGTTTCATCTGCCCCTTGATTGAGAAATTGGTATTACATGACTCCCATCATAATTTTGGATTGTGGGAATTGAAACCTGCAGGATTGTGTGTTGATAATTTTCGTAAGTTGAGAGTGTTGTCGTTGGAAGAGGTTAAAATTGGTGAATGGTTTTTTGGTCACATATCTAAATGTCCTTGTCTCAAGGAATTGACCCTTCACGAATGTTCTGGCTTCACAGAAATACAAATTTATAGCAATTCGCTCGAGTTCATAAGCTTCTTCAGCATTCGTTTATCAATACTGAGGTTCAAGTTTGATGTTCCAAGAATTCGGAAGTTTAAGTTTCTAGGTATTTGTGTACCTTCCCTATCTTTTAAAACACCGCCAATGGAAAGGGAATGGGAGTCTGATATATTTATTAGGTACAGGCTGGAATTTGATGTGCTGAAAATTTCATGGTTCCACGAGTTGAACCCTTCCAAAATTTCCCTCTCTCTCGATATTGTTATTTCTCCTCTCTCTCCTTTTCCCTGTGATCAAGTCGTAGAAATGATACCGAGAGTGGAGAAACTGACGTTGCTCATGTATGCACCATCTTCGGTTCATTCTACCGTTGTACAAAAATTATTTTGGAGCTGTCGTCCTAAATTTATAACTTTATATTGGTTGCCATGTTCAGACTTGTTGCCTTTCATGTACAAAAGATCGGTATTAAGTAGTGATTTCACAAAGCTCATTTGCAACACAGTGGAAAGAATAGTGAGTGATTATGCTCAGTTTGTTGAGGAAATAAATGTCGAAGTTTTTGAAGATGATGTTGTTGCAGGGCGCCAGCTTCTACCCTGGAAGACTCTGATGGAAGCTTCAACAAATTCAGAAAAGATTGTAATTGTTAGAAGCTTCTGCAAATTCACGAAAGATTATGACTCCAATTGAGGTCGGGTGAGACCTTTTGGCATTCAAATTATATTGACATCTTTTCATCCTCTAAAGTAAACTTAATTCATGGATTTTGATTTTTACCGTCTAACTTATGTTATGTTTTAGAGTCAATAATTTCAAATATACACATATTTGGACACACTTTGAATGAAAGAAATTGGTGTTTTTGTGCTAGTTTGTAGACGTCTCACACAGTACCATTTGGTGTTCGTTTCAATGAATTCTATTTCATTAATTAATACAACACTGTTTAATTCAATGATGACACCATAATATAAAAATGATGAACAAAAAACTAATCACAAGAAACAAAACAAAGTAGCATCATTGAAAGTAAGCTTTAGTGATTTATTTATACATATGATGAGTGGGGTCATGTTCGTCCCAATAAAATATAGCACCCCCTTTCATATTGTAAAATTAAATAATGTCTCCAGATGCAAAATATATATTAACAATGGCTGCAGATTCAAATATTAAAGCACATCTTGTTTATGGTCTCAGCTCATCTTGTTTTAAAGAAAAGTGAGACTCAAATATTAAAGCACAGTTATGTCTCATGTATCAAACTGTTTCACACAAAGTTTTTATATTTTTTAATTAGGCAATAAATAATGTACTCAAATTTTTCTCTTTGGGTAATCCCAATGAGTGGACAATTTAATATGGGTGGAATTGTTTTCAGCGGGAATCGAACTCAGGATCTTTGTTCGGGCATGAGCCTCTTGGCTTTGATAAAAGTAGGGGTGGAAATAGGCCGAGCCGAGCTAGGCTTCTCGTTGGACGGCCTGGGCCTGATATTTAATCTTTGGGCCTAAGCCTGGCCTGTTATCTGTCATAGGCTTTTTTCAGAGCCTTGGCCTGGCCTTTTTAATAAATAGGTCTGGCCTGAAAGCCTTTTAGGGCCTTTTTAATCATGTTTACAAAATTATATTCAATAATTATATTATTATTAAATCATAACAATTAACTCTTTAAATCTTAAAATGAAGATTAAAAATAATTTACCAAAGAATTATCAAATAATAGCAAAATAAAAAATTCAAATAATATTTAGCAATATTTTTACACACACACACACACACATATATATATATATATATATATATATATATATATATATATTAAATATTTATTATATTTTATTTTATTATTATATATTACATTATATTATATATATATATATATATATATATATATTTAGTATAGTTAAATAGGCCGGCCTGTTGGGCTTAAAAGGCTTACAGAAAAGCTCAAGCCTGGCCTATTTAAATAAATAGGCTTTTAAAAAAGTCTGAGTCTGGCTCATTTGTTAAACGAGCCGAGCCGAGCTAGGCTTTAGGTAGGCCGAGCCGTAGGCCCCTGTCGGGTAGCCTGGCCTATTCCCACCCCTAGATAAAAGCTCAAACTTATAAAAAATTTGGTCTCATCTAAAAGTCCAAGTTTGTAGAAAATTGTAGAATTAATTCATTTAATTATCTTCCTTTTACACAACCCAACGATCAACGGTCTAAATTGATTGATAAGTTATACGGTGGAGAGCATTTAAGCATGAAAGTGTTAGTTGTAGAGTAGAGAAAGGATGAACTTTATCACATTATTAATGGGGGTGGGACTTGGCATGGAGTCTCCATCATCTTTCTTCTTTTCATAGCTTTTTGTTATGCTTCTCTTATCGAGCAGTCGAATTCATAGAGATAAAACCCAGTAACTAGGAATGCATTGAGTTTGGACTTTAAAGATAGACAACAAAAGAGGGGTGGTGCTAGGTCGCTCTAAATGTAGACAGACTATCGTGTTCGTCTCTTACTGCAATACTATACAAATTATGCAAATTGGATATAGATTTACATCATTTATCAATTCATACCTAACATATAACTTATAATTGAAAATGCAACATTAACTATATGTATGTATATTTTTATACATATATATTATTGAGAGATTCATACCTAACATATAACTTATAATTGAAAATGAAACATTAACTATATTTATGTATATTTTTATACATATATACTATTGAGAGTTAACCTTTGTGTTCTTCAGTTGCATCGTGATATTATTCAATAAAATTAAATAATATTGTTAAATAAAAATACTCGATATGGACCAACTAATAATGTTATTAAGTAAAACAACTAATATATATTATCTCCGTCCTTTAATAATTTTCACATTTTCCTTTTTAAAATTGTTCCACAATAATTTTCACACCCCAAATATAGAAATAAAACTTCTCACAATACTTACTTTATTTTAAAATATTTTTCTTTCATTGGTTAAAAAATCAATAAATTAAATTTGTTTTACAAAGTGTGTCACCCTACATATGAAAATTAAAGGGGAGGGAATACAAGAATTCTTTCAATTTTGAAATTTGAGACTTTTCTGTCACCAATTAGAGTAACTCTATTGTGCACTTGGTGTATGGTGTACTTACTCAACAGTTGAAACTGTTTACACTGATAAGTATTATATGATTATACTAAAAAGTGTGGCTAGATTTTCAGTGTAAACTATTCAGTGTAATGTAATCATATTTTTCAGTGCAATCAGCCTACACTTTTCAGTGTAAACAACTTTAACTGTTGGGTGAGTGTAACTTGGTGCATATAATATAAGAGTGTCTCCACCAATTATTGTCTTTGGTCATTAAATTACCGAGCAAATCCAAAAAAAAATCTATAGCAATAAATTCAAAGTTTTCTTATAAATTCACCCTGAATCCAAACAAGTGTTCTAAAACGAACAATTTTGGAATAAAAAGAATTCCAAATCAATCTATTTGAGATCACTCAAAATATCAAACCTCTCAATTCAAACACAGCTAAAGTGCTAGTGGAATACCCCACATCTAATTATCTAAAGGACTAGTGGAATGGAGCAGAACCAATGTTTTCAATAATGGAGAACACCACAAATGTTTGATGATTAGCTTTTAGGCATCCTAATAGAAAGTAAATGTGGTAGAACATGAACCATGCAAGATAATGATCACAAATACACAATCATAAAGAAAATCCCCTTATCCCTGGGAACAGAGAAAAAACGTCAATTTCAGAGCCCATTTTTCTTGTTATATAAATCGGTTAGTTAATGTACACCACTCATAAGGCTCAAGTCACTTTCACATCAAATTGAGTATCTACAGCACATTACATGTAATTCTCATGTTATGTTTTAGAGTCAATAATTTCAAATATACACATATTTGGACACACTTTGAATGAAAGAAATTGGTGTTTTTGTACTAGTTTGTAGACATCTCACACAATACCATTTGGTGTTCGTTTCAATGAATTCTATTTCATTAATTAATACAACACTGTTTAATTCAATGATGACACCATAATATAAAAATGATGAACAAAAAACTAATCACAAGAAACAAAACAAAGTAGCATCATTGAAAGTAAGCTTTAGTGATTTATTTATACATATGATGAGTGGGGTCACGTTCGTCCCAATAAAATATAGCACCCCCTTTCATATTGTAAAATTAAATAATGTCTCCAGATGCAAAATATATATTAACAATGGCTGCAGATTCAAACTATATTTATCAATTTCTCAAAGATTTAGCTCTGAAAAAAATGGCAAAATTTTCCAGTCTTATAAATCTCTCTGTCTTCTTCCTTTTCCTCTCGATTTTCGTTACAATTTCGACCCAGAATCAGCACCCTTTAGACTCCCTTACTCCATTGGAGCTCATTCAAGCTCAATCTCTCATCAAAAACTAATTTTCAAGCTCATATCATAATCTGACCTTCCATTATGTAGGCCTAGATGAGCCACACAAATCCTGGCAATCAAATCCCGATCAAACCCCATTCCGCCGTGCGTTCATCATAGCTCGTTTATCTCGAGAAACGCATGAAATCACGGTTGGCTTATTGAGAAATGTCATTGTTTCTGACAATTTATATTCGGGGAATGGATATCCTCTTCTGAACTACGAAGAGCAGAGCAATGCCGGCAATCTTGCCAAGTCATATCCTCCGTTTATCGCTTCGATTGAGAAAAGAGGGCTTAAGTTGGAAGAAGTTGTTTGCCTGAGTTTTACAGTTGGATGGTTTGGGGAAGAGAGGAGTAGCAGAGTTGTAAGGGTAATGTGTTATTATTTGGATGGGAGTGTTAATATGTATATGAGGCCTATTGAGGGAATCACGGTGACCGTCGATCTTGATGAGATGAAGATCACTGGTTTTCGCGATCGGGTGATGGTTCCGGTGCCTAAGGCTGATGGAACTGACTACACAGAATCAGTGGAGAGTGAGTTTTCTGGGACAAGTTTGCACAACAGGGGAGTTTCTCCACAAGGTTTCACATTGGATGGAAATGTACTAAGGTGGGGTGATTGGGAATTTCATGTATCATATGACATGAGAGCAGGTTTGATCATATCAACAGCCTCGATCTACGATCACCATCAGAAGGAACGGCGCAGAGTGATGTACAGAGGATTTATATCCGAAGTGTTCGTCCCTTATATGGACTTAACACAGGAGTGGTATTACACAACTTTCCTTGATGTGGGCGAATACGGGTTTGGACTTTCTGCAGTCCCACTTGTACCATTCAAAGATTGCCCCCAAAACGCAGTTTTCATGGATGGCTACTTCACTGCACAAGATGGAACCCCTGGCAGGATTCAGAATGTATTCTGTATATTCGAAAGATACGCTGGAAATGTCATGTGGCGACATACAGAATCGGGAATACCTAATAAAAAGGCTAGTGTATTTACTATTTCCATATCTATGCGTTTTTCATTATTTTGGTTGCTTATTGTGTGTTTTGGTTTTGTGTAGATTACGGAGGTGAGACCGGAGACGAACCTCGTTGTTAGAACGGTGTCAACTGTGGGAAACTACGACTACATTGTCGATTGGGAATTCAAACAAACTGGTACCATCAAAGTAACTGTAAGTCATGATCAGATTCAAGAATGTTACAGCTTGTTCTGTTTTATTAGCCTTTGATTTTAATAGTAACCAATAAATCTTGTAAATGAAGTTGTATATGATTCTTGTATTCTAATATTTAAAAAAAAATAAAAAATGGCACATGAAAATATATGTGTAGTATGCATGCAGATTTGAAAACCTTTTTTTTTTTCTCATTATTTCTACACTTTCAATTTTTTGTCCAATTTCTTTTTTTAATAGGCCGAATATTAAAAAAACCTGTCCAACTTGCCTTAATTATCAAAAATTAAAAACGATGTCATTAGATGTTCAATTTTGGAACCAGATTAAGTCCTTATGTGATAATTGTGTGATATAATCAACACCATTCAAAATTTCAGGCGATTTTGTGGTTAAAATTGAACAAATTTTTTAATGTTGACACTGAATCAAAATAGGTTAATTTTTGAGTAGTAGACAAGTTATGAAACCAATTAAATAGCATGCAATCAATCAATGTAGTAGGTTTTGTAGTTAGTTATAAAAAAATGTGACCATTATATATGATCATGCAATAGGTTGGAATGACTGGTCTGCTGGAAGTTAGAGGATCAATATACACACACAAGGATCAAATACAAGAGGAAGTTTATGGTACAATATTAGCCGAAAACACAATAGGAGCCAACCATGATCATTTCTTGATCTTCAATCTTGATTTAGATGTGGATGGTGAAGCCAATTCCTTCATCAAGTCTAACCTAAAAACGGTCCAAGTCAATGGAGACGCCTCACCGCGGAAAAGCTATTGGACGGTCAGCAAAGAAACGGTTAAAACCGAGGCTGATGCAAGAATCAGCCTCGGTTCAGAGACAACAATGTTGTCGATTGTGAACCCTAACAAGAAGACGAAAGTAGGGAACCATGTTGGTTATAAGTTGGTCCCTGGATCGGTGACTAGTCCTCTGTTATCAGAGGACGACTATGCCCAAAAACGGGGCGCTTTTACTAAGTACAATGTGTGGGTTACGCCGTATAACAAGACTGAGAAATGGGCCGCGGGGTTGCATGTTGATCAGAGCCACGGAGACGACGGCTTGGCTTCATGGAGTTTATGGTACATGATTGAGTAAAAAGGGTTTTTTGATCTTATAATTTGTCTAATGTCTAATTTTGAACCCAAAAAAATCTTCTTTTTTGACATCGTCCTAATATTTAAAATGTCCGATTCTTTATTAAAGTCGCCGAAAATAAAAATTGTGTCATTTTACGTGACTCTATAACTCTTCTACAATATATCCAAAATAAATTTTGACGTGACATTGGCAAAACATAAAACAGACTTTGTTTTTTTAGGAACAAAATTGGACCCTTTTTTTAATATTGAGATTAAATCGAAAAAGTAAAATTTTGTTGGATCAAGATCGGACAAAAGACAAATAATGCATATTTTTGGTAATTGAATGGATGTTGGTTTAATGCAGGGATAGGGAGATTGAGAATAAGGACATTGTGTTATGGTACACATTAGGAATTCATCATGTACCATGCCAAGAAGATTTTCCGATCATGCCTACTCTTACTCAATCCTTCGAGCTACGACCTTCCAATTTCTTTGAACATAACCCTACGCTCAAACTGAAAACAACCGGTTGACATTGTCCCCAATAATGTGGCTCGGTAGAAATTTGCAAAATGCAATCGAGATGCATTAATTCTTTCTTCATATACTATTAGTCCTTTCAATAATCTTATTATTTTCCTTATCAGCGTGCCACGCAGGTAAAAATGATCGAGTCAGCAACTTCGGTCGGGAAATAAGCATGCGTGACCAACTCATAATCAAAATGATGTTGTTTCTTGTGTTTCATGGCGATTTAAGGGTAACTTGAAACAATTTGAACACATGAAACTAAATATGAGTAATTGTGGGAAAGTTAAAAACGGAAATGTTAATTTGTGAAATTTTTAGGGTCCAAAATTGTGTGTATATATATGTATGACAGTTTTATATGAAAAAAATATATATAATCATGATAAATTTATCACTAAATTAATTTAAAATATTATATATATAATTAAGAATATTCGAGTATCAAAAATTGAAATCGATACAAAGGATATTCCCCACACTAATCATGAGATGTTTTTATAGTTATTGTTATACACCAACAAAAATGATTGATCCACTTCATAATGGCCCAGGCCTAATCTACCCATTAATAGAGGGCTGGCCCAATTAGATCGGTCGCCCATCCGTCCTTGGTTACCCACGGTTCTATCTTTTATTAATACACTTTTCCAAAAAGTATTTGAAAAAAAATTCGGAAAATTTCCGAAGATTATACATAATACTCCTTTTGTTGCTTATTATTTGTCCCATTTTATTTATTCACACAAACCAATTTTCTCATTTATTAGGTTATCAAAAAGACACTTATACCCTTATTTATTATTTCTCTTTATTACAAAATAATTATTAGCTTTACAATTTATTAGGGGTATTGTTGGAAAAAGTAGGTAAAAAGTGCATTAATATTAGTGGAGTGATAATTAAAAAGAAACCAATTTGGATAAAATTGGTCAGTTAAAAAGGGACGGAAAGAGTATTACTCTATGAATATTAATGGAGTAAAAAAATAAGCATTACTATAATTTAAAGTTGTGTTATTTAGCTACCATATCAATATCGTTGTTTTAATTAATATTAAAGACAACTTTTCATGCACGCCTCTTTCTCTTTTCTTTTTCCTTTTTTTATTAAGAAGCTCTCTCATTAAAATTTCATTCAATTAATTTTGGAATATAAAATTCCATGAAATAATTTCATCTCATCTAAAAGTTTCGATTTAAAGAGATTAGAGAGGTGTAGAATCAACTCATTTATTTAATTTCTCTAATACTCTCCTTTATTTGTGCTTGAATCGAAGGTTCGATAATTGATACCATGAAAATATTTCATCTCATCTAAAAATTTAAATTTATATGGAGATCGGGAATCAATTTTTATTTATTTAATTGTGATTCATCTTTTATGTTCGAAAATTCTCACACTTGGTGTCATCACTGGGTACTGCTTCAAACATCAATCCTTTTATTATCATGGGGGAGATGATGAGGAATCCGCTTTTTGTGAATCTTTTTTTAGTACTCACTTTTTGGACAACATAAATTGGTGTCAAAATCATACGTCCTGATGTTGTACTAGGAAGGCTGAAAATATTGGTATCGGTGGATATGTCGAGATTCAAAATTTATGGAAATATCGATACCAATAAATTTTAAAAGTTATCAAAATTTAATAACAAATTTTTAATACACAAATTTCACAATAAGTTTTTGAACAAATTTTACATTATGATATTTATCAAAATTATTATTTTTTTTTTATATATTTCTCAATAACTTCTCGATATTTTTCAATATTAGGCTCAATTTGCACAAGAATATAATCAAAATTGATAATTTATATCAGTATTTATCGATTTTTTTACGGGTTTTATGAAAATATTGGTATTCTAAATATCGATATTGATAACCACGAAAAATGGATATATCGGGAAATATTTTAATATTATCATCCTGAGATAGTTTGTTAGACGAATTTAAATTATGTCATGTTAATTCTTATAGCTCTATCCCATCCCAGCTTAACTTCCTATTTAATTTTTATTTTGTTTTGTCCGTTCCCATACAAGTTTTTCATTCCATTTTTTGGTAAATCACTCCTTACTGCTTATCCTTATATCTCACACTTATTTATACATTTTGTCACACATTTACTATTATAATAGTTTTTTCTCTTCTCTATTACAAGTACTACACATATTTTGTGATTATATATTACACTCATTATTTTATTATACTTTTTAATCTATGTGTTCAAAAGCTATGAGAAGTTTTAATTGGGATGGAGGGACTATGAAATAGTAAAATGGAGTCTCATTACATATATTATATGAAAAAATTCTACAAGTCAAAGACTCTAAATACCATAAGAAAAAAAAAATTATTTCATCTAAAAATTCGAATTTGCAAAATCAATTCATTTATATTACTTTACTAACATTATATTCCTTAGTGGGCTTATGGTCTCAGCTCATCTTGTTTTAAAGAAAAATGAGACTCAAATATTAAAGCACAATTATGTCTCATATATCAAACTGTTTCACACAAAGTTTTTATATTTTTTAATTAGACAATAAATAATAGACTCAAATTTTTCTCTTTGGGTAAGCCCAATGAGTGGACAATTTAATATGGATGGAATTGCTTTCAGCGGGAATCGAACTCATGATCTTTGTTCGGGCATGAGCCTCTTGGCTCTGATAAAAGCTCAAACTTATAGAATATTTGGTCTCATCTAAAAGTTCAAGTTTGTAGAAAATTGTAGAATTAATTCATTTAATTATCTCCCTTCTACACAACCCAACGATTAACGGTCTAAATTGATTGATAAGTTATACGGTGGAGAGCATTTAAGCATGAAAGTGTTAGTTGTAGAGTAGAGAAAAGATGAACTTTATCACATTATTAATGGGGGTGGGACTTGGCATGGAGTCTCCATCATCTTTCTTCTTTTCATAGCTTTTTGTTATGCTTCTCTTATCGAGCAGTCGAATTCATAGAGAAAAAACCTAGTAACTAGGAATTCATTGAGTTTGAACTTTAAAGATAGACAACAAAAGAGGGGTGGTGCTAGGTCGCTCTAAATGTAGACAGACTATCGTGTTCGTCTCTTACTGCAATACTATACAAATTATGCATATTGGATATAGATTTACATCATCTATCAATTCATACCTGACATATAACTTATAATTGAAAATGAAACATTAACTATATGTATGTATATTTTTATACATATATACTATAGAGAGTTAACCTTTGTGTTCTTCAGTTGCATCGTGATATTATTCAATAAAATTAAATAATATTGTTCAGTGAAAATACTCGATATGGACCAACTAATAATATTATTAAGTAAAATAACTAATTTATATTCTCTCCGTCCTTTAATAATTTTCACATTTTCCTTTTTAAAATTGTTCCACAATAATTTTCACACCCCCAAATAAAACTTCTCACAATACTTACTTTATTTTAAAATATTTTTCTTTCATTGGTTAAAAAATCAATAAATTAAATTTGTTTTACAAAGTGTGTCACCCTACATATGAAAATTAAAGGGGAGGGAATACAAGAATTCTTTCAATTTTGAAATTTGAGACTTTTCTGTCACCAATTAGAGTAACTCTATTGTGCACTTGGTGTATGGTGTACTTACTCAACAGTTGAAACTGTTTACACTGATAAGTATTATATGATTATACTAAAAAGTGTGGCTAGATTTTCAGTGTAAACTATTCAGTGTAATGTAATCATATTTTTCAGTGCAATCAGCCTACACTTTTCAGTGTAAACAACTTTAACTGTTGGGTGAGTGTAACTTGGTGCATATAAGAGTGTCTCCACCAATTATTGTCTTTGGTCATTAAATTACCGAGCAAATCCAAAAAAAAAAATCTATAGCAATAAATTCAAAGTTTTCTTATAAATTCACCCTGAATCCAAACAAGTGTTCTAAAACGAACAATTTTGGAATAAAAAGAATTCCAAATCAATCTATTTGAGATCACTCAAAATATCAAACCTCTCAATTCAAACACAGCTAAAGTGCTAGTGGAATACCCCACATCTAATTATCTAAAGGACTAGTGGAATGGAGCAGAACCAATGTTTTCAATAATGGAGAACACCACAAATGTTTGATGATTGGCTTTTAGGCATCCTAATAGAAAGTAAATGTGGTAGAACATGAACCATGCAAGATTATGATCACAAATACACAATCATTCGGGCATTTGAATAAAGAAAAAGAAAATCCCCTTATCCCTGGGAACACAGAAAAAACGTCAATTTCAGAGCCCATTTTTCTTGTTATATAAATCGGTTAGTTAATGTATACCACTCATAAGGCTCAAGTCACTTTCACATCAAATTGAGTATCTACAGCACATTACATGTAACTCTCAAGAAAATCACATACCCAACTATTCTCGAAAAAGCCGATTGATGATCCTAGCCGTTGATCTAAAAATCTGTCGCGTCAACGGGGAGAGAAGTCGCCCGGTGAAGTGAATGTGGGAGCAATGCACCAGCGTAGAAACTTTTGGCTGTCATTAGGTGCAGTGGGCTACACGAACCATACGATGAGGACTCGTAGTACGACTTCAGATCCGTCCCATTTCTTTCAGAATTCGTCGTGGGGGCAACTTTGTCTTTTTTAATGTTTGTGCTTTCAGACACAACCCCGAGCTGTTTATCAGTGAGCTCCCTCAACTGTATTTTGTACTTTGCTTTGAGCCACCTCAACTCTTGTCTTATCTCATTTTCATAATCATCGGTTAAAGCTGAAGTACTCGTTGTTGGTGAAACAAGAGCATTAAATGCATTCTCGTCGTTTTTTGAATCTTGAGCACTTGTTTCTTGCTCCTCCGGGTGGGCCCCGTTTGTTTCTCCAGGGCCCACAGGCTCGGACCCTTCGACTTGGAAAGTGATCTCCTCGAAACGGCCGTGTACGGATCCACACGCTTGTTTAGAACTTTCTAGAATGTGGAGGTTCGTACCTGGATGGTATGATAAATAGTCAGATATAGAACCATCGGAAGCACAATTATCACAGAAAATGCCGTTATTGACGTTAGGGCTATCGTCTACGCTGAAACCCCGTACCCAACCGGGCACCAAGGAAGCGATTTCACCATCAATCATTTCCGCTATTTTCGTCACATCTTGATCAGTTATGTCCAACTCAGCCACCATTTCAGTCGCGACACTGAGAGCCGTATCGGTTTCCGTGTCGAACGGGAAGTAAATATTCCGAAAACGACCTGAAAAATTCAATACAGAATCATTTTCAACATCAGCACAATGGGAAAATGACTGAATTTTGAGAGTTTAAACAAAACAAATATTCTCAGAGTACCTCATTATCAGTTTGATTTTATCCAAAATGGTATTCCTAATTATTTTGTCACAGTATCAACAAAAGTTTACATTTTTTCCACTAATTCCTCTAATAAATACTTACCATCAAGTGGTCTATATTATCATCAAGTAGTAAAAACTAAAAAATATGAGTATAATAGTCTTTTAATATCCTAATTCATGAAATGTGTGAATGAATAAAATCAAACATATAATTAGGAACGAAGGGAGTGTAAAACTTACCTTCTTTATCTGCAATTCTGAGCCTCAAAAAGATATTATCGTTTTCACTCTTCCTTCCTTTGATAGTAATGTCGACATTTTCCAAATGATCATCCTCCTCTTGACTTGTGAATAAATTAATTTCAGTCGCTTCATAGTCGACCGAGTGGGAGTCAAAGTCCTGCTCATGTTCATAACCAATATAATTCGAGTAACCATTAACTAAAGAACTTGTAGTGCTATGATGAGCACTCAAAAGAGGCTGTTTCAAAAGAGGGCCTAAATCATTATAATCGCCTTGATAATTCAAGGGCTTCAAATCGAAACCATAATCATCAATTTGAAGAAAAGGATCGTTAAGAAGCTCCCAAGCAGATAGCCTATCGGAGACTGTTGCTAGACATTTCTCTACAAACCTACGAACCTCGGGATCCTGAACTTTGAACAAAGCATCTGGTTTCTTTCCCTATAAATAAAAACCAGACCTATATCACGTCATCCTATAGAGGGGAAAATAGTTTGTTTAATTTGGTAACTTTCAATTGTTTCAACATTTTAGTTTGATAACGGGCTGTAAAATGTTTCACCTTCTACAGCCGGTTACCATAATAAAACGACGAAAAATTGAAAATTACCAACAGAGATAACTTCCAGCACTAAAAAAACACTATTTTCCAGCTAAATTTCAAGGAAAATAAAGGCTGAGTTCTTACAGATATCACTTTCTTATAAATTTGTGCAGGATGATTGCATTCACTGTACGGATAATCAAACGTCACCATTTCCAAAATGCACATTCCAAATGAATAAATATCGACTAATTCATTGTATTCCTCTTCGTACACCTCTGGTGCCATAAATTCTGGAGTCCCTAATAAAGTCAAGATTTTTTAAAGCAAGAAAAACAAATTTTCCAACCGATTCACATTTATTACACATATTACAAAGCTTACCCACACAACGAGCAGCATGGGATTTCCGGAGAATCGCAGCTAATCCAAGATCGCCAATCTTGACCTCCCCTTGGTTACCATTGATAAAAATGTTGTCACATTTGAGGTCTCTATGAATAACAGGAGGATCATGGCTATGGAGGTAAAGAAGGCCTTGCAGAATCTGTCTACACCAATGTTTGATTGCTCTAATGTTGGTCCTCTTATGTTTTAGCCTATACCTTTTTTCCAAATCAATGAAACATGAATTAAAGTGCTGGAAAGCATTGGATCTAGAGAGAGGAACAGAGAAAGAGAGAGAAACATACTGTCTCAAAGTACCAGAAGTGAACATTTCTGTGACAAAATTGATGTTCCTGTTAGCAGTATCAACCCAGGAAGTGTAGAATTTCATGATATTATCATGCTTTAGTGTTTTGAGAAGATGAATTTCGCAATACAATCTCTCGAGATCTTCTGGACTTTGCAGAAAATCGTAAAGTTTCACCTGATTCCACGCTACCTCTATCCCTTCGTACTCATCAAATGCTCTATAACTGCAACAAATTAAATTCACAAAAATGCGAAACTGAATTTGGGCGATTATGCAAAATTATGTGTGTATATATGTGTTGTACATACACTGTTTTCGAAGAGCCTTTTCCTAGAATCTCATTGTACTGCAAATCAGAATTCCAAAAATCAAACCGAATTAAAATCCCAAACATATGAAATGAATTGACCTAAAAACTGAAATTGAGCGCAGAGAAATTCAATGAGAGCGAAATTACCCTTCCATATCTTCCAGTTGGATCAACCTCTACGAACTCGGAATCCTCTGAATCGTGAGCGACAACGCCATTCATTTCCTGTAACTAAAATTTGATTTTCTCACTCTAAATTTTGAATGAGAGAGAAAGAGAGAAAATGACGAGCTCCTCCTAATTCAGAAGAAAACCAACGAAATCCATCTCTGCTAATCTTAATTTAGAGAGATAGAGAGGGAGAGAATTGCTGAGCTCGCTAATTCAGAATAAATACAGAAAGAAATCTGCAAACTCTTATCAATTAATGAAACTTTCAAGAAAAATATAAAAAGGAAAATTATGATTTTGTGGAAGGAGGGGCCTCGGGGATTCCTTCAAAAAGACAAAGTCATTTTTATTTATTTCTTTTTCCCCTTTTTTTTTATTTATAAAAACGCTGCAAAGCCAGACAAAATGCCTTTCCTTTTCCTTGGTTGCTTTCTATCTCATCACGAGCTGTAAAACAAAACACACACACACAGAACACAGAGAACGAAGAAAGGGCTTGATAGTATAATTTGGCAAAAAAGAAAAATTATACAATAATTTGGCCAATTTTTTGACACTTGGATATTACGAAAAAATAGACGCACCGGTTGACTTACAGTTCACCCATTTTGCTAGACTATGGGCAAGTGTGTGTATATGTATAAAAATGTCAAGACAGAGAAGAAACAGCTAAGAGGGACCAAACAAGAAATAATGTTCGGATTTGTGTCAAATTGTCAAATATTAGTACGAGATTGTGGTACTGAATAGACTTCGGAAGGTGGGAGGGAGAAATCGATTTTGACAAAAAAAATTATACGAGACGAATCCGTGTTATTTATTCCACTAAGGGTATCTACATAGTGAAATTAGTTTATACATAAATCGTTCAAGAGTATTAATTTATTTTATTAAAGAGTTAGTTTTTTTTTTACCAAAGAGTATTAGTTATTTTTACTGAAAAGTCTTAGTTTGTTTTCAGTTAACAACCAAGACTCTTCACTGAAAACAACTAATATCTTTCAATAGAAACAATTAATATTTTTTATAGGTTCATGTATGAACTATTTTCACTTTATACTTTGTCTTCCGGTAAATATTTGTGTAAGATGGTTTCACGGCGAAACGGTTCACAAATCAGTACAAATTAAATAATTAACACTTCTCACGTGATAATGTTGCACCATGATTGACTTATATTCCGTCTCACCAAAATCTAATTCATTTATTTCTGTTTTATGGTTTAAAATTTAGTATACCCAAATTATAAAATTGAGATATGTCTCAAGTATAAGATCGTCTCACATATAAAGCTATGTACGCAAAACTTTCAACCTTTTTTTTTCTTTTGCTTCTTACTCCCTCCGTCTCTTTTTAGTTGTCTCATTTTATTCATTTACACAAACTAATTTTTTTATTTATTAGAGTAGCAAAAGACAAATGCACTCTTATTTATTGCAAAATGATAATTAGTATTTTTATTCAGTAGAGATATTATTGAAAGAAATATAATGAAATTGCATTGAAATTAGTAGGGTGTCATATAAAAAAGAATATAATTATAATAAAATAAGATATATTAAAAGTGACGGAGGGAGTATGGCTTATGAAATAAAGAGGTTCTTTTGTTTTTTTATCATAGGAGTAAGAGCCCGTTTGACTGTGTTTATTTGAAACATCTTATAAGTTATTTTAAAAGCTTATAAAATATATTTTTTTAAGTAACTTATCCCTCTATATACTAATAGAGAGTTTTTTTTGCTGATGTGTCAATTTCTGGTGCGTTTTGCTTAAGTGTCGACTTCTGGTGCATTTCGCTTATGTGTCAAGTCTTACGTGACATGATTGTGCGTCACTTTATCTTATGTGTCATTCATGTAGCATTGTGACCTTTCATAAGAAAGGTCTAATAAAAAAAAATTGGTTTTAGTTGGGTTTGAACCAAGGACCTCATGAGCATTTTATATTATATTTACCAATTAAGCTAACTATGAATCATTGTAAAATTTAAATATTTATTATATACAACTTGAGTTAATCTGAAAGACTCTTAATTATTTGCAATTTTATTATTCTAAACTCTATATTTTTTCTTATTCCTTCTTTGTCTTTCTCTTTTCACAATATTTTAGTTGTTCCTCGATTATTTGTCCACGCATAAATGTGTAATTGCTAATATTTGACTATTACTTTATTTTTAAAGATATATATTTTTTCATTTAAGCTCTACTTTCTTTCTCTCTTCTTCTATCTTGACAATATTATGTTTGTTTTCTATGTATTGTAAATTGACGGGTGAAGATTTTCAAGGAAAATTTTAAGGTTATCTATGGTGTTTTTTTTTTTTTCGACTAAATCATATTTTTTAAATAGATTGTATTATATAATGTTATAATATTGAATAATGCGATGTGTTAATAAAATATAAGTTTTTAAAATAATTTTACGAACAACCCGCATAATATGCGGGGTACTCATATAGTAAATCTGCTAAAGTAAAGTATTTTGCTAATACAACGTATAAGTCTTTGAGAATTTATAATAAATACTTTTTAAATTTTAATATAATTTTTTTTTTTTTTATGTTGAGGTAGAGGTGAGGGTGGGGGTGGTGGTTGGGAAAATAAGTTGGGAAATCCCAACTTATTTTTTAACAACTTATAAGCTGGTAAGAGTTTATTTTATGATTTTATAAGTTGTTAAACGTCTTATTTTGTCAAACACATCGATAGTATTTATAAGTTTTTAAACAACGTATAACCTCTTTTAAAGAGCTTATAAGTTTAGTCAAATACCCTATAATGTATTTTCTTTGTTCTCGATTAAGTTATTCATTTAATTGTTATTGCCTAAATGTTAATAAATATAATATTAAATGTGTAATTAAATATTAGATGGCAAAGTATTATATAAAAATGGTTTATGATAAATTTATCATGAAATTGTTTAAAAGTATTGAATATTTACTCAGAAGTATTATTAATTTGAATCAGTGGTTATATTGTAATTGTTGTAAAAAAATTGATCCCAAATTAATAATAGTTCTGATGAAATTATCAATACTTCTAATTAAATATTTTATAATTTAAAATAATTTTATAATACACTCATCACTAATTATTTTCATATAAAACCAATTCATAAATGTGATCCAAATAAAAAGTAAAGAGAGACAAGATAACGAAAATGTAGAAAGAGATAGAAAAGACAAAATGTAGAGAGATGGAGATAAAATGGGAGTACTTTTATCATTTATGAAAATGAGTAATTTACGGTGGGAGGGGTTTACAAAATGGATAAGTTAATAGAGAAAAGAGGGAGAGAGTATTAAATGTTAATAGTATAAAAATAAATACTCCTAGTTGTCTAACATATGTAATAATTTACAAATTGACATAGTGTCTAAGTAACTTAGAAGTTAAAAGAGAGATGCAAGGTTCGAACCTATGTTACTACCTTTTAAAAAAAAAATGGATTTACATTAAGATGCCGTATGTATGAACATATGAAATACAATCCAATAGGACAATAACACGTCATCCAGAAAATTTTCAAACTTAATGAGAAGATAACACATCATCCAAATCAATATAAAGACGACACATCATCATATTAAACTACCTATATATTTTTTTTTAAAAAATTGGGTTTACATTAAGATGCCACATGTATGAACATATGAAATACAATCCAATAGGACAATAGCACGTCATCCAGAAAATTTTCAAACTTAATGAGAAGACGACACATCATCCAAATCAATATAAAGACGACACATCATCATATTAAACTACCTTTTAAAAAAAAATGGATTTACATTAAGATGCCGCATGTATGAACATATGAAATACAATCCAATAGGACAATAATACGTCATCCAGAAAATTTTCAAACTTAATGAGAAGACGACACATCATCCAAATCAATATAAAGAGGACACATCATCATATTAAACTACCTTTTAAAAAAAAAATTGAATTTACATTAAGATGCCACATGTATGAACACATGGAATACAATTTAATAGGACAATAACACGCCATCTAGAAAATTTTCAAACTTAATGAGAAGACGATACATCATCCAAATCAATATAAAAACACATCATCATATTAAACTCCCTATTCGTATAATAGAGGATATTAGATAAAACTCAACTCTGTCAGATGATTTATATTCAAATGTAATAGTTACATTATATAAAACTTTTACCATTTTGATCCAAAAAATTTCAATTAAACAATTATTTTTAACTTTTTTCGCAAAATAATTTGTATATTGAAGCATAGCTGAGTATAATTTAAATCAACAAAATTCTAATTAATTTTTTCTTTCACAAAAATAACGTGCAAAGTTTTCTCCATTCAATTTTTGTGAATGCTATGATCTGTGATTAAGGTAAAAGCCAAATATAACGTGGAAGATTCTAATGAATTTTACCATCAAAGAAGCCAAACATTGACTAATTCATAATAATAGTTAACCGGATAGAGCAAAACAATGAATTTTACCATCAAAGAAGCCAAACATTGACTAATTCAAAATAATTCTTAACCGGAAAGGGAAAAACATTTTCTTTAAGAAGTATGTTTTCTTATGAAAATAGTTTATAATAATTTTATTATAATATTATTTTAAAATATTAAATATTCAATTAAAAGTATTAAAAAATTTATTAAAAGTATCAAAAGCTACGGAAAAATATCAATAATAATTATAATGTAATATTACTGACCTTGATTTTCTATATATTGATGAGATTTCTAATACCCTTAATTAAATATTTGATATTTTAAAACAGTTTCATGATAAATTTACAGTAAACTATTTTCATATAAAATTTTATTTTTTTAAATCACACCGCTCACACAGTCACATGAGACATGACCTAACTCTCCTAAGCCCCAATTTTTTTTTTTTGACGGGAAACATAAATGCATTACTCAAGTAGCCAAATCGGCTTCGAAGACATGAGTACAACTTAAAGGAATAAACTATCCCACAAACGGAGACAGACAAGTAAAACTAAAAGAAGCTAACTCATGAGCCACAGCATTCGACGAACGCTTCACCCACGAACACTGGAACTCGTCTAAAGATCTTCCTAGCTCAATAATATCCCCCACTATTGAACCAACATAAGAAAAATCTTTTTCCCGACGACGAATAGCGTAAAAGAGGTTTTGTGAATCAACCTCAAGAACCACCTTTCTCTCCCCTCTTGACACCGCCAGCTCCAAACCCCTCCTTGCAGCAAGAGCCTCCGCCAAATCAACTGTTACAGGCCCCAATATGTGATTTGCAAAACACCACAGCAACTCCCCACCATGTCCTCTTGCAATACCCCTCATTCCCACCAGCCCACCACTCCTGATGGATGCGTCAACATTCAACTTAGTAACCCCAATAACAGGTCCTCTCCACCGATCAACACTAGGCCGCGGCGAACCAGCCTGCTGCTTCCGTTTCAATCTGTTAAAATCAGCTAGATACGCCCTAACAAACACATTAACATGGCCCGGTTCTTTCACCTTATTATGAAAAATCAATGCATTTCGCTCGAACCAAATGCTCCACATCGTAACAAAAAAACCAGCCCGATCCTCCACGCCCATTCCCCGAAGCACGGCCAACATCCAAACACCCAGTGAATGGTCCTCCCCATTATCGATCACCACGCCGAAACGACCCCACACCTCCCTAGCCCAAGTACAATCCCGCAACACATGCTCCGCCGTTTCAATATGAACCCGGCACCGCTGGCAAATTGGATCTACATCGACAAAACAACTCACCAAATTAATTTTAGTATGGAGTATATCATGGAAAACTCGCCATATAAAAAAATGAATTTTCGGAGCCACATCCACCCTCCAAACAATCCTCCACGCCTCACCAAGTCCCTCCACCACTACTTCTCTCTCACGCCTCAACCTCCAATACCCCGTCCTCACCGAATAAGTCCCCTTTGTTTCAAATTTCCAATAAACCGAATCAGGGACAGCAACTCGTGGCAAGGGAGTAGCAAGCACTTTCAACACATCTTGGTCCAAAAGGATATCTCTAACCTTCGGCTCATCCCACCTCCCTCCTTCATGAGCAATAAGAACTGCAACCCTCTCATCCATTTCATCAATTCCTACAGCAGACTCTAAACCAACCCCAGTAGCCACCCACACATCCCTGCCAATTCTCACCGAACGCCCATCCCCCACTCTCCAAGCTAATCCCTGTAATAACAGCTCTCTCCCCTGCAAAATACTATACCAAGTATAGCTGGCATTATACCCTTGAACAGCCTCCGAAAAAGATGAATTTCGGAAATAACGAGCTTTAAGAAGTTGAGCTAACAACGATGTCGAATTAGTAACTAACCTCCACCCCTGTTTAGCTAACATTGCTCTGTTGAAAGCTGCCAAGTCACGAATACCCAAACCCCCTTCCCTCTTCGGCCTACACAACATCTCCCACTTCAACCAATGTACCCGGCGTTCATCCCCCTTCTGTCCCCATAAAAAACGAGCTATTGCACCTTCAATTTTTCTAATTGTAGAATTAGGAATTTTGAAACAGCTCATCACGTACAAGGGAATGGATTGAGCAACTGATTTCACCAACGTAAGTTTCCCTGCTGACGACATCATTTTACTTTTCCAGTCCTTCAACTTCTTCTCCACTCTAGCAACCAAGGAATTAAAAATTGCCTCCTTTGAGCGCCCCACATTCATGGGAAGCCCCAAATAAAGGCCCAATTCATGCACACAACGAACACCCAACTCCCCAGCTAACCTCACAGCATCCCCCTCCAACACCCCACCACTAAAAATGATGTCAGACTTTGCCAAATTAATTTCCTGTCCCGAAGCCTCCTCATAAACATCCAAAATACGACGAACCACCTGAATCTCTTGCAAATTTGCCCTCCCAAAGATTAAACTATCATCAGCAAAGAACAAATGAGACACCGTGGGCGCCCGCCTACAAATTTTCACCCCATGCAAAGCACCACTTTCCAAATTCCTTCTTATCAAAGCAGACAAAACTTCTGCACAAAATAAAAAAAGGTAAGGTGACAGAGGGTCACCCTGGCGAATGCCACGGGTTGGAGCAAACTGTGTCGAAGGAATGCCATTAATTAAAACAGAAAGGTCACTGAAGAAACACATCTCATAATAGTATTGACTAAACCCACAGGAATCCCCACTTTCAGTAAAAGTTTCTCTAAAAAAATCCACTCCACTCGATCATAGGCCTTACTCATATCTAGCTTACAGGCAAACGACCCCTTAGTTACCGCTTTGTTCAGTTTCATATGATGAAAAATCTCATAAGCTACTAGCGCATTATCAGTAACAAGCCTACCAGGAATAAACGCAGACTGACAAGTATCAATAATAGAAGGAAGAAAATCTTTCAGACGATTAGCTATAGCTTTTGTAACAATCTTAAGGGACACATTACACAGGCTAATTGGTCTAAAATCAACAGGAGAAACAAGTTTTTTCTTTTTAGGGATCAACACAATATGAGTATGATTCAACGGAGCAGGTGAAGAATCCCTATTTAAAATATCAAGAGAAGTTGTGATAACATCGCGACCAACAACATGCCAATACTTTTGAAAAAATAAAGCAGACATACCATCTGGGCCAGGAGATTTTATAGGGTACATCTGTCTCAGAGCAGTAGTGATCTCCTCCCCTGTGAAAGGCATCCCCAGAGTTTGCCGCATATCATCAGTTCTCCTACAAGCCACAACTTCTAACGCTTCATTCATATTCAGGTGATCTTTAGCAGTAAAATTTTTAGCAAAATAACTCTGAAAGACCCTCTCAATCTCCTCTTCATCCTCCCATACGACACCTTCATCATCCTTAATAGCAGCAATGTGATTACGTTTCTTTCGCCCACTCGCAATACGGTGAAAGAAAGACGTATTCTTATCACCCTCCACCATCCAATTAACTCTTGACCTCTGAAGCCAATAAAGCTCCTCCTGTCTCAACAAAGCCGCCACCCTATTTTCCATTGCTCGTGCCGCCTGCAAATTTTCCTCCAAAGGTGGTAACTTATGAAGCCTGTCCAAATCCCTTTTACATCGTTCAATCTCCTTTGGCAAATTTCCAAAATGTACACTATCCCACACCTGCAGCTCCCTACCACAATCCCGCAAACTCAATGCCAAAGTCGCCGCTGAATCCCCAGCACCTACCCTCCCACGGCTGCCCCTCCACGAATCCACAACGACCTCCATACACCCCTCCTCTTGAGCCCACATCTTCTCAAAACGAAAAAGCTTAGGCCGTCTCCGCTGCCCCCTTCTCCTCCATTCCACCAACACTGGAGCATGGTCAGATAAGATCCTAGTCAAGTGATGCACCTCAGCATTCGGGAACTTCGCCATCCAAGCAGAATTTGCTAAGGCTCTGTCGAGTCTTTCCTGAATATTACGGTCACCTGTATGTTTATTAGTCCATGTGAAATTTGCACCGCTAAACCCCAGATCAAATAACTGGCACTCCTCCACACAATCCCAAAAATCCACCATTCTCTGTCTATTCCTAAAATTAACCCCCAGCTTCTCATAATCAAACAAAATCTCATTAAAATCACCTGCACACAACCACGGTCTACTGTCCCCACCCCCAAGCCTTCTCAACAACTCCCACGTCCTCCATTTTTTAGCATCCTCAGGCCATCCATAGATCCCTGTGAACCTCCACGAATCTGCCCCTTCCCCCACCAATAAATCAATGTGATGCAAAGAATGCGAAACAACCTGCACACCCAAATCCCTTCTCCACATAACAACCAAACCTCCACTCCTCCCCCCCTCCCCCCATAGAACAATTAACCCCAAAAAACTCATCAAAACCTAACTTATAAACCACAGAACCCAACTCTGAATAGAAAGATTTCGTTTCACATAAAAAACGAAATCAAGAACTTTCAGGAGTACCTCATTTTTTAGTATCAGAACTTTTCGAGGGTTCCCAAGCCCCCGACAGTTCCACAGAATTACAACTCATTGATCCCGACGGGGTTGCTCCTCCGCAACCTCCGCCGTTTGATCGAAATTCATTTTTCCTTTTTTAACCATCACAACATGATCATCCAAATCACTATCCTTCTCATGTGAACCCCTCTTCTCCCCCACCATCACCTTCTCCACCATATCACTACCTGGCTCCAGCCTCGGCACTCTCGCCTCCCTCTTCCAGTTTCTTCTCTTCACCCCACCTGTGTCGACACTAAAGGAAACGAAGACCCAGAAGGGATAACAGATAGAATAGAAGCAGAAGGGCGTAAAGAAATTTGAGGAGTAGCCCCCATAGTTTTCTTGGCAGCAGATGACGAAGAGGAAAAAGAATTTGAAAGCGTTTGATTTTCGGTCTGAATGACAATATTAAATTTAAGCACATCAGTAAAAGCAAGATCATGGCGAATTTTTTCGAAAATATGAGTTACTGGAACCAAAGAATTAGCAACAGGAAAACCACTCTGGAGAGAACGAGATAAAGAATGAGAGGACGAAACAGTACAAGGAGCAGAAATCACCTGCTCAGAATCCCCAACACTTAAAGATGCAGGAGTAGATACAGAAGTGGGACTAGTACCAAGAGAAGAGTTGTGCGATGATGGGAGAGGATTTTGTACTGTTGATTTTGGATACGATTGAACCTGTTCGAACATAGGTGGGACTGGTTTACTTCCCTTCGGCCGCCTCAACGGCGCCGCCTTTAGTCTCGGCCCAAACGGCATATCTGTCCCCACATCCATAACATTCCGATCAAGCTCGTCACATGCCTTAAAAAAATGGCCAATCCGACCACACCAGTAACAATAGGAAGGGAGTCCTTCATACTGTAACGGAATCCACATATGCTCTCCTCCAACACAGATCATTAGACCCCGAAGTAACGGTTTCGTTATATTGATAGAGACCTTAAACCGCACAAAATCCCCGTAATTGCACACATCTGGTGGATTAAAGCACACCAAAGACCCAACCTTCTTTGCCACCATGCGGATCACACTTTCAGTATGGCAAGCCAACGGGAGATCACTCGCCCTAACCCAGAAATCCGCCGCATAAATATTCACAGCCGAAGGCTGTTCTGTACCAGTAAGCAGTGCAATAGCAAACAACCAACCATCAAAGTGACAGGGTTGGTTTTGAAGCACCCACTGTCTGTCCTCCGTCTTTTCAAAACAAAATATTAACAAACCATTACCCCACTCCCTCACAGTAGCCTTACATGTTGGACGAAATGACTTCATCATAACCTCGGACAGAGCAAACATGTTTAAAGTTTTTTCAGAAACTAGCTTCCCAACTAAACAAAACGACAATCGGTTATCCGACTCCACCACCCCTCCTAAATCCAACACATCCCCGTCATCCTCCAGAGAATTCGCCATAAAATAGTACTACGCAAACCACACGAATATGAATGAAACACGAAGAAGAGGTAGCCTGCAAAACAACAGAAAACAGCACACACGACACTAAAAAACGTCGATCAGTGAAGAAAACAACCATCACCCTAAAACAAAAGAACCACTAACTACAACTAAAAACTACTGGATACTAAGATGGAAACAAACACCAATGAAAACAGGGAGCATAAAAAGATGATCACAACAGGAATTTTGAGATAAAAATCATCATAATCCATAACCAAATCGGTAACTAAAGAGCCAAAAAATCCTAACCCTAGCTCACGAAAACTGAGAAACTAACACTCCGCAATATTCGGAGAACTAAGTCATTCCTGAGCCCCAATTTAAATTTGAAACACCAATAATTATTACCTGTTTTAAGACAAAGTGCCGATAAGAAAAAAAAATTATTACCTCTTTTTTTAAAGATAATTTTTTTTAAATGAATGGTCTCATAAATTAGATGGATTTCATTTATTATATAATATGATCATAAATTTATGAATTTTCAGTTTAACTTTTTTCCAAGTGTAAATATCATTTAGCCGTGTATGAAACCATTCACAAATCACAAAATTCCCACTTTAGAAAAATTAACTAAGCAAAAATACAAGTTAGAGAAAATTAAAATTCAGCATCATATAAAATACAATATTTGCCATAGTTAATATTACATTCAATTTTATTTTAATAGGCATAACATATTCCGTATTTTAAACTAATACGGTTTATTTTATGTTAGGCAGTGTCTTAGTGTATCATATAAAAAAATACAATTGCACAAATTAAGCTATTAAGTGACTCGTAAAGAAAATACTTGGTGATAAATTAATCTAAGTTATCTAGCTAATTAAATTTGACTTCAGAAAGATATTGATAATTTATTTTCCGCTGTCAAGATCTCCCGTTCCACAAACCGTTTTATTTTATACTCTACGTAAAATTATCACAGTCCACGTAAAATAGAATAATAACTATAATTAATTCCATTGTGGGCATACTAAATAAATAAATAACTAAATATATAAAATACAGACTCAATGAAAGTGCACTATACTTTCATCTCATTTAAAAGTTTTAATTTTTAAAAAGGTGTTAAATCAATTTATTTATTTTATTCACTATCATATTCCCTCATTTATGGGGAATTCTTAACTTTCTCTTTTGAGGAGAATACTCAATGACTAGAAAATTTAATGTAAGGTTATATTTAGATAGAGGGATTTGGACTATAAATTTTAAATCCATAGCGTAAATTCACCTTTCGATTGGGTAAAATTTTAAAATGGGTGGATTTAAAAATCTTAGTTTTAATCCTAATTCAAATTGAAGAAATTTTAAATATTTAGTAAAATTATGTCATTTAAAATTCATAAATTTTTTAGTCCATATATTGTTAAATTTTTTAAATTTCAAATGACTTCATCAAACACATGCCGCTTAAATAAATTTACTTTGAGTAATTCTTGTATGAGACCGTCTCATAGTATGAGACCAATAATATTTGATCCACTTTTAATTTAAAATGTGTCACTTGTTAATTAAAAAGTTGTCACTTTTAAAAAGTGATAATGTTTAAACAAAAAGTGATAATATTTTTTATTAAAAGTGACTTATCACCTTTCTTTAAAAATATTATCACATTTTATGATAATCCTATCACTTTTTTTAATTTGATCGGTCTCATATTATGAGACGGTCTCACACAAGTTTTTGCCATTTACTTTTAATAAGAATCAAACTCTAAGAGATATGAGCATGAATATCTTTATATCCGGATGTGAATGAATTTTTTTTATTTTTTTTAGAAATTCATATTTATAAAAAGTTGTAAAATCAACTCATTTTCCGCTATAAGTTTTCTACTTTCTTTTTTTAGATGTTTCACAATAAGTTTTTTATTCCATAAAAAATAAAAACAACACTCCATATATTAATAAATATTTTTTTTTTAAACAACTAATCTTTATTTTTATACAACTCCTCGTAATATTACACAAAAATTAATATATGGTCTACTATATATTAATAAACATATATTTTTTAAATAAAATAACCAAAAAACACAAGAATTTTATACGAGAACGGTGGGAGTATAATTTAGACCTAATCACCCAAACCCAATTATCAAACACGATGAAACGTGCCCTTCATCTGGTCAATTATTTATGAGGCACGCCATCATAAATTATTTATTTAATGGGTTCACCACAGCAAGACACCAACCCACGAAATAAAGCACCATTTTACTATGTTGTACTTGACCGTACAATATATCATCATCTTCTCTTTCTAATACTAAATTAATTCCATCTCTATCTTGCCTTTAAAAATCATTTAATTAGTTGGTACTGAGTATTGGTATTCAAATTTTTTTTTTTCATAATTGGTCCTTCACGTTTACTATTTTCAAATTTATCATCGAAATTTTGTTTTGCTCTCAAATTAGATTATGTCCTCGGATGATTATCTGTTTACGGGAGGAATGAACTTTTTTTTGGGGTGGGGAGTGGGGGGTTGGGTTATGTAATTATTTAAACAAAATATGTATAGAGTGAAATTGTTTCATACATAAATCATTCAAGGGAATTAGTTATTTACACTAAAGAGTATTAGTTATTTTCAATAAAGAGTATTAGTTGTTTTCACTGAAGAGTCTTTGTTTTTGCTAAGTAACGAATTCCCTTCAGTGAAAACAACTAGAACCCGTCAATAGTTCATGTATGAACCATTTTCACTCTATACTTTGTCTTAAAAAATATTGTACTTAAATATAACTATTTAAATTTTATATTATGTTTATTTTTACTTTTACATAATTATGTTTTAAAAAAAACTTTTAAATATACAATCAGCATCACCAAAATATTGGTTTTATGAACAACACTAAATTTTGATTACTGATTTTGAAAATGGGTGATCAAATCTGAAAAAACGCTGGATATTAGAATTGATTTTTGTCTAATTAGTTCATACGAGATATTAATGTTGTGAAATTGAATATCATCATTTTTCTGTAACATACAAACCCTACTTCCAGGATAGTGGAAGTTTCTGAATCTAAATTGTAATTACGTATGTCCTTTGTATCACTGCGA
Source organism: Ballota nigra (assembly GCA_947034835.1). Taxonomy (NCBI): domain Eukaryota; kingdom Viridiplantae; phylum Streptophyta; class Magnoliopsida; order Lamiales; family Lamiaceae; genus Ballota; species Ballota nigra. The sequence continues at coordinate 72,463,438 of OX344729.1, read as the reverse complement.
CGTTAATGCATCGTAATCAACGAAAAAGACTATGACTTTTTTTTTTTTTTTTTTAATTTAGTCTAATAAAATAGTACAAATAGTAACAATGTCCACACAAATTGCAGTAGACATAGCTAATTATTTGTGGCACATGTGAGTGTAGCATAGTTGGGATGGTACAAGACATAAATGTTTTCTTGGCCTTTTATATTACATTAATCCCCCTTTAGGAAGGGCTAATTTTAGGTGTACCAAACTGCTTTTAATATTATTGTCTTGAAACTTATACATGAGAAGAAATAAAACCCGTACGATTTATTTTCATTTATGTATATATTATGTGTATATGTGTAATAATTAATTAAATATAGTCTATATATATAGAGAGAGTATTTTCTATGGCTAGGATTTTTTTTTTTTTTACAGGAAAATTAAATCAATTAATCAAAGTGCCAAATCGGCAATAACATCAGTCAGATAACAAGTCGGAATAACCTCTCCCACAAATGGAGATAAACAAGAAAAACCAAACAAAGATAACTTATGAGCAACCATGTTGGAAGAACGTCGCACCCATGCACACTTAAAATCATCGAAGAACTTCACTTGCTCGATAATATCCTCCACTATCAAGTCAAAGTAAGAGAAATCCTTATCTCGACGACAAATAGCAAAACATAAATTTTGTGAATCAACTTCAAGAATCACCCTTCGTTCACCACGCTGCACAGCTAATTCCAACCCTCTACGAGCTGCTAACGCCTAGGCCAAATCAACCGCAGCAGGACCTCCCACAGCCTGCGCAAAACACCACCCAATCTCCCCCAAATGGTCTCGTGCCAAACCACCAATACACACCTCATCCGTCTGTCGCACCGCCGCATCAGTGTTAATTTTTGTTACCCCAAACGGCGGTCTGCTCCACCCCGTCACAGCCTCCCCCTCGCGGCACCTTCCAGGTAGAGCTGTTGCCTGCCTTCGCCACCATTCAGCAGCAGACGCTGCTGCACCCACCGCAACAAAACCTGGCTCACGGCCTCTACCCTGAAATATCAAAGAATTCATATCCAACCAGACCCACCACATTGTAACCCCCACCACCATTTGTTCCCATGGAGACAATCCAGCAAGGACCTCCAACAACCAAACCCCCACAGGTCGATCCTCTAGTTGATTAATCACCACCCCCGCCCCACACCTACCTCGCCCATTAACAATCACGTAGCATGTGCTCCATAGTTTCAATATGACCGTGACATCTTGACAGATAGGATCCACATCAACAAAACGGCATACCAAATTAATTTTTGTAGGGAGGATATCATGAAATACTCTCCATAGAAAGAATTTAATTTTTGGTGCCACCTCTAAACCCCAAGCTGTCCCCCACATCTCTCGGCGATCATCCCCCTCCATCCGACTTCCCATCACAGCCCTCACATACCCCGTTCGCACCGAGTAGGCCCCCCCCCCCCCCTTTTGTAAATTTCCAGTACATCACATCCGACCGATCCCTAAAACTAACAGGAGTCGCCAACACACGCGAAGTATCCACCTCCGATGGAAAACCCCTCACCCTTAATTCATCCCACTCGCGACCCTCCTGCACAAACAACTCCCTCACCAACATATTTCCCACCTCACTCCCTTCCTCCACACATAACCGCACCCCCTCCGCCACCCAAGCCACTCCTCCGACCCTAATCGAACTCCCATCACCCACCCTCCAAGATACTCCATCCAACAAAACCCCCTGCCCCTGCAATAAATTGTACCACGTAAAGCTAGGATTGTGACCCAACATAGCATCCGAAAAAGACGAATTTCAGAATCGAGCTTTAAGCGTTAAAGCCAGCAGGGACATCGAGTCAATAAGAAGTCTCCATCATTGCTTAGCCAACATCGCTCTGTTAAAAGCTGTCAAATCACGAACCCCCAACCCATCTTCCATTTTGGGCCTACATAACTTCTCCCATCTATGCCAATGAACCCTCCGTTCCTCACCTGTCTGACCCCACAAAAACGTGCAATGGCTCCCTCAATTTTCTGGATTATAGAATCCGGAATCTTGAAACAACTCATCACATACAAAGGAATAGATTGGGCCACCGACTTGAGCAACGTAAGCTTTCTCACTGAGGATAACATCCTGCTCTTCCAATCTTTAAGCTTCTTCTCCACCCTTGCAACCACACTATTAAAAATTGCATCCTTTGATCTCCCCACATTCATGGGCAAACTAAGATACAACCCCAATTCCGACACTCGATTCACCCCCAACTCTCCTGCAAGCATATCCCCAACGTCTCCAACTCCCCTACTAAAAAATATATCTAATTTAGCCAAATTAATTTGTTGACCCAACGCCTCCTCATAAACTTCCAAAATTCTACGCACCACCCTAACCTCCTCCAAATTAGCTCGGCCGAAAATCAGACTATCATCAGCAAAGAATAAATGTGAAATTTGAGGTGCCCTCCTACAAATCCTCACCTCATCCAACACTCCAGATTCCTCATTCCTTCTAATTAATGTCGATAAAGCCTCTGCACAAAACAAGAACAGATAAGGAGACAACGGATCACCCTGGCGAATGCGCCACGGGTGGGAACCAAAGGAGCAGAAGGGACCCCATTGATAAGCACAAAATAATTAACAGTTGAAACACACTTCATAATAGTACCCACCAGCCCCCCCGGTATCCCCATTTTAAGTAACACTCCCTCTATAAAAGGCCACTCCACTCGATCATAAGCTTTACTCATATCTAGTTTGAAAGCAAATGACCCTTTTGTTACAGCTTTGTTCAATTTCATATGATGAAAAATCTCATAGGCTAATAAAGCATTATCAGTAATGAGTCTACTAGGAACAAAAACAGATTAACAAGGATCAATAAGAGACGGAAGAAAAACTTTCAATCAGTTAGCAATAACTTTAGTAACAATTTTAAAAGTCACATTGCATAAACTAATTGGCCTAAAATCAGTAGGAGACACAAATTTTTTCTTTTTGGGAATCAAAACAATATGTGTATTATTAATAGAAGCTGGAGAAGTACCCTTATTTAGAATATCAAGACAAGCCCTAACAACATGACACCCAACAACATGCCAGTATTTCTGAAAAAATAAAGCAGACATACCATCAGGTCCCGGAGATTTAGTAGCATGCATCTGTTTTAGAGCCTTCGTTACCTCCTCTTCCGTAAATGGCATCCCAAGCCTGTGTTGCATATCCTCGGTTCCCCTACATTCCACAACATCAAGAGCCTCATTCATATTTAAGTGGTCATTCGCAGTAAATAGTTTAGCAAAAAAATCACGAAAGACCCGTTCAATCTCCTCCTCCTCGTCCCACACAACCCCCTCCTCATCTGTGATTGAAGCAATATGATTTCTCCTTTTCCTCCCACTAGCAATACGGTGGAAGAAAGATGTATTTTTATCCCCCTCCAGCATCCAATTGACTCTCGCCCTTTGAAACCAATAGAGCTCCTCCTGCCTCAATAAAGTTGTCACTCTATTCTCCATTACTCTAGCAGCCTGCAAATTAACCTCTGTAGGTGTTAACCTTTATAGTTTATTCAATTCCCTCTTACATCTCTCAATTTCCTTAGGCAAATTACCAAAATGTGTATCATCCCAAACCTGCAACTCCCGTCCACACAACCTTATCCTCTTAACTAAGTCCTTCACTGACTTGAAGCGATTATACCAACTTTTACTAGTCGATTCCCCGCAAGCGTACGGGTTCACTGTAGTATAAGTAAGTATAATAACCAAGTATATCGAACCCAAAGGATGAAGTGTATGTGAATAGATCCCTGAAGATCTACGCGTCGTAGCTAATATGAATGTATGTTTTTGGATTTTTTGGAAGAATTAATTATAACTAAAATAAACTAATTAAACTAAAGTACTGAAGAAGACGAATTAACTAAGGTTTGTATTCAAATGAGTGATGGTGATGCCCATGATAGGAATCCCTACGTATACTAACGGAGCATGTACATAATCAAAATAATTGTGACGCGCAAGAAATAACCTAAGTTAAAGATTGTAAGATGAAAGCTCAAGACTTAATACCCTAATACTTTATCCTAGCAATCGACTTCACTAATCCACTAACGAGTTAATAGATTGTGCTTAATTAACGAGACCTTAATTTAAACTAAGGTGATGCGGTCATCCTCCTTAGATAAACCGGTAGATTAATTAACCCTTTCTAAACCCTTTCATTAAGCTACTCGTGGTTAAAGAGTGATAAAATCGTCCTCTCTCTAACACTTTTCGAACAAAATTCAAGAATAAAGTTAAGATTAATTTTAAGAATTCATTAATTAAGAGCATTAAAACCCTAACGTCATGAATTACCCTAATTACGTACCCACAACCTACTTCTACGAGTTCATCCTACCCTAAGCATGCAAGAGTTTTAGCTAGACATGGTTTTGACAATAATAAAAGCAATAGAAGAAGTGACGAACATAAACATGATGATTAGAACGAATAAAAGATCAAACATAAACTAGGTTTAAAGAAATACTTGCAAAGAACTGAAGTTTAATTAATAAAAATGAAGCTTAAAGTGTTTAACGTAGTCGAACTAATGAAAAGAAACAGCGAAACGAAAATAAACTAAGAATTCGTGCTAAAACCTCAATTAAACGTAAAGTAAAGCTTGCTTCTCTCATTCTCTCCAAAAACGAACTCTAAAAGTAAAAATCTATCAAGTGGTAAGTGGTCGTCCGTAAAAACGTGCTCCGAAGGGGTATAAATAGGCAACGGGTCGAATCGGGAGTTAATGGGCCAAAAACCACGTATGCTCGTGAACTACTCGTGCACTAGTGCACGAGCTCATTCCACTCGAGCACCCCAATTCCTCCAGAGAGCAAAAACTGCACGACCACCTTTGCTCGTGCAATAGTGCACGACCTGCGACTACTCGTGCACACTGCACGAGTGCTCGTGCACTAGTGCACGACCTGCGCCTTCTCGAGCTCTATACACGAGTGCTCGTGCACTATGTGCACGAGTGCTCCTTGCTTGTGCACTCCAATGATACTTTTGCTCCCTCGAACTAATACTTTTCGTATTTCTTCGATATCTTCTCATCCGGGCATCCGTTTGAGTCGATTCAAAGTCCTACGAACTCCTCTTTTCGCCCTCTATCCATCTATGAGTATCAAAGAGACAAATTCATCAGTTTATAGAAATGATACTCAAATGACTCTAAATACTCATCTAAATCAATCAAAATAAGGGCATTTCGAGTGACGAATCATGACAATTTCACGCCTAATCAACCCCCCCAAACTTACCATGTTGCTTGTCCTCAAGCAACGAAATAATAAGTCAAGTGAAATTGTTAGGAATGAGTCAAAGAATCAAATCATGCAAGTAAATGAACTCGAGCTTCAAAGATTATTCACAAGTATACTCACTCACCTTTCTTCATCATACTCATGCAACAATAACAAGAAACTCCAAGATCAAACATGGATGTGCACTCAACGATGTGTTTCACTCCCTCACAAGTGTATATCAATGATAAAGGGACTCACTCAAACAATCAATCACGCATATCGGCAGCCATAGGCTTGTAAGCACTCTCAACTCCGACCATACTCTAGAAATCAATGCCGAATCAAAAAGGACTTTTCTCAAGGTTGTAATGTAGGCTCTTTGGACAGGTGGGATAACAATATGGATAAGTGACTCAAGTGAATGGAGAATAGAAAATCAAACTTTGGTACTTCGAGATTATGAACAGAATACTTCAAATATTTTCAATCAACACACTTTCAATTCCAACACTCTCAACACTTCAATTTTTCTTTTCTTTCTCACTTTTTTCACTTTTCTCAATCACTTCACTTCTTTTTTCACAAACGCATGAGCTTTTTTTTTTCTTTTGCTCATTCTCAATTTTTTCCTTTTTCCCACAACTCAAAACGTCATCATACCTTCTTCTCATATTCACTCAAGCAATCACATTTTCTTTTTCAACTCAATTCAATCCCTTCACATTCACACTTTTCCTATTCTCCACTCAAATTGGGACAAAAGGCTTAGGAACTGGAATAGTGTTCATATGTGCTACCAAATGAAATAGGCTTAAGGCTCAAAGGGGCTAACAATGGACAAATATCAATGGTAAGGAATTTTTTTTGCTAAGTGACTCATTCAAAACAAAGATGGCCTAAGATCACATTCGACATATCAAACTAGACACAATCAAGAAGCAAGAGCACACACAAGTTCTAGCATCCTCTAAGGTGACGATCCACTCACAAACGAAGAGATTAATTTATGCATCAAAATCTCATAAGACTCAAATCTCACTGCTTTCACATCCATGCTAGTCCTAGTGAATTCTCATTCTTATCACACAAGTACTCAAACGTAAAACTCGCAAGCATACGAGTTCTTTCTCAAGTCAACTCTAGCTCAACCACTCACACATCAGAATTCCTAACTTACCCTCACAATTCACCCCTACTCATCAAATCTTACTCAAAGATAGCAATCAACAAGCATAAGATGATTGATAGGCATGAAATATGTAGTAGCATCTCAATACATAATCAGCTCAAGGAGCATCTCAAGACTCAAATATATAACCAAACTCAACTTAATGAGAGGGTGTGCACCTATGCAATGTAACACTAAAACATATAAAAACTCCACCCCCCAAACTTCGACCTTGTGAAGATGTCTAAGTTTGGGGTTGTGGGTTACCTCATCCAAACAATTCAGTTTCTCTTAACAACGTAGCACACTCCTTGTTTGAGTTCCTCCCTTTTGAATAACTCCATGATTCCTCTACTCCTTCGAGACAAGCCTACAAAATAAACTCTCAAGTACGAGGTTAAAACTTACGATTCAACAACACCCTAATAACATAAAAAAAACTGAAAAATAAATAAAAATGGGTTGCCTCCCATTCAGCGTTATTTTTAAGGTCCTCATGCCGGACCGAGCTCAAAGGAGCTTATGGGACATGATACTCAAATTTACCTCCCTTACTCTCATAAGAGTGGTGCTTGCATTTCTTTCCTTGATGCCCCTCCATCATGGGCTCCTTTGCTTCCTTCTCCACCTCAAGTGGTGGGGGTCTCAACTTCTTCTCACCTTTATCTGGAGGAGTCTTACTAAGCAATTTCTTGCGTTTGGACTTTTTCTTCTTAACTCCTCCTTTCCCCTCCAACTGGACCTCGTCCACCTTTTTCACTTCTTCATCCTTCAACTTCTTCCCTTTATCCCTATCAAAATAATCAAGATCATAATGTTCATGGGTTAAATTATCAAGTGAAGGATTATCAAAATCATGAATTTGAGAAAGATTAGAGATAGGAGGTGTGTCTTCAACACGAGGATCAATTGCATCCATGCAATAACAACTCTCCTCCTCCTTCGGGTACTTCATGGCTTCATATAGGGAAATCTTCACTTCTTGATCATCAACTTTCAACGTGATCTTCCCATTTGCCACATCTAACACCATCCCGGCCGTTGCTAAGAACGGTCTTCCCAAGATCAATATAACATGCTCATCTTTCTCCATGTCAAGCACTACAAAATCGGCTGAAAATATGTGATCCCCAACCTTCACGAGGACGTCTTCAACTACACCTTGAGGTCGAGTAATAGACCGGCCGGCAAGTTGAAGCGTCATCATTGTCGGTTGAAGTTCTCCACCCTCCAACTTCTTGAATAACGACAAGGGCATAAGATTGATGCTCGCCCCAAGGTCGCACAACGCTCCCTTCTTAACTCCATTCCCGATAGCACATAAGATCGTGAAACTCCCGGGATCCTTCAACTTCGGTGGAAGCGCCTTGTGCACTAATGCACTCACCTCATGGTTCAGCTGCACTAACTTGGGCTCATCTACTCGCCTCCTCTTCGCTATCAAGTCCTTCAGAAACTTGGCATAATTCGGCATCTGTTCGAAAACATCATAAAAAGGAATGTTAATATGCAATTTCTTAAAAATATTAAGGAATTTAGCGAATTTCTCATCAAGCTTCTTTTTCATGAAGCGCTGTGGATACGGGATGTGTATCACCGATTTGGGTACCCCCCATTCATCACACTCGGTCTCTTTCACTTTCTCCCTTGCTTCATTTGCCTTCTTCCACTTAGGAACTCTCTCAATCTTCTCAATGCCTTCCTCTTCAGGCTCTTTGCTCTCATTGGACTCATCCTCATCTTTACTCTTCTGAATGCCTTCACCCTCAACTCCTTTCTCAACTCTCATCTCTTCAATCTCATCTCTAACCGCCTCAGGCTCCTTTTCTTCTATCTCCACCTCTCCTTGGGGCGTCTCAGAATTAGCAGGCATCTGAGGACCTTCATATTTGGTCCCACTTCTCAACTCAATAGCTTTGCAATGTTCCTTTGGGTTACCCTCGGGCATTGAAGGATACTTGCCCGGCTCTCTCGTCTGAGACTTTACAATTTGACCAATTTGATACTCAATAGAAGTGAACCTGCGGTTGTTCTCTTGTTGAGCTCGATTCCAGTCTATATCTCTCTTTTGGAGTTCTTGATCACGCTGATTGCCTTTCTTATGCAACTTCTTCACACCGTACTCCAAAGAGGACAACCTCTTGCCACCTTCCTCCACCTTCTGAAGGATAGCTCTCAACATCTCCTCAGTTGAGGCACCGCCTTCTCCACCCAGAGGTTTAGAATCTGGGTCAACACCTGGAGGGACTGTAATACCAGCCTTTGGATTAGCATATGAAAAATTCTCATTCTTCCTCCATGTGTTTTGAGGGGGTTGTTGTCCTCCTTGATATCCTTGTGTGTTCCTCCATTGATTTTGAGGCGGCTGAGGACCTGGAGGTACAAATGGTTGGCCATAAGAAGGCCTACCAAACTGATTTCCACCTTGTGGATACCCCCCTTGTGGATAATTAGGTCTTCCCATATAGTTGGCCTCTTCTTGCTGACTCATGGGTGGGTCCACTTTCTCATTCACTGCTACATTCCCTCCAACTAGATTCCACCCCATCTCAAGGTTGCTGATCTTCTCCATTATTGCCATCAACAACTTTCTCGTACCCTCATTCTCCTCCAACTTGCACGCTTTCTGAAATTCCGGATCCTCATTCCATGCCCCGGCATTGGTGATAATGTTGTCGACGATTTATCTACATCTCGCAATCCCTTGGTTCAGAAAAGCTCCACTGGCACATGTATCTAGATGGGCTTGACCAGCCTTGCTAGCTCCACTGTAGAAGAATGCCATGATATCCCCCTCATTATACCCGTGCTGCGGGCACTCAATCAACATGTTAGAATATCTCTCCCACGCTTGACGTAAATCCTCTCCTGGCTTCTGGCGGAAGGAAGAGATCTCTATCCTCGCTTTAATTGTTCTCGATGGAGGGTAGAATCGCTCGAGGAACAGACGCTCGAGCTCGGCCCATGTGGTTACACCTCCCCGTGGGAGCGTGTTATCGTACCACTCCTTGGTTATTCCCGTTAAAGAGAATGGGAACAGCCTGAGCCTCTTAGCATCTTCAGATATGCCGTTATAATTGAATGTGGACGCGATCATCAAAAAACTCCTCAGATGAGTATGAGGATTTTCCTTCCCAACCTCTCCCTTGAATTGATTCTCGGTAAGCAGCTTAAGAATTCCTGGGGAAATCGAGAAGTTATTTGCCTATACAGGGGGCAATGCCACTCCATCATAGTACCTTTGCGGTTGTGCCGCGAACCTTCCTCTAATAGCCATGTTCTGATCTGCGTTCTGAGGAACGTGTTGAGGATTCGCAGGTGGTACGGGTACTTGGTGGGATAGTGGTGGTTGATAAGCTGGTGGTTGGTTGTAAACAGGAGGTGAAGGATACGGGTAAGGTGGATATGGATAAGGTGGGTATGGATAGGGATAAGGCAAGTTGTTTTGTGGTAAGTTAGGATGTGGGTAAGCAGGGTTGTTCTTGGGATGTTGGACAAGATTATGATCTGGATTGTTCACATGCTGTGTACCCGGGTTCTGGCTCTGACTGTCCCCTGACGAATCTTGGTTCTTACTGGAATTGCCTTCAGTGCCGTCAGCCCAGTTTAATGTCTGATTAAACTCATTCTCGACATCATCCAACTCATTAGTAATGTCCATTGGTTCTTTCCCTCCGGCAGCGTTCATCCTTCTTAAGAAGGCTCGGTTTCTTCTTGCTATTGTCTCAGGATCTGACTGTAGTCTCTCTTCGCTCGTATTACCTTGTGAGCGTGTTTTCATAAACCTGAAACACTAACAAAAGAATAAAAATGCAACTGCCGAATACGTACGAAATGAAACAGAAAAGTAAATCACTCACTACTAACTACTAAGCTATCTACAAGTCCTATTCAAAAGACATACAACGCCATCCCCGGCAACGACGCCATTGACTTGAAGCGATTATACCAACTTTTACTAGTCGATTCCCCGCAAGCGTACGGGTTCACTGTAGTATAAGTAAGTATAATGACCAAGTATATCGAACCCAAAGGATGAAGTGTATGCGAATAGATCCCTGAAGATCTATGCGTCATAGCTAATATGAATGTATGTTTTTGGATTTTTTGGAAGAATTAATTATAACTAAAATAAACTAATTAAACTAAAGTACTGAAGAAGACAAATTAACTAAGGTTTGTATTCAAATGAGTGATGGTGATGCCCAGGATAGGAATCCCTACGTATACTAACGGAGCAGGTACATAATCAAAATAATTGTGACACGCAAGAAATAACCTAAGTTAAAGATTGTAAGATGAAAGCTCAAGACTTAATACCCTAATACTTTATCCTAGCAATCGACTTCACTAAACCACTAATGAGTTAATAGATTGTGCTTAATTAACGAGACCCTAATTTAAACTAAGGTGATGCGGCCGTCCTCCTTAGATAAACCGGTAGATTAATTAATCCTTTCTAAACCCTTTCATTAAGTCTACTCGTTGTTAAAGAGTGATAATATCGTCCTCTCTCTAACACTTTTCGAACGAAATTCAAGAATAAAGTTAAGACTAATTTTAAGAATTCATTAATTAAGAGCATTAAAACCGTAACGTCATGAATTACCCTAATTACGTACCCACAACCTACTTCTACGAGTTCATCCTACCCTAAGCATGCAAGGGTTTTAGCTAGACATGGTTTTGACAATAATAAAAGCAATAGAAGAAGTGACGAACATAAACATGATGATTAGAACGAATAAAAGATCATACATAAACTAGGTTTAAAGAAATACTTGCAAAGAACTGAAATTTAATTAATAAAAATGAAGCTTAAAGTGTTTAACGTAGTCGAACTAATGAAAAGAAACAGCGAAATAAAAATAAAACAAGAATTCATGCTAAAACCTCGATTAAACGTAAAGTAAAGCTTGCTCCTCTCATTCTCTCCAAAAACGAACTCTAAAAGTAAAAATCTATCAAGTGGTAAGTGGTCGTCCGTAAAAACGTGCTCCGAAGGGGTATAAATAGGCAACGGGTCGAATCGGGAGTTAATGGGCCAAAAACCACGTATGCTCGTGAACTACTCGTGCACTAGTGCACGAGCTCATTCCACTCGAGCACCCCAATTCGTCCAGAGAGCAAAAACTGCACGACCACCTTTGCTCGTGCACTAGTGCACGACCTGCGACTACTCGTGCACTAGTGCACGACCTGTGCCTTCTCGAGCTCTATACACAAGTGCTCGTGCACTATGTGCACAAGTGCTCCTTGCTTGTGCACTCCAATGATACTTTTGATCCCTCGAACTAATACTTTTCGTATTTCTTCGATATCTTCTCATCCGGGCGTCCGTTTGAGTCGATTCAAAGTCCTACGAACTCCTCTTTTCGCCCTCTATCCATATATAAGCATCAAAGAGACAAATTCATCAGTTTATAGAAATGATACTCAAATGACTCTAAATACTCATCTAAATCAATCAAATCAAGGGCATTTCGAGTGACGAATCATTACAATTTCACGCCTAATCATCCACCGGATCTCCCGAATTTGTATAAAAAGTCGAATCCCTCCAAGCAACCGCCACTACACTCTCAACACCACCCTCCTGCGTCCAAAGCTTCTCAAACCTGAATAATTTCGGTCGTCTCCTCTGAGCTCTCCTCCCTCTTGGCTTCGGCCTCCACTCTACTAAGATAGGGCAATGATCAGACAATACCCTCGTCAAATGCTGAACTCCAAACTTCGGAAATCGCGACATCCATGCCGCATTTCCGAACGCTCGATCCAGCCTCTCCTAAATATTCCCACGACTATTCTGTTTATTAGTCCAAGTGAAATTAGCCCCACTAAACCCCAAATCAAAAAGAGTACAGTCTTCAACACACTCCCGAAACTCCAACACCCGCTGCCTACTCCGACAATTTCCACCTAATTTCTCATAGTCAAATAAGAATTCATTAAAATTCCCCGCACACATCCAAGGCATATCACAATTACTCCCTAATTCCCTTAATAACTCCCACGTTCTCAATTTCTGGCCATCCTCCGCCCATCCATATATACCTGTAAACCTCCAAGCCTCCCCTCCTTCCCCCACGAACAAATCAATATGGTTCAGTGAAGATGACAAAATATGAATGTCACAGTCTTGTCTCCACAACACAGCTACTCCACCACTTCTTCCCCCTCCATCCCTTGAACAATTCATCCCAAAAAACTCATCAAAACCTAACTTACGAACTACAGTTCATAATTCTGAACACAAAAGTTTCGTCTCACACAAGAAAACTAAATTGGGACCTTTTAGAAGAATCTCCTTCTTCAGCACAGGAACTTTTCGAGGGTTCCCAAGCCCTCGACAGTTCCAAACCAAACAACTCATTAGACTCGGCGGGGTTGCGCCAAAGCAACCTCCGCCGCTGGTAACATGTCTGCATCACTATCATTCATACGCACTCGTTTCTCTTCACCTCCACCCTCAGTCCCCTCATCCCCTACCTCCACCATATGAAAACCCCTTTTTCTTGTAGCAAAAGGCGAAACCCTCGCCCCCAGGGCCCCCACCCCCTGGCCCGACAGGATTGGGTGGAGGAAGTAAATCATGGTGACTCAGCGGCCCATTAGGTGGGAGGACCAGTGTCTGGTGCCCACAAGGAGCTATCCCCCACATTGGAGGGGTAAAACTCCCACACTGCGGCTGCCAGGGCTCGATCCTGCGTCCTTTTAGCAATCTGCCACCCAGGAACCAGCTGAGCTACGCCCATGCGGGCGAAAACCCCTTTTTCTACCAACTAAAACATCCGTTCCACTAATGCAAATTAATAATAAGATTTTGAACTGGTGTTACATTTTCTTCAGATCGAATTGGTAAGTGTTAAGGTATTGCATCTAATTAGTAAATTATACTAGCTAGTATTTATAGGTTATTAATGCAAATTATATTTTATAATAATTACAAAAATAAAATAATCAGTCATTCGAGAACTCTTTACCGTTCATACTTCATAGATATTGGATTATAAACATATGCCTAAGCATGTCCCTATTTGCAAAATAAAAGTCATTAAAAACAATAAAAACGTAGTCGTAGATACATTCCGAGCCACAAGTCATGCTCACATAAGAAGTTGCTACTTACTACATATAGGCTTCAAACGCTAACTAAGCACGATTTATGATCCACAAGTACGTTGAATAAAAATTATACTCTCCTCTCCTCTTCTCTGCTCTAAACACTTTGCACACCAAAAAAAAAATAAAAAAATCTATTCACATATTTATACAAAATATATAATACTAATTTTGCACTCAATCTAACCACCTCATTTACTTTAATAATAAAATACTACAAAATTATCCTCTGATGCTATACTGTTTTTTTTTTTTACGGTGTGAAAAAAAAAAGTGGTGAAAAGTATTAAAGAACAAAAGGTGTACCAAATTTAGTAATTTAAGTAAATTATTCCAACGGGGAACTCTTCCATGGTTGCGCTCCCAAAAATGATGATTCCTTTTATTGAACTTAATATCTACATAAATTACTTGTATCATAAAATAATATATAAATATTTTATACAGGTGTTTTGGTTTCATATGAAATCAATCATCGGCTCTTTATTTGTTAAGACACTAAATTAATGAAATGATTTCACACCAATTCCGAACTTCTAAATGAGATGGAATTTTTAGATTCGATTTAAAATGATTTTTTTAAAAATATCAGTACTCACACATATATGTATATATTTATTGTTGGTTAAGAATCACAATATATAAATCATTTAATTATAAGCGGCTAAGCATTAATCAATGAGAGATCTCCCATATTGATCTTTTCCGTCTTGTATTTTTAATAACTTCACATCACATATATTAAATGCAATAAAATATAGAGAACTAACACCAATTAAAATAATGGATCTACACAATCCACGTTGAATGATTAAATTGACTAATTAATGAACTAATAAATTCAATTTCAACCATTTTTATTTAGTTATGGTAGAATAGTCGATCTTGTATATTTTACAAGCAATTAATATATAATATTGAATAGCGAGTGTATATGTACTTATATATAAGCGAGCGTGTGATATACACACATGACGCCATATAAGATATGGAGCTGACCTATGTATATATTTTCAAATCGATAAGGTTTTGAATGCATCAAATACATTACGCGGTGTATTTTTCTTGTAAAAGGCGAAGCCCTCGCCCCCAGGGCCCCCACCCCCTGGCCCGACAGGATTGGGTGGAGGAAGTAAATCATGGTGACTCAGCGGCCCATTAGGTGGGAGGACCAGTGCCTGGTGCCCACAAGGAGCTATCCCCCACATTGGAGGGATAAAACTCCCACACTGCGGCTGCCAGGGCTCGATCCTGCGTCCTTGTAGCAATCTGCCACCCAGGAACCAGCTGAGCTACGCCCATGCGGGCACGCGGTGTATTTTTCTAATTATAATGTCGATTGTTTTCACTGAAAAATACAGTTATTTTCATTGAAAAGTGTTGCAGTTTTTAACAAAAAAAAAAAAAAACTAATACAGTTAAAAAATAAACTTTAGTTACCCGATGCACCTAGTGAAAAAAAAATACTCTTCAAAATTTTAAGACATTTAACTAAGGAAATTGCACTTTTTGTAATGAGTGCAAAATATTTATGGTACCTATGTGCGAAAATGATTTTTTTTTTTTTGCAGTTTCAGTCTCCTCCGTTAATTTTCAGGAAAAAAACTGCATATGTGTTATATTCTCTTTGAACCAAAACTGCAATTTATACATTCTCTTGGGACCAAAACTGTAATATATCATATTCTCTTGGGACAAAAAATGTAAACAAAAGTTGTGGAACTAAAAGTGTTGAAACAAATGACCATTTTAAAATGGAACTATTCTCTTAAAACCAAAAGTGTCATTAACCCTTTAACTAATGGTATGTCCATATATGTGTATTTTCATGCTTTATTCCACATGGATTTCTCCAAATATTATGAACATTTAACTAATCTTCCTTCTTATCCTAAACATTCTGCTTTAATACCAGATGGGTCAGCTTCAAGAGCCCTGCAAAAAGATTTTAGGGAGAGGGCACAGGTGTTATTAAATCAATGATGTCGGACAATTTTTATGTGAGACGTGTAATGCTCTACAAATTATGGAATATATTTAGATTGAATGTGTGTGTAATATATATTTATATATGATCAGGTTCATTTGTCTACTAAAATGATTTGTGTTATTCTTTTCAACTAGCTATTAAATGAATTTTGATTAATCTCATATAAGAGTGCTTCATTATTCATTGGTTAAATTCAAGTATTCGAGGCATATTACGTACAAGTTAGGTCTTTCAATACATTTTCCTCACTAGTTCGGTCGTGTGTGTTTTTAGATATAATATTCATTATTTATACACTGGCATAATCAAATATAGAATTAAAAAAGTCCTGCCAAAAAATAGAATAGTGACATCTTTTGTTAATGAGGTTTATATATAAGACATAATTATCAATTATTACTATTACAGATAATTAGACTACATACGAGTTCAATATTACGTACACTACACAAATGCAATATATTGAAATGTGTTACTTTATCTATTTTAACACTATCTTATATGATGCAGTTCCATTTTTAAATTTCAAGTAATTATCTTCTTCGTCGGGCATGATCCAAACTCAATTCAATGGACTTGCAAAAGACAAGCCAAGAGAGATCCCGACGCGGGGACGGTCAAGTCAGATCGAAAAATTATTTCATAATAGTATTTGTAATATAAAATATAAAATATACGAGTAAAAAATGAGTATTAATGTGTATATAAATTCTTGAGACATATCTTATAATGGTGAAATATATATAGGTTCACAAGGGCATTAGTATCATTTCGGGTGTCATTAGGACTCCCTTAAAATTGGGTTTGTGATCATGTGCTTACTATACCAACTATTTTATTTGGATTTAGACCATTTAAAATAATTTGTTTGGTGCAGTTTCATGTTTTTATTTTCGGAATTGCTAAGTTAGACTTGTATCAGTATCTAACAAGCAAATGTACTATAAATTTATTTGGTGTCGATCTTTCACAAATACTGAATTTCCTTATCAGCCACTTCTTTTGACATTTCCCAGAATTGAAATTTTGTTCATACGGAGTACAAATTTGTAGAATGATTCGTGGCATATTCCAGCTTGGACTTTACTAGAGATATAAAGTAATTAATAATTAAAAAAATGATGAGAATGAAAAAGATAGTGCATTATTGATATGAAAACAAGTATCAAAGATATGATGCATGCTTGCTAGGGATTGACATCCAGATATGATATACACATATATATATCATATAAACATTAGTAGTGCTTGCTTTTTATTGTTTGGTCCACAAATATGCATGACTAGCATAATTGTTCCTTGCAGGGAAAATTTATGAGTTTATTTATTTTTATTTGTATTTTTCATTTGTATTTACTACTTATCTTTGCTTTTAGCCAGCCTCTTGTACATTCATTTGCAATTTGTGCATATTTAAAAAAAAAAAAAAGCATTGTATTAATTTTTCAATTAAATGCATTAATTTATTAGTATTAATTGTGTCATTAAAAATATTAATTATTTCAATATAGAGGGATAGAGACGAATTAATTATACAGATAATTTTTTTTATGATAAGACTATTTTTTTATAAATCGGCTTTAACGTGTAACTCAAAACGACATTAGTTGTTTTAATTGTATAACAGTATCATCAAAATAATTTATTTTTTAATAAAAGAACTTATAATATTGTAAATAAATCCATACAAAATACAATTTTTTTTTATGGTGAAATTAATCAATTCATGATATACTTTGCTTAAAAGTTAACATACCTCAAAAATGAAAAAGGCAGTATATAAGAAGTACGAAAACCAGAGGTTTTAAAGATGAAGAATAGGAAAAGAGTGATAGTTGGTGTTTGGTTAAAAGTTTTAGAAGGAATGAATGAAATTGTAATGAAAATTGGGTGATTGATGTAAGGGAATATAATCAAAATTAGATGTTTGATTCCTTACTCTATGAGAATCCTCATTCCTCATCAATTTGGAAGGGAGACAATAATTAAAATGAAGTACGCAAGACTATAAAAAAAAAATAGAAGTACGAGAGACAGAACATCTTAAAATCATGTGGCACTAATGGATAATCATGACTTATATGCTCCACTTAATTATTACTGCAGAAATAATAATAGCCAATAGGGAACTAAGGATCCATCTAAATGTCTACCCTAATAGAGTTTATCTCTTTCGTAATGGTAGATTATTGTCTTATATGGTTAAACAATTATTCCACATATCATGTATAAATTGGCACATACATTGTTTAAATTAAAATCAAAGAGTTTTTTTGTCTCTTCGGATCCACCTATTGTTTGTCCCAAAAGTAACTTAGGATACCACAAATTAAAGAGAGAGAAAACAAAGATTTAAGTATATAATATTATCATGCTTCTTATCTCCTAGGCTAAGATTATTGATTTTATAAAACCAATGGATTAAGCTATAATAATAATTATATAGTAATTAATATATAATTTCATAGTTTCATGCATGCTTCTTCATGGTGTGGCATGATCCGCGACATGTGCTTTCGTTGTCATGGCAGCTGCATGCATAGCTTAATTCTTTTGATTAACTAATTAGGCCCAAATTATGTACCAAATATTTTCATTAACTAGTTAATAGTGTGTATATAACCATTTACATATTAATAACACCATTGATTTGGGATGCAATATTTCTAAAGCATTTTTTTAATTTTACATGTATCTTGAATCACTTTGTACATAGTGTTTCAAAACATCCCCAACATTATATGAGTTTGACAATGATTAATTACTCGGGGGCATGGGATACTATAATTTTGGGAGAAAATAAATTGAACTAGTTCCAAATATATATGTGATAGATTTAAAAGCATAAAATACAAAATAAATAATCTATTTATATTTCGATGAACAGCGGAATAAGAACACGTAGATCTGATATGACTCGTTTATAGCTCTCGCTAAGAGATGAATATTTTCCACACTTTAAATTAATGGAGTTCTTGTGAGATACTCCAAAGAGAATTATATATTCTGTGTTTTCTGATTTACTACGCATGAAACCAGAACACCATATTTATAGGGATTTATGAATATAATTGAACGCATCAATTTGCATACTAATTGAATCAATTTATTCAACTGTCCATAAATAAAAAATCATAATCAATTATTCCATATGGTAAGATGTAGTGTATGATTTTATACCATTATATGTAATAATAATAATAATAATAATAATAATAATAATAATAATAATAATAATAATAATAATAATAGGAGAAGACCTTTTCCAATCTTAACGGAAAACCACCCAATTCCCAAGTCGAGGAAAATTATTCTTTATTTTTATAATTTATTAGTTAGTCTATATTTTATTTGGGGAGGGACCTCTCCACTTCATACCTAAAAATTTTATTCCAAATCGTTGAATAATTGAAAAGAGACTGATATTGAGAAACCCCATGGAAAATAATTAAAAATAATAATTATTTGATTTTGACCATTTAACCTGTTGAATTATACTCTCATCATCATTGACCATAACTCAAGCAATCATGAAAAAAAAAGCCCAATTTAATAATTTCCAGAATTATAATCCATAGAATGTTGACTATATATATTATTATGATAATGTATGCTACCCGTGAGCCATTTATATTAAAATGGGAATTATAATATGAAATTCAATATCAAAATGATGTACCCGTCAAAATCTAATGTGGCATTTAGAAGAATTTATATTAAAATGGGAATTATAATAAGAAATGCAATATCAAAATGACGTACACATCAAAATCTTATGTGGCTTTTAGAAGAATAATATAACAATTAAAGTGGTTAATAAAAAAAAATAAAAATTCTACAATACTTTTTCTCTCCAAAATAGAATAATAATTACCCCATTTAATTATCATTATCTCTTTTACTAATCATTACCCTCAATTATTCTCAATACCACAATTAATAATCTTTATTTTTGTCCTTTTTTCTAAAATCGGAACGCAACTCTACTGATATAACTACTATATAAATAATCATTCATATTTAACAAATAAAGAAAACAAAGAGAGTAAAAAGATTTTCATTCCCTTCCCATAAAAAAAATAAAAAATCAAAACAAGCTCCCCTTAATATATAATACCTAGTATTTGCTGCGTTAAGAATATGAATAAGCATTTTAAATTGAAATATTTTTACTTATTAAAAATTATTATTCAGATATAACGAAATCACGATTTACATATACAATTCACAACTGGAATTCTTTAGCCAGAAAATCAACTAATAACTAATTCTTTACGTAATGTTTTAAGTAAGGAATACGCATTAAACCTAATAAAAATAATTCAAAGTTTCAAACGGTTGAATGGCAATAAATTTAAAAATATAATATCAGGATGAGCAAGAAGCAAACATGTTAACATTAATTAACTAATTAGGCCCATATCTTACCATTACATCTTGGCCCTTTGAAACTCTGGACTGTATGGGCCTTATTTTGTGCCCGTGGAGAATAAATATTTGGGCTCTGCTATATACCCCTCCATAATTTATAGGTACACCATCATTTGCATTAAATTACCTATTATACCCTTTAAATTCTAATACACCCTCTATTTTCTCCAAACCAGATCTGCTGTGACGCGCTGCCATCAGTGCAGAGTCCCCGTCGTCGATCGCCTCCACGAACGTGCCTCCGTCACATCAAACCTTCATAGGAAAATTACTGCACATAATTTATATCATATGGCCGGAGCTCCATCATATCGTAGTCGCCCAAGTTTGTTGTTACAGACCCCACCAGTTCGAAAAATCAGATTCGACTTTTGTTATTTTATTTTAAAAGCCGAAATTAATATGTTCCAAAAAATAATAATGGATTAGGTGGATTTTACGGCAAAGATGGTGAGATTGTGAGTGTTGATTTTTGCAGCGGCTGCGAATCCGTGCGGGTGCAGAGATGAAGGCGAATTAGGAATAGAAGTTTCATCAACTCATTAATTAGTAATTAGAAGTTGTTGTGTGAGTTTTGTTTTTTTTGTTTATTATTATTATTATTATTATTATTATTTGTTTTTTGTTTTTTTTTTTTGCAGTCTTTTGAAAAGAAGAAAGATGAAGAAATTAGATTTTTTTGGTAAATGGGTGTTTTTGTCTTTTTATTATAAAAATAAAGTTTAAAAGGTGTATCTAGTTATTATGGAGGTGTATATAGCCGGACCCTAAATATTTTGTAAAGATTTACACTTTTATTTCAAAACAAATAATAATAATAATAGTAATAAAATCAACATAATAATAAATGATAATATGACTGAAATTTATTTCGATATTGTTCACACATTTTTGTCATTTCTTGATACTCCATATCTAGCTCAAAAAAAACAACCAATCTCACCATCCACGAGTAGAGGCCCAATTAAAACTAAAATCCTATGAACGCACTGCCCAAATATAGGAATTGATAGTATTGGGAGGTTTCGAATCTAAGAACATATCCTTAACTACGCCATCATGTCAATCCTTGGGAATTCAATCACGCAACTTTTCATTCCTCCACCTCCATGAAGTTAATCCGCCCGTGTACTTTAGTGGCTTAGATGGTAGTGAACTAGTGATCTAACTACTTGAGCCAATGAGCTCAAACTTCTATTTCATTCATAAGTATAATTAAGCGATAAAAATCTGTAACTCGATTTCATAATAAATTACGGTTATATATATATATTCAACTATCATTGTTATGCATATACATCATTATTCATTAAAATTCAAACATATTTTGAACAGTATAACAATAATAATTTTGTATACATAACATGAATACTTAAAAAAAAGAGTTCAAGTGAAAGAAAAATTATGTTGTGCATAAATAAAGTAATGGGGAAATTGTTTTTTTAACCTATAATTTTACCATATTTTGATTTTAGTCCTATTAACTTTTACATTTTGATTTTCGTCCTATAACTTACAAACCATTTTGATTTTAGTCCTGCAATCTATTATATCAAGTCACCTGGCCGATAATTGTGATGTGGCAAAAAAAGTTAAAATATCCAAGCTGGAGAATAAAAGTGAGGTGGCAGATTTTTAATTTTTTTTTTTATTAAATAAAGAAGTTGAGTACATGGGAACTCTAAGTGGGGGTTAATAAGCGGGATTTTTCCCGCTAATATCCCAATTCATACCCCTTGAAAACCCCCAATTCACAACCCTAATTTTTTTTGGCTGAATTTCTTTGAAGACAAAGCCGGATGTATTCTTAACTTAGACATTGTCTTTTTTCCTCAAATTCAGTTGTTGGCTTTTCAATTTTGAATACTTGGTGCAAAAATGGTTGCATTATGGATTGGTGTTTCTCTTACCAGCTGGGATGTTTTATTTAAAATAAAATAAAATAAAGATTGGCCACATCACCCAAGTCACATGATATAATAGGCTCAATGACTAAAATCAAAAAAGTTTGTCAATTATAAGAAAAAAAATCAAAATGTAATAATTAATAGGCCGAAAATCAATAAAGTTTAAAAAAAAAATATAATTTTCTCTAAATATATTTGGGTGGTCCCAACTCCCTATGCAAGTCTACAATTTCCACATTCCCAAAATTAACAACTGTGTCCGCCCAAACACTCTACTTACCGGCCGTTAGGGATGAGAATAGACCAGACTATTCGATAGGGGTCTACGGATCAACCTACAAAATTTAGCTCGATTCAGTTCGTTGAATAAATAAGTCAGGTCCAAACCTTTTTAAAAATTCGTTTATTTAAATAGGTCAAATTCAAAATTTTTTGTAAGTCTTTCAACAAGCTGACCTGTTAAACCATATTAATAAATATATATTATATAATATATAATGCATATATAATATAATACTACATAGTATATTAATAATAATATAGTATAAATATCCACACTATATGTGTGTGTATATATATATTATAATATTATTAGATATAAATTAAAATATTATTTGATGAATTTATTATTGTCGTAGTATTATTTAATAATTATTTAGTAAATTACTTTTATTTTTTATTTTAAGATTTAGAGGGTTAATTCTTATGATCTAATGATAATATAATTGTACATATAACTTATTAAACATGACTAAAAAATCTTTAAAAGACTTTAAGCCATCCAATAACCTAATTCGGCTCGCAATATTTCCACCCTACCGGCTATGTAATTAACTCAAAATAAAATAGAAAAATAAGGGGAAATGGAAAAAGGCCGTTCATTCACATTTTCCGGCGAGTATCGTCCGACGGTGATGGTTACTAACGACGACGGCATCGACGCTCCCGGCCTTCGAGCTCTTGTTCGTACTCTCGTCTCCTCCAATCGATTTCACGTCTTTGTTTGCGCACCTGACTCGTAAGCTTATACTGTTTTTGCATACCCATTGTGTAATTCTAGTGGTTTGCGTGTGAATGCTTCTTCTTCTGAGAGGTTTTAGTGTACGGGAAAGCAATTTGGTAGAATTGTGCTCGATCTTCCTCCATCGAATGAACAACACAATTTTTTAATTTTTTTACAAATTTTGAACTTCAATTGATGATTTGACCTTTTCGATAGTGATGATTTGAGTTTTTCGATTGTGAGAACTTTAGGTTACTAGAATTCAGGTATCAGTGTGGAAGTTCTGTTGCTTCGATTGCGAGAATTTCAATTTTGTTAACATTATCGTATTATGAAATCAATTAAGTGCTCCGCCGGTGGCTCTCAATCTCATAAATGATGAACTTGCGAACGAATTGAATAGGAAAATGCTCATCATATGAAGTTCTGGTTATTTCTACTTAGATTTTTTTATTTTTTTCAGTGAAAAGTCTGCTGTTAGTCATAGTATCACTTGGAAAACTGCTGTTTCTGTGAAGCCTGTGGAAATTAGTGGAGCAACCGCGTTTGCAGTTTCTGGTGAGCCTCAATGGTTTCCGTTTTACTACAAATTATATCTCGTGTATTTATTCACACTTTAAACACAAAATTCTGAAAAAAAAATATCCATGTGTTCTGTGATTTGGCTCGGCAGCAAATCCGTATGAGTTATCATAATGGCAATCTTTTTTCACACTATTATGTACTTTTTTTTTTTTTGACAGAACACACTATTATGTACTAGATACTGCTAATTGGAGCTGTAAATATATAACAATTTCTTTTATTCGACATCCAAAGCTACTAACTAGCATTTCTTCAATTGATGTTGTTATGGTTGAAATTATATTCTTCTGCGTCTATTTTTTTTCTATTGCAGGAACTCCTGCTGACTGTACGTCTTTGGGGATTTCCAGAGCTCTCTTCCCCTCTATACCTGATCTGGTACATAATATTGCTTTGGCTGGAATAATTAAACACACTATGTAAATTATACTTCAGATCCCTCCCTCTTCTTAGATTTTAAAGATTTTCTCCCGTTAGCTATGCATATGTTAATTGTATCTTCAGCCTTTTGAAATTTATCTTTTCCTTTCATTTCCTTGTATTTCAATTTACTTTAGCTTGAAAAACTATAATAGTTTTATATTGAAATTGATGTCTCCAAATCTTGGTGTGGACATGATTTCAGTTTGCTTAAATGTGTCCATGTCTCAAGCTTTTTTTATTTGTTTTTTCAGGTAATTAGTGGCATCAACATGGGTAGCAACTGCGGTTATCACATGTTAGTAATCCTAACCTATTTTTGGCCTGAATCCTTCATAATGTCTAATTTTTAATTTGAAATTGCTCTAGAATTCTTTCTGTTACTGAACTAAGAGTACGATAATGTGAGCGCTCTATGTGGTTGTACTAAGTCTAGCAATATAAATATTGTTGTAATGCGTAACTAACTTTGGAGCCAATGTGAAATCACGAGAAATTTTTTGTGACTACCAAAGGGCTGCTCAGTTATGCGAAGACACATCTCTCTGTAATACTGAACCAGATTAACTATCATATCCTATCTAAAATGGATATTTCAGTGGCTTGACAACATTGCCATCATATGTAGAGCTTGTCACTTTTTTCATGTATCATGCCTCTGTTGACTTCACATCTTGATTAAATGCAGTGTTTATTCAGGGACTGTAGCAGGGGCTCGGGAAGCATTTTTCTACGATGTACCTGCTGTTTCTCTATCATATAACTGGTAAAATGTACCATAACTTTCTATATAGTTGGGTCATGGATGATGTTTTATTCTAAAGAACTTCTTCGATGCAGGATTTCAGACCTTTAACCTATCTTTTGTTGCTTTCTGTAACTGGTCATGAAAGAAGTTCAGTGTGCTACTTTTATATTGACTGTTAATGTTCAGGGTTAAAGGACTGAGCAAGGTCGATGATTTTCAACTGGCAGCAGAGGCTTGTTTGCCCATAATTAGCGCCATATTGGCCGAAATTAAGAAGAAAACTTATCCTCGAAACTGTTTTCTGAACATAGACGTGCCAACAAATGTCATGAATCATAAGGTAATTTTTTTTTTTTTAAATCATATGGTAATCTTGGATTTTTTTAAATCAGGGTATCTAGGTTATGGGCCTGCATTTTATTCTCATCGATTGAAATATCAAAAAGATGTCCTTGATCTAAAAAAATAAAATAAAACTGTTTAAAGAACGATAGGATGTTTTCTTGGCCCTTTGAGCAGGGTTATCAGATAACCAAGCAGGGAAAGGCTATTAAGAAAATGGGGTGGAGGCAAGTCGCTCATGATGCTCAAGGAGGAAAAATGTTATCAACGATGACTATGGATACAGCTGCATCATCATACTCTGAATCAGAGTCTTTAAGTACGAAACA
Source organism: Ballota nigra (assembly GCA_947034835.1). NCBI lineage: Eukaryota > Viridiplantae > Streptophyta > Magnoliopsida > Lamiales > Lamiaceae > Ballota > Ballota nigra. The sequence goes on along the minus strand of OX344729.1, from coordinate 72,438,103 downwards.
CGAGCACTTTTTGTTCAAGAGACAAGTATGCTGCCATTTTGTTTTACCTTAAATAAATTATTTGGATGTTTTTGTTGTACTTCTAATAAGTGCGCCTTTTAATAGACCATTGGGGAACAACAAGAAGATGGTGATACGGACTACAGTTTTCTTCAAGAAGGATATGTACGTCGGATATATTTGTCACTTGTCATAGTGGGTTATATAATGGGATAGTCATTTGATATATATATTCTTTTTATGTATTGCAGATAACTATAACTCCTCTAGGTGCTTTGTCACCTGCAGAGAACGATAGCCAAGCATACTTCAAAAAATGTTTTCAAGGTGTGACTAAAAGAATCTCTTCTGCCTTGTAAAGGTGACAAATTCAGCCTTCTCCTTCAGTGCTTGGTTAGAGATAATTTCTATTAATGTTACTTATTGTGTCATTACATGCTGATAGTGGTTGTTTATCTGTGTTCAACGACCTGTATTAATCACATATAAACGTGTTAAAAATCTAAATAATGACATATAGAGTAAATCTAATCGGATCCGAAAAGATTAGATTTTAAGTTGAGTATGAGTTGATTTGCACGGACTTTAGACCCGTACAGACTTATATAAAAGTGTTTGTGTAAACATACGATGGAACAGAATTAAACTAGCGTTACAGGAAGGAACAATAATCTTGATGGGTTCCTGGAAATAAATTCCTTCCATTAATTCAGAGTTCAGACGTTCAGTCTATAAAATTTTGCCCCAGGTTATTTGCATTAGCCTCTTTGTTAAAGACACTACCTGGATGAATACACTACTTGTTGTTCCGAATATTTTTTCGAAATTCTTTCATTTTTTTTAATATTTTTTCCGAACATAATGGTATATACAATATTTCAAATGTTTTTTTTTTTTTTTCGAATTTTATACTCCCTCCGTCCCCTAATAATATTCACACTTGTGTGGGCACAGGTTTTAAGAAAAACTGCTTTATTGACTTTTTGAACCAATGAATGAAGAGTATTTTGAATTAAAGTAGATAGTGTGAGAGTGTTTTATTTCCTTTTTTGGGGTGTGAATATTATTGTGGGACATCCCAAATAGGAAAGTGTGAATATTAAGAGGGGACGGAGGGAGTATTAATTTTCGGAATTTTTTTCCGAAAATGTTTCAATTTTTCGGAAAAGTAGATAGTGTATTCATCCTGGTAGTGCATTTAACAATGAGGTTTGTGCTAATAACCGTGGTCTAAAATTTTAGGTCATATCACTTATTCCACGTATGAGGTTGATGTAATTCAACGTTCTTGAGTTATACAAGGAAACATTCGAACTTAAAACCTTTTTCAAATTGAGACGTTAAGATTGTTTCTTGCAACCATTTCCCTTGCTCTTTGATATTCGTGTGTGATGTGTATAATTAAAAACTAAATTCTTCAATGAATATATATGTTACAAAAATTAAATAAATAAATAAATTCTACCGCTCCCCAAAAATTCAGATATTTAGATAAGATAAAAATCTTTCAATATGCCTTAAAAAAAATCTTTCAATATACATGTGTGTAACAAAAGAAAATAAACAGGTTAAGGTTTAATACAGTCCTATATTTTATTATTATACTCCTGTAAAACATATTTGAACAAATTATTTAAAAAATTTAATAATTTTCAGCATTTTTTTCGAAAATGCATATATTTGGTTTTTCTTTTTTGTATTTTCAAAATTTTATTCCGATAATTGTTAAATTTTTCGCATTCTTTTAATATTTTTTTATGAAAAGTGTATTAATAAAATATTGGACCGTATATAACCCGGCAAAATAAACAAATACAAACCAAGACCTAAAGGTGAGTTTGGATAGATAATACGTTGACCTAGTTATGTTCAAGGTTGAAAATATCGGTATCGATGGATATATCAAGATCTTAAATTTGTGGAAATATCGATGGATATATGGATATCGGTAAATTTAAAAAATCATAAAAATTTAATAACAAACATTTAATACATAAAATTTACAATAGAATAAACAAAATTTTACATTTGTGATATTTATCAAAATTATGGATATTTTCTCGATATTTTTTTCGATATTTACCGATATTTTTCATTTTTTTACCGATTTTTGCAATATTTTACCGATATTATGCTTAATTTGCACAATAATGTAGTCGAAATTGATCTTACATACCGATATTTATCATTTTTTTTACGGATATTATGGAAATATTGTTACCCCCAATATCGATATCGGTGACCACAAAAAATGGATATATCGGGAAAATTTCCGAATATTTTCATCATTGGTTATGTTGCGATGGCCCAATTGGATTGAGCTTGACTGCTTTGAAGATTCAAATTGGAGCAAATTTTTTATTTGCCAGTGAAGAGAATGAGTATATTTTCCCTTTTGATTTTAGAAGATGATGGTGCTTTCTTTATTGTAAAAATTACATTATTCATATTTTAGTTGTATTGTATTTATAAAAAAAAAAAGTTGTTTTGTATTTTTTTCTGTTAATCTATACACTATATTAGCAAAAAAAAAAAAAAAAAAATCTATTATTACTAACGGTATCATTATTTCTTTCCGTATTAATAATAGCGATCTAGTTTATTTCATGAACTGCTCAAAGACTTTTAGAAACACAAATAAACAATTGTATTTAGTATTGTTCCGTAAAATATCGTCCAAATAAATTTTTTTATCCATTCCAAATAAATTTGCACACTAAAAAATATATATATATTTTAAGAAAATTTGATTTTTTTAAAAATGAAGTAGTACTAATAACATATGAATAACTATGTGTATATTTTTAAGATGAAGGTTGTGAGTAAAGTTTTTATTGGAATAAGTGCAGGATAATACAATACCAAACAACTTTTTACAAATTGATACAAAATAATTGAACAGATGTACAAAAAAAAAAAAAAAAAAAACTGAACATAAGAACATATTTTCTTAACATTGTGTTATTTTGTAAATAGTGATTTGGGATTGTACCATTTTGTAAACGTCCCGCTTTTATTTTGGAGTGTGCAAATTCATATGGGACATCCGAATGAGACAAGTGTACAAATTCGTTTATAACAAGCTGCGAGAAAGAATCATAAACGTAAAGTAAAGCAATACAGATTTACGTGATTCGTTGTGTTGGCTATATTCACAGCCAGAAGAGAGGATTGTATATTATGAGATCTCAGCGTGCATAACATACAGCGAGACCCCTGACTAGCTCTGCGCATGGGGTTCAGGACATCCCAACATATGAAACAACCTATTCCGTTTTTATTAGATTTAAGCTTTTTAAAACAAATATTTTATTGATTGAATGTTAAATGAAATAAATATTAAAGTAAATGAATTATTATAGTACCAAAATATGTGTTGCACATTTTTTTTATATATCATACATAATAATTATGCATAGATATTATAAAAGAAAAATATAAATGATATGTGCACATTTTATGCACGATTTGTACATGCATATCCTGTGCAAACTTCATGCATGATCTGTATATGCACATTCAATTGAAACTTCATGCATGATCAGTATATACACGTTTTACACATGATCTAAATGTGTAAATTTCACGGTTCATACATACATATTATGTTTTTATTTTAGTAAGTTAATAACGTATCAGAATTTTATCAATTCAGGGTTTGAAAGATAGTAAAATTATCAATTTAAGGCCTGAAAGATTTTTCCTATTGATTTAGGGTCTGAAAGATTGAAACTATCGATTCAATACCTGAAAGATAAAACTAATAATTTAGGACTCATTTATTTTAAGAACGTGTTTGATCTCTAATAATTTTTTTTTATCTGATAGTATTTTTATAAATCATATATCAAAAAATATAAGAGATATATTAATTTCATGTGATTGAAAAAATAATAATGTATATAAATAAAATAAGAATATAAATTATAAAACATGTCAAATATAGTCTTAATATTATTATGGTAATATATGATTAATTTTATATAAAACTTTACCTATGTATGTTTTAGAATTATATCATTCCACTCATCAAAATGAAGAAGACCATACGTAAACAAACGAATTAAGTATATTATAAATTAGTACAAGCAAATAATTAAGTATATTATTTTACCTAAGTATCTTATTTAAGAATGAAATACATGTTTTACTCACTCCTACAATATTTTTTCTTAGACAGTCCCCGCAACTGCCCTTCCACTTGTAGTATTCACTTAAGCATAGACCCTTCTTCTTTATGTACTCCAAAGCATTTGAAAAGTTGTTAATCAAATGTATTCAATTAAATTAGTAAATTTTGTATCGGCAACGACATTTTCCACACGAGTCTATCCATGGGTAATCTTTAGCAAGAGTTAGTCCATAATTGGCTACATATTGAAGCGAATTCTCAAACTGTTTGGGTAATCAGATTTTGGTGTTTCCTCTTGCGTTAGAATTCCACTCTTAGGTGGAAACTTTAAATGCAAACAATCCATCAACTCTTGCTCAGAACCCCTATAGCCTGTCCCTAGATTTACAAATATATCAACATAGATACAATTGACAGTAACAAACGCAAAACAAGAATCTGTAAATAAATAAAAAATAGAAAGAAAATAAAATTAATTTTTTTTAATTTTAATTATTCAATAATTTTTTTTATAACATTAGAACATTACGTGTGTGGCCCTGGTTTTGAACTCCCAAAAGACAATTTGGATTTACATTCGGCAAACACAAGTCAGCCTAAAAACAAAAAACAAAGAAATAAATATAAATTAAATTTAGAAAATTTATACAAAAAATTATTAACATGAAATAAATTCTTACTGCAGTGAGGAGGGAATCATTCCCGAATATAAAACATCCCCATTTTTAAAACCTATTTTTGGACATATATCAATAATGTGAGAGTATATTAAGAAACCCTTAAGACAAGTTTTGCCACTCCATCACAAAAAAAATCTATACAAACAAAATTTACAAATGATCAAGAATTACAATCAGTTTATATCAATACAGAAATTTAACAGTTAAGAACACATTCCACCCAACCAACTGATATGTCAACCAACTAAAATTACCAATAAAGAACAATACACACTGACATGTGGAAATATTACCAATAAAGAATAATACAGAAAGTTAACCAACAAAAATTACATTACCGATAGGTAGAAATTTAGTGGACAAATAATTACATACTAAAATTCATAATATCCCCCCACTTATCAATGTTATGAACTACCCATACCTGTTCTAGGGTTCAAAGTAAAGGGATATTAGTAGACAGCCCCTAAACTTAATATTTCATTTAGTTCAAAAATCTTCAATATACGTAAGGTATTTACATCTTCACAACCCCTAAACCAAATTAGTGACATAGAATATTAGTTCTTCTTGTTCCTTTTTTTAATTTAACTAGTTATCATCTAAATAATATTAGAATTATCCCTGCCTCTTTTTTTTTTTTAGTGAAAACAATTAATATTCAATTCTTCTCTATCCTAAGAATTTCTTTCTATTATGTTGTACCAATTTTACCAATCTTCATTTCTTTGACTTGAAGACATCAAAATATCCAGAAAATTGAAGCCACTCAAGAAAAAAGAAGAAGACACATATGAAAACAGATATTGAAACATTTTATAACATAATCATTTTTAACGCAGCAATTTGTGGAGACTTGATTGCTGAAACATTAAATTTTGAAAAATCAAAATAATATCCTAAATTTCACCAAACATTCGACCAAATAGTAATATAAAAAATTATATATGTGACATATTTATCTCACACTATACAATCTTGAATAGGATGGAAATATATCATCTATGTACGATTTCTTTCAAAAAAAATTATTTGATTATCATATCTTGCGAAAGGGCCAATGACCAAAATAAAACGGGCTCCAAGCCTAACAGTGACGACTATCTTACTTTTATACATAGTACATAATTTCTAGGTTTCTTTCGTTGTGCAGCCATGCCAAAGAAAATAGTGTCTCGGTCGAAAATCAAAGGAAATAAATTAAGGACTGACAAAATTAATTTAGTTTCAAAATTAATTTTTTTATCAGATTTAGTCTCAAATTCTCAATACGATGTTTTGAAGTTCGAATTGGGAATTTATGGCAAAGGTGTTGATGTGGCGTCCATATGTTCCAATATATATTTTATTTTGTCATTTTCTTTTAGGATTTTTAAATATATATTATGTGTAATAAAATTATAAAAGAAAAAAAAATTAAATATAAATAGTAGACTTAAACGCCACAACAACACCCTTGCCGGAAATCACCAAATTTGGACTTCAAAGTGAGAATTGGGACTAAAATTGAATCCTGTAAGAGAAATTGGAACTAAATCTGGTAAAAAGTTAATTTTGAGACCAAATCTATTTTGTCATAAAGCTATAGGACGATTTGTAATTATTAAACTCTACAAACTTATTATGATATTAGAAATATATATATTTTAAGGATTTCTTCACGGATAGAACCGTCTCATGGAGGGTAAAAGAAGTGTTGAACACGTAGCTGAAAAAATTATGATATAATTTTAAAATGTGTACCAAATTGAAACAATTAAATAAGTGGTGAATTTACACAAAAATATTAAAGATTGTAATTACATTGATATAGGATTCAAAGGTCATGAATTAATATAAAATTAACTCATTAATCTTCTTTTATGTTAAAAAAAGAAAAAAGTTATACGTAAGGAAAATAATTTAAAAATAATATTATACCACCACAAGAAAACATTATATTGCGTACGGAAATTGTCAATATGACTACGAAATTTTCAACAAAAAAATTCGTAGTGAAAATTGTCTACGAATTGCCTACAAAAATTTCTAATTGTATAGACATTTTTCTTCCCCACCTACAAAATAATTTGTCTACGGAAATTCCGTAGGCAAATTGTAATGTGGGAAAAAAATTGTAGGCAAATGACTTGTAGCTAATTACATCTAGAGATTTTATTTCGTAGACAAACTAATTATGTAGGCAAGTTGTTTCTAGGTTGAAAAATGTAGGTGCTTTCATAATTAGAAATTTCGTAGACAATCGTAGACAATTCTTACTACGAACTTTTTTGTTGCAAAAATTTTGTAGGCAATTCTTTATTTTCTTATAGTGTACAATCTCTAACTATGATATTAGAAATATATCTTTAAAAAAAAAAAATTGATATGCCAATCATATCTAGACAAAAATAAAACCCACGACTGTCTTAGGGAGGAAGCAACTATTTTAATTTTTATACATACATAGTATATAATATATAATTTCTTGTTTTCTTTGGTAGAATTAATCGTTGTGCAACAATGGGAAAGAAAATAGAGTCTCAGTAAAAAAAATGGGGAAAGAAATTAGGGCATCGATAAAAAAAAAGGTTAAGAAGGAGAGAGGATAGAACAAAAGAATATGTAGGGATGAAAAAGGAATGACCTCCATTGAAAGATTGTCCACAATACACGAGAAAACGAATACCATAGCATGAAATCAAATATTATTATTCCCAAGACATGTATGGGAGTCATCAACACTCATACAAACCTAGTAAATTGAAGAAATTCCTTCATCAAGTGCGATACTCTAAGGTATGTATTTTAAACTCCTAATTATTGAAAGAGTATATATAGAGTGCAATTACTTCAAACATGATTTTTTTAAAGTATATTAGATATTTTCATTGAACAATTAAGAATCTATAGAAAAAACAACTAAGACTTTATTGATTGATTTAGGTTAGGGGATTTAAATATTGTGCTAACAGTTAAAAAAAATGGATGTTGTGGGTGGTGATTAGGGCTACGATGTGGATGTGTGCCCTCTCCCTCATATTTTGAACTCTCCTTTCATGCATCTGGAGCCAAACGCCGTCCAAAAATGGGCAACCAACGGAAATGTCTAAGGTTGTAACAAAGATGTTAATGAAGCATATTAAGTCTAAGGTAGGTATGGTTTGGTGTCATCTCTTTAATTAATTTTCTTGTTATTAATTATTATATTTGTCATTGTTAATTCATGGAATTGTTGCAGACCGGGAGAGTGTATAAATATGTGGAGACTTTGAAGCTTGTTTATTCTCCTTTTGACTTTTACTGCCAAGGAAGACGCAGATAATGATGCACTATTGGAGACATTTTTGGTAATTGTTTTGCACCGGGACCCACACGATGCAATAAGCATAAATACGAGATTTTAGATTATTTTCCGAAGCTAGACGGTCCTGCTCCCATCGAATGATCGATGAATGCTTGTTTAGGTTTGTTTTATGCAGTTTGGTTGTCTCTGCTTTAGGTTTGGTGAAACAATCCTTCCTGTTCATGTTTATTAATTAGAGACAACAGGAAAATGATCATTTGGTTTTCTAATTTGAATTAATTGTAAAGTTCGTTGGTTCAATATTGATTATTCATGGTTTAAAGTACTTTGTGTGTATTTAGTTCAATTAATTATCATTTGGTTTGTTAATTTGAATTTAGTGTATAATTTGCTACTTCAATATTGATTATTCATGGTTTAAATTGGATGGATTTTCATTATGTTTTTTTAAGGTAATTAATTACAATAGTTACCTAACAGACAACCGGGTACATGACAACATCTTTTCATCTCGTTGTAGATCGGAACCACAATCACCACAAGAGGGGGACCACCCGAACCCGCAACTCGGAACCACAACCGCACTGCAGCCGAAACCTCAACCACCACAAGAGGAGAACACCACCCCACCTATGTTTTAAAAAGCGGATCGGACCGGCCGGTCCGACCGGTCCGACCGCTACTCGGACATGCCACCGTACGGCTCAAAAGCATTGGACCGCTGGCTACCTAAAGCGCTCGTGAACCGGCCAAAAGCGGCGAAATCGGGTCCGACCGGTCACTGGTCGGACCGGCCGACTCGGCGAGTTTTGTGTTTTTTAAGGAAAAAAAAAGTTTGGGGGTTGTTTTATAATTTTCAAACTTATTCAATCATTACCGTTCTCATTTCTGCGTGTGTGACCACTTCTCCATTCTTAAATATCAATCCCAACCTACAGTTTCCAAACGGATCATTTCGGTGGTGCCGCTCCATTCTCGATTGGTGATTGTGGTGGCACTACATCAGAGTTCTCCATTGATGATTTTGCAGAGCTTCAATTGATGCATATGAACCGAAAGAGGAAGTATTGAGAGAATTGAAACAGAGAGATGGTGAAGAGACTGAAGATTGTGAGAACGAGGGCAAATTTGTACGGCCCACTATTTCTCCACGATGATGATGGTAGATATGTTTTCAAATTAGAATTAGATTTCAGTTTCTATTACTTTATTATTGTTCTACTTAAAATGATTAAAAATATAAGATGATAATTAATTAAAAGCAATACACTGCACCATACTAATAAGAAATTAATTTTAAATATTGTAAATATTAATTCTTCTATTAATTTTGTTTCATAGAATATCTTATAATGAGAGAAAATATATATGACAATTAATAATTTATATATTTAACTATATATTATGTAATTATGACGTCATACCGGTTTAATCGCTTTAATAACGGTCAGACCCGATTGGACCCGGTCCGACCAAAAGCGCTAGGCAGACCGGTTCAACGTCCGCTTCCGCTTTTAAAACATAGGTGGGGTGCACAAGAGGGAAATAAATTTCCTCTTCATATCTCAGAATTTCATTATGTTTTGTTAATGAGAACTGACAACTACTATATTATGATTTGTGTTTACTTTTGAAATTAATCAGTTTTACTTTTGAAATTATTTTTTCAGTTCGCTCGCCAATTCAATATTTTCTCCGTTTCTTCCGATGATTCCAATTTTTTTTTTTTGTCAATATGGTGAAAACACTAGAGCTTCGTACTAGATAATATTTATCTTTATTTTTATCTTTATATAATATAAAATCAAATTGTTAATAGTTGATTATGTGGCAACACAATAGTAATATATTATACATTGTGGAATTGCAATTAGAGATGCGATTGATTTCTATTTTTGTGTTCATAGGGGATTTCTGTTAAATTTAAATGGAATAATTGCTTATACCCCCACTTTTCAAGCCTTAATTACAAAAATCTCTATCATTTTTCCTACATCACAAAAACACACAATTTATAACATATATCTACAATTTGTGGGGTCCACCATAATCAAATCACGCCTATCTTCTCGGTCTCTCTATTTTCTATATTCAATTCACCCTCATTTCAAATTAATAACCCACACACTCTCTCTAATCTCTAATATCATATTTCTCTCTCTCTCTCTCTCTTTCTCCCTCTCCTCCACTCCTCTCTCTCTCTCTAAAAAATGAGATCCACCGACGATCGAGAAGAAAAGGAAGACAACCACCACCGCGAGACCCCATAGTTCCGCCGTCGTGCTTGTCGCTGCTCCAGCAAATATATCACCGAACGGATTTATCCGCTTGGATTAGGGTTTCCTCGCTCGATATATCCTCTTAGAAAAAGGCAACCACCACCACCACCGTGAGTTTCGATATGAGGGTTTTGTGTTTCCACCAACAGCGAGGGTGGATGACACAGCGGCGGGAAGAACCCTTAGTTCTAGGGTTTCTGCAACAGTGACGACAGTGAAATCGCTGGAATCGCCACCACCACCATTGGTTTTGACATCTAGGCCTCTGTTCGCGCCTCCTCTCTTGGCGAAAGGGGCTTGTGGATCTGCAATTTGAAACATCATCGACAGTGTACTGCTTTTCCGGCCGCTACCTTGGAGTTTCAGAGGTTGGGAATGCGACCGCGCCTGTCTCGCTCCCCCCCCCCCACCGTACCCGAGTTAGCTCAGGTAATGAAAAAAGTATTTTTTTTGGATAATATGATGTTGATTTTTTGTGAAATTTTGAATAATTTCTTATGGGGTTTTATTATTTGTAAATATATGTTACTAGTACAATCCCCGCGAACTTCGTGGGTTTCGACAAAAAATTGTTAGATTTTATTTTTAAAAATATTATATAAATATATTTTTATTAATTTGGTTATCTAATTATTAATTATTTACTTTTGGCAAATGTATTAACATTTTTTGGCATATTATAATCGAACTTTGTTCGACCCATATTATATAAAATTTGGCCTAAATTGGACAAAACAAAAAAAAGAGTCTTATTTTTGCAAGTTTATAACTATATTGTCCTAATTAATTTTGGAAGTTCGTAAATATATTATCTCAATCTTGCAAGCTCGTAAAAATAGTATTCTAATTGAACAAACAGTCATAAAAATAGTGTCCTAAATAAATAATTTTTCCGTTATAGCCAATTTAGTTGATGGTAACGAAGAGTCTTAACTTTAATTTAAAGAACATTAATTGGTTAAAGTAAAGTGTATCTAAAAATAATTATAAGTTGTTCATATATGAAATAGTTTAATTCCAAAACATACACTCAATACTAATATTTTAATGTTAAAACACGTAATACCAAGATGAGGTTAATCATGTTTCTAATCTATAGCCAATAATATCATAACTACGAATTGAATTGTATACAATAAATCATATCTTATAACTTATATCTAAATTAACTCATATAAGAAAGATTTTTTTTTTTGCATGTTCGTAAATATATTTTCTCAATATTGCAATGCTGCAAAGATAGTGTCATAATTTTAGAAATAATCATAAGGTAGTGTCCTAAAATAACAAAATTTCCCTTATAATTTTTATTTTGGTCCCATGAGAACAGACAGTATGCAAAAATAGTCATTCTTAAGATATTTTAGGTCCCATAATATTTTCAAATTCGGTCCTATAAATAGTTATAGTCAAATACCAGAAGAATGCATAAGTTGCATTATTATCCTAAAGATATTTTAGGAATATTTCAAAAGCATAATGAGAGAAGTTATTATATTATAAAGAATTTAGGACTAAATTCGGAATTTTTAACACAACTTGTTTAAGAATTTTAGTCTCCCGCTTTAAAAACTCGATGCGCATTTTTAGGAATATTCTATAGGACTAATTCTGGAATAATTTAAAAATTTGGCGGACGTTTTAGGAATGTCCTATATTTTATTAATAATCTAGGACTAATTTTGAATTTTTTAACATAATATTTTTAAAAAAAATTAACACAATATCGAAGAGACATTAGCTAAAAAATTAAATAGAAAACAATTGCTAGAAATCCGTAGATGTTATTGTATTAGGACCAAATTCAAAAAATACAAAAGTTAGTAGAAGCTATTATATTATTGATCATTTTAGGACTAATTTCGAATAACACAAAAGTTTATGATTTTAGTTATAATTATATGTCACATCATTATAATTAATTATAATTACCTCTCTTTTATGTATCATTATAATATCAATTACAATTGAAAATTATTATAATAATTATTAATTATAATTAAAAGACCAATTTCAAAAAACATAAAAGTTAATAGAAGTTATTATATTATTATAACTACCTCAATAAAAAATTAATGTTATCTCCTACATTATACATATCTATATAATGAAAGAATTTATTACATCAAAAATATTTTAGGACTAATTTTAGAATTTTCAACACAATATTTTTTAAGAATTTTAAGTTGACCAATTACATAGTAAAATACAAATTATCCAAAGTACAATACGTTGTTAGTACATTAAAAATATTTTAGAACTAATTTAGGAATTTTTGTCATAATATTTTTCAAGAATTTTAGTCTTTCGCTTTAAAAACTCGGTGCACGTTTTTTAGAATATCCCATAGAACCAATTTCGGTCCAGTTCCAAAAATTGGCGCACATTTTAGGAATATCAAATATTTTAGAAATAATTTAGGGCTATTTGGAATTTTTAACACAATATTTGTTAACAATTTTAGTCTTCCACACAATATCAAAGAGACCGCTAATTCAATAGAACAGTATTCGACATCAATTTAAAAAACAACAATCTTGGACGAAATTCTAGTATATATTTAAGAGAAATTTGTAGTCAATATTGTAGATATTTTAGGAACATTTAAAAAACATAATGATAAAAGTTTATCGGAAAAATTAATGAATAGTACCAAACTTGAAAAGAAAAGAAAAAAAATATGGGACCAAACATCATGAGTTAACACCAAGAATTTTGTGAATGAATATTGATATCAAAAGAATAATAATTTTGCAAAAAATATGCGGACTAATTTTAGGACCAATTTCGGAATACACAAAAGTTAATAGAATTTTCTTATAATAGGACCATTGGAAAACACAAAAATAGAAGCTATTATACTATTGATCATTTTAGAACTAATTTCGAATAACAGAAAATTATATAATTAATTATAATTATACGTTAAAGAGTCATTGTTATATGTAATATGAATATGAAATTGGACATTGATAGGGTTTAAATTCATACTATATTTTTAATTATATCTATACGTCACATCATTATAATTAATTATAATGACCTCTCTTTAATGTATTATTATAATATTAATTACATTTATAAATTATTATAATTATAATTAAAAAGTTACACCATCATCATTAATTATAATTACATCACTTTAATTATAATTATAAATTATTATAATGATCATTAACTATAGTTAAAAGGTTACATCATTATCATTAATTATAATCACCTCACATTAATTTGTTATTATAATTATAAGCTACATCAATACAAAATGAATGATATCTCCTCCATTATACATATCTCTATAATGAGAGAAATTATTATTTAAAAATAATTTAGGACTAATTTCAAAAATTTCAATGCACTATTTTATAAGAATTTTAAGTTGACCAACTACATGGTAAAACACAAATTATCCAAAATACAATACGTCATTAGTTCATTAAAAATATTTTAGTGCTAATTTAGGAATTTTTAACACAATATTTTTCAAGAATTTTAGTCTTCCGCTTTAAAAATTTGGCTCATGTTTTTTAAAAGTATTAGTAACCTGATAATCCATCATCATTATATTCATGTTGTGCCCCCCAACAGTCACCCACATTTGTTGAATTTTTAAAAACACATTTCAGATAGAATTTAATATTAAGGACACCATCATCATTACACCTTTGTCATATCATCCATCATCAAGGGGAATATAATATTAAGGGACACTAAATTATCAAGAAACGTTAAATTATAATTACATCCTTGTCATAGCACTCATCATGCTCTTGCCATCCATGTCATGGACTAAAATTGTTGTATTCATAATACATGGTTACATACCTTTTACAAAGTCAATTAGAACTTAATTTATACCATTGGTCCAATATAAATAATTCTATTTAAAAAAAATCCTTTTAACAACACAATTTAGTCCCATAATTTTCCAATACTCTTGATCAAAAGAGAATTGAATTTTTTATAAGTCACATTCATGGCATGCACTATATTTTTTTTAAAATTAATCAATTAATGAATAGAAGTAATTACACAAATTAGTTGATCATAGCCTATTCCAGATCCATTTTAGATATAGGAACCCATCATGCTCCACACTCATGCAATTTAAGTAATATAAATTTCCATTTTGGATCATATTAACATTTAAAGCATGATTGGGATAGATGAATTATAAATCATTATGTTATTTATTTTTATTATTTGTGTAATTAAGTATGTTTAAATATCCTAATAAAGGTAGTTGAAGAAATCAACGTCCTTGAATAGAATTTATGTAAAATTCAAATCAAATCAAACTTAAGGCCATTGCCGTGAACATGGTCGGCCAAGGCCTTGATGCCATAATTTTAAAAAATAAAAAATAAAGGACCAATTTCGAAATCATGAAAGTAACCACACTCATGCAATTTAAGTAATATAAATTTCCATTGCCGTGAACATGGTCGGCCAAGGCCTTGATGCCATAATTAAAAAAAATGGACCAATTTCGAAATCGGTCAAGTAACCAAAATCATTCGAAGACATACGTCTATTCCTAGTTTAAACCCCTTGCTGCGACATTAATATATGATAATTTAAGTAATATAAAATTCCATTTTGGGTCGAATTAACCTTTAAAATATGCTTGAGATAGGTGAATTATAAATTATTACGTTATTTATTTTTATTAAATGTGTAATTAAGCATGTTTAAATATCCTAATAAAGGTAGTTGAAGAAATCATTGTCCTTGAATCAAATTTTTGGTCGGTCAAGGCCTTGGTGCCATAATTTAAAAAAAAAAATAAAGGACCAATTTCGAAATCGGCCAAGTAACCAAAAATCATTCAAAGACATAAGTTACAATTAGGATAAGTACGCTACATGGCAAATTTAGTCGGGATAGGATATTTAAACAGTACTAATTACACATTTAATTACATTAAATATCATATTAACTTATAATTAACAAATTCCATGAATGCGAGTACATTCCTAGATTAAGCCCCTTGCCGCGACATTAATATACTGTATTTTAATTTAAGTAATATAAATTTCCATTTTAGGTCATATTAACCTTTAAAGCATGATTGAGAGATGAATTATAAATCATTATGTTATTTATTTTTATTAAATATGTAAGTAAGTATGTTTAAATATCCTAATAAAGGTAGTTGAAGAAATCAACATCCTTGAATCCAATTTATGTAAAATTTAAATCAAATCGAATTTAAGGCCATTGCCGTGAACATGGTCGGCCAAGGCCTTGATGCCATAATTTAAAAAAAAGGACCAATTTCGAAATCATGAAAGAAACCACACTCATGCAATTTAAGTAATATAAATTTCTATTTTGGATCATATTAACATTTAAAGCATGATTGAGATAGATGAATTATAAATCATTATGTTATTTATTTTTATTAATTATGTAATTAAGTATGTTTAAATATCCTAATAAAGGTAGTTGAAGAAATCAACTTCCTTGAATCTAATTTATGTAAAATTCAAATCAAATCGAATCATTATCTTCGTTATGAAGACTTCAAACCAGCATACTAATTTCAAGGTTAATATTTCAACCATCTTAATCATAATTTCAAGGTTAATATGAACAAAAAATGGATACTTATATTGTTTATGTAAAATAATGTATATTAAATATACCCTGTATCAGAGTATAATCCGATATTAAATCCATTGCCGTGAAAATTGTCGGCAGAAGTCTTGATGACATAATTTAAAAAAAATAAAAAAATAAAGGATCAGTCTCGAAATCATGAAAGTAACCACACTCATGCAATTTAAGTAATGTAAATTTCCATTGCCGTGAACATGGTCGGCCAAGGACTTGATGCCATAATTTAAAAAAAAATTAAGGACCAATTTTGAAATCGGCCAAGTAACCAAAATCATTCAAAGACATACGTCTATTCTTAGTTTAAACCCCTTGATGCGACATTAATATATGGCATTTTAATTTAAGTAATATAAAATTCCACTTTGGGTCAAATTAACCTTTAAAATATGATTGAGATAGGTGAATTATAAATTATTACATTTTCTATTTTTATTAAATGTGTAATTAAGCATGTTTAAATATCCTAATAAAGTTAGTTGAAGAAAACAATATCCTTGAATCATATTTTCGCGGACTTAAAAGACTTTTTTTGTTATTAATTCTACACCAATCATTTTATCAATGTATACATAATTAACAAATAAAAAATGCAACTTGTACAAACGATAAAAGACCTTTCTTTTTATACCACCAAATTTATTAAACAAATGTCACATTCACCGCTTTGTTTCGCAAGAGAGACACTTCATAACACATTTAATAATAATATTTCTGAAAATATTGCATATTATTAACTATAGAAATTCGAACACATTGGAGTAAATCAACCAAAGACGCACACACTTCAACATTAATCAACGCCACACTATGAAATATCAAATTAATATTTCATAAATTTCTATAAACCTCCCTGTAAAAAACATTGGTTATGTACTTAGAAGCCTTTCCTTCCGAATCAAGACATAAAATCTTCAAGTCATCCCCCATTCTAACACTCGAAACTACGATGTAAAGCTGAAAGTGCGTAAACACTGGTTAGGGTAGATACAATTCAACATTGGAAAGAGATTGACCCTGGCTCTAGTTAATAGTCATTGCAAAGCAAAGCAAAATAGGAAACTGCCTTCTAGTAAAATTTATAGGCATGGTTATATCCGAAATAGTCAAAGTCATCCTTGGAATGAAAACCTTGTTCCCAATATTCCGACCAGATATAATTTCAGCTTCGATCACATGATTTCCAAGCCTCACGACAATCAACCTTGTACCGTTACACAATCTGATCAATATTCCGAAGAAGAACAATTAGAACACCTTCCTTAAGAATTGAAAGATGTCACAACATTCCAGAACACCATAGAGAGTTTAAGTAATCAACTAAAACTAATTCTCCTTGACCACCTGGTCGAAATTATGACTTACACACGTTGTCCGGGCTCAAATAAACTTTTATATCTCCAGGAATCATACAAATGATCTTATCATTGATAAAATCCTCATCCCTGTGTGCAGGTGCAAGAATAGCCCTATCTTCAAAGTGTTTATGTGCTCAGAGATTACGTTCTATCGAAGGATAAATACTATTAATGATAGCCAAAAGAGGATCAACTTCGTCATAAATCAAATTATCCAAAGGAATCTCGATTTTAGAAAAACCATCCCTACCTTCTCCAAGTTTGTCATCGCCTATTTTGAGAATCCAATAAGAAAATTCAACAATCTCCAAACCTATATCCACACCGTGTACACCACATTCCAACCGTATATTTCTAGTTAACGTGAGTACCTGAAATTCAGCAAAATAAAGAATATATCAAAGAAGTAGTATGTATTATTAACTTTTGCCCAAAATATTGTAATAAAATAATTCACCTTGCAATATTGCCACATGTGAGATGAGTTAAATGTAGAATAAACAACATCCTTCCTACTCCCTTTTGGTATAACTGGTAGAATCTGCCCAAAATCCCCACCGAGAATAATTGTATTTCCTCCAAACGGTAAATTATTCACTGAACCATCAACCCTCCTAATAATATCTCGCAAAATACGATCCAATGCTTCAAAACAAAACTTGTTGACCATCGGGGCCTCATCCCATATAATTAGTTTTGCATTTATCAACAACTCGGATAATTCAGACCCAGGATTAACATTACAAGTAGATGTCTCTTCGATATTTATTGGAATAGCAAATCTAGAGTGCACAGTGCGACCACCGGGAAGAAGAAGCACTGCAATTCCACTGGATGCAACATTCAATATAACATGGCCCTCTGACCGTATAGAAGCGGACATTGTTCTCCAGAATGAATGTTTTTCCGGTGCCACCATAGCCATACAAGAAGTAATTTCTACCCCTGCTAAGCAAAATTGCATCAAGTATTTCTTGAAATACATGTCTCTGTTAGGGCGTAAGCATTTCACTCAACCCATTGAATTCACCCCATAATACCGAACGATCATAACACATTTCCTCACACATTAATTTATTGATACCACTTGACACCAAATGCTGAATTGGTTGAGGCATCGAATGAAACATAGCCAAGGTCCTGCCATTCATGTGCAGTAACTTTTCAATCTCAACCAAAGTATGGTTTCTCAACTCTCCAGCAGTCAATACCAAATCTATTTTAGGAAAATATACATTATCAAAAGTAATTTAACATACATAGAAAACAAATTAGATGTTTGACCTCAGTATGAATACTTGACTGATTTAGTAACTGTTGCTGCCTAAACTGAATATCGTCGGATAAACAATCCAATGTTCTTTCAAATAAGTTTTCAGGAGAAATCATAGAGGACGATAGCAAGAGAATTGAAAATAAATTTCGGATATAATGGGCCGATGCCCAGTAACTTGCCTTAACTATCAAATCTATATATTCCCGATCATCTTCCAATAGTCCAAGAGAATAGCACACAACCTTGAAAGTAGGGTACACAACACCACCGATGGTTCAGATCTCTTCATGTGACTCAGCCCCATTGCTATGCGGTAGCAGAATTCCTAAATAAATATATTCACCAGCACTTGGTGGAACGCTATACAATCTCCCAATGCAAATCTACTGTCACTCCTTTTCACCCAAGTGCATTTCTTGTTTTCCCAAACATACTTCAAAGGAAACTCCATGTACGTTAGACTTTTTGCATCACCATCACCTCTATTACGCTCCATCCATGCATTAAACAATTTATAGTCTTAGGCGATGTGTTCACATGGTCTTAGCTTTATGTTAGTATTAAACAATAACATAAAAAGTATAAATTGCAGCACAAATAAGTACTCAAATATAAATATATATTATATGCCTGAAGATTTATTACTTATTCATGAATCTAGCTTCTATGCAAAGTGCATGACTAATTTTGGACCTTGGATCATACACTGTTAATTTTGGTTGAAGGATAGATGAATATTAGTTGTTTTGTAGCCACCATTACATTAGATTAGTTTCATAAATATTTAAAAAAATCGGCAATGTTCCTAAAATTATTAGAGTAGTTTTAGAGTAAATTTCGGAAATGGTCCTAAATGTTTTTGTACATTGATAATCTATGTGCAGTAATGATCATTTAAAATTATATAATTGAATATCACCATACAACGTGTAAATTGGTCATATGGTACAATAAACATAATGAGTGTAATTTGGTGTAATCATTGTACATTTTTAATATATGGTTTAGTTTCACCATGCTTCTATTTCTTTGTCTTTATTCATGCATTACTAATTTAAAATTATATAATTGGGCATCATCCTAAAAATTCTAATTTGATCATATGGTATATAAAATGTAATAAGTGTAGTTATTCAACATTGATAATCTACGGCATGGTTTCAACATGTTGCTATTTCTTTGCCTAGAATGACACACTACTAATTAGAGTAATTTTCGGAAATAGTCCCTAAAATGGTTTGTACATTGATATTTTATGCGTAACAATTATTATCTTAAATTACATAATTGTATGATTTCAGCCCTGCAACATTGAGAATACATCTTTACATAAATATAACTATATAGAATTTTTTATTTGGACAAATATCAATGAATTAATTAATATGAGTAACCGAAGTTGCAATATTATTGTGTATTGATAGTATAACATAAATTTTTTATTTTAATTTAATGACAAATGTATCCGCACACGAAGTATTATTCAACCAAGTACATTATTTATATTTCAACCTTTTATATTCACCATGCAAGAACATTCATACGAAAAGATTAATTATTCAACTTCAACATTGTAATTAAAAAACAAATAGCACTCCAATAGCGAAGAAAAAGACAACAATGTTATTATCAACTGCACAAAATGATGCATCACAAAAGTATCCAAAAAATACAACAGTTGAAAAATAAATGTCCACAAGTGCGCCACAGAGAGTATTGTAATTAAAAAAAGGAAAAAAGGGTACTAATATAGGACTTCAAAACACAATGTTAATATTCAGAACAAACGGCCAATTACAGAGCATTCTCACTTCAACAACGGATCCAACTTTTTTTTTTCAAACCCAAATCACGCGATAATTTTCAAAAACCTACCCTAGGAAAACCTCTCTAAGCTAAGAGTTACAAGCTGAACACTAATTTATGCATATCTATGAACTCTAAAGTTCAGTGTACAAGATGTGAATCGTGCCTCCTTATAACTCCCTTTGAAATTACACTAAACACTCACACCTTCACAGCTCGTAGGTGTTGATTTTCTCACTTTACACACACTTGAATACGCAGCTATGAGCTTGTATTTATAGTGTGGATTCAAATGTAACCATTGGAGGAAATTACATTTGAATCCATACAATTAATGGTTTCAACCACTTTTCTTGGAATGCGGCCTTGTCAGTGTCAGAGTTGCTGCCTCGTGCTGATTGGTCCACGTGGACTGTATCCAACGGATCTTTGACTCAGTGGGTTGACCAAGATCCACTGACTTTAGGTAGCTTCCTCCTTCACTGACTGATGATCTTCAGTGGACTGAATCGTCCTCAGTGCAGTTGTCCTTCAGAGACTCTTTGAAGATCATTCCAAGAAGTTTGTCATAAGGCTGAATGACAAACTTCCCTGACCACAGTAGCCTGACTCCTTCAGGGCCTACTTGGTGCAGCACTGATCCTCCTGATCATGCTCTTCACTGAGTGGTCCATCTGACTTAGCTTAGATCAGCCTAGTTTACACTCAGTGGGACGTCCTTCAGGCTTCTCTACTGATTCAGGTCTCTGACTTGGCTTCAGTCTGCTCTTCTTGATGTCAACTTGATTTCCTCAGGCTGTGTTGCTGAGATCCCCCTCGCTGAGTTCCCCCTCAACTGAGTGTTCTCTCAACTGAGTTCTTCTCAACTGACAGCCTATTCAATTGAGAGATAACCTAGCCTGACCTGAAACAAAAGATACAATCCTGACTACTTTCAAACCTATTACATTTTGTTTTGGAAAATCATCAAAACTAAAACATATCCCAACAATTTCCCCTTTTTTGATGATTCCAAAACTTCTAACCAAATGATTTTCTATTACAAGAATAATGTCAAAATACAGGTAATAGTTTGAAATATGCAGAAATTCCCATAGTTTAAAACAATTAAGATCTGTTCGGTTAACCATTTTCTTAACAAAACTAGATCAGTGGTCGTTTGAACAACCTGCTCTGATACCAATTGATGGTCCCATTTTCAAATACCAAAATGGGAATTCAGGAGCAAATTTTTTTTTAAACCTTTCCTCAGGGAGTTCAGCAAGAGTGGAAAGTTCTCAAGTCACTGCATTGCTAAGAGGCTGAGTTACCAAGTCAGTGAGGACCTGAAAACTCATGCTCTTAGCAACTCAGTGACTCGAGAGGTTACACTTCAAGTCACTGCTCTGCTTAGAGGCTGAGCTACCAAGTCAGTGTGAAGGCTTGGAGGCTCATGCTCTAAGCAAAGAAGTGACTCGAGATACTGAACTCTCGAGTGCGTTGCCTGAACTGGTCAGTGAGAGGAATCTCCCTAACCTGAATATTTAACCAAAGTTTTCTTTTAGCAATGCTCTCAGTGAGCAAATTTTCACAACACTTTAGTAAATACTTTAAAAGAGTAAACACTCAGTTTAACGTGGTTCAGAGACTCAAGCTCTTACATCCACGGCCTGATTTAACAGGAAATCCACTAACTGGGATTCTTATTATTAACGTGCCAAGGTGCACTCACAACTGGACTCACGCCACTCCCTGGGCTGCCCCTCCTTACAAACTCACTGACAACTTACTCCCAACAAACCTAACAAGAGGGTTTTGGTTTCAGTTGGGTTTTCTCCAACTAGGTGAGGTTTTCCTTTACAATGTGTTAGCCTCAAACTAGGATTAGGAAAACCTCTCTAAGCTAAGAGTTACAAGCTGAACACTCATTTGTGTATATCTATGAACTCTAAAGTTCAGTGTACAAGATGTGAATCGTGCCTCCTTATAACTCCCTTTGAAATTGCACTAAACACTCACACCTTCACAGCTCGTAGGTGTTGATTTTCTCACTTCACACACACTTGAATACGCAGCTATGAGCTTGTATTTATAGTGTGGATTCAAATGTAACCGTTGGAGGAAATTACATTTGAATCCATACAATTAATGGTTTCAACCACTTTTCTTGGAATGCGGCCTTGTCAGTGTCAGAGTTGCTGCCTCGTGCTGATTGGTCCACGTGGACTGTATCCAACGGATCTTTGACTCAGTGGGTTGACCAAGATCCACTGACTTTAGGTAGCTTCCTCCTTCACTGACTGGTGATCTTCAGTGGACTGAATCGTCCTCAGTGCAGTTGTCCTTCAGAGACTCTTTGAAGATCATTCCAAGAAGTTTGTCATAAGGCTGAATGACAAACTTCCCTGACCACAGTAGCCTGACTCCTTCAGGGCCTACTTGGTGCAGCACTGATCCTCCTGATCATGCTCTTCACTGAGTGGTCCACCTGACTTAGCTTAGATCAGCCTGGTTTACACTCAGTGGAACATCCTTCAGGCTTCTCTTCTGGTTCAGGTCTCTGACTTGGATTCAGTCTGCTCTTCTTGATGTCAACTTGATTTCCTCAGGCTGTGTTGCTGAGTTCCCCCTCGCTGAGTTCCCCCTCAACTGAGTGTTCCCTCAACTGAGTTCTTCTCAACTGACAGCTTATTCAATTGAGACATAACCTAGTCTGACCTGATACAAAAGATACAATCTTGGCTGCTTTCAAACCTATTACATGTTGTTTTGGAAAATCATCAAAACTAAAACATATCCCAACACTGATCATTATTGACTGGCCTCATCCTTGAAAGAAATAATCCAGTTACCATCCACAATTCTCACCGTAACATCTAGATAATACAATTTGGGAAGAGACATTACTTATGGCAGGAACGGTGGTTACATATTAGAATATATTAGTTATAATATATTATAATCAACATTAGTATACATAACCAATACCACGATTAAGCAATTAATTATATGCGGAAAAGAATTCCCTCGAAATATATTTTGGATTGGTATGTAGTTATTCGCTATTTATACAAAATGATAATTGCTTCAATTCACTGAAAAATGGGGTTTTGTTTTTTTATAATGCAAAAAAGTCACGGGGTTGAAACATGTCAAAGATATAGGCCTAAAACTGTTAAGAATTTGGCAACAAAGGTTGCTACCCCTTAACTTGCTCACATATATACTATTCAATTCCAGCCAAGTAACTTTAAGCGTACGGTTAACTGTAAATATTATGATAAATACTTGGAACTAATTGCCTACTCGCAACTTACCACCACTTGCCATAAATTAAAAGTTATTGGCCTAAATTCAAATTATTACATTGTTGAAATAATTTTGGACTAATTACGGTATATGTAACACGATATTTATTAAGAATTATAGTATTCTGCTTAAAAAAAACTCGGCCCCATCTCCTGACATAATAGTGAAGAGAAGCTATTATCCAATTACAAATTCGCGGTCAAAACGATTGATGAGAAGTTATTATCCAATTACAAATCCGTGTAAATTATATTCACCCCTTTAGAATAGCGGCTATCTTTAAGGAGAATTTAATATCAATATACATTACATTATCAATATTGAAGGACCAAAATCAAAACGTTGAAAAGTTAATTGCCCAAATCAATTTTTCTAATTCATTACAAAAATTAAACAACAACCACGACATAGAGCCCAACAATGAATCAAAATTAATATTCCAAAAAATAAGAATACACAATAACTATAAGATTTAATCACATTTAATTTGAAGTAAATACAATTTATGTAGCCCTCAAATTAAATCCAAATAATATGAATGTCCAATCTATGTAGCCTTCAAAATTAATATAATCTATATAGGACCATTTTTTTTTAAAAGGGAAAAAATCTATATCTTTAAGAGAGTAATTAGGTTGGTCATAGACTATTTTAAAACCTAACCAATACCAAGGGGAATTTAATGTCAAGGGACACTAAATTATTAAGAGACATTAAATTATAATCACACCATTGTCAAAACACCCATAAAGATTCTACCATCAATTTTTTGGGACAAAAAAATTGTTGTGTTCCTAATAAATGACCACATACCTTTTACAAAGTCAATCAGAATTTTATACAGTTGGTCCAATATAAATGACTCCATTTAAAAATAATCCTTTAAATGGCACATTTAGGAAACCAACGAACATTCCAAAAATCAATACTATAGGACCAAAATAAATACATGAATCAAAATAATTAGGAGACTTAAATACAATTAAATTTTTGTAAATGCAATTCATGAATGTGAATTTCCTAAAGATGAACATACCCATATTCATGAAAATACATACACCCTCAGATTTGGAAACCAACGAACCTTCCAAAAATAAAGATTATAGGACCAAAAACAAAGATTCAACTAACTCCATAATAAAATAGGAATCATAATAATTAGCAGACTTAAATACAATTAATATTTTATAAATGCAATTCATGATCATAGGACCAAAATAAACCTTTTTTACCAAAAACAATCAAAGGAGAAAAAGTAAAAGGGAGATCGCACATCAATCTAATACCCATATACCAAATGACGTACCAATTAATCATGCAAAGGATACGCCGCATGTAATTAAACAAAAAAAAAAGGACCGAGAAAATAGAGGACTATAAAAAAAATTATGTATACATCATACACCAACTTCCTAAGAATGAACACGCTCAGATTCTTTCACATACATACTCCCCCAGATTAGGAAACCAACGAACATTCCAAAAATTAAAATTATAGGACCAAAATAAAAAAATACCAGAAAATAATAGGAATCATAATAATTAGGAGATTTAAATACAATTAAATTTTTGTAAATATACACCCTCATATTTAGGAAACCAACGAACCTTCCAATAACAAAGATTATAGAACCAAAATAAAAAAATGCTAGAAAGTTAACACCGCATAAATTCAATTAACTCCTTATCAAAATAGGAATCATAATAATTAGAAGACTTAAACAAAATTAATTTTTTTTAAATGCAATTCATGATAGTAGGACCAAAATAAACCATTTCAATTACATTCATTATAAAATAGGAATCTTAACAATTAGGAGTCTTGAATACAATAAATTTTTTAATAAATATAATTTACTTACTATTCAAAGAGACGATAAACGATAACTTCGAAAACCAGACTACGAAGAACAATTTGAACCGACGACTTAGATGACGGGGTATACTTTGAACGGAAATCCGAGAGACCTTAACCGAAAATTGAATATCCAACAATATAACAAAAAAAGATCAAAATATCGAAACATCGTAACATCCACGATCAACCACGCAAAATAGATTATGAGAAGATCATGTTAGAAGCCATCCGATTCTCTTACCGTTTCTCTTAAAATTTAATTATCGATACACCCTGAAATTTTTGTACGCGCTATGCCAAAAAAACGATAAAGGAAACGACCATCACATATCCATTGCAGCGAAGAAGGTAATATAAGAATTCGAAGAGAAATATTCTCTTACTGTTTCTCTTACAAAATTTAATTATCGATACATCATGAAATTTTTGTACGCACTATGCCAAAAAAACCGATAAAGGAAACGATCATCACATATCCATTGCGCCGAAGAACGTAACATAAGAATTTGAAGAGAAATAAAAATTCCATTATAATTTAAAGAGAAATAAAATACACTATATCCAATTTCGACGACATAAGGCGTGTGACGAATAATCACACGGTACAAACGAATACAAACAATGGAAAAAAAGAAAAAAATGTAATACATAATGACATGATCGATCATATAATCATCCGGAATCGCCAAGATGGGAATACACGGCAAGAAGATGTAATATATAATGACACGATCGACCCTATATTCATCCGGAATCGCCAATACGGGAACACAACGACGTAGCAAGAAGAAGAAGGGAAATTTGTTATGAGGATATCACCTATGATGAAAAAATAAGAATGACAAATGGTCTAATTTATAGGAAAAAATGTCAATGATGTACGGCCAAGATTAAACACGAAATAAATCAACGGCTAAGAAAGTTGGACACCTCTAATCAATATGGAGCAAAGGATGTTGGGATGGTAAAAAAAGAGGGATGCCACATAGGCATTTTTTGCTTTGCAAATATAAAGGATTTGATTTGATTGTGTGTTCTTAGTTTTTAAATCTTGGAATATTGTGAAGATTTCCAGATTTGATTGTAATTTTTTCAACTGTGATTTGTTGGATTTGTGGATTTCTTGAATTTAAATGCCTCTAAATGCTCATTTGGTTTTTGCTTTTCATGTTCTATCTATGATTCAATTTTAGTGCGAACTTATGGTATTACAATTTTGTGGAATATTTTGTTTTGTTGCTATTTTAAAATGTATTTTTGGTATGTTTTTGTTGTAGAGGGTAAAGAAAACAGGGCATTCAAGATCATGGAGAAGATGGAGAAGATCGAAGACTGAAAGGCTGCACAAGATGGTCTTAATTTGCAAAAAAATTGGTCTTTTATGCAAAATTTTATTGTTGCATATGTAAATTTTCTTGTAAATCTAATGAAATGAGTGTTTATGCAAAATATTAGCGTGTTTATGCAATATATTAACTTGTTTATGAAAAATATTAACTTGTTTATGCAAAATATTTTATATTGTTATTCAACAATTAATAGCATCTATTCAAATTAATAATTGAGACAACTTGAAAATAGTAAGAAAATTATAATCGTTTAGAATTAATTTGGGGCTGCAAAAAATTTGACCGAAAATTAATTAGCTCATGACTCAAAATAAGAAATGAAAATTAAAAAGATATGAGAAAATAAAATTTGAAAATTAATAGAATCTAAAAAAAAGAAAAACTGAAAAAGAAAAATAATAATAAAAGGGCTAAATTATACTCTTTGATATTGTGCACATAACCAAAGGCTACAACCTGCAAGTTAAAAGGGGAAAGGGCCCACATTTGTAGGTTTTTGCAATGTAGGGAAAATGGTAGGGGGTATTGTAATTAAGAGGTGTAAAATGTAGGTATATGTTGCTGCCCCAATTTAAATCAATCTTAAAAAAAAGGATAATTGACATTAATTGTGATAAATTTATATTGATTTTTTAAGATAAATTAACAATACGTTTTAAATTAAATTTATATAAAATAATTTTTAAAGTTTGTATAATACGCGAGGTGTTGACTTAGTTAATTTTTAAAGTTCGTATAATTTTTAAATTGAAATTGTAATTAAATTGAATAATTGGTGTTGGCTTAGTTAATAAAAAAATACAAATGTAATAGTATACGGAGTATAATGATAAAGATAATATTCTTTTTATGGGAAAAGACCTTAAATTTATAGGGCAATTGTCTTTTACTCTACTTTTTTTTAAAAGGTTGTTTTTTGCCCAAACAAGATTGACAAAATAGTTGGCAAAGATTGACATCATGCCAACTGTTTGCCAATATTATTGGGGTAAAAAATATATTTTTATAAAGTAGGACAAAAAATAATTGATCTATAAGTTTGAGGGCAATTTTATGGGTTTGCATTTATTTTATTGTTATTTACGAAAATATCAATTAAGTAAGAAAGTGGCAAGCAATAATCATGCATGGGATAAGAAGGGTATCACAAAAAAATGAAAATTATTTAAAATAGGAAGGAATATTAAGTATGATGAATTATAGGAGTATTATAATTAATGTTATATCTTTGATATATAATTAATGTTCATATAGTTGGTATGCATTTGTGATCACAAACCGCATATATGCGGACTTAAAAAGAAAGCAAGACAAAGGTTTAAGAGGCTCCGAACAGGAGTTACCGGACTGTCTCCACTTACTATATCCATCTACAGAGCTAGATTTCAACAAAGCTACACCACAAGAGGCCTACATTAACAACTTTCCAAACGTTTTGGAGTACATAAAGAAGAAATGCCTATGTTTCGTGAAGACTACAAATGGGGGACTGCCTAAGAAACAATATTATAGGGGTAAGTAAAACATGTATTTCATTTTTAAATAAGATACTTAGGTAAAATAATATACTTAATTCGTTTGCTTACGTATGCTCTTCTTCATTTTGAAGTAGGTAAATTTTTATCCACTACAAAAAAGACAGGGATTAGCTACGAAAGTTTTGCGACATACACATATCCGTCGCAAATATATGTCATTTGCGACGGATTCCGTTAGTTGGTCAATGTTGACCGATTTTGCAATGGCCACAGCAGCCCGTCGCAAATTTGCGACGGACTTTAACGACGGAAAGGCAAAACATCAGCATTTTGTGGTTATTTGCGACGGCTTCCGTTGCAAATCTTAAGAAAAAATTTGCGACGGATCTCCGTCCGTCGCAAATTCGGCCGTTGCAACATTTTACGACGGAAAGCCGTCATAAATTTTAAATTTAAATTTGTGACGGCCACTATTCCGTCGCAAAATTGAGTGGTTGAAGCTCGTCAAAGGGGTTGGTGACCAATAATTGACCCAGGTCATCGCAAACTGTATTTGCGACGGAAAAGCCGTCGCAAAATACTGAATTTGCAACGGAAAATAAGTCCGTCGCAAATTTGTGCAGATTTATTACAGTCCACTTCCTTTTCCTTCCCTTTCACTTTCCCTTTCACTTTCACTCACGAAAAAAAAATGATGCGGTTTTCATATGTTCTTCACGTATAATTGGTGTATTTGTCATTGCCTTCAACCTCACCGTACGTATTTGTCATTGCCTTCAACTTCACCGTACGTTTTCACATTTTTAACCGTTTAAATTTCATATTTTTATTGTTTCAATTTTTTAGTACACTATTAGGTAATGAGCATGATATATGTTTATTTGATGGGTTTTAGTATGATTGATGATATATGGTTATATTTGATGGGTTAATTTTAGTTTGTGTGATATTTATACCTATTTTTTAGTCGAAACTCTGCACAATTTTTATTTACACTATTAGATAAATTGTGTGATATTTGTTTATTTGATTGGTTTACTATGATTGATATATGGTTGTGTTGGATTGATTTTTGTGAAGGAAAAATTTGTATATCCCTATTTTTAGGCAAACTCTGCCCAATTTTTTACAACTCATGTGATATTTACTTTTAATATGTAACAGATGCAATTTTCATATCATGGTTGGATGTACTCAATACCTAGAATGATAGGAGGAGGCATTAACTCTGTCTTTTGCAATAAAATTGATGAGTTTATTGAGTTTGCACTACAACATCCATGCAGTATGGATTGTATGGGTAATATTAGGTGTCCGTGTAAAGACAGAAGATGCAGAAATATGAGATTCTTGAGTGTTGATGAGGTTAGAACTCATCTTGTGATTTCCAGTTTTGCTTCCCGTTATTACAACTGGACCAGTCACGGTGAAGAACGGTGGAATGTTGACATTGAAACTGTAGAATACTTTTATACTGGGTGGAGCGGTGGTGGAAGTTCTGATGTTGGTGGTTCAAGTTATGTTTCGTATACTCAATTTGAACCACAAATAGAGGATGAAACTGATAGATATCGGATGATGATTGGGTGGTCAACCACAATTCAATGAAACACCTATGGAGGAGGAACCAAATCATCGGTCAAAGAAGTTTTTTATATGCTTAAAACTGTTGATCAAAAGCTCTTTCCTGGTTGTGAGACTGAGAAGCAGTTGTCATTCAATGCTCAAATATTGAACATCAAAACTGAAGGCAAGGTCAGTCAAAAAGTGTTCAATCAATTTGCTAAATTGTTCAAACGAGCTCTACCTGAAGACAACATGGCGCCTGATAATTTCTATCAGAGCAAGAGGATCTTGAAGGATATAGGTCTATCCTTTGAGAAGATTGATTGTTGTACAAACGATTGCATGTTGTTTTAGGATGAGGACCAGTGCAAGATGTGTGGTCACCCACGGTACAAACCATCTGGTCGTACAAAAAGTAAGAAGAAAGTGCAGTTGAAGGCTTATAAGGCAATGTATTACCTTCCCATCACTCCTCGTCTAGAGAGGTTGTATCAGTCTAGTGCCACTGCTAAAGACATGACATGGCATGCTGAGGAGTGTTCTGGTGAGAATTTTGGAGAGATGCGGCATCCTGCAGACTCGGAGGTATGGAAACATCTTGATAGGGAGTTTCCAGATCTTGCAAGGGAGACGAGAAATGTGAGGTTAGGCTTGTGCACGGATGGATTTGCTCCATTTGGAATGCACGGAAAAAAGTATTCATTATGGCATGTGCTATTGACTCCGTACAATCTACCTCATTGGTTGTGCATGAAGCCTCAACATATATTTCTTAGTATCTCGGTGCCTGGACCACACAACCCCAAGCATAAACTGGATGTATATCTCCAGCCACTGATTAAAGAGTTGAAATCTTTGTGGTCTATGGGGTGGAGACCTACGACGTTCATAGGAAGCAGAACTTCACGATGCGAGCTGCACTTTTGTGGACCATTAGCGACTTTCCAGCATTTTCTATGTTGTCTGGGTGGTTGACTTGAAGCGAATATACTAGCTTTCTACTAGTAGCTTCCCCGCAAGAGTACGGGTTCACTGTAGTATGGGCAAGTATAGGGACCAAGTATTATCGAACCCACGAGATGGAGTGTATGCGAATAGATCCCTGAAGATCTACGCGTCGTAGTTAATATGAGTGTGTTGTTTTTGGATTTTTGGAAAGATTAATTAAAAGACTAAAATAAACTAAGTAAACTGAAATACTAAAGAAATCAAATTAACTAAGGGTTGTGTTCTAATGAGAGATGGTGATGCTTAGGATTGGAATCCCTACGTATACTAACGGAGCAGGTACATAATCAAGATAACCGTGACGCACAAGAATTAACCTAAGTAAAAGAATGCAAGGTGAAAGCTCAAGATTCTAAACCCTAATACTTTACCCTAACACTCGACTTCACTAATCCACTAACAAGTTAATAGATTGTGCTTTATTAATGAGACCCTAATTTAACTAAGGTGATGCGGTCGTCCTCCTTCGCTAAACTGGTAGATGAATTAACCTTTTCTAAACCTTCTCGTTTAGACTACTAATTGTTATTGAGTGATGCGGTCGTCCTCTCTCTAACACTTTCGTACTAAATTCAAAGGAAAAGTTAAGATTAATTATAAGAATTCATTAACTAAGAGAATTAAAACTAACGTCACGAATTACCCTAATTACGTACCCACAACCTATTTCTACGAGTTCATCCTACCCTAAGCATACAAGGGTTTTAGCCAGACATGGCTTTGACAAACATAAAAGCAATAGAAGAAATAACGAACATAAACATAATGAATTGAACGAAGAAAATAAGAAACATAAACTAGGGTTTAAAGAAATAAATACTAAGAACTGAAAGTTAATTAACTAAAACGAAGTTTCAAAGTGTTTAAAGAAATCAAACTAACGAAAAAAAACTAATAAACGAAAAGTACTTTAAGAATTCGTATGAAAAACCTCAACAAAATGTAAGTAAACTTGCTTCTCTCCTTCCTCTCCAAAAACTAAGTCTAAAAGTGATTTCTAAGTTCGGGGCCCTTCAAAACGTGTTTGGAAGAGGTATATATAGGCAACTGGTCGAAACGGGATCTCATGGACCAAAATTCCCGTCGTGCTCGAGTAGAGCTCGAGTAAAAAGTACTCGAGCAATGCAAGCTCGAGTGTTAAAATTATACAGAACGTGAAAAGTACTCGACCTAGGCAGATCGAGTAGTTCTACTCGACCGGCTTATGCTCGAGTAGTCTACTCGAGTGCCCGCGTACTGACTACTCGACCGGCTTCTGCTCGAGTGCACTACTCGAGTGCCCGAGTAATGGCTACTCGACCGGCTTCTGCTCGAGTGCACTACTCGAGTGCTTGAGTAGTGTTTACTCGAGCATCTTCATCTTGAGTACTTCAATGACACTTTTGCTCGCTCGAACTAATACTTCTCATATTTCTTCCATATCTTCTCATCCGGGTATCCGTTTGAGTCGATTCGAAGTCCTACGAACTCCTCTTTTTGCCCTCTATCCGTCTATAAGCATCAAAGAAACAAATTTGTTAGTTTGTGAAAATAATACTCAAATGACTCTAAATACTTATATGAATCCATCAAAACAAGGGCATTTCGAGCGACGAATCATGACAATTTCACGCCTAATCAACCCACCCAAACTTACCATGTTGCTTGTCCTTAAGCAACGAAATAATAAGTCAAGTGAAATTGTTAGGAATGAGTCAAGGAATCTAATCATGCAAGTACATAAATTCGAGCTTCAAAGATGCATCACAAGTATACTCACTCACCCTCCTTCATCATATTCATGCAACAACAGCAAGAAACACCAAAATCAAACATGGATGTGCACTCAACGATGTGTTTCACTCCCTCTCAAGTGTATAATAATTATCAAGGGACTCACTCAATCAATCAATCACACAAATTGGCAGCCATAGGCTTGTAAGTGCTCTTAACTTCGACCATACTCTAGAAATCAATGCCGAATCAAAAAGGACTTTTCTCCAGGTTGTAATGTAGGCTCTTTGGACAGGTGGGATAACAATATAGGGTAAAGTGACTAAAGTGAATGGAGAATAGAAAATCCAACTTTGGCACTTCGAGATTAGGAACAGAATATTTCAAACATGTTCAATCAACACCCTTTCAATTCCATACTCTCAATACTTCAATTTTTTTCTTTCTCACCTTTTTCATTTTTTTTCAATCACTTCATTTTTTTTTCTCTTTTTTCGCACAAACACATGAGCTCATTTTTTTTTCATTTGCTCATTCTCAATTTTTTTCTCTTTTTCCCACATCTCATAACTTCATCACTCCTTCTTCTCATATTCACTCAACAAACAACCTTTTCCTTTTTCAACTCAATTCACTCCCTTCACATTCACACTTTCCTATTCTCCACTCAAATTGGGACAAAAAGGCTTAGGAATTGGAATAGTGTTCATATGTGCTAGCAAATAAAATAGGCTTTAGGCTCAAAGGGGCTAACAAGGGATACATGTCATTGGTACGGAAAATTTTGGCTAAGTGACTCAATTAAATCAAAGATGGCCTAAGATCATATTCGGCATATCAAACTAGACACAATCAAGAAGCAAGAGCACACACAAGTTCTAGCATCCTCTAAGGTGACGATCCACTCACAAACGAAGAGATCAATTAATGCATCAAAATCTCATAAGGCTCAAATCTCACGGCTTTCACATCCATGCTAGTCTGGTGCATTCTCACTCTCATCACACAAGTACTCAAAAGAAAAATTCACAAGCATACAAGTTCTTTCTCAAATCAGCTCAAACTCAAACACTCACACAAAAGAATTTCTAACTCACCCTTACAACTCACTCTACTCATCAAGTCATACTCAAGAATAACAACTAACAAGTAGAAGGGGTCAATAAGCATGAAATATGCAATAGCGAGTCAAATCAAAATCACCCCAAGGAGTATCTCAACAAACCAATAATCAATCAAACTCAACTCAAAGATAAGGGCGTGCATGCATGTGCAATGTAACAAGAAACATAAAAAAACTCCACCCCCCCAAACTTCGACCTTGCTAGAGGTCTAAGTTTGGGGTTGTGGGTTACCTCAACCGAACAATTCAGTTTCTCTCAATAGCTTTGCACACTCCCTTGTCTCAAGTTGGTTCCTTCAATCTTAACAACTCCATGATACCTTTACTCCTTTAGAGACAAGCCTACAAAATAGGATTCTCAAGTACGAGGTTAAACATACGACTCAAAATAACTCCCTAATAACTAAAAAAAACTCAAAGCAAATAAAAAATAATGGGTTGCCTCCCATTCAGCGCTATTTTTAAGGTCCTCATGCCGGACCAAGCTCAAAGGAGCTTATGGGACATCATACTCAAATTTACCTCCCTCACTCTCACAAGAGTGGTATTTGAATCTCTTTCCTTGTTGTCCCTCCATCATGAGTTCCTTTGCTTCCTTCTCCACCTCAAGTGGTATAGGTCTCAACTCCTTCTCACCTTTATCTGGAGGAGTCTTGCTAAACAATTTCTTGAATTTTGACTTCTTCTTCTTAACTCCTCCTTTCCCTTCTAACTGGATCACGTCCACTTTCTTCACCTCGTCATCCTTCAACTTCTTCACTTTGTCCCTATCAACATAATCAAGAACATAATGCTCATGGGTTAAATTATCAATTGAAGGACTAACAAAATCATGAATCTGAGAAGGATTAGGGATAGAAGGTGTGTCTTCAACACGAGGATCAATGGCATCCATGCAATACAAGCTCTCATCCTCCATCGGGTGCTCCATGGCTTCATATAGGGAAATCTTCACTTCTTGATCATCAACCTTCAACGTAATCTTCCCATTTGCCACGTCTAGCACCATCCCCGCCGTTGCTAAGAACGGTCTTCCCAAGATCAATGGAACGTGCTCATCTTCCTCCATCTCTAGGACTACAAAGTCGGCTGGAAAAATGTGATCTCCAACTTTCACGAGGACGTCTTCAACCACACCTTGAGGTCTAGTAATAGACCGATCGGCAAGTTGAAGCGTCATCATTGTGGGTTGAAGTTCTCCACCTTCCAACTTCTTGAAAAGCGACAAGGGCATGAGATTGATGCTCGCCCCTACATCACACAGCGCTCCTTTCTTGATCCCGTTCCCAATGTCACATAGGATCGTGAAGCTCCCGGGATCCTTCAGCTTCGGTGGAAGCGCCTTGTGCACTAATGCACTCAACTCGTGGTTCAGCTGCACCAACTTCGGCTCATCCACTCACCGTCTTTTCGCAATCAAGTCCTTCAGAAACTTTGCATAATGCGGCATCTGTTCCAAAGCATCATAAAAAGGAATGTTAATGTGAAGTTGTTTAAAAACATCAAGAAATTTTGCAAATTTTTCATCAAACTTCTTTTTCATGAAGCGCTGTGGATACGGGACTGGTATCACAGATTTGGGTACCCCCCATTCATCTCTTTCTGTTTCTTTCACTTTATCCCTTGCTTCCATTGCCTTCTTTCACTTAGGAACTCTCTCACCCTTCTCAATGCCTTCCTCTTCAAGCTCTTTGCTCGCTTGAGTGCTTTCACCCTCAATCTTCTTCTCAACTAGGGGCGTCTCAGAATCAGCAGGCATCTGAGGACCTTCATAGTTGGTTCCACTTCTAAGCTGAATTGTCTTGCAATACTCTTTCGGGTTCCCCTCCGGTATGGAAGGATACTTACCCGACTCTCTATTCAATGACTTTGCAATCTGGCTCATTTGGAACTCTATAGAAGTGAACCTTCGATTGTTCTCTTGTTGAGTTCTAGTCCACTCAACGTTCATCTTCTGGAGCTCTTGATCACGATGATCACCCTTTTTATGTAACTCTTTCACATCGTACTCTAAGGATGACAATCTCTTACTTCCTTCCTCCACCTTCTGTAGAATAGCTCTCAACATCTCCTCGGTTGATGCACCGCCTTCTCCACCAGGAAGTTTAGACCCCGGATCAACACCTGCAGGAACAGTAATACCAGTTTTTGGGTTAGTATATGAAAAATTCTCATTTTTCCTCCATGTGTTTTGAGGAAGCTGCTGGCCTCCTTGAAAGCCTTGAGTGTTCCTCCATTGATTTTGAGGCGACTGTGGCCCTGGAGGTACAAATGGCTGACCATAAGAAGGTCTTCCAAACTGATTTCCACCTTGGTAGCCATTCTGATTGTAATACGGACCTCTCATGTAATTGACTACCTCTTGCTGTCCAC
This sequence comes from Ballota nigra, assembly GCA_947034835.1. Classification (NCBI taxonomy): domain Eukaryota; kingdom Viridiplantae; phylum Streptophyta; class Magnoliopsida; order Lamiales; family Lamiaceae; genus Ballota; species Ballota nigra. The sequence goes on along the minus strand of OX344729.1, from coordinate 72,401,911 downwards.
TTGGCTGGTCTACTCTATCATTCTCTGTTACATGCTCTCCAACCAAATTCTTCCCCAACTCGAGGTTGTTGATCTTCTCCATCATGGCCATTGATTAGTGTGATTTTTGCTCGAAATTCGTGTACTATTTTTGCCAAATTTAATTGGATTTCTTGCATTTTTTTACATTAATTTGATTGTTTGCGCTTAATTGTCGAGAAAGGTACTTTTGTTTATTTTTGCAGGAAATTGAGTGATTTTAGAAGTAAATACGAGCCTTCAATTTATTGAGGTCGAGTGAGGATAAAAATCGAGAAGAATTAATTCGAGAATAGGAGAAAATGGAATTGGGCTCCTTTTAATTCCATATTTTTCAGCCCACACTTGAAGCCCAATTCGTGCAGCCCAATTCATTTAAGGCCCAATTGCAATTCTCATTTCATGAGATAAAGAAGCAAATCACGTGAACTCAAGCAAAAGAAAGTTTGCGGGCCCCACCATTTTTTTCTAAAAGAGGAAAAGGACAAAGCTGCATGTGAAAAAGGAAACCCAGCCTCCATTCTTGTTGTGAAGAGAGAGAAACATGGTTCTTGGCAACCATGAAAGCTTCGTCGGGAGAAATTTCACGCTGGAAAGCTGTTATTTAGACGCCAGAATTCGAGCCACTCACGCCGGGAGTCCGTTCAAAGCTCCGTTCGCCGGAAGTCGAAGCTGTGAAACCGCTGTAGAAAAAATTGGAAGGGCCCACGTGCCATGTTGCAGCTGAGAGAAAAATGTTGTGGGACCCACATGGGAAAGTAAAGAAGATGCAAGAAAGCAACTCGATCGAGTTACCCGACTCGTGCGAGTCAATGTCGGTTTTCACAGAACGTTGAGATGAAGATTGGCCGTACTCGACCGGGAGGTCAGCTCGAGTTGGTCAACTCGCTCGAGTTGACCGAGTTGACCGGGTCAACTCAGCGAAAATTTTGAAAAATCCGAAAATTCACCATTTTTCAGGGTGTTAATTGCAAATTCGTCTCAAGCCCTATTTCCACACTATATATACTTCATTTCTCAGATTATTGAAGGAGAACACACAATCAATCACACACAAGAACCCTAATCCCCTAGATAGTTTTCTTTTCATTTTTTTTCTTTTACATTTTTTTCTTTTAATTTCTAGAATAGATTAGATTAATATTTCATTAGTAGTGTTTACATTTCAAGCAAGGATTGAAGCTATTGAAGATTTGTATTTCCATTTCATCACAAGAGGTGATATCTTTCTTTTAATTCAAGCTTTTATGAGTAATTTCATTTTTATTTGTTATTTTAGCTTGTTAGTCATGGGTGTCTCTTATAGAACCATGGACTAATTCTCTTTGCTTTGAGTGTTGAATCAATGTATGAAATTAGTGTGTTGATGGATTTATAGCTTTGATTATGCTTATTTCTTGATGTGAATGTTTCTATTGATGGGCTTTGTATGTCTCGATTAATTAGTTGATTTGATTAGCTTATGTATTTAATTTTGTGTATTGCAACGAGAGTTGGGTATGCATGATTGGTATTTAGGTGAAATTTTTGACTAATTAATTTGAGTTAAATAGTAATCGGTTGCCCGAGAGGGGGTCGGTTGCTAGATCCCCCATCATTAGACATTAGAGATCTTAATTTGAATATTAGGGTACTTAGTGAAGGGGGAATTCTAGAGATGCATCGCGTGTTTTTAGATATTCACGATCTTAGGAGCTTATGGGGCATAATTAGGAGTTGCTAGTTAGTCCACGTTGTTCACCTAGGCCTCAAAAGGGATTGGTCTACACACTTTTGTGATCGCTCTTAGCAAACATCTAGAAAAAGGCAATGATAGGTTGTGAATTTGTCACACACACTAGTGGATTATATTGTGAAGACACTCGAAGCATTTCTCTCTCTCGCACTTTCTTGATTGAAAGTTAGTTTAATTGTTTAATTGCTTTTCTAGATTTAATTTTTGCATTAGTTTAATTTTCGAATGTCAACTGTCTCGTCACTATAGTACCATGCCGATGCACAACTTTGGGGCTCCACTGCACTCCTAAATCCTTTGGGTTCGATAACTACTTGGTCCTAGTCTACTTCACTACTACAACGATCCCGTACTCTTGCGGGGGAGTAGGAAAATATTTTTTCGAAAACTCCAACCAAGTCAATGGCGCCGTTGCCGGGGATTTAGTTGAGTGCCTTAAGTGGGACTTAGGGTTAGTTGAGTGGTACTAGTAGTGACATTTTATTGCTTTGTTTGTTTGTTTTATTTTTGTTTGAATTTGATATTTCTCGTCTTTGTAGGTGTGCTTTGAATTCGAAAGATGGAGGATATATATCTTTGGAAGACAAGCCATAACCATTCTAACATGGTTTATCCTCTGGATCCACCTCCACACCCTCACCCATATCCATATCCATACTCGTATCCACCACAACAACCCCCAACCTACCAACAACCTCCTCCATATCCACAATATTCATACTACCCCTCTCCACATTACTCATATTCATATCCTTATCCACCCCAACCTCAACAAGTGTGTGATCCTCTCATCTCATCTATATCCGAAGGAAATGAGGCTCAAACCAATGAGACTTGGTCCGAGAAGCTAGCAGAAATAGTAGCTCAAACAAGAGCTAGTTTAGCTCAACAAAATGCTCAATTAAATGCTACTCTAGCTCAACAAAATGCTCAATTTGATGCTCAATTCAAAAGCCTTGAGTTTCAACTTGGGGAATTAGCTTCATGTTTGGAAAATCTACAAGAGGAAGAAGAGTTTGAGGCGGAGAATGAGTTTGATCGAGGAGATGGTGAAGAGGAAAGAATAGAAGAAGATGTGGATGGTGAATATCAAGAAGAGGAAGTTGGAGAAACATTTGAGGTGGAGAATGAATTTGATCGAGGGTATGAGGATGAAGAAGAAATCGAAGAGGAAGTTGTGGAAGAGACTCGAGAAGTGATGAAAGAAGATGAGGAAAGAGAAAAGAAGAGCCCAAGTGAAGAGAAGGATGAAGGCGACAATTCAATTGTCGAAAGTGATCAAGAGGAATGTCCATTGATGGACTTGAGCAACCTTGAGCAAGAAAATCACGAGACATCGAAAGAAGAATTGAAAAGTGAAATGAGCATTTCTAAACCTTTAAACTTTTCAATTTGCACTTCACTTGATACTGATGTTTCTATTGATTTCATTTTACCTCTTGAGACTTTTAATCATAGGAAAGAAGTTGAGAAAAGCTTGGGCATCCTTGGGAAGAGAAGAAAAGAATGCAAGAAGGATATGGGTGATTGGACTACTTTCCATGAGCGTCTCCATGCTTTTGAAGCTCAAAGATTGAGATACAATGGAAAGAATGACAAATATCCATGGCCATTTCGATGAGAGAAGTTTGAATTCCTTTAATAAGTCCGGCAAAGGACATTAAACCTAGCGCTTAATGGGAGGCAACCCATTTTTACTTGCTTTCTTTATTTTTGCCTTGTTCTTTTTATATTGCTTTTGTTTTTGTTTTGTCTAGGTGTTGGGGTCGTGTGTTGAGGCTCGGTGAGGATTTCGAGCTCTATGGAAAGACATGTGCTTGAAGGAAGCTTGAGGTACAAACACCTTTACCTAAACTTAGACACGCTATGCAAAGTCTAAGTTTGGGGGGGTGTTAGTTTTTTCATGCATAATTTTTTGAATTGCACCGATACACCCCCATTCGATTAGAGCTTATTGGTAATTATTTTGTTGAGAATCTTGGATTTAATTGATAATATATACTTGTATATGAGTTTTGTCTTGACAATATGAAGATTTGAGGGTGTGATGTTTTCAAGAGACTTGCTTGATAGGAAAGGTGAGCATACTCAAGGAGCTTAATGTGAGGTGATCGTGACTTGAAGATGAAGATCGTGCTTGGTGCAAATTGGAGGCAGTATACCCCAAACTTAGAATTGCTTAGCAATGTCTAAGTTTGGGGGGGTTTATTTGTTTTGATTTTCATACTTTACATTGCACCGGCGCACTTGAGGCTTCACTTGTACATTGCACAGGCGCACGCCTCATTTTTGTAGAGTTTTGCTTATTCTAGTACTTGATATACGTGTTGAGATTTGAGGGTGAAATGCTTTATAAGGGGTTTTGAGATGCTTTGAATTGTCGAATTTTTGAGTGACTTGCTTAATATGGTGAATTGCTTGGTGAGTAGTTGGTTGCAAATCTCATTGTGACACTACTTTTCCAAACTTTTAATTGCTTAGCAATGAAAAAGTTTGGGAGGGTATGTTCGTTTTGCAATTCCATTTGCACCAACTTACTTTACTTAATTTTTGAAAATTTGTGCTTAATTGTGGGCTTATTGAAAATCTTTGAGTATATTTTTTGGAGTTAAGATTGTGTGGCTTGATGTTGAAGAATCAATAGATGGTGATTGTTTGGTTTTTTAGATTTAGTTGAGCTTGATGGTATTGATTGAGACTTGCTTGTTTATTTGTTCATGTGATGGTTGTGCTTGATTTTGTGCTCAATTCATGATTAGACAAGCCCGTGAGCTTTAGAGCCTTTAGACTTGCATATTTTGGGTCTAATTTTTTTCTTGTGAGTATCGTTCATGCTTGTGTGCTCTAGAACTTGCCAATTGTCTTGTTTGAGGCTACATTGAGTGTTAAATCTTTGAAAGTGATATGAGGCCATCTTTGATTTGAATAGTCACTTAGCCAAATTTTCCTTACCAAATGAATTTTTTCCGTAGTTAGCCCTTTTGAGCCTATTGACCTATTTTCTTGGCAACCTACAAAATTTAGCCAAATTATCCATTGTGTGAGCCTAAATTTTCCTATGAGCTAGTGGAGCTTGAATATGGATAGTGAGGTTGAGTTGTGCTTTAATGTGAATTTGGTGGATGAGATTGTGTGATAGTGAAAGGTGAAAAAAGTGAAAAAGAGAAAAAGATGAGTTGAAAAAAATTGTACTAGAAAAGATTGAGTTGGTTTGTGAAAAGAAGAAAAAAATTTGTGAGAAAACTCTCTTGTGTACAAGAGTTTGGTAGAGTTACAAGTTCAAAAGAGATGTTTGATGGTTGATGGTGAAGAATGTGCTTGAAAAATGAGACATAGTAGATTGTTGAAGTATGAGTTTTTGAGTTGTGATCGGCCAATTACAACTTTGTCTTGAGATTTTTGAGATGTGTCTATGCGTCTTTATTTCTCGCTCCACTAGTTCACTAGTCACTTTATCCAAAAAGTCCCACCTTAACCAAAGAGCTCAACATTACAACCAAATGCAAAGTCCTCATTGATTTTTGGATTGATCACTTAGCAAGTGGTGGAGAATTTAGATGATTGGCAAGCCTATGGTAGTGCACTTGTATGAATTGATTGTTGAGAGCAAACATTCCTTGATACACTTTTGAGTGATTGAGCACTTGATTTTGCATTTATTTGAACATGACTTGTGAACTTGCTAGTTGATTTTTGGTACTTAAGAGTTTGACTAGATTGAAAGAACTTGACAATTGCTACTTAACTTTTTGACACTCATTTCTCGCAATCCTCCCACTTGTTTTATTTCTTTCGTTGCTCGAGGACGAGCAACACTTTAAGTTTGGGGGGTGATTAGTGTGATTTTTGCTCGAAATTCGTGTACTATTTTTGCCAAATTTAATTGGATTTCTTGCATTTTTTTACATTAATTTGATTGTTTGCGCTTAATTGTCGAGAAAGGTACTTTTGTTTATTTTTGCAGGAAATTGAGTGATTTTAGAAGTAAATACGAGCCTTCAATTTATTGAGGTCGAGTGAGGATAAAAATCGAGAAGAATTAATTCGAGAATAGGAGAAAATGGAATTGGGCTCCTTTTAATTCCATATTTTTCAGCCCACACTTGAAGCCCAATTCGTGCAGCCCAATTCATTTAAGGCCCAATTGCAATTCTCATTTCATGAGATAAAGAAGCAAATCACGTGAACTCAAGCAAAAGAAAGTTTGCGGGCCCCACCATTTTTTTCTAAAAGAGGAAAAGGACAAAGCTGCATGTGAAAAAGGAAACCCAGCCTCCATTCTTGTTGTGAAGAGAGAGAAACATGGTTCTTGGCAACCATGAAAGCTTCGTCGGGAGAAATTTCACGCTGGAAAGCTGTTATTTAGACGCCAGAATTCGAGCCACTCACGCCGGGAGTCCGTTCAAAGCTCCGTTCGCCGGAAGTCGAAGCTGTGAAACCGCTGTAGAAAAAATTGGAAGGGCCCACGTGCCATGTTGCAGCTGAGAGAAAAATGTTGTGGGACCCACATGGGAAAGTAAAGAAGATGCAAGAAAGCAACTCGATCGAGTTACCCGACTCGTGCGAGTCAATGTCGGTTTTCACAGAACGTTGAGATGAAGATTGGCCGTACTCGACCGGGAGGTCAGCTCGAGTTGGTCAACTCGCTCGAGTTGACCGAGTTGACCGGGTCAACTCAGCGAAAATTTTGAAAAATCCGAAAATTCACCATTTTTCAGGGTGTTAATTGCAAATTCGTCTCAAGCCCTATTTCCACACTATATATACTTCATTTCTCAGATTATTGAAGGAGAACACACAATCAATCACACACAAGAACCCTAATCCCCTAGATAGTTTTCTTTTCATTTTTTTTCTTTTACATTTTTTTCTTTTAATTTCTAGAATAGATTAGATTAATATTTCATTAGTAGTGTTTACATTTCAAGCAAGGATTGAAGCTATTGAAGATTTGTATTTCCATTTCATCACAAGAGGTGATATCTTTCTTTTAATTCAAGCTTTTATGAGTAATTTCATTTTTATTTGTTATTTTAGCTTGTTAGTCATGGGTGTCTCTTATAGAACCATGGACTAATTCTCTTTGCTTTGAGTGTTGAATCAATGTATGAAATTAGTGTGTTGATGGATTTATAGCTTTGATTATGCTTATTTCTTGATGTGAATGTTTCTATTGATGGGCTTTGTATGTCTCGATTAATTAGTTGATTTGATTAGCTTATGTATTTAATTTTGTGTATTGCAACGAGAGTTGGGTATGCATGATTGGTATTTAGGTGAAAGTTTTGACTAATTAATTTGAGTTAAATAGTAATCGGTTGCCCGAGAGGGGGTCGGTTGCTAGATCCCCCATCATTAGACATTAGAGATCTTAATTTGAATATTAGGGTACTTAGTGAAGGGGGAATTCTAGAGATGCATCGCGTGTTTTTAGATATTCACGATCTTAGGAGCTTATGGGGCATAATTAGGAGTTGCTAGTTAGTCCACGTTGTTCACCTAGGCCTCAAAAGGGATTGGTCTACACACTTTTGTGATCGCTCTTAGCAAACATCTAGAAAAAGGCAATGATAGGTTGTGAATTTGTCACACACACTAGTGGATTATATTGTGAAGACACTCGAAGCATTTCTCTCTCTCGCACTTTCTTGATTGAAAGTTAGTTTAATTGTTTAATTGCTTTTCTAGATTTAATTTTTGCATTAGTTTAATTTTCGAATGTCAACTGTCTCGTCACTATAGTACCATGCCGATGCACAACTTTGGGGCTCCACTGCACTCCTAAATCCTTTGGGTTCGATAACTACTTGGTCCTAGTCTACTTCACTACTACAACGATCCCGTACTCTTGCGGGGGAGTAGGAAAATATTTTTTCGAAAACTCCAACCAAGTCAGCCATCAACAGCCTTCTCGTTCCTTCACCTTCTTCAACCTGATGAACTCTCTGAAAATCTGGATCTCCATTCCAAGCCCCGACATTCGTGACAATGTTGTCCACGATCTCTCTACACCTCTCTATGCCTTGACTCAGAAAAGCTCCACTCGCACAGGCGTCTAAATGGTCTTGCCCCGCCTTGTTGGCACCACTGTAGAAGAATGCCATCATATCTCCCTCGTTGTACCCGTGCTGCGGGCACTCGATCAACATATTTGAGTATCTCTCCCACGCTTGGCGTAAATCCTCTCCAGACTTCTGGCGAAAGGAAGAGATCTCAATTCTCGCTTTAATCGTTCTCGATGGAGGGTAGAATCGCTCGAGGAACAGACGCTCGAGCTCAGCCCATGTGGTTACACCTCCCCGTGGGAGCGTGTTGTCATACCACTCTTTAGCTATTCCCGTAAGTGAGAACGGGAACAACCTAAGCCTCTTGGCATCTTCAGACATGCCATTGTAATTAAATGTGGAGGCTATCATGAGAAAACTCCTCAAGTGTGTATGAGGATTTGATTAGGCGTGAAATTGTTATGTTTTGGTACCCGATTTACTCATGTTTTGAGTGTTTTCGATTAGTGTTTGGAGTCAAATGAGTGTCATTTTTATAAAATCAGTAATTTGTCTCTTTGGTTTTCATAGATGGATAGAGGGCGAAAAGAGGAGTTCTTAGGACTTTGAATCGGCCAAAACGGACTCCCGGTTGAGGAGATATGGAGATTTTACGAACAAGTGCACAACAGCCGAAGACCGCTCGAGCGTGTTGCTCGAATGACCGAAAAATGGCAGAAAAGTTTCGCCGCTCGACCAGTTCGAGCGGGAGCGCTCGAGCACCTGTTTCATTCGACCTATATGCTCGAATGGGGCCGCTCGAGCGTGTTTTTGCTCGAGCACTTCCATATTTTGGCCTCCGGATGCATTTTTTCGGCCCATTAACTCCCGTTTCGACCCGGTGCCTATATATACCTCTTCCAAACACGTTTTAAAGGATCCCCGACTTTTAAAAATCACTTTAGACTTAATTTTTAGAGAGTGGAAGAGGAGAAGAACGAGCAAGCTATACTTTTACGTTGTTGAGGTTTTGCATACGAATTCTTAGTTTCTTTTCGTTTCTTAATTCCTTTTCATTAGTTTGATTTCTTTAAACACTTTGAAACTTCGTTTTAGTTAATTGAATTTCAGTTCTCAGTATTTATTTCTTTAAACCCTAGTTCATGTTTCATATATTCATTCTTCAATTCATTATGTTTATGTGTGTTGTTTCTTCTTTTGCTTTTATGTTTGTTAAAACCATGTCTAGCTAAAACCCTTGCATGCTTAGGGTAGGATGAACTCGTAGAAGTAGGTTGTGGGTACGTAATTAGAGTAATTCGTGACGTTAGTTTTAATTCTCTTAATTAATGAATTCTTATAATTAATCTTAACTTTTCCTTTGAATTTCGTACGAAAGTGTTAGAGAGAGGACGACCGCATCACTCAATAACAATTAGTAGTCTTAACGAGAGGGTTTAGGAGAGGTTAATTCATCTACCTGTTTAGCGAAGGAGGACGACCGCATCACCTTAGTTAAATTAGGGTCTCATTAATTGAGCACAATCCATTAACTTGTTAGTGGATTAGTGAAGTCGAGTGTTAGGGTAAAGTATTAGGGTTTAGAATCTTGAGCTTTCACCTTGCATTCTTAGACTTAGGTTAATTCTTGTGTGTCACGGTTATTTTGATTATGTACCTGCTCCGTTAGTATACGTAGGGATTCCTATCCTAAGCATCACCATCTCTTATTTGAATCCAACCCTTAGTTAATTCGTCTGCTTTAGTATTTTAGTTTAATTAGTTTATTTTAGTTTTAATTAATCTTTCTAAAAAATCCAAAAACATACACTCATATTAACTACGACGCGTAGATCTTCAGGGATCTATTCGCATATACACCATCCCTTGGGTTCAATACTACTTGGTCATTATACTTACTCTTACTACAGTGAACCCGTCCGCTTGCGGGTAAGCGACTAGTAGAAGTTAGTAAAATTGCTTCAAGTCAGGATTCTCCTTCCCGATCATCCCCTTAAACTGATTCTCAGTCAGCAGCTTTAAAATTCCTGGGGAAATCGAGAAATTGTTCGCCTCAACTGGAGGTAAAGCCACTCCATCATAGTACCGCTGTGGCTGCGCTGCAAACCTCCCTCGAATAGCTAGATTTTGATCTACGTTCTGCGGAACGTGTTGAGGATTAGCAGCTGGTACGGGTACTTGTTGGGGTGGTGGTTGGTAAACAGGTGGTTGATTGTAAACGGGAGGTGGAGGATATGGGTATGGTGGGTAAGGATACGGTGGGTATGGGTAGGGTGGATAGGGTAAGTTGTTTTGTGGTAGGTTAGGATGTGGGTAAGCAGGGTTGAGATGTGGATTTTGGACCATATTATGAGCTGGGCTATTTTAGTTCTGAGTACCCGGGTTTTGGCTCTGGCTCTCTCCTAATGGATCCTGATTCTTGCTGGTGTTGCCCTCAGTGCCGTCAACCCGGTTCAATGCCTGATTGAACTCATTCTCGACTTCGTCCAACTCATTAGTGATGTCCATCGGTTCTTTCCCTAAGTCGGCAGCGTTCATCCTTCTCAAGAAGGCTCGGTTCCTTCTAGCTATTGTCTCAGGATCTGTAGGTAACCTCTCTTCGCTCTTATTGCCTTGTGAGCGTGTTTTCATAAACCTGAAACATTAGCAGAAAGATCAAAACGCAACTGCCTAATGAATGGAAATAAAAATAAAAATAGAAAATAAATCACCCACTACTAACTATTAAGCTATCTACAAGTCCTATTCAAAAGCATACAATGCCATTGCCGACAACGGCGCCATTGACTTGAAGCGAACTACACTAGCTTTCTACTAGTAGCTTCCCCGCAAGAGTACGGGTTCACTGTAGTATGGGCAAGTATAGGGACCAAGTATTATCGAACCCACGAGATGGAGTGTATGCGAATAGATCCCTGAAGATCTACGCGTCGTAGTTAATATGAGTGTGTTGTTTTTGGATTTTTGGAAAGATTAATTAAAAGACTAAAATAAACTAAGTAAACTGAAATACTAAAGAAATCAAATTAACTAAGGGTTGTGTTCTAATGAGAGATGGTGATGCTTAGGATTGGAATCCCTACGTATACTAACGGAGCAGGTACATAATCAAGATAACCGTGACGCACAAGAATTAACCTAAGTAAAAGAATGCAAGGTGAAAGCTCAAGATTCTAAACCCTAATACTTTACCCTAACACTCGACTTCACTAATCCACTAACAAGTTAATAGATTGTGCTTTATTAATGAGACCCTAATTTAACTAAGGTGATGCGGTCGTCCTCCTTCGCTAAACTGGTAGATGAACTAACCTTTTATAAACCTTCTCGTTTAGACTACTAATTGTTATTGAGTGATGCGGTCGTCCTCTCTCTAACACTTTCGTACTAAATTCAAAGGAAAAGTTAAGATTAATTATAAGAATTCATTAACTAAGAGAATTAAAACTAACGTCACGAATTACCCTAATTACGTACCCACAACCTATTTCTACGAGTTCATCCTACCCTAAGCATACAAGGGTTTTAGCCAGACATGGCTTTGACAAACATAAAAGCAATAGAAGAAACAACGAACATAAACATAATGAATTGAACGAAGAAAATAAGAAACATAAACTAGGGTTTAAAGAAATAAATACTAAGAACTGAAAGTTAATTAACTAAAATAAAGTTTCAAAGTGTTTAAAGAAATCAAACTAACGAAAAGAAACTAATAAACGAAAAGTACTTTAAGAATTCGTATGAAAAACCTCAACAAAACGTAAGTAAACTTGCTTATCTCCTTCCTCTCCAAAAACTAAGTCTAAAAGTGATTTCTAAGTTCGGGGCCCTTCAAAACGTGTTTGGAAGAGGTATATATAGGCAACGGGTCGAAACGGGATCTCATGGGCCAAAATTCCCGTCGCGCTCGAGTAGAGCTCGAGTAAAAAGTACTCGAGCAATGCAAGCTCGAGTGTTAAAATTATACAGAACGTGAAAAGTACTCGACCTAGGCAGATCGAGTAGTTCTACTCGACCGGCTTCTGCTCGAGTAGTCTACTCGAGTGCCCGCGTAATGGCTACTCGACCGGCTTCTGCTCGAGTGCACTACTCGAGTGCTTGAGTAGTGTTTACTCGAGCACCTTCATCTTTTGCTCGCTCGAACTAATACTTCTCATATTTCTTCCATATCATCTCATCCGGGTATCCGTTTGAGTCGATTCGAAGTCCTACGAACTCCTCTTTTTGCCCTCTATCCGTCTATAAGTATCAAAGAAACAAATTTGTTAGTTTGTGAAAATAATACTCAAATGACTCTAAATACTTATATGAATCCATCAAAACAAGGGCATTTCGAGCGACGAATCATGACAATTTCACGCCTAATCAGTGGTCAACAGCAGGAAAACTAGCATGCCCGTATTGTGTGGACGGTTCTAATGCATTCTATCTTCCATTGAGTAGAAAAGTGTCATGGTTCGACAACCATCGTAAGTTTCTTCCTCCTGATCATCCCTTTCGGAGGAACAAAACAGACTTTCTAAAGGGTAAAAATGCAGTAGGCCGCCCAAGACCACGGATTCGATCAGGTATGTGTCTGGGTACTGAATCACTACTTATGTCTATGTGTCTCATATAAATAAGTTAACCATATATAAATTAATTATTTAAGGTGATTCGTTGTTGTATGAGGTTACAGTCACTGATTTGATGAAGACAACTGAGGCGGGTGCAATGGAGCACAATAAACGCATCAAGGGTGGTTGGAAGAAGAGAAGTATCTTTTGGGACTTACCTTATTGGAGCAGGTTGTTGATTCAACACAATTTAGATGTGATGCATATAGAGAAGAATATTTTCGACAACTTATTTCATACGGTCCTGGGTACTGAAGGGAAGACCAAAGACACTTCAAAATCCAGAGATGAGTTGAGGCTCTGCTGTTCTCGTGCTTTCCTACACAAGGATGAGCATACAAGGACATATCCACATGCCTCTTACACAATTAGTAAAGCAGAAAGGAAGAATTTGTGTAAGTGGGTGAAAGAGTTGAGCTTCCCTGATAATTATGTGTCGAATTTGGGAGACAGAGTTGACACGGAAACCGGGAAGGTGTCTGGAATGAAGAATCATAATTGTCACGTGTTCATGCAACGACTCTTACCTATTACATTTCGGTACTCACTTCCCAAGAATGTATGGGGTGTCATCACGGAATTAAGTCTCTTTTTCAGACACTTAACGACATCAACGATTACAGTTGAGGACATGAGGCGTTTGGATGAGGAGATCCCTGTTATTCTATGCAAACTTGAGCAAATTTTTCCACCCAGCTTCTTCGACTCGATGGAGCACTTACCTGTACACTTAGCGTATGAAGCCTCAATGGCTGGTCTCGTACAGTATCGATGGATGTACCCTTTTGAGAGGCAATTCTATACCATTTTTTAGATGGACTTTTAAGATCAATACTGAAGAATATTTCTAACACTTCTTTTTTTAGGTATTTGCACAACTTAAAGCTAAATATTGGAAATGCGGCCCACATCGAAACATCAATTGTTAATGCATACCTTACTGAAGAGGTTGGAGTATTTTTTTCTTACTACTTCGGCGATCAAGTTCAAACCAGAATCAGAAATGTGCCTCACAACTACGATGGTCGTGGAGTAGACCATCCCCTTCGTGATGTTGAAGGTATGTTATCTGTATTTTTGCATCCGGGTTGACCAATGGGTAAGGGCACCAAACGACCTTTCAGGGGCAGTATTGAAGAGGAAACAATACATTCATATATTTTGATGAATTATCCTGAAGTCCAACCGTATATAGAGTAAGTAATTTAATTTTATAGTTGAGTTTTTTACAATATGTATATTGTTGATATCTGAAAAGTAATTAATTTCTTTTTTCTGATATATAAGGATGTTCTGTGAGTATAAGCATCAAGTAGAACCAGACATCACAGATGCATCAGTTTTTCAATCCATCCGCAATGATTTTATATTTTGGTTCCAACGTTACGTGAGTATCACATAATCATATGATTTTTACCCTATAACAAATCCGTTATTATTTTTATACATGATAATTTAATATTTACAGGGACAAAATGGTCTACTTAACAACCCACATCTTGAAGCTCTGAGCAAAAGACCATTACGTAGTGTAGTATCATACCACGGATATTACGCAAATGGATATAAATTTCATATTGAAGCGTATGCTTCAACGAAATCAACTACAAACTGTGATGTTTGCGTTACCGGTGGAAACTACAACGAAGAACTCATCGATTACTATGGAGTGCTGCAAGAAGTAGTTGAAATAGAATATACGGGTTGGCCGAAGAGGACGGTAGTGTTGTTCTTATGTGAATGGTATGATCCAGGAAAACAAGGAACGAGAGTCGACAAAAACTACAAGATTGTTGATATCAACACCGGAAAGAAATTTCCGGTGGCATACGATCCCTATATTTTTGCAACGCAAGCATCTCAAGTATATTATTGCAAATACCCCGGATCAAGTAGGGCCAACTTGAGGACAATTTACAAAGTGAAGACAAGATCATTGGTTGAAATTTCTAATCCGTCAAAGAAAGACGGTGTAGAACCAACAGATCCATTTCAAACAGAGATACAAGAGACTCAAACAGAGGTTGATCAAGAAGCTATGAATATTTTTGTGGACTTACTTGCTGCAAATCCAGAAATGGTAATGATTGAAAGTGATCATGAGGATGATGGACAAGAGCGCGGTGAGGAGGATGAAGATGAAGATGAAGATGATGAGGATGAGGATGAAGATGATGATGAGGATGAGGATGAAGAGGATGGAGAAGAGGAGGAAGATGGAGAAGAAGAAGAGGACGACTATTAGAATTACTAAATTATTGTATATATAACAAGTTAGAAATGAAAAGTTCGTCATATTTATTTTGGGTACAATTTTTATAAAAACAAGTGAGAAACGAGAATGAATTAATTTGGTGAATTATGGAAAAAAAAGGAGTCAATTTGGATACATTAATACAATTAATTGCGTACAAATGAACGAATTATAAATTTAAGCGGGAGTCGAAATAAAAAATAAAATGGCCACAACATTTATAAAAACAAGTGAGAAACGGAAATGAATTAATTTGGTGAATTATAGAAAAAAAAATATGAGTCAATTTGGATACATATACAATTAATTGCGTACAAATGAACTAATTATAAAATTACGCGTTGTCGAAATAAATAATTTTACAAAATAAAAAAAAAGTTGGGCGCAACATTTATAAAAACAAGTGAGAAACGAAAATGAATTAATTTGGTGAATTATGGAAAAAAAATTAGTCAATTTGGATACATATACAATTAATTGCGTACAAATGAACGAATTATAAATTTAAGCGGGAGTCGAAATAAAAAATAAAATGGCCACAACATTTATAAAAATAAGTGAGAAACGGAAATGAATTAATTTGGCGAATTATGGAAAAAATGAGTCAATTTGGATACATATACAATTAATTGCGTACAAATGAACGAATTATAAATTTAAGTGGGAGTCGAAATAAAAAATAAAATGGCCACAATATTTATAAAAACAAGTGAGAAACGGAAATGAATTAATTTGGTGAATTATAGAAAAAAAATTGAGTCAATTTGGATACATATACAATTAATTGCGTACAAATGAACGAATTATAAAATTACGCGTTGTCGAAATAAAAAATTTTACAAAATAAAAAAAAGTTGGGCGCAACATTTCTAAAAATAAGTGAGAAACGAAAATGAATTAATTTGGTGAATTATGGAAAAAAATGAGTCAATTTGGATACATATACAATTAATTGCGTACAAATGAACTAATTATAAATTTAAGCAGGAGTCGAAATAAATCATTTTACCAAAATAATAAAAATTAAATGGCCACAACATTTATAAAAACAAGTGAGAAACGAAAATGAATTAATTTGGTGAATTATAAAAAAAATGAGTCAATTTGGATACATATACAATTAATTGTGTACAAATGAACGAATTATAAAATTACGCATTGTCGAAATAAATAATTTTACAAAATAAAATAAATAGTTGGGCAAAATTTTTTTATAAACAAGTTAGATACGAAAAGAAATTAATTTGGTGAATTATAAAAAAATGGCTTAATTTGAAAACATATACAATTAATTGCGTAAAAATGAACAAAAGAAGCAAATGGCCTAGCGGCGCGCACCTCCTTCCCATGCACAAGAGGTCGTGTGTTCGATTCCCCTTGGGCGCAAACTTGGATTAATTGTTCAAGGTCTAATAAGGGTAATATAGAAGGTGGGCCGCCTATAATAAGCTATGTGCCGGTGGCCCAGTGGTCCGCACCCGCCCCGCTTGCCCCGGGTACCCGGGCTCGAACCACACGAGCCACATTTTTTTTGTACGGATTCGGTATTTGCGACGGCCAAATTCTGTCGCAAATTTTTAATTTGTGACGGAAAAATGTCCGTCGCAAATGATAATCGGAAAAAATAAAAAAAAAACATTAACAAATATTTGCGACGGACTATTTCCGTCGCAAATATTGTTGATCCGCTCGAATAATTTGCGACGGAACATTGTCCGTCGCAAATGTTGAGCGACCCGGTCGGGTTTGACCCGGCTATTTTGCGACGGCTTTGTTTGTCGTTAATTAGCGACCGAAGTCAAAATTCCGTCGCAAAAATTAGCTACGGGTGTTTTAACAACGGATGCTTGTTCGTCGCAAAACACTATTTGCGACGGATTTTCCGTCGCAAATTCCGTTGCTAAACAATGTTTTTTTGTAGTGATCTAAAATTAACCATATATTACAATAAAAATATTAAGACTATGTTTGACATATTATAATTTATATTCTTATTTTATTTATATACATTATTATTTGTTCATTAATTCTTTTGTTTCTTGTTTTTTTAATCACGTAAAATTAATATATCTTTTATAGTTTTGAATATATGATTTATAAAAATACTATCGGATAACAAAAAATTATTAGAGATCAAACACGGTTATAAAATAAATGAGTCCTAAATTAATAGTTTTATCTTTCAGGTCCTGAATCGATAGTTTTTAATTTTTCAGGCTCTGAATCGGAAGGAAAAATATTTCAGGTCTTACTATCTTTTAGGCCCTAAATTGATAAAACTCCGAAACTTTATAACTTACTAAAATAAACACATAATATGTACGTATGAACCGTGAAACGTACACATTTAGATCATGTGTAAAACGTGCATATACTGATCATGCACGAAGTTTACATGGAATGTGCATGTATGGATCATACATGAAGTTTGCACGGAATGGTGCATGTATGGATCGTGCATAAAATGTGCACATTTCATTTATATTTTTCTTTTATAATATCCACGCATAATTATTATATATGAAATATAAAAAAAAAATGTGCAACACACATTTTGGTACTATAATAACTAATTTATTTTAATCTTTATTTCATTTAACATTCAATCAATAAAATAAATATTGTTTTAAAAAGTTTAAATCTAATAACTAGTTAATATTTATCTATTAAAATATCTTGTGAAACTTATTAAAATAAACTTATGATGTGTATGTATGTACCACAAAATGCACCCATTTGGATCATGCTAAAACGTGCACATGTGGATCATGTAAGAAATTTGCATGAAATGTGCATGTACAGTCCATGCACAAAATGTGCACGTGCCATTTATATTTATCCTATTATAATATATACGCATAATTAATATTACATGTGAAACATAAAATAAAAAATGTGCAACACACATTTTGTGATTATGTATTTCTAAAATTATTATCATTTTAAATTGTTTTACATTGTTGAAAAATATAAATTTAAATCTAAAACCTTCTAATACAATAATAACGATGGTTTTAGATTTAAATTCGTTGAACTTCAAAAATCCAATGAAAATCACAAAGACAAACCTATCTATGCCTATCTCATAAGTAATTAAAATTTATTTATAAGATTACGTCGTTTAAAAATTTATGCATTCTCGTATATAAACTTAAATACACGACTTCATTAACTATTTATCCCATATTGATTATATATTTATTATTATTGTAAAAAATAAAGTATAAGTTTCTTAATGCATACTCCCTCCATCCTAAATACATTTATTACTTTAAGTATATTTTTCATTCTAAACTAAGTTGATTTTAATTAGTAAAAGTGAGTTAATATATGTCAATTAATAAAAAAGATACTTTCTCCCCCGTTCACAAAAAATATGTTCATTTATTTACATGTAGTTTAATGCAATATGACAGAGGGTTTTATGGAGTACTGTGAGGCCCGTTTATGAATAAAGTGATTGTTTATAAAAAGGCTGCGGCTAAACAAACCCCCATTTTTACTATAAATACCCCAATTACTATATATACCCCAGTTTAGAATATTATTTTTTTCAAACTACTTTACACACCCCAATTTTAAGACCACTTTGCCCTTGTGGGAAATAAAAATCAAACTCAATTTTATTTTTTAGTTTCATCAAATTCTTAGATCAAGCTATTAATCTCATAAACACGGAGACTAATGCAATGCGGCCGCAACAAAGATGGGAGATTGATGCGTATTAGTTATGAAATTACACAAAGCACATACCAATCCCCATTAATAGAGATGACTAACTATTTAATTTGTTTCTCCTGTTTCTTTTAAAAGTTGTTTATTGCTTGATTTTCTGTGAGAAAAACCCCCAAATAACAACAAAGGGCAATATCACATGCTAATGGTAGCATCGAATGGAACTGACCCAGTGGATAGGAAGAGAGAATCAATTTCATGGATAAATCTTAGGTATACTGCAATAAATTGTGGATCGTGACTCCGATTTTTCGATTTTCATTTTTCTGATGAATGCTTCAGAATTAACAATGAACTTGTTGATTCTTGCAAGATTAATTAAGCGGCTGATGCGGAAAGAAACAGTGAAGAAAAGGGAAATGTAGAAGGAAAAATTGAAATTGATCATATAATTTAAATAAAGTTGATATAGGGATGATATGGACATTTAACCTAAGACTAGTTTTGTCCAAAAAAAATTAGGGGTATATATAGTAGAATCGGGGGTTTGTTTAGTCGGGGCCTTATAAAAAATATATGTGACATACTTTTCATAAGACATTTCAATAGAATTTGTATGCAAAGTGATCGTCGTTTCGATAAATTTATGTGCAAAGATTCAATAGATTATAATTTACAAAAATGCATTACCAAAAGACATTCCATTAGAAAAGGCATATATTTTAAGGAATAATAATCACCTCAATTAAATTAAAGGTTACAAAACTTGTTATTTGAAAAATCTTCCATTCACGTGAAAAGTTTTAAAAATTCTCTCAATTCAAAAAGAGCTGACCATGGAATGTTTTACAAACACGTCCGTAAAATAGGATGTTTGTAAAGCATCTTTATAGAAAAATCATATAAAAGCAAAATAAACTTCTAAAAATTCGAAATTTTTATCATATATCCAGGACTTCTAACACTTCAAATAACCATCAAAATAGTTCTTACACAACACATTGATATTTATACCGTAGCTAAATAGACATAACAAAAATCACATGCAATCCAACAATGAGCACTAAATCATCACATATTTATCAAATTTAACAAGATATTTAGAAACCCAATTAAAATTAAATTTCAAACCCAAAATTTCATAAAAATACCAACTTCTTTCTATTAATCATAGAAATCCAATCTTATCTTAAGATATGGATTCACCTAGATCATCTTTAATTATTTTCATGAGAATTTTTTTTTTCATTCTCTCATTTTCTCACACAAGCAAATAGCTTGTGTTTGTGATTCATGAAAAAATAATTCTTTAAGGGAAAATTTTATAGAAAACAAGAGAGAAAGAATAGAGCAAAAAGAAGAGAGAAATGAGAGAAGAAGAAAGAAAGAGGGGCACACAATTATATATATATATATATATATATATATATATATATATATATATTTCTATTATTATTATTATGAGTGTGTAATATTGTATATTACTTACATAACTAATTAATGGCAAAGTATTATATGAAAATAGTTCATGATAAGCTTATCATGAAACAATTTTAAAGTATCATTAATCTCATTGGGAGTATCATTAATGACAGGTTTAATAATACTCCTGATGAGATTAATGATACTCTAAAACTATTTCATGTTAAACTTATTATGAAGCGCTTTAATATAATACATACTCCTAATTAATAGATATACAAATTAAAAAGAAAGATTCACATGTATAAAAATAAAAATGTGGTCAAGATATGAAACAATCTAAATAAATATCATAATTATGGAGATTTCTATAACTAAGTATATCTCTTGTATGATATGGTGTATATTTTATTGATATATATTAAATTTATTATTTAACTCGAAATTCTTTATCGTAGTTAATATTATAAACATATTATAATTCTTATCATAAATTTATATATCATTATTAGATTATATCTAATTCATACATGCTTAATTTTTTTATTACTTATTTGTGACAAGTGAGTAACAATCGAGATCGATCCTTTTCAGTAGACTATCCTGCAAAACATTTTAAACTTTTTCGAACATGTTAGCTTTTCAATTTAATAAATCATAAATTTTCAAAAACTAGAAAGCTATTCAAAATTTGAATGTTTAAAAAAATAATTAAATTTGTTTAAAACATAAAATGCAATTTTCTAAGATTGGGTGTTATATACAAATATATCACAAAATATAGATTATGTTTTATAATTTCAAATATATTATTGTATGATAATAAAATATAAAACTTGAATTTACTAAAAAAAATACTACTATTATTATTTATAACAAGTAATAGTTTGGACTTGAAACTAAAACATAAATATCAAATTTTAAAAGCACTTAAATTGCACGATACAATTGGTGTATACATATATTTGATAGGTAAATAGAATTATGCTCGAGGAAGCTGAATTAGGTAAATGCCATTTAATTTAACACCCCAAAATGCAAAGGTATTTTCTTGCATAATCACAATAACTTAAATTGTTTTCGAACAAATTTTAAGCTAATTAATTATTATGATAATATATGGTTAATTTTAGATAAAACTTTACCTGTGTGTGCTTTAAAATAATATCAATGCACTTGTCAAAAATGAAGACGATCATACATAAGTAAACAAATTAAATCAATGTAAAAGGTTGATTTTAAGAAGGACAATTTCTTCAAAGAGGTAAAAATGGATTTTCTTTCACTTCTTTTAATAAATCTTATAGTAAATTTTAATTTTAAATTCTTTTTTTTAGGCTTACTTATTGCCTCAGGATTTTATGTTGGAAGTACAACATCAAGTCAGCACAAGTAACTTTATAAGACTTTAACGTTTTTTTCATTTTCATATATTCATCAAATAATAAGAATAAATCCTTTTTTTAATATAATTTTATATTTTCAGATAGTTGTTATGTGCTTGTGACAACAAACTGCATATATGCAGACTTAAAGAGAAAGCAAGGCAAAGACGTAAGAAGGCTTATGTTTAAGTGAAGACTATAAGTGGAAGGGCAGCTGTAGGGACTGTCTAAGAAAAAATATTGTAGGGATGAGTGAAACATGTATTTCATTTTTAAATAAGATACTTAGGTAATATAATATACTTAATTTGTTTCCTTACGTATGATCTTCTTCATTTTGACGAGTGGAATAGTATTATTCTAAAAAATACATAGGTAAAGTTTTATCTAAAATTTACCATATATTACCATAATAATATTACGACTATGTTTGACATATTATAATTTATATTCTTATTTTATTTATATACATTATTATTTCATTAATTCTTTTGTTTCTTATTTTTTTAATCACGTGAATTAATATATCTTTTATATTTTTGGATATATAATTTATAAAAATACTATTGGATAATAAAAAATTATTAGAGTTCAAACACAGTCTTAAAATAGATGAGTCTTAAATTAATAATTTAATCTTTCAGGTCTTGAATCGATAGTTTTCAATCTTTCAAACACAGTCTTAAAATAGATGAGTCTTAAATTGATAATCTTACTTTCTTTAAGGCCCTGAATTGATAAAACTCCAAAATATTATTAACTTACTAAAATAGACACATAATATGTATGTATGAACCGTGAAACGTACACATTTAGATCATGTGTAAAACATGCATATACTGATCATGCACGAAGTTTGCATAGAATGTGCATGTATGGATCATGTATGAAGTTTGCACGAAATGTGCATGTACGGGTCGTGCATAAAATGTGCACATATAATTTATATTTTTCTTTTATAATATCTGTAATACCCCGTCCCGTTTTATACCTTTTTTATTCCTAGAGCCCTTATTTTATTTTATTTTATTTTCTTTGTTTCTTTTTATTTTATTATTTTGCGTGCTTTTGTGTAATTTAAATATATACCCTTTTTACAAATTCCTAAATTCGTAGAAAGAATCGAATCTTTCAAACGAATAAAGGACTACGAGAAATTTAAATATTCAAAGATTAAAAACTAGGATTTCGATCCGTTTAATTTACTGAGAATAATTAAAATACAATAAAATATTATTTGAGTTTTAAAACTGTATTAATTCTCAAATCGGGATTAAACTCGTGAACCAAACGATCCCTGAACCGTATCAAGTGGGAACGAAAATATCAGAATTTAGGGGGATTAATTCTACCCACATAAATTACTTTCTTTTTGAATTAATATTAATTACACAATTTTATCTCACCCACATAATATTTCCTTCTTTTAAAAATAATTCATTAAGAAATTAAAATACATAAAATATCTCTTCTCTCCTCTAAATCAAAACTGTATACTCCTTCTCTCAATTCCCAATTTCACGTTTCTCTCTCTCTTCGGGAAGAAGAAACGCGTCCTCTCCCTCCCCCTTCCCTTTTTCGGCGACAACCGCCTCCTCAGCGCCGATCGGAGCCGCTCTCCTCCCACCGGCCATCGCCTCCTTCCGCACGAAGCCAATCGTCGCACCTCAGCTCAGCCGCGAACGCCGCTCGCCGCCGCGACAACGTCGCTCCGAGCTTCGCGTAGCCACCGCCGAAGCCAGGCAGCAACACCTCTTCTTCCACCTCTCGCCCTGTTTTGCTCCGCCGCGCTTCTCCCCTTTTTCCAGCGCCGCTGTGAAGCGACGCCGCCCTCCGTCGCTTCTCCGCCGCGACGCTCCGCCTCCGGCCTCGCGCCTCTGTTTCTCCTCCTTCCAGTAAGTAATTGAAATTCCCCTTTTCAATTTCGATTCGATTAATTCCGATTTCAAAATCGTAACCCGATTCGTTGTTTTCTTCTTCCGAAATGATGCCGAACCGAACCCCTGTTGACGGAGTTTTTGGAGAAATCGAAGGACGCCGTTAGGCTGCCCAATTTCCACCTCGAACCCGAAGAAACGTAAGGGCTCTACCCTCGTTTTCTTCTTTTCGTAAATTCTGGATTTTATCGAGACTATTTCGGAACCGTGTAACAAGAAATTGAAGTAGACGAATGAGTTGTTGGATTTTGTTTCTTTCTGTAGAATTCCTATTGTTCTTCACTGACTGTTGGTTGGGTTTAACCCCACTTGAACTTTGGACTGATGGTTGGTAGTAGTGGATGAATTCTTGAGTACCGTCGTTTTTAATTATTGGGACAATTGAATATTAGTTGACTGGTATTACTCTTTTGGTTGTTTAATATCATTCTTATAGATGTGTGGTATCACTGTTTAGTTGGACAGTGTTTTGGTATTTAGTATTGTTAGTTGGTGGGTTTAGTATGTTTGAGTTTGTTGATTAATATTTGATTTAGTTGTTTAGTATTGTTGGTTTAGCTGTTTAGTATTGTTGTTTTAGTTGGAGGGTATTAGTGAATGGATGAATTAGTTTGGTTTGGTTAGCTGTTCAATGGTGATGAAGTTGTTGTTTAAACACTGTTGGGTAATTTTCATAGACAAATGGAAACTCGTCTTCACCTCGTACCCCGTTAGAATTTTTAGAAACGCAAAATAAAGCATTTTAATACAATCCGTTATTTTAGAAGAATTACAAACCAACTTTAGGAATACCACTAATATTAGAAAAAGAAGAATACCTTTTTATAAACTATTTTTAGTTTATAATATAAATTTCTTAGAAAAAGTCCAAGTCTTTTAATAAGTTTAGAAGAGAGAAGTTTTATATTCAAGTTTTCGTTTAAAAAACAAGAAATAGAATTCTTAAGAAAGAAAAACCTTTTCTTTAATTTTATTAATTTTTCTAAGTAATAATCTTATTTTTCTAAGTATTTCCAAGTTTAATAATTATATTTTTCCTTAAAAGGCCTTTTTCAAGAACACCACCGAATTCAGTAAATACACCCCCCTGTTACACCACCGAATTCAGTAAATACACCCCCCTGTTACACCACCGAATTCAGTAAATACACTCCCCTGTTACACTACTGAATTTAGTAAATACACCCCCCAATACACCTCCTCTTGAAAAGGGGTGTACTTATCAATTAGAAATCAACCTTTGAAAACTTTAGTTTTCAATAGTTTTCTAAAGACAACAATCTACTCAATCCTCGAGTTTCACACGCTTAAGCTTTTCAAATTCAAAAGTCGATCTTTTAATCGGAATACTCCTTATTAGGATTCTGTACTCTTCGGGACACGCACGAAGGACTCGACCGTCTGCCTACACAATATTCTCAGGACTCAGAACAATCAGGTGGGTGATGATCTGTTGATTGATCTGCTAATAATAACGTCGTGCCGGTATTTCCTGAACTCGATTAAATCAAATCAAAAATATCTAATCCAACATAAATGTAACACCTATCTATATAACTGTTTGGATTATGTGATATAACTATATATGTTATATAATGCTTGTTGTTTTGTAAGTCGATCATCACTGCATGAGTAAACACCTTTTATGAGCATGAATCAGTTCAGTTGTCAGTCAAGTACTATTCTTTGTAAAGTTTATTGAGTCAGTTTTGTGGAAAGTCAGTATGTACGGAGTCGGGATTGAGTTTTAAATCCGACCTCCGGGGCAGCTGTCGGGGACGCCCTCGGAATCAAGGTTGTTGAGCAAGTAGATCTGGTCCCCGGTCAGCTGTCGTTTGACGCACTGGGAAGAAGGTCATTGATACTTGCTTATTTTGAGGGATGTTATAAGGTTGGATGATGTGAGCTTGTGTGGTTGGATGAAGTAAGTTCTGGTTGGAGTTGAAAAGAGTAACTTTGTTGATTTGTTGGAGTTGAAAAGAGTAACTTTGTTGGAAGTGGAATGATAATACGTTTATGGTTTGACAGTTGTGATAATATGTGAAATCGATTGTGGGCTTTGCCTTAACGTGAACCAACTTGTGCTATTTCAATTATATTATGCGAAGTATGCTTAAATGCCGTTTAAACTCTATAATCTTTATATGTCAACTGTTTAAATATATTAAACTCTTTATTAATAAGTACAACTTAATATATTTCGGATTTACTAATCCCATGACGTTGCAAATCACCCATACGTGAGAATTCAAATCTCACGCCCCATTTTCTACAACCCTTGCAGATTATGATTTCGTGGAGCAAGGATAGTAATAGAGACGACACGGAGTTCCCCACTTAAATAAAACATTACTGTTATTACTATATTTTTTATGTACACATATATGTGTGTGTTATACATATTAAAATTATTCTATTCATTTCTTCCGCTGCATAAAACTCATCATCTCTCATTTCTGTTATATTTCTTTCAAAAAAATTATAATTCGGACTTTTGATCACAATAACACTTCGAATTCGATATAATTAATATATATTGGGTTCGGGGCGTTACAATATCTACACATAATTATTATATATGAAATATATAAAAAAAAATGTGCAACACACATTTTGATACTATAATAACTCATTTACTTTAATATTTATTTCATTTAACATTCAATCAATAAAATAAATATTTGTTTTAAAAAGCTTAAATCTAATAACTAGTTTATATTTATCTATTAAAATATTTTGTGAAACTTATTAGGGTTAATATCAGTTTTGGTCTCCAAACTTTACCTCAATTTCAGTTTTGGTCATTGAATTTCACTTGTCATCAAAATTGGTCACTAAACTATACTTTTTTATTCACTTTTGGTTAGGGCCTCAGTTGACCATTAGTCAACTAACGGAATAAGTTAGGGTTAATATTAATTTTGATCACCAAACTATACCTCAACTTCAATTTTGGTCACTATGTTTTACTAGTCATCAAAATTGATCGCTAAACTATACTGTTTTAATTATTTTTCGTCAAGACGTTAGTTGACTGTTAGATAACTAACAAAATAAGTTATTTAAAGTGAAAAATTCAATTTTTTGAATTTAATAATGTTGGGACCCCACAGATTGACCACGATCTCCTATTGGTATGATATTGTTCGCTTTGAGCCGAACCCGCACAAATTTATTGTTGGGCTTCTTCAAAAAGTCTCATATCAATAAAGATATTTGTCCATCTTTATTAACCTCATGCTCCTCCCTTGTAAATCCGATTATGGATATTGTTTGCACCCAACAAATAAATAAAACCTAAATTTTAAAAATAGTTTAAACAATAAATATACCAGCTTTAAGTTTTTTTTTATGTTAATAAATTAAATTATTTTAAAAGTTTCTAATTTTAATAAATTAAATTATTTTTATTAAATAAATTTTGATTATAATAAAAATAAATTATTAAATAAATATTGTCTAAAATATAAAAAAATATTTAATATTATAAATGAATCCTAAATTTAAATTTACAAAATTATTATAAAAGAAATACACCAAATACTCACATTGTAAAAAAAATTACTTCAAATACTCCGTTCGTACCATAATTTGTTTGTTAAATTAATATTTATGTTTCAATTATAATTTTAAATATTTTTTGAAATTATTTTTAATATTTGTAGATAACTTAATTATTTAGTAGTTATTTTTTACCAAAATATATAATTATAAATAATTTAATTTATTAAAATAAGAAACTTCTAAAATAATTTAATTTATTAAATAAAAAATTTCTAAAAATTTTCTATTTATTGTTTAAACTATTTTTAAAATCTATGTTTTATTAAATAAACAATTTCAAAATTTTAAATTTTGCACCCTAAATGACTTATTATGTTAGTTGATGAGGTCAACTGATCTCTTAATAAAAAATAATTAGCTTAGTGACAAATTTTGATGTCTAAATCAAATTTAATGACCAAAATTGAAATTGAGGTAAAGTTTGGTGACCAAAATTGATTAACCCTAACTTATTCCGTTAGTTGACTAACGGTCAACTGACGCCCTAACTAAAAATGATTAAAAAAAAAAATAGTTTAGTGACCAATTTTGATGACGAGTGAAATTCAGTGACCAAAACTGAAATTGAGGTAAAGTTTGGTGACCAAAACTGATATTAACCCAACTTATTAAAATAAACATATAGTGTGTATCTACGAACAACGAAATGCACACATTTGAATCATTCTAAAAAGTGCACATGCGAATCATGCACGAAATTTGCATGGAATGTGCATGTACAGTTCATGCATAAAATGTACATGTACAGATGTACATGTACAGTCCGTGCACAAAATGTTGACATGTCATTTGTATATATCCTATTATTTGTACATTATGCCAGCCTCAAGTATGTATAAATATATGTTGGAGGAACCTATTATTAAATTTCTCATTCAATGAGTGCATTTAAATTGTATCAATAAATCCATCTAACGATATTTATTTCGTATTACAACTACAAGAAAATAAAGGATTCCTATGAAATTAAAATTGCCTAGAAGTTTTCCAACAAAATGTCTGTAGTGGGGAATCACAGTTGCCCTTCCATATATAGTCATCATTTAAACATAGGCAATGTTTCTTTACATGTTCTAAAGCATTTGGATATATGTATGTGTGACCTTGGTCCGGGGTTATTTTGCTTAGGTCTATTTCCTTAGATGGATATATTATAGGCAATCCATAAATTCCAGCTCGGATCCTCTAAGGCCGACTCCTTGTTGTCTCTTTAGGTCGGCATGGATGCACTTTGTTATAATGATAAATTCATAACAACTTACTGAATATAAAAAATGCAGGGGCTCGAGATATTTACACTCTTATATTATTATTTTTTATTTATAACATTAAGTAAAAATTATTTTTAAATGAGAGAAACATTACCAACATGAGAAAAGTTATTTATTTATTTTTCAAAAATATAATTGAACAACGAAAAGAAATGAGAGAATCAAAGAGAAGATCAAAATCTAAATAAAAGTTGAAAGAATTAAAATAAAAAAATATAAGGTATATAATATACTCCCCCATTTATTATACTAGTCCCACTTTCCATATTAACAATTTTTTAGTATAGCCCTTCATCAAATAACTACTTTCTCAATATCTTTTTTACATTCTTATACTTATATATTTTTATATAAAACAAGTGTACAAACTCATTTAAAAAGGAGGAAGTAACATAAAACTTGCTGGTCAAAATTGGATTGCAGATCCCATTATTTCTTTACTCATGTGGTATTACGCTGAACATTATCACTTAACTTAATACTAGTGCTACTTACATGAATAACATGATGTAATATCATTTCTCCCCTAAAATTATATTAGTTATTTTTATTGAACAATAATAATAGGGGAAATTGCAGAAATGGTCCCATGAGAATTGATCCGCATGAATTTGGTCCTTTTTTTTTAGCGCAAATAGTCCCATACGATTTTTCCGTCAAAAAATAACGGATTAACGAGCATGAGGCCCACACACCCGTTAGTTTTCTGCCAAAAAACTCGTGCGTATAATTCCCAACTCAAAATAATTAATTTTCAACTTCTTAAAACTCTACGAACTAAAGTTGCAGAATCGCCTCCATACTTGCATTTTACATTGAAATGATTGTTAATAGCAAAAGCTGGCCCATTTCCCTCCAAAAATCAAGTTTAAAAGGTTTTTACATCCAGTATTTCATAGAAAACTGTAAAATATTTAACGGATGAGACATTTTCTGCTAAAAATGGGACAAAAAAAGAACATGGGACCAAATCTGTCAAGTACAATTTCTTATGGGACCATCCTTGCAATTTACCCAATAATAATAGTTTTTTTCATTGAACAAATATTGGTTTTTTTCAAAGACCAAATGATAATTTGAATTTATTACCTCACAACATAGATAATATAGTGTTTTAACCACTTAAGTTATTCCATCTAAGTATCGAACAAATATTAATTGTGCAAACACCATCTGTACAACGCAATTGGTACACTCAAATATTTCTGAGGCACATATTGTGTTTGGATTTATTAGTGCAGAAAAGGAAAAAGCAATAAAAGAGGCTAGAATTTGCGAGAAGATATTATTAAGATCTCATCTTTTGAATATTATAATCTGAATGTTTGAAGTTTGAAAGAGAAAAGGATAAAGTCAGAATTATTTAAGATTTAACTTTGACAAATTGATCTTTGGGTGAATTAATTTAACTACAATGGCGTCATTGATTACAACGGGCATTATTTAGTTGATTCCATAATTAAAGTGATAACTACTTCATCTGCATGATAGCCTGGTATTTTTAAGAAATTGCATCTTACCCTCAAACTTACACATTTTGGCACATGAACCTCCAAAAGAAACACAAACTTGATTCAAACCCCCCAAAACGTCATATATACGGATCAGTTTTTGTCCTTGTGCTCAATTAATCTTTAAACGCATGTAAAAAAAATCCTGAGAAGTTCCAAAAAAAAAAAAAAAAATCGTTAAACGCGTGTATAAATATAAATTTGCCATCCTTTAACTTTTGTAGGACTACGTTTACTTTGTGCCTAATGTTTCTTCTTGAAAATTGAAATTTTGTAGTTAGATTTTTTTTTCCTCTTTAATTGGCACTATTTAAATAAAAAATGTTAGGAGTGTAAATTACTAAGGAGTAAGTTTCATAAATATTTATTTATAAAGTAAATAAATTGGTTTAACAGGGTGATCATGAATAGATAAACTACAATTGATTGAAACCTACGAATTTTAATAGATCAAAATATTTGGACTGGTTGATTATCAACACTTTATATATACACACATATTACAAAAACACTATAAAAATATAAAAATAGTTAAAAGAAATTGTGGGGCACGTGCCCCCACCCTAGGACACTACATCCATCTATGGTTGTACATAAATTTAAATGTCCACACTAATATGTTAATAACACATAAATAAAGACCCATAATTTGTGTTCGACGTATAAGTTTATGCCCAAGCAATATTTTCATGTAAAACAAATATCAAATTGATATCAATATATTATATAATACATGTTTCTATCATAATGAAAGTTTAATTATTCTTTATAATATGCAAAAAAGTTTCCTTCGGCGAGTCCAAATAGTACTCTTACTTGAGATTTTGGCTGGAAATATTTTGGAGTAAAGTGTCTTGAATTTATAAAGTGTGGGGGCGAAGTAAGATCATATCTAGTTTAGGGTTTTTTTTTTTTGACAAAATGTACAAGTCTAGGGGCTAATGTGATATTATTGTAATTTTCATACTACCCGCCATATAATTAAACGGGAAAATTAGAGGAACAGAACATACAAAAGTGTGATAATGGAAAGGAATTCCACAATTAGCTTCGCCGCCGGCGGTCGTCCGACAGTGCTGGTAACGAACGACGACGGGATCGACGCCGCAGGCCTTCAATCGCTTGTTCGCGTTCTCATTTCTTCCGATCGATTCCAAGTCTATGTTTGCGCGCCTGACTCGTAAGTCTATAGTCACAGTTAAATTCACAAATAACGCACATCTGTTTGTGTTGGTGTGTGATTAATTTTGTGTAAATTACACTTAGTGTGCGTATCTATCTGTATGCGTTTGTTAAGAGAGAGAAAGAGATAGGGTCTGTGTACATGCGTTTCTCCATCTCGCGACTTGCAAAAACGGCAAAATTATGGAGGTTTAGTGATTTCTGGTTTTCGATTTCAGCTGTATTCTATTTTCTTCAGAATAATTTGCTGTAATTATTGAAGTGTAATCAGTATCAGTTATTGGCTTCGGAATCTTAATGTTTGATTCTTAATCAAAAGGAATTTTAAATGAACAATTTTGATAAAAAGAGAAATGAAGCTTGAAATCTAATCGATTAACTATGTGTGTGTGTGTATCCGATGTAAAATTAAATTGAAGAAGCAAAACTATAGAAAACTGAAAGAGTATTTGTGAAGATCATCACACATAAAAGCTTGAGCTGGTATTTTGTGCCATTTCTTTTTAATTTATGTGAACTTATTGACTAGAAACTCTTACAATTGACTGAGTTTCGTTTGTTTCTGTAATTAAAATTTTCGAATCGAATTGAACATTTTCTCCAGTTGATATCTATAAGTTTCATTTTTATGCTTGCAATTTAAGTGAATAAGTTGACGACGTTGAATTCCTTGGGATATGATTGCATAAATTCTCTCTCTCTGTTTGGTAACCTTTATCATGTCAAGCAATAATTAATTGTCCTTTGTGAGTTTCAGCTTTTAATCTTGTAATGGATGGTTTGCAGAACACACTATTCAGGTGGAAAAACTAATCAAATATGAGCTCTTGTTATTTCTTACAATTGTTTTATCACCTTTTCAGGGATAAATCCGCTGTTAGCCATGGTGCCACGATGGGAAATGCTATTTTAGCAAAGCCTGTGGAAATCATGGGAACAATTGCTTATGCAGTTTCTGGTCAGTTGAAATATTCTTTATTTTCTAGCATTTCATACTTTGCAATCAGAACACAAAATGTATTATAGAAAATAAAATCTAGGTGTTATCTGCTTTTGGCTGGCTATAGCTGCAGATATTCCAACTGCTCAAGTTTTAAGGGACAGAGAGAAAAACAAAAAACAAAATTATGTCGTTATAAAATTAAATTATTTATTGCATAATATTATTGAGGTAAAGAGTGCATAATTTGGGGTAAATTCTTGATTTCCTTCCAACATTATATACAAGATACTGCTTTTCTTTGGTAATGTATGTGGAGAAGTGTACCCAGTTGTTGCAGTTATAAAAAACTACAAACTAAGATTCAAAATGAATGAAACATTTTTCCAATTATTTGTTAGACGTAGCACATACAGATTAGGAGAGTGATGTTGGAATTTGGAAACCAGTTTAGGAAAATAGTCATATTAAGTAGTATTGTAACTAGTTCTTCTACCTTAATTTGGATCAAGAAAATATTGCTAATGTTGAAAATAAATACTTTGTACTTCAGGGACCCCTGTTGATTGCACATCTTTGGGAATTTCCAAAGAACTCTTCCCCTCAATTCCTGATCTGGTACTAATTCTTTAGCTGGAACGATATTGC
Source organism: Ballota nigra (assembly GCA_947034835.1). NCBI lineage: Eukaryota > Viridiplantae > Streptophyta > Magnoliopsida > Lamiales > Lamiaceae > Ballota > Ballota nigra. The sequence goes on along the minus strand of OX344729.1, from coordinate 72,369,745 downwards.
ATTTGATCCTTGCATTAAAATTTGATCACTTTAGTTAGGAGAAGTTCTAATCTTCTCAATCTTCCCATATTCATGGCATTGTACATATTTATGTGAAGGGCTTCTCTAGAAATCTTGGCTTATTTATGATTTTAATTAGAAAAATGGTGTAAATGCTCCCATTCTGCAATTGTTTTCAGGTAATCAGTGGCATTAATCGGGGTAGCAACTGTGGTTATCACATGTTAGTATCTGCTACCTATATTTGACACCTTGATTCTTTTTCATCATTATGTCGATTTGTCTCTTGTTAGATTCCTGTAATATGAACTTAAATGGTGCTTTACATTGGATGAATGCAGTGTTTATTCAGGGACTGTAGCAGGTGCTCGTGAAGCATTTCTCAATAATGTACCTGCTATTTCTCTATCATATGACTGGTAATTATACCATGCTCCTCTCTATAATTTTGATAATGACTAAGATTTAGTTTACACTGCTGATATTATATTGCTTTCTTTGATTTGGTGTCCCAAGAAGTTTAATCGTGTTACTTTATATCAATTGCTAAGGTATGGGGTTGGAGGGAGGTGTAATGTAGATGATTTTGCACTAGCAGCAGAGGCTTGCTTACCCTTAATCAGTGCTATATTGACTGAAATCCAGCAGAAAACATATCCAACAAACTGTTTTCTGAATATAGACGTGCCGGCTGATGTTATGAATCATGAGGTGATCTATGATATTCTTCCGAAACTTGATCACTGTCATTTGATTATCAACAGATATACTGTTGATCACTTTAGTACAAAAACTGGTTCTTGCCTTTTCTTACTAAATTGATGCACACAAAAAAGTATATTGCGTGCTTGTTTTCTTGTTTCGTATATTGAGCGAAGAACAATTCTAACTTTGTCCCTGAGCAGGGTTATCGACTAACGAAGCAGGGTAAGAGTTTTATAAAAGTAGGCTGGAAGCAAGTTACTCTTGATGCCCAAGTAGGGAAAATGTTATCTCACTCTATGCAGACGTATTCAACATCACACGTTGAATCAGAGCCTTTGAGTACTAAACATGAGCATCTTTTCTTCACAAGAGAAGTATGATTTTATTTTCTTTTAGTATCTTGAATGTTCTTCTGAAAATACCAATTTTTATTCCTCGTATTTGATTGGTGTTCAATTTTTTGGCCTATATCTTTCTGACTAGTTTGATTCTCGGATAAGTAATGCATAATTGTCAAAATCCTCTTTTTTGTTTATGGATAGGGGCATGTTTGCTGGACAGGATAGTGCTTGGATAGAGGGAATAGCCCTATGTTTGCCTCGTATGTTATACTAAATCTTCAGCTAAGTACTAGACCCGATCTTATATAGCCCAACTCTGTACCTCTATGCAATTCATCTCAAAGAACGAATACATAAACTCTTCCTTGATTAGAATATTAGATAATGAAATTCTTTCACAATATGATTTTCTAGTGGTTGGATTGAAATATTTGCAAATGAATGTGAAATGCATAGTCTTTTGAACTAACTTTTTAGGAATTTGAGTAAATTTGGAATTAAGTAAATTTTTTGTGTATTAGATCAAAGGAGCACAAGTTGAGGATGGAGGCACAGACTATTCTTCTCTTGAACAAGGATTTGTATGACTAATAACTTGTTATGTATACTAAGAATGATGATGAAACAAGACAGTAATTTACTTCTCCTTTATACCACAGATAACTGTCACTCCTCTTACTGCCTTGTCTCGTGCGGAGATGGATGATCTGTCTTACTTCGAGCAGTGGCTGCCTGGTGTGACCGGATGCTCATCTTCGTCTGTCCCTTAAAAACAGAAGCTGCCCTTTCCCTTCTTTTCCTTGCTCTTTGATTTTCGTGTGTGTATATATTGGTTTCAGACTATTCTATAAGTTTGGACTTTTAAATGACATGAAATTCGTTCGATACACGTGTGTGTAACAAAAGTAATTAATCAAATAAAACCAAGTTCTGTGGCAAGGGCCCAATTGGATTGAGCTTGAGTACGTTCAAGATTCAAATAGAAATATGTTGATATTGTTATTTCTCAAGGACATAATCAAACTAAAGCAAACTTTTTATTTACCAGTGAAGAGAATGAGTATTATTTTCCCTTTTGATTTTGAAGATGGCGGTACTTTCTTTATTGTAAAAATTACATTATTTATATTTTAGTTGAATTTTGTTTAAAAACAAAAGTTGTTTTCTTCTGTCAATATATACACTACATTAACAAACAAAAAGAAGTAATGGTATTATTAATATTTTACATATACTATTTACATTAATAATATCGATTCAGTATATTTCATGAACTGCAGAAAGATTTTTCTTAGAAACATAAATTAACACTTGTATGTAGTACTGCTCTATACAATAACAAAGTCCCTGAGTAAATTTGCACACCAAGAGTACACATATTTAAAAAAAAAAAATTATGAATAGATCAATAACATATGAATAAATATGTGTATATTTTTTAGGGTGAAGGTTGTGAGTTAAGCTTCTTTTCTTGGAGTGTGCAAATTCATATGGAACACTCTAATAAAACAAATGTGCAAATTCACATGAAACGAAGGGAATAATAAATAGCTCGTTGGTCAAAATTGGATTACAAAGACTATTATTTTTGTACTTGTGTAGTAGTACATTAAATAACATATGATATAAGGCATACAATATTATATTGTTCGCAGTGGCGGATCTAGAAATTATTAATGGAGTGGACTATAATACAATAAATTTAATTGGGGTGAGCTGGTTCCACTATTGAGAATGAAATGATGGACTAATTTGTAAAATATTACACATAATATATAGAATTTTGAGGCATTTGCACTAGGCTCAAGCCTAGTGCAAATAACACATAGATCATTGTTCGTCATCTTGATGCCATTGCTACCTACATAAATAATACTCTCTCCGTTCTATATTAGTAAAATTCTGTTTTTAAGGATGTTATTTTTTGTCATAATGGATTATGAGGTATTGTGAGGTCCGTTTATGAATAAAGTGGTTGTTTAAGAAAAATATTATACTTATATTTTCCACAAATAATAACTTTATTGATAAATGGACCTCAGAATACTTCATAAGACCCTGTAACTTATGATAACAATATAAAAAACAGAACTACTGATATTGGACGGAGGGAGTAATATAATATCATTTCTCTCCCAAAATAATATTATTTAATTTTACTAAACAATAAGAGTTGTTTTCGTTGAATAAATATTTTTTGAGATTATTACACTAAGACATACAATTTTGGCTCTAATATCAAATAGTCACTCCAATTTCCCCATGTTACAAATAACCACATTTTATTTCATAAAATCACACGTTTCAATTTTAAGTGGGATCCACCCACCCATCAGCCATCACTATAATTCCTGCCACCGCCACCGCCACCTCCACCGCCACACGCCATATTTTTCATCCCCTCTCTCTCTCTCTCATTGTATTTTGGAATTTCAGGTGGATAAAAAGGTTGCGGACGATCTGGATGCAAGCTTATGACAAGAAGTTGTACGATGAGCTGATGAAGTCTACCATCGAATTTAATCTGGAGGTCACTGCTCCAGATTTTGAATACCTGCCTACTCCTCTAGATGGAGATCTGATCAATTGGTCAAAGTTGAAGAAGTTGTTCCTAACCATTGTGATGCACGACTTTGCCCCTCCCAGCCAAGCAAGGTACAGAGCCATCCAGAACTGCTTCCTCGACTGGTTCCTGGTTCCCAAGGAAGGAAGAAGATATGTATAGGTAGACTATTTGATAGGAAGTTTCATTGTAATCTGTAATGTCCATCATACTTAATGAAATTTCTATCTTTGTTTGCCCAGACAACATCTTGTTGTCAGTTTTGTTTTGAGATCTATTCTAAGGTCTCATCTATTTACTTTAATGTTTATTTATATTCAGTTTTGGTTAAGGGTTTTAACATCATCAAAAAGGAGGAAATTGTTAGGAAATAAATTGTTAGTTTTGAAGATATTAAAAGCGGATGACATAATAGGATCAGTTCAACTTGTTAGTCAGCAGATAATAGGACCAGCAGACCTGTTAGTTTTTCATCATCTCTCTCTCTAGCCGGCAACCACCCCTACCCTTACCCCACAAATTCGGCCGCCACCACCACCACCTCGACGCCCACCACCACTATGGCCAATTTCTATCGATGGCCACCACCAATGATGAAGACCAAATGGATGTGTGCAAAGACCGAATGGACGTCGACGACCACTAACCAAATTGACGCCGACGCCCACAGTATGGGAGGTGCCACCGCCAACAAGATATGAGTACCGCCGAACTACCACGAACAGGGGTAGGGCGCCGGCGCAGCGAAAATGATGGAAAGAAGCGAACATGGGTGGGGGAACTCACTAACAGCAGCAGGAAAGACGGGAAGAAGCGAGAAGACAAACCAAAGCAGAGGTGCAAAGCCGAAACACCAGGGGCGGCGCAAAACCAGAACTAGTGTTTTTCGCCGCCAAATGTCCCAATCTATGCGATGACGAATGGATCTGTTACACCGTCGTTCAAGAGGCGTCACGGCAAAGTGAGGAATTCAGTGAGAAAAGGACGACGAAGGTGCGTTGCCGACGTCCTCCATAGTCGGCACCCGATCCCCAACTGTGAGTGCTATTTCCTCTTTAATCTTCTTCGTTTTGGATCCAGATTCAATTTCGTTTGGTAAAATTAGGGGATTCTAAAGATATTACAAATCGATTTGTTGTTTAGCTTTGATGATTTGTTGTTTATGTTTTTGGAATTTTGAAGATACAATTTTTTTTTCTGGGAATGTTGAATATAGTAATTCCATCTTTGTGTATGTATATTTAAGCTTTACTGGGAATGATGACAATAATATATATGTGTATATATAAAATGCATTTGTTGTATGTAAATCATATATATGTTGATTTGGTTAGTCATTTTTTGTTGTGTGTTGTTGTTTTCTGAGGATGACAGAGACTGAAAAATATTATTGGTGACAATGGAGAAGACCGAAAATGTTGTTGGTGATAGTAGAAGATCGGAAAAGACCTGTTATACAAAAATTCTAAACGTGTATACAAAAAAATTGTGAATTATGCAACAATTTTTTTTTTTTTTTTTTTTTTTGCATATATGCAAATATTTCTCGCATTTATGCAAAGTTGTATTTGCATATTCAAGAATGGGAGTATGAAGACATGAAGGGATAATCAATTGGTCGCGGCTAATAACACCCTGACTTTTGCTCTTTAAACCCGAAATAATTTTTTTACTAAAATAACATAATGTAATTAGACTATTATACTCTTTATCACTTAAAATCTATTAAAACATAAAATTTAGTTTTTGCTAAATATACTCAATCCAAACTTTTTTCTTCTTCATTCTTCATCGTAATTTCTTCCCCCCCCCCCCTCCCCCCTCCCTCCCTCCCAATCTCTTTCTTCTTCATTCTTCACTCAACCGCTTAAATTCAATACTCATGAGAAATGTCATGGAGAAATAACACATTTCAGAAAATATAAATAATGTAAGTTTTCTATGAGTTTATTATTCTATATGGTATGAGTTATGGTATAAATCTATTTAGAGAAGAATATTTAAGGTTTAAAAGTTGTATTGGCCGAGTTATGTTCGCGGATTTAAGGTGTAGGAATTCTGAAAATCGCGCATGTTTGACAAACTAGAGCCGAAATTTATCATTATGTTAGGCCGGAGTTGGCCAAACACAATGATAAATGTTCAGTCACTGAATGTTCGGTCATTGTTGGCCAAACCTTATGAATAAAGTTCGGCCACTGTTGGTCAAACGCAACAGTTAAAAGAATTGGTCATATTTGAATCAATAAGTTCCAGGCGTTTTTTTATCTGCGTGTTTTTTCTTATGCCTGCGCACGTGTGTTTTTCTTCTGCGTGTGTTTGAGTGTGTGGAGTTTTTTTTTTGTGTGTGTGTGTGTGTTTAGTGTAGGATTTAAGATTTGAGTGTATGAAATATTGAAATTTAAGTTGAGAGGTAAAATAGACAATACATTATTGGTGTTTTGAGTAAACTTAAAAAATAGGTTCGGTGTGAAGAGCAAAAGTTCTGGTGTAATTAGTCGCGGCCTATTCAACTTGTCAATTATGCAACAAGAAAAAGAAATAAATGTAATTATGCAACAAGAGAAAACTATGTTCATTTGTTTTGTTTCAGTGTAATTTTAGAATTTATAAATGTAATTTTAGAATTTTATATAAGAAAAATGTCTATTGATAATGATGTTGTGCATTTATTTTTATTTTTATTTGTGTAATTTAAAATAAAATAAAAAAGTGGATGCATTTTAATTATTGTGAGTGCAAACCTGAAATTAAAAAAAAAATGAAATTTAAAAATGTGTTTGCAAATTTGAAATTAAAAAAAAAAATTAAAAAGCTAAGTGATATAGCAAATGGGTTTTTGATTGGGGGTCCCACAAAGTGTGGCTTTGTGTAGGTTTGGCAGCGGGGCGGGAAATCTCTGGTCCCCGCGGGGATCCGCCCCGAACGGGGCGGGGAATCCCCGAACCAAACGGGGACGGGGACTGTATTCTTCGCCCCGCGGGCCCCCGCTTATATATATATATATATATATATATGATACCAAAGAGAGGGGGGTGTGTATATTTTAAGAGCCCACATAGGCTCGAGAGAAGGGAAAACAGAAGAATACATAGGAACATGAGGAAGAAAAAACACGTATAAACAAAGATAAAGAGAACATCACGAAAAATACAAAACAAGAGACGAACACACAAGCAGAAACAATATAAAAAATTAGGCAAACACTCAAAAAAGAAGATAGAATTAAGGGAAAAAAGGAGCATACCGGACAAGATGTACAGGGTATGTGGGGGAGCTATACAGATGCGCAGGCGAGGATATACAAAAGTATGGGATGGATTAGGTATGCATGAACTTGATAATTAGGGATAGAAGGAATCGGACAAGAAAGGGAGATTAGCAAAACATTGCGAGAATGAGAAAAGATTTTATTGATCGATTTTTCTTATCTCTATGTACAATGGAGGGGTTGCCTTTTATAGGCCAGAAAGAAACAGGACTAAGACTACGTGGACAACTATAATTCATACAAAATTAGTGGAAGAGAAAAGCTATCGTGTCAATATTTACATCGTCAAAATCTTAAACGTGTCCTAATATTGTTCAAGTTTGTTGTGCTGTCCTATTCTTCTAGATGTCTCGGTGGGTGTCTGGAACTGTGAAATCTGTACTGTTGTTGGAGTCTTCCTCCATCTGTGAAGACTGTTCATCCAAATTGATGATGTACTGTTCTTCAAAAAGTTCTCCTTCTCCACTGAAGGGGAGGAGCATGCGCCAGTTGGTGGTGGCGAAAATCTGTATGAAGTGTCCTTCCCCGAGGAGTTTGTAATTCTGCTAGTCCCATTTCCATTGTGTGAATTGGTGCTTTGAGCTTTGGGCATATTTGTAAACTGTGTTTAGCTCAATCCTGTTGAAATCGTATGGGCTAGCTTCCAAATTTCGGAGAGTGTCTTCTTCGGAAATAACCACCCTTTTTCGGGATGGTCGGTAGGAGGTCTGTATAACTTCTGGGAGCGTTGAGAAGATTTTGCAAAAGAATCTCCTCTTCATCGACCAATTGGGGATATTTCCACAAATGAGGAGGAACTTTTCCCCAAACTTTTCGAAGAGTGTATTAAGTTTTTCTTCGGGATGATATTCTAGAAAATCAATCATTCCGTTGTGATAGAACTGTATTATTTCATCAAAGGGTAAATCTGTTTTATTGAGATCAATTTGGAGTTTGAGGAACCCAGGAATTCCCAAGGGAGATTCAGGTTCTTCCTGTATTGATCCCCATGCAACATGGGTCTGTACAACCTTTATTTGTTTAAACTGTAATTCTCCGAAGTGGATCTGGAGGATCCTTTTCTGGAGATCAATTAGGACCTGTGGAAATTGTGTAATCACTTTGTTTGAAATAATTTGTTCTAATTCTGGAACACTTTCGAAGACGGGTTTCATGACCTGTGATAGGGGAAGATCCAGTAGTCTAGCCTTAAAGGCTTCATGACTGGATGATGGAATAATTTTTTCAAGCTTTTCTGTGTTTAAATCATTAATCTGTTTATTAAGCTTTGTTACCATTTTTTCTAAGATACTAATGGTGTTATCCTTATAACTTATAACATTATTATTTTGGACTAATTGTGCTTGTAAATCAATAACCTGTTTTTCTAAGAGAACAATCCTTTCATTTTGTTTTTCTATAATCTCTGTGGGATGTTCTTTCACCATTTCTGTGTATGTTTTAACTTCCTCTGGCTCAATATAAAAATTCATTCCTATCTCATTTCTAGCATATTTAATGGCTTCCTCAAAGGTTTCGTATCCCTTGTAGGAAGGATTTTTTATCTGGGTAACCTGTCTAACTGTATTAAAATTATGGAAGATTCCAATTTTAGTTCCTCTAAACACCACATAGTATCTATACCTGGGTTTATAGGAATAATTATCTTTTTTAACATTTTCGAAATAAGAACAGAGGGCATTAAGGACTTGAACTTTGAAGGAGGTGGCGTTGGGCATTGTTTTGAGGTGCCAGATGTTGTCCAAAAGACATTGTTGTTCCCGTGTCGCATTGTGTTCAATTAAAGGACGGAATTTCTTTTCTTTCTCTGTGCAAATGGGTAGAAGAACTGTGCCAAACTGTAAATATTTATCAGTATTGCTGGAGGATTGACCAGTGCTTGTTTCTGAAACTTTGTTAATTTTCGGATCCATCGAGCCACAACTGATGCAACTATTTTCTGTATTAACCTTCTTCTTGCTGGAGGGTCGTATGAGTTTACGATCCATTTCCTGTATTTAAGAATTTGTTAATATTTCTTGACAATAAATCAGCTATACTATTATCATTTCCCTTAATATGTTCGAAATTAATTTTGTACCCATTTCCTTGGATCAAATTTTGCAAATTAATCCATCTGATTCGATTCACTTTTTTGCTATTATCATTTCTTAAGAATTTTACTATTGCTTCGCAATCTGTTCTTACCGTGAATTCTTTGTTCAAAAAGATTCTGAATTTTTCTAAGGCATTTATTAAGGCCTGGATTTCAAAATCTAGAGATGTCCAATTTTTTCCTATCTTCCCAAAATTTCCACTAAAATAGGACGCTATTCTTTCTTCATTTTTTGGATTGTATTTATGGGGTTTACAGAGCATTACTGCTCCCCATCCTTCTTTGCTTCCATCGCATTCGATAATAATGTAATCACTAATTAGAGGTAATTCTAGAGGTTTTATTTTCTTTACTTCTTCTTTTATCTTTTTTATTAATAAGATATCTTCTTTATTGAAGAATCGTTGCCCGTTTTTAGTTGTTTTACTATATAAGGGACCTGCCAATTTGCTAAGGTTGGGTATAAATTTTCTGGCATAATTTAGTAATCCTAAGAAGGCTTGTATCTGTTTTAATCCTTCTAATTTATCAGGAAATTGCATAATTTTTTCCGAGATATGGGGCTGTAATTCTATTTTGCCATTTCCAATTTCTAATCCTAAGAATGATATCTTTCTTTTAAAAAGTTCCATTTTTCGTTTGCTAACTACAATTCCATTTTTCTTAATTTCATCGAAAACAATTTTTAAATGTTCTTCATGTTCCTGAATAGTATTACTTGCTACAAGAATGTCATCAATATAGACTAGACAGAAATCGTACTTCAGGAATATATTATCCATGAATCTTTGGAAAATTGAGGGAGCATTTTTTAGGCCAAAACTGAGGACATTCCATTCAAAATGTCCTTCGGAGCATGTGAATGCTGTCCATGGTTTGAACCAATCTTCTAGTTTAAGCTGATTATAACCTGACTTTAGATCAAATTTACTAAAAACTTTTTTATCTTGTATTAGGTTGATCAAGCTATCTTTATTGGGGATATTATATCCATCATCGATCGTGTTGTCATTTAACCTTTTGTAATTATACACGATCCTTGCTTTTCCTCGTTTAATTTCCCCGTGGTTTCGGACTATGAAGGCTGCTGACCTATGAGGACTTTCAGACCTTCTAATCAATTTTTGATCCAACATTTCGGGGATCTGTTTTTTGAATTCATCTTTATCTAAGGGACTATATTCGATATTAGCTGTGATAATCCTAATATCAGGGTTTTTTATCTTCATTTTACAAACATACTCGACCCTTGATTTCTTAATATCTTCGCCTATTAATCCCAGTTTTTCTAGCGTTTGAATTATGGGATAATTTTGGCTCTTTGTTATGTCAGGTCCTTTTTCTAGCTCATGGCTTAAGAAATTTCCCAAGTTAACCAAACTTTCATTCTCTATATAATTCATGCGATTGTTATTTTCTTTATAAAAATCTAATTGGCCTAGTCCACCACGCTTTCGTGCGAACTCTGATGCGTAACTGTATCTATTAGTAGGAAAACTATAAACTTGTTTGCTTAGAGTAAACGATAGCTTTTCTCTTCCACTAATTTTGTATGAATTATAGTTGTCCACGTAGTCTTAGTCCTGTTTCTTTCTGGCCTATTAAAGGCAACCCCTCCATTGTACATAGAGATAAGAAAAATCGATCAATAAAATCTTTTCTCATTCTCGCAATGTTTTGCTAATCTCCCTTTCTTGTCCGATTCCTTCTATCCCTAATTATCAAGTTCATGCATACCTAATCCATCCCATACTTTTGTATATCCTCGCCTGCGCATCTGTATAGCTCCCCCCACATACCCTGTACATCTTGTCCGGTATGCTCCTTTTTTCCCTTAATTCTATCTTCTTTTTTGAGTGTTTGCCTAATTTTTTTTATTGTTTCTGCTTGTGTGTTCGTCTCTTGTTTTGTATTTTTCGTGATGTTCTCTTTATCTTTGTTTATACGTGTTTTTTCTTCCTCCTGTTCCTATGTATTCTTCTGTTTTCCCTTCTCTCGAGCCTATGTGGGCTCTTAAAATATACACGCCCCCCTCTCTTTGGTATCAGAGATCTCATTTCTAGCATATTTAATGGCTTCCTCAAAGGTTTCGTATCCCTTGTAGGAAGGATTTTTTATCTGGGTAACCTGTCTAACTGTATTAAAATTATGGAAGATTCCAATTTTAGTTCCTCTAAAAACCACATAGTATCTATACCTGGGTTTATAGGAATAATTATCTTTTTTTATCATTTTCGAAATAAGAACAGAGGGCATTAAGGACTTGAACTTTGAAGGAGGTGGCGTTGGGCATTGTTTTGAGGTGCCAGATGTTGTCCAAAAGACACTGCTGTTCCCGTGTCGCACTGTGTTCAATTAAAGGACGGAATTTCTTTTCTTTCTCTGTGCAAATGGGTAGAAGAACTGTGCCAAACTGTAAATATTTATCAGTATTGCTGGAGGATTGACCAGTGCTTGTTTCTGAAACTTTGTTAATTTTCGGATCCATCGAGCCACAACTGATGCAACTATTTTCTGTATTAACCTTCTTCTTGCTGGAGGGTCGTATGAGTTTACGATCCATTTCCTGTATTTAAGAATTTGTTAATATTTCTTGACAATAAATCTGCTATACTATTATCATTTCCCTTAATATGTTCGAAATTAATTTTGTACCCATTTCCTTGGATCAAATTTTGCAAATTAATCCATCTGATTCGATTCACTTTTTTGCTATTATCATTTCTTAAGAATTTTACTATTGCTTCGCAATCTGTTCTTACCGTGAATTCTTTGTTCAAAAAGATTCTGAATTTTTCTAAGGCATTTATTAAGGCCTGGACTTCAAAATCTAGAGATGTCCAATTTTTTCCTATCTTCCCAAAATTTCCACTAAAATAGGACGCTATTCTTTCTTCATTTTTTGGATTGTATTTATGGGGTTTACAGAGCATTACTGCTCCCCATCCTTCTTTGCTTCCATCGCATTCGATAATAATGTAATCACTAATTAGAGGTAATTCTAGAGGTTTTATTTTCTTTTTTTAATTTGTTCTTGAATAGTTGCTTCCTTACATTTTTCTTCTAATTTGGTGAAGACGAAAGTGATTCTAGGTCCTAAACCTAGTCCTTCTGTATTTTCTAATTTTTTCCATTCATTATGGAGATTTCTTCCTAAATCTCCTGGTAATTTTACAAAATATTTGTCACATAATTCATCATCCATGGCCCTTCCTGTTTGTGAGAGCAGTCTAGCAAAATCAGTGGTAAATTCTTTGATGTATTTGAAATCAGAGTGCGACACAGGAACAGCAGTGTCTTTTGGACAACATCTGGCACCTCAAAACAATGCCCAACGCCACCTCCTTCAAAGTTCAAGTCCTTAATGCCCTCTGTTCTTATTTCGAGAATGATAAAAAAGATAATTATTCCTATAAACCCAGGTATAGATACTATGTGGTTTTTAGAGGAACTAAAATTGGAATCTTCCATAATTTTAATACAGTTAGACAGGTTACCCAGATAAAAAATCCTTCCTACAAGGGATACGAAACCTTTGAGGAAGCCATTAAATATGCTAGAAATGAGATAGGAAGAATGATTGATTTTCTAGAATATCATCCCGAAGAAAAACTTAATACACTCTTCGAAAAGTTTGGGGAAAAGTTCCTCCTCATTTGTGGAAATATCCCCAATTGGTCGATGAAGAGGAGATTCTTTTGCAAAATCTTCTCAACGCTCCCAGAAGTTATACAGACCTCCTACCGACCATCCCGAAAAAGGGTGGTTATTTCCGAAGAAGACACTCTCCGAAATTTGGAAGCAAAGGTTTCGTATCCCTTGTAGGAAGGATTTTTTATCTTCATTTTACAAACATACTCGACCCTTGATTTCTTAATATCTTCGCCTATTAATCCCAGTTTTTCTAGCGTTTGAATTATGGGATAATTTTGGCTCTTTGTTATGTCAGGTCCTTTTTCTAGCTCATGGCTTAAGAAATTTCCCAAGTTAACCAAACTTTCATTCTCTATATAATTCATGCGATTGTTATTTTCTTTATAAAAATCTAATTGGCCTAGTCCACCACGCTTTCGTGCGAACTCTGATGCGTAACTGTATCTATTAGTAGGAAAACTATAAACTTGTTTGCTTAGAGTAATATTGTTTTTATTAATAGTTATACTTCCATTCAAACTTGTTATGAAATTTAATCCTAGAAGGAAGTCTTTTGATTTTATGGATTTTGGATTTATTAAAACCTGAGGTAACTCGTATTTATAACTATAGTTTCCAGCAAAATCCAAGAATTGGATTCCTAATGGGTCAATATAGTGAGTAATTGGTATAGTTTTGTTTTCAACTGTCCTAGTCACTAAACTGTAATTTAATTTTTTATGAAATTTTTCTGGGATCAGATCATATCTCATTAAGCTTTTGGTACTCCCTGTGTCTAATAAGGTTTCTAACTCAACGAAATCGTTGTTACTAAGCCATATTTTGCATCGTAAGGTTATTAGACTGGAATTCCCCTTTTCATTGTTACTTAAATTATTTAGTAAGATTGTTTTTTCCAAATTTTCAGACAACTTATTTGATTCCTCTATATCTATATCTTCTTCTATTTTTTCCTTTCCTTTAGCCAATCGTTTTTCTAGATTTTCTATTCGCAAATTATGCTGAGTCACCTTAGTTTCTAGGTTTATAATCTTTATTTGTTCTAATTCGATGGCTAATTCATGTTTCTCAATTTTTTCTTTATAAAAATCATTATTTAAACTGGGAATATTAACACTTCCTTCTAAATCTGTAGGAATGTTAAACAATTTATTGATACAAATAAAACATATTTCCTTAAAACATCTATTACACTGATATCTCCTATTAGTGGCAGGGAAAAATTTGCAATTAAAACAACTAATATGATTGTTACCTTTGAAGCGTATCCATTCATGGGTACACTCGATTTCGGTATTGTTCATGTAGGTATAAGTAATTTTTGTAGAACTTTCCTCAATTTCGCTACAAATACTATAGACTGACTCATCATCTGAGTTAGAGCCAACTTCTTCTATTTTGAATTCTCCTAGTTGTTCAATAAGATTAGATTTTTCTAAATTTCTGTTTTTATTGGGACACCTGTTTGCTAAGTGTCTTTCATCTCCGCAAATGAAACATTTACAATTCCGTTTTTGTGGTTTTCTAACATACCTATTTCTGTTATCATACTTATTATTCTTGTTATAGGAAGTGCTTTTTCTAAGATATTTCCTTTTATAAGGTTTGTCATAATAACCATAAGCCTGAGGCGTATAAATGGCAGTTTTACAAAAAGCCCAAGCTTGTTTTTTAATTTGTTCTTGAATAGTTGCTTCCTTACATTTTTCTTCTAATTTGGTGAAGACGAAAGTGATTCTAGGTCCTAAACCTAGTCCTTCTGTATTTTCTAATTTTTTCCATTCATTATGGAGATTTCTTCCTAAATCTCCTGGTAATTTTACAAAATATTTGTCACATAATTCATCATCCATGGCCCTTCCTGTTTGTGAGAGCAGTCTAGCAAAATCAGTGGTAAATTCTTTGATGTATTTGAAATCAGAGATACTTAGTTGTTCTAAATTCCTGACAGTCGTATCCTGAATAAAAGTATTATCTTTAGAGGGATCTACTCCTATCAAGAGCGTTCTTATTTGACTAGTAAAATTATAAGGATTATCTCCTAAAGATTTTATTACGTTAACTTCTTCTGGATTTTTTGCCTTTTTACTTTGCCAGAATCCTAACGCAATAGGTCCTAGGGTAGTTTCTAAATAAGAGAACATATCGATGTCCGCTTTTTTATTGGTTTCCCAATTTCTTACTACTGTTTGTTCCCAAACTAATATTTCATCAGTCCATAATTGCGGACTTTGTTGTTCTAGTAAGAGCATATCCGAACTGTATAATTTTCCTATGGGTAATCTACCACCTTTTCCCCTTGAATTTGACTCACCTTCATATTTAATTGATGCAGGAACCCAAAGCTGTCTCCCATAACTTTCTGAACTTCCTTGTCCTGCTTCTACAAATTCTGGTTTTAATCTTTTTTTACTATCTATCATGGTTTGATCCATGAAATTAATCTCACTTTTGTAAAAATCAGAAATCATACATTTCCCATTTGTTATATCGTTAACAAGAGGTAAATTGAAATATTTTTCTAACTCCGTATAGGCTTGTTCGTAAGTCATCCCTATATCCGTCATGCATTCTATTAACATATCGTCAACTTGTTCTTGTATGTTCATTTCTGTAAATTTTTTATTTAAAACTTGGTCGATCGAGGTTTTTGTTTCCTCAATTTTATATCCGGTTTCGACCTCCGTGTCAGACAAACTGTCATCTGTATTAGGATCAGATTCTTCAAAAAGACTATAACCAATTAAATCATAAACTTCAGTTTCTGTGTCATAAAAAGGTTCTGTGTCGTAAATTTCTTCTTCTTCAATATTTGCCATATAACTAACTGTTTCTTCTTCATTATTTTCCTTTTCTTCGAAATTGGTAAATCTTAAACTAGTAGTGGAATTAGAGTTTTCGTAAATTATGCTTTTTTGAGGGACTATCATTTGAGTACTAATTTCCTTGAAATCATCTAAATTCCATTCTAATCCTGCTAAATTTTTTGGATTAATCTTTACTGGTTCTATCATTTTGATACTCTTGCTGGCAATGTTTTCTACTATGCCGTCAATATTAATTTTGAAATTCATTCCGGATCTATTACTAGCCTTTCCTAATATCCCAATACTGATTACTAAGTTATTGCCTTCAAAGTCTTCATATCCTTTTGACTTTAATCCTATTTTTAAATTTTTTAAATCATTAACATCTTTTAGAACTGAAGGAGCACAGTAAAATAAAGCACTATTTTGGCTCATATCAACTTCCATTCCGGAAATAATAGCTTTCTTTAGATCTACTTTCCAAGATTTATCTAAAATTACTGTTAGGACCTTCGTTCCTAACTCTTTTCTTCCTAAGCCTTTAATTCCAATTATGATGAGGCCAATATGAACAAATCTTTTACCTGATTTCTTAATTTTCTGGATTGTATCCGGAGAAAATAATTCTATGGTTTGAGAATTATCTGTAACTCTTAGAACCTCTTCTCTACTGCTTCTTATAAGAACTGTTCTAATGTTTAGAGCCCCAGTTTGATAGAGAACTCTAGGATTTAGGATATTAATCTGATTGTTATTGTATAAATCGAGACTCTGATCTACGTCAATTTCCTCATCTAACTGTACAATACTTTGACTCTGTCGGATACTTGAACCCCTTTGCATTATTCGACTTATAAAAGATTCTGAAGAAATAATATCATTTATGTTTGAAGTACTTTGTCTAGTTTCTTGTAAAGTCCTTGAAGTTCCTGAAAACAGCAAATTATTCATTTTTCTTTGGGTTTCCAAAATTTATAAGCTTGTGGAGTGATATTTTTTCTTGGCCTTTCAGTGGAAATATGAAAGTTCTCAAAAGCTTTGGTAAGCTTATCAATTTCTGGGATTTTTTCTTTTTCAAAAACCGAAATTGATCTACCGATTTTGTCCCAAATTCTATTAACTTCTTCGATTGAACCTTTTATGTTTTTCAAACTCTTGTTTTCAGTGATGATCTGATTATTTTGATCTTTGATAAAATCTAGGTTTTCCAAAATCTTTTTATTAATAATACTGTTTTCGAAAACACCTCTTTTTAATTCTTCTAATTTATTAGAAAAATCTTTTCTATCCTTTTCTAAACTTATTCCCAAATTTATTAGTAAATCAGTTAAGACGTTTAAATGATTATTATCACTGTGAAAAATATGTTTGGAATTTCCTTCAAAGAAACACGTTAATTTATATTTATCAATCGGGTGTTGAACAAAACAACGTTTTGGAGTGATATCGAGATCGAGATAGTCGATACGCTTTGTAGGTTGTGAATCAATATTTTTAAGAAAAGTCCTATCCTTAAACCGTCATTAACAAGCTAGCAAAACCTTAGTTCATCCCATGAAAAGAAGTTTAAAAACAACAGAAAATGAAAAAGACAAACCAACAATCCTAAGTAAGCTTTCTCAAAATACACAACTTTCTTCTCAAGATATTAGAACCATTCCTTGATTTCTCATCCTTCACCTTGGCGGGTTCTCAGTAAAATAGGTATATGCCATCATTGGCTACCTCAACACACTGAGCCTGTCCAAGTCTTTTGGGCCTCAAAATCTTAGAAGGCTCTGATACCAAAGAGAGGGGGGTGTGTATATTTTAAGAGCCCACATAGGCTCGAGAGAAGGGAAAACAGAAGAATACATAGGAACAGTAAAATTATAAGGATTATCTCCTAAAGATTTTATTACGTTAACTTCTTCTGGATTTTTTGCCTTTTTACTTTGCCAGAATCCTAACACAATAGGTCCTAGGGTATATATATATATATATATATATATATATATAAAAAAATTATAAATAAAGACAATAAATATAAGTATAAATATATATGCTTGATGCTTTTAATTTGTATTTTAGATTTTAGATATGATTTTTATAATTTTTTTATGCATTTTATTGTGATTTTTTTGAGAATTTTTTAATTTAAAAAAATGGCAACGGGGAATCCCGATTCCCCAGCGGGGCAGGGAATGAGGACACAAATTTTCCTGTGAAGTTCGCGGGGGCGGGGATGGGGTTTAGTCCCCGGCCCCGCTCTGCCCCGCCCCGTTGCCAAATCTAGCTTTGTGTGATGGTTTTGGTTGGGGGATCCCACAAAGTGTAGCTTAGTGTTACATGGGGAAATTGTGGTGGTGTTATTCAATTACGTTCAAGAAAAAAACTCGCCCATATTTTTTTTTTTTTATTTGAAGAGGGTAGAATTTGTGAGGAGATATTATTAAGTTACTATCTTTTTGACAAATTATAATCTTAATGTTTGAAGTTTGAAAAAGAAAAGGTTAACGTCAGAATTATTTAAGATTTAACTTTGACAAATTGATCTTTGGGTGAATTAATTTAACTACAATGGCGTCATTGATTACAACGGGCATTATTTAGTTGATTCCATAATTAAAGTGATAACTACTTCATCTGCATGATAGCCTGGTATTTTTAAGAAATTGCATCTCACCCTCAAACTTACACATTTTGGAACATGAACCTCCAAAAGACACACAAACTCGATTCAAACCCCTCAAAACATCATCCCATATACTTTCTCCGTCATCGTGCTTTGATTATTCTTTACATTAATATGCAAAATATTTTCCTTCGGTGAGTCAGAATACCCAAATCCAAATAGTTTAATAGAGTTAGCTTCTTGGCTGGAAATTTTGGAGTAAAGTGGCCCGAATTTATAAAGTTCGGGGGGCGAAGTAGGATTATATCTAGTTTAGGGTCTTATTTTGACAAAATGTACAAGTCTGAGGGCTAATGTTATATTATTGTAATTTCATACAACCCGCCATATAATTAAACGGGAAAATAAGAGGAACAGAACTTACAGAAGTGTGATAATGGAAAGGAATTCCGCAATTAGCTGCCCCGGCGGCGATCGTCCCACGGTGCTGGTAACGAACGACGACGGAATCGACGCCCCAGGCCTTCAATCGCTTGTTCGTGTTCTCGTTTCTTCCGATCGATTCCAAGTCTTCGTTTGCGCGCCTGACTCGTAAGTCTATGGTCACAGTTAAATACACAAATAAGGCACATCTGTTTGTGTTGGTGTGTGATTTTAGTGTTTTTTGTGTAAATTCACTTAGTGTGCGTATCTGTATGCGTTTGTGGAGCTTTTGCGGTTTCTGGTTTTCGATCTCAGCTCTATTTTCGTCAGAATATTATGCAGTAATTAATGAAGGGTAATCAGTATTAGTTATTGGCTTCCGAATCTTAATGTTTGATTCTTAATAAAAAAAAAATGATTGAAAGAGAAATGAAGATTGAACTCTAATCGATTAACTGTGTGTGTGTGTGTCCCCGATATCGTATTGACTTGAAGAAACAAAACTGTTGAAGACTGAAAGAGCAAGTATTTGTGAAGATCATCACACATAAAAGCTTGTGCACAAAGTCATGCGGTAATTTGTTCTATTTCTGTTTAATTTATGTGAACTTTAGTTTACAAGAAACTCTTACAATTGACCGAGTTTCAATTGTTTCTGTTTTTAAGTTTATCGAATCGAATTAAAAAAATCTCCAGTTGATCTCTGAAAGTTTCATTTATATGCTTCCAATTTAAGTGAATAAGTTGGCGACGTCGAATTCATTGGAGATGATTACATAAATTTTATATCTCTCTATGGGTATCATGTCAAGCAATAAATTAAGTTTCCTTTCCTCTTTCAATCTTGAAATGGATGGTTTTCAGAATGCAGAACACATTATTAAGGAAAGGAAAATACTTATCAGATGAGAGCTCTTGTTATTTCTTACAATTATTCCATCACCTTTTCAGGAAAAAATCCGTTATTAGTCATGGTGCCTCACTGGGAAATGCTATATTAGCAAAGCCTGTGGAAATCATGGGAACAATTGCTTATGCAGTTGCTGGTCAGTTGAAATATTCTTTATTTCCTGTCATTTAAGACGTTTTAATCAGAACACCAGATATATTTAAGAAAATAAAGTCTAGGTATTATGTGATTTTGGCTGGCTATAGCTGCATACGATAAGTAACTTTTAGGGACAGAGAGAAAATAAACAAAATTATGTCGTAATAAACTTATTTATTGCATAATGTTACTGAGGTAAAGAGTGCATAATTTGGGATAAATTCTTGATTTCTTTCCAACATTTTATACAAGAAGATACTTTTTTCTATGGGAATGTATGTGTGAAAGTGTACACAGTTGTTGCAGTTTTAAAGAACTACAGACTAAGATTCAAAATGAATGAAGCACTTTTTCAATTAGTTAGACATTGTTGACAGGCATTTTCGTACGGATAAATGTATGTGGCTATTTGGATTATGCCCGGCAAACAATAAATGTAAAACGAACACGAACGATGGGGGAAGAACTTTCGTTCTTCCCTCGAATGAGAGCTTTTAGCATATATGAGAAATGAGAGGAAAATGAGAACCTTTCACAATGAGTGGGTGACCCCCTATTTATAGAGGTTCACCCCCAAAGGCCCAAAAATGGCCCTAAACTCGTCTCAACCCTTTATTTTAGGGATTTATTACAATATTAATCTAACAATCAACCGTAGACCTATAATACATTAAATACTTTTTTCTGATGTAGACTCTCGATCTTGTCGGGTCAGTGTATCTTCAGGAATCTGACCTTCTGTCAGGCGAGGATATTTCCTGCTGTAACAGACATAGCACATACAAATTAGGAGGAGATCTGATAGTACATTATAATTAATGATGCAAATATTTTAACTATCTCTTCTATTTATTTTGGAGCTACTTCAAGAAAATATTGTTAATATTGGAAATTTAATCGCATTTGTTCAATACTCTGTGCTTCAGGGACCCCTGTTGATTGCACATCTTTGGGAATTTCCAAAGAACTCTTCCCCTCAATTCCTGATCTGGTACTAGTTCTTTTAGCTGGAAAGATATTATATTTCATTCTCACATTTGAATTTGATCACTTTTGTTTCAACCTTCCGTTTTTCATAGCATTGTACATAATTTACCTAAAGGGCTTCTTTAATCTTGGCTTATTTACGATTTAAATTAGAAAAGTTGCTTAAATTCTCCAATTCTGCAATTGTTTGCAGGTAATCAGTGGCATTAACCGGGGTGGCAACTCTGGTTATCACATGTTAGTATATGCTATCGACACCTTGATTCTTTTTTAATCATTGTGTAGATTTGTTTCTTGTAAGATTCCTGTAATATGAACTTAAATGGTACTTTACGTTGGATGAATGCAGTGTTTATTCAGGGAATGTAGCAGGTGCTCGTGAAGCATTTATCAATAATGTACCTGCTATTTCTCTATCATATGACTGGTAATCATACTACACTCCTCATCATAAATTTAATAGTGACTAAGATTTTGTTTACAAGTTTTTAGAGCTGGTCTTATATTGCTTTCTTTGATTTGGTGTCCCAATAAGTTTAACCGTGTTACTTTATATCAATTGCTAAGGTACGGGGTTGGAGGGAAGCGTAATGTAGATGATTATGCACTAGCAGCAGAGGCTTGCATACCCTTAATCAGTGCTATATTGACTGAAATCAAGCAGAAAACTTATCCAAAAAACTGGTTCCTGAATATAAATGTGCCAGCTGATGTTGTGAATCATGAGGTGATCTTCGATTTTCTTCCGAAACTTGATCAGTGTCATTTTGATTAATAACAGATATATTGTTGATCACTTGAGTACTAAAATTTGGTTCTTTATAGATATTTTTATCTTTAACTATTTAAGAATTTTGTCCTTATTTAACTTTTTTATGGTAGCAATTCTTCTTAACTTCTCTTACTAGATTGATGCACAAAATTAATAAGCATATTGCTATGTACTTTTCTTGTTTCGTATTATATTGATCGAAGAAGGATCCTTACTTGGTCCTTGAGCAGGGTTATCGACTAACGAAGCAGGGTAAGAGTATGATGAGAGCAGGCTGGAGGCAAGTTACTCTTGATGCCCAAGCAGGGAAAATGTCATCAAACACTAAGGAGACAGATTCAACATCACACTTTGAAACAGAGTCTTCGAGTACAAAACATGAGCATCTTTTCTTCACATGAGAAGTATGATTTTAATTTCTTTTGGGATAGCTTGAATGCGTTTCTGGAAATACCAGTTTTTATTCCTCTTATTTGATTGGTGTTCATTTTTTGGCCTATATCTTTTTCACTGTTTTTGATGCTCGAATACGTAATGCATAACTGTCAAAATCTTCTTTTTGGCTTATGGATTAGGTGCATGTTTGCTGGACATGATAGTGCTAGGATAGGGGGAATAGCCCCATGTTTGCCTCGTATGTTATACTAAATCTTCAGCAAAGTACTTGACCCGATCTTATATATTCCAATTTTTATCTCAAAGAACGAATACATATACTCCCCGGAATTGACATGATCGTGTAAGAATCACGTTTTATCTCAACTTCATTAGCAAGCACGTCCCTAGTATATCTTCCTTGATTAGAATATTAGATAATGAAATCCTTGAAACAATTCTTTCACCATATGATTTTCTAGTCGTTGAATTGAAATATTTGCAAATGGATTTGAAATGCATGGTCTTTTGAACTAATTTTGTAGTTATGGTTATATATATGTCTTTCGATCAAAAAAGCAGCCTAATTAAGGAATTTTGTGTGTGTTAATTAGATCAAAGGAGCACAAGTTGAGGATGGTGGCACAGACTATTCCTCTCTTCAACAAGGATTTGTATGTCCAAATAACTTGCTATGTATACTAAGAATGATGATGAAACAAGGCTGTGATTTACTTCTCCTTTTTATCACAGATAACTGTAACTCCTCTTACTGCCTTGTCTCGTGCGGAGATGGATGATCTGGCTTACTTCGAACACTGGCTGCCCAGTGTGACCAGATGCTCATCTTCCTCTGCCCCGTAAAACCAGATACTGCCCTTTCCCTTCCATACATGTGAGTCTTAAATCATGGTCCAATTTCACAGTTACTTAGAATTATAGTTACAATATAGTTTTTTTTATTTAGTTATTTTTTCATGTTTAAGACTTGTCTAGCTCATAGAATGAGAATAACTACAACAAACACCCAAGGATATCAATGATAAACATAAGTATGAATACTCAAGAACAAGTCCTGCACGTTTCATTTGTCCGAATTTCAAAGAGAAGCACGATAAAAAATAAAAGGTGAAAATTGAAGAAAGTGAAAACGCGCATTGTTTTTCTTTTGTGTGTCATTTCCTCGTCGAAATGCACAGTAATGAAAGACTTACAAGTTCCTATTCACTAGTACTCGGATAGTACTATACTATAGCCATTTTAATTTTATGATCTGGCATTGATATGTTAGAAACTGTACTTTTGGTTCCTAAGTTTTTTTTGCCTTTAGTCCTAATAATCCCTTTTGCTTTTGTGTTGTGAACATTTCCACGGAATTCTCTTCAAATATCTCAGAATAATTACAGTTGACATTATGATAAAAAAATGGTAATAGTGATGTTCTCCTGAACAACACAAAAATGTTCCTTTTTTTTCCCCAAACTAAGCCGAGCTATCTTTTGCACTTGACCGAGACATTTTAGGTAGTTTGAACTTGTGACCAATAGTTATCGAGCTCACCTACTCTATCTTTGCTCCTAATTAAGTTGATGTTGCTACTCTTAGGAAAAATAAAAACTGTAATATAAACTATTCATACATACACGTAGGAGAAAACTGTTGGACTTAGGTGGTTCTCACTCCTTACAAACATAATTAAAAATTCCTTAAAAGTTCTCATCATTTAAATATCATTAAGCATTTGTAATACTTAGGCTGTTTTATTCATCGGTAGCTATCATTAGTCAACCTTTAAAATTCCGAAAGTTGTGAAGATCCTATCAAAAAACTGCCACATCAACCGCAGGACATGGACAAGACAACAAGAACAAAATTAAAATTATCAAATCACTACACGTTATGCTCAATGATCAACTACTTCAAATTTTTAATTATTGGTAACTTTTATGTAATTACATAGTTCAAGCTGGAAATTTTAAACTCTCTGAAAATAACTCTATTATTTCCAATAATTTATGATGTCATCCTGTATTTTACCTCACCGAAAGATAATCAAAAACCAAAATGTAAAGGTAAAAAAAAAGGAAAATCAGTAAAAAGTTTCTATCTTATATACAGTATACAGGTATGTAAAAACTTTCAACTCTTTGATTTCTCTGGTGTGTTTTTGTTGTATGTGAAGAGCACTCATTTTGGTGGTGGTGGTGGCAATGCCGGAAGATTCGACTCCACCAAAATCGACCAAAGTACGTGCACGTCTTCGTAGGGGCAAGACTTTACGTCCTCGTACAGGATGTATATCCCTCTGCCTGGTGCACACAAGAATTTGCCTAGTAAGCATTTTATGAAATAATTAATGTGTGTGTGTATATATATTTATATATTGCAGCTTATTTTGCATGTGATGTTTATGCTATGCATCTACATAACAAAACGAAGATATAAACATATTGATCATGTAATAATATGTAAGTTAGTGTTGATATATATATGTGTGTGTGGGAATGAAATGAGTGTATATGATCTATTTAGCATTGAATTGAAAATTTAAAAACAATGAATTTGGAATTGAAATGATGAGAACATACTCTTCTTCTGAGCGGAGTGGAGACGAACCCACAGCTTCTTGATCGGAGAGAGGAGGGATTGAAGCCACCCCATTTGGAGAAGAGGGTGTTTCTCATTGACAAATGAGAGAATTCATTTAAAGGAGGGTCAATAAAGAGGAGTGAGAAAACGTAGTTTAGAGAGAGAGGGGGATGGGTTTACTTGCTTAGACAAGGGTGAAGTTATATTTCCTTTTCTTTAATTACTTTAAGGGTTGATTACAAAAATATCCTCAAAATTTGTCCAAATTACCAAAATAATTATTTGACCGACGAGCATCATGTAATAATCTATCAACGCAAATATAAGGAAAACATAGCAAGTGATATAATTTTGCATTTTTCTATAAGCCAACCAAAAATTTTGAACCAGTATTCTTTTGATACTCCCTTTTCCCAATAAATATAGTTACGTTTATAATTTTACACTAAATAATAAAACATCATTTATTATTGTTTGAATTTCTGGATTAATGCATATTAAATTTTTGATATACTCGTATTTATTGAATATTAAAATGATAATAAAAAAATAAATAGGGATATTAAATTGGGGTATGTAAAATTATTTATACATTTTTTAAGAAATGAGTATAATTTGGGACGAACTAAATAAATAATTATAATTATCATTGTAGGAGGGTGGAATATTTATTTTTTTACCTTTAGGGTACCATACTTTTAAAAACGTTGCTACAATCCCTTAAAAAACAATCATGCATGCCACATTTTTCAGCTTGGTAAAATGTCTGTGTCATACCTTTTTCCCTTGCGGTAGAAGAAGCCATTCTACCTATAAGAAACCACTTCTCTATCAAGCTTTCAGAATAGCCCTTCATGTATTTACTTTTTGCCCTTCCCTTCTTTTCCACGTTAATATTATTTAAGTTATTTGCCATTTTTTCCTTATATGAATTATAAAACATATGCATAAATATTCATTTTTTACCTTTTATATTTTAAGAAAACATTCTTGATAAGAGTTAGAAGTATGTCCCAAGTATAGAGGGGCTGTTGGACCACCTATACTATATATATATAATAAGGGTTCTTTTGTCTTGCTGTCAAGTTTTTAGGTTCTTGATTAGTCATATTGTTCTTTCTTAAGTTAAAACATTGCAATTTTTCAAATTTACTTTTGTGGTCCAATGAAGCCTCCAATGGCATACAATTTTATTCTACATCGTTATGCGATGCTACACCTAATGAAATGCATATAATTTATCATCTATTTAGGTGCAGTTTGATTCAAGTTTGTTGTGACAGAATAGGATTATAGAGCATAAACAAGAAACGAAAAAAAGGACAAGAGATTTACGTGGTTCACCAATAAATTGGCTACGTCCACGGGCAGAGAGGAGAACAGATTTTATTACTGATGTAGGTTACAGATTACAGATCTCAAAGACTATATATATAGCACTGAGATAAAACACCGAAATTGGGCTTAAGGCCCAATACTGCATACCCCCGTACAGCTCAGAGAAGTGTGTGATTCAAGACATATCAACAAATCTCCACCTTGACTTGAATCTTCCTTGCAGATGCATCATTACAATGCCAGATGAAACAGACTCCTCCTTTCTGC
This sequence comes from Ballota nigra, assembly GCA_947034835.1. Taxonomy (NCBI): domain Eukaryota; kingdom Viridiplantae; phylum Streptophyta; class Magnoliopsida; order Lamiales; family Lamiaceae; genus Ballota; species Ballota nigra. The sequence continues at coordinate 72,343,896 of OX344729.1, read as the reverse complement.
CTCAGATTTGCCCTCCTTGGGCAACTAACAGCTTGTGACGTTTAGCAAGTCCAAACAATGTCGAAACTTGCTATGTGGGACTGGCTTGGTGAACATGTCAGCAGGATTATCAGCAGTACCTACTTTCATCACCTTGATTCTCTGCTCATTCCTCAGAAAATGATACCTCACATCAATATGCTTTGTCCTCTCATGATGGACCTGATCCTTGGTCAAACAGATTGCACTCAGACTGTCACAGAATACAATAACTTGATCATGATGTAGACCAAGATCACCTACAAGCCCTTTCAACCAAACTCCCTCTTTAGCAGCTTCTGTCAGTGCCATATACTCTGCTTCAGTTGTAGACAAAGTAACTGTAGCCTGCAGAGTTGCCTTCCAACTAACAACAGAACCACAAAAAGTGAAAACATAACCAGTCATAGATCTTCTACTATCAACATCTCCAGCATAGTCAGAATCAGAATAACCAGTCACATAAATGTGAGCATCACCTCCATAAATGAGACCAACATCAGACGTACCTCTGAGATAACGAAAAATCCTCTTCACAGCTTGCCAATGCTCCTTTCCAGGTTGTCCCATGAACCTGCTGACAACACTAACAGCATGTGCAAGATCTGGTCTAGTGCAGACCATAGCATACATCAAACTCCCTACTGCATTAGAGTATGGGACTCGAGACATGTACACCTGCTCAGCTACAGATTTTGGTGCATGATCAGTGGATAAATGAATATTTGTAGCACTTGGAGTATCAATAGGCTTGGCGGTAGACATGCCAAATCTAGACAAAATCTTCTGAATGTAACTCTTCTGTGACAAGAAAAGCTTCTTCTTCTCTCTTTCCCTATATATCTCCATACCCAAAATTTTCTTGGCAGCACCCAAATCCTTCATATCGAACTCAGCACTGAGCAGATCCTTCAACTTCTGAATATCAGACTTGGACTTTGCAGCTATGAGCATATCATCCACATACAGGACAAGATAGATCATGGAACCATCATCAGCTTTGTTGTGATACACACAACAATCATACGGACTCCTGTTGTATCCCAACTGGATCATGTAACTGTCAAACCTCTTATACCACTGCCTTGGAGACTGCTTTAGCCCATATAAAGACCTACTCAACTTGCAAACATAATCTTCCTTCCCCGGAACCTGGAACCCCTCTGGCTGAGTCATGTAGATATCGTCTTCGAGCTTTCCATGTAGAAAAGCTGTCTTCACATCTAGTTGCTCAAGTTCTAAATCCTGATGTGCAACCATTGCTAGTAACACTCTGATGGAAGTGTGTCTGACCACTGGTGAGAATATCTCATTATAATCAACCCCCTCCTTCTGTGTGAACCCTCTTGCAACTAGCCGAGCTTTGTATCTCACACCCTCACCAGGTGTGGTTTCTTCCTTCTTCTTGAATATCCATTTGCAAGTAACAATCTTCCTCTCCTTAGGCCGTTTGACCAGCTCCCAAGTCTCATTCTTGGCAAGCGATTCCATCTCTTCTCTCATTGCAGTGAGCCATTGGGCCGACTCACTGCATGAAACAGCCTCTCTGTAGGTGAATGGTTCACCTGCAGATGGTTCTTCCTCTTCCACCTCGTCAGCGACTTGTAATGCATAAGTCACCATATCCTCAAAACCGTACCGCACAGGAGGCTTCACGCCTGTTCTCCTAGCTCTATCAACAGCTATGCTTGTCTGGCGAGCTTCTGGATGAACATCAGAACTTGTACTTTCAGCAGGAGTATGTTGATCTTCTCCACCTTGGAGTTGTGATTTACTCTCATCGAGAGTGACTTGCAGCTCCACCTGTTTATCAACACTACTACAATTTTCTGTACAAACAGACTTCACAGTGGGGTTAAACATAGAATTCTCATCAAAAATCACATTCCTACTGAATATAACTCTATTCTCTGAAGGTGACCAGATTCTATATCCCTTAACTCCATCCCCGAAACCAACGAATATACCCTTCTTAGCTCTTGGCTCTAATTTACCCTCACTAACATGATAGTAAACAGTACAACCAAAAACCTTCAACAAAGAATAATCTGCAGGTTTATTAGACCATACCTCATAAGGTGTCTGGCAATCAATGCCAGTGTGAGGACCACGGTTGATCAGATAGCACGCCGTGTTTACTGCTTCTGCCCAGAACTTTCTAGCCAAACCAGCATTCGAGAGCATGCATCTTGCTCTCTCCAGCAATGTCTGATTCATGCGCTCTGCCACACCATTCTGCTGCGGTGTATGTCGAATAGTGTGGTGTCGAGCAATCCCTGCATCCTTGCAGAACTCATTGAACTCAGACGAACAGAACTCCAGGCCATTATCAGTTCGCAGTCTCTTGATCTTCTTCCCAGTCTGATTTTCTACCAACGCCTTCCACTGCTTGAATTTCTTGAAAGCTTCACTTTTGTGTTTCATCATAATTACCCAAGTCATCCTTGAGTAGTCGTCAATCATAGACACAAAATATATGTGGCCTCCAATAGACTCAACACGTGACGGACCCCAACAATCCATATGAATGTAGTCAAGAGTCCCCTTGGTCTGATGAACTGCCTTCTTTGGGAACTTGCTGCGATGAAGCTTCCCAAATACACAATGTTCGCAGAATTCAAGACTCTGCACTTTATGCCCAGATAGAAGATCCCGCTTTGACAAAATCTGCATCCCTCTTTCTCCCATATGACCGAGCCTCATATGCCACAACCTGGTCATATCCATGGTCTGAACCTCAGATGATGCAACATCAGCAGAACCTGTCACAGTGGAACCTCGCAGATAATATAAGGTACCACGTTTCAAGCCTGTCAGAACCACCTTTGAACCTTGACAAACATACATAACTCCACCTTCACCTTTGAAACTGAAACACTTGCTGTCAAGGAGACTCAATGATATCAGATTCTTCGTCATCTGTGGAACATGCCTGACTTCATCCAAGGTGCAGAATACCCCATCATGTGTCCGTATCCTGACTGAGCCAATCCCAACCACCTTGCAGGCAGCACTGTTAGCCATGGTAACATTTCCTCCATCTATCTGCTCATAGGTCGAGAAGAACTCCCTGTTAGGACAAATATGGTATGATGCCCCAGAATCAAGAACCCACACATCATTACGATGTGACTGTTCAGCTGCAACCAAGGCCAGATCATCTTCAGAATTCGTATCAGTTTCTGCAACAGCTGCAGAACCGCCGACACCCTCTTTCTTCTCCTGCTTCCTCTTCTTCTTAGGACAATCATTCTTCCAGTGCCCTGGTTCTTTACAGTAATTGCAGATGTCATTGGGTTTAGGACCTTTTGAACCTTTCTGATTCGGCTTTCCAGTTTTCTTCCCAGATTTCTTTTGTCCCTTACCCGTGACATACAGCCCCGATGCCTGATTTTCTGTGGCCGAGCCAGTTGCCTGTTGACGATCTTCTCTGCTGTGGAGGGCAGATCGAACATCTTCCAGAGACAGAGTATCTTTCCCAGTAATAAACGATTCAACAAAATTCTCATACGATTCAGGCAAAGATACTAACAGAATTAAAGCAGCGTCCTCATCTTCTACTTTAACATCAATATTACGCAAATCTAGTAAAATTTTGTTTAATTTATCTAGATGATCCCGAAGGGGTGTACCTTCCTGCATGCGTAAACGGAACAGACGTTGCTTTAAAAGCAATTTATTGGTTAGAGACTTCGTCATGTAGAGACTCTCTAACTTCTTCCAGAGACCATCGGCAGTTTCCTGATCCGCAACCTCGATGATAACATCGTCAGACAGACATAGCATGATAGTCGAGTGGGCCTTTTCTTCTAGGGTATTCCACTCTTCTTCATCTGCATCCTCAGATTTAGGTTTTCCTGATAGCGGCGCCCACAAACCCTGCTGCTTCAGCAGAGATCGCATCTTGATTTGCCATAAGCCAAAACTATTTCTCCCGGTGAATTTGTCAACCTTTACGTTGAAAGCAGACATTCTCGATCGGCTCCAAAAAACCCTAATAGTGCGGAAAAAACCCTGATCGAAACGACCAGGCTCTTGATACCAGTTTGTTGTGACAGAATAGGATTATAGAGCATAAACAAGAAACGAAAAAAAGGACAAGAGATTTACGTGGTTCACCAATAAATTGGCTACGTCCACGGGCAGAGAGGAGAACAGATTTTATTACTGATGTAGGTTACAGATTACAGATCTCAAAGACTATATATATAGCACTGAGATAAAACACCGAAATTGGGCTTAAGAGAAGTGTGTGATTCAAGACATATCAACAAAGTTTTTCAATGAGAATAAAAATCTATATTCCTTAATTCTATGCCCCCGAATATGTTGGAGGAAGGATTGTATATTTGTCTTCATAATGGTATATTATTATTGTTGTGCCTTAATTTTGGATCTAATAGGACAAAAAAAACAATTGTTTATTACGACATAGGGAAGTGATTGAGAAGAACGATAAGGAAAGAAATGATTGTATAATTAATTAATATTTCACAACAAGGGTATTGGATATTGTATATTCACCATTATAAAGAAGAATCTGAATATTATTATGAATTTATGAGCTTGTATATTATTATTGCTAAATAACCATTCAAAAATTTATTACGGATAATGGCCAAGAAAAATGCTTCGCTTTCCTCCTACTGTTGGGTTTTGCTCCAATTGGATTAATAAGAACTAATCTAATGAAACTTTTCAAACAAATGAGTGTACTATTTAATTATTTTAGTGGAAACTATTGATCATATCTTGGTTATTGAACGGTTCGGAGAATAATAGTTTTTCTTTTAAATAGTCTCCATTGAATAGTTATATAACACTAATATGGAATCTTGGGAAAACATTGGACTAAGTCAGGATCTAATTGCGACCTATTTTTTATTTTGCAGAATGAACTGGATCAATTTTATAATAATAATAAAATAAAAAATTAAGCCTCACAAGTGAGCGAGAGAGAGCCCAATTTAATTATGTCCTGAGCCTAAAAGTAAAGGCCACGGTTATTAGCACTATCCTCTTGGTTAAAGACACTGCCACTATAAACTCATATATACAAAATGTCCTTAATGAATTCCCTCCAAAATTAGTATAGTAAATACACTTCCTCAGTTTTTCATCAATTTTGTTCAAAAATCACTCCAAAATTCGATAAAAAAACGAAACAAACTTTGAACTCCATGAATTTGTTGAATCACGAACAAAAATTTGCTTGTTGTATGGTTTGTTGAACGCCTATGTACTCAAGATGGTGAATACTCCAAGCCCTACTCACACATATGGAAGTGTTCATAATTTTTTGTAAAGTTAGATTTTTAAAATCTTGAATATGATGATGTTTATTGTATTTGGAATGTTTTTTATGCATTTCTTTATTGTTTGAGAGTGTTAAATTGAATGGGTGTGATAATGTTGTTGTTGTTTGATCATATTGAGTGTTAAATTTTCGAAAAATCGTGACTTCAATTTTCATGCCTGGTTTGCCGAAACTAATATAAAATTTCGGAAATAAAAATCGAAATTAGTCTAAAATTTCGAAAAAAAAAATTCTGAAATTTATGTTCGGCTGTGTTTTCTGATTTTTAATGCAATTTTCGAAAAATATTGTTGAACATTTGTTCAATTTTCGACAAAAAGTTTCGAATATAATGTTTAGGAAAAAATATATGAATTTTATTCAATGTTTCGGAAAAATTTTCCGAAAATTTTCAGAATTTTCGAGTTTGTTTTGAGAAAATATATGTTTTAAATTCTGAGCTTTCTGTTTTGAATTTTTTTGAGAAAAAATGAGAAATCTTCGGCAGTTATTTTCGAAATTTAATGAAAAACTCTCAAAAAAATTTCAAACATTTATTTGCTATGTAAAAGGTCTTTTTTTCACAACCAAAATTAATCATCCATTAAAGTACTCATAAAACCAAAAAATAACATCCATCAAAATATTAAATATCATCTATCAAATAAAAGCAAAATAACAAATACAATAGCATCCATCAAAGTCATCTACAATATGAACTTGGCCACGTGTTTTTTAAAGCCATTAAGAAGTGGAGGAGATGCAACATCTACTACATCTCCCTCTTCTTCTCCAGAATCATTTCCACCATCATCTTCTTCATCGTCTCCTCTATCATCATCATCATCCTCTTCTTCTTCCCCTGTCTCTTCGTCGTCGTCTTCAATTTCAGGTGGGTGTGAGGATCCTAACTCTTGTTGCTCCGATTATTCTTGAGGTTTTGGTTCTTGTTCTTCCTCGGTAGCACTCATATTTTTCAACATTTTTGCTCTTTTCGCTTTATTAGAAGCTGTAGGGCGAGTCTTATCATCGTTGGCTGAAAAATGGACACAAGGTGTGTGAGTTAAACAACATAACCAGAAGCAAAATGATCAAACAGAAGAGGCATGCTTAACAAAGTTTTCGAAAAAAATAATAGAAATTCTGTACAAATTAAAAAAATTTAAGCCGAAATTCTGTCAAATTTTCGAAAAAAAATTATCAAACACGAAGTTCGGCAAAAAATATAGAAAATACATATAATTTTCGAAAATTTTAGTCCAAATTATATCTTAATTTTGGAAAATTTTCTCAAACACGAGTTTCGGCAAAATAATTCGTAATTTAGAAAAAAATTCGGTCAAATTTTTCGAAATTAAGACAAAATTTCGGCAAAATTTTCCGAATAGCAGTAACGAACAGTTTTTTTTCAAATCTTGCATCAAATCGAATAACAAGATGCGAATCATACATAATCATACATAATCGTCCATTAACATGAAATATATATAAACGTCCAAGAACAGAAATAAATCAAAATTTTAACTTTAAACCCTAAACCCAATACACTAAACCCTAAATATAGATTCAAACAACAAAAAAGAGAGATGTACTTACCCATTAGAGCAGCAGTGGCGGCGACGAAATCGGCGGCAGGTGGGCGGCGGCGGCGCGAAGCTGGCTGTAGCCTTGCGATTTCGGTGGATCCTTGCGATTTTCCCTACCCTTCTCGTTCAAAAGTGTCGAAACCTGTGCATTTTAGGTAGTGTATGTATTTTAAAGGATATTTTAGAAATAAAGAAGTAGTGTATTTCTCTAACAAGTAGTGTATTAATCTGGATAGGGTATTTAACCCAAAGGCTAGTGCCAATAACCTGAGCCAAAAGTAAAGTGATGGGCTATGACCCAGAATGGGCCACAATGTAAAGGTTGAGATGGGCAACGGCCCATCATGGCCCAATTGTTTATTCAAAGTAAATTGGGCAAACAAATTGAAGCTTTATTCATGAGGCTCTATTTTTAGCTAAGCTTTGATTACCACTCTAGTCAGATGTCAAAAAAAAAAAAAAACGTTTTTTATTAAAAGGGAAATGTTAAAGACTGTGCTTCATGGAACGCTATATTAATGTTCAATACTGTACTACATTTTATTTTCTTGGACTCGATTATTTTTGTGATTTTTTAATATTTTGATTTGGAAGCATTTTGGACAATATAAATATATAGCCGATAAAAAAAATGGCCCAACAAACGTTACTCCTAAAACTTAACGGGGCCCATTTAAGTCGCAGACTGCATACAAATTGACAATTTTTTTTGGGTCATCGAGGTGGATCGAAAACTATAGAATTGTTTTTTAATACCATTCAATAATTAAATGGCCAAGGTTAAATACATTTATATGTTTGGAGAATACAACCCCACCCAAAAAATTGTTCGGAAATTTTTTCCGAAAAATGTAACAATTTTCGGAAAAATTTCCGAAAAATCATAAGTTCGGTATTTTTTTTTCTTAATTTTCGGAAAAAAAATCCGAAAATTTTTTTCGGATTTTTTTTCCGAACATTTTTTGGTGGGATGGTATTTACTAAAGATAGGACTGTATATAACCTTGGCCTAATTAAATGGTATGTACACACGTATATATAAAGCTTTATGTTTAAAAACAATTAAACTTCTTGATTTTTGCAGCTCAAACTCGTAAATAGACGTGAAATCAATTTATTTCTTTAAATTCTAACACTTCCTCTACCCATGGCTCGGATTCTTAGCACTTCCCCTGGAAAGCATGCCTAACGAGCAGATAATTGAGGAGGCGCTTGGTTACCAATTACTCAATGGTAATGTGAATGAAAATTATTTTTCATCTATGCCCCCATAATAAAAATGATAAGATGGGAGAAGACTTGTTACAATTGTGACTCCATTGCTAGTGTCATATCCCAATTTTGGAATAGAAGTGGACAACAAATGGTTGTTAGTAGAAGAATGGGAGAGTGATTGAGGAGGAGGATTATAGGAAGAGAATAGGGTAATCAAAATGGAGTTATGATTACCTTATTTAGGAGAGGAGGTGGTGATTTTGTTCTCATTAACCACTACAATTACACTAATTTTCAATCACATTCTCATTATCATTGAAGAGTTGCTAACCAAGCGCCCCCTTAATATGAGTGGAATTACTTTCAACAAAATTTGAACCTAAAACATGAGCGTTAGAGTTTAAAACTCTGATACATAAAAGAGTTACATCTCATCTAAAAACCTGAAATTATAAAGAAGTGTGAACACAGTTCATCTTTAAAAACCCATGACAACGCATGAATAGAATATGTATATCACCTGTCTATTTAAAGTACCATTGATTTTGATATATGATGTACCTATTTTTAGGTGATCATATTATTTTATCAAATATCTATTGATTCTATATGTTATTCAACATGTCACTACTCAGGATAACTAGTGAAATGACATGCTCACATGAGTGAAAAGCAAGGCCATACGTCTGATGGGATTTTTGAGTAAAAGGTCATGAAAATTTAACCTTGAATTTTGTAAGTAAACATGTAAATAATTCATTTGCATTCAATTAACTATTAGCGACTATATCTTTATTCGATTCAACCTCTAAGATTAGAGTCCAATATTAGGAAAAGATCTAGGATTTTAAGGGGGCACTTCTAATCATTTACAAGAGTTGTAGTACATCATCTTAATGTAATAGTTCAAAAAAAAATTGTCTTAGACCGTTTTACACAGGCTTGCTAACTAATATTATTAGCCTCGCACCCTCTCCCAAAGGAAAAAATTAAAAACAATGTACTTATATAAGCATTATTAGTTAATTATTAATTATACACTAATAAGCCCCTATTCTTTTGAAATATTACACTAATCACGTTAAAAGGACTAAAATAATACTACATCCGTCACTTGGTTTCTTTCATATTAGTAAATTACACATTTTGTAAGGAAAAAAAAAGTATATTAGTGTAGAATTAAATAAAATTATAGTAACTTTATGTTTTATTGACTTTTATAAGAGAGAATTGTTTTATTTTTTTGAGGTGTAAAAGCAATTATGGAACATCCAAATAAAACAAGAGTGGGGAATCCAGTTGTATCGTATTTTTTACATAATATTTTTTCTCTTTGATTGTGTGAATTTTCTCACTAAACTCAAACATTTATTCAATATTTTGAATCCACCTTAAAGTCTAACTCCACTCAAACCAGACTTGATACTTTCAGAATAACTTATTTTTATTCAATGAAAATACGCCTCATATAAATTACTTAGGTCTAGATTTTGTTTGTCTAAGTATTTGCTAAATGCATTTTGGTATGTAATTACATTATATTTCTGTTTTTTATATATTGTGGAATATTTGATATAATTTTTTATAAATATGCATAAAAAAAAAAAATTACCCCACAAAGTAATTGGTCTAGCTCTAATAGTTCTCAATTCACATTTGTTATAATCTACAACATAGAGTTCTCAATTCACATTTTTTATATATACGTGGTTTATATATCGTGAATTTGCACATAATTTATTTTGCATAAATCAAACCTAAAATCATGAATTACTAAACGTAGGGTCCTAGGCTACAAGATATGACAATGTGATAAATGATCCAAATATTAGATCGTAGCACTAGGACAGGAGTAGGACCATCTAACGGGGGTCTAACTATACATCATAAAATTACGAAATTTATCCTGACTATCACGTACCAGATGTTATCATGTTTTAAATAGTAGTACTGTTATATCTTTTCTATATATATTATTATTTTATGTCATGCTAAAATAATGATATATAGCAATTGTTAATATTTGTGAAAGGTGATATAATGGTAAAATGACTATTAATAAATCAAAACTATACGTAATTTAATTAATTATTTGCACACTTACTATCTAATTCGACTATCATTTTTTTCCACGTGAATATATACATGAGCTGATATATGTGTTCAATAAGCCCTATTGTAAATGCACTCAAGTTTTATATATTATGTGTAATATTTTACTAATTATTTCATCATTCTACTCTTAATAATGGAACCAACACATTTCAACTAAATTTATAGTATTATAGTCCACCCCATTAGTAAATTCTGAATCCGCCACTGAATATATATATATTTATATGTGTCACCACAAAAATAAGTTGATTTAAAGAGGGTTTTAAAGAGGGAATCGAAGATAGAGATGGTATTGAAGAGGGATTTATTCCCTCTCCAAAATGCTCGTCGCCAATCTGTACACGAGGGAAAAAAAAAATCCCTCGAAAAATGGAGAGGGTTTTAAAGAGGGATTTCGTGCCCTTGACAAAAATCCCTCGGCTAAGCCCTCGTGGAGGGCGAGGGATTATTCCCTCGGGAACTGAGCACGAGGGAAAAATCCCCTCTTCATTGTTGACATGACTACCGATCATTGGGCGAGGGAATTTTCCCTCGGCTGACGTGGCGAGGGAAATTCCCTCGTGTACTCCCTCGGCCAATAATTTCCGAAAAAAAATGTAATTCGTGGGATTCGAACCCACGACCTCAAGCACAATCCCTCCCCCGCGGTTCCGCTAGGCTAGCACCCTCCCACCTCACTCTAAGCTGAAATAGGGCGAAATTCGCCCCCCTCAAGTTTCGAACACGCGACCTCCATGTATGCGGAGGCCTTGCATGTTTCGCCATGCCGCTTGGACAAGGCTATTTACTTGTTATGTTTTAGGGTGTAATATATATGTTTAATATATTTTCTGTTATATATTATAAATATAATACTACTTAATATTAATTGTTTTTTATATTTTATATGAAAATTATTATTACATATAAAATTAAACTATCACTTGTATATATTATTAAAAATCAATATAACTTTAAAATAAATATCTTTTAATTATTTTTCACTATTACACATATATTGATTGTTTTTGTTTTTAAAAATAAATATTTTTTTAATTTATTTTTACTATTTACTAATGTGTGTACACATATACACATATATTGATCGTTATTTTATTTAAAAATTAATAAAATAAAATAAAGTACTTTTTAAATTCATTTTCACTATTTACTATTATGTGTACACTAATACACTAATACACATATATTTATTTTCACTATTTACTAATATGTGTACACATATACACATATAAATTTTGGTTTTTTTTTTTAAATCAATAAAATTTTAAAATAAATATTTTTGAAATTGTTTTTCACTAAAATCAATAATAATAATAATAATAATAATAATAATAATAATAATAATAATAATAATAATAATAATAATAATAATAATAATAATAACAAACCAACATATATAGTTCCAATTATATCCAGACATATAAATTAAAATATCCACACATGCTCAAATTTCCAGACAATTAAATCTAAATAAACAATAAAATCTTAAACCAACATATATAGTTCCAAAACACGATCAAACAAATATACGTATATACACTTATATTGATAGTTTATATTTAAATATTTTCAATAAAATTGTAAAATAAATTATTTTTATATCATTTTTCACTATTTACTAACATATACACATTTATATTGATCGTTTTTGTTAAAATATTTTCAATAAAATTGTAAAATAAATTATTTTTAATTTTTTTTCACTATTTACTAACATGTATCAATATATACACTTATATTGATCGTTTTTATTAAATAATTCAATGAAATTGTAAAATAAAATACTTTTTTAAATTTGTTTTAACTATTTACTAACATGTATATATATGCACTTATATTGATCATTTTTATTAAAATATTTTCAATAATAATTGTAAAATAATCACATTTATATTCTTTTTCACTATTTATCAAGATGTGTAAACATATGCACTTATAAAAGAAAACTATTTTCAATAACATTATAAAATAAATATATTTTTTTTTTCACTATTTACTAACATGTATCAATATATATACTTATATTGATCGTTTTTATTAAAAAAAAATTAATAAAATTATAAAATAAATATTTTTTTTATATTTTAATACATTATTTACTAACATATATCAATATATACCCATATATTTTTATTAAAATGTTTTTAATAAAATTGTAAAATAAGTTTTTCTTTTTTTCAAAAAATTCACTAATCAATACATACACTAATTAATTGCATTGCAATTCTAACCAGTTTAAGAAAGCCGCGTGTTAAAAGTGAAAATCAACTCCACGATTTTATAAATATTACCATATGCCTCCTTAATGTTCATCAATTAGTCATCAATTAGTGGGGGTAAGTTAGTGGGGATAGGGATTAAGTGGGTTAAGTTAGTTTTCATGGTCAAATAAGTATATATATGTAGATGGTGTCCATTCTGCTGCAAAAAAGGCGAGGGAATTAACCCTCTTAAATCTGTCCGAGGGAATGAATTCCCTCGTGAGTCTGCACCTTGCTGCGTGAGTCAGCTTTTGACAGATTTCGTGAGGGAAACAACCCTCGTGAGTAGGCCGAGGAAAAATAAACCCTCGTGAATCTCCATGTATCAGTCGATCCCTCGTAAAATCGCTCGACAATTTTCGTGGGTATAATTTTCCCTCGTGAATTCCCTCTTTATAAACGAGGGAAATTATACCCTAGTTAAATTCCTTGTTAAATTTTATCCCTCTTTAAGTCCCTCTTTAATATTGAGGGCTTATTTTCCCTCTTTAATTTTCCTCTCTAAATCAACTATTTTTTGTAGTGTGTGTGTGTTTTCAAGTGTCACTTTTGGGCATATGAAGTATTAGTCTCGTGCTATGTTGCACAGGTACGGGTGCGAGAGTGCGGGGGCGATACGATACGGGTTCGGGGATACGAATTTTAAAAAAATTTAGGGTGCGATTCGTCAAGGATACGTCTATTTATTTATATTTTATTATATATAAAACCTAAAAAATTAAATATATTTTAAAATTTTGTAAATCGAATGTATATAATTCACATTTTCTCTGACCCAAAACTTAAACATATTCAATAATTTAATATAATTAAGTAACCAAAAATCAATTTAAATTCAATTAGCCTAATATATACGTCATAACAGTGCTTACTATATAAAACAAGTGTTACATTATCAATTTGAATTATATTATATAATAAAATTCAATTGAAATAACACATTTAATGCTTAATAAGTAGGATACGCAAGGAGGATTCGAGTATCCGTTAGTGAATTCGCCACGTGGCAGCCGGATTCGCCACGTGGAGAATCTGATTCGCGAATTCAAGAATCTCGCCCCTTTTAGGGGGCGGGTGCGAATCCGTGCATCATAGGTCTCGTGAGACTTTGGGATGAGCAAACACAATAAATCAAGTATTTTTAAACAATCACATTTCGTATGCATATTAAAGACACTTCTATATGCACAATAGTAACATTCTAAAAAGAGAATTCGCATAAACCGCAATCAGAGGACACCTAATTTTAATTTATATGAAACACTAAAAAAGGATGATTAAATTAGAATGGAGGGAGTAATAAATTTCTATTTTCTCTCGAAGAATAGTCTAAGTTATCTAATTAACTAGAAAGAGAAAATGAAAAATTTGCTAAGATTAGTATAAGTGAGTAATTATTTACTCCCTACACCGCAATACTATTTTCACACTTATTCTAAATTGTAAAGGGGATTTCAAAAATAATGTGGAAATAATATTGGTCCTATTGGAACGGGGTAAATTAACATGAAATCAGAATTTAGTCCCGACAAAATACCAATATTGAGGAACAACATTTTGAAGAAACCTACTCGTGGACGCCAACTATTACGTACCATTATTGAGGCATGGGGAATTCACAAGCATAGGTTGTTCTTTCCGCTTAATTGATGGTACAATTTAGAGAAAGCTGTTTACTACAAAATTTAACCAAGCTGGCAAGTCTGAATTTTCCCAAAGTAAGAATTACTTTGTGTTAAATCACAAAAGGAAGAACACAAATTTCAACAGCAGAATCTAATCACGGGCGCGCCAGTAATTCCATGAATTTGCACTAAAATACACAAATCCAATCAACACAGAAAACAACTTTTTGAGGTACCTAACTATATATATTTTTAGAATTCAGTCAATTTCTACCTCTAATTAATTTGTGTTGTCCAATCAATTTGTGTCATTATATATACATTTTTGCAAGAATTTAGCTACACTTTCACGTGTTCACGTCGTATAATTCCTTTTTTTTTTTTTTTTTTGGCATGTATATTGTACCTTAGGTCCTAAACTATTATATATTCTTTGGAGAGGTTTTTAAACGGTTCTTTTCTGTTAAGAGTAGTTTTATGTGAAAATAGTTCATGATAAATTTATCATGAAACTGTTTTAAAATATTGAATATTTAATCAGGAGTATTATTAATTTGGGTTCAATTTTTTTTTACAACAATCACTACAAGAAAATATAAAATTGCATACGAAAATTGTCATTATGGCTACGAAATTTTCAACAAAAGAATTAGTAGTGGGGATTACCTACGAATTGCCTACAAAAATTTCTAATTGTGTTGGCATTTTCTTTCCCCATCTACCAAAAAAATTGTCTACTGAATTTCCGTAGGCAAATTGTGATGTAGGTAATGGCAAATGACTTGTAGGTAATTATACCTAGAGATTTTATTTCGTAGGCAAATTAATTATGTAGGCAAAGTTGTTTCTAGGTTGAGAAATGTAGATGCTTTCATAAGTAGAAAATTTTATAGGCAAATCGTAGGCAATTCTTACTACGAACTTTTTTGTTGGAAAATTTTTGTAGGCAATCCTGTATTTTCTTGTAGTGAATTACAATATATACTATCACTGACCCAAATTAATGATACTTCTGATGAAATTTATGATACTTTAAAATTGTTTCATGATAATATATTATAAACTATTTTCATATAATATTTTATCTTGTGTTAAATGGTTGTTAGATATATAAATAAGTTAAGTAAAATACAAGATAATATAATATTTACAAGTGTTTTAAATCTCAAATTCTCAATTTTCGTTTCAAACCTTAAGGCTATGTTTTTTTTGGGTTTTAAGTGGTTTTTAAAAACAATTATTGAAAACCTATGGTTTTTGTAATCCATGGAGTTTTTATAATCTATGTTCTTTTTGGGTTTTGAATAGGGTAGGTTTTAACTTTATTATGTAAAAGTAGGGGAGGGTTGTATAGGTTAGTTATAGGGTTGTAGGTTTAGGATTTCAAAAACTTAATTTTAAAACCCAAACTAAAATGGGTTTTAGATTTCAAAATCCAAATCCAGGTTTTTAAAACCTAAAAAGAACATAGTCCAAGTTTTCATTTCAAAATTTTCAATTCCCCATTCAAACACTAAGCCTCAAATGATCTAAAAATATGATTCTTCAAATAACGCAAGTATCACAAATGTATTTGAGAACAATATTAATGACCACAATTTGACGAACGATTAGAAAAATTATCTAGTGAAATAATAATTCAAAAGTTTAAGAATCTTTTAAAAGAAAAATGTAGTTTAAGGAATGGGTGAATTAATACGTTGTATGAAATAGGTTGAAGCCTAGTGCAACTCTCCAAAAAATTCTACTACTTATGTCCATAAAAAAAATGCATTAAGGGTTGGACACAAGATTTGAGAACATTTCATTTTTTTTTATTATAAAAGTACATAAAGGTAAAAAGTGTGCAGAACTTTAAGAAATGATTGACTTACTTAAGAAAGTCAAAAATGTGCTTACTTTTTAACTTCTCCCTCCAAATTACAAAATAGAGTGAAAATATATTCAAAACAAACAAAAATTGAATTTCACCAGCCATTATGCATTAATGGCCGAATGACACTGTGATGGGATTAAAATTTTGAAGTTCCCCCTAATACAACAATGTAAGTTCTTCTGCTACCATTAAATACACAACTACCATCATTCAACACTTCATTACAAACATTCTCCAAGCATTAAATTCAAAAGAAAACTCATCAATGAGAACTAAAGACAAAAATCTGACAGTTAAGTTAAAGAACTTGATAGCACAGCTGCTAGTTGAAGATTCCATCAATGGTGAGCTTTCATGTGGCAAAATAAAAGCGATAACACAAAGGTTTGATCTCTCAAAAAGGTCGGTCTGCTCCATTTGGTCTGCAACAAAAAAAAGTCTTAAAAAAGGTGAATCTTTTGTGTTTAAGCCAATAAAATGGTCGAAACATAAAGATGTTGTAGAAATTTGTGTTGAAAAATTCAAGAGTACGTCTTATAAAAAGAGAACTAGGGAAATTGGTGTAAGCAAGAGTGCAGTTGGCCTTTGTTTAAAAAGGGTAAGATCGATGCACATACTAATACCATCAAGCAAAGTTTAACAGCAAAAAATAAACTTATAAGGTTGAGGTTCAGTTTAAGTTCATTACTTTATGATAGAGCTCTCAATATAGTCAAGTTCAAGCCAATGAACAACACAATCCATATTGATGAAAAATGGTTTTATATCACAAAGCAGTGTGAGATGTACTACCTGATTCCAGGAGAAATAGAGCCACATTGAACATGCCAAAACAAAAGGTACATCACCAAACTGATGTTCATGTGTGTTGTGGCTAGACCACAGTATGCAAGTAATAATGACCTTGTTTTTTATGGAAAAATAGGGATTTTTCCATTCACCAAACAAGAGCCAGCCAAAAGGAACATCAAAAACAGAAATAAGGACACATTGGAGACAAAACCATTGGAATCAATCAACAAAGAGGTCATCAAGAATTGCTTAATCAATCATATACACAGTTACTCACTCAAACAAACACTATCAGAAAAATATCATCATTTAGTGTATCATCCAAAAAAAAAAACAAGAATCCAAAGCATAATTCATCATGTTGGTTACATTATTTTTTCAGATTATACTAGAAATCAAGGAGAAATGGTCAATTAATGCAACGAAGGACTTATTCATTCAACAGGACAATGTCAGACCACATATTCAAAACAATGACACTGATTTCAGAGTTGCTGCAAGCTCAGATGGATTCAATATCCAACTAGTTTGTCAGCCAGCTAATTCCCCTGATACTAACATCAATGATCTAGGGTGGTTTAAAGCAATTCAAAGTTTGCAAATTGAGACAGCAGCCTACACAGTTGATGATCTTGTTAACAATGTTCAGATTTCATATGACACACTAACCCATATCACATTGAATTCTATTTTTCTAAGTTAACATAATGTGATGATTGAGATTATGAAATGCAAGGGGCACAATACATTCAAAGTGCCCCATATGGCCAAGGATAAACGTAGGAGGCAAGGAAGACTTCCAAACAATTTGCAAGTTGATGAAGCCCTAATCGAAGAATGCATTGACTACTTAAGACAGCCTGAAAATCAAATTATGGGTGCATATGATGTGGAAAGTTTAGTGACAGATTTTATGTGGATTTCATAAATTAGTTAATGGTTCCTTTTTCTAAAGCCGCATGGTGAATCCTGATTGTAAAGATGCATGGTGAAACCTTTTTGTAAACATGCATGGCAAAACCTTTTTGTAAAGATGCAAGTATGAAATAGCTAAGAAAAACTATTTTTGTATGATTTGATCTTTTTTATCTACCCTTAAATACAAGTACCAGCATTCAGGACTTCATTAATAATATTCTCAAAGCAGTCAATTAAAAAATGAATTATCAATAAGAATTACAGGCAAAAATTTGACAATAATAAACACCACAATTCATCATAGGGCCAATTAACAGGTTTAAGCCTCCATAAACGAAGACTAAAAGGTCCAAGTGGTGGGTGTAAAACACCATAAACATACTCAGATTAAACATGCATTCATCATTTAACCCCAGACAACAATCCAGAGCACATTTATCACAATTATCATGATTTTGGACCCTCAAACTCACCAATAAACACCACAATTCATCATAGGGTCAATCAACAGGTTTAAGCCTCCATAAACTAAGACTAAAAGGTCAAAGTGGTGGCTGTAAAAACATCATAAACATGCTCAGATTAAACATGCAGTCATTATTCCCCAGACAACAATCCAAAGCACATATAACACAATTATCATGATTTTGGATCATCA
Source organism: Ballota nigra (assembly GCA_947034835.1). NCBI lineage: Eukaryota > Viridiplantae > Streptophyta > Magnoliopsida > Lamiales > Lamiaceae > Ballota > Ballota nigra. The sequence goes on along the minus strand of OX344729.1, from coordinate 72,325,536 downwards.
GACTCACCAATAAACACCACAATTCATTATAGGGTCAATCAACAGGTTTAAGCCTCCCTAAACTAAGACTAAAAGGTCAAAGTGGTGGCTGTAAAACACCATAAACATGTTCAGGTTACACATGCAATCATCATTTAACCCCAGACAACAATCCAGAGCACATATAACACAATTATCATAATTTTGGACCCTCAGACTCACCAATAAACACCAAAATTCATCATAGATTAATCAACAAGTTTAAGCCTCCATAAATTAAGACTAAAAGGTCAAAGTGGTGGCTGTAAATAACCATAAACATGCTCATATTAACCATGCAATCATCATTTCACCCAGACAATAATCCAGAGCAAATATAGCACAATTATCATGATTTTGGACCCTCAGACTCACCAATAAACAACACAATTCATCATAGGATCAATCAACAGGTTTAAGCCTCCATAAACTAAGCTTAAAAGGTCAAAGTGGTGGCTGTAAACACCATAAATATACCCAGACTAATATGCACTCATCATTTGAGTTCATATGAGCATTTAAATAAGGCAACTTAGCAAAAAATTGAAGAGAGTTAGATAACACCTATCATAGGAGGTGTTTGGCTCCTGGAATCCACATTGTGTACATTTCAACAGCAAACCGACGCAGTTCAGGGGACCTTGGTCTAATGAAATCACCAAATATCTTTGCAAAATTATCACCAACTCGTGAATCGGGTCTAGCATAATGGCAGGCAACACCACGATTTCTGATTCTTCATATTCACGCATCCACGAATCGCTAAAAGTATAGTTGGACCCAGGGCTTCCGATTTGCAGAGAATCAGAGAGATGGGTTTCGATTTGTGGATAATTGGGGACTGGGGTTCCGATTTATAGAGAATCGGAGGGAGAGGTTTTGATTTGTGGAGAATTGGGGATTGGGGTTCTAATTTATAGAGAATCGGAGAAGGGGTTCATTTTTAGGAGAATCGGAGAAAAGGGTTCCAATTTGCGGAGAATCGGAGCAATGGGTTTCGATTTCAAGTGAGTCGGTGAAAGGGGTTCTGATTTGTAGCGAATCGGAAAATGGTGTTGCGTCTACAGGGCTATCTAAAGTCGTAATCGATCTGTCGTCAACCATCTCTGACATAGACAAGTGGGAGAAATGGTTCGAAGTCGGCTAGGGTTTGGTTGTGAGAGACGAAGAACAATTGAGAGAATGTGGAAGAATCGAGAGAGTTTGAGAGACTAATTCTTAAAATGGGGCGGGTATGTGTGTTTTGGGTTGGGTAGGAGTTTATTTAGGTTGAGTATTTTTAATTAAGTGAGTTGGGTTAAATTTTAATTTTGGGTTATGATTGTTAATTGGATTTTTTTTTTTTTTTGTATTTTGAGTTTGGGCCATGTAGATTTTTTTATTAATAAAAGGAATATTATTATTTCTATAAATGGAAGGTGCATACTTTTGGTGAACAGACGAAAAAGGAAAGAGTGCATACTTTTCGTGGACAGAGGGAGTACATATTATGTACTCTGTATAATATTTTATCAATTAGTCTACCATTCCACTTTCAATAATGGAACCAGTCCAGTCCATTCCAATTTAATTTATTTTATTACAGTCCATTCTATTAGTAATTCCTGAATCTGCCACTGATTTAAGGACTTTTTTAAATAAAAATTAATATTTTAAAAATCTAAAGATGCATTATGTTTTTTTTTCTTTTAACCATTTTACAGAGTTGAATTTGTTATAGTTGATTAAAAAATGCGAGAACGAACAAACAACAAAAAATATTCATCACTAACATATGTTTATGGTTAACTAATTTGGCCGAAAGCTACCAGCCTACCATTTTTTTCATGACTTTGATAGTATAAATTAGTGTAAATGTGTAAATTAATGACACAATAATTCAAATTTGGATTTTCTCTTGTACAAGAGGGTTCAATGCAAATTTTCAGTCTTTGGATCTCATCAATTCAATATAATGGTTGTGAAAATAAAATATAATGATTGTGAAGATTTCAAATAAGATCAGATAGCTGGAAAATTGCATTGGACCCTAATATATACAAGGATATTCAACTCTCAATCATTCTTGTAGAAATTACATGGAGTGAATTACAAGATTTATTATTTATCTATATGTGTATTCCGTGTACATTTAAAATAGTTTATTATTGATTAGGCGTGAAATTGTCATGATTCGTCACTCGAAATGCCCTAATTCTGGCCAATTTTGTCGAGTATTTGGAGTCAATTGAGCATTATTTCTATACATTGATGAATTTGTCTCTTTAATTCTCGTAGGTGAATCTAGGGCGAAGAACGGAGTTCGTAGGACTTTGAATCGACTCAAACGGATGTCCGGATGAGAAGATATCGAAGGAATACGATTGGTGTTAGTGTTGAAGAAGAAAAGTACTAATTGGAGCAATTTTGGGAGCATTCGAGTGAACCACTCGAGCACTAGCACTCGAGCGCCCAAAACTTACAGAAAAAGTCGAGCATTCGAGCAGCTCGAGCGCCACCGCTCGAGCTTGTTGCTCGAGTGCCCCAAATTATACAGAACATTTTCGCCGTTCGAGCAGCTCGAGCGCGAGCGCTCGAGCGCCTGTGTCATTCGAGCTCCATGCTCGAGCGCGACCGCTCGAGCGGGTCTGCTCGAGCGCCTTCATGTTTTGCATTTTAAAAGTCGTTTTTCGGCCCATGAGTTCACGATTCGGCCCGTTGCTTATATATACTCGTCTCAAGCTCGTTTTTGGGGGATACCACATATCACTTGATAGATTTTGACCTTTAGAGTTCATTTTTGGAGAGGAAGGAGAGAAGCAAGCTTTACGTTTACGTTTTTTAGGTTTTCGTTACGAATTCATATTACGATTTTACTTTTTAGTCGTTTCTTTGTATCTTTGTTCTTGAACACATTGAGACTTCTTTTATTGATTTAATTTCAGTTTATTCTTTTATTTCGTTAAACCCTAGTTTATGTTTGATCCCTTCTTCGTCCTAATTATCATGTTCATGTTCGTTATTTATTCAATTGTTATTATTTACGTAAAATCCATGTCTAGCTAAAACCCTTGCATGCTTGGGGTAGGATGAACTCGTAGAAGTAGGTTGTGGGTACGTAATTAGGATAATTCGTGACGTTAGGTTTTAATTCTCTTAATTAATGAATTCTTAAAATTAATCTTAACTTTACTTTTGAATTTTGTTCGAAAAGTGTTAGAGAGAGGACGGCCGTATCACTCTTTAACAACGAGTAGACTTAACTAGAGGGTTTAGAAAAGGTTAATTCATCTACCAGTTTAGCGAAGGAGGACGACCGCATCACCTTAGTTAAATTAGGGTCTCATTAATTAAGCACAATCTATTAACTTGTTAGTGGATTTGTGAAGTCGAGTGTTAGAGTAAAGTATTAGGGTTTAGAATCTTGAGCTTTCACCTTGCATTCTTTTACTTAGGTTATTTCTTGTGCGTCACGGTTATTTTGATTATGTACCTGCTCCGTTAGTATACGTAGGGATTCCTATCCTGAGCATCACCATCTCTCACTTGAACACAAACCTTAGTTAATTCGTCTTCTTTAGTATTTTAGTTTAATTAGTTTATTTTAGTTTTAATTAATCTTTCAAAAAAAATCTAAAAATATTTCACTCATATTAACTACGACGCGTAAATCTTCAGGGATCTATTCGCATACACTCCATCTCTTGGGTTCGATAATACTTGGTCATTATACTTACTCATACTTACTCATACTACAGTGAACCCGTCCGCTTGCGGGGAAGTGACTAATAGAAGTTAGTATTTTTGCTTCAAGTCAATGGCGAACCCCCCCCCCCCCCAAACTTACCATGTTGCTTGTCCTCAAGCAACGAAATAATAAGTCAAGTGAAATTGTTAGGAATGAGTCAAAGAATCAAATCATGCAAGCAAATGAAATCGAGCTTCAAAGATCAATCACAAGTATACTCACTCACCTTCCCTCATCATACTCATGCAACAATAACAAGAAACACCAAGATCAAACGTAGATGTGCACTCAACGATGTGTTTCACTCCCTCACAAGTGTATATCAATGATCAAGGGACTCACTCAAACAATCAATCACACATATTGGCAGCCATAGGCTTGTAAGCACTCTCAACTCCGACCATACTCTAGAAATCAATGCCGAATCAAAAAGGACTTTTCTCAAGGTTGTAATGTAGGCTCTTTGGACGGGTGGGATAACAATATAGGGTAAGTGACTCAAGTGAATGGAGAATAGAAACTCAAACTTTGGCACTTCGAGATTAGGAACAGAATACTTCAAACATTTTCAATCAACACCCTTTCAATTCCATACTCTCAACACTTCAATTTTTTTTTCTTTCTCACTCTTTTCACTTTTCTCAATCACTTCACTTTTTTTTTCTCTCTCTTTTTTTTTTTTTTTTTTTGCACAAACACATGAGCTCATTTTCTTTTGCTCATTCTCAATTTTTCTTTTCTTTTTCCCACAACTCAACACTTCATCACACCTTCTTCTCATATTCACTCAACAAACAACATTTTCCTTTTTTCAACTCAATTCAATCCCTTCACATTCACACTTTTCCTATTCTCCACTCAATTGGGGACAAAAAGGCTTAGGAATTGGAGTAGTGTTTATATGTGCTAGCAAATGGAATAAGCTTTAGGCTCAAAGGGGCTAACAAGGGATAAATATCAATGGTAAGGAAAATTTAGGCTAAGTGACTCAATAAAATCAAAGATGGCCTAAGATCACATTCGACATATCAAACTAAACACAATCAAGAAGCAAGAGCACACACAAGTTCTAGCATCCTCTAAGGTGACGATTCACTCACAAACAAAGAGATCAAGTAATGCATCAAAATCTCATAGGGCTCAAATCTCACAGCTTTCACATCCATGCTAGTCCTAGTGCATTCTCACTCTCATCACACAAGCACTCAGAAAGAAAACTTATAAGCATACTAGTTCTCTCTCAAATCCACTCTAGCTCAAACACTCACACAATAAAATTCCTAACTCACTCTCACAACTCAACTCTACTCATCAAATCATACTCAAAGATAGCAATCAACAAGCACAAGATGATTAATAGGCATGAAATATGCAATAGCAAATCAGATCAAAATCACCCCGAGGAGCATCTCAAAGCACAAATAACAAAACACACTAAAAGATAAGGGGTGCTCCGGTGCAATGTAACAAAAAACATAAAAAACTCCACCCCCCAAACTTCGACCTTGCGAAGAGGTCTAAGTTTGGGGTTGTGGGTTACCTCAACTAAACAATGCAGTTTCTCTCAACAACGTTGCACACTCCCTTGCTTGAGTTCCTCACTTTCGAGTACTCCATGATTCCTCTACTCTCTCGAGACAAGCCTACACAATAAAATTCTCAAGTACGAGGTTAAAACTTACGATTCAACAACACCCTAATAACATAATAGAACACTAAAATACTCAAAAGCAAATAAAAATGGGTTGTCTCCCATTCAGCGCTAGTTTTAAGGTCCTCATGCCGGACCGAGCTCAACGGAGCTTATGGGACATCATACTAAAAAATACCTCTCTTACTCTTATAAGAGTGGTGCTTGCATGTCTTTCCTTGATGCCCCTCCATCATGAGCCCTTTTGCTTCCTTCTCATCCCCAAGTGTTATGGGTCTCAACTCCTTCTCATCTTTATCTGGAGGGGTCTTACCAAACAGTTTCTTGAATTTGGACTTTTTCTTCTTATCTCTTCCTTTCCCTTCCAACTGGACCATGTCCACCTTTCTCACTTCTTCATCCTTCAATTTCTTCACTTTATTCCTATCAAAAGAATCAAGATTATAATGCTCATGGGTTAAATTATCAAGTGAAGGATTAACGAAATTATGAACATGAGAAAGATTAGAGATAGGGGTTGTGTCTTCAACACGAGGATCAATTGCATCCATGCAATACAAACTCTCATCCTCCTTCGGGTGCTTCATGGCTTCATATAGGGAAATTTTCACTTCTTGATCATCAACCTTCAATGTAATCTTCCCATTTGCCACGTCTAGCACCATCCCCGCCGTCGCTAAGAATGATCTTCCTAAGATCAGGGGCACATGCTCATCTTCCTCCATCTCTAGCACTACAAAATCGGCTGGAAAAATATGATCTCCAACTCTCATGAGGACGTCTTCAACCACACCTTGAGGTCTCGTAATAGACCGGTCGGCAAGTTGAAGCGTCATCATTGTCGGCTGAAGTTCTCCACCTTCCAACTTCTTGAAAAGAGACAAGGGCATAAGATTTATGCTCGCCCCGAGATCACATAGCGCTCCTTTCTTGATCCCGTTCCCAATATCACAAAGAATGGTGAAGCTCCCGGGATCCTTCAGCTTTGGAGGAAGCGCCTTGTGTACTAATGCACTCACCTCATGGTTCAACTGCACCAACTTCGGCTCATCCACTCGCCGTCTTTTCCCGATCAAGTCCTTCAGAAACTTTGCATAGTTGGGCATCTGTTCCAAAGCATCATAAAAAGGGATATTAATATGCAATTGTTTAAACACGTCAAGGAATTTAGCGAATTTCTCATCAAGCTTCTTTTTCATGAAGCGTTGTGGATATGGGACGGGTATCACCGATTTGGGTACCCCCCCATTCATCTTTCTCGGTCTCTTTCACTTTCTCCCTTGCTTCCTTTGCCTTCTTCCACTTGGGAACTCTCTCAACCTTCTCAATGCCTTCCTCTTCAAGCTCTTTGCTCGTTTGAGTGCTTTCACCCTCAACCTTCTTCTCAACTCTCATCTCTTCAATCTCATCTCTATCTCGGGGCGTCTCAGAATCAGCAGGCATCTGAGGACCTTCATAGTTGGTTCCACTTCTAAGCTGGATAGACTTACAATGCTCTTTCGGGTTCTCCTCCGGCATGGAAGGATACTTACCCGGCTCCCTATTCAATGATTTTGCAATTTGGCTTATCTGGAACTCTATTGAGGTGAACAGCATATTGTTCTCTTGCTGAATTCGATTCAGCTCTACATCTCTCGTTTGGAGTTCTTGATCACGCTGATCACCTTTCTTATGCAACTCCTTCACATCGTACTCCAAAGAGGATAATCTCTTGCTTCCTTCCTCCCCCTTCTGAAGGATAGCTCTCAACATCTCCTCGGTTGATGCACCGCCTTCTCCACCAGGAGGTTTAGAACCCGGATCCACGCCTGGAGGAACTGTAATACCCGCCTTCGGGTTAGCATATAAAAATTTTTCGTTCTTCCTCCATTGGTTCTGAGGAAGCTGATGGCCTCCTTGGTACCCTTGTGTGTTCCTCCATTGATTTTGAGGTGGTTGTGGACCTGGAGGTACAAATGGTTGGCCATAAGAAGGTCTTCCTTGAAAATTTCCACCTTGTGGATACCCGCCTTGATTGTAATAAGGACCTCCCATAGAATTTAATACTTCTTGCTGAATTGTGGGCTTGTCCTCTTGCTCATTCTCTGCTGCATTCCCTCCAACCATATTCTTCCCCAACTCAAGGTTGTTAATCTTTTCCATCATGGTCATCAACAGCCTTCTCGTTCCTTCACCTTCCTCCAACTTGCAAACTCTCTGAAACTCTGGATCCTCGTTCCATGCACCGGCATTCGTGACAATGTTGTCCACTATCTCTCTACATCTCGCTATCCCTTGGTTCAGAAAAGCTCCACTCGCACAGGCATCTAAATGGGCTTGACCAGCCTTGCTGGCTCCACTATAGAAGAACGCCATGATATCTCCCTCATTGTACCCGTGTTGCGGGCACTCAATCAACATATTTGAGTATCCCTCCCACGATTGACGTAAATCCTCTCCTGACTTCTGGCGAAAGGAAGAAATCTCAATTCTTGCTTTGATCGTTCTGGATGGAGGGTAGAATCGCTCAAGGAACAGATGCTCGAGCTCAGCCCATGTGGTTACACCTCCTCGTGGGAGTTTGTTGTCATACCACTCTTTAGCTATTCCCGTCAATGAGAATGGGAACAGCCTAAGCCTCTTGGCATCTTCAGACATGCCGTTATAATTGAAAGTGGAGGCTATCATGAGGAAACTCCTCAGGTGAGTATGAGGATTCTCATTCCCAACTTCCCCCATGAACTGGTTCTCGGTAAGCAGCTTAAGAATTCCCGGGGAAATCGAGAAGTTATTTGCCTCAACAGGAGGCAATGCCACTCCATCATAGTACCGTTGTGGCTGCGCTGCAAACCTTTCTCGAATAGCCACATTTTGATCTGCGTTCTGAGGAACGTGTTGAGGATTAGCAGCTGGTACGGGTATTTGTTGGGGTGGTGGTTGGTAAACAGGTGGTTGATTGTAAACTGGAGGTGGAGGATACGGGTATGGTGGATACGGATAAGGTGGGTATGGGTAAGGTGGATAAGGTAAGTTGTTTTGTGGTAAGTTAGGATGTGGGTAAGCAGGGTTGTTATGAGGATTTTGGACAATGTTATGAGCTGGGCTATTTTGGTTCTGAGTACCCGGGTTTGGCTCTGGCTTTCTCCTAAGGGATCTTGATTCTTACTGGTATTGCCATCAGTGTCGTCAACCCGGTTCAATGTCTGATTGAACTCATTCTCGACATCATCCAACTCATTAGTAATGTCCATTGGTTCTTTCCCTCCGGCAGCGTTCATCCTTCTTAAGAAGGCTCGGTTTCTTCTTTCTATTGTCTCAGGATCTAATGGTAACCTCTCTTCGCTCGTATTGCCTTGTGAGCGTGTTTTTATAAACCTGAAACACTAACAAAAGAATCAAAACGCAACTGCCGAATATATACGAAATAAAAAAAACAGAAAATAAAATCACTCACTACTAACTACTAAGCTATCAACAAATCCTATTCAAAAGACATACAACGCCATCCCCGGCAACGACGCCATTGACTTGAAGTGAACCCGTCCGCTTGCGGGGAAGCGACTAGTAGAAGTTAGTATTTTCGCTTCAAGTCAATTATCTATCTACATTAACAACTGATTAACCAGGGGATTGCAAAATAGACTATGAACAAGTTTCTTGTTATGCATATGTGTATTTTTTAACTGTAGTTGTTGTTTTATTAAAATGTATTAGTTTGATAGTAATACATTTAATAAAACTAATATCATTTTGAGTTGAACAGTAAAACTGATTTACAAGAAACATAGGGTATGTTTTGTAATCCTATCTCAAAATCAAAACTGATGTTATGTGGTTTTTGTAGAAGATAAAAAGTGGAGATTTATTTTGAAAAAAATTGAGTTTAGAAGTGGTGCACGCTTGCAAAAATATTACTTAATTAGTACTAATACTTTACAAAAGTGTGCATCATACATAATTGGGTCCCAACGAGAATCAATACTTTTATATAGACCAAACATATCCATCCTATGTGGCATCCATATTTGTTCTCCTCTCCATTCTTCCCCATCTCATCAACTCAATTTCCTACTTTTAATCCTAGTTGTTCCTTTTTAATTCTTGTAATCCTATTCGTCCATCTTTCTTTTTTTCTTCTATAAAATATTTGTGTCCCTCAACACAAAATAACTATTCTATGTTCGTCTTTATTTTTCATTCCATAAGCATGCGATCGGAAAAATGCCAGAGGAGATCCTGCATTCGGCAATTGATGCCCTGGCGCTGGTGGTTCTGAGGCCTGAACATCTGAATAACGAGTCGCATTGCATTGTTTATAAAGATGAGTTCGAGGTTGTATGTGAAGCAACGGATCTCCCCTGCAAATATTTGTATTTGGATTGCATGATTCTTAATTTATGTATATCGTTAGGGCCGCGTGTTATTGGTAGATTATGTTTTATCGATTACGGATTATGTAGATTACGTTTTATTTATATCGATTATGTTTCACGTGATGTATGGTTAATAAAGATTTATCCGTTTCACAGATCGTATTGTTCATGTTCTTCGATTTTTTTGTTAATTTTTGTTTCACTTTGTTCGTATTATTCAGCCAAGGTTGAAGACAGTGTATATTTACACATATCATAAAAATTGCGATCAATTATTCTTCTTCTTTGTTCAATCAAAATATCCTCCCATTGCTAATTTTGGTGATATAGATATCATAGAGGGTTATGGGGAACACTTGTTGTGATATTTTGCGATTGGATAGAGCAATCCAGCATAGTAGTGGTCAAAAAATGAGCTAAATTAATGTGCGTAAATCTAATGTGCTAAATTATTGTAGTTCAATGTTTGGTAGGAAGTTAATGTGCTAAATTATCGTGGTATTTATGCATCTAAATTGATGTAACCAATGGAGTTTAATTAGGTTTTGTGTGGTGTATATCACTAACTTTAACATGATTTGGAGGCAATAAATTGTATTTTTAATTAGTTTGATTGGATTAACATAAAAATTTAAACACTGGTATTTCTTGAAAATACGGAACAAGTTTTAAAAAAAGATAAAAAAATAAATTGAATTGTTAATTTTAGCTTCATATTCGGATTTTTTTGTTGAATCTTTCATAGATTATATATTTATCAAAGGCGTCGGTTATTTGTGGAGAATTATCCAAAAATTCCCCCAAGTATTAAATTTGCGTGATTAATATGTTGTTATTATTATTAGTAATTTCTCATGATTATAGATATGCTTTATTTTGGTTGTTGCAATTTTTATGGGCACAATTTATGCAATCTGAATGTTGTAATTTTTATGGACGTCTATCTTGGAACTGTATTCATGTACATGATGTATTCTTATCTAAGTAATTAGTGTTTAAATCCATGTGCTTGATTTTTTAATAAAAAACTTCATTTTGGGAATGTTGATAAATGTGTTAAATACAATATTTATAAGTACAAGTTATTATTTATGTGATATATATTGTTGAAATAAAATAAAATGTATTTAATTTCAATTTTGAGTGTATAAAACAAAATGTATTTTACTTATGCTAAACATGACTAATTATTGTAACTATTCGGATTAATTATGTTGGGTTGTCTTATTGTTTTTTTTTTTTATGTGTAAATATGATAAAAAGATAATTTCTTATGTGTAAATAGGTTGAAGAAGATTTGATGACTTTTACTTTATTCTACTCATAAATTCGAATATGTAAACAATAATTAATGTTAATTAAGATATGAATTGTGAAAGTCAATTTCAAAAGGAACAACTAAATTGTGGGGGGGGGGGGGGGGGGAGTCTACACCCAATAATAAGGATTTTTTGTTTTTCTTTTTATAAAAGGTAACAACTTTTTTGGGTGTGATAAAATGAGGACAATAATTTTTATGTATTTACAATTTAATCGAACTTCTTTACCAAGAAAAAAAATACACAAGAAACAATACTATTAAGGGACAAGCAATTTGTCTGCAATTTGTTTGCATTTATCATGTAGGTATTACGTAAGATTTTTATCATGTAGGTATTTTGTTATTTAAGGGACAAGAAATTTGTTTGCATTTATTTATTTGCTTACAGAGTTGAATTTGTAGATATTTACAAAAAAATTATTTTATGGTGACAAAACTATTGTGACGAATACAAAAATCATCACTAAAGCCTATGTTTTCGTGATAAAATTCAAATTCGTCACTTAAAATACATGTTGTGGTGATGATTTCATATATCGTCATGTAAAAGAGAGATCTATTATGACGATTTGTTGAGTTGTCACAAGTGACAATGCGCAACAACAAAAGTAATTGTATTGTGATAAATCTTTTGTGACAAACCGCAAATTGTCACAAGAAGCTTCTGTTTGTGGTGACGACTTTCATCATTATCATGAAAAATAAGATTTATTGTGGTATTCACATTCGTCACCAGAAGCTTCTGTTTGTGGTGACGACTTCATCTCCGTCACGTAAAATGAGATCTATTGTGACGATTTGCAAGCCGTCACCAAAAAATCTCTGCTTGTAGTGACGACTGTCATCTTCATCACATAAAAATAAGATTTATTGTGACGATTTGTAAGGCGTTCCAAGAAACCTCTGTTATTGGTGACAATTATCATTTTTGTCACGTTAAAACTAGATCTATTGTAATGATGCACAAGTTGTTACAAGAAACTTCTATTTGTGGTGACGTTTTCCATATTCGTCACCTAAAAAATAAATACATTGAGGCAGTTTGCAATACATCACAAGAAGCATTTGCTTGTGGTGAAGACTTCCATCTTTGTCACATAAAAATAAACTCTATTGTGATAATTTGCCATGTTTGTCACCCTATAACAATATTTTAGTTTCGAGGTAAGTTTGCTGATAAACAAAAAAAATTTAAATATTTTGACAAATTTTGAAATATGTTAGGAGAAAATTTATATTTTTCATGTCAACACGATAGTGACACAACATGATAAGACTAAACAAGAACACTGCAAAATAAGAATCCAACTGGCACGACACAAATATAATTTTTTTTTATGTCGATACGACATGATAAGAAAAAAAATTATATTATACACCCTCTGCTACAATTTAAATTATCCAAAGCTAGGAATAAAACAGTTTTACTCTTTATACTAATTACTTCCAAACATCATTTATTTATATATTTCATTGCAATACATTTATTAAAATATTCTTTGCCAATGAACTTAACTCTCCTCAATAATAAAATACAGACTAATAAACCCTCAACTGTACACTTTTTAACATTAATGAACATTTTTTTAATTAAAAGCTGCATTATTTGACGAGGATAATCTAAATCGTAATGGAGAGAATAATATTTAGCACGATGTGATATGACACAATAATACACGTTACACGATATTACACACGGAAAGTACTAAATCTTTGAACAAAATTAGAAATGCGCCAATTCATATATACAATTGATTTTTTTTTTCTTTCAATTTTAATATGTTGGCACGAACACTATCAAAAAATATTTGTCTTTATTGTGTATACACGTTAATGAGATGAACATGATAATTAAGCCTAAACACTAGGACATAATTTATGTATTATTTTTGTGTTGTGTTACTATGTCATATTCGAAAATGTCACCCTACTTATATACGCGTAGAAACACTCTTTACTGTAGTTTTGATTACCTAAAAATAAATATAATATTAATAATTCTAGAATACCTCACACCGTGACACTGAATTGGACTGGGGGGACTCCATAAAAAGAGAAAGTTCTAAGGCATGAGAGCGCTACAAATGAGTATAAAAACTAGAATTGAATTCTTCATCTTCAATCGCAATTATAATCTAGAATTACTTAATCAATACTCTAATTAAAATGTATAATTAATGTATCTAATGAAAATGAAATAATTTTAACTAAAAGTATACCATGAAAAATTATTCATATTATTTTAAGAAGAGTATGTATAGGGTGAAATTGGTTTATATATGAATCAGTGAAGGACATTAGTTGTTTCCACTGAAGAGTATTAGTTTTTTTTACTGAAGAGTATTGTTGGTTTACATTGAAGAGTCTTAGTTCATTTTTACTGAACAACAAAGACTCTTTAGTGTAAATCAGTAATACTCTTCAGTATATACAACTAATACTCTTCAGCGAAAATAACTAATACCCTTCAGTTATTCATGTATAAACCAATTCTACTCTATACTTTGTCATTTAAAAAAATGATGTATATATTTTGCTAGACAAAGTATAGAGTGAAATTGGTTTATATATGAATCACTGAAGGTTATTAGTTGTTTTCACTCAAGAGTATTAGTTGTTTTCACTCAAGAGTATTAGTTGTATTTACTGAAGAGTATTATTGTTTTACACTAAAGAGTCTTAGTTGTTCGGTGAAAATGAACTAAGACTCTTCAGTGTAAACCAGTAATACTATTCAGTAAAACAACTAATACTCTTCAATGAAAACAACTAATACCCTTCAGTGATTCATGTATAAACCAAATTCACTCTATACATACTCGAAATTGGTTTATATATGAATCATCGAAGGGTATTAGTTGTTTTGACTGAAGAGTATTAATTATTTTTACTGGAGAGTATTACTGGTTTACACTGAAGAGTCTTAGTTCATTTTCACCGAACAACTAAGACTCTTTAGTGTAAATCAGTAATACTCTTCAGTAAATACAACTAATACTCTTTTGTGAAAACAACTAATACCCTTCACGAATTTATGTATAAACTAGTTTCACTCTATACTTATTGAAAACACATATATTTACGTATTATAAATTATAATACACATGAATTTTTTGAATATGATAAAAAAAATCAAGAGAAAATAATTTTATTAAATCTTGTGAATTTTTGGGAGGGAAACGTCTCAACTGGCGCTCCTAATCACAAGCAGACATAAAAAAACCTAGTTCCCAATTCCTAAATCTAAAATCCTCCTCCTGCCTCCCATCATCCTTTCTCCTCCCGTAGAAAACGCTATGGCGCTACCCCGCCCCCCAACGACGATCGTACAAGGTGTAGGATTTGTCACCACCGCTAATTCCTGTCTCCGCCGGGTGGACATGGCTACCGCTGCGTCCACTATCCCCGTCGTGAGACTTCTCGACGATCGTCGAATGAGCATAATGAAAAGCCCAATCTTTTTCACTCTATTGTGCCTCTCGTCTTCGCCTCTGGCGCTCGTCGCTGCCCTTTTCAATTATACGGTGGGTTCTTTATATTTTATTTGATGTTATATTTTGTGAAGTTGATTCAATTCCTTGCTATATTCGTGGAGTTAAGATAAAAGTTTGTGGATAAAAAGGTCGCAATTTCCGAGTTTGTAATTTTTGGTTTACAGCTTCTAATTTCTAATTTGTTTGAGTGTCTGCAATTTTAAGTTTTTTGGTCATCTTCAATTTTTAAGTTTTTGTTAATTGGGGTTCTCTACTTTGATGAATAGAAATGGCTTATTTGATTTTTTTGCAAGTGATAGTTGCCGTGTATATTTTGATTTCTCGATAATATCTTCAATTAGTTTCTACGACAGTTTATATATACTCTTGTTGGAAATGTTTGGTGTTGATAAACAGGGGATCAGAAGTGAATTCTGCCAAAATACTCTCTTGTCTCGTCCATGAACAGGCCTACATTCCAGCCTTTTTTTGTCTCTTTCTTTGGTGCTTATTTATCCCTTTTATTTTGTTAATTCTGAATAATTGGTCGATATAAAGTTAGTTTTACCATAAGCAAAATCTTGTAGACTGGCTCAACTCTTTGTGGGATTTAGATGTTATTTTTCTTATTTGTTTCCCATTAATTTTCGGTAAAGGTAGGCAGAGGAAATTTAAGTATTATTCTACTCTGTCGTGTTGCTGATTCAATGAGTGTATTTTAACTAAATTAAGATTGCAATTGGGTAAGCTGATTGATTATACTCTTATATTGTGAAGTTTTGTATGATTAAACTTGTCGGACTTGTTATGTTGCTTCAGTTTAATGTCTTCCAATTCCTTTTTTTTTATATCAATACAAATCATATTGTTGCAGAACACTTGCAAGAAGGTGTTATGCAATTAATGGCCACATACATGAAAAAAAATGTTGCACAAGGAAACTCAACTTGGGTGAAGACCTGGAGAAGGATGAAAACCAGGGAAACAAATTCACATTAGGTACACCTTTAATGTTTATTTATTAATTTTTGGTGAGTTTAGCAATCTATTGTGTTTGGAATTAGAGTTTTATTTTTAGTGCGACTTGGGTGCACTATTTTTTTTTTTTTGGTACTTGGTATTCGGTCCAAGGAATATTAATTATTATTTCAAAGCTCATACGTGATTTCTCTTCTTGTTTGTTCATCTTATTTGGTTTTCATAGCATAAATCTTCTATGATTTGTTTTCTAAAACTTAATAGGTTACAAATGTTCTTTGTTGTGCAGAATTGACATTTGCTTTAATACAAGATTCATGCGGAACGATGATAACTTCTTAATTTGGTCGGGAGCTTTGGATATACAAGGAAGTACCCGAATTTTTATTTTAGTGCTTATGGAAATAATTGAGAACTTCAACAAATATTGTTGTAGTGTCGAGATATTTTGATTGTGAAGAAAAGTACTTAGTAGTATATTACATTGACACTACTTTAATTATAAGTACTTGTTTTTAATGGTCATATAGGTGTTTAATTTTTAAACTAATATTTTTATGTGCTTTTTATGGTCATATTTGTGAATTGCATATATATTTTAATTCATTTAGTTTTTAGTGATAAAATTGTAGTTTTTTGGTTGACTAATATTGTAGCTTAATGTGACGGTTTTTGTCACAAGTGTAATTATCAAAAGTAAATGCGAAATAATTGTCACAAAAAAAAACTAAACAATGAATTTTGGTGACAAAAGTAGATTTATATGACGATGATGCTCTAGTATTGTGACAATATTTTTGTCACAACTAATTTTTCTTTAATGACGAATATGGGTTGTGATGAAAAAGAATTTAAGTGACGAAAATATAGTGTTATAGTGACAATAATTTTATCACGATAATATTATCTATGGTGACAAATAGGTTTTGTCACATGAAACAATAAAAATGTAAGAATATTGTGACAAAAATAATTTAGGTGACAAAAATATAGGGTTATAGTGACGATAATGTTGTCACGATAACATTATCTATGGTGACATATTAATTTTTTCATTTGAAATAATAAAAATATAAGGTTGTAGTGACGAAAAATAATTTGGGTGGCGAAAATATAAGGTTGTAGTGATGGTAAATTCGTCACAAAAATATTATTTATTGTGACAAATAGGTTTCGTCACTAAGCTATTGTAACGATATTCTTTTACCGTCACTAGTAACCTTTCGTGACAGACTTTTGGTGACGCCATTTGTGACGACAAATTTTGTCACCCAAAGTCTTTAGTGACGAAAATTTATGTTTTAGTGACAAAAGCTTTTGCCACGAAAAAGTTTTTTTTTGTAGTGAATAATTTTCGTCCCATTGGAACATTTAATTGACAACATGATTTTTTTTATATACTAGAGTTATTTTTTTGTTGATGCAAATACCATATCACCATTATTTATTCAGTATATAAAATGGAAAAGGTGTAGGAAATCATTCTAATTATCCATAGAGTATTTAATGTGTAATTTTCATGAAGGCATACATTTATAGTTTTGAACCTTATATTACAAAAACAAATTAATGATCTGTTTTTTTCTCATAAACTGTTAAAGACCATTAGATTACAAATGTTCATAGAACTAACCTCCATAGTTTTGAAAATGTAAAAACTAATTAACACTTTTATTGATATTGAAATATATAAAATATGACGAGATTAAAATATATATACCTCACGCTAGCAACATCAATATGTATGGAAATTTATAATTGAAATGTTAAGGATTTGTGTTATATATTTAACGATGTGATATGCAACATCATTTTGAGGTTCAGTAAAAGTACCACAGAGACCACCGTCAATGACACTAACCTCATTATTACGTTCAAGCTATATACTAGTTTTGAACGTAAGTACACTTTCGAAGTCTATATCTTCATTCATATAAACAAGTTCTGGAAAATTCATTCTTGAGAGCAATTGTTAAAAGTGCCTGCATCAAAGTTGTTCATATTAAAAGTGTCTGCATCAACACAAAGGTACTAAGTTGCTCGACAATTATTTCAAATAAAATAGTAGAGCATACCTCAAAGGAGAATGTAACAAATTACACTGGAATACCTCTTAACAGACTAAAATTTATAAGTATTAAAGAAGTATGCAAATATAGAATTTAATAATAAAATTAAAGCCTTGGACAAATAGTATATGTCAGGTTCTCCCACATTGGAAGAATTATACATGTTATAATTTGGTCTAATAACTTATACAACTACTAAAAAAAACTTGAAGGATCAATATTTATCATGTTGAATATGGAACCCGACATTTGTTTTCTGTATTTGTTATTTACCATTTGGTGTGTCTACTTGAAATTTGTCCAAGTTGAAAATATTATGCATGTTGTGGTTTGGTCCTGTAACTTTTATAATTGCTAATAAAAATTTCGAAGGACCAGTGTCAAACATATTGACTAAGGACTTCCAGTTGGTGCGGAATTATATATATTATTTTAAAATGTGTATTTTCTTAACAATATTTTATGTCTTTCTTAATCTCATTGATATATTTGTATCTTTAAGGCTCTTTGTTGATTAGATCTAATTTATCCTTTGGATCTTAAATTGACAAAAAAAAAAAATGCATATGTATAGACTTAGTGCAATTAATTATATGCTCATGATGTGATGCAATTTAACGATATTCATTGAAAATATTATGCATGTTATAGTTTTGTCCTGTAACTTTCGAATTGCTAGACTAAAATATCGAGGGACCAATATCAAACATATTCAATATGGACTTCAAGTTATATGCTCATGGTGTGATGCAATTTAGCGATATTTATTGGAAATATTATGCATGTTATAGTTTTTTCCTGTAACTTTTCGGATTGCTATAAAAAAATATCGAGGGACCAATATCAAAGGTTGAGGATATATTAGTTAGTTTTACTTTGTTGAAGAGAGCTTAGTTCAAAAATTGCTAATACAGTAAAACCTCTCTATAGTCATATCCTTGGGACCACAAAAAAATATTCCTAAATGGGGGTTATTCCTAAATAGAGTTATAAGGTTTTTTTTTTTTTTAAATGCATGTATATTATATAATGATATAATTAGTAGATACATGTACATGTAATGTGTTGAACTTAATTGAACTAATTTACTCACGTAATATGAAAAGACAATACTCAAGAGTCACCCACCATAGATGCATGTACTTGCTTTTGATTGCTTTAATTTTTTCATCTATAAATACTATGTATAATACATTTTTTTATCAATTACATCAAATCAACATTTTCTTCACGCATATAATGGCACCAAAAATAGAAAAGAGAACTCAAATGAGTGAAAAAATTCGTGTGGAGATGTGCAAAATGAAAGAACTACATCCAGGTTGGAAGCAAAAAGATTTTGCCAAGTGGTTAGAGGATACTCATAATCTTAAGCTATCGCAATCAGCGATATCGAAGGCGTTCAAGAGGTCAATCAACAATCAACCTTGAACAAGTATTTTAAATCAACTTAAATCTATTGTAAAATTATATATATTATTATGATTTATTCCTAAATGGAGGTGTATTTCTTTATGTTGGGACTTGAAAAAATATGAATTATGACAATATGGAGTTTATTCCAAATTATAACTGGTCCCAAGTTGGGACCATGAATTTTTATTCCTAAAGATAGTTTATTCCTTAATAGAGTATTATTTTTTAGAGGTTTTACTGTAGATATATTGAAAAAATTAGTATAGTGAGGGATAAATAAGGGATGTTTGGAAATAATTAGTTTAAGAGAGTAAAACTATTTTTCCATAGTTTGGAATAATCTAAATTGTAACGGAGGGAGTATCAAATAATATTTTAATTTTATCATGTATATATATATTTTTTTTTCATAAAATATTTTAAAAAAACACAAAAAAATATATATATATATCATATTTTTTATACATACAATTTTTTTTCAGCTCGCGAAATTCGCGAGGTGTTATCTAGTTACTTCATAATCCAAAAGTAGATATGTTTTTCAAAATGAATTTTAAGTGCTCAATAGTTGCAAATATTTCAAAATTTATTTTTTTCAAAAAAGAAACAAAAACAATTCTATTTATAAAATAATATTTTGCAAACATTCAACTAGTATTTGTTACCTTTTTTTTCAAACAACTATCATATTTACTAAGTACTAAACATAGTGCCGGATTTAGAAATTTGGATTCGGGGTACACAAAATAATTTGAGCTATTTGTATAGGTATATCAATTAAATTTAAGGATACAATATTAATTTTTTGATAAAGTATAGAGTGAAAATTGGTTATATATAAATCATTAAAGCGTATTAATTGTTTTCATTAAAAAGTATTAGTTGGTTTTATTGAAGAGTACGTATTAATTGTTTTCAATGAAGAGACTTAATTCATTTTCAATAAAAAAAAACTAATACCCTTCAGTAAAAACAACTAATACTCTTTAATAAAAATAACTAATATACTTCAATAATTCGTGTATGAACCAATTTCACTCTATACATCTCTAATTTTTTACATAATAAAGTACAAGATTTTTTTTCAATTTGGTGGTACAAATATACCCATGTCTCCCAGTGGTTCCACTGACTAATTTTTTTTTTTTTTTCTCCAAATCACTTAAATAAAATTCATTCTTCCGAAGTACGATTTTTTTACAAACGTCAACAAGGAGTTGCTTTTACTCAATGGTTTTGGTACATTACTGCTTTATTACCTAGAAACTATTGGGAAATGAAATGTTTGCGGTTAGATTCACTTTCCTTTTTAGGTTATTGTGATTCTTGGTTCATCATATCAATTTGACAAATTTTACGTCTTGGATTCTACATATAATAGATTGTCTTTATATTTTATTCGCTGTATCTTTGAAAATTTTCAATAATTTAATGATAGTGTAGTATAAACTGTTTGATTACATCGTTATTTTTAATAGTCCATATATATATATATATATATATGGTCACTTCAATCATAGCAATCCAATATATTAATCATTGAAGTCCAGAAAAAAATTACATTTATTTTAAGACCCATGAGGCCCATCGACATTAAATACTGGCTTCAAAAGCGTGCTTGTGAACAAGCCTCAATTACATATAGTGTGTAAGCTGCAGACTTAAATTCTAAATTTATAATTTAAATTTGGGTCCGACTATGTTTTTGTTTGCAAAAAAATTATGTATTTTGAGTAGTGGTTTTATTAATTTAGTGATGGTGAAAATAATAAGTGTTTGTAAAATTTATAAAATAGATGTTGAGTGTTTAATATAAAATTTTAATGGAGTAAAATATTATTGAAAAGTTGGAATCAGGTACAAATATACTCCTTTCAACTTTTAGATTATAGATTCTAAATGATTAATTTAAGTAGAAGCACTTAAATACAAAACACGCAAAATAGCTTTTGCACACAAACGAATGAAATTATAATCACTTAGGTTGTGTTTACTTTACAAGTAAGGATAGTGTAGATAAGATTAATTTAGTAGATATGACTAAGTTAAACCAAGTTATCAATTGTTTACTTAGTTTGAATTGTACAAGGGTTAGAATAAGATATGCTTGTTTACTTTTTTCAGTTATTTATGGATAATAAATTAAATTGCTAATATACCCCTGAATTTTATGTCTCAATTATCTCTTCCATTAGTCCATCACAAAGAAACCCATTTTCATTTTTCACACGAATCCTCATCAAATCAAAGAAGTTAGATTACATTCTGTGAACATCTTCCCTATAGAACCCAATTTTCCAAATTTGATATTGACTCATTCAACTAAAAAGAAAACAGAGTGCAACGCATACACCCAAATTCAACACCATTTACGCTACAAAAGTGAAACCAAATTCAGCACCATTCAACACAATTTTAAACCTTCAATCACATACTTTCATCACTTGAATCTGCAAAATCAACAGATTATTCCAAACACTGCTTTTTAATCAAATTAAGCAATTCTACGACATCTTCCTGTAAATTGAGTTCTCTCGCTGGAGATATTATATCCAGAAGCGTGGATAATTCGACAATCAATTGATGAAAAGCACGTGAAATTGAAGGAATTTGATACGTTATCTCAAAAAGGTGTAGAGATTTTCTCGCTCTGATACACCTCCTTCCGCCCTAAACGAAACGAGATCGATGGCAGCGATCTTGTCGTCGTTCTCTCTTCTCCGTTCATACCCCTTTCCTCCTCTTTCAGCGGCGAGTAGAAGACTAGAGTTTGGTAAATTTTGAGAGGGGTATTACCCTTTGGCTGAGGATAGATCAGTAATTTTGAGCGGACGAAATCTCGAGACAAAAGTAATCCGCCCAACTCAGCCGAATAGAAAAAGTGGATTTAGTAGAGGTTTCACCAGGGTCGGACGGATAACCCGGGTGAATAGACTTGAAAAGTAAACACTTGACAAAGGCATACTAAATCCATAATCTGGCTTTAACACCCGAAGTAAACGCAGCCTTAGAGTTCTTGAAAACACACCCTATGCACCCCTAGCTTCAACTTATTAGATTTGTCCACTTTATTAATAAATCCACCATATTTATTGAAATTTAGTCAACATTTGGACAAATATGCGTCGTCCGTCGAATGTTTACTAGGAAAATTTTAAAAATCTTTTGTGAGTTATGTTCGGCAAGTATTTGTTGAAAATCGAAATTTACTAAATTTTTTATGTTCGGCAAATATTTGTTGAAAATCGAAATTTACTAAATTTTTTTGATTAAAATGTATCGAATATATGGTGAGTACATTAATATTATTAATAAATATATCTAATAAATTTAGAGGATTATATAATCGGGCTCTTTAAATTTTTGTGAGGCTGGCACATTCTCATTCATTTATACACAGATACTAAATTAACACATTCTAAATAAATTTCATCATTAACCACTCTTTTGTTCCTAAATTAAAGTTAAAAATTGTCGACTCGACTTTCCGCTACCAAAAAAGAAAAGAAAAGAAAAGAAGTTTCTACCGTTAGAAGTCTATAAACTAAAAGGTGAATTTTACAGAAATGAATTGAATCATATCAAAACAACACTGCCGACATTAATTAATATAATGATCAGCCTGATATTTTTATTTATTTTTTAATTGAAAATATAGCACTGAGAGAAATTATTTAAAAATAAATATTTTCGGCAAAAGATATTGAAAATTAAATTGATTTCGTATATAGCTAGTTCCATTCCTCTTGACTTTTTAGTCAAGGGACAATCCATATGTAAGAGAATTGGAGGCCTTATGATTTGAATTTTGAAACAAGGTTTTATAATGTTGCTTTCCTATCTGCATGTTCATATAGACCTCACCCTACAGGACCACATTAGTAACTATAATTGATAACATTAAAATAAGTATGTACCATCTTTTTCTTTGTTTATGGACTTATTAATCATGCGGTATTTTAGTTAAAAATATTCACAAATCTCACTAATGAGAGCTTTATATAATCTGCTATTGGGTGCGCAAATGTTTCGAGTTGAGTCGAACTTATGATTTGTTCAAAATAATTTGTTTGAAATATCTTCGAGCTTTGAAAATTGTGATTGAGCTTGTTTAATTATAAATCGAACCAAGCTTGTGATGAATTATAGTACTTTAATTTGATCATTTAACACTTAATTTATTTTGCATATCCAGCTTGAGTAAAACTTTATCTTGCCAAAATAATTTTTATATTAAAATGAGTCGGAATAATCGTATAAAATAATTTGGAACAAGCTTTTTGTGATGGAACTCAAACCGCGTATCGAATAATTTGATCAGTTTCTAAACTAATTTGCATTGTCCACATTTTTAATAGATGTTTGTAATATATGGGTCTGTTTGGTTCAAAAACCTTATATGACCCCATTAAAAAGTCTGACACAGGACAGACCTGATTCATTACTTAGAAAACAATAATATGATGTTTGTTTAGCCCAAACAAACTAATCTAATATTCAACTTTAAGTTGTTAGGTTTGGAGCTCGTTTGAAAATAATTAATTACTCCTTGGTCATCAAACCTCCAAAATAGGTTCCACCGATTTCTAGGGTTTGAAATTTTCACTTTACTCTTTCAACTCTCATCCGCTGAATTACTCGCACACACCAATGATTTTTCACTTTTTGAGTAAAAACTTCGTCATCGGGAGTCGGTGTTGTCATGTTTTCGAATAGTTGATTAACTTCGCAAGAATTTGGGAGTTGTATTTTCGACTCTCATGTTAGACTATTATTGAACTCTTTTAGAATTTGTTTCATTAGCTTGAAAACTATGTTCAATTCGTATATATGCCTTTGTTTATTTAGGAACACGGCCGTACCCATTCATGATATTATATCAGATTAGCTAATTCTTGTATTTGTTCCTTTCTACAGTAGGGAAGAATACAACTGATAAGATGACATTTGGACCAGACTGTTGTTGCGGAAAATGGAAGATGATAATGTGTTGTGTTGGTAAGGTTTCCCAATTAAAGATTGGTTACCTAATTACCATATCAACCACTTGTAATTTTTATTTTAATTATCATTTGTTTCTTGGCATTTGCTTTAGTTTCGTTAGGTTGGTTGCGCGGACAATGCACTTATCTTTTAGTATTGTACTAATTTGGAAAAAGATTTGTTGGCATCAATTTGTATTTTTTTTTAACTAATCGTTTTAAGTATTTTAGGATTCAACTATTGTAATATGATTTGTACTTTGTTTTTTTATAGAAGATAACCATTGGCTTTTTTATGGTCTAAAGTCACGAGCATGCTTTTATTTTGGTAAAAAAATTATCAGCAACAACTTTTTCTCTTCTACTCTGTCAAAGTAAATCTGGTTTGGGCAGTGAAAGAGTATAATGGTGCCATATAATTCCAAACAATATTATAGATAGGAAATATATTCTCTGACTTTGAAGAGATGTATGCATAGAAGTATAAAAAACAAGGATGAACAATAAAAGGTAACATCTACATAATAATATTTTTATTATTTCCATTATGAAATTTCATCCTTAAATACAACTATTGTTTGTGTTGGAATTTCATTCCTCTTCTACACATTTATTCAGCATGCTTCCGAGGAATTCAATGAATCAAGACAAGGTCTCCTACAATGCAGAGTGGACTCGAGAGGTTGATGATGTGTTTATTAGGGTTCTTGCGGAACAGACCATTGCTGGGAACTCCATCATTAGGGGAAATGCTAATCATCGTGCTATTGTCTACTATAAAGAACTGTTGCAACTCACAGTTTTCTTACGACACATGCCTATACCGATTTTGAAAGTTGTACAATTGATATGTTTACAATACTCCGGAGTGGTCCACAACCCCACCACTAATGATGCCCAAGCTAGTGAAGAAACTTGGGATGTTAACTGCCAAGTGAGTCCACGTTATCTCAAATTCTTTTATTTGTATTAGTTCACATGTACAACTATTTGGAATGAACTCAATGTTGTGTTTTAGGTGCATGCTTTGGCATATGCCTACATGAGAGGAGGTGAGGAGGAGTATGACACTTTGCGATTCATTTTCAATGTTGTTCCACTCGTTCTTGGAGGTGGACAAATAAATTGTTGAGATGATTCAAATTTCTAGTGACACCGAGGAAATGTCGATGGAGAATGACGTTAAAATAATTGTCCCAATCCAGAGAACCGAGTTGGGTCCCCAATGGCTCCATTTTAAATTGTCATTTCTACCCTTACCCAAAAGAATTTGAATAATCGCATAAGTGTAATTTAAATTGTCATCCCTACCCTTACTCGAAAGAATTTGAATAATCAAATGACATTGTTTTTTTATGGAATGTGCGTGATGTCAACCCCTTATGACTGAGGTTAATTTACTGCAAAACCCATTTACCTTTTTATGGGCCCCGAATTCAATGATATTATGGATATGGGCCTTTTTACCTTGTACCATTTCATAGTACTACTAGACAATATATATACTATAACTGGAATTTAATTTGTGCATTACGATTTGTGGACAACTTTTATTTGGGTTGTACACTGTTTACCTTCGATTTGCTCACTTATTTATTTCATGTTTTATCGATTTTTTTAACCATACTTCAGTAACGGTTCTCTCACAAAAGAGAAAAAGAAAAAGAAAAAAAAAAGAAAAAACATGATTCTTGAGTGGCGTTTTCACACTTGATTCCTCCACTTTTAATACATCCTTAAAAAAACATCATCATTTCACCTTTCCTTGTCTATCAATATGCATGACAGACCAACCAAAACCACTAACCACCCAACTATAAGTAGTGGGGTTTCTCTATAAGATAAATAAAAATGTAATAGTAATTTTATAAGATGGAGACTCTAAGATGTAACCATACAATTTTTTTTTTCAATTTTAATTAAAAAAAAATTAATATTAAATCAACATTTACAAGAAAATCACATGTACATCGTGGCAAAGTCTCATATATACACCAAAAGTTACGTTTAAATTAAAACTAGTGTTACGTACGTTTTATTCATATATTTAATTGAACAATACAATTGATACACAATAGACAACTTAATCAGTATATAACATAAATATTATGGTACTTAATTTAAATCATACTAGATATTTGATTTTAACCTGGAAAATGCATAATCTAATCTCAAGCAATTATGAGAGAAGCAACGGACTAATATTTAAACAAGGGTGCAAAACAATAGTCCTCTTTTGGATGCTAGTGTCTTCTTCAAATTCGATACTAATTGATTTAATGTCTTAGATTTCACTTACTTTTAATTAACCTTTATATATTCTATGTTGACTTTGTATATTGTAGTGTTTTCTTACCGTGTACCCGTCACCATATATACTTATACCTCACTATTTATAAATAGTAAATAAACATATTTTTACATTTCCCAACTCTTATAGTTATATATGGATGATTAATGATGCATACATTGTATTAATTTGTGAGTGATTTTTTGTTAATGATATTTCATTTCTAATTTTGGCAAAGTATGTAATTGTGAAATTGATTTGCATTTTGTGTTATTTCAACAGCATTAGATATTTCATTAAATAATAAAATAACTAGCACCATTTTGAATTACACGATAATTAAACTGATTTACAAGATACTAATTCATTAATTTTAAGATGTCAAACTGCTTCGTCTATTTCACACAAAATTATCTTGACTATTTAGAAATTTTTAATAAAGAAATGCATTAATATTATTTATATTGAGTTTTTTTTTATCTGTTTATATGAGTACCTCTAGATACCTGTGCATACAATGGATATTAATACCCTTAGTAAATCATATTAATTACCTGATTTATTTCCATGCTAGTCATAATCAAGTTGGAGAAAAGCAAACAAAGAGGTCCCGCACCTCACTAATTATGCTTATTTTCACTATTTAATCACACTTAACTATACTTTTAGAGAAATAAATATACAGTTAATGTTCTTTGACAGTTTGATTTGGCATCATTAGATTAAGGACTAAAATATGCTCAAAGTATACCCTACCAGCCCACAAAGTGAACCACTCATAAATAGAGATTATTCGGTTTGGTTTTCGTTAAAAGAAATTAAATTTGAAGTAATGATTAGACCATGATATGATGAAATATCTACAAGTCGTGCAATATGTGGGGATGAAAGAAGTGCTTAGTGGAGGAGACTATGGTGTTCAAAATTTGAAACCAATTTTATGGTAGGTAAAGAGTAATCTAACTTTAGTGCACACTTGGCACGTGCTAGAGATTTTAATTTGTGCATGAATTAGAAAAAAAAAAAGTCACGTCAAACTAAATTGTTTAATTTTTAATTTGTGCATGAATTATCAAAAAAAAAAGTGTGTGGGAGTGGAGTTGTTTATACTGAAAAGTCACACCATATTAAATTGATTTTTCAATATAAACAAGATAACTTTTGAGTAATAATTGGGGTAATTTTTAAAAAATACACCTAATGTACAAGAGATTTACTCTTTAAAATATTATATTTAAATATTATATTTTAAAGCATTAATTATAAGGTGCTATATATTATGAAGTTAGCTCAACAATAATTATATCAAAATACTAGCTAGTAGTTTGTGCTAAGTTTGATTCTACATATAAAATACAAAATTTGACTCTTGAGTTTTGGTATGAACTCAAATATTGAGTATATACTTTGTTACACATAGTAAGACAATTTATTGCTAAAAAATGGAGCTCCATTAAGAATTTAATAACCGACTACGTAACAAAATTACAACATCAAAGTATATACAAAAGGTAAAATCAATTTTTTTTTTTCTTGATCGATATCTCGACCAATGAACCAACCTTTCGTTTATATTGGGGAGGGATCTAGTCATGTTGTCAAACTATTGCGTACACATTTTGGTTGAGCACGTGCACGATGCATTTTTTTTAAAAAAAAGAGTATGTATAGAGTGAAATTGGTTTATATATGAATCACTGAAGGGTATTAGTTGTTTTCACTGAAGAATATTATTTGTTTTTACTGAAAAGTATTATTGGTTTACACTGAAGAGTCATAGTTCATTTTCACTGAACAACTAAGACTCTTTAGTGTAAATCAGTAATACTCTTCAATAAATACAACTAATACACTTCAATGAAAACAACTAATACTCTTCAGTGATTTATGTATAAACCAGTTTCACTCTATACTTTGCCTTAAAAAAAAGTATAATTGATCAATTGGAGAATTAAATTAATTAATTAATTTTACAACTTTTTAGAGATTTAGACTTTTAAATGAGATTAAAATCCTTCGTAGTATTAAAACCAAAGGATCACACACATATTTCTTGGTTCGATTACTTTTGTGGGTGGTAGATTTGGAAGAGATAATAAAATTAACAAACCGCCCTAAATTAAGTGTAAACTATATACTAATATATTACTTAAGACAAAGGTTATGACTTAGAAAAAGTAGGAAAAAGAGAGAGAGAGAGAGAGAGAGAGAGAGAGAGAGAGAGAGATTGTAGAGAATCTGCCACATAACATTGTTTTGAATGTGGACATATAAAATAAATCTTCACTAACGATTGCAATATTACTATTTTAGTCTTCTCGATTAAAGTTTGCTATTTTTTTTCTTTTTACTCGAGATGTCCATTAACTCCCTGTACTAAGTTTTAACCACGCCCAACGTCATTACACGATTTAAATTGATGAATACCCCACATCTTCGTTTATGTTAATTAATTTTAATCATTGATCAATTAATTGATAAAAAAAACTCTGAAAATAAAATTTCATAAATCAAAAGGCCGAGAAAAATAGACATTAACAATGAATTGAAGAGACTACGAGTAAAAAAAAGTTCGCCCTAAATGGTCCACGTAAAAATTAATCTGTGTCTCCTATTATGGGAAATACACCTTTCATTTAATAAAGAATACAAAAATAAACGATAAATTAAGTAGCTGGTAGGGTTCAAATTCATCCTAAAATAAGTAGATACAAAGAAATAATGGAATGCGATATGTTTTTTTGTAAACATATTTGTGTTACCTTTTTAAGGACATTATTAAAAAAATAAAATATATATATATATATATATATATATATATATATATATATATTAAGTGACATTTTCAAAATATAGACTTGAAAATGATATTTTATCAAATTTCCCCAAAAATAATGATTACTTATGAGATCATGTAAGGAGTAAATTGTGACAAGATCAAATGAATTATCTAAACTTTAGAAATTAACAACTTCCTGATTTGTTTATTTTTTAAAACTACCTCTCACAGTTTTTGAAAAAAAAAAATTTGAAAGAAATAAATAAACTAAAAAGAGTAATTCTCTGGTGCAATAGATGTATAGTGCACTCACTCTACATTTGAAACTATTTACACTGAAAAGTATGATTTGATTACAGCGAAAAATGTGGTTAGATTACAATGAAAACCAATTTTTTGTGTAATCTAACCACACTTTTCAATATAATCAACTACAATTTCAATATAAACAACTTCAATTGTTGAGTGAGTGCATCGTGCACCAAGTACTTATGAAAGTGCGCCAACTAAAAATTATTTTGTATAATTTGTAAACACATCCTATGTCTAATTTCAATTGTATTTAAGAGCGGCCAAACGAGTGATCACTTATACAGCTAATTTGTTTTTATGTAATTGCATTGTTATTTGCTATATAGTTCTTCATTTGATCGAATAATTTTTAGTAGGTCTTTTGTGAATTCGAGTTTATGTAAATGTTTTTAAGTATCGTTGTTATTTATATACATTATCACTGTTATACATTCATGTTATTATTATTTTAAAAAATTACTTAATTTTTCAAACAATGAAAGTGTGGTAGTGATATTTCAAGAAATTGAGATTTGTGAACTCTAATTCACGTAAGTTTTTATTCAAATTTTTGACTCATCAATATCTTAATCGATAGAATAAAATTAAAATGCAATTTTTTTTTAAGTATCTTTATATGATTATGCACTTCACGTGTGACCACAATTAATGATTAATTTTTTTATATGTGGAAATAGTTCCAAGTCTTAACCTTGAATTGACTTTTGCATTTCTAAATATTGATGCACGAGGGTAGGCACCTCGATATTATTTTTTTATTTTAAAAATTAAACCAAGAATATTGATTTTCTTTCAGGAAAAAGAAACAGTGATGAATAGAGTTATCTGACACGTGGAGAATGTCTGACCCTAAAACTGTTTGTTTTACAAGAAAGCCTGACTCTAATACTGTTTTAGTACTTGCTAAAGGCCTAAATTAACAGTAGTAATATTTGTTTTTACCATAAAACTGCAATTTTTTCTTTTCCATGAAAGGGGTAGTGGGTAAAATTGCATGTGCTGATGTGCAACATGTCTTCGCCGTGAGACGAACGAAATATGTTCAACTACCAAAGTTTTGACTAATTAATTAATGATGTTATTTATGTTGTATATGCAAAACCAAATGTTGTCGTCAGTCAAGTGTTGGTAGCTCAAGTGGTTGAGGCCACCACCTAAGACCCAGAGGTCTTGGGTTCGAGACACGGAGAGGGAATTTATTTCCCTCTTGTGGTGGGGTAGTTGTTCCCCTATTGTGGTGGGGTGGTGTTTCCCTCTTGTGGTGGTTGCGGTTCCGGCTGCAGTGCGGTTGTGGTTCGGAGTTGCGGGTTCGGGTGGTCCCCCTCTTGTGGTGATTGCGGTTCCGGTCTACAGCGAGATGAAAAGATGTTGCCATGTACCCGGTGGTCGAAGGAACTATTGTAATTGATTATGTTAGGAAACTATTGTAATTGATTACCTTTCAAAGAAAAAAAAAATGTTGTCGTTGGCAAATTTTATATAATTGGATTCATAATGGGCATTTAATTAGCAGAAATATATATATGTTATTTATGTTGTACATGCAAAACCAAATGTTGTCGTTGGCAAATTTTATATAATTGGATTCATAATGGGCATTTCATTAACACAAATATATATTACTCTCTCAGTCTCCCTGTTCAACAATAGGCAAAATTATCATTTTAATATGTCTCATTATATAGGTTTATTTTACATTTCGATAAACATTAGCTATATTATTTTCTAAAATACTCTTTATTTAATTGTAATAAAAAGTGTTTACATTTAATTTCATAGTTATATATGAATAAGAATAAAAGAGAAAATTTACTATGAATTAATGAGTTGATCATAAATTTTATACATGCATTAATTTATATGTAACATGAACCTTGCATATTATTGTTGTATGAGGAGTATACAATATTTGATTTGAATTTGCGAGATTGAAAATCAAGTTTATCATTTTATGGTATTGACGACTGAGTAAGTACTTTAAATTACTCTGTTCACATCACTTTCATGTTCAAATTAATGAATCCAGCATGAATATTAGTGTCAAATTGTCAATATAATACTCTTTTTTTTAAACATTTGCATGTAATTGTAAAACTTTCCCCTCTCTTTATGTTTTTCTTATATATGGAAGGGTATATGTGTATTTGTATACCAAAATGGATATAAAACTCTAAGAATGTGGGTAATTTTTATTTTTATTTTATAAGAATGGGTATTTTGCTTTTATTTCCTAATTTTATGCATGCGCTTAATGAATATGGCCTGTGTTACCCGACTTTATAACGTAAAAAAAGTACTCCTATAAATTTAAATTTAAAACAAATTTAATTACATATATATAAAAGGGTCCATCATTAAAAAATCTACCACTACTTCATATTAACTAATTAAGTGTAACATGTAACGCACATACCTGATCAGTTTAAATTACAAATCGTCTCATAACTTTCGGATAAAACAGATTTAGTCCCAAAATTGATTTTTTATCAGATTTAGTCTCAAATTCACTAACAAAGTCCAATTTTAGTCTCAAATCGACCGGAAAAGTCAATACGACGTCGTTTTGAAGTCCAAAATTGGAAATTTATGGCAAGGGTGTTGATGGGGCGTCCATATGTACTAATTATATTTTATTTTGTCATTTTCTTTTAGAATTTTTAAATATGTATTATGTGTAATAAAATTGTAAAAGAAAAGAAAAAAATCAAATATAAATAGTAGACATAAACATCACATCAACACTCTTGCCGGAAATCACCAAATTCGGACTTCAAAGTGAGAATTGGGACCAAAATTGAACTTTGTCAGAGAAATTGAGACTAAATCTAATAAAAAATTAATTTTGGGACCAAACCTATTTTGTCAAAAAGTTATGGGACGATTTGTAATTTAAACTCCACATAACTAGTTAAATGCGAAATTAAGACAAGAGTGATTTCTCTTATACGACATTAGTATGAATCAACATATTGAGCTGAGTTTGTTATTTTTGTTCATGAACCCGTTGCGTCAATCATGACCATAATCGTATGTGAAACTCGAAGGGCATTCTCTCTTGTTTTTATCATGTCATGAATCAATGTTGGCTGATTTAAACTATTTAACAGAAGTTTTTTTTATGTTGATTGTATTAGTGTTAGTTGTATTAGCATGGGATTTTTGAGAAATTAACAACATTAAAAACCATGACAATTGGATACCTGCAAAAAAGATCTAACAATTCTACTATCCAATTTCAAATTTAATGTTCAACAATTTAAATTCCAATTTAAAATTCAGAGCCCGAAACCGTGGCTCTGATACCAGTTGTTGGGAAAATATAGGGGTGCCCGGAATCTATTCGGGATGAATTTTAAATACGAATTTAAATACAATTATTACTATCATGAATTAATCCTAATTAATTCAAATAATAATTCCAACAACTAATTATCATCATGCATGCTAAATTAATTTCACATATTAACTATGGCGGAATAAACAAGTAAATATGTGATTAACGTACCTCTTGTAGAACTTGGTCTTTGAATAAAACGGGACTCTCGTACACGCTTTATCAACCCAAAAACCTTCTCAAGTATTTCCCTTTCGCCTTACTTGATCGCCGGTGGGAGACGCTTTCAAGCAATTTAATAAACTAAGGAAAAAGAAAAATATCTATGCTTCTTGATTTTTCCAACACATGGAATTATGTACGTTGAGATGAAATAATCATCTCCTATTTATAAAGGGGGTGACCGAAATTCGTAGAGATTTTATGGGCAGGGAGAAAATCTTTTCTTAATCTCTAAGAAATCTTGAATATATCTCATATATTTTTTTCTCCATAATAAAATATTCCACAAAAATCTCACTCCCTTAAATAAATATGAAACTTTCGAAACTTACATGGAGAAAATCCAAGATTTGGATCTTCTTGAATATATGAGATATTCTTGTATTCTTAGAATACATATCTTGCATAATATCTTTCCAAGAAAATCAACAAAATCTTTTTCCTCCTTATCATGTATTTTTCGAAAATTAAAGGAAAAAATCAGCATATTATTTTCTTTTTATTTTAATCACCTTATCATTATTGGGCTACTTAATTGGGCTACTTGAGGGGCCTTAAGGAGAATTAAGATTGGACCTCCTAATGGACTTCTGAATTTCAATATTGAGCCCCAATATAATTCAGCCCATTAATATTAATTATTACCACTAATAAATTAATATTGCACTATCCATCTTAATCCATATTACGATAATATGGGCTCCCGGTTATTATTTCCCGCGTTTAAGATCATCAAGTCCATTAATTAATTGAGCTTCTGAATAGCTCTAAATTAATTAATATATTTCACCTTGGAGTAAAGACAGCTCAACATTATTATTCGTACCGAAGAAACTAATTCTTCACTTGCAAGATTTGGTACAATAAAACTTCTGAGCCCACCAAGGGGACTAATCACACGAGCCGTACTCGCACGCGTTTCTCCGTATTAAATCTTAGCAACCGTCGTATGATTAATATTACTGCCCAAGACACAAAGTTCGAAGTCACAATGATTCTCACCCAACATGAATCAAAGCAGTAACTACTAAGCACACACGGTCCTATTTAAGTGACGGAGATTAAGAAATCAACAACCACTGAGGTCTAATTCTTCACCTTTCAGAACAGAAGAATTTCTCCTCGCTGTAGGACCTCTTCAACACATACTAAATGTGCTAGTGCAATCTCTTGGTCAAGACAGACCAATCTGAGCCTTACACATCGACCTTTCACGGCGGATTGTTCAATTCCACCTGGGTCGTGAATTGTACGTTTAGTTACAAGTAAACTGTTAATGTTGTCTTCCGTGATCGGGTATCACCACATTAACTACAATGTAACATGTACTATATATTGAACGGTTTGCAATAGAAATTCAACATTCAATTATATCTAAAGCAAATGTGATAAAAGAATTATTCTCATAAATCGAGTGTTTGATACACGAGTTATACAAAGTAAAAGCATACTTTCACGTATAACTCCAACAATCTCCCACTTATACTTAAAGTCTGCTTTTAGTATACATCACGCATGTCTTAGTGTAGTAGCTCTACGTGACATCTCATGTCAACCTACACTAACCTAATAATTCCTCCCACTTATACTTAAAGCAGATTGGCAATAGTCTTGACTCCCATTCCATCCACATGTCTCTCGAATGTATTCAGAGGCAGACCCTTTGTGAATGGATTTACTAGGTTGTCCCCGACGCATATCTTTGCCACCTCTTTATCTCCTCTCTCAACGATTTCTCGTATAAGATGGTGTTTTCTTTCAATGTGTTTGCTGGCCTTGTGGGCTCTCGGTTCCCTTGAATTTGCAACTGCCCCGGCATTGTCACAAAAGACAGTTATCTTGTCGGGTAAATTCGGAACAACGTCCAAGTCCACTAAGAAGTACTTGAGCCAAACCGCTTCTTTCGCTACTTCACAAGCAACTACTTATTCGGTTTCCATGGTCGAATCTGCGATGCATTTCTGCAAATCGCTTCTCCATGTCATGGCTCCTTCTCCCATGCAAAACACACTACCCGAGGTAGGTATTTTGGAGTCTATGTCTGATTGGAAATTTGAGTCCGTGTATCCCATGGGAATTAGATTGTCTGACTGTTAAATCAGCATTCCATACTAAGTTCTTTTCAGAAACTAAAGGACGCATTTAATTGCAATCTAATGTGCTTTCCCGAGATTACTTTATTATCTTGCCATCATGTCCACGACAAGGCAGATATTCGGTCTCGTACACAACGTTGCATACATAAGACTTCCTACGTCCGAAACGTACGGAACGTCTTTTATGTCATCTATCTCCACTTGCGTCTTAGGGCATATTTCTTTGGATAGATGGATTTCGTGCCTAAAAAAGGTACAAAACCTTTCTTGGAATCTTGCACGCTGATATGCTTCAAAACAGTGGCTTTGTATGAAACTTGCGATAAGCCCAACATCTTCCTCTTGCGATCTCGAGTGAACTTGATCCCAAGGATGTGACCGGTTTTCCCTAAGTCCTTCATATCAAACTATTTTGACAGCCATACCCTTACGTCTGACAATACCTTTACATTGTTTCCAATGAGCAGAATATTGTCTACGTATAATACTAAGAATACCACCGCAGTTCCGTCACATCTTTCACACAACTTTCGAACTTG
Organism: Ballota nigra; assembly: GCA_947034835.1. Taxonomy (NCBI): domain Eukaryota; kingdom Viridiplantae; phylum Streptophyta; class Magnoliopsida; order Lamiales; family Lamiaceae; genus Ballota; species Ballota nigra. The sequence goes on along the minus strand of OX344729.1, from coordinate 72,289,977 downwards.
TTTTGATCACAAACCCATAAGACTTAATCAATTGATCAAAACACTGGTTCCAAGTACGCGATGCTTGCTTAAGTCCATAAATGGATCTCTTAAGCTTGCATACGAGGTGCTCTTGGCCTTTTTCAACGAAACCTTTGGGCTGTTGCATATAGATCCCATCAAGACTTCCGTTAAGGGAAGCTGTCTTGACATCCATTTGCCAGATCTCGTAATCTAAGTGCGCAGCGATCGACAAGAGAATACGGATGGACTTAAGCATAGCTACAGACCACAGGCCACAAGCCTTGCTTTGAAGGTCTCTACCCTTCCGTCCGGTCCTCTTTTCCTCTTGTACACCCACTTGCATCCAATGGGCTCTACCCCATTAGGTGGATCAACCATCTCCCACACTTGATTATAATCCATCGAACCCACCTCGGTTTCCATTGCGGTTTGCCACACTTCCGCGTCTTTGTCTTGGATTGCCTCGTCGTACGTTCATGGGTCTGATTCATCGCTGGGAATCAAATCCGAAGATTCTCCAATTCCCATGAATCTCTCGGGTTGCCTTGCAATCCTCCCACTACGACGGGGTTCCGGTTGTGAAGGTATGACATGTGGTATATCATCTTGTATACTTGGTATAGGAGTTTGCCCTCTTAACTCGTCTAAGGTAATCTCACTTCTGGGCTTTCTTTTGTTCATATAGTCTTCCTCCAAGAATTTAAAGTGCGAACTAATCACGGTCTTTTAATCCTTGAGACTATAGAACATACACCCTTTCGTTCCCATGGGATATCCTATAAACAACCTTAATTCCGAACATGGATCCAATTTACCGGCTTCCTTGTCTAGCACGTATGCCGGACAACCCCAAATCTGCAAGTGTCTTAGACTGGGCTTGCGCCCGGTCCACAATTCCATTAGGGTTTTAGGAACCGATTTGGATGGCACCAAGTTTAGAATGTAAGTCGTTGTTTCCAAGGCATTACCCCAAAACGACTTGGGTAAATCCGAATAACTCATCATGGGTCTGACTATTTCTAAAAGAGTCTGGCTCCTTCGTTCCGCCACACCGTTCTATTGAGGGGTTCCCGATGTGGTCAACAGGGATACAATCCCTTCTTCCGATAGGTAGTTCAAGAATTCATTGCTAAGGTATTCGCCTCCACAAACAAATCGTAGAGACTTGATACTTCTTTCCCTATGCATCATAAGGTAGATGTATCCGTATCTTGAGTAATCATCAAATTACTCATACCTCTTCTTGCTATGATCATCATTGAACCACACATATCGGTATGAACGAGTTCTAACACTTCCGTAGTTATATTCCCCTTGGCTCCAAATGCCCTCTTGGTCATTTTACCCTCTAAACAGGATTCACAAGTTGGAAACGGTTCGACTTGGAATGATTCCAAGGATCCGTCTTTCACCAATCTCTCTATCCACTTTAGATTAATATGACCTAGTTTAAGATGCCATAGAAGTGTTTCGTTCATCTCCGAAGAACGCTTTCTTTTATTACTCGAAATAATCGATGTGTTATTAGATTCAATTTTGTGAGTGGTGTGCCCAAATAATGGTATAAAGATCATCCATTAAAGTTCCGGAATAGATAAACTCATCGTTTCAAGCAATAATAACATCCTTATTAAAAGAAACTGAGTATCTATTCAAACAGTTTAGAAACTGAAGGTTGAGTTCTTTCTAAACTTGGAACATGAGGAACGTCTCTCAAGACCATAACTCTATCTTCACAAGATAGGCGCACTTCTCCCACTGCTTCAGCTGCCACTCTCGTAGCATTGCCCGATGTGATGGGGATCTCACTTCCGTTAAGTCGTCGGGTTAGCTTAAACCCATGAAACAAATGTGATCAGTAGCTCTCGTATCCACTATCCACGAATAGACAGCATACGCCACTTCACAAGTTTCGACGACTAAGGTGTGTGAATTACCTAACTTTCCTAGCCTCTTAGGCTTGGAACAGGCAGACCTCCATTGTCCTCTCTCACCGCAACTAAAACACTTCCCCTTCGATGCTTGCCTTTGCATTTGCCTTTCGCAACAATTGGATTTGCTTGGATCCGGCCTTTGGTTCTCTTCCTCTTTTTCCCTCCCTTGGGACCAAAAGAGGTAGACGAACCATTAGCCACCATAGCACTAGACTGGTGCTCCATTATCACCTCCACCGAAACTAAAGCTTGCAAGAGCTCGGGCAAACGACTTGTCCGTTCATTCATCTGACAGTTCAGATGAAACTACTCAAAACTTCTCGGTAGGGAATGGTATATGGAATCAATCAAAATCCGCACCAAGTACTTCCAACTTGTTAAGGTATGCCATTATCTCGAGAACGTGCTCCCTTGCGGGCGTTCCTTCCACCATTTCCAACTTGACCGAGTCATGTTTGGTGAACTGATTAGTCATGGGATTCTGATGTGAAAACATCTCTTCAAGGTGTTCCATGATTTCAACAGCGGATACAATATCTTCATGAACGCGCCTCAAATCCTCAGACAGAAATGTCAAGATGATGCACTTCATTCATTGTCACGCTTCCGATCACAAACTGCCTCTTCCCATTGCTTGACTTATCATTAGGCTTGCCGGGTATATTAACATAAATAACCCAATTGTGTGTTCGTGCAGTAAGGACAAATTTAAAAAAAAACATTTCCAATCGATATAATTCTCTCCAAAAAGTTTATTAACTTTAAGTATATTAAACAATGGATTAAAAGGTTGCGACATGATGAAATGAGAATAAAACATACATTCATATCAATATCTAGAAAAATATGAAATTATCACATAATTCGATCACATCAATTATATTGAAACCTTAAAACAATATAATCATGCATCAGCCAACATCTCGAAACAATTTAAATGCGCCACGAGGGGTGGTCTATACATTTAAATACATTCAAGCGGATCACAAACTTAAAAGTTACAAATCCTTAATTCAAAATTAATAGTTGGCTCCCACTTTGACCACATAGAAATTGACAGGGACTCCGAGGGGAGTAAGTTAATATCAATTTCCTATGCCTAAGTAATAACCATAATTAAATACAGGATTATTATTTCGCTTTGAGCAAGCCACTCGTGGTGAGGGTCAATACCGCCACTAGTAATAATCCACAATCATCCTTTCGGAATTTATTCATGTGAAATCCGTTCTTTTGGCCGATCCGAGGGGGAAATGTATTCCAAAAGAACTTCACAAATAAATAAATTATGGAGGCCAAAATAATCCAATTTTAATATCCGGAATAAAATTGCGATTATAAAAACATACTTAGTAATTTTCGAAAGTAAGGTTTTTCTTGGACAATTAAATTCATGCAAACACATATTAACAAATAATAATAAGTGCACGAAATAAAACATCCATTAGAACAAAATTAAACACATTGGAGCACTCGAATCCAATTGTCACGGTTTAATTTCTTCACGTCTTGATGCGAAAAAATCGTCCTTGTTGCTTTCCGACGTTCGTCTCGACGTGCTCCCACTCGAACAGCAACACTTCTTCAAAAACAGCATCGTTTGGGGTTCGGGACGACGTTTAAAATCACACGGAAAAAAAAACACGAACCGAAAAAATTCCACGGCCTGAGATACAGCGCGCGTCGGCCCACGAAGTGGGCCCGCGCGCTTCCCGGCCCGAGAAGCGCTGGAAAAGCGCCCGAGGCGCGCCGAAGCGCAGCCCCGAGGTGCACCCGAGGCGCGCCCGAGGCGCTGCACGGAGGCGCGCCGAGGCGCACCCGAGGCGCCCCGAGGCGCTGCAGGGAGCTGCCGAGGCGCGCGCGCGCCGTGCGCCCGTTGCGCACGGCGTGCGCCGTGCACCCCCGTGCGCCGTTTTTTTCGCCGTTCGTCCTCGTTTTCTTCACCCCTTGCATGATTTTACCTCCATACACGCTCCACGCTTGCATGCGTCGTCCGGGTACGCCGTTTTTAATTCTTCGTTCTTCGTCACGATCCGGTTACAATTTATTTTTACAAAAAAAATAAATACTAGATCTAGACTAGTCTATTACAATGATCGAATCAAAATAAAAATAACTAATCTACTCGTGGATTTTCTCACGAGAAAAACGAATTCGAACGAATCGAATTAAAAACCAAATTAATTCACACGCATGAAATTAACAACATTAAAAACCATGACAATTGGATACCTGCAAAAAAGATCTAACAATTCTACTATCCAATTTCAAATTTAATGTTCAACAATTTAAATTCCAATTTAAAATTCAGAGCCCGAAACCGTGGCTCTGATACCAGTTGTTGGGAAAATATAGGGGTGCCCGGAATCTATTCGGGATGAATTTTAAATACGAATTTAAATACAATTATTACTATCATGAATTAATCCTAATTAATTCAAATAATAATTCCAACAACTAATTATCATCATGCATGCTAAATTAATTTCACATATTAACTATGGCGGAATAAACAAGTAAATATGTGATTAACGTACCTCTTGTAGAACTTGGCCTTTGAATAAAACGGGACTCTCGTACACGCTTTATCAACCCAAAAACCTTCTCAAGTATTTCCCTTTCACCTTACTTGATCGCCGGTGGGAGACGCTTTCAAGCAATTTAATAAACTAAGGAAAAAGAAAAATATATATGCTTCTTGATTTTTCCAACACATGGAATTATGTACGTTGAGATGAAATAATCATCTCCTATTTATAAAGGGGGGTGACCGAAATTCGTAGAGATTTTATGGGCAGGGAGAAAATCTTTTCTTAATCTCTAAGAAATCTTGAATATATCTCATATATTTTTTTCTCCATAATAAAATATTCCACAAAAATCTCACTCCCTTAAATAAATATGAAACTTTCGAAACTTACATGGAGAAAATCCAAGATTTGGATCTTCTTGAATATATGAGATATTCTTGTATTCTTAGAATACATATCTTGCATAATATCTTTCCAAGAAAATCAACAAAATCTTTTTCCTCCTTATCATGTATTTTTCGAAAATTAAAGGAAAAAATCAGCATATTATTTTCTTTTTATTTTAATCACCTTATCATTATTGGGCTACTTAATTGGGCTACTTGAGGGGCCTTAAGGAGAATTAAGATTGGACCTCCTAATGGACTTCTGAATTTCAATATTGAGCCCAATATAATTCAGCCCATTAATATTAATTATTACCACTAATAAATTAATATTGCACTATCCATCTTAATCCATATTACGATAATATGGGCTCCCGGTTATTATTTCCCGCGTTTAAGATCATCAAGTCCATTAATTAATTGAGCTTCTGAATAGCTCTAAATTAATTAATATATTTCACCTTGGAGTAAAGACAACTCAACATTATTATTCGTACCGAAGAAACTAATTCTTCACTTGCAAGATTTGGTACAATAAAACTTCTGAGCCCACCAAGGGGACTAATCACACGAGCCGTACTCGCACGCGTTTCTCCGTATTAAATCTTAGCAACCGTCGTATGATTAATATTACTGCCCAAGACACAAAGTTCGAAGTCACAATGATTCTCACCCAACATGAATCAAAGCAGTAACTACTAAGCACACACGGTCCTATTTAAGTGACGGAGATTAAGAAATCAACAACCACTGAGGTCTAATTCTTCACCTTTCAGAACAGAAGAATTTCTCCTCGCTGTAGGACCTCTTCAACACATACTAAATGTGCTAGTGCAATCTCTTGGTCAAGACAGACCAATCTGAGCCTTACACATCGACCTTTCACGGCGGATTGTTCAATTCCACCTGGGTCGTGAATTGTACGTTTAGTTACAAGTAAACTGTTAATGTTGTCTTCCGTGATCGGGTATCACCACATTAACTACAATGTAACATGTACTATATATTGAACGGTTTGCAATAGAAATTCAACATTCAATTATATCTAAAGCAAATGTGATAAAAGAATTATTCTCATAAATCGAGTGTTTGATACACGAGTTATACAAAGTAAAAGCATACTTTCACGTATAACTCCAACAATGACGGTTAAAACCGTCGTAAAATTGGCGGGTCAGACCCGGCCGGGTCGCACAGAATTTGCGACGGACGGTAGTCTGTCGCAAATGTTTCGGGTTAGACCCGATCGAGTCAACAACATTTGCCACGGCCACATTCCGTCGCAAATGTTTATATATATATATTTTTTTATTTTTTCCTGTTATAATTTGCGATGGGCTGTTTTTCATAGCAAAATTCAAAATTTGCGACGGAATTTGGCCGTCGCAAATTACCGAGTCTATACAAAAAAAAAGTGGCTCGCGTGGTTCGAGCCCTGGCACCTGGGGCGGGGCGGGGCGGGCGCGGACCACTGGGCCACCCGGCCCATTGCTTATTATATGCGGCCCACCTTCTATATTAGTATTATTAGACCTTGAATAATTAATCCAATTTTGTGCCCAAGGGGAATCGAACACGGGGCCTCTTGTGCAAGAGGAGGGGGCGCGCGCCACTAGGGCACAAGCTACTTTCGTTCATTTTTATGCAATTAATTGTATATGTATTCAAATTAAGTCTTTTTTTTTATAATTCACCAAATTAATTTCTTTTCGTATCTAAGTTGTTTATTAAAATATTTTGCCCAACTATTTTTTTTATTTTGTAAAATTATTTATTTCGACAATGCATAATTTTATAATTCGTTCATTTGTACGCAATTAATTGTATATGTATCCAAATTGACTCATTTTTTTTCTATAATTCGCCAAATTAATTCATTTTCGTTTCTCACTTGTTTTTATAAATGTTGTGGCCATTTAATCTTTATTAGTTTGGTAAAATTATTTATTTCGACTCCCGCTTAAATTTATAATTCGTTCATTTGTATGCAATTAATTGTATATGTATCCAAATTGACTCGTTTTTTTTTTTTCATAATTCACCAAATTAATTCATTTTCGTTTCTAACTTGTTTTTATAAATGTTGGGGCCATTTAATTTTTATTATTTCTGTAAAGTTATTTATTTCGACTCTCGCTTAAATTTGTAATTCGTTCATTTGTACGCAATCAATTGTATATGTATCCAAATTGACTCGTTTTTTTTTTCATAATTTACCAAATTAATTCATTTTCGTTTCTAACTTATTTTTATAAATGTTGGGGCCATTTAATTTTTATTATTTTGGTAAAATTATTTATTTCGACTCCCGGTTAAATTTATAATTCATTCATTTGTACGCAATTAATTGTATATGTATCCAAATTGACTCGTTTTTTTTTTCATAATTCACCCAATTAATTCATTTTCGTTTCTAACTTGTTATATATACAATAATTTAGTAATTCTAATCGTTGTCTTCTTCCTCTTCATCCTCATCATCTTCATCCTCATCATCATCTTCTTCTTCTTCTCCTCCTCCTCCTCCTCCTCCTCCTCCTCCTTCTTCTTCTCCTTCTCCTTCTTCACCTCCTCCTCCTCCTCCTCCTCCTCCTCTTCCTCCTCCTCCTTCTCCTTCTGCTTCTGCTTCTCCTTCTTCACCTTCTCCTTCTCCTTCTTCTCCTCCTCCTCCTCCTCCTCCTCCTCCTCCTCCTCCTCCTCCTCCTCCTCCTCCTCCTTCTCCTCCTGCTCCTCCTCCTCCTCCTCCTTCTCATTCTCCTCCTTCTTCTTCTTCTTTTTCTTCATCTTCACCCTCTTCACCCGGCTCTTGTCCATCATCCTCTTGATCACTTTCAATCATTATCATTTCTGGATTTGCAGCAAGTAAGTCGACAAAAATATTCACAGCTTCTTGATCAACCTCTGTTTGAGCCTCTTGTATCTCTGTTTGAAATGGATCTGTTGGTTCTACACCGTCTGTCTTTGACGGATTAGAAATTTCAACCAATGATCTTGCCTTCACTTTGCAAATTGTCCTCAAGTTGGGCTTACTTGATCCGGGGTATTTGCAATAATATACTTGAGATGCTTGCGTTGCAAAAATATAGGGATCGTATGCTGCCGGAAACTTCTTTCCGGTGTTGATATCAATAATCTTGTAGTTTATGTCGACTCTTGTTCCTTGTTTCCCTGGATCATACCATTCACACAAGAACAACACTATCGTCTTCTTTGGCCAACCCGGATATTCTATTTCAACTACTTCTTGCAGCACTCCATAGTAATCGATGGGTTCTTCGTTGTAGTTTCCACTGGTAACGCAAACACCACTGTTTGTAGTCGATTTCATTGAAGCATACGCTTCAATATGAAATTTGTATCCATTTGTGCAATATCCGTGGTATGATACCACACTACGTAGTGGTCTTTTGCTCAAAGCTTCAAGATGTGGGTTGTTATTAAGTAGGCCAATTTGTCCCTATAAATATTAAATTATGGGTGAAAGACATAGAGGTACACTCTATAGAGTTTATTTACATATAAGTAGTAATTACATTTTCAGTTTTCTAGCAATACATTGTAGTTTGGTGTAATTTCGTGAACAGTTCACTGACAATACACTGTTCACTGACATTTTACACTGTTCACTGACATTGATTTGACAACTGCAGCAATTTTATCGATTTTCTATACTGCACCTTTTTTTAGTGTACTATAGTGTAACTTTATATACCATTGATATGTTGAGTATACTCCTTTATTTTTAATATACTACACCTTTATTCTTTATACTATAGTTATATTTAATATACTATACAATTTTTCATTATACTATAGTTATGTCCAATATATTATAACAGTAATTATGTATACTATAGTTATATTTAGTGCACTATAACTGTTATTGTGTATACTATAATTATATCTAGTGCACTATAATGATTATTCTTTATGCCATTTTGAAGCAAAAAATCGAAGCAAATCCAAAGCAATGAAGCAAGAATTAAAGCAAAATAAAAAAAAAAACTGAAGCAATCAACATATCATCACTTTCAACCCTCTTCATGAATAATCAACTACAAAACTCCATAAGGGATATCACAATATTCAAAAGCATAGCCACAAAAGTACAAACTCCCACAAACAAATCCTAACTCTTTCTAAAAAAAAAAAATGTCCCTGCATAAATAATTCAATCCTCTCTCAGATTGATGGCTCCGGTGGACGGCGACACCAACAGTTGATAGATATTGTCAAAGAATTGTGACTCCCTCCAACTTTTTTGAAGTAATCGTTTAATTCCAGGGACATCACATGCTGCAATCACAAGAAAGGTTTTGTTAGAGTTGATCCAGCAAGAAGTAAAGAGATGACAGAGGCAAGGTTAAACCACAAACCTGTTACATAAGCATCTACTTTTATGATTTTCTTTTGAGTAGCCTGAACAAAGGAATACCGTTGTTAGTCCTCATGGCTGGAAATACACCACAAGTACACACACCAATATTTTATAATCAAACAAAGAGAACAACTTTGGGGTAATAGCCAAAAATTGATCGCAGCATTTCATAGTGATGTGCAGAGTGCCTAAGGATAATAACTTTAAAAAACTGCCGCAACTTTAACACTACTTATGCAATTGTAATATGTTCCATAACCTCATTAAACGGGTAAATATACCCTTCTTTTTTTCTGTAATTTGGTCAAGGTATAATCACAAATAATGAAACCTAAAAAACCAGTATTGAATTCACAGTGAAGCAAATACATATCAAACCCAGTATTGGTGTGTGATTATAACAAATCCCAAATATTAAAATCCCAGATATATATCAAATCCAGTATTAAAAATCAAACAAAATTAAAATCCCAAATATATATCACAAATCTCCAAAACAGCATAGAAATCAGGGGTTTACAAAATCATAGTAAAGGATATCAAGAGAAAAGCTGAGAATAGACATAAAAAGGAGTATATGATACCTAAATTTGTAGAAAGAAGGTGCACAACCGACAAATATATGAAAAGAATTGACCTAAAAATTGAAATCGAGCGCGGAAAGATTTAATGAGAGTGAAATTGACCTCTACGAACTCGAAATCCTCTAAAAATTACCCTAGCCTCTCCACCATCTCCGGCGACAGCTTTCCGCCGGATTCTTCTCCTCCTCCCGCCAGAAATCAAACCCCAACGCTTCTGACACCTATTCGGAGCTCTACCCCCCGTTTCAGAGCGTATCTAACGGCAATCCACGGTGGTGGTGGTGAATCGCGACGGGCGGTGGTGGTAAATCACGGTGGCTATTTCTCGCCATCTCCCCTCAGCGGCGGCGATGGCGCCCTCCTCCGTCTCCATACTTGAAAGAGAGAGCTGAGTCACCATCTTCTCCTCACCGGGGCAGCAAATGAGAGAAAGAGAAGGGGCTGGGACGTTTTTTTTAGAGAGAGAGGAGAGAGAAACCTCTAGAATTTTTGAGAGGGGAGAGAGTGATATGCAGAAATAATGGAGGAGAGAGGGGGTGGATTTGAATTAAAGTAAGAGAGAGAATGGAAGAGGAGAGAGATTATGTTGAATTAAATGAATTGCACCTAATATAAACTCAATTTGTGATTTGAATGAGAAGGGAAAAATAGTTGAATTTGTGTACTAGAGGGCAATTATTTCTTAAATTATCATGTATAAAAATAATAACATATTATAGGGTAAAAATCATATAATTATGTGATACTCACGTAACATTGGAACCAAAACATAAAATAATTGCGAATGGATTGAAAAACTGCTGCATCTGTGATTTTTGGTTCTACTTGACGCTTATACTCAAAGAACATCCTTATATATCAGAAAAAAGAAATTAATTACTTTTCAGATATCAACAGTATACATATTGTAAAAAACTAAATTATAAAATTAAATTACTTACTCTATATACGGTTGGACTTCAGGACAATTCATCAAAACATATGAATGTATTGTTTCCTCTTCAATACTGCCACTGAACGGTCGTTTGGTGCCCTTACCCATTGGTCGACCCGGATGCAAAAATACAGATAACATACCTTCAACATCACGAAGGGGATGGTCTACTCCACGACCATCGTAGTTGCGAGGCACATTTCTGATTCTGGTTTGAACTTGATCGCCGAAGTAGTAAGAACAAAATGCTCCAACCTCTTCAGTAAGGTATGCATTGACAATTGATGCTTCGATGTGGGCCACATTTCCAATATTGAGCTTTAAGTTGTGCAAATACCTAAAACAAGAAGTGTTAGAAAATTGATTCAGTATTGATCTTAAAAGTCGATCTAAAAATGATATAGAATTACCTCTCAAAAGGGTACATCCATCGATATTGTGCGGGACCAGCAATTGAGGCTTCATACTCTAAGTGTACGGGTAAGTGCTCCATAGAGTCGAAGAAGCTGGGTGGAAAAATCCGCTCAAGTTTGCATAGAATAATATGGATCTCCTCATCCAAACGCCTCATATCCTCAACTGTAATCGTTGATGTCGTTAAGTGTCTAAAAAAGAGACTTAATTCCGTGATGACACTCCATACATTCTTGGGGAGTGAGTACCCAAATGCAATAGGTAAGAGTCGTTGCATGAACACGTGACAATCATGACTCTTCATTCCAGATACCTTCCCGGTTTCCGTGTCAACTCTATCTCCCAAATTTGACACGTAATTGTCAAGGAAGCTCAACTCTTTCACCCACTTACACAAATTCTTCATTTCTGCTTTACTAATTGTGTAAGAGGCCTGGGGATATGTTCTTGTCTGCTCATCCTTGTGTAGGGAAGCACGAGAACAGAAGAGCCTCAACTCATCTCTGGATTTTGAAGTGTCTTTGGTCTTCCCTTTAGTACCCAGGACCGTATGAAACAAGTTGTCGAAAACATTCTTCTCTATATGCATCACATCTAAATTGTGTCGAATCAACAACTTGCTCCAATAAGGTAAGTCCCAAAAGATACTTCTCTTCTTCCAACCACCATGGATGCGTTTATTGTGCTCCATTGCACCCGCCTCAGTTGTCTTCATCAAATCAGTGAATGTAACCTCATATAACAACGAATCACCTGAAATAATTAATATATATATGGTTAACTTATTTATATGAGACACATAGACATAAGTAGTGATTCAGTACCCAGACACATACATGATCGAATTTGTGGTCTTGGGCGGCCTACTGCATTTTTACACTTTAGAAAGTCTGTTTTGTTCCTCTGAAATGGATGATCAGGAGGAAGAAACTTGCGATGGTTGTCGAACCATGACACTTTTCTACTCAATGGAAGATAGAATGCATCAGAATCGTCCATGCAATACGGGCATGCTAGTTTTCCTGATGTTGACCACCTAGACAACATAGAAAATGCTGGAAAGTCGCTAATGGTCCACAAAAGTGCAGCTCGCATCGTGAAGTTCTGCTTCCTATGAACGTCGTAGGCCTCCACCCCCGTAGACCACAAATATTTCAACTCTTTAATCAGTGGCTGGAGATATACATCCAATTTATGCTTGGGGTTGTGTGGTCCAGGCACCAAGATACTAAGAAATATATGTTGAGACTTCATGCACAACTAAGGAGGTAGATTGTACGGGGTCAACAGCACAGGCCATAATGAATACTTTTTTCTGTGCATTCCAAATGGAGAAAAACCATCCGTGCACAAGCCTAACCTCACATTTCTCGTCTCCCTTGCAAAATCTGAAAACTCCCTATCAAGATATTTCCATGCCTCCGAGTCTGCAGGATGCCGCATCTCTCCAAAATTCTCACCAGAACACTCCTCAGCATGCCATGTCATGTCTTTAGTCGTGGCACTAGACTGATACAACCTCTCTAGACGAAGAGTGATGAGAAGGTAATACATTGTCTTATAAGCCTTCAACTGCACTTTCTTCTTACTTTTTGTACGACCAGATGGTTTGTACCGTGGGTGACCACACATCTTGCAATGGTCCTCATCCCCATCCTCATCCCAGAACAACATGCAACCGTTTGTACAACAATCAATCTTCTCAAAGGGTAGACTCATATCCTTCAAGAGCCTCTTGCTCTGATAGAAATTATCAGGCGTCGTGTTGTCTTCAGGTAGAGCTCGTTTGAACAATTTAGCAAATTGATTGAATACTTTTTTACTGACATTGCCTTCAGTTTTGATGTTCAACATTTGAGCATGGAATGACAACTGCGTCTCAGTCTCACAACCAGGAAAGAGCTTTTGATCAACAGTTTTAAGCATATCAAAAAACTTCTTTGACTGATGATTTGGTTCCTCCTCCATAGGTGTTTCATTGAATTGTGGTTGACCACCCAAAACAGATTCTGCAATCATCATCCGATATCTATTAGGTTCATCCTCTATTTGTGGTTCACATTGAGTATACGGAACATAACTTGAACCACCAATATCAGAACTTCCACCACCGCTCCACCCAGTATACCAGTATTCTACGGTTTTGATGTCAACATTCCACCGTTGTTCACCGTGACTGGTCCAGTTGGAATAACGGGGAACAAAACCGGAAATCACAAGATGAGTTCTAACCTCATCAACACTCAAGAATCTCATATTGTTGCATCTTTTGTCTTTACACGGACACCTAATATTACTCATACAATCCATACTGCATGGATGTTGTAGTGCAAACTCAATAAACTCATCAATTTTATTGCAAAAGACAGAGTTAATGTCTCCTCCTATCATTCTAGGTATTGAGACATCCAACCACGATCTGGAAATTGCATCTGTTACAGATTAAAAGTAAATATCACATGAGTTGTAAAAAAATTGGGCACAGTTTGCCTAAAAATAAGGATATACAAAATTTTCCTTCACAAAAATCAATCCAACACAACCATATATATCAATCATAGTAAACCAATCAAATAAACAAATATCACACAATTTATCTAATAGTGTACATAAAAATTGAGCAGAGTTTCGACTAAAAATAGGTATAAATATCACACAAACTAAAATTAACGTACCCATCAAATAAACATATATCATCAATCATACTAAAACCCATCAAATAAACATATATCATGCTCATTACCTAATAGTGTACTAAAAAATTGAAACAATAAAAATATGACATTTAAACGGTTAAAAATGTGAAAAAGTACGGTGAAGTTGAAGGCAATGACAAATACGTACGGTGAGGTTGAAGGCAATGACAAATACACCAATTATACGTGAAGAACATATGAAAACCGCATCATTTCTTATTTTTTTCGTGAGTGAAAGTGAAAGGGAAAGAAGAGTGAAAGTGAAAGGGAAGGAAAAGGAAGTGGACTGTTATAAATCTGCACAAATTTGTGACGGACTTATTTTCCGTCGCAAATACAATATTTTGCGACGGAATTTCCATTGCAAATACGCTTAGCGACGACCCAGGTCAATTATTGGTCACCAACCCCTCTGACGAGCTTCAACTACTCAATTTTACGACGGAAAAGAGGCCGTCGCAAATATGAATTTAAAATTTGCGACGGGCTTTCCGTCGCAAACCAGGCAAATGGGCCATTTTTCGGGGGGCTACTTCTAAACGGGTCGTTTTGCGACGGAAAATGCCGTCCCAAATTTCAATTTTGACTTTGCGACGGCATATCCGTCGCAAATGTAGCAGGAGTACATCGAAGGTGGTGGGCCCTAGGATTTGCGATGGACTTTTCCGTCGCAAAACACTTATTGTTGCGACGGAATTTCAAATCCATCGCAAACCGTCATTTTTTACGACGGCCTGCCCAAATCCGTCGCAAATACACGAAATTTGCGACGGATAATTGGCCGTCGCAAATTTCCCGTCGTTAAACCCAGCTTTTTTTGTAGTGTAAAATAACTTGATGGGTATGCCTTATACAGAGTTATACCCATATATATATAGGTGTCAAGATGGGCTCGGCCCGAGAAGCCCGATTTTCAGGATGGGCCGGACCTCAAAATTATAGGCCTCAAAAGAATTGGGCTTTTTGGCCCGGCCCGGTAGGCTCGGCGGGCTGCTTAGGCAAGGCCTGACAGTTTTTTTTTTCTAAGGATTTAGGGTAATGCTTCGATTCATTTCTACTGTCGTTTGAGAATTTTTTTTTCATGTTGATTTAAGATTACTTTGTTGACATTTGATTAAAGTTCATAGAATTGTTGAGCACGTATTCATGAGGTTTATTTATTTATGTGAATTTCCATGAATTTTTTTGGATTTTCTCTTATTTTTTTTCGAACCTCAGTTATTTGATATCTTAGAAGATTTGATTCTTCTTTTGTTTATGTCAAGTACTAATTAAGATTAAGATAGAAGTTGTGTTGTTTATGGATATCAGTAATATTTATTGGGAATCATACAAGTATTTTTTAATAGATAATGTAATTATTAAGGAATGAAAATTAGTTAAAGGTCCTGTAAAAATATATTATACATATCTTTTAAAAGTTATATTTTAATACTTATCCACCACAAACATTCATTAGTATAAATGCTATGCTCCCTATATTTTCTGATTTTGTTTTTGTGAAATTTAGTTTATTTAGAACTGTTGGATTATAAACTTTTGAATTTATTTTGTTGAATATAAATTAATTAGAATTTGTCGAATTATTGTTGTTTGAATTTTATTTAGGACTTTGAGTTTTAATATAATTACTGAATTGTTGTTGACAAACTAAATAATTTTTATAACTATACGAGTAGAATATGTATACTAAATTATAAACAAATGTGGTAACTATATAAATCAAGTATAATGATACTGTATAAAAAAAAAAAAAATTGGACGGGTCAGGATGGGCCTTACAATAGGTGTCCCGAAATCAATGGGCCCGGCCCGAAAAGAACTCATGGCCCAGGGGCCAGTGCTGGGCCAGTCCGGCTCGTTTGACTTCTCTATACCCATAGTTGTGGTAATAAAATTTATTGACCGATTCTTGTGCAGCAGATCCTTGACTTTTGAGTTCAATTTTAAATTAATTTTGACTTTTCAAAGTTTAAAATCAAAATTGATTCGAAATTGAATTCAAAATCCAAATGCTTGCATGCTATGCACTCGAGTATATACAAAAATTTTAAAAATTCATTTTATTTGATTAAAAAAAAACCCTTGTAATGCATAGTGTGAGGAGTAGATGATGAATCTGCAGAATATTTCTTCATCAAATGTCCATTGGCCCGGAAAGTATGGAATAAATGTGTCAATTGGCTTGGAGTTCCGACTGCACTGCCTAACAAGGTAATCAATCATTTCCTTTTATTTTTGGAGTTTTTTTTCAAAAGAAGAAGGTAGCAATGTTGGGTATTGTCATTTGAGAATGTGCAGTATAGAAGGCAAGAAACAAATTTATTTTTGAAGGTATGGAATTTGGGGAAGACGCAAATTTTCGAAAAAGTTAGAGGGAAAAGCTGGAGTTGGTTGTTGGTTAAACAAGTGATTCATTGTAACTCCTCTTTGAAAAACTGGCTCTTATGTCCTTAAACTAGTCTTTTGAAGATGTTCTGTAATTAATCTAGCTTTGTGGCTGGTCCTGTAGGCATTGCTGGTGCCATGAATTTTTTGAGAAATAAAGAAGTTTTGTCAAGTAAAAAAGTTTTATCGTGATTTTTTATTTACTTTTATAAAATATTAATTATTTTATTAGATGGTATTAACCGAATTTATTAAAGGTATTAGTTGTAAAGAGTATTACTTATTTTTAATAACACAAATTTTTGTATGTACTTAAGTGCATAACATGCATTTAGATTTTTTGTCCAATTTCAAATTAATTTTGACTTTTCAAAGCTCATTTTTATAAATTGGGCTTTAAAAAGTCGATTTGCAATTAGACTCAAAATCCAAATGTATACTATGCATTTGAGTGCATACAAGAATCACTCTTTTATTAAAGTGTAATAATTATCTAATTAAAAGATTAGTTATTATAATTTTTTATAAGCATTAATAAATTGTTCACAATAATAATCATGGTAAATCTATACTAATATAATAACAAAATGTTCTAGAAATAGTAACTAGGTATACCAATAGTCTTTCTAGTTTTAATTTAATTAATATCATATTTATTATATAGACCTAATTAAAATTACATATGCAATTAAAAAATATTTTTTCATTGTAATGTCTTTAAAAATACTCTAACAAATAATATGTATAAAAAATGCATCCACTAAAATAAATTAAATATGTAAAAAATTTACTATTATATTTGGTTTGGTTCCCTCATCCTACTTTGCTTGATTAATTAAAAATTATAATGTATAAAATATGATAACAATGAAAATTTCTAACAAATAACTAATAATATGTATCAAAGATTTAATCCAATTCGTTAAAAAAATAAAATTGATCCCCTAAAATAACAAATACATAAAAATGTATTATTAGTTTTTATTTGATTAATTCATTTATTATTTATCAAATCTGATTTTTACTTAATTATTGTAACTTATTATATTTAATTTTTATTTGTTAAAAATCATAATTAAAGTGTCAATTCTGATAGCAATAGAAATTTTTACGGTGTTCCATTTCAATATTTGTGCCACTGTCTCTTTTAAAATATAGTAGTTGAATCAGTAAACTTATGAGTCATATAATAGAGTAAATGAAATTTATTTTGTGTATGAGGCTGTCTCCCATAGATCATTATAAAAAATTTGATACATCTATTTTGATAGAAATATATATGTTATAATTGAACTTTTGTTATAAGAGAATCTCGTGTGAGACGGTCTATCTCATATAAATGAGATGATGCTCCACTTAAACATTTGAGTCATCTCCTATTAAATTATATTAGAGTTGGAGTCCAATAAACTCATAGGTCATATATTAAATGAGATTTGTTTCCTGTGTTATAATGTCACATAACTATCATTATAAAATCATAATTTGAAACATGAAAAATGTCCAAGAAAAATCAATAATGCAAATATTGGAACACTGCAAAATACATATGTGTATAAAAAAATTATTAAAATAATATATATCAGTATATTTAAAAGATAATATATAGACGTTTTAAAGTATCACAAAAATATATTATTACTATATATATATATATATATATATATATAATACATTAAGACTTTTAGTTTTATTCTATAAGTTATTTAAAATATATGTAAAAGACATAAATAAAGTGTAGGTAATGCTATGATATTTTTAGGTCTACGACGATGATAAAGATCGAAAAAGAGTTGTTCAAACTTTTTGATTTTTTTTCTTTTTAATACGAGTTTTTCATCATTATATTTTTTTTTTATATTTTATAAGTTTTTTTTAATAGTAGGTACATGAATATGTAAAAAAAACCTATACGAGACAGTTTCATACATGACACAAATATTATTTGTAATGTTTTAAAGATGATAATGATGCTAATACGAAAATGAAGTTTCATCTCACAATATAAGATTGTCTCACACATTAAGACTTCTAATAATTTTTAAAAAAAATTATAACTCACATTATATATGGCAATCGTGCATCGCACGGATAACATACTAGTATTCACATAATACTTCTCTATTTTTAAAAGCCGAATTATCCAAGTCTTTCTATTTCGAAAAGGCGAATTATTGGGCCTTAGATATGGCATTCTTCATCTTATCAAACATGGAATAGCGAAATACACTATCGAAGACACTATGTCATATTTAGCGACACTAAATTTTCACATTCTCCCGTATACCATCATTTCAGTTCTCTTCAATTTTTCTTTTTCTTATTTTTTATTTACAATCTTCACCCAATTTAATCTTCACCAGGGCCTACGGGTAGTCACATATTATTCAACTTCGGCTTTTTCTCTCACACAGGTATTTAATTATTTATTTATTATAAAGTATAAAGTGAAAATAGTTCATATGTACTATTTGTTTTTTTACCGAAAAATATTAGTCAATTTAACTAAAAAGTATTAGTTGTTTAGTGAAATCAAACTAATATTTTTCAGTGAAAACAATCAATACTCTTCAGTGAAAACAACTAATACTCTTTCATAATTTATATATGAACCAATTTCACTCTATACATACTCTTTATTTATTTATTTATTTATAATTCCATTTCATGCCTTGTTCTATTATTTCGTTTTTTTGGATTTGTCTAATTCTCTGCTCGGAAACATTAACGTCACATTAATTACCATGTACTGTCACTTTACCAATAAACGACAATATTAACGTGCCCACCATTTTTAGCTTGAAAACACCCTTTTAAGTAAACCGCGAATTAATTAGTACCCGTAACAAATTTTCCGTGTTCTATTTTTCGTGACTGTAAATTGATTTGATATAAAGATAATAAATAGAAAATTATAGAGGTACACTTCAACTATTAAATTGTTTAGGTAAATATTTAGAATCGATGAGTAGTGAAACATGCATGTTAATTTATTGGTGTATCATAACAACTATATACTAGAAGAGATTAGCTAGTCTTGATTTTATCAACAATTCAACACTATGAAAAAGTTTCAAGCGGTTTCATAAAATAAAAACCTGGAGTATTTGTTTATTGTTATGGTGACAAGTACATAAAAGACGAGTAAACAGTGTTTCTCATTATTACTTATTTTATTATGAAATCTCGTTCCCTATAAATGAATATTGCTTTAATTAGATTAGAGGAAAATAAAAATATTTTCATTCTAACCACATTTCTCTTATTTAAAATATCAGTGTTTAATATAAAAAAGTATCATTTTTAACATACAAAATTTCATATTCATTTTTTAGTGATTTAGAGAACAACACATAAACTTAGATATATTTTAAACAATAATACTTAATGTGCTAAATAGCGACACTTCATATACTAAACAATGATATTTGAAAAGGAGAGTTCTTGAAGACTTGAAATTGAAATAGTCCTTTTAGAAATTTGAGTAAGTCTCTTGTAAACCAATTTCACCGTATAATTTAAAACAATATTAATTACTTATAAAATATTATTATTAAATTAATATTCTTTAATGAAATAATTAATACTATAAAAAATACACATAGTTACAAACAAATTTCACGATATACCTTGCCCAGGAATTTTGGTGAATTTAACATCCACCTGAATTCGCTTGCATTAAACACATGTACACAGCCTTAGACCTCTCTTATAAAAAAAATTGATCCGCAAATGTAGTGTTATTAATTCAAATAACTTCTTTTTATTCAAATTATTATTATACCTAAATTCTATCCTATTTTAATTATTCAATACATAATATTGTATACTGTGTATATTGGGCGTATTTAAATAAAAATATTCAAACTCTTCTCCTACAGTAAAATAATTTCATATTTTAGAATATAATAAACATTAATATGTATATGCATGCCGCTTGATAAAAAAATAAAATTATATTCATGGAGATATTATATTATTACAATTATCGTAATTTTTTGTGTGATTTGAGTTGTGATCGAGTATGCTTATTAAATCTTTTAATTGTTTTTTTAAATACTTAATTAGTTATTCTCATAACAAGTCACAATTCAATATCCACTCCAACGTTTAAAGTGTCAACACATTGGTCAACTGATGTCTCATTGGCACTTTTTCAAGAATTATTCTCATTTTAAAAATTGAAATTTCGTAGTCGTTGCAATTAGAAAAGCAAAATAGGAAGAACCGTTACATGCTAATTCGCCACAGCCCACAATTGAACATAAATTAAAAGAACAAAAATGGAGTGGTAATTATGATGGGGGGCAAAAGTGGAAAACCAATAATGGAACTGGTCCGACGTATTCCGTTATCCCCCGCTTTCGGGCCGTTTAATTGACTGTGCTCTCAACTTAACGGCTTCCGTCACGGCTATAAATTCGGGCTCTTTTCCACGCACACATACTATCGCTCTCATCATACGTGATATATTTTCTCTCTCCTCATACATACACTTTCTCTCTCACACACACAGAACGAACAGGGACACGCTCAGTAGGTGCCGAAAAGTGGGGTTTTAGTTGGGTTTGGAGTTTGAAATGGTTGCGTGAAGAAAAAGAGTGGTATTTTTGTGTTTTCTTGATACATTCATCTTTACAAAAAACACACATACGCAGTGTGTTTTGTTTGTTTGTTCGTTTGTTGTTGATAATTATAATGGGAAAGAAAGATCAAGCCCAGAAAGAGAAACTGAGACTTCAATCCGTTCTTGAAATTCTTAAGAAACAAGCTCCACTCACTATCAAACAGGTTTGCTACACACACTTTCACTTTTCACTGTGTTTTTTCCTAACAAATTTTATTTCATGAAAGAGTCTATATTTGATCCACATCAGACTCAATGCTACCCAATTCATTTTCTTTTAATAGTACACAAGTGTTTTTTTTTAAATGTTGATGTTGTTACATTACATATGTATGTATATGCAGGAGAAGTTTTGTAATAATGCTTGTGTGGAGAGGTTTTTGAAAGCTAAAGGGGATAATGTGAAGAAAGCAGCTAAGCATCTGAGAAGTTGTTTAGCTTGGAGAGACTCCATAGGCACTGGTATGATTTCTTTGTTTTTTTCAAATTTTTTTTTATTTTTTTATTTTACCAATATTAGTAATTTTGAAATTGGTTTTTCATAACTTATATGGGTTGTTTGTTTTATATATATGTGGTGAGTTTCAATTTCAAATGAAAGTATCTCCCCACATTTTTTCCACCACCTTTGTTTCTCTCTCCACTTTAGTCACAATTTTCTCTTTGTACTGTTGTTTAGACTTAGAATCTTGCTTTTTATTATTTTATTGTCTTAAATGTCAACAGCCCGTATGAGACCTCAAATTTAACACACACACACAGTGTGGAAATAAAGTAGTGGTAGTATTTTATCATAAAAAGAAAAAGAATAAAATTGATTTTTTCTCACTGATTTTTATGTGACGTTTTTTTCTTTTAGACAATTTGATAGCTGACGAGTTTTCTGCTGAGCTCGCTGAGGGAGTTGCTTATGTTGCTGGTAACGACGATGAATTAAGACCTGTTGTGGTAATTTTCTTTTAAAAACAAAAAAATCCCAACTTAATTTTTTTTTTAAAATCAGGTCAATTTATTTCATGTATAATATGTGTGTTTTTCAATTTCAGATATTCCGAATCAAGCAAGATTACCAGAAATTCCATTCTCAGAAATTGTAAGCACTTTTATTTATTCGTCTACTTATGTAATTATTATTCCTTTTTTATACATAATTTTTAAATGTATTTTCGAACTTAAATGATGGTAATAATATAATTTTTTTCCCTTTATGATACTTTTGTAGGTTTACTAGGTTACTGGTGTTCACACTTGAAGTTGCTATTCAGACCATGGCAAAAAATGTTGAGCAATTTGTTCTGCTCTTTGATGCGAGTAAGTTTCTATTATTCTCTACTTTTTGGGTAAAAGACATAAAAACCCCTATGTTAGCAAACAAAAATATGGAGTATAAAATTCCCTGCATTTTATTAAATGAATAAAATTTATATGTGTATGCACTCAAAAACCCCTCATGTTGCTTTCATTTCTAATCAAGGAATTTTTTTTATAGTGCAACTGAACACTAAATTACTAGATTGGATCACTAGTATATAATGTGTATGTATTTATATATTGATATGATTTTATTTAAGAAATTAATTGTTAAAGTTATCAACACACTCTGCCAAACAAATCAGAACACAGCTTTTATCCCAGTTGGAGGCAGCAATTCAATGTACATTCCCACATGCCTGGGGATTCCACAACCCCTTAAAACCCCCACCCAACCCCACCCCATCCAACCCCACCCCACCCAATCTAAAAATACCTTCAAACACACCTTTTGTTAAAATTTATATAATTTCCAATGTCACGCCTAATTACTCAATTAATGAGAAATTTACATAATTTATGTGAATCAAGAAAATAGCATAAACAGCAACAAATTTGTCGGAGAGTAGGCAAATGGGTGTCTGAAACTTTTCCAGTAATTGCCTGGAGTGCCCCTGAGGTGTCACAGTCATGTTCAGGGGTGTGTAGGGGTATTTCCGGCCATTTCCTTATCCGAAATAGGTTTTGGAAAAGTGGCCATTATTATTCCCCACTTTTTTTTTTCTTATTATTTGTCAGAAGGATCCAACAGTGATTTGAATTTTCTTGACTTTTTATTTTGATTTTCCCTAAAAAGAATGTGCTCGTAATTATTTGAGAAATGAATTTGTTAAATTCTTGTTGACGAAATGTGAATGGATTCCACAGGCTTTTTCAGATCAGCGCCAGCTTTTATGAACATGTTATTGGCTACACTGAAGATCATTGCTGATTATTACCCTAGAAGGCTTCACAAGGCATTTGTCATTGATCCTCCCTCTCTATTTTCTTATCTTTGGAAGGTACTTAATTTTTTTTTAAATGATTAAATTGCAAAATAGTTTACGAATTTTATATTTTTTTATTAATTACAATATAAACTTTTAAAGTTTACAATTTGACCACGAACTAATCTTTTGTTGAATTTGATACATACTATAAATTTTTTGTTACACTTACACTTACGTGATAGCCGAATCCGTCACCAAAAACATATCACACAACATAAATAATATTAGTTATTTTACTAAAGAATATTGAATAAAAGATATTAATTGTTTTATAAAAAAGTATTAATTGTAAATCAATTTTATGGTAAAACAAATTCACACAAGATTAATTCATTTAACTAACAAATTATTTGATGACATGTGTAACGTGTTTTTAGAGGCGGTACGTATTGCTGGAAATTTGTATTATATATTGAATTGCAAAATTAAATTAATTTTTGTATCAAATTGTAAATTTAAGAATTTTATGAAGTTAGTAAATTATTTTACAATTTAACCCTTGAATTTATTATTGATATATTTTGATGATTTCACTAGGGAATGAAGCCATTTGTTGAGCTTTCATCTTTGACTACAATGGTGTCCTCCCTCGATTTCGAGGAATCACTCGAGTACAACGACCTGACTGCATATCCGCGAGCGGCGTCCCTACGTTTCGACCCCTCCTCCGTCTCCAAACTCGGCTCCTGTTCTTCCTCGAGATTTTCCTTCACCGTCTCGCACCATCTCGACTCCTTGAAACCCTGGTACCTCTCACTCGGCGACACGTCATCATCCAAAGTGGGCCCCGCCTGTTCCAACTCCGGGCCCGCCATCTCGCCCCTCAACGCCAGGTCCTACTCCTTCGCGTCCCCAGTCGACAGAGGACCGCGCAGACACAACGACGTCGTTCGAAAGAACTTCTTTCCCTCGACGCCGATGCCGCAAAAGACCCAGAAACTCGACCCCTCTATGATCCACCACCCGAGAACTCCGAAGCCTTCGTTCCTACATTCTCCGGCCATGTTCTTCCGAAAAGACTGCACTCAACCGGGTCGGGTTGAGAAATCCCGCGAATCCTTCGTCCCGTTTTTGAAGTTTTACCGACGACCGTACGATGAGATGATCTACCGGTCCAAGATGCGGCCACCACTCGGTGGCCTCATCTCCATCGTTTCTCCCCACCTCAAGCGCAACCGACACGTGTCCTATTCGCAAAGGTTTTGATATAGTATTTCCAATACTAACACCAAATGGCTCTTACACTGTTACTTAACTGATTCATTGCATAGTGCGTACACTAATTAATTTTCTCTCCGAAATTATGTAAAGAAATAGATTGCGTGCTATTTGGGATGTGAAAAAGCGTGCAACTTATATAAAACTCGCATTTAGTGCTAAGAAGTGGTCTTCACTTTGGTTTGTGTAGAAAAGACAGCGTGGGAGTAAGAAAGCGTGGTCGTGACGGTGAACATTACATTGGAAATCTCCAAGGAGGAAATCTCTAGCTCCTTAAATGTTTTAATTCAGCACTAATAAATACTTGTACTTTTTTTTATTTTATAAAATATAATTTGTTATGTTGTATTTTTATTTTATTTTTTGTTTGAACCACCGTCTCGGTTGGATTTCTTGATGTCAATAACAAAATTATTATATTTCTAATATTGCATATCCATTATTGAAATGTTTCATGTTTATTTATTTTTTTCGAATTTATCAATTTCCTTTAAGTTTAGTTGATATTCGGAAAAAAAAAATCAAGATTTAATTTTTAATATAATATATATTAGACGAACATGATTAATTTAATAGTCTAATTGTTTTACATATCGATTATCGAACAATACTAATTATAATATGACTAATTTAATGTTAAGTCTATTGAATTGAATTCGGGTATGAGCTTT
This sequence comes from Ballota nigra, assembly GCA_947034835.1. Taxonomy (NCBI): domain Eukaryota; kingdom Viridiplantae; phylum Streptophyta; class Magnoliopsida; order Lamiales; family Lamiaceae; genus Ballota; species Ballota nigra. The sequence goes on along the minus strand of OX344729.1, from coordinate 72,264,913 downwards.
TAACGACCAATAATTCTTTTGTTATTCGTCGAATATTTTAGTTAATTCAACTTCCACACATATTAGATCTCTATTGAGTCAGGGTATTTATAAAACAAGGAAGATATAAGTCCAACTTTTTAGGTATGAATTAAGCAAATATTGAGTTTTTTTTTTTTTTTTTATTGAACTCGATTACTTATAATATGATATAAATAATGTGTTGAGATAGAATTTTGTAAGGAATCCAACATTTGACTCCATATAAGTATTCAAACAATATAAGACAAAAAAAAACTCAATTTTCACATGATTTACTTTTTAATATTACTGTTCTACATACAAAATTTTATTATTGTGCATATAAAATATTGATTTTTAAACAATTATATTTCGTATGTATAATTGTAACAGTTTTTTTTTTTTTTTACGTGAACTCGAATTTATAGAACACTATTCTGCAATATAATTAGTATTTGTAATTGTAACATGTAAACATAATAGTACTATTCTGCAATGTAATTAGTATTTGTAATAGTAACATGTAAACATAATAGTACGTAGATGATAATATCTAGAGACATTAGACAGCCAGCCCAAACTCCAAGGGTATTAATTCATAATTTAACGATTTTAATATATTTGAATCCTTAGTTAGACTTTGTAACACCAATTTAAAAATAATATTGATCCCATGTTTGAAAACCTTTCTCCTTGTAAGCTTGTTATTGTACTAATCTGGTGGCTACATTTTTAAATCATATGTTGGTTTCAACAACGGCAGAGTATTTGGTAGGAATATATGTGTCTTTTTTGCTGTTTTTTTGTATGCAAAAGTCAATTGGAACAGACTAACATTAATTTAATTTTTCTTACTATAGGGAACTGAAATTTTCACACATAAAACAACACACACTTGGACATTTAAAAAACCGATTTTGTCACGTATTAATTTGTCCTTAAAATAATCAAGGTTCTTTCCTAATAAATCTGTGTTTCTTTTTCCTTTATCACTGCTGTGAGATTTAGGGTTTGTATTTTAGTATGTGGTTAAGTTTGAAATCGACAAGACTTTATTTTGGTAATAGTGATTTTTTTTATTTTGGAATTTTGGGTTGTAAAAAGTCATTTTCACTCAGTTCTATGATTTAATCACTGGAGAGATGTCAAAGTTGTAATAGATGAAATGTGTACTGCTTCCCTGTTTGAAATTTGGTATTTTGTGATTTGTTTTTTTATGGATAATCTGCCAAAACAGAGTGTTAAATTCTTGATAAGGACATGGAAGAATTATGGAGATTCTTACACTGCATTTAGTACATTTCTTTTGAACATGGTAATGATCAAATTTGAATTAGGAATTTCCTTTTTTAGAAGAGAGATTGGTATATAGGATTATGATTATTGATAAGAAAATAACATCATTTTAAAATCGGTACCATCTATTCAATTTACCCTGTACCATTATTTGTAGGTTGTACAACAATTTAATTTAGTTTATATATTATTTTTAAGTTCGTACCACAATTTAATTTATAAAATTAATTAATTGTTGCTTTATTAAGAATATAGTGGTCCAAAAATATTATTTTGGCTAAAAATGAATTATTTCAACTCTGTAATACAAAATAATTTTTTAAAATATTAGAATATTTGTAAATTCATCATTATTAAGCAAACTTTGCATAAAACCATCTCTTTTACAAAATAATTTAAACACAAAGTTTGCTTAATAATTATCAACTTGGTCATTTGTTTTTTTTTTTTTTTTTTTTTTTTTTGAAAGGAGGTCATTTTTTTTATAGTGTAAATTAAGTTTAGTACTTTATGTTTTAGGTTGAGGTTTCAAATCAAATTATTAATCTAATATAATATACATAATTAAAGATAGTATTAATGTCTCTCAAATTGATATTGTTATCATAGATATAAAATTATTTTAAAAAATCCCCTGTTTATTCACTTTGTTTCATTGATAAATATGCTTCATTCTTGTAAATCCTAGCTAATTCCACTTGGAATTTGGATCTATTGGACGCTAGTGTATTTGTCCAGATGCTTTGACTGAACTACTGGACGGTTTACATGACGTCACCTAATTAAATTATGACTTTGCATATATTTAAACCAGCTACTTATAATTATATAAAAAAAAACCATAGTCCTTAATGTTGAGATATTTATTTTAACTTGACTTGATTTATATACTGAAAACTACTATCGAACACTTCAATTAATTCAACATGTAGTAGCATGGATTAATAGCTTATTTCAACTTCTATGCAACAGTGTATAAAAGTATTCCCTCCATTTTATAATAAATGTCATTTTAGAATCAAACAACCAATTAAGATAGTTTTTTTTTTTTTTTTTATCAATATTGCTCTTAATTAATTAGACCAAAAACAAATCTAAGTTAAGGAAATGATGAATGGAAATATTTATAGAAAATTAATATGGATAAAATTGAGATATTTGAAGAAAACTAATCAAAATGAATATTTATTAAAAATTTAGTGTGCAAAGTTAAAATGGCATTTAATAAAAAAAATAGAGGGAGTATCTTTTTATTTATTTTTAGTAAAAGTGAAAGCGGCACAAGTTTTTTTCTTTTCACAAAAATAAAATAAAAGAGTATGTATAGAGTGAAATTGGTTTATATATGAATCACTGGAGAGTATTAGTTGTTTTCATTGAAAAGTATTAGTTGTTTTTAAGAGTATTACTGGTTTACACTGAAGAGTCTTAGTTCATTTTCACTGAACAACTAAGACTCTTTAGTGTAAATCAGTAATACTCTTCAGTTAATACAACTAATACTCTTCAATGAAAATAACTAATACCCTTCAGTGATTTATGTATAAACCAATTTCACTCTATACTTTGTCAAAATAAAATATTCATTTACAAATTACAACTAATGGTTGAATGCACCATCTATGACCATCGCTAGCAATTAACTTACTCTACCATCAATTTAGTAAAAAAAATTGCCCAATTTTTTTCACTAAAATAAAATATTCTACTAAGATTTTTATTGATGAATTATTATTTTACTTATAGATAATACTAGCATTAACTTAACTTGGTTCAACACAATTTCAATGGTAATGAAAAATCAAAATAGTCTACCCTCCTTCATCCATAAAAAATAATTTTATAAATTTTTGCAACAATTTAAAAAAAAATTAAAAAAAAAATTATAATCAAATTAAGTACAAAATAATTGTTTTAAAAATATTGTGTGTGAAGTTTAATACCAAATAGTATAAATAAATATACATTAAAGGGGGGTAAATAAAAAAATAATTTTCATTTTAAAATATAAAATCCTTTTTTACGACTGCCCTATAAAATTACAGGGAGGGAGTAAAAATTATAGCCCTGGAAATAGCTGTGACTATAACTTTGCATTTCAGTTTAGAAAGCTAGAGTAGTTCCCGCTCTATGGTCTGTTAGTTATACTCGCATGCCTATGAGATAGTAAGAAATTCACTACATTCCTCTATTTACTCAAGGACGATAGAGCAACTACCAAATAAGCTATTCCAATAGTTCATCAGTTCAAAATCCAAAAATAGTAAAATCAAATTGTAAGTTTGAGTTTTTTCTTCTCATATTATAGTTAGGAACCTAAAAAATATTACTTCCTCCATCCCCTTTTAAGTTTAATTGGTGGGATGACACATATATTTTTTTTTTTTAATGTTTTATTGATTTTTTGAAGAGTAGGTTTAATATGAAAACACTTCATAATAAGCTTAACATGAAATAGTTTTAGAGTATCATCAATCTCATCAGGAGTATCAATAAATCTGTCAGGGGTATCATGTCCGAGTTCAAGAAAATTTAAAACAATTTTCTTGAACTCAGACTAATGATACCCCTGATGAGATTGATGAGATTAATGATACTCCCGATGAGATTAATGATACTTTAAAATTGTTTCATGATAAGGTTATCATGAACTATTTTCATATAATACTTTGTCTTTTTTTAAACAATGAATGGAGAGTATTTTGAATTAAAAAGGGTATTGTGAGAGTGTTTTATCTTCATACTTGGAGTGTGAAAGTTATTGTGGAACATTTCAAAAAGAAAAGTTTGAAAGTTATTAGGGAACGGAGGAGTATTGATTTGGGTCTAACATATAAAAATTATCATTTGAAAATCACAAATTTTAAAATTATACATGACACCTTATAGTTTCGAGTTATCCAACTCTGTCTTTGTAAATGATTTTTACAGATAAAATCACACGAATGGAATAAGAAAGAAATTAAGAATAATTCATTTTCTTGTCCATAATAATAAAGCCAAAAGCTTCCACTAGCTAGCATATAAAATATTACTCCCTCCGTCCCCTTTTAATATTTACACTTTCTTTTTTGGAATGTCCCACAATAATATTCACACATCAAATGTGGAAATAAAACACTCTCACACTACCTACTTTAAATCAAAATACTCTTAATTTATTGGTTCAAAAAATTAATAAAGTTGTTTTTCTTAAAATCTGTCCCCACACAAGTGTGAATATTAATAGGGGACAGAGAAAATATTATTTAGTAATTTAAAAAAAATATATAATTTTTTTAAATATTCATGTTTCGTATGTTAAAATGTGAAACTTTATAAACTAAAGGTACTATATCCTTCCATCATCCAAATTTATTTTTAGTTCTTCCTTTTTCTGATATGTCCACTAAGTCTAGATTTTGGATATGGAAATAAATAGTATTCACTTCGTTACGATTTTGATGGTCCATTACTACTACCGAAAACAGTGTTATTTTTTAAAACTAATTATTTTCAAACATTTTTTATTCACATCTAATTGTACTATATTTTTAATGTACCCTTTAGCAATAAATTAAGCTTCCTTCAATAAAGTAGAACAGACCAATATACCTTCAACTACATAACTTTTAATACTAATGAACAACTTGTTCATTAAAATTTGCACTATTTTATATGGACAATCTAAATTGTAATGAAGAGAGTACTGCCCATAAACAATTGGTCTATTTTTAAATGGATTTTACAATATTTTTACTATATCTATTTTTAAAAAAATGCTAATTTTATTAAAAAATTGCCAAGTGTTTTGGAATAAAATTCGTAGATAGTAGGAGTATTACTTTTATGAAAATTTATAAACACGGTCACCATTTTTATATATATATGTATTTATTATTCACAAGTTTTATTTGGGAAGTTATTTGTTTAAATGAAATAAAGTACTTTCGTCAATATATAACAAAAAAACAACAGACTCAAAAACAGATCTAATAAAATTGTATGGATGGACTAATAAGTTAATTGCATGACTTCCACCTCCACATTGACAAAATTGAGGAACCCCTTGGCTAATTTAGGTTTTCATACCTAGCTAGTAGTTAGTAGGTTGCCTTGCTGTAGTTGCTACTAGGTTGTGACAACCAGTTAAAACATTGCCACGTGGGAATTTTTGTTTTTCTTTTACATTTTCCAGGATAAACATTATTTTAAGTTCTAGCAACTTCTTGAATTTTAATTCTAACTCGTGGTCCCTTATGATTAGTAGTTGCAGAACTCGCTTTCTATATTTGTTTTTTTAGGTTTTTTGTTTGTTTTTGTTTTTGAGGAAATGTTCTTGTATTGTTTGAAGAACATTTTGTTGGAAGTTCACACTTCACAGCACTTACCTACATCGGACAGAGTATTTGTTCAAACACTTGGGCTAAATTGGGCCATTTGGCCCAATAGCGGCCTGGATAATTTGTTAAAATAATTGGGTTGAGTGGGCCTCATGGCTCAATAATGTTCGTATTTCATAGTTGTTTCCAAAATCGAATTGGATGGCTTAATGATGGTAACAGGCCCAAAGGACATTATTTAATTATGACACAGGTTAAATACAGTCCCTTGTGAATACACGTCCATCCAAAAAAATATTCGATTTTTTTTCCTAAAAATGTAACAATTTTTGGAAAAATTTCCAAAAATTTATATGTTTTGTGTTTTTTTTAATTTTCGGATTTTTTTTTGGAACACTTTTTGGTGGGGCGTATTAACAAAAGATAGGACTGCATATAACCTTGACCTTTAATTATTAATAGACTCTGCATATCATGGTTTGGGTCGGTGTTGACATGCTTTTAATGAGGGGTGTTGTGGATGGATTTAAAATAATGAGTTAGTCTCATCATTAGTGTTGTAAATAAGTGCGTAAAATAAAAGACGGGATTTGTTCACCCAATTCGTTGGGAATGACTACGTCTGGGGGCGAGCCAAGCCAGGAGTTTTCACTAATGATCTTGTGTATGAGTGATTACAATCATGAATACAATAGTCTATTTATAAGAATAAAACTCTAATCTAAGATATAAATCTCATTGGGTTTATTGGTCCATTAGTAATGTCCACATCAAATCTTCTAGATTTGGAATAATAAATCTTCTAGATTTTACAACACTCTCCCTTGGATATTACGACATAATATAAATGTCTTGTCATAAAAACTCCACGTGCTAGGTATCGGTCAAATAATAAGTTAGGGAGGAATGTTATTGATCTTCTAGATCTAAATCTTCTAGATTTATTTCGGGGTTACCGCTCCCCCGGAAGACAACAACACTTTAAGTCTTTCATCCCAATACCACGAACGTATTTTTCAAAAGTAGACGTAGGTAAGGATTTAGTAAACTAATCTGCTAGATTGTTACTAGATTGCACCTTTTGAATGGTAATCACGCCACTCTTCTGGAGTTCGTATGGGTAGAAAAATTTAGGTGAAATATGTTTTGTCAGGTTTCCCTTGACGTACCCATTACTCATTTGTGCGATGCAAGTAGCGTTGTCTTCAAATATAATGGTGGGAGGTGTATCGCTTTTAGCGATACCACACGAGTCACCAATGTGTTTTACCAAGGACCTTAACCAAACACATTCTCGTGCGGCTTCAAATAAAGCTGTTATCTCTGAGTGGTTTGAAGACGTGGTAACCATGGTTTGTTTAATCGATCTCCATGAGATCTCCATGGTTTCTTCGTGAATACGCATGAGAAAGCTTTATCGAATGTGTATCCCTTCTTCTGAAGGAATTCACTAAATCGGTTGTACCACATGAGACCCGATTGCTTCAGGCCATACAACGATTTTTTGCAGTTTTATGCTATACATACTGCGGTTTTCACCATCCCTCATCTGAGGAATGTCAAATCTATCGGGGATTTTCATATAAATGTCGGCATCTAGTAATCTGTATAAGTATGCGGTTACTACGTCCATTAATCTCATTTGGAGATTCATTTTAACTGCCAAAGATATCAAGTAGCGGAACGTTATTGAGTCCATGACGGGAGAATAGGTTTGATCGAAATCAATCCCGGGTCTCTGCGAAAACCCCTGAGCTACAAGCCTCGCTTTATGCCTCTCCACAGTATTGTTCTCATTTTATTTTTGTACAAATACCCATTTATATCCTACGGGGATAGCGCGCGCGGGTGTACGAACGATAGAGCCAAATACTTGTCTTTTGTTAAGCAATGCGAGCTCTGCATCAATTGCCTCTTTCCATTTAACCCAATCGGAGCACTTCCGGCACTCAGCGATTATTTTGGGTTCTGGATCAAGATCATTTATAATGGAAAGAGCGATTGACGCTGCAAATGTGTCGTAGACGACAGTAATATTTCTATTGTCTGTTTCTCCCGTATCTGTGAAGTTCACAGAGACTTCGACGTTTACGTCAACCAGACCTTCCTCATTTCCCATTGTATCTGGGTCTGGTCGTTCCACGGTCCTAGTGCATGGAATATTTTGTGCACGTGCTTCACCACTAGGACGCTCGTCTCCTAGAGACTTTGAGTTATCTAGACGGATCTCTTCTAGAGATTTTACATTCGACTGGCCAGTTTTGCTAGCCTTTCGTTTAGGTGTATTACTATCTCTTGAGGGTCCTTTACGCTTTTGGCGTGTGGGGGCATGAGTACTTGTTTTGCTTGGGACCTTAACCCTTTGTGGAGCATTTACTGCAGGTATATGCGATTTAGTTACACCTCTATGGTCAATGAACGCGTCTTGCAGATTATTTGCTAAATTTTGCAAGTTAATGATCTTCTGAACTTCTAGTTCAGATTGATTAGTGCGCGGATCTAGATACTGAAGATTACTTGCGTTCCACATAAGCTCCCGGCATTCATTCAATTTTGAATTCGGATCTCCCCCTAATGCCGGGAAGTAATCTTCATCGAACATGCAATCAGCGAACCGGGCCATTAATTGATCCCCGGACAAAGGCTCGAGGTATTTCACGATGGATGGAGAGTCAGATTCGACGTAAATACCGAGTTTCCTTTGTGGGCCCATGGAGGTTCGCTTTGGTAATATTATCGGAACATATACCACACATCCGAAAATATGCAGATGGGAAATGCTAGGTTCTTTCCCACGCACTAACTGTAGGGGGGAATGATCATTATATGCAGTTGGACGGATTTGTATTAAGTGCGATGCATGTAGGACTGCATGCCCCCAGCATGAAATGGGTAGTTTGGAGTTCATAAGCAATGGTCTCGCGATAAGTTTGATACGTTTTATTAGCGCCTCAGCAAGACCATTTTGGGTGTGGACGTAGGGGACCGAATGCTCCACTTTAATTCCCAGGGCCATACAGTAATCTGTAAAGGCCTTTGAGCTGAATTCAGCAGCATTATCCATGCGAATCGACTTGATTGGATAATCCGGGAATTAAGCTCTAAGCTCTATAGTTTTTGCAATGAGCTTCGCAAAAGCTTGATTGCGGGTAGACAGCAAACAGACATATGTCCACCTAGTGGAGGCATCAATAAGGACCATGAAATAACGAAATGGTCCTGATGCTGGGTGAATCGATCTGCAAATGTCTCCTTGAATTCGCTCTAGGAAAACTGGAGACTCTAGTCCAACCTTAGTGCGCGACGGACGTACTATTAACTTACCCTTAGAACATGCATCATAAATATATTCATCAACAAGAGGGATTCTATTATTCGAAATATTATGACCATTTGAATTAGATAGAATCATACGTATCATTGTTTGTCCCGGATGACCTAACCGCTGTTGTCATAATTTAAAGGAATTCGAGTCATGGAATTTCATACTCATCGCTAGACGGGAACTAGACGGCCGGATGTAGTAATAGTACAATCCGGAGGAGAAGGAAGTAAGTTTTTCTATAACTTGTTTACGGTTACCTCGAGTAAGTGTCATCAAAAGGTATTCATTATTGTTCTCAGTTTCAGTTTCAATATGATATCCGTTTATCCTAATGTCCCTAAAATTGAGTAGGGTACGCTTAGATTGTGGAAACAATAAAGCATTATCGATTATAAGTTCGGTACCCATGGGGAGGACAATGGAAGCTCTTCCGGAACCCACTATCAACGTACTATCATTGGCTATTGTAGTTATACTCCCCTTACGTTCAATCAAGTTATGAAAACACTTCCTATCTTTTAGGATTATATGTGTGGTGGCGCTATCTACCAAACATAAATCACTATGTGCGTCCATCATGCAAGAGGAAATTGTCCAAACCTAATAGCTGATTTGTTTACAAGCCATAAATGAGAACAACAATATCCAAATAAATGTAATGGACAACTATTAAGGTAAACACATCAAAGCTAAAAAAATAAATCCATTCATAAAATAAAATATCCGAAAGAAATGATCCAAAAATATAAAATTATTTTATTAAAAAAAACAAAGTACTAGAATTAATCAAATACGCAAATCACTCGTTATCTCCTAAATTTTGAGCTACGGGCTCAAGAGATCATCGTTGTCTTGGTCAAATTCTGCTTCAGGCAGGTGGTCATCTTGAGGTTCATAAATGGGAGTCTTCCCCTTGTCGTCCTTTTGCATCGTTAGGTAAGCCTCGGCCAAGTGTTTGGGAGTGCGACGCGTGCGTGACCAATGGCCTCTGCATCCGCATCTGTAGCAGGACTGCTCAATCATGCCTTGAGAGCTAGGTTTTCGTGGAGCGAAAATCCAGGTTCTGTGACCACCAGATGAACTTCGACCTCGGCCATTAGTCCAGAATTTCTTATTCACTCTCCCCCTTCCACGGTTGCTTGTTGACAGGCGAACATAAATCAATGATAGACGAACAAGGATTAAAGTCATAACAAGGATTACGAGAAATCAACTCCAAATCAAATCAATAAAGAAGATCAAGCCGGGGTGCATAAACTAATCCAAGGAGTGTATAAAGTGACGAACAACTATACCGACGAACAAGATATTGGCGAACAGGTTTAAAGACCAAAGACCAAATATGGACACACCACCAAGTCAATAATGACGAACAACATTGGTAAAAGTATTACAGTTATCAGCCTAAGAGAGGTGTATGCTGACGAACAAAGGACCAAGATCCCAAAGCCAATCTGTGCAAGACACAAAGACGAACAACTTCTGAGCCATACACCCAAACGGGGAACAACTTCTATGAAAGAACCATCCTGGATCGATTTAAACCGACATGGACGAACAACAATGAAGTCCGAGATAAGACCAAAGAAGACTTTGTAACTAAGATTTAGCTTAGATAAGGTCAAACTAGAGTCAAATGACACATGTCAAACATGCAGGCTAGGGAGACCAAGAGTCAGTAACACCTCATGCTTGCTAGTCTCTATAAATAGTTGTTCTCCAGCTTAAGAAATACAAGTTCAAATTCACAAAAACTCCTAAAACACACACTAACATACCTAAACGTACACACATACAAAATTAATTCGATTTCGACTCTCGTGTTTACGATTCCACAACCCGAACCTTCGATTTATCATTTACGGTGATAATCAATCACACGTTATTGATTGGTGATCTTAAACCGAACTAAAACAGTCACTAATCCATCTGATATAAATTGATCACCAACAATTTGGCGCTAGAAGGAGGGTACGAACCTTCGATTAATGTGATTACTCAAGAACTTCAAGCTGAAATCTTGAAGATTCAAAGAAAACCTCAAGAAATACTTGAAGATTCAAACAAAAGTGTTCTTGGTGTTCTTCATCATAAGAATTAAGATAAATTAATTCGGAATGCCTCAATCCAAGGAAACTCAAGCATCACATTTGTCAAGGAGAGCATCTCCCACCCGAGCCTCATCGGCCGACCACCAAGATCGTGATCCTAGACATGTGAATAGATCACAACACACGGCCATAACCCATAACCTCCCACCTGAAATGGAGGCCCTGACGAACAACCCTAACGAATTAGCTAAAACCATTGCTGCTCTCCAGGCTCTACAGAGACAGCAAGATCAAAATAGGCCCTCACAAGTGAGGCCTAAAGATAGAGCCGTAGAAGTTGTTAGGGCTAGATCGACCAGGGGCGAACAACACGAGGTGAACAGTGCCCAGGTCAGGCGGGATAAGGGCAAAGCAAAGATGGTCGAACCAAGAGAGGGTCAGGCTGAATCTGCTCGCGGGCGAACAACAATGTCGAGCCACAGAATAACCCGCTCCAGTGCCCAGGACAGACTTGGCCAACCCCAGCAACAGGAGAAAGTTGCTCGCCAGGAAGCTGAGCGCGGGCGAGCAACATTTGAGCAACCACGCCCATCAATTCATGAGAGACTCTCTCAATCTGCCTTCAGGCGTCTAGGGCCAAACGCGGCGAGCAACCCTAGAAAACAGCTCCAGGAGTTGCCCACTCCAAGTGAGGGACTGCGACGAGCAGAAAGGTTGGTACCTTTGCTCGCCGAACAGCCTCCAAGTCAGGGGGCATCTTTGGATGAGCTATCAAGTTTAAGAAGGGCAGTGGAGAACATGCAGGGACAGTTGGACCAGCAAAGAGGTGTGGGGACGACCAGTTTGCCATCCTCACCTTTATCACCTGTCATTCTGAAAGCCCCGATTCAGAAGAAGGTCCAGTTCCCGGTAAGCATACAGTATGACGGTGTTGCTGATCCCAGAGTTCATCTTACGAAGTATTCAGATTATATGGTCTCGGTGGGAGCCAGCGACGCCACTCAATGCCGAAATTTCCCCTTAACTTTGGGGGATCGGGTGCACAAGTGGTTTTGCCACCAGCATCTATCCACTCTTTCACTCAACTGAGTCGAGAATTCCTTTCCCATTTCTCCACGGCGGGATCATACTTGTCCCAGAAACATCGATTGTTGGACCTAAAACAAAATGACGACGAGTCAGATCGGGCATTCATGGAAAGGTTCGACAAAGTGTTGTTAGAAGGTGAACCCGTCAGTGAGGACACGAAAATCGTTGCCGTTATGGCCGGGTTGAAGAAAGGATCAAAGCTATGGAAAGAGGTACGTCTGAAGTGCCCAAGAAGTTATGCCGAATTCAGGAATCAAGCCGGCATATTCGTTTCCATGCATGAGGCTTTGCAATCAAATTTGGGGGAGAACAAAACTGATCCCAAGGAGAACAACAAGAAACCTGGTGCAACAAGCTATCGAGTTCCTAAAAACATGAAGGCGTTCACAGAAGGGACAGAACTCAGAGAAAAGTTGAATCAGGTGCTAACAGTGTCAGTCGATATTGTTTATGAAAATGTGAAGGATAAGGAGTTGCTCTCCCCTCCCCGGAAAATTCGCCAAGACACTGGCAAACTCAACCCTAACAAATATTGTGCCTACCATCAAAGCGTGGGGCACTTTACAAGTGAATGTAGAGATTTGCTCAGACAGCTATGGCGTTTCTACGAGGACGGAAAGCTCTCCGACTTTGTCAAAAGACAACCCGGGAAGAGAGTCCGGGAGAACAACTCTGAGGACGAAGATGATCAACCCCAGAAGAACAATAAACCGGCGCGACCAGTTCCTGCCATTCCTACTCGTCCATTGGAAGATTTGTATATGATGGATCCTGCAGGTCCCGCAGGAGGATGTTCTGATGGGCGACCGCCAATCTCCAACCGAAAAAGAAAGGCTGAATTACGAGCGATCGATCAAGTCCAAGAAATGGGGGTCAAACCATCTATCATACAAACAGCAGAACTGACCTTTACCGAAAATGACTTGGAGGGAATATTGACTCCACATAACGATTCGCTCGTAATTTGCGCAAAAATTATGGGAACACGAGTCCACAGATTGTTGGTGGACACCGGAGACTACACCAATATCCTATTCAAAAAGACGCTCGATCATCTTGAAGATTATTCGGGCTATATCCGAGATACGACTCACAGAATAATAGGCTTTGGAAATGCTGTAACGGACCCATTGGGAATAGTTACTTTAGCAGTACAACTTGTAACGGCCAACGAACCCGAGAAAAATATTACGAGAATGGTTGACTTCTTGGTTGTAGACCAAGATTCAACTTATAACGGGTTTCTTGGTCGACCCTTTTTAAATGAATTCAAAGCTGCATGTTCCACTTACCATTATTGTTTGAAATTCCCAATAGCAAGTGGAGCAGGTACTATCAAAGGAGATCAAAGAAAGGCCAGGGAATGTCTCTTACAGTTGCAGGCCAAACATGTATCAGTATCCATGATGGAAGCCACAACTAGCTATCCTACTGATGGACCATCCATACTGGAGAACATGATGGACATAGAGGAAGACCACATGGATACTGACGAACAACATCATGACGAGCAGGTGTTGGACGAACAACTCCTCACCACCCAGGAGGAGCATCATCCTGACGAACAACAAAGGAGTGGTGACGAGCAACATTCATATGATGGCTTGGAGGGCCAGGTGTTGACTAACAACAACGAATCAAGGCCAACAGATGATCTAGATCCCCGCCTGGGGGCAGAGCCGCTGAACATCGAAAATGATTTCAACTCTGAGGGACCAATACTTGATCCTCGGTGGAAAGGACAAAAACGACGAGCAACTCCAGTTGAAGAGCTGGAGGCGTTCAAAGTTAATCCTGAAAACCCGGATCTTGAATTATACATAGGATCTGAGCTCCCTGAGCCTTACAGATCCCGAATGAAAGAGTTCCTCAATAAAAATCTAGATGTTTTTGCTTGGTCTCATGCAGACATGGTTGGGATAGATCCAAAACATGCTTGTCACAAGCTCAATATCAATCAAGCAAAAAGGCCAATCCATTAAAAACGAAGAAAGTATGGCCCAGACAAGTATCAAGCTTTGAACGAAGAAGTAAAAAAGTTGTTAGACAACGACCTAATCCGACAAGCACTCTGTCCACAATGGGTAGCAAACCCAGTCCTTGTGAGGAAACCAAACGGGACCTGGAGGCTATGCATAGACTTTACAGATCTGAATGCAGCATGCCCGAAGGACAACTTTCCACTCCCTCACATTGACCAGTTGGTGGACAGTACTGCAGGTCATGAAATGCTAACATTCATGGATGCCTTTGTCGGGTACCATCAAATTCCAATGCATCCAGACGATCAAGAAAACACAGCATTTTATACAAATAAAAATTTGTTGTGTTGGAAAAGAATGCCCTTCGGCCTCATCAACGCCGGAGCAACATACCAGAGGTTGGTGAACAAGATGTTCGACGAACAAATTGGCAATACGGTAGAAGTCTATGTGGACGATATCGTAGTCAAAAGCCCCCGAAGGGAAGACCATCTTCAACATTTGACCCAGGTGTTCGAAATCCTTCGACACTACAACATGAAGCTGAATCCAAAGAAGAGCAGTTTCGGAGTTCATTCAGGAAAGTTCCTGGGCCATCTTGTTAGTCAACGAGGGATTGAAGCCAATCCAGCAAAAGTTAAAGCGATCGTGGATATGCAACTTCCACGTTCAATAAAAGAAGTGCAAAGGCTTACGGGATGCCTAGCAGCTTTGAATCGGTTCATATCCAGATCGGGAGACAAATGTCGTCCATTCTTTGAAGCTATCAAGAAAGGACAGTGCACATGGACTAACAACTGTCAAAAGGCGTTCGACCAACTCAAAGATTACCTGGGAGATGTTAAAATCCTATCAAAGCCCGTCCCAGGGGAAAAGCTATATTTATACTTAACAGCATCAGAAGTAGCCATCAGCTCTGTTCTGGTGCGAGAAGACGGCAAATTTCATCAACCTATCTACTACGTCAGTCAAGCTTTACACGATGCGGAGATCAAATATTCTCCAACTGAGAAACTGGCGTATGCACTTGTTATGAGTGTGAGGAAGTTACGACCATACTTTTTTTATCATCAAGTCGAAGTGCTAACAACTTTCCCACTCCGACAAATTCTCCATCGCCCCGACACAGCTGGTCGCCTATTAAAGTGGTCACTGGAGATTAGCCAATTTGGGGTAACCTATGCTCCTCGAACTGCGATCAAAGGGCAAGAGTTAGCCGACTTTATTGTCGAACTAACCTTCCCACCAGATCCGACGAGAGGACTTGATCATCCCTGGCATCTTTACTTTGACGGATCTTCAACTAACATAGCCTCGGGGGCAGGAGTGGTTCTAATCAGTCCCGACAGACAAGTATTCACCTCGGCAATCAAGTTTGGTTTCATGGCAACCAACAACGAAGCTGAGTATGAAGCTCTTATTGCTGGTCTCCACCTATCCCTTGCAGTAGGTGTTAGACAGTTACAAATATTCGGCGACTCACAATTGATTGTGAACCAAGTTCGAGGTGAATACGAGGCGAAAGACGGTCACATGATTGAATATCAGCGAATTGTTGCTTACCTGATGTCCTTGTTAGAACAAGTCTTCATTGAACAAATTCCAAGGACAAGCAACACGCAAGCAGATGCGTTGGCCCGACTAGCAACAAGTGAGGGGCCAGCAGAGTTGGCAGACATTATAATTACAAAGATGAATGATCCATCAACAAGAAGTTATAATGTCAATCAACTTGATGAACAAGCAAGTGAAGAAGAAGATTGGAGAACGAATATAGTCAAATATTTGAAAAGTGGAGAAAAACCAAACAACTCTTTTGAAGCTGTCAAGCTAATTAAGCAAGCCGCCAGATATACTCTGGTAGGCGAGCAGCTTTACAAAAGGGAAATATCAATCCCACTTCTCAAATGTTTGACTAGGGGGCAAGGACTAGCAATACTCGAAGAAATACATGCCGGAGTATGCGAAAATCATACTGGGGGGCCAGCCTTGGCATACGAAACCATCAGACAAGGCTATTATTGGCCAACCTTAAGTCAAGATGCAATCAAGAAAGCGAAGACTTGCCATCAATGTCAAATCTTTGCCCCAAACATTCATACCCCGGCCCAACAGCTCGTATCAGTTTATAGCCCGTGGCCACTTGCAAGATGGGGGATGGACATTATTGGTCCCTTCCCAGCGGGAGTTGGAGGAGTTCGATTTGCCGTTGTGGCAGTCGACTATTATACAAAATGGGCAGAAGCAGAGGCCATGTTGAAAATCACGCAACAGAAAATGATCAACTTCATTTGGAAGAACATTGTCTGTCGTTTTGGAGTTCCACAAACCATCGTGACAGACAATGGTCCGCAGTTTGATGGAAAGGAGTTAAGAGATTTCTGTGCGAAGTGGGGGATCAAGAAACATTATTCTACGCCCTATCATCCCCAGTCGAATGGACAAGTCGAAGTCGTAAACAAAATCATCAAGCATACGTTAAAAATACGGCTAGCGGAGAACAAAAGCAGTTGGTCTACAGAGCTTCCGGAAGTCTTATGGGCATACAGGGTTTCTCCCAGGTCAAGCACCGGAGAAACACCTTTTGCAATGGCTTTCGGAACAGAGGCTGCAATACCAATCGAGTTAAAGACCAACATATATTGGACGACCAACTTTGATGAGCAGGCGAACAACTCTGCTCTAGCTACTGAAATGGATTTGCTCGAAGAAAAAAGACTGAATGCCGAGCTAAAAAATGCTACCTACAAGCAGCGAGCAGAACACTATTATAATTCCCATGTTAAAGTCAGGGAATTCAGAGTTGGAGATATGGTTCTAAGAAAGTTGCTCGCCCAACCTCCAGGTGTATTGGGACCAACTTGGAAGGGCCCGTATCGTATAACGGAAAAATTCGTTAATAGTGTATACGATATTGAAGATATGGAAGGCAAGCCGGCCCAATACTCCTGGAATGCTGTACATCTGAAGAAGTACTATCAATGAGACGAACAAGTTCTTAATTGGGCGAACAAATGTCTTGGGGGGCCAGTGAATCAAGTAAGATGAACCAAAAACTTGCCTAATTTTTTGAAATTTTTGCTAAGTATAGAATGTAAAGTTGTTCGGCACATTGTATAGTTTAGTGCTGTTTCATTTTTTATTTGTAGAAAGAGTTGCTCGGCAAAAATATTATAAGCGAGCATGTTTTAGTTAATGTTCAAAGTTGTTCATCAGATTATATTTGTTAGTGACGAGCAGTCTTATAACACTTGTAAATTTTTCATTATGTAAATATAGTAGTTGTTCGTCAAGAGGAAAAGTCCAAAGCTCGAGGTACAGGTCCGATTTAAGGTTGTTCGTTTTTTAAAATGGACAGGACCTAAAGACCAAAGCCACTTAAAGGTTGTTCATTTTTTAAAATGAACAGAACCTAAGGCTGAACCCTGATTCCACTAAAGGCAAAGTTCAATTCGAACAAAAGCCCAACACTATATGTTATAATTACAAAGGCATTGACAAAAATGTAAAGGCAATTAACATATACAAGAAAATGAGCGAACATGAGAAAGACATTCCATTAATCAAAAGGCATTAAGCCTAAAAAATAGTACAATGATTCAAGAAGTCAAGTACTACAAAAGGAACGAACAACTATTACAGAGAAGAAGAAAAGAAAAAAAAAAAGCTAAGTCCTAAAAACTATTGTAGCTCGGCAGGGGGAGGATCTTGAGTTTGCTCGGTGGGAGGTTCAACGATCAGATCTCGGGCCAAGTCTTCAGCTGCTTTATCCTCCGCCTCTTTAGCATTTTGCTCGTCGGCCACAGCCACCTCTTCCTCTTGTTCGCCTTCATCAACTGGAGGAGGAGGGTGGGTGATGACAATACTGGGGTCAAGTTTGTCAAGTTTAACCCCTAGTACGGCCAAGTCCGCCAGCTGAATTTCAATATTGCTCGGCGGTGGATAGTTCTCCATGAACTCATTCAAGTCCTTGCTCATTTCTTCCACCAAGTCCTTGTAGTCGTAAGCATAGGCCGAACGGATGCTGTCCGCATAGGCGCAGATATACCCCAGGTTAGAGATGGGGCCGGTCCGAGCCTGAACTTCCTCTTCAAGTTGCTCGCGTGTGAAGAGGTTGGTTTCCGCCTCCCGAAGACGAGCAACTCCCGCTTTGAGATCAGCGATCTCTTGTTCGGCCGCAGACAATTTCTTCTCCCCGTCGCCGAGCATGGCATCTTTGCCTCTCAATTCGCTAGACAAACCTTGAATTTGGTCAAGGTATTTCTTTTCAGAGTCAATGTAAATATTGATCTGATTGTTGAGACGGGCAACTTTGGCCTCATACTAGCCGACCAGGCCGTCCTTCTCTTCAGTCAGCTGCCGAGCAGTACTGGCGTAACGACGAACAGCATCTTCGAGCTCGGTGAGCTGGATCATTCCTCTTTGGGCGATGGCAAGGCCGTTTGCATGATGCATCAAGGAAAAGTGGAAGTTGTCCGCAATGCTTTGAGCAGAAACGGTCGTCTCCAGTGGTCGGGTCCACGATCGGGCGATCAACTCAGTAGCCCGACGAACATGTTCGCCCGGGATCTCTCGAATGTTCACCGGAGTTTTTGAGCAGGCGTATTGGTGGACCGCAGCTGCTCGCCCAGGATGATCGTTAGGCCGATACCTGCGAACAAAAATCAAAGTTACAAGATGTTCTTAAAAGTTGTTCGCCGGCCATAATATTAGATATGCTTACTCATGGAACTTTCGTTCATCCCAACCCAGTATAGTGATGTCCTCAGGGCCACGAGTTGGGGTAACGCTTTTGCCCGCTTTGCCCGTCGTCTCCACAGACTCGACGGATGAGTGGCGAACAATATCCCCCTCTGGGCGAGCATGACTGTGGCCCACCTTCTCTTTCCCCTTGCCACCACCGGGGACATCTTGGGCCAGCAGAGTCCCATCCGCTTTCTTTAAGCGTTTCCCCCCTTGAGGAGGAGAAATCGGAGGAGCTGGCCGAGCATGGCCAGAAGGTGCCACAGACCGAGGAACTTTGGCTCCCTCAGCCTTGTTCGTCATTCCCAGTACTTTGGTAGGCGGGTCACCCTTCCTTTTTCGGCCTTTCAGAGGCGCCATCTCAAAGACTCTTTGCTCGAGGAGGGCGAAGCAGGGGGGAACAGCAACGGTAACTTGCTCCGCTAAAAAAAAAAGAGAAGTTAAGTTAAAAGAGTTAGACGAGCAAGTTGTGGAAATCAAATGACGAGCAAAGTTGGTTCAAGGAGTTAGAAATTTTTCATACCTGGGGGCACCTCAGCCTGTGCTTCCAAGTGGTGGGGATAAGTAAGCAAACGAGCAGCTCTTTGACGCTTCTCGTCGTTTAGGTATTGGATGGTCCTGTCCGCTCTATTACGCAAGCCGACCAAACAAGATGTGAACAGGAACTCCGCACCAATCTCCCCTTCTTTCGAATTCCACTTTAGTAGTCGAGGACCTGCGAGCAAACAATAAAAGTTAAATTAGAACAACATAATTCGAAGGCGAGCAAAGATAAACTTACGCTTAATTATTCCATAGGCTGCGGGAGAATTTATTCGCCCAATGCCACCGTGTGGACCGGAAGATGCTCGCCAGTCACCACCAATGAAGAAAAAGTGCTCTTTCCAGTCCCTAATCTTGTTCGGCACCCCTTCTACCATCTTGAGTCTAGTCCTGGCCTTGAGGTAATAGTAGCCTTCTTCACCAACGGGACATTTGGTGATTGTCATGAGATAGTTGATTTCCTCCGCAGTAAGGCGATCAACATATCCCTCTAAAGCGAACAAAGCCATGGCGCCGAGCAAATTCATCCACCCTATTGGTGTGATCTGTGTAATGGCAAGATTGGTCGCCTCGAGGAAGCGACCAACAACTAGAGGTAGTGGCAGCTTTAGACCAACGATCAGTGTGTCAATATTGATCGCGGTGCATCCTGGAGATGGATGATCAACTCTCTCTTTCCTTTTAGGGGCCCACATATGAATGTCAAAAGGGATTTTGTAGGTCTCTCGGATCAGATCAAGATCCTCTTCAAGGACGATACTTTTGATTCTGCTCGCCTGAAAATCAGTTTTTACCAGGTCCATTTTTTGTCTTTCCGGGCGAGCAAAGTGGTTCGCATACTCCTCAGTATATGTTTGCCATTCGAAAGGCCGAGCAACTCCAACGGGGATCTCGTTTTCCATCATCCTTGGAGATGGGAACCCTATCCCTTCCAAAAATTCGCGAGTCAACTCGTCGAATTGGGGATCCTCCGATTCAGCGCTGGACGAAGAGTCTTCGTCGGAATCTCTACTCGCAGCGACCACCACTTCCCTCCCCGATGGACGAGCACCAGTATCCTCAACTGAACGAACAACTGAATCAACGTGAGGATTTGACGCCGAGGAGATCTCAAAGGGAGGTTGATTCTCGTGTGCCACAATGGGGAAGAGGGGTTCAAGAGTTTCCTCGGATTTGTTGCTCGAGTGCGAAGACATGGAAGGAGAAGGGAGAAGAAGAACCAGACGGCGGCGTTTCGTCGGAGAAGACGGCGGAGCAAAGCCCCACACGGCGGCGATTGATGTTTTTGAAGAAAAACAAAAGAAATGAGGTGAAGAAAGAAAATAACTACCTTGTCTTGAAATTAGAAGCCAATTGCCAGAGAAACGGACGCCGGAAGAGCTCGAGATCGCCGGAGAAGGATGAAATCACCGGAGCACTGTAGCAAGAAATGAAAAAGTGGGAAAAAAATTTGTTTCCCCTTCTATTTATACCCCAAGAAAGAAACGGGGTTCAAAGTGTAATTCACCCCAAAATATGGACCCAATTGAAGGAAAACGGGGTTACTTTCGAGCAAGGTTGAAAATTAAGGGACCTATATGCAATTATAGGGGCGCGTGACCTCAGGAATGCTCGTGCGTGGGCGGCGCGCAATCATACCGCCCACGTCATCCTCGTACATCCCCCAGATCGTGGGAAGGTGAAGAGGCAGATCCGAAATTGCTCGCCCAGGTCAAAGATGTTCGTCCAAATCCACACCAGTATAATATCCTCACTATAGTTGCTCGCCACAAAGTTGCTTGTCTGGGGCAACATATAGCCAGGATAGGGGGCAATTGTTGACAGGCGAACATAAATCAATGATGGGCGAACAAGGATTAAAGCCATAAGAAGGATTACGAAAAATCAACTCCAAATCAAATCAATAAAGAAGATCAAGCCGGGGTGCATAAACTAATCCAAGGAGTGTATAAAGTGACGAACAACTATACCGACGAACAAGATATTGGCGAACAGGTTTAAAGACCAAAGACCAAATATGGACACACCACCAAGTCAATAATGACGAACAACATTGGTAAAAGTGTTACAATTATCAGCCTGAGAGAGGTGTATGCTGACGAACAAAGGACCAAGATCCCAAAGCCAATCTGTGCAAGACACAAAGGCGAACAACTTTTGAGCCATACACCCAAACGGCGAACAACTTCTATGAAAGAACCATCCTGGATCGATTTAAACCGACATGGACGAACAACAATGAAGTCCGAGATAAGACCAAAGAAGACTTTGTAACTAAGATTTAGCTTAGATAAGGTCAAACTAGAGTCAAAGAACACATGTCAAGCATGCAGGCTAGGGAGACCAAGAGCCAGGAACACCTCATGCTTGCTAGTCTCTATAAATAGTTGTTCTCCAGCTTCAGAAATACAAGTTCAAATTCACAAAAACTCCTAAAACACACACTAACATACCTAAACGTACACACATACGAAATTAATTCGATTTCGACTCTCGTGTTTACGATTCCACAACCCGAACCTTCGATTTATCATTTACGGTGATAATCAATCACACGTTATTGATTGGTGATCTTAAACCGAACTAAAACAGTCACTAATCCATCTGATATAAATTGATCACCAACATTGCTAGCGTGGAATTTTGATACGGAGTTCTGGATCAAGTTGGTAACAATACGCTGCAATGCAGAGTTGTACTCCGTTATCGACTTAAGGTCTTGGTAGCGGATGTTCAACCACTCGTATTGTGTCGAAGGGAGGAGTATGTTATTTAGTTATTGGAAACGATCCTTCAGGGACTTCCACAACATTCTGGGGTCCCTTTGAGTGAGGTATTCTTGTTTCAGACCCTCATTCATGTGGTTCCTAAGAAAAATCAACGCTTTCGCCTTCTGGGCGTTAGTGGATTTTGAACCTTCGACAATGGTTTTGCTCAACCTATTTGAGGCTAGATGGAATTCGATATCTAGCATCATTGTCGGGTAGTTGCTACCATCGAGAGCGAGCTCATCGAATTCTTTCGTAGTGATGTCAGACATAATTCACTACAATTAATAAAGCGACATGGTAAGGGGAGTGACCAAAATTACTGACAACGGGGAGACAAGGATTCATTTAATTATTCTAGAGCACATAGATACAAGTATTGAGCGTCGTCTACCCAAAACATAAATTACGGTCCGACAAATACCGGGCGCCGCCTAACCGGGCATAATATGCGGACTATAAAGGAATAAACTATGTGCGAAAAATAATGCACGTAGGATAATTAAATCACATATACATGCATAAACAATTTAGGAACGATAATCACATGAAAATAATTTCTAGGAAAATTTACGACTTAATAAACATGCATATTCATAAGGCTAAATATTTCATGTATATTAATGAAATTTAAAGAAATATTTTAAGGATTTTAAAATAAATTAATACGGATTTTGTGATATCAAGAACGAAATCACAATTGGATTAAGGAATCACTAAAATCTGGGGGAAAAGCGCCACGTAGGTCGCGCACGGCGGACGGTAGGCGGCGGCGGCTCGAGCGGGCGGGCGGCGGCCTCGCAGGCAGGCGCAGCGGGCGCGAGCTGGCGGGCGGCGGCCGCGCGGGCAGGCGGTGCGCGTTCGAGCGGTGCACGCGAGCAGGCGGCGCACGCAAGCAGGGCGGTCGATGGCCGCGAGCATGCGGCGCGCACGATAGGGCGGCGCACGCGATCGGGCGGCGGCAGGTGGGCGGCGCTTGCGATCGGGGCGACAGCAGGCGTGCGGCGCTAGCGATTGGGGCGGGCGGCGGACGGGTGGCGGCCGTATGCCTTCGGGACGTCGGCCGTCGCTCGTCAATTCCGGTTACAAAAATAATTCGATTCGTATACAAATATGATATAATTAATTGCAAGAATATTCAATCGAATTCATAGCAAGGGTACACAACAAAAACATGTAATTCATATGAAATTTAATTTAGGGCGTACCGTATAATCTCGGGCAGAGACTCGTGCTGATAGCGTGTTGTAAATAGGTGCGTAAAATAAAAGATGGGATTTGTTCACCCAGTTCGTCGAGAATGACTACGTCTGGGGGCGAGTCCAGCCAGGAGTTTTCACTAATGATCTTGTGTATGAGTGATTACAATCATGAATACAATAGTCAATTTATAAGAATAAAACTCTAGTCTAAGATATAAAGCCCATTGAGTTTATTGGTCCATTAGTAATGTCCACATCAAATCTTCTAGATTTAGAATAATAAATCTTCTAAATTTACAACAATTAGTTTCATCGGTGAGGCCTGACACAAATTTTAATTGAAATGTACCATTAATTTTAGCTGAAATGTGATGTACAAAAAATACGTGATGTATAAAAGCTTTATTAAAAGACAATTTAAAGAAAAACCCAATCATACTAAAAAATACTTATAAAATTTGGCAAAAAGATTAGAGTAAAACATCATGGCAAAATTAAGCTACTTCCTTTCATTCCCTACACTTTTGTTATTGGCCATAAATAATATGCGAGTTATGATGCTAATAAGCTAGATTAGATTAGATTATATTATACTTCCGTTCCGAAATTTTCTGCACACTAAAAACAGTACACATTTTAAGAAATATCAATAAAGTATTGACGTATAGGTAATACTAATATATATATATTTTTATAAATGTGTATAGAAAAAAATGTTTTTATTTTTTTAGTGTGCAAATAATTTTAAAATAAAAAAATAAAATAAATGTATGAATAATGGCGGAACAGAGGGAGAGTGCTCCTAATACCTCATTAACAATATATAATATATAATAAGTATATCAAAATATATATATATAAAAAAGGGCGTGATTTGACTGGGTTTGGTTGGTTAGATAATCCAAAACATTATTCCAACCCTGTGGGCTGTGGCCTGTGGGTGTATATTGCCTCACGTAAAGACCTTTCTACCTTTGGAATTATTGTGGTTGAATTCTGCTTTATTTTACATATGGAGTCGCATCATTTCATTGAAAACCAGTAAAATCATTGCAATTATGTTCTTAGTTGGTTGAATTTCTCACGCCAAACATAACATGATTTTTTTCTTCTTTATAAAATCTGAAAAGTGTGGTGAGGAGAATAGAGATATTGTGTGAGCTGTGAAGAGCAAATTAAAGGAATATTGTTATAGCAAAATTGTGGTAGAAAGCAAAGACAAGTTTAAAGTTAACACAAAATTCTTGTATGTACTTAAGTGGAGAGTATGAGCTTAATATTCCAAATTAATTTTGACTTTTAAAAATTCATTAAATAGATTGGACTTTGAAAATTAAAAATTAATTTGAAATTAAACTTAAAAACCAAGTGAATGCTATAAACTTGAATGCACAAATGAATCACACTAAAGTTATTATCCATTGTTGCTTGTTCAGTCTACCAAATTTATTCCTTTCGGGTTGTTTACTAAGTTTATTTTCATTCCTTTTTTTTTTTTAAATAAACAACACGCAAACAAATAAATGAGTTTCACAATACCTCTATAATATTTTTACTTTATCTATTTTTTTAAAAAATAAAATATTGATTTTCATGGAATCTTGTGTCTAATATTAATGAGGGATAAGATCATGAATATAGAAATTATATCAAAAGAGTATTTTTTTTTTTTTTTTACCATATTCGTATAAAAATCATTTGCATCCAAAAATAATATTTAGTAGATTGAGTATTCAGTTAAGATTGTGCTTCAAAAGAAAAAATAATAATACATTTAATAACTTTATATCTTTTATAAATTCCTTATGCTTTCAAAGAATTATTACTTTAATTGTAAACTCCATTTCTAATTTCGGTTTTAAAAATTATATAAAAGTCTAAGTTTATTTATTACATTTTCAAAATTATAAAAATACAAAAAACATTGGTTTAAAATGAATAATATAATTTAAAAAAAAATATTAAAAACATTTTTAAAATATAAAATCATTTGAGAATTTAGTGGTATATTTTATTTTTCTAAACTAGTTTGATTAATTGATGGGTGTAGTTAGGGGTGGCAAATGGGCCGGGCCGGCCCGACTCGGCACTGGGCCGTTGGGCCACCTTTATTTTACGGGTCGGGCTGGGCTCAGCCCAGTTGTAACCGGGCCTCTATTTTAAAGGTCCAGCCTGGCCCTAGGCGGGCAACCGGGCTACCGGGCCAAAATGGCCCGTCTTTTAAAAAAGTTAAATTTGTTAAATAAATCATTTATATTCAATAAAATATTTTTATTTTAAACAAATTTTATAGTCCTATTTTTGTGGATAAAATATGAATTATAATGACAATTAATATTAGTTTATGATATGATTTGACTATCCATTTTCAATAAATAACTTATATTAATTTCTAGAAAAAGCTATTACAACAAGAAAATGGTAATATTAACTCAACAAACACTTTTAAACATCACGTGAAATTCTTTTCATGTTAATAGATACACTTGACATATTAGACCAAACTACACTTGGTATATAAATTTAAAAAAAAATCGAGCCAACCAAAAGTTCCGGGCCGACCCGGCCCAAGCTTGGGTCGGCCCGCCGGGCCTATTGGGCCTGGCCAAATCTGCCCGGTTCTTTTCGGGCCACTATTTTCTAGGCTCAGCCTGTCCTTAAAGGCGAGCCAACCGGGCCGGCCCATCGGATCGGGCTCATTTTGCCACCCCTAGGTGTAGTAAACAATTGAGGAGAGAACTTTAATCTTAATTCAGATGTATCAGAATTTCTTTTCGAGTTATAAACTCTTATATATGTGTGTAATAATTGCATCTAACTTTGTTCTACTTCGTCTAGAGTCCATTTTTTAAATGAAATCTATGCTCGATTTAAATTTATTAGTATAATTTGAGAGTAACACTATTGTGCACATGGTGTATGGTGTATCCATTCAACAGTTGAGATTGTTTACATTGAAAAATATAATTTGATTATAAAAATATGGTTAGCTTACACTGAAAAGTTGATCAGTGTAAACAACGGGTGAGTGTAGGGGTGGTTCGATATGGTATACCATAATTTTTAGTTCATATCATATACCGTACCGAAAATATCGGTATGTAAAAAGTCATACCGTTACCGTATTGAAAATTTACGGTCAATATACAAAAATTTCGATATATTACAGATATAATTTCAGTATATACTGTTTTTTGCCAAAAACTTTTTAAAATAAATTACTAATAAATGAAAAAATAAGACATCTTGGAATGCTAACAAGCAGGAGAAAAAAAAAAGAATGATGTTCTGCAAATAATTCTAAAAAAAAAAATTCTTATTTACTCCACATATATTGTTATTGTCGCCATGAATTTACTCACTGGACAACAACTGAATTAGACTAACTTCTAGTTTGGATAGAGATTTTCAACGTTTGGTTTCAATATTCGACCACCAGTGTCTATTTATTTTGTTTAGCGGAATGAGATTGAGAGATGCAACCTTTAACCGCGTTAGATTATCTTTATCAACATTCTCATAACCCAACCTCTTAATAAATAATTCATTTCTCTCTCCTCCACATATAACATCAACAACTCAATCTAATCTAATCTTTTCTCATATTTTATCAATAATCTAACACAACCTAAAATAAATTTTCTTATTTAATAGGGGCAATTACAACAGGGTGCAAAATCTGCCCCTTAAGAGCACTAAGAACAGATTTTTTTTTTTATAAATAACACTCTACTACATTATGACTAATATACCCTTCTTTGGTACAAGACAACTTCTTGGGATTTGACATGAATTTTTAGGACAACTTTTTCTGACTAGCTAGCTCTACTTTTTAGCAGTCAATTTTTAAAAAAAAGTTGGATCGGACAACTGTTTTCTTTTCTTTTATTTAGCAATTGTATTATAAAAAGTTTAAATATATATTGCAATTTTCACAGGTGAGATGAAGTGAATACTTGTGGTACAAATCATAATACTATAGTACAACATAATATACAATGGTACAAATCACAAAAAATAATTAAAACTACTATATTGCAACCGTACAAATCACCAATTCCCCCAACCCAAAGTCTCCTCTTCACTGCAGAATTATTCTCCCCAAAATAGTACAAACACCATCTTTCTACTACATTTCCAACCATTAAAGAAACAAATAGCACATACATCAAGTATCACCATAAAATTTTGTTCTGTGATCAGGGGACTCTTCAGCTACACCGAGCCCAAAATTCTCCATCTCCTTTCCGGCTGCCCTAACATCCTCCGCCTCCACAACGTCTATGAATACGATGACTATATCCACCTAAGCATCCTATACGTTAGTTAATTAATTAAATTTTTTGTATGTGAAATTGAATTTTTTTTAATTAAATTACAGAATTAGTGAATTTAATTATTTAGCATTAATTTGCAAAGATAAATTTAAGATTATTATGTGACGTACCTTTAACTGCATTCTCATGGCCTCCTCCTCGCGTTCTCGGCGGCTTCTTTCTTCGAGAAGACACTAACAAACATTTCTTGTTCTTGGTCCATTGTAACCATTGTTTTCTTCATTTCTTCAAGCTGACATTAATTGAAGAATAAATAACAACCTTTCAGAGATGAACAATGACGGGTCAGGGCGAAGGCTCAAGGCTCTCCAAAAACGCCGCCGTCGCACCACCGTGCGGTTGATATCGATCCCGGTATATATTGAAAGCCCTTGACGAGGAGAATAAAATCCCTCAAACAATTTGACGATCGGACTCCGGGAGAGCCTTCAATTTTAGTCTGAGAGTTTCCCCATCTGCCTTGCCAACTGCTTTACCGTCGCCTTGCCTTCGTGTCTTAAACGGTGATGATGCTGGAAGGAGCCGACATCGTCGAGGCTTTAGAGAAAGAGGAATATTTTTTACGGATTCAGAGGCTTGGTCATCGATTCGGACTATTTTAAGGCATCGATCTGTTCGCGTCAACCCTTGAATCTCTCCATTTGTTTGATATTACTTGAACCCATGGATCTGTTGCTTGAAGTTTTGTTGGTGGCAGCCATGGATAGAGAGAGATGAAAGGGAGGGAGGAGAAAAAGGGGAGAGAGAAAGCACATATAAAGAGATGAGAGATGTGTGAGGGGTTTTGAAATAAAGATATGTATGTGAAATGACATATTATTGTTTATTATGCCAGCTAATGAACCCCAGTGTGTTTCTATCTTTTGGGCTTAGCTCATTGTAATTTAACTCAAATAAATGTATTCTAGTGTAATTATTCCTATTTAATAATTATATTTATTTATAATAAAATTTTATTATATTTATAAGGTTATATATAAAATTATTTGATATTCAAAATTCTTAAGTATAAAAAAAAAATAGTACTACACACTAAAATAAGTTACCATCATTATAAAAATTGAAAGATAATAGAATGGGAAAAGAAGTTTAGAAATTGGAAAATATAATAAAATTGATAAAAGGATAGAAATTGGTGTCTATTTATATATAATTATTTTTTTATAAATTTTGATATTTTTTTTTTAATAAATAACATCAGTAAAATGTAAAATAAACAATTATAATACTACAACATAACTAACTAACGAATAATATGTACTCCCCCTGTCCCATGATTATTTGCACACTTTTCTTATTCGTTCATCCCAAAATTAATTGCACACTCCAAAAAAGGAAATATTGATTTACGTGCACACTCACAAAAAAGTAAATATTGAATTTTACTTCGTAATTGTTTCCCCATAGTTGAGGTAATTTAATTATTTCATAATTGATGTTTTTCTCCATCGTGCTTATTGTTAATCAAGCATTGTCTCCCTCTTAGTCTTCTAAATGTCCAGGTAAGTTTACTGCTAATCATACATCACTTATTTTAGCTTAAATTATTGAATATTCATGTCCTTCAATATAATATTGTCTACAAATATTGCCATATTGTTTTGCAATATGCTATTGCTTTAGCCTATACAATATACCGATGGTCTGAGTTGAATATTAACTGTGATGCTTTGAAATTTTGGATTAACTGACTCTACAAATATCACTTGAATTGCAGCTACCTTTTGAGTCATGTGAGGAAAATGGACCAGGTAAGGATTGGATGCTCTTTGTTGTTATTTCAGATCATGTACATAATTCTTAATGTATCATACATTTTCCTATTCTGCAAGCAGTGTTAGTAAGTTCATAAATATTCAAGTTCTGATAGTGATAATCCAAGTTGCATTGTTTTCACTCATTCATACTTCTGATATTAATTTTTTCTTTTCTATGCTTTGATGATGCCAAGTGGATAAGATGTATTTAATTGTTTTAGCATATTTTCATCTCCTATTATTACAGCAGAATCTACTCCCCCTCTCATAGGTAATCAACATTTATTATATGCACAAAAATTCTCGAGAGTTCATTTAATGGTTATTGAAGGTTGGTAATGAGGTTAAAAGTTTGCATCTTATAATTAGAGTCAAATGCTCATATTTTAATGTGTTGTTTTCTGAAGCTTGATGAACCTTAGGTTCTCCGTTTGGGTTTCACTGTATGTGCAATTAATGGTTGAGTGAATTTAAAAAAAAAATTGTATGTGCTAAGTCATGAGATATGGGAGTAGAACTTTTACTTGCGTGCACTATGAAATATAGTGCCACAATATGTCAGAGTCTCAAGTGGTAAAATTAGAACACATTTTTATCCTCCATTTCCATAACCAATGATTTGTCTTCCATTATAGGAATATACATGCGCAGCCATATATTGAAGTGCCGTCATATCAAATCCCGGCTCCCACATTGAGAATACTAAAAGTAGTAGACATATTCTTCCTATTAATTTTAATTAAATTAGTGGCCTTTCAAGTTTGAACCTGATTTGGAAAACAAAAATCCTTCTGCTTTTCTTAGAGAGGGCATCTTTTTTATCATTAAATATTGCATTGGCTTCAGCATATGGGAATTCGGCCTTTTGGCTTGGAACAATGTTTATCACGTAGTAGTATTCAGTGGTCTATGTTATTTTTCTGCAAGGGTTACTTTTCAGTTTCCATCGCTTAGTTCAGTTTTAATTTCCTTATTTTTCTCATCCATTCTCGACTCTAACAATTTTATCAGATCCATTCTCGACTCTTAACAATTTTATCCGACATGCCGAATTCGCATGACAGTTGTGGAATCACGTGTTGAAACCTCAGAGAAGAGAGTGGAGAAGGTAGTGGAAGCGCTATCAATGAAGAATGGATGAAGAGATTAAAATAAAAATGGATTGAAGAGATTAAACTATTTCATTGTTATGAATCAAATTTTGTACTAATTCGTGTATTTTAATACTTAATTTTCTACTCTTTTTGTTGTGGATTTAAAATTATGGTTGGTAGTAGATAAGTAAAATTAGAGTTGAGATCTCCCAGATTTCATGAACGTCCTAATCTAAATTTAATTTTTCACACATCTGTATGTGTATTGCCAAGTTAATATATTATATATACCCACTTAAACAATATATATATATATATATATATATATATATATATATCTCGATTATGATAAGAATCAATCTTAACACAAACTTTTTTTTTTACCCCCGCTAATTTATGGTTGAAATTATAAATTTTGAAAAAAATATTTATACATGTTTCACAAATTTTAGAATGCACTTGGATTTAAAGTATAATTTTAATTTGAATATTTATATTTATATTTAAAAATAAAACACACACTAACACACTAAACTGTATTTTTTTTTTTTATGTAAATGGAGTATTACTAATTATTTATTGGGATAATACTGATTACTTATTGGATTATTACTGACTATTTCTTGGGGTATTACTGATTTTTTGTTGGCATATTACTGATTTCTGCTTTGAGTATTTTTTTTTCCAAAATCCAAGTGCATACTAGAACTACTCTTTTTTTTTTGTCTAAGAAACAATTTTTTTTTAAATGGTACGTAATCTATATAAAAAAGCACACCATTTTTGTTTTTAAGAGTATATGATTCATTTGGTATAATTATAAGGGTACATAATCTATATAAAAAAATACATAATTTTTGTTTTTAAAAGTATATGATTTGTTTGTTATAATTAGAATGGCACGTAATCTATATAAAAGAACACACAAATTTTGTTTATAAAAGTAAATGATTAGTTTGGTATAATTAGAAGAGGGACTATGTTTCAATTGGTAAAAAATATTATATTGGTCGATAAAAATGTTTTTAAAAAGGAAATGCAATTATTCATGATATAGTTTATATTTACTGAATTTGCATGTGTGATTTTTCAATTTTTGGGATCCCGATTTATTTTAGAAATAGTATATTAATTTTTGTATAATATTATTCTTATTCGATCTAACTTTTAGGAATAAAATGTATAATATATTATTTACTTTTAAATTTAATTTTGACTTTAATTTTGACTTTTTCAACACACATAACAACACACCTAACATTGTATTTTTTATAAAAAAATTATATTACCAACACTTTCTTGGGTTATTAAAAATGACTTCTTGAGATATTATGGGTATTATGAAGCCCAAACATGAAGGGATTTGTAGTGTCTCAATTCAAGTGATTTCAATATAATTATTTTTTCTAGATATTAAATATTTAATTCTCACGTATGATACTCAAATACTTATGGGATTGAATTTAAATTTATATTATTATTTTTTCTGAATATTAAGTTTTTAATTCTCACGTATGATATTCAAATACTCATGGGATTGAATTCGAATTAAAAAAAAAAAGACATTAAGTTTGGTACTTCGATATTTTTTGAATTTATTTTTTGCAAATTATTTATATATTATATTTTTTTAGGAGGATATTGAAATATTTTGCAAAAGATCACGTAAAAGATTTTCAAGATTCTCATAGAATTTTGCAATCCAATACCATTATTTACCATGAATAATAGATTGTTACATTAATTTTTGTTTTTGACAAGATTTACTACTGAAAATATATTGTCACTAAAATAGCATATTATTCCCAAAAAATCTTGCCATGATATACAATATCTTACCATTTATAATACCATGTCTTTTAAAGTTGGCAATTTTTTAAAATACATTTATAAATGAAATATTTAGGAGAGAATTGAATTTTTTTAAACAATTCGAATTGACGCTTAAATGTAATTCTTAGGGTTGGATTTTTCCATTATAAATACCAACATATCAATCAATTGTTCCAACACAAATATCTACACACTATTCCATTTCAATTATGACATCTCTTTTGTCAAATATTACATTTAAATCCTAAATGTGTCAATCTATGTTTAGAGTTAAACTTTTACGTTTTTTTTTTTATGTTGTATCTTCGTACCATGGGGAGAATTTCGGCATGGTGATGATATTCTTGGATATGCAGGTCAAATTTTACAAATTATACATTTCATCCTTCTAAAAAAATCACGTTTCTATTATTTGATGCTTTTTTTTTATTGTCAATTTTTTTTATGAAATTAATATAGTTATATTAATTTTGTAGGGCACTAGAATTCATGCTTTTATTAATAAGAATCTTATGTCTATGTATGAGAATGTTGTGATTGAGGGGAAGGATAACTTCTGCTTTGAATTTCTTCCTTCAACTCAAATGATTAAATGTGGTAAATCTGTTATTATGAGACCTATTTTTCTGTTCGTTACATTTCAAGATATACTTAATCAGACGTATGGAGAAGATTCAATTCTTCAAGGTAAGTTTTTTTTAAATATATTTTGAGTAAAATTATTTAATATTTTATTCACATAAAATTGAGTTCATTTATGGATTTTTTTTTTTCAAATATCCATGCACATATCGTATTCATTGGACAAGTCGAAACAGGCCATGGATATGGTGATATCATATATAGGACAATAGAACTTGAACTTGAAGATGGACGGTAATAAATTTTCTTTTTGTTAATTAGATGTAAGTATCATTTTTTTGTACTCGTTTTTTTTCTTTTTCTATAGAGGTACGACTATGAAATGTATATTGGAGCGAGATTTATGCGAACAATTTATAAATTGTATTGTGCGAGAACCTGAGCCTCCCGTGACACTTATTCTTGAATATTCAAAAATCATTCATCCGAATGGAGGTTAGTACTTTTATATTCAGCCGAAATTATTATTAATATATATATATTAAATAAACTTTTTTTTTTTTTGTTTCCAGAGATACGTCTCACAAATGATATCATGGCTACCATGATGCATGTCAATGTGAATCTTTCTGAAGTGTTCGGTTTAATGAAGATTTGATCATTTTATACTAGACTATATTATTTTTAAGTTTGGTTTTAATTTGAGTATGTTTGCGTTGCTACAATTATTTCAGTATTTGCTGATATTTCCAGACAATTGTGTTCTATATTTGAGTATTTTTATTATGAATGTTTTCAAATAATATTGATGTTGCTCTATTTTTTTTTAATTATATTCATTACATTCAATATCTATATAGAATATGATATAATATCGTATTAAATTTTTTTAAAAAAAATTGACAATGTAGTAAAGCATACCAAAAAAATACCGGGAACCATAATAATTTTTGTGACTTATACATACAATGTTAAATAGAAAACGTAGAGTAATTGCTAACAAAGATATATCATTAATATCTAACAACCGGGGCTTCGATGCATAATTTGAAAATTTAAAATTAGATTGTAAAAATCTATTCGATTTAAATTAGAAGCCTGCCGACTTAATTTACTTCATCTAATATAGTTTCACCATGATGACTTTTATTATTAAAGCATACAATGCCCACTAATTAGATGATCTAATTAAAATATAAATTTAATTTAAGATAAAGGATACGGATGTGATCTTTTTCCTTTTTCCTATAGAATTGGTTACTTTTCTTTTTTAATTGCTATGTATAGGTTTAGGTGCCAAAAAAGTAATGTATACGATATATTTTTATTAAATTTTATTATAAAACTTAATATTGATATATATGTTCGATTTTATTTTCTAAATTTAAATGAATGCAATTACACCAATAAAATAAATTTATTTAATATATTTCTATTATTGTCCTGATATGATACTTTGTTATTTCATTATAAATACAAGTCTATTGTACTTTTTTTTTTCATCAAGACAAAAGTTGTGTGTTATTTGCTCAGATTTCTCCGATCAATTCGTGGTTAGTTTAACATCTGTAATTATTTTTATTCTTAATTCATGAATTTGTCGTGATGCTATGTTATGCTTCGATATATTATCATTCGTTTTCCAAAATTTGCGTTCACATATTTTAAAGGAATAAATAGTTGATGAAGAATGCATGCATGCATTGTTGGAGTTTTTATGTAATGGATGAAGATTGCATGCATGCATATGGTTGGAGTTTTTAATTAATATTTGTATGCATGCGTTGCCTGGGAATATTCTATTTACGACTCTAAGCGCTCGATACTTCTTAATTTAATAATTGATATCGTAGAGGAAAATAGATACTTACAAAGCAAAGAAGCAGCATTGGAGACTGTTTTAATCTAATGGAAGACCGTGCAAGTACAACAAATGTAGTCTACAGAGAAGTTTTAAAAAACGTGTAATTTTAAGT
Organism: Ballota nigra; assembly: GCA_947034835.1. Lineage (NCBI taxonomy): Eukaryota > Viridiplantae > Streptophyta > Magnoliopsida > Lamiales > Lamiaceae > Ballota > Ballota nigra. The sequence goes on along the minus strand of OX344729.1, from coordinate 72,230,013 downwards.
AACTTTTTGTTATAATAATTTTAGATGGAATGTGTGAATTACTTGGAATTTTTTGAATTTTCTATTTATTCATATTTAATATTTTTCATTGTTCGTTGAACTATAATTAAAATTTTAATATTATATTTAATATTAAAATATATTTAAAATAAAAAACATTTATATTTATAATTTGAAGATAAAAATAACATTTATTTTTCAGTCCGCGAAATTCGCGGGGATACGCACTAGTTTACTATAAACGATAGTAATAAATTGTGATCGATTCTAATAGCGTGGATTAGTGGCTATTTTTAACCGGTTTTGAGATCACCATGATATATGTCATTACTTTACTTTAAAAGTGCATTTTTCTTAAAATGTGTATCATTTCATCTGTGCAAATAATACCGAAACGGAGGGAGTATATATTTTTGGCTTTTGGATGATAAAAGGAATTGAAAATGTCAGCCCACAATCAGATTGGTTCACCGATCTGATCGTGCTATTATCAGGCAATTTCTGTTTATGTTTGTTAACATTTTCTTTGTTTTATAATCATTCGCGACAACCCGCAGTTAATGTAGTCTTAGAGAGTAGGGATTGAGGGAGACAAGAAAGTGATAAGCATACCTATTGTTAGGAAAATAAGTAAATGAATCAATTCTACAATTCTCTACAAGTTCGGACTTTTAGATGAGACAGAATTCTTTCATGGTATCAGAGCCAAAAGACTCACGCCCGACTATTAAATGTTTTATAAGGATGATCTATGATTACGGGTGTGTAACAGTTGGTTCGGTCACAGAACCGAACCATATTAGCCAAATCTAACACCAAACCAAATTTTTTTACAAACAAAAAACCGAACCATATTTTAAAAAACCGTTCGATTCGAAACCGAAATATTTTGGTTCAATTCTAAACCGGACAAACCGAAATTTTTTACATTTCTCTTTTTAAAAATTTAGCTAAAATTTTTTTAGCATCAACACACTTGTTTCTTTCAATTACTTGCATCATGTCAATATTTAAACACAAATTTAAGCAAAAATGCATCAATGGCCCTACTACATAATCAAATAAAAACATAAACATAATAGTTTTCAAAAGTTAAGCAACAATTTGAAAAACACAATCAACAAACACCACTCCTTAAATATTTTATGCAAAACACAAATCAACTCAAGTCTTTTATATGTAAATATAAATTATATAATATTAATATTATTATATTAGACTATAAGTTATTACATATTAATTTAGTGAATATTAACATATATATATATATATATATATATAATATTATTATTATTATTAAAAATATTTCGGTTCGGTTCGGTCTATATGGTTTTTAATTCGTAAAAACCGTAAACCGAACCGAAATAAAAAAAAATCAAATTTCAAAATCGTAAATTGAAAACCGAACAAAAATTTATATTTTGGATTGATTTATTTGGTTTTTTCGGTTCGGACCGTATTTTGCACACCCCTAGCTATGGTTACTATATTAATTAAGAAAAATAAGTAGTTGATACTCTTTTCAAATAATAAGAGTGATTGAATTTCCACATATTTTATAATAAGACTACCATCTAATATATCTATAATGGTACAATATTAAATATTATTAAAACTAAAATTTAATCTTGGTATATATACCAAAATACCTTGGTATGCCACTTTTCATACCGTTATTAAACCGAAATTTTCGGTACAACAACATACTTTATCAAAATTTTTGGTATACCAAATTTTTCGATAAATTCGATATTTTTCAATACGATAAGCTTAATATACTGAATTTTTCGGTATTTTCTCCAATACTAGGTGAATGCACTGTGCACCAGATGCATATGAGAGTGCACCGTAATTTAAACGTATTTTCGAAGATGGATTAAAATTGATATGATAAATATAAAGTTTGTTTTCTATAACCATTAGTTCCAATAACTTTTTTTTCCCTCGGATCCCACTTTGTACAAAATTTGTAATAACTTTACATAATATTGTTGCCTGCACGCAGTTGCTTTGTGTTACACCCATATCATGATAGCACAAAAGATATAATAAACAAAAGTGTCTCTTGATTTCAACATTTTCACTTTTTATTTTTTTATGCGCTAAAGTTTGTCTTTCTCACCCAATAATTATGGGAAATCCAGGATTTGATGGATCTTTGGTAAAATTAAAAGCAATACAAATTGCTTTCGCTAACAAAAGGGGAAACAATCCAATATTCTTATTACATATTTCATCTTATACATTTTTTTTTTTTTGATCGGAATTTCATCTTATACATTTACCTATGGATTTTTTAATACTCCACTCGTCTAAAGGAGTTCTTTTATCCAAACTAATTACTATCATTTTGCATTACCCAAAATAAAGTTCAAATTAATTTTTTTTCCTCTAATAATTTTTTGTGATAATGTACACTAAGTTATTAACTATGAATATGTAAATAAATGATAAAAAAGCATAATATATATATATATATATATATATATATATATATATATATATATTGCTATTTTTTTAATTTATGTGAAACATTTTTAAACATTAGTTTAAGCGAATGCAATATTTATTTGTATATTAGTAATTTTTAATTTCTCAAATTCCAACATTTGGACAAAAGAATGAAGTATTTTCCAGAGTAGTTAATTTTAGTGTGCATTTAAGTGCATGATATACAGTTGAATTTTGAAAAAAAAAAAGTTTTAAACATAAATTAATAATATCTTAAGAAGTAGACAGTGATACCTCAAGAAGTAATAAATAATACTCCAATTACAAAAAAAATATAATTTGATATGTTTATCTGTATTTTGAAAAAATTAATATTCAAGTAAAAATTAAGTTTAAAATTCAAATGCATACATAGAATTAGTGCATTTTCCAACATTCATTCCCATAAATTATTAGGGATGTGTTTACGTAGAGCCAATGGAGAATTACACACTATCAATAAAAAAAGTCCAAAAATATTTGCATTTGCCAAATCTATATCTATATATATATATAAAAACACAATAGCGGCTTCTTGAGGAAGTTCCCGCCAAAATTTTAGTATAGTGGACCCCATATACTTTTATATGTAATGCACATCTTTTTACAATTTTTTTTATTTAATACTTTTAACCACACCTCTCTCTATGTATTTAATTATCATTGTATCTTTAGGTATTCTATAAACCAAATATATGGTTCATTCCTCGCCCTTTGAGGCTTTGATTTGTTAACCAAAAAAAAAATAAAAAATTGTAAGCCTTTTTATGGCGTAATTATTTATATAAATAAAAAAATAAAAGAAAAAAGAGGTTAAAATTTAGGAAAACTTTATTCGAGTAACTTAGATGGATTTCTTTCTCACCCTCAAACTGAGATGAGTTTCTCTTTATTTCTCTTTCATTTGCATTAATTTTAACCCATTTTTTCAAAATTTTATCAAAATTAGCTCCTATATTATTCTCTTAGTCAAATTATACCATTACTTTAGCATTTTTTACAAATCAAATTGAACACATATTTTTCCTCTTAACCAAATCATACCCATATTTTCAATTTTTATCAGATATAGACTTAAGTAAATTACACCCATATTTTTTTTTTAAATATAATCAAATTAGTTAATTTTTATTTTAATGATCAAATTTAAAATATATAACATTTTTTTTTTTGAAAGACATGAGATTTTTTTTTAAGAATCTCAAAATATTCTGTAAATTAAATATAAATATTTTACTAATATTAGCACTCATTATTTATCAATTAATTTAAAATACCAAAAGATTAAAAACAATTAAATAATGAGAAATGTCTAATAATTAAGAATAAGAAAAAATATTGTAAAAATATTTAATAAACTCAATTTAAAATCTATAAATCCTTCTTTTAGAATTTGACCATTTTAAAAATTAAGGTAATTTTTTTAACTAATTCTATTATATTTCTAAAAAAATATAGGTATAATTTAGTAAAGAAGAAGAAGAAGAATGTGATAGATTTGATAAAAAATAAATAAAAAGTAAGGTGTTTTTTAATCTTTGAATATTATCTATATCCATAAAAGTAGAGAAGTTAATGAGAAATGAAGTTAAAATTTAGTGACTTTATTTGAGCAATCGAGATCGATAATTTGTTCTCTTATTTTTATTTTGTTATATATTAATCAAAACTTTTTAAGAATTTTAATAAACTTTTTGTTTCAAATTTAACTCACTATGTATAAAAAAAAAATCTATTTTTCAACTTGTATTTTGACTTTCATATTACATGTCTAAAATATTAAAAATATGAATTTTGTTATCTTTTAAGTATTCTTTTGTTATATGAGTTGAATAACTTGTATTTAGATGTTTAGTATATTATATTGTATAAGTTTGATAGATTTTTAACATCCTTCTATAATTTTTATATTTGTCATGAATTTAAGTGTATAACTAAAAATAATATATTCTTTCCATCTCCCAAATTTATTCACATTGGAATTACCATAAGTTTTAAGAAAAATGGTTTATAAATAAAGTAATTGTTTATAAGGAAGATGATAAAGTAATAATTTCTAGAAAGAAAATGAGAATAGATTTATGGTCGGAGGGAGTATAATTTAATTAAATAATTTAAAGCCACTCACATGTATTAATAAAACTATTAATAAATAAATTTAATGAGATCATTATGTAAATAGACAAAATAGATGTAATTTAAAAATTCACATGACATTTTATCTTACACAGTATGACTTTACATTATATTTTTATTAATATTAAGATCGTGCATCGCACGGGAGAATCACTAGTATATTGTAAAAATCGAACATATGCATTTCCATCGCAAATACACAAGCACATATGGATGGGGAGGCGCTCGCTCCTCTTGAATTTAACTTAATATATATATATATATATATATATATATATATATATATATATATATATGTAGAATTTACTTTTATTTTTGTTTTATATGAGTTTGCTCTTCCTCAATTAAAAATATACTTTATATAATACATAATTTTTGTATGCATCCAAATACATAACATGCATTTGAATTTTGAATTCAATTTCTGATCAGTTTTGACTTTTCTAAACTCATTAAGTAAACTGGGTTTTGAAAAGTCAAAAGTGATTTGAAATTGGACTTAAGATCCAAGTGCATAAAAAAATAACTCATATAATAGTATAAGAAATTTTTGCCGTTGTCTCAAGATAAATTTTGGATCCTCCCAATGACGATATAAATATGTATAGTGTGAAATTTGTTTATGTATAAATTACATTGCAATATTTTTTTAAAAGAACAATTGATATATTTTAATGAAAACAACTCATAATAGCTTATAACTTTTAGTTAAAACAACTCATACTCTCTAATTTTTTTTTTTTTTTTGTGAAAATAAATTTTTCTTTTAATAAAAATAACTAATATTTTTTAATAAAATAATTCAGACCCTTAGTTAATGTATGTACACCAATTTCACTCAGATACTTTTTCCAACATAAAACCTTGGCAAGATTTAAATTCTAATACTTTTTCCAACATAAAACCTTGGCAAGATTTAAATTGTATGCAGAACTTTTTGTCCAATACCTTTTTCCCATCTGGTGATTAACATATTTAGCTCCACTATACAGATATCAACTGGCAGCATTATGATGGAAAAAAGACCTATAAGTAACAGAGAGAGGAATCTTTCCTGTTTTTAATTTTAAAAAAAATTCAAATACCATTTTGTCATTTTCATATTTTCTGTTTTTTTCACCCTCATTTTTAATATTCCAATGTTACAGCACTTTAGCATGTGACCATTATTTTCTCTGTTATTCAAGCAAAGTTGATAGCGAAAATTCAAACCTTTGGTTATGGTCTTCTGTTGAGGAAAAAACAACAAAATCACTGACCCTTATTCTACCCCCCTTCTGAATTTCTTACATACTCGCAATATTTGCCCTTAAATCCAGAACTTCTCTTGTCGTTTCATCAACCCACTTTATTCATTCTACCTTAAGAAAACTCGAGTTCTTGAAGATGGGTTCTTGATTTCTTCTTGCAAAGATTCATTTTTTCTAGCATTTTTCCATCTTCAAGAAGGTGGGTTCTTGATTTCGTCTTGCAAAGATTCGATTTCTGGTAATTTTTCACCTGCCCTTGTCGATTTTTTCCTTGTATTGTCGAAAATGATGGTAAAGATTGGATTTTTGCTGAAATAGAGATGCTTTTGTGAGAGAAATCTTAGGTTTTCTTGATTAAAGATTGGATTTTTGCTGCAATGGAGATGCTAGTGTGAGAAATCTTTGGGGTTTTTTTTTTTTACTGATAAAGATTAGATATTTTTGCTGTAATTTAGATGCTAGTGTGAGAGAAATCTTGGGTTTTCTTGATAAAAGATTAGATTTTTGCTGCGGTGGAGATGCTAGTGTAAGAGAGAAATCTTGGGTTTTCTTGATGAAGGCTGAATTTTTGCTGTAATTTAGATGTTAGTGTGAGAGAATCTTGGATTTCTTGAAAGAAAAAAAATGAGGGATTTTCCTTCTTGTTTTGGGGAGAATGGGGTACAAGTAGCTGATGCATCTTGTTCAAATGTTGGTGGCAATAAATCACCACAGAATTCAATCACATGTGTATATAAGTGTAAATTGCTGGGAAAATCATGTTTAATCAGCATAATTTGGAGCAAGAATTTGATGGGGCAATGCCTTAGTATTGAAATAGATGATGCATCTCACCAATGCATATGTAGAGTCGATGTGAAACCCTCTCTGTTCTCAAAGAGGAAAGGGTCGAAGATTCTAGAAGTAAATTCATGTAAACTAGAAGTGTTTTGGGATCTCTCTGTGGCCAAATTCGGATCCGGGCCGGAGCCTTTAGAGGGTTATTACATAGCTGTTGTGTTAAAAGGGAATATGGTTTTGTTAGTTGGGGATTTAAGGAAAGAAGCATTCAAGAAAACAGGGGGGATTGCTTCACTTTCTAGCCCTAGTTTCATTTCCAAAAGGGAACATATTGTAGGAAAAAGGGTGTTTTCCATCAAGGCTCAATTTTGTGGCAATGGCCAAGTTCATGACCTCAAAATCGAGTGCGACCCGTGTTGTAACGACCCGTCTCTCGTGGTTCGTATAGATGCGAAAACGGTTATGCAAGTTAAGCATCTGCAGTGGAAGTTCCGCGGGAATTTCACAATCTTGGTCGATGGATTGCCCGTCGAGGTGTTTTGGGACGTTCACAATTGGCTGTTTGGTTCGTTAGGGAACGCGGTTTTCATGTTTCAGACGTGTTTATCGGCGGAGAAGCTGTGGAGAAGCTCGTCATCGGGATGTGATTCGTCGGTGTTCGATTGGGGGTGTTCGGAGGGTTTAATGGGGGAGACTTTACCAGGTCATGGCTTCTCTTTGGTTTTGTATGCTTGGAAGAATGAATGAATGAATGATATGATTTTCCAGTTTTAGGAACTGATATCTTGTTATTTATCAAAAGCATGATCATTGATCAATGATCTGATTATAGTATTATGATGTTTTGATTGATGAGTTTAACATCATTTGATCCATATTTTCATACATCTTGATTCTTGATTCTTGATTCTTCTGTGTGTTTGAAGAAAGTTAGTCCGAAGATATGAGCAAGCTTCAAAGCTTATTCTCTAGAAATTGGGAATTGGGTTTTCTTATGAGTATTATTCAGAGTGAAATTGTTTTATACATGAACAATTGAGGAGTATTAATTGTTTTTACTGAAGAATATTAAAAAAACAATTAATTTTTTTCGGTGAAAACAACTAATACTTTTTAATGTATTTAATTAATACTCTTGAGTGAAAACAACTAACACCCTCCAATGGTTTACGTATAAACTGTTTTCACTCTCTACTCTGTCTTTTCTTAATCGAAGCATTAGATGAAGCCTACAAATTATCATATATAAAGATTTTGACGAATTGACGGAAATACCCTCTATTTTAGTTCGGGAATTGCGGTCTTTTTACAAAAAAAAAAAACAAAAAACAAAATGGAAGTTAGGTATTTATCTTGCAAAAGTTGAAAATTGAATTCTCATAGCACATTTAGTAATATCTAAAGTCCTATTTTTAAAATTTAACCTTGAGAAAATTTCAAGAAAATTTGATTCTTGTTTAGACAAAAGAACAAGAGACTCTCCATCATGTCGTTGATGCCAACTGTAATGTCTGTATGACAGATAAGTTGGGAAGTCACTTTAGCAAGCATAATTTGACCTCTTTCATTAAGATCTGTCTTAATTAATTTGACCTCTTTTAGTGTCTATAAATTCCCTATGGACTATAAATCTCGTTTTTTATTTTAACCGTTATGCATCATGTATATGGTGATATGCATTTGAAATACATAACAGTGAAAAAAGGAAAAAGCACTAAGAAAGTTTTGTTAGCAAAGGGACGCGCATTTTCTCCATATTTTTATGATAAAATTTGCTTTTCATGCTATGAATTAATAATCTTATCTTTCAAATATGATTACTATTCTATTCTGCATTATGTGAATTTTATTGAATATAATACTGATCATCGATCATCTCTTATGCACACAAAAATCTTTACAAAGTTATGTGTATATAATAGGTTCAGTAAGTAGGGCTCTTGAATCAAGGTTTTCTATATTTATTTAAAATATTATCAAGCTTCAAAATTTATATTTTAAGTTTATTTGATGATAAACGAGTTCAGAATAAATGAGCTTTAATTTTTAACCAAACACAACTAATTTGATATTTTTACAAGTAATTTTTTTCTTTTTTAATTTAGTCGTCATACTACACTTTAGACTCTATGAAATACTCATATGGATGAATTAAAAAGTCATGGTTCAAATGAACTTTTTTGAACAATTTAAATTCAAATTTCGAATATTTTACATTAGATTTTCAGCTGTGGTAGTTAAACCATGACTAGGACTATTAGACCATCTTTATCGGTCTTCTCATGACCTGGGCATCCGAATGAGACCAAAAAAAAAAAAAAAATAAATAAATAAATTAAATCAAAATCTATGACTATGGGCATGGTATGACCAACAACAACCAACTGGAGAGGGGGATTTTTTATATCTAAAAAAATATATAAATGCCACATGTCAAATTGTTATTGGTCGGTCATATTTTATTTAGATAATTTCCGATTTTCACTTATCTATTTAAAAATAAAAAATAAAAAAATACCAAAATTCATGAAATTAAATTCTCTATAAATAGAGACCAATCTTGATATGTTTTGGATCACAATTTCATACACTCACTTTTCTCTTCTCCTAATTTTTTTCTCTTCTAAATTGTGTTAATTATCCTCATTTTCTCTTCTAAAATGGATCCAAATGATCTTAATTATCATCACAACTTCGTAATAGAGAAGCCCATGTCACTCTTAAGAACAACTTGGTTGAGCATATATGACAAAAATTCGGCGCTGCTAATATGTAATTTGCATCTTTTGCTTTGTTGTAATTTATGCATTTATTTGTAATTCGGTTTATTTATTTTCAGTTGCATTTCAATTTTTGTAATTTTAAATTTATTATTGAATGTTGTAATTTTTTATAAGTGTATGGTAATTTTTTATTAATAGTTATTAATTTTTTTAATATTGTGTAAATATTATAAAAAAATTAATAATAGATGTAATTATTAAATTATAAAAGAAATAATTTATTAAATTTTGGTTGTGGTGGTTATGGATAAAGTATGAAAAAATATGAGTTTTGGTTGTGGGGTAAAATGTATAGGTGGAGGAGTGAGAAATGAATTTTATATTTGATGACCCGGTTATGACCGGACATGAATAAAGATGGTCTCATGAAATCACCATTTTGTTCAACTTGCTTCTTCTCTCTCCTCCATTTTCAATTTCTCGTGTAGCATTTACGCCAAAAGTCATGGTTAAAGGGTAGTAAATAGCAAAAGGAAAAGACAAGAAAAAAAGTGCAAGTGGAAGTTATTATTCAGAAGCTGAATATTTAATACTAACGAACATGGCATGAGTAATGAGTAGGAGTTCGTTCTTGTAATAATTGCGTAGTCATCTTTTGGGCACCCTCGGAGGGACATCTCATAAATACAGAATACTCACATATTAATGCTATATTGGTAATAATTTGTTCTAGTTAGGTAAATATTAGAAGTAATTGATCTTTATCTCGAATGTCAAGTGTAATTTCCTGCCATTCCGCCAAAAGTCTGCTGATCACGCAGGGACGGATCCAGGATTCAATAATGGGGTGAGCTAGAAATAAAAAAAAAGAAATTACACAATTTTTTTTAAGTAAATCTTTTGTGCACCAAGTGCATCGTGCAACTCACCCTATTTTTAAAATGTCACCCATAATATTACTTAAATATAACTCTTAATTTTGTATATAGAACCTCCCCTCCAAGTTATAATTTAACAAGGGATAATATTTCAATATAAACCGGGTAACTTTTCATTAATATCAAACGTGTCTTTAAAATAGACTTAAGTTGTACGGTTCACCCGATCCATATAAAACTATATTTTTTAAAACAAATATTGCACAATTTATATATAAACAAAATCAATGATATAAGAGAAAGTATTATGTACACCTTGTGCATCATATATTGCTGATAATAATAGTATTAGTTATTACAAATAATAATATTAATTCTTAAAAAAATATTTTTTTTACCATTGATAATATTAGTGATGTATAATGGAAAAATGTACATAACACTGTCATATTATAAATATCAATTCTATAGTTAAAAAAAAAAGTTTAGCAGAAAAATATATAAAATACTCAAATAACATCACATATGTACATTTGACTCACCCTTCAAAAAGAATATTTGTTCGATAATAATAATTGTGTATTTAAGATTATAAAAAATTAAAACAACAAAAATAGATAAGTGCATTTAGTTAAAAAAGTTTGAACTGCGCTAACAATCGAATACATTTATTGGATTTTTTAAAACCTTGCCCTGGGCTAAAACAACAAAAATAGGTAAATATATTTGGTTAAAAAATTAAAGGGACCAGCTAAATACACCTCCATTATAAGAAGATACACCTCCAAAATAAATTTTTTCTTTTTAAAAATTCTAAACTACCCTTCATTCCAATTTAGAAGAATACACCTCCATATATTTTTATCGTCCGCCCACCATTGAGTACTGGCGCTCGCCGCCCACTACCTCCTACCGCCGGCGTCCGCCGCCCATCGCCACCGTAGCCTCTTGTCCTACCCAATATAAATAGTGAGTTTTTTTCCCTTTCTGCCCTAATTTAACACAAAAAATCAAAGAACAAAAGATCAATTTTACTGTTTTCATTTAGAATTGACAGAGAAAAACGATAAAGGATTTGATTCAGAAAACAATAATTATCCGGCGTTTCAGAAAAAAAAAATCTGGAAGGAATATGAAGAAAATGAAGAAGAAGAAAAGGAAAATAAAGAATAACTCATCTACCTTGTTTATCTATTAAATTTCTTTTATTCTAAAATCTTTGTGTAGAGAGAAATATAACGGTGGCGTGGGGCGATGGTGTGTGGCGTTCACTTGGGCGGCGGCAGGGCAGCCCTTTGAAAAAATATCCCAGATGCAGAAAAACGTTGTGAAATTGTGAGAAATGGTGAAATAATTTAGGTTTTTTTTTAATAAGGGCATAATGGATATTTTACAATAAATTTAGGTGTATTTTCTAATAATGGAGGTGTATATATCCAGCCCCAAAATTAAATTAAACTAACAATTAAATAGATTTACTACTAAAAATGGGATTCTTAAAATTTTGCCCTGGGCTAGAGCCCAGTTGGGGCCTCACGTAGATATCATACGCCCATGTGATCAAGTATACACTTGGACAGTTTTACCGTATCCATTCAAGTGACATTCATTATTTCTATTAAACAATTTTTTTTATAATTCGTGATATATTTTTGTCAAGTCCAGACTCCAGTAATACCTTGTATTCTTTTAAGTATTCTTTTAAGTGAGTAATCCGTCAATGGGGTGGGGCAGGACTAATATCTAAATATCGAGACTTGCCCCGTGCATATCCCCAACCAAACCGCCCTGTACCCTGTAGAGTGACAACATTTTTGAGAACTTACGCGCCCTGCTCCACTCCCATTTCTCATTCAAAAAATATGTCTACATATTTTAGACATAAGTACATACATATTTTTATATTAAACATATTGTGCATCTTAATATAACTCATTTCAATAATAAAAAAAAAAAAAATCTCAATTAAACCTAATAATAAACATAAACATCAAAGCTACAAATTATATACTTTCTCCAATTTATTCTCACTCTTACATTATTCTTCTGAACACAAACACAACCCTACTTGCAACAAACGAATAAAGAAGATGTGAAAATAAAGTTGGGACAAATATATATGTGTATATATATTAGATAGATTGCAGGATAAAACGCACCAGGACAATATGCATACTTATATATCTGATCCACGGGGCTGGGCGACGTTTGGGTCGGGCCGTTTTATCAATCCCACGAGTGAGTCGAGCTGCTATGCCATCTGACTCGATTTATCTTACAATGAAATAACATATAACTAGATGAGACCCCACGTATTACGCGGAATTTTCTGTTAAATATAGCACTACAACTATATTATATATATTTAAATTAATTTTTTAATCAAATAAGAATATAATTGTATAATAAATATATCAAACCAATGTGGGTATATATATATATATATATATATATATATATATATATATATATTATCTTGTACAATTATATTATTTAAATTAATTAATGGTAATTGCAATCATAAATACACGAATTTCTCAAATATAGTGAGGATAAAACAATCAAATAAGTAAATATGAATAAGTTAAGCAAATATTAAATTTCAAATAATAAGAATTGTTAAAGTAAATTATCAATTAAATTTAATTCTCTTGTTTGAAATATTCACAAATTGACAATTCCTAAAATATGATTTAAAAAAAATAATAATAGTATGATAGATAAGTTGATAGATTTATAGACTTGAATTAAATAGTTGTCTAACATATGTAATAATTTACAAATTGGCATAGTGTCTAAGTAACTTAGAAGTTAAAAGAGAGATGCAAGGTTAGAACCTATGTTACTACCTTTTAAAAAAAAAAATGGATTTACATTAAGATGCCGCATGTACGAACATATGAAATACAATCCAATAGGATAATAACACGTCATCCAGAAAATTTTCAAACTTAATGAGAAGATAACACATCATCCAAATCAATATAAAGACGACACATCATCATATTAAACTACCTATATATATATTTTTTAAAATTGGGTTTACATTAAGATGCCACATGTATGAACATATGGAATACAATCCAATAGGACAATAACACGTCATCCAGAAAATTTTCAAACTTAATGAGAAGACGACACATCATCCAAATCAATATAAAGACGACACATCATCATATTAAACTACCTTTTAAAAAAAAATGGATTTACATTAAGATGCCGCATGTATGAACATATGAAATACAATCCAATAGGACAATAATACGTCATCCAGAAAATTTTCAAACTTAATGAGAAGACGACACATCATCCAAATCAATATAAAGAGGACACATCATCATATTAAACTACCTTTAAAAAAAAAATGAATTTACATTAAGATGCCACATGTATGAACACATGGAATACAATTTAATAGGACAATAACACGCCATCTAGAAAATTTTCAAACTTAATGAGAAGACGATACATCATCCAAATCAATATAAAAACACATCATCATATTAAACTCACTATTCGTATAATAGAGGATATTAGATAAAACTCAACTCTGTCAGATGATTTATATTCAAATGTAATAGTTACATTATATAAAACTTTTACCATTTTGATCCCAAAAATTTCAATTAAACAATTATTTTTAACTTTTTTCGCAAAATAATTTGTATATTGAAGCATAGCTGAGTATAATTTAAATCAACAAAATTCTAATTAATTTTTTCTTTCACAAAAATAACGTGCAAAGTTTTCTCCATTCAATTTTTGTGAATGCTATGATCTGTGATCCATTAAAATGAAGCAAAACTCAAACAACTTTGTCCAGTTACAACTGGTGCACATAAATTATTTGCCAGATAACACAGTTAATTCTCTCTAAAAATGCAAGTCCATTTGAATTTAAGCAACACCACAATCTCAGAGAAACTCTATATATCACAGATACACGATTCAACTAAAAATACATCCTATATCAAGGTTTACCTCCAAAGAACTACATATGTTCTACCAGAAGGCTAAACCGACATTATTCCATCACTGCACATGGTCAGAAACTTGAGATCAAATCTACACAACAATAAAATCTATTACCAGACAAGTTGCACTCAACCTACATCTCAATGCACGCCTTTCTTCTGCACCGTAACCAAATCTAAACTAGACCCATAAGTCCTGTTCAGCGCCTCAGCACACCAACCGTGTCCATCGTCAACCGTCGGCAGCCTAACCTCCATAACGGGACCCACAGGGTTTGGCGCCCCGGGCATTACGACCCCAGCGAAAACTCTCAGAACATTCGATGCATCAATGTCCAAACACACATTAATCTCCGGTACGCCTTTTGGAGCTTGTGGTATCCCGGTGATCTTAAAATAGCCCAACAGATGATTCTTCTCCACCAGTTTATCATCTCCTTCGTAGATGATGATCAGAGCCTCGGCCTGGTTATCGTGCACAGTTGTGAAGATCACGTCTCGTCTAACTGGCATTGTTGTATTTTTATGTATGATAGGTATGAAACTGTTTCCATCTGCCCTGACTCCAATGCTCAGAGGGGTTGCTTGTATTGTCAAGAGGTCTAAACTCCCGAACGGGTCGTTAACTCCGGAAGCTACCGCGCCTTCCAGAGCTGCCCCTCGAACTGCAGCCTCCAACGGGTTGATCCCTGTGTATAAATCTTTATTACAAACACCGGTAATGATCTTTCGAAGCTTTGGGATGTTTGAGCAACCGCCTACAAGAATTACGTCGCTTATATCGCCTATCTCCACTTTCGCATTGTGTAAGCATTGTTTGATTAGGCTCTCGCATTTCTCGAATATCTCCCGATTCACCTCCTCGAATTCCCCAACACCAAGAACCTTGCATATTTTCCTCCCGTTTCCCAAATCAACATCGACTTGAACGTTCGATTGTGACGATAGTTTGTGGATAGCGTCCTGCGTGGCAACCCGGAGCAACCCCATTCTCGTGATCTCATCAATCCCACGTGTGGAAAAGTGAGCGTCCATATCGGGAAAGAGGTGGCGCATTGTGTTCTGGAGTATGTCTTCGCCTCCCGATGCAGTTCCAGCCAAGGCTTTTATCTGGGAAACGCCCCCTGCTGTGGCGGAGACGGCCACATCACAAAACCCGGCGCCCATGTTGAATATAACTGCGATTTTCTCGCTCCCGCTCCCCATATTATCGTGCAGATTCTGCTGCTGTTGCTGAGCATACAACAGTGCAACTGCAGTAGGCTCCGGCATCAACCTCAGAACTTGAAGACCAGCCATAGCACAAGCTCGTTCGATTCGTGTCAGCTGGAACCGACTAAACGACACCGGAACAGTCACGACAACGTTACGTACTGGGCGCTTTAGACGAAGCTCGGCCATTGCCCGTAATTCAATCAGGAATATAGCAAGAACTTCTTCGGGAGTAGTCGATCTCCACACGTTCTTCACGAGAGCAGCAATAAACGGCCTAACTCCAATATTTAAGGTCTGTACGAGAAAGGGGAGGCTTTTGCTTGCATGAACGACAGGGTCTGTATCGACTCTTCCCACCAGACGTTTGATGTTGAAGATTGCAGCACCGGATAGCATCTCGTACTCGTGGGAGAGTTGGTTGGTGATTCCTCCGGCTGGAATCTCGTCTTTGAAGGTTACGTATGAACGCATCAGCTTTTGGTTACGAGTGTTCCTGATTAGTTCCACTTGAGAGCCGCTCCAAACCGCAACGCTGCATTGAGAAGTCCCAATGTCGATTCCAATTGCGATTTCTGGTAGAGATGAAGACTTGTCCTCTCCAGTTGTTTCACTATCTGATGCTACAGTGTATGCTGGTTCAGCCATTCTTGAAGATCAAAGTACCTAGGAAATGACATTTTTAGCAGAATCAGTTAAGTCGGGAAACAAATCTGACACGCTGTAAAAACGAGTTAAACTTTTTTTGGTCCCATAATCCAATTTCGTTTCAAGAAAAATTACTTTTCAATTTAGTCCCAGTGCTAAAAAAATTGTCCAAGTTGCCTCCTAAATCGCCAGAAAATTCAAAACGGTGTTATTTCACGGTACGTGAGGATATAATTTGGGGCCAAAATTGAAGAGTAGACAAGTTACAAGGACAAAATTGGACATTCACGTGATATAAAATGATACCGTCTCCAAATTTCCAGCAACTTTGACAAAATTGAACTGTTTCTTACATACTCCCTCCGTCCACGAGTAAGTTTCCCACTTCTTTTTGTTGAATGGTTTAAGAAAGTGTATTTGTTTATTAATATATGGTGGGCCACATGTTGACTTTTGGGATAAAGTAATGAATAGTGTTGAAAAGTAAAGTGAATAAGTGGCATTTTTGTAATATTGTGTGAGTTTGAAGGTTAAAGTTTATATATAATAGAGTGTTGTTATTTCCATTTATGGAATGGGAAACTTACTTGTGGACGGCCCGAAAAAGAAAGTGGGAAGTTTACTCATGGACGGAGGGAGTATTATTTAGGACTATATCGAAAACTTAAATTTTTTGAGATCAAACTTGAACCACTCTGTGCAATAAAAGAAGTTCACAGCAATAGGATATGAAGCAATTAATTCTCTCTTTGATCACTTTGATTTTGCCCTTTAAACCTTGTATCTTAAATGAAAGACACAGCAATTATTAAGGAATAGGATATGAAGCTATTAATTCTCTCCTTGATCACATTAATTTTGCTGTTTAAACCTTGTACCTAAATGAAAAATATCAGGGAAAACATGTTCTGATTCCTCTATTGAAAAATTCCAGCAAAGTTCACCACATTGTAAAGAATATGGCACCACTCAGGCATTTTAACAAACACCTAGACTCCATTCAAATTTCAAACTACCTTCCATTAGAAACACACAGAAAACTAAGCATACTTCTAAAGCTGAGAAATTCAAATTCAAATTTAAACCCAAATCTTCAACATAATTCGATTATTCATCTCGATTTTTCTATTTTCATCAATAGAAGGCATGTTTAATCGGTGGTGATGCAATCATATATCGTGTTAATGAAATGAAATAAAAAACCGAAACAGAGAACTATTAAAAAATAATCTCAAGAAAAAAGCAGCATCCATAAATTAAACCAACAGACTCTTTCCCTTGCCATAAACCATCAGAAAGAACACAATTTCATCGCAATAAATTAGAAGCCAAAATATTATTTTTACCCGACAATGAAATCACAAGAGTTGGAACAGAGTTACCTTAATCACACAAATAACCAATCGTAAACCCCTTTACTCCAGGAAATCTACACCGAATTAAGCAAATGGAACAAAAAGAAAAATCTATATACTCAAGAGAAAATGCTAATAAAATCTTTAATGTATATTGAACTAATATGAATGGTAAATTTCCCTGTATAAAGCAAAGAAATAAATAATTACAAGGAAATTAGTATGAAGGTTAAAGAGACTTACTTTGATGAAATATTGGGAGAAAATGCAATTGAAGAAGGTGCGCGAAGTTGTAGCGAAGTGAAGAAGAAAGGGAATGGAGGAAGTATAATACATAAAAAAAGGTGCCGACTCGCATACTCTAGAGCTTCCCAGAATCACATAGAGTTCACTGTTTTTTTTATTTTAAAATGAAAATTTTGTAATTCTTCTTTCCAAAAATCTATTCCCCAATTAATAAACACATATTAAAAAAAAAGAAATATATATATAGGAATAAAATAAAAGTATTGTGAAATTTATTTATAAGTAAAATAATTATTTAGCAAAGAAAATGAAAATAGATCTAGAGGACAAAAAAAAAAAAAAAAAAAGTGGAAATAGACTTGAAAGGATGGAGTAGTATTTATTAGGTAGGCAGTCCGGTTTTTCAAAGGATTTTTTTATTATTTTTAAGTGTTTATTTTTTACCCAACAAATTTAAAACTAATGCTCCCTACGTTTCAAAGGAACTTGCATCTTGCCTTTTCAGTTTGTTTCGAAAGAATTTGAAAACTTATATTTACTTATATGTTATTACTTTATTTTAAAAATAATTTTTTTCTTAAAAAATGTGAACGTACAAATGTGCAAGTTGATTTGACACGGAGCAAGTATATTCCATTCCTCCCAAAATAAGAAAAATTCACAATTTTTTTTCGTTCGTCCTATAATAAACTTCAATCTATAAAATGAAAAACCTTTATAAATCTACTTTTACACTATTCTCAATTTTACATAAATTAAATTGGGAGTATTATCAATTCAGAGCCTAAAAGGTAGTAAGATTATCAAATTAAGACATGCAAGATTTTTCCTATTCATCCAGGACTTGAAGGATGGAAAATTATCGATTCAGGACCTAAAAGATAAAACTATTAATTTACAACTTACTCATTTTAAAACCGTGTTTGATATCTAATAAACTTTTGTTATCCGATAATATTTTTATAAATTATATTTTCAAAAATATAAAGATATATTAATTTCACGTGATTGAAAAAAAAATTAATGAAAAAATAATAATGTATACAAATTAAATAAGAATATAAATTATAATATGCCAAACACTGTCTTAATATTCTTGAACTTTAAATTGACAAGTTCTATTTTTCAGGTTCTGGATTGATGATTTCTATCTTTCTGGCTCTAAATCGATAGAATTTTTTTTTAGGCTTTAAGTTGATAGTTTTAACATCATTTAGACCTCGAATTGACATAATTCCATTAAATTATTACTTTTGAACTTACATATATATATATATATATATATATATATATATATATATATATATATATATATATATATATATAATTCAATTGATTTTTTTAAATGAAAATATATAAAAAAATTATGAAATTACCTTTCAAATTTTTATTCAATTCTTCACTTTCTAAATTTGTGTGTCAATCTTTCCTATGAAGACTATTAAAAATCAAAGAGCGTAATTGTTTTTTTCTAATATAGAACAAGAAGTAACATACTCCATAATTTATAGTAGAATGTATTTTATTTAATTTTAAGGGGAAAATGATTTATTTACACCAATAAAATACAATTAGAAGTTTTATTGGTTAAAATTTAAAAAGTTGTTTGCACTAAAAAAATAAATATATTTTAGGGGTTTCCTTAAAACTGAAAAAATTATTTAAGAACTTACTTTTTCCATATGTTGAAAATATAATAGAAACAAATAATGGGCCTGTGCCTAGAAAATCATCGTTTTTGGGCCAATGTTTTGAGGCCCACTTAGCTGTTACTTTTTACCCAAGAAAACGACGGCGTTGTAAATTTGTAATCGCAGTACTGAGTACTCACTTTTTTTTTATCTTTTCAAATCAAATTTTGTCTAAAACCCTAAAAACCCAATTTCCTTTCAGAAGTTCTAAAACCCTAGAGCCATCGTGGTTTAGACGTAGACATCAATTCAAGGTACAATGCTTATTTTTCAGTATTTTTCTTTTTCTTAAACCAATGTTTCTTCGTTTTCATTATTGCTTTAACTATTAATTTATTTTTACGAAAATTTGGTGATTGTGGGGACTCTATACACATTTTAATTTTGTTCAACATACGTTGGATTGCGTTTCATTTGATGTTATTCTGATTTCTGAGATTGGCATTGTGTTTTTGCACTGGAGTTTAGTGAGATCTGCTTAATTTGTGATTTCTAGGCTGTTTGAAGTGAAAATGGAATTACTGATTCCATATCATTACTTCTTTTCTAATTCGATATGCTATGCTAATGTAGCCCTGTTTCTGAGTCACCCTAATGAGTTCAGATCCCGATACCGCATCAATTGAATTGAGGAATGCTCCTTCTAGCACAGAGGAGGCACCAAAGCCCCCAATTGAGCCTATTCACTTGCCTACAATGGAGGAAATGAGAGGGCAGGATATTTGGAACAATTGTGCTGTTCGTAGCGTTGTTAGTGGAGTAATGGGTATTCCCTCTAAAATCCTATTTTGTTCGATTTTATTTATTTATGGAAAAAAATCTGTTATAAATTGATTTGGACCAATTAATTTAATTTCACTAGTCTGCAGGAGGTGGAATGGGGCTGGCCTTCGGAATGTTTCTTGCGTCCTTCGATAATCCAATTATGCACGACGAACAAAAATTGTCCGGAAAACAGCAATTCATCAACCAAGCGAAGAAGATGGGCCAGAAGAGTTGGAGTTCCTGCAAGTCCTTCGCCCTTATGGGGTTCGTCTTCTCCCTTTCCGAATGCATCGTTGAGAAGGTTTGATATCTCTTCCTTGAATTTGAATGGTTCTTCGACAATTTAGGAAAAGCTCGAGAGAATATAACAATTGCTAATTTTATTGAAGGCTCGAGCCAAACACGATATTACAAATACCGTCGTTGCTGGATGTGCTACTGGAGGCGCTATATCTGCTAGAGGTAAATCTGCACTCAAATTTTTAAATATCTGACTGCCGTAATATGGGAATCTAGAGTTCAAATGAGCTGTTATTACATCCAACTGACTATAAAACAATATATGATGTTAGTATGTTACTCTATTTCTTGTTGACTGGATGTTGAATGCCAAGATAGTCTGCCTCTGCTTCTTGACCTGGGAATGCTCTTGTTCTATTCATCGTAATTTGTTTGGCAGTTATAAGATTAGAGAATTATCCGATGCTAGTACCTTTACAGCCTAAAGTAGTCCACCTATTCAACCTATGCTCAAAATCAGCATTGTATTGTATGTATCATTTGTTCTTGTTTGGATGAGTACTATGGAATGAATTACCCACACAGAATAGTTTATGCCACGAAATTGAGGAGGCAATCTGAACATTAGAAAGTTGTATACATAGTTGTTAAGGCCCAAAGGCACACCTAGGCACAACAGCTCGCGCCTTTTGAACACAGATTTTTTTAAAATAAAAAACTGCATATTATTAAAAAGAATGAAAAAATATATAAACAAATTATTTTTGCTTATATCCTGTGAGAAATTGCTGATAAGGAATAATTAATGAAGACCTAGAATATTCTTTTTGTATATCTTGTAAATATTTTTGTAATCTTTACTAATTATGATAACAATGAAGACCAGGTCAATTCTTGACTGATTCTAGAATATTTTTGTAATCTTAGAGATACTAATTTCCTTGTAATTCTCTACTCTATACGTGTAACACACCAATTATTCTGCCAAAAACATAAAAAAATGAAAATAAATTATTTTGCTCATATGAGTTGCGTGCCTTGCGCTTTAGGCGCCTAAGGTGCACCTTTAATAACTATGGTTGTATACCTAAGATGTTCTCTTTCCTGCATGTGAAAATACAGCCTTGCCCTGTGGATAAAATTAGCCAATGGCTCTGCTAATTAGTGCATATTTATGTTCGTATGTAACAAATAAATAAGTTGTTGAGTGGTCTGTGTGATTTGCACTTTGAGTTGAGTTTCAGTTACCAAATTGACTGAACTCAATGATCATGTATTGTTAATGAGGTTTTAAAGTGAAGAATCTACAACTTGATAGGTTAGAAATATTTAATCTCATAACAGGATGAGGATGCATGATTCTTTAAATGATATGGGTCCCGGATAATCTTGGCAAAATTTTGCTTATACTTTATCTGTGTGTTTATTTTCTCAGGGGGCCCGAAAGCAGCATGTGTTGGTTGCGCTGGTTTTGCTGCATTTTCCGTTGTGATTGAGAAGTTTCTTGAAAGACATACTTGAGGACCCCATTACTCACTTCAAATTCACAGCGTATGAGGAATTGCAGTCCAATCTTATACATTTTTCCCAATATTTTTGTTGTTCAACTATAACATATTGAACAGTCACGTTCATTGAGGGAGGTGGAACTTGTATGAGTGAATTTTTTATTTTTTCGAGATATATTTATTCCTCTGAATCAAGGGTATTTGATTTTCACAAGATTATATTTTCAATAAAATGAAGTTAATATTTTAATTATACTACAGGACTAGAAACTTTGCTTGGAACGTTCAAAGTGGACAAATGAGAAACTTGGAGAGGGACGGAGTATATATCATATAATATGTAGACTTATAATCCTACTCTGAATTATGTTATATAATAAAATACTGTTTAAAAAATGGAGCTTCGTTTAGTACATGAGATTGCCTCACTTAATTAGAGTTGAATAGCACTGTGTTGGATATATCGCCTCTTCCTCAAATGATATATTTGTTGCTCAAATCCCCTAGTAAAATATTCTGCACTCCCTCGTCAATTATATTTTACACTTTTCTTTTCCATTCGATTCTAAAATATCTTTCACTCTTAAAGTAAATAATTTATCATAACCTCCAATTTTATAATATTCCTAATTTACATATATGTGTACATTTAAGTCGATAAATACACACAATTCAACTAATTTTTTTTTCACAAATTCTAGGGTGTATTATGCACTTGGAATTTTGATTCTAATTTGAAATTAATTTTGACCAATTAAGATCCAACAAAAACTCACGGGTTAGGCCCAACCAGACCAAAATTTGCGGGTCTAGCAACAAATAGGGTCGAAAAAGGTCGCGCGCGCTTCGGACCGATACCCGAAGTTATATCACCAATACCCGAAGTTATATCACCAATACCCGAAGTTATAATCACCAATACCCGAAGTTATATTACCAATACCCCAAGTTATAATCACCAATACCCTAAGATATAATCACCAATACCCCAAGTTGTAATAACCAATACCCCAAGTTATAATCACCATTACCCCAAGTTATAATTACCAATACCCCAAGTTATAATCACCAATACCCAAGCTATAATTACCAATACCCCCAAGTTATATCACCAATACCCCAAGTTATAATCACCAATACCCCAAGTTATAGAAGAATTGTTTCTTAAAAGCATCAAGAATAACACTCAGCAGAATTAAAAGTAAAAATGAACTATTATTAAAAAAATAAGAACACATATGCTCTAGATATAGACTCCCCCAAATAAAACTGAATCAACATATCCTTTCTGATCAAGCAAATCAATATTACCGAAATTGAGATGGATGCAAAAAAGCAGTAAAGACTAGGTAGCTGAACAATTAAACATGCAATGTAATATCCCCAAATAAAACTCTATCTATCAGCATATGAGATTACTGAAATTGAGATTGAAACAAGCATTAAAACTAAAAGACTACAATCAATAAATTGAATATGTAGATAGAGTGAGCACAACTCAAGTATTTAGGGCAGAAAATGAAGGTTTACGGGGATGCCGAGGGAATTGAGGGCTGAAACGGCGTCGTCCAAGACGCTCCTGCGGCGGTCCATGACTGCGATGGAGGCGCCATGCTTTCCTAACTGAGTGGAGATCTCGAAGCCGATGCTAGAGCCGCCTCCGGTGAGCAGAACAACTTGAGTATATCCGACGAGACTCCATTTTTCTTATTTTTACAAATGATTGATCCACTTATTTATAGATGAATAATGAGGACGATAGTTGGTTGAGTTAACTAAAAGCGAGTGAAAGGGATTTCTTCCCTGCCCATCCTTCTATAATCGGTCAATTTTAGGTAACAGTTCGCCACTGCCTCGCCGCCTTCATTCCAATTCGCCGCGTACTGGAGTTTAGCGAAGACTCCGGTGCGATGTGGGAAAGGCTTCTCTGACGGAGGAATTTCGGCCATTCTACTGCCGTAGGGGTTGAATGTCAGTGATGGAGTTTGCAGTTCAACCATTTTTTTGAAAAGGAGATCTAATCCTTGTTTGGAGATTTGCTTCTTTATCTAATCGGATTCCCTTTCCGGATAAGATAAACTCTAAGGAACCTTGCTCAGAAGAGCATTTGCAGGAGTTCCCGTGGCGAGATCCGTCCAGAAAAGAACAGATTCGACCTAGCTCATTTGCACGCAATCTATTTGATTTAATGTCAGTTGGGGAAAAGCCCCTGTTTAAAGCGGAGAGAAGTTGTTCTAAGTGTTGGAAAAATAGAGGTGCCATGTATCTATTCGGGATGAAATTTAAATACGAATTTAAATTCAATTATTACTAGAATGAATTAATCCTAATTAATTCAAATAATAATTCCAACAACAAATTTAACATCATGCATGTTGAATTAATTCACATAAAATCTATGGCGGAATAAACAAGAATTTATGTGACTTATGTACCTCTTGTAGAATTAGTCTTTGAATAAACGGGACAATCATGATCACGCTTTATCAACCCAAAAACTTTCTCAAGTATTTCCCTTTCGCCTTACTTGATCACCGGTGGGAGATGCTTTCAAGTAATAAAAATAACTAAGGAAAAAGAAAAATATATATGCTCTTGATTTTTCCAACACATGGAATTATGTACTTGGGGATGAAATAATCACCCCCTATTTATAATAGTAGTGGCCGAATTTTTGTGTATTTTATGGGGCTGGACAAAATCTTTTCTTAATCTCTAGGAAATCTTGAATATATCTCATATATTCTTTTCTCCATAATAAAATATTCCACAAAAATCTCACCCTCCATATTAACTCACTATTTTCGAAAATTTCAAGTAGAGATCCAAGATTTGGATCTTCTTGAATATATGAGATAATCTTGTATTCCAAGAATACATATCTTCCATAATATCTTTCCAAGAAAATCAACAAAATCTTCTCTCTTCTTGACCTCTTATTTTCGAAAAAAATAAGGAAAAATCAGCATTAATATTTCTTTTTATTTTAATCACCTTATCATTATTGGGCTACTTAATGGGCTACTTGAGGGGCCTTTAAGGAGAATTAAGATTGGACCTCCTAATGGACTTCTGAATTTCAATATTGAGCCCCAATATAATTAAATCCATTAATATTAATTATTACCACTAATAAATTAATATTGCACTATCCATCTTAATCCATATTACGATAATATGGGCTCCCGGTTATTATTTCCCGCGTTTAAGATTATCAAGTCCATTAATTAATTAAGCTTCTGAATAGCTCTAAATTAATTAATATATTTCATCTTGGAGTAAAGATAGCTCAACATTATTATCCGTACCGAAGAACTAATTCTTCACTTGCAAGATTTGGTACGATAAAACTTCTGAGCCCACCAAGGGGACTAATCACATGAGCCATACTCGCACGCGTTTCTCCGTATTAAATCTTAGCAACCGTCGTATGATTAATATTACTGCCCAAAACACAAAGTTCGAAGTCACGATGATTCTCATCCAACATGAATTAAAGCAGTAACCATTAAGCACACACAGTCCTATTTAAGTGACGGAGATTAAGAAATCAATAACCACTGAGGTCTAATTCTTCACATTTCAGAACAGAAGAATTTATCCTCGCTGTAGGTCCTCTTCAACACATACTAAATGTGCTAGTGCAATCTCTTGGTCAAGACAAGTCAATCTGAGATATACACATCGACCTTTCACGGTGGATTGTTCAATTCCACCTAGGTCGTGGATTTGTACGTTTAGTTACAAGAAAACCGTTAATGTGATCTTCCGTGATCGGATATCACCACATTAACTACAATGTAACAAGTACCACTTATAATGAACTGGTTGCAATTAATATTCAACATTCAATCATATCTAAAGCAAATGTGATAAAAAAATTATTCTCATAAACAAGTGTTTAATACATGAGTTATACAAAGTAAAAACATACTTTCACGTATAACTCCAACACTAAGTTCCCTAGAAAAATGCTCAGAATATCGCCCTGTTTGTGTCGGGTCGGCTGACCCGCGAATTTAAGTCGGGATGCCCGACCCGCTATTCTGATCAAAATTTATTTTAAATTAGAGTGCAAATTCCAAGTGCATGCTATGCACTTGGATGCACCCTAGAACTACTCAATTTTTTTACATTATACATAAAAGTTTATAAAACTACCCATAAATTTTTAAACACTCTTCCACTTTTTTACTCTGTGTGTCCTTCCTCCTTTGAGAATTTTTATGAGATGGGGAGTACAATTTTGGAGCCCCTTTTCAATCTTCAGCGACAATACAACCCTGGAAATGATAACAAATTTTTTAAGTTTTTTTTTGCAGTCATCACTCGAGCACATCGCTCGAGCAACGTAGGTCGAGCGCTCCAAACTTACAGAAGGTTTTTACCGCTCGAGCAACACAGCTCGAGCGCCTCATTCGACCTCCTGAGCCATTCGAGCAACACAGCTCGAGCGCCCCGCTCGACCGGGACAGCTCGAGCGCTTCCGAGGCTTATATGCCAATTTTCGTTTTTCGGCCCACGAGATCCTGTTTCGACCCGGTGCCTATATATACCTCTTCCAAACTCGTTTTAAACCACCACTTGACACACACACGAGATTTAGAGTTCGTTTTTTGAGAGGAAGAAGAAAAGCAAGTTTACGTTTACGTTTACGTTTGTTGAGGTTTTCATACGAATTCCTAGTTTCTTTTCGTCTCTTAGTTTCTTTTCAGTAATTAGACTACGTTAAACACTTCATACTTCGTTTTTATTAATTTAATTTCAGTTTATTCTTTTATTTCATTAAACCCTAGTTTATGTTAGATTTCTTCTTCGTTTTAATTATCATGTTTTCGTTCGTTACTTATTTCCGTTAAACCTATGTCTAGCTAAAACCCTTGCATGCTTAGGGTAGGATGAACTCGTAGAAGTAGGTTGTGGGTACGTAATTAGGGGTAACTTGTGACGTTAGGTTTTAATGCTCTTAGTTAATGAATTCTTAAAATTAATCTAGACTTTGCTTTTGAATTTCGTTCGAAAAGTGTTAGAGAGAGGACGACCGTATCACTCTTTAACACCGAGTAGACTAAACAAGAAGGTTTAGGAAGGGTTAATTCATCTACCAGTTTAGCGAAGGAGGACGACCGCATCACCTTAGTTAAATTAGGGTCTCATTAATTAAGCACAATCTATTAAATTGTTAGTAGATTAGTGAAGTCGAGTCTTAGGGTAAAGTATTAGGGTTTAGAATCTTGAGCTTTCACCTTGCATTCTTAGACTTAGGTTATTTCTTGTGTGTCACAGTTATTCTGATTATGTACCTGCTCCGTTAGTATACGTAGGGATTCCTATCCTAAGCATCACCATCTCTTACTTAAACACAACCCTTAGTTAATTCTTCTTCTTTAGTATTTTAGTTTACTTAGTTTATTTTAGTTTTAATTAATCTTTCAAAAAAAATCCAAAAACATCCCACTCATATTAACTACGACGCGTAGATCTTCAGGGATCTATTCGCATACACATTATCCATTGGGTTCGATAATACTTGGTCCCTATACTTGCCCATACTACAGTGAACCCGTACTCTTGCGGGGAAGCTACTAGTAGAAGCTAGTATTTTCGCTTCAAGTCAATACACTAGAATAATAGTGGAACTCTTGGCTTGGATCGCCACCAGACGTAATTGTTCCCGACGAACTGGGTCAACAAACGCTGTCTCTTAATTTATGCACTTATTTACAACAATATCATTACATTATCAAAATAAAAAATAACACTTTTCTATTTCATTTTCCCTTAATTAACTCTCTTCTAAAATAAAAAAAAAATTACTCCTTCTTATTCTTCAACTTTTGATCGAAATAAAAAAAAAAATCTTAAAAAATTAAATATATTTTGAAAAATATTATAAAGATCAACCAAATTTGCGTAAATATATTAATTACAAAAATCAATTAATAAATTTTTTTTAAAAATATTTTAAAAATAAATATCATTTAAATAATATTTTAAAAAATAAATTAAATTGAAAAAAATATAAAAATAAATAAATAAATTAGATAAGGTTTTAAATAGTTAAGAAAATAAAATTAATCTTAAAAAAAACAAATAAAAAAAAAACTTCAAAAGATAAAGGTTAAAGTCAAATAAAATCAGAAAAATATTTTATAAAAGTTACTTCATTCATTGTAAATAATTAACTTACAAATTAATTAAATTTTACTTAGTTTTGAAGGTTTTTTTTTTTTTTTTTTTAATTTAGTTGGTTTCTATTTTTTGAAAATTAAATTTTATTTTTGATTGAATTATTTTGAAGAGATAATTTTTTTTTTGAAAAAAGTAAATCAATTTTTCAGATTTTAAATAATTTTTGAAATTGAATTTCTAAATTTCATATAATTTTATTATTTAAATGTTTATTCGATTTTTTAAAATATTTTCCAAATTTAAATTTTATTCTTTTAGATTTTTCAAATATTTAAATGTAAATAAAAAATTAATTAATTTAAACTTAATATGCTAATTTTAAAATTAAATAACTTATAAAATTAAAATCAAAGTCAACAAAATTTAGAAGATAATATATCCATATTTATATAAAGATAACTTAGTCATGTTATATATGACTATTATTGTCTTTAAAATAATAGGGTATGTTTAGAGGTTTTTGGGATTTAAGTAGTGGGACTAAAAAATGTTGGTTAAATTAAATAATGGGGTATGTTTAAAGGTCTTATCCGTTCGAAACCTAATAAACCATATTACATATACAATCACGCTACCTACTTGTTTCCGCTATAACTTTATTTGAATATTTGATTTATACGGCGGATTTTAGAGAAAATGTTGGTGACTTTATATTTTTCTCTGATTAATCTCCTGTTTAATTGGTCCGATCTGCTTCATAGTTTAATTACTTGTATTTTGTATCATTTTTGATGGAAAAAGACCAAAAGAATTGAATTCCAGAGGAAGGTGTCAACTGCGGCATAGGGAACGATGGGCACTGGTGGGTGGTGGCAATTGGAATTGAGATGAAAATTGAGAGATCTGTGAAGACCGAAGAGAAAAGGAAGGTATGTCACCTATGTACGGAATTTACATATATACTGTAGAGTAAAAGGTTACCTCGTATACTGCACTGGTGTAGAAAGCAGGAAGAATACGAAACGAAATCGTATAAATAAATCGAGTCAAGGAAAATTCTTTTCCCGTAAGACTAAATACGCACCGTATAGTACTTACGGGATCGTGCGTACAAGTCTCCAAAGTAAAGCGGTTTGCAGCGTATACCAGTAGCACCACCGTGTATATGCTCTCGACGAACGAAATCGAAAAATGTACTGAATGAGAAAAATTATTAGCGAAAGGCTTTTTGAGAAACTGGAATTTCGTAGGCTGAAAGTGTGAAGTGAAGTCTGGAGACAAGAGGTATATATAGGCGGAAAACTGCACTCTAGATAAGGATTTGTTGTTGAGAAAATCGTTGACTGACCACATCATTAGTGCATCTCTTCCTTGGGAAGCAAAAGGATTCCAGAAGCTTCAAAAGAATATGGATGAGCCACCCAAACAGTTTGGTCCTAAAAGATATTGGGTCTACCTATATTTTTGGTACTCTAAAAATATAGGTAGGCCTAAAGCCCATCCAAAGCCTGATTGTACTTTTTTGTATCGCACTCCCACAAGTGAATGGGGTCGGTTGTAGGAATGGAAAGAGACCAAGTTAACAAATATCGAACCCTAAGACAATGGTTTTAGTTCTAAAAAAATTACAAGATTGAATGCTTATAAAAGAAATTTCAGAAAAGTAAATGGTTTGGGTTGGTTTTATCTACTAATTGTTTTCAATTATGCAAAAAGGAAAGCTATTATAATTTCTTTCGAAGTGCAAGGTTGGAGTTATGCTTCGAATGAATCCAATAATGCAAGTTTTAAGGCTCGCAAGAATACATGCTTATCTTAAGCTCAATCTCATGATCAACCTAAGTTAAAAACCTCATCTAATCACTTAAAACTCTCGTTTCAATGACTCGATGCTTTGACTCGAAATGTTCTTCATGTCTCAAGTTTCTCTCGATAACCTAAAACATCTAACAATAGACTTTGATTACTAATCTCCTTCAAATGAATATTCACTAAGAAGAGCTCAACTCTCGTATGTTGCTCTTTTCAACAAATTGTCAATTTTACCAAAGATATGTTATCAAAGCTCAAGCAACAATATTACAAACATGAAATCTTCGAATTCACAGTTCTTCAAGTTCTAATCCAGCTACAAATGACTTTCAATGGAAGAATTTAAGACTAGTAACCCTAATCTATGAATCTCTAAGAGAAATGGATGGAAATGTGGGTTGGAGCTCTCATCTCTCGTATGTATTCTAAAAAAATGAGTGATAACCAATCTCAAAATCAGTTATAAGCCCTTTTATAGTCGCAAGCAAATGCCATAAGTCGGGTTTTTACAGTTTAACCCTCGAATCTTCTAGAAATTGCACTTTTCGAACTTGCCAGCATTTTTACTCGGCCAACACTTTTTCGCTCGCCCGAGTCTTCACTCACTCGGCCGAATGCCTTCCATTCTATCAAAGTCATGCATATTTCACCTCACTCGGCCAAAACCACTTTGCTCGGCCCAGTAAAACTCCATTTTGGCCGAGTGAATCCTTCGGAGACTTTACTCGGTCAAATCCCTTTGCTCGACCGAGTGCAATTTCATTTTGGCCGAGTGGACCCTCCAGAGACTTTACTCGGCCAAAACCTCTATGCTCGGCCGAGTGACCTCTTTTCATGGCCGAGTGGGCTCTGTTTTGTCTTGTTCTTAGCCTTTTAACTCTACTCTTCATTATTTCTTCTATCCTTCACCTCTTTTGACCTAAAATACTTTATTTCATGCATGAAGGACGAGTACACGAGACAAAACCAAATGTGGAAATACAAGACACTAATCATACACAAATTGAGCTCAATTAATGCATAAAATGACTTAAAAATACACAATTATGATGCAATTACAAGGCTAATCAAAGCCCAATTGCTAAGAACTAAGAACCCGGTCCCGGGCCCGGGTCGGGCGGTGGTGTGTGGTCCATGGTTAGAGTCTCCATGTACCAATTTGAAGAACATGCATACTTTCCTTTATGAGTATGTATAGAATGAAATTGGTTTATTTATGAATCATTGAAGGGTATTAGTTATTTTCACTAAAGGGTATTTGTTGTTTTCATTGAAGAGTATTAGTTGTTTTCACTGAAGAGTATTACTAGTTTACACTGAAGAGTCTTAGTTCATTTTCACTGAACAACTAAGACTCTTTAGTTTAAATTAGTAATACTCTTCAGTAAATACAACTAATACTCTTCAATGAAAACAACTGTTATCTTTCAATGATTCATTCATAAGCTAGTTTCACTCTATACTTTGTCTTCCTTTATATATACAAAGAATTTTCCTTGTAATTTTCCAATGTGGAATGAAATTCATTTTCCATTTCCCATGGAATTTTACTTACAAGAGTGAATAATCTTTCAAATTTCCAAATTAAATTCCCACTCACCGAAAATCGGTTTTGAGATATTTAATATATCACGTTCATCTACTCCGCGAGTAGAATAATCTCGTTATTTTTGTTTTCCCAAACACTAACGTTTTCATTCCTAAAAAAATTAGTCAAAACTTGGGGTATGAACCCTTTTATTAAAACCAATTTCCAACATATACCCCGAGCCTATTCGAGACTTATCGAGTAGCAAAGCAATCGAATATCGAGTAGCAAAGCCATACGAGTCAAGCCGAGCTCACGAGCGGCTCGTTTCGTTTAACCGCTCTAGTGACATTGTAGTAATAAAATTGTTTATAGTGGTATTAAGGTAAATAAAATTTGTTATTTATGAAAGGGACAATCGAAAATAGGATGGAAGGAGGACCTATTAATGAGATTAGTTATTTCTGTTGTATAATATTACTATCAAACTAATACCTTTTAAGAGAACAACAAATATTAAATTTACTGTGAAAGTATTTAACAATATAATTTTCCTTAAACCAAATGTAATTAAGTATAGGTAATTTTATACAGATGTATTTTGACTAAGACGAGTTAAAATGGAACACATTGAATAGTTAACCGCGGGCCTTCTTTTAAAATGGAGCCAAGACCAAGACAGGGGAATTTACTCTGTTTGTTGTTGCCTTAAACTGTTAAACAGAATTCGTTTTGCTTTGTTTTAAAAGAAATTAAGGCCCATCCATTCTTTATCGGAAACCTAATAAAAACCATATTATGTAATCGCGCTAATTCAGATTAGAATATTTCAATGCTGTCTGCGGAGGAACAAGCACTGATAATTCGTCACTCCACACAATTTGTCGTTGCTCAAATTAATTTCCTGTTTATATTATTACTCTGAATCCCCGAATCAAATACCACATCTAGGGTTCCCGATGGAGAAGCATCAGCTTCCAGACGAAATCATTGATCACATACTCTCTTTTCTGAGTGGAAAAGAAGCTGCTCGAACAACTATGCCTAATTCGCCCCAATCTCGATTACTTGCGTTTCTGAATTCGCTGAACAAGACTATGCAAACATGCATCCCTCGAATTGAACCGAGAGATTCGGAGTTTCAGGCTACTCATGTATTATAAGTCGTGGATTTATGGCAATTCTGATAAGTTTTCTCTGGCAAAAAAATTGATCGTTAAAGCACTGAAATTAGGAGCTACTGATCTCGATATCGAACCCCTTCGTTTTACCGGACGAGGTGCTTCAATCCGAAACTCTATCTCTCATTGGGGTCGAAATTGATCTATTAGACAAAAACGTAAGTTGGTTGGGACTTAGATCTCTTACTTCAAGCAAAGTACGCATTAAAGGTGATAATAATTTCTGGGATATTTGTTCCATCTGCCCCTTGATTGAGAAATTGGTATTACATGACTCCCATCATAATTTTGGATTGTGGGAATTGAAACCTGGAGGATTTGTGTTGATGATTTTCGTAAGTTGAGAGTGTTGTCGTTGGCGAATGGTTTTTCTGTCACATATCTAGATGTCCCTGTCTCAAGGAAATACAAATATATAGCAATTCACTCGAGTTCATAAGCTTCTTCAGTATTCGTTTATAAATACTAAGGTTCAAGTTTGATGTTCCCAAAATTCGCAAGTTTAAATTTCTAGGTATTGGGTACCTTTCCTATCTTTTAAATCACCGCCAATGGAAAGGGAATGGGAGTCTGATATATTTATTAGGTACAAGCTGGAATTTGATGCGCCTAAAACTTCATGGTTCCACCACTTGAGAGAATCTTTGGTCGAGTTGAGGCTTACCAAATTTTCCCTCTCTCTCGATATTGTTACCTTTTCCCTGTGATCACGCCTTACAAATGATACCGAGAGTGGAGAAACTGGCGTTGCTCATGTATAAACCATCTTTGGTTCATTCTGCAGTTGTAAAAAAATTATTTTGGAGCTGTCGTTCTAAATTCATAACTTTATATTGGTTGCCATATTCAGAATTGTTGCCTTTCATGTGCCTCCCTCCTAGTTTTCCCTTTTTTTGGCAAACGATCGGTATTAAATAATGATTTCACAAAGCTCATTTACAACATAGTGGAAAGAATAGTGAGTGATTATGCTCAGCCTCTTGAGGAAATAAATGTCGAAGTTTTTGAAGATGATGTTGTTGCAGGGCGCCAACTTCTGCCCTGAAAGACGTTGATGGAAGTTTCAAAAAATTCAGAAAAGGTTGTAATTGTTAGAAGCGTCGGCAATTCACGAAAGATTATGACTCCAATTGAGGTCGGGCGAGACCTTTTGGCATTCAAATTATATTGACATCTTTTTATCTCATGTAAACTTAATTTATGGATTTTGATTTTTGCCGTCTAAGTTATGTTATGTTTTAGAGTCAATAATTTCAAATACACACATGTTTGGACACACTTTGGA
Source organism: Ballota nigra (assembly GCA_947034835.1). NCBI lineage: Eukaryota > Viridiplantae > Streptophyta > Magnoliopsida > Lamiales > Lamiaceae > Ballota > Ballota nigra. The sequence goes on along the minus strand of OX344729.1, from coordinate 72,196,179 downwards.
AGAAATTGGTGTTTTTGTGCTAGTTTGTAGACGTCTCATGCAAGATGGAACCCCTGCCAGAATTCAGAATGTGTTCTGTATATTCGAAAGATACGCTGGAAATTCATGTGGCGACATACGGAATTAGGAATACTAGTGTTAATAACTTGTAATATTGGTTAATTTACATATTTATATATCTATGTGTTTTTCATTTTTTGGTTGCTTATTGTGTGTAGATTACAGAGGTGAGACCGGAGACGAACCTCGTTGTGAGAATGGTGTCGACTGTGGGAAACTACGACTACATTGTCGATTGGGAATTCAAACAAACTGGTACCATCAAAGTAACTGTAAGTCATGATCAGATTCAAGAATCAGCTTGTTCTGTTTTATTAGCCTTTGATTTTAATAGTAACCAATAAATCTTGTAAATGAAGTTGTATATGATTCTTGTATTCTAATATTTAAAAAAAAAAAAAAAATGGCACATGAAAATATATGTGTAGTATGCATGCAGATTTGAAAACCTTTTTTTTTTTCTCATTATTTCTACACTTTCAATTTTTTGTCCAATTTCTTTTTTTAATAGGCCGAATATTAAAAAAACTGTCCAACTTGCCTTAATTATCAAAAATTAAAAACGATGTCATTAGATGTTCAATTTTGGAACCAGATTAAGTCCTTATGTGATAATTGTGTGATATAATCAACACCATTCAAAATTTCAGGCGATTTTGTGGTTAAAATTGAACAAATTTTTTAATGTTGACACTGAATCGAAAAAAATAATTTGGGAGTAGTAGGCAAGTTATGAAACCAATTAATTAGCATGCAATCAATCAATGTAGTAGGTTGCATAGTTAGTTATAAAAAAATGTGACCATTATATATGATCATGCAATAGGTTGGACAGACTGGTCTGCTGGAAGTTAGAGGATCAATATACACACACAAGGATCAAATACAAGAGGAAGTTTATGGTACAATATTAGCCGAAAACATAATAGGAGCAAACCATGACCACTTCTTGATCTTCAATCTAGATTTAGATGTGGATGGTGAAGCCAATTCCTTCATCAACTCTAACCTAAAAACGGCCCATGTCAACGGAGACGCCTTACTGCGGAAAAGCTATTGGACGGTCAGCAAAGAAACGGCTAAAACTGAGGTTGATGCAAGAATCAGTCTCGGTTCACAGACAACAATGTTGTTAATTGTGAACCCTAACAAGAAGACTAAAGTAGGGAACCATGGTGGTTATAAGTTGGTCCCTGGATCGGTGACTAGTCCTCTGTTATCAGAGGACGACTATGCCCAAAAACGGGGCGCTTTTACTAAGTACAATGTGTGGGTTACGCCGTATAATGAGACTGAGAAATGGGCCACGGGGTTGTATGTTGATCAGGGCCACGGAGACGGCGGTTTGGCTTCGTGGAGTTTAAGCTACTTGATTGAGTAAAAAGATTTTTTTTTTTATCTTATAGTTTGTCTAATGGCTAATTTTGGTCCCAAATTTTTTTATTTTATTTTTACATCGTCCTAATATTAAAAATGTCTGAGTCTTTATTAAAGTCACTGAAAATAAAAATTGTATTGTTTTATGTGACACGAATGTCCAATTTTGGGCAAAATAAATTCTGACGTGATATTGACAGAACATAAAACGACTTTGTTTTAGGGACAAAATTGAACCTTCTTTTTAATATTGAGATTAAATTGAAAAAGTAAAATTTTGTTGGACCAAGATCGGACAAAAGAAAAATTATGGAATTAAGAAACTCAATACATATTTTTGCTAATTGAATGGATGTTGCTTTAATTTGGGTTTAATGCAAGGATAGGGAGATTGAGAATAAGGACATTGTGTTATGGTACACATTAGGAATTCATCATGTACCATGCCAAGAAGATTTTCCAATCATGCCTACTCTTATTCAATCCTTCAAGCTACGACCTTCCAATTTCTTTGAACATAACCCTAGCTAGAAACAACCGTTTAAGATTATCAGCACTTCACCCCAATAATGTGGCTTGCTAGAAATTTGCACAATGTACTCGAGCTGCATTAATTCTTTCTTGATATACAACCCTAAATATGAAAAATGAATTCATGATAAATTTATCATTAAATTAGTTTAAAATATAGTGTATATAATTAAGAATATTCAGAGTATCAAAATTTGGTACCGATAGAAAGGATATTCCCCACGGCCCACGCTAATCATGAGATGTTTTTATACTTATTGTTAGGGTCCGGCTATATACCCTTCTAACAATAATAGATACACCAACATCCACATTCAATTACCAATTATACCACTTTATCTTAATTTTCTCTAAGATTTTAATTATCTAACTTTAATTTCGGCCGTTCCCCTTGGAAAATCTAGAAACGAGTTAGCCTAAAAAAATCATTGGCCTCCAGCCGTCGCAGATCGATGCCGATGACACCAATATGGAAAGGGCTTCTTCACCGACGACTTGCCCAGCCCTCGGAAGGGGTGCTGTTGCCAGCGGTTCTAAATCTGCAGCCACAATGACCTTTAGATTTCTTGATATATTTGTTGTTGGTTATTTCATATTTGGAAGGAGGTGATATTTGAAAGTAAATATGGAACTTGGAGGCAGCAGCGTCGAAATTTAAAAAAAATAAAATAAAGTCAAGCTTCCATGAAAAAAGTCAGAAACTGTATTGGGCATGTAATGTATAAAGGAAGGAGATGCCCTTTTAAATATAAGGGCAGTAAAGTCTCATCATTATTATTTTTTTATTTATTTTTTTAATATTTTTATTAGTGTATCTAGTTTTATTGGAGGGGTACTTAACCGGACTCTTGTTGCTATTATACACCAATAAAGATTGATCCACTACATAATGGCCCAGGTCTAATCTACCCATTAATAGAGGGCTGACCCAATAAGATCGGTCACCCTTTGAGACAACTATCAAGGTCTGTCTTGGGTTATCTATGTTTCGAATTTGTATTAGTAGATACACAACCCTTATTAATAAAAGAAAAAGAAAATTATGAAAAGTAGTATTCGACAAATTGTTCCCAAAATTAACACAATATTTTGGCAAAATGTTTCCAAAAAATTAACCAGATTTTGGAAACTTGTAAACCATTCAAAATTTTGGCAATTGGTGTTTGAAAATATATAAAACTTTCGACTAACTAGGTCCGAAAATTGACTTGGCGGAAATTTGAAAAGAAAAAATGCGCAAATGACAATCATTCAACTTTAACGTCGTTTACCTAAAATATCAATATTTCGTACACAAATACACACAATATAAACAACTAATAACATTCAACATTTTAAACTAGGGTTCACTACAAAAAAAACACTGTTTTGCGACGGAATTAGCGACGGAAAATCCGTCGCAAACAGTGTTTTTCGACGGGATCTGCGACGGACACGTATCCGTACCTAAAACAGCCGTAGCAAATTTTTGCGACGGATTCAGCCATCCGTCGCAAATTAACGACGGACAAATCCGTCGCAAAATCGGCGGGTCAGACCCGGCCGGGTCACACAGAATTTGCGACGGACAGTATTCCGTCGCAAATATTTCGGGTCAGACCCGTTCGGGTCAACAACATTTGCGACGGCCACATTCCGTCGCAAATGTTTATATATATTTTTTTTATTTTTTTCTGTTATAATTTGCGACGGGTTGTTTTCCGTCGCAAAATTCAATATTTGCGACGGAATTTGGCCGTCGCAAATTACCGAGCCTATACAAAAAAAAAAGTGGCTTGCGTGGTTCGAGCCCGGGCACCCGAGGCGGCCGGGGCGGGCGCGGACCACTGGGCCACTCGGCCCATTGCTTAATATATGCGGCCCACCTTCTATATTAGTCTTATTAGGCCTTGAACAATTAATCAATTTTTGCGTCCAAGGGGAATCGAACACGGGACCTCTTGTGCAAGAGGAGGGGGCGCGTGCCACTAGGGCACAAGCTACTTTCGTTTATTTTTATGCAATTAATTGTATATGTATTCAAATTAAGTCATTTTTTTTATAATTCACCAAATTAATTTCTTTTCGTATCTAAGTTGTTTATTAAAATATTTTGCCCAACTCTTTTTTTTATTTTGTAAAATTATTTATTTCGACTCCCGCTTAAATTTATAATTCGTTCATTTGTACGCAATTAATTGTATATGTATCCAAATTGACTCATTTTTTTTTTCTACAATTCACCAAATTAATTCATTTTCGTTTCTAACTTGTTTTTATAAATATTGGGGCCATTTAATTTTTATTATTTCTGTAAAACTATTTATTTCGACTCCCGCTTAAATTTATAATTCGTTCATTTGTACGCAATTAATTGTATATGTATTCAAATTGACTCATTTTTTTTTTCTAAAATTCACCAAATTAATTCATTTTCGTTTCTAACTTGTTTTTATAAATATTGGGGCCATTTAATTTTTATTATTTCTGTAAAACTATTTATTTTGACTCCCGCTTAAATTTATAATTCGTTCATTTGTACGCAATTAATTGTATATGTATCCAAATTGACTCGTTTTTTTTTCTACAATTCACCAAATTAATTCATTTTCGTTTCTAACTTGTTTTTATAAATATTGGGGCCATTTAATTTTTATTATTTCTGTAAAACTATTTATTTCGACTCCCGCTTAAATTTATAATTCGTTCATTTGTACGCAATTAATTGTATATGTATCCAAATTGACTCATTTTTTTTTCTACAATTCACCAAATTAATTCATTTTCGTTTCTAACTTGTTTTTATAAATATTGGGGCCATTTAATTTTTATTATTTCTGTAAATTTATTTATTTCGACTCCCGCTTAAATTTATAATTCGTTCATTTGTACGCAATTAATTGTGTATGTATCTAAATTGACTCATTTTTTTTTACAATTCACCAAATTAATTCATTTTCGTTTCTAACTTGTTTTTATAAATATTGGGGCCATTTAATTTTTATTATTTCTGTAAATTTATTTATTTCGACTCCCGCTTAAATTTATAATTCGTTCATTTGTACGCAATTAATTGTGTAGGTATCCAAATTGAAAACTTGTAAACCATTCAAAATTTTGGCAATTGGTGTTTGAAAATATATAAAACTTTCGACTAACTAGGTCCGAAAATTGACTTGGCGGAAATTTGAAAAGAAAAAATGCGCAAATGACAATCATTCAACTTTAACGTCGTTTACCTAAAATATCAATATTTCGTACACAAATACACACAATATAAACAACTAATAACATTCAACATTTTAAACTAGGGTTTATACATTAAAGAGAAAACCTACGAAATAAGGGACGAAAAAAGAACATACATAGGAGGGTTGAAATGCTCTCATTTTCACCATAATCTAGTTAAAAAACATGAATTAATCGTTGTTGTGTCGTCTGATCGTATTATCATGGAAACAAGATCAATTTCCTTTTTTTTTTCCCTTCACACATATATGGTTGAACGTTTTCGCATAAGAATGAGATGGGGGGTGCATGTAGTCTTAGATTTTTTATTTATTTTTATATTAATGTTATATATGTAATTTTATAATTTTAATAAAATATTAAAGTATTGGTGGAGGTGTATCTCCATTAATTGGAGGGGTATTTAATTTTTTTTTTTTTTTGAAAATCTTACATAGGTATACATTACATTACTTTATGAAAATTAACCCTATTTTTTACGGGGTAAAAAAATGTTCACCCTCTATGTTCCCAATTTCTCCCCATCTAAAGTCATTATTTTTAGTAAGTGGTAATATGTGACACCAGTCGGAAATAAGTTGTCGTAGGGATAATTAACATATGAGGGAGGTAGGACTAATTGTCTAATAAAGAAAAAATAATTATTTATCAATCATATTCATCAAAACAAACAAATTTAAAAGTAAAAATAATTAATATTTTTAGTGAAAAATCTAATACTCTTCAATAATTCTTGTATGAACAAATTTTACTCCATACATACTTTAAAAAAATTATCGGGAGAATCACGAATCGAGGTCACTTGTATCATATTTTAATTGTTGTTGATATTTTTTACCAATAGTATGATATTATTGACACCAATTTTTTATACTCGATTCTTGAAAATTTTAATTAAATATTTAATACATTAAAATAGTTTCATGATAATTTTACCACTAACAATTTTCATACAAAACTATACATTCTTATAAAAAAAAAAATATATATATATATGCATGTATAATCTAGAGATGCTTGTGGCTTTGGATTTGAGTTGGCTCAGGTTTATACATAGTAGGAATGGCAAAACGGCCCGTCCCGAGGTCGCCCCGACCTGCCCCGCCCCGGTTGGGCCAGGTCCGCCCCGCCCGGTTGGGCTAGGTCCGCCCCGCCCCGCACGTGGGGCAGATCGGGTATGGGTATGTATATTGCCCTGCCCCGCTCCGCTCCGCCCCACAATCTATTTAATATATATATATATATATATATATATATATATATATATATATATATATATATATATATATATATATATATATATATAAAGGTCTCTCATAAATATATCAACAAACGTGCATATTAATTATTGACTCAATTGATTCAATTCTATCATTCAAATTAACATAATCACATCCATAAATTAATTTTTTTTATTAATATATATTAAACTCTAAGCTTACAATTAATTATGACATTCACATATATATTTTGTTAATTTTGGACTCGTAATTATCTTGAATTTGTTGATTAGACTTATTGTCATTTTTTACTTGAGATTGTGATGAATTTGTGGTTTCATTGTTATGTTTATTGTATAATTTAATTGTGAATTTAATTTTATAATATACATGTGTTTATATTTTAAAATATATATTTTTCTTGAGATAAGAATGGGGCGGGGCGGACCTGCCCCGTGCAGGGCGAGCATGGGGCACAAAATGCCGCCCCGCAGTGGGGCACGGGGCGGGGCGGGGCGACTGGGAATAGGCGCGGGGTGGGTCTGGGTACTTAGGTACCCGCCCCGCCCCACCCCACCCCACCCCATTGCCATCCCTAATACATAGTAAATATACTCTTTTCATTTTTTTTCTTCTTAAAACAAGAATTTATAAAAACAATATTACTAGTACTATTTTTTTATTTAACCAAATATTATTCATTAAAAATATTTTAAACACGTCGTCTAGTAGTCAACAGGTCATCGCCGAGCACTACTACACATTTGGACTTGGAGAGCTATACTTGGAGAGCTATTAAAAAAACCGCTCTCCAAAACAAAGCTTGGAGAGCGGTTTTACATAATTATATATAAAAAAAAAAAAAGGCTAAGACAGCGGTTATTAACCGCTCTCTTAGGGTTAGTCTTAGAGAGCGGTTTAAAACCGCTGTGTAAGATGGGAAGTGCAAGAAAGCGGTTAAAAACTGCTATCTAAGTGAGGACTTAGAGAGCGGTTTAAAACCGCTGTCCAAGTGAAACTTAAAGAGCGGTTTTTAACCGCTATCTAAGTGAGGACTTAGAAAGCGGTTTTTAACCGCTGTCTTAGCTTTTGACTATATTTACCCCCTTTGACCAGTAAAATCCCTAATTAACCTTACGCGTATTTCTTCCTCACGACGCGGTTCCCCCACCCCCACCGCCGCCCCTGCCCTGCCCAGCCACCACCACCGCCGCCCCTGCCCTGCCCTGCCCAGCCCCCGACGCGACGAGCCACTGCCTCCGCCCCTCCACTGCCGCCGTCCCTCCACTGCCGCCGCCCCTCCGCCGCCTCCTCCAGGTATGTATATATAATACATATTTTAAATGTTTTAAAATGTATATGTATGTATATGTGTATATATATGAATAATATGTATATATATAAAAATATATAATGTATGAATATGTATATATATATATATATGAATATGTATGAATATGTATGAAGGCTTTTGAATATGAATATGTATGAATATGTATGAAGGTTTTTGGATTAATTTTAGATGAAATTGTTGCAAGTTATATAGGTTTAATATGTTAAAATTATTTTAGATAAAATTGTTAGAATTTGTTAGAATTTTAGATGGACATATTATAATTTTTTAGAATTTTAGATGTATATTTGTTAATTAGTATTAAAATGTTAGACTTTATTTCAAGAGGTTTATAGATATGAAATATTGAAGGCTTTAGGAATAATTTTAGATGAAATTGTTAGAATGAATGTTAGGATTAATATGTTAGAATTTTAGATGAAATTATTTTAGTGTGCATGCTAATTATAGTATTAAAATGTTAGAATTTATTTCAAGAGGTTTATAGATGGGAAATATTGAAGGCTTTAAGAATATTTTTAGATAAAATTGTTAGAATGCATGTTAGGATTCATATGTTGAAATTTTAGATGAAATTGTTTTAGGGTGCATGTTAGGATTAATATGTTAGACTTAACACGTGTGTTTTTCGATTAATCTATATAGGCATCTCTAGTTCTATATGGATCGAAAGTGGGTTCGGGCAGATAGATTATCAGAGGAGTATAGGAATGGGGTGGAAGAGTTTTGTAATCATGCAATTAGACACTGCACCGACCATCGATACATTCTATGTCCGTGTTGGAAATGTATGAATGGAAAAACTGTTAGTGGTCGAGAAAGTTTGTTTGACCACTTGATGTGTCACGGTATTGATAAAACATATACCGTTTGGACATTTCATGGTGAGGGAAGAGATGGATGTAGCTCTAGCAACATAAGAACTGACTTTAGGTTTGAAGATACAGTGGATGAGGATAGTTTCAGAGATGTACCGAATGTTGATACATTGAGTGGGGATGACACCAATCTGCGAGATCACCCTTATATGTCTGAAAAATTAAGGGATGACGCTGGATTGCCCCTTTGGCCCGGGTGTAAGAAGGCAACAAAAGTGTCAGCTGTGTTGATATTGTTCAACCTAAAAGCAGCACATGAGTTATCTGATGTGTGCTTCTCAAGTATGCTGGAAGCAATTAGTGGTCTATTGCCCGATGGAAATGTACTGCCTACGAAAGCATATGAGGCTAAGCAAATGCTTAAGTCCATCGGGTTAACACATCAGAAAATTCATGCTTGCCCGGGTGATTGTATCTTATTTCGGAAGGAGTACGAAGACCTCGATGAATGTCCCAAGTGTGGGAAGAAGAGATATCTGAAGAATAAATCTCCAGCGAAGGTGATGTGGTACTTCCCAATAATACCAAGGTTCAGGAGAATGTATAGTAGCGGTGTGGATGCTAGAAATTTAACTTGGCATCATGATGATAGGATCGATGATGGAATGCTAAGACACCCTGCTGATTCACCCCAGTGGAAGACATTCGATGCCAAACATCCAGAATTTGGTGACGAGCCACGACACTTGCGTCTTGCACTCTCAACTGACGGAATGAATCCGTTCGGTATCCAAAGTACCAACCACAGTACATGGCCAGTGATTCTGATGGTTTATAATCTTTCACCGGAGTTGTGCATGAAGCACACTTATATGATGTTGTCTATATTGATATCAGGACCCAAACAACCTGGTAACAACATAGATGTATATCTGGCTCCTTTGATAGAGGACTTGAAGCTCCTGTGGGATGAGGGCGCCGATGTGTATGATGCTTATAGAAAGGAGAATTTCAAGTTGAAGGCCATGTTGTTTGGGACTATCAATGACTTCCCCGCTTATGGGAATGTATCTGGATATAGTGTGAAGGAGGCCGATGCATGTCCTTGGTGTACCACGAACACAGATCACATTCGTTTATGTCATTGTAGGAAGACTGTTTATATGGGGCATAGAAGGTGGTTGGAGCCAACACATGAGTACAGAAGAATGGCCGATGCATTCGATGGCACAATCGAGACACGTGGAGCACCACGTTTATTGTCAGGTACAGATGTATTGAACGAGATGAAGAATGTCAACACACAATACGGAAAACACTTTGCAAAGAGTCTCCCAACTAGAGGCTGGAAGAAGGAATCAATTTTCTTTCAATTGCCCTATTGGAAAGAGTTGTATGTTAGACACTTCATTGATCTAATGCACGTTGAGAAGAATGTTTGTGCTAGTTTGCTCAATACTCTGCTAGCTGATAACAAGTCTAAGGATGGTTACAATGCAAGAATGGATATGGTTGATATGGGTATAAGAGCTGAACTGGCACCTGTGTATGAAGAAGGTAAACCACCGAAATTACCTCCTGCTGCACACACCTTGTCCAAGAGTGAGAGAAAAATTCTTCTTCAAACACTAAAGGATGTGAAAGTACCAGAGGGTTATTCGTCCAACATATAGAGACTTGTTTCAGATGATGGCGTGAAGTTGATGAATCTGAAATCGCATGACTATCATGTCATCATGGAGAATTTCTTGCCCATTGCAATACGTTCTATCTTGCCTGAAAATGTGCGCATAACCATAACAAAACTTTGTTGGTTCTTCAAGGCAATGAGTAGCAAAGTTATTGATCCTAGAAAATTGCTTGGTTTTCAGAGACAGATTGTGGGGATGCTTTGTGAGCTTGAAATGTATTTTCCTCCTTCATTTTTTGATATAATGATTCACTTAACCGTTCATTTGGTTCACGAGACAAGGATGTGTGGTCCTGCTCGTATGCGATGGATGTATGGTGTAGAGAGATATATGAAAGTGTTGAAAGGGTATGTGATGAATATGTACAGGCTGGAGGGATGCATTGCAGAACTCTATTTAGTAGAAGAAGCAGTCGAGTACTGGTCTGAATTTATTCCGAATGTCGATGCAATTGGACTTCCAAGTACCCGATACACCAATAGAATGGATGGTGAAGGCATTACCGGTGGCCAACCTGTAAGTGTTAGTATTAATGAGCTAACACGGATGCACTTGTGTGTACTTCACAACACGGTCGACGTGCTTCCTTTTATTGACCTGCACATGCAGGCACTTTCTGAGTCTTTTCCCACCAGAGCTAGATCATGGATTGAAATTGAGTACAATCGCACGTTTGTTGACTGGTTCAATGGTTATGTTGCAAATATGTTGTCACATGATAAAGACTCGGTGAAAGAAAGAGTTAAGTGGTTATCCAGATTACCTGATAGACATGTGTATTCATACAAGTGTTATCTTATTAATGGATACACGTTTTATACCAGAGATCATGATGCCACAAGTACAATGCAGAATAGTGGGGTGTCTATTACTGCAACTGCATGGAATCAGTCGAATACCACTTACTTTGGACAGATTGTCAACATTTGGGAACTCGACTATGTTGGTCACCGTGAGCCAATTTTCGATTGTAGTTGGGTGAGGATCCCAAATGGGGTCCAAGTTGAACGTTCTGGGTTCGTACGCGTTGATTTGAAGAATGTGGGATACAGAGATGACTCTTACATAATGGCTAGTCAAGCTCAACAAATTTTCTATGTCCCCGACCCAGTTAACAAGAAATGGTCAATTGTGCTTCTGTCAAACAAATTTAACCATAGTTACCAGATCAGCGATCACGTCGATGAAGATATTGACATGATTGATGATCCTTTCCAGAACTTCACTCATTATGTACCCTCTTTCGATGATTCTGCAAATCCCCGTCCGTACCAGAGAAAACTTACAAGTGATGATGAGTATATCAATCCGGATCTCGTCAACATTCATGGTCATGAACAAGAAAAGTCAACCAAAAAACGAAAAAGAAAAATCAGTGCTAAAAAGAAATGTATGACTTTATTGAATGTTATTGTTTGTGCTTTATTAAATGTTGTTTCTTTATAATTCTTACATATTTTTTATTTTATTTCGCAGGATCATGGATTATTTGCCCTATGATAGAGATGATGGAGATGATCCAGCTTATTTTCCATATGCTGGAGATGAGCCAGATGATGGAGATGATCCAGATGACGGAGATGATGACACAAGACAGGATAACACTGATGCTCCCACCTCTAGTAGCTCTGGAGAGAAGCGCAAGAGGGGTATAGTCACGATGACTTCACTGAAAAAAGACCGTAGCAAAGGAAAATTACTGAAGGTAATTTTAATACAATTGAACAGTTTAATTGATATTATATTAATTAATTGTCTGTTGACCTAATGATATCATTGAATTGCAGTTATCATTCAATGAGTATGGGCAGCCGATAGGACCAGAGAGTGCGAAGTTGGCGTACTTCATTGGGTCTGCAGTCAGGAGAGTTGTCCCTATCGTGCTGCCATGCAATGACTGGCGTAAGCCTGAGATGACTCCTTTCAAGGAAGCGATATGGGATGAGCTCGTGGTATGTTAATTAATTGTAGTGCATATTAAAATTGTTGTATAATTTTTTTTTATGTGAAATTACTAAATATAAATTGTTATATTCTATATGTATATGCAATCAACATTCATCGGCCTTGATCACACAAAGAAACATGATATACTTAAACAAGCTGGAAATAAGGTCAAAAATTTTCGGACTTTTCTGAGGAATAAGGCACGAGACCCGAAGACTGGTTTGTATTCGCCTACGCCGCCTAAAGACTATGCGGAATCCCCTATGGTGGCTCCTTATTGGCAGGAGTTTGTGCGTAGATCTATGCTTGATGATCTCAAGGTAAAATTGATTAATGTTATTTCACCTATTATTTTTTTTTCAGTATTTATCGTATTTATATTACACTGTAGGAAAAAAGTAACAGAAATAGCATACAAGCTAAGAATATGGAGGCGCGATATCGTGGATCTTCCAGAGGTTATGCACGCATTAGGGAAGATTTGGTGAGATTTGCTAACTTTTAATTTTTTTTATGATCATTCACTTCATTAATATATATTCAGTTTTAATGATTTTTTACATGTTTATTATTATCGTAGAAAGAAGAAAAAAAGAAAGGTGGAGAGAGTGCACCTGTTGTTACCCGTTATGAGTGATTAGGCGTGAAATTGTCATGATTCGTAGCTTGAAATACCCCAATCTTGGTCGAGTTTATAGAGTATTTAGAGTCAATTGAGCATTATTTCTACACATTGATGAATTTGTCTCTTTGATGCTCATAGGTGAATAGAGGACGAAAAACGGAGTTCGTAGGACTTTGAATCGACTCAAACGGATGCCCGGATGAGAAGATATTGAAGAAATATGATTGGTATTAGTGCGGACGAGGAAAAGTATCAGTTGGGAGGAGTTGGAAGTCACTCGAGTGACTAGGTCGAGTGCCACCGCTCGAGCGCATTGCTCGAGCGCCTAAACGTACAGAACTTTTCTTGCGCTCGAGCAGCTCGAGCGCCACCGCTCGAGCGAATTGCTCGAGCGCCCAAAACATACAGTGCATTTTCAGCGTTCGACCGGCTCGAGCGGAACCGCTCGAGCGATTGTGTCATTCGAGCTACACTGCTCGAGCGGGACCGCTCGAGCGTTTTGCTCGAGCAACCTTGGATTTTTGCCTCCGGATGCGTATTTTCGGCCCATTAACTTCCGTTTCGACCCGTGCCTATATATACCTCTTCCAAACACGTTTTGAAGGATCCCCGAACTTTAGAAATAATTTTAGACTTAGTTTTTGAAGAGGAGAAGAACGAGCAAGCTTTATTTTTACGTTGTTGAGGTTTTGCATACGAATTCTTAGTTTCTTTTCGTTTCTTAATTCCTTTTCATTAGTTTGATTTCTTTAAACACTTTGAAACTACGTTTTAGTTAATTGAATTTCAGTTCTCAGTATTTATTTCTTTAAACCCTAGTTCATGTTTCATATTTTCGTTCTTCAATTCATTATGTTTATGTGTGTTGTTTCTTCTTTTGCTTTTATGTTTGTTAAAACCATGTCTAGCTAAAACCCTTGCATGCTTAGGGTAGGATGAACTCGTAGAAGTAGGATGTGGGTACGTAATTAGAGTAACTCGTGACGTTAGGTTTTAATTCTCTTAATTAATGAATTCTTATAATTAATCTTAACTTTACCTTTGAATTTAGTACGAAAGTATTAGAGAGAGGACGACCGCATCACTCAATAACAATTAGTAGTCTTAACGAGAAGGTTTAGGAAAGGTTAATTCATCTACCGGTTTAGCGAAGGAGGACGACCGCATCACCTTAGTTAAATTAGGGTCTCATTAATTAAGCACAATCTAGTAACTTGTTAGTAGATTCGTGAAGTCGAGTGTTAGGGTAAAATATTAGGGTTTAGAATCTTGAGCTTTCACCTTGCATTCTTATACTTAGGTTAATTCTTGTTTGTCACGATTACTTTGATTATGTACCTGCTCCGTTAGTATACGTAGGGATTCCTATCTTAAGCATCACCATCTCTCATTAGAACACAACCCTTAGTTAATTTTATTTCTTTAGTATTTCAGTTTACTTAGTTTATTTTCGTCTTTTAATTAATCTTTCCAAAAATCCAAAAACAATACACTCATATTAACTACGACGCGTAGATCTTCAGGGATCTATTCGCATATACACCATCCCTTGGGTTCGATAATACTTGGCCATTATACTTACTCTTACTACAGTGAACCCGTCCGCTTGCGGGTGAGCGACTAGTAGAATTTAGTAAAAATCGCTTCAAGTCAATGAGTTATTTCAGACTACAAGAAAGACTCGAGATGGGAATGTTCCCGATCCCAAAACACAGCATATCATTGATGAAGCGGTAATTCATCCATTATTTTTATCTTTAACATTATAAACTATTATTTAATTTGAAATGATTTAATAATATTTATTTGTTATTTAGGAGCGCATATCTCAGAGCATGACGCCCGACGAGGCTCGCACTGTGGGGACTGATGATCTGTTTGCACGGGCAATAAATTGTCAGGAGCATCCCGGACGCATACGGGGACTTGGATTTGGCGTCACGAAGAAATCATTGAGTATGGCACCTGGTATGGCGGCTATGTCTAAAGTGGATCAACTTTCAGCACAGGTTGCCGACTTAGCTAAACAAGTTTCGATGATATCAAACCATCGAATGAGATACGGGATGTCATCTAGTGGTGCTAGCTGTGAAAACAGTGCTCCTATATTTTCCGCTGAGGCTAGAGAGAGTGCTGTTAGAAACAATGCTTCAGACGACTTTCATGATGCACTTCAAAACGTCTCCAAGGTATCAGATGTATCTCGTATTTGTTTTAATTAAATACTAGTATAAATTTTCTAACTGAATATCCTCTTCGAACAGACGACTCCTTGTTACCTTTATTTGGATTATCCTCTTCGGTTGGTGGCCACTGGAATGTTGTTCGATAGCTCCAGTGGAGTGATCCATTGTCGCCCAATCACTCCTGATTTTGTGAAAGTCACCCTCACTGTACCTGAAATTGGACAAGAGACTTCACTGTTGCCAAAACTAGAAGATGTGGCCACCACAGTCGGAGACGCGATCGGGCATTTCCTCGAATGGCCACAAAACTTGGTTTCTCTCACAAAAAAGGTAAAATACATGTTATTAAAGTAATTAATAAGTCAATTTATTTTAAATAATATTACAAATATTGATTGTAGATACTCCCGACTCCACAAAAGACTACACAGAGGGAGAGACCAGGGGAACCAACTGTTGGTGTGCGCAGACGGCGATTAGGGTACCCCCTGGCCGGAGACGTACCCCACGATGTCACTGTAATGAGTACGGTGCACTACATGGTGTCCTCCAGCTTCAATACAATCACAGTGCCCATTAATGCTTACTTTAACTATGTTGGATATGAGGAGTTCATCATACGAGATTATGTCGAAGAAGTCTTCGGTGACAAGTGGTTGAGTGCAACTACCATGACTTTTTACCTCAGGTGTGTTTACTTAATTCTCAACATTTACTTCATTTATAGTTTAACTTACTTATTAAATATTAATATTAGCGTATGTTGGTTAAAGGTATTTGGGCGAGGTATTTTTAACCGTAGATGTCGTTGCAAGTGCAAAATATTCCTTCATCTGCCCCCAAGTGTGTAGCATTTTTGGTAATAGGACACAGTATATGAACGACATTGTTCAACATATGTTGAAATATAGAGAGAGAGACCATCTCATTTTTTGGCCAAACAATGTGGGGTAAGTATAATAAATATTTCATAAAAAATTTATTTATACGAACAAGCGATTAATTTTAATTTTGTTAATATAATGTAGTAATCATTGGGTGATGTTGGCCATAAGAATGAAGGATCTTACTGTGTATTATTTGGATCCAGCTACGGATGGGGTGTATACAAATCGTCCCGATCTTATAGCATTTATGGAAGGGTACGTAAGTTAATTTTTAATATTCTCATATTATGATTTGTTTTACTTTTAAGATTATACATATCTAATGTATTATTTTTTAAAATAATTATATAGTGTGATGACAATGTATCAGACTAGTCTTCCAGGTAAAAATCAGATACCACCAATATTAGTAAAGTGCTGTGGAAAAACATTAAGGTAAGTTACTTTAGAAAATTAGCAAATCTATAGAAAATAATCATAGTTATAGTACATGATTGTAATTGTTAATCAATAGGTTCCGAGGCAGCAAGATGACAATCACTGTGGACATTTTGTGTGTTGCTACATTGAAGATATAATCTTGACTTTTCGGACGACCATTCCTGAAGAAGTAAGTCGATTATCGATTTATTTTAAATATGATTGAATAAAAAATGTTTATTATTTAATTAAATTTTCTATGTAATTTGCAGTTTGTGCATAGGCCTCGGATCCCTTTTTACAACAACGCTCGAATGGAGAAATGGAAGATGGATTGGATTGGGTATCTTTACAATCGATTCTTGTAACATTATTATAACTTTTGATAGCATCATATAACTTATATATTAATTTGTGATTAATTAATATTTCATGTTATTGGATCTTATATTATATTTATTTGATGTTACGAATAAATTATTAGTATATGTGTTTTGGTAACTTTGTATATATTAGCAGGTTTATTATTTAATTGAAAAAAATATATATATAATTGAATAAAATATATATATAATTGAAAAAAAACGGTTATAAAAACAGGTTTATTTATATATATATAAATAAAAAAAATTAAAAAAGATCTTGGAGAGCGGTTAATAACCGCTGTCTAAACAAATAAAAAAAAAATAGAAAAGGCTCTTGAAGAGCGGTTATTAACCGCTATCTAAGAGTGAGGCTTGGATAGCGGTTATTAACCGCTCTCTTAGTGTGGCACTTGGAGAGCGGTTTTTAACCGCTATTTTAGTTCTTCCTCTTGGAGAGCGGTTCAGAACCGCTCTCTTAGCTCCTACCCTGCACAGCGGTTTCTTAACCGCTCTCTTAGACTAACATAGCTGTTTCTTAGAAAGCGGTTTTAACCGCTTTCTAAGGGGAAAATCAACCGCTTTCTAAGGTCTAATTTGTACTAGTGGAGCCATCACCGAGTCATTGTCACATTATTATTTTTTGAAATTCTTATCATCCAAATGTCACACAAACTTCTCTTCCAACTTAAGCTCTCTTTTCTCAATCAAGGCGATAAATGGAGATACGATGTGGCAAAATTGCTGACATTCCTCTGCTTTTCATAGTTCAGAAGAAGATATCCATACCCTGAATATAAATTTTTCGAAACGATAACGTTTCTCGATAAATCATGATTTCGTGTGTTTTTCAGGGTAAACAAGCTATGATGAATGACAACGAAACGTACTTGTCAGGATTTGCCATTTTCTCAAACCTCAAATTTTGAGGGATTTTTAAATGTATTTTGCATCTACAACCATTATTTATAAATATTTTGCAACTAGGGACATTATTTTAATTTTACAATATAAAAGGACGTTCTCTATTTTATTGGGACCAAACATAACAACACTCATTACACACATATATATAATTAATTACTTTTGTCAATGTTGCTCTTTTCTTGTCAATGTTTTGTGAATAATTTTTTGTTGATCAGTTTTATATTATGGTGTATCATTGACTTAAACATTGGTTGTATTAATTAATTGAATAGAATTAATTGAAATGAACACCAAATGTTACAGGATTTTTAAGTGAACTACTGAAAAGTGACGAATGAATAAATTGTTTATTAAAAAAAATAAATATGTGTTTACATATATGAAATTATTAGCTCTAAAACATAGCATAATTAAGACGATGAAAATCCATAAACAAAGTTTGCACGAGAGCATGAAAAGATGTCAATACAATTTGAATGTAAAATGATTTCACCAATCTTTTCTGAAGCTCCCATCGTCTGCCAAGATAGAAGTTAGCGTCCTGAACAAACATCACCTTAAAAAATCAACATTTATTTCCTCGAAAGGTAGAACATGATAACTCACTCTTTTTTCTACCATCTCGTGAATGAGCTTTGAGAAATCATTGTTTAATATTGATGGAAAACTAGGAGATAAAAGGCAAAAAATTTGAAAATGGCAACCAATATAAAGTTACGAATTTGCAAATTACGGTAATGTGATAAAATGAAAAGAATTCAATATAATTTGAATGCCAAAACATCCCGAAAGGGCTGAAGCATCTAGTGTGTTGGTAGGAAGAAGTCGGCTCCAACTGAATGAAATTTCAACATTTACCTCCTTTATTAGATAAATTCCCGAATTTCCTGGTTAACTAATTTCGATCTCCTGCAAACCATAATTGTGATCAGATGAAAAAACACTCAAAAGAGACAAGTTGGGTATCAACATTGTAACCTTAATTTAATGTCCTTTGTAATTGAATATTTACAGTAGGTCTAGTTCACAAATCAAACTCAAAATGCCTTGTGTTGGTGACTGCAGTGTTTTTTTTTTTTTTTTGGGTATGCTGACAATGACTGCATTTAGTAACACAATTGTGATGTGATCTAAATTATTACATACAATCACTACTCTTATTAACTAATTAATAGATGAGAAGTTTATTAATGGCTAGAAAAGTATATTATAAAATTACACATTAATTGCATGGTGCACTTAATATTTTCAGGTTTTTATTTTGTTACGAGCGACACTTGGTATACACTAGTTTTACGATGCAATTATCACTTTTTGTACAACAGTTAATATATATATATATATTTTTTTGTGATCACAGTTAATAAGAACTACAAGTGGCATCCATGAATAAATTGCTTTAGTAAAAGACAAGTAACAAAATTATATATGAATTCACATTTATATGAAATTATTATTAAATTAAAACTTAATTAAATTAGTTACGATTCATCTGTCAAGTTAACATGACAAAATGAGAAGACATCAATATTATTTGAATATTAAAAGTTCTCACCTCCACCTCAACTGGAGACAAATTGTTGTCTCATCAGGCCATCTTCGTAATGCTTCAATTTCCTTCACGTCGATTGGAGGCCTGAAGCTAACTTTAGTTTCAATCCACTCCGAAAGTGTTGAAGCATCTTCTGTCCTTATGGGCAGAGGGCGGCTCCATGTCCAGGAACTTCGGCAATTACTTTCTCAAGATCATTCAATGCAGATATATTTCGGTTTTCACCCTCTTCTTTTATCATTGTGTTGCAAATAAGCTTAACGATGTCATAGTTTTTTACATAGTTTGACACCCAACCTAGAATTACGAATTTAGGACGACATGTCCAAAACAAATCCTCTAGAAAAGCCGATTGAACCGAAGATGGTGCATCCATTTTGAAACTCAATTTCTCCACTATAAGTGGTTTAGGTAAATCTACCATGTGGCGAATGTACTCAATAGAAGTTGCAATAGAAAGATTGAGATGAATATTGGAAGAGCTCAACTCCAGCAGAAATTTCGTCAATTCGGGGAACATCAAACTTGTCCCTCAACCTCGTCGTCCTCCTCCAATTATTCTCACTAAAAACTATGCGCTCGAGTGAATTGCTATAAATTTGTATTTCTTCGCAGCCATTGCAAGAAAAATAGAGATTCAATTCCTTTAGATAAGGAAATCTAGATGACATGTCACGAAAAAGCCATTCAACTCATGGGCCGGACTTAATTTTCCCTCTTTGGGGAGGCCCAATGAGTGGACAATTTAATATGGGTGGAGTTGCTTTCAACAGGAATCGAACCCAGATTTTCGTCCGGGCGTGAGCCTATTGACTCCGATACCATGAAAGAATTCCGCCTCATCTAAAAGTACGAACTTGTAGAGAGGTTTAAAATTAATTCATTTAATTATTTCCCATAATAGCCAACGGTGATTTATATGTACTAGTTGAATAATTATACGAGGGGCCCATCCATCCCAAATAATATTTTCTTCTACATATTTTAAGTTGAGATATTTAAGTCTCGAACAACTTACCATCTGATCTCGGTGAATGCTGCACATAACAAGGGATAATCTGACAAGAGTTTTTGATTCAAAGACCTCACGTGGTAAAGGCGAACCGGGTACGTGGATGTGGAGATCAGTAGCACCTAGTTCCATTGCTTTCAAGACGAAATCCCCAGCTATAGAAATATTATACGAACAAGATCTATCCAACTGTAGCCTGAAACTCTGAATCTTTCTGTTCAATTCCTCGTATCTTTGCATACTCTTTCTAACAAATCTCACAAACACTCCTTGAAACCTTGGTCGAAATTCGCTTTGAGAAAAATCGAGATTGGGGCGAGCGGTGTACCATGATTTGGAAAGGATGCTTGTTTGAGCGGCTTCTTTCCAGTTAGAAAAGATTGTACATGCTTCAATTTTTTTGCACTTCTTCTCCATTGGAAACCCTAATTAAAGAGTTTAAAATATGCAAAGCAGAAAAAGAAAATGAAGAAAGCTTATTGCCTGGGTCGGTTTAGAACATTAGACGTACAGAATGTTTAGAATAACATCAAAGCAGAAAGAGAGAATACCTAAAATCCTCAAAATATCCTGTCCTGTTGAATACGCGATCTCTCTCTGTCATATTTTATCATGATCATGGGCCGACTACTGTTTACGGCCAGAATGCCACATCATTAATTATAATCCCCTTTTTTACTTTTCATTATCACAAATCCCTTTTATTTTTCGTTCCTCCTGGTTTTATATGAAAGTTATGATGTTATATATGGAATTAGAGAAAATATCAAAATTAGTCCTGTAACTTTGCCCGAGTCCAAATTTGGTCCTTTATCTTTTTAGTTTCTCAGTTATAGTCCTTTTGTTATAAAAAATGGTCCTTTCCGGCAGAAATTTTAAAACTTGGCCGGAATTTGCACTTGCTCCGGCAATAGCGCTCCCGTGGCAATCCACGTCAAAAAATTATTTCCACGTTACGCCCTGTCATCAACCAACTAGACTAAAATTGAAATTTTTGTCCCAAAAAAATATTTAAATTACAATTTTAGTCCTAAAAAATTGCAGCTTTGGTCCCAAAAATTAATGGAAATGACCAAAAATTTTCCCTTTAATTTATTGGCCTTAACCAAATTCTATACTATAAATATTAGTGTGAAAACAGAGGTTGAAACTTAAGCCCAAGTAATGAATTTCCATTCTACCATTCTCCAAATATTGAATTCAGAAGCTTCCAATGAATAATTAAAAGCGTGAATTATGTTTAAAAAAAAAATATTAAGACATCACTCCACCAAATAATAATGCCCAATTTGACAGTCATAATATAACTTGCGGCCTCCATCAATAAAATCTTCCTTGATGAAGTATCCTCCCTGGTTTGTGTAGTGAACATAGGTCTCAAACCTCCTCCCATGAAGGGTGGAGGTGCTCTGATTAATGGACCAGTTTGCATAGGCCTCGAACCTCCACTTTTAGAAATTATTTTTTGACGTGGATTGTCACGAGAGCACTATTGCCGGAGCAAGTGCAAATTCCGGCCAAGTTTTTAAATTTCGGCCGGAAAGGACTATTTTTGATAACAAAAGGACTATAACTGAGAAACTAAAAAGATAAAGGACTAAATCTGGACTCGGACAAAGTTACAGGACTAATTTTGATATTTTCTCTATGGAATTAAGATATTTTATTATGGAAAGGAAAGGTCCCTATGTATACACGAATTGCATCACGTGTTATGTATGACAATCAATTAGCAATCATGTATAATTATGTGCAATTATGTACAAGATACAATATTTACGTAATAGAATATTCAGGAGAATATCTTTTTCTTATAACAGTGAATGGCATGGAGTTGGATTTTAAGTTCAATTTTAATTTTTTTTTTCAAAATTGCACAATAACAAACAAACCGTGAGGTTTTTTTTTTTTTTTTTCAATTGAAGTATCACGGATTAGTTCTTGGTGTATTATTAATTTCTGCTTGAAATATTTTTTTCAAAATCCAAATGAATATCATGCATTCAAATGCGGGATTTAAACCAAATCCGTCCTCTATCTTTTCACCTTTATCAAAATAGTCCTCTATTTATTTTCTTTAACAATTTAGTCCCGTATCTATCTAAGTTTTGTCAAAATGATTCTAATTGGCTTAAAAATGTACAATACCTCACCGTTTTGGTCCTATATTTATTTTCTTTACCATTTTAGTCCCGTATCAATTCACATTTCTCCAATGTGGCGCTAGTTTTTTCGGGGGAAGCTTATGATGAGGTTTTTTTTTTTTTTCAGTGTGGCACGCTAGGTGGGCATCTTTGAAAAATAAAAATAAAAACTTGAAATAAAATACAAAAAATCAATTAGAACCATTTTTCACAAAATTAGGAAAATTTTGACGAAACTTAAAAAAATACAGTACTAAATTGATAAAGCAAATAAATAGAGGACCATTTAGATAAATATTAAAAGATAGAGGATGAATTTAGTTTAAATCCTATTCAAATACACACTAGAATTACACTACCTAAAACCTTTTAACATAAAGAACAGACATTGACCAATGCATCCACAGGGCACGGCACATTTTTATTAAATGAGGAACAAAATGTATATAATATGAAATTGTGAACTCTCGAGTAAGAGCATTTTTATTGACATAATCGAAATGGTAAAAATGAAATTTATGTGATATGAAGCGGACTTTATCATAGTAGTACTTCCTGAAGCATCTAACAATATCTTGCAAAGTAGAGACCGCCAACCAATGATATTAATTCACTTAGTTTAGTTGAGGATGTATTATGTACATATACTTTGTGAACCGAATACCACTAACTAATAATATTAGTTAATTATCAACAATAGTATTAGTGATATGTGATGTACATAATATTTTGCTCTTCTAGATTAGTGTAAAAATTAAACTAAGTCACATCTAAAAAGACACAAAATGAAACCGGGGTAATATATATATATATATATTAAAACAATTAGTACAAAACACTAAAAGTAGCATCATATATGCATGCTACTTTTAATATCCATGTGTATATAACGGATTGACGAAACATAGATAACAGATTCAATAGTATTCGTTATCTATGCTTAGTTATCTATGAGCGAAAATGTAGTAGTGATGGTAGAAAATAATAGGTGTTAATGTTATGAGAAAACATCCTCTCATGCTATATAATGTTTTCTCATTCAGTTTCCGTTAATTTCTATGGGTGGAAAAATCTTATTTATATTATTACTCCTGGTGATGTATCTTCGATTTTAATGATTAACAGAAAATAATAGGTGAACAGTTTATGTGAAACTTTGGTCATTAAACTTCATTTTTCATCGAGGTCCATGACAGGTTGGGAAAAGGCAGGCTTACATTGTATGATGTGGGATTTCAAGGGCCTCATTAAACTTTGGCTTGGCCTTTGTCCTCATCTTTTGATTGCCATCCTCCTCCATACTATTTTTTGATAATTTATGCTCTGAACTATATATATCATTCTTTCCTTTTCTGTTGCGATAAAAATTGGCAGACCTGTTCACCAGAGGGATAGATATCCAAGCAGTTATCAATTTTAATTTTCCTAAGAATTCAGAGACATAATTACACAGGGTATGTGCTTAAATATTCACATTTTCCCTGATTTTTGTATAATTGTTCATGTTATGTGAAGGTTGTGGAGCTCAAAAATGTGACGATTTGGAAACAAAGAGAAGAAGAGTATTGTCAGCTATGTGGTGTGGTCTGCAACACGCCACAGTATTTAACTCTCACCTTGCTGGCAAAAACATAAGTCAGCACGCCTCCTGAATAGGTTGGTTACATTCTATCTCCAGCTTATTCAAACTTCAGTCTACTATCTTATTTTTGTTGGCTTAGTTAGTCATTAGAAGAACCTGCCAAAATGAAAAATAACCACTTGTGAATTCAGTCACTTTAGGCAAAATTGTCCAAAATTAACTGAAATCAAAACCAAAATATCCGAATTGAACTAGTGTAGATGATGGAAATCCCCATAACTGGTAAATTGTTTCTTTGAGATGATTTTGATTCAATTTGTGGATTATTGCTTTGTTTCGAGGGCAATTTTGTTTATTTGTATTTATTAACTCAACTCAAAACTTATGCAAACAAGCATGGGTTAAAAAACCCACTTCATCCCAACCCTCTTTAGCAAATGGTGTCTAAGATTCTTGAACAATCCACTTTCCTGAAAAAGAGAACAAGACCCAAAAGTTACTATGTGTGCTAGTCTCTTTTCAGGCTTTCTTGTTAGATTTAATTCAAATTTTTTAATTTTGAAAGATTGCCCATTTTTCATTTCTTTTTGGGTATGCCACTACTTAAAAAGACTAGTAACCTAAAGTTGGATCTCTAAATTTTCCAACTGATGAAAATACATGTGCAGATTTTGGCTGATGCAATGGGACTTGGGAAAACTGTGCAATTGCTTTGATAATGGCGAGGAAAGGCCGAGGCATTCCTGAAGATCTCATTTTATATTTAACTTGGAGTGGAAATTCCTAATCTCATTAATAATCTATTGCAACAATAATGTTGAGATATTTTGTAATTTAATGAATATATGGAATCTTGTTTAGTCTTTTTATTGTGTATATTTTAATTTTTTAATTACAGGAATAAAAAAAATTGAAAAATATAAATATTTATTT
Organism: Ballota nigra; assembly: GCA_947034835.1. Classification (NCBI taxonomy): domain Eukaryota; kingdom Viridiplantae; phylum Streptophyta; class Magnoliopsida; order Lamiales; family Lamiaceae; genus Ballota; species Ballota nigra. The sequence goes on along the minus strand of OX344729.1, from coordinate 72,171,323 downwards.
AATGATATATGCATAATTAGATAACAGATTTACATAAAGTGAGATATGATAAACGGAGTGCTCATAGATAACAAATATTTATTGATTGATATCTATTATCTATAAGGGAGGAGCATAGATAACACCCTCCTAGATAACTGACCATTTAGCTCATAGATAACAATATTATATGTTATCTATAAGCGAAAATGTAGTAGTGACATCTTATTGAGTGAATAAATTGGTCTAGTAAAACATGAGGAACAAAATTGTGTGTATATATATGGAATTACTAACTCTAAACATTATTAATTAAGATGGTCAAATCCACATATTACGTTTAATACGACAAAATGAGAAGAACTCAAGACAATTTAAATATCAAAAACTCCATCTCAATTGGAGGCGAATTTTTGCATTACGCCATCCACAAAATGGTGAAGCAAATTTTTATCATAGTAGTTCTTACAGAAGCATCTAACAGTATCTTGCAAAGTAGAGACCGCCAACCAATAATATTACTTCATTTGGATGAGAATGATTATGTATATTTTGTGCACCGTACACAACTAATCAATAATATTAATTCATTAACAGCAATAATATTAATTTTATATCAATAGTATTAGTGATTTATGGTGCACGTAATACAATGCTCTTTTAAAAAACAATTATTATGGGACAACAAATCATATCTAAAAAGACAAATAAAATAGAATTGGGGAGTAATATTTTTTTGAGTAGATCTTGTTTGAGTTGTCTCATGCAATGAGACATGTAATGAGACGGTTTCACGCAAATGTTTGTCTTTTTCTTTTTATTTGTGAAAACTGTTAGGGTCTGTTTGATAGGGGTTATTATTTGTATTGGGTAGATTGATATAAAATAGTATGGAGTATAAGAAGTATAGGGAAATATAATATGGAGTCTTAATATGGGTGTTTGATAGATTGTAAAAACAGGTTCATACAATTTTATATTGTGTTTGATAGGGTGTATTAATACCCTGTATAACATGTAGAATTACCATTTTAACCTTGTTTTATTTATTTCATGGGACTTGTTTGATAGGGTATTACAACCCAATTGAAATCACTCTTCGTCGATTAAAAAAAAATGAAATCATAGAAATCAATCGGCCAAATTTGAATACGGCCAAATTAACACAAGTTTCAGGTTTATTGCCTTTGCCTTTGCTTTTGCTTTTGCTTTTTTGCCAAATTAACAATTAAGAATTCGGCCAAATTAACAATTAAGAATTCGGCCAAATTAACAATTAAGAATTCGCCCAAATTAAGAATTATGTGAAATTGCCTTTGCTTTTCCAGGTTTATTGCTTCGTCAAATTAACAATTCGACCAAAGTAAATCATACTGCTAATTAAACCATTAACCCGTCAAATTAAATGTCTAATTTTACTCACTAAACACTAAACCGTGCTTCAATTTCATGAAATAAATCTACCAAAAAACGCCGCCGACGGACCTGGACAACACGCGGAGGTCGAGGCTGAAGGACTGGCGGTGGTCGATGGGGGACGGCAGGCGGTGCTCGGCTCTGCTCGACGGTGGTCGCTTGGCGGTTCAATTCGGTGGTCGACGACGGACAGATCCGATTCCAAATATGGCCACACTCCTCAACGACGTACATATCGGAAATATGGTCGACGACGGGCAACCCAGCGGTGGTAGCAAAGTAGCGAAGCGAGAGAGAGATAGAAGAAGTAGCGATGCGCTCGATTGTGAATCACCGCGCGGTGGTAGCGAAGAGAGAGAGAGAAGCCGACTGATGGGGGTATTTGGGAAATTGGGCTCTTGAAAATAATGTATGGACTTCTAATACAGGGGGTAGGGCATTACTTCATTTGTAAAAGAAATTCTGAAAGCCCGTAAATAAGCCATATAATGTTACAGGGCCAACTTTATTTTATAGGGCCTTATATAGGTATCAAACACCCATATAAGGCCCTATTACATATATGTACTACCTTTATATGGGCCTAATATAGGCTATCAAACGGACCCTTACAGTACAAGAAACCGTAAAATTTGTCTACGGAAGTTGTCAATATGGCTACGAAATTCCCAATAAAAAATTCGCATTGGAGATTGTTTACGAAATTGCCTACAAAATTTTCTACTTATATAGACATTTTCATTCCATACATACAAAGAATTTGACTACGGAATTTTCGTAGATAAATTACTTATGGGTAATTTTTTGTAGGTAGATTGCTTGTAAGTAATTGATACCTAGGAATTTTCATTTAATAGACAAATTGATTTCATAGGAAAATTGCATGTAGGTTAGAGGAACGAAGGTGTCTGTCTACATGATTAGAAAATTTTGTAGGCAAATCCTAGGCAATTCCACTGTAAAAAAAATTTGTTGAAAAATTTTATAGACAATTTTTTTATTTTCTTATGTGTTAACACAAAGCAAAGAAGGTGGCATGCATCTATGCATCTTATTTAGTGAATAAATTGATCTAAATATATAAAACACGAGGAAAAAAATATTGTGTGTATGTATATAAATATGGAATTACTAACTCCAAACATCATTAAGATGGTCAAATCCACACATTAAGCTGATTCGACAAAATGAGAAGAACTCAACATAATTTAAATATCAAAAGTTCTCACGGTCTCACCCCATCTCAATTTGAGGCAATTTAATTAATTTAGATAAAAAAATAAAAATATTGGATCAATATTACTTCATATTTGATAAAATAAATTAAATTAAAGTTTTAATTAGAATTTATAAATATTATATGAAACTAGTGTCAAGAAAATAATATTGTGGTTACTCCATTTTTTTTATTGACAATGTACAATGACAAAGTATAGAGTGAAACTGGTTTATAAATGAATCACTGAAGGGTATTAGTTGTTTTCACTGAAGAGTATTAGTTGTATTTACTGAAGAGTATTACTGATTTACACTAAAGAGTCTTAGTTGTTCAGTTAAAATGAACTAAGACTCTTCCTTGTAAACCAGTAATATTCTTCAGTAAAAACAACTAATACTTTTCAGTGAAAACAACTAATACCCTCCAGTGATTCATATATAAACCAAGTTCACTGTATACATACTCATGTACAATATACATACGAGACCTTTTTTTTGTTTTAGTTAACAACCATCTATCTAAATCAATCCTAGAAGCAATTTACAAGGTAATAATAAATTACATTAAATTATACATGAAAAATAATAAATTTAAGAGATTTCAGTGATCTCGATTTTGATCTTCAATTAATATTTTTTTTTAGTTGTGAGCTTAGATGTCATATATCTAACAATTAGATAAGAGAAAAAAAAATAATAAAACAAAAGAAATATAAAAAGACGCCATAAACTAAATAAAAGATATCATTTGAGAGGTCACGAGTTCAATTTACGGGAGCAAAATTTGCACGCAAATGGACCAACCTTGGTCCACAATTGGAGTGGTTTGACACCCGCTATTTCGCTAAATGGCGCAACCACCTCGGGTTTGAACCAAAAGAGCCTATTATAGTTTGAGTATGTATATAGAGTGAAATTAGTTTATACATAAAATATTGAAGGGTATTAGTTGTTTTCACTAAAAAGTATTACTTATTTTTATTTAAGAGTATTAGTAATCTTCACTAAAGAGTTTTAGTTTATTTTCAGTAAACAACTAAGACTCTTAAGTGAGTACAACTAATACTTTTCAGTAAAAATAATTGATACTTTTTAGTGAAAACAACTAATACCCTTCAATAATTCATGCATGAACCAATTTTACTATATGCTTTGTCTTATAGTTTTATTAATCAATATTTTGCATCTAAAAATTTTGTCCTAAAATCATCGACAACGTTAGGCGTTGCAAGTGACAACAATTTTGTAAAAAAATCGTCGTTTGCGACTAGCTTTTCTATGGCTAACTTATTTTCGTAGTGAATTCGATTTTACAACTGCTTTCCCCTCGCAAAATACGTCGCTAATCACTGTCTTTTTTGTAGTGAAAATAGTATTAGTTTTTTCATAAAAAATAACATAAATTTAAAATTTTAAACAATAAACGATGTACTTTGCTATAAACAAGTCAACATAGTATTACCGATTTATTTATGTATATAATATTTTCCATATTTTGTGCTTAATTAGAATTATTATGGAATATACTGTTTCCGATTCTGTGTTTACGTAGCTTGTGGATTAAGTTAGGGCAATACCACATCCTTATATATAACTATTGAATGTATATATGCTTTCAAAATATCAATATACAAGACGTCATTCCTAAATCCTAATAACTACCCCCGTGATCAGACCTCATAAATAAATGATAGCGTATAGCATAACTTGTAGATTTCTGTTTTGGAATTTCCTCATATTGTCGGAATCATAGCGCGAGCAACAATTTCTTGATGAGTAAATCTTGCAGGGGTGTAACAACTACCACAGTAAGAATTGCTTATGAAATTGCCTACAAAATATTCTAATTATTTAGACATTTCACTTCTTACCTAAAAAAAAAAAATTGACTATAGAGTTTTCACCTACAAATTCTTTGTAGGTTATTTTTATAGTCAAATTGTTTGTAGGTAATTAATTAACTAGAATTTCATTTTACAGTCAAATTGCTTGTAGATAATTAATTATCTAAGACATTTTATAGGCAAATTGATTTCGTGGGCAAATTATTTATAAGTTAAGAAATGAATATGTGTTTTAATTTTTTGTGATAAATACATTAATAATTTGAAAGAGATGAGTGTTAATTTGTGTTGTTTTACAAACCTGTGTTATGAAGGAATCTCACACAAATTTTTGTCTATCTTAAAATAAAAGCAAATTGATAGGTGAATTTTTCTATATCTATGTTCCTTCTATCAGAATGTGTATAGACATGGTGCAAGGAAAACAATTAAATGAAGAATATGTCTTGTATGAGACCGTCTCATGGCATGAGACAGCCATGAGACAATGAGAATGAATGTAACTATAACATTGACCCATTAACACTTTGATAGGGGTATGTGTTAATTTGTGTGGTCTCATGCTATGAGACGGTCTCATACAAGTTTTTGCCTTAAATGAATTACTTTCACACCAGTGGAATTATTTCATGTGTGATTACTATTTTCAGTTACAAGTGTGGAGGTTAAGGAAAAATTTAAACATTTTGTACCATCCAATAAAAAAATTTATTCATCAATTTTTTTTTCTTTTAATATATATACGTAAATATTAGTAGTAACCCCGTTTGCAATTTAACTTGCATTAGATTTGGCGGTAGAGAACGTATCATTTAAGAAAGATTTCAATTCAAAAGAATTCCTGTTGAAATCCTCAATTCAAAACTTTGGTTTCTAATTAAGGTTTCATGGAGAGGCGCAGAAGAATTGAAGCAAGCCAACTCCCAGAATAGACAATTCAACACATACTCTCGTTTCTAAGTGGAAAAGAAGCTGTTGGAACATCTATCCTCTCCAAATCTTGGTACGAAGCCTGGTTAACTCGTCCCAATCTCGATTTTTCAGAATTCGACATTCTGGAATCTGCGTTTGTGAAATTCGTGAACAAAACATTGCAAAGATACGAGAGGTTGAACCTAAGGATACAGAGTTTCAGCTTACAGATGAAGGATCTTTCACCGGACAATTATTGTTTGGATCAAATTTCGTCATGGACCAAGAAAGCAATGAAACTCGGTGCCACTTATATCCACTCCCGGCCAGTTTCCTCCGCCGCACTGCCCTTCACCGCATTGTCCTCCACCGCCACCCCACCGCCACACCGCACCCAGCGCGTCAACACCTCCGCTGCGCGCGACGCTACAACCAGCGTGCTTCCACACCTCTTCGCTGCAACACAACCTCCACCGCAATGACTCTTCCATCGCGCCGCCTCCACCGCGATGACTTCTCCACCGCGCCGCCGCCTCCTGGTTCGGTACTCCTTCTCTCTTTCTCTCTCGTCTCTCGCAACCACACACCACGAATACTCGAGACGAATTTAACAGGTTTGATTTTCTCTCTCTTTCTCACAATTATTTGATATATATTTGTATGTGGAATTTGATATATTTTCTCTCTCTTTCTCACAGTTAATTTGTGCATATACTTTCATTTTTCCTATAGGAATAGATTGGTTTGCAGCAATAAATTGTGATTCAATTTAAAGGTTGTCTAAAATTAGGTTATGAGAGTCCTGATAGATGATTACGTTTGAAAATTGTAGGAAGTAGTATCATGCCCATCAAATGTTTGATAAAACGCTCAAGAGTCATTTGGCCCCCTGCCCTGTCTCTCTGGCTTCATGTGGGCAGGGGAGGGACAGTATTTCCATTTCGTTCTTTGACAGCAGGCAAAACCACAGGTAGAGGCAGGTTTAGCTATATAGGTGAAGAAGATAGCCTTTAAAAATGATATGTCAGAATAAGTAATGGATCTCTATTCTCAACAACTTAATTAATTTAAGTTAGTGCAGACTGCAGTGCAAGGATATATTTTAGTATCCCATTAAAAATAAAAGGAAAAATTGGATAAGAAAGAGACAAAGAAATGGTGTAAGATGAGAAATCATTGTGAAAATGTATAAAATAGATGTTTAACAATTTAAATAGAAGCTCAATTTATGATTAATATATATGAGATGTCCTGGACTTTTTAATTTTTATATTTTAAAGGGCATTCAATCTAAAAGAACAGGAATATCCTAACCATTCTCTAAAATATGCAGATAATTAAAAATAAGTCATAATTATTGCGCTACGTCTTCGATAACTAGAACACTGTAACTTCTTTCGAAATAAAATTCAAAGACCAGTCTAAAAATTGATAAAATGTACACTTTCTTGTTGAATGTTGATGCTTACGTTATTACTTATTTTGTTTTTGGTTGAATTTTCATGCGTAGTGACCCCTAAAACCTCAGCTTATATATTGCGAATTTTGATTCTTTTTTTAGGCTAAGAGATCATGTAAATGAGGCTGATAATAATGCTTATATGCCCCGATGGAATTTGTGTGAACAACCACTACAATATGACGTTTAAGAAGGTCTTCTTTATTCACTTGCTATGTGTGTACATTTACAATCGTAATTGTTTCAACTATATTGCTACACTCTTCTAGTTTCTCACATTAAAGTTCAATTGCATGCATGCTTATCACTGACATATAGAGTTGATTGCAGGACTATGCAAACAACTGTTGGTGCTTTTGATGGAGGAGGTTATGATGATGGTATTGACATACCTCCTCTAATGGTAGCAATGCTGGGGACAGTGGTCGTCCAGTGATTTCGAGTTTAAATGCCCCACCGTTTGTGGCAGTGGAACTTTGTCGAGAATATTTGGTACGAAATGATCAATAGTGGCTGATTTTCTCATCTCTTATTCTATTATGATGTTGGTCATTGCATCCTCAGTATAATTTTGTGTATCTAATTTAACGTTTTTCATGGTCAGCTCATTTTTGTGTATCTAGACAACTTTGGTCTATGTCCTGCTTTTAAATGGTAACTCCTCACAGCTGCTGCCTTTTATTTGAACCAAATGAAATGCATGATAACATTGTATCTTCTCACAGCTGCTGCTTTTTTGTTGTTGATTTGTATGAATGCGCATATTGGATTCGGAGCAAATAATGTTTAATTGTTGGAGTATATCATCATTAGGGAAGAAAGAGCTAGAAAAGTTGGACACATTTGGTGAATTGTTACTATTTGTTAGTGATTACTGTAAGTAATTGTCTCTCTGGTAAAGAAATAAGATGATACATGTTGATGTCAGTAAACTTAAATTGATTGTCCTCAATTCTTCTTTTCAGATCAAGATTCTACAAGCTATTGAAGGCTATGTCGCTCTTTGTAAGTTGTTGGAGGCTGAAGATGGTCTTGTTTATCATATGACTCGTTGATGATTGTCAAGTTGGCAATCCTAACGATAGTTCAAAAACACGTGTTCTACCGGTTGATCATTGTTTCAGGTAATATTCTCATTTTTCTTATTTTTCGGTTGTTGTTGCTGTCAATATTCTTATCTACTGGATAATGACAACATTTTGGGATAATTAATTACTGTCAACTTATTGGCATTCAAATACATGAGTTTTTTGTTCATAAGACGTTTGTGGAGGCAAGGGAAATGGAAAGCCAAATCCCCTGTTCTGTTAATAAGATCTGCTTATGTTTTGGTTAGAAGTAATTTGATTGTGTGTTTTTTGGTAGGTTTGCACAGTTATTGATTCTGCAGAATTATGTAGACACACATCCGGATAGGTGAGGACAGGTCACTTGTCAACTCTATGTGTGAGTATGCATGAGATGTGTTTAAGAGGTTAATGTTATTTACTTGTTGTAGGAATTTATCGAAGAACCAGGCAAGGCATCTCTGCGTTTAAATGAATATCTACATGTGAGGTGACTGCTGTGAGTACTATACTTTCATTATTGTAGCTGGTACCGGACAATGCTTATGGGAGTCTTTAAATTAAGATATGCTTATTTGCCTTTTAAAGTAGAAGGTAGAAATGATATAAACGAAAAAGAGAAGGATAATACAATGAAATAAAATAGGTGCTATTGCTAAATGGAAACTTTCCAAACATAGCTTTGGAACTATTACCTGCTATTAATTATGTAATACCCCGTCCCGTTTTATACCTTTTATATTTCTAGAAACCTTATTTTTTATTATCATCTTTATTTCTTTTAATTTTATTATTTTTGAGTGCTACTGTGTAATTTAAATTTATACCCTATTTATAAATTCCTAAATTCGAAAAAAGGAATTGAATATTTCAAATGAATAAAGGACTACGAGGAATTAAATATTAAAGTTTAAAATTAGGATTTCGATCCGTATAATTTATCGAGAATAATTCAAATGCAATTAAATATTAATCGAATTATAAAACTATATTAATTATTAAATCGGGATTAAACTCGTAGACCAAATGATCCCTAAACCGTATCAAGCAGGAACAAAAATATCAGAATTAAAAGGGATTAAACCCTAACCACATGAATTACTTTCTTTTATGAATTAAATTAATTATAAGATTAATTACATCCACATATTCATTTTCTTCCTTTTAAATTAATGAATTAAAGAAATTAATTTTTCCAAAATAAAATATCCTTTCCTCTCCTTATCAGATACAGAAGACGCGTTAATCAGTTTCACATCTCACTTGAATCACACTCTCCCTCATCTCACACATACGCGTACTGCCGTTTTCCTCCTCCTTCTCTCTCGGCTCTCTCCTCCTTCCGGCGAGCAGCGCCGCCGTGCTCCAACCCAAGGCCGCCGATGCCTCTTTGCCCAGACGCGACCCCTGTCTTCTCGTCAATCACCCGTCGCCTCCACCTCCGACGTCCTCTCGCCGCACAGCCACCGACCACGGCCGCTACTTCTCCCCTGGAAGCGCCGCCATCGCAGCACCTAATCGCCGCCTCCGCCGCCACAAGTGCCGCCGCACAGCCCTGAATCGCTCGCCTCCAATCGCAGAGCCGCCGTCGCCTCTGCCGATCGGAGTCACGAAGCGCCGTCGTGACCTCTCTCTTTGCCGCCGCTGTGGCGACCTAGCGCCGCCTCAGTTCCAGTCCGATCGGAATTCGTCGCCTCCATCACAGCACCGATCGCGATGCCTCTTCTTCCCGTCACCGAGCATCACCGCTCATCCCAGCCGAAGCGCCGCCCTCTCTCTTCGGCCGCGCATAGCCAAACGCCGCCATCTTCTTAATTTTGTGAGCCCCGTTTTGTTCAATTTCTACTTTTCGTTCAATTACACAACTCCTTTCGATTAATTCCGATTTTACTCGTAACCCCCTTTCCGTTTAATTTCCGATCAAGATGACGCCGCTAATCGGATTTGCTGCTGCCGGAATTTCTGGAAATCCCAAAGGATGCCGTTAGATTGCCCGATTTGGGACTCGTAAGAACCCCTAACCTTCTCTCTGATTCTTGTACTAGTTGAGATAGGAATTGATCATTTCCGAGACTTTGAGAGTTTAGAATAGTTATTGTTGGTTTGGAACCTGTAATCTTTTAGATGGACTTTTATTGATGAATTTCCTACTGTTGTTATTAGTTGTTGAATTGAGTTATTTGGTATTATTGAAATAGTTGATTAGTATTGTTGAATTAGTTGGTTTCTGTCATTGGAATAATTGTCTAGTATTCTTGGCTTAGGTGTTTAGTATTATTAGTTTAGTTGGATGATATTATTAGATTGATGAATTAGTTTTGTTGGATTTGTTGATGATATGGTGATATTGAGGAGATTAATTAGTTTGGTTTGTTTTCCCCTGCTACTGTTTGAATTAGGGGCAAAGAGAAGCTTTATTTTCTTTAAAAATCTTGGTCTTCTTTATTTGAGAAAAAGACTAGTACCGTTAGATTATAAAAGTAGTACTTTTGATTATCAAAATTATCGTATTAGATAAAATTAGAAAATGGAACGAAAAAGATAAGTCTTCAATATTCAAAATTAGTAACAAATGAAAATAGTATTTTCAAAAATTATATAATCCTTTTATTTTTAAAAGTGTCACTAATAAACTTTGAAAGTATTGAAAAAGGAAAATATATTTATATATTATTTTTAGTTTTGATTTTATAATACAAACTTCTTTAAATAATAGATTTTATAAAGTTAATAATAAAGGGAATTTATTTATAAAATATAAATTCATATGCAAGAGTTCTTTTAAAATAAAATATAGATTTTTGAAAGAATAATATTTAAATTGGACTTTTATTATAAAAATGTTATTTAAATAAATTTCTTATTCTTTTAATTATTTTACAAGAAGAGTATTATATAGATATATTTTTAACTTATAAATGCTTTTGGTTATAAGTTTTTAGTTAAAAGGATAAAAGGAATTAAAAGATTGTTTTTATGAAAACCAATATAGTTTTACCACAAGGAAATTAGTAAGTACACCCACTAATACACCACCTCTTAGAAAGGGGGGCGTATTTACCAAAATAGGGTGTGACCTCTGAAAGTAAGTCTATTCAATAGGTTTATAAGATAACGACCTCATTAATTCTCGTAACACAAACTCTCAAGTTTTCCTAATAATTCAAAGGTCAACTTTTAATTAAATGTTTTCATATTAGGACTATGTGCTAATCGGAATACGCACGAGGGATCCGCCATTCTATTCGTATATCACTCTCGGGACCCGGAGCAAACAGGTGGGTGTTGATCTGTTGATCGATCTGCTTGTAATACGTTGTGCTGATATACTCTGAACTCGACTAAATAAAACTAAAACAACTAATCCAACATAAATGTATCTCTATTATATAACTGTTTGAATTATGTGATATAATTATATGTGATACCAAATGTCTATTGTTTGATCCAAATCAATCACTGTTGCATGACTAAGGGCGTATGTGAGCATGAATCAATTTGATTGCAAATCGAGGATTTTCCCTCACGTTTTAAAATGTCAGTTTTATAAAAGAATGGAAAGTCAGTAAGTACGGAGTTGTGGTACGGGTATTAAATCCAACCTCCGGGGAGCTGTTGAGGACGCCCCCAGAATCAAGGTTGTTGATTCAAACAGATCTGGTCCCCGGGTCAGACGCCTACGTTACGCACTGGGAATAAGGCCATTGATGGTTTGCGTTATTCTATTTTGTCAGTGGTTGGAAGGAGTAAGGTTTTTGGAAGTGGAACAAGTCGAGTATGGTCGTACGAAAATGGTTTGGAAGAGATTTACAATATGTGGAAAGTGATTTTGGCAGATTGGGCCGATACGTGAAAATGGTTTTGGGCTCTGCCCCCTTAATGTGAATCAACTTGTGATATATCAATTATGTGAATGTGAAACATGTTATGCCCAATTAATTATTACGTGAGCTTGTTACTTATGTGATATATGTTATTCATATTTATATGTCAACTTCTTAAATAAATTATATATTTTCTCAATGAGTATAATTTAACATATTTCGGATTTACCAATCCCATGACGTTGCAAATCACCCATACGTGAGAATTCAAATCTCACGCCCCCTCTTTTTACATCCCTTGCAGATTATGATTTCGTGGAGCAAGGACAGTAATAGAGACGACACGGAGTTCCCCACTTAAGTAAAATGTTACTGTTAAATACTAAGCTTTATATTCATATATATATATATATATATATATATATATATATATGTCTGAAATACTTATTTAAATATTACACTCATTTCTTCCGCTGCATAAAACTCATTTCTCATTTTATCATCCTTTTTTATATCAAAAATTTTATAGTTCGGATTTTAGTCACAAGTGGCACCTCGAATCTGAGATATTTATGTATTTTGGATTCGGGGCGTTACAGGTGGTATCAGAGCTTACGTTCAAAACTTTCGGACCTAAAACCAAATCATTGTTTTCATCAAACCAAAATTCTTTTTCTTTAATTAAAATTTTCTTATCATTTAAATATAGATCACTAATTAAATCACTTGAGGGGAAATATGTCTCCTATTACCGTCAGAAGCTCCTCGAAGGTATGTTCTTATTTTATTTAAAATTGCCTAAAAGTTTATGTCATTGCGATAAGTTGACTGTCATAACAAAACTCCAATCAAAAGATCGAGAACTCTAAACAACACCTACGAGGTGTAGAAAGAACCATAAATATTGTTTATATTACTATTGAAATGCGGATAATTAGTAAATGATAGAAACAAATATATTTCGTGTAAGTTTATAAATTTCATAAATGGTGTTATATGACTATTTAAATTATATGTTTTAATTGTTTGAATTCTATGCTTTAATTGTTTGAATTATGTGCTTTAATTGTTTAAATTTTGTGCTTTAATTGTTTAAATTATGTTTCTGCATAACTAAAATTTTGACTAGGATTTCCCCTTTCCATATAAGAATCCATCTAAGATAGTTATATCCCGATAGTTGGAAAACACTTAGCTAAACTTTAGAAGTTATCAGTGTGTTTATAACCCTGTTCACGAGACTGCATTCAAAAGCAAGATGCACTCCTATACCCAATGACGAAGACAGATTTGACAGTCGTGATTCGTTTTGCCAGAAGGATTACTGAGTTATTCTTCGTCTTATCGCTGTAAGACTACTCGAACGGATGAGAATAGAAGATCCAGTTCGAGGTCCCCACATCCACTTGGAGACATGCCTGGTAGAAGTCAATGATGGAGATTTTCGTGTGATAGTACCGATCAGTCAGAATGATCAAAACCTTTTAAACAATTATCCTTTTAATGTAGACACAAATGCATACAACATAGGTGTGCCACCTTTTCCTGACATATAGTAGTAGTCAGAAGTATGATTGTTTTACTTGGGCCATACCAACATAGTTTTAACCCTACTACTTTTGGTCGCTCGCAATCCGTAATAAAGAGAAGATGTGATGCGTTAAGATTACATCTGGAAGCCTTAGTTTCTTTTGGGATAAGAAGTAAGAAGACTAACCTCATAGGACCAGAGACCTTTATATATATATATATTGTGAAATTGCTACTTGGCAATGCGTGCTACTTGCTCTATATTAACTGTTATATTTTATCTGATTACTGTTTTATGACATGTCACTAGTTTCTATTATATGGTGCGTATGTGATCACTGTACCATTGACGGCCGCAGTGCGTTGCGGTGAACTACATACTCACGCGTATCTCAGTACTAGCGTTGTGTTAATTACGTAATTCGATTCTGTTCTTATAATTTTCCCATACCTATATAACTTAGCAATATTATTCTTTTATTTTCAGAACCCCCACTAAGATAGCACTGTGCCGTAGACGTGGACGACCTCGTGCTAACCCTATCCCAATACTAATGGATCCTATAGGACAAGACCCACATTCTCAGGCTGGACCTGAGCCATCTCAGCAGGAGAAGAAGATGACAAGTTGCGCACCAAGGTGCCAATCATGGATGAATATCTTGACGTGTTTCCCAAGGAATTAATCGGGTTACCACCGGATCGTCAGATAGAGTTCTCCATCGACTTGATACCTGGGTCAACACCAGTATCTAAAGCACTCTATCGAATGTCGCCAAAGGAATTAGCAGAACTGAAGGAACAATTGCAAGGCCTACTTGAAAGGAAGTTCATCAGGCCTAGTGCATCACCATGGGGAGCACCGTGTTGTTCGTGAAGAAGAAAGATGGGACTTTTCGTATGTGCATAAACTACCGAGGTCTCAATCAACTGACCATCAAGAACAAATATCCTCTTCCAAGGATAGAAGACTTGTTCGACCATTTGAAGAATGCTATCATATTCTCAAAGATCGATCTGAGGTCTGGTTACCACCAGCTAAAGGTCAAGAGCGAGGATATCCCAAAAATAACTTTCCGAACTCGGTATGGACATTACGAATTCAGCGTGATGCCTTTCGGATTAATGAACGCTCCGGCAATTTTCATAGATCTGATGAATAGAGTGTTTCATCCGTACCTGGACCAATTTGTCATCATCTTCATCGACGACATAATTGTGTACTCTAAGAACAAAGAGCAACACGAAGAACATCTCAAGACAGTCTTAGAAACAATGAGACGAGAGAAGTTGTATGCCAAATTCAGCAAGTGCGAATTTTAGATCTACCGAGTTATGTTCTTAGAGCATATAATCTCCGCAAAGGGATTGAAGTGGACCCAGCAAAGGTAGAAGCCATCATGAACTGGAAGGCGACTACTAACGTCAATGAAATTTGAAGCTTTCTTGGGTCAGCAGGATACTACTGAAGGTTCATACAAGACTTTTCCAACATTGCGAAAGCACTGACGAAACTGACCAAGAAGACTGAGAAGTTTATTTGTGATTCGACTTGTGAAGAAAGGTTCCAAGAGCTAAAGATGAGACTAACCACGTCGCCTATGTTAACCATCCCAGACGGATCAGAAGGATTCGTCATTCACACAGACACTTCATTGTCAGGCTTGGGTTATGTTCTGATGCAAAATAAGAAAGTTGTGGCTTATGCACCCCAACAATTTAAGGACCACGAACAGAACTACCCAACACATGACTTAGAACTGGCTGCAGTGGTTCACACATTGAAGATTTGGAGACACTACTTGTATGGGTGAAAGTGTGAGGTCTACACTGACCACAAGAGCCTAAAATACTTCTTCACACAGAAGGAATTGAACATGTATCAGAGAAGATGACCCGAATTGGTAAAAGATTACGATTGCACTATCCACTGTCACCCTGGAAAGGCAAACGTAGTGGCAGACACTTTGAGTAGAAAGGAAGATATGAGACTAAGCGTCGTTCCGACCACACAGTTACCACTAATGGGAGAACTCTCTCGGTTAAACCTAGAATTTTTCACACAGTGTTGTGCAGATTCCATGGTTTACGCGTTTATCCTACAACCGACCTTACGAGAGAGGATCCTAGAAGCGCAGAAGAACGATAAATTCTTGAGAGGAATACGTAAGCGCTCTGAGGAAGGGACCATTCAGAGGTTCGTATTGAGCACTGTTGGAGCTCTAATGTTCGATAACAGAATCTGTGTGCCTAAGGATGAAGGAATGAGGAACGAAATCCTGAAAGAGGCACATAACCCTCCTTGCACTGTTCACCCTGGAGAGACGAAGATGTACCAGGAACTGAAAGAGAACTTTTAGTGGAGGGGTATGAAGAGGACGATAACTCAATTCGTCAAAAGATGTTTAACCTGTCATGGGTTAAAGCAGATCATCAACGACCTTCAGGGTTGTTACACCCTCAAGAGATGTCAAAATGGAAATGGGAGAACACCACTATGGATTTTATCACCGGATTTCCAAAAACGGTGAAGAATCACGATGCCATCTGGGTTACCGTAGATAAACTTACGAAAACTGCCCACTTTATCCCTGTTAGAATGATGTATATGTTGGACAGGCTCACTCAACTATACATAGCAGAGATAGTCAGACTACACGATGTACCAGTCTCAATAGTGTCCAATAGAGACCCCCGTTTTACCTCCAAGTTTTGGGGAAGTTTGCAACGAGCCTTGGAGACTGAATTGAAATTCAGCACCGCATACCACCTACAGACTGACGGATAATCGAAAAGAACTATCCAGACACTCGAAGATATGCTGAGAGCTTGCACTTTAGATCTTGAAGGAAGTTGGGAAAGCCACCTACCATTGGTAGAGTTCGCTTATAACAACAGTTATCAGGCGACAATACAAATGACACCATACGAAACACTCTACGGGAAGAGGTGTAGATCACCAGTTTGTTGGGACGAAGTCGGGATTCGAAAGATTCTTAGACCCGAACTAGTCGAAAGATCAGCTGAGATAGTCGCGAAGATTAAAGATAGAATCAAGACGGCCCAGGACAGTCAGAAGTCATATGCAGACACTCGGAGAAGAGATTTACAATTCGATATTGACAAGAAAGTATTTCTCAAAGTTGCACCAATGAAAAGGCCTAATTCATTTTGGGAATTGAGGTAAACTAAAGCCGCAATACATCAGGCCACTTGGCATCCTGAACAGAGACGAGGATGTGGCTTATCGCTTAGCACTACCACCAGAGTTGTCACGAATACCTAATATGTTCCACATATCTACACTCAAGAAATACATGAGCGATCCAAACTATGTCATTAGTCACATAGAATTGGGTCTAAGCAGTGACCTGACTTATGAAGAAGTTCCAGTGACTTATCCTGGGAAAGAGAAGTTTAAGTCCTAGCCAAATACCCTCAATGTTTAAGTAGTACCTAAAAGCTGAATTTCGGGGACGAAATTCCTGTTAAGGGGGTGAGGATGTAATACCCCGTCCCGTTTTATACCTTTTATATTCCTAGAAACCTTATTTTATATTATTATCTTTATTTCTTTTAATTTTATTATTTTTGAGTGCTACTGTGTAATTTAAATTTATACCCTATTTATAAATTCCTAAATTCGAAGAAAGGAATTGAATCTTTCAAGTGAATAAAGGACTACGAGGAATTAAATATTAAAGTTTAAAATTAGGATTTCGATCCGTATAATTTATCGAGAATAATTCAAATGCAATTAAATATTAATCGAATTATAAAACTATATTAATTATTAAATCGGGATTAAACTCGTAGATCAAATGATCCCTAAACCTTATCAAGCAGGAACAAAAATATCAGAATTAAAAGGGATTAAACCCTAACCACATGAATTACTTTCTTTTATGAATTAAATTAATTATAAGATTAATTACATCCACATATTCATTTTCTTCCTTTTAAATTAATGAATTAAAGAAATTAATTTTTCCAAAATAAAATATCCTTTCCGCTCCTTATCAGATACAGAAGACGCGTTAACCAGTCTCACATCTCAGTTGAATCACACTCTCCCTCATCTCACACATACGCGTACTGCCGTTTTCCTCCTCCTTCTCTCTCGGCTCTCTCCTCCCTCCGGCGAGCAGCGCCGCCGTGCTCCAACCCAAGGCCGCCGATGCCTCTTTGCCCAGACGCGACCCCTGTCTTCTCGCCAATCACCCGTCGCCTCCACCTCCGACGTCCTCTCGCCGCACAGCCACCGACCACGGCCGCTACTTCTCCCCTGGAAGCGCCGCCATCGCAGCACCTAATCGCCGCCTCCGCCGCCACAAGTGCCGCCGCACAGCCCTGAATCGCTCGCCTCCAATCGCAGAGCCGCCGTCGCCTCTGCCGATCGGAGTCACGAAGCGCCGTCGTGACCTCTCTCTTTGCCGCCGCTGTGGCGACCTAGCGCCGCCTCAGTTCCAGTTCGATCGGAATTCGTCGCCTCCATCACAGCACCGATCGCGATGCCTCTTCTTCCCGTCACCGAGCATCACCGCTCATCCCAGCCGAAGCGCCGCCCTCTCTCTTCGGCCGCGCATAGCCAAACGCCGCCATCTTCTTAATTTTGTGAGCCCCGTTTTGTTCAATTTCTACTTTTCGTTCAATTACACAACTCCTTTCGATTAATTCCGATTTTACTCGTAACCCCCTTTCCGTTTAATTTCCGATCAAGATGACGCCGCTAATCGGATTTGCTGCTGCCGGAATTTCTGGAAATCCCAAAGGATGCCGTTAGATTGCCCGATTTGGGACTCGTAAGAACCCCTAACCTTCTCTCTGATTCTTGTACTAGTTGAGATAGGAATTGATCATTTCCGAGACTTTGAGAGTTTAGAATAGTTATTGTTGGTTTGGAACCTGTAATCTTTTAGATGGACTTTTATTGATGAATTTCCTACTGTTGTTATTAGTTGTTGAATTGAGTTATTTGGTATTATTGAAATAGTTGATTAGTATTGTTGAATTAGTTGGTTTGTGTCATTAGAATAATTGTCTAGTATTCTTGGCTTAGGTGTTTAGTATTATTAGTTTAGTTGGATGATATTATTAGATTGATGAATTAGTTTTGTTGGATTTGTTGATGATATGGTGATATTGAGGAGATTAATTAGTTTGGTTTGTTTTCCCCTGCTACTGTTTGAATTAGGGGCAAAGAGAAGCTTTATTTTCTTTAAAAATATTGGTCTTCTTTATTTGAGAAAAAGACTAGTACCGTTACATTATAAAAGTAGTACTTTTGATTATCAAAATTATCGTATTAGATGAAATTAGAAAATGGAACGAAAAAGATAAGTCTTCAATATTCAAAATTAGTAACAAATGAAAATAGTATTTTCAAAAATTATATAATCCTTTTATTTTTAAAAGTGTCACTAATAAACTTTGAAAGTATTGAAAAAGGAAAATATATTTATATATTATTTTTAGTTTTGATTTTATAATACAAACTTCTTTAAATAATAGATTTTATAAAGTTAATAATAAAGGGAATTTATTTATAAAATATAAATTCATATGCAAGAGTTCTTTTAAAATAAAATATAGATTTTTGAAAGAATAATATTTAAATTGGACTTTTATTATAAAAATGTTATTTAAATAAATTTCTTATTCTTTTAATTACTTTTCAAGAAGAGTATTATATAGATATATTTTTAACTTATAAATGCTTTTGGTTATAAGTTTTTAGTTAAAAGGATAAAAGGAATTAAAAGATTGTTTTTATGAAAACCAATATAGATTTACCACAAGGAAATTAGTAAGTACACCCACCAATACACCACCTCTTAAAAAGGGGGGCGTATTTACCAAAATAGGGTGTGACCTTTGAAAGTAAGTCTATTCAATAGGTTTATAAGATAACAACCTCATTAATTCTCGTAACACAAACTCTCAAATTTTCTCAATAATTCAAAGGTCAACTTTTAATTAAATATTTTCATATTAGGACTATGTGCTAATCGGAATACGCACGAGGGATCCGACATTCTATTCGCATATCACTCTCGGGACCCGGAGCAAACAGGTGGGTGTTGATCTGTTGATCGATCTGCTTGTAATACGTTGTGCTGGTATACTCTGAACTCGACTAAATAAAACTAAAACAACTAATCCAACATAAATGTATCTCTATTATATAACTGTTTGAATTATGTGATATAATTATATGTGATACCAAATGTCTATTGTTTGATCCAAATCAATCACTGTTGCATGACTAAGGGCGTATGTGAGCATGAATCAATTTGATTGCAAATCGAGGATTTTCCCTCACGTTTTAAAATGTCAGTTTTATAAAAGAATGGAAAGTCAGTAAGTACGGAGTTGTGGTACGGGTATTAAATCCAACCTCCGGGGAGCTGTCGAGGACGCCCCCAGAATCAAGGTTGTTGATTCAAACAGATCTGGTCCCCGGGTCAGACGCCTACGTTGCGCACTGGGAATAAGGCCATTGATGGTTTGCGTTATTCTATTTTGTCAGTGGTTGGAAGGAGTAAGGTTTTTGGAAGTGGAACAAGTCGAGTATGGTCGTACGAAAATGGTTTGGAAGAGATTTACAATATGTGGAAAGTGATTTTGGCAGATTGGGCCGATACGTGAAAATGGTTTTGGGCTCTGCCCCCTTAATGTGAATCAACTTGTGATATATCAATTATGTGAATGTGAAACCTGTCATGCCCAATTAATTATTACGTGAGCTTGTTACTTCTGTGATATATGTTATTCATATTTATATGTCAACTTCTTAAATAAATTATATATTTTCTCAATGAGTATAATTTAACATATTTCGGATTTACCAATCCCATGACGTTGCAAATCACCCATACGTGAGAATTCAAATCTCACGCCCCCCCTCTTTTTACAACCCTTGCAGATTATGATTTCGTGGAGCAAGGACAGTAATAGAGACGACACGGAGTTCCCCACTTAAGTAAAATGTTATTGTTAAATACTAAACTTTATATTCATATATATATATGTCTGAAATACTTATTTAAATATTACACTCATTTCTTCCGCTGCATAAAACTCATTTCTCATTTTATTATCCCTTTTTATATCAAAAATTTTATAGTTCGGATTTTAGTCACAAGTGGCACCTCGAATCTGAGATATTTATGTGTTTTGGATTCGGGGCGTTACAAATTACCTTTCTTCAGTCTAATTAGCAAGTTGCTGAACCTTTTGAGTTAGAATGCTCACACTGCTTTCTTATTTTTCGTGCAGACCTCCTATCGTGATGCTCTAGTTCGAAGTTTCCAACTGGTTTTTTCATTGAGAAATGTTTCTCTTAAAGGAGGAGAATGAATACTTGGGTATTAATATATAGGTTTAACTTTTGAATTCAATTGAGATAGATGTTTTGATGATTTTTTTTTTAATGTTGAGATATTTTGCAAATTTAATGAATGTATTGACTTTTGTTTAGTCTTTCAATTGTGTATATTTTAGTTTTTTAATTACAGGAATTAAAAGAAATGGACAAAATATAAATATTTATTTGATTATAAATAAATTATAAAAGATGGAATAGATAATGGATATATGTATAATTAGATAACAGATTTACATAGTTATGTATGAGCGAGATATGATAAGCGGAGTGCACATAGATAACGGATATTTATTGGTTGATAACTGTTATCTATAAGGGATGAGCATAGATAACAACTCCCTAGATAACTGATCATTTCGCTCATAGATAACTGATATTATCTGTTATCTATGAGCGAAAATGTAGTAGTGGTGAGTTGTCTAAATTTTCTTGCCACAAGGAGTTGACCCTCGACTGTTGCACTGGCTATAAAGAAATACAAATTTATAGCAATTCACTTGAGCGTATATTCCTCCTTGAGGATGATGTGGATAGCGTGTTGATGATGGAGTTTGACGTTCCCCAAATTCGCAAATTTAACTTCACAAGGGAGTTTTTACCCTCCCTTTCATTTAGGACAACTTCAAGGGAATGGGAGTCTAATATAACATTATCTTGTGTGGTCGATTCTTCATGGTTCGTCGAAATCAGAAAATTTATGCAGGAGTTGAGCACTTCCACAGTTTCCCTCGAACTAAATATTTATATTTTTGATCTCGAGGAGGCATGTGAATATGCCAGGCATATGACCGGTTTACCTAAACCACCTATTGTGGAGAGATTGTGTTTGCAATTGGTCGCACCAGCTTCCGTTCAATCGGCACTTTTGGATGAGTTATTTTGGAGTTGTCGTCCTAATTTCATAACGTTGTCATCATATAGTGTAAATAAATATGATGTCGTTAAATTTATTTGCAACACACTGATAAAAAAAGAGTGCGCAATGCATGATCTTGAGGAGGTGAAAGTCGAGATTTCTGGACACACTGCATGGACATGGAGCTGCACCAACACACCACATGATTCAGCATTTGAATATTCGGATAATACTGATGTTAGCATCCGATTAAAATGGGGGTGACAACTTTTGATGTTCAAATTATACTAATTCTTTTGATTATTTCATATCAATCTAATGTAAGGATTATCATCATCTTTCTTATGTTCTTTTGGGAGTTAATAATATTTTTTATGCCTCGTATTTACTAAAGCAATTTACTCATTAAAAGAAGGCGATATACTTTTGTAATATAAATACTTTGGGTTCTTAAATTTTACAAATTTCCAAACAAATAGAATGAGTAAGTTATTATGAAACAAAAAAAAAATAAAAAAATAGTAACACTCTTGCACATTAATTTTACGATGCAACTATAAACAAATAGTAAAACAATAATCAGTTTTTATTAAACGAGCTAGTTTTCTGTATTTTTTTTTTTGGTACTAGGTATCTGACTCATTGACTGATTAATCCGGGGGATCCATAACCCACCGTCCACTAGCGGGGTAAAAACAATTAAAAGTCACTACAAAAAACACGGAGTTTAGCGACGGAGAATTTGCGACGGATTTTGGCAAGCCGTCGGAAAAAATGACTTTGCGACGACTTAGAAAGACCGTCGCAAAAGTTAGTGCTTTGCGACGGAAAAGTCCTTCGCAACAACTAGGGCCCACCGCCTTCGTCTTAAACCGGCTACATTTGCGACAGATAGGTTGTCGCAAATTTCAACTTTGAGTTTGCGACGGTCCATTTCGTCGCAAAATATACCCGTTTAAAAGTGACCGTTCGGGAAGCGACCCATTTGACTGATTTGCGGCGGAATAGGTCGTCGCAATTTTTAACTTTGTATTTGCAACGGACCAAATCCGTCGCAAATCTTACATTTATATTCGCGACCTTTCGGGAAACGGTCCATTGACTGATTTGCGACGGAATGTCTGTCGCAAATTCGACCCGATTTTACGCGTCTTCTCGGGAAACGGTGCGTTGACTGATTTGCGACAGAAAAGCCATCGCAAATCAGTAAAAACGACGTCGTTTTCGCTTGGACAGACATAATTTGCGACGGATAGGCGTCCGTCGCAATTTTTTTCCATTTATAAAGTCTCTCCTCGCGAAGCAGACGGTGAATGCGAGAAAAAAGAAGAAGAAGAGGAAAACGAAAGGAAAAGGAAGGAGAAGTCGGGTTTAGTTGATTGTAGAGCCAATCCGTCCCCACCGAGTTCTCGTTTCGACATTTTCTACATATAAACCGTAAGTTTTCTTTATTTTTACCGTTTAAAAATTAATTTTAAAGCATGTTTAGAGAATTGATTTTAGTTGAGAATTGATTTTAGTTTAATTGTTTGAATTATATTAGTAATGTTTAGAAATAGTTGAATTAGTTGATCGAATTTAGTTGATCGAATTTTAATTCAAAGCATGTTTAATTTTTGTTAAGTTTAGAATTGAATTAGTTGAATTGTTTGAATTATATTAGAAATGAATTGATTTTAGTTGAATTACTTGATCAAATTTTAATTTAATTTTAAAGCATATTTAATTTTTGTTAAGCTTAGAATTGAATTAGTTGAATTGTTTGAATTATATTAGAAATGATTTGATTTTAGTTGAATTAGCTTAGTTGATCGAATTTTAATTTAATTTTAAAGCATGTTTAGAAATAGTTGAATTAGTTGATCGAATTTTAATTTAAAGCATATTTAATTTTTGTTAAGTTTAGAATTAAATTAGTTGAATTGTTTGAATTATATTAGAAATGAATTGATTTTAGTTGAATTAGCTTAGTTGATCAAATTTTAATTTAATTTTAAAGCATGTTTAGAACTAGTTGAATTAGTTGATCTAATTTAGTTGATCGAATTTAGTTGATCGAATTTTAATTTAAAGCATGTTTAATTTTTGTTAAGTTTAGATTTGAATTAGTTGAATTGTTTGAATTATATTAGAAATGAATTGATTTTAGTTGAATTAGTTGATCGAATTTTAATTTAATTTTAAAGCATGTTCAGAATTTCTTAAGCTTAGAATTGAATTAGTTGAATTGTTTGAATTATATTAGAAATGAATTGATTTTAGTTGAATTAGCTTAGTTGATCGAATTTTAATTTAATTTTAAAGCATGTTTAGAAATAGTTGAATTAGTTGATCGAATTTTAATTTAAAGCATGTTTAATTTTTGTTAAGTTTAGAATTGAATTAGTTGAATTGTTTGAATTATATTAGAAATGAATTGATTTTAGTTGAATTAGCTTAGTTGATCGAATTTTAATTTAATTTTAAAGCATGTTTAGAATTTCTTAAGCTTATTATTAAATTAGTTGAATTGTTTGAATTATATTAGAAATGAATTGATTTTAGTTGAATTAACTTAGTTGATCGAATTTTAATTTAATTTTAAAGCATGTTTAGAAATAGTTGAATTAGTTGATCGAATTTTAATTTAAAGCATGTTTAATTTTTGTTAAGTTTAGAATTGAATTAGTTGAATTGTTTGAATTATATTAGAAATGAATTGATTTTAGTTGAATTAGCTTAGTTGATCGAATTTTAATTTAATTTTAAAGCATGTTTAGAAATAGTTGATCGAATTTTAATTTAAAGCATGTTTAATTTTTGTTAAGTTTAGAATTGAATTAGTTGAATTGTTTGAATTATATTAGAAATGAATTGATTTTAGTTGAATTAGTTGATCGAATTTTAATTTAATTTTAAAGCATGTTTAGAATTTATTAAGCTTAGAATTGAATTAGTTGAATTGTTTGAATTATATTAGAAATGAATTGATTTTAGTTGAATTAGCTTAGTTGATCGAATTTTAATTTAATTTTAAAGCATGTTTAGAAATAGTTGAATTAGTTGATCGAATTTTAATTTAAAGCATGTTTAATTTTTGTTAAGTTTAAAATTGAATTAGTTGAATTGTTTGAATTATATTAGAAATGAATTGATTTTAGTTGAATTAGCTTAGTTGATCGAATTTTAATTTAATTTTAAAGCATGTTTAGAATTTCTTAAGCTTATTATTGAATTAGTTGAATTGTTTGAATTATATTAGAAATGAATTGATTTTAGTTGAATTAACTTAGTTGATCGAATTTTAATTTAATTTTAAAGCATGTTTAGAAATAGTTGAATTAGTTGATCGAATTTAGTTGATCGAATTTTAATTTAAAGGATGTTTAATTTCATTGATTTTAATTTAATATTTTGAATTTTGTTATAGATGAGCGGACAAGGCAGTGACAGTGGCAGTGGCAGTGGCAGTCAGCAGCCTCTGAGGGATGAGGAGGCGAGTCGAGGAGGGCGAGGAGGGAGGAGACGACGGGCCTCACTGAGACCCGTGGTTCCACCTATTTTCAGACCGAGGTCTCAATCAGAGACCTCTTCACAACCTGACTCCTCCTCACAGCAGACTGCTGATGGCTCATCCTCCTCCCGACAACATCCGGTTTTAAAGCACGAATGACTGTTCAGTCACATGGTTCAATGTAAGTTTTAATATTTTATACACAATTTTTTTATTAATTAAAACCTAATTATTTTACTAACTTTGAAGTTTTAATTTTATAGTTGGATTTCTGGTCATGAGGCTAGTAATCAGGTTTCCCGGTCCATCCTTGGATGTGGATTCGAGCCCACCACTTACAGTTGTGGGCTAGTGTCCGATGCAATGAAACAGACATACTTCGAGGAGTTTAAGATATTAATTTAATTTATTAATTCACCGTTTATTAATATCAAATATATAAATAAATATTTACATTTAAATTGTAATTGCAGAAAGAATATTTTTGGGCACCGGAGCACGATGACCAGATGTGGAAGAATTTCAAAAAATATGCGGCGGAAAGGTACAGAGACCTCCTTTTTAGAATGACAGAGAAGTGGTACAAGAAGGGAGAGGCCACCGACATGGGGACTGACAGTGAAAAACGGTCGATTTGGGACCAATTCCTCCGGTACTGGGATTCTCCTGAATTCAAAGAGAAGTCGACGAAAAATAAGGCGAATCGGCGTAGTGACCCTGATGGACAAGGGATGGCGAGACATTGGGTCGGTTCTCGGTCTATTTATGAGCACGGGTTGAGATTTATAAGTTTCGTCTTTAATTTTGTAGTTTTTGAATTTTTATTATTTTTTCCAAATTTTTATGAGTGGTATTAATTTTTACTATCTTTTTTTCTAATTAGGCGGTGGAGCAAGGACGCGAGCCCTCTCATTTTGAGAGATTGCAGCTCGCCCACCCACTCGTCGAGGAGACTGGGAAGTCTACCTACGGTCGTACCACCGAGATCCACGTAAATATTATTTCAATATTAATAGTATTATTTCAATTTTTAATATTAAAAGTATTATTTTATATTTTGTGTTCAATTTATTTAATTTATTTTGTATAATTAATTTGCAGAGAAAGATGCTCGAGGACCTTGCCTCTCAGCCTCAGCCTGAGGAAACGGCTGAGGGGTCGGGGTCGATGCCCCCCACACAGCCTTCTGTTGACGTTCAAAATGAATTGTACTTCAAGAACGTCAAGGCTATAAAGGGGCGGTTCGCTGTGTTGGGAAAATAGGGGTGCCCGGAATCTATTCGGGATGAATTTTAAATACGAATTTAAATACAATTATTACTAGCATGAATTAATCCTAATTAATTCAAATATTAATTCCAACAACTAATTATCATCATGCATGTTGAATTAATTTCACATATTTAATTAAGCGGAATAAACAATTAAGTATGCGATTAACGTACCACTTGTAGAATTGGCCTTTGAATAAACGGGACAATCACGGTCTCGCTTTATCAACCCAAAAACCTTCTCAAGTATTTCCCTTTCGCCTTACTTGATCACCGGTGGGAGATGCTTTCAAGTAATTTAATAAACTAAGGAAAAAGAAAAATATCTATGCTCTTGATTTTTCCAACACATGGAATTATGTACTTGGGGATGAAATAATCATCCCCTATTTATAGAGGGTAGGGGCCGAAAATTAGAGGAGATATGGGCTTGGAAAAAATCTTTTCTTAGTCTCTAAGAAATCTTGAATATATCTCATATATTCTTTTCTCCATAATAAAATATTCCACAAAAATCTCACTCTTATTTTCAAGCTTATAGTTTTCGAAAACTTCAAGGATAAAATCTAAGATTTGGATCTTCTTGAATATATGAGATATTCTTGTATTCCTAGAATACATATCTTTCATAATATCTTTCCAAGAAAATCAAGAAAATCTTATTTCTTTTTTATTCCTAATTTTCGAAAATTATAATAAAAAATCAGCATTGATATATTCTTTATTTTAATCACCTTATCATTATTGGGCTACTTAATTGGGCTACTTGAGGGGCCTTAAGGAGAATTAAGATTGGACCTCCTAATGGACTTCTGAATTTCAATATTGAGCCCCAATATAATTCAGCCCATTAATATTAATTATTACCACTAATAAATTAATATTGCACTATCCATCTTAATCCATATTACGATAATATGGGCTCCCGGTTATTATTTCCCGCGTTTAAGATTATCAAGTCCATTAATTAATTGAGCTTCTGAATAGCTCTAAATTAATTAATATACTTCACCTTGGAGTAAAGACATCTCACCATTATTATTCGTACCAAAGAAACTAATTCTTCACTTGCAAGATTTGGTACAATAAAACTTCTGAGCCCACCAAGGGGACTAATCACACGAGCCATACTCGCACGCGTTTCTCCGTATTAAATCTTAGCAACCGTCGTATGATTAATATTACTGCCCAAGACACAAAGTTCGAAGTCACAATGATTCTCACCCAACATGAATCAAAGCAGTAACTATTAAGCACACACGGTCCTATTTAAGGGACGGAGATTAAGAAATCAACAACCACTGAGGTCTAATTCTTCACATTTCAGAACAGAAGAATTTATCCTCGCTGTAGGTCCTCTTCAACACATACTAAATGTGCTAGTGCAATCTCTTAGTCAAGACAGACCAATCTGAGCCTTACACATCGACCTTTCACGGCGGATTGTTCAATTCCACCTGGGTCGTGAAATTGCACATTTAGTTACAAGTAAACTGTTAATGTTGTCTTCCGTGATCGGGTATCACCACATTAACTACAATGTAACATGTACTATATATTGAACGGTTTGCAATAGAAATTCAACATTCAATCATAACTAAAGCAAATGTGATAAAAGAATTATTCTCATAAAACGAGTGTTTAATACACGAGTTATACAAAGTAAAAGCATACTTTCACGTATAACTCCAACACGCTGGATTGGGCAGCTTCGAAAAGAACTTTTTCCGACCTCGTGGCTCGGGCTCATCCTCCTCTCAGCCTTCCATCGACTCTCATCCCAGTGAGGTCGAGAGGCAGCTTACCACGGTGGTGGAGCAGATGAAGAACATGCAGAGGCAGCAGCGAGAGAAGGAAGAGTATGAGAGACAGCAGCGAGAGGCGCACGACTGGTATACATCCGAGATGCAGCGGTATTCAGTCGAGGTGCAGGAGTATACAACCACCATGCAGGCGTGGTGGCAGATGTTCGCCTCTGATTCAGTGCCACGAGCACAAATGCCTGCGCCATGACTTGAAGCGATAATACTAACTTCTATTAGTAGATTCCTCGCAAGCGTACGAGTTCACTGTAGTATGAGTAAATATAATGACCAAGTATATCGAACCCAAAAGATGAAGTGTATGCAAATAGATCCCTGAAGATCTACGCGTCGTAGTTAATATGAGTGAAATGTTTTTGGATTTTTTGGAAAGATTAATTGAAATTACAATAAACTAATTAAACTAAAATACTAAAGAAGACGAATTAACTAAGGTTTGTGTTCAAGTAAGAGTTGGTGATGCTCAGGATAGGAATCCCTACGTATACTAACGGAGCAGGTACATAATCAAAATAACCGCGACGTACAAGAATTAACCTAAGTAAAAGAATGCAAGATAAAAACTCAAGATTCTAAACCCTAATACTTTACCCTAGCACTCGACTTCACTAATCCACTAACAAGTTAATAGATTGTGCTTAATTAATGAGACCCTAATTTAACTAAGGTTATTCGGTCGTCTTCCTTCGCTAAACTGGTAGATGAATTAATCCTTTCTAAACCCTCTAGTTAAGTCTACTCGTTGTTAAAGAGTGATACGGTCGTCCTCTCTCTAACACTTTTCGAACAAAATTCAAAAGTAAAGTTAAAATTAATTAATTAAGAGAATTAAAACCTAACGTCACGAATTACCCTAATTACGTACCCGCATCCTACTTCTACGAGTTCATCCTACCCCAAGCATGCAAGGGTTTTAGCCGGACATGGTTATAACGATAACAAAAGTAATTGACGAAGTAACGAACATAAACATGATTAATTGAAGTGAAAAACTAAAAAGCATGAACTAGGATTTTGAAAGAAAAAAATTCTAAGAACTGAAATTAGATTAATAAAACAAAGTCTAAAAGAAATAACGAACAAAAGTTTTACGAAACTAAATTAAACAATAAAATCGGACTATGAATTCGTAAAGAAAAACCTCAAAACGTAAAAGTAAAGCTTGCTCGTTCCTTCTCCTCTTTCTCTCCCTAAAAACTAAGTCTAAAAGTGATTTGGTATGTGATAATCCGTGTCTCCCCTCCTCAAAACGTGTTCGGGGAGGTATATATAAGCAACAGGTCGAGTCGGGATCGTATGGGCCAAAATTCCGCGCTTGCTCGTGCACTGCTCGTGCACTAGTGCACGAGCACCTTCAACTCGAGCACACTAAATCATCCAGAGAGCCATAACTGCACGACCAGCCTAGCTCGTGCACTAGTGCACGAGCACATGCCTTGCTCGAGCGCCCTGTACGAGCACTCGTGCAGGGGTGCACGACCTACGTTCTCTCGTGCGCTATGCACGACTGCTCGAGCGCTAGTGCTCGAGCTCCTCTAGCTTGTGCACTCCAATGATACTTTTGCTCCCTCGAACTAGTACTTTTCGTATTTCTTCGATATCTTCTCATCCGGGCATCCGTTTGAGTCGATTCAAAGTCCTACAAACTCCTCTTTTCGCCCTCTATTCAACTATGAGCATCTATGAGACAAATTCATTAGTTTATGAAAATGATACGCAAATGACTCTAAATACTCACCAAAATCAACCAAAACTAGGGCATTTCGAGTGACGAATCATGACAATTTCACGCCTAATCACGCCACCGATGCTGCCGATCCCTCCGACCCAGCCATCGATGCCGCCGATCCCGTCGACCCAGCCACAGATGCCGTTGATGCCCCAGAGCCAGCCGTCGATTGTTAACCTGGGCGAGGATGAGGAGGAAGAGAAAGACGGATTTAATTCCGACAATTAATTTGGTGAATTATGAAAAAAAATGAATCAATTTGGATACATATATAATTAATTGCGTACAAATGAACGAATTTTAAAATTATTCATTGTCGAAATAAATAATTTTACAAAATAAAATAAATAGTTGGGCAAAATATTTTAATAAACAACTTAGATACGAAAAGAAATTAATTTGGTGAATTATGAAAAAAAATGAATCAATTTTGATACATATACAATTAATTGCATACAAATGAACGAATTATAAAATTATGCATTGTCGAAATAAATAATTTTACAAAATAAAATAAATAGTTGGGCAAAATATTTTAATAAACAACTTAGATACGAAAATTAATTAATTTGGTGAATTATGGAAAAAAAATGAGTCAATTTGAATACATATACAATTAATTGCGTACAAATGATCAAATTATAAAATTATGCATTGTCGAAATATATAATTTTACAACATAAAAAAAATAGTTGGGCAAAATATTTTAATAAACAACTTAGATACGAAAAGAAATTAATTTGGTGAATTATGGAAATAAAATGAATCAATTTGGATACATATACAATTAATTGCGTACAAATGAACGAATTATAAAATTATGCATTGTCGAAATAAATAATTTTACAAAATAAAAAAAATAGTTGGGAAAAATATTTTAATAAACAACTTAGATACGAAAATGAATTAATTTGGTGAATTGTGAAAAAAAAAAGAGTCAATTTGGATACATATACAATTAATTGCGTACAAATGATCAAATTATAAAATTATGCATTGTCGAAATATATAATTTTACAACATAAAAAAAATAGTTGGGCAAAATATTTTAATAAACAACTTAGATACGAAAAGAAATTAATTTGGTGAATTATGGAAATAAAATGAATCAATTTGGATACATATACAATTAATTGCGTACAAATGAACGAATTATAAAATTATGCATTGTCGAAATAAATAATTTTACAAAATAAAATAAATAGTTGGGCAAAATATTTTAATAAACAACTTAGATACGAAAATGAATTAATTTGGTGAATTATGGAAAAAAAAATGAGTCAATTTGAATACATATACAATTAATTGCGTACAAATGATCAAATTATAAAATTATGCATTGTCGAAATATATAATTTTACAACATAAAAAAAATAGTTGGGCAGAATATTTTAATAAACAACTTAGATACGAAAAGAAATTAATTTGGTGAATTATGGAAATAAAAAGAATCAATTTGGATACATATACAATTAATTGCGTACAAATGAACGAATTATAAAATTATGCATTGTCGAAATAAATAATTTTACAAAATAAAAAAAATAGTTGGGCAAAATATTTTAATAAACAACTTAGATACGAAAATGAATTAATTTGGTGAATTATGGAAACAAATGAGTCAATTTGGATACATATACAATTAATTGCGTACAAATGATCAAATTATAAAATTATGCATTGTCGAAATATATAATTTTACAACATAAAAAAAATAGTTGGGCAAAATATTTTAATAAACAACTTAGATACGAAAAGAAATTAATTTGGTGAATTATGGAAATAAAATGAATCAATTTGGATACATATACAATTAATTGCGTACAAATGAACGAATTATAAAATTATGCATTGTCGAAATAAATAATTTTACAAAATAAAAAAAAATAGTTGGGCAAAATATTTTAATAAACAACTTAGATACAAAAATGAATTTATTTGGTGAATTATGGAAAAAAAAAAGAGTAAATTTGGATACATATACAATTAATTTATTTTGTATAATTAATTTGCAGAGAAAGATGCTCGAGGACCTTGCCTCTCAGCCTCAGCCTGAGGAAACGGCAGAGGGGTCGGGGTCGATGCCCCCCACACAGCCTTCTGTTGACGTTCAAAATGAATTGTACTTCAAGAACGTCAAGGCTATAAAGGGGCGGTTCGCTGTGTTGGGAAAATAGGGGTGCCCGGAATCTATTCGGGATGAATTTTAAATACGAATTTAAATACAATTATTACTAGCATGAATTAATCCTAATTAATTCAAATAATAATTCCAACAACTAATTATCATCATGCATGTTGAATTAATTTCACATATTTAATTAAGCGGAATAAACAATTAAGTATGCGATTAACGTACCACTTGTAGAATTGACCTTTGAATAAACGGGACAATCACGATCTCGCTTTATCAACCCAAAAACCTTCTCAAGTATTTCCCTTTCGCCTTACTTGATCACCGGTGGGAGATGCTTTCAAGTAATTTAATAAACTAAGGAAAAAGAAAAATATCTATGCTCTTGATTTTTCCAACACATGGAATTATGTACTTGGGGATGAAATAATCATCCCCTATTTATAGAGGGTAGGGGCCGAAAATTAGAGGAGATATGGGCTTGGAAAAAATCTTTTCTTAGTCTCTAAGAAATCTTGAATATATCTCATATATTCTTTTCTCCATAATAAAATATTCCACAAAAATCTCACTCTTATTTTCAAGCTTATAGTTTTCGAAAACTTCAAGGATAAAATCTAAGATTTGGATCTTCTTGAATATATGAGATATTCTTGTATTCCTAGAATACATATCTTTCATAATATCTTTCCAAGAAAATCAAGAAAATCTTATTTCTTTTTTATTCCTAATTTTCGAAAATTATAATAAAAAATCAGCATTGATATATTCTTTATTTTAATCACCTTATCATTATTGGGCTACTTAATTGGGCTACTTGAGGGGCCTTAAGGAGAATTAAGATTGGACCTCCTAATGGACTTCTGAATTTCAATATTGAGCCCCAATATAATTCAGCCCATTAATATTAATTATTACCACTAATAAATTAATATTGCACTATCCATCTTAATCCATATTACGATAATATGGGCTCCCGGTTATTATTTCCCGCGTTTAAGATTATCAAGTCCATTAATTAATTGAGCTTCTGAATAGCTCTAAATTAATTAATATACTTCACCTTGGAGTAAAGACAGCTCACCATTATTATTCGTACCGAAGAAACTAATTCTTCACTTGCAAGATTTGGTACAATAAAACTTCTGAGCCCACCAAGGGGACTAATCACACGAGCCGTACTCGCACGCGTTTCTCCGTATTAAATCTTAGCAACCGTCGTATGATTAATATTACTGCCCAAGACACAAAGTTCGAAGTCACAATGATTCTCACCCAACATGAATCAAAGCAGTAACTATTAAGCACACACGGTCCTATTTAAGGGACGGAGATTAAGAAATCAACAACCACTGAGGTCTAATTCTTCACATTTCAGAACAGAAGAATTTATCCTCGCTGTAGGTCCTCTTCAACACATACTAAATATGCTAGTGCAATCTCTTATTCAAGACAGACCAATCTGAGCCTTACACATCGACCTTTCACGGCGGATTGTTCAATTCCACCTGGGTCGTGAAATTGCACGTTTAGTTACAAGTAAACTGTTAATGTTGTCTTCCGTGATCGGGTATCACAACATTAACTACAATGTAACATGTACTATATATTGAACGGTTTGCAATAGAAATTCAACATTCAATCATAACTAAAGCAAATGTGATAAAAGAATTATTCTCATAAAACGAGTGTTTGATACACGAGTTATACAAAGTAAAAGCATACTTTCACGTATAACTCCAACACGCTGGATTGGGCAGCTTCGAAAAGAACTTTTTCCGGCCTCGTGGCTCGGGCTCATCCTCCTCTCAGCCTTCCATCGACTCTCATCCCAGTGAGGTCGAGAGGCAGCTTACCACGGTGGTGTAGCAGATGAAGAACATGCAGAGGCAGCAGCGAGAGAAGGAAGAGTATGAGAGACAGCAGCGAGAGGCGCACGACTGGTATACATCCGAGATGCAGCGGTATTCAGTCGAGGTGCAGGAGTATACAACCACCATGCAGGCGTGGTGGCAGATATTCGCCTCTGATTCAGTGCCACGAGCACAAATGCCTGCGCCATGACTTGAAGCGATAATACTAACTTCTATTAGTAGATTCCTCGCAAGCGTACGAGTTCACTGTAGTATGAGTAAATATAATGACCAAGTATATCGAACCCAAAAGATGAAGTGTATGCAAATAGATCCCTGAAGATCTACGCGTCGTAGTTAATATGAGTGAAATATTTTTGGATTTTTTGGAAAGATTAATTGAAATTACAATAAACTAATTAAACTAAAATACTAAAGAAGACGAATTAACTAAGGTTTGTGTTCAAGTAAGAGTTGGTGATGCTCAGGATAGGAATCCCTACGTATACTAACGGAGCAGGTACATAATCAAAATAACCGCGACGTGCAAGAATTAACCTAAGTAAAAGAATGCAAGATAAAAACTCAAGATTCTAAACCCTAATACTTTACCCTAGCACTCGACTTCACTAATCCACTAACAAGTTAATAGATTGTGCTTAATTAATGAGACCTTAATTTAACTAAGGTGATTCGGTCGTCTTCCTTCGCTAAACTGGTAGATGAATTAATCCTTTCTAAACCCTCTAGTTAAGTCTACTCGTTGTTAAAGAGTGATACGGTCGTCCTCTCTCTAACACTTTTCGAACAAAATTCAAAAGTAAAGTTAAAATTAATTAATTAAGAGAATTAAAACCTAACGTCACGAATTACCCTAATTACGTACCCGCATCCTACTTCTACGAGTTCATCCTACCCCAAGCATGCAAGGGTTTTAGCCAGACATGGTTATAACGATAACAAAAGTAATTGACGAAGTAACGAACATAAACATGATTAATTGAAGTGAAAAACTAAAAAGCATGAACTAGGATTTTGAAAGAAAAAAATTCTAAGAACTGAAATTAGATTAATAAAACAAAGTCTAAAAGAAATAACGAACAAAAGTTTTACGAAACTAAATTAAACAATAAAATCGGACTATGAATTCGTAAAGAAAAACCTCAAAACGTAAAAGTAAAGCTTGCTCGTTCCTTCTCCTCTTTCTCTCCCTAAAAACTAAGTCTAAAAGTGATTTGGTATGTGATAATCCGTGTCTCCCCTCCTCAAAACGTGTTCGGGGAGGTATATATAAGCAACAGGTCGAGTCGGGATCGTATGGGCCAAAATTCCGCGCTTGCTCGTGCACTGCTCGTGCACTAGTGCACGAGCACCTTCAACTCGAGCACACTAAATCATCCAGAGAGCCATAACTGCACGACCAGCCTAGCTCGTGCACTAGTGCACGAGCACATGCCTTGCTCGAGCGCCCTGCACGAGCACTCGTGCAGGGGTGCATGACCTACGTTCTCTCGTGCGCTATGCACGACTGCTCGAGCGCTAGTGCTCGAGCTCCTCTAGCTTGTGCACTCCAATGATACTTTTGCTCCCTCGAACTAGTACTTTTCGTATTTCTTCGATATCTTCTCATCCGGGCATCCGTTTGAGTCGATTCAAAGTCCTACGAACTCCTCTTTTCGCCCTCTATTCATCTATGAGCATCTATGAGACAAATTCATTAGTTTATGAAAATGATACGCAAATGACTCTAAATACTCAACAAAATTAACCAAAACTAGGGCATTTCGAGTGACGAATCATGACAATTTCACGCCTAATCACGCCACCGATGCTGCCGATCCCTCCGACCCAGCCATCGATGCCGCCGATCCCGTCGACCCAGCCACAGATGCCGTTGATGCCCCAGAGCCAGCCGTCGATTGTTAACCTGGGCGAGGATGAGGAGGAAGAGAAAGACGGATTTAATTCCGACAATTAAAAAAATTTAATTTTTAATAAATATGAAGTACAATTTTTTTTTAGTTTGAATTGTTACTTTAATTTATTTTTTGAATTATTACTTTAATTTATAATTTTATGAATTTATTTTAGTTTGAATTTACTTTTATTTAATGTCAAAATAAAAAAAATTAGCAAAAAAATAAAAATAAAATGGATACAACATTTATAAAAACAAGTGAGAAACGAAAATGAATTAATTTGGTGAATTATGAAAAAAAATGAATCAATTTGGATACATATATAATTAATTGCGTACAAATGAACGAATTTTAAAATTATTCATTGTCGAAATAAATAATTTTACAAAATAAAATAAATAGTTGGGCAAAATATTTTAATAAACAACTTAGATACGAAAAGAAATTAATTTGGTGAATTATGAAAAAAAATGAATCAATTTTGATACATATACAATTAATTGCATACAAATGAACGAATTATAAAATTATGCATTGTCGAAATAAATAATTTTACAAAATAAAATAAATAGTTGGGCAAAATATTTTAATAAACAACTTAGATACGAAAATTAATTAATTTGGTGAATTATGAAAAAAAAATGAGTCAATTTGAATACATATACAATTAATTGCGTACAAATGATCAAATTATAAAATTATGCATTGTCGAAATATATAATTTTACAACATAAAAAAAATAGTTGGGCAAAATATTTTAATAAACAACTTAGATACGAAAAGAAATTAATTTGGTGAATTATGGAAATAAAATGAATCAATTTGGATACATATACAATTAATTGCGTACAAATGAACGAATTATAAAATTATGCATTGTCGAAATAAATAATTTTACAAAATAAAAAAAATAGTTGGGCAAAATATTTTAATAAACAACTTAGATACGAAAATGAATTAATTTGGTGAATTGTGAAAAAAAAAATGAGTCAATTTGGATACATATACAATTAATTGCGTACAAATGATCAAATTATAAAATTATGCATTGTCGAAATATATAATTTTACAACATAAAAAAAATAGTTGGGCAAAATATTTTAATAAACAACTTAGATACGAAAAGAAATTAATTTGGTGAATTATGGAAATAAATTGAATCAATTTGGATACATATACAATTAATTGCGTACAAATGAACGAATTATAAAATTATGCATTGTCGAAATAAATAATTTTACAAAATAAAATAAATAGTTGGGCAAAATATTTTAATAAACAACTTAGATACGAAAATGAATTAATTTGGTGAATTATGGAAAAAAAATGAGTCAATTTGAATACATATACAATTAATTGCGTACAAATGATCAAATTATAAAATTATGCATTGTCGAAATATATAATTTTACAACATAAAAAAATAGTTGGGCAGAATATTTTAATAAACAACTTAGATACGAAAAGAAATTAATTTGGTGAATTATGGAAATAAAATGAATCAATTTGGATACATATACAATTAATTGCGTACAAATGAACGAATTATAAAATTATGCATTGTCGAAATAAATAATTTTACAAAATAAAAAAAATAGTTGGGCAAAATATTTTAATAAACAACTTAGATACGAAAATGAATTAATTTGGTGAATTATGGAAACAAATGAGTCAATTTGGATACATATACAATTAATTGCGTACAAATGATCAAATTATAA
This sequence comes from Ballota nigra, assembly GCA_947034835.1. Taxonomy (NCBI): domain Eukaryota; kingdom Viridiplantae; phylum Streptophyta; class Magnoliopsida; order Lamiales; family Lamiaceae; genus Ballota; species Ballota nigra. The sequence goes on along the minus strand of OX344729.1, from coordinate 72,133,888 downwards.
AATTATGCATTGTCGAAATATATAATTTTACAACATAAAAAAAATAGTTGGGCAAAATATTTTAATAAACAACTTAGATACGAAAAGAAATTAATTTGGTGAATTATGGAAATAAAATGAATCAATTTGGATACATATACAATTAATTGCGTACAAATGAACGAATTATAAAATTATGCATTGTCGAAATAAATAATTTTACAAAATAAAAAAAAATAGTTGGGCAAAATATTTTAATAAACAACTTAGATACAAAAATGAATTTATTTGGTGAATTATGAAAAAAAAAAGAGTCAATTTGGATACATATACAATTAATTGCGTACAAATGATCAAATTATAAAATTATGCATTGTCGAAATAAATAATTTTACAAAATAAAAAAAATAGTTGGGCAAAATATTTTAATAAACAACTTAGATACGAAAAGAAAATAATTTGGTGAATTATGGAAAAAAAATGAATCAATTTTGATACATATACAATTAATTGCGTACAAATGAACGAATTATAAAATTATGCATTGTCGAAATAAATAATTTTACAAAATAAAAAAAATAGTTGGGCAAAATATTTTAATAAACAACTTAGATACGAAAATGAATTAATTTGGTAAATTATGGAAAAAAAAATGAGTCAATTTGGATACATATACAATTAATTGCGTACAAATGATCAAATTATAAAATTATGCATTGTCGAAATAAATAATTTTACAAAATAAAAAAAAATAGTTGGGCAAAATATTTTAATAAACAACTTAGATACGAAAAGAAAATAATTTGGTGAATTATAGAAAAAAAAGAATTAATTTGGATACATATACAATTAATTACGTATAAATGAACAAATTATAAAATTATGCATTGTCGAAATAAATAATTTTACAAAATAATAAAATAGTTGGGCAAAATATTTTAATAAACAACTTAGATACGAAAATGAATTAATTTGGTGAATTATGAAAAAAAAAGAGTCAATTTGGATACATATACAAATAATTGCGTACAAATGAACGAATTATAAAATTATGCATTGTCGAAATAAATAATTTTACAAAAAAAAAAAATAGTTGGGCAAAATATTTTAATAAACAACTTAGATACGAAAAGAAATTAATTTGGTGAATTATGGAAATAAAATGACTTAATTTGAATACATATACAATTAATTGCATAAAAATGAATGAAAGAAGCTCATGGCCTAGCGGCTGTGAGTCCTCCCCATGCACAAGATGTCGCGTGTTTGATTCCCCTTGAGTGCAATCTTAGATTAATTGTTCAAGGCCCAATATTGATACATATAGAAGGTGGGCCGCATATAGCAAGCTATGGGCCGATGGCCCAGTGGGCCTACCCCGCCCCGGGTGCTCGGGCTAGAACCACGCGAACCACATTTTTTTTTGTACAGGTTCGTAATTTGCGACGGCCAAATTCCGTCGCAAATTGAAATTTTTGCGACGATAACGACCCGTCGCAAATTGTAATCGAAAATATTAAAAAAAAAAAACATTTGCGACGGTAACGATCCGTCGCAAATGTTGTAGACCCGGTCGGGTCTGACCCGAAAGACTTGCGACGGATTAGTGGCCGTCACAAAATTTGAGCGACCCGGTCGGGTCAAACCCGCCAATTTTGCGACGGTTTTGTACGTCGTAAATTTGCGACAGGAGGCAAAAGTCCGTCGCAAACATTAGCTACGGCTGTTTTAACAACGGACACGTGTCCGTCGCAAATTCCGTCGCAAATCACTATTTGCGGCGGAAATTCCATCGCTAAACAGTGTATTTTTTGTAGTGAGTGGTATCCATGCACCTTATTGAGTGCATAAATTACTTTAGTAAAACACGAGGAAGAAAATTAAAATGGTCTATAACAAAGCATATATGATAGAATGAAAAGAGTTAAATATAATTTGAATGCCAAAATTAAGTTGTCACCCGGACCCATCCTAAGTGAAGAAAATATTTTGTTTTATTAGTCTATTCCAAAAATGCTGAAGCATCACATATTCAGTTTTGACTCTAATACGATGAAATAATTCCGTCTTATTTAAAAATTCGAACTTGTAGAGTAGTGTGAAATTAATTCATTTAATTATGAAGCATCAATTGTGATGCTGAACAAAGACCGGAGGCTAACTTTTGTTTCAACACATGGATCCCGAAAGTGCTGAAGCTGTAGTATTTTCAATTTTAAATTAAACACATAAATTCATGAATTGTCAGCTCTTCCTTCTGTAAAAGGAGTGGATACAGTTGGTGACTGAAGTTTGTTTCGGTATGCTGACAATGATTATATGATTTGGCACCACTATTAATTATTAACGTGATCTAAATTATCCTTTATTATACTAATAGCGAGTTCATTCTGCCTATGTGTCGCTTTGTGGTTTATTTTATTTTTGATCGGAAAAAGAAATTTTCATTGATAAATGAGTATTACCCTATTATACAATGAGTTTGGTTAATATCCTCTAGATATTTTAGGATAATTCTTACACAATCTGTAATGCAAGAAAACAAAGTTTACACCAAAATCTCCCTAGGCTCAGAACTCCAAGTGTTGAAAGTAATTTTGTTTCTCCAAATTCCTCTCGCTTTGTGGTTTATTTATTATTCTATGTGTCGTCATTAGGTTACACTACAAAAAAAAACACTGTTTTGCGACGGAATTAGCGACGGAAAATCCGTCGCAAACAGTGTTTTGCGACGGTATCTGCGACGGACACGTATCCGTCCCTAAAACAGCCGTAGCTAATTTTTGCGACGGATTTCGACTTCCGTCGCAAATTAACGACGGACAAATCCATCGCAAAATCGGCGGGTCAGACCCGGCCGGGTCACACAGAATTTGCGACGGACAGTATTCCGTCGCAAATATTTCGGGTCAGACCCGTTCGGGTCAACAACATTTGCGACGGCCACATTCCGTCGCAAATGTTTATATATATATTTTTTTATTTTTTTCTGTTATAATTTGCGACGGGTTGTTTTCCGTCGCAAAATTCAATATTTGCGACGGAATTTGGCCGTCGCAAATTACCGAGCCTATACAAAAAAAAAAGTGGCTCGCGTGGTTCGAGCCCGGGCACCCGAGGCGGCCGGGGCGGGCGCGGACCACTGGGCCAACCGACCCATCTCTTTTTATATGCGGCCCACCTTCTATATTAGTCTTATTAGGCCTTGAACAATTAATCCATTTTTTGCGTCCAAGGGGAATCGAACACGGGACCTCTTGTGCAAGAGGAGGGGGCGCGCGCCACTAGGGCACAAGCTACTTTCGTTTATTTTTATGCAATTAATTGTATATGTATTCAAATTAAATCATTTTTTTATAATTCACCAAATTAATTTCTTTTCGTATCTAAGTTGTTTATTAAAATATTTTGCTCAACTATTTTTTTTATTTTGTAAAATTATTTATTTCGACTCCCGCTTAAATTTATAATTCGTTCATTTGTACGCAATTAATTGTATATTTATCCAAATTGACTCGTTTTTTTTCTACAATTCACCAAATTAATTCATTTTCGTTTCTAACTTATTTTTATAAATATTGGGGCCATTTAATTTTTATTATTTCTGTAAAATTATTTATTTCGACTCCCGCTTAAATTTATAATTCGTTCATTTGTACGCAATTAATTGTATATGTATCCAAATTGACTCGTTTTTTTTTTCTACAATTCACCAAATTAATTTATTTTCGTTTCTAACTCATTTTTATAAATATTGGGGCAATTTAATTTTTATTATTTCTGTAAATTTATTTATTTCGACTCCCGCTTAAATTTATAATTCGTTCATTTGTACGCAATTAATTGTATATGTATCCAAATTGACTCGTTTTTTTTCTACAATTCACCAAATTAATTCATTTTCGTTTCTAACTTGTTTTTATAAATATTGGGGCCATTTAATTTTTATTATTTCTGTAAAACTATATATTTCGACTCCCGCTTAAATTTATAATTCGTTCATTTGTACGCAATTAATTGTGTATGTATCCAAATTGACTCTTTTTTTTCTACAATTCACCAAATTAATTCATTTTCGTTTCTAACTTGTTTTTATAAATATTGGGGCCATTTAATTTTTATTATTTCTGTAAATTTATTTATTTCGATTCCCGCTTAAATTTATAATTCGTTCATTTGTACGCAATTAATTGTGTATGTATCCAAATTGACTCGTTTTTTTTTTCATAATTCACCAAATTAATTCATTTTCGTTTTTCACTTGTTATATATACAATAATTTAGTAATTCTAATCGTCGTCTTCTTCCTCGTCATCCTCATCATCATCTTCATCCTCTTCCTCATCTTCATCCTCTTTCTCTTCCTCTTCCTCTTCCTCTTCCTCTTCCTCTTCTTCTTCCTCCCCACCGCGCTCTTGTCCATCACCCTCATGATCACTTTCAATCATTATCATTTCTGGATTTGCAGCAAGTAAGTCGACAAAAATATTCACACCTGCTTGATCAACCTCTGTTTGAGCCTCTTGTATCTCTGTTTGAAATGGATCTGTTGGTTCTACACCGTCTTTGTTTGACGGATTAGAAATTTCAACCAGTGATCTTGCCTTTACTTTGCAAACTGTCCTCAAGTTGGGCCTACTTGATCCGGGATATTTGCAATAATATACCTGAGATGCTTGCGTTGCAAAAATATAAGGATCGTATGCCGCCGGAAACTTCTTTCCGGTGTTGATATCAACAATCTTGTAGTTTTTGTCGACTCTTGTTCCTTGGTTCCCTGGATCATACCATTCACACAAGAACAACACTATCGTCCTGCTCGGCCAACCCGGATATTCTATTTCAACTACTTCTTGCAGCACTCCATAGTAATCGATGGGTTCTTCGTTGTAGTTTGCACCGATAACGCAAACACCACTGTTTGTAGTCGATTTCGTTGAAGCATACGCTTCAGTATGAAATTTGTATCCATTTGCGTAATATCCGTGGTATGATACCACACTACGTAGTGGTCTTTTGCTCAGAGCTTCAAGATGTGGGTTGTTATTAAGTAGGTCATTTTGTCCCTGTAAATATTAAATTATCATGTATAAAAATAATAACATATTTGTTATAAGGTAAAAATCATATAATTATGTGGTACTCACGTAACGTTGGAACCAAAACATAAAATCATTGCGGATGGATTGAAAAACTGTTGCATCTGTGATGTCTGGTTCTACTTGACGCTTATACTCACAGAACATGCTTATATATCAGAAAAAAGAAATTAATTACTTTTCAGATATCAACAGTATACATATTGTAAAAAAACTCAACTATAAAATTAAATTACTTACTCTATATACGGTTGGACTTCAGGACAATTCATCAAAACATATGAATGTATTGTTTCCTCTTCAATACTGCCCCTGAACGGTCGTTTGGTGCCCTTACCCATTGGTCGACCCGGATGCAAAAATACAGATAACATACCTTCAACATCACGAAGGGGATGGTCTACTCCACGACCATCGTAGTTGCGAGGCACATTTTTGATTCTGGTTTGAACTTGATCGCCGAAGTAGTAAGAACAAAATGCTCCAACCTCTTCAGTAAGGTATGCATTAACAATTGATGCTTCGATGTGGGCCGCATTTCCAATATTGAGCTTTAAATTGTGCAAATACCTAAAACATTCTTGTGTTAGAAAATTTATTCAGTATTGATCTTAAAAGTCGATTTAAAAAATGGTATAGAATTACCTCTCAAAAGGGTACATCCATCGATACTGTACGGGACCAGCAATTGAGGCTTCATACGCTAAGTGTACGGGTAAGTGCTCCATCGAGTCGAAGAAGCTGGGTGGAAAAATCCGCTCAAGTTTGCATAGAATAACAGGGATCTCCTCATCCAAACGCCTCATGTCATCAACTGTAATCGTTGATGCCGTTAAGTGTCTGAAAAAGAGACTTAATTCCGTGATGACACTCCATACATTCTTGGGAAGTGAGTACCGAAATGCAATAGGTAAGAGTCGTTGCATGAACACGTGACAATCATGACTCTTCATTCCAGACACCTTTCCGGTTTCCGTGTCAACTCTGTCTCCCAAATTCGACACATAATTGTCAGGGAAGCTCAACTCTTTCACCCACTTACACAAATTCTTCCTTTCTGCTTTACTAATTGTGTAAGAGGCCTGGGGATATGTTCTTGTCTGCTCATCCTTGTGTAGGGAAGCACGAGAACAGAAGAGCCTCAACTCATCTCTGGATTTTGAAGTGTCTTTGGTCTTCCCTTCAGTACCCACGACCGTATGAAACAAGTTGTCGAAAACATTCTTCTCTATATGCATCACATCCAAATTGTGTCGAATCAACAACTTGCTCCAATAAGGTAAGTCCCAAAAGATACTTCTCTTCTTCCAAACACCCTGGATACGTTTATTGTGCTCCATTGCACCCGCCTCAGTTGTCTTCATCAAATCAGTGACTGTAACCTCATACAACAACGAATCACCTGAAATAATTAATTTATATATGGTTAACTTATATATATGAGACACATAGACATCAGTAGTGATTCAGTACCCAGACACATACCTGATCGAATCCGTGGTCTTGGGCGGCCTACTGCATTTTTACCCTTTAGAAAGTCTGTTTTGTTCCTCCGAAAGGGATGATCAGGAGGAAGAAACTTGCGATGGTTGTCGAACCATGACACTTTTCTACTCAACGGAAGATAGAATGCATCAGAACCGTCCATGCAATACGGGCATGCTAGTTTTCCTGCTGTTGACCACCCAGACAACATAGAAAATGCTGGAAAGTCACTAATGGTCCACAAAAGTGCAGCTCGCATCGTGAAGTTCTGCTTCCTATGAACGTCGTAGGCCTCCACCCCCGTAGACCACAAAGATTTCAACTCTTTAATCAATGGCTGGAGATATACATCCAATTTATGCTTGGGGTTGTGTGGTCCAGGCACCAAGATACTAAGAAATATATGTTGAGGCTTCATGCACAACCAAGGAGGTAGATTGTACGGGGTCAACAGCACATGCCATAATGAATACTTTTTTCCGTGCATTCCAAATGGGGCAAAACCATCCGTGCACAAGCCTAACCTCACATTTCTCGTCTCCCTTGCAAAATCTGGGAACTCCCTATCAAGATGTTTCCATGCCTCCGAGTCTGCAGGATGCCGCATCTCTCCAGAATTCTCACCAGAACACTCCTCAGCATGCCATGTCATGTCTTTAGCCGTGGTACTGGACTGATACAACCTCTCTAGACGAGGAGTGATGGGAAGGTAATACATTGCCTTATAAGCCTTCAACTGCACTTTCTTCTTACTTTTTGTACGACCAGATGGTTTGTACCGTGGGTGACCACACATCTTGCAATGATCCTCATCCTCATCCTCATCCCAAAACAACATGCAACTGTTTGTACAACAATCAATCTTCTCAAAGGGTAGACCCATATCCTTCAAGAGCCTCTTGCTCTGATAGAAATTATCAGGCGCCGTGTTGTCTTCAGGTAGAGCTCGTTTGAACAATTTAGCAAATTGATTGAACACTTTTTGACTGACCTTGCCTTCAGTTTTGATGTTCAACATCTGAGCATTGAATGACAATTGCGTCTCAGTCTCACAACCAGGAAACAACTTTTGATCAACGGTTTTAAGCATATCAAAAAACTTCTTTGACCGATGATTTGGTTCCTCCTCCATAGGTGTTTCATTGAATTGTGGTTGACCACCCAAAACAGATTCTGCAATCATCATCCGATATCTATCAGGTTCATCCTCTATTTGTGGTTCAAATTGAGTATACGGAACATAACTTGAACCACCAACATCAAAATTTCCACCACCGCTCCACCCAGTATACCAGTATTCTACGGTTTCGATGTCAACATTCCATCGTTGTTCACCGTGACTGGTCCAGTTGTAATAACGGGGAACAAAACCGGAAATCACAAGATGAGTTCTAACCTCATCAACACTCAAGAATCTCATATTTCTGCATCTTTTGTCTTTACACGGACACCTAATATTACCCATACAATCCATACTACATGGATGTTGTAGTGCAAACTCAATAAACTCATCAATTTTATTGCAAAAGGCAGAGTTAATGCCTCCTCCCATCATTCTAGGTATTGAGTACTTCCAACCACGATCTGGAAATTGCATCTGTTACAGATTAAAAGTAAATATCACGTGAGTTATAAAAAATTGGGCAGAGTTTGCCTAAAAATAAGGATATACAAAATTTTCCTTCACAAAAATCAATCCAACACAACCATATATATCAATCATAGTAAACCAATCAAATAAACAAATATCACACAATTTATCTAATAGTGTACATAAAAATTGAGCAGAGTTTATACTAAAAATAGGTATAAATATCACACAAACTAAAATTAACGTACCCATCAAATAAACATATATCATCAATAATACCTAAACCCATCAAATAAACATATATCATGCTCATTACCTAATAGTGTACTAAAAAATTGAAACAATAAAAATATGACATTTAAACGGTTAAAAATGTGAAAACGTACGGTGAAGTAGAAGGCAATGACAAATACGTACGGTGAGGTTGAAGGCAATGACAAATACACCAATTATACGTGAAGAACATATAAAAACCGCATCATTTCTTATTTTTTTCGTGAGTGAAAGTGAAAGGGAAAGAAGAGTGAAAGTGAAAGGGAAGGAAAAGGAAGGGGATTGTTATAAATCTGCACAAATTTGCGACGGACTGATTTTCCGTCGCAAATTCTATATTTTGCGACGGAAATTCCATCGCAAATACGCTTTGCGACGACCCATGTCAATTATTGGTCACCAACCCCTCTGACGAGCTTCAACTACTCAATTTTGCGACGGAAAAGTGGCCGTCGCAAATATGAATTTAAAATTTGCGACGGCCATTCCGTCGCAAAACAGGCAAATGGGTCATTTTCCGGGTGGCTACTTTTAAACGGGTCGTTTTGCGACGGAAATTTCCGTCACAAATTTCAATTTTGACTTTGCGACGACATATCCGTCGCAAATGAGCAGGTGTACAACGAAGGTGGTGGGCCCTAGGATTTGCGACGGACATTTCCGTCGCAAATCACTAACTGTTGCGACGGAATTTCATATCCGTCGCAAACCGATATTTTTTACGACGGCTTGCCCAAATCCGTCGCAAATACACGAAATTTGCGACGGATATTTGGCCGTCGCAAATATTCCGTCGTTAAACCGCGTCTTTTTTGTAGTGTTAACTTCGTCTATGTGACATTATTGTAGAAATTATACATGTCAATTTATAATACTTATGCGTCATCTATATGACTTAATGTAATAAATAGTCTAAAAAATTCTTATATAAGAATTAGAACCCTAGACCACCTGAGTATAATTTATAATATTGTTTACCACTTAAGTCAAACTAAGGATCCATACAAAATTAGAATATCTATTGTATATAACTCGAGCCTATAAAAAATATATGAGAAATTTACTTGCGCTTGTACCAATTTACATGTTATTTAATTATATTTGAGGAATTTATGTTAATATCCCAAACAAGTAACTTAAGTAAACGTATTATTGTTGAATTGATTAATTGAACTTAAGAATTCTATTTATGTGAAATTTTAATGTTTAATTGACTTGCATCACTATATTAAGGATTTTTTTATTTAGAATATGGAATTAACTATACTAAATAATTCTGATTTTTCTATATCTATTAAATGATTAATTGAATTTTAATTATTTGAAATTCTAACATTTAATTGATGAATTTTTAATTATCAAGAAAACAATGCACCAAAATTCTAATTATTCGATTATTTTAATATCAAATTGAATTTAATATGTTATTTTTCTATTAATAATTAGTTGTGTTTAACGACATTATGTTTGAATGTATCTATTATATAATTATATTATATTATTTTATAGTATATAATTTTATTATATATATATATAATGCATTATGATGTATAATCAATTTTTATGAAAACTCTGCGTTTTACGTGGACCACTTATCTAGTTAGGTATATTGCTAAATGAAAATTATGTATTGTGAACAAAATTCATCGGAAGCCTACTCTGATACTAGATCCCTCTATCTAATTTTAAAGTCCTGTTTTTGCTTGTTATTTTCGTAAGTGGAGGATATTATGGGTATATTATGTGGTTCATTTATGAATAAAGTGATTGTTTATTCAAAATATATACTTGTATTTTCTATAAACAATCATTTTATACTTATATGGACCTCACAATATTATGTAATACCTTTCAAAATATAACAAAAAATAACAGGCAAAAAATTAGGAGTAGTATTTGATAGAGTGAGTATATTTTAAAATTACATTATAATTGAATGGTGCACCTAATAATAGTTTCAATTTTTTGTTTTGTTATGAGGGACACTCCTAGGCACTAGTTATTATACGGTTAATATTACAACTAAATTTATTGTCCTTAATACAAATCCCTCAATGTCGAGGCTAAAAAATTCGATATAAATTGAAAAACCACACAACTAATTTCTATTAAACACATGATTAACATAAATAAAAGAGCGACAATGATCAATTCATCCACGGGACGGCATATTTTTTATTAGATGAAGAAAAAAAGGCATATAATATGAAATTCTGAACTCCCAAAGTAAGAGCATTTTTGTTGACATAGTTGGATCGGTAAAGTCCATACATTAAGTTCATACTACAGAAATGAAAAGCATTCAATGAAAATGAGACCTCAAATGCTTTGGCACCATCTCAATTGGAGGCAAACTTTTATGTTAGCAGTACTTACTAAATATGCTTCTAACAATGTCTTGCAATGAAGAGACCGCCACCCACCAATACAGTATTCTTCAAAAAATTCGACATTTACTTCTTTAAGATCATGTAGAGCAGAAATATTTCGATTTTCATTACCTTCTTCGATCAGTGTGTTGCAAAGGAGTTTTGTGAAATCATTGTTTGCTTCGCATAGCGTGATAAAAGAAGAAATTTCCAAATATAAAACAATGAGGTTAGGACGACAACTCCAAAATAAATCCTCCAAAATCCTAGATTGTACTGAAAATGAACGTGAACACAATATCGTCAATTTCTCTACTATAGGTGGTTTAAATACACCTTTAACATCACCAGCTTGATCACACTCCTGCACCTGACAAGTAATACGTAACTCGAGATGAATTTTGGAAGGACTCAACTTTTGCAGAAATTCTCTCAAATCAATCAAGATTGAAGTTTCCAGCCTACACTCAATAGATATATCAGACTCCCATTCCGTTGATGTTGTTTTCAAACACAAGGAAGGTACATTATATGAAGTTAAAAATTTGAACTTTTTAATCCTTGGAACATCAAATATGAGCCTCAACCACATCTTCCGCCGATCAATGAAGCTTATCAACTCGAGTGAATTGCTACGAATATGTATTTCTTCGTAGCCAATACAATCATCGACGGTCAACTCCTTAAGACAAGGAAACCTAGAAGACAAATCACGGAAAATCCATTCTCCGATTTCTAAATCCTTCAAGCACAACACTTTCAATTTACTTCCAATCCCGGGCCAAAATATATAATATAAAAGATAATCGACGTTAATATTGCAGCCTACAAGAGATAAAGTGAAAAGAGTCTGGGATTCAAATACCTCCGGCGGTAGAGGTAAATAGCAATAATCATCCCGTACCTTTTTAAGGTCGATAACGAGATGAGTAGCACCTAGTTTTAGAGCTCTCCGGATCAATTCATTAGATTCTCCTCCTTGCATTTGTAGCCTTAGCCTGAAACTCCGAATCTTTGGATTCAATTCCACGTATCTTTGCATAGTCTTTTTCGCGAATTTCATAAACGCATTATCGGACGTTGGAAACGCGAATCCGGCGGAGTGGGGGAGTCGGTTTCGTCAAGATCGTGGTTGGGACGAGTTAACCAGGCGGTGTACCATGGTTTGGAGAGGATACTTGTTCGGGCGGCTTCTTTTCCACTCAGAAAAGATTGTATGTGTTGAATCGTCTCCTCTGGAAGTTGACATGCTTCAATTCTTTTGGTATTTTCCATCGATAAATCAAAACTGATACCTAGGTGTATCCAGAAACAGAAATCATACTTATCAATTAAAGAGGAAATCAAAGCAACAGCGAAAGCATAAAGACACGAACCTTTATTGAAACCTAATCTCAATTTGGGAAGCAACCAGCGTGATTAGGGATTGACTAGAATTAATATGGTCGTTTTTTTCTATTAAAAAATGGGTCTTTATTAAAAAAAATGGGTCTTTATTAAAAAAAATGGTCTCATCTAAGAGTCGAAGAAATTAATTTATTTAATTATTTTTCTTATAATACTCTTCATTCACAGGATCGTTAACTTTTTCTTTTATGCAGGGTCTAATAAGTAAAAAATTAATATGGATGAAGTTGTTCTCATCAGGAATGACTATAATACCATGAAATAAATTCGTCTCATCTAAAAATTCGAACTTATAACCATGTGTGAAATTAATTTATTTAATTATTTCTCTTATATTTAAAAATATATATATACAATGGTCTTTTTTAATTATTTGTATCGACTATGGATATTGATTAAAACTCACCCATTTTAGCATCTTCAAAAAAGAAATAGGCACATGTTAGTGTTACTTGCATCCTTATATTTAGGAAATACACTCTATCCGCGATTAATTAAAGAAATGCAAAATCATGCATATTATTTGAACTAGTGATCGTACTACCCGTGCTTCGCACGGACGACATTAGTACAATTTTTACTATATTAATTAATTTAATTTTAATGCCAAAAATATTTCAATTTTTTTTTAATATATAAAAACTTCGAATTTCATCATATGCCCACAGGTGGGCACAAACTTATATGCCTACTGCGAATGTGATAATGACACATAAGCAAATTTAAATAATCATTGTCACATTCGTGGTGGGTATAAGCAAATTTAAGTAATCATTGTCACAGTCGTGGTGTATATATAAGTTTGTGTCCACCGGTGAACATATGATCATTTTCGAACTAAACTTATGCTCGCTCCGATTCGATTTAGATTGACTCAAAGGAAATGACACGGGTTTTAATAAAAGACTTATTTATTAGTATTTATGAGTATAAATTGATAAAGTACTGACATGAGTGTAAATAAATGATGTTTTTAAAGGGTAAGTTAAAAAGTGTAGTGTTTGCTTTTTACTATTTTGGGTAAGAAGAAAACAAAAAATAAACTTTCCTTTTATGGAAAAGGGATAATCTAAATCGAATCGGAGGGAGTAACATCTTTTATAAAAAAATCATTAACATTATATATACATATATAAGAAAAAAAAATCATTGTATCGTCAAACAGGTTCTCTTAAAGTTTTTAAATAATAAACAAAAATTTGAACAATTTGTATTTTTCTTTTACATTAAAATAATTATTACTTTCAACATACATGTAATTTTTAAGGGATACAAAAATAAAATAATTAATAGACATACAAAAGATGTGTGATAAATATTTTACAAACATCTGATATTTTTTGTTACTAAAAATATCTACAAATTAGTTTGACTTAAAAAAAAACGCGGCTATATAAAATCCCGAAATTCCTAAATATACTACGAAATATTTTTAAACTAAAATGCACCTATGTTAAATGAAAATATTACCATCAACTGAGAGTACTCGTTAAGCCCTTTCAACAATATCTGACCAGATTTATGCACACTTGATACCCAATTATTTGGCCTCCAATCCTCATGCCCTTTTGCTCAAAAAATCATATGTGAATGCAGTCTTTGTTATGAGAATATCTAAAAGTAAGGTTAATGATAGATTCATAATTTGTTGCACATTGGTACTTGCCATGGTTGTTGCTTCTGGTCAGTAAAAAAAATATTTTTTGCTTTCTTTTTCCTATTTCCCTATGGCTATAAAAGCCCTTATCCAAACACTACATGCATATATAACTTTTAATTAGAAAATTAACATATTTTTCTGGTTTAATTAAAAAAATTGAGTCCTAGATTTTGATGTTCGAAAATCATGAGTTATAATGGAAAGAGGCGTAATTTTTTTGTTTAATTTTAGAAAGGGAGGAATATAATTGTCAATAATGAGGTTTGTTCAATAAATTATTAATAATTTAATTATTTTTAATGGGTGCATATAGTAAATTGGGTTCGTACTTTGTATACTAATTCCCGGAATATATTTAATAGTAGCCTTTAAAATATATAGTTCTAATATGAACACAAGTACATACACTTGGATTTAAAAAATCGAATTGCCAAAAATATGGAAAAATAAAATAATTTTATCCTTTTATTATTCAGTAAATGACAATTAATAACAAACAATAACTTAAACAATAATCAGTAGTGCTTCAATGAATAATCACTAAAATCTCAAACAATAATCAATAATAAACCAAGTGACAGTCAACAATATACCAGTTATAGCTTGAGTAAACCCTACTTAATAACTTGAATATTTTATTAAAATTAAATACATTTCTAATTGAAAAAATAATTGAATTTATAAAGTATTCTAAAATTTAAGTGCATACTAAGCGCTTGGATGCACTCTAAACTTTTAGAGTTAGGAATATATTAGAATTTTAAAAATTAATCTTGATAAGTATTCATTCAATAAAGACTTAATTGTAATTTAAATCACGATATTTTTTAAAATTGCATTTTAAGCAAAACTTTTGAATCTTGATAAAAAAAAAAAATTCAATTTAACATTTTTTTTGATAATTAAGACTTACAGGTAGATTTTTAAAGGTCCATCGTTGATGTGGCGTCTACGTGACAACGACCCATAAAAACTCATATTATGTGGCAAAAGCGGGTCAGTTAGCCCGATTTTTTTTTTATTCAAACTTACTTGACCTCAATTTGCAATTTTTAAAAGTTATTATCCTTAAATTGTCCGCCGGGAGATTTAAAGTCCTAATTTTGCCATAAAAAAATTATTATTTATTATCAACAAAAACCATACTTACTCTAATAACAATATCATTATACTTTTAAAAAACTATTCATTTTTACGTAATCCAACACTTATAATGAATTTAAAATTAAGTTTTAGTGTGACAAAAAATGTGACGATCTGCGTCACCAATAAGATTAGACCATGCCTATACAATTAAAACTATCCACAAAATAATAAATTTTCGATACAATAATAACAATGTGTAATATCATTGTTGCAAATGAATCAATATCAAGTACGGGATTAATATTGTTAAGGATCGTAATTTGGGGTAGCAAAATGAGGACTTAACACTTCAAACTGGCAAAATGTGGATTGTAACTCTTCATGCTAAAAATTTAAGGGCAACTACTTTTAAAAGTAGCGAACCGAATACAGGCCAAATTGTAATACCCCGTCCCGTTTTATACCTTTTATATTCTTAGAACCCTTATTTTATTTTATTATCTTTGTTTCTTTTTATTTTATTATTTTTGTGTGTTATTTGTGTAACTTAAATATATACCCTTTTTATAAATTCCTAAATTCGTCGAAAGAATAGAATCTTTCAAAGCGAATAAAGGACTACGAGAAATTAAATACTCAAATTAAATTTGGATTTCGATCCGTTTAATTTATTGAGAATAATTAAAATACAATAAAATATTATTCGAATCTTAAAACTGTATTAATTTTTAAATCGGGATTAATCTCGTGAACTAAACGATCCCTAAACCGTATCAATTGGTAACGAAAATATCTCAAAACAAATGGGATCCCTATCCACATATTTTAAATTCCTTTTTGAATTAAATTAATTACACAATTAATTCTCACCCACATAATTACTCCTTCCTTTTAAATTAAGTAATTAAGAAATTGAAAATTAAAATATCTCTTCTCTCCTCCAAGAAGCAAAACACGTACACTTCTCAACAAAAATCCCCAATTTCGCTCATCTCTCTCTCGGCTCCCTCTTCTTCATTTCCGGCGACCACCGCCTTTCTTCCTCCTTCTCCGATCAATCGGCGGCGCCGCCACGCCGCCACGTTGCTCTCGTCTTCTTTCTCCTTCCTCCTTCCTCAATTGACCGCGGCCCAGCTCTCCAGTCGCGCCTTCTCCTCCGTCGAAGCTGGAGCGCCGCTGTCCTCTTTCTCTCGACGAAGCTCGCCCAGGACTCGGTCGCCGTCGCACCGCCATGGGCGCAGCCTCCCTCTCCCAGCGCCCTAAGTCCGACGCGAGGCCACCGCCTCCTTCGTGAGCACCGCCTCACGCCACCGCTCTCTTCCTCTCCCGTTCGCAAAGCACGGCCGCCGTGTCTCGCGCGTCGAAGCCACGGCCCAGCCCACGCTGCTCCTCCTTTCTTCTCCCCTTCCGCCGTTGAACGCCGCCGCAGAGCCAGCACCGTCGCCTCCTTGGATGCCGCCGTCGTCCGTCCCTTACTCTTTAAGTGAGTTCTTCTTTTGTTTTGTTTGATTCTCCAATTCGTTCAATTCTACAGTTTCTTCAAATAAATTCCTTCGAAATAATGAGACTCACGAATTCGTTCTTTCGTGTTATTTGACGCCGTTAAACCGGTTGCTGCTGCTGAAATTTCTGGAAATCCCGATCGACGCCATTAGGCTGTTCGATTCGTTTTTCCGAATTCCCAAACGACGCCGTTAGGCCGCCCGTTTACCACCTCAAACCGGAATCGTAAGGTTTCTACCTTCGTTTTTCTTCTTTCGTAGATTCTGGAAGTTTTGGTCGAGTAGTGTTCGACACCTTGGAGCAAAGAAATCAGAAAAGAAAAACTTACTGTTAGTTTGGTCTAGTATTTTAGTATTATTAGTTGACTTGGTTAGTATTGTTATTTTGCTCTTTTGTATCACTCTTTAGAAATAGAAAATTGAATATTATTTTCCCCTGTTTTCTTTTCTTCACAAACCATGAGATTGGACTTTGGATTAGTGTTTTGGTATTAGTGGTTGAATGATAAAGTATTACTATTTTGGAAGTTTAGTATCCTTTTGACTTAGTTGCATTTCTTTATGGAATTGTGGGTTTTAGTTTAATTGAACGATGATATTAGCATAGTCCATTAGTATCTTTGAATTAAAGGGTTGGTATTATTGTTGGATGATGATTTTCAATTGTTAACACATTTGTTTTGAATCCGTAGACAAATGGAAACTCGTCTTCCCCTTGTGCGACTTTAAGAAAAATTAGAAACACGAGATAAGTTCTTTAAACATCCAAAGCTAATATCAAAATAGTCTCTTGGAAAAATTAATATAATCCTTTGTTTAAGAAGTATTACTAACCAACTTTAGAAGTGTTACAAAAGTTAGAAAAGAAAAGTACTTTTTATAAACTTCTTAGAAAGTCTAAGTTTATTAATAAGTTTTAATAAAAGAAATTTATTTATAAAGTATGATTAATTATATTCAAGAATTCTTTTAAAATGAGAAAATAGAAATCTTAGAAAGAAAAACCTTTTCTTTAATTTTATTAATTTTTCTAAGTAATAATCTTATTTTTCTAAGTAATTCCAAGTTTAATAATTATATTTTTCCTTAAAGGGGCTTTATTAAGGACACTAATGAATTTAGTAAATACACCCCCCTGTTACACCACATAAATTAGTGAATACACCCCCTAATACACCTCCTCTTAAAAAGGGGTGTACTTATCAAAAGATTGTTGTTTTTGTAGTAATCGAAATAGTCATACCACAAGTATACTAGTAAATACACTCCCTCAATACACTCACCTTTTTAGAAGTGGTGTATTTACAAAAATAGGGTGTGACCCTTAAGCAAGTCCTTTTTTGAGTTATAAGAGCACAACTTTCTCGATTCTCGTAACACAAACTCTCAAGTTTTCCTAAACTATTCAAAGGTCAACTTTTAATCAAATGGTTTTCTACTAGGATTCGGTACTAGTTGGAACGTGCACGAGGTTTCCGACCATCTGTTTGTACATCATTCACGGGACCCGGAGTTAACAGGTGGGTGATGATCTGTTGATTGATCTGCTAATAATAACGTCGTGCCGGTATTTTCTGAACTCGACTAAATCAAATCAAAAATATCTAATCCAACATAAATGTAACACCTATCTTTATAACTGTTTGGATTATGTGATATAACTATATATGTTATATATTTAGCCTGTTGTTTTGTGAATCAATCATCACTGCATGAGTAAACACCTTACGTGAGCATGAATCAGTTCAGTTGTCAGTCAAGTACTTATTCTCTGTAAAGTTTATTGAGTCAGTTTTGTGGAGAGTCAGTATGTACGGAGTCGGGATCGAGTTTTAAATCCGACCTCCGGGGCTGCTGTCGGGGACGCCCTCGGAATCAAGGTTGTTGATCAAGTAGATCTGGTCCCCGGTCAGCTGTCGTTTGACGCACTGGGAAGAAGGCCATTGATACTTGCTTATTTTGAGGGATGTCATAAGGTTGGATGATGTGAGCTTGTGTGGTTGGATGAAGTAAATTTTGGTTGGAGTTGAAAAGAGTAACTTTGTTGATTGGTTGGAGTTGAAAAGAGTAACTTTGTTGGAAGTGGAAAGATTGTACGTTTATGGTTTGTCAGTTTGTGATAATATGTGATATACTTTGGGCTTTGCCTTAATGTGAACCAACTTGTGCTATTTCAATTATATTATGCGAAATATGCTTAAATGCCGTTTAAAAACTTTATAATCTTATATATACGTCAACTGCTTAAATAAATTATATATTTTATTAATCAGTATAACTTAATATATTTCAGATTTACCAATCCCATGATGTTGCAAATCACCCATATGTGACGCCCCATTTTCCTAACCCCTTGCAGATTACGATTTCGTGGAGCAAGGACAGTAATAGAGACGACACGGAGTTCCCCACTTAAACAAAACATTCTGTTAATACTATGCCTTATGTACACATATACGTGTGTAAGATACTTATTAAAATTATTCTACCAATTTCTTCCGCTGCATAAAAACTCATCATCTCTCAATTCCGTTATATTTCCTTCAAAAATTTTATAGTTCGGACTTTTGATCACAATAACACTTCGAATTCGATATAATTAATATATATTGGGTTCGGGGCGTTACATGTGGTATCAGAGCTTATGTTCAAACTTTCGGACCTAAACTCAAAATCATTGTTTTCATCAAACCAAAATTCTTTTTCTTTATTAAATCTTCTTATCATATAAGTATAGATCACTAATTAAATCACTTGAGGGGAAATGTGTCTCCTATTACCGTCAGAAGCTCCTCGAAGGTTGTTCTTATTTTATTGCCTAAAAGTTTATGATAGCGACAACTTGACTTTCATAACAAAACTCCAATCAAAAGATCGCGAACTCGAAACAACACTTACGAGGTGTAGAAAGAACCCCAAAATATCGTTTATAATACTATTGAAATACAGATAATTAGTAAAAGATAAAAATAAATATATTTGTGTAAAGTTATAAACTTCATAAATTATGTTATATGATTATTTGAACTATGTGCTTTAATTGTTTAAATTATGTTTCTGAATAACTAAAATTTTGATTAGGAATTTCCTTTCCATATAAGAATCCACCTAAGATAGTTATATCCCGATAATTAGAAGACACTTAGCTAACTTAGAATCTATCAGTGTGTTTATAACTCAGTTTACGAGACTGCGTGCAAAGGCAAGAGCCACTCCAATATCCCACGACGAGACATATTTGACAGTCATGATTCGTTTTGGCAGAAGGGTTACTGAGTTGTTCTCCGTCCTATCGCAGTAAGACTACTCGAATGGACGAGAATAGAAGACCCAGTTCAACGACCCCACATTTCACTTGGAGACATACCTAGAAGAAGTTGACAATGGGTATTTCCGTATGATAGTAGTGATCAATCAGAGTGATCAAATCCTTTTAAACAATTATCCTTTTGATGTAGTCACAAAGACGTACAACATAGATGTGCCACCCTTTCCTGACATATAGTAGTAGTCAGATGTATGACCGTTTTACTTAGACCATAGCAGCATAGCTTTAACTCACTCCTTTTGTCGCTCGTGATCCATTTGATGTGAGGACACGATGCTATAGCATTACCTAGAACCCTTTTGCATTCTATGACGTAATGTAAAGAGACTGACTCCGTAGAACCAAAACCTTTTAGATATATATATACTTATTACGTGTTCACTACTTGTCAATGTGTTTTACTTGCTTTATATATTAAATGTCATATTTTATCTGATTATCACTTAATGACACATTACTAGTTCCTAGAATACTGTGCGAATGTGAGCACTGTACCATTGGGGCCCCAATGCGCAGCTGGTGAATTACGTACCACACGTGTTTCAGTGCTAGCGTTGTGTTAATTTTGGTTAATCCGATTATGTTTTTATAACTTTCTCGCACCTATACATATCGTAAAAATATTATTCTTTTCCGATCAAAACCACCTTTAGAATTGCACCAGAACAAAGATGTGGACGACCCCACGTTAACCCCATTCCTATATCAGTGGATCCTATAGGACAGAACCTACCTTCTCAAGCTGAACCTAAGACACCTTAGCAGGCCGCGCCAGGAAATGTCTGTAACTACTATGGAAATTAAGGACCGAATTTGAGGTTTACCCCTAACGCTAAATGATCACCTGATAGAGTTCGACCTTCACATCCTTAAGATGAAAATCTTTGGTATAATCTTAGGCTTTGACTAGTTAACAAAGGACGAAGCGATAATAGAATGCGCAGAACGAGAGATCGACCTCGAAACTCGTAATGGTCAACGCTTCACATTTCGTGAAATCAAGACCAAGAAGGAAACCCGAGTAATATCAGCAATCCAAGCTGCAACGATATTACGAAAAGAGGAATGCCAAGCTTACCTCGTCCACATCTCAGCAGGAGAGAAAGACGACAAGTTGCGCATCAAGGTGCCAATTGTGGATGGATATCTTGACGTGTTTCCCGAGGAATTAATCGGGTTACCTCCAGATTGTCAGATAGAGTTCTCCATCGACTTGATACTTGGGGCAGCACCAGTATCTAAAGCACCCTACCGAATGACGCCAAAGGCATTGGAAGAACTGAAGGAAAAACTGCAATGCTTGCTTGAAAAGAAGTTCATCAGCCCTAGTGCATCACCATGGGGAGCACCCGTGTTGTTCGTGAAGAAGAAAGATGGAACTTTCTGTATGTGCATAGACTATCGAGGTCTCAATCAACTGACCATTAAGAACAAATATCCTCTTCCGAGGATAGAAGACTTGTTCGATTAGTTAAAGAATGCTACGGTATTCTCAAAGATCGATCTGAGGTCTGGTTACCACCAGCTAAAGGTCAAGAGCGAGAATATCCCAAAGACAGCATTCCAGACTCGGTATGGACATTACGAGTTCACCATGATGCCTTTCAGAGTAACGAGCGCTTCGATAATTTTCAAGGATATAATAAATAGAGTGTTTCATCCGTACCTGGACCAATTCGTCATCGTCTTCATCGACGACATACTCGTGTACTCTAAGAGCAAAGAGCAACACGAAGAACATCTCAAGGCAGTCTTAAAGACAATGAGGCGAGAGAAGTTTTATTCCGAATTCAGCAAGTGTGAATTTTGGATCAACTACTTATGTATCGATTAGTACTAGAGCATCTCACTCCCTTGTGTCTAAGAATTTAAGAAAATTTTGAGGATATAGAGTATAGAAGAATAGACCTTAAGTGAAAGTGAACTTTGAGGAATACAATGAGAACCTAAAACCGAGTGAATTGATTGGAGATAGACTTGGATGAACATCAAATAGAAACTAAACTGCACGTTCTTGAGTTGAGTAGTTAGACGTTATTGAAAACGAACTAGTTTTATGCATATGAAGGAATATGAAACATGGACATAGTTACTTTCTTTTGGGATAACATAAGATTTTAAGCTTAAGTAGAGCCTTTTATGGAATGAGTAAGCTAGATGTGATCTTAAGTCTTACGTGTTAAGATTAACATTTATATGTTATGGGAATACTTTAGTTGAAAAAGAAAGGACAATTGATTTTTATCTATGGGATACATAGTGGACTTCGAAGTAGAGGAAAATTTGCAACTATGTAGGAAGAAAAGTTTGCATGTTTGAGGACTAGAAAACCTTCAAAGTCTCGGATCAGGTAGAGTGACAACAAACTTAGTCGACCAAGAAAACCGAGAAGTTATTTTGGCTTTAACTAATGGAGGACCTTTCAAAAATCAAACCTCTCCACTAAGCTACCCTTTTTGGACCAGAAGTTTTAGAGTAAGTAGTTAGACAAAACTATTTTGAATGGAGTAAGATATAGTACCAATTCATCCTAAACTTAGAATTTTCCACGCAGTATTGTGCAGATACCATGGTTTACACGTTCGCCCTATAACCGACCTTATGAGAAAGGATCCTAGGAGCGCAAAAGGACGATAAATTCTTGAGAAGAATACGTAAGCGCGCTGAGGAAGGAACCATTTAGAGGTTCGTATTGAGTACTGAGTGAGCTTTGATGTTCGATAACAAAATCTGTGTGCTTAAGGATGAAGGAATGAGGAATGGAATTCTGAAAGAGGCACATAACACTCCATACACCATTCCACCAGGAGAGACGATGATGTATCGGGGACTGAAAGAAAACTTTTGGTGAAGGGTATGAAAAGATCGATAGCTCAATTCGTCAGGAGCTGTTTAACCTGCCAATGAGTTAAAGCAGATCACCAATGACCTCCAGGGTTGTTGCATCCTCTGGAGATGCCAGAGTGGAAATGGGAGAACATCACTATGGATTTTGTCACCGGATTTCCGAAAATGGTGAAAAATCACGATGCCATTTAGGTTATCGTAGATAGACTTACGAAAACTGCCCACTCTATCCCTGTTATAATGACGTATATGTTGGACAAGCTCATCCAACTATACATAGCAGAAGTAGTTAGACTGCACGGTGTACCAGTCTCGATAGTGTCCGATAGAGACCCCCAT
The DNA here is from genome assembly GCA_947034835.1 of Ballota nigra. Classification (NCBI taxonomy): domain Eukaryota; kingdom Viridiplantae; phylum Streptophyta; class Magnoliopsida; order Lamiales; family Lamiaceae; genus Ballota; species Ballota nigra. The sequence continues at coordinate 72,110,923 of OX344729.1, read as the reverse complement.
TTTACCTCTAAGTTCTGGGGAAGTCTGCAATGAGCCTTAGGGACTGAATTGAAATTCAGCACCGCATACCACCCGCAGACTGACGGACAATCGGAAGGAACTATCCAGACACTCGAAGGTATGCTGAGAGCTTGCGCTCTAGATCTTGCAGGAAGTTGGAAGAGCCACCTGCCATTTGTAGAGTTCGCATATAACAACAGTTATCAGGCGACAATATAAACGGCACCGTACGAAGCACTTTACGGGAAAAGGTGTAGATCACCAGTTTGTTGGGATAAAGTCGGAATTCAAAAGATTTTCGAACTCGAACTAATTGAAAGGTCGGTTGAGGTAGTCGCAAAGATTAAAGGAAGAATCAAAGCGGCTCAAGACCGTCAGAAGTCATATGCGGACGCTAGGAGAAGAGATTTACAATTCGACATTAGCGATAAAGTATTTCTCCGAGTTGCACCAATGAAAGGTCTAATCCGTTTTGGTAAAAGAGGTAAGCTAAAGTCGCGATACAATGGGCAATTTGACATCCTGAATAGAATCGGGGATGTGGCTTATCGCTTAGCACTACCACCAGAGTTATCATGAGTGTATGATGTGTTCCACATATCTACACTCAGGAAGTACATAAGCGATCCAAACCCTGTTATTAGTCGTATAGATTTAGGTTTAAGTTGTGACCTGACTTATGAAGAAGTTCCAGTTACTATCCTAGGAAGGAAGTTACACTTATTAAGGAATCAAGAGATACCATTAGTTCTAGTCCAGTGGAGCCGACACGAGAAGAAGAAACAACTTGGGAAATAGAGGATGAAGTCCTAACCAAATACCCTCAATACCTAGAAGCTGAATTTCGGGGGCGAAATTCTGTTAAGGGGGTGAGGATGTAATACCCCGTCCCGTTTTATACCTTTTATATTCTTAGAACCCTTATTTTATTTTATTATCTTTGTTTCTTTTTATTTTATTATTTTTGTGTGTTATTTGTGTAACTTAAATATATACCCTTTTTATAAATTCCTAAATTCGTCGAAAGAATCGAATCTTTCAAAGCGAATAAAGGACTACGAGAAATTAAATACTCAAATTAAATTTTGATTTCGATCCGTTTAATTTATTGAGAATAATTAAAATACAATAAAATATTATTCGAATCTTAAAACTGTATTAATTTTCAAATCGGGATTAATCTCGTGAACTAAACGATCCCTAAACCGTATCAATTGGTAACGAAAATATCTCAAAACAAATGGGATCCCTATCCACATATTTTAATTTCCTTTTAGAATTAAATTAATTACACAATTAATTCTCACCCACATAATTACTCCTTCCTTTTAAATTAAGTAATTAAGAAATTGAAAATTAAAATATCTCTTCTCTCCTCCAAGAAGCAAAACACGTACACTTCTCAACAAAAATCCCCAATTTCGCTCATCTCTCTCTCGGCTCCCTCTTCTTCATTTCCGGCGACCACCGCCTTTCTTCCTACTTCTCCAATCAATCGGCGGCGCCGCCACGCCGCCACGTTGCTCTCGTCTTCTTCCTCCTTCCTCCTTCCTCAATCGACCGCGGCCCAGCTCTCCAGTCGCACCTCCTCCTCCGTCGAAGCTGGAGCGCCGCTGTCCTATTCCTCCCGACGAAGCTCGCCCAGGACTCGGTCGCCGTCGCCGTCGCACCGCCACGGGCGCAACCTCCCCCTCCCAGCGCCGTCGTGCCCTGAGTCCGACGCGAGGCCACCGCCTCCTTTGCGAGCATCGCCTCACGCCACCGCTCTCTTCCTCTCCCGTTCGCAAAGCACGGCCGCCGTGTCTCGCGCGTCGAAGCCACGGCCCAGCCCACGCTGCTCCTCCTTTCTTCTCCCCTTCCGCCGTCGAACGCCGCCGCAGAGCCAGCACCGTCGCCTCCTTGGATGCCGCCGTCGTCCGTCCCTTACTCTTTAAGTGAGTTCTTCTTTTGTTTTGTTTGATTCTCCAATTCGTTCAATTCTACAGTTTCTTCAAATAAATTCCTTCGAAATAATGAGACTCACGAATTCGTTCTTTCGTGTTATTTGACGTCGTTAAATCGGTTGCTGCTGCCGAAATTTCTGGAAATCCCGATCGACGCCGTTAGGCTGTTCGATTCGTTTTTCCGAATTCCCAAACGACGCCGTTAGGCCGCCCGTTTACCACCTCGAACCGGAATCGTAAGGTTTCTACCTTCGTTTTTCTTCTTTCGTAGATTCTGGAAGTTTTGGTCGAGTTGTGTTCGACACCTTGGAGCAAAGAAATCAGAAAAGAAAAACTTACTGTTAGTTTGGTCTAGTATTTTAGTATTATTAGTTGACTTGGTTAGTATTGTTATTTTGCTCTTTTGTATCACTCTTTAGAAATAGGAAATTGAATATTATTTTCCCCTGTTTTCTTTTCTTCACAAACCATGAGATTGGACTTTGGATTAGTGTTTTGGTATTAGTGGTTGAATGATAAAGTATTACTGTTTTGGAAGTTTAGTATCCTTTTGACTTAGTTGAATTTCTTTATGGAATTGTGGGTTTTAGTTTAATTGAACGGTGATATTAGCATAGTCTATTAGTATCTTTTAATTAAAGGGTTGGTATTATTGTTGGATGATGATTTTCAATTGTTAACACATTTGTTTTGAATCCGTAGACAAATGGAAACTCGTCTTCCCCTTGTGCGACTTTAAGAAAAATTAGAAACACGAGATAAGTTCTTTAAACATCCAAAGCTAATATCAAAATAGTCTCTTGGAAAAATTAATATAATCCTTTGTTTAAGAAGTATTACTAACCAACTTTAGAAGTGTTACAAAAGTTAGAAAAGAAAAGTACTTTTTATAAACTTCTTAGAAAGTCTAAGTTTATTAATAAGTTTTAATAAAGGAAATTTATTTATAAAGTATGATTAATTATATTCAAGAATTCTTTTAAAATGAGAAAATAGAAATCTTATAAAGAAAAACCTTTTCTTTAATTTTATTAATTTTTCTAAGTAATAATCTTATTTTTCTAAGTAATTCCAAGTTTAATAATTATATTTTTCCTTAAAGGGGCTTTATTAAGGACACCAATGAATTTAGTAAATACACCCCCCTGTTACACCACATAAATTAGTGAATACACCCCCTAATACACCTCCTCTTAAAAAGAGGTGTACTTATCAAAAGATTGTTGTTTTTGTAGTAATCGAAATAGTCATACCACAAGGATACTAGTAAATACACTCCCTCAATACACTCACCTTTTTAGAAGTGGTGTATTTAACAAAACAGGGTGTGACCCTTAAGCAAGTCCTTTTTTGAGTTATAAGACCACAACTTTCTCGATTCTCGTAACACAAACTCTCAAGTTTTCCTAAACGATTCAAAGGTCAACTTTTAATCAAATGGTTTCCTACTAGGATTCGGTACTAGTTGGAACGTGCACGAGGTTTCCGACCATCTGTTTGTACATCATTCACGGGACCCGGAGTTAACAGGTGGGTGATGATCTGTTGATTGATCTGCTAATAATAACGTCGTGCCGGTGTTTTCTGAACTCGACTAAATCAAATAAAAAATATCTAATCCAACATAAATGTAACACCTATCTTTATAACTGTTTGGATTATGTGATATAACTATATATGTAATATATTTAGCCTGTTGTTTTGTGAATCGATCATCACTGCATGAGTAAACACCTTACGTGAGCATGGATCAGTTCAGTTGTCAGTCAAGTATTTATTATCTGTAAAGTTTATTGAGTCAGTTTTGTGGAGAGTCAGTATGTACGGAGTTGGGATCGAGTTTTAAATCCGACCTCCGGGGCTGCTGTCGGGGACGCCCTCGGAATCAAGGTTGTTGATCAAGTAGATCTGGTCCCCGGTCAGCTGTCGTTTGACGCACTGGGAAGAAGGCCATTGATACTTGCTTATTTTGAGGGATGTCATAAAGTTGGATGATGTGAGCTTGTGTGGTTGGATGAAGTAAGTTTTGGTTGGAGTTGAAAAGAGTAACTTTGTTGATTGGTTGGAGTTGAAAAGAGTAACTTTGTTGGAAGTGGAAAGATCGTACGTTTATGGTTTGTCAGTTTGTGATAATATGTGATATACTTTGGGCTTTGCCTTAATGTGAACCAACTTGTGCTATTTCAATTATATTATGCGAAATATGCTTAAATGCCGTTTAAAAACTTTATAATATTATATATACGTCAACTGCTTAAATAAATTATATATTTTATTAATGAGTATAACTTAATATATTTCGGATTTACCAATCTCATGATGTTGCAAATCACCCATATGTGAGAATTCAATTCTCACGCCCCATTTTCCTAACCCCTTGCAGATTACGATTTCGTGGAGCAAGGACAGTAATAGAGACGACATGGAGTTCCCCACTTAAACAAAACATTTTGTTAATACTATGTCTTATGTACACATATACGTGTGTAAGATACTTATTAAAATTATTCTACCAATTTCTTCCGCTGCATAAAAACTCATCATCTCTCAATTCCGTTATATTTCCTTCAAAAATTTTATAGTTCGGACTTTTGATCACAATAACACTTCGAATTCGATATAATTAATATATATTGGGTTCGGGGCGTTACACAAATCATGCAAAAAGCCCAAATTTTAGGCCTAATTAGCCCAATTTATTTTGATTCAGAATGACTTGATCTTAATTCGCGACTTTTAAAAGTTATTGTCTTTAAATTGTCAGTCATGAGATTTTACGCTCCTAGTTTTGCCATCACCCCTAAGTTACAGTTTTAAAAAAAAATTATTTATTATCAAGAAAATGCATTCTTACTCTTACATCAATATCATTATACTTACTCTGAAAAATGACTTCAGTGCAAAATTTCATATTTAGTTTGATTAATAATTAATAATTTCGATATTCGATATCGAATTAAAAAAAAAAAAAAACTTATTATACAAACTTTTAACAATACAAATAAAAGAATCAACAAATGAACTTGATTAAAAAGATTAATATGCAGTACTTAACCTTGATACACAAACAATGAAAATCAGTGTTGCTCCAACATGAACACCGTTATACCTTTCAAAATTCATTTTATTATGTTTACATTTTTCAACATTTCTAACAAAAATTATATCAATCTAGTGAGACGAATCATGCTAAGATTAATGTCGCCAATTAACCTGGACTAAAAAAATTGGAAAAAAAAATCATCAGTTATGACATACATCATATAATATAACCTAACTATTCTCCAATTTTTTTGCTCTACACTGGTATGTACTTAAAAAATGAAAAATATATAAATATCACCTCATCACATTTAAATTGACCATTATTGTATTTCACATAAAGCTCAGTGATTTTATAAATATTCATTGTATCTAATTTACTTCAACATAATCTTCAAAATGATCAATTTGAATTTCAAGTTTCTGTTGGAGTTATATTTTCCCAACAGTTTCAACGTAAATATTTGGAGGAAAACGTAAATTATTTATACATGATTCAATAATATTTTCATCATTGTTTAAACATAAATAATAGTAAAATAGTATGATACGAAGAAAAAATACTATAATTTTTTTTAAATAATATGAACAAATTACCTTGTTGGTTTTTGTAATACCCCGTCCCGTTCTGTACCATTTTTCTTAATTAGAAGCCTTATTTTATTTTATTTTCTTGTCTTGATTTCTTTTAATTTTATTATTTTGTGTGTTATTTGTGTATTTTAAATATACATACACTTTTTATAAATTCATAAATTCGAAGAAAGAAATCGAATTCTTTCAAACGAATAAAGGACTACGAGAAATTAATTATTCAAATTAAATTAAGGATTTCGATCCGTTTAATTTATTGAGAAAAATCAAAATACATTAAAATATTAATTGAGTTTTAAAACTGTATTAATTTCTGAATCGGGAATACACTCGTGACCCAAACGACCCCTAAACCGCACACCACCGCACGTCGCGCGTCAGTGCCACCCCCAAGCGTCGCGCACCACCGCGCGCCGCCAGTGCCTTTGCCGCACACCTCTGCGCAACACAGCTGTGCCGTGCACCTTCGCCACGCCGCGCGCCTCCCTGTTGCTCCACTGCCTCGCAGCGTTGAGCAATGGCCGCAAGCAGCATGCCGCCACGCAGCGGCTGAACGCAGGCCTAACAGCGCCGCCGCCCAAGAGCAGGCCGGCTGCTGCCACCAGCCACGACCAGAACACCTTCTCGTGCAGGCCTTCCTCCTTGCTCCCGTGTCATGTCCTCTCTATTGGGCTTGCAGCCCAAACTGTTGGGCCAAAAAAAAAAAAATCTTGGGCCTGCAGCCCGACTCTATGGGCTAAAATAAATAAAAAATTATGTTTTTTATTTTGATACTTTCTTGGCCCTTTTAAATATTTTAATTGGACCATTAATTAATCTTGGGCTTATTATAACTGGCTTTTCTGCTGCTTTTTTTTTAATATTGGGCCAATTAATTAATTTTCGTTGGACTTTTGATTTATTTCAAAATGGGCACCTTTTTAATTGGTTCTCAAAATATTAAATAAACCGTCTCTTGAAATTTACTAATCCATTTCGTGTTGAGCTTTCTTTTGGACTCGATACCTGTATGATTGTTCCACCCACCTGAGACGTGTCCAATGCTCCCCGATGCTAGCCGAATCCATCAACAGATGTTTAAGGAACCTTTATTGTAGGGTTCCGCCCTGGTAAAAGGTTTAATTCTTTCTTTTATATTTCCAGCAATTAGCATTGTTTGCGCTCTTTATTTTGCCGCAACATATGCTTGTAAATTATTTGCTGTAGAAATTGGGATTTATATTAAAAAATCCTCATGTGCCTATCTTTGCTGCTAATTTAATTCACTCAAACAATGCCCAAAATTTTCGTATACAAGTTTGCCTGAAGCAAACATGAGCATTGACTAAAATTTGAACTTGAACAGATGCTCCTACTTGTATAGTTGTTTATGTGAATTAAATTTACTTTATTGGTTATAGTCTGCATATATTGTCTGGGTAGGCGGCACCCAGTATTTGTCGGACTGTAAAATTATGTTTGGGTAGACGGTACCCAATATTTGCTCTTTTGTGATTGAGCATGTAAATTAAATCATCTTTCTCCTTTGTTAATAAAAATTCAAATCGTATGTCTCGCCATGTCCATTTAAAACGTAGTGAAAATGCTTGGTATTACTAAGAATTTTCTGAGCTTGCTCTCGATGGTAATAACTACGTGACATGGGCCATAGATGTTGAGATTCATCTAGTCTCATCCTAATTAAGCGGAATCATTGTCCATGGTCCAAAATCCACTGATGCCCAGAAGGCAAAAGCGTTGATTTATCTCATATACCACTTAAATTAGAACTTGAAATATGAGTACCTTACTGATATGGACCCTAGCAGTTTTATGGACATCACGGAAGGATTGTTTTTATCAACAAAATGATATAATCCATCGGGCACAATACGATTGGCTGAATCTCGTTTTCAAGATTTATATCTATAAACGAAGTACAATTCTACCTTGCATCGTATTGCATCTCAGTTAAAATTATGTCAGCAGCAAATTACTGAGGTCGAGTTGATACACAAAATCTTATCAACATTCCATGCTAGTAACCTTGTACTCCAACAACAGTACACCTCTCACTCAGAGCTAATTTCTGCATTTTAAATGGCAGAAAAATACAACCAACTCCTGATGAGAAATCACAATACTAGACTGGTTGACCCACAAGCAGTGCATACTCAAGGGAGCCTAGGTGGGCGTAAGCGTGGAAGAGAAGAAATTCGCAAATCTAAGCACTTGATTGGGGATTATCGTAAGATACAAAAGAACAACATTGGCATGGCCTCTCAGGGTAAATCTCATCATGTCAATCTGCCTGAAGCAGATTTTGATATAGACAACGATGATCTTTTGAACTTGGAGCTCAAAGATTTTGTAGACAAAGAGTGATTTATATAAATGGACAATATTAGTATCCTGACTTAGGCTTTGAGATTCGTCTTTCTTCATTCGGGACAAATGTAATGAAAGTTTGAGCCCATCTTTGCCCAGAAGGCAGATGCACTGATTAAATTCTCTGATACCATCTCAATAAGATATATATTGTTTATGAAAAATCCTTGAAGGATTATATTCATTAATAAAAGTTGAATAAAATCGATAGCAGAAAATATCGATAGATGAAAATCATGGTCGATGCCAAATAATTATTGTGATGGTTGAGATCGAGTATTCCCTAAGCGGATATCAGCATACCAGTTTGCCTGAAGCAAACATGAATATTGTCAGTGACGTGACATTAAAGACCATGTGTTGTCAAGATACATAGTGTCATAATTTTGTGATTTTTATGCATGTTATGACTATATGCTTTGTCATGATTAATATTTGTGAAAAATTACAACTCAATTACCGGATGTCTTTAACAACTCCAGCAGAGTTACTGAATCTCATATTTATATAGAATATTCCCGGTTAAAATTTATGTCCCTAAAGGACAAAATAACACATGCCAACGAATCTAAAGCACGCCTGAAGCGTGAAAGACCTTATTTATAGAATCCAACCTCTTGAAGAGTTGTAGATCTGGTCTTAAAATCCAATTTAGATTTATACATATTATAACATGAGCGGTTAGTCCATCTAAAATAATAATGTAATATGTCGGATTTTGTCTAAGTTCATGGCTATGACACGTTAACCCCTTTTGTAAATAAATTTATGCAATGTACAAAAGGTGAACTTAGAGTACAGCTGAATCGTACTAAAGTTGGAATTAAATCTCCCATTTTTAGAATGGTTTCTTTGTGATATTTATGGACTGATTATCCTAGTATGGGGACCATTTTGATAGTTAATGGCAATAATTAATGCTTTCACAAGGTGGACTTATGTATGCTTGTTATCCACCTGCAATCACGCTTTTGTCAAGCCTATTGCAACACTATTGAGCTTAGTTCTCATTTTCCAAATTATCATATTAAATCCATTCGAATGGATAATGTCAGTGAGCTCACATTGACTACATTCAATGTTTAGTATATGGCATTGGAAAATTAAAGTGAAGCATTAAGTCTCTTACATCCACACCATAATGGTCTAGCTGAGTCTCTAATTTGATGCATCAAACTAATTAATCATTAGACCGTTATTGCAAAAATTCCAACTTAGCTACATATTAGGGGCATGAATTTTACATGTAGCTACACGAATTTAAATCCGACCCACTGCATATCATTAGTACTCCCCTCTACAACTAGTGCACTGAAAATGATACAATATTTCCCACCTGCGAACATTCTATCGTTGTTGGGACATTGTCAGTTTTGATTAAGATCCCAAAGCCCCTGAAAAGATGATTGGCCTTATAATGTCTTAGTCAGACTAGTCTTGGTTAGGTTCTTGTACTTAGTTATTTTACACTTCACAGGTACTCAGTGAGAGGAGAACTCACTGATGATAATCAAGACTAAGAGCCTGAAGATGAAGAGCACCATCCTGAACTTATAACAGTCTTCTAAGTTTGCTGAGTAAGTGTCAGTGATGAAGAGTATGACCCTGAGGTCATTACTAACTCGGTCCTGAAGGGAACAAGATGATACTGAGTTTATGGGAAAGACTTGGAGTAGAGCCAAGCAATGCAAAAAGAATATCAGTGTCAGGACAAGACCGTTGTGCTTGAGACAAAAAGAACTTAATAAGACAAGCCTGAAGCCTAGGAATAAGTTCTGACATTCTCACCAACCTGATGATGTGGACCAATCCAAGAAGGACACGCACATACAGACCCTGACATGAAGACTGACTTCAGACTGCACATTCAATGGGCAAGCATTAAATGGTGCATTAAATGCAATTACCAAATCCATGCAAGAACGGCTGCTGCATGGGAAATATGTCCGTTTGAATCACTCTACGTAGATGACTAGAAGGCTATCTCCTCCAATGGATAGTTTTCAAATAACTTATAAATACAAAATGCCTTGAACCCATTCAAGGTTACGGGAAATTTCCAAGCCAGAAATTACTCAAACTCTCAAGCATTCAAAGCATTCAGCCTTTAGAAGAAGCACTCGAAACCAGCTAAATTTCCCAAGTGTTTCTTAGTTACTAAGAGTTATTCTGTATTCCAAAGAGCGTACTAGCATTATCTTAAGCTTAGAGTGATTATCCAATCCTTAGCAAAGCTTTGTCTTGTAGGGATAATCACAACCTAGTTGGAATCCAAACTGAAACCAAATTCCTAAGTTAGGTTTGTTGGTAGTAAGTTCAATTAGTGAGTTAGTAAGGAGTTGTATAGGTCAGTGAGGAGTAGCTGATCTTGGTGCACCTTGGCACATTAAAAACAAGAATCCCTTGAGTGGGTTTCCTGTTAAATCTGGCCATGGACGTAGGAGTTTGAATCTCCGAACCACGTTAAACTCCCTATGTTCTTACTACTTTGATATTGTGCTTGCTTGTCATATTATTTGTTCATTCATAGCATTTGGTTTTTATCAAGATGAATCAATCAGCTTGATCATCAAATAGAGCACTGCCTACTAATCACTACTTCAGAATTGAGTAATCAAGTTTTTCAAGAAGAAAACTAAACAAGACTTTAAACTATCAGGGCTCACGCATTTCCGCACTGAACTAGAATTGATAGTTAGTCAACTGAGCCACACTAAGTGTAGTCAGTGGGTATATTATCAGCTCTTAGTTCTTTATCACTCTGAGTAAAGGGGACTCAGTAAGGTTTAAGTTGAAAAATTGGTATACGTGTATTCCCCCCCATACACATATTCATCAGTCTTGTACCGGGACCAACAATCGTGCAGTACGCATACCACCGGAACACGTCAACAACCCTGTTGGCTAACTACATAATTGATGAAAAGTTCATTCTCGGTATTAGGGGGAGACTAGAATCCAAAAATTAAATGAATGCCGAGAAGTTTTTCCGAAGGAAACAGATCGAGATATTTTCCTTGAAGGAAAAAGACCAAGAAATTTCCCTGAAGGAAAAAGGTCCTCGATATTTAGGCTCATGCACTAGTTAGACAGAACTTGAAATTCAAAAGATAAGTAACTTGCAATGTATATCAAGTAATCTGTCAGATGAGTTTTACTGACCACAAAGGTGTAGAGGTCCAAATAAAAATAAGTAAACATGTCCCCACACGCCGGAAGGGTGAAGGACCTATAAAAGAAACATATACACCTCAAACGAAAGCTAGCAAAATTGGTCAGCCAAACTTGAAATCTCCAGAAGAGATACGTCTAGAAGACTTGAAATCTCCAGAAGAGATCCGTCCTGAAGGAAGAATCCTAGTAACAAAGCACGTGCACAAAATGATCTAATACTAGGATTGTGGAACGACCAGATCAAATACATGAGGAAAATGATGTGATCTGGTTAATATGAGATCAATAAATAAATAACGGAGAAACAATATAAATTCGTTGTCGACAATATATCTGTGTCCACAATTGCTCTTTCTAAAATCTAGATTCAGTACCCAAGTTGAGTGCCCAAAGCACTTTGATTCGGGTACAATAAGGAAAAAGCAAAAGTGTGACAGAGCTAAACTCGCTAAAATTAAGGTTTGGTTCTATATGTACACTGTTGGGACATTGTCAGTTTTGATTAAGATCCCAAAGCCCCTGAAAAGATGTTTGCATTTGTTTGTCAGGCTAGTCTTGATTAGGTTTGTACTTAGTCATTTTACATTTCACAGGTACTCAGTAAGAGGAGCACTTACTGATGACAATCAAGACTCAGAGCCTGAAGACAATTTACCATCCTGAACTTATGGGAGTCTTCTAAGCTGGCTGAGTAAGTCTCAGTGATGATGAGTATGACCCTGAGGTCAGTACTACTCAGTCCTGAAGGGAACAGGATGAATATGAGTTAATGGGAAAAACTTGGAGTAGAGCCAAGCAATGCCAAAGGAATGTCAGCGTCAGGACAAGACCGGTGAGCACAAGACAAAATGAACTTAATAAGACAAGCCTAATGCTCAGGAATAAGTTCTGACATTCTCACCAATCTGATGATGTGGACCAATCCGGGAAGGACACGCTCGTACGGAACCTGACAAGAAGACTGAATTCAGACTGCATGTTCAACGGGCAAGAATTTAATGTGCATTTAATGCAACTACCAAATCCATGCAAAGGACGGCTACTGCATGAAGATATGTCTGTTTGAACCACTCTACATAGTTGACAAGAAAGGCTATCTCTCCAACGGATAGTTTTTCAAATCACCTATAAATACAGAAGACCCTGAACCCATTCAAGGTTACGGGAAATTTCCAAGCCAGAAATTACTCAAGCTCTCAAGCACTCAAAGCATTCAGCCTTAGAAGAAGCACTCGAAACCATCTAAATTTCCCAAGTGTTTCTTAGTTAGTGAGAGTTATTCTGTATTCCAAGAGCGAACTAGCATTATCTTAAGCTTAGAGAGATTATCCAATCCTTAGCATAGCTTTGCCTTGTAAGGATAATCTCAACCTAGTTGGAATCCAAACTGAAACCAAAACCCTAAGTTAGGTTTGTTGGGAGTAAGTCAGTTAGTGAGTTAGTAAGTGGAGTTGTATAGATCAGTGAGGTTAGCTGGTCTTGGTGCATCTTGGCACGTTAAAAACAAGAATCCCTTGAGTGGATTTCCTGTTAAATCAGGCCGTGGATGTAGGAGCTTGAGTCTATGAACCACGTTAAACTCCCTGTGTTCTTATTGCTTTGATATTGTGCATGCTTGCTATATTACATATTCATTCATTGTATTCGGTTTATCAGGCTTGAATCAATCAGCCTGATCCTTAAAAAGAGCATTGCCCGACTAATCACTGTTCAGTTTTGAGTAAAACAAGTTTTTCAGAAAGCAAACTAAACAAGACTTTAAACTATCAGGGATCACGCATTTCCGCACTGAACTTGAACTGATAGTTAGCCAACTAACCCGCACCAAGTGTAGTCAGTAGGTGTGTTATCAGCTCCTAGTTCTTTACCACTCTGAGTAAAGGGGACTCAGTCAGGTTTTAAGTTTGAAAAATTGGTATACGTGTATTCCTCCCCATACACGTATTCTTCAGTCTTGTACCGGGACCAACAAGTGGTATCAGAGCAAGAGCAACATTTGTTGGTGGATGCTCGTGGCTGGGAGCACTGGGAAACCGAGGAGGCCAGGTTGTGCTCCTACTTTGGACTGACTAGCTGGCTTCAACTGCTCAACTTCGAAAACCTGAAGGAGCTAGTCAACAGCCTGATGTCCAAGAGCAAGGCTGACATCCTATCCGAGGATGAGGAGGATAAGTAGGATGATGAAGATGCTCAGGGTGGAGCATTGGAGGAGGTTGTGGAGGAGACAGCAAATGAGGTTGATGGTATGGACTCTGAGCCTCAGGCTCAGGGGGAAGGTGAGAAGGGCACTGGTGTCAAGGGTGGACAAGTGGCTGAGGATGTTTTGAACATCTCAGCCGCCGATGAGACATCTGTCGATGAAGGGATTCCCTGCCCTGAGACAAGGGAGAAAGATGTTGAGGCGTCTAAGGAGACTCCCAGTTCCGAGGGACAAGTTCCTAAGGTTTGAGATGGCATGGCTGAGCCTGAGCAGGTGGCCGTGACCACTCAACAACTGCCTTCAGTGCACCCTAAAGAGGGGACTGAGGATGCAGGGGCTGACAAGGGAAAACAACCAATCACTGATGAGGTCGTTGAGGAAGATGAAGATGTGATGATAACTGGGGTCGGTCGTGCTGAGTTTACAAGCATTGTGGAGGTCAAGAAGGAGAAAACCACATAAAATCTAGCTGAACTTCAGGAGGAAGTGATGAGGCTAAGAGCTGAAAAAGAAGAATACTCCAAGGCCCTGGCGAAACACATCAAGTGGACAAAGTCAGCTTACAACACCCTTGCCAATAGGGAGCTAATTTTGCTAAAGAGAACGATGACTGACACGGCCAAGTCAGTGAGGACTGGGAGGAAGCGCACTAAGAAGATGCTTAGGAAGACTCTCAAGCAACTCGAGGAGAGGGACACGATCAGGGATGACAAGCTAAATCAGGCAGTTGACAGGCTTGCAGTTCAGACTGGAGCTCTTGTTACTCAGGCCATGAAGGACTCAGCGACCAAACTTGAGCTGGAGTCAGGGAAGCTGGATCGTACCTCTCAGATAGTTGCAGAAACTTTGGTGAAGGCCACTGAGGAGTCGGCAAAGATACTGACTGAAGCCAGCAGAATCAGCGGTGAGTCCTTGAAGGTGGAGGAAAGGATCACCCAGGCTGAACAAAGACTCCAACTTTCTATGTAGGTCTTCGAGAAGAAAGTAAACGCTGCTATCAGTTCAGTCTCGTTTGCAGGGACAGGAATCTCGATGGGAGTTGAATTACTGAAAGAGGGAATCAATGACGTCCATTCCTTAGCCTCTTTCGTAATCAACAGCGGATTTGACGCATTCCCATCCGAGGCCAATGATGATGCCAAAAAGGGGGGAAAGAAGAAGAAAAGATCCCGCCCTGAGGCATCGGAGGCAGTCAACCAAGGCGAAACCATTCAAGCCGATCCTGAAGCCAATCCTGAAGGAAATGTGCTGAGGGTAAGGAAGTCAACAAGGTTGGCGGCAGTGGAGAAAGAAGGAGAGGAAATTGTTGCCAGGCTGAGGGCGGAGGCAACAAAGGCAAAGGCTGATGAACCTTCCAAGCAACCTGAGCCAGTTCAGAAGTCTTCTCCAATGAGCACAAGGAAAAACCCCATCACTTACTCAGCTGAGGCAGTGGCGGAGTTATGCGCTGAAGCATGGGGAGTTCCTTCTGAGAAAACTGAGGCTGTTTGCAGAGCTGAAATTGCTCAAAATGAGAAGATGCGCATCTTGGAGAAGAAGGTTGAAAAGCTGACTTACATCACTGAGCTTCAACAAAGAGAACTGGATGATGCGGTCATCAGTCTGCTAAGGAGGAAGAAGGCGAAGCCTGAGCCTAGGAAGTACAGAAAGAGGCCAACAGTAAGGAAGTCATCAATTCTTCAAGTCAGTAGGCCAGAATCAGGAATAAGGGAAGTTTATGTCGATGAGTTCATCTCAGAGGCATTGAAGAAGTTTTGGGCTGATGCGAAGGATGAGTTTGTGAAATTGTGGTATGTTGTGAAGAAATGGGGCGACACTGACGATATCAATGCCCACTTCACTGACTACACGATGGACAATCATCCAGAGTTGTTCCAAAAGATCTTGGAGGAGGCTGATGCAGCTCATGTTCCTAGTTTAGAAAGAACTCAACCTTCAGTTTCTAAACTGTTTGAATAGATACTCAGTTTCTTTTAATAAGGATGTTATTATTGCTTGAAACGATGAGTTTATCTGTTCCGGAACTTCAATGGATGATCTTTATACCATTATTTGGGCACACCACTCACAAAATTGAATCTAATAACACATCGATTATTTCGAGTAATAAAAGAAAGCGTTCTTCGGAGATGAACGAAACACTTCTATGGCATCTTAGACTAGGTCATGTTAATCTAAAGCGGATAGAGAGATTGGTGAAAGACGGATCCTTGGAATCATTCCAAGTCGAACCGTTTTCCAACTTGTGAATCCTGTTTAGAGGATAAAATGACCAAGAGGGCATTTGGAGCCAAGGGGAATAGAACCACAGAAGTGTTAGAACTCGTTCATACCGATATGTGTGGTTCAATGACGATCATAGCAAGAAGGGGTATGAGTAAATTGTCTTTTTCAATGATTACTCGAGATATGGATACATCTACCTTATGATGCATAGGGAAAGAAGTATCAAGTTTCTACGATTTGATCGTAGAGGCGAATACCTTAGCGATGAATTCTTGAACTAGCTATCAGACGAAGGGATTGTATCCCTGTTGACCGCACCGGGAACCCCTCAATAGAACGGTGTGGTGGAACGAAGGAGCCAGACTCTTTTAGAAATAGTCAGATCCATGATGAGTTATTCGGATTTACCCAAGTCGTTTTGGGGTAACGCCTTGGAAACAACGACTTACATTCTAAACTTGGTGCCATCTAAATTGGTTCCTAAAACCCAAATGGAATTGTGGACCGGCGCAAGCCCAGTCTAAGACACTTGCGGATTTGGGGTTGTCCGGCATACGTGCTAGACGAGGAAGCCGGTAAATTGGATCCACGTTCGGAATTAAGGTTGTTTATAGGATATCCCATGGGAACGAAAGGGTGTATGTTCTATAGTCTCAAGGATTAAAAGACCGTGATTAGTTCGCACTTTAAATTCTTAGAGGAAGACTATATGAACAAAAGAAAGCCCAGAAGTGAGATTACCTTAGACGAGTTAAGAGGGCGAACTCCAATACCAAGTATACAAGATGATATACCACACGTCATACCTTCACAACCGGAACCCCGTCGTAGTGGGAGGATTGCAAGGCAACCCGAGAGATTCATGGGAATTCGAGAATCTTCGGATTTGATTCCCGGCGATGAATCAGACCCATGAACGTACAACGAGGTAATCCAAGACAAAGACGCGGAGGCGTGGCAAACCGCAATGGAAACCGAGGTGGGTTCGATGGATTATAATCAAGTGTGGGAGTTGGTTGATCCACCTAGTGGGGTAGAGCCCATTGGATGCAAGTGGGTGTACAAGAGGAAAAGAGGACCGGACGGAAGGGTAGAGACCTTCAAAGCAAGGCTTGTGGCCTGTGGCCTGTGGCCTGTGGCCTGTAGCTATGCTTAAGTCCATCCGTATTCTCTTGTCGATCGCTGCGCACTTAGATTACGAGATCTGGCAAATGGATGTCAAGACAGCTTTCCTTAACGAAAGTCTTGATGGGATCTATATGCAACAGCCCAAAGGTTTCGTTGAAAAAGGCCAAGAGCACCTCGTATGCAAGCTTAAGAGATCCATTTATGGACTTAAGCAAGCGTCGCGTACTTGGAACCAGTGTTTTGATCAAGTTATTGAGTCTTATGGGTTTGTGATCAAAACAAGTTCGAAAATTGTGTGTATAAAAGGTGTGACGGAACTGCGGTGGTATTCTTAGTATTATACGTAGACGATATTCTGCTCATTGGAAACAATGAAAAGGTATTGTCAGACGTAAGGGTATGGCTGTCAAATCAGTTTGATATGAAGGACTTAGGGAAAGCCGGTCACATCCTTGGGATCAAGTTCACTCGAGATCGCAAGAGGAGGATGTTGGGTTTATCGCAAGTTTCATACAAAGCCACTGTTTTGAAGCATTTCAGCATGCAAGATTCCAAGAAAGGTTTTGTACCTTTTAGGCACGGAATCCATCTATCTAAAGAAATATGCCCTAAGACGCAAGTGGAGATAGATGACATGAAAGACGTTCCGTACGTTTCGGACGTAGGGAGTCTTATGTATGCAATGTCGTGTACGAGACCGGATATCTGCTTTGCCGTGGGCATGATGGCAAGATATCAAAGTAACCCCGGGAAAGCACATTAGATTGCAATTAAATGCGTTCTTTAGTTTCTGAAAAGAACTTGGTATGGAATGCTGATTTAACAATAAGACAATCTAATTCTCATGGGATACACGGACTCAAATTTCCAATCAGACATAGACTCCAAAATAACTACCTCGGGTAGTGTGTTTTGCATGGGAGAATGAGCCATGACATGGAGAAGCGATTTGCAGAAATGCATCGCCGATTCGACCATGGAAGCCGAATAAGTAGTTGCTTGTGAAGTAGCGAAAGAAGCGGTTTGGCTCAAGTACTTCTTAGTGGACTTGGACGTTGTTCCGAATTTGCCCGATAAGATAACTGTCTTTTGTGACAATGCCGGAGCAGTTGCAAATTTAAGGGAACCGAGAGCCCACAAGGCCAGCAAACACATTGAAAGAAAACACCATCTTATACGAGAAATCGTTAAGAGAGGAGATAAAGAGATGGCAATGATAAATGTCGAAGGACAACCTAGTACATCCATTCACAAAGGGTCTGCCTCTGAGTACATTCGAGAGACATGTGGATGGAATGGGAGTCAAGACTATTGCCAATCTGCTTTAAGTATAAGTGGGAGGAATTATTAGGTTAGTGTAGGTTGACATAAGATGTCACGTAGAGCTACTACACTAAGACATGCGTGATGTATACTAAAAGCAGACTTTAAGTATAAGTGGGAGATTGTTGGAGTTATACGTGAAAGTATGCTTTTACTTTGTATAACTCGTGTATCAAACACTCGTTTTATGAGAATAATTCTTTTATCGCATTTGCTTTAGTTATGATTGAATGTTGAATTTCTATTGCAAACAGTTCAATATATAGTACATGTTACATTGTAGTTAATGTGGTGATACCCGATCACGGAAGACTACATTAACAGTTTACTTGTAACTAAACGTACATTTTCACGACCTAGGTGGAATTGAACAATCCGCCGTGAAAGGTCGATGTGTAAGGCTCAGATTGGTCTGTCTTGACTAAGAGATTGCACTAGCACATTTAGTATGTGTTGAAGAGGACCTACAGCGAGGATAAATTCTTCTGTTCTGAAAGGTGAAGAATTAGACCTCAGTGGTTGTTGATTTCTTAATCTCCGTCACTTAAATAGGACCATGTGTGCTTAATGGTTACTGCTTTGATTCATGTTGGGTGAGAATCATTGCGACTTCGAACTTTGTGTCTTGGGCAGTAATATTAATCATACGACGGTTGCTAAGATTTAATACGGAGAAACGCGTGCGAGTACGGCTCGTGTGATTAGTCCCCTTGGTGGGCTCAGAAGTTTTATTGTACCAAATCTTGCAAGTGAAGAATTAGTTTCTTCGGTACGAATAATAATGTTGAGCTGTCTTTACTCCAAGGTGAAATATATTAATTAATTTAGAGCTATTCAGAAGCTTAATTAATTAATGGACTTGATAATCTTAAACGCGGGAAAAAATAACCGGGAGCCCATATTATCGTAATATGGATTAAGATGGATAGTGCAATATTAATTTATTAGTGGTAATAATTAATATTAATGGATTGAATTATATTGGGGCTCAATATTGAAATTCAGAAGTCCATTAGGAGGTCCAATCTTAATTCTCCTTAAGGCCCCTCAAGTAGCCCAATTAAGTAGCCCAATAATGATAAGGTGATTAAAATAAAAGAAAATATATTTGCTGATTTTTTCATGATATTTCGAAAAAGATATATTAGGAGAAAGAAAAGATCTTGTTGATTTTCTTGGAAAGATATTATGGAAGATAAGTATTCTTGGAATACAAGATTATCTCATATATTCAAGAAGATCCAAATCTTGGATTCTTTCTTTAATATTTTCGAAAATATGCTTATTAGGAGGAGGTTGAGATTTTTGTGGAATATTTTATTATGGAGAAAAGAATATATGGGATATATTCAAGATTTCTTAGAGGCTAAGAAAAGATTTTCTCCACCTCTAAAATATATGAAAATTTCGAAAATCCCTTGTCCTATAAGTAGGGGATGATTATTTCATCTCCAGTTTACAGTTTCACAGTGTTGAAAAAAAAATCAGCAACAATATTTTTCTTTTTCCTTAGTTATTTAAATTACTTGAAAGCATCTCCCACCGGTGATCAAGTAAGGCGAAAGGAAATACTTGAGAAGACTTTTGGGTTGATAAAGCGTGTTAGTGTTTGTCCCGTTTTATTCAAAGGCCAGTTCTACGAGAGGTACGTAAGTCACATAATTTCTTGTTTATTCCGCCATAGATTTTATGTGAATTAATTCAACATGCATGATGATAAAAATTGTTGTTGGAATTATTATTTGAATTAATTAGGATTAATTCATGCTAGTAATAATTGTATTTAAATTCGTATTTAAATTTCATCCCGAATAGATTCTGGGCACCCCTATTTTCCCAACAATTGTTGCCAGGCTGAGGGCGGAGGCTGCAAAGGCAAAGGCTGATGAACCTTCCAAGCAACCTGAGCCAGTTCAGAAGTCTTCTCTAATGAGCACAAGGAAAAACCCCATCACTTACTCAGCTGAGGCAGTGGCGGAGTTATGCGCTGAAGCATGGGGAGTTCCTTCTGAGAAAACTGAGGCTGTGCGCAGAGCTGAAATTGCTCAAAAGGAGAAGATGCGCATCTTGGAGAAGAAGGTTGAAAAGCTGACTGACATCACTGAGCTTCAACAAAGAGAACTGGATGATGCGGTGACCAGATGAGGTGACCAGACTAGAAGTGACCAGATGAGGTGACCAAATGAGGTGTCCAGACCAGAGCATATAAGTCATCAGACCAGAGGAGTCTAACCAGAGGAGCCTGACCAGAGGAATCGACCAGATGAGCTCTGACCAGACGAGCTCTGACCAGATGAGATGGCCAGAAGACCTCTACAAGAAGACCCAGACCAGAGTAGATGAGTCCAGACCAGAGCAGAAGACCCTGACCTGACCAGACGAATCCTGACCAGATAAGGGAGATGGATTAGTTCACCCACATGAAGGCTGCGTGTAATCTGGAGACAATGAGATCTTGGAGTTCGATGATAAAGAAGAAGCAATCTGGAGAGTCAACTAATAGGAGGATGCAATTGATTGATTGATTGATATCAATCTTGATATAAATGAAGTCAACTAATCAATCAACTAATCAAACTTTGATTGATTAGATTCCTCCAATTATGGTTGTTTAAATTGATAGCATTCCAATAGCTAGTTAATTCTCATAACTACAAATAGGAGTATTTTGGATGAGTTCTACACAAGGGTCGGGCAAGATCACAAGAAAGACACACAAACTTTTCCACTCAATCACCTTGTTTATTCACGTATATACACTCTTTAGGAGCTTTTTAGTTGGAGCTTTACTCAACATATTCCTTACATAGAAAGGTTGTTGTAAGCAGTTGTACGAAGGATCTGGTACTTCCCTATTCCAAAAGTTCGTAAGTTGGTTGGAGAGAGAGTCCCCTTTGGAGAAAGGGAGAGTGGACGTAGGACAAGTTGGTCTGAACCACTATATATCCGATGTTATTTATTTTCTGCACTTTAGATTTCTGCATTTCAATTCTAGCACTTACTTTATAATTTGGTTTTTCATTAAAATATTTCATAACGCTTTCCGCTGGATAACCTTTTTTGGGACCAACAAGTGGTATCAGAGCAGTGTGTCCTACAGACCACTGTTTTGAAATTATCTCGGTGGTCACCAGGGCAGATCCATTTTTTTGAAAACCCAAATATTTGTTGTGATAACAATTTTTGCAAAAATGGGCTCGCAGATAAGTAGTAAAAGAGACACTAGGAGTTACTCCAAAAGAAGGTTCGCAGATGAGGTAGAAGAGGTATCCACTTCTGGTTCATTATCTAATTTTGGACCAGACGAAGCGATATGTCTAGTGACAGACGAGGTATGTAATCGAACTTCCTCTTCTTTTTCATCTTCTTTTTTTTCTGAACAATCAGAGGAGTCTGATGTGCAAAATTTGTTATTAGACCTCCAAAAATCTATACAACTTTGTCAAAAGTTGGAAGATGAGAACTCAAAGCTGAAAGCAGAAAATCAGAAGCTTTCACAATGTCTAGGCAACTCAGCTGATCTACCAGCTAAACAAAATCATACACTGGTCGAAGAGTCTTCTGAGTTGACAACCAGGTGTAATGAACAAGTTAAGCTGATAGAAAGGTTGGTTGTTGAAAATGTTGGGAGAGACAATGAATATAAACTGCTTAAAGCTTAGTTTGATGAACTCTTCCATTAAAACAAAATTGTAAGAGAAAGTAAGGACAAGCTCAAGATGAGACTGGAGCAGCTGACTACAGCAAGCAATGTTGTGTCACACATAGCTGCCTCATCTCAAAGAAAGCATGATAAGACATGTCTTGGTTATTCCAAACCTGAATCCTCACATGTTCAGAAAGAAGAACAACCTAGAAATTTTATTGATAAATGCAAGAGGTCAGCTGACCAGGCAACTCAGCTTAATGGGCAGATGAGTACCAAAACTCAAAAACCCAAAAGACAAAAGAGGAATTTTAAGAAGGGTTATACCCAAAATAAAAGACCTCAGCAAGGCCAGCAGAGTAGAAGACAGTCTGGATCTTCTAAAAAAAAGACAGAACCAACTGGCTCCTACTCAGCTGCAGAAGACTTTCAAGTCATCTGCCAGACCAGCTGGAACATTTGATGGTTCCAGTAAAACGTATCCTTATCAAAAGAATTTCAAGACTGTTGCTTTAAGACAAGTTACTTCTTCTACTGGACAAGTTCATAAGAGAAGAAGAGACTCTAGAAGAAATAATCATGTCAAAGGTTCTTTTGTTGAGTGTGATTTTGTGGATATGTATGGAGAAAGATAAGATCACCTGATTAAAAAAGGGATGATCTATTCTTGTGGCTTCCTAAATATTGTGCTAACCCCCCTTGACCCAGTAGGGTACCAAAAACTTGATTGCCTGCAGATACACAAGAAGACCAACTGATATTTTGCCCCAAATATCAGCTGAGCCTAGTTTGAGGGGGAAGATCAGTTAACCAGCCTGCTAGATTCTTTATCTTGTTATTTCAAATTTTTCTTGTCTTGTTTTATTTCAGTTCTTCCAGTTTTAACATCATCAAAAAGGAGGAAATTATTGGGATATAGATTAGATGTTTTGAAGATGTTAAAACAAGAACTTGTAATAGGACTAGTTGAGCATGTTAGTCAGCTACAGATTAGTCTAGGTCTAGAATAGGTCTTTGGTTAAGGGGAAAAAATCTGTGCAGACCAGATGAGGTGACCAGACTAGAGGTGGCCAGATGAGGTGACCAGACTAGAGGTGACCAGATAAGGTGTCCAGACCAGAGCATATAAGTCATCAAAGGAGTCTGACCAGAGGAATTGACCAGATGAGCTCTGACCAGATGAGATGGCCAGAAGACCTCTACAAGAAGACCCAGACCAGAGCAGAAGACCCTGACCAGACCAGATGAATCCTGACCAGTTGAGGGAGACGGATTAGTTCACCCACATGGAGGCTGCATGTAATCTGGAGACAAGGAGATCTTGGAGTTCGATGATAAAAAGGAAACAATCTGGAGAGTCAACTGATAGTAGAATGCAATTGATTGATTGATTGATATCAATCTTGATATAAATGAAGTCAACTAAACAATCAACTAATCAATCTTTGATTGATTAGATTCCTCAAATTATGGTTGTTTGAATTGTTAGCATTCCAACGACTAGTTAATTCTCACAACTATAAATAGGAGTATTTTGGATGAGTTCTACACAAGTGTCGGGCAAGAGCACAAGAACGACACACAAACTTTTCCACTCACTCACCTTGTTTATTCACGTATATACACTCTTTAGGAGCTTTTTAGTTGGAGCTTTACTCAACCTATTCATCACATAGAAAGGTTGTTGTAAGCAGTTATACGAAGGATCTGGTACTTCCCAATTCTAGAAGTCCATAAGTTGGTTGGAGAGAGAGCCCCCTTTGGAGAAAGGGAGAGTGGACGTAGGACAAGTTGGTCTGAACCACTAAATATCTGGTGTTATTTATTTTCTGCACTTTAGATTTCTGCATTTCAATTCTAGCACTTACTTTATAATTTGGTTTTTCATTAAAATATTTCAAAACGCTTTCCGCTGGATAACCTTTTTTGGAACCAGCATTTTATATGGTTATTACATACAAATATTTATATCCCTGATGGATTTAAGATTCCCCAGAAGAGGAATTATGAAAATCGGAGTATGTATAGTACAAAACTATGAAGGTCATTACATGATCTAGAAACAGACGGATCAAATATGGTACAATCGTCTTGGTGAATTCCTCCCAAAGAAGGAATATACAAACAATATAGTTTTCTCTTGCGTAGAAATCGCAAAGTGGTTTTTACATTATATCCATATATGTTGACGATCTAAATATAATCAGAACATGCAAAGAGATTGAAGAAGCCACTTCAATCTTGAAAGTTGAATTCGAAATGAAAATTTTGGATAAAATCAAGTATAGTCTCGGCCTGCTGCTTCGAGAATTTCCCTGAAGGAAAAATAAAAGCATTTCCCTGAAGGAAAATTAAAGTATTTCCCGGAAGGAAAATTAATTTGAGCATTTCCCTGAAAGAAAAATGAATATGATATCTCCCTGAAGGACAAATGAATTTTATACACCAGTCAATCTACTTGAAAAGGTTATTTGAGAGATCCTACATGGATAAATCTCATCCACTTAGTACACTTATGGTAGTTCGATCCCTTAAAGTGGATAAGAACCCATTTAGGCCCAAAGAAGATACAGTGGATATCCTAGGACCGGAAGTTCCTTATCTAAGCGCTACTTGGTGCATACCCTATCTCACAAACTGCACAAGCCTGGACATTGCATTTGCGATAAATTTGCTTGTGAGATATAGCGCTTCTCCCAAAATGAGACATTGGAATGATGTTAAACACATTCTATGATAACTCAGACTAGTTATATTTTTCTTTATGAAGATATTGTGATCTCATGAAGATCCATTAAACAATACATTCCCCATTGTAATCGATGAAGACAACGCAATTTGTGTTACACAAAATGGACAATGGGTACGTTAAGAGGAACTTAACGAAATATTTCCCCAAAATTCTTCTTCTCATACGAACTCCAGAAAAGTGACGTAATAACCATACAACATGTGCGACCTAGTGACAATCACGATCTAACAGATTTGTTCACTAAGTCCCTACCTACCTCTACTTTTGAAAAGTATGTTTATGGTATTGGATGTGAAGACTTAGAAAGTTGTTGTCTTCAGGGGGAGTAACAACATCGAAACAATCTTGAATATTGGATACGGAAGATCAATAATTGCACTCCTCTCTAGCTAAACATTTTTATCGTTGTCTAGCATGTGGAGTTTTTTTGACGAGACATATACGTTGTGTCATAATGTCCAAGGGGGAGTGTTGTAAATCCAATAGATTTAATATACCATATCCTGAATATTTGATGTGGACATTACTTATGGGTCTAATAACTTAAACAAACTTTAGGGATTAGATTAGGGTTTCTCTATTATAAATAGATCTCTGTATTCAGTATTGTATACACACATAAATATTAGTGAAAACTTCTGGCTTGGTACGTCCCCAGACGTAGTCGTTACCGGCGAACTGGGTAAACAAATCGTTGTTCTTGTTTACGCTCTTTATTTTACAACAATATCCATCAAAGTAAACAAACTTTAAAGTAAAAATAACTAATATTTTTTTAGTGAAAACAACTAATACCCTTCAATGATTCTTATATGAACCAATTTCACTCCATACATACTCCAAAAATCTAATCAGAGTATCACGAATCGAGGTCACTTGTATCATATTTTAATTGATGTTGATTTTTTACCAATAATATGATACTATTGACACCAATTTTTTATACTCGATTCTTGAAAATTTTAATTGAATATCAAAATATTAAAACAGATTCATGACAATCTTATTATAAACGATACTATTACAAAACTAAACATTCTTTTAAATCAAAAATAAAAATATCCTATGTATTGTAAATATAATTTCTTCACTTTTTTTTCTTTTTAAAACAAAAATATATTAAAACTATATTCTTCTAGTTTAACCAAATGTTATTCATTAAAAGCATTTTAAACACATTGTCGAGTTGTCAACAGGTCATCGCCGAGCAATCATCGAGTCATTACCAGATTATTATCTTTGAATTGTTTACCATCCAACTGTCACGCAAACAATTTCTTCCAACTTTCGAATCGGCGGATACAATGTGACAAGATTGCTGGCATTCCTCTGTTTTTCATAGGTCAAAAGAGGATATCCATACCCTCAATATAAATTTTCCGAAATAATCATGTTTCTCGATAACTTAAAATTTTGTGTGTTTCTCATAAGGGTGTTCATGGTACGGACCAAAACGGTTATTTGAAAATATCCATGTCCGTACCGAAATTCGGTTATTCTAAAATTCGAGTGTCCATGTCCATACCAAAATTTTGGTACGGTACGGTATGGATATTTTATTTTTCGGTACGGATCGGTATGGATTTTCGGTTATAAACGGATAGGTGTGGAACGGTGCGGAGAAGCGGATTTTTTTTTCTTTCCTCTTCTTTTCTTTAAATCACAAAATTGTAAGAATATGATGCACACTCCCACACAATTCATCTTCAACTAAAATCAAACATACATCCTTCAAAACTTAAATATAACTCATATGGTATGATAATTAATAGTTAAAATAATTAAAGTAATTCAAATCACCATCAATAGTGTATCTAAAATACGACAAATAAAACACGCATTAAAATAATCCTTAAAATATCACTATGATTAAAAAGTGGAATATTAAAATCTCATTGACCGTGATTCCTAGCACGAGGTACCCCATCTACATCTTTGCTGCAAAATAATAAAAAAATCATATTAGAAAACTAATATACATGTAGAATGAACTTAAAAGTTTAAAGAAAATTAAATGAAAGTATGCTAAAGTATATATCTATAAATACTTAATATTCAGATGAAGAATGGAACCAAAGATAACCTAAAAAATATGTGTATCATTTGCTTGAAGTTGTCCATTTTTCAACAATCTAATGTGGATCTTGAGAAAACAACATCTTTAACTTGAGGGTCTTTTCTAAGATCTGAAAAAAAAAAAAAGTATCGAGCATTAAAAAAATAGATCTCCACTCTAAATAAAATTGTACAAAGAATTTACCCATTTCTAGATTAGACAGATCAGCTATTAATTCTTCAACTTCAACCGGCTTAGGCGAGACTCTCAACCAATCTTGAGTACAAATAAGAACTTCAGCTATAGTAGGAGTTAAAGAACTCCTAAAACGGTCCAAAGTATGACCACCGGTACTAAATGCCGATTCAGAAGCTACTGTAGAAGATTGAATTGTCAATACATCTCTAGCAATACTGCTCAAAATTGGATATCTAACAGAATACTTTCTCCACCAATCTAATATATCAAATTTTTTCATGTATTTTTCAGGTAACTCCTCCAAATATAAATCTAATCCTCCCTTGACAACCATTTGTTGTTCAATCTACATATGTAAGAAGTACTCATCAACTTCTTCATCTGCTTCATCCATCATGGTAGCACTTTGAGACATACTTGAAGAATTAAGAAGACCATCCCACTCTCCATTCATAACCTTATATTCGTGAAGCAAAGTTTTTAAAGAACTTCTCACTCTATCTACCAAAGCACTTGCATCATTATCACTATAATATTGCTTAAATTTAGCAAACAGGTATTGTGTCTTCATTTTGTTAATCGTTCCCCAATATTTATCAAAGTTTTCTCTCATTTGTCTACCTATTTCCACTAAACTAGGATCACCACTGCTTTGAAAACTCAGTCACATATTTTGTATCTAAGTCTTCTAACTTATCAAATGCTTTTTGAAAGATCAATGCAGTTTCCAACATCAAGTAGGTTGAGTTCCATCTAGTTGGACAATTCAATTGTAAATGTGCCTTAGAGATAATGCCTACATCACCACAACATTTCATGAACATGTCCAATCTTTGTGGGCTTTCCCTCACATATCGAACAACATCTTGAATCTTCTTGATAGATGCATTAGCAATCTCAAGTCTGTCTTTAACAATTAATTGCAAAATATGAGCAAAACATCTCATGTGAAAAGCCACTCCACCCAAAATAAAAGCATCTTTTTTAACAACCTCTTTTTTAGTTGTTGGACAGCCGCGTCATTTGAAGAAGCATTATCAACAGTGATGCACATTACTTTCTTCAACCCCCACTCATCCATGCAAAAATCAACAACATTCCCAATATTCACCCCCTTATGACTTTTAATGACACAAAAGTTCAAAATTCTTTTATTCAACTTTCAGTTTGAATCGATAAAGTGAGCTGTTAAACAAAGGTAGTTCACATTCTGAATGCTTGTCCAAGTATTAGTAGTTAAAGACACCCTATGACTTTGACACTGAGATTCAAGTAAAGCTTTCAATTTTTTTCTTTTCTTTAACGAACAATGAGTAACAATCCCTAGCAATTGTGATTCTAGATGGAATATCAAACTGAGGAACATCAGCTTCAACAAAGTCCTTAAAACCTTCCCTCTCAACAAACCTAAAAGGAAGTTCATCCTAACCAAAGCTTCTCGCACTTTATCCTAATCAAATTGCCATGAATTTACTTTCGAAGCATTAGAACCAGACGCATTTTGAAATACCTGAGTTTTTTTAGTTTTATCTTTAATCTTATCCTTGCTTAATTCCTTTCTAATCTCAGGAGGACATTTTTTGCAAACTTTTCTTATATGTCCCCATAGCCTCGAAGTTCCTAGGTCACTCTTACACTGATACAATTTATCACACCACACACACTTAGCTTTTTTCTTCCCCACCATCTATAACTTTATCAAAATGATTCCATACTCCTGACCTAAATTTTTTTGCAACTGGTGAAGTAGCAGTGACATTACCTTCACCCTGAATTGTATTTGAATCTTTTGGAACTGGAACTGAGGTATGCATAGTAGCAGAGGTAGGACCGGCAGCAGAAGTGAAAGCACTTGAATGTGGACCGAACACTTTTCTCTTATTCGCCACTGTAAATACATTCAAATTCAATATTAGTACCTTTAAAAAAAATCATTATTAGTATGAAAATAATATGTACACAAAATTTATTGTGTAAAAAATTTACCAGTTTGATTAAAAGTTTTCGAACTGTTAGGAGTACCGCCTTTGGAATTTGAGGCCATCTTAATCTGCACTAAACAAAACATGTATTATATTCATAAAAGTAAAATACAAAGACTTCATTAATTTTAGATTGAATGAATAGTGTCTCTTAAATAATAACACTTACATTAAACTTGTTTATGTGCATAAATTTAATAAAGTAACTACAACTTAATATACTTCTACTTAATAAACTACCACTTAATTACTTTTTTTCCAATACATTAAATTAGTAGTTACTTAATTGAAGAAGAAACGAAATCAATAACCAATTCTAGATTAATTACTTACGAAATCCTTTACAAAGAATTAAGAAATCAAAACTGAAGCAGTAATTATTAAACAAAAAAAAAATTAATATTGTTGGGGAACACTTAAATATACCCCAGATCTATTCGGGTGTAATTTAAATACGAATTATCATAAATTCATCTAACATGAATTAAAATAATTTAAATCAATTAAATTCATGCAATTCATGTATTGAATATGGTAAAACAATATAACCCTAAACATGTGGAACTAAGAGATATCGTGTTTACCTTTTAATCGGAGAGACACCGTTGAGAAGAATAATTCATTCAATCCAAACACCTTCTTGAGTATTTCCTAAGCACAAGCATGTAGCTCCGGTGGAAAATCTTCACGAACTTTTTAAACCCTTAAAGAAAAATTATTTTCTCTTTTGTTACACTTTTTTTTACAATGAAAAAAACCTTTTTTTTTTTTTAAATAAAAAACCATGATTGATTGTTTGGTTAATTCCAAACAAACAATCAACCACTCTCACGTATACCTCGGGGGATTTGAAAATAATCAACCCCTTTGCTTATTTATAGTGGCCGATTTTTATTTTTTATTTTTTTATTTTTTTGTATTGGAGACCAAGAAAAATATCTCCAACATATGGTAAGATTTATTCCCTCTTGTATAGAAATTTTCTATATATATAAATTCTCATATATATTATTTCCATATGTTTATTTTTTTCTCCAATATTCATGCAACAAAATAATAATTCTTATATTTTAATCACCTTGGTTAATGGATTTTTTATGGGCTACTCAAGGAGACTTAGGAGAATTAGGATTGGACCTCCCAATGAGCCTAAAAACCAATATTGAACCACAATATTATTCTAACCCATTAATATTAATTCACTCCACTATAAAATTTATATTGCACTGATGGGTATGAGTTGTTTATATTGAAGAGTATTAGTTTGTTTTCACTAAATATAGTCCACTTATACTTTGTCTTTATATAATTACTAATTTACTTGTACTAGGGTAGAGTATGTATAGAATGAAATTGGTTCATACATGAGTCATTGAAGACTGAGGAGTATTAATTGGTTTCACCAAAGAGTATTTGTTATTTTCACTTAAGGGTCGAGTTGTTTATACTGAAGATGGATTGAGATAATAATATAAATTAAATTTCATAGGCACTGGGTGACTGAGTGTATTTATGTGTACTTGTCACGTCTCAGTTGTGATATTAGCATATACGTTTTGTGTGAACTCAATTTTTTCAAGTATTATTGTTATGCATAAAAACTATCACAATTATGCATACCAACTATCACCATTATGCATACGCAATATCAATATTTGAAAAATCAAGCATTTTTAAGAAATGACACTGGATATGCGTAATAATGATAGTGTGTATATATATAACATTGATTCTTGAAAAATAAAGTCCACGTGAACTCAGGTTCACACAAGACTTACTTTCTAGTTAATGAGTATAAATTTATAACTATTATTATTTTATTACAGATAGCTCAAGTGGTTAAAGTTCTAGTACCTAATACCTATGACCGAGAGGTCATGGGTCTGAGTCACAATTTAATTGATAAAAAAAAATTTAGTTTATTACTAAATTATTTTTATTCCTTAAAGTTGATAAATTATTATAATATATTATATAATTGTGTTTAAATTTGAATTTAAAAATATTGCAGTACTATTTGATAAATTCAAAATAAAATAATAATATAATTTTAATATATATTTAATTCGGTTATTCGGTACGGTACGGTTCAGTACGGTTACATTCGGTTTTTTTGTACGATTATTTTAGTAATATTCATATCCATTCCCAAAAAAAATTTGGTACGGTACGGTTCGGTAAAAGTCAAAAAGTCAATGGTTATTTTCGGTTCGGTACTTTTTCGGTTCGGAGTTCGATTCGGGTTCGGTAATCTCCGTACTCCGCGAACAGCCCTAGTTTCTCAAGGTAAACGAGTTATGATGAACGCACGACTAAACGTATTTTCCAGGATGTACCATTTTCTCATACCTCAATCTTTGAGGGATTTTTCAATGTATTTTGCATCTACAACCATTATTAATAAATATTGTGCATCTAGAGACATTATTTTAATTTTACAATAAAATGATGTTCTCTATTTTATTGGGACCAAACGTTACAACACTCATCATATATATATATATCTGTATCTATAATATCTATAATATACTATTAAAAGTGTCTTACCTCCATAAATCATTTTCGGACCATTTTGCCCTTACACTTTTATTTCCTGATATTTTCCCCTTCTCCTTTAATCCCTAATCCTAATTCCTTTTCCAAATTTTGTGCCCCCCGACGTCCTAATTCCTTTTCCAAATTTTGGTCTTTCTCCTCCTCGGCCCCCCGACGTTGGCGGCGGACAACACCTCCACGACCCCTATTGGGCCCCCCGAAGTAAATTCTGCCGTTGGACGCGGTTACCTGATTCATAACCGGACCGAGTCTCGCTGATCCGGCGACCCAATAATCTCCGATCAGGTAAATTTCCGATCACTTTCATTATTCAGCACGAACTGCCATTTGCTTCCAATAAATCGTCGGTTTCTCTAAAATTCGTAGCTGATTGATTAAACTGAGTGGTTCTAGACTGAAAACCTAGGTTGGTTCTGCAGAATAAGTGGGTTTCTATATGTTGAAGTTCGTTGTTTTAAGTTCAGATTTTAGAACTGATGTACCTTTGTTTGAATTTTGATTTAGTCTATGTGGAAATGCATTTTCTGATGAAGTGTCTACACGGGGATGTTTAGGATTTTTTTAGAATTTGGGAATTTTGATCTCAATAACTATTGTGGCTAGCAATAGAGTACGTACACATATGTTTCTCATCATTGAAGTTAAAATGTGTGGATAAGTCTTAATTATCGATGGAGAATGCTTTCTTCAGTTGAAACTAATGTTTTGATAATTCATGATGTTGCAGAAAAAATTCTGGTGAAAAATGAATTTTTGGATGCTGAGGTCTAACAGTCAGGAGACTCAAGCAGAGGTAAATAATGTAACAAATACGGTAGCTACTTTAGAGGGTCTGATTGCTGAAGATACATTTCCAGAAGGTACATCTTCTGAAACACGCAAAGCAGATAGTGATGAATTTGGAGATGAGAATAGCATCACAGCAGTTTCAAGTGCATCGGAATTCGAATTCCGTTATATGACTTAAAAGAGTAAGTATTTTGTGTTTGATTTTACTTAATATTATGTTTACATGTATTCATTTTCAAGGCTTTTAATGTTTATGTTGAAGAATTCTTGGTAAAGGGTATGTATCTTCATATTGATCTTGTGATTGTGAAAAAAATTTTAGTCATTTTTTGTCCTTCCCACATAACCATTGTTACAATTTACTCCTTCTTATAACTTTCAAGGTTCATTTCAAATCTAATTATGTCTTCTTTGTTGCCGAGCGGTTGTGAGGAGAAAGAGAGGCAGGGGGTACCGAAATGGAGTGATGCAATGGAGTAGGGCGTCTCTGATATTTGACAAATCTAATCAATCAAAGAATCTGTAAGCAAATATTATCCCTCAATTCATCCATCCACTTGTAAACTCGAGTATTCAAATTCATTGTTCTTTTAAAATATATAGGTTATGTGCGAGTGCTAGATTTTTCATAGAACATGGAGAGGGTGGTAATGCGAACTTGTATTTTACTATTTCATTTTTACCAGATTCATCATTCTATGAACAAGGGTGATGATTTTTTGTTTGTTCATTATCTAAGATAGTGCTTGACTTTCAGGGCTTCGATGGGTCTTCTTGACGATTATTTTGATGGTTATTACTCGGAGAAAATGCTAGAATCTCAGGTATCTTAAATATTATTTTCTAGTTTTTCTTTAATAAATTAGGGCCCAGTTCTACCAACTTATTGTGTCTTTCTGAAATTGAGGAGTATGTTCAAATGACATAATATAATTAAGGTTTCCTGTGTTTCTATCTCTCTTGGCAGGTTGATCAACTTGTTTTCGAGGGACCCAGCAGCTGCTGCAGCAAGAAAATACAAACCAATTCAATCTGCTGTTCCAGGAACTACTTTGGGCCCAATCCAGATTGAAGCATTTCTGAGTGGAGGAGTAAGTAATGAATATTCTCCAATGGGTGTTGAATCTTATCTTGACTTGCGTGGTGTATGCATTCCGCCGGACGTTCAAAAGTTAAATCCAGAGGTATCTGCTTCCATTCAGTTATTTCCGTTTCTCTACACCCCATAACTAATTTTTCCTGAGACATATTTTTTATTTATAGTATTAAATTGTTATGGAATATTTTATTTTGGCAGCACCATTAACTTGAACCGAAAATACTAACTTTTTACTAGTAGTTTCCCCACAAGCGTACGGGTTCACTGTAGTATAAGCAGGTATAGCGACCAAGTATATCGTACCTCGGGATGGATTGTATGCGAATAGATCCCTGAAGATCTACGCATCGTAATTAATATGATTGTGTGTTTTTGGGGTTTTTATAGAATTAATATAAACTAAAACTAAACTAATTATGCTAAAGAACGAATGAAACTAATTAACTAAAGGTTGTGTGCAAATATGAATGGGTGATGCTCAGGATAGGAATCCCTACGTATACTAACGGAGCCGGTACATAATCAAAATTGCCGTGATGTGCAAGAAATAACCTAAGTATTAGATTGTAGAATGAAAAGCTCTAGAATTAAACCCTAATACTTTATCCTATCAATCGACTTCACTAATCCACCAAACAAGTTAATAGATTGTGCTTAATTAAAGAGACCCTAATTTAACTAAGGTGATGCGGTCGTCCTCCCTAGATAAACCGGTAGATGAATAAATCCCTTCTAAACCCTCTCGTTAAGCCTACTAGTTATCAAAGAGTGATAAGGTCGTCCTCTCTCTAACAATTTTTGTACGAAATTCAAAGGTAAATCTGGAATTTATTTTAAGTGTTCATTAATTAAGAGAATTAAAACTAAACATCACGTGTTACCCTAATTATGTACCCACATCCTACTTCTACGAGTTCATCATACCCTAAGCATACAAGGGTTTTAGCCGGATATGGTTTTAACGATAACAAAAATAATTAAACAAGCAACGAACGAAAACATAACTAATTGAGGTGAAAAAACTAAAAAAAACATAAACTAGGGTTTTGAAAGAAAGAAATTTAATCTAAGAAAGAATATTAATTAAAGATAGAATCAAAATTCTCACGTAACACGTGTTGCGAAACGAAAGAAATAAATCCAAAAATCTAAGTCTAAACAATGAATTCGTAATGTACAAAAACCTCGATTACACGTAAAGTAAGCTTGGTCGACTCTCGATGCTCTTCTCTCTCCAAAAACAAACTCTAAGTGTGAAGTGGTACTCAAAATCGTGTTCGAAACGATATATATAGGCCATGGGTCAATTTGGAAGTAAACGGGCCGAATCCTCACGTGGACGAGGAGTGCTCGAGCTGGTCATGCTCGAGCGGTGGCGCTTGAGCTACACAGCTCGAATGGGTCGATGGCTCGAATGGGGGCGCTCGAGCTCCTTGAGCTCGAGCGGTACAAGGGCTCGAATGAAGGCGCTCGAGCTGCTCGAGTGCCCAAAGTGCTCTGTAACTCACGGCGCTCGATCCATGCACTTGCTCGAGCGGTGGTGCTCGAGCCCTCCTAGCTCGAGTGATCTCCTTCTTCTTCAAACTTATACTTTTCTTCTCTCGCACTAATACTATTCGTATTTCTTCGATATCTTCTCATTCGGGCATCCATTTGAGTCGATTCAAAGTCCTACGAACTCCTCCTTTCGCCCTCTATCTATCTATGAGCATCAGAGAGATAAATTCATTAATTCATGAAAATAGTACTCAATTGACTCTAAATACTAATCGAAATCAATCAAAACACGGGCATTTCCAGCTCTAAAACCAAACAATTTCATGCCTAATCAATTATCACTCCAAATATCCACACATATACAAAATTTAACATTTAAATCGGCAAATAAATTAATCAAAATATATTTATACTCATTAACAACTTTAGCAACATCACGAGTTGTAGTATGACGTGAAAGTTTTTTGCATGCGGGTTGAAGGCCAAGTTGGACAAAATCATTATAAAATGAATTATCGGCAAATTGGAAAGGAAGGTGTTGTGTGCACATAAATTTAGCTAATAATTTTCTATATTTCATTTGATCAAATGCAAATAGAGAAAGGGGATTAGTTACCTCGCCTTCAGCTCCTCCACCTCCGGTTGACGCCGTAAATCCATGACCACCAAGTTCTGTTTGACTTGAATCAAAGTCTTCTTTATCCGGGTGACATAATTTTATATGCTTCCATAATGTTCCATATCCTCCTCCTTTCACAAAAGAATAGACAACGTTACAATAATTGCAATGAGCGGTAAGTTTATCATTTACCTCATCGTTCACTTTTCTAAAGTGACGTGCAAAAAAGACGATTTAAGTGGTTTTCATCGACTTGGAGTTGGAGTTGGTCTCGTTGGTTGGGTGGTTTTCACTTTCTTGAGTAGGACGTCGTGGTAGCTCCTCATTTTCAAGAGGATCCTCATAACCGGGACCAATTTCGTGCTCGATTTCTTCTAAACTCCACACGATTGGTGCCGTGCCGGCGGCGGCGGTGGCATTGAATTTGGACGACGAACGGAAGAGGTGGAAGAAGTTTTACCACTTCCCTTACTTTGACGGCTTGCCATAATATTAATAATATAAATGTATATGTAATGTAACTATGTAAGTGTATCAATATATAAAGAATAATATGTAATGTAATATAATAGTATAGTAACTAAATATATATATTAGAGAAGAGAACTACTAATATGAAAACTTTGAGAATTGAGTGTGACTGAGAGTTGAAACTTGAAAGAGATGAGAAGAGTAATGTTTGCTTTGGGGTGAATTTTGGAGTTGAATGAGGTAGTATTTATAGGGGGGGAAAGACAAAGAAAAAAAAATCTGCCGAAAACCGGCGGTTCCGGTTAAAAACTCCGGTTCAACGGCTATAAACGGCATTTATTTTAAATTCGAATGCAGGGAACCGCCGGTTTTTGGTTCCAAAATTTAGGGGAACCGAAACCGAACCGTGTATTTTACAGTTTCGGTTCGGTTCCGGAACCGGAACCGGAACCGTGGAACCGTAGAATCGGCGGTTCCAGAACCGCCGGTTCCGTTTAATTTTGAGCATGTCTAGTCCGAACTTGTAGAGAGGTGTGGAATTTTTTCATTTAATTATTTCTCTTGACAATATCTTTACAAGTTCGGACTTTTAGACGATATGATAACAGAGCAAAAAAAAAAAAGGCTCATAGGTTCGATTCTCACTGAAATTAACTTTATTCGTATTAAATTGTTCACCCATATAAGTTGAGAATCTAACTCATGACACTACAAGAAAATAAAAAATTGTCTATGAGAATATTTCGTAGTGGGATTGACTACGATTTGCCTACAAAATTTGTTAATTATGTAGGCACCTTTATTCTTCGATCTACAAGCAGACTGCCTACGAAATCAATTTGTCTATGAAATGAAATTCCTAGATATTAATTACTTACAAACAATTTGCATACAAATATTTATTGACAAACAATTTATCTATGAAAACTCCATAGGTGAATTCTTTGTAGGTAAAAAATGAAAATATGTATATAATTAGAAAATTTTGTATGCAATCTCACTATGAAACTTTTTATTGGAAATTTCATAGTCATATTAACATGAATTTTTTGTAGATAATTTTATGTTTTTTTAGTGTGAGTGGTGGGGGGTTTGAAAAAGTAATGTAAATAAAATTAACTCAACATTTCTATGCAAGTATAAATTTTGAATGTGATGAAATTTTGTCATTTTATGTGTAGATTAACTGGGAATTTTGAAAGAAACAAAACAGTAATTGTGATTGAGCTTAGACACTAGATCATGATATCTATAATATATAATACACCCTATTTTTCCTTTTATAGTTTTGGTGGGAAATGTTTTGGACCGTTGATTAGCAATTTGTGAGTTGATCATCTCCGTTCATTTCTTTATTTAACAATTAAGGTAAATTTATCTATTAATTAGAATTAAATCCGTATTGCTAAAATTTAGGAGCTGTTATTTTTTTTCCCTATTTATACTCCACGCTATGCATTTTTACCATCATCTTCAAGTTTCAAATATTCTTTCTTTCATGTGATTAATTTTCATTTATCGGGCATGTTGAAATGGTCGGACGCTTTTGGTGATTTTACGGTAAAAACAATCCAGGCTTAATTCCGTCCATCGATTATACCGATACGACGGCATCAGTGGCATGCGTGCTCCATTTGTTTAACGAGTGGACAAAATTCACCCACTCTCGACCCATTATCCCGCATTGTCTCACTGATCCTCGATCATGAAAAGTGAAATCGGTCGCCAACAAATTAAAATGCAGTTATTTCAGATTATATTTCAAAAAGATAGAGAGAGGAAGAGAGGGGGTATCACTGTATCAGGTATTTGTGGTGTTGAGCGAAACAAAAGGATGAAAACTGCAATTGGTTCCCTGAAGATGATAACAAAATTGATCAAGTGTTGGAGATCCCGACTAATACGCTTGAGACCCAATTAGATTTTTAGCTTTTAGATTGATTTTTTTTTATTATTTAGTTTCTAACTTGCCCGAGAGTGGAGTCTCCCAATTGGCCAATTCCCATGAATCATACCCCTATTTTACATACAAGCATGAAATTACCATCAATTTTCTTTGCAGTCATCATTTATTAGAAAAGACACTAAAATAGTAAAATCAAGACCATTGCTGAATAAATCTAACTCAAAGTTGAATAAGAAATCCATACAAAAACTAAACCAGATGGCCCTACTTGAATTAACACTCAGAACCTCAATATATTAGTGTATATATATTATATCATTTTTGGTTTTGATACGGAAGATTGGTTCATTATGGAAATAAGCATTTTTAATCTCTTTATATAACTATATTAATTATGAAATATATACCAAATTATAAGAAAAAAGTCACGCCGCATGTCATCTTTTTCTGCAAAAAAATCTTAAACCAAAATATTTGGTCAATTTTTAAAGCCGTGATCACAACCATTTATTTTTATCTTTTACAAATATGGTAATTGTGACTAACAAGTTAATTTCAACCAAGTGATAGTATCGATTTACTATCACTTATGAGTTTTCAATAAGAAATTAGTTGACTAAAACCTTATAATTAAGTAAAAGATATATATTAACAAATATTATTAATTTGGCCATTATATACAACTAATAATATAATATTTTGACTAAGATGTAATTACCCAATATCTATTAATAGTATTTCCCGTAAATCCCGAATTCTCAAACTTTATATTTAATCGAATTTAAGTAAATAATATTAATTTAGGGTTTAGTTTTGAATTTTATTTAATTTAGAAAATTAATGTAGTAGAATTTATCAATAAATATGCGACTTACATTGTCAAGATTGTACATACTGATCTGAATATTGTAGAAATTATTTGAAGTATCAACTAATCCCCTTAATTATGGGAATTTAATTTGAAAAATATATTCATAAGCAAAAAGTTTGACCAAAAGTTTAAAATTAAATTCAAAATGAAAATGAAGAAAATTTAACAAAGTTAACATGCTTCAAGTTTGTTTGATGGCAAGAAATAAACAAAGTTTAGGAATATTAAAGACAATTCTTAGGATTATCACTAATGAATATTTCGAATAATATTTAAAATCTCCTACATAATGAGAAAGTCAATGTCATTAATTTCATATTGCCATTTTTAATTTAGATCGTGCATAGCTAAATGTGTAATTAGCTTGTGAATATGTCTCATTAAAATTGTGGTTATAATACAATATATATATGTGTAGTTCGATAATAAAATATAAATAAATACTATGTTAATTTTAATTTTACGTGTTATTCTACTTTTTTATTGTCTTATATTTTAATCTAATTGTCACCATGACTTCAATTTTGTATTTGCTTTAATTTAATATATGAATGTAAGTTGTTCAATCGGTTGTTTATTAATCTTCAATTGTATATTCATCAATTCTATAATAGAAGATATGAAATTTTAACTTCATAAAACTGTTAATTGATTTTTCATATGATAAATATGAGTATTATTTGTAATTTGATATAAAGTTATTCTATTTATAAAATTGATTAAATTACTATTAATAACTTAATATAATTAATTTATGTTCATCAATGGTACCAAAGTATTAGGAGATAATAATTCAACTGGATGTGCATAGCCTAAGTGCATAACTTATTATTATTTAATTCGTTTGTTATATATTGTAAAATTCTTAAACTTATCTTTCAATTCAGTTACTTTTCCTTCAAAATTTTTATAGTTCGGACTTTTGATCACAATAACACTTCGAATCCGATATAATTAATATATTCTGGGTTCGGGGCGTTACAAAACATACTCAGTGAAGAATTAGTTTATTCGGTACGGATAATAATGTTGAGTTATCTTTACTCCAAGGTGAAAGATATTAATTAATTTAGAGCTATTCAGAAGCTTAATTAATTAATGGACTAGATAATCTTAAACACGGGAAATAATAATCGGGAGTCCATATTATCGTAATTTGAATTAAGATGTATAATGCAATATTAATTTATTAGTGGTACTAATTAATATTAATGGGCTGAATAATATTGGGGCTCAATATTGTAATTCAGAAGTCTATTAGAGGTTCAATCTTAATTCTCCTAAAGGCCCCTCAAGTAGCCCAATAAGTAGTCTGATAATAATAGGTGATTAAAATAAAAGAAAATATAATTGCTGATTTTTTTCCTTAATTTTCGAAAATATTAATGTAGAGAAAAAATTTTTTTTGTTGATTTTCTTGGAAAGATATTATGGAAGATATGTATTTTTGAAATAAATACAAGATTATTTCATAAATTCAAGAAGATCCAAATCTTGTATTCTTATCCATGAGATTTTTGAAAATTTCTTATAATTAGGAGGGTGAGATTTTTGAAGAATATTTTATTATGGAGAAAATAATATATGAGATATATTCAAAATTTCTTGGAGATCAAGAAAAGATTTTTTCCTTCCCTTATTCTACTCTCAAGCATTTGGTTGAGGCTTATCTAAAGCAGCAGAAGGACGACAAGGGGAAGACCTCTAAAGTCGAATCTCACCATGCCAGTCTGCCTAAAGCAGAATTTGACCATGACAACGACAATCTCTTGGGCTTGGAGCTCAAAGACTATGGGGAGAATAAGTGATATGAATATTTGATCATTTTTAGTACTTTATTTTTGGTTAAGACCTTTTTATTTGGATCCTGTCTTTCGGATACTTTATTTCATCTTTGGTATGACATTGATAATTTAGTATTGATATGTTTACTTTAATATATGATATCCGTTAAATTTATTTGGATATTACTATTCTTATACATGACTTGTAAACATATCAGCTATTAGGTTTGAGCCTTTTCCTCTGGCATCATGGATACAAACTGTAACGACCCGAAATCAAATTAGGGTTCTCATGATTTAATTTTAATGTGTTTAAATGAAATGCTTGTGTTAAATATATGTGCATGCAAGTTCTAATTTTTCAGGTGACATATGAGCATTTCGAGCCGAAAAACCCTACTAGCACTTTTTGTGTTTTATCCGTAAAACTGGTCGAATTTTCTTGACAAAAATTTAAAGAATTCAAAATGATAAATAAGAATATTTGTATGAACCAAAAAAATTATACGAATTTAATGGTATGTTTGAATTAAATTTTGGAACAAAAAACCGAACCGAAAAAATCAAAAATACATTGTCGAAGTCAAAATCGCGTCTAGAATCGGGACTACCATAAATGGCAGCCCCAAAACAGTAAAAATCTTCACCTTTGACCCATTTTTCAGCCATATTAAGTAGAAGTACATGTGATGATATACTATGTCTAGCCCTTAACACCCCCTACACACTCAATCATTATTACCTTGCATTTAATACACCCAATATCAACCCTTCACTCCTCCCTCTCCCCTTCTATAAATACCAACATCCAACCCTCATTCTTTATCTTGCAAACACACAAGAGAAGTTTAGAGAGAGAGAGAGAGAGAGAGAAAGTTAGGAGTAAGAGTAGAAGGAGAAGGAGTCCTCTCCTCCCCCCCTTGGCCTACACCACCACCACCTAGGAGGAGTGTTTTCCCCACCATCTTGAAGCCAAGGGGGTGTTAGAAGCTAGGGTGTTCATCTTTGGTTCCTAATCTTCCAAGAAAGAGAGGAAAACTACAAGGGTAAGCCCTATAAACCCATTTCTCTTAATACTTTGATCATATTTTGTTTTGGGCATGAAACCCTTAGAAATGGCATGTTAAGAACCTTTCCCAAGCTTATTTAAACGGTAAGAATGATGTATGAGGTTTGAGTTTAAGATTCCCCACGATTTTGAGCATATATGATCGTTTATGAGAAAGTTTGACAAAGTTCGTTTCTACCCGGGTTAGCTACTGTCCCTTTTTTGATGAACCCATTTCGGACCTTTACTGATGTTGAAAAATTATAAAAACTTAGCTGGATTTATTATTTGATGTATATAAGAAACTTTGAAAATTTCATGGTCATCCGATCTATATTGGGGGAGAATAAATTTATTGAAATATATATGTTTGAAACCGTGCGAAACTGGGAGCAGTGACTCTATTTAACCTTTTTGCATATTTCCACAAGTGATAAAATTATAGAAAAATTTGGGGATGTTTCCCTTGTTGTATTTTAAAACATACCTAAATATCCTAGCATTTTATGTAAAATATAATGAGATATACATGTTTTAATATTATGGGGTAAATACTTGACTGAGGTTGATTCTTTATTTTGAAAAATTCATTTAACCCTTTTATATGTGTTTCAAAATATTAGAAAAACCTGGAGATGTTCTCCACTGAGTCTGAAAAGCTCTACAAAATATTTAGTTAATTTTGATTGAATTTACAATAAGTTATGGATTTTTAAATAAAACATGTACTGCATGATGAACTATGTTATAAACTCATTTTCCATCAAACATCTGGTAATGATCCATAACTCAAATGGCTTAGGTTTCTAAA
Organism: Ballota nigra; assembly: GCA_947034835.1. NCBI lineage: Eukaryota > Viridiplantae > Streptophyta > Magnoliopsida > Lamiales > Lamiaceae > Ballota > Ballota nigra. The sequence goes on along the minus strand of OX344729.1, from coordinate 72,068,841 downwards.
TAAAAAATGTTAGGTATTAAGTTAACTGTAACATTTTCTAATTTAATGATTTTTTAATGTACCTACTGTGAGATATGATATTTAGACTTCAATGTACATTGTTTTGACGAATGTCTTGCTGCTCTATTTTCAAATGAAAATTTACCCTATTTTCATAGCTCAAATGACTTGGTGCCCCTAATGAAATTTGTTCCATATCATTAGATATATAACATACTAAAATTTCATAATTTTCCAGTAAGTATAAATGCCCTTTTCAGTTAATACATATATGTATGTCTTTTGTTAAATAAGTAACACTAGAAAGAAGGAATAAGTGATACTTTTATAAACAAGCCTGTTTTAGGTGTATGAATGATTTGTGTTTACCTGTCCAAGAATATTTTTGAGTGTTTTACTTGCTTCTGAGTGTTGAATGAACCCGGATGACCCAAAACCCCAACCGGTGGACACGTATTGAATTAGAGTAATCTTACTACCCGAATGAACAAGTTTCAATGCCCTCCTTGAACTTGAACAAGAACCCTATGGCTGTTCTAATGAAGTAAATATTCTCCTATAACTGAAAAGCCCTAAGTATGATGCGAAGTTGAGTAATAAACTAAAAGAATGAACGATGACTAAATGAACGGACTGTGTTAGGTAAAGTGGGGTTAGCTCAGAAGCTCGGAGGTCGGCCGTGTTCTAAGCAATCAAGAAGTTAAGCTTTACCTCTAAAAGTTCCCAGGTGGGTGACACTATCTGTATAGCTAGTTAATGTTATATGGACTGTTGTCAGTTTTCTGAAACAAACGTAATGAATATCAGTAAAAGACATGAAAAATCTTATGAATGTGAATGTGAGCATGTGATATGTGATTTGTGAACTATGTGAAAGTTGTAAGGGAAGCTGATGGAGGGATAAGGACGAAAGGGATAAGGACGCGGTGGAGTCGCTACTGGTGCCCCCCAAACAGGGATAAAGATGTGGTTGAAAGAGTACCAGTGCCCCCAAACTTTTAGGGACAAGGATGCGGTAGAGTCGCTACCGGTGCCCCCCCAACAGGGACAAGGATGTGGTTGAAAGAGTACCAGTGCCCCCATATTTTTAGGGATAAGGATGCGGTGGAAATGCCACTGGTGCCCCCCATATGAATAAGAAAGGAGATTGATGGGCCTTTGAGCCATATGATTGATGGGCCTTTGAGCCATTTGAATGATGGGCCTTCAGGCCATATGAATGCTTTGTTCAAAATCTGTGTTTATAAGTTGTATGTTAAAGAAAACGAATACACATGACCATAAATTATAATGAACCAACTGAAAGGTGAAAATCTTAAAAGTATTATTATATTTGGATCTCCTGGCAATTTGTATAATAGCATACAAGTTACCCGCTGAGATTTTATCTCATGCCCCTCTCTAAACATTTTCAGTTTATGATGCTGAGGTCCGGGAGCTTCCGCAGATGACTGTTTCCCACTCCTGTTTATTAATTAAATAAACTGCTTTTATCAAGATTGAGACATTATACTATTTTAGTACTACTGTTAATCTTTTGTCACTAATGCCTCGAGAGTCATACCCAGGACTCGTCGGGATGTTTTCCTTATTAAGTAATGGGATGATGGTTTTTATTAAGTAACAAACTGATGTTTTATCTGTATAATTATATTTATTATTTTATCTTTTATAAAGAAATTTTCTGGTTCAGTTTTTATGGTTCACTAAGTGATGACTCGGGTTTAGGACGTTGTGACCTCAAAGGTCAAATTTCTAAAATCCGGGGCGTTACACAAACTGTGATTTATATTTGGTAGATAGCAACACCACACACACAATCTTAAGAGATAGGAAGTATTTTCATAACTTGGTAGAAAGAAATGGAAGTGTAACTACGATATCTAATGATAACATTATGATAGTGGACACCGGAAGAGCCTCCATCATCCTCCCTATGGGTACCGAACTCATAATTGACAATGCTTTGTTGTTTCCTCAAGCGAAGCGTACCCTTCTCAGTTTTAAAGACATAAGAACTAATGGCTATCACATTGAAACTGAAACTGAGAATAATAATGAATACCTTTTGATGACTAATACTCGAGGTAGTCGTAAACAAGTTATTGAAAAAATTTCCCTCATTCTCTTCCGGATTGTACTATTCCTACTTCCAGTCGTCTAATCTCCATCTAGCCATGAGTATGAAATTTCACGACCCGAACTCTTTTAAATTATGACATCAGCGGTTAGGTCATCCAGGACAAACAATGATACGTAGGATTCTATCTAATTCTATTGGTCATAATATTTCGAATAATAGAAAATCCTTTATGTCGATGAATTTATCTGTGGTGCATGCTCTAAGGGTAAATTAATAGTGCGTCCGTCGAGCCCCAAGGTGGGGCTTGAGTCTCCGGTTTTCCTTGAACGGATTCAGGAGACATTTGTGGACCGATTCAACCAGCATCAGGTCCATTTCGGTATTTCATGGTCTTAATTGATGCCTCCACTAGGTGGACATATGTCTGTTTGCTGTCTACCCGCAATCAAGCTTTTGTGAAGCTTATTGCGAAAACTATTAAGCTTTGAGCTCAGTTCCCAGATTAACCAATAAAATTGATTCGTATGGATAATGATGCTGAGTTTACCTCAAAAGCCTTTACTGATTACTGTATGGCTCTGGGAATTAAAGTGGAGCATTCGGTCCTTTACGTCCACACCCAAAATGGTCTTACTGAAGCGCTAATAAAACGTGTCAAACTTATCGCTAGACCATTACTTATGAACTCTAAATTACCCACTTCATGCTGGGGGCATACACTCCTACATGCATCACATATGATACAAATCCGTCCAAATGCATACAATGTTCTTTCCCTTCGGAGCGTTCATCCTTCTTAAGAAGGCTCGGTTTCTTCTTGCTATTGTCTCAGGATCTAACGGTAACCTCTCTTCGCTCGCATTCCCTTGTGAGCGTGTTTTCATAAACCTGAAACACTAACAAAAGAATCAAAACGCAACTGCCGAATATGTACTAAATAAAAAAAACAGAAAAGAAAATCACTCACTACTAACTACTAAGCTATCGACAAGTCCTATTCAAAAGACATACAACGCCATCCCCGCAACGGCGCCATTGACTTGATGTGAATATACTAACTTCTACTAGTAGATTCCTCGCAAGCGTACGAGTTCACTGTAGTATAAGTAAGTATAATGACCAAGTATATCGAACCCACGAGATGGAGTGTATGCGAACAGATCCCTGAAGATCTACACGTCGTAGTTAATATGAGTGTAATGTTTTTGGGTTTTTCGAAAGATTAATTAAAAGACTAAAATTATCCTAGGAATGCAAAAAGCAAAATTAAACTAAGAATCGAAGGGTTGTTTTCGAATGAGAGATGGTGATGCTCAGGATAGGAATCCCTACGTATACTTACGGAGCAGTTACATAATCAAAATAACTATGACGCGCAAGAAATAACCTAAGTAAAAGAATGCAAGGTGAAAGCTCAAGATTCTAAACCCTAATACTTTACCCTAACACTTGACTTCACTAATCCACTAACAAGTTAATAGATTGTGCTTAATTAATGAGACCCTAATTCAACTAAGGTGATGCGGTTGTCCTCCTTCGCTAAACTGGTAAATGAATTAACCCTTCCTAAACCCTCTAGTTAAGTCTACCTGCTGTTAAAGAGTGATACAGTCGTCCTCTCTCTAACACTTTTCGAACTAAATTGAAAAGTAAAGTTAAGATTAATTTTAAGAATTCATTAATCAAGAGAATTAAAACCTAACGTCACAAGTTACCCTAATTACGTACCCAAAACCTACTTCTACGAGTTCATCCTACCCCGAGCATGCAAGGGTTTTAGCTAGACATGGGTTTTACGTAAACAATAGCAACTGACTAAGTAACGAACATGAACATGATAATTAAGAAGAAGAAGAAGAGATCAAACATAAACTAGGGTTTAAAGAAATATGTGCTAAGAATCTAAAATTTAATTAATAAAAATGAAGTATGAAGTATTTAACGTAGTCGAATTACTGAAAAGAAACTAAGAAACGAAAAGAAACTAAGAATTCGTACGAAAACCTCAACAAAACGTAAACATAAAGCTTGCTTCTCTCCTTCCTCTCCAAAAACGAACTCTAAAGTCAAAAGCTATCAAGTGATATGTGGTTTCCCCTAAATCGAGCTTGAGACGAGTATATATAAGCAACGGGCCGAATCATGAACTCATGGGCCGAAAAACGCCTTTTAAAACGCCAAACATGAAGGTGCTCGAGCGGTCGCGCTCGAGCATGGAGCTCAAATGACACGGGTGCTCTAGCGCTCGCGCTCGAGCTGCTCGAGCGGTGAAAATCTTCTGTATATTTGGGGCGCTCGAGCAACACGCTCGAGCACTCGAAATTTTTCTGAATGTTTTGGGCGCTCGAGCAACGTGCTTGAGCGCTAGTGCTCTAGTGGTTCACTCGAATGACTCCCAAACTTGCTCCAACTAGTACTTTTCTTCTTCAACACTAGCACCAATCGTATTCCTTCGATATCTTCTCATCCGGGCATCCGTTTGAGTCGATTCAAAGTCCTACGAACTCCGTTCTTCGGCCTCGATTCACCTATGAGCATTAAAGAGACAAATTCATCAATGTATAGAAATAATGCTCAATTGACTCCAAATACTCGACAAAATCGGCCAGAATTAGGGTATTTCGAGTGACGAATCATGACAATTTCACGCCTAATCAACCCCCCCAAACTTACCATGTTGCTTGTCCTCAAGCAACGAAATAACAAGTCAAGTGAAATTGTTAGGAATGAGTCAAAGAATCAAATCATGCAAGCAAATGAACTCGAGCTTCAACGATCAATCACATATATACTCACTCACTTTCCTTCATCATACTCATGCAACAATAACAAGAAACACCAAGATCAAACATGGATGTGCACTCAACGATGTGTTTCACTCCCTCACAAGTGTATATCAATGATCAAGGGACTCACTCAAACAATCAATCACTCATATTGGCAGCCATAGGCTTGTAAGCGCTCTTAACTCCGACCATACTCTAGAAATCAATGCCGAATCAAAAAGGACTTTTCTCAAGGTTGTAATGTAGGCTCTTTGGACAGGTGGGAATCAATATGGTAAAGTGACTCAAGTGAATGGAGAATAGAAAATCCAACTTTCGCACTTCGAGATTAGGAACAGGATACTTCAAGTATTTTCACTCAAAACCTTTTCAATTCCACTACTCTCAACACTTCAATTTTTCTTTTCTTTCTCACTCTTTTCACTTTATTTCAATCACTTTTTTTTTCGCTTTTTCGCACAAATACATGAGCTCATTTTTTCTTTTGCTCATTTTCAATTTTTTCTCTTTTTCCCACAACTCATAACTTCATCACACCTTCTTCTCATACTCACTCAACAAACAACATTTTCCTTTTTCAACTCAATTCAATCCCTTCACATTTACACTTTTCCTATTCTCCACTTAAATTTGGACAAAAAGGCTTAGGAATTGGAATAGTGTTCATATGTGCTAGCAAATAAAATAGGCTTAAAGCTCAAAGGGGCTAACAAGGGTTCAATGTCATTGGTAAGGAAAATTTTGGCTAAGTGACTCAATAAAATCAAAGATGGCCTAAGATCCTATTCGGCATATCAAACTAGACACAATCAAGAAGCAAGAGCACACATGAGTTCTAGCATCCTCTAAGGTGACGATCCACTCACAAACGAAGAGATTAATTCATATATCAAAATCTCATAAGGCTCAAGTCTCACGGCTTTCACATCCATGCTAGTCCTAGTGAATTCTCACTCTCATCACACAAGCACTCAAAAAGAAAACTTGTAAGTATACTAGTTCTCTCTCAAATCCACTCTAACTCAAACACTCACACAAAAGAGTCCCTAACTCAAATCCAAAAATCTACTCTACTCATCAAACATGCTCAAGAATAACAACTAACAAGTAGAAGGGGTCAATAAGCACGAAATAAATCCGACATCTCACTGAGTTCAACAACAAGCACAACCCGAAATTCTGAATAACAATTCATCACAAACCCATAATCAGTTCAAACCATTCAAACAATGAAGCTCACTCAAGCAAAAATAAGAAAAGGAAATAAAACAAAAGATAAGAAAAACAAAGGAGCAGAAACTGGGGGGACTCCCCATGACCCTCAAGCATCAGGAGGCGGTGGTGGGCGATAGCTAGGGTGGTCCGATCCTAAATGGGAGACAAAGAGTGCCTCCATCCATCTCCTCAAATCAGAAACTTCTGATCGAACCTCCTGAAACTCTCCTCGTACACTCATCGCTTCCGTGTACCACTGGTTCTGGGTAGTACGAAGATCCGTAACTTCGGTTCACAGGTCCCGAATGTCGGTCCTCATACCATCCCACTCACTCTGGGTCGGGTACCACGGCTCCGGAGTAGTCACGTGAGGTGGCTCCATCTCCATCTCTTGCGGGCCTTCACCCGCTGCTTCTTCTTCCTCAGCTTGTCCCGCTTCATATTCTTGTTCCTCCTCTTCTTGCAACTCAGCTACTCCACTCGCTCCCGCTCCGCTCGTGCCGGCACCACTCGTTCCTTCACTTCGATTCCTCTTCACAGGCCTCACATCTCGGAGTCCTCTGCTGTCAACCTCCGCCGTATACTTACCACCTATAGCGAGGTGCTGCTCTCCATTCATTCCAATGTTCTGCTTCTTCTTTCCAATCAGAGTCACGAGCTTGTTGTTCGGCAACGGAAAGAGGCTATCATCCTAGAATCTTATGCAATAGCTTCCAAGCCAATATTCGAACATCAGAGTATTGTTCATCTGTTCGAACCCTAAATCCATACCTGGCAAAGGACCCGAACACGGCTCGAATCCAAGACTCTTCATGAATACCGAAATCAATCCCCCTCCTCGAACCTTTGAAGTCCTAGCACCAAGTTTGAATGGAGCCTCGTAGTGGTGCTCTAGGAAGTCTCTTCCAAAATCATGGTCCTTTTTGTACAAGAGACACCAAATCCCGTATAGCTGCTTGCTTGTCACTGTTCCCGTCTCAGAGCAGGCGTAGATAGTATTTCTAAGAATCCGCTCGAGGTACCTAATGACTGGATTTCTGATTGCTGATGCTTGTGCATTTTGGCCTCTGTAATCCCCCGCCATTCCGCCCGTGATGTCCTTCCAAAATCCATTCGCATTGTACGACTTCGACACACGATTCGGACGAGATAAAGCTGGAAGCCCAAATGCGAGGTTGACAGCTCCAACCTCACAATACTGCCAGTCATTCTGGTACTTGAACTTGAATGAGTTCTCGTCCGTCTTCTCGACCGTGGCGAGAAACTGTTCAACCAAGTCTGCATTTGTCTCCATGTATAGCAGCATCTCGAAAAACTCAGTCATATTATTCCTCACGAAAATTCTCCTAATTTATTCCTCAATCCCCAAATCTCTCATGAAGCTGACACTTGGTCTCCGGGTCTTTTCCACCTTCCCCGTGATCAAGCTCCATCTATATGTTATGGACCTCCAACTACCTTGGTAATCCAGATTGTTCCACCTTGAGGGCAACAAACTCCTCCTCCTGAGATCGTTCGTGAGTTCCTCCAATTCGGCAATGCTCAATACTCTATCCTCATTCTTTTTAGGAGCCATAGTACCTGAGACAACATAGAGCAATTCAATTTCATTCATATCATTCTATGCACTTCAAATCAATTCCACACATCTCAAGTAATAATCTCAATTCCCTTTTCTCTCAATCTAAACTTGAGTTTACTCACTCAATTCAAACCATATGCTTTCGTCTCAAGGTTCTCAAGGAAATTTCAAACAATTCATCAATCTCAACTCAATAATGCCTACAATCAAGTCTATCATGAAGTAACATTACCCCAAATTGTGTAATTTACATGCTCAAGACTCAATTTTTACCTATTCATGCTCAATTCAATCTCAATTCACAATAATTCCATCTCAAAATGCAAAAACCCATATCCTTTCCTCAAATTCCTACTTTCTCACTCTAGAAATTCACTCATTCTACACATTCAATCATGAAATTGAAAGCAAAATTAGCAAACCCATAGCATATTATCCACAGTCATTAACAAGGAATCAAGAATCAACGAGGGCTTGCAAAATCCCCAAAATTTCGAAAACTCAAGAACCCTAGTTCATATCATCAATTCATGCCTAAATCAAGCTTTAAACTATGAATTGAAAGATAAAAGATAGAAATTACGTACCTTTCTTGAGGATTCAAGGGAAATATGCGAAAAAATCGAATGAAGTAGGGAGTATTTCGTGAGAATCGTTCGAAATCCGCCGAAAATCGCCCAAATAGCCCCTCTGAGTGTGTGTGAGTGTGTGAAAATGTGTGGAAAGAGCTATTTATAGAGGGGGCAAAATCTGGGCCGAAACCCGCGACCCGCTCGAGCGGTCGCGCTCGAGCATGGAGCTCGAATGACGCAGGTGCTCGAGCGCTCGCGCTCGAGCGGTGGAAATCTTCTGCATAATTTGGGGCGCTCGAGCAATACTCTCGAGCGGTGGCGCTCGAGCAACTCCAAATTTCAACTTCAATTTCCGACGTTCAAGACTCAAAATTTCCCAACGAACCACACTCGAACAATCAAAACACTTTTCCGAATTATGAACTAACCTGTAAACTCCTCGATTTAAGCCACGTCGCTCATTCGACCGAGGAGTTGGGGTCTCTTCCAAACGTGCAAATCACCAATCCAATTCACGCCGAACTTAAGCGACCACACTCAATTCGATCCATCTCCACTCAAACATCGATATTTTCCAAAAATTTGACCAATTTTTCATTAGAATTTCGTGTACGAACCCGAAGTACGAATACACACCCCCCAAACTTTGTTCTTGCTACGCAATAACAAAGTTTGAAAAGAATGAGTACGTACGAGTAAGTACACCAAATTCTTATGAACTTAACTCACTATCAATGCAAAGTAACGAACGAAAAGAAACATCACCCCCCCAAACTTCGACTTCGCAAAGAGGTCTACGTTTGGGGTTCGGTTTACCTCAACTCCAAAAATCGAATGCTTTCCTACTCGAAACGTGTTCAACTTCATGACTTTCTTCCTTAAGCTCTCTTGCTCCGATCAATCTCCACTAAGCAAGCCTATACCAAATAAACTCTAACGCACGAGGTTAACACTTACGAATCACAAAAACGACTAAAACAAGAAAACACATAAAAACAAGTAAAAATGGGTTGCCTCCCATTAAGCACTAGTTTTACGGTCCTAATGCCGGACCGAGCTCGAAGGAGCTCACGGGACTTGAGACACTAAAATACCTCCCTTATTCTTATAAGAGAAGTTAAAGAATTTCTTCACTCGATGCCCGTTCACCATAAATCTCTGTCCATCATCCTTCTCGACTTCAAGGAATCCACTCTTGTGCACTCCCCTCACAATATACGGCCCGTTCCACTTGGACTTAAGCTTTCCACCAAACAGCTTCATCCTCGAATTGAATACGAGGACTTGATCACCCACTTTGAACTCCTTTTTCCTCAATCGTGCATCATGCCACTTCTTGGTCTTCTCCTTGAAAATTCGGGCATTCTCGTAGGCACTGTCTCAAAACTCCTCCAACTCATGCAATTGGAGTAATCTCTTCTCACCAACCAAGCACTATCAAAATTCAGCTTCTTTATCGCCCAATATGCCTTATGTTCCAACCACGGGCAAGTGACATGCCTTTCCAAAAACCAATTGATATGGTGATATACCAAGAGGAGTTTTGAAAGCTGTCCTATACGCCCAAAGTGCATCATCAAGTTTCATCGCCCAATCTTTCCTACTAATGCTCACCGTCTTCTCAAGGATCTCCTTGATTTGACGGTTTGAAACCTCTGCAAGTTCGTTAGATTGAGGATGATAAGCAGTAGAGATTCGATGACTTACCTCGTATTTTGACAGCAGTTTTTCCATCCATTTGTTCACGAAGTGACCTCCCCCATCACTAACCAAAGCTCTTGGAACTCCATATCTTGCAAAGATGTTCTTCCTCAAGAACTTGATAACCACTCGGGAATCATTCACTCGAGTCGGGACAGCTTCAATCCACTTCGAGATGTAATCAATGCATATGAGAATGTACAAGAATCCATTGCTAGGAGAAAATTGACCCATGAAATTAATCCCCCATACATCGAATATCTCAACTTCCATGAACACGTGCATCGACATCTCGTCCCTCTTAGTAATGGAGCCAAAATGTTGGCACTTCTCACACCTCTTAACCCATTCCATGCAATCTCTCCAAAGTGTTGGCCAATAAAAACCAGATTGAAGCACTTTCCTCCCGGTCTTTTCTCCACCCAAATGTCCTCCACATGGCAAGGCGTGGCAATGCCTTATGATATTACTCCACTCCTCTTCTGGCACACACCTTCTCAACACATGATCAATCCCTCTTTTGAACAAGTAGGGATCATCCCAAATAAACTCCCGAACTTTCTTCGAAAATGCCTTCCGATGCACCGAGTCTATCTCAACGGGCAACTCTCCACTTGCTAAATAGTTAGCATAATCTGCAAACCAAGGTGCCTTCCCTTCAACTCGATATACAGGGATGTCCCCTAAGCCAAAGAGCTTCTCATCCGGAAATTCATCGTTCACCTCTCGATCCTCCATGGTGTTTTCCTTTGTGAGCTCCAATCTCGAAAGGTGATCTGCTATCACATTCTCACATCCCTTCTTATCTCGAATCTCTACATCGAACTCCTGAAGTAGTAAAATCCATCGAATGAGACGGGGTTTTGCATCCTTCTTACTCATAAGATACCGAATCGTTGCGTGGTCTGTATATACAATTGTTTTCGTCCTTACTAGGTAGGGTCAAAATTTATCAAAGGCATACACGACCGCCAACAGCTCCTTTTCGGTCGTAGTGTAATTCACTTGAGCAGAATTCAACATCTTCGAGGCATAGTAAATAGCGTGAAAACGCTTCTCACGAATTTGCCCCAAAGCAACCCCCATCGCATAATCACTAGCATCACACATCAGCACGAACGGGCTAGACCAATCCGGGGTCACACGTATTGGGGCATTCACCAACGCTTCTTTCAACCTATTAAAAGCCACTAAACACTCATTAGTAAACTCAAAGGCGACTTCTTTTTCAAGAAGCCACAAAAGTGGTTTAGCTATTTGTGGAAAGTCTTTGATGAAGCGTCTATAAAAACCCGCGTGTCCTAAAAATGACCGAATCCCCTTCTCGGTCGAAGGTGGTAGAAGCTTCTCAATAGCAATCACTTTCGCCTTGTCAACTTGGATACCTTTCGAGGACACATGATGTCCAAGAACAATACCCTCTCTCACCATGAAGTGACACTTCTCCCAATTAAGCACTAAGTTCATCTCTTCACACCTGCTCAACACAACTTCAAGATTGATTAGATATTTATCAAACGACTCCCCGTAGACGGAGAAGTCGTCCATAAAAACCTCCATAATCCTCTCAATTAAACCATGAAAAATCGCCATCATACACCTTTGAAAGGTGGCGGATGCATTACACAACCCAAATGGCATCCTCCTAAAAGCAAAAGTTCCATAGTAGCAGGTGAAGGTGGTTTTCTCTTGATCCTCGGGGGCTATCATAATCTGATTATACCCCGAGTACCCATCTAAGAAACAGTAATACTCAAAACCACCTAATCTATCAATCATTTGATCATGGAACGGTAGAGGAAAGTGATCCTTACACGTTGCCTTGTTCAACTCCCTATAATCTACACACACACGCCACCCCGTCACTAATCTAGTGGCTACCAATTCATTAGACTCCATCTTAATCACCGTGGTACCCCCCTTCTTAGCAACTACGTGTAACAGACTCACCCATGGACTATCAGAAATAGCAAAAATCATGTTGCTAGCTAACAACTTCAAAACTTCCTTATGAATCACCTCTTGAATTACCGGATTAACTCTACGCTGATTTTGCACTATCGGTTTTCTACCCTCTTCTAATCTAATCCTATGCATGCAAATCGAAGGGCTAATTCCCTTAATATCCACGATCGACCATCCTATAGCAGATTTGTACTTACGAAGCACCACTAAAAGTCTCTCTAGCTGATCATCAGATAAAAGGGCAGATACAATTACCTGATATTTGTAGGTCTCATCCAAGTAAGCGTACTTGAGGTGGTCGGGTGGTGGCTTCAACTCATTTTTCGCCTCCAATGGTGGTGCTTTATCGAACATCTTCTCAAAGGTTGACTCCTCGGCTTCCAAGTCGTCCTCATTCTCTACTTTCTTCATCTCCAAGAACTTGACATCTTCATTGTCTTCCAAGCTGTCAAAATAATCAAGATCATAAGAATCATAAGATAGATCGTCAAGGATAGGATAATCAAACTGATGCACATAGAAAGAGCAAGGGTCTAAAAGTATGTCTTCAACACAAGTGTCTGTGATGTCAATGAAGTGGCAACTCTCATCTCCCATGGGGTATTTCATAGCTTCGTAAATAGCTGTCTTCACTTCTTGATCATCAACTTTGACTGTGATCTTCCCATTTGCTATGTCAAGTACCATCCCGGCGGTAGCTAGAAACGGCCTCCCTAAAATCAGCGGAACATGTTCATCCTCTTCCATCTCAAGTACTACGAAGTCGGTGGGAAAAACGTGATTCTCCACCATCACTAGAACATCCTCCACTACTCCTTGAGGTCTCGTGATGGACCTATCAGCAAGCTGAAGCGTCATCATCGTGGGTTGAAGTTCGCCCACCTCTAACTTCTTGAACAACGAAAGAGGCATCAAATTAATGCTCACCCCGAGATCACACAAGGCTCCTTTCTTGATCCCGTTCCCGATATCACAAAGAATGGTGAAGCTCCCGGGATCCTTCATCTTTGGAGGAAGCGCCTTGTGCACCATCGCACTCACCTCGTGGTTCAAGTGCACTAACTCAGGTCCGTATACTCTCCGTCTCTTCGCTATCAAGTCCTTCAGGAACTTGGCGTAGTTAGGCATCTGTTCCAAAGCATCATCAAAAGGAATGTTAACATGTAGCTTTTTAAAAACATCAAGGAATTTAGCAAACTTTTCATCAAACTTCTTTTTCATGAAGCGTTGTGGATATGGGACGGGTATCACAGATTTGGGTACCCCCATTCATCTTTCTCCGTCTCTTTTGCATTCTTCCTTGCTTCCTTTGCCTTCTTCCACTTTGGAATTCTCTCGATCTCCTCTATCTCCTCTTCAGGCTCTTTACTCTCATGAGACTCATCCACATCTTTACTCTTCTCAATCCCTTCACTCTCAATCCCATCTCTAACCACCTCAGGCTCTTTTCCTTCTATCTCAACCTTTCCTTTGGGCGTCTCAGAATCAGCAGGCATCTCAGGACCATCATACTTGGTCCCACTTCTCAACTCAATAGCCTTGCAATGTTCCTTTGGGTTATCCTCGGGCATTGAAGGATACTTTCCAGGCTCTCTCGGCTGAGACTTTGCAATTTGACTAATTTGATACTCGATAGAAGTGAACCTTCTGTTGTTCTCTTGTTGAACTCGATTCCACTCTATGTCTCTCTTTTGGAGTTCTTGATCTCGATGATCGCCCTTCTTATGAAACTCCTTCACATCGTACTCCAAAGAGGACAGTCGCTTGCTACCTTCCTCCACCTTCTGAAGGATAGCTCTCAACATCTCCTCGGTTGAGGCACCGCCTTCTCCACCAGGAGGTTTAGAACCCGGATCAACACCTGGGGGAACTGTAATACCAGCTTTTGGATTAGCATATGAGAAATTCTTATTCTTTCTCCATTGATTTTGAGGTGGCTGTGGGCCTGGAGGTACAAATGGTTAGCCATAAGAAGGCCTTCCATACTGATTTCCACCTTGTGGATACCCCCCTTGTGGATAGTTAGGCCTTCCCATATAGTTGGCCTCTTCTTGCTGACTCGTGGGTGGGTCCACTTTCTCACTCACCGCTACATTCCCTCCAACCAGATTCTGCCCCATCTCAAGGTTGCTGATCTTCTCCATCATTGCCATCAACAGCTTCCTAGTACCCTCGTTCTCCTCCAACTTGCAAACTCTCTGAAACTCTGGATCCTCGTTCCATGCACCGGCATTCGTGACAATGTTGTCCACGATCTCTCTACATCTCGCTATCCCTTGGTTCAGAAAAGCTCCACTCGCACATGCATCTAAATGGGCTTGGCCAGCCTTGCTGGCTCCACTATAGAAGAACGTCATGATATCTCCCTCGTTGTACCCGTGCTGCGGGCACTCGATCAACATATTTGAGTATCTCTCCCACGCTTGGCGTAAATCCTCTCCTGACTTCTGGCGAAAGGAAGAGATCTCAATCCTTGCTTTAATAGTTCTCGATGGAGGGTAGAATCGCTCGAGGAACAGACGCTCGAGCTCGGCGTGTTGTCATACCACTCTTTAGCTATTCCCGTCAATGAGAATGGGAACAACCTAAGCCTCTTGGCATCTTCAGACATGCCGTTATAATTGAATGTGGAGGCTATCATGAGGAAACTCCTCAGGTGAGTATGAGGATTCTCCTTCCCAACTTCACCTTTGAACTGGTTCTCGGTAAGCAGCTTAAGAATTCCTGGGGAAATCGAGAAGTTATTTGCCTCAACAGGAGGCAATGCCACTCCATCATAATACCGTTGTGGCTGCGCTGCAAACCTCCCTCGAATAGCCATATTCTGATCTACATTTTGAGGAACGTGTTGAGGATTAGCAGCTGGTACGGGTACTTGTTGGGGTGGTGGTTGGTAAACAGGTGGTTGATTGGTTCTGAGTACCCGGATTTTGGCTCTGGCTTTCTCATAACAGATCTTGATTCTTACTGGTATTGCCATCAGTGCCGTCAACCCGGTTCAATGCCTGATTGAACTCATTCTCGACATCATTCAACTCATTAGTGATGTCCTCGGTTCTTTGCCTCCGGCAGCGTTCATCCTTCTTAAGAAGGCTCGGTTTCTTCTTGTTATTGTCTCAAGATCTAACAGTAACCTCTCTTCGCTCGTATTCCCTTGTGAGCGTGTTTTCTTAAACCTGAAATACTAATAAAAGAATCAAAATGCAACTGCCGAATATGTACTAAATAAAAAAAACCGAAAATAAAATCACTCACTACTAACTACTAAGCTATCGACAAGTCCTATTCAAAAGACATACAACGCCATCCCCGGCAACGACGCCATTGACTTGATGTGAATATACTAACTTCTACTAGTAGATTCCTCGCAAGCGTACGAGTTCACTGTAGTATGAGTAAGTATAATGACCAAGTATATCGAACCCACGAGATGGAGTGTATTCGAATGAGAGATGGTGATGCTCAGGATAGGAATCCCTACTTATACTAACGGAGCAGGTACATAATCAAAATAATTGTGACGCGCAAGAAATAACCTAAGTAAAAGAATGCAAGGTGAAAGCTCAAGATTCTAAACCCTAATACTTTACCCTAACACTTGACTTCATTAATCCACTAACAAGTTAATAGATTGTGCTTAATTAATGAGACCCTAATTTAACTAAGGTGATGCGGTCGTCCTCCTTCGCTAAACTGGTAAATGAATTAACCCTTCCTAAACCCTCTAGTTAAGTCTACTCGTTGTTAAAGAGTGATACGGTCATCCTCTCTCTAACACTTTTCGAACTAAATTCAAAAGTAAAGTTAAGATTAATTTTAAGAATTCATTAATCAAGAGAATTAAAACCTAACGTCACAAGTTACCCTAATTACGTACCCACAACCTACTTCTATGAGTTCATCCTACCCCGAGCATGCAAGGGTTTTAGCTAGACATGGGTTTTACGTAAACAATAACAACTGAATAAGTAACGAACATGAACATGATAAATAAGACGAAGAAGAGATCAAACATAAACTAGAGTTTAAAGAAATATGTGCTAAGAATCTGAAATTTAATTAATAAAAACGAAGTATGAAGTATTTAACGTAGTCGAAGTACTGAAAAGAAACTAAGAAACAAAAAGAAACTAAGAATTCGTACGAAAACCTCAAACAAAACGTAAACGTAAAGCTTGCTTCTCTCCTTCCTTTCCAAAAACGAACTCTAAAGTCAAAAGCTATCAAGTGATATGTGGTCTTCCCCTAAAACGAGCTTGAGACGAGTATATATAAGCAACGGGCCGAATCGTGAACTCATGGGCCGAAAAACGCCTTTTAAAACGCCAAACATGAAGGTGCTCGAGCAGACCTGCTCGAGCGGTCGCGCTCGAGCATGGAGCTCGAATGACACGGGTGCTCGAGCGGTGAAAATCTTCTGTATAATTGGGGTGCTCGAGCAACACGCTCGAGCGGTGGCGCTCGAGTTGCTCGAGCACTCGAAATTTTCTGTATGTTTTGGGCGCTCGAGCAACGTGCTCGAGCGTTAGTGCTCGAGTGGTTCACTCGAATGACTCCCAAACTTGCTCCAACTAGTATTTTTCTTCTTCAACACTAGCACCAATCGTATTCCTTCGATATCTTCTCATCCGGGCATCCGTTTGAGTCGATTCAAAGTTCTACGAACTCCGTTCTTCGCCCTCGATTCAGCTACGAGCATTAAAGAGACACATTCATCAATGTATAGAAATAATGCTCAATTGACTCCAAATACTCGATAAAATCGGCCAGAATTAGGGTATTTCGAGTGACGAATCATGACAATTTCACGCCTAATCAGGTAGCATTATATGCATCACTGGAATTGCTAAATGCACTCATCCCTGGGTTAAAAATATGGTCATATTCACTAAACAATTGAAAAAGCTCCTCAATTGGTTTTATACCTCCGAATTTTGTCTATTTCATCAGTTTATGGTGGATTCTACACGAAGTGCTTTCTTAGAGACGATAGGAACTCCAAATCTAGATTTTGGCTCATCTTGATCACTGAGTATCACTTTAGGAATTTGCTTTAATTCTCTGTTTTGCATCCAGAGTCGGCCCTGTCATTCTTTTAACCTGGGGCGAATATAGAAAAATGGGCCCCTGTCGAAAAAAAAAAAGCTACGTATATAATTTATTAAAAAACAATAGAAAAAAAAAGTGTAACATTACTTTATCTAGTATTTTGAGAAACAACTTCTCCATAGTAAATTTGTTATAACATATCTTTTTCAATACATAAAGTTTCTAATTTATTTAACATTTCTTGCGACATAATTGATTCATAAATATAATTATAACGATGAAGTGTGCACAAATTTAAGTTACATATAAAGTTACCTAAATATCATATTGAATTTCAAGTGTTGTTTACCAATAAAATTACCTATAATATTTTTTTGTTTAGAAAATAAATCTGTTTAATCAATATCTAAAATGTTTTCATAGTTTAAAGAATTTTTAATGTTTAAAAGGAAATTCATTAATAATATTTACATGGGTAATTTATTGTAACGATTATGCTTTTGAATTCATCAATTCTTTTTTGTTGAGAGCTTATGAACATTTTTTGTCAATTCAACTTTAACAACTTTTGAAGATTTTTCATCAATTTATTTTTTATCTTATCAAAAACTTTTCATTATATCATTGTTGAAAACTTATTAAGAGTTTTATTAATTTTTTAAACAATAATACTAGTTACACAAATTTTTAATCAAATTTCTTTTTTACTTTTGATAAAATATCATCAATTCGTTGTTTAGATATTAATAAATACTGTATATTTAATTCATATAATCTATTTGGTTGATTTAACAGAGTCAATTTAAAATAAATAAATTATCTTTTAGCTATATTAACAGATGCAGACTTGATTCTGGATATACTAATACCCTAAAAAAAATCAATAATAATCCAATTCCAAAAAAAAAGAAAAAAAAAACCACAATTCTATATGTTAGTGCGTATTTTTAAAAAGGTCAAAATTAAATTTAAATTTCATAGGCTAGAATTTGTGTAATTATTTAATAAGGAACTTAATTTGTTGGGCAAGGTGGTTGTGTGATGTCGCTAAATTGGCAGCACGCTTCTTTGATTCAATCCTTGTGTGGGCCATAACCTCAGGCCAATCATCCCATTTCATCATGCATAAAATCTCCCTTGCTTGTATGTCTTCTTTAATACATTTTAATCAATTATAGCATTGAGCATCCAATATACCCACACATTTCAATCAACTTGAGATTTTCGTGAACAATTTTAACAGCGTCCGCACCACGTCAGGATACGGAAACTCTTCTAGTACCTGTAGTCATCAATGGTAAAAAACGCGCCAGAATTTGTAAAAAAGTGTAAAATTTATTTATTTAATTATTTCTTTTAACAAATTGACTCTGATACCATGAAAGAATTTCGTATCATCTAAAAGTCCGAACTTGTAGAAAAGAAAAGTAGGAAACTTACTCTTGATTGAGAGAGTATTAAATAAAGTCAAGGTCTCATATGAACCTGGTGCACGATGCACTCACTCAACAGTTTAGATTGTTTACACTGAAAAGTATAAGTTGATTACACTGAAAACTGAAAACATCGTAAACTTTCCATTATAATCTACTTATACTTTTTTAGTGTAATCAGTCCACACTTTTAAATATGAATAGTCTTGACTATTGAATGAGTGTACCAGACATCAGGTGCACAGACTACTTACTCTTAAATAAAAATTTCATACTAGTGACCAAATTTCATTTGAGATTTAATTACTTTATGTTAATTAATTTACCTCAAGTCTAAACTCTTGTAAGAGAGGAGATGCCTTGATTAATGATGCAAAGAAGAAAAGACCTCTTCCTACCAGAGAGAAAGCTTCCAATTCAAGGCGCCTTAGAGAGCATAAATGAGGCAAATCAAGAGGAGGAGCAATGGATTCTCTACCTTGTATCTGCATGAGAACATTAATTAATTAGAATTGCAGAAATTGGTTATAATGTAATTGAAAAAAAAAATCCAGCTTCAATTAGATGTTACATCTCGTGTTTTATTATACTATACTCCCTCCGGTTTAAAATAACTGTCATATTTTATCCAAAATTTTGTTTCATTTTATCAGTGATTACTATTCCAAAACCAATGTAATTTTACCTTTTTTTTTCAACAATAGCCCTAATAAGTACACTTTTTACTTATAATTATTGTATATCTATATGAATTTAATAAGGACAAAGTCTTTTACTATCCTAAAAAAAGATAAAATTGGTTGGTGTGAATAAACAAAATGGGACACTAATTTTGAAACGGAAAGTATATACTATTAAACACTAAAATAATGTAGGTGCATGATGAACCACATGAAATCATCTGCATCATTTTTAATGTTTCACTTTATGTTCCATTCTCTGGATGTTTGCCATGTTGAATCTTTATAACTATTCAACGGACCACTACAATCATGAGTCCATATTTTAAAGATCCAGCAGGTTGAACATAAAATGCATGTGACAGGAAGAATTGAACTAGTGACGTACCAGTTGTAAAATTTGCAATCTAAGCTTCACCAACCGAGTGGAATAACTCGAGTGCAGATGGGGTTTAAAAATAAAGGAATCAGGGAGAAACGAGTCGAGAGTTAGTTCCGACAAATTCGGACACTTCTCGGAGATTGCCAAAAACGAACTCATTGTCACTCGTCAACAAGACGAGCTTAGGAGCGCGTAGCTCGGGCCTTTCGATCCTCCTACATTTGGTGATTTCCAAAGTCTTCAAGTTTGGTATAGGATCAAAAAACACAACATCTTTTGTAACATCAGACTACCTAATGCACAAGTCTTCAAGATTGGGGCATGACCCCAACAAATTGACCAACACGTTATCCTCTATCTTCACACCAATAAATTTAAGTGATGCCACAAACCTAAATGAGCCCCCCAATAGGGGAAGTTCATACTCTTTACAAAGAGAAACTTCTCATTCAAATATTTTCACTTTCTTTTGCATGACGAAAGATATCCAATTCTTGATCGACTGGCTTTTCGCTGCCGATGTTTCATATTGAAATATCGGATGATAAAAGCGTCGACTAGATTTTGTCGACGATTGAGAAGGACGCCGTTCACCCAACGTTTAAAAATCTTTTTCCTCATGAAATTCCTCCTAGGAATACTACTAATCAAATCACTGAATTCCGAAGTGGACCCTAGTGCAGACTTCCATGAATATCTCTATCATCGTGACAACACACTCGTCCGACCCACTTCTTTCATACTCATGCACGATAGAATGTTGATGATGCAATCGCCGGGCAGATTTTTGATATTTCTCTTCCGATTCTGCATGTTTATATATTGTCACTCAAATCATTATCTAAATCACCACCTTTTCACGAATTGCAATCTAATATAAATTTTTAGATTTTGATAAATAAAACTTAACTTTAACGATTTTTTGCAATTCAAGCCAATGAGCTGAAAATCTATATAACGTCATTTTAAGTTAAAGATTCCTGCCCATGAACTTGGCTTGCAAAAGATTATTAAAGTGGAGTTTTATTTATCAAAATCTAAAAGTTGAGACTAGATTGTTTTTCATGAAAAGATAATAAAAGAATAAAAAGAATAAATAAGTATCCATGTTTTTTGAACAACTAACCTTCTACCTTACATCCGTTTTCTAGAAATTGCCGGAGAACAAGTTCCATCCATATTTGATGACTTGATTTGCCTGAAATATATTAATTATGATTTTCTATTGCATGATTATGAAATTAAACATCACACGTACTTATTTCTTTATCTCTGAAAAAATTTATAACCATTGAGATAAACACATACCAAACTTAAAAAAAAATATTACCTGAGAGAAAACTATCGATCGGTATGAAAGAGAAGGGCACAGATGTTTACTATATTACTAGTAACAGCCCTACCCGTGCTTCGCACGGAAGTCATTTTTTTTCAATTTTTATTTTAAATTATATATATATTTGAATGATTTTAAATTTGACCTTTTTTTCTATAACAAAAATAACTAAAACTAATAGTTAAAAAAATAATATATATTCACAAAAATAAATGAAATGTTATCATTCATTTTTTTTATTACTACAAATAAAATTACAAATACATTTACCAGTTTGCTTTAATTTTTTAACATAATAATATTAAAAAATGAAATTTGTTATCTTTTTTAATTTAAAAAGTAGTCTTTTTGTTAAGATTTAAAATATATATGCCAAATAAGGCAAATATAATGCACAAATTATTCTTTACTGTTAAAATGTGAAAATTTGAGGATTTATTAGATCATTTTTTTATTAAATATATTTAAGTTAATTGATAAAGAGTTTATTGAAAAATATTGTGCAATAAAACATAAATATATGGTCTTTGGAAGATAATCCTTCTTTCGCCTAGTGATTACTTTGATATTCGCATAATTAAGATATTCCATTAATATTTTCATGTCACATAAAAATAAATAATTATGCATCACAAAAAATGAATAAAGTATAAAATTATCATTATTTTATTAAACTCGACACTCATATTACACACTTTTCCGAAACAATGTGACACTTTCAAATGTGAAAGAAACAATGAGACGAAGGGAGTATTTTTCAAATAAAACCTACAAAATATATAAACAAAGAGAAAGTACAAAGTAGAAATGATTCATATATGAAAGATTAAAGTATATTAGTCGTTTTAACAAAAAAAATATTATTTTTCCCCTTAATGGTATTTATTGTTTCACTGAATAGTATCAATTGTATAATAAAAAGAAACAAATATCCTTCAATAAAAACAACTAATACTCTTCAATAAAAATAACTAAAACCCTAGAATAATTATGTAGGAACCAATTTCACTCTATACATACTCATAAATTAATGATTAAACAACTGTTGTTATATTAGTAACATAATCCATTAAAATTATTTACAAATTAAACAAATAAAACAATTACAAAACAATATGTGGGATACCTTTAATAATACATTTTTTTATATATATTATCATTGACGTGCAGTGCGCCAGTGCCAAAAATATGTGGTACAATTGCAACGAACATAGAGATTTTGTTTCTCAAGCTCGAAACCTTAGGAGTAAAAAATAAATTTAACATACATGTATCTGTCCACATATTCCAACAATAAAAAGTTATTGTATTTTTCACCCACAAAAGCTTTGTTCCACATACACTTAACAAAATAACATTGCATAAGAAGTCACCCACACATACTTGCTAATTTCAAAAATTTATTCTACAAAGAAGAAATAGAAGATGATGGAAGATACAAAAAGAAATCTGCATTTCACATCTATATAATTTTTTTAACTGAAGAGTCTGTGTTTGGCTAAGCTTATAAGCTCCTTAAAACAGCTTATAAGTTGTTTAAGAACTTATAAGCACTATCAATGTGTTTGACAAAATAAGATGTTTAACAACTTATAAGATCATAAAATAAGCTCTTAACAACTTATAAGCTGTAAAAAATAAGTTGGGATTTCCCAAGTTATTTTCCTAGCCACCTCCACCCCCAACCACCCACCCCATCCTGGAACCACCTTACCCCTCCCCCGCCCCCACCCACATCTAACTCAACTTAAAAAAATTATTTTATATTAAAATTAAAATTTAAAAAATATTTATGATAAATCCTCAAAGATCTTATAAGTTGTATCAGTCAAACACTTTAACAACTTATAAGCTACTTAAAAATGACATCTTATAAGCTATTAAAACAACTTATAAGATATTAGTGCTTATAAGATGTTTTAAATAAACTTAGTCGAACGGACTCTTAATTTGTTTTTAGTAAACAACCAATACTCTTCAGTGAACACGACTAATACCCTTCAATGAAAACAACTAATACTCTTTAGTGAAATCAACTAATATTTTTCAATGATTCGTGTATGAACCATTTTCACTCTATACTCGTTCTATTTTATTAGCTAAACATGCTTAGAAAAATAAAGAAATAAGCAAGGAAATATAATGTTTGCAAAAGGAATATAAAGATCCACAAAACTCCAGGATCAAACTAATATTTGAGAAACCTATGAATAAACTTACTGTATCATAGTCTATACACGTTTTCTCCTTATATTGGGTATCAGAAAAATATAGTGAAAATCCCTAGCTTGACATCGTCCCCACACGTAGTCGTAAGATGAACTGGGTAAACAAATTTCGTGTTCTATTTCATGATTGCGTGTGTGTATTTTTATCCTAACAGAGGTAGTCATTTGTGTTTTTGAAAAAGTTTGAGAAATTTTGAAAAGCTTGAGCGAGAGAAAACTCAGTGAGCAAGTGTGTATTTATGTAAGCGTAAATTTCTCAAATGGCTAATCAATTGATGTTAATCAAATAATTACTTTGACGTGTGGTTGAGATTCATCGTGAATTCAAAATGTTTTTTTAAATGAAAGGCCAAGATTAATTCAACAAGGGTCTCTTTGATCACGTCAGTCACATTCCGTATAATACGAACACGTATGCAATAAAGTAACTGTACGCATTAAATGCTCCGATGTGCATGGGTTTAAATATTAATAGGCGCGCTTTAAATTATAACGGTCAACATTGAATGCAATTTTCACGATGGAAAATTCAGTGCGACGACTCAAATTCAAAAAGTCAGGTTTGTAAAATACATACCAGTCAGGGCGACATTGTAGCACCCTAATACCTCGTTGAGTCGATTCTGAACCTGAGTTCCCCCGTCAACTCTGAACCTGAGTTCCCCCGTCAACTCTGAACCTGAGTTCCCCATAGATCCTATACTGTCTGCTCTCCCGGATCTAAGAGTCCTAACTCCACTGACAGTTCCATAAACCTTGATTCAGCCAAAGACTTAGTGAATATGTCAGCTCTCTGCCTGTCAGTGTGAACTTTCTTCATCCTAATGTCATTCTTCTCCACATGATCTCTTATAAAGTGATGCCTAATATCCACATGCTTGCACCTTTTGTGAAGCACTGTGTTCTGAGTGATTGCTATGACACTGTTGTTGTCACAATAAATTGGGACTTCATTTGCAAACACTTGGTAGTCTCTCAATTGTTGCCTCAACCATAGAATCTGAGCACAACAACTACCTGCTGCCATTTACTCAGCCTCCGTTATGGATGTTGCCACTGAGTTCTGCTTCTTTGAGAACCAAGAGATCAACTTACTTCCTAAAAACTGACATGTCCCTGAGGTTGATTTCCTATCAATCCTACAACCTCCACAATCTGCATCTGAATACCCTATCAGTTCTAGGTTGTCATCTGAAGGATACCATATTCCTAAATTGACTGTCCTTTTCAAATACTTAAGTATTCTCTTTGCAGGCTCCAAATGACTTTTCTTAAGGCCAGACTGATACCTAACACACACCAACTGCAAAAATAATAACAGGTCTGCTTGCAGTTAGGTACAATAGTGATCCAATAAGTCCTCTGTACTCAGTCTGATTCACTGATACCCCATTAGTGTCAGGATCCATCTTCCAATTTGTGTTCATTGGGATCCTGGTTGGATTGCAATTCTGAACTCCAAACTTCTGAATCAAGTATCTTGTGTACTTAGCCTGATTAATGAAAATCCCTTGATCAGTTTGCTTGACTTGCAATCCCAAAAAGAAGTTCATCTCTCCCATCATAGACATCTCAAATTTACCAGTCATCAACTTAGAGAATTTCTCACAGAGCTGATGATTTGGTGATCAAAATATGATGTCATCCACATATATTTGGACCAAGAGAATGTCATCATCTTCAGTGATCCTGAACAATGACCTATCCACAGTTCCCTTCCTAAACTCATGGTCAGTCAAGAATTGAGAGAGGGTATCATACCAAACTCTAGGAGCTTGCTTAAGTCCATACAGTGCTTTCTTCAAGTGGTATACCTTGTCTCCAACCTCAAACCCTGGGGGTTATTCCACATATACCTCTTCATTTAGGATACCATTGAGAAAAACACTCTTCACATCCATTTTATACACCTTGAACTTCTTGCATGTTGCATATGTAAGGAACAACCTGATTGCTTCTAGCCTAGCCACTGGAGCAATGGGATGATCTTCTAGCCATGACCTTTTTCTTGGAGTTGTCCCTGATGTACCTGCAATGTTAGTATCTACAGAATCTATAAATTCAGGGAAATGAACAGAGGGGGATGAACATGAGTCTATACCAAAGGGATTAACAAGCTCAATGTCATGGACATCGATTTCCCCTAGATATGGTACTCAGTAGCTGTCTCTGCTGCGACTGCATCTTCATTGACGGTACTTACCTTATGTTGAGCCCGTCCCTTAGTCTGAGGCTCAACTGTCCCTGATGTGCTGGGTTTAGGAGTGGCACTTGGATTGTCATCCTGATCTTCGTCATCATCCCAGCATGGAATAGGCACTGCCCATACCTTAGGATCGGGTTAATTCTTCAAGCTCAGCCTTGTCACTCTTCTTGTGGCCTCCTCAGAGTCAGGATCCAACACTTTTACCCTAGACTCAGTGACATATTCATCAAACACAACATGTGGTGATTCTTCCACAACAAGGGTCCTACAATTATAAACTCTGAAGGCTTTACTAACTTCAGAATATCCTAAGAATATTCCTTCATCAGACTTGCTATCAAAAGCCTTTAATTGGGTCTTCCCATTGTTGAGGATGAAACACTTGCATCCAAATATATTGAAATAAGAGATACGAGGCTTACTCTTGTTCCATGTCTCATAGGGGGTCTGAGCATGTTGTTTGTTTATTATGGATCTATTCTGAGTGTAGCATGCAGTGTTGATTGCCTCAACCCAGAACTTTTTGGGCAATCCTGACTCAGCCAGCATGGTCCTGTCAGCTTCCTTCAGTGTCTTGTTCCTTCTCTCAGCGACACCATTTTGTTGTGGGGTTCTAGCTGCAGAAGTCTCATGAGCAATACCTAGTTCATTACAAAAATCAGAAATATATAAATTTATAAATTCAGTTCCCTTGTCAGATCTGATTTTGACTATGGACCGATTCTGCTCATTGCTGAGTCTCCTGAGCAACTCTGGAAGCTTCACCTGTGTTTCCTTCTTATTCAACAAGAAAATAACTCAAGTATACCTAGAATAATCATCAATAACCACAAGGGTATATTTCCTACCATTCATACTCACATGTGTTACAGGGCCAAATAAATCCATGTGCAAGAGTTGAAGAACCATGTCATTTGAGAAGGTAGCTTTGTCCTTGAATATAGTTTTGACTTGCTTCCCTTCCTGACAGGCCTTACACACATGATCATTGCTAAAATCTTCATTAGGTAAACCTTCAACAAGTGAAAGTCTAGAAATCTTGAAATTCAGATGGTTTAATCTTTTATGCCATAACCAACTGAGCTCTGAAGAGCTTTTAGCAACAAAACAATTATTAGGAATAGTTCTGCTCCAATCAGCTAAATAGACATTACCTTTCCTAATACCTGAGAGAAGCTCTTGTGTTGATTTGTCCTTTACCAAACAGATATTAGATGATAACTCAACATTGAAATCATTGTCACATAACTGACTCACTGACAAGAGGTTATGCTCCAGTCCTTCAATTTAGGACACATTCTCCACTCTGACTATACCTATTACCAAAACACCAAAACCTTTAGATAAACCTTTTGAGTTATCACCAAAGATTACCTATGGACTATCTTTAACTTGAAAATCTTGAAGGAGACTCTTCATTCCAGTCATGTGCCTTGAGCACCCGCTGTCTAGGTACCAAACAACCTTGATTGAGTCATCCTTCCTTCTCCTGTGGCCTACAGCCGCCTGCAACAGAATCAGGCATTAGGTACCCCTTGAGTGTTGGGTCCTATGGTGTCAGTTGTACCTTTCGGGATCCAGACTTGCTTAACTACCTTATTGCCTCAGAGTCGTAAATTTGTCTCCCAGTAACATCCACATACACTACTTTCTTTTTCTTAGCCTGAGAGGAAGATGGTATATGAGTATCAGGCTTCGAAGTCACAGGAGCCTGGGTGGTAGCCTTTGGGGCTGGCTTCTTATTCTTCCTAGGCCTTGGTGCAGCGGGTCTTGGAGCTTGTTCTTGATAAGGACCCTATTTCTTATTCCCCCTAGGCAAGTGAGGGAATTGGAAACAGTAAAAGGCCTCAGGATGCCAAAACCATGGGGGAGTCATCATATTTGGTCTTCCCTGATGGTATTGTCAAGCATGATGATACCCTCGTTGAGCAGTCTGAGTGCTCTGGGCCTGAGCTCTCCTCGGCTTGTGCTGAGAAGTTTTCTGGTCTGAGCTCTCAAGGACCTCTTTAGGTTGCTTAGCCTTTCCCTTGGGTTTTGGCTTCACAACCTTAGGTGCAACCCTGACTGTCTCAATAATTTCCCTGCCCTTATCAGTCTGGCGGGCATCGAATATAACCTTCCTTGTATTCTGGCCTGCCTGAACAAACACTGTCTCAGTGTTGCTCCCTGAAGCAACTTGAGACTGACCCCGTGAGGATTTCTTGGAAGCATATCCTATCCCAGCTTTCTCCTTCCTAAGCTTTTGGTTGCTATATATTTCCTCTACAGGCACTGGGGATTTATTTATTGTTGCAACTATTTGCTTGAGAGAGTCCTCACTCTTTTTCAGGATTTCATGTCTGGCATAATGGTCATCAAACTTACTTTTGAGTGCCTTTAGCTCTTCCTTCCGGATCAGTTCCTTCAGAATCTTCTCTCTTGGAAGGCGATCAACATTGATCATGTCAATTTCCTGAGTTAGCCTTACAATTTGAGCTGACTCCTTTAGATCTGACTGAGTTAGTTGATCAGTCAGACTTTGAACTTCAGTACTCAATTTCTTGTTCCCCTTCGCCAAGAAGACATTAGTTTCCTACAGTATAGAGAAATCAACCATCAATTGATCTAAACCGATCTGAAGGTTCATTTCTCTAACTGACTCTGAGCTAAGCTCAGGATTTTGACCAGTGTGTGAACCACATGCAAAGTTAGAAGTTACCTCAGGCTCCTCCTTAGCCATAAGGCACAAATCATCGTACTCATCATCGGAAAAGAGTTCAGGCGACCTCTCCTCAGGACTATCCATGTCAGTGGCATCTTCAGCGAGCATAGGTCTCCTATCCGCATATCTCTGGTCTCTCTTAGTCCTCTTTTCTTCTCTTTCCCTTGCACTCAACTCCGGGCAGTCATACTGATAGTGCCCACTCTTGTTACAATTGTAACATGTTGTTGGCTCATCTCTTCTTTCTTTCCTTGGTTCAGGGTTTCTTCTTGGGTCAGGTTCCCTTGGTCTTGATGAGCTTTAATTCTTCCCTGAGTGCCTATCATCACGAGCACGTCTCTGGTCCACCTCTCTACGATCAGGTTTCGGGTCAGAATACCTCTATTCTTCACCTTGATCACGTCTCTGGTCAGTGTTCCTCTGGTCTTCATAACTTCTAGAACTTTGGTGGCTTCCTTCAGGTTTCCAGTCTCTAGTGTCCTGATAGTACTTCTTGTATCGACCAAATCTTGAGTTTAACTTTTCAAAATGTATGGCCATCATACTGTACTCCTCAGCGAGCTCTTCTTTGCTAATTTCCATCAGTGACTTTGATAAAGATTCAACAGGTTCTGACTTGGCTTTGAATGTCATACTCTTTTCTGGAGCTTTCTCCTCCTCTTCAGGTACTACTTTATTCTTTCTCTTGTTCAGATCGAATTCCAACGCTTTGAGCTCTGAAAATAGTAGAGTTAAAGTAATGTTGCTCATATCCTGAGTGTTCTTTAGCATAATAACATTGTTGTCCCATCTCTTTGGAAAAACATTCAGGATTTTGGAAGCAACTTCTCTCTTTGGGACTTTCTTCCCAAGCATCACTAACACATTCATCATCTTGATGAATCTTGACTACATCTGCTCGATTGTCTCCTCAGGCAGTATCTTGAATGCTTTAAATTTCTGAATGACAATGTTTCTTTTGTTCTTCTTAATCTTCTCTGATCCTTCACACATCTGGTTCAGCTCATCCCACACCTCATTTTCTTTAGTGAAGTGTATCAGTCTCACTGACTCCTCAAAAGGCACCGTGTGAAGGATGATATTCTTGGCCACTTTGTCCAGCTGGCTCCTCTCCTTCAGAACCTATTCGCCAATGGGAAGATGATCATATCCCAGTCCTCTGACATTTGGGATAGTGATCTTGATAAGTCCTTCCTTGATGACACGAAGCATCTGGTCATGGATGACTTCTAGATGTTCTTCCAATCTAAATCTCCAGTAGATAAAGTTAGAGACAGAGAAGCAATGAAGCTTCAAGTCTCCTTAAAGTTATGATGCAAAGTTTTCAAAGAATGCAAATAATGATATGTTCAGTGACCACCAACAGTTTCTCCTCTGAAACTATTAGAATGCAAAGTCAGTGGTCTTTTGAACCACTGCTCTGATACCACTTGTTGGTCCCGTTCAAGTCTAAGTGATACGTGTATGGGAGGAAATACACGTATATAAATTTTTCTTTTCTTTTTTTCTACACTGAGTCCCCTTACTCAGAGTCTAAGTGTTGAACACTGAATAAATAATAAACCTACTAACTGCACTGAGGCAAGTCAGTTGGCCAACTATCTATTTATGTTCTAATGCGAAAATGTGTGAGCCCTGAAAGATTTTAAGACTTGTTTAAAGTTTGCTTTCTGAAAACTGATTTTCCTTTATGAAGCCGTGATTAGAAGGGCAGTGCGCTGAGTTCAAAAGTCAAGGCTGATTGGTTCAGGCCTGACAAAATATGCAATGAATGACTTATGACAATAATATCAAATGAGCACAATATCAAAGAAGTAAAGAACACAGCGAGATAATGTGGTTCAGAGACTCAAGCTCCTACGTCCACGGTCCTAATTCAACAGGAGAATCCACTAAGGATTGACTTGTTTTTAACGTGCCAAGGTGCACCAAAACCAGTCTCACTGACCCTTCTTCCTTCTAACCACCTAACTAACTTCCACCAACAAACCTAACTGGGAGGATTTTGTTTTCAGTTTGGATTCCAACTATTTGTGATTATCCTTACAAGGCAAACCTATGCTATGGGTTGGATAATCACTCTAAGCTTAAGATATGAATGTTACGCTCAGTGGAATACATAATAACTCTCTACTCAAGAAACACTTGGGAAATTCTAGGTTTTTTGAGTGCTTCTTTGAATGCTACGAATGCTTTGAATGCTTGAGAGTTTGAGTAATTTCTGGCTTCGAAATTTCCCGTAACCTTGTTTAGGTGCATATATTTTAGGAACTCAAACTCCTTTCTTTAGCGTGAAAAATGTCTATTTGTGTTAAACTTACTAGGTCCCTAGGAAAGAAATGAGTCATTAGACCAATTGGAAAATGAGCTTCCATTGTTTGTCTAACCTGCTACAGTTCGCCTCAACACTCTTCTCATTGCTGCTTGGGTCTTTATCGACTTTCCCCTACCCCCACCTTCTCCACCTTTAATTACCAATGAAGCAATTTTACCGATTGTCTATGCCCATAGTTTGATAAAAAAATCAAGTTTGCAGACCAAATTGACATCTACTCTTTTAGGTAATTAGAGAAGAGTACTCTCATATTATCTTGTGATTTAACTTTGAGTGAAGCAATGAGGCATTGAAAATGCATAAGACCACCTCGAGGGCGGGACGTCTTTGCATTTTGATTATGAGTCATTATCGTTGTCAACAAGGGTTAAATGGGGAGCCTCCAAAAAGAAGTTTGGAGCATATTTAGTGGTATACCAAGTTTAGTATTCATGATGACATTTTGT
Organism: Ballota nigra; assembly: GCA_947034835.1. Lineage (NCBI taxonomy): Eukaryota > Viridiplantae > Streptophyta > Magnoliopsida > Lamiales > Lamiaceae > Ballota > Ballota nigra. Next base: position 72,038,141 of record OX344729.1, on the reverse strand, counting down.
ATGATTGTTAACATAAATGTTAATGTTGGAGTGATTATATTTCATGTAGCAGAGGTGGATTGTGATACGGGCATGGCTTACACTAGGCACTCAAAGAAGAAGGATGGACCTTAAGCCTTTTATTGTTAATTATTTAATTTAATTATTCCCTATTAATTCCAGATTATATTTTGTTCCTGTTGGAGTCGGCCCATAGACCATAGTACTATTTGAGTTATGAGTCATAGGGTATTTCTTTTTACATGTTCTTTTTATTGGATTTCGTCGGGTTTTGGCTTGGAATTGAATTGTTCTCAATGTTTATCCAATTGGTGTCTGCGTATTCTCTATTCATGTATTCCCATCAGATTGTTAATGTAAACTAACCATTGAGTGTTTTTTGGATATAATTGTGTTTGGATTTAGTATGCAATCGTATGTCATAAACTTGTATATCATCCATAGAAACAAGTGTGTGTTGAATTAAATGATGTATGAAACATTAGTTTCCTTGGCAGTCAAGAGTCATGGTTCCAACCACCAAAAAGGAGTCTAAAATCATTTTATCTAAAGAATCATGGAAGCAGATGGATTACAGAGATTCGGTGGTCAGCGAGAGAATCCAATGTGCACCACTACAACTATAATTTTCTTGCCTACTGTCATTATATAGTTTTTGACTTTGACTCATTTACGATAATGGTAGATATAAAAATCACGAACTTTGGGTACTAAAACTTACCATATGACTTTTTAATATTTACAATTTGATACATGAACTAATTATATCGTGACAACTTAAAAGCTCTTCAATTATAAATATGAAACAATGATTTGGTGCATCCTCTTTTCCGCATCGATAACAATCAAATTACTCCTTTTAGTAATTTGTAATTCGAAATCTGAAATCGCGGTTTGGTGCATCCACTTTTCCGAATTCAAAACATCGGATTACTCCTGTCAGTAATTTTTAATAAATCCGCTCAACCGTCTTTACTTTGACTACACCTAAAATCCTAAACTTCAGTGTTCTCATTTATGTAAATATGAAATTTAAAGTAACACCTTTTTTTAAGATAAATTATATTGTGAATCAATTTCACTATAAACTTGTTTGTATTTTATCTATATTTTTAAACAGTATTAGTTGTTTCATTAAATATTATTAGTTTTCATAGTAATAATTTATAATATTATTTTATTGAGATTGCTACGTAAAAATCGGTGTGTGTTGTCCTACTTTATATATTCGGCAAAATCCCTAAAAATTGTTTGTGTGCGCGTTTATTGTACAAGGAAAAGACGATTCTAAACACTTATAACCCCAAAATCCCAAAATTTTGAAAAACCCTAAATACTACCATTTACAAAACTCAAGAAAAGAATTCGAAACTTACGGTATGGGGGCGGTTCTGCAATTTTGGAATTTCCTGCTCGCAACATTCTGTTCGATTCCTCGGTCAGATTTGGTAAACTTCAGATTGGTGTGATTCGGATTCCTTATGTGTACTGCAATTTTTGGGATAAAAAATTCTAGGGCTCCACCATTTGGAATGATTTTTGACCGATTTGGTTGTAAATTCTCTTCGATGATTACGATTTGTGAGGTGATTTTGTGAAGGGTTCAAGGATTTGGAATGAGTGGCGTGTTCTTGAATGTAATATTTGGGAATTATTTAATGTACTGTGCCTAAACTTGAAACAAGTAAATGGGTTTATTAAAAAAGAAAAGAGAGAGAATATAGTATAGGTAATGGGTTTATTAAAAAAAAAAAAGCTAACGGGCCGTTAATTTTTGGACGGAAAAATCCTACGGGACCATTTGTGTTTAAAAAAGGACCAATTTCATGAGACCACATTCTCATAGGACCATTTGTGCAGTTTGCCCGTCAACAATATGATCATAGTTAATAATGGATGCACCCATTTCCATTCAATTAGCACTTTTGGAGGATTTATTTTGGAGTTATCATTTTAAATTCATGATTCTTTATTGGGACGCTAGATGTGCAAAAAATTATTATGGCGTTATGTTTATTTACAGCAGTCTGATAGAAGAAGAGCGTGAAAACCAAAATAAGCCTGCATGATCTTGAGGAAACAAGATACTATGTGCACCGTACACCATTAATTATTCTCATTTCTATTTTATGAACTTAATATAGGATTTTGACCATTTAGATTATATTAAATAAAAAAATGCTTCACTTGGGAGTTCATTATTGATTTCCACAAATTGGAGTCAGATACAAAGGCACATGGATTCTTGAGTTGCAAGAAAATATGTATAATAATTGAATTTGAGGATATGATAAGTTCAAAAGAATTGACAAAAATAGTATTTGAAAAAATCTATATATATATAAAAACAGCAAAGTCTGCTAAAAATAGCAGCTCTAATTTTCCCGCTCATTTTACCTTCTATTTTTAGTATATACATTTATTGTATTATGTGAAGTTTAATATTATATTACTAATTTTTTGTGTTGGAATTGCAAAAGACTCTGCTTTAGGCTTGCACGCTTCCTGCTGTAAAATATCAGACGGTGGTTTAAATTTTATGTGTCTTTTGATCTTCCCCATATTTAAATTTATACATCTATATATATATATATATAACAGCAATGAACAGTTGAAATGAGAGGAAGGAGTGAACGCTACTTGCTTTCGGTGCCTTCGTGCGGTTCAAGCGCCTGAATTTGAGATCAATGATCATTTAAAAAAGTATTTTTATGCATATTAGTACTAACTCAATTCATAAAGCTATATATTTGGGTCCAAGTTAGTTGTTGGGCTATTATTTGGTACTCCATTTTATAGTATATCTGTATTTTTGGTCTGTGAGATAATTTTGATGTGCATATATATAATTCCTTTTTTTAAGCATTAAAAGTAATTTGTATATATAATAGATTTGTATATTTTTTAACATTAGAGGGTAATGAAATATTATCATATTAAACATTCAAATAGAAATAAGTATTTACTACGAAATTATGAAATTTGTTCTTTTTTTGGTGGGAAACATCATTTGTCCAAATGATAAAATAATTTACTAAAAAATAGATATGTATAACAGTGATACTTAAAGAAATTAAGTTCACATGAATTCAAATTCACACAAGGTTTTATAATTTTAATATTTGTTATGAGTTTAATGTATAACTAAAAATTATATAATTAATTTAATATTTATGAGATCATCACATATATATTATCTCATAAATTAAAATTCATTTAATTAAAGAAATGCTAAGAAAAATTGTTAGTTGAACAAAATAAATGTAATTTAAATTTCTATCACAATTCGTTAAATGTAAAATATATTAATATTCAAACCGTGCATCGCACGGGAGAATTACTAGTTACTAATAAAAGGGAATGTGTGAAAAAATTGATGCTTACTGACGATGCCTGTTATTCTATCAAAGAAACAGAGCACTGATAGATTGCATAAAATACATATTTTATTGTCATATTTCTCCATGATTTAGATGTTAATTAATCTTTAAGTGTTTGTGTTAATTAGATTTTATATTTTATAGGTAAACTGATGATTTATTGATGTTTGGAGACCATATGGAGTGATTTGTGAAGAAGTGAAATTGAAGACTCCAAAAAAGAAGGAAACAAAAGTATTTTTCTCATAAGGCGTGGGCACGCCTTAGACCGTAGTTGAACTCTAAAAATAACAGAAGCATTTTTCTCATAAGACGTGGGCGCGCCCAAGGTCCAAACGGGAATTCTCATAAGTGGTGCTCAAATCTCTACACTAAGACTCAAACTTAATTCTTCCTAACATTTTAAGAGTCCTGTATCTTTTAAATTTATATTATATTTGTATATTTAGATTAGTAGATAACTTTGATATTTTAGATAGGTTTTTAAGTTGGTTTCTTAACTTCCTAGTAACTACTATTGTAAGAAGTCTATCTAGATTAGGATTAGTATAAAAAGGAGTGGAAAGGATAAAAATTCCTAACTTTTCATTCCTGCATACTATCTAATATATTCTAAGTTCATACTTTAAGTTTTGATTCTCCTTCTCTCCTCTCTCTCAACACTTTGAGAGAGAAGAGAATATTATGTGTTCTTCTCGTTCTAGCCATGAATGATTGAAGATTCAGTTCGACATTAATTGTGACATCTAATTGGTTTACATATTCTTTCATTCATCATTATTTATGTATCTTCTGTATTTATTTACATTGTTTGGCGAGTTGTTTAATCTGGCCAGTTATGCAATTCGTGAAAATGCTGTTTGTCAATTGGAACGTTAAATCCCTAATTGTTTAATTGTTCTGATCTTAGTGGCAAATGACAATGAATAATTGTCATGGAGATGCATAACCTAGTCTAAATGAACCTACATGTGTGTTTGTTGGCTAGAATTGGGTCTTTCTAGATTTTAATGCTGCTGGTGAATTAAATTCTAATAGTGGTACCTAGGGTTGTTCATTACTTAGAGAAGTAACAAGAGATGGTATCCTTATTAACGACAAAGTAAGGAAAGATAAGGATGTTACGTGGTACCAACAACTATAACCAATTTAGTGTTGAATGGAAGATGATATTTGCATCGATGAATGATTATGCGAACTAATTCTGAAGTTATCTTTGGCTAGATGTTTTTATTACTATTATTTTTTTTTGTTTTATTTAATTACTTGTTGTTTATTTTAGTTAGTTTAATCTCAAACTCAAATAAACCCCATCTCATGTGTTTATAATTGTAAATATGTTTATGTTAAGGATAAATCTATTTATCAATCTCTGTGGATTCGACCCTGCTTACCAATGTCATAATTATTATCTATTTAAGCATGTTTTATTATTTGTTGGATTCGACACCCATCAAATTTTTTGCGTCGTTGCCGGGAATTGGTGTCAAATAGGTTTATTCTTTTTGTTTGTGTATATTTTGTGTTCTTATTATTTTCACGCGTTGATCTTTACGTGTAGGTTGGAGAGTCCGGAATCTCTAACCAAAGGCGATAAAAGGAGACATTTCTAGGAGGCAGTTGAGGACAATGCATGATTTAAGTGTGGGGAGAGTTATTGTTTCTTGTTTTGGTTTACTACTTGGTATAGGAATTTTTGTTGTCTTCATGAATAATTTGGTCTCTTAACTTGTACTTGAGGTGCTTGGGTTTTAAATTAGTTGTTTCTTTCTTTTGAAACTTGAATCTTCCGATGTTTGTCCATGGGAAAAATTGAAAATTTTGTGCATGAATTAAAATTTTTTTGAATTCTCATTTGTTATGCTATGTAAGTTGTCATTGATAATGAGTTGGAGGGAAAATATTTGGATCTTCACACATTGAGCCTTAATTTTTTGTGAGTTTTTTAGCCTAAGAGCATTCATCTGTATATAAGCTCTAATTTCTTGTTGTGTGATTGTCATGCATAGTTGATTTTCTAGAACTTTTGATGAGTTGAATGTAAGAATCACATAAGGATTTTAGGATTAACCCCTCTTGTCATACTTACTTTTTCTTCACCAAACCTACCTGATTCATTAACCCCTAGTTAACAAACTTTGAGGGATGTTTGCATAGTCCTGTTCGTTTGCATAGTCCTGTTCAGCGAATTCAGAAACGCACGGGTATGTGGATAGTTGCTCGAACAGATTTCCAAGTAATCGAGATCAGGGCGAGTTAACCAGGCGTTGTAGCATGATTTAGAGAGGATAGTTGTTCGAACAGCTTCTATTCCACTCAGAAAGGAGACTATGTGATGAATGATTTCGTCTGGAATTTGAGTTTCGCCTCTGATTCGTTTATGCTTCTCCATCGCGAACCCTAGATGTGGTATTTGATTTGGGGATTATAGACTCTGTTTTAAGTCTCGAAATTGAAATCTACCAACATAAATAGTGGGGATTTTAGATTCTGTTTTGTGAAGTCGTTTAACCAATAATAATTCCATCATACTGAAGTTGTAAAAAGAGGGCTGGTGGGTTTACGGTGGTGGTGGGCAGCGAACTAATTGGTTTATCAAAGAGTATTAGTTATTTCACTAAAGAGTATTAATTATTTAATAAAAACAAATTAATACTCTTCAATATAAATAACCTATATAACCTTCAATGAAAATAACTAATACACTTTGATAACAATAATTATCACCCTTCAATAATCCATGAACCAATTTCACTCTAAATATAAATTTTAATTGTATGATATAGGACCATGTATGTATGCATCGTATTTTCTTTAATTATTTTTATTTGAGAAGAGCAGCAACCCAATTACAGCTATTTAAATATTCTATACAGTAAATTTTATATGCGTATCTTCGTAGTTGGTAGAAAAATATTAGGAGGGTAACGTTCGAGTATCGGAGGCCCAACCAAACTAGTCTAGCATGTTTCATTAAGTTTTTGAAGCATCCATTTATTTTTAAAGATTCCAAAAATATTTCATAATTAATGAAATATATATATATCAATCATATATATTTTTGAAGTATATTTTAATCATATATACTAATTATAAAATCAATAATAATACCTAGCCAAAAAATAAATAATAATGATAATATATATTAACGTTACTATATATAATCATACCAATAATAATAATAATAAATTTATAATAAATAATTGTATAATTATTATTACTGGGCCGGGTCTTCATAATCTTGAGAAGGAATAGTCAGGAATCTATTTTGAAAGGCGAATGACGAGGAACCTTTGATTTGATTAGCTTTAACTAAGGAAAAGCTGTTACATCTCAACATAATTAAGATTGAGCGTAAAAAATTGAATTATAAATAACCAAAAGCCTGAAATCCACACCCAAATTCAGAAATGGAGAAACGCAAAAGAATTGAGGCAACTCAATTTGAGAAGTTCTAGTATGCACTTGAATGTATGATATGTACTTGCATTTTGGAAAAAATACATCAATCAGAAATCAGCAATACCCCAATAAGTAATTAGTAATACCTCATGAAGACATTAGTAATACCTCATGAAGACATCAGTAATATCCCAATTAAAAAGACATACACTTCGGTGTGTTTGTGTGTATTTTAAGAAAAATCAAAATTGAAGTCAAAATTTCTAAATTGAGCTTAAAATCCAAGTGCATGCTCTTGGATACACCCTATAATTTGTCACTCAACTTCCAAAAGCGACAATTCAACACATACAATGTTTCCTTGGTTGTAAAAATGCTGCACGAACAACTATTCTCTCCAAATCTTGGTACTCCGCCTGGTAACTCTCCCAAATCTCCTTCTTGATGAAACAGAGTTTCCGACTCCGCCATAACGTATAAAAGCGACGTTACCAAGAATTCAACCAAAAGATTGAGGGGCGCTTGTTTAACAATTCCTTAATGGTAATGGGAATGAAAATTATTTTCCATGTATGTCCCCATAATAAAAATGATATATTGGGTGAAAGCTTGTTACAATTGTGACTCCATTGCTAATGTCATGTCTCAAATTTGGAATAGGAGCGGGCAATAAATGATTGTTGGTGGAGGTATGGGGGAGTGATTGAGGAGAAGGATTATAGGGAGAAAATAGGATAATCAAAATGGGGTAGTGATTAGGAGAGGTGGTGATTTTGTTCTCATTAGCCATCATAATTACACTAATTTTACATCTCATTCCCATTACTATTGAAGAGTCTGGCCCCTGAGATGTTCGTGTTGCGGATAAATGCCATGTTTGAACCGGTTAACCTAAAAAATTATATGTGTGGGGAATTGATCCCGAAACCGCTGAAACTGGGTGTTACGGATCTCGTTATCGAGTTTTGCAGATTCTTCCTATTTACTTTTACCGCGTGATGTTTTTGAATCCGAGACTCTTGTCAGATTATCTCTCAGATGGATCTTGAGCTTTGTTTTTCCACACTTAAATACCTTAGTTTAAAGACGGTGCATATAAACTTAGGTCCTAAGAAATTTGGTGATACAAGTTGTTGTGACCGTTTCGGACCGCGCATTGGATCCGGCCGGAAGAAAGCCTGAAAAGGCAAGGAGATACCCCGAGGTCGGGACCGACCTGTCCGGTCTGAATCCGACCTCAGCGGGCTCCGAACACGAGATTCCGGTCGCGAAAGCGAGGCCGGAAACCTGCCTGGGACGTCCGTCCAAGTCGATCACAGCTACATCAAAGCCCCGCCGTGGCCGGTCCGGCCCGGCCATGTTCAGTGAGGTCCAGCAGAAGGCGCCCGGACGCGACCGACTGGCTGGAGCGTTTTCCGACCTCGGTGTCCGACAGGAGACCGGCATCCAATCACTTAAGGCCCCCGGCCGGCAAGAGGGATCTCGAGCACGTGACAGAATCAGGCAAGATCCTCTCCCAAGGAAGAAAAAGGCCGCCTCCGTACCCTGCAACAGAGAATATTCCATCCAAATGAGGAAATTCGTCAGAGAATCGTCCTTTTTGGACACGCGTCGACACCCAAGTGGCCGGCCGCCTGCGAGCCCTGACACATCAGAGCCCGCGCGTCCTCAGAGGCAGGAGGCATTTAATGCACCTGTCCCCCGAGAGGCCGGAAATGACCAACATACCCCTATAGTGAGAAAACTATAAATACCCCAACACTTGTAATGTAAAAAAAGGTTGAATCACTCTCAGTATAATCAATACACATACTCATTCAAGTCCAGGGATTAACAACCCCTGGCAATTCTTGGTGTTCTTGAGTGTTCATATACATTTAAAGCCTCTCTTCATCTAAGCATTCATTTTAGCATTTAAGAACCCAATCATTTGATGTTTTTACCACAGCTTTAACAAATAGCCATTCAATCCCAGCAAAATATATTTGGTAAACAACATTTGGCGCTAGAAGGAGGGTATCTAACCCATCAAACACATTTTCTTCATCTCTTTGAAGAACACTCACTGTTCTTCAAAGCTTCACATCCTCAAACCTTCAAATCTTCAAACCTCAACCCCCTCATCTCCTAAAGCAATGGATCCCCAGAAATCATCCCAGGCCCACGGAAAAGCCAAACGCGTGGCCTCCCCAATTCGCTTCCCGGAGGAACCTCTCCCATCCGGGGGCCGGGGATTCTTTACTCCTGACCAGGCCGGGTCAGGAAGACGCCGCCAAGCGGAAGAGGCGAGGGGCTGCCGGAGCACCACCTCTGCCTCCAAGAAGAAGGCCCAGGCTCGTGCTCTCAAAGGCAAGGAGAAGGCCAGAGAACATCAAGGCGAAAGCCAAGGTCGGGCGAACCCCGTCTCTGACCGTTCACGAGGCTCCGCCCATCCGGTTTTTGACCGGTTGGGCACAACAGACCCGTCGTGGTACCCGAGCCGTGTACCCAGTTACGACACTGGGTACGGAGACACCGAGTCCATCTCCAACTCGGGGAGCACGGCCCAAATGCCCCACAAGAGGGCAGCCGAGATCAGCCTGACCCCGGCAAACTCCGCCAGGTGCAAGCTAAGCTTCGCCCAAAGCGGCCTGTTGGGACGCGGAGTCCCCCGTGCGGCCGTTTTCGACCGAATCGGCCCCCTAGCCGACGTGGGCGACCAGCTGGCCGAAACCCCCAGTCCAGAAATCGTCAAGTTGCAAAAGCAACTGGACGAAATGAAGGCGCTCCTTGAAGCGCAAGGCCAAACCAAGGCCCGGCCAGTCGCCAACGAGCCTTTGGCGGTCGATATTGAGCTCGCGCCGGTCCAGCTCAAGATCGTCCCCCCACCAACTCCTCTCTACGAGGGGAAAACGGATCCTGAGACCCATCTCAGCAAGTTCCAGATCTATATGACCAGGCGTGGCGCGACAGACGCCACGAAGTGCAGGCTTTTCCCTCTCACCCTGGGCGACCTCGCCCACAGATGGTACGTGTCCCTTCCGGCACGGTCCATTGACTCGTTCGCCACTTTGAGCGCCCAATTCTCATCATACTTTGCGGCCAAAATCGCCCGGCCGGAAAGCTGGCATCGCCTGATGCGGATCCGCCAGGAGAAGGAGGAGTCCGACGAGGACTACGTGGCCAGGGTGGACGAGGTCATGCTGACCGGCGAGGCAGTCAGCGACCAGCTTGCTTTGCATGCAACCCTGGGAGGCTTTCACGGCCGGTCTCCTATGTTCAAGCACCTCACCAAGGACTTCCCTAAAACCTATGCCGAATTCCGCGCCCGAGCCGGTGACTACCTGGCTCGGAGGAAGCTTCTGGCACTAAGGCTGGGGGAGTCCGAGCCGGCCCCAAAGGAGACACAGGCCGTAGCCCAAACCTCCCCCAAGAACGGCCCAAAGGCCAGAAGGGTGGCCAAGCCGCCCGGCAACTTCAAGTCCTTCGAGGACGTTGAGGTTCACCTAACCCAGGCCACGAGGCAGTCCCCCGCGCATATCTTCAATGCGATTCAGCACCGGGACGTGCTTCCCAGGCCAAGGCCCTATTCCGGAGACCGGTCCCGGCTGGACCCTAAAAAGTTCTGCGCTTATCACGACTCTATTGGCCACAATACGAGCCAGTGTCGTGATCTCCTAAAGCAGCTTTGGAAGCTGTTTGAGGAAGGGCGTCTGAACGACCTCCTTCAGAGGCCAGCCGGCCGGCAGGACCAACAGCAGCAGCAGCAGCCCCAACGCCACCCTCGGAGGAACGAGGAAGGCGGCCGGCCTCTTAGGCCGGTCGCAGCTTTGGAGGAAGATGATGACGAGGATGACCTCCTCCCGCCCATGAATCCCGGCGGTCGGGTCAACATGATCCAGGCCGGCGGAGGGAACCTAGGCGGCCTCACCCCCATCTCGACGCAGTCCAACCGGAAGCGGAAAGCAGAGGTCCGGGCAGCGACCAACGTCAACTTGGTCACGCCCCCAGAACCGAAGATTCACAAGGACTTGGAGATAACTTTCTCCAACCGGGACCGGACCGGGGTGCTTTTCCCGAAGGGCGACGCGCTGGTGATTGCCGCCCAGATCCTGGGCAGAGAGGTTCAACGCGTTCTGGTCGACAATGGGTGCTTTTGCAATATCATCTTCAAAACAGCCCTAGACCAGCTCGGAGACCTCGTCAACTTCATCAGGCCAATCGATCTTCAGCTGAAGGGATTTGGGGACGCGACGGTCGCCGCGTACGGAAGGATAAAGCTCTCCGTGGAACTCATCTGCTGCTACAACAAGGAGGTCAGGATAACTAGGCCGCTAGATTTTATAATTGTAGATCAGCCAAGCTCGTATAATGGCTTTCTGGGTAGGCCCTTTTTAGAAGTTTTTGAAGCCGTTGCTTCCTCCTATTACTACTGTATCAAATTTCCCACCCCCGAGGGGGTGGTCGGCACCATTAAGGGTGACCAGGCAATGGCTAGAAGGTGTTTGAACTATTCCTACTCTTACTTATTTTCAATTAGCAACAACCAAACACCGGACGGGCCACACCCCGACTCTGAAACGGCCATTTCGGCCGCAGAACCCATCGCGGAGGTTGGATCCACATCGGCCGACCCTCAGCCTATGCAGATCGACGATCCCAAGCCAAGGATTGGTTTCGAACCATCCGAGCTCGACCTCGATCCCAGATTCGATTCTTCCGACCGGCGGAGCTATGAACAAGCTACGGCTTTGGAAGATCTGGAACACATTCCGGTCGACCCCTCGAGGCCGGAACTGGAAGTACTGATCGGCTCTCGCATACCGACCGAAATGCGGGGGGAGGTGATCGAATTCCTCAAAGCCAACGTTGGAGTCTTTGCCTGGTCTCACCAAGACATGGTCGGGATAGACCCAAAGCACGCATGCCATCGTCTAAAGATCGACCCCAACAGGAGGCCGATCCACCAAAAAAGAAGGAAGTTCGGCCCGGAAAAGTACGAAGCTTTGGCTGAGGAAGTCAAGAAGTTGCTAGACAACAAGCTGATCGAGCAAGCCCGGGACGAGCCCCAATGGGTCGCGAACACCGTCCTGGTCAAAAAGACAAACAACGCCTGGAGACTATGTATAGACTTCACCGACCTCAACGCGGCGTGCCCAAAGGATCACTTTCCGATGCCACACATCGACCACCTGGTGGACAGCACGGCCGGACACGAGATGATGTCCTTCATGGACGCCTTTGCCGGCTACCATCAAATCCCCATGGCCGTTGAAGACATCAAGCACACCTCATTCCACACGGAGAAGAACATATTCTCTTGGCTCCGAATGCCTTTCGGTCTGATCAACGCCGGCGCGACCTACCAACGCCTAGTCAACAAGATGTTTGCGGATCAGATCGGAAAGACCATGGAGGTCTACATCGACGACATTGTGGTGAAAAGCTTGAAGAAAGAAGACCATCTCAGGGATCTCGAAGAGACTTTCAAGATCCTCAAAGCCTACAATATGAAGCTGAACCCGAAGAAATGCAACTTTGGGGTGGAGGCCGGCAAATTCCTGGGACACATTGTCAGCCAGCGCGGGATCGAGGCCAACCCGGCCAAGATCAAGGCCGTCCTTGACATGCAAGAGCCAAGGACGATCAAACAAGTGCAACGCCTGACCGGATGCCTCGCCTCTCTCAACAGATTCATAGCCCGGCTCGGAGATAAAAGTAAGCCTTTCTTCTCGACTATTAAAAATGGCAAGTTTTCTTGGAATAGGGAAAGCCAAGTAGCCTTTGCAAAACTAAAAGAATACTTGGCAAACCCATAAATCTTGGTCAAGCCGGTCCTAGGAGAGAAGCTTTACTTATATCTCGCGGCCTCCGAGGTCGCACTCAGCGTGGTACTCGTACGGGCAGACGGTCAGAACCATCTCCCGATCTACTTCGTAAGCCAAGCTCTCCACGATGCCGAGCTCAGATACACCCCGCTCGAAAAGTTAGCTTACGCTCTGGTCATGAGCGTAAGGAAACTGAGGCCTTATTTCTTCGACCACCAAGTAGAGGTCCTTACCACTCTACCCCTGAGGCAAGTCCTACACCGACCGGATACCAGCGGCCGGTTATTGAAATGGTCGTTAGAGATAGCTCAGTACGGGGTCTCATACGCCCCAAGGACGGCCATCAAGGGTTAGGCCCTGGCTGACTTTATAGTGGAATTAACTTTCCCACCCAAGTTCACAAGAATCAACCACCCACCTTGGAAACTCTATGTAGACGGATCATCAACCAACAACTGTGCCGGGGCCGGCATTGTCCTGATCGGCCCGGAAGGCCAGAGTTTCACACATGCAGTCCGCTTCAGTTTTCCGGCCACAAATAACGAGGCCGAATATGAGGCTCTGGTCGGAGGCCTTGAGCTCGCAATCGCGATCGGAGTTTGCCGTTTGCATGTTTTCATGGACTCCCTGCTCGTGGTCAACCAGATCAAAGGAGAGTACGAGGCCCGGGGGGAGCAAATGATGAAGTATCTCGACCTGGTCACAACCTTATGCGAGAAATTTCATCAGGTTTTCATTGAGCAAATCCCGAGGGAACACAACACCCAAGCCGACGCGCTTTCCAAGCTTGCAACAGCGGAGGGAGCAGCCGACCTTGCCAACATTCAACTCTCCACGCTCGGAACGCCCACGGTCATCCGAGCACAGGTGGCGACCGTTCTAAGCACGGATGAGAATTGGATGACGCCGATCGTGAAATATCTCAAGACCGGCACACTCCCTGAGGACAGGACTCGGGCCCGGCAACTACAACTCAGGTCGTCAAGATACACCCTCATTGAGGATCTTTTATATAAGAGAAGCTTTACCCTCCCACTCCTAAAATGTATAACCCCGGAGCAAGGCCAGACCATTCTGGCCGAGATCCATGAGGGGGTTTGCGGAAATCATGCCGGAGGCCGGGCCCTAGCCCACAAAGTGATTAGACAAGGATATTTCTGGCCGACCTTGAATAAGGACGCCGTCAGCTTCGCAAGGTCATGCCACAAATGCCAAGTCTTGGGACCCAACATCAAACTGTCCCCCGAGCAGCTCTCCTCTATGTATAGCCCTTGGCCTTTTGCCCAGTGGGGCATCGACCTGATCGGACCAATGCCCACTGCGCCCGGGGGCCACAAATTCGCCGTCGTAGCCGTCGACTATTTCACAAAGTGGGCCGAGGCCGAGCCACTCAACAAAATCAGCCAGACCCAAATCATCAAGTTCATTTGGAAAAACATCATCTGCCGCTTTGGCCTACCTCAAGTGATCATCTCCGAAAATGGGAAACAGTTTGACGGTCTCCAGACGATCCAGTTTTGTGAAAAATGGAATATCAAGAAGGTTTTCTCCACCCCCTACCACCCGCAAACGAACGGCCAGGTAGAGGCCGTAAATAAGATCCTCAAGCACACTATTAAAGCCAAGCTCGAGGACAAAAAGGGGAAGTGGGCAGCCGAGCTACCCGATGTCCTCTGGTCATACCGAACGACCACAAGGAACTCAACGGGCGAAACACCTTTCGCTCTAGCTTTTGGGACCGAGGCCGTCATTCCTTCAGAGGTCTCCCTACCAAGCCACCGGACAGCCCAGACGATCACCGAAGACAATGACACCGCCCGGATGATCGACTTGGACATGTTGGAGGAGATAAGGCTCAATTCCGACCTCAGAAACGCGGCCTACAAGAAGAAATCCGAAATTTTTTTCAATTCCAAAGTGAAGGCTAGACAATTCCAGGTCGGGGACCTCGTCCTCAAGAAAGTTCAAGTACCAAAAGGGGTATTCGGCCCGAACTGGGAGGGTCCGTTCAGGATATCCAGATGGCTCTCTAAGGGAGCTTACGAGCTGGAACTCATGGATGGAACTCCGGACCAATACCCCTGGAATGCAATTCACTTGAAGAAATACTACCAATGATTTTGTACTATGTTTATCAATTAATACAAAAGCTCTTCGCACAGCTGTATCTCATTTCAAACACCGGGCTCAGTTCAAAAGCGTATGCCGGCCGTATCGAGGCCGGCATATCACACTTAAGCCCGGAAAAGCCGCTTAAGGCCATCCAAGAAACCGAGCCCAGTTCAAAAACGTACGCCGACCGTATCGAGGTTGGCGTATCACACTTGAGCTCGGAAAGGCCACCCCAGCCACTTTAAAAGCCGAGCTCGGTTCAAAAGCATATGCCGACCGTATCGAGGTCGGCATATCACACTTGAGCTCGGCAAGGCAACCAAGGCATTCCTACAAACCGGGCTCAGTTCAGAACATATGCCGACCGTATCGAGGTCGGCATATCACACTCGAGCCCGGGTCAAATCTCATTTCATACTTGGGAAAATTTACTTCAACAGGTATAAGAAAGCGAGAAAACAATAATAGAGAATAAAATTCAAGGGAAATCTGAATTATATTAAGTCAAAACCGGTCTGGAAGCCGGGAAGTACAACGTTTTGAAACAAAACAAATCCGGTCGGAAGCCGGTTACATTCAGGAAAGCAAAAATAAATCTAAGGAAATTAAAGCTCAAGAGCCGCCTTCCCCGGCCGCCGGGCTTGCCTGAACTCCGGTCCCGGCTACATAATCGGCCACTTCATTGACCAAGGCCTCCACCACGGCCCCGTCTCCGACCGGTGCCTGGGGCCCCTCCGCAGGGACTTCCTCCTCCTCGTCTTCTTCTTCCTCATCACCGGCCGGCGGGTTCTCGCCATGTTTGAACAATCTGTGCCGATGGGGGAACCAAGAGAGGTCCACCCCGTAGTCAGTCTCGAGATCGAGGAAGGGGAACCAGAAACCGTCGCTGACCGGGTTTTGGGCAGCATACTCCCGGAAGTAGTCTTCCTGGGGTTTGGTATCGAGGCTGGCCTGGCGCCCGGCCCGGATCACATTGGCGGCGGCCACGTAGAAGCAGAACTCAGAAAAGAGTGCCGGATTCTGGGTCGGATCCGCAGGGTCGAAAGCCGGCCGGCTCAGTGCAGCGGCCAGCTCACCATTCTTCCTTTGGAGCTCCTTCTCCGCCTCGACCTGCCGGGCAGCAGCCTGGTCTGCATCCCCCCGAGCACGGTGCGCCTCCAACCGCAGATCGGCGAGGGAGTCCTCCATCTCAGACACGCGGTGCCGAGCATCCTCCAGGGCTTTGTAGGCCATCTCCGCCCGGGCCAGAGCATCATCCTTCTCCTTCAGGACGGCCTCCATCTGCCCGACCGCACCATCCCTCTCTTGTTTAAGCTTGGCGACTTCGCTCTCGAGCCCGGACTTCTCTTCCCGGGCACGGGTCAGGGCGGTCTCAGTCCTCCGGAGCGACCGAGAGATCTCGGAGAGCTCGTTCTCCATCGTGTTAACCACGATGGCCGCCTGACTGATCAGCGCGACCCCAGTCCGGCCCGCGTGCCGGGAACGGCGCTCGACAATGTCGGCCAGATCTTTTGTCCACGCCTGGGGGAGGGAATTCGCAGCCCAGCGCATGTAATCCGGCATCTCGGCCGTTGAACTCGGGGCACGAGAGGAGAGGAAATCGAGCACCATTGGAGGGAGATCGGAGTCATTTCGAGTCAACCTGGACAAGTGAAAAGTCAGATCAGGTATAGAAATGAAATGGTATGAGTGAGAATGTCGAAGTAAAAAGACTTACGCTTGGAAGCGGACCGGGTCCCGACCAAAGTAGGTCCGGTCATCCCCTTGTCCAGGAACGAACTCCAGATGAGCCGCAGTCTCTGTTCCGACCAGCCCGGCCCCTGGGGGGGTGTCGTCGGAAACATCTATCGTGGCCGGGCTCGACCCATGCTGGCCGGATCCCTCGATCCCGGCCTCCTCCCAACTCCGTTTCTTCCCCGTAATCGGAGAAGAGGTCGGGATCTCAGCAGCTGCTGCCCCGGCGGCCGGAACAGACTGGAGGGGGAGAGGCTCTTCTATCACGATTCCGGCCCGGACGCCGTTTCCTTTTTTCTTCTTCGCTCCTTTAGCCGTTTTCTTTGCCGCACAAGCTCCCATCAAGGCAAACATCTCCGGGCAACGATCGGAAAACTCAGGGGGGCACTGCCTGACGATCGGAAAATCTGGCACTGAACGACCAAGATCCAAGTTAAAAAAAAAAATATACATAAATACAGATCGGAACCCGGTCACTTACCCGTCAATTTTATATGACGAGGAAACTGGAAGAACCGACCGGAAATTCTGGCTTCCCGTGTTCGGAGGACGGCCTGGTTTCTTTCCGAGGCAGGCAGGGACAGGATCCGCTCTCTGACGACCGCGAAATCAAAGTTCAATTCTCGATCGGAAGGGCAAGGATAACCTGCAAAAGAAGGCAAAGATTAGATCAGTACTCTTAATTCAAATTTAAGTTAAAAATTCCTTACTGGGATTCTTGAGACGGATGTCGGTCGGAACGTCAATCTCCGTCCCATCCGGATACCCGGTCTTCCACGCCCCACCAACAAAGAACCATTTCTTTCGATCGTTCCGACCTTTACTGGGCAGGCCGGTCACCAATTTCTGCCCTTTCGTCTGGATGTAGACCTCTCCGGTCCCACTCCTTTCGCTCTGAATCCGATAGAGATAAGTCATCTCTCCGGGGGTCGGCATCCGGTAGAGTCGATTCCTGCCGAATAAGGTCATGACGCTCACTATAATCATCCAGGCGTTCGGCAGCAGCTGGATGGGCGCCTGATTCCAGTAGTTCAACAGGTACGATACGGCCGGATGGAGGGGGAACCGGAGCCCGACCTCCATCATATCCTGGGTTACGGCCACCATCCCACGTGGGGGCTGGTCCGCCCGTTCATTAGGCTCGGGCGCGTAGAGATTAACGTCAAGAGGTACCACCCATCCGGCCCGGGCTTCGTCGAGTTGGCGCTGGGACATCTTACTCTGTACTTGGCCAATGGTCCACCTACGGGACTCTTCCAAGTCGGCTATCCGAATAGTGGCCGGATCGCGAACGGTCGGCTCGCGCGGGAAATGATCCAGATACTCCTCGTAATCGAAGGAGAGAGACTCGACCTCATCCTTCCTCTCAACGAATTCCGACCACAGACGAAAGGCCTGTCTGACCTGGTCTCGCCGATCTTGGCTAACACTCCGACCAACTGCGGCCGGCCTCTCAACCTCCTCGGAATCGGATCCCGAGGCCTCCCCCGTGCTCCCAAGCCTTTCTTTAATCATCTCGGCCGCGAGATTTTTGAGGAGCTGGTTAGTGGCCCGGTCGTCGCCCTCGCCACGACCGTTTTTTTCTTCATCTTCCTTCAAGAGGTCGTCCAATGGATCCCTCTCCTCCACCGGTCGGGCCACCTCCTCGTCCCGGGATCTCTCCGTAGCCAAAGGAACTCCCTCCCGGGCACCTTCACCCAATAATGATCGTCCCGGGCGCGGGAATAGGGCATCCAAACCGTCGTCGTCGTGGGCCCAGATCGAGCCCGCTAGACGAGAAGGAGAGGCTCCACTCCCCCCGCGGGAACTTCCCCCCTCTTCGAAAAAACGGCGATTAGCTCCGCCACCGCCGCCGCCACTGGAGGAAGCGCCGCCCCTTTGCCCAGGCGGAGGACCAGCCCACCGTCGCACCATTGTATAAATAAAACGAGTTTTGAGATACGGAAAGTTGGAAATTACCTTCGAAACGCCGATCGCCGCCGTGCAAAGTTCGTCGCCGCCGTGAGAAGCTTGCCGGAAATCGCCTAAGGAACTGTAGCAAAATCGCAAAGAGTGAAAACCTTTGGAAACGAGGTAACACCCCTATTTATAGGAAATGGGCGAGGGCCTGTGTCGAAATAAAATCCTAGGCATAGGGACCTAGGTGCAAGAATTTGAAGAGACGGTTTCGACGTCAGATGCCTCGTACACTGCACGCATTAAATGAATGGGATTCGAGGAGTCGCATCACGTCACGTCGGGCTAGTGCGCGAAACCCGAAGCGTCGCATGACAACATACGTCACCTCAACCATCTCCTAACCGTTGGCCGATCTCCGATCACCCCGGGCGGATCCAGGCCAGCACCGACAAGAAACGATAAACGACCACCTCGCCCCTCAAATTGAGAAACGAGCTGGGGGGCAATTGTTGTGACCGTTTCGGACCGCGCATTGGATCCGGCCGGAAGAAAGCCTGAAAAGGCAAGGAGATACCCCGAGGTCGGGACCGACCTGTCCGGTCTGAATCCGACCTCAGCGGGCTCCGAACACGAGATTCCGGTCGCGAAAGCGAGGCCGGAAACCTGCCTGGGACGTCCGTCCAAGTCGATCACAGCTACATCAAAGCCCCGCCGTGGCCGGTCCGGCCCGGCCATGTTCAGTGAGGTCCAGCAGAAGGTGCCCGGACGCGACCGACTGGCTGGAGCGTTTTCTGACCTCGGTGTCCGACAGGAGACCGGCATCCAATCACTTAAGGCCCCCGGCCGGCAAGAGGGATCTCGAGCACGTGACAGAATCAGGCAAGATCCTCTCCCAAGGAAGAAAAAGGCCGCCTCCGTACCCTGCAACAGAGAATATTCCATCCAAATGAGGAAATTCGTCAGAGAATCGTCCTTTTTGGACACGCGTCGACACCCAAGTGGTCGGCCGCCTGCGAGCCCTGACACATCAGAGCCCACGCGTCCTCAGAGGCAGGAGGCATTTAATGCACCTGTCCCCCGAGAGGCCGGAAATGACCAACATACCCCTATAGTGAGAAAACTATAAATACCCCAACACTTGTAATGTAAAAAAAGGTTGAATCACTCTCAGTATAATCAATACACATACTCATTCAAGTCCAGGGATTAACAACCCCTGGCAATTCTTGGTGTTCTTGAGTGTTCATATGCATTTAAAGCCTCTCTTCATCTAAGCATTCATTTTAGCATTTAAGAACCCAATCATTTGGTGTTTTTACCAAAGCTTTAACAAATAGCCATTCAATCCCAGCAAAATATATTTGGTAAACAACACAAGTTACGATATAATTTTGAACATCCCCTTATGGAGAAATGGATTCCTTCCGTCCCAATTTTGTTTACCCAAAAACCCCAAAAATGAAGTTTTTTTTCTGTTTGCCCATTTCCTAAAATGGCAAAATGCAACACCACTTTTTCAAACTCAATTTTCAAAAAGATATTTTATACCCAAAAATATTAATAAACAGTTCCTAAAAAGTTACTTTATATTCAAAAGTATTAATAAACAACAATTTTCTTAAAAACCGTGCCATTTAAAAATGAGCAATCTAAATTGGGACAGAGGTAGTATTATCTAATTGTAGGTTTTTAAGTGGGTTATTCGTGTTAGAGATTGAAACCAGGTGCAGGATTGAATTTTCATAATTTGAAAGTGTTAGTGGTTGAAGAGCATTGCAATTGATGAAGGGATTTTTATTGACTTTTCCTTTAGATTTCCTTATCTCAAGGACTTGACCCTTGATAATTGCCATCTCCCACAAAAAATGCAAATTTATAGCAATTCACTTGAGTGCATAAGTATTATGGTTGACTGGATGCCAAAGTTGTTGGAGCTCGAATTAGATGTTCCCAGAATTAGAAAGTTTAAATATAGAGGTCCAATTGTACCTCTCTTTCAAAACAACTTCATTGGAGTGGGAGTCCCATATACATATTTGGTGCAATCTGCAAACTTCATCGTTCTTCAAGTTGAAAGAATTTCTACGGGGTTGAGTTCTTCCAAAATTTATCTAGATCTGCATATCACTTCCTCGGTTCGGAGGAGGAGTGTGGTTACACTCGAGATATTATAAGTTTACCTAAACCACCTGTGAAGTCATATGTGAAGTAGGTAATCTGCTGAGCTGAAGTTTCAATAGAAGCTATGTTGAAAAGTGTTAGCCGTAGAGAGTTAGCTAATTTGGGGTATCAGATGAGTTGTACCAGATGAGGCCAACCAGAGAAGGTCTGACCAGAGGAGTCTGGCAGAGGAGTCACCTGAAGATGTCTATCAGATGAGAGTCTTCAGAAGAGGTTCACCAGATGAGGTTCACCAGAGGAGTCCTATCAGAGGAGGTCTGGTCTTGGAGTCATCTGGTGTAATTGACCAGTGCCAGAGGAGGTCGTGTCGTCTGGTCCAATGTGAAAATACGGGAGTTACACCAAATTGAAGCTTGCGAAAGGGCGGTTCTAACTGAAACAACTAAAGCGGTTATTGAATCTGTTAAGCCAGCTGGATAACTGCTTACATTGGGGGTAGTTACAACTGAATCAAGTTAGGGATTCAGCTCAATTTCTGTATCTATAAAAGGGGGATTTCTCAACTGAGAGAATAACTTTTAGATCTTCATCTGTGAGCGCAAACACGAGAGATTGTGAGCGATTGTAACTTGTAACTTCCGTTTTCTTTCTTAGTGGAATACTCTATCCTCTCGGATCCCGTGGACGTAGGAGTTCTTCTCCGAACCACGTAAATCTGGTGTTCTTGTGTGATTTTCAATTTCGTTCTTACTGCATTTGATTCCGATTCCCGGAAACAAGTTTTCTTGTGAATCCGAAACCGTGATTAACAAGTGGCGCCGTCTGTGGGAAGCAATCATGGCTGCAACTAAGTTCGATATTGAGAAGTTTACGGGGAAGAACGATTTCAGCTTATGGAAGATCAAGATGAAGGCACTCCTGGTACACAATGGGTTGTACGAAGCCTTGTTGCCACCGGCTCAGGTGGCTTCTGGATCTAATCCGGCGAAGGTGGAGGAGAACAAGAGGAAGGCGCATAGTGCCCTTATCTTGTGTCTTGGGGACAAGCCATTGAGGGAAGTATCGAAGGAGGAAACCGCTCTTGGGATCTGGAATAAGTTGGAGCAGTTATACCAGACCAAGTCTGTTACGAACAAGTTATACATGAAACAGAAGCTTCAAGTCTTCAAGATGAGTGAAGATAAGAATCTTGGTGATCAGTTGGACGAGTTCAACAGATTGGTAGATGATCTGGAGAGTTTGGATGTTACAATTGATGATGAAGATAAGTCATTGATGTTGTTGAATGCCCTACCTAAGTCTCTGGAAAATTTCAAAGATGCCTTGTTGTTTGGTAGGCAAGATCAGGTGATGTTTGATGATGTTCAAACTGCCCTGAAAACCAAGTTTCTACAGATCCAAGCTGATGGGAAGAAGCCTGCTGAAGGATTGAATGTTCAATCCAAGAAGAAGAAGGGGTTTCAGTCCAAGAAGAAGGATGGTGGAAAAGGGAATAAGGGTGGGAAGAAATCTGATTTTGTTGAGAAGAGGAAGTGTTTCACTTGCCATAAGGAAGGTCATCTGAGAAAGAATTGCCCTGAAAGAAAGAAGAAAGACAATCAAGGTGATCAAGATGGAGATGCAGCTGTTGTGGAGGTTGAAGGATATGATAGTGCAGAGGTCTTGATGGTTAGTCATGAGAGGCTAAGTCAAGAGTGGGTCCTGGACTCTGGGTGTACTTTTCATATGTGTCCACATGAAGACTGGTTCCTGGATCTTGAGAAAACTGATGGAGGTCTTGTTCTTTTGGGTAATGATGAGAGCTGTAGAGTGCAAGGAACTGGTTCTATCAAGATCAAGATGTTTGATGGGGTGGATAGGATCTTATCTGATGTCAGGTTTGTTCCTGAGTTGAAGAGAAATCTTGTTTCTCTTGGTACATTGAATTCTAAGGGCTTTGAATTCAAGACAGACAAGGGAAGTCTGTCAATAACCAAATCTGGAAGGATTGTCATGAAGGGGGCTATCAAGAATGGTTTGTATACTTTGATTGGAAGAACTGTTACAGGGTCAGCTGATGTTACCATGGGGTCTTCTGAGGTTAACTTGTGGCACAAGAGATTGGCACATGTTGGTGAGAAGGGCCTGGTGGAGTTATCCAAGAAGGGAGCAACCCCTGGGAAGAGGATATGTAAGCTGGAATTCTGTGAGAGGTGTGTTCTTGGGAAATCAAAGAAGCAAGCATACCAGAAGGGGAAGCATACCACCAAGGAGGTTATGGATTATATACATTCTGATGTATGGGGCCCAGCAAGGGTATCCACTCATGGTGGAGGCAGGTATTTCCTTACCCTTATTGATGATTATTCCAGAAAAGTTTGGGTTTACATTCTTAAACAGAAGAGTGATGCCTTCTCTAAGTTCAAAGAATGGTTGATTGAACTTGAGAATAAGAGAGGCAGGACTATCAAGCACTTAAGGACTGATAATGGGCTTGAATTCCTATCAGAGGAGTTTCAACAATTCTGTAGAGAGAAGGGTATTACTAGGCATAAAACTGTTCCTTCAAACCCCCAACAGAATGGTCTAGCAGAGAGGATGAATAGAACTATTCTGGAAAGGGTTAGGTGTATGTTATCTGATGCTCATTTACCTAAGAGTTTTTGGGGGGAAGCTGTTAACACAGCTGTGTATCTCATTAATAAAGTGCCATCATCTGCTATTGAGTTTAAAACCCCAGATGAGGTTTGGTATGGAAAGATATCAGATTACTCAAAGTTGAAAGTTTTTGGGTGCCTAGCTTATGTTCATGTGAGGCAAGACAAACTTGAACCTAGAGCTTTAAAATGTGTTTTCATTGGGTATCCCAAAGGTGTTAAGGGGTATAAGTTGTGGTGTCTGGAGCCTGGGAACCAGAAGTGTATTACCAGCAGAGATGTTGTGTTTAATGAAGTACAGATGGGATACAAGTCTGGTGGAGGTGATAGGGAGCCATCAACTGAGGAGATGGATGGGGTTATTTCTGAGCCAATTACTCAAGTTGAGGTTGAGCCTGATCATGATAATCATGAGAGTGCATCTGGTTCTGAACCAGAGCAGGAAACAGGAGAGAATGGGTCATCAGATGAGGATAGTGCACCTGCAGAAGAGGAGGAAGAAGTGCCAGAAGCAGACTTGAGAAATTATAGTTTGACAAGAGACAGATCCAGAAGACAAATACATCCTCCAGCAAGGTTTGGCCGTGTGGATCTGGTCTCCTATGCACTTGTTACAGCAGAAGCCATAGAGTACCAGGAACCTAAAAGCTACAGGGAAGCCCTTGAGTGTGATGATAGGGAGTCATGGGTAACAGCCATGACAGAAGAGATGGAGTCTCTTAAGAAGAATCAAACTTGGATTCTTGTTGATAAGCCACCTAGGCAGAAGCTAATCAGTTGTAAATGGTTGTTTAAAAGAAAGCTTGAATCTGGTGTGAAAGATCAGGTGAGGTTTAAGGCCAGGTTAGTTGCCAGAGGATTTACTCAAAGGGAAGGAATTGATTACACTGAGGTTTTCTCACCTGTTGTTAAGCATTGTTCAATCAGATTACTTCTGAGCAGAGTAGTCCAAGAGGATCTGGAGCTACAACAACTTGATGTAAAGACAACTTTTCTGCATGGTGATCTTATTGAGGATCTGTACATGCACCAGCCAGAAGGGTTTGTTGAACCAGGGAGTGAAGGGAAAGTGTGCCTGCTCAAGAAATCATTGTATGGCCTCAAGCAAAGTCCAAGGCAGTGGCACAAGAAGTTCAATGAAGTTATGCTATCCATTGGTTTTGTAAGGAGCAAGTATGACACTTGTGTATACCTGGAAAGGCAAGGTGGTGATGTGATAGCCTATCTTCTGATCTATGTAGATGACATGCTTATTGCCAGTAAAAGCCTTCTGAAGATTCAGAGTATCAAAAGGAAGCTAAGTGCTAGATTTGATATGAAGGACTTGGGAAATGCTAAGAGGATTCTTGGAATGGATATTCTTAGGGACAGAAAAGCTGGAAGACTATTCTTATCCCAGAAGAGTTACATTGAGAAGGTCCTGAAGAGGTTTAACATGCATGAGAGTAGAGCTGTGTCAACTCCTCTGGGACAACAGTTCAAATTATCTAAGGAAATGGAACCAAGGTCTGAAGAAGAGAAGAAGACTATGATGAAAGTACCTTATGCAAGTGGGGTTGGAAGCCTGATGTATGCTCTGGTCTGCAGCAGACCAGATTTAGCTTATGCATTGAGTATGGTGAGCAGATACATGGCTAATCCTGGGAGATTACATTGGGAAGCTTTGAAATGGATATTCAGATACCTTAAGGGGTCATCTGATCTGGGTTTGATGTTTGAGAAGATGGTTGACCAGAAGAGTCCACTGGAAGGATTTGTAGATTCTGATTTTGCTGCTAATCTAGACACCAGAAGATCCTTAACAGGGTATATCTTTACTCTGTACAATACTGCTGTAAGCTGGAGATCTGTTCTGCAGAGTGGAGTTACTTTGTCTACTACAGAAGCAGAGTTTGTTGCAGTATCTGAGGCTGTTAAGGAGGCTTTGTGGTTGAAAGGCATAATCAAGGATTTTGGGATAAGTCAAAGGGCTGTGGTCATACATTGTGATAACCAGAG
This sequence comes from Ballota nigra, assembly GCA_947034835.1. Lineage (NCBI taxonomy): Eukaryota > Viridiplantae > Streptophyta > Magnoliopsida > Lamiales > Lamiaceae > Ballota > Ballota nigra. The sequence continues at coordinate 72,013,052 of OX344729.1, read as the reverse complement.
TGCAGTTCATCTGGTGAAACATCAAGTATTCCATGAGAGGTCAAAGCATATTGATGTAAGGTTGCATTTTGTAAGGGAAATCATTGATAAAGGAGTGGTTCTCATCCAGAAGATATCTACAGAGGACAATGCTGCAGATATGTGTACAAAGTCTTTACCAGGGACGAAATTCAAGTTTTGTGCTGAATTGGTAAAGATGAGTGTATGGGATGTTCCTTAGGCCCAAGCTGGAGCATGGAGGAGAGGAGGAGAGGATTGATACTTCTCATCTGAGGTGGAGAATTGTGAAGTCATATGTGAAGTAGGTAATCTGCTGAGCTGAAGTTTCAACAGAAGCTATGTTGAAAAGTGTTAGCCGTAGAGAGTTAGCTAATTTGGGGTATCAGATGAGTTGTACCAGATGAGGCCAACCAGAGAAGGTCTGACCAGAGGAGTCTGGCAGAGGAGTCACCTGAAGATGTCTATCAGATGAGAGTCTTCAGAAGAGGTTCACCAGATGAGGTTCACCAGAGGAGTCCTATCAGAGGAGGTCTGGTCTTGGAGTCATCTGGTGTAATTGACCAGTGCCAGAGGAGGTCGTGTCGTCTGGTCCAATGTGAAAATACGGGAGTTACACCAAATTGAAGCTTGCGAAAGGGCGGTTCTAACTGAAACAACTAAAGCGGTTATTGAATCTGTTAAGCCAGCTGGATAACTGCTTACATTGGGGGTAGTTACAACTGAATCAAGTTAGGGATTCAGCTCAATTTCTGTATATATAAAAGGGGGATTTCTCAACTGAGAGAATAACTTTTAGATCTTCATCTGTGAGCGCAAACACGAGAGATTGTGAGCGATTGTAACTTGTAACTTCCGTTTTCTTTCTTAGTGGAATACTCTATCCTCTCGGATCCCGTGGACGTAGGAGTTCTTCTCCGAACCACGTAAATCTGGTGTTCTTGTGTGATTTTCAATTTTGTTCTTACTGCATTTGATTCCGATTCCCGGAAACAAGTTTTCTTGTGAATCCGAAACCGTGATTAACACCACCTACAGAGGAGAAATTGACGATGCTACCAATAGCCTATACTACATCATCTTCAGTTCACTCTATGGTTTTGAGGCATTTATTTTTGAGTTGTCGTCCAAATTCCCTAGTTCTACGTTTGATTCCACCTTCTTCTATTCCTTCTTTTTGTATGCCATCTTCTTCTTCTTTCACTACCCAGGTTGAAATAAGCAATTATTTCACAAAGCTCATTTTCAACATATTGGTCGAAGAAGCTAACGGAAACCGAAATATAGCCGCTCGGCGTGATCTTGAAGCCGTAGAATTTTTTAGAGATGGCCGTCTCGTAGAGTTCTCGTCTCTACCTTGCAAGACATCATTCTATGCTTTGGCATATCTTTTTACCAATAAGGGTTGCCTCCATTGATATGGGGTAACAGCCTTTAATTTCACATTCACGTTATATAGATTAGTTTCATTTTCATTGAATTTTCATTTCATTTCTGCCATGTAAATTTAATGCATGGAGTTTGGCAAGTTCAGTTAAATTAATAAAAAATGCTCTACTTGGGTGTTTTTGTACTACTTTGTATGATGGATTGGAACTCACTTAAGCATTTGTACCAAGAGATTGATACTATTCTCGTAGTAATTTTTATTATTTTTATTATCGTTGTTACTACCTTCGTCGAAGATTAAAGTCGTACCTATTTTTAGTTTTTATCATCCCAATCCTTGATTTAATTACTTTTGTAAATTGGAAATTGGCCTGAGAGACACATAACACCCTCACATTTCATAAATGATTAAGGTAGGAAAACAATATTGTCCTTAAATTTATAGGCAAAATGTTTTTTGTCCAACTTTTTAAAAAAGATGTTTATTGCCCTAAAAAACATTGGCAAATGGTTGGCATGATACTGACTGTTTTGCCAACTGTTTGCCAACCTTTTTGGGAAAAAATACATCTTTTTTTTATAAAAGGGGGTAAAAAAACAAGTGCCCCTTAATTTTTGGGCAATTTTGAGCATTTTCTCCATGATTAATATCAATTTGATTTGATTTTTTCGTTGGAGAAGCTTAAAAATATTTGAGGCGATCAACGATGAAACTCAACTTCTAGAAGTCATGGTGCAACATATATAATCTTTTCTAAATTGAATAGTAGCTATTCGATCAATTATCCTATCCAAATCTTGGTACAAAACCCTGAATAACTCGCCCCAATCTAGGACCTGAGTATCCATTTTAAAATGTGTTTGCAAAATTGGCAAAGAACACTATGTAAAGGAAAATAATTAAATGAATTAACTTTACATCTTTCTATAAGTTCAGACTTTTAGATGAAGCTAAATTCTTTCATGGTATTAGAGTTATACAGACAAAGATCGTTGGTTCGATTCCAGCTGAATGCAGCTTCACACATATTAAATTGTCCACCCATTGGGCATTCCCAAAAGATTGAAAGTTGAGTTCGGTCCATAAGTGAGGGGAAGTGTAAAGGAAAATAGTAAAATGAATTAATTTCACACTTCAAATTATCCCAGGGATCAGAAGGTAAGTTTTTCGAAACTTAAATCTCTCAGTTAATCAAGTGTGCATCAAAAGTAATTATGCGATATAATTTCAATCTACCACTCAGATTAAGAAATTGGTATCAACTGTTATAAATCCAATAGATTTATTATACCAAATCTAGAATATTTGGTATGGACATTACTAATGGATTTATAACTTAAACGGACTTTAGGTTTAGACTAGGTTTTATCAATAATAAATAGATCCTTGTACTCAATATTGTACACACGCATACACAAAAATATTAGTGAAACTTCTGACTTGGTATGCCCCCAAAACGTAGTCGTTATCGACGAACTGGGTCAACAAACTCGCATCTCTATTTTACGCTCTCGATTTACAACACGTTATCAGCACGAGACTCTGCCCGAAGCTAATCGGTACGGATCTAAATTAATTTTCCTAATTGCATGATTATTAAATATCGTATCGAATTCTTTGATCCATACGTGCTATATTTTTATGTGCACTTAAATTATTTTTAAATTGCATCAATAATTATTGTGTTTATAATTTAATTGGATTGAATCGAAAAGATATATATATAGTAATTATAATATGTAATTGGATGCTGCCGCCACGCACCGGGCACCGTCGCATGCATGTCGTCGTGCGTGCGATCGACGCCACCTCGTGTCGCATGCCCGCTGCCATGCCCGCGATCGCCACCGCCTCCCGCCTGCCACTGCACATCGGGCACCACCGCACGCACGCTGCCGTGCACGTGACAGCCGCCGCCTCACGTCTGCTGCTGTGCTCGGCCGCGCCACTGCCTGCCACCTGGTCATCGCATGCGACGCGGCTCCGATCTCCTCCCATGTCCACCGCGTGCCTCCACCATCAAGCGTCGAGGCACCGCCGCGTATTTCCACCTCCGTGCATCGAAGCAACGCTGCCTCTGCCGCCATGCGTCGAGGCACCGCCGTACGCCTCCTTCTCCGAACTACGAGCAGCGGCCGAAAGCCACTTTCCACGCTAGCAACCTTGTACTCCAACAACAGTACAGGGCTAAGAACTGCACTGTACACTCTGAGCTAATTTATGTACTTCTAGTGGCAGAAAATCACAACCAACTCCTTATACAAAATCATAACTCGTGACCGGTTGGCTCATAGGCAGTGCCCGAAGCACATGTTATAGCTCAAGGTAGTACAAGTGGTCGCAAGCGTGGAAGGGGGAGAGGAAGTAAACGAACTCGTAGCAAAGATCGAGCTCGTAGTAAATCCGGTGGTCCAGGTACCTCGTAAGACAATCAAGCTCAGGCTCGTGGAAAGGCTGCACCTAACACGAATCCCGCTCCTAAAAAATCTGGCACTCAAGATAAGGTTGAGCAGTCCTGCTATAGATGCGGATGGAAAGGCCATTGGTCTCGCACATGTCGTACTCCCAAGCACTTGGTTGAGGCTTATTAAAAGCAGCAGGAGAAAGACAAGGGGAAGGCTCCTAAAGTCGAATCTTACCATGCTAGCCTGTCTGAAGCAGGATTCGACCATGACAATGATGATCTCTTGGGCTTGGAGCTCAAAAACTTTGGAGACAATGAGTGATTTGTGTATTTGATCATTTTAGTACTTTGTTTTGGTTAAGACCATATATTTTTGGATCTTGTCTTTCAGATATTTTTTTTAAGGTTGATATGACATTTATGATTTAACGTTGAATATTGTTATTCTTGTACATGGCTTATAAACATATCAACTATTAGGTTTGGGCTTTTTCCTCTGGCATGATGGATACAAATTGTGATTTATGTTTGGTAGATAGCTCCACCACACACACAATCTTAAGAGATAGGAAATATTTTCATAACTTGGTAAAAAGAAAGGAGAGTGTAACTATGATAGCCAATGATAATATTTTGATAGTGGGCTCCGGAAGAGCTTTCATCGTCCTCCCCATGGTTACCGAACTCATAATTTATAATGTTTTATTATTTCCACAATCTAAGCGACCCTACTCAGTTTTATAGATATAAGATCTAATGTCTATCACAATGAAACTGAAACTGAGAATAATAAGGAATGCCTTTTGATGACTAGTACTCGAGGTAGCCGTAAACAAGTTATAGAAAAACTTCCCTCCTTCTCTTTCAGATTGTACTATTCCTACATCCGACCGTCTTTTCTCCATCTAGCTATGAGTATGAAATTTCATGACCCGAACTCCTTTAAATTATGGCATCAACGGTTAGGTCATCCAGGACAAACTATGATACGTATGATTCTATCTAATTCCATTGGTCATAATATTTCGAATAATAGAATCCCTCCTATTGATGAATTTATATGTGATGCATGTTCTAAGGGTAAATTAATAGTGCGCCCATCGCGCACCAAGGTGGGACTAGATAGCGGTTTTCCTTGAACGGATTCAGAGAGACATTTGTGGACCGATTCACCCAGCATCAGGACTATTTCGGTATTTCATGGTCCTAATTGATGCCTCCACTAGGTGGACATATGCGTGTTTGTTGTCTACTCACAATCAAGCTTTTGCAAAGCTCATTGCGAAAGCTATCAAGCTTCGAGCTCAATTCCCAGATTATCCAATAAAATCTATTCGCAGGATAATGCTGCTGAGTTTACCTCAAAAGCCTTTACAGATTACTGTATGGCTCTAGAAATTAAATTGGAGCATTCAGTCCCCTACGTCTACACCAAAATTTGTCTTGCTGAAGCGCTAATAAAACATATAAACTTATCGCTAGACCACTACTTATGAACTCTAAATTACCTACTTCATGTTGGGGGCATGCAGTCCTACATGCACCACACCTGAGACATGCATCACAACTGCATATAATGATCATTCTCCCCTACAGCTAGTGCATGGGAAAGAACCTAGCATTTCTCATCTTCGTATTTTTGGATGTGCGGTAAATGTTCCGATAACATTACCGAAACGTACCTCTATGGGCCCACAAATGAAGCTAGGTATTTACGTTGGATTTGACTCTCCATCCATCGTGGAATACCTAGAACCTTTGTCTGGGAATCAATTAATGGCCCGGTTCGCTGACTGCACGTTTGATGAAGAGATCACTTCTCAGCATTAGGGGGAGATCTGAATTCAATATTGAATGAATACCGGGAGCTTATGTGGAACGTAAGTAATTTTTAGTATCTAGATCCACGCACTAGTCAATCTGCACTAGTCAAAATTTAGCAAACAATATATACCAGAATCATATACCAGCAAATAATTTAGCAGACACGTTCACTGGCCATAGAGGTGTAACAAAATCATATATACCAGCAGTAAATTCACCCAAAAGGGTTAGGTCTCAAGTAAATCAAGTACACATTCCCCCACATGCGAGAAGCGAAAAGGACCTACAACTAATACAAACACACCTAAAAGAAAGGCCATCAAAAATGGTCAGCCGAACGTGAAATCTCCAGAATAGATTCGTCCAGAAGACGAGCGTTCTAGTAATGAAGTACGTACATAAAATATTCAATGCACTAGGATTGCGGAACGACCAGGCCTAGATAAACTGGAAAATGAAAAAGGTATGGTTGACATAAACGTTGAAGTCTCTATGAATTTCATAGATACGGGAGAAACATATAATAAAAATATTACTGTCGTCGACGACACATTTGCATCGACAATTGCTCTTTCTGCTATAAATAACGATCTAGATCCAGAACCCAAAACTATCGTTGAGTGTCGGAAGCGCTCCGATTGAGTAAAATGGAAATAGGCAATTGAAGTAGAGCTCGCATCGCTAAATAAAAGAAAAGTGTTTGTCTCTATCGTTCGTAAACCCGTGCGCGCTATCCCTGTAGGATATAAATAGGTTTTTTTATGAAAACAAAATGAGAACAATACTGTGGAGAGATACAAAGCGAGGCTAGTAGCTCAAGGGTTTTCGTAGAGACTCGGTATTGATTTCGATCAAACCTATTCTCCCGTAATGGACACAATAACGTTCCACTACTTAATATCTTTGGCAGTTAAATTGAATCTCCAGATAATATTAATGGACGTTGTAACTGCATATTTATACAAATCACTAGATGTCGACATCTATATGAAAATCCCCGATGGATTTGAGATTCCCCAGATGAAGAATGGTGAAAATCGCAGTATGTATAGCATAAAACTGCAGAAATCGTTGTACGACCTAAAATAATCAGGTCTCATGTGGTACAATCGACTTAGTGAATTCCTCCAGAAGAAGGGATACACGATTGATATAGTTTTCCCATGCGTATTCACGAAGAAATCGCAAGTGGTTTTTGCATCATATCTGTATATGTTGATGATCTAAACATAATCGGAACATGCAATAAGATTGAAGAAGTCAGTTCAATCTTGAAAGCTGAATTTGAAATGAAAGTATTGGGTAAAACCAAGTATTGCCTCGGCCTGCAGATCGAGCATCTCCCAGAAGGAATTCTTATACATCAGTCAACCTATGTGAAGAAGGTATTTGAGAGATTTCATATGGATAAATCTCATCCACTCAGCACACCAATGGTTGTCCGATCCCTCGAAGTGGATAAGGACCCATTTAGACCAAGAGAAGATACAGAAGAAATTCTGGGGCCAGAAGTTCCTTATATTAGCGTTGTTGGAGCATTACTCTATCTCGTAAATTGCACTAGACTAGACATTGCATTTGCAGTTAATTTGTCTGCGAGATATAGCGCTTCTCCTACAAGGAGACATTGGAATGGTGTTAAGTATGTTCTACGGTATCTCCAAGGGTCTCAAAATCTTGGACTGTTTTACCGTAGGAATCAAGAAAAAACCTTGGTAGGTTATGCGGATGCTGGCTATTTGTCTGATCCCCACAATGCCATATCACAGACTGGTTACATTTTTCTCTGACGTGGTACCGCGATCTCATGGAGATCGGTTAAACAAACCATGATTACCACGTCTTCAAACCACTCAGAGATAATAACTTTGTTTGAAGCCACACGAGAATGTGTTTGGTTAAGATCCTTGATAAAACACATTGGTGACTCGTGTGGTATCGCTAAAGGCGATACATCCCCTACTGTTATATTTGAAAACAACACAGCTTGCATCGCACAAATGAGTAATGAGTACGTCAAGGGAAACCTGACGAAACATGTTTCACCTAAATTTTTCTACCCATACGAACTCCAGAAGAGTGGCATGATTACCATTCAAAAGGTGCAATCTAGTGACAATCTAGCATATCTGTTCACTAAGTCCCTACCTACATCTACTTTTGAGAAGTACATTCATGGTATCGGGATGCGAAAGCTCAAAGAGTTGTTGTCTTCAGGGGGAGCAGTAACCCCAAAGTAAATCCAGGAAATTAGATCCGGAAGATCAATAAAGTACATTCCTCCCTAACTAAATATTTGGTTGCTACCTAGCATATGAATTTTTTATGACAAGACATATATGTTATGTCGTAATGTCCAAGGGGGAGTGTTATAAATCCAATAGATTTATTATACCAAATCTAGAAGATTTGATGTGGACATTACTAATGGACTTATAACCTAAACGGGCTTTAGGTTTGGACTATCCTTGTACTCAATATTGTACACACGCATACACACAAATATTAGTGAAACTCCTGGCTTGGTACGCTCCCAAACGTAGTCGTTATCGACGAATTGGGTGAACAAACTCGCGTCTCTATTTTACGCTCTCGATTTACAACATCAACAACAATTTTTTTGACCCGCTATCAAGTCCTGACACACTAAACAAAACAAAAAAAATCTTTGATGTACACACACTAGGATGTGCGATTCACACATAGAAAAATTAATGATTTGCGCGCTGAAGTGATGAAGAAGGAATCGTGCACATTCATAAGCAAAAATCCCTAAAAAATCAGCAACATCTTTTTATAGAATTAATATAATTGAATTGATATTATTTACATAGCTCAATACAAGTATTTATATAAATATAATAGGTTACATAATTATATGGTGGAAAAATATATTTTCTTAGGCTCGTATCTTTAGAGATATTAGAAAAGATTGACAACATATTTTTGAGCTTGGAGAAGGAGGATACATTTTAAAAAATAGTAAATGTAGGATAAATGAGCCTGAAATAGGTTCGATTGAGCTAAATTAGATGATGGTCTAACCAGCTGTAATCTATTGAATAAGAATTAATGATAGAATTGCAATACTATTTTATAGAAAAAAAAAGTAAATTGTAATTAAGTAGATCTTGTGTGAAACTGTCTCATGCCATGAGATGGTGAATGAGATATAAATTGAACATGACGCATTAACACTATAATAGGGGTGACTATTAATATGTACTGTCTCAGGCCATGAGACAATCTCACACAAATTTTTATCAAACTTGAATGAAAATGTAATTTTTTTTTTCTACTTTTTTTTCAATTGATAATAATTGATATATGTTGAATGATATTGATAGAAAAAAATTAAATTATATTTATCATAATATATTTTCATTTAACTTTAAATAGGTCTCTTGAGAAGAAATAACCGTGTGAATTTCTTTAAAATAATGAACGCCATAAATCCACACCCAAGATATTATCGCTTCTCGCTATTCTTTTTTTAATTAAACAAAATAGGCATTTTATCTCTACACCAAATTTGGTCTATTTTCGATGGAAAATTGCAACAGAATTGAAACCAATAAAGGTGAAGCAGAACTGCCAGAAGAGACGATTCAACACATACAATCTTATCTAACCGTAAAAGAAGCTGCTCGAACAATTATCCTCTCCAAATCCTGGTACGAAGCCTGGTTAACTCGTCCCAACCTCGATTTTGATGAACACGAATTCCCCTTTCCCGGATTTAACAGCTCGTTTGCGATATTCGCGACGAAGTCTATCCAAAGATACAACGAATCAAACAGAAAGATTCAGAGTTTCAGGGTACGGATGCACGCCGATCGGTTTGATGATGTTTGGTATAAGATTTATTTGGCAAACAAACTGATCACGCAGGCAATGAAACTAGGTGCTACTGATCTCAATATCCAATTGACAGGGAGTTGGGATAATTTTATTTTACCACGTGAGGTGCTTGAATCCAAAACTCTAGTCAGATTATCCCTTGATGGTGGCAGTATTGATCATCTGAAGGTAAGTTGTTCGAAACTTAAATCCCTCACTTTAAGTAGAGTGCGTGTTGAAGGTGACAATTTATCGGATATAATTATGATATGTCCCTCGGTTGAGAAACTGGTGTTATGTGAATGCGAAGATGATTCCGGAATGTTGGTATTGAAACCTACAAGATTTTGTGTCGCTTATTTTCATAATTTGAATGTGTTGTGGTTAGAAAATGTGGAAATTGGTGAATGGTTTTTCTGTGACATATCTAAAATTTCATGTCTCAAGGAGTTGACCTTCTGCGCTTGTATTGGCTACAAAGAAATAAAATTTGGTAGCAGTTCACTTGAGTATATAACCATTGTTGAAACGCGGATAAGTATGTTGAGGATCATTCTAGAAGTTCCTAGTATTCGTAAGTTTAAATATTCAGGTTCTTGGGTACCTTCCCTATCTTTTAAAACAGCCTCAAGAGAATGGACATCTGAAATTTGTATTTGGGGAATGATTAGAGGTACTAAGCTGGAAACTTGGTTTGACAAGTTGAGAATTTTTTTGCTCAAGTTGAGCCCTTCCAAAATATTCCTCTCCCTCAATAAATTTGTTAATTTTATTTTTTTAGAGGAGGGATGTGATTATACTAAAAATATTATTACACCTAGAGTCGAGAAATTATCGTTGTCGTTGTGCACACCATCTAAATTTAGTCCTAAAATTTTGGAGAATTTATTTTTGAGTTGTCGTCCTAAAGTCATAGCTCTATCATGGGATAATGATTTTGCAAAGTTCCTTTGCAACACACTGATGAAAAAAGTGAGAGATCATAAAAATCAATATATGCCTGTTTTGCATGATCTTGTGGAAGTAAATGTCGAATTTTTCAAAGATGATGTCACTGGGGAGCGCCACTTGCTGCCCTTGAAGACATTGGTGGAAGCTTTAGCAAGTTCAGGAAAAGTTATTAATAAAACAAATGTTTGCGTTCATTTGAAATGGGTTGAGAGCAATATAGAGGCGAACACCCAAAGCAACAGAAAATTAAGATTCACAAACAACGAATCTGATAAATGATTGTATAACATAAAATACAAAGGATAAATAACATACAAATTTATTACAGTTCTTTATAAATTGATTCATCAAGTATAATATCCACACAATCCTCGTCTACAAACCCGCGATCCACATCGCTAGTTTGAAATCTCTATCGCATTCGCTTGGTTTATTCATCGCTAGAGAACTATTAAGAAATCAGAGTTTTGTGACATAACATTTTTGAGTCTCCAAGACTCGTATATATGGTAAAGATTTTTCCTAAACCTAGATAATTACTAACAAATATTAACACTCATAATTATCTATTTAACTAATCCAGTTAAAAAGTCCAATATTAAATAGATTTTTACTATATATAAAGTATATCTAATAGATTATTATTATAAATTTAATATATAGTTTTATTTAATTAAATATTAATAACTCCATCTAATAGAATTATTATATTTCTCTATTAACTAAATATCGTGATGAAATCAAACATTTAATATATCAAATTTTAATTTGTGAACATGAATTACTTATTGTGCAAACCGTATACCCTAATATGTCAAGTGATTAAATTAACGGTCTTACTCAAACCCTAGACAATTTCAACATATGAGGTACGTTGCGAGGAAATGATAACAACCCGCTCATAGTGATATGTTTCATTCACGAATATTTTGATTAAGTGTAGAACATGATGATGTGTCTATATAAATAACTTAGTCGTGCTATCCCATCAAACTAATTGATTATGTTGTCACATTTAGGAGAAAAATATTTTTTGGTCCCGCAACATGTCTAGTGTCCAATTTTGGTCCCAAAAAAATTAACTTTTCAATTTTGGTCCCATAACTTACTGAATCGTCCTATTTTGGTCTCAAATGTGACCAAAATTGGACGTTTTAATAAGTTATGGGACCAAAATTGAAAAATTAATTTTCTTGGGACCAAAATTGACCACTAGATAAATCACAGGACCAAAATACCACTTTTATGCACCTTCTTAATTAATATTGTACGCTAGGAGTATAGTCGATATAACAAAAGCACAATACCATAATGTAAAGTCCATTAATTTTGAGATTATCCGGAAATAAAAGACGATTAATGTGTTAATTCCATTGATACAAATACAAATATTTGAAAAAATCTATAAAACATGAAAAAGAAAAACACAATTATTTTCAATTCCAATAATTATTATTTAAGATGAATTACAAAGCTCCCATAAAATACTAATAATGAAATTTTAATTACTAACTAAGAATGTAAATCGCGATAGAGTAAATAAAATAATAAATTAATAATTTTTCTATAAATTTTGATTCTCCATATCTTCGTAAAATAATCCCAAATTGTTATCATGATCTCGTCTCCACCAATAGTATATAAATGATTATTTTAGAGTAAAATATGAAATTATAAGATTGAAACAACTCTCATGCTCGCATCAATATTTTAAGAATGTCATTTTATCTTCCAAAATCTACATATATAATTAATTAATTAATTAAATAGTGTTTGATATAAGTATATATATATATATAAGTATATACATACAAGGTGAGAAAAGAAAAAAAATTAATGAATACGAAAAAACAATTTATTTTGTCCCTACTTGTTTGATGTCCAATTTTGGTCGCAAAAATTTTAACTTTTTTAATTTTGGTCCTGTAACTTATTGAATTGTCCAACTTTGGTCCAATTTGAGACCAAATTTGGACGATTCAATAAGTTATGGGACCAAAATTGAAAAGTTAATTTTTTTGGGACCAAAATTGGACACTAGACAAGTTGCGGGACCAAAAAACTATTTTTCTCTCACATTTAGACACTATTCTAAAGGTGACATGCATTGACCAATGACTAACGATTTAATTAGTTATGAGAACATGAGTATTTTCTCCAAATTTATTGTGGAATGAATCATATTCTTGGCTCAACTACCACAAACAATTATTTCGTGATGTGCCCTACACATGCTATATCTATCCTGTTCAAAGTGCAAGCATCACTCATGGCCAAAGTTAATCACTCCGTCCATGTTGTGCGTATTGACCCCAAGTTAGAGGACAATGACACTACTACACAAACTGATATTTCTGTAGACACGTAAATAAAATACACCAAACAATTTTTCGGTTATCTCCAAAGTTTATTTGCATCTGTCATGGATTACCTAGTATATCGTGGTTGTAAGAACCATACATCCTCTAAGATTATGATGCAGATTGCACATCAATTAAATCGCAACATCAATATTTCATTCTCGATGACCATTTATTGGGGCTACTTTAAGAACAATGTCATAGTCATTTGAATCTCACACTCGCAATGACAATATTAGTTCACGGGAACACATATATGAATAAATACAAACAATCAAACATAATATTATATAAGTGCAATGTTGAATATTATTGATCAAATCAATAATCTATAAATAACTAAATATGAGCCAGTATAATTACTAACATACATTAAAGCTCATAATTATCTATTTAACTAATCCAGTCAAAATGTCCAATATTAAATATATTTTTACAATATATATAGTATAGGAAAATTGATTTTTTTCGTCCTGTAACTTGACCTCTTTTTTATTTTCCTCCCACTAATTTTCAAATTTTGATTTTAGTCCTATAACTTACATATTTTTTTTATTTTCGTCCTGCTGACTTTTTAAATTTTGATTTTAGTCCTGCAACTTTACCACTTTATTTTGTCCTTTAACTTTACCATTTTTTATGTTAGTCCTATAAGGCTTAGTAGGTTGTAGGACCAAAATAAAAAAAATATGTAAGTTGCAGGACGAAAATCAAAATTTGAAAGTCAACAGGACGAAAATATAAAAGAGGTAAATTATAGGACTAAAATCAAAATTTAAAAGTCGGCAGGATAAAAATAAAAAGGAGGTAAAGTTATAGGACAAAAAAAATAATTTTCCCTATAATATATCTAATATATTAGGGAAAATTGGTTTTTTTGTCCTGTAAGTTTGGTCAACTTTGTTTTTCGTCCTCTAACTTTTAACTTTATTTTTGTCCGATAACTTTCAAAAAATTAACGTTTTCGTCCTAAAAAATAAGTTATCGGACTAAAAATGTTAATTTTAGGACTAAAAAATTATCGGTTTTAGGACGAAAATGTTAATTTTTTAAAAGTTATCGGACTAAAAAATAAAGTCAAAAGTTAGAGGACGAAAAACAAAATTGACCAAACTTACAGGACAAAAAAACCAATTTTTCCAATATATTATTATGATAAATTTAATATATAATCTTATTTAATTAAATATCAATAACTCCATCTAATAATATTATTATATTTCTCTATTAACTAAATATTATGATGTAAACGAACATTTAATATATCAAATTTTAATTTGTAAACATATATTACTTATTGTGCGAACCATAAACACTAATATGTCATGCGATTAGTCAAACTAAAGGTTTTACTCGAACCCTAGACAATTTTAACATATGAGGTACGTTGGAAAGAAATGACAACAACCTGTAATGTGAAGCTTATAGTTAAATTATTCTTTCATTCACGAATATTCCGATTAATTGTAGAACATGATGATGTGTCTATACGAATAACTTAATCACGTTATCCTATTCAACTAATTGATCATGTTGTCACATTTAGACATCATTTCAAATTCGACATGTGTTGGCCAATGACTAATGATTTAATTAGTTATGAGAACTTGAGTATTTTCTCCAAACCTATTTGTAGAATGAATCCTATTCTTGGCTCAACTACTACACACCTTTACTTAGTGATGTGTCCAACACTTGTCATATCTACCCCGTTCAGAATGCAAGCGTCACTCATGGTCAAACCTTATCACTACGTCCATGTCGTGCGTATTGACCTCAACTTAGATGACTATTACACTACTCCACAAATTAATATTCTCGTAGACATGTAAATAGAATACACCAAAAGGTTTTTTGGTTGGGTATGTCAATAGACTACACCAAAAGGTTTTTAGATGACTATTACACTACTCCACAAATTAATATTCTCGTAGACATGTAAATAGAATACACCAAAAGGTTTTTTGGTTGGGTATGTCAATACTCTCTAAAATATATGTGTATTAATCATGAGACGCCTATGATCTCGTATGCATTGTACGGGCAAAATTCTAGTATAATTCAATAGTAGTTCTAGCATGAACTTGAGTGTATGAATTTAAAAAAAAAAATCCAAAAAAGAAATCAGTAATACCCCAAAAAGTAATCAGTAATACCCTAATAAGTAGTCGGTAATACCTCAAGAAGCAATCAGTAATACTCAAAGAAATAATTAGTAATCCCACAATTGCAAAAAAAAAAAAAAAAAATACACAGCTCAAAATGTTAGTGTGTTTTTGAAAAATCACCGAATTATCTGCTACTAATCAATCTGGTTTTAAAAAATCGCAACTTCTGAGTTAAGAATCATACGCAACTTCTTAGGGACTATTGTAACCTAAGACCTATCCTCTAGGGAACTTCACGACAGTAACAAACCAAAGCAGTTTGATTTAACAAAATATCAGCTTCCAATTCAGAGTCTCTACGATTATCAAAGATGCCATAATCACCAGTATCCACACCGACGATTTTATCATGATTAGACATTCCTTCCTTCTATCAAACGAAAAATCAACTGAAAAACAGCCACAGGATTAATAACTAATGCAAATTTTGGGCTAATTATTATTCCGTCTTTCCATATTTTAATGGAACGACAATTATGCCAACGGATTATCTCTTTTCTTTTCAGGGGAAATCGGAAAAAATTGTTTGATTATTCTGTCTTTTTCATATTTCAATTGAACTTACACGGATCACGCAAAGCTAGGGTTCGAAGGTTTTTACTTTTCTCTTCTTTTCAGAGGAAATAGACCGGAAAACTTAAACAAAAAATTGGAAAAATTAAGCAAGTACGTTTGATGATTCAGTCTTTTGATATTTCAATAGAACAACGATTTCAAGTTAGCGATGCAAACCTAGGGTTCTAAGGTTTTTTCTTTTCTTTCATTTTTTTTTTCTCAGAGAAAATCGGAAAAACTTAAACTAACAACAGAAAAAATTAAGCAATTACATTTGATTTGGTCGTACCTTGGCTAAACAGGCTTGAAAAACTGGAGAGTCTTGAGTCGCTAGTGAACAAATGGTTGTTGGTAAAGAAATGGGGGAGAATGATTGTAGTTGTTTGTAGAGTAATGGACGAGTAATTGAGGAGGGTAAATTGCAAGGATGGTCCCATGAGAATTTGTACTATACAGATTTGGTCCCATGTTCTTTTTTGGTCCCATTTTTAGCAGAAAAGGTCCCATCCGTTAAATATTTTACAGTTTTCTATGGAATAATGGATGGAAAAACCTTTTCAACTTGATTTTTGGAGGGAAATGGACCCGCTTTTGCTATTAACAATCATTTCAATGTAAAATGCAAGTATGGAGGCGATTCTGCTACTTTAGTTCGTAGAGTTTTAAAAAGTTAGAAATTAATTATTTATAAGTTAGGAATTATACGCGCGAGTTTTTGGCCGAAAACTAATGGGCGTGTGGGCCTCATGCTCGTTAATCTCTGTTTTAAAAAGCGGGTTGGACCGGCCGGTCGGACCGGTCGGACCGCTACTCGGCAAGCTTAACGAACGGTTCAATGACATTGGGCCGGTCTCCTCCCAAAGCGGCTGCGAACCGGCCAAAAGCGGCAAAACCGGGTTGGACCGGTCACTGGTCGGACCGGTCAACCCGGCGGTTCATTAGATTTAAAAAAAAAAAAAAAATAGGGCATTTTTTGCAATTTTTTTAGTGAAGCCTTAATTGAATTATTGGCATCAATTTTTTTCTCCCTCATATTTTCTTGCCGTTTTTGCTTCTCCTTCTACGGTTCTGCCGGTTTCTCCATTTTCGGCGAGCACATTCCTTCCGGCGAGGTGCGCGCGACTGCTTCTCTATTTAATCCCAAAGGTTTTTTTTTAAATTAAATTCTTGATTAAGTAATGGACTAAATAAAATCCAGTAAGCTTGATTGTCGTAATGTTCCTCTACTGAAATTTAGTAAGTTTGATTGTTGTAAAAGATTATTGCAAAACCTTTTTTTTTCAGTAGACTTTTGACATCTCCATCTTTACCATCTTAATTAATATACTTTCTTATATGATGTATATTATTTGATTTTCGTCATAATTTGTACATATGATTTATTATTACAAGGAAAAAATATTTATATATTTATAAATTTTATATTTAATTATAAATTATATAATTATGACGTCATCCGGCTCAACCGCTTTACTAACGGTCAGACCCCGATCCGACCGGTCCGACCAAAAGCGCTGAGGCTGTCCGGTTCAATCCCCGCTTCCGCTTTTAAAACATAGTCGTTAATCCGTTATTTTTTTACGGAAAAATCGTATGGGACTATTTGCGCTAAAAAAAGGACCAAATTCATGAGGACCAATTCTTATGGGACCATTTCTGCAATTTTCCCTAATTGAGGAGAATGATTGTAGAAAGAGAATAGGTAGTTAAAATGGAATAGTGATTGGAGAGGAGAAGATGTAGTAATTTTGTTTTCATTAATTATTATAAGTTCCCTAATATTCAATTTCATTTCCATAGAGTTGCGAATCAGGCGCCTAAGTTATTAATACTTGAAAACAATTTAAGGAAGAAGAAAAGAGTTATTAAAGCATCAACTCACTTGAAGAATGGTTCAAAGTCATAGTCATAATCTTCTTCTAGTATTTCTTCCCCTTTACTGAAGAAGAGAAGATAATATTAAATATATATAGAGACATAATGTTTAATAAAAAATGAAAAAAAAAATTATTGCTTAATGTTAAAGAATAGAGATAATATTTTAATAAAATATATATTTTTTTTTTTTTACAATTCAATACAAAGACAAGATCACACACACATATATATAGCGTGAATAAAACTGCAACATAATTTCATGTACTTATCCAAAATATTCTAATTAATCCGGAGATTTAACTAGTCGGAGGTGGTTTATCATCAATACGCCCCCTCAAGCAAACAGGTAGAAGAACCACGCGAAACTTGTCCCCCAAAACAACAAAACATAAGTGGAAAAGAGGTTTAGTGAGAACATCTGCCACCTAATCGCATGTATATACAAACCGAACTTGGAGAACTTTATGAGCAACCTTTTCACGAACAAAGTGATAATCAAGTTCTATATGTGTTTTGTGCGAGCATGAAAAATTGGGTTCACGGCAAGATAAGTTGCAACAGCGGAAATGAAAGCCGAAGAACATGAGCAATATTGAGGAACCACTGAACCTCAGCGGCAACAGCTGCAAGAGCCCAATACTCCGCTTCCTAGCAGCCCATGAAATGAGGCAATCTTCAAAGAATACCCCAGAACCAGTAGTAGACCGACGAGTGTCAACATCACCAGTCCAATCTGCATCGACAAAGGCATGAAGAGAGAGAGAGGTTTTCGACTTGGCCGGATAAAATAACGCATGATAGGATTCCATGGAAGATCCACCTTTCTTGATCGCCGTGATACGATATTTTATTTGCGTTGCTCACGCACGGGAGTGGGAAGCGGAAAGCATGAGGAGTGTCCGACGCTTTCTTTGAAGTAGTAGCTGTTGGGTAACAACAACACAAAATTAAAGTTGTGTTTATTGAACTTAATATCATATTGTACATTGATGTGATTTTATACACTGCAAAAGGATTTAGAAACTTCCTATGGTAGAGCTAGCTAGATGGTTACAGAAACTGATTAATATTTTTGTAATTGAGTAATTAATATCTAACTAACTTTCATATAACAGACTAACAAAATAATTATCATGTTGTGACAGAATAGGATTATAGAGCATAAACAAGAAACGTAAAGAAGACAAGAGATTTACGTGGTTCACCAATAAATTGGCTACGTCCACGGGCAGAGAGGAGAACGGATTTTATTACTGATGTAGGTTACAGATTACAGATCTCAAAGACTATATATATAGCACTGAGATAAAACACCGAAATTGGGCTTAAGGCCCAATACTGCTCAGAGAAGTGTGTGATTCAAGACATATCAACAAATCTCCACCTTGACTTGAATCTTCCTTGCAGATGCATCATTACAATGTCAGATGAAACAGACTCCTCCTTTCTGCCTCAGATTTGCCCTCCTTGGGCAACTAACAGCTTGTGACGTTTAGCAAGTCCAAACAATGTCGAAACTTGCTATGCGGGACTGGCTTGGTGAACATGTCAGCAGGATTATCAGCAGTACCTACTTTCATCACCTTGATTCTCTGCTCATTCCTCAGAAAATGATACCTCACATCAATATGCTTTGTCCTCTCATGATGGACCTGATCCTTGGTCAAACAGATTGCACTCAGACTGTCACAGAATACAATAACTTGATCATGATGTAGACCAAGATCACCTACAAGCCCTTTCAACCAAACTCCCTCTTTAGCAGCTTCTGTCAGTGCCATATACTCTGCTTCAGTTGTAGACAAAATAACTGTAGCCTGCAGAGTTGCCTTCCAACTAACAACAGAACCACAAAAAGTGAAAACATAACCAGTCATAGATCTTCTACTATCAACATCTCCAGCATAGTCAGAATCAGAATAACCAGTCACATAAATGTGAGCATCACCTCCATAAATGAGACCAACATCAGACGTACCTCTGAGATAACGAAAAATCCTCTTCACAGCTTGCCAATGCTCCTTTCCAGGTTGTCCCATGAACCTGCTGACAACACTAACAGCATGTGCAAGATCTGGTCTAGTGCAGACCATAGCATACATCAAACTCCCTACTGCATTAGAGTATGGGACTCGAGACATGTATACCTGCTCAGCTACAGGTTTTGGTGCATGATCAGTGGATAAATGAATATTTGTAGCACTTGGAGTATCAATAGGCTTGGCGGTAGACATGCCAAATCTAGACAAAATCTTCTGAATGTAACTCTTCTGTGACAAGAAAAGCTTCTTCTTCTCTCTTTCCCTATATATCTCCATACCCAAAATTTTCTTGGCAGCACCCAAATCCTTCATATCGAACTCAGCACTGAGCAGATCCTTCAACTTCTGAATATCAGACTTGGACTTTGCAGCTATGAGCATATCATCCACATACAGGACAAGATAGATCATGTAACCATCATCAGCTTTGTTGTGATACACACAACAATCATACGGACTCCTATTGTATCCCAACTGGATCATGTAACTGTCAAACCTCTTATACCACTGCCTTGGAGACTGCTTTAGCCCATATAAAGACCTCATCAACTTGCAAACATAATCTTTCTTCCTCGGAACCTGGAACCCCTCTGGCTGAGTCATGTAGACATCGTCTTCGAGCTTTCCATGTAGAAAAGCTGTCTTCACATCTAGTTGCTCAAGTTCTAAATCCTGATGTGCAACCATTGCTAGTAACACTCTGATGGAAGTGTGTCTGACCACTGGTGAGAATATCTCATTATAATCAACCCCCTCCTTCTGTGTGAACCCTCTTGCAACTAGCCGAGCTTTGTATCTCACACCCTCACCAGGTGTGGTTTCTTCCTTCTTCTTGAATATCCATTTGCAAGTAACAATCTTCCTCTCCTTAGGCCGTTTGACCAGCTCCCAAGTCTCATTCTTGGCAAGCGATTCCATCTCTTCTCTCATTGCAGTGAGCCATTGGGCCGACTCACTGCATGAAACAGCCTCTCTGTAGGTGAATGGTTCACCTGCAGATGGTTCTTCCTCTTCCACCTCGTCAGCGACTTGTAATGCATAAGTCACCATATCCTCAAAACCGTACCGCACAGGAGGCTTCACGCCTGTTCTCCTAGCTCTATCAACAGCTATGCTTGTCTGGCGAGCTTCTGGATGAACATCAGAACTTGTACTTTCAGCAGGAGTATGTTGATCTTCTCCACCTTGGAGTTGTGATTTACTCTCATCGAGAGTGACTTGCAGCTCCACCTGTTTATCAACACTACTACAATTTTCTGTACAAACAGACTTCACAGTGGGGTTAAACATAGAATTCTCATCAAAAATCACATTCCTACTGAATATAACTCTATTCTCTGAAGGTGACCAGATTCTATATCCCTTAACTCCATCCCCGAAACCAACGAATATACCCTTCTTAGCTCTTGGCTCTAATTTACCCTCACTAACATGATAGTAAACAGTACAACCAAAAACCTTCAACAAAGAATAATCTGCAGTTTATTAGACCATACCTCATAAGGTGTCTGTCAATCAATGCCAGTGTGAGGACCACGGTTGATCAGATAGCACGCCGTGTTTACTGCTTCTGCCCAGAACTTTCTAGCCAAACCAGCATTCGAGAGCATGCATCTTGCTCTCTCCAGCAATGTTTGATTCATGCGCTCTGCCACACCATTCTGCTGCGGTGTATGTCGAATAGTGTGGTGTCGAGCAATCCCTGCATCCTTGCAGAACTCATTGAACTCAGACGAACAGAACTCCAGGCCATTATCAGTTCGCAGTCTCTTGATCTTCTTCCCAGTCTGATTTTCTACCAACGCCTTCCACTGCTTAAATTTCTTGAAAGCTTCACTTTTGTGTTTCATCATAATTACCCAAGTCATCCTTGAGTAGTCGTCAATCATAGACACAAAATATATGTGGCCTCCAATAGACTCAACACGTGACGGACCCCAACAATCCATATGAATGTAGTCAAGAGTCCCCTTGGTCTAATGAACTGCCTTTTTTGGGAACTTGCTGCGATGAAGCTTCCCAAATACACAATGTTCGCAGAATTCAAGACTCTGCACTTTATGCCCAGATAGAAGATCCCGCTTTGACAAAATCTGCATCCCTCTTTCTCCCATATGACCGAGCCTCATATGCCACAACCTGGTCATATCCATGGTCTGAACCTCAGATGATGCAACATCAGCAGAACCTGTCACAGTGGAACCTCGCAGATAATATAAGGTACCACGTTTCAAGCCTGTCAGAACCACCTTTGAACCTTGACAAACATACATAACTCCACCTTCACCTTTGAAACTGAAACCCTTGCTGTCAAGGAGACTCAATGATATCAGATTCTTCGTCATCTGTGGAACATGCCTGACTTCATCCAAGGTGCAGAATACCCCATCATGTGTCCGTATCCAGACTGAGCCAATCCCAACCACCTTGCAGGCAGCACTGTTAGCCATGGTAACATTTCCTCCATCTATCTGCTCATAGGTCGAAAAGAACTCCCTGTTAGGACAAATATGGTATGATGCCCCAGAATCAAGAACCCACACATCATTACGATGTGACTGTTCAGCTGCAACCAAGGCCAGGTCATCTTCAGAATTTGTATCAGTTTCTGCAACAGCTGCAGAACCGCCGACACCCTCTTTCTTCTCCTGCTTCCTCTTCTTCTTAGGACAATCATTCTTCCAGTGCCCTGGTTCTTTACAGTAATTGCAGATGTCATTGGGTTTAGGACCTTTTGAACCTTTCTGATTCGGCTTTCCAGTTTTCTTCCCAGATGCCTGATTTTCTGTGGCCGAGCCAGTTGCCTGTTGACGATCTTCTCTGCTGTGGAGGGCAGATCGAACATCTTCCAGAGACAGAGTATCTTTCCCAGTAATAAACGATTCAACAAAATTCTCATACGATTCAGGCAAAGATACTAACAGAATTAAAGCAGCGTCCTCATCTTCTACTTTAACATCAATATTACGCAAATCTAGTAAAATTTTGTTTAATTTATCTAGATGATCCCGAAGGGGTGTACCTTCCTGCATGCGTAAACGGAACAGACGTTGCTTCAAAAGCAATTTATTGGTTAGAGACTTCGTCATGTAGAGACTCTCTAACTTCTTCCAGAGACCATCGACAGTTTCCTGATCCGCAACCTCGATGATAACATCGTCAGACAGACATAGCATGATAGTCGAGTGGGCCTTTTCTTCTAGGGTATTCCACTCTTCTTCATCTGCATCCTCAGATTTAGGTTTTCCTGATAGCGGCGCCCACAAACCCTGCTGCTTCAGCAGAGATCGCATCTTGATTTGCCATAAGCCAAAACTATTTCTCCCGGTGAATTTGTCAACCTTTACGTTGAAAGCAGACATTCTCGATCGGATCCAAAAAACCCTAATAGTGCGGAAAAAACCCTGATCGAAACGACCAGGCTCTTGATACCAGTTTGTTGTGACAGAATAGGATTATAGAGCATAAACAAGAAACGTAAAGAAGACAAGAGATTTATGTGGTTCACCAATAAATTGGCTACGTCCACGGGCAGAGAGGAGAACGGATTTTATTACTGATGTAGGTTACAGATTACAGATCTCAAAGACTATATAGCTTGTGACGTTTAGCAAGTCCAAACAATGTCGAAACTTGCTATGCGGGACTGGCTTGGTGAACATGTCAGAGAAGTGTGTGATTCAAGACATATCAACATATCACGTGAGGGTATTTGCATGTATGTGTATGTTCATGCATTTACATGCATGTGAATGTTCATGCATGATGTTAACACGCCACTAAAGGCTGTGAACTCCCCAGCGTGCTAATACAAAGAAGAGGACGAAGCAATTGAAACCGAGCAGGGGTAAGAGACTTGGTGAGTAAGTCAGCTCGTTGTTCTTCCATGGGTATGTAGCGAACGTCCAATTCACGAGTCTTGACTTTCTCCCGAAGAAAATGAACATCAACTTCAATATGCTTGCTACGCAAGTGACACTACAAAAAAAATATTGTTTTGCGACGGAATTAGCGACGGAAAATCCGTCGCAAACAGTGTTTTGCGACGGCATCTGCGACGGACACGTATCCGTCCCTAAAACAGCCGTAGCTAATTTTTGCGACGGATTTCGCCCTCCGTCGCAAATTAACGACGGACAAATCCGTCGCAAAATTGGCGGGTCAGACCCGGCCGGGTCACAAAGAATTTGCGACGGACAGTAGTCCGTCGCAAACCTTTCGGGTCAGACCCGATCGGAACAACAACATTTGCGACGGCCACATTCCGTCGCAAATGTTTATATATATATATTTTTTTCCTGTTATAATTTGCGACGGACTGTTTTCCGTCGCAAAATTCAATATTTGCGACGGAATATGGCCGTCGCAAATTACCGAGCCTATACAAAATAAAAGTGGCTCGCGTGGTTCGAGCCCGGGCACCCGGGGCGGCAGGGGCGGGCGCGGACCACTGGGCCAACCGGCCCATTCCTTGTTATATGCGGCCCACCTTCTATATTAGTCTTATTAGGCCTTGAATAATTAATCCATTTTTTGCGTCCAAGGGGAATCGAACACGCGACCTCTTGTGCAAGAGGAGGGGGCGCGCGCCACTAGGGCACAAGCTACTTTCGTTTATTTTTATGCAATTAATTGTATATGTATTCAAATTAAGTCATTTTTTTTATAATTCACCAAATTAATTTCTTTTCGTATCTATGTTGTTTATTAAAATATTTTGCCCAACTATTTTTTTTATTTTCTAAAATTATTTATTTCAACAATGCATAATTATATAATTCGTTCATTTGTACGCAATTAATTGTATATGTATCCAAATTGACTCATTTTTTTTCTATAATTCACCAAATTAATTCATTTTCGTTTCTAACTTGTTTTTATAAATATTAGGGCCATTTAATTTTTATTATTTCTGTAAAATTATTTATTTCGACTCCCGCTTAAATTTATAATTCGTTCATTTGTACGCAATTAATTGTATATGTATCCAAATTGACTCATTTTTTTTCTATAATTCACCAAATTAATTCATTTTCGTTTCTAACTTATTTTTATAAATATTGGGGCCATTTAATTTTTATTATTTCTGTAAAATTATTTATTTCGACTCCCGCTTAAATTTATAATTCGTTCATTTGTACGCAATTAATTGTATATGTATCCAAATTGACTCTTTTTTTTTTCTATAATTCACCAAATTAATTCATTTTCACTTCTGACTTGTTTTTATAAATATTGGGGCCATTTAATTTTTATTATTTCTGTAAAATTATTTATTTCGACTCCCGCTTAAAATTATAATTCGTTCATTTGTATGCAATTAATTGTATATGTATCCAAATTGACTCGGTTTTTTTTTCATAATTCACCAAATTAATTCATTTTCGTTTCTCACTTGTTTTTATAAATATTGTGTCCATTAAATAAAAGTAAATTCAAACTAAAATAAATTCACAAAATTATAAATTAAAATAACAATTCAAAAATTAAATTAAAGTAACAATGCAAAAAAAAAAAATTGTACTTCATAGTTATTAAAAATTATTAAAAATCAAATTTTTTTAATCATCGGAATTAAATCCGTCTTCCTCTTCCTCCTCATCCTCGCCCAGGTTAACAATCGGCGGCATCGATGGCTGGGTCGGCGGCATCGGTGGTGCAGGCATTTGCGCTCGTGGCATTGAATCAGAGGCGAATAACTGCCACCACGCCTGCATGGCGGTTGTATACTCCTGCACCTCGACCCGATACCGCTCCATCTCGGCTGTATACTGGTCGTGCGCCTCTCGCTGCTGCCTTTCATACTCTTCCTTCTCTCGCTGCTGCCTCTGCATGTTCTTCATCTGATCCACCACCATGGCAAGCTGCCTCTCGATCTCACTGGGATGAGAGTCGATGGAAGACTGAGAGGAGGATAGGCCTGAGCCACGAGGTCGGAAAAAGTTCTTTCCGAAGCTGCCCAATCCAGCGAACCGCCCCTTTTTAGCCTTGACGTTCTTGAAGTACAATTCATTTTGAACGTCAAAAGAAGGCTGTGTGGGGGGCATCGACCCCGACCCCGACCCCTCTGCCGTTTCCTCAGGCTGAGGCTGAGAGGCAAGGTCCTCGAGCATCTTTCTCTGCAAATTAATTATACAAAAAATTAAATAAATTGAACACAAAATATAAAAAATACTTTTAATATTAAAAATTTAAATAATACTATTAAAATTGAAATAATACTTACGTGGATCTCGGTGGTACGGCCGTACGTAGACTTCCCAGTCTCCTCGACGAATGGGTGGGCGAGCTGCAATCTCTCAAAATGAGAGGGCTCGCGTCCTTACTCCGCCGCCTAATTAGAAAAAAAGATAGTAAAAATTAATACCACTCATAAAAATTAGGAAAAAAAAAATTCAAAAACTACAAAATTAAAGACGAAACCTACAAATCTCAACCCGTGCTCATAAATGGACCGAGAACCGGCCCGATGTCTCGCCATCCCTTCTCCATTAGGGTCACTACGCCGATTCGCCTTGTTTTTCGCCGACTTCTCTTTGAATGCAGGAGAATCCCAGTACCGGAGGAATTGTTCCCAAATCGGCCGCCTTTCACCGTCAGTCCACATGTCGGTGGCCACTCCATCCTTGTACCACTTGTCCCTCATTCAGTAAAGGAGGTCCCTGTATCTTTCTGTCGCATATTTTTCAAAATTCCTCAACATTTGGTCATCGTGCTCCGGTGCCCAGACACATTCTTTCTGCAATTACAATTTAAATGTAAATATTTGTTTATATATTTGATATTAATAAACGGTGAATTAATAAATTAAATTAATACCTTAAACTCCTCGAAGTATGTCTTTTTTCTTGCATCGGACACTAACCCCCAACTGTAAGCGGTGGGCTCGAATCCACCGCGAAAGATGGACTTGGAAACCTGATTAGCAGCCTCATGGCCCGGAATCCAATTGTAAAATTAAAACTTCAAAGTTAGTAAAATAATTAGGTTTTAATTAATAAAAAAATTGAGTATAAAATATTAAAACTTACGTATGACCACATGGCTGAACAGGCATCAGTGCTTGAACAACCTGATGCTGGCGGGAGGAGGATGAGCCCTCAGCAGTCTGCTGTGAGGAGGAGGAGAAGCCCGCACCAGGATGTGAAGAGGTCTCTGATAGAGACCTCGGCCTGAATATAGGTGGAACCACGGGTCTTAGTGAGGCCCGTCGTCTCCTCCCTCCTCGTCCTCCTCGACTCGCCTCCTCATCCCTCAGAGGCTGCTGACTGTCGTTGCCACTGCCTTGTCCGCTCATCTATAACAAATATCATGAATTATTCAATCAACTAAACTAAAATCAATCAACTAATAATATTATTTTGTAAAATTATTAAACTTAATCAAGCAACTAATATTATTCAAACTACCTACTCAACTAAATTCATTCAACTAAATTAAAATCAATTAAATAATAATATTATTTTGTAAAATTATTAAACTTAAATCAAGCAACTAATATTATTCAAACTACCTACTCAACTAAATTCATTCAACTAAATTAAAATCAATCAACTAATAATATTATTTTGTAAAATTATTAAACTTAAATCAAGCAACTAATATTATTCAAACTACCTACTCAACTAAATTCATTCAACTAAACTAAAATATATCAACTAATAATATTATTTTGTAAAATTATTAAACTTAAATCAAGCAACTAATATTATTCAAACTACCTACTCAACTAAATTCATTCAACTAAATTAAAATCAATCAACTAATAATATTATTTTGTAAAATTATTAAACTTAAATCAAGCAACTAATATTATTCAAACTACCTACTCAACTAAATTTATTCAACTAAACTAAAATCAATCAACTAATAATATTATTTTGTAAAATTATTAAACTTAAATCAAGCAACTAATATTATTCAAACTACCTACTCAACTAAATTCATTCAACTAAATTAAAATCAATCAACTAATAATATTATTTTGTAAAATTATTAAACTTAAATCAAGCAACTAATATTATTCAAACTACCTACTCAACTAAATTCATTCAACTAAACTAAAATCAATCAACTAATAATATTAATTTTGTAAAATTATTAAACTTAAATCAAGCAACTAATATTATTCAAACTACCTACTCAACTAAATTCATTCAACTAAATTAAAATCAATCAACTAATAATATTATTTTGTAAAATTATTAAACTTAAATCAAGCAACCAATATTATTCAAACTACCTACACAACTAAATTCATTCAACTAAACTAAAATCAATCAACTAATAATATTATTTTGTAAAATTATTAAACTTTAATCAAGCAACTTATATTATTCAAACTACCTACTCAACTAAATTCATTCAACTAAATTAAAATCAAACAACTAATAATATTATTTTGTAAAATTATTAAACTTAAATCAAGCAACTAATATTATTCAAACTACCTACTCAACTAAATTCATTCAACTAAATTAAAATCAATCAACTAATAATATTATTTTGTAAAATTATTAAACTTAAATCAAGCAACTAATATGGGATTTAAACCAAATTGGTCTTCTATCTTTTCACCTTTATCTTAATTGTCCTCTACTTATTTGCTAAAAAGGTGACATTTTATGCTTTATGTGTTCAATTAGGACCAAATTGGAGAAATGTGAATTGATATGGGACTAAATTGGCAAAGAAAATAAATATAGGACCAAAACGGTGAGATTTTGTACATTTTTAGACCAATTAGGACCATTTTGGCGAAACTAGAAAAGATACAGGACTAAATTGATAAAGCAAATAAATAGAGGACCATTTTGATAAAGGTAAAAAGATACAGGACGGATTTGGTTTAAATCCCCAACTAATATTATTCAAACTACCTACTCAATTATATTCATTCAACTAAATTAAAATCAATCAACTAATAATATTGTTTTGTAAAATTATTAAACTTAAATCAAGCAACTAATATTATTCAAACTACCTACTCAAATAAATTCATTCAACTAAATTAAAATCAATCAACTAATATTATTTTGTAAAATTATTAAACTTAAATCAAGCAACTAATATTATATAAAATCATTAAACTAAAATCAAATAACTAATATAATTCAAACTACCTACTCAACTAAATTCAATCAACTAATATTATTTTGTAAAATTATATATTAAACTTAAATCAAACAACTAATATTATTTAAAATCAAACAACTAATATTATTTAAAATCAATTAACTACCTACTCAACTAAAATCAAACAACTTATAAATATTATTTTGTAAAATTATATATTAAACTTAAATCAATTTACTAATATTATTTTGTAAAATTATTAAACATTTCAACTAAAATCAATCAAGTAAAATTATTTTGTAATATTATTTAAACATGCTTAACAATTAAAAATTAACAAATTACTAAAATAATTCAACTAAAATCAAACAACTAAAATTACTAAAATTAAAAATATAATATAAACTTAACAAATCAACTAAATTCAATTCTAAACTTAACAAATTCTAAACATGCTTGGAAATTAAATTTTAAAGGTAAAAATGAAGAAAACTTACGATTATCTTTTTTTCCGACGGGTCTCCAATATCCGTCGCAAGTTTCCCGTCGCAAAACAATGTTTTTTTTTTTGTAGTGTGAAATGCGGGGCTTAAAGCAAGTGTGATTGTCCCTTGATTATCACAACAAAACACCGAGGGTTTGTCGAGAGGAAAACATAATTCTCGAATCAAGGTGTTGATCCAATTAAGCACAATAAGAGAAGTTAGGTGATGGGAGAAATTGAGACCAGGGAGACTACTCTATTTTGAAGTCGATCGAGTCAAAAATCCACCTTTTTAACGAGTTGGAGATATTGAACACACACACACTACTACTATTACTAGTACTATATATAATATTTCCGAAAAAGAAGGTGGGAGGAGATAATTTTACCCAAACCATGTTGATGAGTGCAAACTCAAGATCAACATAAATCGTACAAGTACTTGATGAAATATAAAGATTATTACCTGAGAGCCTCTCTGTTAGAACAAGAGCACAGTGGAGAAATCTTTGAGAAGGTCTCTAGAGCTCAACAGTGAAGCCTCCAGTGACGTCTTTGAACTATGGTGGGTTTCCTGCACAAAATCGGGCTCCGATGGGTTTCCTACACAAAATCGGACCAGAGGGGCTCCGACGTCGACCCTCCGATGCTTAAGTCAGCAAACATGCTATGGAAGACAGGTCCTAGCTAAAAACTGAAAGTATGAGTGAGTTTTAGAGGGAAGATACCTTAGAGGGATGAAGTGAAAGGGTATTTATACTTTTTATTTGTGAGGGTAGAATAGTATTTCCGTCTCTGTTGCCCTAATTATTCTTGGGACCACTTGGGAGTCGGGGGAATCCCTGAGGCTGCCACGTGTTCTCACATCTCAAGCCTGATTTGGTTGTCCGCTGTGGTACAATTGTATCTTGACAAAATAAACGACCTTCTTTCCGCTGTCCCAGAGCTTGGAAAAACGACCTTCTTTGTATTCTTCCTCCATTGCTCAAGTAAAGTTGAAATGGGGGATATTCTCTAATTCTAAGGAGCCCGTGGAAGGTTGGCACGTATTCCTTGGCTTGTCTTCTTGTTTGGTGCTGCTATCCTCAGAGCCTAAATAGTCTCTGGACGAATTATATCTAGAGATGATGGGCACTGTTCCCAAGACGCCCATTTGTGATTCGAAATTACTTGAATTCTTGTTGGACCATTATTACTCTAAGCTATGCGAATCAGTTTTATGATCACTGAGCTTCTTCCTTTGTGATTGATGTGGCATGTCAACTCTCGTAGAGCCTACATCACATGTGAATTCCTTGTACAAACTTTCTTCATCATTATGAAAGGGCGGAACTATCCGCATTCACACTCCTAAACCTCCCATTTGTCATCACCTGCACACATTTTATTTTAATTGAGAATTGTTAAGCCTACTCACTTTCCCGTCTCTCATAAGCCTACTCACGATATCCCTCCGATCCCCATTTCCTCCGCCATCATTATTTCCATTAACAAACACGCCATATCCCTCACCGTTCCTTCACCAGCCCCCTACAATTTTACAAACATAATTAATTGAAATTGAAATTAATTTTAAAATAGATATAATTAGTGTTACTAATTTGATTGATATCAAATTAATTTAATCGGGGAAATGGGGTCGGAGTTGGAGGTACTCGACCCACCGTTCGGGCCAATGTTGTTGCTACCGTACCCGCAACGGCGTTAGAAGGTCAGGTCCTTGCCTCGCCTGATTGGTGAGTTTTGCCGACCGAAGATTCACCAGACAGACTTTTGCCACTAGCTCGATGGCCAGACCACAAAACTGATGCCCTGCGCCGGGCCTTTTCCCTTAGAGGTAATTTTGGGCCCTCAGTTTTGTGAAATTAATTTGGGTACATGATCAAGACACTACAAAAAAAGTGGGGTTTAACGACGGGAAATTAGCGAGGGCCAATTATCCGTCGCAAATTTCGTGTATTTGCGACGGATTTGGGCAGGCCGTCGTAAAAAATGTCGTTTTGCGACGGATTTGAAATTCTGTCGCAACAGTCAGTGTTTTGCGACGGAAATGTCCGTCGCAAATCCTAGGGCCCACCACCTTCGTTGTACTCCTGCTACATTTGCGACGGATATGTCGTCGAAAAGTCAAAATTAAAATTTACGACGGCATTTTCCATCGCAAAACGACCTGTTTAAAAGTAGCCACCCGAAAAACGGCCCATTTGCCTGGTTTGCGATGGAACGGCCGTCGCACATTTTAAATTCATATTTGCGATGGCCACTTTTCCGTCGCAAAATTGAGTTGTTGAAGCTCGTCAGAGGGGTTGGTGACCAATAATTGACCTGGGTCGTCGCAAAGCGTATTTGCGACGGAATTGCCGACGCAAAATATTGAATTTGCGACGGAAAATCAGACCGTCGCAAATTTGTGCAGATTTATTCCAGTCCCTTTCTTTTCCTTCCCTTTCACTTTCACTCACAAAAAAAATAAGAAATGATGCAGTTTTCATATGTTCTTCACGTATAATTGGTGTATTTGTCATTGCCTTCAACCTCACCTTACGTATTTGTCATTGCCTTCAACTTCACCGTACGTTTTCACATTTTTAACCGTTTAAATGTCATATTTTTATTGTTTCAATTTTTTAGTACACTATTAGGTAATGAGCATGATATATGTTTATTTGATGGGTTTTAGTATGATTGATGATATATGTTTATTTGATGGGTACGTTAATTTTAGTTTGTGTGATATTTATACCTATTTTTAGTCGAAACTCTGCTCAATTTTTATGTACACTATTAGATAAATTGTGTGATATTTGTGTATTTGATTGGTTTACTATGATTGATATATATGGTTGTGTTGGATTGATTTTTGTGAAGAAAAATTTTGTGTATCCTTATTTTTAGGCAAACTCTGCCCAATTTTTTACAACTCACGTGATATTTACTTTTAATCTGTAACAGATGCAATTTCCAGATCGTGGTTGGATGTACTCAATACCTAGAATGATAGGAGGAGACATTAACTCTGCCTTTTGCAATAAAATTGATGAGTTTATTGAGTTTGCACTACAACATCCATGCAGTATGGATTGTATGGGTAATATTAGGTGTCCGTGTAAAGATAGAAGATGCAGAAATATGAGATTCTTAAGTGTTGATGAGGTTAGAACTCATCTTGTGATTTCCGGTTTTGTTCCCTGTTATTACAACTAGACCAGTCACAGTGAACAACGGTGGAATGTTGAAATCGAAACCGTAGAATACTGGTATACTGGGTGGAGCGGTGGTGGAAGTTCTGATGTTGGTGGTTCAAGTTATGTTCCGTATACTCAATTTGAACCACAAATAGAGGATGAACCTGAAAGATATCGGATGATGATTGCCGAATCTGTTTTGGGTGGTCAACCACAATTCAATGAAACACCTATGGAGGAGGAACCAAATCATCGGTCAAAGAAGTTTTTTGATATGCTTAAAACCGTTGATCAAAAGCTGTTTCCTGGTTGTGAGACTAAGACGCAATTGTCATTCAATGCTCAAATGTTGAACATCAAAACTGAAGGCAATGTCAGTCAAAAAGTGTTCAATCAATTTGCTAAATTCTTCAAACGAGCTCTACCTGAAGGTAACACGGCGCCTGATAATATCTATCAGAGCAAGAGGCTCTTGAAGGATATGGGTCTACCCTTTGAGAAGATTGATTGTTGTACAAACAGTTGGATGTTGTTTTGGGATGAGGATGAGGATCATTGCAAGATGTGTGGTCACCCACGGTACAAACCATCTGGTCGTACAAAAAGTAAGAAGAAAGTGCAGTTGAAGGCTTATAAGGCAATGTATTACCTTCCCATCACTCCTCGTCTAGAGAGGTTGTATCAGTCTAGTGTCACGGCTAAAGACATGACATGGCATGCTGAGGAGTGTTCTGGTGAGAATTTTGGCGAGATGCGACATCCTGCAGACTCGGAGGCATGGAAACATCTTGATAGGTAGTTTCCAGATTTTGCAAGGGAGACGAGAAATGTGAGGTTAGGCTTGTGCACGGATGGTTTTGCTCCATTTGGAATGCACGGAAAAAAGTATTCATTATGGCCTGTGTTGTTGACCCAGTACAATCTACCTCCTTGGTTGTGCATGAAGCCTCAACATATATTTCTTAGTATCTTGGTGCCTGGACCACACAACCCCAAGCATAAATTGGATGTATATCTCCAGCCATTGATTAAAGAGTTGAAATCTTTGTGGTCTACGGGGGTGGAGGCCTACGACGTTCATAGGAAGCAGAACTTCACGATGCGAGCTGCACTTTTGTGGACCATTAGTGACTTTTCAGCATTTTCTATGTTGTCTGGGTGGTCAACAGCAGGAAAACTAGCATGCCCGTATTGCATAGACGGTTCTGATGCATTCTATCTTCCATTGAGTAGAAAAGTGTCATGGTTTGAAAACCATCGCAAGTTTCTTCCTCCTGATCATCCCTTTCGGAGGAACAAAACATACTTTCTAAAGGGTAAAAATGCAGTAGGCCGCCCAAGACCACGGATTCGATCAGTTATGTGTCTGAGTACTGAATTACTACTTATGTCTATGTGTCTCATATAAATAAGTTAAGCATATATAAATTAATTATTTCAGGTGATTCGTTGTTGTATGAGGTTGCAGTCACTGATTTGATGAAGATAACTGAGACGGGTGCAATGGAGCACAATAAACGCATCCAGGGTGGTTGGAAGAAGAGAAGTATCTTTTGGGACTTACCTTATTGGAGCAAGTTGTTGATTCGACACAATTTGGATGTGATGCATATACAGAAGAATATTTTCGACAACTTGTTTCATATGGTTCTGGGTACTGAAGGGAAGACCAAAGACACTTCAAAATCCAGAGATGAGTTGAGGTTCTTCTGTTCTCGTGCTTTCCTACACAAGGATGAGCAGACAAGAACATATCTCCAGGCCTCTTACACAATTAGTAAAGCAGAAAGGAAGAATTTGTGTAAGTGGGTGAAAGAGTTGAGCTTCCCTGACAATTATGTGTCGAATTTGGGAGATAGAGTTGACATGAAAACCGGAAAGGTGTCTGGAATGAAGAGTCGTGATTGTCACGTGTTCATGCAACGACTCTTACCTATTGCATTTCGGTACTCACTTCCCAAGAATGTATGGAGTGTCATCACGGAATTAAGTCTCTTTTTCAGACACTTAACGGCGTCAACGATTACAGTTGAGGACATGAGGCATTTGGATGAGGAGATCCCTGTTATTCTATGCAACCTTGAGCGGATTTTTCCACCCAGCTTCTTCGACTCGATGGAGCACTTACCCGTACATTTAGCGTATGAAGCCTCAATTGCTAGTCCCGTACAATATCGATGGATGTACCCTTTTGAGAGGTAATTCTATACCATTTTTTAGATCGACTTTTAAGATCAATACTGAATAAATTTTCTAACACTTCTTGTTTTAGGTATTTGCACAATTTAAAGCACAATATTGGAAATGCGGCCCACATCGAAGCATCAATTGTTAATGCATACCTTACTGAACAGGTTGGAGCATTTTGTTCTTACTACTTTGCGATCAAGTTCAAACCAGAATCAGAAATGTGCCTCGCAACTACGATGGTCGTGGAGTAGACCATCCCCTTCGTGATGTTGAAGGTATGTTATCTGTATTTTTGCATCCGGGTCGACCAATGGGTAAGGGCACCAAACGACCGTGTAGGGGCAGTATTGAAGAGGAAACAATACATTCATATGTTTTGATGAATTGTCCTGAAGTCCAACCGTATATAGAGTAAGTAATTTAATTTTATAGTTGAGTTTTTTACAATATGTATACTGTTCATATCTGAAAAGTAATTAATTTCTTTTTTCTGATATATAAGGATGTTCTGTGAGTATAAGCGTCAAGTAGAACCAGACATCACAGATGCAACAGTTTTTCAATCCATCCGCAATGATTTTATATTTTGGTTCCAACGTTACGTGAGTATCACATAATTATATGATTTTTACCCTATAACAAATATGTTATTATTTTTATACATGATAATTTATTATTTACAGGGACAAAGTGGCCTACTTAATAACAACCCACATCTTCAAGCTCTGAGCAAAAGACCACTACGTAGTGTGGTATCATACCACATATATTACGCAAATGGATACAAAATTCATACTGAAGCGTATGCTTCAACGAAATCGACTACAAACAGTGGTGTTTGCGTTACCGGTGCAAACTACAACGAAGAACCCATCGATTATTATGGAGTGCTGCAAGAAGTAGTTGAAATAGAATATCCGGGTTGGCCGAAGAGGACGATAGTGTTGTTCTTGTGTGAATGATAAGATCCAGGGAACCAAGGAACAAGAGTCGACAAAAACTACAAGATTGTTGATATCAACACCGGAAAGAAGTTTCCGGCGGCATACGATTCCTATATTTTTGCAACGCAAGCATCTCAGGTATATTATTGCAAATACCCCGGATCAAGTAGGCCCAACTTGAGGACAGTTTGCAAAGTAAAGGCAAGATCATTGGTTGAAGTTTCTAATCCGTCAAACAAAGACGGTGTAGAACAACAGATCCATTTCAAACACAGATACAAGAGGTTCAAACAGAGGTTGATCAAGCATGTGTGAATATTTTTGCCGACTTACTTGCTGCAGAAATGGTAATGATTGAAAGTGATCATGAGGGTGATGGACAAGAAGAAGAAGAAGAAGAAGAAGAGGAGGAGGAGGAGGAGGAGGAGGAGGAGGAGGAGAAGGAGGAGGAGGAGGAGGAGATGATGATGATGATGATGATGATGATGATGATGATGATGATGATGATGATGATGAGGATGATGAGGATGAGGATGAGGATGACGATGACGAGGAAGAAGACGACAATTAGAATTACTAAATTGTTGTATATATAACAAGTTAGAAACGAAAATGAATTAATTTGGTGAATTATGAAAAAAAATGAATCAATTTGGATACATATACAATTAATTGCATACAAATGAACGAATTATAATTATAAGCGGGAGTCGAAATAAATAATTTTACAGAAATAATAAAAAATAAATAGCCCCAATATTTATAAAAACAAGTTAGAAACGAAAATGAACTAATTTGGTGAATTATGGAAAAAAAACGAGTCAATTTGAATACATATACAATTAATTGCATACAAATGAACGAATTATAATTTTAAGCTGGAGTCGAAATAAATAATTTTACTAAACTAATAAAAATTAAATGGCCACAACATTTATAAAAACAAGTGAGAAACAAAAATGAATTAATTTGGTGAATTATAGAAAAAAAAAGATTCAATTTGGATACATATACAATTAATTGCGTACAAATGAACGAATTATAATTTTAAGCGGGAGTCGAAATAAATAATTTTACCAAACTAATAAAAATTAAATGGCCACAACATTTATAAAAACAAGTGAGAAATAAAAATGAATTAATTTGGTGAATTATAGAAAAAAATGAGTCAATTTGGATACATATACAATTAATTGCGTACAAATGAACGAATTATAATTTTAAGCGGGAGTCGAAATAAATAATTTTACCAAACTAATAAAAATTAAATGGCCACAACATTTATAAAAACAAGTGAGAAATAAAAATGAATTAATTTGGTGAATTATAGAAAAAAAGAGTCAATTTTGATACATATACAATTAATTGGGGTAAATTGTTTTTTAAGGACCATATGTAATACCCCGTCCCGTTTTATACCTTTTATTTTGCTAGAAACCTTAATTATATAATTTTATATTATTATTATCCTTGTTTCTTTTAATTTTATTATTTTTGTGTGCTACCGTGTAATTTAAATATATACCCTAATTCAAATTCCCAAGTTCGAAGAAAGAAACCGAACATTTCAAACGGATAAGGGATTACGAGAAATTAATTATTCAAAGTCTTAAATTATGTTTTCGATCCGTTTAATTTATTGAGAATAATTAAAATACTTTAAAATATTAATTGAGTTTTAAAACTGTATTAATTTTCAATTCGGGATTAAACTCGTGAACCAAACGATCCCTAAACCGTATCAAGTGGGAACGAAAATATCCGAATTAAAGGGAGTTAATCCCTACCCACATGAATTACTATCCTTTTTGAATTAAATTAATTAGAGAATTTATCTCATCCACACATCTTTTTCCTCCCTTTTAATTAATTAACTAA
The DNA here is from genome assembly GCA_947034835.1 of Ballota nigra. NCBI lineage: Eukaryota > Viridiplantae > Streptophyta > Magnoliopsida > Lamiales > Lamiaceae > Ballota > Ballota nigra. The sequence goes on along the minus strand of OX344729.1, from coordinate 71,975,887 downwards.
TTAAAATATATTTCCTATTAATAAGAACTTACCGTCTGTATCTTTCAACATAAGAATCAAAATCCCAAATTTCACTAACTCTCTCTCTCTCTCTCTCATAAACCAAACGCGTTTTCCCTTCCTCCCTCTCGTTCCAGATGCCGATCGCCGCCCTTCTCGCACCGCCACCCTGCTCCGTCGCCTCCCCCAACCGAACGCCGCCGCCGCCTCGCCACAAGCGCCGCCCAGCACCGCGCCGCTTCTCTCCTCTTCCGGCCAGACGAAGCTTCGCCGCCCAGCCCCTCCCTCTCGCAGCCTTCAGCCACCGCCACGAATCGCCGCCGTCCCTACCTCGACCCGCCGTCGCTCCTCAGCCGCGCTGCTGTCCTCCTTCGCACATTGGAGCCGCGGCGCCTCTTCCAGCGCCACCGTTCGTCACCGTCCTCTTCGCCCAGCGCCACCGTCCGTCGATCGACCTCCGCCTCTTCCAGCGCCGCCTCCGGCCGATGCCCTCCTCCTCTCCTCCTTTGGTGAGTTTCCGTTCTATTGTTGTTCCCAAATTCTTTTAATTCCACAAATTAATTCCAATTTGATTTCAATTCCTTCAATTAATTCTTCGATTAAACTAAAAAAAATTAATTATTTCATTTTTTATTAAGATATCGTCCCAATGATTTTGCTGCCTGTTTATTTTGAGAAAAACGAACTACGCCGTTACGCTGTCAAAAATTAACCCGCCGAGTCTCCGAACAACGCCGTAAGACTGCTCGTTTACCTCTCGATTTGGGACTCGTAAGGTTTCTACCTTCTTCCTTTCCTTTTCGTAAATTTTGGAAACAAGTCGAGGCTATATTTTGGATACGAGACCGTGTAACAAAAGGGGAAATTGATTCATGAGTTTAGTTGAGCAGTATAATGTTTTTCCTGGTTGAGATTGTATACTCCTGTTCGTTTTCTAATAAACTGTAGAGACTGTCTTGATAGTTTGAGAAAATGTTTCTTACTTCCTTGCTGGTATTATTCTTATAGGTACTTAGTATTGTTGATTTGCTTGTTTAGTGCTATTGGTTTGACTGTTTAGTATCATTGAAATAAAATGGTTAGTGTTTTTTAATAGATGGATTAATATTATTGGGTGAATGAATTAGTTTAGTTTGAATTAGCTGATTGATGATGAAATTAATTGTTAGTAATATTAGTTGAGTTTTTAAAGACAAATGGAAACTCGTCTTCTACTGTTCAAATCTTTGAAACAAATGGAAAATAACTTTTAGAAAATATTACTACTCTTTTGTTTTGAAAATGACACAAATCAACTTGGTTAGTAATACTAGTAATATAGGAAAAATATTTATTCTATTATTTTATTTGTTATGAAAACTTCTTTAAATCAAGTATTACTAATTATAAGGAAAAATATATATTATATTATTTTCAGTATTTATTATATAAAATTCTTTAAACAAAATAAGTTTAATAAAGGGAATTTTATTTATAAAGTATAATTTATATTCAAAGTTCTTTTAAAATAAAATATAAATTTTAGAAAGAAAATATTAAATTGAGGTTTTAATTAGATTAATATTATTTATAAAACTTTCTTATCCTTTTAATTATTTTCAAGAAAAATAGTAATTTGGGACCTATATTATATTAGTATTTTTTTAAAATAAATTACTTAGACTTTTTATTCTTTCAAGAAAAGAATTATATAGTTATACTTTTAAAATTATAAAAGATTTTATAAAAGAACAAAGGAAATCAAAAGATCATTTTTATGAAAGTCGAAATAGTATTACAACAAGAAAATTAGTAAATACACCCCCAATGCACTACCCTTTTGAAAGTGGTGTATTTACCAAGTTAGTGTGTGTTCTTAAGTAGGCCCTTTTCAATGAGTTTATAAGATAACAACTTCCTCGTTTCGTAACACGTACTTCTAGGCCTTTTCAATAATTCAAGGGCCAACTTTTAATCAAATGGTTTCGTATTAGGACTCTGTACTAATCGGAATACGCACGAGGGATTCAACCATCTGTTTACACATCATTCTCGGGACCCGGAGCAAACAGGTGGGTGATGATCTGTTAATCGATCTGCTTATAATACGTTGTGCTGGTATACTCTGAACTCGACTAAATCATTCTAAAACAACTAATCCAACATAAATGTATCCCTATAATATAAATATTTGAATTACGTGATATATTTATATATGATACAAATACCTATTGTTTCTATTCAAATTAATCACGACTGCATGATTAAGGGCATTATCTGAGCATGAACCAATTTAAGTGTGAATTACGTGAATTCTCCCCACAATTTGAAATGACAGTTTTTATGAGAAAGAGGAAAGCGAGTAATCATTGAGCAGTTATGTTTGTGGATTGACACGTACGGCCATGAGTGATAATAGATCAGATTCATGGTCGTTGATATTATTTGTGGTGGCCATGAGTGATAATAATTATTCAGATTCATGGTCACATGAATGGATGGTTTGTTGGTGAGAACTGGTTTGGGGGAGATTCACAGTATGTTGGAAATGATTTTGACAGATTCAGTCGTTACTTGAAAATGACTTTGGGCTTTGCCCCTTACTGTGAATCAATTTGTGATATATCAATTATGTGAACGTGAAACTTGTTATGCCCAATTAATTATTACGTGAGCTTATTACTTCTGTGATATATGATGTTCGTATTACTATGTCAACTGCTTAAATAAATTAATTACTTTATTAATGAGTATAATTTAATATACTTCGGATTTACCAATCCCATGACGTTGCAAATCACCTATACGTGAGAATTCAAATCTCAAGCCCCCTTTTTACAACCCTTGCAGATTATGATTTCGTGGAGCAAGGACAGTAATAGAGACGACACGGAGTTCCCCACTTAAATAAAATGTTACTTTAATAATAAGCTTTATATATATATATATATATATATATGTCTCAAATACTTATGTAAGTATTCCACTCATTTCTTCCGCTGCATAAAGACTCATCATCTCTCATCTCTGATTTTATTATCCATTTTTATATCAAAAATTTTATAGTTCGTATTTTAGTCACAAGTGGCACCTCGAATCTGAGATATTTTATGTGTTTCGGATTCGGGGCGTTACACCATAACTTTGGGGTGGCGGCAAAACAAGGACTGTAACTTTTTGGGCTGACAAAATAAGGACCGTAACTTTAAAAGTGGCAATTTAAGGACCGCAATTTTTAAAAATAGTAATTTGAGGATAAATTAAACCGGATTACTCTCTTTCGAGCTAATTAGATCGGATTTCGGGCTCAAATCGCCAACATGGATATTATTTTGAATGAAACTATTTAAAAAAAATTAAACTTCATTTTTTTCATTTATTTTTTGAATTAATTTCCAACTCATTCATTATACTCAAAACACTTTAAGAAAAAAATGAAATGAATATTTTTTGAAATAATGAAAGTATTTTATTTTTTGAGTATAATGAAAATATTTTATTTTTTGAAATAATTTCTAACTCACTCATTAAACGTATAGTAAGTATTATTTTACCTACATTAAACATTTAACAGTAAGTATTATTTTATTTCAATGTGTGTGATGTGTTAAACGTATAGTAAATGAAATAATATTTAAAAAAATCCACTTTATTTTTTTAAGTATAATGAAATGAGTTGGAAATTAAAAAAAATAGAGGTAGAATTTAAAAAAAAATTATTCAAAAGAATATCCACGGTAGCGATTAGTGCCCGAAAGAGAATAATTCGGGCTAACTTGTCCTCAAATTACTATTTTTAAAAGTTGCGGTCCTTAAATTGCCATCTTTTTAAGTTATTGTCCATGTTTTGTCAGCCCGAAAAGTTACGGTCCTTGTTTTGCCACCCCCCCAAAGTTATAGTCCTTAAAAAAAATGTACCCCAATTAATTGTGTACAAATGAACGAATTGTAATTTTTAGCGGGAGTCGAAATAAATAATTTTACCAAACTAATAAAAATTAAATGGCCACAACATTTATAAAAACAAGTGAGAAACAAAAATGAATTAATTTGGTGAATTATAGAAAAAAAATGAGTCAATTTGGATACATATAAAATTAATTGCGTACAAATGAACGAATTATAAAATTATGCATTGTCGAAATAAATAATTTTACAAAATAAAAAAAATAGTTGGGCAAAATATTTTAATAAACAACTTAGATACAAAAAGAAATTAATTTGGTGAATTATAAAAAAAATGACTTAATTTGAATAAATAAACAATTAATTGCATAAAAATGAACGAAAGTAGCTTGTGCCCTAGTGGCGCGCGCCCCCTCCTATTGCACAAGAGGTCCCGTGTTCCAAAAATGGATTAATTGTTCAAGGCCTAATAAGACTAATATAGAAGGTGGGCCGCATATAACAAGGAATGGGCCGGTTGGCCCAGTGGTCCGCGCCTGCCCAGGGTACCCGAGCTCGAACCACGCGAGCCACTTTTTTTTGTATAGGCTCGGTAATTTGCGACGGCCAAATTCCGTCGTAAATATTGAATTTTGCGACGGAAAACAGCCCGTCGCAAATTATAACAGGAAAAAATAAAAAATATATATATATAAACATTTGCGACGGATTTATCCGTCGTTAATTTGCGATGGACGGCGAAATCCGTCGCAAAAATTAGCTACGGCTGTTTTAGGGACGGATACGTGTCCGTAGCAAAATCCGTCGCAAAACACTATTTGCGACGGATTTTCCGTTGCAAATTCCGTCGCAAAACATTTTTTTTTAGTGAGAGGGCCAAGATTAAGTTGCTGTGAATTTAAATCTTGATGATGTTGAAGTTTCTATGCTGGACAAATTGGGTCCGATGATTTTGATTGGTCATTTAATATTTTGAGACAAATTGTGATGGTCCGTCAGTATTTGACATAAGAGAAATCCATAATTGACACCATGCTACATCTGTGGCACCGAACCTCACGACAAGCCGTGTTAGAATTTTGATACAGACCTCATTTTCCCTTGTATTATTATTTTATTAATCATAATAGTTATTTTATTATTGAATTTTCCGAAAATCCCTTCTACCTATTGCCTCAGAATTTTGTAGTACTGTTGATATTTGGATCGTTTCAAAGAGGAAGAGAATGATAGAGAAAGAATTATGATAGCGATCTGGACTATATTTATGAGAATTTGGAGAATCATTTATTATTTAGGAAGAATATATTTATATTATTATGTTTATGTTTTGTTGAGATTTTAATTGATTTTATAGGATTTTATTGACTAGCATAAATAGACATTCTTAACCATTGTTAGACACTTTAGTATTCATATCAAATCAATAAGTAATTATTTTTAATGACATTTGCGTAATATTTGGTGTATTTTCAGAGTCAACAAATTTATGTTGTAGCGTTCCCAATTTCATAAAACTTCTTCGGTAACTAAAAGTGTATGTTGATCAGAAATTCAGAATCACGGAGACAAAGATTTGCCTTGGTGGGATATAATTAATGATAAAATTGTAATCTTATTTTATAGAAAAAAATTATTAATGTAATCGATTGAATGATAATGTGACGTAGTGGAAGCGTAATAACACGAGATTGAAGATGAAAGAGAGACGATGATCCTTGACACTACGTGTACTAGGAACCACTCAAATCTGAGAATTCTATTCAAATGTTTAACAACCCCCTCCAAAGCCAATACATACACATATAAATAGTCTTAAGCAAAACAAACTGCAAAATAAAACCCACAAACTGCACAATAAAACACGTACATAAAAAACAAACACATAACTATGCATTGGGCTTCAAAATACGATCATGGGTTTGCATGAAAGTTAAGGACTCACCCATGACATCATTCTCCCCCGCCACGGAAAGGTTCGCCCTCGAACCGAAAGGGACATCTACGTCTTCATCATTATCGCCCGTATACGGAATCAAATGCTTCACATTGAACACATTCGAAGTTCGAGATGGGAAGGAAGCTTCAGCCTTTACGAGCTGCCAATTTACTGTACTCATGAGCTGGGTACCTTTCTTTAGTTAACACTGCCCAAACATAATCTCCGGGTTCGAACTCAAGATTGCGCCTACTTCTATCTGCTGCTCTTTTATACTTCATGTTTGCCACTTCAAGTTGATCATGAGTTGCACGGTGAGTTCTGATCAATGCTTCAATTAAATCCACCGCCCGTTCCTCAGCTTGAATCGGAGAAGGGATGGCCATTAAGTCCGATGGGCCCCGAGGAATTACAACATACACAATCTGAAATGGAGCTAAACCCGTGCTTTGGTTTACTTCTGAATTATGGGCGAATTCAGCCTGACTAAGGTGAGTGTCCCATGCACGCAAATGTTAACCCTCTAAACAACGAAGTAAATTACCCAACAATCTATTAACCATCTCCGTCTAACCATCCGTTTGTGGGTGATATGCACTGTTGAAATCCAAACGAGTATTGGCCATGCGCCATAAAATCTTCCAGGAAACGAGTATCTCGATCAGAGACAATCGATGAAGGAAGACAATGCAAACGGTATATTTCACGAAAGAATAGTTGCACTACATGAACCGCATCCGAAGTACGTTTGCATGGAATAAAATGTACCATTTTTTAGAAACGATCCACAACTACGAAAATCGAATCATGGCCACGCTGCTTTCTAGGCAAACCCAGGACAAAGTCCATACTAATAGCCACCCAAGGAGCACTTGGAACGGGCAAAGGACGATACAGTCCGGCATTAGTCGTTGTTCCCTTCGAAATCTAACAAATACGGCACCTGGAGACATAACGGGATGTTAGTGTTAGTGTCCTAGAGACAATCCATCGAAAGGACATAATGTTAAGATAATATTCAGATTTGGTTTAATATTAAATGTATGGCGTTACACTTATCTGAATATGATGTTTGATTGTTTGCATATATTCTTATTTGTGTTCCCATGAATCACTACTGTCATTGAGTGAGTGAGAACTCAGATGACTACGAGATACCGGGTATCTCATGATGGATGCACAGATACCTTAGAGGGTATTGGTATACCCATCCGAGAAACCGTTTGATGTAATTCCACATAATGTGTCTACGGGTGTCTCGGTTAGTGGGAGCGATGTGATACTTCTCTGACTTGAGGTCAATACGCACGACATGTGTGGAGTGGTGAACTTTGACCATGACCGACGCTTGCACCCTTCCACGGGTAGATATGGCATGGATTGGGTTCATCACGAAATACCTGTGCGTGGTAGTTGAGCCAAGAATAGGATTCATTCCTCAATGTGGATTTAGAGAGAATACTCGTCTTCTCATCATAATTGGATTTAAGTCGTCGGCCGACGCACATCAACTTAGACTTTGTGGCTAAGTGTGATATACTTGATCAATTAGTGATTGGAGATAATATAATTAAGTTATTTGAATAGATACTTCATCATGTTCAAGACTTAATCGGGTATTCGCGAATGAAAGGAAGATATCACAATAGCCTACAGTATTACAGGTAGTTGCAGATTTCCTCACAACGTATCTCGTATATTGAGAATGTCTGATTTATTGTCTAGGGTTCAATTAAGACCGTTAGTTTGACTAATCGCTCGATATACGAGGGTCTATGGGTCACACAACAAGTAATGACAATTTACCAATTATAGTTGGTTGATTAAATATTGTATTGGATATAATATTTAATTTATGGAGAATATAATAATAATTATATTTGGAATTAATTATTATTATTATTATTTAATTAAATTGGATTTAATTAAATATGAAATCCCAATAATAATATTTGGAATATTATTATACAAGAATAATAGATATGGTAAAGATATTATTCATAGGAACATATCTAGGGAGATATAATCTATAGAGATTATATTACGGGCTAGGCCCGATATCTTGCTTAGGAATTAAGCCAAGTTAATCCTTATAAATATGAGTCTTATGGGAATTCAGAAAGTGATACAAGAAATATAATTTCTCCATAAAATCTCTAGTCGGAATTTTCCTAGCAAATTCGTCTCGAGATTCAACGCTGGCATATCGGTGCGGGTTGGTAGAAAGCCGTTACGTGGATACCATAGTTGAGGATTACGCGTACAAATTGCTGTAAGGATTTATATATTGTTATTTATCCTTTAATTGTTATGTTATACAACCATGTTTGAGATTCGTTGTTGTTGAATCGTTTACTTCCGCTGCGCCGAACATGGTGTTCGTGCCTCTAAAACCCAACAGTGGTATTAGAGCTTGGCTCAATTAAGTGGTCGTATAATATAAATTTATTTAATTATTCGTGGGTTGAAAATTATACTAGATTTTAAATTGATTTGCCCAAAATGAGTATTTACACTGATTAATTAAATTAGATTTGTTAGGACTAAAGGTACATAATATATATTCTGGGAAAATATATACCTTGCCGTGACTTTTGACTTTAATGTCAAACAAAATTTGTTTATTCAATAAATAGGAATTGGATTGCTATATCCAAGTACCACGCTGTAATGCCTAATAGGAATTGGATTCCTATATCCAAGTACCAGGTTTCTACGCTTAATTTCTCGGATGGCACTGGTACTTGTATGGCACAATAAAGTATAATTATTGTTTAATTAAAAAGGTTTTGGGAAGGGAACTGGGTTCCGTTTCTCTTCGGAGAGACAGGGTACTGGGCAATTAGATTGCATCTTCGGGCGATTAACTTACACTGTCGGAGTTACCAGATCTGATTAATTGGCTGCTAAAATTAGTAAACTCACTAGGCGAGTTGTACCTGTGCTGCAACGTCGCCAGAAACCTCTCTGGGCGAGTGATAGCTCTGGGGATAGGGAAGATTCGTGAGCGCAGACCCGTAACGCGGTGGAGTCCGGTCTGTGGTTGCCTGCCCGTCGAGCGGCGACTGGTGGCGGCCGGATCGAATGGTGGTGGCCGGAAAACTCGCTGGGTGAGTGACGGTGCCGAACGTTTTATGGTTGGCGCCGGCGACTGAGGCAGCGGAGATCCACTGTGAACTGCGCCGCGCGACTCGCTGTAAGTTGCAGAGCTTCGATACGGCACCATCGATTTCGAACTCTATCGGTCGGCGGCATGGTGCGATCGGGCGGCGGCCTCCTACGAGGAGGAAGAAGATCCATCAGAAGAGGCCATTGTTTGCGCTGTTTTTCTGGGAATATGATGTCCCATATATTTTGGACTTGGAATTTAAATGGGTTAGTTAGCCCAAATAAATTAATGTTTAAAAAAAAAAAAAACTGAATTTTAGTTTATTAAGGCCCTATTTGATTCATTAAAATCTGAAAATTGGCTTAAGGCATGTTTGGTTGGACTTAATACTAAAATTCTAAAATTTTGTGAATTTTTTTTTTAAACAAGGGGCAGATTTTGGTTGGACCAAAATTTAATATTTTGATAAAATAATATTTTGGGCAAAATAATTTTGAAAATGACTTAGAAATTGACCGAGAGCTTGGAGCTTGTTGGTATTTCTAATTTTAACAATATTTTACCTACGGATAATTAATTGTTTAGCACGTTTATTTGATTTACGTGTTATTTATAAATATTAAATATTTTGCATGTTTATTTGTCCTATGTGCTAAATATTTAATAGATGCTTTATTTATGCAAATTTAAATTTTGAAATAAAGCATGAGAACTTGATTAGTTGCTCCCCACTTGTATAACTGTTTATGTGAATCAATATTTACATTATTAGTTATAGTCCGCATTAAATTATTTGAGTAGGCGGCACCCAATATTTGTCGGACCGTATATATGTTTTGGGTAGACGGCGCCCAAATTAATGTTAGTCCGCATAAAATCATGTTTGGGTAGGCGGCGCCCTATAAATGATATAGATTAACATGTCAGATCTCGATTAAGCAATTAATACCCCGTCTTTAAAATGTTCCTCACTAAAATATGGTTTTTCATTAGATTGAAAGATGTCTTCCATTAAAATTAAAAGTAAACCGGAGATTTCATTCCAATGAGTATTTAAGACCCAAGTCTTTTGCTCGGATCTACATCTAACGGGACTTTTATAGGGACATGTTTGTCGCCGCTTAATGGTTGTAAACAAACTTAATTTTGTTTCACCAGCCCAAGCAGGGAAATGAGAATTAGGTGAGATCCGATTGAACTAGGTTCAATCAACTAGGAATTGCGTGAGACAATTGGTTTAGAGACCTACCAGTTCTGTTGTTGCAATGTTCAGCCCAAGCAGTCATTGTAATAGTAGGAATGTGGATCCTAGTCCATTACAATTTATATTAGATATAAATTTGTACTCTTCCGATGAGGTCGTTGAGTATGTGAAAATAATGGAGACAAAATAAATTAAAAGGCCATGTTTATTTTGATTGCTGAATATTGATCATAGGAATTATGTGTTTAATTCCCGTTTTAGTTTATTTCTCTAGAATTGTTGAAATGAATAACTTGTTATTGAGAAATATTTTGGAAACGAACAAATTGGCTGGGCCAAATTTTCTGGACTGGCACTGAAACGTGCGTTTGGTGCTAAGGCAAGAAGAGATTGAGTACGTGTTAGACACGACAATCCCTTTACCCATGAGGCTGGTTCAGTTGAGGCTGCAACGTTTGACGTTACGGCTCAAAAAAGCATCAAGATGATGCTTCCCAGCTCTATGTTATGATTGCTCGACTTGACTCCGAAATCGCAAAGGCAAACATGAGAAAATGGATCCCTTCGAAATGCTTAAGCATCTGAAGGATCTCTTTGATTCTAGATCTCATTTGAGATATATGAAGTAATGAGAGATCTGTTCAGATGTCGATTAGCGAAAGGAGGGAAGATTTCACCTCATGTGCTATCCTCAAGTCGCTCCCTGATTCATATTCTAGTTTCGTAGTAAATTTAATATGAAGAGGACGGAAGCGACGATGTCGGGGCCTCATAACATGCTTAAGACTTTTGAGTCTTCCACTGCTAAGGAAAAGCCTGTGCTCATGATGAGTGCTTCTACTTCTTCTGACCCGAAAGACGAGAAGAAGCGAAGGAGTAAGGCTAAGAGGGCTCCAAGCCCAAGTTCCTGAAGGCAAAAGGTGGAGCTCAAAAGTAAGAGCGGGTTGATAAGAATGTGCGCCCCACTGCAATAGAAAGGGGCATTGGAAGAAAAACTATAAGGTTCTAGCAACCAAGAAGAATACACAAGGTGTTTTAGCTGCTAGAACAAGTATGGTTGTTGTTAAGATAAACATGTTCACTAATAGTTCAAACTGCTAGGCATTTGTTGAGTTATGGACATGATGTTCTTAATGTACAAGGTAGAGAAACAGCTTGGTAAGAGTATCAAGACTCTTCGATTGGATCGAAGAGGTGAGTACCTTAGCCATGAATTCATGGATTACTTAAAGCTTCATGGGAACCAGTAACAATGGACTCCTCCCGGAACACCTCAGATGGACGGTGTGTCCGAAAGGAGAAACTGAACCTTGTTAGACATGGTAAGGTCCATGATGAGTTTTTCTCTCTTCCAACATTCTTATGGGGATACGCATTACAAACCTCAATCTACATTCTGAATAGGATTCCATCCAAATCAGTTGAGCATACTCCATACGAGCTATGGCACAGCAAGATGCCATTTTCTACACAGTAGAACGTGGGGTTGCCCCGCAGTTGTGAAGAAAAAGCTAACTGATAAGTTGGAATCTGAAGGTGAAAATGGTTATTTTGTGGGATATCCTAAGGAGACAAGAGGATATCACTTCTATCTATCGGAGAAACAAACAGTGATTGTTTCTAGGGAAGCTAAGTTCCTAGAAGACGAGTACGTCTTTAAGGAATAAAGCCGTAAGAAGATAGAACTTGAAGAGATTCAAGAACCACAAATCAACATAGAGACTGATGTCTTGTCAAAGCAACATGACAAAGAATCAGTGGGAGCATTCAGCGACTCTCATGGTGGAAGTTAATCACTAGGTGATCCTCTTTCAGCCAGTGAGAGCGTAATTGGAGTTGCATTGCCTTCGCAACAACCTCCAAGTGGGCTGAATGAGAATAACATAGTTCAAACTCCCGCCCAAGAGACATATGAAAATGTCGCTCTTGAGGACTCTCCGGTCAACGATGAAGTCGCTGCACCACAAAATTTTCACGATCAGAATGTACAGCCTGCACAACCACAACTCCGTAAGTCGACTAGGATTCGTAATCCAACCACTAGGTATTATGGTTTCCTCGTGGAGGAACATGATGACGTGGAAATTCCGGATAAAGACGAACCTAGAACTTATACTGAAGCAACATTAGATGTTGACTCAGAGAAGTGGCATAAAGCCATGAAATCTGAGATGGACTCGATGTACACCAATCAAGTCTAGGACTTAATTGAGTTGCCGAAAAGGGTTAGACCCATAGGTTGCAAGTGAGTCTTCAGGGATAAGACCGATGCAAATGGCAAAGTACAAACCTATAAAGATAGGTTGGTGGCGAAAGGGTATAGTCAATGCGAAGGCATTGACTATGACGAGACCTTCTTGCCAGTTGCGAAGATCAAGTCCATTCGAATTTTACTTGCGATAGCAGCACACTGCTATTATGAGTTTTGGTAGATGGACGTCAAAACAGCTCTCCTCAATGGTAACATTGATAAGGAAGTGTTTGTGACTCAACCGGAGGGTTTTATCTCTAAGCCAAAATCTAATCTTGTGTGCAAGCTTAAACGATCCATCTATGGATTGAAGCAAGCTTCTAGGAGTTGGAATATCCAATTTGATGAAGCTGTCAAATCCTTTGACTTCATCTGAAATTTGGAAGATCCTTGCGTTTATCGTAAACGCAGCGGGAAGAGTATTGTCTTTATAGTCGTATATGTCAATGACATATTGATTATAGGAAATAACATCCCGCCAATGCAGTCCATGAAAGATTGGTTATCAAAGACCTTCATGATGAATGATCTTGGTGAGGCATGCTACATCCTAGGGATCAAGATCCATGGGGATAGATCCAAGAAGATGGTAGGGCCGTCACAATCCACCTACGTAGATAAGGTGTTGAAGCATTTTGCGATAGAGAACTCTAAGAGAGGTTCTCTACCGGAAAATCATGGGATAAAGACGTCGAAGAAGGATTGTCCTTCTAGCGAAGCAGATATCCAGCACATGAAGGACATTCCATATCCATCATGTACGCCATGACTTGCATCATGCCAGATGTGGCTTACGCTGTCAACATCACTGGTACATACTAGCAGAATCCAGGTGAGTCTCACCGAATTGCTGTTAAGAATTTTATGAAGTACCTCAGGCGTACTAAAGAGAACTTCCTTATCTACGGTGGACAGTCAGAGCTAGTCGATACGGGCTATGCTGATGCGAGTTTCCAGTCAAACTGGGAAGATTACAAATCACAGTCAAAATATATTTTCAATCTCAATGATGAGGCGGTAAGTTGGAGTAGTTCCAAGCAAGATCTGGCCTCAGATTCAACAACCGAAGCTAAGTACATTGCTGTATCAGAAGCCTTTAAGGATATCTGAATTTTATGGTTCTTGAGAGAACTAGGGGTAGTTCCGAGTGCCAGTTGCCAAATAATGTTGTATTGTGACAACTTTGGTGCGATTGCATGAGCAAAGGAACCGAGATCTGATAACAGAAATAAGCATGTACCGAGGCGTTATTATTTTATCCGAGAGATCATATCGATATGAGAAATGGAATTAAAACATTTCCCATAAAGGATAATCTTGAAAATCCTTTTTCACTGTTCATGTACACACTAGACATTTGATGGTCTAGGGGTTAGACATGTAGGTGATTGGCTCTAGTCCAAGTGGGAGATTGTTAGTGTTAGTGTCCTAGAGACAATACATCGAAAGGACATAATACTAAGATAATATTCAGATTTGATTTAATATTAAATGTATGGCGTTACACTTATCTGAATATGATGTTTGATTGTTTGCATATATTCTTATTTGTGTTCCCATGAATCACTACTGTCATTGAGTGAGTAGAACTCAGATGACTTAAGTATGATTCTCAAATAGCCCCGATCAAGGATAATCAAGAATGGGATATTGATGATGCAATTGAGATTGGTGTGCGATCTGCATCATACTCTTAGAGAGTGTAGTAAGATCTCACTTACTACGAGATACCGGGTATCTCATTATGGATGCACATATACCTTAGAGGGTATTGGTATACCCATCCGAGAAACCGTTTGATGTAATTCCACATAATGTGTATACGGGTGTCTCGGTTAGTGGGAGCGATGTGATACTCCTCTGACTTGAGGTCAATACGCACGACATGTGTGGAGTGGTGAACTTTGACCATGACCAACGCTTGCACCCTTCCACGGGTAGATATGGCATGGATTGGGTTCATCACGAAATACATGTGCGTGGTAGTTGAGCCAAGAATAAGATTCATTCCTCAATGTGGATTTAGAGAGAATACTCGTCTTCTCATCATAATTGGATCTAAGTCGTCGGCCGACGCACATCAACTTAGACTTTGTGGCTAAGTGTGACATATTTGATCAATTAGTGATTGGAGATAATATGATTAAGTTATTTGAATAGACACTTCATCATGTTCAAGACTTAATCGGTTATTCGCGAGTGAAAGAAAGATATCACAATAGCCTACAGTATTACAGGTAGTTGCAGATTTCCTCGCAACGTACCTCGTATATTGAGAATGTCTGATTTATTGTCTAGGGTTCAATTAAGACAGTTAGTTTGACTAATCGCTCGATATACGAGAGCCTATGGGTCACACAACAAGTAATGACAATTTACCAATTATAGTTGGTTGATTAAATATTGTATTGGATATAATATTTAATTTATGGAGAATATAATAATAATTATATTTGGAATTAATTATTATTATTTTTATTTAATTAAATTGGATTTAATTAAATATGAAATCCCAATAATAATATTTGGAATATTATTATACAAGAATAATAGATATGGTAAAGATATTATTCATAGGAACATATCTAGGGAGATATAATCTGTAGAGATTATATTACGGGCTAGGCCCGATATCTTGCTTAGGAATTAAGCCAAGTTAATCCCTATAAATATGAGTCTTATGAGAATTCAGAAAGTGATACAAGAAATATAATTTCTCCATAAAATCTCTAGTCGGAATTTTCCTAGCAAATTCGTCTCGAGATTCAACGCTGGCATATCGGTGCAGGTTGGTAGAAAGCCGTTATGTGGATACTATAGTTGAGAATTCCGCGTACAAATTGCTGTAAGGATTTATATATTGTTATTTATCCTTTAATTGTTATGTTATACAACCATGTTTGAGATTCGTTGTTGGTGAATCGTTTGTTTCCGCTGCGCCGAACATGGTGTTCGTGCCTCTAAAACCCAACACGAGACACATCCCGATGAAGTGTAGGCCAGAAGTAAGAGCGTTGCACCAGTTCAATTGAGCGGTCACGCCCCACATGACCCGCCCGATGTAAGTCGGCTATAAGGCGAAGATGGAGACTCGTAGCCGGAATACAAAACCGTGTTCCTTTAAATAAATAACCATCTACCAAAACAAATCAGTTGACTCCCCTGAGTTTATCCGGGCAAGAACAGGTCCAAAAAAAAAATCTGAGGCATAGAGCTCCCCCATCAATTCGAGACCTGGAACGGGAACCCGCAAGACGGAAATAATCAACGTACCACTTAAGGCGTCTGCAACCCGATTTGAAACACCCGAACGATGCTTCAACATAAAAGTGAACTGTTGTAAATACGCTGTCCACGACGCATGCCTTGCTGATAGATGATTTTGTGTCGCCAAATGTTGAAGGGCCTCATGATCGGAATAGAGAATGAATTCTCGCTGAAAAAGATAGTGTCGAATCGCACGTACCACGGTATAGAACTCGACATCATACCTACTGTAACGACTGCGAGGACCCGACAACTTCTCACTGAAGAAAGCGACGGGGCGCCCCCGTTGGCTTAAAACTGCCCCAATTCCTGTCTTGGAAGCATCACATGACAATTCAAACACTTGATCAAAATCGGGCAGAAGGAGAACTGGGGCCTCAACCAGCTTATTTTTAATAGTGACGAATGCATTCTCCGCCTCGGGTGTCCACACAAACGGTTTGCTCCCAATACAATCTGTGACGGGTGCCATTATGGCTCTGAAATGAGCAATAAATCGGCGATAAAATGAGGCTAAACCATGAAAACTACGAGCCTCAGTGATCGTTTTAGGCGAAGGCCAATCACGAATTGCAGCAACTTTCGAATCATCAACACGTATCCCGTCGGAGGATATAAAGTAACCCAAGAATAAGACCGACTCAACACCAAAAATACATTTTTTTGGGGCTGCAAAAAAATGTTCATGGCGTAAGATACTCAAAACTGCACGGACATGCACCAAATGATCATCTAATGAGCGACTGTAAATAAGAATGTCATCAAAATAGACAACTACACACACCTCAATAAGAGAACGCAACGACTGATTCATTACACGCATGAATGCGCTCGGCGCATTAGATAGACCAAATGGCATAACCAACCACTCAAATAAGCGTTCTCGAGTTTTGAAAGCAGTCTTCCATCCATCGCCTGGCCGAATGCGTATCTGATGATAACCACCCCTAAGATCCAGTTTACTGAAAATTGATGTGCCGCTTAATTGATCCAAAAGATCATCCAAACGCGGAATGGAAAATGGGTACCGAACTGTGATCTTATTAATCGCCCTACTATCAACACACATACGTCATGTCGAGTCCTTCTTAGGGATTAGAAGGGCAGGAACAGCACACGGGCCCATGCTTTATCGCACAACACCCCGTTGAATTAATTCCTCCACTTGCTGACGCAATTCAGCATGTTCAGTAGTACTCATTTTGTAATGAGGACGATTTGGTAGAGAAGCTCCCGGAACCAAATCTACCTGATGTTGAATATCACGAAGTGGGGGTAAACCCGAAGGCAACTCGGTCGGGAAAACATCCTCAAATTCCCGCAAAAAGGGATGCAAAAGCCGGAGATAATTCTGCCTCAGACACCTGTGCCATAGACCGCAAAATCTCATAAGGCACCAACAAAAATAAATAAGGAGCAGTAGGAAGCTCCTTTATAAAATCAGCACGAGACATGAATAACACCGAATCATTATATGGAGAGTGGCGTAGAACAGGAGCATGCAACACAATCTTAGCCCCGTAAAAAATAAAGCTATACGTATTCAAACGTCCATCATGGACAACCGACCTATCAAATTGCCAGGGACGCCCAAGCAAAATATGGCAAGCATTCATCGGAACTATATCACACCACACAGAATCTTTATACTTAGTACCAATAGACAAAGATACCAGGACGTGACGATCCACCGTAACGGAATTGCCACGTTGAATCCAAGATAAAGTGTAAGGAAAAAGGTGTGGTTCCGTTGGCAAATTTAATTTCTTAACAACATCCACCGAAATAACATTTTCACCAGATCCTGAATCAATCATAAATCGACAGACCTTACCATTCACCGTGCAAGTGGATTCAAAGATATGGTTGCGTTGAAATTCTGCCTCCGAGGCTGATTTCGGTGCCAAACAAGTGCGTCGTATGACAAGTAAAGGTCCCGTGTCACCTGTTACATGTTCCTCTAGAATGTCGTCAATGGGATCAACATCGAACACTAGAGGGCCATCATAACTATCCACCACACCTTCATCTGCTAACATGTTTTGCTGTCCACGTGCACGGGGATAAGCGACGCGATGATGTCCAGTCTCGCCACAACCATAACACTGAATGACGGTATTTGACGTTTCAGTTATAGGCGCAATAGGGGTAGGCTATCGTGAAGCCTAAGTTGTGACGGAGGAGGGCACGTGTGAAGAAGATGCAGTCGCACCAGTGGGAAGAGAACGCATAGGACGACGTGCAGCCTGTTGCTCCAGTTGTGAGGCTCGCTGGTGCGCTTCAGATATGGAGACAGGAACAAATAAATTCAAAGTATCCTGTAGAGGAATATGCAGCCCACTAATGTATCTCGTAACCAATTGAGACGTCGAATCCCGAACGTCAATACGAGACAACAGCTGATAAAATTCATCTGTATAGGCATCCACGGATCTGGAACCTTGACGAATACTTTGCAAATATTGATATAGAGTATGCTCACAGTTAAAAGGAAGAAACTCTCGTTCAAGGTGTTTGTGAAATTTCGACCATTCAACAATCTTGGATTTACCCTGGCGCTGTTGTGCAAACTTAAACTGCGGTCACCATAAATAGGCACGTCCCCGAAGAGGTGTGGCAACAAGCGGAACACGTCTAGGGTCAGGCACATCCTTGAAATCCAATAATTCTTCCACCGAATTAATCCAATCAAGGAATTCACACAGATCCAATCCGCCTGTAAATTCTGGAATGTCGAGTTTAAAACCAGCTTCCCATCGCCGATCTTCGGTCCACCGTACTCCGCGATCGCGTGCGAAAGGGTTAATCTGCGACACAGTATCATCTTCGTCATCATCCGAAAGATCGGGAGGCGTGATCGCATGTTGTTGCCGATCCCTGCGATCTGCTGGGTTAGGGTTTCGTGCATTAGGCATGGCCGTGGTAACCGTCACACGTAACTCTTCCAAACTATTCGTCAAGATCTCTACCTGGCAGGTTAGACGCTCGACATCAGCGTCGCGTTGTGCGCCGGTCCTTGGTTGACGGCAAGGAGGCATAGTGTAGGAGTCGTGCCCTGTCTCTGATTACCAACTGACGTAGTGGAAGTGTAATAACACGAGAGTGAAGATGAAAGAGAGACAATTATCTTTGACACTATGTATACTAGGAACCGCTCAAATCTGAGAATTCTATTTAAATGTTTAACAACCCCCTCCAAAGCCAATACATACACATATAAATAGTCTTAAGCAAAACAAACTGCAAAATAAAACCCACAAACTGCATAATAAATCACGTACATAAAAAACAAACACATAACTATGCATTGGGCTTCAAAATACGATCATGGGTTTGCATGAAAGTTAAGGACTCGCCCATGACATCATAATGTAATTTCATTTTCTCTCCTTTTCAATTTCAGTTGATAATAATTGAAATATATTTAATGATAATGCTAGAAGAAGAAAAAAAATCAATTATATCCTAATTTAGGTTATTATAATATCTTTCTTTATAGACTGAAAGTAAAAACAGTTCATAAATTATTAAAATTTATTAATTGTTTTCAATAAAAACATTAGTTATTTATACTCGAACAACTCTCATAATTTGGAAACAACCAATATCTTAAATCTTAATGTATCTTGACAGGGAATAGTCATCGGTGGTGTTCCATTACGACGGTTTGGTTAACATAAAGTCCATCCGTCTCGCTCAGATTTTTAAAATTAACCAAAGCCCTAAAATCTGCACCCAAATTTGAACTCTACATCAAATTTGGTTTGATTTTCGATGGAGAAAACAGAAGCCATTAACGGTGAAACTCACTTCCAGAGGAGACGATTCAACACATACAATCTTTTCTTAGTGGAAAAGAAGCTGCTCGAACAACTACCCTCTCCAAATCCTGGTATGACGCCTGGTTAACTCGCCCCAAATTGATTTCGTTGAACGCGACTTCCCTCGCCGTGGAATTAACGAAAGCGCGTTTGTTAAATTCGCAATGAAGACTATGCAAAGATACGATGAATTGAAACGAGTTTCAGACTATAGATAGGCATGGAGCGATTTGATGGTGTTTCGTATAAGATTTCTTTGGCGTACGAAATGATTACTCAGGCAATGAAACTAGGTGCTACTGATTTTGATATCGAATTAACAGAACTAAGAGGCGGGAAGTGTGATAATTTTGTTTTACAACGTAAGGTGCTTGAATCCGAAACTCTTGTCAGATTATCCCTTTATGGTGGCACAATTGATCATCAGAAGGTAAGTTGTTCGAAACTTAGATCACTCAGTTTAAGTGGAGTACGTATTGATGGTGATAATTTATGGGGTATAATTTCGATTTGTCCCTCCATTGAAAAATTGGTGTTATGTGAATGCAATGATGGTTCTGGAAGGTTGGCATTGAGAAGCCCTCGATTTTGTGTTTATTTTCATAAGTTGAAAGTGTTGTGGCCGGAGAAGGTGAAAATTGGTGAATGGATAAAGAAACACAAATTTGTAGCAGTTCACTTGAGTACATAAGGATCAATCTTGATGTTCCCAAAATTCTTAAGTTTAAAATATTCAGGTTCCCGGGTACCTTCCCTGTCTTTAAAGACAGGGAAAAGAGAATTGGATTCTGAAATATCTATTTGGGGACGGATTAGTGGTATTAAGCTGGAAACTTTATGGTTTGATGAGTTGAGAAATTTTTTTCTCAAGTTGAGCCCCTCCAAAATATCTCTGTCTCTCCATATATATGTTTGTTATATGTCTTTGGAGGAGGGTTGTGATTATACTGAAGATATTATTGTACCTAGAGTGGAGAATTTGATGTTGTCGATCAGCACGCCATCTAACCTGAAATCTAAAATTTTGGAAAATTTATTTAGTAGTTGTCGTCCTAAAGTCATAACTTTAACATGGGGTATAGATAATTAGTTTGCAAAGTTCCTTTGCAACACACTGATGGAAAAAGTGAGGGATCATAAAAATCAAAATATGTCTGCTGCTTTGCATGATCTTGCAGAAGTAAATGTCGAATTTTTCGAAGAAGATGTCGCTGCAGGTCGTCGGTTGCTGCCCTGGAAGACATGGTCGGAAGCTACAGAAAATTCTGGAAAGGTTGGGATGGAAGTTTGCCCCGTATGAAATGGGTTGAGAGTTAGAGACTTTCAAATTGACATTTTAATTATCTTATGTTTGAGAGTTAAATGTGTTTACATACCAATTTATTCTTCATAAGAATTATAAGAATGTCTGTTATTTGGAGATACAAGGATTCTTGATCATTTGTGATTTTCTTAAGTATATTGTAGAAGTTTTGTAGTTTTGGTCAAATTCAAATATAAGTACACTTTAGTTATTTCTTTGTATTCACGTTTGTTCCAATTAAACAGCGAAGGTCCTTTTAAAAATATAATGGCAAAGACTTCCTCAATCTCTTACAAATCTCTGTTTATTGCTTCGATTAAGAAGAAAGGGCTTTAGTATTGGAAGAAATTGTTAGCATTCTTCCATATAATCAAGAATTTATCCTCAGGTACGGCCAAAAAACTATAAGTGATGATCAGATTCAAGAATGTTACAACTTATTCTGTTTTATTAACCTTAAACTACTCCCATAGTATGCAACGAATCTAGTTAATTAATTAGTGTATGAGTAGGAGTTGTCATCAAAGTCAAATATGAAAAGGAAAAGTAGAAAATCCCAAGTAGTAATAGTAAGGTTACCCCCATTATATATGCTACTCTTGTTTCACAAAACCAAACCAAACATCAAAGTATTCTGATCCTCATTCAAAGAAAACAATATTTTTATTATTCAAGATAGGAAACCAATTTTAACTTGATTGCATTTCTCTCTTTACTTGTTCTGCCTATGCTCAACCACAGCTGCTCTGCCACTTCATTCATCATGTACTCTTCTTCACTTTTCATTCTCTCACTCATCTTTGCAGCTTTTAGTCTCATTTCCTCTTTTAGGACAAGAACTTTATTCAGCACATCTGTAATGTCCATTCGCCCCTTTTTTCACCTTAATCGCGACACCTTCCTCCACTAAAACTTTAACATTCAAGGCCCGATCTATTCTAAAAGGTATGCCTATGACTGGAACCCCGAAATAGATGCTTTCGATTGTAGAGCTCATACCGCAATACCAGGATGTCGTAGAATGGTGTCCATCCTTCAACTATGATGCCCTTTTCAAGAAACCCCTCTAGCAATGCCTCGTCTGTGCTAGCTTTCACGTTGGGAGGAAACCTCAAGACCCATATGAAGTTGACATTAGAAGTTAATTCCAACTCTTTAGCCATCTATGGTATCTGATTATTGGAGAGATAGTTTTCACTCCCAATTGAGATGAAAACAGTTGAAAACTAGTTCTTTGTACTTAACCATTTTATGATCTCTGAGTCACTATGCCTGGTTATGGAGTGTGCAATTAGAGATAATTTTGTTTTACCACATTAGGTGTTTGAATCCGAAACTCTAATCAAATTATCTCTTGTTGGATGCAGCATTTATCGGGATCAACTGGTAAGTTGTTTGAGACTTAAATATCTTAGTTTAATCAGAGTGTGCATTGAAAGTAACGATTCAATCTGCTACTCAATTGAGAAATTGGTATTAATGCAATGGTAATTCTGGAATGTTGGTATTGAAAAGGTTGTGTGGTATTGATTTTCTTAAGTCGATGAGAGTATTGTTATTTGAGAAGGTGGAAACTGGTGAATTGTTTTTCCGTAGTGTATCTAAATTTCCTTGTCTCAAGGAGCTTACTCTTTAAAATTGTGTAGGCTAGAAAAGGTAGATGGATTTTCTTTCTTATTTTTTCTCTCTTTAAAATTGGAGAAGCATTGTTGTTCGAATTAAAGTGTTTGCACTTTTTTTTTTCTCAATTTTAATTGAAAACTGTAAAATTGATATTTTTCTTCGTCTTTGATTTGCGTGCTTAGTTAGTGCAAAGAGGGAGGAAACTCACTATTTAAATGGGATGGTAGTAGGCAGTGAACAACGGTGATGGGTGGTGGCGGATGGCGGTGGTGGGCAGTGTGCACCGGAATCTGATCACCCGATTATAATATTTAAAGGTGTATCACTAATTTTTTTTAACCCATATCTCTAAATTTAAAATGTAATTTTTTAACTCACTATTTAAATGGGCTGCAGTGCTGGTGTGATTGGAATTTGCAGGTACGGGTGTTGTCATGTACAATTTTACTTTTTTTTTTTTTTTTTTTTTTTTAAATTTGGAGGTGCATCTTTTTATAATTAGAGGGTATTTAAAATCGGTTTAAATTATATAGGCTCATAATTTTTTTTGCCATTCATCAAGGCCCATGAATATCACTTACTTATTCTCGTTGTTTATAAGGGCTCATTATGTGGAAACTTATATGCAAAAATCCTTCTTAATTTCTACTCCCTAATCCCTAATCACATCGGCCGTGTTTCAATTATTACGACTGGAAAAAGATATCGAAAAAAGGTTGGTGACTCTGTTCTTTGTTACTGTATTATATGATTTCTGTTTACAGATAGAGAAACTAATATTAATTCCCAATTAAAATTTGATTTCTAGGTTTCAGATGGGGAAGTGCATAAGAATTAAAGCGAGTCAACTCTCAGAAGAGACGATTCAACACATACAATCTTTTCTAACCGGAAAAGAAGCCGCCCGAACAACTATCCTTTCCAAATCCTGATTAACTCGCCCCAATCTCGATCTCGATGAAAGTAACAATATTCTGATCCGGCTCAGACCTGCCTTCTTGAAATCGGCGAAGAAGACCGTGCAAAGATACGACGAATTGAACCGAAAGGTTCACAGTTTCAGGCTACGGATGCATGTCTCGTCGACCTATGATGATGCTTCGTATAAGATTTCTTTGGCAAACGAAATGATCGCCAAAGCGATATTGAAACTAGGTGCTACTGATGTCGACATCAATGTAGAATCATACGGATGCAAGGACCTCAATTTTGTTTTACCAAATGAGGTGCTTGAATCTGAAGCTCTTGTTAGATTATCTCTCGCCAAAATTAATCTGCACGATAGAAAAGTATTGTTAATCGATTTTGGATTCACAAGAAAACTTGTTTCCGGGAATCGGAATATGAAAGCAATAAGAACGAAATTGAAATCACACAAGAACACCAGATTTACGTGGTTCGGAGATGAATACTCCTACGTCCACGGGATCCGAGAGGATAGAGTTTTCACTAAGAAAAGAATTGGAAGTTACAAGTTACAATCACACAATCTCTCGTGTTTGCGCTCACAGATGATTCTCTCAATATTGATCATGTTCTCTCAGCTAAGAACCCCTTTTATAGATACAGAGATTGGAAACGAACCCTAGATTCGATTCAATTGTAACAAACTCAAAGTAAAGGTAGTTATCCAGCTGACTAACGACTCCAATAACCGCCATGGTTGATTCAGTTAGTACCGTCTTCGAATTAGCTCCAATTTGGTGTATTTCGCGAATAACGGACTTCAGAATCAGATGACAAGACCTCCTCTGGCTCTAGCCACTTTCACCAGATGACCTCTGGTCCCAGACCTCCTCTGATAGACCTCCTCTGATGACTTATCTACCAGACTCGTCTGACCAGACCTCACCTGATGGACCTCCTCTGATAGCTCTCCTGCCAGACTTCTCTGGTCAGACTTCTCTGGTCAACCTCATCTGGTCCATCTCCTCTGGTACCCCAAATTTACCAATTCTCACGGCTAACACTTTCCCAACTTAGCCTCCTATTGAATTAAGCTCAGCAGACTACATACTTCACATATGACCCTTCACAATTCTCCACCTCAGATGAGAAGTATCAATCCTCTCCTCCTCTCCTCCATGCTCCAGCTAGGGCCTAAGGAACATCCCATACACTCATCTTTATCAATTCAACACAGAATTTGAATTTTGTACCTGGTAAAGACTTTGTACACATATCTGCAGCATTGTCATCTGTAGATATCTTCTGGATCAGAACCACTCCCTTATCAATGATTTCCCTTACAAAATGCAACCTTACATCAATATGCTTTGATCTCTCATGGAACACTTGATTTTTAACCATATGAATTGCACTCTGATTATCACAATGAATGACCACAGCCCTTTGACTTATGCCAAAATCCTTGATTATGCCTTTCAACCACAAAGCCTCCTTAACAGCTTCAGACACTGCAACAAACTCTGCTTCTGTAGTAGACAATGTAACTCCACTCTGCAGAACAGATCTCCAGCTTACAGCAGTATTGTACAGAGTAAAAATATACCCTGTTAAGGATCTTCTGGTGTCCAGATTAGCAGCAAAATCAGAATCTACAAAGCCTTCTAGTGGACTCTTCTGGTCAGTCATCCTCTCAAACATCAGACCCAGATCAGATGACCCCTTAAGGTATCTGAATATCCATTTCAAAGCTTCCCAATGTAATCTTCCAGGATTAGCCATGTATCTGCTCACCATACTCAATGAATAAGCTAAGTCTGGTCTGCTGCAGACCAGAGCATACATCAGGCTTCCAACCCCACTTGCATAAGGTACTTTCATCATAGTCCTCATCTCTTCATCAGACTTTGGTTCCATTTCCTTAGATAATTTGAACAGTTGTCCCAGAGAAGTTGTCACAGCTCTACTCTCATGCATGTTAAACCTCTTCAGGACCTTCTCAATGTAACTCTTCTGGGATAAGAATAGTCTTCCAGCTTTTATGTCCCTAAGAATATCCATTCCAAGAATCCTTTTAGCATTTCCCAAGTCCTTCATATCAAATCTAGCACTTAGCTTCCTTTTGATACTCTGAATCTTCAGAAGACTTTTGCTGGCAATAAGCATGTCATCCACATAAATCAGAAGATAGGCTATCACATCACTACCTTGTCTTTCCAGATATACACAAGTATCATACTTGCTTCTTACAAACCCAATGGATAGCATAACTTCATTAAACTTCTTGTGCCATTGTCTTGGACTTTGCTTGAGGCCATACAATGATTTCTTGAGCAGGCACACCTTCCCTTCACTCCCTGGTTCAACAAACTCTTCTGGCTGGTGCATGTATAAACTCTCAATAAGATCCCCATGCAGAAAAGCTGTCTTGACATCAAGTTGCTGTAGCTCCAGATCTTCTTGAACAATTCTACTGAGAAGTAATCTGATTGAACAATGCTTAATAACAGGTGAGAAAACCTCATTGTAATCAATTCCTTCTCTCTTAGTAAATCCTCTAGCAACTAGCCTGGCTTTGAACCTCACTTGATCTTTCACACCAGATTCAAGCTTCCTTTTAAACAACCATTTACAACTGATTAGCTTCTGCCTAGATGGCTTATCAACAAGAATCCAAGTTTGATTCTTCTTAAGAGACTCCATCTCTTCTGTCATGGCTGTATTCTATGACTCCCTATCATCACACTCAAGGGCTTCCTTGTAGCTTTTAGGTTCTTGGTACTCTATGGCTTCTGCTGTAACAAGTGCATAGGAGACCAGATCCACACGGCCAAACCTTGCTGGAGGATGTATTTGTCTTCTGAATCTGTCTCTTGTCAGACTATAATTTCTCAAGTCTGCTTCTGGCACTTCTTCCTCCTCTTCTGCAGGTGCACTATCCTCATCTGATGACACATTCTCTCATGTTTCCTGCTCTGGTTCAGAACCAGATGCACTATCATGTTTATCATGATCAGGCTCCACCTCAACTTGAGTGATTGACTCAGAAATAACACCATCCATCTCTTCAGCTAATGGCTCCCTATCACCTCCACCAGACTTGTAACCCATCTGTGATTCATTAAACACAACATCTCTGCTGGTAATACACTTCTGGTTCCCAGGCTCCAGACACCACAACTTATACCCCTTAACACCCTTTGGATACCCAATGAAAATACACTTTAAAGCTCTAGGTTCAAGTTTGTCTTGCCTCACATGAACATAAGCTAGGCACCCAAAAACTTTCAACTTTGAGTAATCTGATATCTTTCCATACCAGACCTCATCTGGGGTTTTAAACTCAATAGCAGATGATGACACTTTATTAATGAAATAAACAGCTGTGTTAACAGCTTCCCCCCAAAAACACTTAGGTAAATGAGCATCAGATAACATACACCTAACCCTTTCCAGAATAGTTCTATTCATTCTCTCTGCTAGACCATTCTGCTGGGGGTTTGAAGGAACAGTTTTATGCCTAGTAATACCCTTCTCCCTACAAAATTGTTGAAACTCCTCTGATAGGAATTCAAGCCCATTATCAGTCTTTAAGTGTTTGATAGTCCTGCCCCTCTTATTCTCAAGTTCAATCAACCATTCTTTGAACTTAGAGAAGGCATCACCCTTCTGTTTAAGAATGTAAACCCAAACCTTTCTGGAATAATCATCAATAAGGGTAAGGAAATACCTGTCTCCACCATGAGTGGATACCCTTGCTGGTCCCCATACATCAGAATGTATGTAATCCATAACCTCCTTGGTAGTATGCTTCCCCATCTGGTATGCTTGCTTCTTTGATTTCCCAAGAACACACCTCTCACAGAATTCCAGCTTACATATCCTCTTCCCAGGGATTGCTCCCTTCTTGGATAACTCCACCAGACCCTTCTCACCAACATGTGCCAATCTCTTGTGCCACAAGTTAACATCAGAAGACTCCATGGTAACATCAGTTGATCCTATTACAGTTCTTCCAATCAAAGTATACAAACCATTCTTGATCATACCCCTTATAACAATTCTTCCAGATTTGGTTATTGACAGAACTCCCTTTTCTGTCTTGAATTCAAAACCTTTTGAATTCAATGTACCAAGAGAAACAAGATTTTTCTTTAACTCAGGAACAAACCTGACATCAGATAAGATCCTATCAACCCCATCAAACATCTTGATCTTGATAGAACCAGATCCTTGTACCCTACAGCTCTCATCATTACCCAAAAGAACAAGACCTCCATCAATTTTCTCAAGATCCAGGAACCAGTCTTCATGTGGACACATATGAAAAGTACACCCAGAGTCCAGGACCCACTCTTGACTTAGTCTCTCATGACTAACCATCAAGACCTCTGCACTATCATATCCTTCAACCTCCACAACAGCTGCATCTCCATCTTGATCACCTTGATTGTCTTTCTTCCTCCTTTCAGGGCAACTCTTTCTCAGATGACCT
The DNA here is from genome assembly GCA_947034835.1 of Ballota nigra. NCBI lineage: Eukaryota > Viridiplantae > Streptophyta > Magnoliopsida > Lamiales > Lamiaceae > Ballota > Ballota nigra. The sequence goes on along the minus strand of OX344729.1, from coordinate 71,948,084 downwards.
TCCTTATGGCAAGAGAAACACTTCCTCTTCTCAACAAAATCAGATTTCTTCCCACCCTTATTCCCTTTTCCACCATCCTTCTTCTTGGACTGAAACCCCTTCTTCTTCTTGGATTGAACATTCAATCCTTCAGCAGGCTTCTTCCCATCAGTTTGGATCTGTAGAAACTTGGTTTTCAGGGCAGTTTGAACATCATCAAACATCACCTGATCCTGTCTCCCAAATAACAAGGCATCTTTGAAATTTTCCAGAGACTTAGGTAGAGCATTCAACAACATCAATGACTTGTCTTCATCATCAATTATAACATCCAAACTCTCCAGATCATCCACCAATCTGTTGAACTCGTCCAACTGATCACTAAGATTCTTATCTTCACTCATTTTGAAGACTTGAAGCTTCTGTTTCATGTATAACTTGTTCGTAACAGACTTGGTCTGGTATAACTGCTCCAGCTTATTCCAGATCCCAAGAGCGGTTTCCTCCTTCGATACTTCCCTCAATGGCTTGTCCCCAAGACACAAGATAAGCGCACTGTGTGCCTTCCTCTTGTTCTCCTCCACCTTCGCCGGATTTGTTCCAGAAGCCACCTGAGCCGGTGGCAACAAGGCTTCGTACAAACCATTGTGTACCAGGAGAGCCTTCATCTTGATCTTCCATAAGCTGAAATTGTTCTTCCCCGTGAACTTCTCAATGTCGAACTTAGTTGCAGCCATGATTGCTTCACTTCCCACAGACGGCGCCACTTGTTAATCGATTTTGGATTCACAAGAAAACTTATTTCCGGGAATCAGAATATGAAAGCAATAAGAACGAAATTGAAATCACACAAGAACACCAGATTTACGTGGTTCGGAGATGAATACTCCTACGTCCACGGGATCCGAGAGGATAGAGTTTTCACTAAGAAAAGAATTGGAAGTTACAAGTTACAATCACACAATCTCTCGTGTTTGCGCTCACAGATGATTCTCTCAATATTGATCCTGTTCTCTCAGCTAAGAACCCCTTTTATAGATACAGAGATTGGAAACGAACCCTAGATTCGATTCAGTTGTAACAAACTCAAAGTAAAGGTAGTTATCCAGCTGGCTAACGCGACTCCAATAACCGCCATGGTTGATTCAGTTAGTACCGCCTTCGAATTAGCTCCAATTTGGTGTATTTCGCGAATAACGGACTTCAGGATCAGATGAAAAGACCTCCTCTGGCTCTAGCCACTTTCACCAGATGACCTCTGGTCCCAGACCTCCTCTGATAGACCTCCTCTGATGACTTATCTACCAGACTCGTCTGACCAGACCTCACCTGATGGACCTCCTCTGATAGCTCTCCTGCCAGACTTCTCTGGTCAGGCTTCTCTGGTCAACCTCATCTGGTCCATCTCCTCTGGTACCCCAAATTTACCAATTCTCACGGCTAACACTTTCCCAACTTAGCCTCCTATTGAATTAAGCTCAGCAGACTACATACTTCACATATGACCCTTCACAAGTATGTTGTTCCAAACTTAAATCTCTTAGTTTATTCAGAGTATGCATTGGAGGTAATAATCTATAGGATTTTATTTCGATGTGCCCCTCTATTTAATTGCACCGGTGCATATGAGATGTCAGAATTGAAACCTATTTATGGTTTTAATAAGCTGAGCGTTTTGCGGTTGGAAGAGGTGCGCACATTAAATGGTTTTTTCTTCACATATCTAGATTTCCTTGTCTCAAGAAGTTGACTATCCATATTTGTTTTTTCTTTGGCTACAGAGGAAAACAAATTTATAGCAATTCACTTGAGTACATTAGTATCACTCAAATGTGGGAGAGTTTGAGCTTGAATTTTCATGTTCCCAAAATTCGTAAGTTTAAAGTTTCAAGTTCTTGTGTACCTTACATATTCTTTAAAACAACCTCAAGGGAATGGGAGTTTGATATATCTATTAAGGGTAAATTTAATTTCTAATGGTTCCAAAACTTGAGAGAATTACTGTTTAAATTGAGTCCTTCCAAAATTTCTCTATCTCTCGATATGGATACTCATCCCTCCTATTACTTATCCAATATGAAGTGTGAGTACACCGGAGATATTATACCTAGAGTGGAGAAATTGACGTTGCTCGTGTATACGCCATCTTCGCTTCATTCTACAATTCTAGAGAATTTATTATCGTGTTGTCGTCTAGTTTCATAATTTTATGTTGGTTTCAATCTTCATCTTGCTTGTTTTATTTACCCGACAAACAAGTGGTGTTATTCAATGATTTCACTGAGCACGTTTTCAATACTCTAGAAAAAAAAGCGAGTGAAGATGAAGACCAAAATATGTCTGCTTTACCTTTTGTGAAAGTAAATGCCAAATTTTTCGAAGATGATGTTACTGCTGGACCTCGGCTTCTTCCTTGTAAGACTTTCTTAGAAGCTTTAGATACAAATTAAAAAAAGTTTAAAATTAAAGTTCGACTCCAATTGAAATGGAGGTGAGAGCTTTAGACTCTTTTCAACATGTAAACTTAGAGGGTGTTTGACTAAGCTTATTTGAAACATCTTATAAGCTCTAATATCTTATAAGTTGTTTTAAAAGTTTATAAGATGTAATTTTTAAGCAGCTTATAAGTTGCTAAAGTGTTTGGCTAATACAACTTATAAGATCTTTGATAATTTATAACAAATATATTTTAAATTTATAAAATAATTTTTTTTTTCTATTTTTTTATCTTGAGGTAGGGTGGGTAGGGGTTGGGGAGGGGTGGGGTAGTTCTAGGGTGAGGTGGGTGGTTGTGGTGGAGGTGGTTAGAAAAATAAGTTGGGAAATCTTAACTTATCTTTTTACAGCTTATAAGATGGTAAAAACTTATTTTATGATCTTATAAGCTGTTAAACATCTTATTTTGCCAAACAAATTGGTAGTACTTATAAGCTTTTAAACAACTTATAAGATGTTTTAAGGAGCTTATAAGCTCAGCCAAACACCCTCTTAATTTATGGATTTTCACGGTCTCAATTATGCTTTGGATTTCACAATTTCATATATATACACCAACGTGCTCTTTTTATTTTGCAAATTGTAATTTATTCACTATTCTTTATGCGGTGTGCATTTGCATGATCTATTCTTTATGCGGTGTGCATTTGCATGATCTATTAGGGGAAGGATTTGTGGAATTAAGCTAGAATTTTATGGTTTGACGTATTTTTTGCTCGAGTTGCGCCCTTTCAAATATCCCTGTCTCTAATCAGTATATTTGTTAATAGTCTGTGATTATACGGAAGATATTATTACACCTAGAGTGGAGAAATTGAAGTTGTCGATATGCACGCCATCTAAAATTAGTCCTAAAATTTTGGAGAATTTACTTTTGAGTTGTCATCCTAAAGTCATAACTTTAACATGGGCTATATATGATGATTTCACAAAGTTCCTTTTTAACACACTAATGGAAAAAGTGAAGGATCAAAAGAATCAAAGTATGCGTGTTTTGCATGATCTTGAGGAGGTACATATTAAAATTTTCAAAGATGATGTCACTGAGGGGCGCTTGTCGGAAGCTTCTGGAAAGGTTAAGACGGAAATTTTGTTCCAATTGAAATGGGTGAGAGCTCTAGACATTCAAATTGATATGGAATTAATTATGCCAAGTTAATATTTTTTTAATATTATGTACAAATTTGTTCATCATATTTTACGAAGGTAATTGTTAGGATGTTTAGAAAACATAGGAATTTGAAAATATAGAAGAGTAGAGTTTGGGAGAATTCACCGTAAATCTGGTGAGTTCGATCTATGTATTATATAAGCGTATTTGAGTTTACAAAGTCATGTAACAACTTCCAAAAGATATGGGAAGACTAAATCAGTAGAGATATTATCTAAGAATACAAACAAATCTCTAACAAACAATACTAAATAACATTATCTCTATTACCCCCCGTCAAGCGCTGCGTGGGATGAAGACACACGCAAAGCTTGGAACGTAGAAACTCGAACGCTGGGCGAGGTAGACTCTTCGTAAAAATGTCTGCAAGCTGGAGATGAGAAGAAACAAAAGATGTAGCAATTCGCCCAGAAGAAACCAATTCACGAACAAAATGATAGTCCAGATCGATGTGCTTTGCCCGTTTATGCGAAACCGGATTCTGACTCAAGAAGATGGCACTCTTATTATCACATAAAAGGGATGGCCTGTTGGAAGGAAGCGACCGCAGCTCCTTAAGAAGATTGATGACCCAAACCAGCTCAGCTGCTGCATTGGCCATTGCCCGGTATTCAGACTCACAACTGGATCGAGAAACAGTGGGTTGTTTCTTTGCACTCCAAGAAACAAGGTTGCCTCCAAGAAAAATTGAGTACCCATACGTCGAGCGACGAGTCTCAACACACCGAGCCCAATCTGCATCTGAATAACCCAAAACCGAGAAATCAGGACCCTTAGAAAAGGCAAGGCCAAAATGAAGTGTACCCTTGACATAGCGAAGGATACGCTTGACTGCCAAAAAATGATCTTGAGTAGGCGACTGAAGAAACTGACTCACAGAACTGACAGCATAGGACAGATCGGGTCTGGTGATGGTGAGATACTGCAAGGCACCAACCAGGGATCTGTACAACGTAGGATCCTTAAAGGCAGGACCCGTGCTAACAAGAGATTCGCCCGTGGCTAAAGGAGTGGCAACGGGCTTAGCCTCTAACAAATCTGCCCGCTCAAGAATATCATGAGCATACTTGGCTTGACCAACAAACAGACCACGATCAGAGTAGGAGACCTCAAGTCCTAGAAAGTAATTCAAGCGACCAAGGTCTTTGATAGCAAATTCGTCTCCAGTTCGAGAGATGAAACGACGAAGAGTTGTGGGATCATTACCTGTAACAATTATATCATCAACATATAAAAGTAGGTAAATGATCGAATTACCCTGATGAAGATGGAAAAGAGAAGTATCAGAACGACTCTGAAGAAAGCCCAAGCTGAGGAGAAACGTGCTGAAACGCTGAAACCAAGCCAAAGGAGCTTGTCGAAGACCATATAAGGCTTTCTTCAAACGACACACATGATCCGGATAACGAGAATCAATAAAACCAGGAGGTTGTGCCATAAATACCGGTTTTGCAAGAACTCCATTAAGAAATGCATTCTTGACGTCGAGCTGATGAAGAGGCCATCCACGCTGAACGGAAAGAGCCAATATAACTCGAACAGTGGCCGCCCGTACAACAGGGCTAAAAGTATGATGAAAATCAGTACCGGGAACCTGAGTAAAACCCTGAGCCACCAGACGAGCTTTGTGTCGCTCTATAGAGCCATCTGCAAGATATTTCGTGCGAAATACCCACTTGGACCCAACAATGTTCGTGCCAGGAGGGCACGGAACCAAATCCCAAGTGGCATTTGAGCGAAGTGCATCTATCTCTTCCTGCATAGCAGCAAGCCAGTGAGGGTGTTTAGCTGCGGACTTGAAGCCACGAGGCTCAGATGAAGCAACAAGAGCCGAGAGCAGGGCGGAGGAAGCTAAGTCGACTGGATAACGAGGCTTGAAAGTACCCGCACGAGCTCGAGTCACCATCGGATGAGTGTTGAGTGGAGGTACAGGAGGCTCAACGAGCTGAGCGTGACCAACGGGCTGCTCTGCGTGAGCAATAGACGGAGCAACGGGAGCAATAGGTTGATCAGCGAGAGTAACGGGCTGATGAATAGGACCAGAGGGCTCACAAGGCTCATCAAGAAGCAAAGGGGCTGTACGATCAGGAACAGAACGAGGCAAGTCATGCAATGGCACTGAACTAGACGGTGATGGAGTAGACGATGAGACATCAAAAAACGTCGACATCTCCAAATCAGAAACCGAGGTGGAAGATGGAGTCCGAGAGAAAGGAAAATGCAGTTCATCGAACTGAGCATGTCGTGTGACGAAGACACGAGAAGATTCAGGATCAAAGCAACGGAATCCTTTATGAAGACTACTATATCCAAGAAAGATACATGGACGACTTCGGGGTTCCAGTTTATGAGCAGCATAATCCCGTAAGTAGGGATAAACACGACAACCAAATGGCCGAAAAATAGCATAATTGGGAAGATAACCAAATAATAGCTGAAATGGCGAAGTATTATTCAGAACGGAAGAGGGTAACCTGTTAATGACGTACACAGCAGTTGCAAATGCATCAAACCAGAGAGAGGCCGGTGCCTGAGCATGAAATAACATTGATAATCCAGTTTCAGAAATGTGTCGATGTTTTCGTTCGGCCCTACCATTCTGTTGGGGAGTGTAAGGACACGAAAGTTGGTGATGAATGCCGTGCAAAATCATAAAATCCCGAACCTTTGTATTGACAAATTCAGTGCCCCCATCACTCTGAAAAACTTTCACAGAACGAGAAAATTGGTTGCACACAAAAGCATAAAAACGAACAAACACATCATAAAAATCTGATTTCGCCCGTAATGGATAAATCCAAGAAAAACGCGAGTAGTCATCCACAAATGCAACATAATATTTAAAACCGTCTGTTGTAGAAATAGGTGCTGGACCCCATAAATCGCAATGTATCAAATCAAGTACATTAGATGCCCTTTTTTCATTCAATGAAAATGATAGTCTTTTGCTCTTAGCTAACTGACATGAAGAACAAATACTAGGGTTTGGAAGTACTGAAGTAACAGATAAACAACCCAATTTATTCAACAATGAAATAATGGAAAACGGGACATGCCCCAGACGTAAATGCCATAATTCGAAGCTAGCTTTCAAATCCTTGACACGAATAGCTGCCACCAACGCTGGAACACCCCGATCAAGCAAATAAAGCCCCTGTTCACACCTTCCCTGAGCCAGAATTTTCTTTGATATCCGATTCTGAACCGCAAAAAATTTATCAGAAAATATAACGTCAACAGGATAATCGGCAGTTAGTTTACTGATAGACAGAAGGTTCTTTGTGATATGAGGCACAACCAGAACATCCAACAACTTAACATTCTCAGAAAATTTAGCAGAACCAATATGCGATATTTGTAAAGAAGAGCCATTACCGACAATAACAGAACCTTTACCAGTGTAGGGAGCATGAGTATCGAGGGCCGAGAGTTGGCTGGTCATGTGAGCAGACGCTCCAGAGTCAAGATACCAATCCGGAGTAGGATCGGAGACATTACAAGCGGATGTGAAAGACTGAGCAAGGTGTGCAGCAGAGACAGGTCCACGAGACTGAGCATTCAACCACTTAGGGCACTTGTCAGCATAGTGCTCTCCACGGCACAACTGACACTTCGGAATATAGGGGCGGCGACCACCATTGCCACCACCGGAGCCATCACGCTTGCCCGAGCCATTTCCACCACCAGAAAAACCTGAAGAATTGGTCTGCTGACCACGATGTTGCTGGTTGCCACGGGTGTGATGCTGCTGGTTACGATTTTCAGAACGTGCCTCTCCCGAAGAAGAACGAACAGCAGAAAACGCTGCAGGGGTAGAAGCAGGGCTCTCCATGGAGCGCATCATCAGGTCAAACTGAACAGCCTGATGTAAAAGGTCCCGAAAAGCCGGAATCGGAGTAATAGCCATGCGAGTGTCCGCAAAACCCGCGAACTGAATTCCTAAGCCACGTAGAAACCAATGGCTTTTATCAGAAGCTTCGATGGGACGACCAATAGCCTGAAGTTGGTCGCATAAAAGCTTAAATTTGCGACCGTATTCCTCGACGGAAAGATCACCACGACGAAGTGATAACAACTCCTCTCGGAGTTGATGAGAGCGTGATACAGACGCATAGACCGATTCAAGAGCCTCCCAGGCTTGACGGGCGGTGGTGCAATCGATCACTTCAGAGGCTGCGTCGGAGGAGAGAGAGGTGTATAAAACGCTGAGGAGGCGTTTGTCCTTGAGACGCCATGATTGAAAATCAGGGTTTGGGCCAGCCGCTCCATCCGTCGACGTAACGGTGGCAGGAGGAGGTGGAGTGGCACCATCGAGATGCCCCAAAATATCAAAGCATTCAGCCATGTGAATGGTTTGACGTCGCCACATAAGGTATGTGGAAGAATCGAGCTTGATCTGCATCATATTGATCATCGTCGTGACAGGGAGAGGATCGGTTGCAGAAGAAGACATTGCGTTAGTTGATTGAAGAAGGAGGGGACCGGTCCAGACAAACAATCAAACGATAAGGGAGAAGAATCGCCGGACGGAGGGGTCCAGTCCGTGAATAGGCGATAAGGGAGAAGAAGATCGAGCGCGCGGAGATTAGGGTTTTCGATCGTTTAGGCTGATACCATGTTAGGATGTTTAGAAAACATAGGAATTTGAAAATATAGAAGAGTAGAGTTTGGGAGAATTCACCGTAAATCTGGTGAGTTCGATCTATGTATTATATAAGCGTATTTGAGTTTACAAAGTCATGTAACAACTTCCAAAAGATATGGGAAGACTAAATCAGTAGAGATATTATCTAAGAATACAAACAAATCTCTAACAAACAATACTAAATAACATTATCTCTATTAGTAATTTATTCACTCATTACGTTTACTGCACATACACTACAAAAAACCCGCGTTTTAGCGACCGAATTTAGCGACCTCCATGAAGTCGGTCTCTAAACAATAAATTAGCGACCGATTAGCGACTGAACTAGACCACCGGTCTCAAATTAAAAAAAATTGCGACCGCCTAAAAAGTCGGTCGCTAAATCGAAGATTAGCGACCGCCTTCGACCACTTAAACGGTCGCTAAAACTCAAAAGCCGGTAAAAAATAACCAAGACTTTACTGCCTGATCAGCGACCGCATATGCGGTCGCTGATTTCAAATTTAAACTCAGTGACCGCTGTTTGGCGGTCGCAGACTTGTAACGTTTGACCCGGGTTGGTAACGGTTGAAGGTTATTAATGCGGACGATTTAGCGATCGACACGTGGCGGTCGCAAACCAAAAAGTGGTCAAGTATCGGTAAACAGCGACCGTTTAGGCGGTCGCTAATCCTTTTTAAAAAAATTATAAATATCATCCCTCTTTACACATACTCGTAAAACTCATCCTCATACCACCATCGCTGCCGCCACCTTTTCCGCCGCCGTGCCGCCTCCTTTTTGCCGCCGCCGCAGTGCCGTGCCGCCGCCGCCGTGAGTTTTCATATTATTTTAATCGTTTAATTTTTTTAGAGTTATATTTTGTGAATAAGTAGATTATATATATTTTTTTTTTAAGTTATATATATTTTGTGAATAAGTAAATCGTTATATGCGTACGTGAATAAGTATATTATTATATGCGTGTGAATAAGTAGATTATATATAGCATCATCTTTTATAGTGTGTAGATTATAAATTTATTTAACCGTTCAAATTTTTTTTATAATTATATATAGTGAACGAATAAGTAAATTATGTGTATGTGTGTAGATTTTATGAGTATGTGAAATTATGTGTAAATTTTAGTTACAAATATGACCATAGGATGCTTTTCTGATCTCAAATTTTAAATTTTAACAATTTAATGTACATGTCATTTAATTTAGTATAAAAATAAATTATTTTGATTTTTGTGCATGTGCATGTCATTTACCTTTTATTTAATTAAATATACAATGAATTGATTATTCTTTTTAAAAACGGAATAATTTATTTTGTGTTTATTTATTTAAATATAAAAATATTAATTTATGCGCTAGACAAAAATCATATCAAGAAGTGCACTACACAATTAGGTTAGGGGTGTAATAAAAAGTATAAAATGAAATTGGTTATTACAAGAACCAATTTAAAATGTATGTTGTTTCATTGAAAAATATTAGATATTAGTTCTATAATTTGGTTATATTGATGAAATGATTAGTTGTTTCACTAAAATTTATTGATTTGATAGTAATATTGTCACATACATCATTCATCATTTAATTTAAGCATACAAATGTTTGTGGAAAATGATTATATTTATATATTATAATTTTCAGACAATATTACATATGTTTGTATAGGATAGTTATATTATAGTTACGTTGATGTTTAATTAGTTGAATTTATAATTATTACAGATGAACCTAGTTCAAGATAATTGTCTCAGTCATCATAGTCGACAACCAGTAAGTATTTTTTTAATGAATTATGTATACTTTTAATTATATATATATATATATATTAATATTATATATTTTTTAACAGGTTGCTTCCAGTCCGTGAGACTAGCTCAGTCGTCTCACAGGTCATTAAGATGACCACGTTTGAGTATGGTGCCCACTCGTGGAGTCAAGTGTCCAAGCAAAAGAGGATGGAGTATTTTGATGAGTTCAAGGTATACAAATTTTTTATTTATTATGATTTTAATTTTGAATTTTTGAATTTATTTGTTAATATTCTATTTTTAATTTATATGCAAAGGCGGTGCGTTTGGGACCCTGCCCATGACAGTGTTATGTACCAATTGTTCTGTGTGAAAGCGCAAGAACGGTACAAAAATATTATCTACGGTCTGAAGAAGCGGTGGGAGCTTGGGGATCGGATGGAGTTGGGTCAAGCACCAGACGGATGATCGATATGAGATGGTTTGGTGGATCACTAGAACAGTGAACCATCATTCAGAAGATCATGAAGAGAGAGAGGAGAGAGAGAGAATAGAGAGTTAATTTGAAAAATTTATTTATATTTTTTGAACAATTTATTTATGTTTTTTGAAAAAATTTATTTATATTTTTTTAATAATTTAATAATCTATATTTTATGAACAATTTATTTATATTTTTTAAGAAGTTATTTACTATTGTTGATGAACAAAAAAAAGATTGAATTTGATGAATTTTAATAAATATATATAAAAATATTAATTTTATAAAATTAATAAAAAAGTTAGTAAATACATATATATAAACGAATTAAAAACAAAATGGATTGAATTTGATGAATTTAAAAAAAAAAAACGGGAGTCAATTTGAAATTATATAAAATTAAATGAATAAAAACGAATGAATTAATAATTTAGAATAGTCTAAAATATTAATTTTATAAAATTAATAAAAAAAGTTAGTAAATACATATATATAAACGAATTAGAAACAAAAATGATTGAATTTGATAAATTAAAAAAAATGGGAGTCAATTTGGGATTATATAAAATTAAATGAATAAAAACGAATGAATTAATAATTTAGAATAGTCTAAAATATTAAATTTATAAAATTAATAAAAAAAATTAGTAAATATATATATGTAAACGAATTAGAAACAAACAAAAAAATTTGATGAATTTAAAAAAAAAAATGGGAGTCAATTTGGAATTATATACAATTAAATGAATAAAAATGAATTAATTAATAATTTAGAATAGTCTAAAATATTAAATTTATAAAATTAATAATAAAGTTAGTAATTACATATATATAAACGAATTAGAAATAAAAAGGATTGAATTTGATCAATTTAAAAAAAAAAAAAAACGGTAGTCAATTTGAGGTTATATACAATTAAATGCAAACAAATGAACAAGAATAGCATGTGTTCTACTGATTCACACCTCTTCCGGTCTATCCGGAGGTTGTGGGTTTGATTCTCCTTGGGCGCATATTTGTCCATTTATTTCTACAAGCCTTACAAGGGCTTATATACTACATGGGTCGCCTAATATGAGCTAGTGGGTCAGTGGCTCAGTGGTTTGTATCCCGTCCGGACCCTGATGGCCGCAGGTTCGAACCCAAAGAGCCACTTTTTTTGTACCATGGATCGCTGATTAGCGACCGCCTATAGGTCGGTCGCTAATCAGAAAATAAAATAAAAAAAGATTAATTTTATTTCGAAAAATAAATTAGCGACCGCCAGAAGTCGGTCGCTAAATTATGACCTGGCCGGGTCGGACCCGATTGATTCAGCGACCGACTGAAGGCGGTCGCTGATATTAGCGACTGTCTTGACGGTCGCATATTAGCGACCGATTTAAAAAAGCAATCGCTAATATTAACGACCGATTTTTTTGGTCAGAAATCGGTCGCTAAAACCCGTTTTTTTTGTAGTGATATACATGGAATTATAAGAATGTCTGTTATTTGGAGATTTAAGTAGAGGCATCAGTTCAGAAATTCTTGATCAAGTATATCGTAGATATTTGGTAGTGTTTGTCAAGTTCAAATGTAAGTAAACTTTAGTTATTACTTTGTGTTATATATAATGAGGGCCGTCACTTTTGTTCCAATGGAACAGAGAAGGTGCTTTTTATATTGTAAAATTATAGTGGCAAAAAATTTCAGTTTCATAGAACTTACTCCTTAATATCTTAGAAATCTCTGTTTATTGCCATGTTTAAGAAAAAACAGCTTAAGTTGGAAGAATTTATCTCCCTAAGCTTTGCGTTGGATGGTTTGGAGAAGAAAGGAGTTGCCGAGTTGTTAGGGAAATGTGATATTTATGAGTAGGTCTTGTATGAGATCGTCTCATGGCATGAGACAATGAGAATGAGTATAACTATTACATTGACTCATTAACACATTAGTAGAGACGATCTCATATAAGTTTTTGCCAATATTTATTATTTAGATTGCACTGTTAATATGTGTATATAAGAGGCCCCAAAGGTAATGTAATAACAAGTGTGTTCCTTCATTTCAAATTTGGAAATCAAACAACAGATTTACTATATATCATGTTTCACTATTGTGATTTATTTCACTCGCAACTGTTGCACTAATAATTAAAGACAAAGTATAGAGTGAAAATGTTTCGTATATAAATTATTAAAGGATATTAGTTGTTTTGATTAAAGAGTATCGATTGTTTACACTGAAAAGTATTATTTCTTTACACTAAAGAGTGTTGTTCTATGAAAACAAACTAAGACTCTTCAGTGTAAATAACTAATAATCTTCAATGAAATCAACTAATACTCTTCAGTATAACCAACTAATACTCTTTAATAATTTATGTATAAACCAATTTCACTCTATACATACTCATAATTAAAATGAAGGCCTAATTACACTAAGTTTCCTAAACCATCAAATTATATTTTTTTGGCTCTAATGCATATAAACTATCAAATTTTGGAACATAAACCACTAACTTATTTTTTATCAATTTTTTCCCCAAAAAAAAATATTAATTGTAAAGCACGTGCTTTATAAAATAAATTTTTTTCAAACTCTTCATAATTAAATTCCAATCGTAACGAGAAATACATAAAACTCATCATCACTTTTGTCGTCTACCGCTTCGCGTCTTTGCTCTACGTACACAACCTTGTGTGTCCGTCCTTTGACATTGTTCTCCGTCTCATGCGCCGTTTTCCTTCAATTAATTGGACATTTTTTACAAATATACTCCTCATGTGTTGAAATCGGAAATTTTTTTAGTGAAAATTAAGTTTAGTGGTTTATGTGTCAAAATTTGATAGTTTGTGGTATGTACTAGTGTCAAAAAATATAGTTTGGTGGTTTAGGTGCAAAATCACATATAGTTTGATCGGTTTAGTGTAATTAGAACTAAAATGAAATACAAGAATACTAACATGAAAGGCGGATACATATATATATGTTCAAAATAGTCATTCAATAAAACTATTTTGTATTAAAGACAACGAAAGTGAAACAGGGGATATGATGCCTGTTTCACTTAACATGCTTCCATATAAAAAAGAATTTAGGATCAGATACAACCAAAGTAAAATTCATCATGATCAGATTAAAAATTGTTGCAACTTGTTATGTATCATGAAGCTTAGACTACTTCCATAATATGGTTGGCGTATTCTTTTTTTTTTTATCAGTATGGTTTAGGGTATAAGGCATACATGCCCCATAAAAAAGCAACAAAAAGTTCAATACAACAACAAAGTTACAAGCCAATCGAGGCCTTGGGATTAGCTACCCAATCATTAAACGATAGAGATTTATAGGAATTTTCCTTAACAATAAGCCAACTCCAAAGCCTCAACCTAAGCTCCTCCAAAATTTTATCCATCGAGAACGTCTCATTTTTAAAAACAATTGCATTTCTCAATTTCCATAATAGCCACACAACACCGAGCCAAATATAAACAACAACCCTCTTTCCCTTTATCCCTCTTAATATACTACTAAAAACAAGCATATTAGTAAAGGTACCTGAGTAGATTGCCATTGGTGATTGGATCCATTCAAGGCACTTCATCCATATAGAGTAAGACAATCTACATTCAAAGAACAGATGTCTCCCTATCTCTTCATGCTCTCCACAGAAGGTGCAGTTCAAGTTATCGTTTGGATTAAGGATTTCCCGTCTGCGAAGGTTTACTCTTGTAGGTAGACGATCCCAAAGTAATCTCCAAGTGTGTGCTATTACTTTGTATGGTGCAAGATTCTTTTCAATCCGCTTGAAAGCTTTTAGCTCCTCTTCTCCATGAGTTGCAATCCTCTGGCTCTTGTACAAAATATTATACGTCTCCTTAGTCGAGTGTCTCCCCTCTTGGATAAGTCTCCACTGCCATGAATCTTCAACTCCTGGTTGTAGATGAAACCTGTCAACCAAAGTTGTTAGTTCATTAAACGAGCCACATTCACGATCAAATAAAGGTCTCCTCCATCTCCAAGACCAAAACCACATCCCTCCATCCCTCCCTCCCAAAAACACATCTCACTCAACATCCCCCCTTGATCTAGACTAATATGAAAGAGCTTAAGAAATTTCTCCTTTAACACACACCCCTTCCCCTGTCCAATTCTCCTCCCAATACCTAAAAGTACTACCCTCACCAATCTTCCTATCGATACGATCCAAAAACCAGCCCTCATTCCCCCCTTCACACACCTTCAAAATATCCTTCCACCACAAACAAACCCTTCCCGATCTCCCCATTGGTAAGTAACTTAAACCCCTGATTAGGCGTGAAATTGTCATGATTCGTCATTCGAAATGCCCTAGTTTTGGTTGATTTTGTGAGTATTTAGAGTCATTTGAGTATCATTTTCATAAACTAATGAATTTGTCTCTTTGATGCTCATAGATGGATAGAGAGCGAAAAGAGGAGTTCGTAGGACTTTGAATCAACTCAAACGGATGCCCGGATGAGAAGATATCGAAGAAATACGAAAAGTACTAGTTCGAGGGAGCAAAAGTATCATTGGAGTGCACAAGCTAGAAGAGCTCGAGCACTAGTGCTCGAGCAGGTCGAGTATAGTGCACGAGAGATGCAAGTCAAGCACTTAGTGCTCGAGTCGGTCGAGCAGTGTGCTCGAGTGGAATCCAGTCGTGCACTAGTGCACGACCACGTATGGTCGAGCACTTTTTGCTCTCGGGAAGAATGGGGTGCTCGAGTTGGTTTTGCTCGTGCACTAGTGCACGAGTAAGTGCACGACCTGTCGCGTTTTTGGCCCATTAACTCCCGATTCGACCCGTTGCTTATATATACCCTTTCCGAACACGTTTTTTACAACTACTTGATACCATAATACGTTTGGAGACTGAGTTTTGAGAGAGAGGAAGAGGAGAAGAGACGAGCAAGTTTACGATTACGCTTTTGAGGTTCTCATTACGAATTCATACTACGATCTTGTTTTTAGTTTCGTTTCTTTAGATTTCTGTTCTTGAACACATTGAAACTTATTTTCTTGAGTTAATTTCAGTTATTCTTTTATTTCGAAAAACCCTAGTTTATGTTTGATCTCTTCTTCGTCTTAAATATCATGTTCATGTTCGTTACTTATTTAATTGCTTTAGTTTACGTTAAACCTATGTCTAGCTAAAACCCTTGCATGCTTGGGGTAAGATGAACTCATACAAGTAAGTTGTGGGTACGTAATTAGGGTAACTTGTGACGTTAGGTTTAAATTCTCTTGATTAATGAATGCTTAAAATTAATCTTAACTTTGCTTTTGAATTTCGTTCGAAAAGTGTTAGAGAAAGGACGACCGTATCACTCTTTAACAACGAGTAGACATAACTAGAGGGTTTAGAAAGGGTTAATTCATCTACCGGTTTAGCGAATGAGGACGACCGCATCACCTTAGTTAAATTAGGGTCTCATTAATAAAGCACAATCTATTAACTTGTTAGTAGATTAGTGAAGTCGAGTGTTAGGATAAAGTATTAGGGTTTAAAATCTTGAGCTTTCATCTTGCATTCTTGTACTTAGGTTATTTCTGGCGCGTCACAGTTATTTTGATTATGTACCTGCTCCGTTAGTATACGTAGGGATTCTTATCCTAAGCATCACCATCTCTTACTTGAAAACAACCCGTAGTTAATTCGTCTTCTTTAGTTCGTTAGTATAATTAGTTTATTTTAGTTGTTTTAATTAATCTTTTAAAAAACCCAAAAACATTACACTCATATTAGCTACGACGCGTAGATCTTCAGGGATCTGTTCGCATACACCCCATCTCGTGGGTTCGATATACTTGGCCGTTATACTTACTCATACTACAGTGAACCCGTCCGCTTGCGGGGAAGCGACTAGTAGAAGTTAGTGTAATCAGCAACAAGTCAATGGCGCCGTTGCCGGGGATGGCGTTGTATGCTTTTTGAATAGGACTTGTCGATAGCTTAGTAGTTAGTAGTGGGTGATTTATTTTCTGTTTTTATTTTTATTTCCATTCATTCGGCAGTTGCGTTTTGATCCTTCTGCTAGTGTTTCAGGTTTATGAGAACACGCTCGCAAGGCAATACGAGCGAAGAGAGAATACCGTTGGACCCTGAGACAATAGCAAGAAGAAACCGAGCCTTTTTACGAAGGATGAACACTGCCGGAGGGAAAGAACCGATGGACATCTCTAATGAGTTGGACGATGTCGAGAATGAGTTCAATCAGGCATTGAACCGGATTGACGGCACTGATGGCAATACTAGAAAGAATCAGGATCCGTTAGGAGAGAGCCAGAGCCAAAACCCGGGTACTCAGAACCAAAACAGACCAGCTCATAACATGGTCCAAAATCCTCATAACAACCCTGCTTACCCACATCCTAACCTACCACAAAACAACTTACCCTATCCACCCTACTCATACCCACCGTATCCTTACCCACCATACCCGTATCCTCCACCTCCAGTTTACAATCAACCACCTGTTTACCAACCACCACCACCCCAACAAGTACCCGTACCAGCTGCTAATCCTCAACACGTTCCGCATAATGTAGATCACAATATGGCTATTCGAGTGAGGTTTGCAGCGCAGCCACAACGGTACTATGATGGAGTGGCATTGCCTCCTGTTGAGGCAAATAACTTCTCGATTTCCCCAGGAATTCTAAAGTTGCTGACCGAGAATCAGTTCAAGGGGGTGATCGGGAAGGAGAATCCTCACACTCACCTGAGGAGTTTTCTCATGATAGCCTCCACATTCAATTATAATGGCATGTCTGAAGATGCCAAGAGGCTTAGGTTGTTCCCATTCTCACTGACGGGAATAGCTAAAGAGTGGTATGACAACACGCTCCCACGGGGAGGTGTAACCACATGGGCCGAGCTCGAGCGTCTGTTCCTCGAGCGATTCTACCCTCCATCGAGAACGATTAAAGCGAGAATTGAGATCTCTTCCTTCCGCCAAAAACAAGGAGAGGATTTACGCCAAGCGTGGGAGAGATACTCAAACATGCTGATAGAGTGCCCGCAGCACGGGTACAATGAGGGAGATGTGATGGCATTCTTCTACAGTAGTGCCAACAAGGCTGGGCAAGACCATTTAGATGCATGTGCGAGTGGAGCTTTTCTGAACCAAGGGATAGCGAGATGTAGAGAGATCGTGGACAACATTGTCACGAATGCTGGTGCATGGAACGAGGATCCTGAGTTCCAGAGAGTTTGCAAGTTGGAGGAGAAAGAAGGTGAAGGAACAAGAAGGTTGTTGATGGCCGTGATGGAAAAGATTAACAACCTCGAGTTGGGGAAGAATTTGGTTGGAGAGCATGCAGCAGAGAATGATAGAGTAGACCAGTCAAGTGGACAGCAAGAGGTAGCCAATTACATGGGAGGTCCGTATTACAATCAGAATGGCTACCAAGGTGGAAATCAGTATGGAAGGCCTCCTTATGGCCAACCATTTGTACCTCCAGGCCCACAGCCACCTCAAAATCAATGGAGGAACACACAAGGGTATCAAGGCGGCCAGCAGCCTCCTCAAAACAAATGGAGAAAGAACGAGAATTTCTCGTATGCTAACCCGAAGGCGGGTGTTACAGTTCCTCCGGGTGTTGACCCAGGTTCAAAGCCTCCGGGTGGAGAAGGCGGTGCATCGACTGAGGAGATGTTGAGAGCGGTTCTACAGAAGGTGGAGGAAGGAAGTAAGAGGTTGTCATCCTTGGAGTACGATGTTAAAGAGTTGCATAAAAAGGGTGATCAACATGATCAAGAGCTTCAGAAGATGAACGTTGAGTGGACTAGAACTCAACAAGAGAACAATAGGCGGTTCATTTCTATAGAGTTCCAGATGAGCCAGATTGCAAAGTTGTTGAATAGAGAGCCGGGAAAATATCCTTCCATGCCGGAAGGGAACCCGAAAAAGCATTGCAAGGCTATCTAGTTAAGAAGTGGAACCAACTATGAAGGTCCTCAGATGCCTGCTGCTTTTGAGACGTCTCAAGTTAGAGATGAGCTTGAAGAGGTAGAAGTTGAGAAGGGGATTGAAAGTGAAGGGATTGAGAAGAGGAAAGATGTGGAAGAGTCTCATGAGAGCAAAGAGCCTGAAGAGGAGATTGAGAAGGGTGAGAGAGTTCCTAAGTGGAAGAAGGCAAAGGAAGCAAGGGAGAAAGTGAAAGAGACCGAGAAAGATAAATGAAGGGTACCCAAATCTGTGATACCCGTCCCATATCCACAACGCTTCATGAAAAAGAAGCTTGATGAGAAATTCGCTAAGTTCCTTGATGTGTTTAAACAATTGCATATTAATATCCCTTTTTATGATGCTTTGGAACAGATACCCAATTATGCAAAGTTTTTGAAGGACTTGATCGCGAAAATGTGGCGAGTGGATGAGCCGAAGTTAGTGCAGTTGAACCACGAGGTGAGTGCATTAGTGCACAAGACGCTTCCTCCAAAGCTGAAGGATCCCGGGAGCTTCACCATTCTTTGTGATATTGGGAACAGGATCAAGAAGGGAGCGTTGTGCGACCTCGGAGCGAGCATTAATTTGATGTCGTTGTCGCTTTTCAAGAAGTTGGAAGGTGGTGAACTTCAACCCACGATGATGATGCTTTAACTTGCCGATCAGTCTATTACTAGACCTCAAGGTGTGGTTGAAGACGTCCTAGTGAGAGTTGGAGATCACATTTTTCCAGCCGACTTTGTAGTCCTAGAGATGGAGGAAGATGAGCACGTGCCTCTAATCTTGGGAAGACAGTTCTTAGCTACGGCGGGGATGGTGCTAGACGTGGCAAATGGGAAGATTACATTGAAGGTTGATGATCAAGAAGTGAAGATTTCCCTATATGAAGCCATGAAGCACCCGAAGGAGGATGAGAGTTTGTATTGCATGGATACCATTGATCCTAGTGTTGAAGACACACCTCCTATCCCTAATCATTCTCATATTCATGAATTTTATAATCCTTCACTTGATAATTTAACCCCTGAGCATTATGTTCTTGATTATGTTGATAGGGACAAAGTGAAGAAGTTGAAGGATGAAGAGGTGAAAAGTGT
The DNA here is from genome assembly GCA_947034835.1 of Ballota nigra. Taxonomy (NCBI): domain Eukaryota; kingdom Viridiplantae; phylum Streptophyta; class Magnoliopsida; order Lamiales; family Lamiaceae; genus Ballota; species Ballota nigra. Next base: position 71,928,507 of record OX344729.1, on the reverse strand, counting down.
GGACGTGATCCAGTTGGAAGGAAAAGGAGGAGTTAAGAAGAAAAAGTCCAAATTCAAGAAACTGTTTGGTAAGACCCCTCCAGATAAAGGTGAGAAGGAGTTGAGACCAATAACACTTGGGGATGAGAAGAAAGCAAAAGAGTTCATGATGGAAGGGCATCAAGGAAAGGAATGCAACCACCACTCTTATGAGAGTAAGGGAGGTAAATTTGAGTATGATGTCCCATAAGCTCCTTTGAGCTTGGTCCGACATCAGGACCTTAAAAATAGCGCTGAATGGGAGGCAACCCATTTTTATTTGCTTTTATTTATTTTAGTGTCTTATTATGTTATTAGGGTGTTGTTGAATAGTAAGTTTTAACCTCGTACGTGAGAGTTTGTTTTGTAGGCTTGTCTCGATGGAGTACTCAAAAGAGAGGAACTCAAGCAAGGGAGTGTGCTACGTTTGAGAGAAACTGAATTGTTTGGTTGAGGTAACCCACAACCCCAAACTTAGACCTCTTCGCAAGGTCGAAGTTTGGGGGGGTGGAGTTTTTTATGTTTCTTGTCATATTGCACAGGAGCACCCCTTATCTTTGAATGTGTTTGGTTATTTGGTGCCTTGAGATGCTCCTTGAGGTGATTTTGATCTGAGTCGCTATTGCATATTTCGTGCTTGATAACCCTCTCTACTTGTTAGTTGTCATTCTTGAATATAAAGTGATGAGTAGAGTAGATTTGTGGATTGGAGTTAGGAATTTTTTTGTGTGAGTAGGTGAGTTAGAGTGGATTTGAGAGAGAACTAGTATACTTACGAGTTTTCTTTGTGAGTGCTTGTTTGATAAGAATGAGAATTCACTAGGACTAGCATGGATGTGAAAGCCGAGAGACTTGAGCCTTATGAGATTTCGATATATGAATCTCTTCGTTTGTGAGTGAATCATCACCTTAGAGGATGCTAGAACTTGTGTGTGCTCTTGCTTCTTGATTGTGTCCAGTTTGATATGTCGAATAGGATCTTAGGCCATCTTTGATTTAATTGAGTCACTTAGCCAAAATTGTCCTTACCAATGACATTTATCCCTTGTTAGCCCCTTTGAGCCTAAAGCCTATTTTATTTGCTAGCACATATGAACACTATTCCAATTCCTAAGCCTTTTTGTCCCAATTTGAGTGGAGAATAGGAAAGTGTGAATGTGAAGGGAGTGAATTGAGTTGAAAAAGGGAAATGTTGTTTGTTGAGTGAATATGAGAATGAGTGATGAAGTTATGAGATGTGGGAAAAAGAGAAAAAAATTGAGAATGAGCAAAAGGAAAAAAAAAATGACTTCATGTGTTTGTGCGAAAAAAGAGAAAAAAAAATGAAGTGATTGAAAAAAAATGAAAAGAGTGAGTTAGAAAAAAAATTGAAGTATTGAGAGTATGGAATTGAAAGGGTGTTGATTGAACATGTTTGAAGTATTCTGTTCCTAATCTCGAAGTGCCAAAGTTTGATTTTCTATTCTCCATTCACGTTAGTCACTTTACCCTATATTATTATCTCACCTGTCCAAAGAGCCTACATTACAACCTTGAGAAAAGTCCTTTTTGATTCGGCATTGATTTCTAGAGTACGGTCGAAGTTAAGAGCACTTACAAGCCTATGGCTGCCAATTTGTGTGATTGATTGTTTGAGTGAGTCCCTTGATCATTGTTATACACTTGTGAGGGAGTGAAACACTTCGTAGAGTGCACATCCATGTTTGATTTTGGTGATTCTTGCTGTTGTTGCATGAGTATGATGAAGGAAGGTGAGTGAGTATACTTGTGATGCATCTTTGAAGCTCGAATTCATATACTTGCATGATTGGATTCTTTGACTCATTCCTAACAATTTCACTTGACTTATTATTTCGTTACTTGAAGACAAGCAACATGGTAAGTTTGGGGGAGATGATTAGGCGTGAAATTGTCATGATTCGTCACTCGAAATGTCCTAGTTCTGGTTGATTTTGTGAGTATTTAGAGTCATTTGAGTATCATTTTCATAAATTAATGAATTTATCTCTTTGATGCTCATAGATGGATAGAGGGCGAAAAGAGGAGTTCGTAGGACTTTGAATCAACTCAAACGGACGCCCGGATGAGAAGATATCGAAGAAATACGAAAAATACTAGTTCGAGGGAGCAAAAGTATCATTGGAGTGCACAAGCTAGAAGAGCTCGAGCACTAGTGCTCGAGTCGGTCGAGCAGTGTGCTCGAGTGGAATCCAGTCGTGCACTAGTGCACGACCACGTATGGTCGAGCACTTTTTGCTCTCGGGAAGAATGGGGTGCTCGAGTTGGTTTTGCTCATGCACTAGTGCACGAGTAAGTGCACGACCTGTCGCGTTTTTGGCCCATTAACTCCCGATTCGACCCTTTGCTTATATATACCCTTTCCGAACACGTTTTTTACAACCACTTGATACCATACTACAGTTGGAGACTGAGTTTTGAGAGAGAGGAAGAGGAGAAGAGACGAGCAAGTTTGCGATTACGTTTTTGAGGTTTTCATTACGAATTCATACTACGATCTTGTTTTTAGTTTCGTTTCTTTAGATTTCTGTTCTTGAACACGTTGAAACTTATTTTCTTGAGTTAATTTCAGTTATTCTTTTATTTCGAAAAACCCTAGTTTATGTTTGATCTCTTCTTCGTCTTAAATATCATGTTCATGTTCGTTACTTATTTAATTGCTTTAGTTTACGTTAAACCTATGACTAGCTAAAACCCTTGCATGCTTGGGGTAAGATGAACTCGTAGAAGTAGGTTGTGGGTACGTAATTAGGGTAACTTGTGACGTTAGGTTTTAATTCTCTTGATTAATGAATGCTTAAAATTAATCTTAACTTTGTTTTTGAATTTCGTTCGAAAAGTGTTAGAGAGAGGACGACCGTATCACTCTTTAACAACGAGTAGACTTAACAAGAGGGTTTAGAAAGGGTTAATTCATCTACCGGTTTAGCAAAGGAGGACGACCGCATCACCTTAGTTAAATTAGGGTCTCATTAATAAAGCACAATCTATTAATTTGTTAGTAGATTAGTGAAGTCGAGTGTTAGGATAAAGTATTAGGGTTTAAAATCTTGAGCTTTCATCTTGCATTCTTGTACTTAGGTTATTTCTGGCGCGTCACAGTTATTTTGATTATGTACCTGCTCCGTTAGTATACGTAGGGATTCTTATCCTAAGCATCACCATCTCTTACTTGAAAACAACCCGTAGTTAATTCGTCTTCTTTAGTTCGTTAGTATAATTAGTTTATTTTAGTTGTTTTAATTAATCTTTTAAAAAACCCAAAAACATTACACTCATATTAGCTACGACGCGTAGATCTTCAGGGATCTGTTCGCATACACCCCATCTCGTGGGTTCGATATACTTGGCCGTTATACTTACTCATACTACAGTGAACCCGTCCGCTTGCGGGGAAGCGACTAGTAGAAGTTAGTGTAATCAGCAACAAGTCAACCCCCAATCCACGACTCACCATATTTAGACTTCAAAACTCTCATCCAAAGGCTGCCCCCCTCATTAAAAAACCTCCAACACCATTTCCCGAGAACAGATCTGTTGAAAAAATATCTCATATGGTTGGCATATTCTGAAACATCATAAGTATTCTCTGTCTGATGACTATATAATATCAGTATAATTTCCCCTTGTCCCACTGCTTCTTTAGATTGTAAATAATGTTTTTGTATCGCTCCTACATTTTCACGCAGAACAAGCCGTACATAACACTATCATGGGCAGGGTTCCAGATGCACATATTCTGCAATTAAATAAAAAAATAAAAAATAATAAATAAATTCAAAATAAAATATTAAAAATTAAAATTATAATAAATAAATATTTTATATACCTTGAACTCCTCGAAGTGGTCCATCCTCTTTCGCTCAGACACCATGGACCACGAGGAGGCACAAACCTCGAACGAGATCTTCTTAATAGCCTCTGAGGTGCGGGAGCCAGTCTCATGGCCTGAAAGCATACTGTGACATCAAAATAAAAATTCAAGTTAATATTAATAATTAACCCTCACTCTGATTCATTTTTATTTTCCACTCTCAAAGTAGCACGGGTTTTAATAAAGAAGTAGTTTATTAGTATTTATGAGTGATATGTGTATTTTTTTTATTTTTATTTTTGCCATTTTGGGAAAAATATTGAGAAAGTGGAAAAAAAAAAACCTTCATTTTATGGTAATATGGATAATCTAAAATGAATAGGAGAGAGTATTAATGAATATAATTAAAATTATTTAATTCATTAAAAATACTTGCATGTTGTCGTGAGGGATAACAATGAGACGACTATCCAACGCAGGATGCTTCCGTGAAACCGAAAATCTGGCTGCTGAAGAAGAGCCGACAACAGAACTAGATTTATTGTGAAGAGGATGGTGTCATCTCCGGGGCCCGTCTAACCTCCGTGATCTCCGGTCTCAACGATCCCGACCTCCTCTTGCCTCTCCCCCGACCCTGAACTTGCTCTGATTAGTGAGATCTTGAGAGCTCATTTGTAATAATTATAAATTGAACATATCAACATACCATATTATATTTATACACATTCAACTAAATTCATACTTAAGTATTTCAATCAACTAAATTCATATATACATATATACCCATATATGTCAATCATCTAAATGTTGGAAAATAAGGGGTGCCCGGATCTATTCGGGATGAAATTTAAATACGAATTAAAATACAATTATTACTAGCATGAATTAATCCTAATTAATTCAAATAATAATTCCAACAACAATTTTATCATCATGCATGTTGAATTAATTCACATAAAACCTAACGCGGAATATCTAGGAATTTATGTGATTACGTACCTCTTTTTGATATGACCTTTGATTAACACGGGACGATCACGAACGTGCTACCAACCAAAAGACCTTCTCAAGTATGTCCCTTTCGCCTTACTTGATCACCGGTGGGAAGTGCTTTCAAACAATTAAAATAACTAAGGAAAAGGAAAAATATTTTTGCTCTTAAATTTTCCAACACATGGAATTATTATCTTGGGGATGAAATAATCATCCCCCATTTATAAGAATAGTGACCGATTTTATCATGTAGAATAATGTAGGAATTTTTTTCTTCTTAATCTCTAAGAAATCTTGAATATACTCCATATATTCTTTTCTCCATAATAAAATATTCCACAAAAATTTCAACTTCCTCATTATATGGATGATTTTCGAAAATATTGGATTAAGAATCCAAGATTTGGATCTTCCTAAATATATGAGATAATCTTGTATTCCAAGAATACTCATCTTCCATAATATATTCCAAGAAAATCAACAAGATCTTTTCTTTCTACTAATATATCTTTTTCGAAAATAACATGAAAAATTAGCAATTATATATTTTTATTTTAATCACCTTATCGTTATTGGGCTATTTAATGGGCTACTTGAGGGGCCTTTAGGAGAATTAAGATTGGACCTCCAAATGGACTTCTGAAATTTTAATATTGAGCCCCAATATAATTCAGCCCATTAATATTAGTTAGTACCACTAATAAATTAATACTGCACTATCCATCTTAATCCATATTACGATAATATGGGCTCCCGGTTATTATTTCCAGCGTTTAAGATTATCTAGTCCATTAATTAATTGAGCTTTTGAATAGCTCTAAATTAATTAATATATTTCACTTTGGAGTAAAGACATCTCAACATTATTATCCGTACCGAAGAAACAAATTCTTCACTTGCAAGATTTGGTACGATAAAACTTCTGAGCCCACCAAGGGGACAAGTCACGATGATTCACATCCAACATGAATCAAAACAGTAACTATGAAGCACACACGGTCCTATTTAAGTGATGAAGATTAAGAAATCAATAACCACTGAGGTCTAATTCTTCCCATATCAGAACAGAAGAATTTATCCTCGTTGTAGGTCCTCTTCAACACATACTAAATGTGCTAGTGCAATCTCTTGGTCAAGACAGGTCAATCTGAGATATATACACATCGACCTTTCACGACGGATTGTTCAATTCCACTTGGGTCGTGAATTTGTACGTTTAGTTACAGGGAAAACTGTCAATGTGATCTTCTGTGATCTGATATCACCACATTAACTAAAATGTAACTTGTACTGTATATTGAACAGTTTGCAATAAATATTCAACATTTCAATCATATCTAAAGCACATGCGATAAAAGAATTATTCTCATAACCAAGTGTTTAATAAATGAGTTATACAAAGTAAAAATATACTTTCACGTATAACTCCAACACTAAATTCATATATATGTATATCAATCAACTAAGTTCATACCTACGTATATCAATCAACTAAATTCATACCTACGTATACCAATTAACTAAATTCATACCTAAGAATATCAATCAACTAAATTTATACCTACATATATCAATCATCTAAATTCATACCTAAGAATACTAATAAACTAAATTCATACATATGTATATCAATCAACTAAATTCATACCTACGTATATCAATCAACTAACAACCAATCAACATGTAAACATGTATATTTCTAACAACATATATAATTTCATATATAAGACATGTATATCAATTCCAACAAACACACAAAAAATGCATATAACTATCCTATTAACAAACACATAAAAATGCATATAACACATAAAAAATGCATATAAGTATCAATTCCAAATAACATATATAATTTTATATATATAACTATCCTACAAATATATATATATATATATATATATATATATATATATATATATATATACATACATATAAAAATGCATATAACTATCCTATAATTCATAAAATATGATTTAAAAATAATTTAAACGGTTAAAATTTAAAAAAATTACGATTATTGTGTAGACGGGGATGCAACGAGTGGTTTGACCGTAACCGATTGCTCAATGTAGGCGGTGGCGGCAGTGACAGATGAAACTTTGTGGGAGAGAATGACGTACGGACTCTCCCTAAAAAGGGTAAAAAAAATCAGCGACCGCCTATATCGTTACTAATCACTGATTTTACTGGTCAAATTGACCAATTTCAAAATTAGCGACCGCCTTTGAAGGTCGCTAATTAACCGGCATTAGTGACACTCAACTGTTACCAAAAATAATTTAAACTTACCGATCTGCGATCGCCTTGACCGATCTGCGACAGCCATTAGGCGGTCGCTGTATACAAAATTGGAATCAGCAACACCATTGGCGGTTGCTGATTTGGCGTTTAAAATTATTGGTCAATTTTGACCGGCCTTTGGGTTTAGCGACCGCCTAAACGGTTGTTAATTGTGTGGACTTAGTGACCGACAGTCCTCTGTGGTCGCTAATCATTCGATTTAATACCAATTTTGGAGGCGGTCGCAAAGTTTTTTACTTTGAGACCACTGATCTATTTCGGTTGCTGATTGGTCGCTAATACATAATTTAGAGACCAATATTTTGACGGTTGCTAAATTCGATCGCAAAAAATGCGAGGTTTTTTAAGTGAATTTTATTTATAGAATAACATTTAATTTGCCATCGAATGTGCATGATGTTTCGTATTTGTAATTTAATATTAATATCGACTTCACCTCCTACTGCATTTCCGGCCAAGACCCTTTTTATTGCTCTTAGCTAATAATTGGGAAACATATGGTAATTGACTTTCTTAGAATAAATTCGTATTTAATTTGGAAGTTTTACCTTTTATATGATTGGGAATATCTCATTAAGGAAAAAATCTTAGATTGTGTTTCAAAAATTAAAAATCTGCCAAATATTTTTCAAAATAAAAAATAATTATATTAATTGGCAAATCAAACATAACAAATCAATGAAAATAATTATTAGAATTATTAGAATAGATCCACACTTTATATAATAATTATGTATTTGGCATATTCTCTCTGGACTAATATTGCAAATTTATTAGTTTTCTTTGAACAAAACTGCAATTTAATTTATTCAATTTTCTAGAAAGCGTAAAGAAAACTTACGGATTTAGAAGTGCCAATAAAAGGACCATTTTAAAATGGAGACATTCTCTTGGGATTAAAAGTGCAATTAAATCATTTAGGAGCCGCTTGGTTTGAGGGATTGTCTGGGATTGTCTTTATAATCCCAGGTAATCTCGTGTTTGGTTTGAGGGATTGCACAGGACCATGGCCCTGGATAGACTAGAACGACTATCTCGTGTACAATTCGATCCAGAAAATTTGGTTCTAGTCCAAATTTTTTAGTTCTAGTCTATCCGTTTTCCGATAGTCGTTCTAATCCAATCCTAGCTAATTCAATCCTATCCCGTAAACCAAACGGCCCCTTATTAAATTTGTAGGTATAAAAAATCAGCTGTAATCTATTGAATGAGAATTAATGATGAAGTTGTAATATTATTTTATAGAAAAAAGTAAATTGTAATTAACTTGAATGATAATGTAATTTTATTTATTCTTTTTTTTTCATTTGATAATAATTGAAATATATCGAATGATAATGATAGAAAAAATATTTAATTAAATTTATCACAAAATATTTTCTTTTAACTTTAAATAGGTCTCTTGAGGAGAAATAACCGTGGATGTTTGATTGGATATTGTCGCCTCTCGCTATTCTTTAATTAAACAAATTAGGCGTTTTATCTCTATACCGAATTTGGTCTAATTTTCGATGGAGAACTGCAATAAAATTGAAGCCAATAATGGTGAGAATGAACTCCTGGAAGAGACGATTCAACGCATACAATCTTTTCTATGTGCAAAAGAAGCTGCTCAAACAACAATCCTCTCCAAATCCTGGTACGAAGCCTGGTTAACTCGCCCCAACCTCGATTTCGCTGAACGCAACTTCCCTCGCCATGGATCTAACGAAAGCGCGTTTGTGAAATTCGCTACGAAGACTATGCAAAGATACGATGAATTGAAACTAAAGATTCAGAGTTTCAGAATACAGATAGACATGGAGAAATGTGATGATGTTTCGTATAAGATTTCTTTGGCAGAAGAATTGATCACGCAGGCGATGAAATTAGGTCCTACTGATCTCGATATTAAATTAACAGAATTAGTGGGAGGGAACGAATTAACGGGAGGGAAGTGGGATGATTTTGTTTTACCACATGAGGTGCTTGAATCCGAAACTCTTGTCAAATTATTCCTTTATGGTTGCACAGTTGATCATCACAAGGTAAGTTGTTCCAACCTTAGATCACTTAGTTTAATTGGAGTACGTATTCATGGTGATAGTTTATGGGATATAATTTCTATTTGTCCCTCCATTGAGAAATTGGTATTATGTAGATGCAACGATAATTATGAAACGTTGGAATTGAAACGCGCACAATTTCGTGTTGTTTATTTTCATAAGTTGAAAGTGTTGTGGTTGGAGGACGTGGAAATTGGTGAATGGTTTTTCGGTAAAATATCTAAATTTCCTTGTCTCAAGGAATTGACTCTCGACTATTGTATTGGCTATAAAGAAATACAAATTTGTAGCACTTCACTTGAGTATATAAACATCACTGAAGCGTGGATAATTAAGTCGTCGAGGATCAATCTTGATGTTCCCAAAATTCGTATGTTTAAATATTCGAGTTTTTGGGTACCTTCCCTATCTTTTAAAACAGGCTCAAGAGAATGGACGTCTGAAATATCTATTCGGGGATGGACTAGTGGTACTAAGCTGGAAACTTTATGGTTTGAAAAATTGAGAAATTTTTTGCTCGATTTGCGCCCTTCCAAAATATTCCTGTCTCTCTGGATATATGTTGATTCTATTGATTTGGAGGAGGGTTGTGATTATACTGATGATATTATTATACCTAGAGTGGAGAAATTGATGTTGTCGATAAGCACACAATCTAAATCTAGTCGTAAAGTTTTGGAGAATATATTTTTGAGCTGTCGTCCTAAAGTCCTAACTTTAACATCGCATAAAGATAATGATTTCTTAAAGTTACTTTGCAATACACTTATGGAAAAAGTGAGTGACCATAAAAATCAAAATATGCCTGCTGCTTTGCATGATCTTGCGGAAGTGAATGTCGAATTTTTCGAGGATGATGTCATTGCAGGTCCTCGGTTGCTGCCCTGGAAGACATGGTCGGAAGCTTCAGAAAATTCTGGAAAGGATGGGATGAAAGTTTGCCTCCAATTGAAATGGGTTGAGAGCTAGAGTTTCTTATTGATTCTTTTTGTTCTCTAGGATAAACTTGCACCATTTTAGTTATGCTATGATTGAGTTAATAATGTGTTTATATACCAATTCGTTGTTCATTATAATTACAAGAATGTCTGTTATTTGGAGATGCAATCATTTGAGAATTTTTTTAATATATTGTACAAGTTTGGTAGTTTTGGTCAAATTGAAATATAAGTACACCTTAGTTATTTATTTGTATTCACGTTTGTTCCGATCCTGGCAAAAATATCCTCAATCTCTTAAAACTCTCTGTTTATTGCTTCGGTTGAGAAGAAAGGGCTTAAGTATTGGAAGAAAGGGCAAAAATATCCTCAACTCTTCTTCACTTTTGATCTTCTCACTCAACTTTGCAGCTTTTAGTCTCATTTCCTCTCCCGACAAAAACTCTATTCAGCACGTCTGCAACATTTTCGCCGCTGAAATATCCATTTGCCCCTATTTTCACCTCAATCGCGACACCTTCTCCACTAACATAAGATCAAATCCGAGAGACAGATTTATAAAAGTATAATAGATCTTTTAGAGATTTATATGGGATATATATGTCAAAATTTATAATTTTTAATTTGATATGAAATATTAAAATGACACTTATTTTGAAATAGATGGAGTATTTGCTTAGTGAGGTTTTGACTTTTGATTAGTACGTGATGTTGGTTAAAAATATCATATATTTGAAATGGACATATTCAAATCATGAATTGGTGTCAATAAACTTAAAATTAAGTTAATAACCTAAAATTAACCGGCACAATAATAGAAACTATTTAAAAAAAATACATATTTCATAAAACATAAATTGATATTAGAGTTTAGATTTTTTTTATTTTTTTTTAGTTTAAAAATACTAAAATATGAAGGGAAAAAAAAAGGAAGAAATATATATTTGGCGAAAACACTTACAGTTGCTGGGAAGGAAAGGTATTTCGGGCAAAATAAAGTCAAAGTCATCTTTACAAATTAATATTTGGGATCATGTATATTTTTTCCCATACTAAAATCGAGCTTCTTTTAAATTATTATGGTCCATTTTTTTTTTCTTTTTTTACTAAGCGATTTTGGTCTACTAAATTGCTCCCATTTTTTAAAATGGTCCAAAAAGTCCGGCTACAGTTTATGGTATTTCCAAATAGCAAAAAATAATGTTGAATATTTCTTATAATTTTTTAGGAATCATATCTTTGACTTAGCAATTAACTTAATTAATTGTAAATTTGATTGTAATAGAGTCTTTCCAAGATTAGGAGATACTTTGGTTATTAACTTATGTGTATGTATATATTCGTAACCTTTTAATCTTTTTTTATGTAATCTTTTGAATCAATATACTATATACATAGCAAATACAAAAGTTCAAAAAAATTATTAAAAATCAAATAATACCAAAATTCATAATAATTTAATAAGGGTGTCATTTTATCACATAACCGCGTCTCAAAATCTTCATTGCAGAACCATTCCTCCCTCACCGAAAGATTGTTTCATGGACAAACCATATTTCACAAATTACTTCAAAAAAGGGCAACCGCTACTGCCGGAAAAGCCCCGATTGTAATCCGTCGTCTTTGCCAATTAATTGCAAGGAGTGTCACTTGGATTTATCTGCTCACCGCACGGACCGCCGAGTTTTACAAAACCCGGGACCTTAAGGAAGACCCTATGGAACGAAGGAGATGATTTAGGATTATAACAGAAAATATTACAATCAATATAATCCTAATCAAACATCTACAAATCTATACAGATTCGATGAAATTTACATAGTTAAACTGAATGATATCAACAAAAACTTTCTACATAATAATGATTACAAATCTAGTGAATGATTCAATTGCAAAAGGCCACAAAACTTAAAGAATGATTCGAAGAAGCTTATGATATAAAAGTATAAATAGGCTTCAAAATGTAACTACTCCTAATTAGTAGCTAATTAAAGATAAATTTTATTCTCATTAACTATAATTATAGATAATACAATGAACGGTGATGATGAAATGATAAGATGTTGATCAATGGCTGTAAAAGATTCCTGCCAAAACTAATTAAGGAATATTTGTTTGTATTAGTAGTTAACACGTGCATTGCACGTTATGCATAAGTTGTTAGTAAGAATTTTTGTTTCTTTTTACATAAATTAATTTAAAATCAACATATAAATATTAAGAGATCAATTCATTTCATTCCGAAGTGCACATCCAAATTTCTAATCATTTGACAAGATTAAACTACATCATAAACTAAATTCATACATTTGAACTTATAGCTTGCATTTACAAATAAAGACACAATTGCGTCAAATGTAAAGCCAAGTAGCACGAATTGATGGGAGTATGCCGAGAAATTGAGAAGAGCTTTTCATATATGTCTCTAAAAAGTATCAATACCTATCAATAAAAAAAATGCAAGTGTAGAAAAGAGAAAAAAGAAAACTAATGCATTTACAAAGCACATAATACAGAAACATTCTCGAAGCGATTCAAACATGAAAGAGTACAACCAACTTCCTTTTTTTTTTCTAGATGTAGAGTAGAACCATCCTTTTTTTCCTTGGGATTTAGAGTACAACCAACATTGTATATGAAAATGCAAAAAAGAAAGACGATTCATTTGAAAATTACTAACATAACACCATACATGTTTATACATATTCTTAGTCAATTCAACCAGCACATTAGAGATCCATTAGAACTTTTCTTAATGTATACACAATGCAAGACAATATATGATCATAACAAGTGAGCATAACAGCATATGTATGCCCAACACATTTTAAAGTAATTTAAAATTTGAATACCCGAACCATTTAAAATGGTTAACTTCTAACTTTTTGTAAATAATGGGACTATTTGTTAAAAAATGGGCGCCACCAATTCATTACAAAAAAGAAGAAAAAACTATCACCAATTCATTTACAAAAAAGAAGTAAAAATTTCACTACGCCAGTATACATATTGTACAAGATTAAAGTTTATCAGCATCAATCCCAATAAACAAAAATCTAATTCAAGGTATTATAAGCGTAAGAGCCCACTAATTGAGCATAAAAAAACACCACTAAACTATAATAAATCACTAAGCAATCAAAAGAAATCCACTGCACATCATTACTGTGAAATTACCACGACAGATTTTACAAGTTCTATGGAGTATTAACTAATGAGACTCTACACATCATCTCCAAGTAATGAACTATCAATTGACAAAATGATATTGAAAAAAATTCATCTCATCTATTCGAACTTGTATAGAGGTGTGAAATTAATTAATTAATTTAGTTACTTAACATTTTCTGTCGCTCATGAGCTGAATATCTCAATTTCTGCCTTTTGGGGAAGAGACTCAGTCAGTGAACAATTTAATATGGGTTGGAGTTGTTTTCTGCAAGAATCGAATCCAAGAAGTGTGGGCGTGAATCTTTTTGGCTTTGATACCATGAAAAAACTTCATCTCATCTAAACTTCATCTGCAAGCAATTATCAAAGAAGAATATGCTACAGAAAACTTAATATTACAATTAAGACCAATAATTGCTAAAATTTTCACATTCTAAGAAATAGACATCTCTAAAAATTGCTAAATATTCAAATTCTAAGAAATAGCTTCTGTTTTATTTTTTCTACACTACAAGAAAAAACCCTTTGGCATCATCATTTGAGTTGCTGACGTTTGTCCACGACACATAAACCACCATCTGAATATGACAAACTTAATCTAGGTCAATATGAAAAAGGATGATGGATGCCATGAGGGTGAGAAATGAGTACCTGTGACAGTTAGTTTCCCAAGAGTAAGATAGACGATGCATTTGATGCAGCATTTTCTTGTCCATCAATTTGCAAGGCAATCCCAACATCAACAAGTGCTAGGGAAGGTGCATCATTGATACCATCACCAACCTTTTTAAAAAACAAGTTAGTTTAGAACTACTAATTTCTCAGTGTTGTTACATAATCAAAGAATTAGTGTACATTTCATCCTCATTTTCACTACCATATGAGACCAGCTAGCCAGTTCTTCAACTGACACTTATAATTTACAATAGCAGCTCTATCATAAATTCCTGATAATCAACTAACTACTTGCAAGCTAAGGAAAAAGTGAATTATCTCACTGTGAGAACAACAGAAAAGTAGTATTCCACCTTATCAATTTGAACTCAATTATTAATGTAATTGACCTCAAGATTAAAAATAACAACTGGCTTTCCATGCTTTCAATTTAGGAAATATATAATTACCATGGCAATACGATGAACTGATGCTTGAAGACTTATAATAACATCAGATTTCTTCTGTGGTGTTAAAGAACTATTGACAAATTCATCTTCAACACCAACTAATTTTGCTACTGCTGCAACTGCCTCATCCCTATCCCTTGTCAACAGGACTGTACGAATTCCTTTTTGCTGAAGCCTTTAAAACATGAGCCAAATAAAATATAAGAAAAATAGAAAAGGCAAAATACTTAGAAAGCTTTTCTTTTATGTAAACAGAAACAGATTCACCCTTTTCATTTTAATCATCCACATATATTTGAGTCACTAATAACACCACTTCCAGTAAACATATGATGCTCTGCAGTAGTAATTAGTAAACGAAATGCAAGCAATAGAGCACATTCTCTAGAATACACTTTGTGTAATACTCTTGATTTATTAGGATCTAATGAAAACACATGAGGAGTTTGTGTAAATTCCACGGTCACGCTCGTTGATTTCGTAGACATTCAATTCCTGATTTTTTGCTGAGATTGCCCGAAATAAAATAGGAAAGTTTAAGCATTAATTTGAAGGATCATTCATGAAATTATGAAAACAGAGTATTAATCGAAACGGAACACATACCAGATCTGGATTTGAAATAATTACCGCATCCTTGGGAGGGGAGGACGCTTCGTCGATCGATTCTTGATTTATATAATCTAGAAATAACATTTTGTCACCATAAATCTAAGCAATCTAATGACCCTCTAGCTGTTTTCAGCTTTAGTTCTAAAGTTACAGATGAGTTTCCTTCTTTGACGCCTGAATCAAGCAGCAAAACACAATAAACTAAACCAGAGAGCTCCAGCAGGTTATTCATTGAATGCTAGAACCTGCTTTCTCTTTACTATCAGAAGTTTTAGTTTTTTTACCAACTGTCCATGATATTCAGTTCTTACTTTTTGGAATTTGTTTGTTATCCTTTTGTTGAAAAACCTTAATGAATAACTGAAATCTAGAACAAAAATATGGTGTGTAGCAGAAGTTCATCAATCAGTTTACATTTTGGCGATGCATTTATCATTGCAGTTAACTAATGTGGTCCAATGGAAAAGTGATTACTCCCTCACAAAATACAATACTTAAATAGCATAAACAACATCATTTGCCATTCGTTACAAAAAAACAATTGTAAGCTAGCCATCTCCAGTTTACATTTGAATTAGCGATACGCTAATAGATAAAACTCAAAGTGTTTACCATAAGGTTTAGTAGAAAATGACTATTAAAACTTGAACCACCATTAATGTAATTTACAATAAGAGTGGAACACAATTTTTTTTATCAATAACGCAATTGACATACGTTACGGATAAATGATAAATCAAAAAAAAAAAAAATTGAATCTCGCCCAGCGTCTCAACACCTCCACAATTTGGGATAATGCCACTCCATTGACTTTTACATGCTGTCCATCCAAATCCTGCATCTTATTCTGCATAATTGAGTTTGTTTGCTTTTTTCTTTAGAAAAAAAAAAGGCTTCATCAGTGCCAAAATGTAAAACAGAACCCAAAAATAGTAAAGGAAAAATAAAAAAACCTTGAGAGCATTTACTAAAGTTGTTTACGTTCCCATTTTACCCGATCATTTCTTCGGCGGCATGGAGGGAGAAGTCCTTCTTGGACATGTCAAAGCTGTCTAGGTCCCCATTTTCCTGTTTATGTCTTTGTCGCCCAAGAAGGACTTAAAAAAAAAACAAAAAATTGCACCAAGAACACTAAATCTAAATTTAGCAAATAAATTGCAGCAACAAAATTGAAGTATGATTTTAATAAGATTTTGGGTTTGAGTTTGAGATGGGTCTAAGTTGCAGAGACAAAATTCAAACTAAAGCTGAGATACACAGCCCTGCCTCTCCTACTGTGATAGTCTCCACAATAGTGCCGATCGCATCGCTGCCAGAAAAGGAAAAGTGTGAAGAAGAAGAGTGGTGATAAAAGTGGTAAAAGATGAAGGCGCATTGGAATGGGAGAGGAGGGGGGGGGGGCGTACATTTAGAAGACAAAATTGTATAGGATGCGGGTTGGAGAAAGAGTGAGAGGGTAGACGTATCGTTTGCAGGGCTAAAATGCTGAAGAAGAAAAAAGTGAAGGGCAGTCTTGTCCAAAAATGTTTCTCATTTGTTTCACTTTTTAATATAGTATAAATATAGATATAGATTATATATTTATTTATTATAGTTTATAGATTGGTTCATACATGAATCATCAAAGGACATTAGTTGTTATCACTAAATAGTATTAGGTGTATTCACTGAAGGGTATTAGTTATTTCCAGTGAAGAGTTTTAGTTTGGTTTTACTGCACAAGTAAGACTCTTCAGTGTAGACTAATACTCCCTCCATCCCATACTTGTTTGCTACATCCATTTTTTGCAAAAAAGTAACACGGTTTTTTAATATTATATTCTTCATACACTAATAACCAAAAGCATCTACTTTATCACTTTAAATATTAATAAACAACTCTTTTCTTAAAACTCGCACAAACAGTAACCTAGCAAACGAGTTTGGGATGGAGGGAGTAATACTCTTCAGTGGAAACAACTAATACTGTTTAGAGAAATCAACTAATATCTTTTGATAATTTATGTATGAACCATTTTCACTTTATACTTTGTCTTATTCTTATGTTGAAGGTTTTAAAAGTTTAAATCAATCAAACAGATTCTATAACAATCCCAAACATTCTCTAGATTCTCCATTCATGTTAAAATATCCATGATCATATTGAATATTTGATTATTCTAAAATTACAAATCTTAGCATGCATTCAAATACATATCTGATTAGGCGTGAAATTGTCATGATTCGTAGCTAGAAATGCCCCAGTTTTGGTCGATTTTGTCGAGTATTTAGAGTCAATTGAGTATTATTTCTACACATTGATGAATTTGTCTCTTTGATTCTCATAGGTGAATTGAGGGCAAAAAATGGAGTTTGTAGGACTTTGAATCGACTCAAACGGATGCCTGGATGAGAAGATATCGAAGAAATACGATTGGTATTAGTGCGGAAGAAGAAAAGTATCAGTTGAAGAAGAGGGAGAACCATTCGAGTGGATCCACTCGAGCACCACCGCTCGAGCATGCCACTCGAGTGCCCAATTTGTCCAGAGAAGTTTTGTCACTTGATCTACTCGAGCACTAACGCTCGAGCATGTGGCTCGAGCACCTAAAACTTACAGAGAAATTCCAGCACACGAGCAACTCGAGTGCCACCGCTCGAGCGTGTTGCTCGAGCGCTCAAAGACATACAGAGTGATTCGGCCATTCGACCAGCTTGAGCGCCACCGCTCGAGCCCCTGTTTCATTCGAGCTACACAGCTCGAGCGCCACTGCTCGAGCGGGTCTGCTCGAGCACTTCCAAGTTTTTGCTTCCGGATTCGTTTTTCGGCCCATGAGTTCCCGATTCGGCCCGACGCTTATATATACTTGCTCCAAACACGTTTTTACACACCACTTGATACCACATCACTTTTAGAGTTAGTTTTTGGAGAGAGGAAGAAGAGAAGAGACGAGCAAGCTTAATTTTCACTAGTAATCGAGGTTTTACTTACGAATTCATAGTTTGGTTTTGATTTTTAGTTTTGTTCCTTTAGTTCTTTGTTCTTGAATACTTGAGACTTCGTTTTATTAATTTAATTTGAGTTCTTAGCATTTATTTCTTTAAACCCTAGTTTATGTTTGATAATTTCTTAGTTAAAATCATTATGTTCATGTTCGTTACTTCTTCAATTGTTTTCGTTTTGGTAAAAACCATGTCTAGCTAAAACCCTTGCATGCTTGGGGTAGGATGAACTCGTAGAAGTAGGATGTGGGTACGTAATTAGGGTAATTTATGACGTTTAGTTTTAATTCTCTTAATTAATGAATTCTTAAAATCAATCTTAACTTTACCTTTGAATTTAGTTCGAAAAGTGTTCGAGAGAGGACGATCGTATCACTCTTAATGAGAGGGTTTAGAAAGGGTTAATTAATCTACCAGTTTATCTAGGGAGGACGACCGCATCACCTTAGTTAAATTAGGGTCTCGTTAATTAAGCACTATCTATTAACTTGTTAGTGGATTAGTGAAGTCGATTGTTAGGATAAAGTATTAGGGTTTAAAATCTTGAGCTTTCATCTTACAATCTTTTACTTAGGTTATTTCTTGCGCGTCACGGTTATCTTGATTATGTACCTGCTTCGTTAGTATACGTAGGAATTCCTATCCTGAGCATCAACATCTCATATTTGAAAACACACTTTTACATTCGTAACTTAATTTTCTTTTTTGCATTCATAGAGTAATTTAGTTTAGATTATAATTTATTTTCTTTTTAAAAACCCAAAAACATATACTCATATTAGCTACGACGCATAGATCTTCAGGGATCTGTTCGCATACTCACCTTTCCTTGGGTACGATATACTTGGTCGCTATACTTACTTATAATACTGTGAACCTGTACGCTTGCGGGGAAACTACTAGTAGAAAGTTATTATTTTTGGTTCAAGTCAATGGCGCCGTTGCCGGGGATGGCGTTGTATGTATTTTGAATAGGACTTGTAGATAGCTTAGTAGTTAGTAGTGAGTGCTTTATTTTTCTGTTTTATTCTTACGTGTTCGGCAGTTGCGTTTTTATTCTTTTTTTAGTGTTTTAGGTTTTTGAAAATACGCTCGCAAGGTGAATCGAGCGAAGAGAGACTACAACTAGATCCTGAGACAATAGCAAGAAGAACCAAAGCCTTTTTAAGAAGGATGAATGCTTCCGGAGGAGAGAACAAGAACGTGAACATGGACATCAGTAATGAGTTGGATGATGCTGCAAATGAGTTTAATCAGGTAGTGGACCGGGTTGAGGGCACTGGAGGGAATGGAAGTCAGAATCAAGTCCCGTTAGGGGAGAGCCAGAGCCAAAACCCGGGTACACAGAATGTAAACAATCCTGCTCATAACCTTGTCCAACACCCTCAGAACAACCCTGCATATCCACAGAACAACTTCCCACAAAACAACTTACCTTACCCTTACCCATACCCACCATATCCATATCCATATCCACCATACCCGTACTCTCCACCTCCTGTTTACAACCAACCACCAGTCTATCAACCACCACCAATACAACAAGTACCAGTACCACCTGCTAATCCTCAGCACGTTCCTCAGAACGCCGATCAGAACATGGCTATTCGAGGAAGGTTCGCGACACAACCGCAACTGTACTATGATGGAGTGGCATTGCCCCCTGTAGAGGCAAACAACTTCTCAATTTCCCCTGGAATTCTAAAGCTGCTTACCGAGAATCAATTCAAGGGGAAGATTGGGAAGGAGAATCCTCATACTCATCTGAGGAGTTTTCTGATGATCGCATCCACGTTCAATTAATTTATATTTTAGTGATTTCATTCGTGAATTTTGTATGTTCTTTTATTCTATTTGCGTTCGCGACATAGAAGATCAACGACGTTTAAAGTACATCACTGCTCCGTTGAGAGCTTCTATTTCCTTCTCCAAAGTTGAGAGTCTCTGATCTCCTCTTATGAATTGAGTACATTTTTTTGGAACGTGAATCAATAATTTTAGAGGTGGAGATTTCATCGGAAATTGCGAAGTAATTTTTTTTTTTCGCCAATGACTTATAAGGCTATATCTTACAAGTGCTCCGGGATTATTAATATCATAACATTCATAAAAATGTCAATATCTTGATTCATCGTTTTGTTATGGTGTTCGGAACCCATTATTTGGTAAAGCTTGGCAGATATTGAAAGTACAAAAATTATAGTCAAAATAACATCTACTAATCAAACAAACTGCTATATATAATAGTAGGCTAAATAATTAAATTTAGTTAGACAAAAATTTGCATGAGACTGTCACATAGAATGAGACAACATAAATTAAAATTCACTCTTGCCAAAATGTTAATATGACATACCCCAATTTATACTCCTTTTCACCATCTCATCACGCAAGACCTACTTAATTAGTTATGCTACATACTATGTACATCTATTTGAGCGAAAATTATATAGTCATTGAAGCAATCCTTATCATAAAGTGCCGAAATCTACTATTTTTCATTACAAATTTTTTTATCCTGCAATGGAAGAACAAATACTTTCTTTGTGTAAATTTTCCATCACGGGATCCTACAAGCAATAAGCTTTTAATTAGCTGCTAGGACAACAATTTTCCATCTAAATTGTGAAGAGTTCTTTGAGGTTGAGTGTTCTCGATCCAAAATATTATTGCATCAATTTTCATCTTCATCCAAGACAATTTACATATTAAATAGAGATGAAAGAAAATCTGCATATTAAATATAGATGAAAGAAATAATATCAACCAACAAGTTTAACTAAAATATAAATGGATTTTGTTAGAGAACAGTCAAGAAAACGGGATATATAACATAATGCTTATGCACACAAACTAATTTAGAAAAACAATTTAATTTAATAATGTACAAAACATAAAAAACATTCAGAGATCATAAGATGTAAATATCAAAAGTAATCATTCCGGTTGATACAATAGAGCATTCTAACTCAGAAAGTTTGCTCTCAACAAAACTATTGAGCTCATTAAAACTCAACATTCTATGTGCCTCAATATTCCATGTACAAAAATGTAAATTGCACCATTTATATGCAACAAATATTGGGAAATAAAGGAAGTGTAATGGTGCTGATTGTTAACCATGTGAAATTATGGTCAAATTATAAGCAAGGAAAACATTTCAAAGTATTACATGCAAAGATAGATGTACGCATTTATCAGTTAAGTAATAACGACAGTTGAGATGGAAGAATATCATTTAATATTTAATTAAGCCAGCTAAACTAATTCTCAAAGATCTAAACATATTAGTTTATCCGCATTAAATTTAATGATATCAAAGTCTAATAACTCCATCGGACCAAATTACATTTTTCTTTGATTCCTCCATTTTTCTCAAACATCTGAAGCCAATCATACATTCAGATATAATTTCGTTTCTCTGTTCGAACTGTAGATAACCCATATCTTGAAATAAAAACTTGAATCAAATTTCTGAAAATCTCAGAGTGAAAGAAAAAGGAAATGACTTTCTTGTTTTCAATTTTCAGGAAGTTCCACTAAATTCCAGCAAACAAGTCAAAGCATATTTCATGCAAGAAGATATAACTAATAGAAATTCCGTAATGAACCAAAATCACAATGTGTTTAAGGTAATAATTATGTTATCGTAAACTTTTAATAGTCCACACAGTGAAGATTACTAGTGATCAACATGATCTTGAATAAAATATTTTATGTATTTAATTTGTTTCATAACATTTGTTTTTCACATGATATCAACTAATTAGATTGAGGATTATTAAGTTTCACTATATATGTATATATATCCTTGTGGTATTAACATAATTAAGAATAGGTGAACTAGAGCAGGCTGATAATGGTTGTAACAACAAGCAGAAAATCCATTTTAGTATACTATAACATGATATTAAACAAACTCATCAAAACATCTATCGTCTTGGCACACTTTACCAGCGTCTGCACCAGAAAATCACATATTTAAGGGCCTTGGAGCAAGCCTATTCAGAAAATTTTCATGTTAATCACTATATTTATGAACATATAATATGGAATAAAGTTTCTTACAATCAAAGTCAAAGGAAATAACAACATCATCTAAACCAGTGTTCCTCTCGATACAAACTTTAAAGCATCGCATTTCTATATTATTTTCACAAGAAAGGGATACAATTTAACTCATACTGGCAAGTTGTTATGAGGATATTTGACACTGATACAACATCACCCTTGTAACGTGGAAGATGGGTATGCGAAGCACACAAAAAGGAGTAGTAATTGCAAAATCAATAGCAAGATAATCTGAAGCAAGCTTATATTCTAGTGGAAAAAGAGGAGTAGCACTTAGGAAATCAAGTAACAAGATAATTTGGGGTGAAGGAAATATATAGAAATCAAGTAGCATGATAATTATTTTAGGAGCCATTAAGCACATCTATAAATCATGAATCAAAACTCAGAACACTTGACAAATAATTTGGAAACAAACATAGCGAGAAATACTCAAGATTTCAAGAAATCAATAATAAAGAAGAGAAGTATTAGTTAATTTATTTTTTGGATAAACCGAGGGATGCTTCTCCACTCAGAGCATAGATATTTTTCAAACCATTTCGTCCCTATCAAACAGTAAGTGGGTGTACCTTTTCAAAACCATTTCGTCATCAAGGGGTGCTTCTCGACTCCAAAAAGTCATCCAAAATCAGCTACACACAACAAATATACCGAAAAGTTTCTCACAATATTAAGCTTCAACAATAGGATAAAGGAAGCACCATGTAACCAAAAAGAATTATAAATTTTTTGTGAACGCATAACACATTGTAGCATAATAAGATTTGGCTACTAGATGACCTCAATGAGACCTTTTCAGGTACTAAGCTTAAAGTTAAACTTGCATTCTCACTTTGAGACAAATAACAGAGCCCAATTCAATTACCAATCATAAAAGGACCAAAGAGTGACAATGACTTGAATAAAATAAGGCAAAATCTTGTATGAGACAACACAAATTAACACCTCCCCCTACCAAAGTATTAATGAGTTAATATACTAGTTATACTCATTCTCATTGTTTCATGCCATGAGACGGTCTCATACAAGACCTACTCATCAAATAAAGTGCAGTTTTTATTGGCTGGAAATATTTTGCTTAATACTTTAACTGGATATCTAGCTACCAAGAGGGCTCAAACTAGATATATGACAAAATAGATAAACTGAAAGTACTATATAAAGCCTACCTACTATCTAAATATGCAAAAAAAAAATATGTCCAATTCGAATTCTTTCTCCCACACACCTTTGCCCTCTTCAACAACGCTTTATGTATCTAATGCTAAAGACAATGGGATTTACAGGTCAAGGGAAAAATTCATTTATAATAAGAAATTAGAAAAGGAATTTCTTACAATATGTAAAATCTAAAGGAGAATGCGATGCAGTTTTCACAGGTTTTGTACTATTGAACCCAGAAGATTATTTTTCCCGGTGGACATCAACGTCTCTTCTCAGCCTATCGTCTTCCTTCAGTGGGATCCTCAAGAACTGTCCTTCTCGTAGGTCTGGTAATTCTCAATAGACAGAGCTTCAAACAAAGCAAAGAAGAGAGAGATACAGAGCAAAAAGTTAAAAGAGGAAACCACTTTCTGCAAGGAGTATGAATTGGGGAAAATTAGGAGGGAAGGGTTTCTAGTTACCGCCTGTTTTTGCTTTTTTTTTTTTTTTAAATTTGTTAACTAAATTAAGTTATAATCAACTAATTTTTTTTAAATATATTCATGTAGGATGTTATACGCAAATGGCTTTGTGTCCAAAGTGGTTTAGCTACTTGTACTATTTTTACTTCTATATTTTAAAGGTTTGGGTTCGATCCCTATCACTAAATTTTATTTTTTAAAATATTGAATGAACAATTTTTTTGGTAAAATGAAGCATTGTACAAAATAAAAATAAAAATTGATTGTAAAATTTATATTGAGTGTATTAATTATTTTCACAAAAAAATATTAATCGTAATATATTTTGTACTAGAAATTAATCTTTAAAAGATAATAAAAATACACAAATAATATCTTTCAAATATAAAAAATAAAATTTACAGCTCAATTGGTGGGTACTTGTCAAATTATCTTAGACGTCTTAAATTCGGACGTTACTGTTGCATTTTATTTTTAAGTCATCGTTCGTGACGTTGTGTACAATAGTGGCGAATACGAAATTTTATTACTAAATGATTACCATCCACAATTTATTCATATAACAAATTTCAAGCTAGTCACATTTGTGTAGCAAATGATGATGAAATACATGTGTCCCAAAAAATCCAGTTATAGAATTTACGACATCCTTATATGAAAAATGACGAATAATTATTGATCGTCACTTTATATAAATATTTGTGACGAAATAAGATGTCACTAATTATTCCGAATAATTAGTGACAAAACATAAATTTGTCATTGAAAATATTAAATTGTACGACGAATATGATCGTCACCAAATAATTTTGTGACAAAATTAGTGTCACTAATTATTTTGAATAATTAGTGACGAAACATTGTACCGTCACAAAAACTTTACTTTTTATGACATTACATATCATCACCAATTGTTATGAAAATCGTCACAAAAGTTTATTGTGACGAAATTTTTGTTGTTGTCATGAAAGTTTCAAATTAGTGACGAAAAAATAAATTATTGGTGACAAAATAAAATATTGTCACACTTTCTGGTTTTCCAATGACGAAAATAAAACTCGTCACCTTTATGTAATAAATTGTGACGAATTTTGTGTCGTTGCAAAAATATTCGTCATGTAAAGTGTGATTTCCTGTAGTGCAAATAGTCAAGTTTCTCAACAACGTGTCACACTCCTTGGTCTCGAGTTGGTCCCTTCAATCTGAATAACTCCATGATACCTTTACTCCTTCGAGACAAGCCTACAAAATAAACTCTCAAGTATGAGGTTAAAACTTACGATTCAAAACAACACTTAATAACATAAAACTTTCAAAAGCAAATAAAAATGGGTTGCCTCCCATTCAACGCTATTTTTAAGGTCCTCATGCCGGACCGAGCTCAAAGGAGCTTATGGGACATGATACTTAAATTTACCTCCCTTACTCTCATAAGAGTGGTGGTTAAATTCCTTTCCTTGATTCCCCTTCATCATGAGCTCCTTTGCTTCCTTCTCAACCTCAAGTGGTGGGGGTCTCAACTTCTTCTCGCCTTTATCTGGAGGAGTCTTACTAATCAATTTCTTGAATTTTGACTTTTTCTTCTTAACTCCCCCTTTACTCTCCAACTGGACCACGTCCACATTTTTCACCTCTTCATCCTTCAACTTCTCCCCTTTATCCCTATCAAAATAATCAAGATCATTATGCTCCTGGGTCAAATTATCAAGTGAAGGACTAACGAAATCATGAATATAAGGAAGATTAGGGATAGGGGGTGTGTCTTTAACACAGGGATCAATGACATCCATGCAATAACATCTCTCATCCTCATTCGGGTACTTCATAGCCTCATATAGGGAGATCTTCACTTCTTTATCATCAACTTTCAACGTGATCTTCCCATTCGCCACATCTAGCACCATCCCCGCTGTCGCTAAGAACGGTCTTCCTAAGATTAAAGACACGTGCTCATCTTCCTCCATCTCTAGGACTACAAAGTCGACTGGAAAAATGTGATCCCCAACTTTTACGAGGACGTCTTCAACCACACCTTGAGGTCGAGTAATAGACCGATCGGCTAGTTGAAGCGTCATCATTGTTGGCTGAAGTTCTCCACCTTCCAACTTCTTGAATAGTGACAAGGGCATAAGATTAATGCTCGCTCCAAGGTCACACAACGCTCCCTTCTTGACTCCATTCCGGATATCACATAAGATCGTGAAACTCCCGGGATCCTTCAACTTCGGGGGAAGCGCCTTGTGCACTCACCTCATGGTTTAGCTGCTCCAACTTGGGCTCATCTACTCGCCTCCTCTTCGCTATCAAGTCCTTCAGGAACTTGGCATAATTCGGCATCTGTTCCAAAGCATCATAAAAAGGAATGTTAATATGAAATTTCTTAAAAACATCAAGGAATTTAGCGAATTTCTCATCAAGCTTTTTCTTCATGAAGCGCTGTGGATATGGGACGGGTATCACCGATTTGGGTACCCCCCATTCATCACGCTCGGTGTCCTTCACTTTTTTCCTTGCTTCCTTTGTTTTTTTCCACTTTGGGATTCTCTCAATCTCCTCAATGCCTTTGTCCTTCTGGAACTCATCCATATCTTTACTTCTCTGAATGCCTTCACCCTCTATCTCCTTCTCAATTCCTACCTCCTCACTCTTTTCTCCTTCTAACTCAACCTCTCCTTTGGGCATCTCAGAATCAGCAGGCATCTGGGGACCATCATAGTTAGTCCCACTTCTAAGTTGGATCGCCTTGCAATGCTCCTTTGGGTTTCCCTCCGGCATAGAAGGATATTTACATGGCTCTCTACCCAACGATTTTGCAATCTGGCTTATCTGGAACTCTATAGAAGTGGACCGCTTATTGTTCTCTTGTTGAGTTCTATTCCAATCTATGTCTCTCTTTTGGAGTTCTTGATCACGCTGATCACCTTTCTTATGCAATTCCTTCACATCGTACTCCAAAGAGGACAATCTTTTGCTTCCTTCCTCCACCTTCTAAAGGATAGCTCTCAACATCTCCTCAGTTGAGGAACTGCCTTCTCCACCCGGGGGTTTTGAACTTGGATCAACACCTGGAGGAACTGTAATTCTGGCCTTCGGATTAGCATATGAAAAATTCTCATCCTTCCTCCATGTGTTCTGAGGAGGCTGTTGGCCTCCTTGATACCCTTGGGTATTCCTCCACTGATTTTGAGGAGGTTGTGGACCTGGAGGTACAAATGGTTGGCCATAAGAAGACCTTCCAAATTGATTGCCACCTTGTGGATAGTTAGGCCTTCCCATATAGTTGACCTCTTCTTGCTGACTCGTGGGTAGATCCACTTTCTCGCTCACTGCTACATTCCCTCCAACCAGATTCTGCCCCATCTCGAGGTTAATTATCTTCTCCATCATCGCCATCAACAACTTCCCTGTTCCCTCATTCTCCTCCAACTTACAAGATCTCTGAAATTCTGGGTCCTCGTTCCATGCCCCGGCATTCGTGATAATATTGTCAATGATTTCTCTACACCTCGCTATACCTTGGTTCAGAAATGCTCCACTAGCACATGTATCAAGATGGGCTTGACCAGCCTTGCTGAATCCACTGTAGAAGAACGCCATGATATCCCCCTCATTGTACCCGTGCTGCGGGCACTCAATTAACATGTTAGAGTATCTCACCCACGCCTGACGTAAGTCCTCACCTGGTTTCTGGCGGAAAGAAGAAATCTCTATCCTTGCTCTAATGGTTCTAGATGAAGGGTAGAATCGCTCGAGGAACAGACGCTCGAGCTCGGCCCATGTGGTTACACCTCCCCGTGGGAGCGTGTTATCGTACCACTCCTTTGCTATTCCCGTCAATGAGAATGGGAACAGCCTGAGCCTCTTGGCATCTTCAGACATGCCGTTATAATTGAACGTGGATACGATCATCAGAAAACTCCTCAGATGAGTATGAGGATTCTCCTTCCCAACCTCCCCCTTGAATTGATTCTCGGTAAGCAGCTTTAGAATTCCAGGGGAAATTGAGAAATTGTTTGCCTCTACAGGGGGCAATACCACTCCATCATAGTACCGTTACGGTTGTGCCGTGAACCTTCATCGAATAACCATGTTCTGATCGGCGTTCTGAGGAACGTGCTGAGAATTAGCAGGTGGTACTGGTACTTGTTGGGCTGGTGGTGGTTGATAGACTAGTGGTGGGTTGTAAACAGGAGGTGGAGGATACGGGTATGGTGGATATGGATATGGTGGGTATGGGTAAGGGTAAGGTAAGTTGTTTTGTGGGAAGTTATTCTGTGGAAATGCAGGGTTGTTCTGAGGATGTTGGACAAAGTTATGAGCTGGATTGTTTATGTTCTGTGTACCCGGGTTTTGGCTCTAGCTTTCCCCTAATGGGACTTGATTCTGACTACCATTCCCTCCAGTGCCCTCAACCCGGTCCACCGTCTGATTAAATTCGTTAGCAGCATCATCCAACTCATTACTGATGTCCATGTTATCGTTCTCTCCTCTGGCAGCATTCATCCTTCTTAAAAAGGCTCTGTTTCTTCTTGCTATTGTCTCAGGATCTAGTTGTAGTCTCTCTTCGCCCGATTCACCTTGCGAGCGTATTTTCATAAACCTGAAACACTAATAAAAGAATAAAAACGCAACTGCCGAACATGTAAGAATAAAATAGAAAAATAAAGCACTCACTACTAACTACTAAGCTATCTACAAGTCCTATTCAAAAGATATACAACGCCATCCCCGGCAACGGCGCCATTGAATTGAAGCAAAAATACTAACTTTCTACTGGTAGTTTTCCGCCAAACGTACGGGTTCACTGTAGTATGGACAAGTATAGGGACCAAGTATTATCGAACCCAAGGGAAGGTGAGTATGCGAACAGATCCATGAAAATCTACGCGTCGTAGCTAATATGAGTGTATGTTTTTGGTTTTTTTAAAAGAAAATAAATTATAATTTAAACTAAATTACTTTATGAATGCAAAACGGAAAATTAAGTTACGAAAAAGTGTGTTTTCAAATATGAGATGATGATGCTCAGGATAGGAATTCCTACGTATACTAACGGAGCAGGTACATAATCAAGATAACTGTGACGTGCAAGAAATAACCTAAGTAAAAGATTGTAAGATGAAAGCTCAAGAATTAAAACCATAATACTATATCCTAGCAATCGACTTCACTAATCCACTAACAAGTTAATAGATCGTGCTTAATTAGCGAGATCCTAATTTAAACTAAGGTGATGCGGTCGTCCTCCTTAGATTAACCGATAGATTAATTAACCTTTTCTAAACCCTCTCATTAAGTCTACTAATTATTAAAGAGTTATAAGATCATCCTCTCTCGAACACTTTTCGAACGAAATTCAAAGGTAAAGTTAAGATTAATTTTAAGAATTCATTAATTAAGAGAATTAAAACTAAACGTCACAAATTACCCTAATTACGTACCCACATCCTACTTCTACGAGTTCATTCTACCCCAAGCATGCAAGGGTTTTAGCTAGACATGGTTTTTACGGAAACAAAAACAATCGAAAAAGTATCAAACATGAACATAATGATTTTAACTAAGAAATTATCAAACATAAACTAGGGTTTAAAGAAATAAATGCTAAGAACTGAAATTAAATTAATAAAACGAAGTCTCAAGTATTCAAGAACAAAGATCTAAAGGAAAGAAACGAAAAAAAAAATCAAAACCTAACTATGAATTCGTAAATAAAACCTCGAATACGTAAAACTAAAGCTTGCTCGTCTCTTCTCCTCTTCTTCTCTCCAAAAACTAACTCTAAAAGTGATATGGTATCAAGTGGTACTCTGAATCGTGTTCAGAAGGGGTATAAATAGGCAACGGGTCGAATCAAAAGTTAATGGGCCAAAACCACGCATGCTCGAGCACTGCTCGTGCACTAAGTGCATGAGCACAATCCCTTCGCGCGCTTAAAACTTCTAGAGAGCCAAAAGTGCTCGAGTCCTCGAGCTCGTGCACTAGGTGCACGACTGGACCTTGCTCGAGCGCAATGCACGAGTACTCCTGCACTAAGTGCACGACCTGGTGTTGCTCGAGCACAATGCTCGACCACTCGTACACTAGGTGCACGAGTTCTTCCCGCTTGTGTACTCCAATGATACTTTTGCTCCCTCGAACTAATACTTTTCGTATTTCCTTCGATATCTTCTCATCCGGGCATCCGTTTGAGTCGATTCAAAGTCCTACGAACTCCTCTTTTCACCCTCTATCAATCTATAAGCATCAAAGAGACAAATTCATTAGTTTATGAAAATAATACTCAAATGACTCTAAATACTCATACAAATCAATCAAAATATGGGCATTTCGAGCTATAAATTTTGATAATTTCACGCCTAATCATCTTCCAAACAAGTCACATTATCTGATGAGCCCAAGTGAGTACGAAGAATTAAACCGGCAAGTATTGGAGTTGTTAAGTAAAGGATTTATAAAGGAGAGTTTGAGTCCTTGTGCAGTTCCTGCACTTCTGACTCCAAAGAAAGATGGTTCATGGAGGATGTGTGTCGATAGTCGAGCACTTAACCGAATTACCATCAAGTATAGGTTTCCTATCCCGAGGATTGATGACATGTTCGACATGCTAGCTGGTGCGCAAGTATTCTCTAAAATTGATCTTCGTAGCGGCTACCATCAAATAAGAATCAAGTCGGGGGATGAATGGAAGATGACTTTCAAAACTAGAGAGGGCTTATATGAATGGCTTGTCATGCCATTCGGGTTGTCTAATACTCTGAGTACCTTCATGCAGATAATGAACCAAGCACTCCGAGACTTTATTGGTAAATTCGTTGTTGTTTACTTTGATGATATTCTTGTTTATAGAAAGAATTCTTTTGATCATGTTGGACACTTAAGGGAAGTTTTGCAAACTTTGAGAAAAGAGAAACTTTATGTGAATCTCAAGAAATGCTCTTTCATGACCGCTCGTCTAGTTTTTCTTGGTTTTGTCCTATCTCCTACAGGCATCATGGTGGATGAGAAAAGGTCAAGGCAATACGAGATTGGCCTACTCCTAAGAGCTTACATGAAGCTCGAAGCTTTCATGGTTTAGCTTCATTTTATCGGAGGTTTATCAGAAATATCAGCACTATCGTAACCCCTTTAATAGATTGCTTAAAGAAGGGAGAATTCAATTGGACTCGGGAAGCTGAAGAGAGTTTCAAGCTTTTCAAAGAGAGGTTATCAAATGCACCTATTCTTGCACTCCCTAACTTTGATAAAATTTTGAAGTTGATTGTGATGCATCTCATGTGGATGTTGGTGGTATGCTTAGCTAAGAAGGTAATCCACTTGCCTTCTTCAGTGAAAAATTGAATGAGTATTCTACATACGATGTGGAGCTTTATGATATTGTTCAAGCTCTTCGACATTGGCGTCCTTATCTTATCTAAAGGGAGTTCATCCTCAATTCTGATCATGAGGTTCTCAAACACATTAACTCTCAAGCCAATTTTAATAGGAGGCATGCTGGTTGGGTATCATTCCTACAGGAATACACTTTTGTGTTGAGACATAAAAGTGGAAAGCTTAACAAAGTTGCTGACACACTTAGTCGAAGGATCGCCTCACTAAATTCTGTAAGTGTTCAAATTGAAGGGTTCAAGTATATAAAAGAGATATATGTGGAGGACCCTGATTTCATGGAAATCTTTCAAGAATGCAAGTGAGGTAATTGTGGTGATTTCTAATTGCTTGATGATTTTCTATTCAAACGAACAAGTTTGTGCATTCTTAAATGTTCTATTAGAGAATACATCATCAAAGAGTTCCATTGTGGTGGCCTTGGTGGACACTTTGGGAGAGACAAGACATGATTGTTGATCAAGGAGAAATACTTTTGGCCTTCTCTTTATCGGGATATTGCAAGATTTGTGAAAAGATGTCGTGTTTGTCAAACTTGCAAAGGCCAAAGTCAGAACACGGGTTTATACACTCCATTGCCTATTCCTAACCATCCTGTGAAGCTGTTAGCATGGCTTTTGTTATTGGGTTGCCAGGAACACAAAGGGGCTTTGATGCAATTTTTGTCGTTGTCGATCGTTTTTCAAAGATGACACATTTCAAACCATGCAAGAAAACCATGGATGCTTCTTACATTGCTAAACTTTACTTCAAGGAGGTTGTCAAACTTCACGGCCTTCCAAAGAGCATTGTATCAGATCATGACACCAAGTTCCTTAGAAATTTTTGGAGGAGTTTGTGGAAGAAGTTGGGGACTAATTTGCTTTATTGTAGTGCTTATCATCCAGAGACAGATGGACAAACCGAAGTTGTCAATCGCACATTTGGAAATTTGCTTCGAAGTCTTTCTTCAAAGAGACCGAAACAATGGGATACCACTCTATCACGAGCTGAGTTTGCTTACAATCCTGTTGTACATCGTTCTACAGGGAAAAGCCCGCTTGAAGTTGTCTACGGGAAGAATCCGAATCACTATCTTGATCTAGCTGAGGTTCCAAGTTCTTGTAAGAAAGCTGAAGAATTTACTGTGTCGTTGGAGAGGATTCAAGAAGAAGTGAAGAAGCAGCTCGAACAAAACTATGAATCCTACAAGAATACATCAAATATCCTTCGAAGAGCTTAAGTCTTCAATGAGGGTGATCTTGTTTGGGTTTATTTGAAGAAAGAAAGGTTTCCTGCTGGAATATACAACAAGCTCAAGGAGAAGAAGATTGGTCCTTATCAAGTATTGAAGAGAATAAATGATAATGCCTATAAGATCGAGTTGCCAGCCCATTTGCACACTCATTCGACGTTCAATGTTCATGATTTGACCACATATCATGGAGAGAACGGACTGAACTCTGAGACGTGTTCTTTCCCGCCTGGTGAGGATGATGTAGGATGGATTCGCTGAACCTTCCACAGTTTAGTATTTTTTATCATTAGAAAGCCAACTTCATTATCTTTCCAACCATGTATTATAGAACGTCAGATTCAAAGTATTCAGAGAGTTATGGTCATTCAAAGTTCGTCCAGAAGTCAAAGAGTCTCCTTGGAAGCTTGAACTTATTTACTCCTTATCCAATGAACCTATCTTATCTTGTATCCTATAAATACCAAGTATTCTGAGGTTTGAAAATAGATTTGAATATTGTATGAATTATTTATCAAGATTTAGAATATAGTTCTCATTTTCTTATTATTCCCGACTTGGAAGTCGGATTTAGCATACTATCTTATTTCATTCCTATTTCTTTGTTTCCATCCCTCATCAGCTATTAGGTTATTGTGTGGATGATCGTCGCAAATTCTTGGCTTATGAGTTTGCGCAAAATGGGACCCTACACGAAATTCTTCATGGTAATGCCATCTTCTCCACATATTGTTTAGTAAAATGTGATCCAATGTTCATATATTCGAGTGTACGATTTTTGTGTGGAAAAGGGCAACGAGGTGTTAATGGCTCGAAGATAGTTACGACTCTATCATGGGGCCAAAGAGTTAAAATTGCAATGGGTGCTGCAAAAGGATTAGAATGCATTTACAAGAAAAACCAGATTCATTATATCTTCAAATCCAGCAACATTTTACTTTTTGATGATTATCAAGTTGCTAAAATAGCTGATTTTGGTTGGCCAACTCAATCTACTCATGGTACTCTAGTTAACTGCGGTGATTATCATCCTTCTGCTTTACACCAGCTTCTTGAT
This sequence comes from Ballota nigra, assembly GCA_947034835.1. Taxonomy (NCBI): domain Eukaryota; kingdom Viridiplantae; phylum Streptophyta; class Magnoliopsida; order Lamiales; family Lamiaceae; genus Ballota; species Ballota nigra. Next base: position 71,895,112 of record OX344729.1, on the reverse strand, counting down.
TATCATCTCCCAGGGTATGTTCTGAATCTATCCTAGTTTGAATTTGTTGTAATTATCAGAGTTTAAATTACAAATTGTCTCATAACTTTTTGACAAAATAGATTTTGTTCCAGAATTAACTTTTTATCAAATCTAATCTCAATTTCTCTGGTAAGGTCCAATTTTAGTCCAAATCGGCGGTAAAAAGTTAAACGATGTCACTTTGAAGTCCGAATTTGATGATTTTCGGCAAGGGTGTTGATGTGGCGTTTATATCTGCTACTTATATTTGATTTTTTTATTTTCTTTTAAAATTTTATTATACCACACGTATATTTAAAATTCCTAAAAGAAAAGGAAAAATCAACTATAATTAAGATATATGGACGCAACATCAGCATCCTTGCCATAAATCCCCAAAATCGGACTTTAAATTGACGTCATATTGACTTTTCCGGTCGATTTGGGACCATAATTGGACTTTGTAAGAGAATATGAGACTAAATATGATAAAAAGTTAATTTTTGGGATAAAAAAGTTATGGGACGATTTGTAGTTTAAACTCTAATTATTTAAGTGGCTGCAACTATTTCATTTTTTGAGTTGTGCATACTTCAGATGGTCTGGTGAAGTTAGTTGGAAGAGCGATGTTTACAAATTTGGTGTGGTACTCGTTGAACTTCTGACAGGACATAAAGTAATTGATCATACGCGGCCGAGAGGGCAGCAACATATTGTGGAACGGGTATGCAATTTTACTTTGCATATGAGTTTTGGTTTAATTGCACTTTTGGTCACAAGAGAATATATTCATTTCAAAAAGGAAAATTGGCAAAAATGCCCCTTATGTTGGCGGTATTGGTAAAAATGCTCTTTATGTTTTCAACTTTATGATAATGCCCATTATTTTATCCAAAATTAGGCAAAAATGCGCCGTAACCGACTATAATAGGTTTTTAACCGGTTTTCGCTGATGTAGCATTTTATTATCTATTATTTCTTTTTCTTTTCAAAATCTCATTATATTTCTAAAAAATATATCAATTAAAACACAAAAGAATTAAACATTGGGCGCGAACGGGAACAGAGGGATTCTAGGGTTTTTTCAACAAAAAATCCCCAAAATACTTTCTTGGAATTGGAGAGCCCACCCCTGAAATTTGGGGCTTCTCGTCCCCCTTAGTCGGCTGCAATCCCGGGGACTGTTTCTGAGAAAAGGCACTGAAATGCCGCAATAATTGGGCCAGTGACGACGACGCATGACCGAATACCGCCTCCGGTTTGCACAGCGACAACGACTGTTTAGTGCATGCGGCAGAGAGCTGAATAAAGTTTCTCAACCACAGCATGCTTAACTTAGTTTTCGTGTGATGACAATTGTTTTTGCTGCATTAAGATTATCCAATGTGGTTTAGAGAAGAAATTCCATGAACTTTGGGGGTGAAGGAAAGAGTCTTCCAGATGCGTGTGTTGCGGCGGCTGAAAATTCGGTAAACAGAGGGATTCTAGGGTTTATTCCATAAAAAATCCCCAAATTTCAGAGGCTAGGGCTCTCCAATTCCACCAAAGTAATTTGGCGATTTTTTTGTTGAATAAACTCTAGAACCCTCTATTCCCGTGCCCAATGTTTAATTCCTTTTGTGTTTAATTGATATATTTTTAGAAATATAAGGGGATTTTAAAAAGAAAAGGAAAAAATTGATAATAAAATGCCATGTCAGCGAAAATGGGTTAGAAACCCATTGTTGCAGGTTACGGGGTATTTTCGCCTAATTTTAAAAACATAATGGGCATTATCATAAAGTTGAAAACATAGAGGGGATTTTTACCAATACCGCCAACATACGGGGCATTTTTGCAAATTTTCCCCATTTCAAAATGGTCTTTTTTTCATCACTTGTAGACCAGTAATTTTTTTAATACTTTTGGTCGCAAGGGAATATGATATAATGTAGTTATTATTCAAAGAGAATGTATAAATTGCAGTTTTGGTCCTGGGAATTAACATATGGGACTGAAACTGCAAAAAAAAAAAAAAAAAAAAGAAGGGAACTATTTTTGCACATATGCACCAAAAGTGTTTTGCATCCATTCTCTTGAGACTAAAACTGCAATTTTCCCTATTAATACTAAGAAAAGGTGCCATTCAATGACTGACAAACTTGTATAACACTAGGCAACGCCAAAGCTCAACAAATACAAGGTAAAGGAGATTGTGGATGCTAGACTGAACGGAGACTACCCACCAAAGGCCGTTGTAAAGGTTATATCAATCAAGAGTCTTTCTTTCTGTTGCGAGAATTTCGTCTAATTAGTTTTTTGCTTCTTTTGCATAAATGCAGATGGCTAAAATCAGTATCTTATGTTCGCAACTCGTAGCTGAATTTCGTCCGAACATGAGCGTGGTAGTAAGTGATCTCGATTCTCGGTTGGACGATACGGAAACACCAAACTTATGAAATCCGTCCATCTCCTGAAGCATCAATGCAACGGGAAATATTCAGAGTTATGGCGTACGTACTAGTTTGTTGATGACCTTGTGCCTTCACATGTTAGCAGGGGACCTGAAGGAAGAAGTGGCTATCAGATAGGAAAAATTAAAGGGAAACTAATATAGCAGAAGATACATTCTTAAAGTCCTTGCATTAAATAAATAAAGACTTGGAATACAAGAAGGAATAGTACTTAGCCTTTTTGGCTGAGCTTATAAGCTTTTTAAATAATTCATAAATTGTTTAAAAGCTTATAAGCACTCTTAAAGTGTTTAGCAAAGTAAGATTTTTAACAATTTATAAGTTGTATAAAAGTAAGTTGGAATTCCTGTTAGAGAAAATTGGTTGGTGGTATTATTTTATCATTAATTGGTATTAAAGTTTATTTGAGACTTTAATAGTTGACCAATTAATTCTTGGTGTTAAAATTAATTTCTCGGAAATTAATTGTTACAAGTGCGTTCTACTCTTGGAGTAGATGAGAATTGTGTATTCATACTCGCAAAACCGATTTTCGGTGAGTGAGAAATTGAATCGGAAAGTCGAAAGGTTCAACACCTAATTTGGGAATTAAATGAGTCATTTAATTCATCCCACATTGGATTTTTGGAATACTAATATACATGATATTAGTATGGGAATAATGAAGTATAATAAATTGTAGTTGATTCCTAGTCAATCAAAGTTGCCACACGCGCGCGCGCGCGCCGAGCCGAGCCGCGCCCGCGCCCGTGGCCTTGGACTTGGACTTGGACTTGGACTTGGTTCTTGGTTCTTGGCAATTGGACTTTGGATGGACTTTGGGTCAATTCGGATCAGAAACCCACCCGGTTAGAGAGGTCAACCGGATCGACATACTTCATAAGAGCACATAAATCACGTGTGCTAAATTAGTGGGACGTTACCAGCGTGATTTACGGAAACGCGTTCTGGGTCAACTCTTGCCACCAACGAAAACGCGTCCGCATTTAATGCCCACGCGGTTTTTCCTTCTGCATTGAGTGGAGGTTCGCCTATAAATTGCGTCCTCATTCATTTGCCTGGCCAAGCATTCAGAAATCTTCTCCTCTCTCTCTGTCTCTCTGCATATAGAGTCTTAAGAGCCAGTCCAGTTCGAAGCGCTCGTTTTGTTCGCCGGAGCTCCAAGACCTGTGGTGCTACACTCTTGGAGACGTTGTGACGTTTTACCTTTGGGGACGAATTTCCGAGACCGAAGAGCACTACCGGGGAAATTTTGTCTTGCGGGAAGAGGGCTTCCTCGACTCGTCACTGCTGCACTTTTTTTTTTATTTTCTTTTTCCTCTACTTGTAACCAGTTATTCGAGTTGTACTTTTGTTTTGTTTTTTTTTTGAATTTTATTTCCGCAGTCAAAACTCTTTTCTATTTACATTCGCAAGACAAAATTTTTCTTTTTTCAAAATGACTGACGGAAATAACAATTCGGAGTCTGCTAACCAGGGAAACACTGTTGTTCCTCCTGGTAACCCCACTCCCCATGGCACCACTACCCCCGTTCCCCCTGTAACTGTCCATTTTGGGCAAACTTCTAATCCCTCAGTGGTGAGCCCTTTCCCCTTTGACAATTCGAGACCATTTGTGGTCCAAAGTGAGAGACCCGAAAAGTTTTCGGGTAAGAACTTCAAGAGGTGGCAACAGCGTATGCTGTTCTTTCTGACCACCTTGAGGTTGGCGAGGTTCCTTACTGAGGACCCGCCTGATGTCGTTGAGAACGATGCGCAGAATGAGGAAGTTCGTGCCCGCTGGTGGGAACACGACTTCTATGCTCAGAACTACATTCTGAGTGGTCTGGCAGATGCTTTGTACAGTGTCTACCAGAAGTGCAAAACGGCCAAGGAAATGTGGAATTCCTTGGAGGCCAAATATGTGGCCGAGGATGCCGGTACTAAGAAGTACTTGGTTGGGAAGTTCTTGAACTTCAAGATGGTGGACTCGAAGTCTGTCGTTGAACAAGTTCAAGAATTCCAGTTGATTCTGCATGACATTGCTGCAGAAGGAATGATACTGCCAGACGCTTTCCAAGCCGCTGCAGTCATTGAGAAACTGCCTCCAAGCTGGAAGGAGTTTCAAAGCCACTTGAAGTTGAAGAAGAAGAGTATGACCTTGGAAGAGGTCATAGGCAAACTTCAGATTCGCGAAGGTGGGCTGGAAAGGAACAAGGGTCAGGAAGAGGCCAAAGCTAATTTGATGGAGTCAAAGAAGCGTAAGAGGCCAAATTCTGACAAAGGCAAACAACCAGTTGTAACTCGACCCAAATTTATGGGTGATTGCTACAACTGTGGAAAGCCGAACCACATTGCAAGATTCTGCAAGGCCCCGAAGAAAGATGACAAAGGCAAGGGCAAACAGTCCAATGCGAACGTGGTTGAAGGGGAGTTCACTGAAGAGGACCTTGCTGCGGTGACCACTGAAGTGAACCTCGTGGGCAACCCAAAGGAATGGTTCATTGATACGGGGGCTACCTGTCATGTCTGTTCTGACAGGAATGCTTTCTCAACCTATGAGTCAGCCAATGGGAGAAAGCTGCACATGGGAAATCAGGCCACGTCTGAGGTGGCTGGGGTTGGCAACGTTGTTCTGAAGCTGACCAGTGAGAAGAACATCACACTGAGAGATGTCCTGCATGTCCCGGACATTCGCAAGAACCTCATCTCAGGCTCTGTACTAGTGAAGAATAATTTCAAACTTGTATTTGAGTCTAATAGGGTTGTTCTTAGCAAGTACTCAGTGTACTTAGGTCGTGGGTATGTCCACGATGGTCTGTTTAAGATGAGTGCCATTGTTGTACACCCCAAGGGGAAATCTGTTATGAATAAAGAAGCTTCTACTTCTTCTTACATCGCTGAGTTTTCAGATTTATGGCACTGCAGATTGGGACATGTAAACGTTAAATCGATAAAACGACTAGTAAGCTTGAATTTACTAGACTTAAAAAATATCGATTTAAATAACAAGTGCGAAGTTTGTGTAGAAGCAAAAATGACAAAGTTGCCTTTCCCTTCGGTTGAAAGGAACTCAGAACCTCTAGAATTAATTCACACTGATGTGTGTGACTTAAAATTCGTACAAACTAGAGGTGGGAAAAAGTACTTCATCACTTTTATAGATGATAGTACAAGGTTTTGCCATGTCTACCTTTTGCACAGTAAGGATGAAGCGTTAGATGCTTTTAAACTGTACAAAAGTGAAGTGGAAAACCAGTTGAATAGACGAATCAAAATGGTTCGTAGTGATAGAGGAGGAGAGTATGTAGCACCGTTTGAGAAGATATGCTCCGAATCCGGAATCATACATCAAACTACTGCTCCTTACTCGCCTCAATCTAATGGTGTTGCGGAACGAAAGAACCGAACACTCAAAGAGATGATGAATGCTATGCTTATTAGCTCCGGTTTACCGCAAAACTTGTGGGGAGAAGCCATTCTGTCGGCTAACCACATTTTGAACAAAATTCCACATAAGAGTAAAGATGCTACTCCTTATGAATTGTGGAAGGGGCGGAAACCGTCATATAAATACCTCAAAGTGTGGGGGTGTTTAGCAAAGGTTGAAGTGCCTCTACCTAAACAAATTAAAATCGGCCCTAAAACGGTTGATTGCATATTTGTTGGGTATGCATTAAACAGTAGTGCCTATCGGTTTATAATTCACAAATCAGAAGTTCCCGATATGACAGAAGGCACTTATATAGAGTCGAGAAACGCTGTGTTTTTCGAAAAAATCTTTCCTTGAAAGTCCAAGGAAGATGAGATATCAACCAAAAGACCTCGTAATGAGGAGGTTGATAATGAAGCTGGTCCATCCACTCAAGATAGTGGCGAGTTACGACGCAGCAAGAGAGCTAAGATAGTTAAAACCTTTGGTCCCGATTTCATCACTTACGTGTTGGAAGAGGAACCAAGGACTATCAAAGATGCTCTATCTATGCCAGACGCTCCGCTCTGGCAAGAGGCGATTAACAGTGAAATCGACTCTATCATGCAAAACCACACGTGGGAGTTGGTTGATCTCCCACAAGGTTGCAAACCCTTAGAATGCAAATGGATCCTTAAAAGAAAGTATAAAGCAGATGGGTCAGTTGAAAAATACAAAGCCCGCTTAGTGGCCAAAGGGTTCAAACAAATCGAAGGGTACGATTTCTTTGATACCTATTCACCTGTAACGAGGATTACTTCCATTAGGGTGCTAATCGCGATTGCTGCCTTGCACAATCTCGAAATTCACCAAATGGATGTTAAAACTGCGTTTCTCAATGGTGAAATGGATACAAATATCTATATGGATCAACCAGAGGGGTTTGTAGCACCTGGAAATGAGAAAAAGGTGTGCAAACTAGTGAGGTCGTTGTATGGGCTTAAGCAAGCTCCAAAACAATGGCATTTGAAATTTGATAGCACTATGTTATCAAATGGCTTTCGGATTAATGAGTGTGACAAATGTGTGTACGTGAAAAGTACACCAAAAGGATTTGTCATATTGTGTCTATACGTTGATGACATGCTCATTACGAGTAATGAACATGACTCACTCATTAGTACGAAACGCATGTTGAGTCGAAACTTCGACATGAAAGACTTGGGTGTTGCTGACGTGATTCTAGGAATCAAGATCAGTAGGACATCAAATGGTATATCTTTAACACAATCTCACTATGTAGAGAAAGTGCTAAAGAAGTTCAATGCCTTTGATGATCCACCTGCAAAGTCCCCTTTGGACATGAGTGTGCATTTGGGCAAAAACAGAGGTAGTCCTGTAGCTCAACAAGAATATGCTAGAGTTATCGGTAGCATAATGTACATTTCGAATTGTACGCGTCCCGATATAGCATGTGCGGTGAATAAACTCAGTAGATTCACAAGCAATCCAAGCAATGAGCATTGGAATGCACTCAGGAGAGTCTTGAGGTACTTAAAGTATACTCTCGACTTTGGGCTACAGTACACTAGGTATCCTGCTGTACTTGAAGGATACTGTGATGCTAATTGGATCTCTGACACTAAAGAGTCATTCTCCACTAGTGGATTTGTATTCACTATAGGAGGAGCGGCTGTGTCCTGGAGATCGACTAAGCAAACATGCATAGCCCGATCCACCATGGAATCAGAATTCATAGCTTTAGATATAGCTGGTGAAGAAGCAGAGTGGCTTCGAAATTTCCTCGAGGATATTCCATGTTGGGATAAACCCGTACCTACGATAATGGTACATTGCGACTGTCAAGCCGCAATTGGTAGGGCTTTAAGTGACATGTATAACGGAAAGTCTAGACACATTCGTCGTAGACATAATTCCGTGAGACAGTTGATCTCAAGTGGTGTGATGTCAATAGACTATGTGAGGTCTAAGGACAACCTTGCGGATCCGTTAACTAAGAGTATAAATCGAGATCAATTGTCTAAACTGTCAGAAGGAATGGGTCTAAAATCCACAAAGTAAACTGAAGCAGTGGTAACCCAACCAAGTTGACTGGAGATCCCATGATCTTGGTTCAATGGGAAAACTAAGCTGTGGAAGTTAGAGGATGCACTTGGTAACCCGACCATTTCTTAGAGGACAGTGCACCAAGTGAGAACCCGTATGTGGTACAGGCTAAGTCTATACGACTTTTAATGAATCCTAAGTCCATGTGGGGGGCGGAGTATTGCGGGATACTCAAGAGGAGTTCACCTATGTAAGTGTGAGGTGAGAGGCCGCCTCAAATATCAGTGGATATTAAAACACTTATGAATCCAAAGGGTGTCCATGGCCGAAACGGACAAAAACGTGAGAACAAGAAATGAGCGTAGAAATATTATTGTGTCAGTACCACTGTCTAAGTACACACCAAGGCGGAATGGTTCAAGGCAATGTGTCCACCAGGCTGCCGGTGTACTCGGTAGTGCTTGACTATGGAAGGTTCAAAGCCACAAACTACCTATCCAGATGCAATAATGTTTTGTATTTGAACTGGACTGTAAGTCTGCATGTCTATAGGTTCAATTTCCACTCATGTGGGGGATTGTTAGAGAAAATTGGTTGGTGGTATTATTTTATCATTAATTGGTATTAAAGTTTATTTGAGACTTTAATAGTTGACCAATTAATTCTTGGTGTTAAAATTAATTTCTCGGAAATTAATTGTTACAAGTGCGTTCTACTCTTGGAGTAGATGAGAATTGTGTATTCATACTCGCAAAACCGATTTTCGGTGAGTGAGAAATTGAATCGGAAAGTCGAAAGGTTCAACACCTAATTTGGGAATTAAATGAGTCATTTAATTCATCCCACATTGGATTTTTGGAATACTAATATACATGATATTAGTATGGGAATAATGAAGTATAATAAATTGTAGTTGATTGCTAGTCAATCAAAGTTGCCACACGCGCGCGCGCGCGCCGAGCCGAGCCGAGCCGAGCCGCGCCCGTGCCCGTGGCCTTGTTCTTGGCAATTGGACTTTGGATGGACTTTGGGCCTTGGGCCCAGTGGGTATCTAATTTTTTGGAGAACAAAAATTAGGATATCGGGTCCACAGAGTTTGGGTCAATTCGGATCAGAAACCCACCCGGTTAGAGAGGTCAACCGGATCGACATACTTCATAAGAGCACATAAATCACGTGTGCTAAATTAGTAGGACGTTACCAGCGTGATTTACGGAAACGCGTTCTGGGTCAACTCTTGCCACCAACGAAAACGCGTCCGCATTTAATGCCCACGCGGTTTTTCCTTCTGCATTGAGTGGAGGTTCGCCTATAAATTGCGTCCTCATTCATTTGCCTGGCCAAGCATTCAGAAATCTTCTCCTCTCTCTCTGTCTCTCTGCATATAGAGTCTTAAGAGCCAGTCCAGTTCGAAGCGCTCGTTTTGTTCGCCGGAGCTCCAAGACCTGTGGTGCTACACTCTTGGAGACGTTGTGACGTTTTACCTTTGGGGACGAATTTCCGAGACCGAAGAGCACTACCGGGGAAATTTTGTCTTGCGGGAAGAGGGCTTCCTCGACTCGTCACTGCTGCAGTTTTTTTTTTTTTTTCTTTTTCCTCTACTTGTAACCAGTTATTCGAGTTGTACTTTTGTTTTGTTTTTTTTTTTTGAATTTTTCTTTCCGCAGTCAAAACTCTTTTCTATTTACAATTCCCACCTTATTTTCCTAACCAACCCCACACCTCACCCACCTCTACTTCAATATAAAACATAAAAATAAAATTATTATTTCATATTATAATTAAAATTAAAAATATTAATTATAAATTATCAAAGATTTTATAAATTGTATTAACCAAACACTTTAGCAACTAGTAAACTACTTAAAAATTACATTTTATTAGTTTTTAAAACAGAAGTTAGAGTTTATAAAATATTGGGAAAATATATTTTTTTGTCCTTTAAGTTTCATTGACTTTGATTTTCGTCCTCTTAAATTTTGAATTTTGAAAATCATCCGCTAAGTTGTATTTTTTTGTGATTTTCGTCCTCCGACCTGCTACTGCAGGTCACACATCCGGTTACCTAGTGACGTGACACAATTTTTTATTTTTTTAAAGTTTATTATGATATATATGCTTACATGTAAATTTCTAATTGGTTGGTATTTATGTCCTTTATATAAATTAAATCAAATTTCTAAAAATAATGGAATTTTTTGAATTAGATTATAAAATCTTATTATAAATTGAAAAATATCAATATAAAAATATAATATTAATATAAATTGAATCTTATCATTATAAATTGAAAAATATCAATATAAAAATATAAATATTTTTATAAATTGAATCTTATTATCATTATAAATTGAAAAATGTCAATACAAAAATATAACTATTAATATACTTCCAACTAGGATATTTAACATAATAAAATAAAATAAAATAGAAAATTAGTGCCACGTCACTAGGTAACCGGATGGGTGACCTGCAGTAGCAGGTCGAAGGACGAAAATCACAAAAAAAATGCAACTTAGAGGACGATTTTCAAAATTCAAAATTTAAAAGGACGAAAATCAAAGTCAATGAAACTTAAAGGATAAAAAAGTCTATTTTCCCTAAAATATTTTAAATAAACTTAGCCTAGCCCAATGGGCTCCGATAATACTACTTCAATGTCTCCCAGCAAGAGCTTGATTTAAGTCAATTCTAGTCGTCAATAAAGAAATCGATGTTTGTAAGGATATATTATCGAGGATGATTTCTTTAACATACAATAATAAAATATTGGAGATATGGTCCTACTATACCTTGAGAAGATAAAAATAAATTAAATCTTTGTAAAAGACAAGAAGAATGATAGGCCAAAAAGGCCAAGCAGTTTATAGAAATCAACGACGGCTAACGGACTATTATCAAAAAGACAATACATAAATCAATTATTACTTCACCATCCCCATTTCATTATTCCAAATCTGTTTCATTTCAGAAAATATGATTGCAACAGATAGCGGTACTAAGGAAGAGAGGAAACTCTCTGCTACGGCTTAAAGGTTCTGCCGTCGATCAAGTTGGCCACCAGAGATTTCCGCGATGAAAATCTTATTGGTAAGGGTGGCCAAATCGATGATGACCAACAGACTGTGGCGATGAAGCGGCTAGCACCTAATTCCAACCAAGGAGAAGGCGAGTTCTTGACGGAGATCGAGACACTGACATGTTAATCTAGTCTCTCTAATTGGCTACTGCAGTGAGATTGAGGAGATGATACTTGTTTATGAGTACGTACCCCGTGGAACGCTAGCCGACCACCTTTACAAGCTTTCAAGCGACAACTGCTCATCTCTTACATGGAAGCAACGCCTTAACATATGCATCGGAGCTGCTCTAGGTATTGACTATCTTCACACTGGCACCACTATCATACATCGTGATGTAAAGTCTACAAATATCCTCCTGGATCAAAATTTTATAGCTAAGGTTTCAGATTTTGGGCTGGCAAAACATTTAAGAAAAAGCAGCTCAAAGAGCCATGTTAGCATAGCAGTTAAGGGCACATTTGGATATCTAGATCCGAGTTATTTTACAACTTGTAGATTAACCCGAGAAAGTGGTACATATGCTTTTGGAGTGGTGTTGTTGGAAGTTTTATGCGGGAGACCAGCAGTGGATCAAAGGCTTGGTGAGAATGAGATAAGTCTAGTCATGTGGGCTCAAGAGAGAATTAGCAAAGGAAAAACAGACCAGATTGTAGCTTCAAATTTAAGGGATGAAATATTGCCAGATTGCCTGAAAATTTTTGTGGGGATTGCTAAAAGATGCTTGAATCATGACCCCAAAAAGAGGCCACCAACGGGTCAAGTTTTGGTCCAGCTCGAGTTAGCCCTTGAACAGCAGGACAAAAAAGCAGTAACGTTGAATGCGTTGCGATTTCTGCCATTTCTAATTTGGGGTGGTAATTTGAAATGTTATTATATGCATACAAATCTACTACCTCCGTTCCTGAAAATTGGTCATGTTTTTTTGCACGTGATTCAATGCAACATGTCGGAGGGTATTACCGGATTTTCTGAGGTTCGTTTTTTTATAAAATAATCGTTAATGGAAAGTTTGTTTCGCATACTTTCCACAAATGATTATTATATTAAAAAATGAAGTTGGACCTCAGAAAATATCTTAATAGTAAATACTCTCCGACATAAGGGATGGAGGAAGTATATGACAACAGAAACAATTTAAAAAGTACTTCTGTTAAGTTTGAATTACTTTCTCAATTATTTCTTCGTGTAGGTAATCTTGCCGTTGGATCAACACAAAAGGATCACATACACGTCAATGATAGTACACTGTCAAATGCTATCACTGCCATTCCAATACAGGAACTGAAACGCGCTACTTATAATTTTAGTCCTAAGTATGTAATTCGTGAAAAATACGGAGTAAGCGTGTATCGTGGAGCACTGAAGAGTGGACAGGTTGCAGAGATCATAATGGTATGACATAGCGTCCAGACAGACGCGGAGTTTCTAGCACAGGTTTGGCATATGTACTGATGTCGGGTGAATAGTGTATAATTATTGAAAGAGACATTGTTTCTCTAATGTATGATTTTGTAGCTAGGTTTCAATGGTGTCCGGTCTAAAGCACGAAAATGTGGCTCAGCTGTTAGGTTACCGTGTGCGCGGTCGTCAGCAGTTTTTAGCTTATGAGTTCCCACAAAATGGGTCCCTACATGACGTTCTTCACGGTGACACTATCATCTTCACATTTCCTTGTTAGATTTTTCTAACATGCCCTGGCTTGGTTGTTGTTAGGCTCAGTTTCTAAGAATTCTATTATAAACTACCTTCATAGTATTAACTCAATACATTTACTTTAAGTGATCTATTCTACATTGAGGTATAAGGTAAATTGCACCTTTGGTCTAATGAGAATAGTGGGTATGTAAAAATGGTCCTTTTTTCCTTTTTTTTACATTTTTGGTCCGGTAATTTTATTCAACAATTTTGTGTCTAGTTTTGGTCTCAAATATTAATGGAAGGGACCAATTTTTTTTTTAAAAATGGAGGGTTAATTGCAGTTTTGGTCCCAAGAAATTGTGTCCATTTCAAAATGGTTATTTTTTTGACACTTATAGTCTCGTATTTTAGACACTTTTGGTCTCAAGTGAATAGGATAAATTGCAGTTTTGGTGTCAAGAGAATGAATAAACTGCAGTTTCGGTCCCAAGAGAATAGGGCAAATTTACAGTTTTGGTCCTAAAAATTAACAGATGGGACCAAAACTGCAAAAAAAATTCGCACATAGGTACCAAAAGTGTTTTGAACTCATTATCTTGGATTAAAATTGCAATTTCACAAAAAATGGACTAAAAATGAACGTGAGTCCAAAATTGTTATTTAAAAATTTTCTTGGAACCAAAACTGTAATATGCCCTTGCGGTAAATATTTGGGTACTGATAAATATAGGAAAAATTATAGAAATGGTCCCATAAGAATTGGTCCTCATGAATTTGGTCCTTTTTTAGCAGAAATAGTCCCATACGATTTTTCCGTCAAAAAATAATGGATTAACGAGCATGAGGCCCACACGCCTGTTAATTTTCTGCCAAAAACTCGCGCGCATAATTCCCAACTTAAAAATAATTAATTCTCAACTTCTTAAAACTATACGAACTAAAGTTGCGGAATCGCCTCCATACTTGCATTTTACATTGAAATGATTGTTAATAGCAAAAGCTGGTCCATTTCCCTCCAAAAATAAAGTTGAAAAGGTTTTCCCATCCAGTTTTCCATAGGCTGTAAAATATTTAACGGATGGGACATTTTCTGCTAAAAATGAGACCAAATCTGTCAAGTACGAATTCTCATGGGACCATCCTTGCAATTTACCCAATAAATATAAGATTTTTGTAAGGAATACGACGGCAAGGCGTAAATGGCTCAAAGCCAGTTCAGGCTCTGTCATGGGGTGAACGAGTTAAAATTGCTGTGGGCGCTGCAAAAGGATTGGAGTACATTCACAACAAGTCCCAGATTCATGGCCACGTCGGACCCAACAGTGTATTAGTTTTTGGTGCCAATGTCGCTAAATTGGCATATTTTCATGACCTAACTTTTTATGATCTGGAAGGTCATTATTATCATGCAAAGTATGTTCTACGGAGTGTATATATCCTATAGATGAACATGACTGCATCTTGAATTACCACCACTCAATTTTGGTTTGTAGTTTCTCACTGGGTGGCGGCCTAAACTGGAGGAGCGATGTTTACGGCTTTGGTGTGGTACTTTTTCAACTTGTGACTGGCCGTACGTCATTTGGAACCTGGTGGGGAAGTGAGGATGAGCATAATGTGTATTGGGTAAAGGATTATGTGGATGCTAGACTGAATGGAGACTACCCAAAAGTGGCAGTTGCCAAGGTTAAATAATTATATATATAACAGGGATTAAAATTGTTTTCATCCCATAGCTTTTTATTTTTTTCTTTTTAGTCCCGTACTTATTTACTTTTTCGATTTAGTCCCACAACAATTCAAATTTATCCAAATCAGTCCCAAATGGCCAGAAAACGCATGAAATAGTTTTGGCCATGTGCCGGTCACGTGCTTCTATTTTCCGGCGAAGTAGGATAACCAAGATGGCATAGTTTCATGACCAAAATGGCATTTTTCGGTCACTTGGGACTGATTTGGGTAAATTTAAATTTTTGTGGGACTAAATCGAAAAAGTAGATATGAGATAAAAAAGAAGTAAAAAAGTTACGGGACGAAAAACGGTTTTGATCCCTATATGACATTTCTTTTTGTTCTGAGACTTTCTTCTCATTTGATTTTTGCTTATAATACAGATGGCTTCAATAGCTTTCTCGTGCTTGAAAAATGAAGTTGGATCTCGTTCAGACATGAGCTATGTAGTAAGAGCTCAGATTCTTTTGTTGAATGATTGATCTGTCTGCTACTACAAAACTTATGATATCTTTCCATCTCCCATTTAATATTGGTGCTTTTCACTCTTGTTTTTCTTTCCCTCATTTGAAAAAGCTCAATGCGTGGACAATTTAATATGGGTGGGTGGAGTTGCTTTCAGCTGAAATCGAACCCAGAATTATGGGCGTGAGCCATTTTGACTCTGATACCATGAAAGATTCCACCTTATCTAAAAGTCCCAATTTGTAAAGAGGATTGAAATTAATTCATTTAATTATTTCTCTTTACAACTCGTTTTGTTTAATTCGGGATAAATTGTACCCCTAATTATAATTTTTGGAGATGACTTGGTTTAGGAGATAATATCACATATCTTTCATGTAACTCTCCACGAGTGCAATTTTTGTCTTTTTTACAGCAAAATTCAATATTTCCTCGATCAATTTGAGGAATTTTATGCCCTCCGGCCTAATTGAAAAGTGATTCGTCAACCCATTTTTTTTCCGGATTATGTTGTAATGAAATTAAGAAATTGGAAGTAGCAATCGGACGGGTTTTTATGAGATAAAGAGTTTAGTATTGAACACAACTAAATTATTTTCGGCTAAATATTGTAATTTTCCTGCGAAAATGATCAAAATTGGAAAAGGAAACATACAAGACTAAAATTGGACACGCCTATTGTTACGGGACTAGTCTATGATATTATCTTCTTGGTTTAGTATAGGTTTTTTTTATATGAAAATGCTTCATAATAAGCTTAACATGAAATAATTTTAGAGTATCATTAATCTCATCAGCAATATCATTAAACCTGTCAGGGGTATCACTAGTCTGAGTTAAAAAAAAATTAAAACAATTTTCTTGAACTCAGACTAATGATACCCCTAATGAGATTAATGAACTATTTTCATATAATATTTTTCCTAGGATTTTTATCTGGGCAAGAGCCTTGTGGCTTTGATACCATGGTCCAATTTTAAAGAGAGGTGTGAAATTAATTCATTTAATTATTTTTCTTTACACCACCAAAGGCCTCTGCAAAGGTTAAATTAGTTGCCAGCGACACTTTCTTTATTGTGAAATAGTGTTTGCTCCATATACGCGACTATCTGTTATGAGAATTTTGTGTCGTTACAAATTTTGCAGTCGCTGCCTTGTGTTTGCAAACAGAAACCAAATTTCTTCGAAAAATGCGAACTGTAGTACTGGCTCTTCGCCCTCTATTGAAAGATTGTTCGGCTACGGATACACAAAGCTAACTTTCCATCTGTTGAGAACTCGATGCAACCACTACTACAAATTTGACCTTAGACAGCTTTACTTGGAAAGCGTTTATAAAAACCGCTCTCCAAAACTTAACTTGGAGAGCGGTTTTAAAGAGTTATATTTAAAAAAAAAAAAAGTGAATAGACAGCGGTTATTAACCGCTATCCAAGAAAAACTCTTGGATAGCGGTTAATAACCGCTGTCTAAGTGGAATTTCTTTGCAAAGCGATTCAAACTCTTGGATAGCGGTTAATAACCGCTGTCTAAGTGGAATTTCTTTGCAAAGCGATTCAAAACCGCTATCCAAGAAAAAACCTTGGACAGCGGTTAATAACCCCTTTCTAAGGGTTAGCCCCTTTAACCTGCTTAATTGGGAACTCAGCCCAGATCTATACCACAACGCCTCTTCTCCCTTATTCTCCTCCTCCCTCCGCCGATGCAAGCTACTGCCGCCGCTTACGCCGCCTGCTGCCTCCGCCGCGACGCCCGAAACCCCTCCACGCGACGCCGCTCCGCCCGAAGCCCCTCCGCGCGACGCCGCTCCCCCCGAAGCCCCTCCACGCAACGCTGCTACGCCCGAAGCCCCTCCGTGCGACGCCGCTGATCTGCCCGAAGCCCCTCCACGCGACGCTGCTACGCCTGAAGCCCCTCCGTGCGACGCCGCTCCGCCCGAAGCCCCTCCGCGCGACGCCACCTCACCGACGCCCCTACCCGATGCCGCCTCCTCTGCGACGCTGCCGTCGCCACTCCAGGTATTATTTATTTTTAGTTTTTTTTGTTGTGTTCAATATTTGATACATTTAGAATTTGTTATACTCATCGTGATTTGGCAACTTTACTGAGATAATTATTTTGCAAAATAGATCTAAGATTTACCCATTCTCTCAATATATTTCTGTTGAGTACTAATTTGATTGGATTTGGTCAAAATGTTATTAACGTTTCCTTCATATTTGGCGTCTGAATTCGTAATTCTGGAAGGGGTTTGTTGTAAGTGTTGAATTCAAATAGGAGTTTGATGGATTTCTACAATTAAGAAGAAATTATTGGTTGGCAATGAACATATGTAATGTATTCAAAATAAAAGATTATTTCAAATTAGGAGTGTGCAAAATACGGTTCGCCAAAAAAATCGATTAAATCAAATTGAAATATAAATTTTGATTCGATTTACGATTTTAAAATTTGTATTTATTTTGATTCGGTTCAATTTACGATTTTTACGAATTAAAAAATCATACAAATCGAATCGAACTAAAATATTTTTAATAATAATAATAACAGAATTATATATATGTGTATATTAATATTCACTAAATTAATATTTAATAGTTTATATTTTAATATAATAATATTAATATTAGCGAGTAAAAGCCTTGAGTTGATTTATGTTTGCATAAAAGACTTGAGGAATGATATTTTGTGTTGATTATGTTTTTCAAATTGTTGCTTAGCTTTTCAAAACTATTGTGTTGGTGTTTTTAATGGATTATGTAGTATGATTATTGATGCATCTTTGCTTAAATTAATATTTAGATGTTGACATGTTGCAAATAATTGGATGAAACAATTATGTAGGTGTTAAACAAAATTGGGTTGAATTTAAAAAAAAATGTAATTTCTTATGCTTACAGCCTAAAAAATATGTTAGTTGGAGCCGTGGTCTTAGTAATGCACAATTAATTTAGAGGGTATTTGGTTTGAAAATTCTATGATTGTAATAAGAACGAGTATAAATATAGGGTAATTATAATAGTTAATGAGAACAAAAAATGATACAAAATTTTCTCAGATGACCATTCATTTCGAAGTAAGTCGATTTATCGATCTATTTAAATTATTATTAATTGAATAAAAATTTGTATTATTTAATTAAATTTTTAATGTAATTTGCAGGTTGTCTATAGGGCTCGGATTGCTTTTTACAACAACGATAGAATGGACAAATGGAATATGGATTGAATTGGATATTTTTACAATCGGTTCTTGTAATATTTGTTCTTGTAAGACATTATTATAACTGTTGGTAGCATGTAACTTTATATATTAATTTGTGATGATATATAATATTTCTTGTTTTTGGTATATTTAATTATATTTATTTATTTGATATTACGAATAAATATTAGTATCAATTTTGGTAATTTTATATATAAACAGGTTTATTAAAATAAAAGAAAATTATATAAAAAAATGTGAGGGAATTGGACGGCGGTTGATAACCGCAATTAATTATATAAAAAAAAGTGAATTAAAAAAATGTGTCTTGGATAGCGGTTCACAAGGGCTGTCTAAGTGGTCTACTTAAGATAGCGGTTTTCAACCGCTATCTAAGTGGTTTACTTTGGACAGCGGTTTTTGACCGCTGTCTAAGTGCCTATTTTAGACAGCGGTTCTCCAACCGCTCTCTTAGCCTTAGATAGTTGTTTCTTGAAAAGCGGTTTTAACCGCTGTCTAAGGTCAAAATTAACCGCTTTCTAAGCCC
This sequence comes from Ballota nigra, assembly GCA_947034835.1. Classification (NCBI taxonomy): domain Eukaryota; kingdom Viridiplantae; phylum Streptophyta; class Magnoliopsida; order Lamiales; family Lamiaceae; genus Ballota; species Ballota nigra. The sequence goes on along the minus strand of OX344729.1, from coordinate 71,876,533 downwards.
TTTTATGTACTAGTGAACCAGAATTTGCACTTAAATTACACTACAAAAAAAACACTGTTTTGCGACGGAATTTGCGAAAGAAAATCTGTCGCAAACAGTGCTTTGCGACGGAATTTGCGACGAACACGTGTCCGTTTTTAAAACAACCGTAGCTAATTTTTGCGACGGATTTTGGAGCTCCGTCGCAAATTACCGACGGATAAATCCGTCGCAAAAATGGCGGGTCAGACCCGGCCGGGTCGCAGAGATTTTGCGACGGACAATATTCCGTCGCAAATCTTTCGGGTTAGACCCGATCAGGTCAAAAATATTTGCGAAGGTCATCTTCCGTCGCAAATATTTTTATATATTTTTTTTATTTTTTTCTATTATAATTTGCGACGGGCTGTTTTCCATCGCAAATTTAAATATTTGCGACGGAATTTGGCCGTCGCAAATTACCGAGCTCCTATACAAAAAAAAAAGTGGCTCGCGTGGTTCGAGCCCGGGCACCCGGGGCGGGCGGGGCGGTCGCGGACCACTGGGCCACTCGGCCCATTGCTTAATATATGCGGCCCACCTTCTATATTAGTCTTATTAGGCCTTGAAAAATTAAATATTTGCGACGGAATTTGGCCGTCGCAAATTACCGAGCCTATACAAAAAAAAAGTGCCTCGCGTGGTTCGAACCCGGGCACCCGGGGCGGGCGGGCGCGGACCACTGGGCCACTCGGCCCATTGCTTAATATATGCGGCCCACCTTCTATATTAGTCTTATTAGGCCTTGAACAATTAATCCATTTTTGCGTCCAAGGGGAATCGAACACGGGACCTCTTGAGCAAGAGGAGGGGACGCGCGCCACTAGGGCACAAGCTACTTTTGTTCATTTTTATGCAATTAATTGTATATGTATTCAAATTAAGTCATTTTTTTTATATTTCACCAAATTAATTTCTTTTCGTATCTAAAGTTGTTTATAAAAATATTTTGCCCAACTATTTTTTTTATTTTGTAAAATTATTTATTTCGACAATACATAATTTTATAATTCGTTCATTTGTACGCAATTAATTGTATATGTATCCAAACTGACTCGTTTTTTTTCCATAATTCACCAAATTAATTCATTTTCGTTTCTCACTTGTTTTTGTGCCATTTAATTTTTATTATTTCTATAAAATTATTTATTTCGACTCCCGCTTAAATTTATAATTCGTTCATTTGTACGCAATTAATTGTATATGTATCCAAATTGACTCATTTTTTTTTTCAAAATTCACCAAATTAATTCATCTAAGATCATGTATATGTTTGCTACAAGTAATTAATTAATTAACACTGAATTAGTAATATCTTTGTTGAAATACTATTTGTAGCATCATTCCCGGTCACAAGGTTTCCGCCATTATTACAGAGATATTGAGGGATAATCTAGAGGAGAACGCAATGAAGTTCAAACTCGTCTCGTCGCAGCGGAAGCAGTACTACTTAGATGAGTTTCGGGTATATATATGCAAATATTTTTAACCAACTAATTGTTTATAAATATTTGCATATATATACCCAAAACCCATCCAAGTAGTACTGCTTCTGCTGCGACGAGACGAGTTTGAACTTCATTGCGTTCTACTCTAAATTATCCCTCATTATCTCTGTAATAATGGCGGAAACCTTGTAACCGGGAATGTCTTTACCAAAAATTGTTCAAAAAACATAAATAAATTGTTCAAAAAACATAAATAAATTGTTCAAACTGACTCTCTCTTCTCTCCCTCTCCCCTCTCTCTCTCTCTCTCTCTATCTCTCTCTCTTCATGATCTTCTTCAGAATGATGGTTCACTGTTCCAGTGATCCACCAAACCATCCCATAACGATCGTCCGTCTGGTGCTCGACCCAACTCCACCCGATCCCCACGCTCCCACCGCTTCTTCAGGCCGTAGATAATATCTTTGTACCGTTCTTGCGCTTTCGCACAGAACAATTGGTACATAATACTATTGTTGGCAAGGTCCCAAACGCACCGCCTATGCAAATAAATTAAAAATAGAATATTAACGAATAAATTAAAAAATTAAAAGTTAAATTAAAATCATAATAAATAAATTTTTTATACCTTGAATTCATCAAAGTACTCCATCCTCTTTTGCTCGGACACTTGACTCCACGAGTGGGCACCATACTCAAATTGTCCCATCCTAACAATTTGTGAGACGATTAAGCTAGTCTCATGGGCTGGAAGCAGTCTGTGACAACAAAATTAAAAAATCAAGTTAATTATATTAATATATATATATATAATTAAAAGTATACATAATTCATTAAAAAATACTTACTTGTTGTCGACTATGATGACACTGAGAAAATTATCTTGACCTGGGTTCATCTGTAATAATTATAAATTCAACTAATTCAATTATAAACTTAACAAAAATTAAACATGCTTTAAAATTAAATTAAAATTCGATCTACTAATTAAATTAGATCAACTAATTCAACTAAAATCAATTCATTTCTAATATAATTCAAACAATTCAACTAATTCAATTCTAAACTTAACAAAAATTAAACATGCTTTAAAATTAAATTAAAATTCGATCTACTAATTAAATTAGATCAACTAATTCAACTAAAATTAATTCATTTCTAATATAATTCAAACAATTCAACTAATTCAATTCTAAACTTAATTAACAAAAATTTAAAAATGATTTAAATTAAAATTCGATAAACTAATTCAACTAAAATCAATTCATTACTAATATAATTCAAACAATTCAACTAAAATTAATTCTCAACTAAAATCAATTCTCTAAACATGCTTTAAAATTAAATTTTAAACGGTAAAAATGAAGAAAATTTACGGTTTATTTGTAGAAAATGTCGAAACGAAAACTCGGTGGGGACGGACGCCTTCCTTTTCCCGACTTCTCCTTCCTTTTCCTTTCGTTTTCCTCCTTTTCTTCTTTTTTCTCGCAGGATCCGTCTGCTTCGCGAGGAGAGTATTTATAATTGTAAAAAAATTTGCGACGGACGCCTATCCGTCGCAAATTTCGCCTGTCAAAGACAAAACGACGTCGTTTTAACTGATTTGCGATGGCTTTTCCATCGCAAATCAGTCAACGCACCGTTTTCGGAGAAGACGCGTAAAAACGGTTTGTATTTGCGACGGAAATTCCGTCGCAAATCAGTCAAAGGACCGTTTCCCGAAAGGTCACAAATATAAATGTAAGATTTGCGACGGCTTTGGTCTGTCGCAAATACAAAGTTAAAAATTGCGACGACAAATTCCGTCGCAAATCAGTCAAACGGGTCGCTTCATGAACGGTCACCTTTAAACGGGTATATTTTGCGACGGAATGGACCGTCGCAAACTCAAAGTTGAAATTTGCGACGACCTTTCCGTCGCAAATGTAGTCGTTTCAAGACGAAGGCGGTGGGCCCTAGTGTTTGCGACGGCCTTTCCGTCGCAAATTACTAAAATTTGCGACGGACATCCTTAGTCGTCGCAAATTGTCATTTTTTTCGACGGCTTAGAAAAATCCGTCGCAAATTCACTGAATTTGCGACGGATATTTGGCCGTCGCAAACGTTCCGTCGCTAATCTCCGTCTTTTTTGTAGTGTTATGGTATTCTAGTTTGTGGATGATCACATGGTATTAGTAGAAGAGAAAAAGATATATGGTTGCATCATGAACAGAAGAAATGGCCAACATTGACTCCACGTGCTCTTCCTTAGCTGCATGTAAGGGAAATAATATAAACGAGATAATTTTACACCTGTCTATAAGTTCGAACTTTTAAATAAGATTAAATTCTTTCATGGTACCAGAGCCAAAAGACTCATGCCCGAATCCAAAAATCTTGGGTTAGATTTCTACTGAAAGCAACTTTATTCTTATTATATTATCTTCTCATTGGGTCTTCTTCCAAAGAGAAAAAAATTGAGAATTTAGCCCAAGAGCGAAGGAGAATGTAAGAGAAATAATATAAATGAATTAATTTCACACGAATTGGTAGCAGAGACTAAGAAACTAGTGGCTAAAGCAAAATGAAGGTAATCAACATCGTAGAGAAAACGCGTATCTTTTATAGGGAGTAGCCCACTAATCTCACCTCTTTCAATTTTTTAATGTGAGAGAACTCACATGTTTAATTTATCATTTTCTCAACATATACACGTATGTTACTTGATAAGGGACAATTTCCGCCAAAATATATACAAAAATGATATAGATATATATATGTTTCGCTGATATTGTTAATTATATGATAAATTGTAATTTTGGTCCATAAGAATAGGTGGTGTGCAAAAATATTTTTTCCGACATGTTTGGTTCCAAGGGAATTGCAGTTATGGTTCCAAGTAATTTAGGTCCCAAAAAAAGTAATGGAAGGAACGGAATTTGCAAAAGAAAAGAACAAAAAAAAAAAAAACGAGGTACCAAAATTGTTATTCGAAAATTCTGATGGAATGAAATTTGCAATTTTATCGTTAATTATATATTGCAGATGCTTGAACCACCCTCGTTGTTGTATGATATTATCAATGATGTTCTTTTTATCCAAAAAAAAAAAGTATAGATATGGTGATACTACACCTCGAAAAAATGAGAATAAATGGAATCTTGGTAAAAGACAGGAAGAAGGATAGGCAAAAAAAAAAAAACAAAGCAATGTATAGAATTCATCGACGTCTAACGAACTACTATTAATAAAGACAATTAAAACATAAATCAATTATTGCTTCACCATCCCCATTTCATTATTCCAAGTTTTCTGTTTCCTTTCAATTCAGCAATACTAAACAAAATATGATTGCAACAGGTAGCGGTACTAAGCAAGAGAGGAAGTTCTCTAAAAGGTTCTGCCGTCGATTTTCTCTGGCTGAGATCCAGTTGGCCACCAGAGATTTCCGCCACGAAAATCTTATTGGAAAGGCTGGATTCGGTAAAGTCTACAAAGGCCAAATTGTATAAAGTAGTATAGGATTTTCATTAAAATTAATTATTCAATGTAGAAGGTGTATCTCATAATAATGGAGGGGGTATATAGTAGAACCATAATTGGGTAGTAGAGTTCTTTAATTTTAATCGCATAAAAAATGGATCAAAAGATAAATTGGCCATGAATATCACTCACTTTTTTCCGTTGTTGTTTATAAGGGCTCATTATTTGGAAACTTATATTAAATAAAAGGACAATCTTAATTCTACTCCCTAATCGCATCATATCGGCCGTGTTTCAATACGACGGGGAAAAAATATAGAAAAAGGTTGGTGACTCTGTTCTTTGTATGTTTGATTTCTGTTTAGCAGAATAAAGTAATTCTGCAAAATTAATTCCCAATCCAAAATTGATTTCTTGGTTTCAGATGAGGAAATTTGACGGGTTCAAATCCTGTCAGGGAAAGAGCAAAAGAATTAAAGCAAGTCAACTCCCAGAAGAGAGAGGATTCAACACATACAATCTTTTTTCACAGGAAAAGAAGCTGCTCGAACAACTATTCTCTCCAAATCATGGTACGAAGCCTGGCTAACTCGCCCCAACCTCGATTTTGCTGAACGCGACTTCCCTCGCCGCGGATATAACGAAAGCGCGTTTGTGAAATTCGCAAAGAAGACTGTGCAAAGATACGATGAATTGAAACGAAAGATTCAGAGTTTCAGACTAAAGATAGGCATGGAGCGATTTGATGATGTTTGTTATAAGATTTCTTTGGCAAGCAAAATGATTACACAGGCGATGAAACTAGGTGCTACTGATCTCGATATCGAATTAATAGGAAGGGAGTGGGTTAATTTTGTTTTACCACGTGAGGTGCTTGAATCAGAAACTCTTATCAGATTATCCTTTTATGGTTGCACAATTAATTATCAGAAGGTAAGTTGTTCGAAACTTAGGGCCCGTTTGGTTGGGGTAATGATTATTGAGGAGTGAATGAGTCATTTGATAGGTAAATATAACTCATTTTCGATCTTATTACAATGTATCTATTATATAAAGTATTACTAATGAAATCATTCTCATTACCCTATAACCATTACCTCTAACCAAGCGGACCCTTAGATTCCTCAGTTTAAGTAGAGTACGTATTGATGGTGATAATTTATTGGATATAATTTCAATCTGTCCCTCCATTGAAAAGTTGGTTTTATGTCAATGATGATTCTGGAACGTTGGTATTGAAACGCCCGGAATTTTGTGTTGTTTATTTTTACAAGTTGAAAGTGTTGTGGCTGAAGAAGTTGGAAATTGCTGGATGGTTTTTTAGTGAAATATCTAGATTTTCTTGTCTAAAGAAATTGACCCTCGATTATTGTATTGGCTATAAAGAAATAGAAATTTTTAGTAGTTCACTTGAGTATATAAGCATCACTGAAACATGGACGAGTATGTTGAGGAACAATCTTGAAGTTCCCAAAATTCGTAAGTTTAAATATTCAAGTTTCTGGGTACCTTCCCTGTCCTTTAAGATAGGCTCAAGAAAATGGACGTCTAAAATATCTATTTGGGGAAGGATTAGTAGTATTAAGCCGAAAACTTTACGGTTTGACGAGTTGAGATATGATTTGCTCAAGTTGAGCCTTTCCAAAATATCCCTGTTTTTCAATATATTTTTTAATTGTATGGTTTTGGAAGAGGGTTGTGATTATACTGAAGATGTTATTATACCTAGAGTGGAAAAATTGATATTGATAAGCACACCATTTTAATCTAGTCCTAAAATTTAGAAAGATTTATTTTTGAGTTGTCGTCCTAAATATGATGATTTCACAAAGTTACTTTGCAACACACTGATAGAAAAAGTGAGGGATCATAAAAATTAAAATATGTCTGCTGCTTTGCATGATCTTGCGGAAGTAAATGTCGAATTTTTCAAGGATGATATTGCTGCAGGCCGTCGGTTGCTGTCCTGGAAGACATGTTCGGAAGCTTCAGAAAATTTTGGAGAGGTTGATATGGAAGTCTGGCTCCAATTGAAATGGGATGAGAGCTCTAGAGTTTCAAATTGATATTGAATTTTTTTTGTTCTCTAGGATGAACTTGCACCATTTTAATTATGTTATGTTTGAGAGTTAATTATGTGTTTACATACAAATTTGTTTTTCATAAGAAATATAAAAATGTCTGTTATTGGATTCTTGATCAATCGAGCTTTTTGTAAGTATATTGTAGAAAGCTGGGTACTGTTGGTCAAATTCAAAAATAAGTAATCTTTAGTTATTTCTTTGTATTATATGTATGATGAGGAGGTCAGTCACGTTTGTGCCAATGAAACAGAGAAGGTCCTTTTTATATTTTAAAGATATAATGTCAAAAATTTCCTGAGTCTCTTATAAATCTCGGTTTATTGCTTCAATTAAGAATTCGGGCTGGACTCTATGCATAGATCCGTATAGAATATTTAGTTTGGAGTATCAAAAATCTCATCAATAGTATTATTAATTTAGATCAGTGGTATTATATTTTAATTGTTGTAAAAAAATTTAAACCCAAACTAATGATATTTTTGATGAAATTTTTTATATTCTTGATCAAATATTCAATACTTTAAAACAATTTCATAATATATTTATCATAAATAATTTTCATATAAAACTTACTGATCAAGATTAAGGGTCCGCTTGGTTGGGGGTAGTGATTATAGGGTAATGGGAATTAAAGTGATTGAGGAGTCATTCAAGTAGGGAGTAATGAATGGGGAGTCATTTGATAGATAAATTATAACTCATTTTTAATCTTATTACAATATATTAATAATATCAAGCACTACTAATGGATTCATTCCCATTACCTTATACTCATTACCCCCAACCAAGCGGCCCCTAAATTGACTTGGCCTTATATAGACATGAGGAAAATACATAACTTGACTTTATCATGACTCATCCGCACAATTAACTTCCTTCCTAGTAAGGAGACGCTTTTTTTAAGAGGCTCAAATTTATTTTGGTAAGAGTTCTTAAAAATACCATACTTTGCGAAGTTGTTTCGAAAATCACTATATATCAATAAAAAAGTCTCTGACAACACTGGTTCAGAAAGGGAGCTGCCGCAGTTGAACATTGAGGAATGGTATAATAAGAACGTGAAAAAATAATCAGTAATATTTTAAGAAGTAATCAGCAATACTCAAAGAAGTAGAAAAAAAAAACTCTAACTGCAAAACATACATAGTTCGGTGTGAGTGTGTCTGTATTTTGAAAAAGTCCAAATTTAAATTAAAATTGAGCTTAAAATTCAAGTGCATGCTAAATTTGTGTTTATAAACATTTTATTTTATCAAACACATCTGTTAATCGGATTTAGATTCACAAGAAAACTTGTAATCAGGGAATCGAAATTATGGCAACAATAAGAATGAAATTGAAATCACACAAGAACACCAGATTTACGTGGTTCGGAGATAAATACTCCTACGTCCACGGGATCCGAGAGGATAGACTTTTCACTAAGTAAGAAAAGGAAGTTACAATTCACTCAATCTCACAGTGTTTTCACTCAACAACGATTATTCTCTTCTCCCAGCTGAGAAGCTCCTTTTATAGTTACAGAGATTGAGATGAACCCTAAAATTAATTCAGTTGTAACAAACTCAATGTGATGCAGTTATCCAGCTGGCTAACGACTTCAATAACCGCCTTAGTTGATTCAGTTAGAACCGCCATCGCGCTAGCTTCAATTTTGGTGTACTTCGCGTATAACGAACTTCAGATCAGATGACTTGACCTCCTCTGGTTCTGGTCACTTCACATCAGATGACTTCTGGCCCAGACCTCCTCTGATAGGACTCCTCTGGTAAACCTCACCTGGTGGACCTCCTCTGATAGCTCATCTGCCAGACTAATCTGGTCAGACTCCTCTGGTAGACCTCATCTGCCAGACCTCATCTGATCCAACTCCTCTGGTACCCCAAAATTGACTAACTCTACGACTAACACTTTATCAATATAGCTTCTTATTGAATCAAGCTCAGCAGACAAGATACTTCACATATGACACTCCCCAATTCTCCACCTCAGATGAGAAGTATCAATCCTCTCTTCCTCTCCTCCACACTCCAGCTTGGGCCTGAGGAACATCCCATACACTCATCTTTACCAATTCAACACAGAACTTGAATTTAGTACCTGGTAAAGACTTAGTACACATATCTGCAGCATTGTCCCCTGTAGATATCTTCTGGATCAGAACCAAACCTTTGTCAATTATTTCCCTTACAAAATGCAACCTTACATCAATGTGCTTTGATCTCTCATGGAACACTTGATGTTTAACCAGATGAATTGCACTCTGATTATCACAATGAATGACCACAGCCCTTTGGTTTATACCAAAATCCTTGATAATGCCTTTCAACCACAAACCTTCCTTAACAGCCTCAGATACTGCAACAAACTCTGCTTCTGTAGTAGATAAAGCAACTCCACTCTACAGAACAGATATCCAGCTCACAGCAGTATTGTAAAGTGTAAAGATATACCCTGTTAAGGATCTTCTGGTATCCAAATTAGCAGCAAAATCAGAATCTACAAAACCTTCATGTGGACTCTTCTGGTCAGTCATCCTTTCAAACATCAATCCCAGATCAGATGACCCCTTAAGGTATCTGAATATCCATTTCAAAGCTTCCCAATGTAACTTTCCTGGATTGGACATGCATCTGCTTACCATACTCAATGCATAAGCTAAGTCTGGTCTGCTGCAGACCAGAGCATACATCAAGCTTCCAACCCCATTTGCATAAGGTACTTTCATCATAGCCTTCTTTTCTTCTTCAGACTTTGGTTCCATCTCCTTAGATAATTTGAACTGTTGTCCCAGAGGAGTTGACACAGACCTACTCTCATGCATGTTAAACCTCTTCAGGACCTTCTCAATGTAACTCTTCTGGGATAAGAATAGTCTTCCAGCTGCTCTGTCCCTAAGAATATCCATTCCAAGAATCCTTTTAGCATTTCCCAAGTCCTTCATGTCAAATCTGGCACTGAGTTTCCTTTTGATACTCTGGATCTTCAAAAGACTCTTACTAGCAATAAGCATATCATCTACATAAATTAGAAGATAGGCTATCACATCACTACCTTGCCTTTCCAGATATACACAAGTATCATACTTGCTCCTTACAAAACCAAAGGATAGCATAACTTCATTGAACTTCTTGTGCCATTGTCTTGGACTTTGCTTGAGGCCATACAATGATTTCTTGAGTAGACACGGTCGTGGGTTCGTTTCCCACAGACGGCGCTACTTGTTAATCGGATTTAGATTCACAAGAAAACTTGTAATCAAGGAATCGGAATTATGGCAACAATAAGAATGAAATTGAAATCACACACGAACACCAGATTTACGTGGTGCGGAGATGAATACTCCTATGTCCACGGGATCCGAGAGGATAGACTTTTCACTAAGTAAGAAAAGGAAGTTACAATTCACTCAATCTCACAGTGTTTTCACTCAACAACGATTATTCTCTTCTCTCCCTGGTTCAACAAACCCTTCTGGCTGGTGCATGTACAAACTCTCAATAAGATCCCCATGCAGAAAAGTTGTCTTGACATCAAGTTGCTGTAGCTCCAGATCTTCTTGAACAACTCTACTGAGAAGTAATCTGATTGAACAATGTTTAACCACAGGTGAAAATACCTCATTATAATCAATTCCTTCCCTTTGAGTAAATCCCCTGGCCACTAGCCCGGCTTTAAACCTTACTTGATCCTTCACACCAGATTCAAGCTTCCTTTTAAACAACCATTTACAACTGATTAGCTTCTGCCTAGGTCCCTTATTAACAAGAATCCAAGTTTGATTCTTCTTAAGAGACTCCATCTCTTCTGTCATGGCTGTAATCCATGACTCCCTATCATCACACTCAAGAACTTCCTTGTAGCTTTTAGGTTCTTGGTACTCTATGGCTTCTGCAGTGACAAGTGCATAGGAGACCAGATCAACTCGACCAAACCTTGCTGGAGGATGTATTTGTCTTCTTGTTGTGTCTCTTGTCAGACTATAATTTTTCAAGTCTACTTCTGGCACTCCTTCCTCCTCCTCTGCTGGTGCATTTTCCTCATCAGATGACTCATTCTCTCCTGTATTCTGCTCTGGTTCAGAACCAGATGCATTATCATGTTTATCATGATCAGGCTCCACCTCAACTTGAGTAATTGGCTCAGAAATAACACCATCCATCTCTTCAGCTAATGGCTCTCTATCACCTCCACCAGACTTGTACCCCATCTGTGATTCATTAAATACAACATCTTTGCTGGTAATACACTTCTGGTTCCCAGGCTCTAGACACCACAACTTATACCCTTTAACACCTTTTGGATACCCAATGAAAACACATTTTAAAGCTCTAGGTTCAAGTTTGTCTTGTTTCACATGAACATAAGCTAGGAATCCAAACACTTTCAACTTTGAGTAATCTGATATCTTTCCATACCAGATCTCATCTGGGGTTTTAAACTCAATAGCAGATGATGGCACTTTATTAATGAGATACACAGCTGTGTTAACAGCTCCACCCCAAAAACTCTTAGGTAAATGAGCATCAGATAACATAAACTTAACCCTCTCCAGAATAGTTCTATTCATTCTCTCAGCTAGACCATTTTGTTGGGGGTTTGAAGGAACAGTTTTATGCCTAGTAATACCCTTCTCCCTACAAAATTGTTGAAACTCTTCTGATATAAATTCAAGTCCATTATATGTCCTTAAGTGCTTGATAGTTCTGCCTCTCTTATTCTCAAGTTCAATCAACCATTCTTTGAACTTAGAGAAGACATCACTCTTCTGTTTAAGAATGAAAACCCAAACCTTTCTGAAATAATCATCAATAAGGGTAAGGAAATACCTGCCTCCACCATGAGTGGATACCCTTGCTGGTCCCCATACATCAGAATGTATGTAATCCATAACCTCCTTGGTGGTATGCTTCCCTTTCTGGTATGCTTGCTTCTTTGATTTCCCCATAACACACCTCTCACAGAATTCCAGCTTACATATCCTCTTCCCTGGGATTACTCCCTTCTTGGATAACTCCACCAGGCCCCTCTCACCAACATGTGCCAATCTCTTGTGCCACAGGTTGACATCAGAAGACTCCATGGTAACATCAGTTGAACCTGTTACAGTTCTTCCAATCAAAGTATACAAACCATTCTTAATCATACCCCTCATAACAATTCTTCCAGATTTGGTTATTGACAGAACTCCCTTTTCTGTCTAGAATTCAAAACCTTTTGAATTCAATGTACCAAGAGAAACAATATTTCTCTTCAACTCAGGAACAAACCTGACATCAGATAAGATCCTATCAACTCCATCAAACATCTTGATCTTGATAGAACCAGATCCTTACACTCTACAGCTCTCATCATTACCCAAAAGAACAAGACCTCCATAAATCTTCTCAAGATTCAGAAACCAGTCTTCATGTGGACACATATGAAAAGTACACCCAGAGTCCAGGACCCACTCTTGACTTAGTCTCTCATGACTAACCATCAAGACTTCTGCACTATCATATCCTTCAACCTCCACCACAGCTGCATTTCCATCTTGATCATTTTGATTGTCTTTCTTCCTTCTTTCAGGGCAATTCTTTCTCAGATGGCCTTCCTTATGGCAAGTGAAACACTTTCTCTTCTCAACAAAATCAGATTTCTTCCCACCCTTATTCCCTTTTCCACCATCCTTCTTCTTGGACTGAAACCCCTTCTTCTTCTTGGATTGAACATTCTATCCTTCAGCAGGCTTCTTCCCTTCAGTCTGGATCTGTAGAAACTTGGTTTTCAGGGTAGTTTGAATATCATCAAACATCACCTGATCTTGTCTTCCAAATAGCAAGGCATCTTTGAAATTTTCCATACACTTAGGTAGAGAATTCAACAACATCAATGACTTGTCTTCATCATCAATTGTAACATCCAAACTCTCCAGATCATCCACCAATCTGTTGAACTCGTCCAACTGATCACCAAGATTCTTGTCTTCATTCATCTTGAAGACTTGAAGCTTCTGTTTCATGTATAACTTGTTCGTAACAGACTTGGTCTGGTATAACTGCTCCAGCTTATTCTAGACTTCAAGAGCGGTTTTCTCCTTCGATACTTCCCTCAATGGTTTATCCCCAAGACACAAGATAAGTGCACTGTGTGCTTTCCTCTTGTTCTCCTCTACCTTCGCCGGATTAGTTCCAGAAGCCACCTGATCCGGTGGCAACAAGGCTTCGTAAAAACCATTGTGTACCAGGAGAGCCTTTATCTTAATCTTCCATAAGCTGAAATCGTTCTTCCCCGTGAACTTCTCAATGTCGAACTTAGTTGTAGCCATCATTGTTTCCCACAGACGGCGCCACTTGTTAATCGGATTTAGATTCACAAGAAAACTTGTAATCAGGGAATCGGAATTATGGCAACAATAAGAATGAAATTGAAATCACACAAGAACACCAGATTTACGTGGTTCGGAGATGAATACTCCTACGTCCACGGGATCCGAGAGGATAGACTTTTCACTAAGTAAGAAAAGGAAGTTACAATTCACTCAATCTCACAGTGTTTTCACTCAACAACGATTATTCTCTTCTCTCAGCTGAGAAGCTCCTTTTATAGTTACAGAGATTGAGATGAACCCTAGAATTAATTCAGTTGTAACAAACTCAATGTGATGCAGTTATCCAGCTGGCTAACGACTTCAATAACCGCCTTAGTTGATTCAGTTAGAAACGCCATCGCGCTAGCTTCAATTTTGGTGTACTTCGCGTATAACGAACTTCAGATCAGATGACTTGACCTCCTCTGGTTCTGGTCACTTCACATCAAATGACTTCTGGCCCAGTCCTCCTCTGATAGGACTCCTCTGGTAAACCTCACCTGATGGACCTCCTCTGATAGCTCATCTGCCAGACTAATCTGGTCAGACTTCTCTGGTAGACCTCATCTGTCAGACCTCATCTGATCCAACTCCTCTGGTACCCCAAAATTGACTAACTCTACGGCTAACACTTTATCAATATAGCTTCTTATTGAATCAAGCTCAGCATACAAGATACTTCACATATGACACTCCACAACATCGATAATGTTAATAAACTTTTAAACAGTTTATAAGTTGAATGTTTTTAGGAGCTTATACTCTCAACCAACATCCTCTTAATGAATTAAATACTGCTTGGAATTCGATTCTTAAGTTGATGTTACTAGTCCATTGGAAACTGTGAGTTTTAATCCTTTTCATTAAAATTGTGTCCTATAGTACGTATAATAATGCCACACTGGTCTAAATAATATTTATATATTACATATAATCAGTTGCACATATTAATACTATAAAATAAACAATGAATATTCTTCCCCTTTTTAGTATATAGTAAATTTTCTTTTTATCCTTATTCACATAAGACATTAATGAAATTAAATAGATTTTTAAAATTAAATACACACATTAGGAAAGCATGCAGTTAATATTCATTAGAATACAAAATAAGTTTATGTAATAAGAAATTTCAAAATGACAATTTTATCTTGGAGGAAGGAAGTAACATTTATGATGTAATATGTTTGCGCAATCCAAAGAAGTACTCTAGTGTTGAAAATCACATGTATAGCAGATCCAACCCTACAAAGGGTAAGATCCCGGAATTGAGGTTTGAAAAAAAATGATTTCTAATATTGGTCAAATAATTAAATCTAATCCATACTTTTCACTCATCATTAATTCTAACATATATTTTTTTCTCCCTCCAAATCTCGCACATATTTTCACTTAATACTTAAAATTATCCCGATCACTATTTCTGACAAGACCCATCTTATGTGGATGCCGGAATTCAAGTATTTTGCTTGTGTGTAAATATTAAAATTATATAAAAGAAAATTCTTCAAGTAAGATTAAATTGGACGGATCAAAATTAAGAAATAAATTCTTTCTTCATTCTTCATACATGTAGGTTTTTTTTTAATATTTACATGTAAGCAAGACATGTGGATTCGCATTCACATAAAATGGGTTTTTGCCAAAAATGCTAATTGGGAATATTTTTAAGTATTAATTAGTGAAATTATGTGCTAAATTTGGAGAGAGAAAATTATGTTCTAAAATTGATGATAAATAAAAAGTACGGGCTAGTTTATTTGGCCTCTAATATTTATATAATACAATTACAATAAATATATACCTGTACGGGTGACTGACTAGGTACGAGAGAATATATATATCTTTAACAATCTTTAAAATCTTGCTCTTTAATCCTAACACGTTTTTCTTCTTCCTTTTTTTTATCTTTTTTTTTTACATGACCAACACGTACTATCTTTATTAACACACTTAAAAACAAAAGAAAATGTATGCATTTGTGTAAATTGGGGTAGTTACCTTATATTTGAACACGAGCAATTAAATTGTTGTCGAACTCTCTTCAAATTAATTAAAATGGGTCACAATAATGCCTTTTTCCTGATTGCTCTCCTCATGTTTGCCACCGCCAACCCACTTGTCCACTCCCAACTCCCCGGCGGCGATGGCAACTTCGCCAGATGCGGCCGCAACGACGGAAACGGCCTCCTCAGCACCGGCATCGGCGTCCCAGAAGGCCTCCTCGGCACCGGCACCGGCACCAGCACTGAAAAGGGCCTCCTCGGCACCGGAATCCTCCGCGAGGCCATCGGCGTCGGCCCCGGCTTGGGCGGCAGAGGCAACCCCATCCCAACCGGAGTGTCACATCAGCGGCATGCTTTGTTGCACCCCCATCGGAAACTGCGGGGGCCCGTTCGCCGTTGCTAAACTTGTGAACATTACTGAGAATAACATAATAGGTAACATTGTGAACATACAGGAAGAATTGCCATGCCAAATCTCGACCAACTTATTTGCCCCTTCTACCCGTTGCCGACCGTGCAGTTCTTACGCCCCTCAGTTTAGAGTTGCCTGAAATTAATCATTTTGAACACAGTTGTCCTTTTTTTTTTTTTCAAATAGTGGAGAAGTTTAATGTTAAGTTTTTCTTAAAATTGATAATTGTGGGAAAAAAATTGAGGCGATTAATTATCGATGAAATTCAACTTTTAGAAGTCATGGTTCAACACTTACAATCTTTTCTAAATGGAATAGAAGCTACTCGATCAATTATCCTATCCAAATCTAGGTACAAAGCCTGAATAACTCGCCCCAATTTGGGACTTGAGTATCCATTTGAAACCGTGTTTGCAAAATTGGCATAAGAAGACTGTGTATAGGGAAATAAATTAACTTCACGCTTTTCTACGAGTTCGAATTTTTAGAATTTTTTTCATTTATTATTTTTTATTTTTATCCAACCAAGTATATACTTTATTTTCATCCACATTTAAAATAACCCGTAAGTAAGCCGTTGTCCTTTGGAATAAATATGCGAATTTTTGTGACCACATAACACAATAAATGAATAGCGACCTTTCGAATAGGGATAAATTTGGAAGAAAGAACAAATACTTTTGAAAAAAATTAAAATCTAAAATTACATTTATTTGAAACTGCACCGTAATTTTATTTTTATTTTCAAGTTTGATGTCTGTTATAAATTCAGCATATTTATTATACCAAATCAAGAAACTTTGATGTGGACATTACTAATTGACTTATAACCTAAACGGGCTTTAGGTTTAAACTAGGTCTTTTCTATTATAAATAGATCATTGTACCAGGGGCGGATCTAGGATTTAGTAGTGGGGTGGGCTGAAACTAAAAATTTTGACATATTAAAATTTATAGATAAAAAATATATGTTTATCTAAGCTGAGCTAGAGACTTCAAAGCATAAAATTCATCAATAATTGAGTTCATATCTATATCTTCAACTAAATTTTCAATATATAACATTAGAAAATCTCCAAGTAAATCATCATCCATCAAGTGTCAAATTGTCGTCTTCACATGTTTAATTGCTGAAAATGCTTGTAGAAACATGTAATGTAAAAATTAGGCGTATCTATCTAGTTAACATAAATGTAGAAACATAAATGTAGTTTTGGTTGATAGAACCCAAATATTTAGTTATGCTCGCCATTTATCATTTCGTGCATTAACAATTCATATATTTTCACAGTTGCTTCCTTCTTGACAAAAGGTTTCTTAAAGAAAGATGATATAAATAAAAAAAATCTTGACTATATTCTTTATGATTATTAATTACAAATTTTTTTAAATGCAAATACATATGCAAATAGCCTAGAAAAAAATATGCTTTTTTTACTTGGAGAAAAACTATAATTTATTAGGTTATAAATTAAAAAAATTGTAACCTTGAATGATGGAGTGGAAGATTATTAGGAATAAATACCTCCAAAATTTCAAAAAAAAAAAAAATTGCTCTTGTAAATGAAATATTATTGTTTTTAGAATTTCAATACTATAAAATTTTGTTAAACTAAAGACAAATGATAAAAAAAGAAAAAAAGGAAGAAAAAGAAAGAAATTGTATACTGGGACCTAGGTTTTGTAAACGTAAATATCAATGAGAAGGATTGATTTGGGGGTGGCTTTGTAAATGTGGAGTCAGACTTTTTAAAATTAAAATAAAAAACAATGGCAAGCAAGGATATATCATGAGTCGGGCAATTATTAATTAAATAATAAAACTGCTATAGATATAAAGGTTGTTATTTTTGGGTTGGGGTGGGCTAGAGCCCAGTGGAGGCCTGCCGTGCCTCCGCCCCTGATTGTACTCAAAATTATATACACATATACACACACATATTAGTAAATCTTCTGGCTTGGTACGCCCCCAAACGTAGTCGTTAGCGACGAACTGGGTAATCAAATCGATGTCTCTATTTTGCTCTTATATTTTACAACACTGGGTAATCAAATCGGTGCCTCTATTTTGCTCTTATATTTTACAACACGTTATCAGCACGAATGTTCTACCTCTCAAAACAAATAAAATCACGTCTCCTAAATAAATTACAAAGGTACGAGATCCATCTCCTTAAAGCTTTTTAGAATCGAAAGATTATGTGCTTCTGTGCGAAATCTGATCGAGTTTCGGTTATTTGGCTTAACTCAATTTCAAGTTACATGTGATACATACGAATTCATTTGGTCTCGGCGGTGATAAAGCCTATCCGTTCTATAATCTGTTTAGGTAATAAAGCCTACCCAAACTATAATCTGCTTAGTCATATGATAATTGTGTATAATGCCTATACATGCTATAATTTGTTTTAGTCATATGATTATTGCATCTATTCTCTTTTATCATGGTTTATATTTAAATTAATTCTTTGATGCGAGAATCAATTAAAATATGTTTGGTTTCATATGTCAACCATGATATTCTACCATAATGTGTCGTTATTCTTTACCACAATATACATATATTATTTATAATATTATATGAGTACATTTAATAAATATTAAATTTGGTGATATTTTTATGCAGTGGAAATTATTTTTGGCTAATAAGTTTTGGTGTTTGAGTTTCCTTTTAGAAGCATCTATATTATTAAATCTGCAATTGTTAATAAATTGAATCGAAAAAAAATTATTATTAATTAAAACCGCACGGCCGCCGCGCGACGCGCCTGTTGTTGCACCCCCTCGCAGTCGTAGTAGTAGTGAAAGTAGACTTGGACCAAGTAGTTATCGAACCCAAAGAATTTAGGAGTGCAGAGGAGCCCTAAAGTTGTGCGTCGGCATGGTACTATAGTGACGAGCAAGTTGACATTTGAAAATTAAACTAAGCGAAAATTAAATCTAGAAAACAAGTAAACAATTAAACTAACTTTCAATTAAGAAAGTGCAAGAGAGAAAAATGCTTCGAGTGTCTTCCTTATGACGGAATCAAGGCTACGTACGTTAATCTCGCTTTTCATATGATATTTTGTTGGTTCTAACTAAGAGCTATCACTATTGTATTGAATATCGATCCCTTTTGAGGCTTTGGTGATCAATTGAGCTAACTAGAACCTAATTATCTACCAAAAGCACCTAAGATAGTGAATGACTTGAAGCACACGATGTTCTCCAAGTATTCTCCCTTCACTAAGCACCTAGACCCTTGAATTTAAGCACCTAGTGTCTAGTGTCGTCTACCCTCTCTCGATGTAATAGACTACTAATTGAATCCAATTAACTAATCAAATTCTTCACCACAAGTTCGATTAACCCACACCCAACTCTCGTTGTAGCACGAATTAACCTAACAAGAGCTACTAAACCTAATCAATTAATTTAATCAAGATAAACACATCAATAGAAGCAATCGAACCAACTCAATAGCACAATCCAAGCTAAATTAACATCATAACACTAATTCCATCATAATTCAAACACCCAAAGCATTTGGGAATTAGCCCATGGCTAATCTAACAAAACCCAAGTATAAACAAACTAAAGAAAGCAATAAACTCATGGAAATCATCATAATAAAATTGCAATAAACCATAAATGACAAAATTATGCTAATTAATTGAAAGATAAAGGATAGAAGTCACCTCAATGGAGTGATTACAACTAGAAATTGAAATTTGCTCTTCAAATCCTAAGCTAAATTACTCTAAAACTTGAAAGAAAATAAAATCTAAGAATGAAGGTGAAATAAAACTAAATTGGTGTGTGGGGTGTGTGTCCCCTAAGGGGGTGTATGGTATTGTGTTAAATCCCCCTAAAATCTGAGAAAAGTGGGTATTTAAAGTGTGCAAAGAGGGCTTTGAGACGAAATTGCAAATTGGTCGTTGAAAATGCTTGTAATTGCAAAAATTCCCCAAGAGAAAATATGGCACGGCTTCCTTCATTTTCTTGCACGGTCGTGCTGTGATATTCCAGGTCGTGCGCCGAATTTTTGGCACAAGCCGTAGCGAAAACGCACGGTCGTGCTCGGCTCGCTTCGGTCGTGTGGTTCTTGGTTCGAAACGGTGCCGTAGCTTCATCTCAATAGCTCGGTTTCTGGACAACAATGGCGGCACGATCTGCAAGTTTTTCTTCTTCGAATCTCCACGCGAATTTCTGGCCTTTGAACGTTCTTCCTCTTCCGGCATCGTACTAAGCTTTCCGGCGTGAGTTGCTTCTAACTCCGGTGATTTCGGCATCGAACTTGCAGGCATGATGCTCCCATTTCCGTTTCCGGCGAACAGAGCTCAATTTTCTGGACACGAGAAGAGCTTCGTTTCCTCTATTCATGGCAACTTTGGTGGCAAGTCTTGAATTTCTGTTAATTTCTGGTACGAAATGCGGGCGATGCTTCTTCCATTCTTCGAATTGCAACAATGGCTGTTGCTTCTTTCTTTCTCCATCTTATTTCTCTCTCTTCGAAATTGAAATTGCAGATGCCTTTCCTCTTGGTCAACTAGCAAGGCAAGGAAAGTAGTTGATTTGTTTCTCCCTAAATATAGATGTGGGCCCCAACTTTCTTTCCTTGTGTTTAATTCACGTGAGCTGCTCTTGGAAAAGTAATGGGAGGTATATGCAAGCTTCCAATTCTTTTTCTAATTGAAATAGCCAAATGGGCCTAAATCAATGGGCCATAACTTAAATTCCTAAAGGGCCAAAAAATATTGAATTAAGGGTCCGCTTGGTTGGGGGTGATGATTATAGGGTAATGAGAATTAAAGTGATTGAGGAGTCATTAAAATAGAGGGTAATGAATGAGGAGACATTTGATAGATAAATTATAACTCATTTTTAATTTTATCACCATGTAGTGATAATACCAAGCACTACTAATGGAATCATTCACATTACCTTATAATCAATACCTCTAACCAAGCGGGCCCTAAAATGATCACAATTCGTTTCTTTCTCGATTTTTCTCTTTGCTCGACCTCAATATATTACAGGCTTGTATTTCTTTCTAAAATTCTCAAATTTTCTGCAAAATAAACACAAAAGTCTTTCTTTACAATTAAGCACAAATAATCAAATTAATTTAAACAAATGCAAGAAACTCTATAAAATTAGACGAATTAAATGCACGAATTTCAAGCAATTTTCACACTAATCACATGCCTCCGACATCGAGCGTCGAGGCACCGCCGCGTGCGCCCGCTTCCGTGCGTCGAAGCAACGCCCCCTCCCCCGCCATGCGTCGAGGCACCGATGCGCGCCTCCATCTCCGAACGACGAGCAGCGGTCGGAAGACGCGTAGCCACGCGACGGAACGGGAATCCGCCTCGACCGCTCCAGCCTTCCGCACCCATCCCTGTGTTGCACTTCTCCTCATGGGCCTAATTGGCACAATTTGGATTGGGCCATAACAAAAAAAAACTGTGTTTTTGGGCCTGAAGCCCAAGAGCTGGGATTAATTTTTGTGGGCTTACTCTATTTATTATTTTTGGGCCTGAAGCTCCAATTTCACGAGACAAAATTATTTTAAATAATTGGGTAATTAAATTTTAGGGATTATATATTTGTAAGTCCCGTAACTTTGCACTATTTTGAATTTGGTCCACATGAATTACACGTTTTGATTGTGGTCCCGTAAGTTTGAGATTATTTTGATTTTAGTCCTTTTACCTTGATTTTTTTGATATTGGTCCTGTAAGTTTGAATTTTTTCCAAAAGAATTTGGATTACACGTTTTGATTTTGATCCTATAAGTTTTAAAAGGACCAAAATAAAAAAAAATCCAAACTTATAGGACCAAAATCAAAACGTGTAATTCATATGGACCAAATTCAAAATAGTGCAAAGTTACGGGACTTACAAATATATAATCCCTAAATTTTATTGTTCGCATTGGCCTCATATACTTTTTAATAATATTTTTGGTACCCTCAAATTATTTTATCACGTCTTTCGAAAAATACTTGAAAAAATAAAAGTTAATAATTCTTGCATATTAATTAAGCCCAAAATTTTTTGGAATTAATTTTAATATTATTTCTCAATAAATTTATTATTTTATATGCTTAATTGATATATGCGCATGTTTTTATGATTTAATTATCTTGCATGCATTATTACTTTTGCGCATACTCCCCATATTATAGTCCGCATATATTGCCCGGGTAGGCGGCGTCTGGTACTTGTCGGACCGAAATTCATGTTTTGGATAGACGACGCCCAATTCTTGCTTCTATGTGCTCTAAAATAACCAAATAAATCCTTATTTCTCCGTTGTCAGTAAATTGGTTACATTACTCACCATGTCACTTTAAAAATTGTAGTGAATAATGTATGATATTATCATGAGAGAATTCGCTACCTGACATGGGCGCTAGATGTTGAGATCCATCTAGCCACAACTGAGTTGAGCGAAGCCATTGTCGAAGGTTCAAAATCCACTAACTCCCAGAAGGCGAAAGCGTTGATTTTTCTCAGGAATCACCTGAATGGGGATCTAAAAAATTAATACCCCACTCAAAAAGACCCCTGAAGATTGTGGAGGTCACCAGGGGCGGATCCAGGAATTACTAGTGGGATGGGCTAAAAAATAAATATTTTGACATCTTAAATTTAGAAGTTATACATAACAAAGTACTTCCCGTGTCTCGAAGAATTTTGAACATATAGTTGTGCACAAAATAAGATATTTTTTTGATAAAGTAATGACATATATGGGTAAATATGTGTATATTTTTATGAGTGTGCATACAATTTTTTTTTCTTGTGAAGTGTACATATTATTGTGAAACGGATCGAAAAAACAAGTTTGCATGTTTCTGCATGATGAAAATAGTATTTTTCATGTTTTCTTAATTGATTTCCTACAAGACATTTCTCCGTCTTTTTAACAAAATCTCTTTCACTTTAAACAAATAAATAAATTAATATAGATAGTTCTATAAAACTAAATCATACAACAAAATGCTCAATATTTGCATTCGACTCTTCAAAGACGCAATTAATCAATTCAAAAGGTTTTGATCACTTGTATCAAATTTTACAATTCTATGTTACTATTTTATTGTTTCCAAAAAAAAAAATTAATACTAAAGCGAGGACAAATAATTTTTTTATCACTTTATATCACAAATAAAAAACTCATATATAGTCTCTATAAGAAAGTGAAAAAGAAAAACTTAAGAACAAGTTACATATCAATGTTTAGTAAGTTAGTTAATAACGGTAAAAGGATACTAAATAAAAATTTAATTATCATACATGGATTGCTGAGAAGTTTTAAGAAAACCACATAAAAATAAAAAATTTAAACAACAGCAACAAATCTGATGAGGAGTGAGAAAAAAGTGTCCTACAAGTGTTTTATTTTGGGTGGGTTTCCACATGATAAAATAATTAATAAAAAATAAGTAAATAATTTAGATGGGCTAAAGTATAAAAGAGCATGTACATATATTTAATGGGTGGGCTTTGTACATATATTTAATGGGCTATCTCTCAGGTTGCACTGGGCTGGAGCCCAGTGCAGCCCTCTCATATATACGCCCATGGAGGTCACTGGAGGACCGTTTCCAACAACAAAATAGTATACTCCTCCCTCCTGCACAATACAATTGGTTGAACCTCCGTCTCCAAAACTTTAAGTCTATAACGGAGTACCACTCTGCTTTGCAGCGTATTGTATTTGATTATTTTAGTACTTTGTTTTTTATTTTTGTTAAAACAATTTATATTTGGATCCTATCTTTCGGATATTTTGTTTATGGATGATATGACATTTAGCTTTGATATGTTTACCTCAATATATGTTATCCGTCAAATTTATTTGGATATTACTATTCTTATACATGACATGTAAACATATCAGCTATTAGGTTTGAGATTTTTCCTCTGGCATGATGGATTCAAATTGTGATTTATGTTTGGTAGATAGCGCCACCACACACACAATCTTAAGAGATAAGAAGTATTTTCATAACTTGGTAGAACGTAAGGGGAGTGTAACTACGATAGTCAATGATAATATTATGATAGTGGAGGCCACCGGGTTCCTCACTCTAGTGAGTGACCTGGGTTCGATTCCCTTTGGGAACGAATTGGGAGGGAGTTATAAGGTAGGCTTGGAGATTTCTGGGAGTGTATGGAGACTTGGTGAACTAATCTAACTACTAACAACTAACATTTACCGATCAAAAAAAAAAATTATGATAGTGGACTCCGGATGAGCTTCCATTGTCCTCCCCATGGGTACCGAACTTATAATTGATAATACTTTATTGTTTCCACAATCTAAGCGTACTCTACTCAATTTTAAAGATATAAGATCTAATGACTATCATATTGAAACTGAAACTGAGGATAATAACGAATACCTTTTTGATGACTATTACTCGAGGTAGTCGTAAACAAGTTAAAGAGTATTAGTTGTTTTAACTGAAGCATTTTCACTGAAGAATATAAGTTATTTATTGAAAACAAACTAAGACTCTTCAGTAACACAACTAATACTCTTAAGTGAAAATGACTAATACCCTTCAGTGATTCATATATGAACCAATTTCACTCTATACATACTCTTATTTTTTCTATGGTTTTAAAGTATTGTGACGTAAAATATGCATATCCAATGCTAATTTACTTTAAATAATTAAATTGTTGCAAGTTATTGTAATGTAAACTATATGTATTATTAAATAATTTACTTTAAAATATATGGAAAAAAATATATATGTATATAAACTAAATGGGGAATGGGGAATCCTCGTGGGGGCGAGGATGGAGAAAAAAAATTCTCCGTTTGCTTTGGAGGGACAGGAATTCCCCGACTTAGCGGGTACAAGGATGGGGATTAGCACCGCCAGCCTCGTTGACAACCCTATGTAATTCATTGTTATTCAATTGTTTGATAAATTAAAAATATATTGGGTTATTCCTTTTTGTCATATTTATTGTTCTTATTCCAGTATCCATAACTTTGAATCAACGAACTTAAAATATTAACCACATTTACATATTTTCCAGGTATTCTTACAATCAACGAATTTACGTTTATATCGTACTACAGCTGCATTAGTAGACCCAAACCCCACTATTCAAACAAAAATTCAAACCCTTTGAAATAAATATGAAATTTGTGACCATCTCATACAATAAAAAAAAGGGATAAATTTGGAAGAAAGAACAAATATTTAAAAAAAAAAATCTAAAATCACATTTATTGTACAGAAACTGCGCCGTGATTTTATTTTTATTTTCAAGTTTGATGTCAAGATTATAATATCAAATCCATGAGTATCTTCTCTTTCTTAAAGAACGTTGGTATAATAATTACTCCACTAAGTTACCATATATACGCGGCAATTAAGGAAAATATGTTGCATATTAAATTTGTTAATATTTAATTTAATTACAAAATTTCAAGCATTCATATGCACCGATAGTTTAGAGGATTTATTTTGTTGTAAATCTAGCAGATTTATTATTTCAAATTTAAGAGATTTGATGTGGACATTACTAATGGACCAATCTTAGACTAGGGTTTTACTCTTATAAATACTAGTATGTTACCCGTGCGTTGCACGGTTTGCGAATTTTAAATAACTAATATTTTTTAATTAAAATAATTATAATTTTTAGTAAAAATAATTAATATCTTTCCATTGTTTATGTATTATCTATTTTAACTCTATACTTTGTCTTTAAAATAACATGGTGTTTATTTTTGCTATAATGGTTTTTATTGGGAAAAAAATATGTAAATTGTTTTTGTGTTGAACTGTTGATATATGTTTTTCTTTGTACTTCTCATTCGTTGTTACTTTTGTATTCTACAACATATTTTTTGTTTTTCGACAAAGACATATTAAACATCGACATTGTTGAGTTATTCAAATTTGATAAATATTGTGGGCAAATTGCAATATTAGCCCCACGTGAATTTTCTCGAAAGCACTTTCAATAACTATATTGAAAATAGTCATTTTTCTAAAATTTTCGTCCAACATTTAGTTTAGAAAAAAAAATTGAAAAAAAAAAAATTAATTACATAACCAAACGAATTATCAAATTATAAATTAATTGTAAGATTATTTAATTTTTTGATATAACGTAAAAGTGCATGAAATATATTTTTTACCTGACCTAAATAATAATTTATGAGAAATTCTTAAAAGTAAAAATTATATGTTGAATGTGGATATTTTTTTGAAAATACATTATTTTTCAAACAAATAGTAATACTTTAATGGAAATTCTTGAAATATTCTAAATAATTTATCAATTAAAAATCTATATTAAAACTTAATTTTAAAAAATGTTAAATAAAAGAGTAAGTCAAATTAAATATAAAATATATAAAATAAAAATACCTTATTACAAAAGTTAATATAATTAGTACTCCCTCCGTCCCAATTTTATTTTCGCATCTCTAAAATGGAAACTGCTTTATTCATTTAATTAATATTTTATTCATCATTGTCAATACTACTTTATTCATTTAAATACTATTTTATTCACATTTCATCATTCACAATACTACTTTACCCATTTAAATACTAAAATTCAACTCTCGCATAAAACTCCGCGCACAGTCAAACGGAAAAATAAAATTGGGACGGAGGGAGTATAATATAAACTTACTTTCTATGTAAGCTTAAATTTTTTGTCATAGATTGTCTATATTGATTTCATGAATGTGTAACTTATTGTCCAAAAATGTATCCAACTGCTAGCCTGCAAAACCCTTGAAATGATAAATTTGCGACCTCTCTACTATACTTAATGCATAAGTGTTCAGATATACTGACTTACTTACAATTTAAATTCCAAAAGAAAGTGATGAAAAAATTGTGAAGTATTTTTACTTGCATCTAGACTCAACATCGTTTAATATAATTGTGCAACCTCACGGAGTGAAACATAGAAATCACTAATGGAATTCATAGTCCCTCGAAACAATAAACAAAACTTAGTAACCAATTGAAAAGTTTGCCTCCAGATTATGAAGCATTTTTCTAGCTCTTCCATTTGTTCTCAAATGCAGGTAGTTGGAGGGCTCTGACCAAGCCAACTCAGATTCTGGGAATGGAATTCTTTCACCATCTTCAATATTAGCATTTGATATTTGCAATTCTGGGGAAACGAAACCTCAAAATAAAATGAATTAACATTTTTGGTAATGAGAGTAATGGGAGGCTTCAATTGGTGCTGCAAAGATGAACAAAAGGAGGATTAGTATCTATAATTGTTGATAAGAAGATAAAGGTTGAAATGGTGTGGAATCCAAAAAACCATAATATATAAGGAAAATGTGGATGAATTTAATTTAGTTGTATTTAATATATAATAAATTGGCAAGTTTGCTTTTTTTATTTAGAGTTAATGGGTTTAGAGGAGTAAAGAGGGTGGTGGAAAGGCTAGCAGATTTTTTGCAGAGTTAAATGTGATTTAATTAGGGAGATGAGGAGTTGTGTTTTAAATTAAGTCATTCATATCGTTTTTAGCACAGGGGTATGTATTACAGTTTCATGGTCCAATTAATGTGATTATGTTAATACTTAATGGTCTTTACAAATTTAGAAAATAGGTTATGGACTTTAAAAGTAGTTTCCAAAAAAGGAATAAGATTTTGTTATTATATATTTATAGATACCATTGTACTTAAAATTATATACACTCATACACAAGAACATTAGTGAAACTCCTGGCTTGGCTCACCCCAGACGTAGTCGTTCCCGACGAACTGGGTGTACAAACTTGTGTCTTTATTTATTGCTCTCAATTTACAACACGTTGTCAGAACGAGACTCTGCCCGAGACTAACCGGTACGATCTAATTTAATTCTCTCCATATCATGTGAATTAATTATTGTATCTAATTATTTGATCCATGCGTTCTAAGTTATGATATGCACGAAAATTATTGCATCAATTTTATTTCGTTTTTGCAATTAATTGGATCCAATTATGTTTTGAAAGAAAAAAATAATTAATTAATCGACGAGCAACGGCCGCCGCTCGAAGCCGAATGGCCACCGCTCGTCGACCTCCGCCCAGGGATGAACGGCCACCGCCCGACGACCGCCCTCGCGCCGCCGCGGCCCAGGAGCTCCGCCTCGTGCGCGTGGCCCCGGGCTGTCGAGCGCACTACCGCTCCTCCCCGAGCCGCCGTAGCGAGCAGCATAGGCCGGGGCCGCCTCCGCGTGCCTCCGTGAGCTGCTTCGAGGCCGGTGCCGCCTTCGCGCACGAAGCATGATGCGCCCATAGCCGCTGGACCGCGAAAGGAGGCCGATCGCGCCTGTAGGCCGCGATCGCCAGCAGTCGTCGCGTCTACGGACGGCGTTCGACCACGGCAGTCGCGCCTGTAGGTCGCGACTGGCCGGTTTTTCGCGCCAACGCGCTGCTGCTCCGCGTACGCCCCCGAGCGCCCATCGTTGCACCCATCGTCACACATGGCAGCGTATTTTCAGACCCCGTGCAACCCTAGCCCCTTCGGGCTTGACTTGGACATCATATCTTTTATTTTGGGCCTGCAGTTCCAATTCTATAAGCATAAATTAATCTTTTAAATTGATTAAATTTTATTCTCTTGGGCCTCTTATTATTTTTCCCAAAAATTAATTATTTTAAAATACTTGAAAATTAAGTGGTAGTAATTCTTGCATGTAAATTAAGCCCAAAAAATTTTGGAATTAATTTCAAGTATTAGTTCTCAATAAATTGTTTTATATGTTTAATTGGTACATGCGCATGCCTTTTTATTATTTAATTATCTTGCATGCATTATTACCCCACCTGCACATAGCATTTTATTTATAGTCCGCATATCTTGCCCGGGTAGGCGGCGCCCGGTACTAGTCGGACCGTAATTTAAGTTTTGGATAAACGGTGCCCAATACTTGCTCCTATGTGCTCTAGAATAATTAAATAAATCCTCATCTCTCCGTTGTCAATAAATTTGGTCATGCCCCTTACCATGACACTTTAATAATTGTAGTGAATTATGTCTGATATTGCCAAAAGAGAATTTGTTGAACTTGTTCTCGATAGTAGTAACTACCTGATATGGGCGCTAGATGTTGAGATACATCTAGCCTCAACCAATCTTAGCGGTGCCATTGTCGATGATCCAGAATCAACTGATGCCCAGAAGGCGAAAGCTTTGATTTTTCTCAGGCATCATCTTAATCAGGAACTGAAAAATGAATATCTCACTGAGAGACCCCGGAACGTTGTGGTAGTCCCTGAAGGACCGTTTTCAACAACAACACGATATACTCCTCCCTCAGGCCCAATACGACTGGCTGAACCTCCATTTCCAAGACTTTTAGTCTGTGACGGAGTACAACAGCCCTACATCATATTGTATCTCAGTTAAAGCTGTGCAAGCAAGCTATAACTGAGGCCGAGTTGATCCAGAAGACTCTATCGACTTTCCACGCTAGCAACCTTGTACTCCAGCAGCAGTACAAGGCTAAGAACTACACTGTACACTCTGAGCTAATTTCTGCACTTCTAGTAGCAGAAAAGCACAACCAACTCCTTATGCAAAATCATAATGCGAGACCGTTTGGCTCAAAAGTTGTGCCCGAAGCACATGCTATAGCTCATGGCAGTACATGTGGTCGCAAGCGTGGAAGGAGGAAAGGTAGTAAACAAACTCGTAGTAAAAGCCGAGGTCGTAGTAAGTCTGGTGGTCCAGGTACCTCGAAAGACAATCAAGCTCAGGTTCGTGGAAAGGCTACATCCAACACGAACCTCGCTACCCAAAAATCTGGAAATCAAGATAAGGTTGAGCACTCCTGCTACAGATGCGGATGCAAGGGCCATTGGTCTCGCACATGTCACACTCCAAAACACTGGGTTGAGGCTTATCAAAAGTAGCAGAAGGACGATAAGGGGAAGGCTCCGAGAGTCGAATCTCACCATGCCAACCAGCCTGTAGCAGACCTTGGCCAAGACAACGTTGATCCTCTGGGCATCGAGTTCAAGGACTTTGGAGATGATGAGTGATTTGCGTATTTGATTATTTTAGTATTTTGTTTTCGATAAAATAATTTATATTTTAGGATCCTTTCTTTCGGATATTTATTTTATGGTTGATATTATTATTTTAGCTTTGATGTGTTTACCTAAAATCGTTGTCCATTTTATTCATGACTTGTAAACATATCAGCTATTAGGTTTGGGCTATTTCCTCTGGCATGATGGACGCAAATAGTGATTTATGTTTAGTAGATAGCGCCACCACGCATACAATCTTAAGAGATAGGAAGTATTTTCATAACTTGATAAAACGTAATGGGAGTATAACTACAATAGCCAATGAAAGTATGTTGATAGTGGGCTCCGGAAGAGCTTCCATTGTCCTCCCCATGGGTACCAAACTAATAATCGATAATGCTTTATTATTTCCACAATCTAAGCGTACCCTCCTCAGTTTTAGAGATATTAGAACTAATAGATATCACATTGAAACTAAAACTGAGAACAATAACGAATACCTTTTGATGACTATTACTCGAGGTAGCCGTAAGCAAGTAATAGAAAAACTTTTTTCCTTCTCCTCTGGATTGTACTATTCCTACATCCAGCCGTCTAATCTCCATCTAGCTATGAGTATGAAATTTTATGACCCGAATTCTTTTAAATTGTGGCATAGCGGTTTGGTCATCCAGGATAAACTATAATACGTAGGATTCTATCTAATTCAATTGGTCATACTATTTCGGATAATAGAATCCCTCCTGTTGATGAATTTATTTGTGATGCATGTTCTAAGGGTAAGTTAATAGTATGCCCGTCGTGCACTAAGGTTGGACTAGAGTCTCCGGTTTTCCTTGAACGAATTCAAGGAGACATTTGCGGACCGATTCACCCAGCATCAGGACCATTTCGATATTTCATGGTCCTTATTGATGCCTCCATGTTGGGATAATGTCAGTTTTGATTAGATCCCAAAGCCCCTGAAAAGATGTTTGCATTTGTTTATCAGGCTAGTCTTGGTTAGGTTTTGTACTTAGTCATTTTACACTTCACATGTACTCAGTAAGAGGAGCACTTACTGATGACAATCAAGACAAGAGCCTGAAGATGGTTACCATCTTGAGCTTATGGCAGTCCTCTAAGTTGGCTGAGTAAGTCTCAGTTGATGAAGAGTATGACCCTGAGGTCATTACTACTCAGTCCTGAAGGGAGCATGATGATACTGAGTTTATGGGAAGACTTGGAGTAGAGCCAAGCAATGCAAAAGGAATATCAGAGTCAGGACAAGACCGGTGAGCTCAAGACAAAAGGAACTTAATAAGACAAGCCTGAAGCCTAGGAATAAGTTCTGACATTCTCACCAACCTGATGATGTGGACCAATCCGAGAAGGCCACGCACGTACGGAACCTGACAGAAGACTGACTTCAGACTGCATTTTCAACGGGCAAGCATTTAATGTGCATTTAATGCACATACCTAATTCCATGAAAGGACGGCTGCTGCATGAAGATATGTCCGTTTGAAGCCACTCTACATGGATGACAAGAAAGGTTATCTCTCCAAACGGATAGTTTATCAAATCACCTATAAATACAGAAGGCCTTGAACCCATTCAAGGTTACGGAAAATTTCCAAGCCAGAAATTACTCAAACTCTCAAGCACTCAAAGCATTCAGTCTTTAGAAGAAGCACTCGAAACCATCTAAATTTCCCAAGTGTTTCTTAGCAAATGAGAGTTAATCTGTATTCCAAATAGCGTACAAGCAATATCTTAAGCTTAGAGAGATTATCCAACCCTTAGCATAGCTTTGTCTTGTAAGGATAATCTCAACTTAGTTGGAATCCAAACTGAAACCAAAACCCTAAGTTAGGTTTGTTGGGAGTAAGTCAGTTAGTGAGTTAGTAAGGAAGTTTGTATAGATCAGTGTGGTTAGCTGGTCTTGGTGCACCTTGGCACGTTAAAAACAAGAATCCCTTGAGTGGATTTCCTGTTAATTCAGGTCGTGGACGTAGGAGCTTGAGACTCTGAACCACGTTAAACTTGCTGTGTTCTTATTGCTTTGATATATTGCATACCTGCCATATTAACTGTTCATTCATTGCATAAGATTTATCAGGCTTGAATCAATCAGCCTGATCTATTAAAAAGAGCACTGCCCTTACTAAACACAACACTTTTCAGTGGAGTAATCTGTTTTTCAGAAGCAAACTAATCAAGACTTTAAACTATCAGGGCTCACGCATTTTCGCACTGAACTTAAACTGATAGTTAGCCAACTGACCCGCACCAAGTGTAGTCAGTAGGTGTATTATCAGTCCCTAGTTCTTTATCACTCTGAGTAAAGAGGACTCAGTTAGGTTTTAAGTTTGGAAAATTGGTATACGTGTATTCCCCCCCCCCCCCCATACACGTATTCTTCAGTCTTGTACCGGGACCAATACTCCACTAGGTGGACATATGCCTGTTTGCTGTCCACCCGTAATCAAGCTTTTGCGAAGCTCATTGCAAAAACTATCGAGCTTACAACTCAATTCCCGGACTATCCAATTAAGTCGATTTGCATGGATAATGCTGCTGAGTTCAGCTCAAAGGCCTTTACAGATTACTGTATGGCCCTTGGAATTAAAGTGGAGCATTCGGTCCCCTACGTCCATACCCAAAATGGTCTTGCTGAGGCGCTAATAAAACATATCAAACTTATCGCGAGATCATTTCTAAAGAATTATAAACTACCCACTTCATGCTTCGCACTTGATACAAATCCGTCCAACTGCATATAAAGATCATTTCCCCCTACAACTAGTGTGTGGGAAAGAAGTTAGTATTTCCCTTCTGCGTATTTTTGGATGTGCGGTATATATTCCGATAACATTACCAAAGCGGACCTCTATGGGCCCACAAAGGAAACTCGGTATTTACGTTGGATTTGACTCTCCATCCATCGTAAAATACCTCGAGCCTTTGTCCGGGGATCAATTAACGGCCCGGTTCGCTGATTGCACATTCGATGAAGATCACTTCCCGGCATTAGGGGGAGATCCGAATTCAAAATTGAATGAATGTCTGGAGCTTACGTGGAACGTAAGTGATCTTCAGTATCTAGATCCACGCACTAGTCAATCTGAATTGGAAGTTCAGAAGATCATTAACTTGCAAAATTTAGCAAACAATATGCCAGACGCGTTCACTAATCATAGAGGTGTAACTAAATCGCATATACCTGCAGTAAATGCTCCCCAAGCAAAAGAAGTACTCATGCCCCCACACGCTAAAAGCGTAAAGGACCCTCAAGAGATACTAGTACACCTAGATGAAAAGCTAGCAAAACTGGTCAGCCGAATGTAAAATATCTAGAAGAGATTGGTCTAGATAACTCAAAGTCTCTAGGAGACGAGCGTCGTAGTGATGAAGCACGTGCACAAAAGATTCAATGCACTAGGACCGCGGAATGACCAGACCCAGATACGCTGGGAAATGAGGAAGGTCTGGTTGACGTAAACGTTGAAGTCTCTATGAATATCATAGATACGGGAGAAACATATAATATAAATATTACTGTCGTCGACGACACATTTGCAGTGTCAATTGCACTTTACATTATAAATAATGATCTAGATCCAGAACCCAAAACTATCGCTGAGTGCCGGAAGCGCTCCAATTTGGGTTAAGTGGAAAGAGGCAATTGAAGCAGAGCTCGCATCGCTTAACAAAAGATAAGCATTTGGCTCTATTGTTCGTACACCCGCACGCGCTATCCCTGTAGGATATAAATGGGTAATTGTATGAAAATGAAATAAGAATAATACTGTGGAGAGGTATAAAGCGAGGCTTGTAGCTCAAGGATTTTCGCAGAGACCCGGTATTGATTTCGATCAAACCTATTTTCCCGTAATGGACTCAATAACATTCCGCTACTTGATATCTTTGGTAGTTAAATTGAATCTCTAAATGAGATTAATGGACGTAGTAACCGTATACTTATACGGATCACTAGATGCCGACATTTATATAAAAATCCCCGATGGATTTGACATTCCTCAGATGAGGAATGGTGAAAACCGCAGTATGTATAACATAAAACTGCAGAAATTGTTATATGGCCTGAAGCAATCGGGCCTCATGTAGTACAACCGACTTAGTGAATTCCTTCAGAAGAAGGAATACACATTCGATAAAGCTTTCCCATGTGTTATTCACAAAGAAATCGCAAAATGGTTTTTGCATCATATTTGTTTATGTTGATGACCTAAACATAATCGGAACATGCAAAGAGATTGAAGAAGCCAGTTCAATCTTGAGAGCTGAATTCGAAATGAAAGTCTTGGGTAAAACCAAGTACCGCCTCGGCGTGCAGATCGAGCATCTCCCAGAAGGAATTCTTATACATCAGTTAACCTACGTGAAGAAGGTATTGGAGAGATTTCACATGGATAAACCTCACCCACTTAGCACCCCTATGGTTGTCCGATCCCTCGAAGTGGATAAGGACCCATTTAGGCTTAGATAAGATTCAGAAGAAATTCTGGGACCAGAAGTTCCTTATCTTAGCGCTGTCGGAGCATTGCTCAATCCCGCAAATTGCATTAGGCCGGATATTGCATTTGCAGTCAATTTACTTGCGAGATATAGCGCTTCTCCTACAAGGAGACATTGGAATGGTGTTAAGCATGTTCTACGGTACCTCCAAGGGTCCCAAGATCTTGGACTGTTTTACTGTACGAACCAAGACAAAACCTTAGTAGGTTATGCGGATGTTGGCTATTTGTCTGATCCCCACAACGCCGTATCCTAGACTGGTTACGTTTTTCTCTGTGGTGGTACCGCGATCTCATGGAGATCGGTTAAACAAACTATGGTTACCACGTCTTCAAACCACTCGGAGATAATAGTTTTATATGAAGACGCACGAGAATGTGTTTGGTTAATGTCCTTGGTAAAACACATTGGTGACTCGTGTGGTATCGCTAAAGGCAATACACCTCCCACCATTATATTTGAATATAACGCCACCTGCATCACACAAATGAGTAATGGGTACGTCAATGGAAACCTGATGAAACATATTTCACCTAAGTTTTTCTACCCATACGAACTCCAGAAGAGTGACGTGATTACCATTACAAAGGTGCAATCTAGTGACAATCTAGCAGGTCTGTTCACTAAGTCCTTACCTACGTCTACTTTTGAAAAGTACGTTCGTGATATTGGGATGCAAAGGCTCAAAGTGTTGTTGTCTTCAGGGAGAGAACCCCGAAATAAATCAAGAAGATTTGATCTGGAAAATCGATAACATTCCTCCCTAACTTAATATTTGGCCGATATCTAGCACGTGGAGTTTTTATGACATGTTAAGTCGTAATGTCCAAGGGGGAGTGTTGTAAATCTAGCAGATTTATTATTCCAAATATAGGAGATTTGATGTGGACATTACTAATGGACCAATAACCCAATGGGCTTCATATATACCATTGTACTCAGAATTGTATACACTCATACACAAGAACATTAGTGAAACTCCTGGTTTGGCTCGCTCCCAGACGTAGTCGTTCCCGACGAACTGGGTGAACAAACTTGTGTCTTTATTTATTGCTCTTAATTTACAATATATTTTAAGGAATGAAAACTCTACTGCTAAACCTGAAATG
The DNA here is from genome assembly GCA_947034835.1 of Ballota nigra. Taxonomy (NCBI): domain Eukaryota; kingdom Viridiplantae; phylum Streptophyta; class Magnoliopsida; order Lamiales; family Lamiaceae; genus Ballota; species Ballota nigra. The sequence goes on along the minus strand of OX344729.1, from coordinate 71,841,093 downwards.
ATTTTAATTGATTTTTAGTGTAAAATAAAAAATGTGGAATGTTTTGAAATAAAGTCAGTAAAATAAAAAAAAAATGTGCAATGAAAACTCCCTCCATCCCAACATTTCTTTCATACTACGTCTTAACATTTTTTTTCACACAAAAAATAAATAAAAATAATTTTTTCTCATAAAAGCCAGTAAAGCATAAAGTCACCATTAATTTATGAGGCAATTACTAATAGCAACAAAATGGGAGCCTTTATTGCACTAAGCTACACCAATTTTCAAAACTTACAATAGGATACAAAGTACAAAAATATCACATCATTTTACTTTATGACTTGTACTATTCAACTTAACTTTTTGCAGTAACTTTTTCTTTTTTAAAACTGTCAGACATGTGCTGATCTTTTTATCCTCTTATTTTAACTTTTGTATTAGAAGTAAAGATTATATTACGATTTGAAAAGTAATATAATAATATAAATGATAATACCATAGTACAAATAATTAACTATGGTATAAATTATAATACTATAGTACAAATTACTAACTATAGTATAAATGATAACGTCATAGTATTAGTTAATACCATGGTACAACCACAATACAATGGTACAGCCTATGAATCATTTTCAACTGAATTCACCCCATATTGTAGAACATCAGCCTAAAATAGTTAGGCCTAAGGAAAACAACATATACACTCTCTCCCCCAACGACAACCGTCTTCTCTCTATCTAACGGACATCGTGTACTATCTTCTCTCTTCCTCTTAATGAATGACTCATACCTTTAGCCAAACAGGAAAGCCCCTAAAATAGAGAAAACTGCACAAATATATATATATATATATATATATATATATATATATATATTATAAACATTTTTCAAGAAATAAAAAATTCATTACAGAAAATTTCTTGGTATGTTATGCTTTAGTACCCAAAGTTCCATGAAAGCACACGCATAGGGATTAATTTTGAGATGAGCACAAACCCCTGCTTTGATGCACCATCTTTATGAACTACACCAAATCATACATTAACTATGATAATACCATAGTACAAATAATTAACCATATGTACAAGATTATTTTAAAAAATAAAAAGATATAACCTTTTCAAAAAGATAAGATCTTCTCATATATATATATATATATATATATATATATATATATGAACAAGTGAAAATTGGTAAACAAATGTATATATTCTCAATTTACCCAAACTGCAATCTTAAATTCAAATTAACCTTTCTAAAAAAATTTCTTAAATTCAAAGTAAGATACTATGCTCAAGAGTAGATGCAGACGAGATGGAAAACTACTAAATTCTCAAACATAACGAGTTTTCAGATGTTAAACTATATGATCATCATCCATTTCAAGCACAATCTACGTATTTGATTGGAAACACTTAAAAGAAAAAAAAATACGAGGCAGAATCAGAGCACCTCGTACAAACCAGAACAGGGCGCACAAGAGAATATGGTTTGGTTGCTCTGTCTCCTCTGACCACTCCAGCGGCGGCGCTTTCCCAGGAGGCGGCTCGCGCAGCGATTGTACGCCCCACGTCGATGATCAAGTCGCACGCGGCCATTTCGCCTCTTCCGTTGCCCCTTGGTCGAAGATGGGGCATATCTAAGGTTTTGATTCCAGTTGCGAACTCAAAGCCTTCTACCATTGATTCCGGCGATGAGTTTTGTTCCTCAATTTTGAAATGGGCGATACCTGTTATTTCTCAGAAAAGAAATTTCTTCCCCAAATTTCACAAATTTCTTCCTTTTTTGTTCTTGATTTTAGGTTTTGCTGAGTTCGAACATAACCTCGATGGTGGCATCAGATCTGGTTTGTGCACGACACTTCACTCTCTAGGCTCAACCCCACCGCTACCAAATCCAGTCGGCCGAGCATATGAATCTGTTGGCGTGGAATCGATGAGTGTCCCGCCTCAAGGGCGGAAGGGCATAGATGAGGGCAGTGGAAAGGCGTCGCTCTAATTTTAGCGGTCATCGGCGGATCACTAGGTGGCGCTGATTAGAGGAGGAAAATAGAGAGAAATAGAGAGGTGCTGAGGCGGAATGTCGCCGCTATAGTGTTGGCGGCATCGGCAGACCACCGTAGCTAGCCAGAGTTGAGGGGAAAAATCCCTAGCGATTGAAACTTGAGAGAGAGAATGAGGGTTTGAAAAATGATGAGGATAAAAGGACGACCGTCTCATCATATACAATTGTCCTATCGTGTAGTCATGTATCTGCTTGCAATAAAATGTCGTTAGATGCAATTTGTTATTTTGGAGAGACTACATTGTATTTTGTTCTATTTTAGTGTATCCTACTGTAATTATCCATTATTTTATTTAACTCCACACACATATACTCTCTTTTTATCTTAAGAAATGTGTCCATCTTAAATATGAAAGAAGGGTTTTTCTATGGTCAGGAAGGGCGAGAAATGTGTCCATGAAGACTCACGCAGACTTGGTGGAGCAATTCTTAGCCTCTGTGAAGTTGCAAGGGGGTGACACCTTCAAGTTCATGATCAGGAATGAGTGGTATGCCTATGAGATAGGGACGGTGAATATGGCCCTGCACTTACCACAACCAAGTGACAGGACTCGCAGATCGAGTTTGTTCAAAGCTGATGAATTTTGGCAGCTTATCACCTGAGGGTTCGCTGGAAAGTACTCTTCAAGGACTGCCCGAGCTTCATCCATCCAGAATCCTGTTATCTGGTATATTGAGAGAATCCTAGGGAACAAAATCTATGCTCGGTCTGAAACGGGCACTGTGACTTCGAGAGAATTGTACGGGTTGTGGTGCTTACTTCATCGAAGGGAGTACGACTTTGATAAAGACTTCCTCGAGTTGCAGATTGAGGCTCCATATAAGTGTGGGATGAAAACTTCGAGGATTCGAGGCGGGGGCCTTATTTGTGCATTCTTGGAGAGCATGGATATCAGATCGATTGCCAGCCCTTGGGAGGGAAGAGATCTCGATTTTGAGCATATGTATCACACATGGATGTGTGATTATTGGATTGATATATATTGCATGAGGCTTTGAGATGATGAGCTCTTCCCATTGCCTAATGAGAAGTTGGTGATCTTGAAGGGTTTGAAGAAGGAGAACGTAAGGATGGATGGGTCGCATCATGTGAAGGTGATGGAGAAATTCAAGGCGAGATTGGAGAGTAGTGGTTTATGGGATCAAAGGCCAAAGAAGAGGCATAGGAGTACAGCAGGATCGAGTGGAGCTGGACCTAGCGGAGTTCAGGACCTTGATGAAGAAGAAGAAGAAGACGAGTACGAGGAAGGAGGGAACACTGCTGGTGAAGAGGAAGCTGATGTTGGTGGAGGAGGTTAAGGACCTCAAGAGATGGAGCTTGAGGAACCTGAAGTGTCTACTCCCGAGTCGTAGTACCCAACCCAGATTCAGTGGGATGGAATGAGGACTGATATTCAGAATTTGCGAACCGAGGTTATGCATCTTCCCACAACTCAGGATCAGTGGTACACGGAAGCTTCGAGTATGCGAGGGGAGTTTCAAGGGATCCGATCAGAGGTTTCGGATTTGAGAAGATGGATGGAGGCACTCTTTATCTCCAACTTAGGACCAGATCACCCGAGCTACCACCCACCACCGCCTCTGGATGCTTGATAATTTTGGGGATTCCCCCCAGTTTCTTTCTCTTTTCTCTTCTTTTCTTTTCTTTTCTTTTCTTTTATCCTTGTTTTCATTGTTATTCTGAATTTGGTCTGTAACTAATACTTAACTCTGTGAGCTATGATTTTGAGATGCTTTTCTGATGATTTTGTGCTTAAATGATTTTCATTTTCCTGACTTATTGATTGCTTCTTGAGTATGATTTGATGAGAAGGGTGAATTGTGAAGTTGAGTTAGGAATTTTATTGTGTGAGTATAAAAGTTAGAGTTGATTTGAGAGGGAACTAGTATACTTACAAATTTTCCTTTTGAATACTTGTGTGATGAGAGTGAGAATTCACTGGGACTAGCATGGATGTGAAAGCCGAGAGATTTGAGCCTTTTAGAGATTAAAATGCATTATATTGATCTTTTCGTTTGTGAGTGGATCGTCACCTTAGAGGATGCTAGAACTTGTGTGTGCTCTCGCTTCTTGATTGTATCTAGTTTAATATGCCGAAAGTGATTTTAGGTCATCTTTGATTTGTTGAGTCACTTAGCCTAAATAAGCCTACCAATGACATTTATCCCTTGTTAGCCCTTTTGAGCCGGAAGTCTAATTATTTGACAACACATTTGAACTATTTCCAATTCTTAAACTCTTGTTGGCCTAATTTGAGTGGAGAATAGAAAAGTTGTGAATGATAAAGGGATTGAGTTGAGTTGAGAAGGTGATGATGGATGAGTGAACGTGAATATGAGTATGAGAAGAAGGTGTAATGAGATTTTGAGTTGTGGGAAAGACAAAAAATTTGAGAATGAGCAAAAGAAAAAAAAATGAGCTCATGTGTGTTGTGAAAAGAAAAAAAGAGTGAAGTGATTGAAAAAGTGAAACGAGTTAGAAAAAAATTAAAGTGTTGAGAGTAGTGGAATTGGAAGTGTATTGCATGAAGAAAATGAAGTATTTTGTTCCTCGTCTCGAAATATTGAAGTTTGATTTTTTATCCTCCATTCACTTGAGTCACTTAACCATATAGTTATCCCACCTATCCAAAGAGCCTACATTACAACCTTGATAAAGTCCTATTTGATTCGGCATTGATTTCTAGAGTATGGTCGAAGTTGAGAGTGCTTACAAGCCTATGGCTGCTGATATGTGTGATTGATTGATTGAGTGAGTCCCTTAATACTGTTATACACTTGTGAGGGAGTGAAACACATCGTTTAGTGCACATCCATGTTTGATTTTTGGTGGTTCCTGCTATTATTGCATAGGTATGATGAAGGGGGTGAGTTTTGTATATGTGTGAACGATCTTTGAAACTTGAGCTCGATTACTTGCATGATTTAATTCTTGATTCATTCCTAACAATTTCACTTGACTTATTATTTTGTTGCTTGAGGACAAGCAACAAGGTAAATTTGGGGAGGGTTGATTAGGCGTGAAATTGTTAGATTTTATAGCTCGAAATGCCCGTGTTTTGATTGATTTAGATGAGTATTTAGAGTCAATTGAGTACTATTTTCATGAACTAATGAATTTGCCTCTTAGATGCTAATAGATGGATAGAGGGCGAAAAATGGAGTTCGTATGACTTTGAATCGACTCAAACGGATGCCCGGATGAGAAGATATGAAAGAAATACGAAACATATTAGTTCAAGGGAGTAAAAGTATTACTGGAGTGCTCAAGCGAGAAGAACTCAAGTACATAGTACTCGAGTACTATGCTCGAGTGATGCTGGGTCGAGTACTCAGTGCTCGAGTGCTCAAGTATTGTGCTCGAGCTGGATCAAGTCGAGCACTAAGTGCTCGAGCACTTTTTTGAGTTCTGTAAGTTTGGTGCACTTGAGTTGAACTTGCTCGAGTACTTAGTACTCGAGCTCTACTCGAGTTGATGCGATTTTGGCCCATTAATTCCCGATTCGACCCGTTGCCTATTTATACCCCTTCCGAACACTTTTTTAGGGACCACTACACACATAGAGTTAGATTTTCGAGAGAGAAGAGCACCAAGAGTTCGAGCAAGCATAGTTTACTTTTGATCGAGGTTTTTACATTACGAATTCATAGTTTAGGGTTTGATTTTGTTATTCTGATCTTCCGTTCTTGAATACTTGATACTTGAGACTACTATTTTCTTTTTAATTTGATTTTATTCTTAGACTTCAATTATTCCTTAAACCCTTGTTTATGTTCTTGAGTTATTTAATTAGATTGATTATGTTTTCGTTCGTTGCTTGCTTAATTACTTTCGTTATCATTAAAACCATGCTAGGCTAAAACCCTTGTATGCTTGGGGTAGGATGAACTAGTAGAAGTAGGACGTTGGTACATAGTTAGGGTAACTTGTGATGTTTAGTTTTAATTCTCTTAATTAATGAACGCTTAAAATAAATCCCAGATTTACCTTTGAATTTGGTACGAAAATTGTTAGAGAGAGGACGACCTTATCACTCTTTAATAACTAATAGACTTAATGAGAGGGGTTAGAAGGGGTTAATTCATCTACTGGTTTATCTTAGGAGGACGACCGCATCACCTTAGTTAAATTAGGGTCTCTTTAATTAAGCACAATCTATTAACTTGTTTAGTGGATTAGTGAAGTCGATTGATAGGATAAAGTATTAGGGTTTAATTCTTGAGCTTTTAATCTTACAATCTTATACTTAGGTCATTTCTTGCACATCACAGTTATTTTGATTATCATACCAACTCCGTCAGTATACGTCGGAATTCCTATCCTGAGCATCACCCTTTTATATTTGAAACAAAACCCTTAGATAATTAATTTATTTCTTTCTTTTGCATTAGTAGAGTAAAATAGTTTAGATTTAATAATTCTTAAAAACAAAAAATATACACTCATATTAATTACGACGCGTAGATCCCCAGTGCTCTATTCGCATACAACCCATCCCGAGGTACGATATACTTGGTCCCTATACTTGCTGATACTACAGTGAACCCGTACGCTTGCGGGGTAACTTCTAGTAAAAGCTATTAAAGTTCCGTTCAAGTCAGGCATCAACGTACCAATTTTTATAACGTACCAATTTATAAACAATTGGCATAAAAATGGATAATATAATTTTTATGTGGGTGCATTTTTAAATTTTATGAATGAAACAAAAGAAAGATGTTCTTGTGTGTAATCGTTGGTGAAATTATATATAATTTGGAGATTTTTATAGGGGATGATTAGTGAACTATTAATTAAATAAGATGTTGAGAAAATTATTATTATTATTAAAAAAAGGCACAAAATTTAAAAAAAAATTGTTCTAGTTTAAATAAATAATATAGATTAAATTATTCTAATTAATTTTTTTATTAAAATAATATATATATATATATATATATATATATATATATATATATATACTAGTAACTTAATCCGTGCGATGCACGGTCATAATTGTACAATTAATTTACGAGTCCTCGATTTATATTGAAGTCTGTTTGTTTATGAGTATTTGTGTAGTATTACTATTAAAATATTTTTCATTTCAAATAGATAATATTATTAATCTTTTATTTTAAAGTTTATTTTTTTATAGAAAAAGTAATGAAGATGTCGAAAAACTTTTGCGAAAACAAAGTGTAGTAAATATAAATGTTTTTATATGAGACAATCTTAATATTATTTGTATTTCACAATATAATTTTTTTTATGATTTACATAGTAAGAATTTTTTGTAATGGCTATGAATCGATATTAAAGAGGATGTAAAAGAAATCAAAAGGATTATAGAATTTTAAGCACGACTCTAAATAACACATTTTTTTTTAATTTCCAATGAACGTTCATTATCACTTACCACACGTCAAAATCTTCAAATTATTGCGATTTGTAAATCTCAAAGCATCTACGTACAACTGGCTATGACTGAAAACTGGATTCTTAAAAAATATGTGAGCATTAGCGAGCCATTGTCATTGACAACTAATGTGGATTGTCTCTTCTGAAATTTGAATGGAAGCCTTAGGTCGAGTGAAGTCAGTGAAAGTTTAAGGATCGACACCATCTCAACTGAATTAGTTCTAGTTATATCTTTACTTTCCAGAACACAATCATCTAGTCTTATTTGCACAGTCATCCTGAATGATCTATATTTCGGAGTAACATAACTAAAGTCTCAACTTTTAATTTAAATCATGATTCGACACACCATAACACTTCAAGATATTCAAGAGTAGATGCAAGTATAACTGTGTCCTTCAAATAATCCAGATCGTCCACAATATTCTTCAAGTGTATCGTTGAACGAAATATTTGTAAAATTATGAATAAAGTCTCTTCATTTTTTTCTTTTTTCAATTAAAAAAATTCATCTATGAAGTCTTCTGTTTCACACTGTTAGTCGTACATATTAAGTTATAAACTTTAAGATTATTTTAATAATATTGAGATAAATGCATGCATTAAAAATTATAATGGAATTTATAAATAAATAACTAACATTATTCTGTATTCTCCAAATTTATTCTAGGTCTGAGGTTTTGAAACCCTTAATTTCTATCCATTCTTGTGTTAAGTGCATTGTTCATATTATTATTCGGTGAAATTATCCCGAATCTGGAGGCAAAAAGATTGAGGAAGACAAAGTATAGAGTTAAAATTATTCATACATGAACCATTGAAGGGTATTAGTTGTTTTCACTAAAGAGTATTAATTTGTTTTCACTTAAGAGCATTAGTTGTATAATGAAAACAAACCAATATTTTTCAGTAAAAACAACTAACACTCTTCAGCCGAAAACTATCTTTCATTGATCTATGTAAAAATTAATTTCACTCTATACATTGAGGAATATAGAATTTTATTAGAGATTTTACTCTTTCCTTGCTTTGTAGATGACAAAGTGGATTAACGTTTTTATTGTTTATATGCTAATTAATTAACCCAAAAGATATCCCTCAAAGTTATTTCAATATAACAAACGTGATCATATATATTTGATGGTTTGCCAAATAGAATATATTGATATATTAATTGTTATATGTTTATTATAATCTTTCTTCGAACTAATTATTTTAGATAGTCTTTTCTTATATAAAAAATTAAAAGTATGTATAGAGTGAAATTGGTTAATACATAAACCACTTTGCAATATTTTTCAGTACAAACAACTAATATTCTTTAGTTAAACAACTAATACTCTTCGTCCCTTCAACTAATTCCCTTAAGTGAAAACAATCAATGCCCTCCAGAAATAATATTTTTAAGTGAAAATACTAATATCCTTTAGTAAAAATAACTAATATAAAAAATTAAAGAGTGGTCTTATTCCTTTAGATTAATAAATATTTATTTTAATAAGTTCTATAAAAAATAAACTTCTAGAAACTATATATTTAATTATGGCTATACATTGATTATTCACAACTAATACTCTTCGTCCCTTCAACTAATTCCCTTAAGTGAAAACAATCAATGCCCTCCAGAAATAATATTCTTAAGTGAAAATACTAACATCCTTTAGCGAAAATAACTAATATAAAAAATTAAAGGGTGGTCTTATTCCTTTAGAATAATAAATATTTATTTTAATAACTTCTATAAAAAATAAACTTCTACAAAATATATATTGAATTATGTCTATACATTGATTATTCACAAAAATATTTAATAACTATTTTTTTAAATAATTGAAATATCTTTTATACTACAAAATGGAGGAATTTATCATAATATATATATCTCAAAGATATATTCAATATATTTTTATATTATTTGATTATTTCTCAATTATTATAAATTATATTTAAAAAATATATCTAAATATTTTATAGACAATTATTTATCTGTATTTCTAGTAAAATATATTTTAAAGATATATATACCAAATATTTAAAATGAATATTACTCAATTTAACAGTAGTTTTGGCGGGAAAATTTGATGATTTCCAAATGTAGCCCGATTAGTTTAAATTCAATGATTTTCAAATATATTTTATACTACAAAATACAGGAATTTATTATAATATATATTTCAAATATATATTCAACATATTTTTATATTATTTCTCAATATTTATCCAACATATTTTGTAAATAATTATTTATCAATATTTAATACTTAATTTAGTAATAATTTTGGCGGGAAAATTCAATGGTTTCCAAATGTAGGCCGGTTAGCGTAATTATATATATATATATAATAATATATAGATATATATAATTTTTTGTAAAATAAAAATAAATTTGTATGTATATTGTAATCATATTTCTTTTAATAAAATTATTTTGGTAAAGAGAGTAATTTTTTTTTTAATCCTATGGGACCAAAAGTAGCCGTTAGGTTCCATTAAGTTTGGGACTAATTTTGCAAGTTTTAAAACGTTTGGGACTTAAAGTGCCAAAAAATATTCCTATGGGACCAAAAGTGTTTTGGGTGGGACTGAAAGTAAAACATTACATGTCCAATGGGATCGAAAGTGCAAAAAACTCATTTCTGAATCTATTGTCCGAGAAAGTACGTACCCAAAATTAAAAGTGAAAAGGAAGACTTAAATGTTTAACTACACATTATATAAAATGATATACTCTATTTTCCTAGTATTAAATGTTTTTCAGGCTTGTAAAAATAAGAAAATATATGTCAAAAGTCTGAAAATAGGACAATCGAGCCCGTGAAGATATATTGTTCCATTAACTTGAACGCAAAATACTAGCTATACTAGTAGTTATCCCACAAGAGTATGGGATCCCTGTAGTATTGGCAAGTATAGGGACCAAGTATTATCGAACCCAAGGGAAGGTAAGTATGCGAATAGAGCCCTGAAAATCTACGCGTCGTAGTTAATATGAGTGTATGTTTTTTGGTTTTAAAATAATTCTAAACTATATTCTACTAAGTATATGCTAATAATAAAAGTAAACTAAATGACTTTTGATTTTAATGCAAATGTGGAATGATGATGCTCGGAATAGGAATTCCTACGTATACTAACGGAGTTAGTATGATAATTAAAATAACCGTGATGTGCAAGTGATAATCCTAAGCGTACTAAAATTAGGCAATCAACTTCCCTAATCTAGCACAAGATTGAAAGACTAAAAGCTCAAGAATTGACCCTAATACTTCGTCAAATCAACCTACTTCACTAATCCACTAATCAAATTATATGGATAGTGCTTAATTAATGAGACCCTAATTTAACTAAGGTGATGCAGTCGTCCTCCCTAGATAAACCGGTAGATGATAAACCCCTTCAAAAACCCTTTCCTTAAGCCTATTCGTTATTAAAGAGTTATGCAGTCGTCTTCTCTCTAACAATTTTCATACTCAATTCCAAGATAATTCTAGGGTTTATTTTAAGAATTCAATAATTAAGAGAATCATAATCAAACATCACAAGTTCCCCTAATTACGTACCAACGTCCTACTTCTATGAGTTCATCCTACCCTAAGCATGCAAGGGTTCTAGCCTAACATGGTTGATTGAATAACGAAAACAATAACAACAATAAACATATGCATAATTGAATTAACAAAAGAATTGAAAAGCATAAACAAAAGAATAACTCAAAATCTCAATATAAATCTGGAAAAATTAGAGTTTATAAGTCTAAAAGATTCAAGAAAGAAATAATTAAACTAAAAGGTTCAAAAGAAATAATTAAACTATAAATTCGTAAGCTAAAACCTCGATTACAAAGTGTAAAACTCTTCAATCCTCCTTTCCAAGCTCTCTCCTTCAAAAAACGAGTTTAAATATGTGTTGATATGTAAAAATGTGATTGAAAGAGATATTTATAGGCAACAACCCGTTTTTGGGTGATTTGGGCCGAATTTGCATCAAAATAGGACTCAAGCTCCACAAGGTCGAGTCCCTAGGACTCGAGTAAGTGTCACTCGAGTTCCCTCTTCTTTCCAGCGCCAAATAGGGACTCAAGCTGTTTAGGTCGAGTGCATAGGACTCGACCACCCCTTGGTCGAGTGCTTCTCTCGCTGCTGTACACATGTTCGTAAAATCTTCATATCTTCTCAACCGGGAGTTTGTTTTGGTCGATTCAAAGTCCTACGAACTTCTCTTTTCGCTCTATATCCATATATGAGCATCAAAGAGAAAAATTGATGAGTATATGAAAATGATACTCAAATGACTCTAAGCACTCATAAAAAACACTCAAAACATGGGCAAATCGGGCACCAAAACATAACAATTTCACGCCTAATGAAAGGACGTATTTTGGGTTTTTAATTCATGTTCAATTGACCCACATTTGCAAAATTTTTGTAACATATTATCCTTAAAACACTATCATAATACTCTATAATGAATTAAATTATAACTTTATAAAGTTGTAATAGTAATTTTTTTTACATTCTAATTTCATATATTTAATTAAATTATTTATTAGAAAATATAAAAAAGATTCTTTTTTTTCGGGGTGCATAATATAATCTAATCCTAAAATACGCGCACGGGATTATTTCTCAAACGTATAATATTACTAGAATCGCTGCCTCTTTCTTTGGAAATAGACTGCCTAAGGAAGATCAAAGGCTTAAATTTGTTTCCCCAACTGCAAATAAGGCTGTTATTTCAAATGAAATGCTTTCACATGACTGGGACCATGCTTTGATAGGGTACTTTATGGGTCGTTATCCAGGATTTTATGCTTTAAAAGAATTATGCAAGAGTTGGGGGGTTGAGCACGAAATAAAAACTCATGATAGTGGATGGATTATGTTTAAGTTTAACTCTGAAAATGATGTTTCTAAGGTGTTAAACGGAGGGCCTTATTCTATTTGGGGTCGTACATTAATGCTGAAAAAAATGCCTTATGCTTTTCATTTTGATGATTTTGAAATTTCGTGTATGCCGGTTTGGATTAAATTGCGAAATTTACCTCTATGCTGTTGGACTAACAGTGCACTTGAGGTTATTGCTTCTTTTGTAGGTAAACCCCTATATACGGATAGATTATCTCAAACGAAAGAGAGGGTTTCCTATGCTCGTATGCTGGTAGAGGTGGATGCAGCCTTACCTCTTGTGAGAGAGGTTACTATACAGCTGCCCAATAGTGAATGGGTACAACCTGTTGAGTTCGAATTTGAACCCAAATACTGTACCCACTGCCGTAAGTTTGGGCATTTAACGGGGCTTTGTCCCCCTGTGGAAACATGGGAGGAAAGGAGAGAAAAGTATTTTAAGAGGGAAGAGGAGAAAAAAAAGAGTAAAGAAATGGGGAAAGGGAGGATTGATGAAGATGGGTTTACTAAGGTTGATAAGAAAAAAGGGAATGAGAGAGTGGATGTTTGGAAGGAAAAAATAGTAGAGGATAAGGGGAAAAGTGAGGGGAATGCTTGCTTTTCTGGTAGATTTGATAGCCTAAGAAAGGTTGAGGAAGAAGAAGAAGCTGAGCGGATGGATACAGATATTAGCCAGCCTGTTGTTGATAGTTTAGTTGCTGAAAAGAAGGAAAAAAAAGCTACTAGTTCTGGTTTTAAAGTAGAAAACAGTTATCGGGCAGTTTTAGTAGGAGAAGGGAGCAGATCTTCAGATTCTATATCCGAAAACAAGGCTGATAATAACAGGGAAATTAATAGAGACGGGATAGGTGATTTAGAGGAGGAAAAAAAGAGAGATATGGAGGTTAAGGTTGGAGAGGAGGCAGATTGTTATAGAAAAGAAGAGGAGTTCCTAAAACGAAGGAAAAAATAGAAAAATGAGAAGTCGAAAAAAGGAAAAATGAAAGAGAAGAAAGTAAATCTCTCGAAAGAAGATGAGATTGGTGAGGAAGACATGGAAGAGGATGAAGGTTCTTCATTCTCATGGTGATCAATTTTTTTTTCTGGTATGTTTTTGATGATTACACGTTTTTTTGATATGCATGTTTTTTGTTTGAGTTATGCAATTGCTATGCAGTTTTGCATGTATTATGCTTTAGTTATGAAGTGGCACAACAGTTATGCTTTTGTTGTGTTGTATTTGTTCTTGTGTAGGCAGATTACTGTATACTATACTTTTATGTATATAATGCAGTTTTGTGTGTTCGGTGGTTGGTGGCTGATTATATGGGATACAGGGTGCATTTATTGATTCTATGATAATTGCTTCTTGGAATGTAAGAGGTTTGAGGGTAGATGCAACTCTCAAAAGGGTTAAAATTTAATTAACCTGAGGAATATTGACATTTTTGGCTTCACTGAGACAAAATTGCATGTGGATGATGTTGAGGGGCTTGTAGATAGGGAATTTGAGGGCTGGGGAAAGCTTCATAATTTTGATTTATGTAGGGGTGGTAGAATTTTGGTAATATGGAATAAATTGAAGGCTGATTGTGTGGGTTATCATGTTGATGAGCAAGTAATTCATTTGATGGTTAGATGTTTGGTTACTAGAAATTATTTCTTTTGTTCCTTCTTATATGGCAGAAATAATGTTGTTTTAAGAAGATCACTTTGGGATAATTTACTTGAAACGGATGACAGAATTAATCTCCCTTGGTTTATTGCTGGTGATTTTAACTGTGTGCTTAATACAGAGGAAAAAATGGGGGGAGCTGACCTCACTACTAATGCTCTAGAAGATCTTCAGAACTGTGTTACTAGTATTGGGTTAGAAGATGTGCCTTCATCAGGCTGCTTCTACACTTGGTCTAATAACACGGTTTGGAGTAAACTTGATAGGGTAATGGCTAATAGCAAGTGGAGGGAACAGGGTTGGGACATAAAAACTGAATTCCTTTCTCCTGGAATTGAATCTGACCATGCTTGTGCTGTCTCGACTTTATTTGAAGTTACGAGTGGGGGGAAAAAACCTTTCAGATTTTTTAATATGTGGAAAGATCATATTAAATATAAAGATATTGTTCATAATGCTTGGAATATTGATGTAAGGGGTACAAAACAGTTTATTATATGGAAAAAACTGAAAAATCTGAAAAGGCCTTTAAAAATTCTAAACAAAAAAGATTTTATGCACATTAGTGAGCGTGTTGAGAGAGCCGAGTGTAATCTTGCTAGATTACAACTTAGGAGCTTTGACCTTGGGGCTAATGATATAATTGTTGCTGAAATTGCTGACGTTAAAAGGGAGGTTAAGAGATTGAAAAAAGCTGAAAATTTGTTTATTAGCCAAATGATTAAGTCTAAATATGTATTGAACCAAGACTCTAATAATAAATACTTTCATTCTATGATTAAAAAGAACAAAAAGAGGAATCATATAGCTTTTCTTAAAACTGATGATGGGTATACTAATTCTTATGAGGAAGTGGCAAATAAATTTGTTCATTTTTATGAGGGCCTTCTTGGTACGGAACAAGAAGTTGTTCCTTTTAATAATGATATTTGTGGGGTGGGTAAGCTTGTTGATGATGAGATGGGTCAAAGGTTAGTGGATGTGGTTTCTGAACAAGAAATTAAAGATGCCCTTTGGGGAATTGGGGATGATAAATCTCCCGGTCCTGATGGGTTTTCTGCTTGTTTCTTTAAGACCAGTTGGGACGAAATAAAATCTGATTTTATTGAGGCAGTTAGCGAGTTCTTTAGTGCTGGTCGTCTTCTAAAACAACTAAACTGTACTTTTCTTACATTAATTCCAAAGAAAAACCATGATCCTGCTGTGGAGGATTTTCGTCCTATAGCTTGCTGCAATGTAGTTTACAAAACAATTTCAAAAGTGTTGTCAAACAGGTTAGGAGGTGTGTTGGGTGAAATTGTTGACAAAGCTCAAGGGGCTTTCATATCCGGTAGATTAATTTCTGAAAATATTTTCTTAGCCCAAGAAATATTGAGAAATTATTCTCGGGCTAGGATATCCCCTAGAGCTATGATGAAGATTGATATTAGAAAAGCATATGATTCTGTTTCGTGGGTTTTTTTGGAGGCTGTCCTGTTTGGGCTTAATTTTCCTAAAAAATTTGTTATGTGGATAATGGAATGTGTTAAAACTGCTTGTTATTCAATTTTGTTGAATGGAACTCCTTGTGGATTCTTTAGGGGAAAAAGAGGATTAAGACAAGGGGATCCTCTCTCACCTTTCTTGTTCATACTATGCATGGAATTCTTCTCTAGATTACTTAAAAAGCGTACTGATGTTGATGATTTTAATTATCATCCGAAATGTGCTAAGGTTAAGATTACTCACCTCTCTTTTGCTGATGATTTACTTTTATTTGCTCGGGGTGATGTGATTTCTGTTGGCATTATGAGGGATACTTTGAGGGAGTTTGAGGAGATTTCGGGGCTAGCTATTAGTCCTCAAAAATCATCTATTGTTATTGCTGGTATTAATGGTAGGGAAAGGGATGAAATTATGAATCGGGTGGGTTTTATTGAGGGGGAATTACCTGTAAAGTATCTTGGTGTTCCTTTGGCAGCTTCTACTGTTAAAGTAAGACATTATGACATGCTGATTGATAAATTAGCCGGTAAAATTAGAGCCTGGACTTCTAAAACTTTATCTTATGCAGGTAGATTGGAATTAATTAGGTCTGTGGTTCAAGGTGTTTGCTGCTTTTGGATGATGGTATTACCAATTCCTAAAACTGTTATTAATAGAATAAATAGTATCTGTAAAACTTTTCTGTGGGGCTCAAGGACTGCGTTGGTGGCTTGGGAGTCTATTTGTCATAAAAAGAAAGATGGGGGATTAGGGCTAAGAAATTTAGAAATCTGGAATAAATCACTCTTAAGTAAGAATATTTGGGATTCTCATAGGAAAAAAGATTGTCTTTGGATTAAGTGGATGGATGAATATTGGCTTAAAGGGGGGGTCATTTGGGATGCTGTGGCAGGTACGAATATGTCAAAGCTGCAATGTGTGATTATTGGTTTTAAAAATGATATTGTGCAGATTTTTGGGGGCCTTGAGCAGGCTGTTACGGGGATAAGTGCTATGGCTAGCTTGAAAGGTTTAAATTCATCAAAGTTATATTTTTTAATGCTTCCCTCCCCCAGTTATTCTACTTTCAGATTTGCTGAATTATGGGATTCATATATCCCGCCAAAGTATTCGTTTATTGTTTGGTTGATTGCTTGGAAAAGGTTGGCTACTAAAGATAGACTATTTTTTGGTCAAGGTGAGTTATATTGTAATTGGTGTATTAATAATTTGGAAAGTATAAAACATTTATTTTGGGATTGTCCTTTTACAGTTGCTGTGTGGCTTAAAATTGAAGGTTGGATTGGTTGGAAAGGCAGGCGAAACTCACTAGATCTTATATTACGTGATATTAAAAGGGATAGACTGATTTCAAACAAAAAGAAAAAAGTTTTGAAACTGATTGTTTTTGTAGTGTTATACCATGTTTGGAGAGCTAGAAATGAAAGTATTTTTGAAAATAAAAGGTATACAGTTGAAGGTATGGTTAGAAGAGTTTTAATTGATGTGTATAGACTAAGCACTAAAATTGATCCAAATGATAATATCATTGATGATTAAAGACAGGTTGTTTTGCATTGAGTATTATTTTTGTGTGTTGGGAATTGCTACTGCTATTGCTTTGTTTTGTGTGTGCAGAGAAGGTTGCAATATATGAGTTGTAATGGGATGTTGAACTCTGAGAAGAGCTTTGCTGTTATTATCAGTATGCTATGCAACAGGAAAAAACAATTAGGTTTGAAGTAAAGGTTGCAACTTGTGTTTGAAGACGCAGTGCAGCTACTTTTTGTGGATTGCAGCTTGTGTTTGAAGACGCAGTGCAGCTACTTTTTGTGGAATAAGGATGATTTGTTTTTGTTAAGTCTTTTGTAAGAGTATAGAAGACCTATTTACTTTTCTGCTATTTTTGTTTTTGGATATGTGAAGTAGCTATCAGGTTAGTATTTTCTGTAGTTTGTAATTTTAGTTTGGTGAAGATTTTAGTTTTGGTACTGCTGTTTTGGTTTGTGCTGTTGCAGGTATTGGAAGAATGAAAGTAAGCAGTGCCGGAATGGTTACTGTGGACCAGTAAAGATGCTTGTTCAGAGAATAAGAGCTGCTGCTGTGAGATGCATGATTTGAAGAGGATAGAAGAATGTAATGAGAATGAGATGCATTAGAAGAACCTCAATTTTGGGAGGCCACTAGACCTTAGATGTTTCAGATTTTGAAGTTATTTGATGCAGATAATGCTTGAGAAGGCTGTTATGTTATGAGGATTTATAAAATCCTATGTAATTGTTATAGGTGACCTTCATTAGCCAGGTTCTAGGAATTTGTCTAGAATTTGTGGATTCCTACATCTGTATTGATTGGACTGTACTACGTAAGCTCTAGGTTGTGAGCTTAGCGTTTTTTTGATCTTAATAAAATTTACCTTTTTTGATCAAAAAAAAAAAAAAAAGAAATTTCGAATCCATGTTGAAAAAAATAAGAGAGATAATTCAAATCCACGGGTACCTTCTCTTTCTTTTAAAAAAGAAATTGGGCATATTATATTCAGCCACAAATACGCGTTAATTGAGGAAACAATGTTGCATATATTAAAACTTGTTACTATATAACATCGAAATTTCAATCAATATTTTTTTGATTGCGCGATTATATTTTCAAATTCAATCACAAAATATTAGTTAACTTTTCTGCAAATTGGAATTTCACTTCAATCGAATGCGAGTTATATATTTTAAGAAATTACTGAATTAAAAGGAAGAGAATTCCGCGTGATATCGCCAAACCAGTTTTGATTTGTAGGGTTTCCGATGGAGAAGCGCACAAGAACCGAAGCAAGTCAAACTCAATTGCAAGAAGAGACGATTCAACACATACAATCTTTTCTAACTGGAAAAGAAGCTGCTCGAACGACTATCCTCTCCAAATCCTGCTACGAAGCATGGTTAACTCGTCCCAATCTCGATTTTTCTGAAGGCAACTTTCGATCCCCCCGCACTCAAAGTGTGTTTGTGAGATTTGTTGAAAAGAGTATGCAAAGATACGAGGAATTGAACAGAAAGATCCAGAGTTTCAGGCTACAGACAGATTGGCACAGTAGCTCGATTAGTAATTATATGGCTGAGGAATGGATCTTGAAAGCAATGAAACTAGGTGCTACTGATCTCTATTTCGAAACACGCCATCATCATTTACCACTTGAGGTGAGTGTGCTTGAGTCCAAAACTCTTGTCAGACTAACCGTTGTTGGTGGCCACATTTGTCGTCATCAGAAGCTAAATTGTTCGAGACTCAAATTCCTCCGTATAAGTAATGTGTGTGTGGAAGATAATATTATTTGGGATATAATGTCGATGTGCACCTTGATAGAGGAATTGGTGTTGACGGGCTCTTATTCTTCTACATTAAACTCAATATTTGTATTGAAACCGAGATTAGGTGCCGGTGAGTTTCATAAGTTGAAAATGTTGTCCTTGACGCATGTGAAAATTGGTGAATGGTTTTTTCATTATATGTCCTCTAAATTTCCCTGCCTAAAGGAGTTGACTGCCCATTCTTGCATTGTTGATGAGGAAATACAAATTTGTAGCAGTTCACTTGAGTGCATAAGCTTTATTCACCACAATGTGTTGAGGGCTAGGTTTGATGTTCCCAGAGTACGCAAGTTCAAATTTTCAGGTCCAGTTGTACCTTCACTTTCTTTTAAAACAACTTCAAGGGAGTGGGAGTCTGAAATATATTTTGGGTTTGGGTTGAAAGTAGACGATTCATCATGGTTTCTCAAATTGAGAGAATTTCTGCAGGAGTTGAGCTCTTCCAAAATTGATCTCCATCTTTCAATTTATCTTTCCAAGGGGTATGAGTACACCAACCATGTGATAGGATTACCTGAACCACCTATTGTGGAGAAATTGACGTTTATATTGTATTCACCAATTTTCGTTGTTCAATCGACACTTTTAGAGGATTTATTTAGGAGTTGTCGTCCTAAATTCGTAACTCTACCTTGGGGGCCAGACCTTGTAAAAAACTATGACATTGTGAAGCTTATCTGCAACACACTTATAGAAGAAGAGGGTGAAAAACTAAATACGTCTGATCTTGTGGAAGTGAATGCCAAAGTTTCTGGACACGCCCCGTGGACATGGAGCCGCTCTCTGCCCAGCAAGACAGTGGATGCTTCAACACTTTCGGAATGGATTGAAACTAAAGTTAGCCTTCAGCCGGACACCTACAGGTACCTCTGCATTTGCCTCCAATTGAGATGGAGTGACAACTTTTGATATTTAAATTATGTTGAATTTTTCTCATTTTGTGGTATCAATTTAATGCGTGGATTTGACAATCTTGATTATGTTCGGAGTTAGTAATTTCACATATATGTACACACAATTTTGTTCCTCGTGTTTTACTTAGATCAACTTATTCACTCAATAATATGTATAGATGCATGCAACTTAATTTCAGTACTTTGTATTACTCAAAATATTATGTGCATCATATATCACTAATGCTATTGCTGGTAACTAATATTATTGTTTATTGGTGAACGGTGCACAAAGTGTGTATATAATACATTTTCAACTAAGTGAATTAATATCATTGGTTGGAGGTCTCTGCTTTGCAAGATATTGTTAGATGCTTCGGTAAGTACTACTGTGATAAAAGTTTGCTTCAGATCACATAAATTTCATTTTCATTTAATTCTTTTATTTTTGTCATAAGAACTTAAATCAAAGGAATTTTACCAATTCGATTATGTCAATAAAAATGTTCCTACTTGAGAGTTTCACAATGACATATGTTATACATTTTGTTCTTTTAATGTAAACATGTCGTGCCCTGTGGTTGAATTGGACAATGTCTCTGTTATTTATGTTCATATGTTTATGTAATTTATATTTCGAATTGTGTTTATGTCACAAATTAGGTTAATTGCACTTTTGGTCCTAAAAGAATGTGTTCATTTAAAAATGGTATTTTTTTTCTGGCATTTATTGTCCAATAGTCTTTTTTAACACTTTTGGTCTCAAAAGAGTAGGATAAATTGCAGTTTTTATCCCAAGAGAATAAGATGAATTTGCAGTTTTTATCATGAAAATTAACGGATGAGACCAAAACTAAAAAAAAAAAAAAAAAGTCTAATTTCAAACATAGGCACCATAAATGTTTCGCATTCATTCTTGACTGTACTCGTTGATTTTTTTTTCTCAATAAGAGGATTTTAGGTTGATAGATTGAAAATATTTAATCTCATGACGCGCAATCTGGCTCCATTCCAAACTTGATAGATAGATGAACCAAACATTTTATTTTCATTCCATTCCCATTAGAATTCTTCAATTGAGGAATTGGTATTATCTACTGTGAGTGCTCATTTTCATAAAGTGAAAGTGTTGTCGTTGGTGTGGGTGGAAATTGGTGAATTCTTTTCCGTAACTTGCCGTCCAAATTTCCTTGTCTAAAGGAGTTGACCCTTGAATATTGTTAGGGCTATCAAGAAATACAAATTTGTAGCAATTCCCTTGAGTGCATAGTCTTGTCTCATTGGATCAAGTTGATGGTCGAATTTGATGTTCCCCGAATTTGTGAAGTTAAATTTGACGGATCATGTGTTCCTTCCTTTTTTTAAAACAGCTCTAAAGAAATTCGAGTCTACATATTTTTTGAATGCCATATGGACGATTCTTCATGGTTCATCGAATCTGAGTTGAGGTTTTCCAAAATTAATATCCATCTTTCGATTATTAATTCCAAAACCACCTATAGGGGAGAAATTGGAGTTCCTAGCTAATGGATACACCGATTTAAGTCCAGTCGAAACTTTTAGATGATTTGTTTTGGAGTTGTGGTCTAAAATTTATAAAAACAATTATGATGTCATTAAGCTCATTTGCAACAAGTTGATAGTGGAAGAGTGTAGATACCGCAATACATCTGCTTTGCATGTTCTCAAGAATGTAAATGTCGAAGTTACATTCAGCCGGTCTCTTCCTAGCAAGACGATTGATGCTTCCTCTGATGTTTCTCCACTCCTTTTTCTCTGTTTTTTTTTTTTTTTTGAAATGATTCCTTTTTCTCTGTTTTAATAAATAACATTAGATTTAATTTGAAAATAGTACTCCTTCAATCCATAAAAAGTATATAGATGGACACTAGATAAAGTAAATAAAGTAATGGGTATTGTGGGATCCTTTTTCAATAAAATAATTGTGTACAAGTGTAAAAGCTAATAACATATGTGTAATAAAGTGATGGTTTGATGATGATAATAAAATATTTTCTCCATAAAAGAAATGTGCATACTTTTGGTGGATTGATACAAAGGACAAGTGAATATACTTTTAGTGGATGGGAGAGTAATAATTTTATTATATATATATATATATTTTTTTTTTTTTTAAAAGAAAAAAGTGAAGGGAGTAAAATATGTATAAAAAGAGACTCGTTCATAGTTCAGGTCTTTTTAAAACAAAATATATGTCTTTCAAAATAAAAGTTGATAATTTAGGAGCCTTTTGATCCATTATGCCTATAATATATAATCACGATACCTAATTGTTTTCCACAATAATTCGGATTAGAAAATTTCAATTCCCCGGAGGAAAAAGACTGAGAAAAGGTTTGTGGGTTGCTTTGATTAATTTCCTGCTTAATTGATATGCTTTATCATTTCTGTTTCTGAATTTATTTCCTCAAAAGTCTGAGATCCTTATTTTGTTTTGGTTTCAAAGAAGTTTAGAATCATCCATTCTTAATTGATGTAAACCTAATAAACAAATGTAAATCGCGCTGCCTACTTGTTTCCTCGATACTTGATATCGATTAGCATATTTGAATACGGAGGAAAAAGATTGAGAAAATTAAACCTTCGAGACCTTATACTTTATTGTTGCTCTAATATATATCTTGCCTGTTAATTAATTATCGAATCAATTGTATTTTCAGAATCTAGCTTGTATTAATTATTAAATCCCTTCATTTAAGCAGAGTACAATTACAAGGTAATATATTATGGAAAATAATTTCAATGTGCCCCTTAATTGAGGAATTGTTATTATTGTTATAAATTCAGCAGATTTATTATTCCAAATTTAGGAGATTTGATGTGGACACTCTAATGGACCAATAACTCAATGGGCTTCATATCTTAGACTAGGGTTTTACTCTTATAAATATATCATTGTACTCAGAATTGTAAACACTTATACACAAGAATATTAGTGAAACTCCTGGCTTGGCTCGCCCCCAGACGTAGTCGTTCCCGGCGAACTGGGTGATCAAATATTGCGCCTTTAATTTACGCACTCAATTACAACACGTTATCAGCACGAGACTCTACCCGAGACTAAACGGTACACCCTAAAATTAATTTTCTACAAATCATGTGAATTAATTATCGTATCGAATTCTTTGATCCATGTGTTATATGCTTTATATGCACTAGAATTATTGCTTCGATTTTATTTTCGTATTTGCGATAATTAGATCAAATTATTTTACAAATTGAATTGAAAAAAAATATATATTAAAACAGATTTTACGGAAGCCACCGCACGGCCGCCGCCGCGCCACCGTGTGGCAGCAGCACCGCCATCGACCGCCGCCCAGCAGCATCGCCATCGATGGCTGCCTGTTCGCGGAGGACGCCCAGGTGCACCGACGAAGCGCCCGCGGTCCCAGGCTGTCGAGCGCCACCGTCGTGCGCTATCATGGGTCGCCGCCGTGCTTCGCTTATGGCTGGCGCTGCCTCCGTGCATCGCTTATGGCTGGCGCTGCCTCCGCGCACTTCCCTGCGTCGCGTTGAGGCCGGTGCCGCCTCCATGCACGACCTCGCTGTGCGAAATCAGGGCAGCGCCGCGAAGGGTGTTGATCGCGCCTGTAGGACGCGATCGCCAGAAGCAATCGCGCCTACAAAGCGTGATCACCCGCGGAAGTCGTGCCTGTAGGTCGCGACTGGCCGGCGGTTTCTGCTTTTTGCGCGCTCCCTCCTCTGCTTTCCACGAGTGTTAACGCGCACACCCGCGTGCCCATCGTCGCGTCCGCAGTCGCACATGGTCGCATACCTTGTGAAACCCTAGCCCACTTCTGGGCTCGTTTTTGGGCATCACATAATTACCGATTAATTTTATTTTATTTAAAAGCCCTGAAAATATTTCATTAAATTTCGCTAATATTCATGAAAATTTTATAGTAATAAATATACATGTTTATTAAGCCCGAAATTTTTTTTGGAATTTTTTTGACGTGCTAGTTCTCAAGATATTATCTTATTTGCTTATTTGGTACATATGCATGTCTTTATGATTTAATTATCTTACATGCATTATTACCCCGCACATAGTTTATTATTTATAGTCCGCATATCATGCTCGGGTAGGCGGCGCCCGGTACTTGTCGGACCGTAATTTATGTTTTGGGTAGACGACGCCCAATTCTTGCTCCTATGTGCTTTAGAATAATTAAATAAATCCTTATTCCTCCGTTGTCAATTAATTTGGTCACACCCCTTACCATGTCACTTTAATAATAGTAGTGAATTATGTCTGATATTACCAAAAGAGAAATTGCTGAACTTGCTAAATTTGACATGGGCACTAGATTTTGAGATACATCTAGCATCAACCAACCTTAGCGGTGCTATTGTCGATGATCCGGAATCAACTAACGCCCAGATGGCGAAAGCTCTGATTTTCCTTAGGCATCATCTCAATCAGGACCTGAAGAATGAGTATCTCACTCAGAGAGACCCCGGAACGTTGTGGAAGTCCCTGAAGGACCGTTTCCAACAACAAAATGATATACTACTCCCTCAGGCTCAATACGGCTGGCTGAACCTCCGTTCCAAGACTTTAAATCTTTGACGGAGTACAACTCAGCCCTGCATCGTATTGTATCTCAGTTAAAGCTATGCAAGCAAGCTATAACTGAGGCTGAGTTGATCTAGAAGACACTATCGACTTTCCACGCTAGCAACCTTATACTCCAACAGCAGTACAGGGCTAAAAACTACACTGTACACTCTGAGCTAATTTCTGCACTTCTAGTGGCAGAAAAGTACAACCAACTCCTTATGCAAAATCATAATGCGAGACCGGTTGGCTCAAAAGTTCTGCCCGAAGCACACGCTATAGCTCAAGGTAATATAAGTAATCACAAGCGTAAAAGTGGGGGAGGTAGTAAACGAACTCGTAGCAAAAGCCGAGGTCGTAGTAAGCCCGGGGGTCCAGGTACCTTGAGTGACAATCAAGCTCAGGCTCGTGGAAAGGCTGCATCT
Organism: Ballota nigra; assembly: GCA_947034835.1. NCBI lineage: Eukaryota > Viridiplantae > Streptophyta > Magnoliopsida > Lamiales > Lamiaceae > Ballota > Ballota nigra. The sequence continues at coordinate 71,816,353 of OX344729.1, read as the reverse complement.
AACACGAACCTTGCTACTAAAAAATCTGGCAATCAAGATAAGGTTGAGCACTCCTGCTACAGATGCGGATGCAAAGGCCATTGGTCTCGCACGTGTCGAACTCCCAAATACTTGGTTGAGGCTTATCAAAAGCAGCAGAAGGATGATAAGGGGAAGGCTTCTAGAGTTGAATCTCATTATGCCAGCCTGCTTGAAGCAGACCCTGACCAAGAAAACGTTGACCCTTTGGGCATCGTGCTCAAGGACTTTGGAGATGATGAGTGATTTGCGTATTTGATTATCTTATTACTTTATTTTTGGGATAAGACAATTTTATGTTTTTGGATCCTTTCTTTCGGATACTTTATTTTATTTTATGGATGATATTGATATTATTTTTTAGCTTTGATGTATTTACCTTAGATCGCTGTCCATTTCATTTATTTGGATATTGTTGTTCTTATTCATGGCTTATAAACATATCAGCTATTAGGTTTGGACTATTTCTTCTTGCATGATGGACGCACATAGTGATTTATGTTTGGTAAGTAGCGCCACCACACATACAATCTTAAGAGATAGGAAGTATTTTCATAACTTGATAGAACGTAAGGGGAGTATAACTACTGTTGACGATCAGTTCTAATATTGACGATTAATGGCTGTTTTAGATGGTTAATTGATCATCAAACAATTACGTGTGATTGATCACTAATGTAATTAGTGAATACAGATTTTCGTGTTTAGGTGGATTAGAATCGTATGAAAGCTTACGTGTTTAAGTTCGACTGTAAGTAAATCGAGCTGCTTTAGATTCATAATCGAAGTTTGGACGTGTATAATAATTTGTGCTTGTTTTATTAGCTGAAAAAATCTAAGTATTTATAGACAATTGCCTAGCAGGAGGTGTCGTGACTTTTGGCCTACCAGGCCTGCATGCACAACACCTGGCCTTTGACTAAGTTGACCTTATCTAGACTAAGTTCTATCCTTATCTTGTTGGACTTGCTCGCAGTCAAGAGCTGCTCGTCATATTGGACTTGTCCTGGAGGAGTCTTTAGTCTGATTCTGTTGGTCTCTTGCCTCACTTAGTTACTCTTTTGGTATTATGGTTGGATCTGGTCGGCGAGATGCTAATTGAGCTCTTCAGGTAGCTTTTAATCTGATCTTGTTCGCCTATACGTCTTGATCGCATGCAGGTTCTGTTCGCCAGATATCTTGGGTGAATCTTGAGTTAATTCCACTTTAATCTTTAAGTGTTTTGCGCTAATCCTGGTCGCCCAAATGTTGTTTCTGCTCGCCTATCAACAATTGCCCCCTTGCCGATCAATAAATTGTGAAGATGGTGAATGAGCACTTTTTGGGTTGGCAACTTTTAAATGTTACTGGTGCGAGCAAGAATGTCACGGGGGCGAGCAATTTTTCACGGGCGGACAATATTGGTCGAGCAGACATTGGGCCGGGGACGGTTGGGATCCCAAGGTTTGGGTACGGCTCGAGGTGTGACGTGGGCGGAATGATTGCTGCCACCACGCGCACATGATCTCGAGATGACGCGCCTTCCCGCTTTGTCGGGCAGGTGCTGCACACGCCCAGAAATTGCATTTTAGTCCTTTGATTCTTTAACTTGCTCGCCCGGAACCCCGTTTTTCCCAGAGTATATAAAGAAAAAAATTCGCGATTTTTGTCATTTTTACTGTTTATTGAGCGCGAATCTCTTCTCCTTCCCTTTTCAAACTTCCGGCGATTGTTTCCAGTTTCCGACGACCTTCAAATGACTTCAAGGTAGTTTTTTCTTTGCTTTCTTATTCTCTTTCTTCTTTTCTTGCGTTGCGTGCGTTCGAAATTTACCAAAGTCCCTACTCCGCCGTGGAAAGTTCTAAACCGACGTGTCTTCCCTTGCCGAAATCTGATACATTCAAAACTTTTTTCCCTTAACTTATTGGATGTCGTCGCACTCTGAGACCGGTTCTTTCCCTCCCTGGAACCCTGAAAAATGGCCCGTCGAAGAGAATCCTCCCATAGTCAATCTGGAATCTGATCCCGAGGCGGCGTCGGTTGCACGCTCTATTAATTCTGGAGCTCGTCCCTCCGGGGAAAGGGAGGAGCGAGCAAATCCTGCTCGCCAGCTCTTGGAGAAAACGAGCTCGGAGGACGACGAGGTTGAGGTACTTCAGCCGGTGAACCTCGACGAACTAACCTGGGCTTATCTAAAAGACATCAACTTTCCAACGCCCAGACTGATCGAGCACCGGGTTCCAGTCGCGGTTGCTCGCCGTGTAGACTGGGACGAGTATGAAAATGAGCATTCGAACCAATTCGTCACTCCTGCTCGCGGGGTACGGAAGCTTAAAGCGACCGAGTTCGCAGCGAGCTGTATCGTGTCCGCCATTACCGAGGAGGACTTGGCTGGGATTCGGAGGGATTACAAGATTCCCTTTGACATCCCGATGTATGCTCCTTTGGTGGACGACAGACCTGATCGCCCACCACGCGGATTGACGGCGATCAACCTTACCACCGTGAATGCTGGAGTTTCTCTACCGTTGCATCCTTTGGTCGGCCAATTCCTTCAAGACGTGAACTTGGCTATCACCCAACTTACTCCTGTTGGGTGGATAAATTTGATGGCTCTGATGGTGATGTTCGCCCTAGAGGGATACCCCAATAGACTGTCCGCCGAAGAGGTTGGCTACCTGATGACGATGACCGGCTGCACTGGGGAAGAGGCGGGCTGGTACTATCTAAAGGCGTGACCAGGCCAGAAACTGGTTGAGGACATCCCTAGGAAGGTGCGAGACTGGAAGCATGACTGGTTCTGGGTCGGAGGCGACTGGCGTGCTTTTGCTCGCTCTTCAGGGGGTCCTGAACGAATTGAGACCCCGGCGGAGTTTAGGGAATTAAAGCGTGAGTCTCACCTCTTCTATAACTTTGAAGTGGTTAGACTAATTTTAATTCTCTTTTTCCTTTGTTTCAGGTCCCAGAAATTTGGGGTGGCGAACTGTAAAGAACAGCATCAGCGATCAATTCCTGTTCGTTGCGTGTTTGATCGCCCTTCGTCGCCGAGAAGATCGAAGTATTGGTCATCTTTTCTTCGAGGATACACTGCGAGTTGCTCATCTCACTACTTATCCTCACCATCTTGAGGCTCTAGCTCGTATCCCAGAGGGTAAGTATTTTTTCTCGTTGGGCGAACAGATCTGATCGGCATTATACTTAGTGCTAACTTGTTTTTTATGTCCTTTACAGATCAGCTCGCCACAGTTGCTCCTCACCCTTCCTTCTTTGAGCTCGATAACCGTGTTTGGAGATGCCGACTAAAAAAGGACGCAAGAAGTCGGATCCCCTCTTGAAGATCATCGCCCTTGCGGCCAAGGGTGGAAAAGGCGACCCAAGGCAAGCCGGAGGGTCGAGCTCGGCACAGCCACCTGCCCCAGTGGCGAGTCCACCCAAGACACTGGTCCCGAGGACGAAGAGGCTTCTTCGTGGAGACGGCACTCCCGTCTCCGATACTGAAAAAACGGCCAAGCGAGCAAAGACTGCTCAAGACAAAGTGACTGTGGCTGTCCGACCATCCAAAGGCGACAGCGAGCAAACTCCTTTTTTGGAGCGTCCCGGCAAGCAAGCTCTGGTCGCCACTGCTCGTGAAGGATCTGGTCCTTCATCCGACCCCACCTACCTTAGCTGGGACAAGGGTCGTCTTGACAGGTACAACTCTGCTCGCCCAGGACACTTAGCATTTTCTTTTTCATCATTTTCATTTTTTTTACTAACTGAATATTTCTTTTCAGCTACTCGCCCGAGCAGTACCCAGGGCGATCTAACTTGGTGCATCATTTTGCCTGCTCAAAGGTGCCGACCAACCTTTGCGAGATCCCGGATTCCTTTATCCGCCGCGCTTCTGAGGTCGTTGCTCGCAGCTGGACTAAGGAGCTGAACGAGACTGTCAAGATACAGGCGCCTCGCGATAATGGCTGTCTGTGTCTTGTTGAGGCGGGCAACACCCTGGCGGCCGTGCAGCGTCTGGTCGACCAGGTTGAGGATCTCGAGAAGGATTCTCGTCAGCATGCGGCCACTGTCAGCCGCATTGCCAAAGAGCGTGATGATGCTAAGGCAGAGGCGAAGAAAATTGTCGCCGACCTCGAGAACAAAGCCAAAGCTCATCAAATAAGCGAGCAGCATGCTCTGGACCTGCACGTCAAAGTCTTCGAAGAGCTGAAGGTCAAGATGGCCGAGGTCGAGCAGATGCGGGCAGAACTTGCTCGCGCTCAGCAGCAGAAAGAGGTCGCACCTTGAATCCCATCTCGCCAACTCCATTACCCAAGAGGAACTTATTCCTAAGATGGAGGTGAGCTCGATTCTGGGTTATGTGACTGGCTATGCGGAGAGCATCCGTATCGCACATGAGTTTAAAGCTGCTGCAGTCGTTGAAGAGATCGGCAAGGAGTTGTGCAACTTTGTCGAATCGAACCCTCCTGCCCAGGGCACAACTCTCCAGATTGGTGACCCGCTTGAATATGGGGTCAAGCTTGACTTCATCGGTCCGGAGATAATTATCACAAGTCCTCCAGAGGAGGATGAGGAGGGCGATGCTGCCGAGGGCGAGCAAATCCTGCCGGCCGGTCAAAATGAAAGAGCTCTCAAAGAGCAAGCTGACACCGGGGGATTAATCGCCGAGCTATCTCAAGAGGTTCCAATCGATCCTGCTCTCGACGGATCTCCTCTGGAGGATCCCAAAGATGACAACATTCCTCCACCTGCTGGGCAAGGAAACTAGCGGACAGGATTAGATAGGACTTTGTATTTTTCCTTTCTTTTTGTTGTTGTAGTTGTTAGTCTTCATTGTAATTTTTGGGCGATCAAGCCTTATCTTCAATGAATATATTTTGCTCAATTGCTCGTCTTTTATCTTACATTAATTGTTCTTTGCATCTTTATCTGTGCTTCAACAATCTTAATGTAGTTGGGCCTTGTTCCTTAAGAACTTTTTTGGCCTTAGGATTTAATGGGCTTTTGGCCTTAGGCTATGTTCATTTAAAAACGAACAGCCTTTAATGGGCTTGGTTGTATAATCAACTTGCGCCTTGAGCTTACATTTTTGCTTAAACGAACAACTTAACATTGAAAAGATCTTAAAAAATTACAAGTGCTGAAAGCGACCAAAAATGTAATCCTGTACTAGCTAGGTTGGATCTGCTCGACAAATACAATGTTAAGCCTCCAACCATTAAAAAATATAATTTATATCAGGAGTCAAAGCTGCTCGACCATTATACAATTTGTCAAGGCATCTTTAAACTCTCAAAAGGAAATAAAACCATACAAAATACTGGTCTTCTAGCCCGCGACCAGACTTGACCCAATTCAACTTTGTTCGACCACTTATACTTGGTGAAAATTTCAAAAAATTAGGCAAGTTTTTGGATCCATCTTGTATCTCTGCCATTCCAGTTCGCCCAGTGGACTTAGTAGCTCACCCATCTCAACTTCACTTTCTCATGAGGTAAAAACTGGTCGCCTACTGAAAGTATTTTCTTAGGTTAGCTGCATTCCAGGAATATTGGGCCGAGTTGCCATCTAAGTCCTCTATGTCATATGCTCCATTGGGTAACCTGTCTGTTACCCTGTATGGGCCCTCCCAAGTCGGGCCAAATATGCCTGGAGGCGGGGCAAGCTTTTTCCTTAAAACGAGATCACCAACTTCGAACTTTCTTATCTTGACTTGGGAATTATAATAACGCTCTGTTCTTTGCTTGTACGTAGCATTCTTTAGCTCATCATGTAGTCTCCATTCTTCGAGTAAATCTGTTTCTGTGGCCAAAGTAGAATGATTTGCTTGTTCATCAAAGCTGGTCGTCCTGACTGTGTTGGTCTTTAATTCAATTGGTATCACCGCCTCTGTTCCGAAGGCCATTGCAAAAGGTGTTTCTCCGGTGCTTGACCTGGGAGAAACCCTATATGCCCACAGGACTTCCGGGAGTTTTTCTGACCAGCTACTTTTGCTTTCTGCCAGGCGTATTTTCAATGTATGTTTGATGATCTTTTTTACAGCTTCAACTTGCCCGTTTGACTGGGGATGATAGGGAGTCGAATAGTGTTTCCTGATTCCCCACTTTGTACAGAAGTCTCTCAACTCCTTTCCGTCAAACTGCGGGCCATTATCTGTCACAATTGTTCGTGGAATTCCAAAGTGACAGATGATGTTCTGCCATATGAAGTTGATCATGTTCTGCTATGTAATCTTTACCATGGCCTTCACTTCTGCCCACTCTGTATAATAATCGACTGCTATGATGGCAAATCGAACATTTCCCACTCCTGCCGGGAAAGGACCAATAATGTCAATTCCCCATCTTGTAAATGGCCATGGACTATAAACCGATACAAGCTCCTGGGCCGGGGCAAGAATACTTGGAGCAAAAACCTGACACTGGTGGCAAGCCTTGGCTAACTGGATTGCATCTTTCCGTAAGGTTGGCCAATAATAACCTTGCCTTACAGTTTTGTAGGCCAAAGCTTGCCCCCCCGTGTGATTTCCACAAACTCCAGAATGTATATCCTCCAGGACTGTCCTTCCTTGCCCCCTAGTCAAACACTTGAGTAGCGGGAGTGAAAAGCCTCTTTTGTAAAGCTGTTCATCTACCAGAGTATATCTGGTTGCTTGTTTCTTGATTCTTTCAGCTTCAAACGAGTTGCTTGATAACTCCCCGTCTTTCAAGTATTTGGCTATAGTAGTTCTCCAATCATCATTGTTGTTGTGTTCGACTACTTGGTTTAGTTCGTAGTCCATTGTTGATGGTTGGACTTTTCTGGTAATGACAATGTCCGTCAGATCTGCTGGCCCATCGCTTGTTGCTAACCTTGCTAGGGCGTCAGCTTGTGTGTTGCTCGTTCGTGGTATCTGCTGGATAAATACTTGGTCTAACAGAGATACCAAGTGAGCAACTATTCATTGATACTCGATCATTTGCTCGTCTCTGGCCTCATATTCACCTCATACTTGGCTTACAATGAGTTGAGAGTCTCCAAAAATCTGGAGTTGTCTTACTCCAACAGCTAGTGACAAGTGAAGACCTGCAATGAGGGCCTCATACTCAGCTTCATTGTTGGTGGTCATGAATTCAAATCTGACTGCTGAAGTGAATACCTGCCGGTCAGGACTGATGAGCACTATTTCTGCCCCCGAGGCCAGATTCGTTGACGAACCATCCACAGAAAGATGCCATGGGTGATCCAGTCCTCTCGTTGGATTTTTTGGAAAGGTTAACTCGACTATAAAGTCGGCTAACGCTTGTCCCTTAATCGCGGTTCGAGGTGTATATGTCACGCCAAACTGACTTATCTTTATGGACCATTTTAAAAGACGGCCAGCGGTGTCGGGTCATGTAGTATTTGTCTGAGTGGGAAAGTTGTCAATACTTCGACTTGATGATCGAAAAAGTATGGTCTTAACTTCCTGACACTCATGACAAGAGCATATGCCAGTTTTTCAGTTGGTGAGTACTTCACCTCAGCATCATGCAAGGCCTGGCTGACATAGTAGATTGGCAGGTGAAACTTGCCATCCGCCCGAACTAACACCGAACTTATGCCCGTGTCAGACGCTGCCAGGTATAGATATAACTTTTCACCGGGAATTGGTTTTGACAGAATTTTTACATCTCCCAGATATTCTTTCAATTGATCAAAGGCTTTCTGGCAGCTTTCCGTCCAGGCAAAGTTGCCCTTTTTGATGGCCTCAAAAAATGGACGGCACTAGTCCCCTGATCGTGATATGAACCTGTTTAAAGCGGCTAGGCAACCGGTCAACCTTTGCACTTCTTTAACAGAACGTGGTGGCTCCATATCGACGATCGCCTTCACTTTTGCTGGATTAGCTTCGATTCCGCGTTTGCTGGCCAGATGGCCCAAGAACTTCCTAGAATGTACTCCAAAACTACTTTTCTTTGGATTTAACTTCATATTATATCTTCAGAGTATGTCGAATACCTGGGAAAGATGATGGAGGTGATCTTCCTTCTGTGTACTCTTGACGACTATGTCGTCGACGTACACTTTCACCGTTTCCCCAATATGTTCATCAAACATCTTGTTGACCAGCCTCTGGTAGGTTGCTCCAGCATTGATTAGACCGAACGGCATCCTCTTCCAGTATAAAAGATTCTTGTTTGTATAGAAGGCTGTATTCTCCTGGTCATCCGGGTGCATTGGGATCTGGTGGTAACCTGCAAAGGCATCCATGAATGTAAACATTTCATGTCCGGCAGTACTGTCCACCAGTTGATCGATGTGCGGGAGCGGAAAGTTATCCTTCGGGCATGCTGCATTAAGATCTGTAAAATCTATGCATAGCCTCCAGGTTCCGTTCGGCTTCCGTACCAGGACAGGATTTGCAACCCATTGTGGACATAATGCTTGTTTAATTAAATCGTTGTCCAGCAACTTTTTGACTTCTTCGTTTAGAGCTTGATACTTGTCTGGTCCATATTTCCGCCGTTTCTGGTGGACAGGTTTTCGGACTGGGTTGATATTCAACCTGTGACAAGCATCTTTCGGATCGATTCTCACCATATCAGCATGGGACCATGCAAAGACGTCTAAGTTAGCCTTCAGAAAGTCCGTCATGCGAGTTCTGTAAGGCTCGGGGAGTTCAGACCCGATGTAAAGTTCAAGACCATCACGTTCAGGATCAATCTTGATGGCCTCCAATTCTTCAACCGGAGTTGCCCGTCGTTTTTGCCCCTTCCATCGAGGGTCAACTATTGGTCCTTCTGGACTTAGTTCATCTTCGATGTCCATGGGTTCGGTACCCAACCGGGGGTCAAAATCTTTAGCCAGCTCCGGACAGGGTTTGGTCGCCACAGCCGGGCCCTTATGGATGTCATTTGGACATGTTCTGTTAATTATAGGTGGCAATATTGCATCCGACAAGGTTTGTTCGCCACTTTGCAGCATTTGCTCGCCCATGGGCGAGGGTTGGTCGTCTATGTCCATCTTATCATTTTGAGCTCCGAGAATGTCCTCCAAAATTGAGGGTTCATTCTCAAGTTGACTGGTTGATGCTTCCATCATAGATACTTATCTTTGTCCTGACTGGATTTGCAGGAGGCATTCTCGAGCTTTTCTCTGGTCTCATTTCACCGTGCCAACTCCACTTGCTGTTGGGAATTTTATGCAATAATGGTAAATTGAACATGCGGCCCTGAATTCTTTTAAGAAAGGTCGACCCAGGAATCCGTTGTATGTTGACTCTTGATCAACGACCAAGAAATCCACCATTCTTGCGATATTCTTCTCAGGCTCTTTGACTGTCACAAGTTGCATAGCGAAAGTTACTATTCCCAACGGGATCGTCACAGCATTTCCGAACCCCAGAATACGGTGATTTTTGTCTCTGATGTAGCCTGCATAATCTCCCATTTGGTCAAGCGTCTTTTTGAAAAGGACATTAGTGTAGGCTCCAGTATCCACCAGCAATCTATGCACCCTTGTTTCCATAATCGTGGCACATATCTCAAGCGAATCGTTGTGAGGGGTCAGTACTCCTTCCAAATCTCTGTCGGTAAAAGTTAATTCCGGTGTTTGCATGGTAGGTGGAATAACCCCCATTTCTTGTACATGTCCGATCGCTCGTAATTCTGCCTTTCTTTTTCGATTGAGAAATTGGTGGTCGTCCATCAGAATAACCCTGCAGGTTCCATCATCTGGATGTCTGGAACTGGTCCCCCGGCTGGCACCTGAGCTGGTCGCCCAGCTCGATTCCGATGAGGTGCCTGTTCCTGGTCTTCCTCATCAGAATCTTCGTCTCTGTTTCTTTTGCCGGGCTTTCTTTTAACGAACTCAGATAGCTTTCTCTCTTTGTAAAAACGCCACAACTGCTTCAGCAAGTCACGACATTCGCTTGTAAAGTGTCCCACGCTCTGGTGGTAGGCACAAAATTTATTCTGGTTCAACTTGCTCGTATCCTGACGTATCTTACGGGGAGGTGTTAGCAATTCTTTGTCTCGGACATTATTGTTGTCACACCCTAGTTTTCAAAGTACAATATAAAGTACCATAATTTGTAAATACTTCTTTGGGCGTGAATTTTTATTTATTTATTTATTTAAACTTCTTTAAACTTCTGAGCGGAAACGTTATCACCTTTAGCTTGGAATAACACCTAGGAAAAATTACATTCACTCTCGAAACCTTAATTTACACAAAGAAGAAATAAAATATATTGTCCTTGAATCAGAAAAACATCATTTTTACCAAAATGTCACTTTAACCTAAAAACCAAAATAACTTGGCAAACACAATAATACACTTGCACACAACCCAAATGGTAATACACCTACCGAAAGATTTTTTAACATTTAATACAAAATCCTAAATAAACTATTACCTTGCAAAACGATTTTATAAAAGAATTTTATTAGTAACTTAACATGAATATTTTCAAGAACTCAACTTTTCTCATTCACAAACACACTTTTAACCAAAAAAAATGGAAATAACACTTTTATAATACCAAATAATATTTTCAAGTGAAACAAACAATACATAGACCGATTTATATATTTTTGTGAGAATAAACATTTTGACAACAAAATACTCTATAAGTCTACAAATAATGCTTTTACCCACAAGTAGCAATTTTCATAGAAAACCATACATATTTTTTTTATTTTCATAAGAAGCCACAAAAACCAATATTGAATTGTATTTCAGAAATACTAATTTAGTCCCAAAGAATAAATATACAAAATATAATAAATATACAAGATTTTCCAAACAAATCCAAATACACATATGTCTATTAAACGCTAATATTTTTCCCTATGCTCAAATATACTAAAGATGACTTTTTAAGCAAAAAGACCCCTATTTTAACTAAAAAAAACATACTTGACCGAACAACTAATCCCATTAACAAATTATTCATAAACATACCAACTTCATCATACTATTACAATACTCATGTAATACTATTGAAGAAATAAAACATTTCAAACCGTCCAAAAAATAAGAAATATTCCAAAACCAAGTTCAAAAGTCCTTTCAATGTTTAACATGTGTTCAAATCCAAAACAATACATGTTGGAAATAATTTCGAAAATCATCCTTTAAATTAAAATACCACTTTTATTTCGAAAATAACTTCAATCTTTCTTTATCTCGTTCAAGACCACACCACTTATCCCCTCGGCCTCCTCCTTCATTCTTCAACCTGAAAAATTTTAAAGTGAAAAAGGGTGAGTACGAAATAATTTCATACACAGTGGGGAATTCATTTAACCTTCAAACAACGTCACGTAACCGGGTATCTTTCAATCAACTTACTATAGCCACAAGAGCTATCAATATAATCACATCTCTCACGAACCAACTTCAGGGCTCGGAGTTCACATTCATACGATACATGCACACAGTATACATGTATGTCTGAAGATTAAACATAATCCCCCACCTTTAAATCTTACAAACTTGTTGTTCGAATACGAACGAATATGATACGCACACTCGCACTAAACCTCCACTTTCGTTTATCCTCAACACGTCCTCATCACCACGAAGGTATGTACAAGTCTCACCTTTCATGAAAATAATATAACATCACTTAGAACATCATTCTAATAAAAGATGATTATCAAACCTAAAATCTTACCAACCTTCGATTCGCTCAAGACTATGAATTCATTACGAACTTAGGACGAAACACCAAGCAAAAGCACGCCCCTTTCTCTTCAACTCACGGCCAAAACTCATACACTCACGGCCACTTTGAAATTTTTCCCACTCTCTTTTCTTTCTTCTTTTGCTCACGGTCTCTCTCTACTTTTGCAGAAAATTTGGACGGCCAACATGGAAATTTTGACTAGCTTAACTCCCTTTTACTACCCAATAACTTCAGCCATCAATTCCCCCCTTTGTAAACTCCAAAACGCTCCAAAATTCAAGCTTAATACCCCTTTTTTTTTTACACAAAACCGGCCAGCATTTACTCTATAGTTAAAAGTCATCCAAAATAATAACTATTAACCTTAACAATTTCCTACAAAGAAGCCCACAAAACGGCCATTCACAAAAAAGTAACATAAGAGTCCTTAATTTAACTTTAATTTGTAACTCCTTCCTTTTCTTCCACTTTCATCCTAATTAAGTCCTTAATTCAAAATACATGTAGCCTCCCTCCTACTAGCATAACTCAAGACAATGTAGGGAAAATGAGGGAAAAAAAATCGCCCCTCTTCAATTCTTGTTACATTTATCCTTTAAATCAAATAATTAATGGTCCGAAACCGTCAACACAATTATATCGTCTTAAAATAAAATAAAATTCCTCTACACATACTCAAAATTCGACCATTACCCCATAACCCAAAAATAATATAACATCCTACCTTTAAAACTTAAGAAATAACACTTAACTTAAAGCCGACAATTAAAATTACCCAAATAAACAAATACTTGAACTATAACCCAAGTAATACTTCCACATGCTTAACAAATACTAAATAATTTTCTGGGTATTACAATTGTAAACTGTATCGATTGATACGGTAAAAATGTGGTTCAGTTTGTCCTTCAGCTCCGTTCCTTCAGTAAATGCTTTCATGTTCTTGGGAGCTCGATAACCAGTTCCAGGTTTCTTTGCACCCTCTTTCTGCTCTCCTTTGTCTCCCATGTCCTTTTGCAGGGCTTCATGCATGGAGACAAAAACGCCTGCCCGATCCCGAAACTCGGCATATGTCTTCGGGCATCTTAGGTGCACATCTTTCCAGAGTTCAGTGCCCTTCTTGAGCCCAGCCAGGACGACCACAATCTTGGTGTCTTCACTGACAGACTCCCCTTCTAATAGGACCTTGTCGAATCTTTTCAAGTACGATCGGTCCGACTCGTCGTCAGTTTGTTTCAAGTCGGATAACCGATGTCTTTGGGATAGATAAGACCCGACCGTAGAGAAATGGGATAAGAACTCTTTGCCCAGCTGGGCAAACGAATGAATTGAAGCTGGTGGCAAAGCTGAAAACCATTTATGGACACGATCCCCTAGAGTTAAAGGAAAGTTGCCACATTGTGTTGCGTCACTTGCCCCCATTGATACCATATAATTGGTATACTTCATCAGATACACCCGAGGATCCGCCGTGCCCTCGTATTGGATACTTGCTGGAAACTGGATCTTTTGCTGAATTGGATCCTTCAGAATCACCACAGATAGAGGTGAGACTGGAAGAGTTGTGTTCCCGTATCCTCTCTGTTGATCTAGCTGGCCCTGCATGCTCTCTATGGCTTTTCTCATGGAGGTGAGCTCTTCCAAGGATCCCTCCTGACTCTGAGGCTGTCCGGCGAGCAGAGGCGCACAACCGTCTATTCGCTCCAGTCCCTCATTGGGAGCGGGAACCCCCTGGATTGGCCTCCTAGGATTGGGCTCTACATTTGGGCCAAGGCGACCAAAAGCTGACCTAGTCAGCCTGTCATGGACTGATTGGCGAGCAGGTACTACAGCTGGGCGAGCTGCTCCTGCAGTGGGTTGGACTTCCATGATTCCCCGGCCACGACGACCCAATCTTTCAAGAGCACTCTGGCGTGTGCCCTGACTTCCTGCCATGGCCGGATTCTGAGTCGAACCTCCCTGACTGGAGGCCTCGACGTGTTGTTTTTCTTTTCCTTTGGCCTTATGAGCTTGGGCACTGTCTGCCTCATTCAAATGATCCCCCCTAACCTTTTCATTTTCACGAGTCTTTGTGGGGCTACACCTTGCTCGCACATATGAAGGGCCAGGTTGGGCTTGTTGTCTTTGTAAAGCCTGGAGCATGGCAATTGTGCGCGCCAGTTCGTCGGGGTTGCGGGCAATGGCGTCCAACTCCGGTGGTATTAACTGGCGAGCAACATTAGTTTGATTTTCTTGGTTGTTTCTGCTCGCCCCTGCTCGCCCACCAGCTTGGGACATCCGGGAGTGTGAATCCCGGGTTATGTGTTGTGAACGTTGTGTCTCTCGTGATTGAGGCATGTTCACAGAAGATATCAAGTGTTGTTCTTAGTGTTCTTGAATTTTTCTTTCAAAAACTCAAACTTGTTCTTCGATTTTGAGCTAACCTTTGTATTTTCAATGATTCGGAGGTTCGAACCCTCCTTCTAGCGCCAATTTGTTGACGATCAGTTCTAATATTGACGATTAATGGCTATTTTAGATGGTTAATTGATCATCAAACAATTACGTGTGATTGATCACTAACGTAATTAGTGAATATGGATTTTCAGGTTTAGGTGGATTAGAATCGTATGAAAGCTTACGTGTTTAAGTTCGACAGTAAGTAAATCGAGCTGCTTTAGATTCATAATCGAAGTTTGGACGTGTATAATAATTTGTGCTTGTTTTATTAGCTGAAAAAATCTAAGTATTTATAGACAATTGCCTAGCAGGAGGTGTCGTGACTTTTGGCCTACCAGGCCTGCATGCACGACACCTGGCCTTTGACTAAGTTGACCTTATCTAGACTAAGTTCTATCCTTATCTTGTTGGACTTGCTCGCAGTCAAGAGCTGCTCGTCATATTGGACTTGTCCTGGAGGAGTCTTTAGTCTGATTCTGTTGGTCTCTTGCCTCACTTAGTTACTCTTTTGGTATTATGGTTGGATCTGGTCGGCGAGATGCTAATTGAGCTCTTCAGGTAGCTTTTAATCTGATCTTGTTCGCCTATACGTCTTGATCGCATGCAGGTTCTGTTCGCCAGATATCTTGGGTGAATCTTGAGTTAATTCCACTTTAATCTTTAAGTGTTTTGCGCTAATCCTGGTCGCCCAAATGTTATTTCTGCTCGCCTATCAACAACTACAATAGCCAATGATAGTATGTTGATAGTTGGCTCCGGAAGAGCTTCCATTATCCTCCCTATGGGTACCGAGCTCATCATCGATAATGCTTTATTGTTTCCACAATCTAAGCGTACCCTCCTCAGTTTTAGAGACATTAGGATAAATGGATATCATATTGAAACTGAAACTGAGAACAATAACGAATACCTTTTGATGACTATTACTCGAGGTAGCCGTAAACAAGTTATAGAAAAACTTCATTCCTTCTCCTCCGAATTGTACTATTCCTACATCAAGCCATCTAATCCCCATCTAGCTATGAGTATGAAATTTCATGACCCAAATTCTTTTAAATTATGGCATCAACGATTAGGTCATCCAGAACAAACTATGATACGTAGGATTCTATCTAATTAAATTGGTCATAATATTTCAAATAATAGAATTTCTCCTGTTGATGAATTTATTTGTGATGCATGTTCTAAGGGTACGTTAATAGTGCACCCGTCGCGCACTAAGGTTGGACTAGAGTCTCCGGTTTTCCTTGAGCGAATTCAAGGAGATATTTGAGGACCGATTCACCCTGCATCAGGACCATTTCGTTATTTCATGGTCCTCATTGATGCCTCCACTAGGTGGACATATGTCTGTTTGTTGTCTACCCGCAATCAAGTTTTTGCGAAGCTCATTGCGAAAACTATCGAGCTTAGAGATCAATTCCTGGATTATCTAATTAAGTCGATTCACATGGATAATGCTGCTGAGTTCAGCTCAAAGGCCTTTACAGATTATTGTATGGATTAAAGTGGAGCATTTGATCCCCCACGTCCATACTCAAAATGGTCTTACTGAGGCGCTAATAAAACGTATCAAACTTATCGCGAGATCATTGCTTATGAACTCTAAACTACCCACTTCATGTTGGGGATATGCAGTCCTACATGCATCGCACTTAATACAAATCCATCTAACTACATATAATGATCATTCCCCCATATAATTAGTGCGTGGGAAAGAACCTAGCATTTCCCATCTGCGTATTTTCGGATGTGCGGTATATGTTCCGATAATATTACCAAAGCGGACCTCTATGGGCCCACAAAGAAAACTCGGTATTTACGTTGAATTTGACTCTCCATCCATCGTGAAATACCTCGAGCCTTTGTCTGAGATCAATTAACGGCCTGGTTCGCTGATTGCACGTTCGATGAAGATCACTTCCCGGCATTAGGGGGAGATCCAAATGCCGGGAGCTTACGTGGAACGTAAGTGATCTTCAGTATCTAGATCCACACACTAACCAATCTGAATCAGAAGTTCAGAAGATCATTAACTTGCAAAATTTAGCAAATAATCTGTCAAACGCATTCACGGATCATAGAGGTGTAACTAAATCGCAAATACCTGCAGTAAATGCTCCCCAAAGGGTTGAGGTCCCAAGCAAAACAAGTGTTCATGCCCCCACATGCCAGAAGTGTAAAGGACCCTCGAGAGATACTAGTACACCTAAACCAAAAGCTAGCAAAACTGGTCAGTTGAATGTAAAATCTCTAGAAGAGGTTCGTCTAGATAACACAAAGTCTCTTGGAGATGAGCGTCCTAGTGATGAAGCACGTGCACAAAATATTCAATGCACTAGGACCGCGGAACGACCAGACCCAAATACGCTGGGAAATGAGGAAGGTCTGGTTGACGTAAACGTCGAAGTCTCTGTGAATTTCATAGATACGGGAGAAACATATAATAGAAATATTACTGTCATCGGCGACACATTTGAAGCGTTAATTGCTCTTTCCATTATAAATAATGATCTAGATCTAGAACCCAAAACTATCGCTGAGTGTTGGAAGCGCTCCGATTGGGTTAAGTGGAAAGAGGCAATTGATGCAGAGCTCGCATTGTTGGGAAAATTGGGATGCCCGGAATCTATTCGGGATGAACTTTAAATACGAATTTAAATACAATTATTACTAGCATGAATTAATCCTAATTAATTCAAATAATAATTCCAACAACTAATTATCATCATGCATGTTAAATTAATTTCACATATTTAACTAGGCGGAATTAAACAAGTAAATATGCGATTAACGTACCTCTCGTAGTAATGGCCTTTGGATATACGAGACACTTGTAATCTCGTTCTATCAACCCAAAGCCTTCTCAAGTATTTCCCTTTTCACCTCACTTGATCGCCGGTGGGAGACGCTTTCAAGTAATTTAATAACTAAGGAAAAAGAAAAATATCTATGCTTCTTGATTTTTCCAACACATGGAATTATGTACTTGGGATGAAATAATCACCCCATATTTATAGGTGTAAGGTGGTCGAATTTTGATGTTTATTGGGCTTGAAGAAAATCTTTTCTTAGACTCTAAGAAATCTTGAATATATCTCATATATTCTTTTCTCCACAATAAAATATTCCACAAAAATCTCACCCACCTAAGTAAGCATGAAATTTTCGAAAATTATAAGGATTAATTTCAAGATTTGGATCTTCTTGAATATATGAGATATTCTTGTATTTCAAAATACATATCTTCCATAATATCTTTCCAAGAAAATCAACAAAATCTAATTTCTCCTAAATATGCTTTTTTCGAAAATATCAAAGAAAAATCAGCAATATATTTTCTTTTTATTTTAATCACCTTATCATTATTGGGCTACTTAATGGGCTACTTGAGGGGCCTTAAGGAGAATTAAGATTGGACCTCCTAATGGACTTCTGAATTTCAATATTGAGCCCCAATATAATTCAGCCCATTAATATTAATTATTACCACTAATAAATTAATATTGCACTATCCATCTTAATCCATATTACGATAATATTGGCTCCCGGTTATTATTTCCCGCGTTTAAGATTATCAAGTCCATTAATTAATTAAGCTTCTGAATAGCTCTAAATTAATTAACATCTTTCACCTTGGAGTAAAGACAGCTCAACATTATTATTCGTACCGAAGAAACTAATTCTTCACTTGCAAGATTTGGTACAATAAAACTTCTGAGCCTACCAAGGGGACTAATCACACGAGCCGTACTCGCACGCGTTTCTCCGTATTAAATCTTAGCAACCGTCGTATGATTAATATTACTGCCCAAGACACAAAGTTCGAAGTCACAATGATTCTCACCCAACATGAATCAAAGCAGTAACCATTAAGCACACACGGTCCTATTTAAGTGACGGAGATTAAGAAATCAACAACCACTGAGGTCTAATTCTTCACATTTCAGAACAGAAGAATTTATCCTCGCTGTAGGTCCTCTTCAACACATACTAAATATGCTAGTGCAATCTCTTAGTCAAGACAGACCAATCTGAGCCTTACACATCGACCTTTCGCGGCGGATTGTTCAATTCCTCCTGGGTCGTGAAATTGTACGTTTAGTTACAAGTAAACTGTTAATGTTGTCTTCCGTGATCGGGTATCACCACATTAACTACAATGTAACATGTACTATATATTGAACGGTTTGCAATAGAAAATTCAACATTCAATCATAACTAAAGCAAATGTGATAAAAGAATGGGAAAATTGGTTTTTTTGTCCTTTAAGTTTGGTCAATTTTGTTTTTCGTCCTCTAACTTTTGACTTTATTTTTTAGTCCGATAACTTTTAAAAAATTAACATTTTCGTCCTAAAACCGATAATTTTTTAGTTCTAAAATTACATTTTAGTCCGATAACTTATGTTTTAGGACCAAAATGTTAATTTTTTGAAAGTTATCGGACTAAAAAATAAAGTCAAAAGTTAGAGGACGAAAAACAAAGTTGACCAAACTTAGAGGACAAAAAACTCTATTTTCCCTAAAAGAATTATTCTCATAAATCGAGTGTTTGATACACGAGTTATACAAAGTAAAAGCATACTTTCACGTATAACTCCAACAATCTCCCACTTATACTTAAAGTCTGCTTTTAGTATACATCACGCATGTCTTAGTGTAGTAGCTCTCCGTGACATCTCATGTCAACCTACACTAACCTAATAATTCCTCCCACTTATACTTAAAGCAGATTGGCAATAGTCTTGACTCCCATTCCATCCACATGTCTCTCGAATGTATTCAGAGGCAGACCCTTTGTGAATGGATTTACTAGGTTGTCCCCGACGCATATCTTTGCCACCTCTTTATCTCCTCTCTTAACGATTTCTCGTATAAGATGGTGTTTTCTTTCAATGTGTTTGTTGGCCTTGTGGGCTCTCGGTTCCCTTGAATTTGCAACTGCCCCGGCATTGTCACAAAAGACAGTTATCTTGTCGGGCAAATTCAGAACTACATCCAAGTCCACTAAGAAGTACTTGAGCCAAACCGCTTCTTTCGCTACTTCACAAGCAACTACTTATTCGGCTTCCATGGTCGAATCTACGATGCATTTCTGCAAATCGCTTCTCCATGTCATGGCTCCTTCTCCCATGCAAAACACACTACCCGAGGTAGGTATTTTGGAGTCTATGTCTGATTGGAAATTTGAGCCCGTGTATCCCATGGGAATTAGATTGTCTGATTGTTAAATCAGCATTCCATACTAAGTTCTTTTCAGAAACTAAAGAACGCATTTAATTGCAATCTAATGTGCTTTCCCGGGGTTACTTTGATATCTTGCCATCATGCCCACGACAAAGCAGATATCCGGTCTCGTACACAACATTGCATACATAAGACTTCCTACGTCCAAAACGTACGGAACGTCTTTCATGTCATCTATCTCCACTTGCGTCTTAGGGCATATTTCTTTAGATAGATGGATTTCGTACCTAAAAGGTACAAAACCTTTCTTTGAATCTTGCATGCTGAAATGCTTCAAAATAGTGGCTTTGTATGAAACTTGCGATAAACCCAACATCCTCCTCTTGGATCTCGAGTGAACTTGATCCCAAGGATGTGACCGGCTTTCCCTAAGTCCTTCATATCAAACTGATTTGACAGCCATACCCTTACGTCTGACAATACCTTTACATTGTTTCCAATGAGCAGAATATCGTCTACGTATAATACTAAGAATACCACCGCAGTTTCGTCACACCTTTTATACACACAACTTTCGAACTTGTTTTGATCACAAACCCATAAGACTTAATAACTTGATCAAAACACTGGTTCCAAGTACGCGACGCTTGCTTAAGTCCATAAAATGGATCTCTTAAGCTTGCATACGAGGTGCTCTTGGCCCTTTTCAACGAAACCTTTGGGTTGTTGCATATAGATCCCATCAAGACTTCCGTTAAGGAAAGCTGTCTTGACATCCATTTGCCAGATCTCGTAATCTAAGTGCGCATCGATCGACAAGAGAATACGGATGGACTTAAGCATAGCTACAGGCCACAGGCCACAAGCCTTGCTTTGAAGGTCTCTACCCTTCCGTCCGGTCCTCTTTTCCTCTTGTACACCCACTTGCATCCAATGGGCTCTACCCCATTAGGTGGATCAACCAACTCCCACACTTGATTATAATCCATCGAACCCACCTCGGTTTCCATTGCGGTTTGCCACACTTCCGCGTCTTTGTCTTGGATTATCTCGTCGTACGTTCATGGGTCTGATTCATCGTCGGGAATCAAATCCGAAGATTCTCCAATTCCCATAAATCTCTCGGGTTGCCTTGCAATCCTCCCACTACGATGAGGTTCCGGTTGTGAAGGTATGACGTGTGGTATATCATCTTGTATACTTGGTATATGAGTTTGCCCTCTTAACTCGTCTAAGGTAATCTCACTTCTGGGCTTTCTTTTGTTCATATAGTCTTCCTCCAAGAATTTAAAGTTCGAACTAATCACGGTCTTTCAATCCTTGAGACTATAGAACATACACCCTTTCATTCCCATGGGATATCCTATAAACAACCTTAATTCCGAACATGGATCCAATTTACCGGCTTCCTTGTCTAGCACGTATGCCGGACAACCCCAAATCTGCAAGTGTCTTAGACTGGGCTTGCGCCCCGGTCCACAATTCCATTGGGGTTGTAGGAACCGATTTGGATGGCACCAAGTTTAGAATATAAGTCATTATTTCCAAGGCGTTACCCCAAAACGACTTGGGTAAATCCAAATAACTTATCATGGATCTGACTATTTCTAAAAGAGTCTGGCTCCTTCGTTCCGCCACACCGTTCTATTGAGGGGTTCCCGATGTGGTCAACAGGGATACAATCCCTTCTTCCGATAGGTAGTTCAAGAATTCTTTGCTAAGGTATTCGCCTCCACGAACAAATCGTAGAGACTTGATACTTCTTTCCCTATGCATCATAAGGTAGATGTATCCGTATCTTGAGTAATCATCAAATTACTCATACCTCTTCTTGCTATGATCGTCATTGAACCACACATATCGGTATGAACGAGTTCTAACACTTCCGTAGTTCTATTCCCCTTGGCTCCAAATGCCCTCTTGGTCATTTTACCCTCTAAACAGGATTCACAAGTTGGAAACAGTTCGACTTGGAATGATTCCAAGGATCCGTCTTTCACCAATCTCTCTATCCACTTTAGATTAATATGACCTAGTCTAAGATGCTATAGAAGTGTTTCGTTCATCTCCGAAGAACGCTTTCTTTTATTACTCGAAATAATCGATGTGTTATTAGATTCAATTTTGTGAGTGGTGTGCCCAAATAATGGTATAAAGATCATCCATTAAAGTTCCGGAACGGATAAACTCATCGTTTCAAGCAATAATAACATCCTTATTAAAAGAAACTGAGTATCTATTCAAACAGTTTAGAAACTGAAGGTTGAGTTCTTTCTAAACTAGGAACATGAGGAACGTCTCTCAAGACCATAACTCTATCTTCACAAGATAGGCGCACTTCTCCCACTGCTTCAGCTGCCACTCTCGTAGCATTGCCCGATGTGATGGGGATCTCACTTCCGTTAAGTCGTCGGGTTAGCTTAAACCCATGAAACAAATGTGATCAGTAGCTCTCGTATCCACTATCCACGAATAGACAGCATACGCCACTTCAGAAGTTTCGACGACTAAGGTGTGTGAATTACCTAACTTTCTTAGCCTCTTAGGCTTGGAACAGGCAGACCTCCATTGTCCTCTCTCACCGCAACTAAAACACTTCCCCTTCGATGCTTGCCTTTGCATTTGCCTTTCGCAACAATTGGATTTGCTTGGATCCGGCCTTTGGTTCTCTTCCTCTTTTTCCCTCCCTTGGGACCAAAAGAGGTAGACGAACCATTAGCCACCATAGCACTAGACTGGTGCTCCATTATCACCTCCACCGAAACTAAAGCTTGCAAGAGCTCGGGCAAACGACTTGTCCGTTCATTCATCTGACAGTTCAGATGAAACTACTCAAAGCTTCTCTGTAGGGAATGGTATATGAAATCAATCAAAATCCGCACCAAGTACTTCCAACTTGTTAAGGTATGCCATTATCTCGAGAACGTGCTCCCTCACGGGCGTTCCTTCCACCATTTCCAACTTGACCGAGTCATGTTTGGTGAACTGATTAGTCATGGGATTCTGATGTGAAAACATCTCTTCAAGGTGTTCCATGATTTCAACAGCGGATACAATGTCTTCATGAATGCGCCTCAAATCCTCAGACAGAAATGTCAAGATGATGCACTTCATTCATTGTCACGCTTCCAATCATAAACTGCCTCTTCCCATTGCTTGACTTATCATTAGGCTTGCCGGGTATATTAACATAAATAACCCAATTGTGTTTTCGTGCAGTAAGGACAAATTTAAAAAAAAACATTTCCAATCGATATAATTCTCTCCAAAAAGTTTATTAACTTTAAGTATATTAAACAGTGGATTAAAAGGTTGCGACATGATGAAATGAGAATAAAACATACATTCATATCAATATCTAGAAAAATATGAAATTATCACATAATTCGATCACATCAATTATATTGAAACCTTAAAACAATATAATCATGCATCAGCCAACATCTCGAAACAATTTAAATGCGCCACGAGGGGTGGTCTATACATTTAAATACATTCAAGCTGATCACAAACTTAAAAGTTACAAATCCTTAATTCAAAATTAATAGTTGGCTCCCACTTTGACCACATAGAAATTGACAGGGACTCCGAGGGGAGTAAGTTAATATCAATTTCCTATGCCTAAGTAATAACCATAATTAAATACAGGATTATTATTTCGCTTTGAGCAAGCCACTCGTGGTGAGGGTCAATACCGCCACTAGTAATAATCCACAATCATCCTTTCGGAATTTATTCATGTGAAATCCGTTCTTTTGGCCGATCCGAGGGGGAAATGTATTCCAAAAGAACTTCACAAATAAATAAATTATGGAGGCCAAAATAATCCAATTTTAATATCCGGAATAAAATTGCGATTATAAAAACATACTTAGTAATTTTCGAAAGTAAGGTTTTTCTTGGACAATTAAATTCATGCAAACACATATTAACAAATAATAAAAAATGCACGAAATAAAACATCCATCAAAACAAAATTAAACACATTGGAGCACTCAATTCCAATTGTCACGGTTTAATTTCTTCACGTCTTGATGCGAAAAATCGTCCTTGTTGCTTTCCGACATTCGTCTCGACGTGCTCCCACTCGAACATCAACACTTCTTCAAAAACAGCATCGTTTGGGGTTCGGGACGACGTTTAAAATCACACGGAAAAAAAACACGAACCGAAAAAAATTCCACGGCCTGAGATACAGCGCACGTCGGCCCACGAAGTGGGCCCGCGCGCTTCCCGGCCCGAGAAGCGCTGGAAAAACGCCCGAGGCGCGCTGAAGCGCAGCCCCGAGGCGCACCCGAGGCGCTGCACAGAAGCGCGCCGAGGCGCTGCCCGGGGCGCCCCGAGGCGCTGCAGCTCCCTGCCGAGGCGCGCGCGCGCCGTGCGCGCGGCGCCGTGCGTCCGTTGCGCACGGCGTGCGCCGTGCACCCCCGTGCGCCGTTTTTTCGCCGTTCGTCCTCGTTTTCTTCACCCCTTGCATGATTTTACCTCCATACACGCTCCACGCTTGTATGCGTCGTCCGGGTACGCCGTTTTTAATTTTTCGTTCTTCGTCACGATCCGGTTACAATTTATTTTTTAAAAAAAAAAAAAAATACTAGAT
Source organism: Ballota nigra (assembly GCA_947034835.1). Lineage (NCBI taxonomy): Eukaryota > Viridiplantae > Streptophyta > Magnoliopsida > Lamiales > Lamiaceae > Ballota > Ballota nigra. The sequence goes on along the minus strand of OX344729.1, from coordinate 71,792,484 downwards.
CTAGACTAGTCTATTACAATGATTGAATCAAAATAAAAACAACTAATCGACTCGTGGATTTTCTCACGAGAAAAACGAATTCGAACGAATCGAATTAAAAACCAAATTAATTCACACGCATGAAATTAACAACATTAAAAACCATGACAATTGGATACCTGCAAAAAAGATCTAACAATTCTACTATCCAATTTCAATTTAATGTTCAACAATTTAAATTCCAATTTAAAATTCAGAGCCCGAAACCGTGGCTCTGATACCAGTTGTTGGGAAAATTGGGATGCCCGGAATCTATTCGGGATGAACTTTAAATACGAATTTAAATACAATTATTACTAGCATGAATTAATCCTAATTAATTCAAATAATAATTCCAACAACTAATTATCATCATGCATGTTAAATTAATTTCACATATTTAACTAGGCGGAATTAAACAAGTAAATATGCGATTAACGTACCTCTCGTAGTAATGGCCTTTGGATATACGGGACACTTGTAATCTCGTTCTATCAACCCAAAGCCTTCTCAAGTATTTCCCTTTTCACCTCACTTGATCGCCGGTGGGAGACGCTTTCAAGTAATTTAATAACTAAGGAAAAAGAAAAATATCTATGCTTCTTGATTTTTCCAACACATGGAATTATGTACTTGGAATGAAATAATCACCCCATATTTATAGGTGTAAGGTGGTCGAATTTTTTATGTTTATTGGGCTTGAAGAAAATCTTTTCTTAGACTCTAAGAAATCTTGAATATATCTCATATATTCTTTTCTCCACAATAAAATATTCCACAAAAATCTCACCCACCTAAGTAAGCATGAAATTTTCGAAAATTATAAGGATTAATTTCAAGATTTGGATCTTCTTGAATATATGAGATATTCTTGTATTTCAAAATACATATCTTCCATAATATCTTTCCAAGAAAATCACCAAAGTCTAATTTCTCCTAAATATGCTTTTTTCGAAAATATCAAAGAAAAATCAGCAATATATTTTCTTTTTATTTTAATCACCTTATCATTATTGGGCTACTTAATGGGCTACTTGAGGGGCCTTAAGGAGAATTAAGATTGGACCTCCTAATGGACTTCTGAATTTCAATATTGAGCCCCAATATAATTCAGCCCATTAATATTAATTATTACCACTAATAAATTAATATTGCACTATCCATCTTAATCCATATTACGATAATATGGGCTCCCGATTATTATTTCCCGCGTTTAAGATTATCAAGTCCATTAATTAATTAAGCTTCTGAATAGCTCTAAATTAATTAACATCTTTCACCTTGGAGTAAAGACAGCTCAACATTATTATTCGTACCGAAGAAACTAATTCTTCACTTGCAAGATTTGGTACAATAAAACTTCTGAGCCCACCAAGGGGACTAATCACACGAGCCGTACTCGCACGCGTTTCTCCGTATTAAATCTTAGCAACCGTCGTATGATTAATATTACTGCCCAAGACACAAAGTTCGAAGTCACAATGATTCTCACCCAACATGAATCAAAGCAGTAACCATTAAGCACACACGGTCCTATTTAAGTGACGGAGATTAAGAAATCAACAACCACTGAGGTCTAATTCTTCACATTTCAGAACAGAAGAATTTATCCTCGCTGTAGGTCCTCTTCAACACATACTAAATATGCTAGTGCAATCTCTTAGTCAAGACAGACCAATCTGAGCCTTACACATCGACCTTTCACGGCGGATTGTTCAATTCCACCTGGGTCGTGAAATTGTACGTTTAGTTACAAGTAAACTGTTAATGTTGTCTTCCGTGATCGGGTATCACCACATTAACTACAATGTAACATGTACTATATATTGAACGGTTTGCAATAGAAAATTCAACATTCAATCATAACTAAAGCAAATGTGATAAAAGAATTATTCTCATAAATCGAGTGTTTGATACACGAGTTATACAAAGTAAAAGCATACTTTCACGTATAACTCCAACACGCATCGCTTACCAAAAGACAATTATTTGGCTCTATCGTTTGTACAACCGCGCGCGCTATCCCTGTAGGATATAAATGGGTATTTATACGAAAACAAAATGAGAACAATACTGTGGAGAGGTATAAAGCGAGGCTTGTAGCTCAAGGATTGTCGCAGAGACCCAAGATTGATATCGATCAAACCTATTCTCCTGTCATGGACTCAATAATGTTCCGCTACTTGATATCTTTGGCAGTTTAAATGAATCTCCAGATGAGATTAATGGACGTAGTAATCGCTTACTTATACGGATCACTTGATGCCGACATTTATATGAAAATCCCCGATGGATTTGACATTCCCCAGATGAGGAATGGTGAAAATCGCAGTTTATATAGCATAAAACTGCAAAGGTCATTGTATGCCCTGAAGTAATCGAGCCTCATATGGTACAACCGACTTAGTGAGTTCCTCCAGAAGAAGGAATACACATTCGATAAAGCTTTCTCATGCGTATTCACGAAGAAATCGCAAAGTGGTTTTTGAATCATATTCGTCTATGTTAATGACCTAAACATAATCGGAACATGCAAATAGATTGAAGAAGCCAGATCAATCTTGAAAGTTGAATTCAAAATGAAAGTCTTGGGTAAAACCAAGTACTGCCTCGGCTTGCAGATCGAGCATCTCCCAGAAGGAATTCTTATACATCAGTCGACCTACGTGAAGAAGGTATTGGAGAGATTTCATATGGATAAATCTCATCCACTTAGCACCCATATGGTTGTCCGATCCCTCGAAGTGGATTAGGACCCATTTAGGCCAAGAGAAGATTCAGAAGAAATTCTGGGGCCAAAAGTTCCATATCTTAGCGCTGTTGGAGCATTGCTCTATCTCGCAAATTGCACTCGGCTGGACATTGCATTTGTTTTCAATATGCTTGTGAGATATAACGCTTCTCCTATGTTGGGAAATTGTATAGACTTAAGTTTTGATTAAGATGCCAAAATATTCTTCCTAAGTTATTTGTAAGTAAAATATTCAGTAGAGTTAGTACTTAGTTGATTCAGTTCAAATGTTAAGGAACTGGAGTGCAGTTATAAAATTCTAGAGTGTATTGAAGAATGAAGTCCACTGAAGACGAAGTCCGCTAAAGACAAGTGATCTGAGAATTAGTCTAAGTTTTGAATGTTTTCTAAGTACATTTTCACTAAGACTAAAGCCATCAGGAGAGGACCAAGGTCCACTGATGAGAACTAACAAAGCACATTAAATTCTAAACACATTAAAATCTGTTAGTTAATCTGGTTGGAACAAGGCAAAATAAATTTCAGTGAAGCTTACAATAAATGAAGGGATAAGAAGGTTCTCTCAGAGGAGTTCCACCTTAAAGCAAGACAGGATTCTGAGCAAGCAGACTGAGCGGCCCAATGAGAAGATGACACGTAGGTGTACTCTACTAACAGCCGACCTGTCGCAGACTGACAAGTACCAAAAGTCTTTCCCTAGCTTTCCCAGAAAGTTGGTGAATAGGCATGGTCTTCCAGCCGTTTCTTGATAAGACTTAAAGCTTCAAATAGAGCCGTTTGAACCAATCAGATACAAGAAGACTTACTTGATAAGCTTCAAATCCAACGGGAAGATTTTCAAGGAAGCCTATAAATACAGAAGGACGTGCTCATTTCTATGCACGGGAAACTCACAAGATCAAAGCTATCTCTACATTCATAACCTCTTAGAAGCACTCGAAATTACCTTTGTTTCCCAAGTGTTTCACATTTGTAGAGAGCATAACAAGCCTTCTGTAACCAAGCTAAAAAGCTATATCCAAACCTTAGAAAGAGATAATCCATCCTAAGCCTTGAGCTAAACTGTAAGGATTATCTCACAACAGTCGGAACCAAAACCCTACTCAGTTGTTAGGTTGAGAGTTAGTGTTAAGTGGTGTTAGTAAGCTGATTTTTTGTATCAGTCTGAAAGCTGGTTTGTTTTGGGAACTAGGACCTGGATTTATCCTAGTGATCAATCATCCTAAGAGAGGATTAATTGATCAGTGCACCTTGGCACTATAACACAAGAAATTCCAAGTGAAAGGAATTCTCCTATTTAATCAGGATAGTGGACGTAGGAGATTCATCTCTGAACCACTTTATACCTTGTGTATTTACTTTCTGCTATTTCCTAAGTGTGTGTTATTCTCTCAAAGTTTATCAAGTAAAACGAGTTTTCTAAAGGGCTCACTAATCCGCATTTGAAAGCTAATTAGATAGTAGTTCAACTGAAAGTCTTGAACTTTCAGTAGAGGTATTATCTCAGTAAGCTTTCATAAGTAATTCTCAGCAGACTTAAAGTCCACTGATGAGTTACTATCTGAATTAACCTGATAAGTTTTCAAGATGTTTAAATTTGTATCCACAGGTGTATTCCCCCCCCCCCCCCATACACCTGTTTACTCATTTCGGGACCAACAATTGGTATCAGAGCAGTAGTTCAAAACACCATTGTTCTAAGTACACCTTGTGATAAAGATATTTTCTATTTGGTCATCTGAATTGATCTTATTGATAAACTTATTTAAATATTATGGCTGACAATGCAGCTAGGGTAGCACCACCAGCAGAGAACAATATGGGAGTTAATCCCTTGAACCACATGTCCCATCACAAACTTCCACAATTCTCAGTGGAAAATTATGACTTCTGGAAGATCAGAATGAGAGCTCATCTTGCCTGTGTACATGATGAAATGTTAAGGGTAATTACTAAAGGTCCATTTATTTTTATAACCCCTAACCCTAGAACCACAACTGAGACTATTGCAGATCCAAGAGAAGAATGGCCCAAGGATGAAGATAACTTCACTGCAGATGAAAGGAGGAGAAACAGCCTCAACTTCATAGCCATGAATATTCTCTACACCACCATTCCAGATTCTGTAATAGGAAGAGTGATCCACTGCAAGACTGCAAAGGAACTTTGGGACACTCTTGCTCTCATGTGTGAAGGAACTGACAAGATAAAGGAGAACAAGCTTTCTGTAGCTGTTCAAAAGTATGAGCAGTTCACCATGGATCCCACAGAGACCATTGACCAGCTTGATGGGAGGTTCACTGACATCATGAATGAGATAAATTCTCTGGGAAAAGTCTACACCAAGAGAGAAGTTGCCTTAAAGATCCTGAGAGGGTTAACCTCAAGATGGGATGTGTATTCTGTGATGATGCAGAATACCAAGGATTTGTCCAGCATGTCTATGCAACAGGTATTCTCAGAACTTAAGGCCTATGAGTTTGATCTTAACAGGAAAAGGGCTCCTGATGAGACCTCAGCTGAGAAGGGAGTTGCCTTCAAAGCTAAGGAGACTGAGCCAAAATCCCCAAAGCCACAGAAAAGTACAAAGGCAAGCAAATCTCAAAGCAAGGCTGAGATGCAAGAGGAACTTAGCCTGGTAACTAGAATATTTGAGAAGCTTAACAACCGTTTTGGCAAGTATAAAAGATTTTACAGGGATAACATAGAAGGAAGAAGTTATCCACAAAAAGACACCAGAGAAGGAGAGAAAAGTTCAACTGAGCTGGAAAAGAGAAAGGATTACAAGAACTTTACCAGAGGTGAAGGTTCATTATTGGTCCCAAAAAGGTTATCCAGCGGAAAGCGTTTTTAAGTTTATTTTTAAGAAAACCCTTTTAAATTAAGTACTAAAATTGAAATGCAGAAATCTAAAGTGCAGAAAAGTAAATGATACCAGGATTTATAGTGGTTCGGACCAACTTGTCCTACGTCCACTCTCCCTTTCTCCAAAGGGGACTTTCTCTCCAACCAACGTACTCACGAACCACTGGAATTGCGAAGTACCAGCTCCTTTGTACAACTGCTTACAACAACCTTTCTATATAGATGAACAAGTTGAGTAAAGCTCCAACTAGAACTCCTAAAGAGTATATATATTACTTGAATGAACAAGGTTAGTGAGTGGAAGAGTTCGTGTGTCTTTGTGTGCTCTCGCGTGACTCTTGTGTCTAATGAACTCATCCAAGCACTCTTATTTATAGTTGTGAGAATCAACTAGCCGTTGGAGTGCTAGCAATTCAAACAACCATAATTGGAGGAATATAATCAATCAAAGATTGATTATATGATTGATTAGTTGACTTCAATCAAGCAATCAATCAATCAGATCCTCCATCAGTTGACTCTCCAGATTGCCTTCTCTATCATCAAACTCCAAGATCTCCTTGTCTCCAGATTACAAGCAGCCTCCATGTGGGTGAACAAATTCGTCTCCCTCATCTGGTCAGGACTCGTCTGGTCTGGGGTCTCATCTGGTCTGGTCTCATCTGGTCAGGTAACATTTCTGCTCTGGTCCTCATCTGGTAGAGGTCTTCTGGTCAGACTCCTCTGGCAGACTCCTCTGGTGACTCGTCTGGTGACTCGTCTGGCAGACTCCTCTGGTCAGACTCCTCTGGCAGACTCCTCTGGTGACTCGTCTGGTCAGACTCCTCATCTGGTCACCTCATCTGGTCACCTCTCATCTGGTCTGCACAGATTTCTTCCCCCTTAACGAAAGACCTATTCTAGACCTAGACTAATCTGTAGCTGACTAACAGGTTCAGCTAGTCCTATTACAAGTTCTTGTTTTAACATCTTCAAAACATCTAATCTATATCCTAACAATTTCCCTCTTTTTGATGATGTTAAAACTGGAAGAACTTTAAATAAAACAAGACAAGCAAATTTGAAATAACAAGATAAAGAATCTAGCAGGCTGGGTCAACTGATCTTCCCCCTCAAAGTATGCTCAACTGATATTGGGGCAAAACATCAGCTGGTCATCTTATGTATCTGCAGGCAATCAACTTTTTGGTACCCTACTGGGTCCAGGGGGGGTTAGCACAATTTTTAGGAAGCCACAAGAATAGATCATCCCTTTTTGAATCAGGTGATCTTATCTTTCTTCCATACATATCAACAAAAAACACACTCAACAAAAGAACCTTTGACATGGTTATTTCTTCTAGAGGCTCTTCTTCTCTGATGAGCTTGTCTAGTAGAAGAAGTAACTTGTCTCAAAGCAACATACTTGAAATTCTTTTGATAAGGATAAGTTTTACTAGAACCATCAAAGGTTCCAGCTGGTCTGGCAGATGACTTGAAAGTCTTCTGCAGGTGAGTAGGAGTCATCTGGTTCTGCCTCTTCTGAGAAGATCCAGATTGTCTTCTACTCTGCTGGCCTGGCTGAGGTATTTTATTCTGGGTATAACCCTTCTTAAAATTCCTCCTCTGCCTTTTGGGTTTTTGAGTTTTAGGACTCATCTGCCCATTAGGCTGAGTTGCCTGGTCAGCTGGCCTTTTACCCTTATCAATAAAATTACTAGTCTGTTCTTCTTTCTGAACATGTGAGGATTCAGGTTTGGTATAACCAAGGCCTGTTTTATCATGCTCTCTTTGAGATGAGGCAGCTATATGTGACACAGCATTGTTTGTTATAGCCAGCTGCTCCAGTCTCAGCTTGAGCTTGTCCTCACTATCTTTTACAATTTTGTTTTGATGGAAGAGTTCATCGAACTTAGCTTTCAGCAGAGTACATTCATCATCTTTCTCAATGTTTTCAACAAGCAGCTTTTCTATCAGCTTAGTTTGTTCATCACATCTGGTTTTCAAGTCAGTGGACTCTTCTACCAGTGTTTGAACCTGTTCAGCTGGTAGATCAGTTGGGTTGCCAAAACATTGTGAAAGCTTCTGATTTTCTGCTTTCAACTTTGTGTTCTCTTCTTCCAATTTTTGACAAAGTTGTATAGAAGATTGGAGATCTAATAGCATCTTCTGCATATCAGACTCCTCTGATTGTCCAGAACAAGAAGAAGATGAAAAAGAAGAGGGAGTTCGATTACATACCTCGTCTGTTACCAGACATATCTCTTCGTCTGGTCCAAAATTTGATGATGAACCAGAAGTGGATACCTCATCTTCCTCATCTGCTAGGCTTCTTTTGGAGAAACTCCTAGTGTTTCTTTTACTACTTCTGTTTGAGCCCATTTCTGCAAAAAATTGTTAGCACAACAAATATTTGGGTTTTCAAAAAAAAAATGGATCTGCCCTGGTGACCACCGAGATAATTTCAAAACAGTGGTCTTTAGGACACACTGCTCTGATACCACTTGTTGGTCCCAAAAAGGTTATCCAGCGGAAAGAGTTTTTAAGTTTATTTTTAAGAAAACCCTTTTAAATTAAGTACTAAAATTGAAATGCAGAAATCTAAAGTGCAGAAAAGTAAATGACACCAGGATTTATAGTGGTTCGGACCAACTTGTCCTACGTCCACTCTCCCTTTCTCCAAATAGGACTTTCTCTCCAACCAACGTACTCACGAACCACTGGAATTGCGAAGTACCAGCTCCTTCGTACAACTGCTTACAACAACCTTTCTATATAGATGAACAGGTTGAGTAAAGCTCCAACTACAACTCCTAAAGAGTATATATATTACTTGAATGAACAAGGTGAGTGAGTGGAAGAGTTTGTGTGTCTTTGTGTGCTCTCGCGCGACTCTTGTGTCTAATGAACTCATCCAAGCACTCTTATTTATAGTTGTGAGAATCAACTAGCCGTTGGAGTGCTAGCAATTCAAACAACCATAATTGGAGGAATATAATCAATCAAAGATTGATTATATGATTGATTAGTTGACTTCAATCAAGCAATCAATCAATCAGATCCTCCATCAGTTGACTCTCCAGATTGCCTTCTCTATCATCAAACTCCAAGATCTCCTTGTCTCCAGATTACACGCAGCCTCCATGTGGGTGAACAAATCCGTCTCCCTCATATGGTCAGGACTCGTCTGGTCTGGGGTCTCATCTGGTCTGGTCTCATCTGGTCAGGTAACATTTCTGCTCTGGTCCTTATCTGGTAGAGGTCTTCTGGTCAGACTCCTCTGGTCAGACTCCTCTGGCAGACTTCTCTGGTGACTCGTCTGGCAGACTCATCTGGTCAGACTCCTCTGGCAGACTCCTCTGGTGACTCGTCTGGTCAGACTCCTCATCTGGTCACCTCTCATCTGGTCACCTCTCATCTGGTCACCTCATCTAGTCACCTCATCTGGTCACCTCTCATCTGGTCTGCACAGATTTCTTCCCCCTTAACTAAAGACCTATTCTAGACCTAGACTAATCTGTAGCTGACTAACACGTTCAGCTAGTCCTATTACAGGTTCTTGTTTTAACATCTTCAAAACATCTAATCTATATCCTAACATTCATCATCAAAGACCAAGGAGTCTACTGCGGAAAAGAATGATGATGCCAATAGATGTTTCCAATGCAAAAAGGTTGGGCACTTTCAATATCATTGTCCCCAACTGAGCACCAAGGAAAGGAAGGAAAGACAAGCCAAAAGTGACAGGAGATATGGAGAAAGGAAAGCCATGGTGGTTGAGAATGTTGATGAAGATCTGGAGTCATTTAATGGACTGTTCTCAGACAGCAGTGATGATGACATGTGCCTCTTAGCAAGAGAAGCACCAGAGGTACAATCTAAACCATCCATTTCTCTAGAACACTCACCTGAGCTGAGCTCAAAGTCAACTGAGGAACTCAATCTTCAGTCCGCTTTGGAACAATTGATGATTGATTTCTTAAGGTTGCAAGAAGCAAGTTTTTATCTCCAAGATGAAAACAAAAATCTCCTGAGAGAAAACTCTAAGTTAATTGAGTCTGGGAATCAGGCAGATCTTAACTCAGCTCAGTCTACCATTGAATTGAAAAAAGAGGTGGAAACCCTCAAGAGTCAAGGAAATGACAAAGATCAACTGATAAAAGATCTTACTGAATCTAAGATAAAATTAACTGAAGAAAACTTAAAACTGGTAAGCCAAGTAAAGGATTCTCTCCTGAAAATTGATGTCTTACATAAATCTGAAGAGACCTTGTTAAAAAGGATTGATGCTCTTAACAAACCCTCTCTTGCCATAGAGGAGATTCAAAACTTTCAGATCAATCCAAATAACAAGTGTGGAATAGGCTTTATTCCAAAACCTTCAGAAGGTCCTCTGAGTGTTGCTTCTTCAAGTGGCACAAAGAGAGTTTTTGTTAAGTCTATGACCTTTCAACCACAGATTTTAAATAAAGGTAAAAGACCAGCTGAGGTCCAACAAAAGAGAAGTCAAACTCAGCCAAAACCAAATGGAAAGGCTCAGTTGACTAATCAGAATAGATCTCAGCAGAGGTACAATCAGCCGAGGTCTTCACAGATGAAGCAACCTCAGCTGAAAGCACCCAGGCATGAGCACTCCTCAAGGAATGACTCATACAGAAGACATATTCCTTTTGTGCCTAAAGGAAAAGTCTCTTCATACCTTTATCAACAAAAACTTAGGCCAGGTGCACCCAAGCCTAAAAGAAAGAAAGTAAAGAAGGTTCATGTTCCTTCAAAGGCTGACACCCATAGAAAGTTTACTCCCAAGGCACCTAGGGAGATAACAATCTATGTAGATGTTTATGGAAGACAAATTAGCCATTCTAAAGTGATTAGAACTGTGAGGCAAATTTGGATTCCGAAAGGTACAGCTAACCTGGTAGGACCCAACACAAAATGGGTACCTAAAGCTTGATTTTGATTACAAGGCTCAGTGGACCTCAACAAAGAAGAAGCTCTGAAATATTCAGTCTGGTACTTGGACAGTGGATGTTCCAGGCACATGACAGGCAATAAAGATCTCCTGACAGGGTTTGTTGAGAAAGAAGGTCCACAGGTCACTTTTGGTGACAATTCACAAGGCGCCACTAAAGGTTATGATATCTTAATAATTGGCTCAGTAAGAGTAAGCAATGTATCGTATGTCAGCTGACTTAAGCACAATCTTTTGTCCATAAGTCAGTTTTGTGATAAAGGATACAGTGTTGAATTTTCTTGTAACCTGTGTTTTGTCAAGAATATATCTTCACAACAGGTACTACTAACTGGGTCAAGGAAAGGAAATGTCTATCTTGCAGATTGGAAGTCTTGCACACCAAATGCATATCTCATTGCAAAGAGCTCAACTGATACTAATTGGCTGTGGCACAAAAGACTAATTCATCTGAACTTCAAGATGATGAACAGGATTGCAAGACATGGACTGGTGGAAAGAATGCCAAATGAAGTATACAACAAGGAACATATCTGCAAAGCCTGACAGGAGGGAAAGCAGGTTGAAGCATCCTTCAAAAGCAAAGTAGCAACCTATACTGACAGAGTTCTTCAACTGTTACATATGTTGGGAAAATAGGGGTGCCCGGAATCTATTCGGGATGAAATTTAAATACGAATTTAAATTCAATTATTACTAGCATGAATTAATCCTAATTAATTCAAATAATAATTCCAACAACAAAATTTACATCATGCATGTGATTAGGCGTGAAATTGTCATGATTCGAAGCTAGAAATGCCCTAGTTTTGGTCTATTTTATTGAGTTTTTAGAGCCAATTGAGTACCATTTCTATACATTGATTAATTTGTCTCTTTGATACTCATAGGTGAATCGAGGATGAAAAACAGAGTTCGTAGGACTTTGAATCGACTCAAACGGATGCCCGGATGAGAAGATATCGAAGAAATACGATTGGTATTAGTACGTGAGAAAAAAAGTGTTAGTTGCAAGGAAGGAAGGCCCATTCGAGCACCATCACTCGAGCACCATCGCTCGAGCAACGTAGGTCGAGCGCTCCGGACTTACAGAGTGTTTCCGCCGCTCGAGCTCAAAGGCTCGAGCGCCTTCGCTCGAGTACTTGTTCATTCCGCTCGACCTGGACGGCTCGAGCGCTTCCAAGGCTTATTTTCCAAATTTTGTTTTTCAGCCCATGAGATCCCGATTCGGCCCGATCTTTATATATACTCTTTCCAAACTCGTTTTAGATCACCACTTGACACCCACGAGATTTAGAGTTCGTTTTTTGGAGAGGAAGAGGAGAAGCAAGTTTACGATTACGTTTTTTAGGTTTTCATTATGAATTCGAATTACGATTTTCCTTTTGAGTTTCGTTTCTTTATATTTTCGTTCATTGAACACGTTGAGACCTAATTCCTTGAGTTAATTTAAGTTTATTCTTTCAATTAGTTAAACCCTAGTTTATGTTTGATCTCTTCTTCATTTTAATTATCATGTTATTGTTAGTTACTTATTTAATCGCTATTATTTACGTTAAACCTATGTCTAGCTAAAATCCTTGCATGCTTGGGGTAGGATGAACTAGTAGAAGTAGGTTGTCGGTACGTAATTAGGGTAATTTGTGACGTTTAGTTTTAATTCTCTTAATTAATGAATTCTTAAAATCAATTTTAACTTTACCTTTGAATTTCGTTCAAAAAGTGTTAGAGAGAGGACGACCGTATCACTCTTTAACAACGAGTAGACTTAACGAGAGGGTTTAGGAAGGGTTAATTCATTTACCAGTTTAGCGAAGGAGGACGACCACATCACCTTAGTTAAATTAGGGTCTCATTAATTAAGCACAATCTATTAACTTGTTAGTAGATTAGTGAAGTCGAGTGTTAGGGTAAAGTATTAGGGTTTAGAATCTTGAGCTTTCACCTTGCATTCTTATACTTAGGTTATTTCTTGTGTGTCACAGTTATTCTGATTATGTACCTGCTCCGTGAGTATACGTAGGGATTCCTATCCTGAGCATCACCATTTCTTACTTAAACACAACCCTTAGTTAATTCGTTTTCTTTAGTATTTTAGTTTACGTAGTTTATTTTAGTTTTTAATTAATCTTTCCAAAAAATCCAAAAAACAACACACTCATATTAACTACGACGCATAGATCTTCAGGGATCTATTCGCATACACACTATCCCTTGGGTTCGATAATACTTGGTCATTATACTTACTCTTACTACAGTGAACCCGTCCGCTTGCGGGTAAGCGACTAGTAGAAGTTAGTGTAATTCACTTCAAGGCAATGGCGCCGTTGTCGGGGATGGCGTTGTATGCTTTTTGAATAGGAATTGTCGATAGCTTAGTAGTTAGTAGTGAGTGCTTATTTTCTGTTTTTATTTCTTATTGTTATTTTTATTCATTCGGCAGTTGCATTTTGATCCTTCTGCTAGTGTGTCAGGTATATGAAAACACGCTCACAAGGCAATACGAGCGAAGAGAGAATACCGTTGGACCCTTAGACAATAGCTAGAAGGAACCGAGCTTTCTTGAGGAGGATGAACGCTGCCGACTTAGGGAAAGAACCAATGGACATCACTAATGAGTTGGAAGATGCCGAGAATGAGTTTAACCAGGGGTTGAACCGGGTTGACGGCACTGATGGCAACACCAGTAAGAACCAAGATCCGTTAGGGGATAGTCAGAGCCAAAACCCGGGTGCACAAAACGTCATCAATCCAGCTCAGAATGTTGTCCAAAATCCTCTGAACAACCCTGCTTACCCACAAAACCCAAATAACCCTTTCAACAACCCAGTATACCAACATTACCCATACCCACCATACCCTTATCCACCATACCCGTACCCTCCACCTCCTGTTTACAACCAACCACCTGTGTACCAACCACCTCCAGTTCAACAAGTACCAGCACCACCTGTTGCTCCTCAGCCTGTGCCCCAGAAAGCAGATCAGAATATGGCAATTCGGGGCAGGTTTGCGGTACAGCCGCAGAGGTACTATGATGGAGTGGTTTTACCACCTGTTGAGGCAAACAATTTCTTGATTTCCCTAGGAATTCATAAGCTGCTTACCGAGAATCAATTCAAGGGGGAGGTTGGGAAGGAGAATCCTCATACTCACTTGAGAAGCTTCCTGATGATCGCTTCCACATTCAATTATAATGGCATGTCTAAAGATGCCAAAAGGCTCAGGCTATTCCCATTCTCTCTGACGGGAATAGCCAAGGAGTGGTACGATAACACGCTCCCACGGGGAGGTGTTAACACATGGGCCGAGCTCGAGCGTCTGTTCCTCGAGCGATTCTACCCTCCATCAAGGACAATAAAAGCAAGAATTGAGATATCTTCTTTCCGCCAGAAGTCAGGAGAGGACCTACGTCAAGCATGGGAGAGATACTCAAACATGTTGATTGAGTGCCCGCAGCACGGGTACAATGAGGGAGATATTATGGCGTTCTTCTATAGTGGAGCCAGCAAGACTGGCCAAGCCCATTTAGATGCATGTGCGAGTGGAGCTTTTCTGAACCAAGGGGTAGCGAGGTTTAGAGAGATCGTGGATAATATTGTCACGAATGCCGGTGCATGGAACGATGATCCAGAATTTCAGAGGGTATGCAAGTTGGAGGAGAATGAGGGTACAAGGAAGTTGTTGATGGCTATGATGGAGAAGATCAGCAACCTTGAGATGGGGCAGAACTTGGTTGGAGGGAATGTAGCCGCGAGCGAGAAAGTGAAACCACCCACGAGTCGGCAAGAATAGGCCAACTATATGGGAAGGCCTAATTACCCACAGGGGGGGTATCCACAAGGTGGAAATCAGTATGGAAGGCCTCCTTATGGCCAACCATTTGTACCTCCAGGCCCTCAGCCACCTCAAAATCAATGGAGGAACACACAAGGGTATGAAGGAGGCCAGCAGCCTCCTCAAAACACATGGAGAAAGAATGAAAATTTCTCATATGCTAACCCAAAAGCTGGTATTACTGTTCCTGTAGGTGTTGATCCGGGGTCTAAACCTCCTGGTGGAGAAGGCGGTGCATCAACCGAGGAGATGTTGAGAGCTATCCTTCAGAAGGTGGAGGAAGGTAGCAAGTGATTGTCCTCTTTGGAGTACGATGTGAATGAGTTGCATAAGAAGGGTGATCATCGAGATCAAGAACTCCAAAAGAGAGACATAGAGTGGAATAGAGTTTAGCAAGAGAATAACCGCAGGTTCTCTTCCATGGAGTATCAAATTAGTCAAATTGCAAAGTCTCAGCCGAGAGAGCCAGACAAGTATCCCTCAATGCCTGAGGATAACCCAAAAGAACATTGCAGGGCTATTGAGTTGAGAAGTGGGACCAAATATAATGGTCCTGAAATGCCTGCTGATTCTGAGACGCCCCAAGGGGAAGTTGAGATGGGGGAAAGAGAACACAAGAAAGATGGAGGTGTTACTGTTGAGAATGGGATTGAGGATGAAGGCATTCAGAAGAGTCAAGATATGGATGAGACCCAGGAGAGCAAAGTGCCTGAAGATGAGATAGAGGAGATTGAGAGAGTCCCAAAGTGGAAGAAAGCAAAGGAAGCAAGGAAGAATGTGAAAGAAACTGAGAAGGATGAATGAGGGGTACCCAAATCTGTGATACCTGTCCCATATCCACAGCGCTTCATGAAAATGAAGCTTGATGAAAAGTTTGCTAAATTCCTTGATGTTTTTAAAAAGCTACATATTAACATTCTTTTTTATGATGCTTTGGAACAGATGCCGAACTACGCCAAGTTCCTCAAGGACTTGATAGCGAAGAGACGGAGAGTAGACTGACCCGAGCTAGTGCACCTGAACCACGAGGTGAGTGCTATGGTGCACAAGGCGCTTCCTCCCAAGATGAAGGATCCCGGGAGCTTCACCATTCTTTGTGATATCGGGAACGGGATCAAGAAAGGAGCCTTGTGTGATCTCGGGGCGAGCATTAATTTGATGCCTCTTTTGCTTTTCAAGAAGTTAGAGGTGGGCGAACTTCAACCCACGATGATGACACTCCAGCTAGCTGATAGGTCCATTACGAGACCTCAAGGAGTAGTGGAGGATGTTCTAGTGATGGTGGAGAATCACATTTTCCCCGCCGACTTCGTTGTACTAGAGATGGAAGAGGATGAGCATGTGCCGCTGATTTTAGGGAGACCGTTTCTAGCTACAGCCGGGATGGTACTTGGCGTAGCGAATGGGAAGATCACGGTCAAAGTTGATGATCAAGAAGTGAAGATAGCTATTTACGAAGCTATGAAATACCCCATGGGAGATGAGAGTTTCCACTTCATTGACATCACAGATGCTTGTGTTGAAGACACACTTCTAGACCCTTGCTCTTTCTATGTTCATCAGTTTGATTATCCTATTCTTGACGATCTATCTTATGATTCTTATGATCTTGATTATTTTGACAGCTTGAAAGACAATGAAGATGTCAAGTTCTTGGAGTTGAAGAAAGTAGAGGATGAAGATGACTTGGAAGCTGAGGAGTCAACTTTTGAGAAGATGTTCGATAAGGCGCCACCATTGGAGGCGAAGAAGGAGTTGAAGTCGCTTCCCGACCACCTCAAGTACGCTTACTTGGATGAGACCGACAAATATCCGGTAATTGTATCTGCCCTTTTATCTGATGATCAGCTTGAGAGGCTTTTAGTGGTGCTTCGTAAGCACAAATCTGCTATAGGATGGTCGATCGCGGATATTAAGGGAATTAGCCCCTCAATTTGCATACATAGGATTAGATTGGAAGAGGGTAGAAAGCCGATAGTGCAAAATCAGCGTAGAGTTAATCCGGTAATTCAAGAGGTGATACATAAGGAAGTTTTGAAGTTGTTAGATAGCAACATGATCTTTGCGATTTCTGATAGTCCATGGGTGAGTCCGTTACACGTAGTTGCTAAGAAGGGGGGTACCACTGTGATTAAGACGGATTCTAATGAATTGGTAGCCACTAGATTAGTGACGGGTTGGCGTGTTTGTGTAGATTATACGGAGTTGAACAAGGCAACGTGTAAGGATCACTTTCCTTTACCGTTCCTTGATCAAATGATTGATAGATTAGGTGGTTTTGAGTATTACTGTTTCTTAGATGGATACTCGGGGTATAATCAGATCATGATAGCCCCCGATGATCAAGAGAAAACCACCTTCACCTGCTATTATGGGACTTTTGCTTTTAGGAGGATGTCGTTTGGGTTGTGTAATGCACCCGCCACCTTCCAAAGGTGTATGATGGCGATTTTTCATGGTTTGATTGAGAGGATTATGGAGGTTTTCATGGACGACTTCTCCATTTACGGGGAGTCGTTTGATAAATGTCTAATCAATCTTGAAGTTGTGTTGAGCAGGTGTGAAGAGACGGAATTAGTGCTTAATTGGGAGAAGTGCCACTTCATGGTGAGAGAGGGTATTGTTCTTGGACATCATGTGTCCTCGAAAGGTATCCAAGTTGACAAGGCGAAAGTGATTGCTATTGAGAAGCTTCCACCACCTTCGACCGAGAAGGGAATTCAGTCATTCTTAGGACATGCGGGTTTTTATAGACGCTTCATCAAAGACTTTTCACAAATAGCTAAACCACTTTCGCGGGTTCTTGAAAAAGAAGTCGTTTTTTAGTTTACTAATGAGTGTTTAGTGGTTTTTAATAGGTTGAAGGAAGCGTTGGTGAATGCCCCAATACTTGTGATACCGGATTGGTCTAGCTCGTTCGTGCTGATGTGTGATGCTAGTGATTATGCGATGGGGGTTGCTTTGGGGAAAATTTGTGAGAAGCGTTTTCACGCTATTTACTATGCCTCGAAGATGCTGAATTCTGCTCAAGTGAATTACACTACGACCGAAAAGGAGCTATTGGCGGTCGTGTATGCCTTTGATAAATTTCGACCCTACCTAGTAGGGACGAAAACAATTGTAGATACGGATCACGCAGCGATTCGGTATCTTATGAGTAAGAAGGATGCAAAACCCCATCTCATTCGATGGATTTTGCTACTCCAGGAGTTTGATGTAGAGATTCGAGACAAGAAGGAATGCGAGAATGTGATAGCAGATCACCTCTCGAGATTGGAGCTCACCAAGGAGAACACCGTGGAGGATCGAGAGGTGAACGATGAATTTCCGGATGAGAAGCTCTTTGGCTTAGGAGACATCCCTGTGTATCGAGTTGAAGGGAAGGTGTCTTGGTTTGCAGATTATGCTAACTATTTAGCAAGTGGAGAATTGCCCGCTGAGATAGACTCGGTGCATCGGAAGGCATTTTTGAAGAAAGTTCGGGAGTATATTTGGGACGATCCCTACTTGTTCAAAAGAGGGATTGATCATGTGTTGAGAAGGTATGTGCCAGAGGAGGAGTGGAGTGATATCATAAGGCATTGTCATGCCTTGCCATGTGGAGGACATTTGGGTGGAGAGAAGACCGGAAGGAAAGTCCTTCAATCTGGTTTTTATTGGCCAACTCTGTTGAGAGATTGCATGGAATGGGTTAAGAGGTGTGAGAAGTGCCAACGATTCGGCTCCATTACTAAGAGGGACGAGATGCCTATGCACGTGTTCATGGAAGTCGAGATATTCGACGTATGGGGGATTGATTTCATGGGTCCATTTCCTCCTAGCAATAGATTCTTGTACATTCTCGTATGCGTTGATTACGTCTCGAAATGGATTGAAGCTGTCCCGACTCGAGTGAATGATTCCCGAGTGGTGATCGAGTTCTTGAGGAAGAACATTTTTGCAAGATATGGAGTTCCAAGAGCTTTGATTAGTGATGGGGGGAGTCACTTTGTGAACAAGTGGATGGAAAAGCTGCTGTCAAAATACGAGGTAAGTCATCGAATCTCTACTGCTTATCATCCTCAATCTAACGGTCTTGCAGAGGTTTCAAACCGTCAAATCAAGGAGATCCTAAAGAAGACGGTGAGCATTAGTAGGAAAGATTGGGCAATGAAGCTCGATGACGCACTTTGGGCGTATAGGACAGCTTTCAAAACGCCTCTTGGTATGTCTCCGTACCAATTGGTATTTGGAAAGGCATGTCACTTGCCCGTGGAGTTGGAGCACAAGGCATATTGGGCGATCAAGAAGCTGAATTTTGATAGTGCCTTGGTTGGTGAGAAGAGATTACTTCAATTGCATGAGTTGGAGGAATTTCAAGACAGTGCCTACGAGAATGCCCGAATTTTCAAAGAGAAGACGAAGAAGTGGCATGATGCACGATTGAAGAAGAAGAAGTTCAAGGTGGGTGACCAAGTCCTCGTATTCAATTCGAGGATGAAGCTGTTTGGTGGAAAGCTCAAGTCCAAGTGGAACGGGCCGTATGTTGTGAGAGAAGTGCACAAGAGTGGATTCCTCGAAATCGAGAAGGATGGTGGACATAGATTCATGGTGAATGGGCGTAGAGTAAAGAGATTCTTTAACTTCTCTTATGAGAATAAGGGAGGTATTTTAGATTCTCAAGTCTCGTGAGCTCCTTCGAGCTCGGTCCGGCATTAGGACCTTAAAACTAGCGCTTAATGGGAGGCAACCCATTTTTACTTGTTTTTATGTGTTTCGTTTATTTCGTCATTCTTGTGAATCGTAAGTGTTAACCTCGTGTGTTAGAGTTTATTTGATGAAGGCTTGTTCGTGGTGCTTAGTTCGAGTAAGTGAGCTTAAGGAGAGTAATTCATGAAGTTGGAGATATTCCGAGTGGTAGAGCATTCATTTATTGGAGTTGAGGTAAACCGAACCCCAAACATAGACCTCTTTGTGAAGTTGAAGTTTGGGGGGGTGATGTTTCTTTTCGTCCATTATTTTGCATTGATAGTGATTGTAGTTCATGAGAATTTAGTGCACTCACTCGCACGTACTCATTCTTTTCAAACTTTATTATTGCGTAGCAAGAACAAAGTTTGGGGGGTGTGTATTCGTACTTCGAGTTTGTACACGAAATTCTAATGAAAAATTGGTAAAAATTTTCAAAAATATCGATGCATGAGGGTCGTTGGATCGAATTAAGTGTGATGGCATAAGTTCGACTTGAATTGGATTGGTGAATTGCACGTTAGGAAGAGACCCCAACTCCTCGGTCGAATGAGCGACCTGGCTTAAATCGAGGAGTTCTCAAGGTTAGTCTATGCTTAAATATGTGTGATGAATTTGTCGAGCGCATTTGGTATGCTAAATTCAGTGTGGAGTGTCGAAATTTGAAAGTGCAAGGAGGATCCGCTCGAGTGACGCGCTCGAGCGCCTCCATTCGAGCTAAGGGGTCGAGCAGCCAAAAACTTACAGAAAGTTTTCTCCGCTCGAGGGACACAGCTCGAGCGCCCCGTTCGACCTCTTGAACCATTCGACCACCGGGCTCGAGCGCCCACGCTCGAGCTCATCCAGCTCGAGCGCCCCGAGTTCTACCCTATTTTTTTTTCGACGCCTATAAATACCCCCACACGTACACACACAAACACACACTAAAAGGGGGCGATTGTGGGTGCGATTTTGGGCGTACAAAGACGATTTTGTGCACATTCTTTCGATTACTTTCAATTTCACTCATTAAGGTCGTCTCAATCCTCAAGAAAGGTATGTAATTTCTCTCTTTTGTCTTTCAATTCATTGTTTGAAGCATGATTTAGTTATGAATTGAAGAACTAGGGTTCTTGAGTGACGAAATTTGGGGATTTTTGCAAGTATTCATTGATTCTTTGTTCCTTGTTGATGAATGTGGATAATATGCTATGGGTTTGCTAATTTTGCTTGCAATTTCGAGATTGAATGTGTAGGATTAGTGAATCTCTAGAGTGAGAAAATAGGAATTTGAGGAAATGATATGGGTTTTGCAATTTGAGATGAAATTATTGTGAATTGAGATTGATTGAGCATGAATAGGTAGGAGTTGAGTCTTGAGCATGTAAATTACACAATTTTGGGGTAATGTTACTTCATGATAGACTCGATTATTGGCATTGTTGAGTGTGAATAATGAATTGTTTGGAATTTACTTGAGAACTTTGAGATATATGAATGTGATTTGAATTGAGTGAGTAGACTCAAGTTGAGATTGTTAGAAAAGGGAATTGAGAGTACTACCTGAGATATATGGAATCTAATGTTATGAATGAATTTAAAATGCTCTATGTGTCTCAGGTACTATGGCACCGAAAAGGAATGAGGACCGAACCTTGAATAATGCTGAGTTGGAAGAGTTAACGAATGAGCTTAGGAGAAAGAGTTTTCTCCTTTCAAGATGGGACAATTTGGAATTCGGGAATAGTTGGACATACGTTGCCTATAGATGGAGCTTGGTCACCGGAAAGGTAGTGAAAACCAGAAGGCCGGTGGTGCGTTTTATGCAAGACATAGGGATTGAAGCTGAAATAAGGAGGATATTTACGAGGAACAGCATGGATGAGTTCCTCGAGATATTGCTCACGATGGACACCCACGCAGATCTGACTGAGCAGTTCCTGGCTACCATAGAAAAGAAGAATGAGTACTCGTTCAAATTCAAATACAAAAACGAGTGGCAGCATTATGAGATCAGAGACGTGAACTTAGCGCTTGGGCTCCCTGCTCTACCTAGGCCCAACCGTGTGTCGAAGTCCTACAACGCGAACGGATTTTGGAGGGACATCACGGGAAGGATGGCCGGTGAGTACAAGGGTCAGAATGCTCGGGCCTCTGTGATCCGAAACCCAGTGATTAGGTATTTGGAGCGAATCTTGGGAAATACCATCTACGCCCGTTCTGAGACGGGGACCGTGACGAGCAAGCAACTCTACGGTATTTGGTGTCTTCTTTATAAGAAGGATTACGATTTCGGACGGGACTTCGTGGAGCACAACTACGAGGCGGCATTCAAGCTCGGGCCAAGACCTCAAAGGTGCGAGGAGGAGGTCTAATCTCAGTGTTCATGAAGCACTTGGGATGTGTGCCCTGTGCAGCTCCTGTCCCCGGGAGATATTTAGACTTTGATCAGTTGAGCCACACGTTAATGTTCGAGCATTGGATGGGGAGTTTTTGTATTCGATACAAGGAAGATAACCTCTTCCCTCTCCCAAATGACAAGCTCGTAACTTTGAAGGGGAAGAAGAATGCAAACCTGGGGATGAACGGAGAGAGGCACTTAGCTTTGAGCGCTAAGTTTACTCATGATGTGGACAGTCGAGGGCTCCGAGACGGGAGGCCTTCGAAGAGAAGCCGGGGTGAAGGGACGAGCGGTGCTGGATCAAGTGGAGTAGCAGACCTCCAAGAAGAAGAAGAGCAAGAGTATGAGGCAGGCGAAGATGCGGGCGAAAATGCGGGTGAAGCTGCGGGTGAGGAGCCGCAAGAGTTGGGAGTGGAGTCACCTGAGGTACAGTCGCCTAGGCCATGGTATCCCTCACACGAGGAATGGACGCAGATGGGGAACCAGATGCAGTCGCTCCAACCTGACGTGACCTACTTGCGTCAGACGCAAGATAGGATGGGAGATCAGTTCTCGGATATGCACCGATGGATGGAGTCACTTTTTGTGTCTCACTTGGGAGCAGATCATCCCAACTACCATCCTCCGCCACCTCCTCCGGACCAGTGATGATGGGGACTCCCCCACTTTTCTCTTTCTTTGCACCTCTTTTATTTCAGTCTTTTATATCTCTTGAGTGATATTTGATGAGTTTCTGTTTGAGTGAATTGATTTGTGAAGGGATTGTATTTGAGTTTTTTCAAACTTTTGGGGCTTATTTTGTGTTGAACTAATTTGATGATTGATTTACTTTATGCCTATTTACTCATACCGTTTACTTATTGTTCCTTCTTGAGTATGAAGTGATGAGTAGAGTAGAGTTGTGAAGTTGAGTTAAGAATTGTTTTGTGTGAGTATTGAGTTAGAGTCGATTTGAGAAAGAACTAGTATGCTTGCAAGTTGTCTTTTTTAGTATTTGTGTGATGAGAGTGAGAATTCACTAGGACTGGCATGGATGTGAAAGCCGTGAGATTTGAGCCTTATGAGATTTTGATGCATGAATTAATCTCTTCGTTTGTGAGAGGATCGTCACCTTAGAAGATGCTAGTACTTGTGTGTGCTCTTGCTTCTTGATTGTGTCTAGTTTGATATGCCGAATGTGATCTTAGGCCATCTTTGATTTGAGTGAGTCACTTAGCCAGAATTTTCCTTACCAATGACATGTATCCCTTGCTAGCCCCTTTGAGCCTAAAGCCTATTTTATTTGCTAGCACATTTAAACACTATTCCAAGTTCCTAAGCCTTTTTGGTCCCAATTTGAGTGGAGAATAGAAAATGTGTGAAGGTTGAAGGGATTGAGTTGAGTTGAGTTGAGAAAAAGGAATTATGATGGTTGAGTGGTGATAAAATAAGGGTGTGATTGAGATTTGAGTTGTGGGAAAGAAAGGAAAAAAATTGAGAATGAGTAAAAGAAAAATTGAGCTCATGTGTTTGTGCGGAAAAAAAAAATTGAAGTGTTGAGAAAAGTGGAATTGAAAGTGTGTTGATTGAAAATGTTTGAAGTATTCTGTTCCTAATCTCGAAGTGCTAAAGTTTGATTTTTCTATTCTCCATCCACTTGAGTCACTTACCCACATTGTTATCCCACCTGTCCAAAGAGCTTACATTACAACCTTGAGAAAAGTCCTTTTTGATTCGGCATTGATTTCTAGAGTATGGTCGGAGTTAAGAGTGCTTACAAGCCTATGGCTGTCAATATGTGTGATTGATTGTTTGACTGAGTCCCTTAATCATTGATATACACTTGTGAGGGAGCAAAACACATCGTTGAGTGCACATCCATGCTTGATCTTGGTGTTTCTTGTTATTGTTGCCTGAGTATGATAAAGAAAAGTGAGTGAGTATACGGGTGATTGATTTTTGAAGCTCGAGTTCATTAGCTTGCATGATTGATTCTTTGACTCATTCCTAACAATTTCACTTGACTTATTATTTCATTGTTGAGGACAAGAAATATGGTAAGTTTGGGGGGTTGATTAGGCGTGAAATTATCATGATTCGAAGCTAGAAATGCCCTAGTTTTGGTCGATTTTATTGAGTTTTTAGAGCCAATTGAGTACTATTTCTATACATTGATGAATTTGTCTCTTTGATACTCATAGGTGAATCGAGGATGAAAAACGGAGTTCGTAGGACTTTGAATCGACTCAAACGGATGCCCGGATGAGAAGATATCGAAGAAATACGATTGGTATTAGTACGTGAGAAGAAAAGTGTTAGTTGCAAGGAAGGAAGGCCCATTCGAGCACCATCACTCGAGCACCATCGCTCGAGCAACGTAGGTCGAGCGCTCCGGACTTACAGAGTGTTTCCGCCGCTCGAGCTCAAAGGCTCGAGCACCTTCGCTCGAGTACTTGTTCATTCGACCAACAGGGTCGAGCGCCTCCGCTCGACCTGGACGGCTCGAGCGCTTCCAAGGCTTATTTTCCAAAATTCGTTTTTCGGCCCATGAGATCCCGATTCGGCCCGATCTTTATATATACTCTTTCCAAACTCGTTTTAGATCACCACTTGACACCCACGAGATTTAGAGTTCGTTTTTTGGAGAGGAAGAGGAGAAGCAAGTTTACGATTACGTTTTTTAGGTTTTCATTACGAATTCGAATTATGATTTTCCTTTTGAGTTTCCTTTCTTTATATTTTCGTTCATTGAACACGTTGAGACCTAAATCCTTGAGTTAATTTAAGTTTATTCTTTCAATTAGTTAAACCCTAGTTTATGTTTGATCTCTTCTTCGTTTTAATTATCATGTTATTATTAGTTACTTATTTAATCGTTATTATTTACGTTAAACCTATGTCTAGCTAAAATCCTTGCATGCTTGGGGTAGGATGAACTCGTAGAAGTAGGTTGTCGGTACGTAATTAGGGTAATTTGTGACGTTTAGTTTTAATTCTCTTAATTAATGAATTCTTAAAATTAATCTTAACTTTACCTTTGAATTTCGTTCAAAAAGTGTTAGAGAGAGGACGACCGTATCACTCTTTAACAACGAGTAGAATTAACGAGAGGGTTTAGGAAGGGTTAATTCATTTACCAGTTTAGCGAAGGAGGACGACCGCATCACCTTAGTTAAATTAGGGTCTAATTAATTAAGCACAATCTATTAACTTGTTAGTAGATTAGTGAAGTCGAGTGTTAGGGTAAAGTATTAGGGTTTAGAATCTTGAGCTTTCACCTTGCATTCTTATACTTAGGTTATTTCTTGTGTGTCACAGTTATTCTAATTATGTACCTGCTCCGTGAGTATACGTAGGGATTCCTATCCTGAGCATCACCATTTCTTACTTAAACACAACCCTTAGTTAATTCGTTTTCTTTAGTATTTTAGTTTACTTAGTTTATTTTAGTTTTTAATTAATCTTTCCAAAAAATCCAAAAAAACAACACACTCATATTAACTACGACGCGTAGATCTTCAGGGATCTATTCGCATACACACTATCCCTTGGGTTCGATAATACTTGGTCATTATACTTACTCTTACTACAGTGAACCCGTCCGCTTGCGGGTAAGCGACTAGTAGAAGTTAATGTAATTCGCTTCAAGTCAGCATGTTGAATTAATTCACATATAATCTAGGCGGAAATAATCAAGATAATATGTGACTTACGTACCTCTTGTAGACTTGGCCTTTTAATAAACGGGACTAACACGTACACGTTTTACCAACCCAAAAGTCTTCTCAAGTATTCCCTTTCACCTTATTCGATCACCGGTGGGAGATGCTATCGAACAATTTAAATAACTAAGGAAAAACAAAAATATCTATGCTCTTGATTTTTCCAACTCATGGAATTATGTATTTGGGGATGAAATAATCATCCCCTATTTATAATAGTGAGGGGGACGAAAATTGTATATTTTATGGCTAAGAGAAAATCTTTTCTTAGTCTCTAAGAAATCTTGAATATATCTCATATATTCTTTTCTCCATAATAAAATATTCCACAAAAATCTAACTCTCCTAATAAGCTTAATTATTTTCGAAAATTTCAATAATAAGATCCTTAGATTTGGATCTTCTTGAATATATGAGATATTCTTGTATTCCAAGAATACATATCTTCCATAATATCTTTTCAAGAAAATCAACAAAATCTTCTCTTTTCTTGAATTACTATTTTCGAAAAATACATGGAAAATTCAGCAATATATTTTCTTTTTATTTTAATCACCTTATCATTATTGGGCTACTTAATGGGCTACTTGAGGGGCCTTTAAGGAGAATTAAGATTGGACCTCCTAATGGACTTCTGAATTTCAATATTGAGCTCCAATATAATTCAATCCATTAATATTAATTATTACCACTAATAAATTAATATTGCACTATCCATCTTAATCCATATTACGATAATATGGGCTCCCGGTTATTATTTCCCGCGTTTAAGATTATCAAGTCCATTAATTAATTAAGCTTCTGAATAGCTCTAAATTAATTAATATATTTCACCTTGGAGTAAAGACAGCTCAACATTATTACCCGTACCGAAGAAACTAATTCTTCACTTGCAAGATTTGGTACAATAAAACTTCTGAGCCCACCAAGGGGACTAATCACACGAGTCATACTCGCACGCGTTTCTCCGTATTAAATCTTAGCAACCGTCGTGTGATTAATATTACTGCCCAAGACACAAAGTTCGAAGTCACAATGATTCTCACCCAACATGAATCAAAGCAGTAACTATTAAGTACACACGGTCCTATTTAAGTGACGGAGATTAAGAAATCAACAACCACTGAGGTCTAATTCTTCACCTTTCAGAACAGAAGAATTTATCCTCGCTGTAGGTCCTCTTCAACACATACTAAATGTGCTAGTGCAATCTCTTAGTCAAGACAGACCAATCTGAGCCTTACACATCGACCTTTCATAGCAGATTGTTCAATTCCACCTGGGTCGTGAACATGTACGTTTAGTTACAAGTAAACTGTTAATGTTGTCTTCCGTGATCGGGTATCACCACATTAACTACAATGTAACAAGTACCATTTATTGAACGGTTTGCAATAGAAATTCAACATTCAATCATAACTAAAGCAAATGCGATAAAAGAATTATTCTCATAAAACGAGTGTTTGATACACGAGTTATACAAAGTAAAAGCATACTTTCACGTATAACTCCAACAATCTCCCACTTATTCTTAAAGTCTGCTTTTAGTATACATCATGCATGTCTTAGTGTAGTAGCTCTACGTGACATCTCATGTCAACCTACACTAACCTAATAATTCCTCCCACTTATACTTAAAGCAGATTGGCAATAGTCTTGACTCCCATTCCATCCACATGTCTCTCGAATGTATTCTGAGGCAGACCCTTTGGGAATGGATCAGCTAGGTTGTCACCCGACGCTATCTTTGCCACCTCTTTATCTCCTCTCTTAACGATTTCTCGTATAAGATGGTGTTTTCTTTCAATGTGTTTGCTGGCCTTGTGGGCTCTCGGTTCCCTTGAATTTGCAACTGCTCCGACATTGTCACAAAAGACAGTTATCTTGTCGGGCAAATTCGGAACAACGTCCAAGTCCACTAAGAAGTTCTTGAGCCAAACCGCTTCTTTCGTTGCTTCCCAAGCAACTACTTATTCGGCTTCCATGGTCGAATCGGCGATGCATTTATGCAAATCGCTTCTCCATGTCATGGCTCCTTCTCCCATGCAAAACACACTACCCGAGGTAGTTATTCTGGAGTCTATGTCTGATTGGAAATTTGAGTCCGTGTATCCCATGGGAATTAGATTGTCTGACTGTTAAATCAACATTCTATACTAAGTTCTTTTCAGAAACTAAAGAACGCATTTAATTGCAATCTAATGTGCTTTCCCGAGGTTACTTTATTATCTTGCCATCATGTCCACGACAAAGCAGATATTCAGTCTCGTACACAACGTTGCATACATAAGACTTCCTACGTCCGAAACGGAACATCTTTCATGTCATCTATCTCCACTTGCGTCTTAGGGCATATTTTCTTTGGATAGATGGATTCCGTGCATAAAAGGTACAAAACCTTTCTTGGAATCTTGCACGCTGAAATGCTTCAAAACAGTGACTTTGTATGAAACTTGCGATAAGCCCAACATCTTCCTCTTGCGATCTCGAGTGATCTTGATCCCAAGGATGTGACTGGCTTTCCCTAAGTCCTTCATATCAAACTGATTTGACAGCCATACCCATACGTCTGACAATACCTTTACATTGTTTCCAATGAGCATAATATCGTCTACGTATAATACTAAGAATACCACCGCAGTTCCGTCACACCTTTTATACACACAACTTTCGAACTTGTTTTGATCACAAACCCATAAGACTTAATAACTTGATCAAAACATTGGTTCCAAGTACGCGATGCTTTCTCAAGTCCATAAATGGATCTCTTAAGCTTGCATACGAGGTGCTCTTGGCCTTTTTCAATAAAACCTTTGGGCTGTTGCATATAGATATCTATCCCGTCAAGACTTCCGTTAAGGAAAACTGTCTTGACATCCATTTGCCAGATCTCGTAATCTAGGTGCGCAGTGATCGACAAGAGAATACGGATGGACTTAAGCATAGCTACAGGCAAAAAGACCCTTTGGCCAAAAGCCTTACTTTGAAGGTATCTACCCTTCCGTCCGGTCCTCTTTTCCTCTTGTACACCCACTTGCATCCAATGGGTTCTACCCCACTGGGTGGTTCGACCAACTCCCACACTTGATTATGATCCATCGAACCCATCTCGGTTTCTATTGCGGTTTGCCACGCCTTCGCGTCTTTGTCTTGGATTGCCTCGTCGTACGTCCATGACTTGAAGCGATTTTACTAACTTCTACTAGTCGCTTACCCGCAAGCGGACGGGTTCACTGTAGTATAAGTATGTATAATGACCAAGTATTATCGAACCCAAGGGATGGTGTATATGCGAATAGATCCCTGAAGATCTACGCGTCGTAGTTAATATGAGTGTATTTTTGGATTTGAAAATTAAAAGAATTAAGTCTAAACTAAATTACTCTACGAATGCAAAAAGGAAAATTAAACTAAGTATCTAAGGTGTGTATGCAAGTATGAGATGGTGATGCTTAGGATAAGAATCCCTACGTATACTAACAGAGCAGGTACATAATCAAAGTAATCGTGACAAACAAGAATTAACCTAAGTAAAAGCTTGTAGGATTAAAGCTCAAGATTCTAAACCTTAATTCTTTATCCTAACAAACGACCTCACTAATCCACTAACAAGTTAATAGACCGTGCTTAATTAATGAGACCCTAATTTAACTATTGGTGATGCGGTCGTCCTCCATAGCTAAACTGGCAAGTGAATTAACCTTTTCTAAACCCTCTTGTTAAGACTACTAGTTGTTATCGAGTGATGCGGTCGTCCTCTCTCTAACACTTTCGTACTAAATTCAAAGGTAAAGTTAAGATTAATTATAAGAATTCATTAATTAAGAGAATTAAAACTAACGTCACGAATTACCCTAATTACGTACTCACATCCTACTTCTACGAGTTCATCCTACCCTAAGCATGCAAGGGTTTTAGCTAGACATGGTTTTAACGAACATAATAGCAATAAAAGAAACAACGAACATAAACATAATGAATTGAACGAAGAAAATAATAAACATAATCTAGGGTTTGAAAGAAAGAAATTCTAAAAACTGAAATTAAATTAATTAAACGAAGTCTAAAGTATTTAACGTAATAGAACTGAAGAAAAGAAACGAAGAAACAAAATTAAACGAAGAATTCATAAGAAAAACCTCAACAATACGTAAGTAAAGCTTGCTCGTTCTTCTCCTCTTTCTCTCTCTAAAAACTAAGTCTAAAATTATTTCTAATGTTCGGGTCTACTTCAAAACGTGTTTGGAAGAGGTATATATAGGCACCGGGTCGAAACGGGAGTTAATGGGCCGAAAAAATGCATCCGGAGGCCAAAATATGGAAGTGCTCGAGCAAAAACACGCTCGAGCGGCCCCATTCGAGCATATAGGTCGAATGAAACAGGTGCTCGAGCGCTCCCGCTCGAGCTGGTCGAGCGGCGAAACTTTTCTGCCATTTTTCGGTCATTCGAGCAATATGCTCGAGCGCTGGCGCTCGAGCTGCTCGAGCGGTCTTCGGCTGCTGTGCACTTGTTCGTAAAATCTTCATATCTCCTCAACCGGGAGTCCGTTTTGGCCGATTCAAAGTCCTACGAACTCCTCTTTTCACCCTCTATCCATCTATGAAAACCAAAGAGACAAATTAATAAGTTTATAAAAATGATACTCATTTGACTCCAAACACTAATCGAAAACACTCAAAACATGAGCAAATCGGGCACCAAAACATAACAATTTCACGCCTAATCAACCCCCCCAAACTTACCATGTTGCTTTTCCTCAAGCAACGAAATAATAAGTCAAGTGAAATTGTTAGGAATGAGTCAACGAATCAAATCATTCAAGCAAATGAACTCGAGCTTCAAAGATCAATCACACGTATACTCACTCACCTTCCTCCATCATACTCATGCAACAACAACAAGACCCACCAAGATCAAACATGGATGTGCACTCAACGATGTGTTTCACTCCCTCACAAGTGTATAACAATGATCAAGGGACTCACTCAAACAATCAATCCCACATATCAGCAGCCATAGGCTTGTAAGCACTCTCAACTCCGACCATACTCAAGAAATCAATGCCGAATCAAAAAGGACTTTTCTCAAGGTTGTAATGTAGGCTTTTTGGACAGGTGGGATAACAATATAAGGTAAAGTGACTAAAGTGAATGGAGAATAGAAAATCAAACTTTGGCACTTCGAGATTAGGAACAGACTACTTCAAGCATTTTCAATCAACACCCTTTCAACTCCATACTCTCAACACTTCAAATTTTTTCTTTCTCACTCTTTCACTTTTTTTTTTCAATCACTTTTTTTTCTCTTTTTTTTTTTCGCACAAACACATGAGCTCATTTTTTTCTTTTTGCTCATTCTCAATTTTCTTTCTCTTTTTCCCACATCTCAAAACTTCATCACACCTTCTTCTCATATTCACTCAACAAACAACATTCTCCTTTTTCAACTCAATTCACTCCCTTCATATTCACACTTTCCTATTCTCCACTCAAATTGGGACAAAAAGGCTTAGGAATTGGAATAGTGTTCATATGTGCTAGCAAATAAAATAGGCTTTAGGCTCAAAGGGGCTAACAAGGGATTCAATGTCATTGGTAAGGAAAATTTTTGGCTAAGTGACTCAATAAAAACAAAGATGGCCTAAGATCACATTCGGCATATCAAACTAGACACAATCAAGAAGCAAGAGCACACACAAGTTCTAGCATCCTCTAAGGTGACGATCCACTCACAAACGAAGAGATCAATTTATGCATCAAAATCTCATAAGGCTCAAATCTCACGGCTTTCACATCCATGCTAGTCCTAGTGAATTCTCACTCTCATCACACAAATACTAAAAAAGAAAACTTGCAAGCATACTAGTTCTTTCTCAAATCCACTCTAACTCAAACACTCACACAAAAGAATTCTTAACTCAACTTCACAATTCACCCTACTCATCAAATCATACTCAAAGATAGCAATCAACAAGCATAAGATGGTTGATAGACATGAAATATGCAATAGCGAGTCAAATCAAAATCACCCCAAGGAGTATCTCAACTAACCAATAACCAATCAAACTCAACTCAAAGATAAGGGCGTGCATGCATGTGCAATGTAATCATAAAACAAATAAAAAACTCCACCCCTCCAAACTTCAACCTTGCTAGAGGTCTAAGTTTGGGGTTGTGGGTTACCTCAACCAAATAATTCAATTTCTCTCAATAGCTTTGCACATTCCCTTGTCTCAAGTTGGTTCCTTCAATCTCCACTTCTGTGATACCTTTACTCCTTTAGAGACAAGCCTACAAGCAACTCACTCAAATATGAGGTTAAACATACGACTCAAAATAACTCCCTAATAACTAAAAGAAAACTCAAAGCAAATAATAAAAAAATAATGGGTTGCCTCCCATTAAGCGCTATTTTTAAGGTCCTCATGCCGGACCAAGCTCAAAGGAGCTTAAGGAACATCATACTCAAATTTACCTCCCTTACTCTCATAAGAGTGGTGTTTGAACTCCTTTCCTTGATGCCCTATCATCATGAGCTTTTTTGCTCTCTTCTCATCCCCAAGTGTTATGGGTCTCAACTCCTTCTCACCTTTATCTGGAGGAGTCTTACTAAACAATTTCTTGAATTTTGACTTCTTCTTCTTAACTTCTCCTTTTCCTTCTAGTTGGACCACGTCCACACTTTTCACCTCTTCATCCTTCAACTTTTTCACTTCATCCCTATCAAAATAATCAAGAACATAATGCTCATGGGTTAACTCAACAGGTGAAGGACTAACAAAATCATGAATATGAGAGGGATTAGGGAGAGAATATGTGTCTTCAACACGAGGATCAATTGCATCCATGCAATACAAGCTCTCATCCTCCCTCGGGTGTTTCATGGCTTCATATAGGGAGATCTTCACTTCTTGATCATCAACCTTCAACGTGATCTTCCCATTCGCCACGTCTAGCACCATCCCCGCCGTAGCTAAGAATGGTCTTCCCAAGATCAGGGGCACGTGCTCATCTTCCTCCATCTCTAGCACTACAAAGTCAGCTGGAAAAATGTGATCTCCAACTCTCACTAGAACGTCTTCAACCACACCTTGAGGTCGAGTAATAGACCAATCGGCTAGTTGAAGCATCATCATTGTGGGTTGAAGTTCACCACCTTCCAACTTCTTGAAAAGCGATAGGGGCATGAGATTGATGCTCACCCCGAGGTCGCACAACGCTCCCTTCTTGATCCCGTTCCCAATATCACATAGGATCGTGAAGCTCCCGGGGTCCTTCAGCTTCGGTGGAAGCGCCTTGTGCACTAATGCACTCACCTCGTGGTTCAACTGCACCAACTTCGGCTCATCAACTCTTCGTCTCTTCGCTATCAAATCCTTCAGGAACTTGGCATAATTTGGCATCTGTTCCAAAGCATCATAAAAAGGAATGTTAATGTGAAGTTGTTTAAAAACATCAAGAAATTTTGCAAATTTTTCATCAAGCTTCTTTTTCATGAAGCGTTGTGGATATGGGACGGGTATCACAGATTTGGGTACCCCTCATTCATCTCTTTTTGTTTCTTTCACTTTCTCCCCTGCTTCCTTTGCCTTCTTCCACTTAGGAACTCTCTCACCCTTCTCAATGCCTTCCTCTTCAAGCTCTTTGCTCGCTTGAGTGCTTTCACCCTCAACTCTTTTCTCAACTTCTTTCTCCTCAGTCTCAACTTCATCCCCTTTAGGCTCAATCTCTTCTTGGGGCGTCTCAGAATCAGCAGGCATCTGAGGACCTTCGTAGTTGGTTCCACTTCTAAGCTGGATCGCCTTGCAATGCTCTTTCGGGTTCCCTTCCGGCATTCTATTCACTGACTTTGCAATCTGGCTCATCTGGAACTCTAAAGAAGTGAACCTTCGATTGTTCTCTTGTTGAGTTCTAGTCCACTAAACATTCATCTTCTGAAGCTCTTGATCACGATGATCACCCTTCTTATGCAACTCCTTCACATCGTACTCCAAGGATGATAACCGCTTGCTTCCCTCCTCCACCTTCTGAAGGATCGCTCTCAACATCTCCTCAGTTGAGGCACCGCCTTCTCCACCAGGAGGTTTAGACCCCGGATCAACACCTGCAGGAACAGTAACACCAGCTTTTGGGTTAGCATACGAAAAGTTCTCATTCTTCCTCCATGTGTTTTGAGGAGGCTGCTGCCCTCCTTGAACTCCTTGTGTGTTCCTCCATTGATTTTGAGGTGGCTGAGGGCCTGGAGGTACAAATGGTTGACCATAAGAAGGTCTTCCATACTGATTTCCACCTTGGTAGCCATGCTAATTGTAATACGGACCTCCCATGTAATTGGCTACCTCTTGATGTCCACTGGGCTGGTCTACTCTCTCATTCTCTACTGCATGCTCTCCAACCAAACTCTTCCCCAACTCGAGGTTGTTGATCTTCTCCATCATGGCCATCAGCAGCCTTCTCGTTCCTTCTCCCTCTTCAACCTGATGCACTCTCTGCAAATCTGCATCTCCACTCCAAGCACCGGCATTCGTGACAATGTTGTCCATGATTTCCCTACACCTCTCTATGTCTTGGTTCAAAAATGCTCCGCCCGCACAAGCGTCTAAATGGTCTTGCCCCGCCTTGTTGGCACCGCTATAGAAGAACGCCATAATGTCTCCCTCGTTGTACCCGTGCTGCGGGCACTCAATCAGCATGTTTGAGTATCTCTCCCACGCTTGGCGTAAATCTTCTCCAGACTTCTGGCGAAAGGACGAGATCTCAATTCTAGCCTTGATCGTCCTAGATGGAGGGTAGAATCGCTCGAGGAACAGACGCTCGAGCTCGGCCCAAGTGGTAATACCTCCCCGCGGGAGCGTATTATCGTACCACTCCTTGGCTATTCCCGTCAATGAGAATGGGAACAGCCTAAGCCTCTTGGCATCTTCAGACATGCCATTGTAATTAAATGTTGAGGCTATCATGAGAAAACTCCTCAGATGTGTATGAGGATTGTCCTTCCCGATCACCCCCTTGAACTGATTCTCGGTAAGCAGCTTTAGAATTCCTGGGGAAATCGAGAAGTTGTTCGCCTCAACTGGAGGTAAAGCCACTCCATCATAGTACCGTTGTGGCTGCGCTGCAAACCTCCCTCGAATAGCCATATTGTGATCCACGTTCTGAGGAACGTGTTGAGGATTAACAGCTGGTATGGGTACTTGTTGGGGTGGTGGTTGGTAAACAGGTGGTTGGTTGTAAACAGGAGGTGGATGATATGGGTATGGTGGATAAGGGTATGGTGGGTATGGGTAATGTTGGTATACTGGGTTGTTGAAAGGGTTATTTGGGTTTTGTGGGTAAGCAGAGTTTTGGTTCTGGCTTTGGGGTTGTGTTTGTGCAGAGTTGATTGTGTCTTGTGGGTTCGGGTGTGGGCTCTCAGTTCCCCCTATGGGTATCTGCTGATTATTGCTGTTTGCATTGGCACCCTCTGCCCGTTCCACAAGAGCAGTATACTCTGCAGCTATTTTGTCTAACTCCCCAAGTTCATCAGAAATCTTGTCTTTGTTTCCCGCGGCAGTAGTCATTCTTCTCAAGAAGGCTCGGTTCCTTCTGGCTATTGTCTCAGGATCTGCAGGTACCCTCTCTTCGCTCGTATTGCCTTGTGAGCGTGTTTTCATAAACCTGACACACTAGCAGAAGGATCAAAACGCAACTGCCGAATAAACAAAAATAAAAATAAAACAGAAAAGAAAGCACTCACTACTAACTACTAAGCTATCTACAAGTCCTATTCAAAAAGCACACAACGCCATCCCCGGCAACGGCGCCATTGACTTGAAGCGATTTTACTAACTTCTACTAGTCGCTTACCCGCAAGCGGACGGATTCACTGTAGTATAAGTATGTATAATGACCAAGTATTATCGAACCCAAGGGATGGTGTATATGCGAATAGATCCCTGAAGATCTACGCGTCGTAGTTAATATGAGTGTATTTTTGGATTTGAAAATTAAAAGAATTAAGTCTAAACTAAATTACTCTACGAATGCAAAAAGGAAAATTAAACTAAGTATCTAAGGTGTGTATGCAAGTATGAGATGGTGATGCTTAGGATAAGAATCCCTACATATACTAACAGAGCAGGTACATAATCAAAGTAATCGTGACAAACAAGAATTAACCTAAGTAAAAGCTTGTAGGATTAAAGCTCAAGATTCTAAACCTTAATTCTTTATCCTAACAAACGACCTCACTAATCCACTAACAAGTTAATAGACTGTGCTTAATTAATGAGACCCTAATTTAACTATTGGTGATGCGGTCGTCCTCCATAGCTAAACTGGCAAGTGAATTAACCTTTTCTAAACCCTCTTGTTAAGACTACTAGTTGTTATCGAGTGATGCGGTCGTCCTCTCTCTAACACTTTCGTACTAAATTCAAAGGTAAAGTTAAGATTAATTATAAGAATTCATTAATTAAGAGAATTAAAACTAACGTCACGAATTACCCTAATTACGTACTCACATCCTACTTCTACGAGTTCATCCTACCCTAAGCATGCAAGGGTTTTAGCTAGACATGGTTTTAACGAACATAATAGCAATAAAAGAAACAACGAACATAAACATAATGAATTGAACGAAGAAAATAATAAACATAATCTAGGGTTTGAAAGAAAGAAATTCTAAAAACTGAAATTAAATTAATTAAACGAAGTCTAAAGTATTT
Source organism: Ballota nigra (assembly GCA_947034835.1). Taxonomy (NCBI): domain Eukaryota; kingdom Viridiplantae; phylum Streptophyta; class Magnoliopsida; order Lamiales; family Lamiaceae; genus Ballota; species Ballota nigra. The sequence goes on along the minus strand of OX344729.1, from coordinate 71,756,546 downwards.
AACGTAATAGAACTGAAGAAAAGAAACGAAGAAACAAAATTAAACGAAGAATTCATAAGAAAAACCTCAACAATACGTAAGTAAAGCTTGCTCGTTCTTCTCCTCTTTCTCTCTCTAAAAACTAAGTCTAAAATTATTTCTAATGTTCGGGTCTACTTCAAAACGTGTTTGGAAGAGGTATATATAGGCACCGGGTCGAAACGGGAGTTAATGGGCCGAAAAAAACGCATCCGGAGGCCAAAATATGGAAGTGCTCGAGCAAAAACACGCTCGAGCGGCCCCATTCGAGCATATAGGTCGAATGAAACAGGTGCTCGAGCGCTCCCGCTCGAGCTGGTCGAGCGGCGAAACTTTTCTGCCATTTTTCGGTCATTCGAGCAATATGCTCGAGCGCTGGCGCTCGAGCTGCTCGAGCGGTCTTCGGCTGCTGTGCACTTGTTCGTAAAATCTTCATATCTCCTCAACCGGGAGTCCGTTTTGGCCGATTCAAAGTCCTACGAACTCCTATTTTCACCCTCTATCCATCTATGAAAACCAAAGAGACAAATTAATAAGTTTATAAAAATGATACTCATTTGACTCCAAACACTAATCGAAAACACTCAAAACATGAGCAAATCGGGCACCAAAACATAACAATATCACGCCTAATCAGTCCATGGGTCTGATTCATCACCGGGAACCAAATCCGAAGATTCTCCTATCCCCATGAATCTCTCGGGTTGCCTAGCAATCCTCCCACTGCGACGGGGTTCCGGTTGTGAAGATGTGACGTGTGGTACATCATCTTGTATACTTGGTATAGGAGTTTGCCCTCTTAACTCGTCTAAGGTAATCTCACTTCTGGGCTTTCTTTTGTTCATACAGTCTTCCTCCAAGAATTTAAAGTGTGAACTAATCACGGTCTTTTGATCCTTGGGACTATAGAACATACACCCTTTCGTTCCCGCAGGGTATCCTACAAACAGCCTTAATTCTGAACGTGGATCCAATTCACCGGCTTCCTTGTCTAGCACATATGTCGGACAACCCCAAATCCACAAGTGTCTTAGACTGGGCTTGCGCCCAGTCCACAATTCCATTGGGGTTTTAGGAATCGATTTGGATGGCACCAAGTTTAGAATGTAAGCCGCCGTTTCCAAGGCGTTACCCAAAACGATTTGGGTAAATCCAAATAACTCATCATGGATCTGACTATTTCTAAAAGAGTCTGCTTCCTTCGTTCCGCCATACCGTTCTATTGAGGGGTTCCCGGTGCGATCAACAGGGATACAATCCCTTTGTCCGATAGGTAGTTCAAGAATTCATCGCTAAGGTATTCGCCTCCACGATCAAATCGTAGAAACTTGATACTTTTTTCCCTATGCATCATAAGGTAGATGTATCCATATCTCGAGTAATGACAAATTACTCATACCTCTTCTTGCTATGATCGTCATTGAACCACACATATCGGTATGAACGAGTTCTAACACTTTGGTGGCTCTATTCCACTTGGCTCCAAATGCCCTCTAGGTCATTTTACCCTCTAAACAGGATTCACAAGTTGGAAATGACTCAACTTGAAGTGACTCCAAGGATTCATTTTTCACCAACCTTTGTATCCGCATTAGATTAATATGACCTAATCTTAGATGCCATAAAAGTATTTCGTTCATGTCCGAAGAATGCTTCCTTTTATTACTCGAAAAAATCGATGTGTTATTAGATTCCATTTTGTGAGTGGTGTGCCCAAATAATGGTATAAAGATCATCCATTAAAGTTCTGGAACAGATAAACTCATTGTTTCAAGAAATAATAACATCCTTATTAAAAGAAACTGAGTATCTATTCAAAACAGTTTAGAAACTGAAGGTTGAGTTCTTTCTAAACTAGGAACATGAAGAACGTCTCTCAAGACCATAACTCTATCTTCAAAAGATAGGCGCACTTCTCCCACTGCTTCAGCTGCCACTCTCGTAGCATTGCCCGATGTGATGGGGATCTCACTTCCATTAAGTCGTCGGGTTAGCTTGAACCCATGAAACAAATGTGATCAGTAGCTCTCGTATCCACTATCCACGAATAGACAGCATACGCCACTTCATAAGTTTCGACGACTAGGGTGTGTGAATTACCTAACTTTCCTAGCCTCTTAGGCTTGGAACAGGCAGACCTCCATTGTCCTCTCTCACCGCAACTAAAACACTTCCCCTTTGATGCTAGCCTTTGCATTTGCCTTTCACAACAATTGGATTTGCTTGGATCCGGCCTTTGGTTCTCTTCCTCTTTTTCCCTCCCTTGGGACCAAAAAAGGTAGACGGACCATTAGCCACCATAGCACTAGACTGGTGCTCCATTATCATCTCCACCGAAACTAAAGCTTGCAAGAGCTCGGACAAACGACTTGTCCGTTCATTCATCTGACAGATCAGATGAAACTACTCAAAGCTTCTCGGTAGAGAATGGTATATGAAATCAATCAAAAACCCGCACCAAGTACTTCCAACTTGTTAAGGTATGCCATTATCTCGAGAACGTGCTCCCTCACGGGCGTTCCTTCCACCATTTCCAACTTGACCGAGTCATGTTTGGTGAACTGATTAGTCATGGGTTTCTGATGTGAAAACATCTCTTCAAGGTGTTCTATGATTTCAACAGCGGATACAATGTCTTCATGAACGCGCCTCAAATCCTCAGACAGAGATGTCAAGATGATGCACTTCATGTGTTCATTATCACGCTTCCAATCATAAACTGCCTTTTCCCATTGCTTGACTTATCATTAGGCTTGCCGGGTATATTAACGTAAATAACCCAATTGCGTTTTCGTGCAGTAAGGACAAATTTAAAAAAAAAACATTTCCAATCAATATAAATCACTCCAAAAAGTTTATTAACTTTAAGTATATTAAACAGTGGATTAAAAGGTTGCGACATGATGAAATGAGAATAAAACATACATTCATATCAATATCTAGAAAAATACGAAATTATCACATAATTCGATCACATCAATTATATTGAAACCTTAAAACAATATAATCATGCATCAGCCAACATCTCGAAACAATTTAAATGTGTCACGAGGGGTGGTCTATACATTTAAATACATTCAAGCGGATCACAAACTTAAAAGTTACAAATCCTTAATTCAAAATTAATAGTTGGCTCCCACTTTGACCACATAGAAATTGACAGGGACTCCGAGGGGAGTAAGTTAATATCAATTTCCTATGCCTAAGTAATAACCATAATTAAATACATGATTATTATTTCGCTTTGAGCAAGCCACTCGTGGTGAGGGTCAATACCGCCACTAGTAATAATCCACAATCATCCTTTCGGAATTTATTCATGTGAAATCTGTTCTTTTGGCCGATCCGAGGGGGAAATGTATTCCAAAAGAACTTCACAAATAAATAAATTATGGAGGCCAAATTAATCCAATTTTAATATCCGGAATAAAATTGCGATTAAATAAAAACATACTTAGTAATTTTCGAAAGTAAGGTTTTTCTTGGACAATTAAATTCATGCAAACACATATTAACAAATAATAATAAGTGCACGAAATAAAATATCCATCAAAACAAAATTAACCACATTGGAGCACTCGAATCCAATTGTCACGGTTTAATTTCTTCACGTCTTGATGCGAAAAATCGTCCTCGTTGCTTTCCGTCGTTTGTCTCGACACGCTCCCACTCGAACAGCAACACTTCATCAAAAAACAGCATCGTTTGGGGTTCGGGACGACGTTTAAAATCACACGAAAGAAACGGAACCGAAAAAAAAATTCCACAGCCCGAGATACGGCGCGCGTCGGCCCACGGAGTGGGCCCGCGCGCCTCTTGGTCGAGCAGCCGAGGCGCTGCGTGCCGAGGCGCGCCGAAGCGCTGCACGAGAAGCGCCGAGGCGCTACGGGCGAGGCGCCGAGGCGCTGCAGGCCGCGCTCGAGGCGCGCGCGCGCTAGCGCGGCGCCGCCCACCCGTCGCACGCGGGTCGTGCGCCGTGCACCCCGTGCGTCGGGTTTCGCCGTTTGCCCTCATTTTCTTCACCCCTTGCATGATTTTACGTCCATACACGCGCCATGCTTGTATGCATCATCCGGGTACGCCGTTTTTAATTCTTCGTTCTTCGTCATGATCCAGTTACAATTTATTTTTCAAAAAAAAATAAATACTAGATCTAGACTAGTCTATTACAATGATCGAATCAAAATAAAAATAACTAATCTACTCGTGGATTTTCTCACGAGAAAAACGAATCAAATTAAAAACAATTAATTCACACGCATGAAAAATTAACAACATTAAAACCATGACAATTGGATACCTGAAAAAAGATCTAGCAATTCTACTATCCAATTTCAATTTAATGTCTAACAATTTAAATTCCAATTTAAAGATCAGAGCCCGAAACCGTGGCTCTGATACCAGTTGTTGGGAAAATAGGGGTGCCCGGAATCTATTCGGGATGAAATTTAAATACAAATTTAAATTCAATTATTACTAGCATGAATTAATCCTAATTAATTCAAATAATAATTCCAACAACAAAATTTACATCATGCATGTTGAATTAATTCACATATAATCTAGGCGGAAATAATCAAGATAATATGTGACTTACGTACCTCTTGTAGACTTGGCCTTTTAATAAACGGGACTAACACGTACACGCTTTACCAACCCAAAAGCCTTCTCAAGTATTCCCTTTCGCCTTATTCGATCACCGGTGGGAGATGCTATCGAACAATTTAAATAACTAAGGAAAAAGAAAAATATCTATGCTCTTGATTTTTCCAACACATGGAATTATGTATTTGGGGATGAAATAATAATACCCTATTTATAATAGTGAGGGGGACGAAAATTGTATATTTTATGGCCAAGAGAAAATCTTTTCTTAGTCTCTAAGAAATCTTGAGTATATCTCATATATTCTTTTCTCCATAATAAAATATTCCACAAAAATCTCACTCTCCTATTAAGCTTAATTATTTTCGAAAATTTCAATAATAAGATCCTTAGATTTGGATCTTCTTGAATATATAAGATATTCTTGTATTCCAAGAATACATATCTTCCATAATATCTTTTCAAGAAAATCAACAAAATCTTCTCTTTTCTTGAATTACTATTTTCGAAAAATACATGGAAAAATCAGCAATATATTTTCTTTTTATTTTAATCACCTTATCATTATTGGGCTACTTAATGGGCTACTTGAGGGGCTTTTAAGGAGAATTAAGATTGGACCTCCTAATGGACTTCTGAATTTCTATATTGAGCCTCAATATAATTCAATCCATTAATATTAAATATTACCACTAATAAATTAATATTGCACTATCCATCTTAATCCATATTACGATAATATGGGCTCCCGGTTATTATTTCCCGTGTTTAAGATTATCAAGTCCATTAATTAATTAAGCTTCTGAATAGCTCTAAATTAATTAATATATTTCACCTTGGAGTAAAGACAGCTCAACATTATTATCCGTACCGAAGAAACTAATTCTTCACTTGCAAGATTTGGTACAATAAAACTTCTGAGCCCACCAAGGGGACTAATCACACGAGTCTTACTCGCACGCGTTTCTCCGTATTAAATCTTAGAAACCGTCGTATGATTAATATTACTGCCCAAGACACAAAGTTCGAAGTCACAATGATTCTCACCCAACATGAATCAAAGCAGTAACTATTAAGCACACACGGTCCTATTTAAGTGACGGAGATTAAGAAATCAACAACCACTGAGGTCTAATTCTTCACCTTTCAGAACAGAAGAATTTATCCTCGCTGTAGGTCCTCTTCAACACATACTAAATGTGCTAGTGCAATCTCTTAGTCAAGACAAACCAATCTGAGCCTTACACATCGACCTTTCACGGCGGATTGTTCAATTCCACCTGGGTCGTGAACATGTACGTTTAGTTACAAGTAAACTGTTAATGTTGTCTTCCGTGATCGGGTATCACCACATTAACTACAATGTAACAAGTATCATTTATTGAACGGTTTGCAATAGAAATTCAACATTCAATCATAACTAAAGCAAATGCGATAAAAGAATTATTCTCATAAAACGAGTGTTTGATACACGAGTTATACAAAGTAAAAGCATACTTTCATGTATAACTCCAACAACATATGGATCTCTTTGGTCCTGTAACCCCTGTAAGTATCAATGGGAGAAAATATACACTTGTTGTTATTGATGATTTCTCCAGGTACACGTTGGTGGTATTCCTAGCAAGCAAGAAGGAAACTCAACTCAGGCTACCAGAGCTCCTGAAGAAAGTTAACAATGAAAAGAGTCTGAACATTGTAAAGATAAGATCAGACAAGGTACTGAGTTTATTAATTCTATAATATCTAACTTCTGCAAAGACTTAGGTATTGCTCATGAGACCTCAGCTGCAAGAACTCCACGACAAAATGGAGTAGTTGAAAGAAGAAATAGGACCCTGAAGGAGGCAGCAAGGACAATGCTTGCAGAAGCTCAAGTTCCTAAAAGATTTTGGGCTGAAGCTATTAATACTGCCTGCCACACTCAAAATAGATCCATGGTAACCAAGCATCAAGGAAAAACTCCATATGAGTTATGGAATGGCAGAAAGCCACAAGTATCTTACTTTCATATCTTTGGTTGCAAGTGTTTCATTCACAACAATGGGAAAACTCAACTGAAAGCTTTTTATAGCAAAGCTGATGAAGGAATCTTCTTAGGATATTCCCAAATCAGTATAGCTTTCAGAGTATACAATTGTAGAACTCTTGTTGTGGAAGAAACACCTCATGTGGTCTTTGATGAATCTACTTTTAAGTCCAGAAGTAAGGAGAATGAGGAAGTGATAAGCAAAAGACTAACTAGACTGAGTATCAAGTCCAAAGGCTATCCTGAGAATTGTGTTGATACGTACATCCCAACCTGGGATAACTTCAATGATCAACAATTCAAAGAGGGCATTCAAAATCAAACCACTCCTCAAAGCTCACCTGAGAGCTCTCCTGAACAAGTAACTGAACTGATGAACACAATCCCAGTTCAAGAGGTAAGTGGTGTCAATGAAGATGTGGTCACAGCTGAGACATCCACTGAGCCCATCATTCAAGGGGGAACCAATGATATTACCATTGAGAATGAGAATACCTTGAATGATGACTCAAGACTTCAACCCTCTGTCTTATTTCCTGAATTTGATTTCATTCCTTTATCTAGTGACTCAACTTCAGAAGAGTTAAACTCTACTGAAGGACATCAGCCTAGGAGGACATGGCTCTCAGATCACCCTGTTGAACAAATCTCATGTGATCCTACCTCAGGAGTCAAAACTAGAAGTTTTCATGGAGAAAGTGCTTTGTTTTGTTGTTTCCTATCTAACCAGGAACCAGGTTCCATTGGAGAAGCACTTCAAGATTCAAATTGGATCATTGCCATGCAAGAAGAGCTCAACCAATTTACAAGAAACCAAGTATGGGAGCTGGTTGACAGACCATATCACTGCAATGTGATAGGAACCAAGTGGGTATTCAAGAACAAGAAGGATGAAAATGATGTCATAGTCAGAAACAAGGCCAGGCTAGTTGCAAAGGGCTATTCTCAAGTTGAAGGCTTTGACTATGATGAAACTTTTGCTCCAGTAGCCAGATTGGAGGCAATAAGGTTATTTCTTTCTTATGTTGCTCACAAGAAATTCAAGGTGTATCAAATGGATGTTAAGAGTGCATTCTTGAATGGAATACTCAATGAGGAAGTCTATGTGGAGCAACCCCCAGGCTTTGAAGAAAGTCACAAAGTATATAGACTGAGAAAAGCTCTATATGGACTGAAACAGGCTCCAAGAGCTTGGTATGATACCTTGTCACAATTCATTTGGATCATGGTTTTATCAAAGGAAGAGTAGATAGAACTCTCTTCAGGATCACAAAAGGAGAGGACACCTTGCTAGTTCAAATCTATGTGGATGATATCATTTTTTGTTGTCCTAACCATGTCCTCTGTGAGAAATTTTCTCAGCTGATGAAAGGAAAGTTTGAGATGTCAATGATGGGAGAAATGAACTTCTTCCTAGGACTCCAAGTCAAGCAGTCTCCTGAAGGAATCTTCATCAACCAAGCCAAATATACAAGGGAGCTGATCAACAATTTTGGATGCCAGACTAGCAAAGTTGCAAGGGTTCCACTCAACACCAACACCAAGATGGAACCTAATGAAGATGGTGAATCAGTAGACCAGACTCATTACAGAGCTATCATTGGATCTCTACTGTATCTCACAGCAAGCAGGCCTGATATCACATTTGTAGTTGGGATATGTGCGAGATATCAAGCAAATCCCAAGAAAAGTCATCTGGAAGCTGCTAAAAGGATTCTTAAATATCTCAAGGGTACTGTGAATATGGGATTATGGTATCCCTCAGATGACAATCTGGAACTCATAGGATACTCAGATGCTGACTATGGGGATGTAGAATTGACAGGAAATCAACCTCAGGCACTTGTCCAAGAAATAAAATTCAGTAGCTACGAGCACTACTGAAGCTGAATATATGGCAGCTGGAAGTTGTTGTGCTCAAATTCTTTGGCTAAGACAACAACTGAGAGATTACAATATTTTTGCTAATGAAGTTCCTATTTTTTGTGACAACAATAGTGCAATTGCTATTTCAAAAAATCCAGTTCTCCACACAAGATGCAAATATGTGGATATAAGGCATCATTTCATCAGAGATCATGTGGAGAAGAAGGATATCAAAATGCTCAAGATACATACTGACAAACAAAAGACTGACATATTTACTAAACCTTTGGCTGAAGCAAGGTTTCAAGAACTGTCAGTATAGCTTGGACTTCTAGATCCAGGAGAGTAAAGGAGGGAGCCAATCTCAGATGAGTTGATTTCAAATCAGTGGAGGTTCAACCTCAGAAGAGGATCAACCTCAGTAGAGTCACTAATCACAGAAGAGCTTATGGTTGTCAGAAGAGGTTCCACCTCAGTAGAGGTCAAATGTTTAAACTCTGCTTTTTTTTTAAATCTGAAGCCTCTTAGTTTCATATTATAAAACTCTTATCAAAAATAGCTAATGAGTATTTTCTTGGAAATTAAATCTTTTTACTTTATTTAAAAAAGATTTCATTATGGAAAGCATTTAATGCGCGTTGTACAAGTCAGGTTCACTTTTACAGTTACCTATCTCATGCGCCTTAAAAGCCGGATGATGTGACCTTCCGGCTACCAACTCCTTTAATCCATACCTTTCATTTTAGGCGGTTCTTTTCTAACCGTCAAGATCTATCAAAAACTCCCCACTAACCCTTTCAACTATCCACGACCTTACATCCAATCAATCTCAGACGTTGATTGTGGGATTAGATCTCACCGTTCATTTCTCATATAAAACCCCCCAAAATCAGCCAAAGAACCATTTTCGAACACACTTTCAAGCAAACACCTACTATCCTTCTAAACACTCTCTGCAAATTTTCTCTTCATACCTGTTCAAATGGCCAAAGTAAATCTTGGATTTTTAACAAACAAAGATAATTTCTGGTATGAACCCATAGTGGATCTCCTTAATTGGTTGTATCTACAAGGTGGTGGCGAAGGTGTTGGCGACGAGGCTGAGTAAAGTATTGACGTCCATTATCTCAGAGCAACAAAGTGCGTTTATTGGCGGAGGGCAGATTTTGGATAGCGTTGTGATCCTCAACGAGGTCATAGAGGAGGCAAAGGTAAGAAAAAAGAAATGCATTTTCTACAAGATCGACTTCGCCAAAACTTATGATTTAATTGATTGGGGTTTTTTGAGTTTGATGATGGTGAGATTTGGTTTCGAGAACAAATGGATTAAGTGGATTATGGAGTACGTCTCCTCAGCACACGCTTCTGTCCTTATTAATGGAAGTCCTACGGAATAATTCAAAAGACCAGAGTTCGCACACATTAAAGAAGCTTTGGAGATGGTCAAAACTGCTGGGTTGGAAAAGTTCTTATCAGTTCATCCTGAGAACTGTTTTGATAGGCAGGTCGTTGAGTTCTTCTACAATATATCCAACTCTGACTCCAGAATCAAGTCATGTCTATTCCTCCAAAGGAAGAAAAATGTGGTAAGAGATGATATGGAAATTGTTGAGCACCAAAAGATCAGGAAGGAGATTAGGATCAGGGGTGATGATTTGAAGGAATTATTTGATCTCCCCTCTGAAGGTCCAAACCCAGTTACCTGTATTGCTGACAAAGAGGAGGACTGGGTATACATGATTATGCAGAAGAAGACGAAGTACAGCCCCACCATGAATAAAAGTGTACTTCTTCCCGTTTACAATGTCCTGTGTGAGAATATTGGGAAATGCATATTGGGAAACCAGGGGAGCACTGAGCAAGTGAGCAAGCTCAAGCTGAGACTGATGAAAGCTATTGTTGAAAGCAAGGAGAGGACCTACAACTGGCAGCAATTCTTCTTGAGAGCACTGAATAAGGAGCACTCTAAATTCCAACCTGACAAAACTCCCCAATTGGCAAGTAAGTTAAACTTTGCCACCAAGATCTCTTACTTGATAGAAAACGTGGATGTGGGAGTAGACTAGATAAAAGATAGGAAGTGGAGTAACCTGAAAGCCTTGTTCAAATCTGGAAAGGCCTTAGAAACAAGGATGATAAAGGTAGCTGTAGAGAGCCCTGAAGCGACAGAGGAGAAGGTGGAAGCTGGTTCTGCTGAGGGAAAGAAGACCAAGCTGAAGAGGAGGCTGGTCAAGCTAAGTGATAAAATGGCCCTTCATAAGGAAGAGGAGGCACAGAAGGCCTCAAAGAAAGAGAAGAAGAGGTCTACTGAGGCGGAGAAGGAAAGTGCCTCTAAGAAGGTTAGAGTCACAAACTCTACTGATGAATCTTCATCAGGTAACCCTGACTCTTCTCCAAATGTGATTTCAACTGAGTCTAGCTCAGATGTACCTGCCCCTACCCCCATCAAAACCAAAACCAAAGCCAGAACCCCTGTAAGAACGAAGAAAATCTCCAAAATTGCCAAAACCACCACTGAAGGCTCTCAACAGCCTGAAAGTGGATCCCAAACTACTACCCCCTCTGAGGCATCTGCTGAGGCATCCTCAACCCCTTCTGAACCCATTCCCTCTAACCCTAATGAACAAACCCCCTCTGAGCCTAACCCTCCTGAAACACATTCAACTCACCTGGAGTCCATCTCAGAGGAACCCACTGATATCAGATCACCTACCCATTCCCTCCCCTCAGACAATGAAGAAGAGTACTCCTTCTTGGATACTCTTAAGGATGAGGTGGCCTACTCTCTAGAGTCTAAATATCCTGAGCTTGATGGGTACCCCACCCTAAAAGCAATATTTTTTAGGCTAAGACTCCTTGTCCAGTTAAAAGATAGGAGATTAGGTGAAATCATGATGGCTGTCAGAGGCAGCAATGCTGATGAATGGAAGAAGAAGGAGGTGGAGATGATGAAGTTTGCTGGGATGACCAAAACTAGACTTCTCTGTGATGAGAAGATCTTTCAAAGTCTGGTTTTGGACAAACTAGCTGAGGCAAAGGCTGAGGAGGTTGATGGAGGAGAGAAGGAGAAGATAGAGGAGGCAGAGAAGGTACCTGAGGAGAAAGAAGTTGTTAAAGGAGGGGAGGGAGAGAGAAGAAGAGAAAGAGGATGAGAATGAGACTGAAAAAGGAGAAGGTACTTCACCACAGCAAGGTAGTGGTGAAGTAGCCAAGGATGTATCTTTGGCAAGAGATACTGAGGCACAAAATTTTCCACAGGAGAGTTCAGTAGAGGTGTCTAATAAAGTTCTCCCACAACAGCCCTCAGTGGTGACTACGGAGTCAGCGGAGGTGTCTGGAAAAGAAGGAGTTGAAAATGAGAAAGAGAAAGAAAACGAGGTCGAAATAACAAATGTTGTGAGTGGTGAGATTAGAGCAATCATTCCTATAAAGGATGAATTGGCTGGAAAGAATTTAGTCGAAAAAGAAAAAGAGAGTGAGAAAAGTGAGAAGAGTGAGGAGGAGGGAGCACAAATGGAGATAGATGTGTCAGGAGACTTAGGTTGTGAGAAAGAGGGGGAAAGGGCTAACATTGTTTGTCATGCAGGTGTACAAACTGATGAAGTTCCCCCAGTCCAAGTCAACCTAACTCCACTGAGAGATGTTGTTCACTCCCTTCAAATGAAAGGCTTCACTCTCTTCAAGCTCAACTGAGGGATGTTCAAGAAGTAGTCCAAGAAGAAGTGGATGAGATGGTCATCCTCTCAGACCATGTAGATAAGATGATGGAGTCCACAACCAAATCACTTCAGAACCTGACCCTAAAAATTGAAGATTCACAGCAGATGGTGCTGGATGTGGTTGAAGGTCAGAGTGTGCTGGTTATTGAGAGCCTGAAGAAGCTGGAACAAAAAGAAGAAGAAGTCAGGGCTCAATTTCTCAAGGAGTCTTTTGAAAATGTGTCCATTAACCTAAAGTCCTCTGTTGAGGCTTTCTCAGCTGACCTTATTGGGAAGGTTGAAGGGTTATGGAATCAGAAGATGCTGGAATTCGAGGCAAAGCATGATGAGCTGGGAGCCAAGCTAAGTAAAGTAATGAAGAAGGAGGCAGAGGACTTCCCCACCCAGGAGAAGACAAATGTCTTAATTGATGAAAAGCTGGCCCAGTTTGTGCACTTTGGGCAAACATCTGGAGCAACCTTGGAGAGGCTGTAGGATGAAGTTGACCACTGCTCCACTGAGTTGAAGGCCCTTGCCCATGATCAAAATGAAGCTAAACATAACTGTGGCCGAATGTATGATTAATGCCGGAAAGGGGGAAAAGAGGGTAAGTGCTAAGGAAATGAAGCTGGACCCTAAGAACAAGATGAACATTATTCTTGAGACCCCTGAGTTTGAAAGAGGCCAACAAGTCAAGAGCACCTTAAAGAAGGTAGATGTTGAGGCCCAGAAGATTGCTGAAGCCAAGAAAGGGAAGGAGACCCCATCTGAAGATTATCAAAGTTCAAGGAAGCTCACCTGAAGGAGAAATAAGAAAGAGCTGCTCAGAAGGGGGAATTGATTAGGCGTGAAATTGTCATGATTCGTAGCTAGAAACGCCCTAGTTTTAGTCGATTTTATTGAGTTTTTAGAGCCAAATGAGTATTAATTCTATACATTGATGAATTTGCCTCTTTGATACTCATAGGTGAATCGAGGACGGAAAACGAAGTTCGTAGGACTTTGAATCGACTCAAACGGATGCCCGGATGAGAAGATATCGAAGAAATACGATTGGTATTAGTACGTGAAAAGAAAAGTGTTAGTTGCAAGGAAGGAAGACCCATTCGAGCAGCATCACTCGAGCGCCCCGCTCGAGTAACGTAGGTCGAGCGCTCCAGACTTACAGAATAATTTTGCCGGTCGAGGGGCACAGCTCGAGCGCCCCGCTCGAGCTCTTGAACCATTCGACCAACGTAGGTCGAGTGCCCCGCTCGACCAGCAATTCATTCGAGCTCAAAGGCTCGAGCGCCCCGCTCGACCGGGACGGCTCGAGCGCCTCCCAGGCTTATATGCCAAATTTCATTTTTCGGCCCACGAGATCCCGTTTCGACCCGGTGCCTATATATACCTCTTCCAAACTCGTTTCAAAGAACGACTAGGTCCCGAACTTTAAAAATCACTTTTAGACTTAGTTTTTAGAGAGAGGAAGAGGAGAAGAACGAGCAAGCTTTACTTACGTTTTGTTGAGGTTTTTCGTACGAATTCTTAGTTTCTTTTCGTTTCGTAGTTTCTTTTCATTAGCTTGATTACTTTAAAAGCTTTAAACTTCGTTTTTATCAATTCAAATTCAGTTCTTAGTATTATTTTCTTTTAAAAACCCTAGTTCATGTTTCTTATTTTCTTCGTTCAATTCATTATGTTTATGTTCATTTTTTCTTCTATTGCTTTTATGTTTGTTAAAGCCATGTCTGGCTAAAACCCTTGCATGCTTGGGGTAGGATGAACTCGTAGAAGTAGGATGTGGGTACGTAATTGGGGTAACTTGTGATGTTAGGTTTTAATTCTCTTAATTAATGAATTTTTAAAATTAATCTAGACTTCGCTTTTGAATTTCGTTCGAAAGGTGTTAGAGAGAGGACGACCGTATCACTCTTTAACAATGAGTAGACTTATCTAGAAGGTTTAGGAAGGGTTAATTCATCTACTGGTTTAGCGGAGGAGGACGACCGCATCACCTTAGTTAAATTAGGGTCTCATTAATTAAGCACAATCTATTAACTTGTTAGTAGATTAGTGAAGTCGAGTGTTAGGGTAAAGTATTAGGGTTTAGAATCTTGAGCTTTCACCTTGCATTCTTATACTTAGGTTATTTCTTGCATGTCACAGTTATTCTGATTATGTACATGCTCCGTTAGTATACGTAGGGATTCCAATCCTAAGCATCACCATCTCTCATTTGAAAATAACCCGTAGTTAATTCATCTTCTTTAGTTCGTTAGTATAATTAGTTTAATTCAGTCTTTTAATTAATCTTTCAAAAAACCCAAAAACATTACACTCATATTAGCTACGACGCGTAGATCTTCAGGGATCTATTCGCATACATACCTTCCCTTGGGTTCGATAATACTTGGTCCCTATACTTGCCCATACTACAGTGAACCCGTACGCTTGCGGGGAAGCTACTAGTAGAAGCTAGTGTACATTCGCTTTAAGTCAATGGCGCCATTGCCGGGGATGGCGTAGTATGCTTTTTTAATAGGACTTGTCGATAGCTTAGTAGTTAGTAGTGGGTGTTTTAATTTCTGTTTTTTATTCTTTTTTTTTCATTCGTTCGGCAGTTGCGTTTTGATCCTTCTGCTAGTGTGTCAGGTTTATGAAAACACGCTCACAAGGCAATACGAGCAAAGAGAGAATACCGTTGGATCCTGAGACGATAGCACGAAGAAATCGAGCCTTTTTACGAAGGATGAACGCTGCCGGTTTAGGGAAAGAACCGATGGACATCACGAATGAGTTGGAAGATGTCGGGAATGAGTTCAATCAGGAATTGGGCCGAGTTGAAGGCACTGGAGTTAGTGGTAGCCAGAATCAAATTCCGTTAGGGGATAGTGTAATACCCAGAAAATGATTTAGTATTTGTTAAGCATGTGGAAGTATTACTTGGGTTATAGTTCAGTATTTGTTTATTTGGGTAATTTTAATTGTCGGCTTTAAGTTAAGTGTTATTTCTTAAGTTTTAAAGGTAGGATGTTATATTATTTTTGGGTTATGGGGTAATGGTCGAATTTTGAGTATGTGTAGAGGAGTTTTATTTTATTTTAAGACGATATAATTGTGATGACGGTTTCGGACCATTAATTATTTGATTTAAAGGATAAATGTAACAAGAATTGAAGTGGGGCAATTTTTTTTCGCTTCCTCATTTCCCTACATTGTCGTGA
Source organism: Ballota nigra (assembly GCA_947034835.1). NCBI lineage: Eukaryota > Viridiplantae > Streptophyta > Magnoliopsida > Lamiales > Lamiaceae > Ballota > Ballota nigra. The sequence goes on along the minus strand of OX344729.1, from coordinate 71,741,124 downwards.
GTTATGATAGTAGGAGGGAGGTTACATGTATTTTGAATTAAGGACTTAATTAGGATGAAAGTGGAAGAAAAGGAAGGAGTTACAAATTAAAGTTAAATTAAGGACTCTTATGTTACTTTTTGTGAATGGCCGTTTTGTGGGCTTCTTTGTAGGAAATTGTTAAGATTACTAGCTATTATTTTGGATGACTTTTAACTATGGAGTAAATGCTGGCCGGTTTTGTGTAAAAAAAAGGGGTATTAAGCTTGAATTTTAGAGTGTTTTGGAGGTTACAAAGGGGGGAATTGATGGCTGAAGTTATTGGGTGGTAAAAGGGAGTTAAGCTAGTCAAAATTTCCATGTTGGCCGTCCAAATTTTCTGCAAAAGTAGAGAGAGGCCGTGAGCAAAAGAAGAAAGAAAAGAGAGTGGGAAAAATTCATTAAAAACAAGAGAGAAAGTGTGCTTGTGTTCAAAAATTTCAAAGCGGCCGTGAGTGTATGAGTTTTGGCCGTGAGTTGAAGAGAAAGGGGCGTGCTTTTGCTTGGTGTTTCGTCCTAAGTTCGTAATGAATTCATAGTCTTGAGCGAATCGAAGGTTGGTAAGATTTTAGGTTTGATAATCATCTTTTATTAGAATGATGTTCTAAGTGATGTTATATTATTTTCATGAAAGGTGAGACTTGTACATACCTTCGTGGTGATGAGGACGTGTTGAGGATAAACGAAAGTGGAGGTTTAGTGCGAGTGTGTGTATCATATCCGTTCGTATTCGAACAACAAGTTTGTAAGATTTAAAGGTGGGGGATTATGTTTAATCTTTAGACATGCATGTATACTGTGTGCATGTATCGTATGAATGTGAACTCCGAGCCCTGAAGTTGGTTCGTGAGAGATGTGATTATATTGATAGCTCTTGTGGCTATAGTAAGTTGATTGAAAGATACCCGGTTACGTGACGTTGTTTGAAGTTTAAATGAATTCCCCACTGTGTATGAAATTATTTCGTACTCACCCTTTTTCACTTTAAAATTTTTCAGGTTGAAGAATGAAGGAGGAGGCCGAGGGGATAAGTGGTGTGGTCTTGAACGAGATAAAGAAAGATTGAAGTTATTTTCGAAATAAAAGTGGTATTTTAATTTAAAGGATGATTTTCGAAATTATGTCCAACATGTATTGTTTTGGATTTGAATACGTGTTAAACATTGAAAGGACTTTTGAACTTGGTTTTGGAATTTTTTTTTTTTTTTGACGGTTTGAAATGTTTTATTTCTTCAATAGTATTACATGAGTATTGTAATAGTATGATGAAGTTGGTATGTTTATGAATAATTTGTTAATGGGATTAGTTGTTCGGTCAAGTATGTTTATTTGGTTAAAATAGGGGCCTTTTTGCTTAAAAAGTCATCTTTAGTATATTTGATCATAGGGAAAAATATTAGCGTTTAATAGACATATGTGTATTTGGATTTGTTTGGAAAATCTTGTATATGTATTATATTTTGTATATTTATTCTTTGGGACTAAATTAGTGTTTCTGAAATACAATTCAATAATGGTTTTTGTGGCTTCTTATGAAAATAAAAAAAATATGTATGGTTTTCTATGAAAATTGCTACTTGTGGGTAAAAGCATTATTTGTAGACTTATAGAGTATTTTGTTGTCAAAATATTTATTCTCACAAAAATATATAAATCGGTCTATGTATTGTTTGTTTCACTTGAAAATATTATTTGGTATTATAAAAGTGTTATTTCCATTTTTTTGGTTAAAAGTGTGTTTGTGAATGAGAAAAGTTGAGTTCTTGAAAATATTCATGTTAAGTTACTAATAAAATTCTTTTATAAAATCGTCTTGCAAGGTAATAGTTTATTTAGGATTTTGTATTAAATGTTAAAAATATCTTTCGGTAGGTGTATTACCATTTGGGTTGTGTGCAAGTGTATTATTGTGTTTGCCAAGTTATTTTGGTTTTTAGGTTAAAGTGACATTTTGGTAAAAATGATGTTTTTCTGATTCAAGGACAATATATTTTATTTCTTCTTTGTGCAAATTAAGGTTTTAAGAGTGAATGTAATTTTTCCTAGGTGTTATTCCAAGCTAAAGGTGATAACGTTTCCGTTCAGAAGTTTAAGGAAGTTTAAATAAAAAAAAAAAAATTCACGCTCAAAGAAGTATTTACAAATTATGGTACTTTATATTGTACTTTGAAAACTAGGGTGTGACAGTGTGGTATCAGAGCAGGTTTACGTTTCTGTAGACTTGCTAAAATGTTTTAAAAGTACAAAAGTTGTGAAAATTTTATTTTGAAAGTATGAAAGTCTAAGATTTTAAAAGAACGTTTGAAGCAAGTCCACCACCTATCTCCTGCAACGGCTCCTTCAGGTTTGCAAAGGTTTTTGAATGTTTGAATGTTTACAACTAAGTATTTTGGTTCATATGATGTTATGCATATGAATTTTATTTATGCTCATACTATGTTTTGAAGATTTTGCTCATATAATGTTTTACGTAAAGTTAAAATTGCATGCATGCAAAGGTAATGAAAAGTGCGTTTGTTTATTCATAAAATGATGCACGAATGAAAGTATGATTGAAGAATATGAGCAAAATAAAAAGTTTTGATACGTATGAGCAAATTGATTATTTACAAGGAATGATATGTGATGGTCCCGTTTTCGAAGGGCAAAATGGGAATTCAGGAGCACAAATTTTTTTTTTAAAAAAACCATACAACGCAACATGAATGAGCTCAGTGACGAAATACTCAAGTCACTGCGTTGCTGAGAGTCAGAGCTATCAAGTCAGTGATGAGACTTGAAAGCTCAAGCTCTCAACAAGGCAGTGACTCGAGAGACTGAGCTCTCGAGTGCGTGCAGAGTTCAGTGCGAAGGGCCTCAAGTCACTGCGTTGCTACGAGTCAGAGTAGTCAAGTCAGTGTGGTGAGTTGAAGACTCAGTCTCGTAACAAGGCAGTGACTCGAGAGACTGAACTCTCGAGTGTTTGCTTAAGCTTGTCAGTGAGATAGATTCTCCCTGACTTAAATACTTGGCTAACTTCTTTCTTTCGAACTACACTCAGTGAGTGGAAATAACAAAACCTTTAGCAAGTACATAATGATAAATAACACTTGGTTTAACGTGGTTCAGAGACACAAGCTCTTACATCCACGGCCTGATTTAACAGGAAATCCACTCCTTTGGATTCTTGTTTTTAACGTGCCAAGGTGCACTAACAACTGGACTCACACCCCTCCACGGAGCTGCCTCTCCTTACACACAACTTACTCCCAACAAACCTGACTAGAGGGTTTTGGTTTCGGTTAGGGTTTTCTCCAACTAGGTGAGATTTTCCCTTTACAATGTGTTAGCCAATAGCTAAGATAGGGAAAACCTCTCTAAGCCTAGAGTTACAAGCTGAGCACTCTTATGTATATATTTGTGAACTCTTAGTGTATAGATATGAGTAGAACCTCCTTATATCTCCCATGCACGTATGCTACTACTCACACTACTCACACTCTCAGCTCGTAGGTGTTTGTTTTTCTTACAAGATACAACAATGCAACTCTCAAACAAAAAACAACACACACTAACAACAAGCTATGAGCTTGTATTTATAATGGGGATTCAAATGTATCCGTTGGAGAGGAAATACATTTGAATCCAGTATTAAATGGTTTCAACCACTTTTCTTGGAATGCGGCCTTGTCAGTGTCAGATTTACCGCCTTGTGCTGATTGGTCCACGTGGACTGATTCCAACGAATCTTTGACTCAGTGGGTTGACCAAGACCCACTGACTTTAGGCAGCTTCATCCTTCACTGACAGATGATCTTCAGTGGACTGACTCGTCCTCAGTGTAGTTGTCCTTCAGGGACTCTTTGAAGATCTTTCCAAGAAGTTTGTCATAAGGCTGAATGACAAACTTCCCTGACCACAGTAGCCAGACTCCGTCAGGGCCTACTTGGTGCAGCACTGATCCACCTGATCAGGCTCTTCACTGAGTGGTCCGCCAGACTTGGCTTAGAACAGCCTGACTTACACTCAGTGGGACTTCCTTCAGGCTTCTCCATTGGTTCAGGTTGATGGCATGTCTTCAGTCAGCTCTTCTGGTTGTCATCTTGATATCTTCAGGCTGTGTTGAGAAGTTCCCCCTCGCTGAGTTCCCCCTCAACTGAGCAACCTATTCTACTGAGAGCTAACCTAGCCTGACCTGATCTAAAGGATACTATCCTGACTGCTTTCAAACCTATTACATGTCGTTTTGGAAAATCATCAAAACTAAACATATCCCAACAATATGGTATGCACACTAGGCCTACTATGAAAGTATGATAGAAAAAAAAATGTGATTTGGGAATTTTGAACCTAAGTATGAAACTTGAGGCATGAATTATGAAATAAGTATGTGAAGGAAATAAAGCATAAATGGTGGACTCTAGAGTTAAGATGAACTTAAAGTTTGGGGACTTTAGAAATTTTGCTATTAAGTTAAACTGAATATTTGGGCTTACCTTAGGGTACCCTTCTGTTCTAGATGCCACCTAGAAGAAGTACACGTATACGGATTAGAAGAGGGCAGGCTAATGCGAGAAATGCACCAGCTGCTCCTGTAGCACCTGTTGCACCCAATGTACCTAACGTACCTGAAGTACCTGTCGAGCCTGAGGCACCAGGGGAACCTGTGAATCCAGTAGGACCAGTTGACCCAGCGAATGTGAATGAACCAGAAGCACCTGAGGTGCAAGAGGTGGCACCAATAGCACAAGAAGTAGCAGCTGTACAACCTGAAGCAGTTAGTACAGTACAAGTTGTAGAACAGTTTCGGAGGTTCAAACCTTCCACCTTTAATGGGAGGGATGGACCAGACAAGGTGGAAAGATGGTTTCAATCGATGGAAAGGATATTTACTCTGATCCAGTGTTCGGACGCCCAGAGGATTGCTTGCGTGTCCTTCCAATTGGTCGAAGATGCCGACCATTGGTGGGAAAGTTATTGGAGGATTCGGCCCGAGAAAGAGAGAGATGAGCTGACATGGGAGCGTTTCAAAGAGATAGTCATGTAGAGATACTATCCCCAGTCTTATCGGGATAGTAAGGAGACGGAGTTCCTTGAACTTAAGCAAGGGAATTCCACGGTGGCGGAGTATGAGCTCAGATTTAGCCAGCTAGCAAGATATGCACAACATCTTGTTGACACTGAAGCAAAGAGAGTGCTGAGGTTTGTTAGAGGTTTGCGACCAGAGATTCGGGATATATTGTCTGGACAGGGTGACCTGTCATTTGTGGAGACTTTTACTCGAGCTGAGAGGATTGCTGCTAGTCAGAGGGGTGATATTGGGATGAATGCTCGAGTGAATATGGGAGGCAAGAGGCCATGGTCGGGTCCTAATCGTTTTGAAGGACCCAACAAGAATAGAAGATTTGGAGCTGGTCCGGGTACGCAGACTCGGGGTCCTACACAGAATCAGGGTCCTGGAGTAGCAAGACCGGGACAGCAGATGGGGCAGAAATGGTGTGCAGACTGTAGAAGATATCACGTGGGAGAGTGTCTGAGGGGAAAGTGTTTCCGTTGCAAGCAGCCGGGCCATGTAGCATTGCAGTGTCCTACTCTACCCCCAACTACACCCAGGAATCCACCACCCCCACCACTCAGAATTCAGGAGGCAGCATCTAAGACACAGGCGAGGGTGTTTGCTCTTGAAGGACCATCGGGGGCTAGTGGATCGTCTAAAGCAGGCGGAAGCGGAAAACAGCCGGATACGTTGGCAGGTATGCTTTCAATTAATAGAGTACCAATTGTTGCACTGTTTGACACCGGGGTAACACATTCATTTGTGTCCTCCAAGTGTTGTAGTAAGGTTGGTTGTCGGGTAACTGACGCCACGGAAGCCTTAGAAGTTAGTCTACCTTCCGGTAAGACTTTTCAGACTGATAAGGTAATAGAAAACTTAGAGTTCCAGATTTGCGAGCGAACCTTAAAAGGTTACATGCACGTGATAGAGATGGAGATGTTCGATGTAATATTTGGCATGGATTGGTTAGAAGAATATCAAGCTACCATCGACTGTGGGAAGAGGGAAGTAGTGTTGAAACTTCCAACGGGTGAAGAGTTTATTTACTATGGGTCGAGGCTGAAGAGGGGAAACCTGATAGTAACAGCTATGAAAGCAATGAAGATGTTAAGAAATGAAGGGTGTCAAGGATATCTGGTACACGTAACGGGTGAGCAAAAGCTGAAACTAGAAGATGTACGAGTAGTACGTGAATACCCTGATGTGTTTCCAGAAGAGTTGCCCGGTATACATCCTGATCGACAGGTGGAGTTTACCATCGATCTGGTGCCTGGAGCCGCTCCAGTTTCGAAAACACCCTATCGAATGGCGCCAAAGGAGCTTGAAGAGTTGAAAGTCCAGTTACAAGAGCTGTTGGACAAGAAGTACATCCAGCCTAGTGTATCACCTTGGGGTGCACCTGTGCTGTTTGTAAGGAAGAAGGACGGATCCATGAGGATGTGTATAGACTACCGGGAGTTGAACCGGCTTACTATTAAGAACAAGTATCCGTTACTAAGAATTGAAGATTTATTTGATCAGTTGAAGGGGTCAGGAGTGTTTTCCAAGATTGATCTGATGTCGGGGTATCATCAGCTGAAAGTTAGAGAAGAGGATAGACCGAAGACTGCGTTCAGAACGAGATATGGACACTACGAGTTTGTAGTGATGCCATTTGGACTCAGTAATGCGCCTGCAGTATTCATGGACTTAATGAACCGAGTGTTTCACCCTTACTTAGATCAGTTTGTCATTATCTTCATAGATGACATCCTAATCTACTCCAAGAATGAAGTGGAACATGAGGAACATTTAAGGACTGTATTGGAGATGTTGCGTGGAGAGAAGTTGTACGCAAAGTTCAAGAAGTGCGAATTCTGGTTAGACAGAGTTGCATTCTTGGGGCATGTGATTACAGCACAAGGAGTGGAAGTGGACCCGGCAAAGGTTGAAGCTGTGAGCAAATGGAAGACGCCGACTAACGTGGGGGAGATTCACAGTTTCCTAGGTCTAGCGGGGTATTATCGGAGGTTCATTGAGGGGTTCGCAAAGTTGGCATCTCCAATGACCCGTTTGACTAGGAAAGGTGTGAAGTTTGTGTGGTCTCGGGAATGCGAGGAGAGTTTTCAGGAGTTGAAGAAGAGGCTAGTTTCCGCGCCAGTGTTAATTATTCCAGAAGTTGCTGAAGGGTTCGTGGTGTACAGTGATGCGTCTAAGCAAGGACTAGGTTGTGTACTCATGCAACACGGGAAAGTTGTAGCTTATGCGTCGAGGCAGTTGAAGACTCATGAGTTAACTATCCTACTCATGATCTCGAGTTGGCAGCAGTTGTGCACGCATTGAAGATTTGGAGATATTATTTGTTTGGGACTAAGTGTGAGATATATACTGATCACAAAAGTTTGAAGTATATATTCACACAGAAGGAGCTGAATATGAGGCAAAGAAGGTGGTTGGAGTTAGTAAATGATTACGACTGCACTATCAGTTATCATCCGGGGAAGGCGAACGTGGTAGCAGATGCTTTGAATCGCAAGGGAAAGAGTGAGATGAGTTGCCTATTGACGACACAGGAAGATCTGGTGAGAGAGTTTGAGAAGATGAAGTTAGAGGTTGTGGAGCCAACAAAGGATCTGGAAGCAGTGATTTCAGCGATGCAGATTCAGCCGACTTTGAGAAGTCGAATCGTCGATGCACAAAATGGAGATGCATTTCTTGAGAAGATGCGTAAGCGTGTTATACATGGAGTCGGGCAAAAGTTTGAAGTCGCAGAAGATGGAGCACTATTGTATAGTGGCAGATTGTGCGTACCGGACGAGAGCGGGTTGAAGAAAGAGATACTAGAGGAAGCTCATGGTTCACTTTACACGGTACATCCGGGTGGAACCAAGATGTATCGGGACTTACGAGCTCAGTTTTGGTGGAAAAACATGAAGGCGGATATAGGGGCGTACGTGGAAAGGTGCTTAACGTGTCAGCAAGTGAAAGCTGAACATCAATGACCTTCTGGGTTGTTGAAACCGTTAGAGATCCCTCAGTGGAAATGGGAGCATGTTACGATGGACTTTGTGGTCGGATTACCGAAGTCAGCGAAGGGAAATCAGGCTATTTGGGTAATAGTGGATAGATTGACTAAGTCCGCCCACTTTTTACCTATGAAGATGACGAACAGCATGGAACAGTTGGCCCAGTTGTATATCCGAGAGATTGTAAGGTTGCATGGAGTGCCTGTCTCGATAGTGTCGGATAGGGATTCTCGATTTACTTCCCAGTTTTGGAAAGGTTTACAAGCTGCGATGGGAACGAGGTTGAACTTCAGTACAGCTTATCATCCTCAAATGGATGGTCAGTCAGAAAGGACTATTCAGACGCTTGAGGATATGCTTTGGGCGTGTGTGTTAGATTTCGGCGGAGGATGGGAAGGATATCTACCTTTGGTAGAATTCGCGTACAATAACAGTTTCCAAGCGACGATCAGAATGGCTCCTTATGAAGCGTTGTATGGGAGAAAGTGCAGATCACCACTATATTGGGACGAGGTTGGTGAGAGAAGAATGTTGGGACCCGAGATTGTTGAGAGGACAGTGGCAATTGTAGATAAAATTCGGGAAAGGATTCGAAGTGCTCAAGTTCGACAGAAATCTTATGCGGATAGAAGGAGGAAGTCTTTATTTTTCGAAGTGGGTGAGAAAGTGTTCTTGAAGGTATCACCTACTCGAGGAGTGGTACGTTTCGGACGGAAGGGAAAGTTGCAGCCAAGATTTATAGGACCGTTCGAGATTTTGGAGCGGATTGGTGAGTTGGCGTATAGGTTAGCCCTGCCGCCAAGTTTGTCAGCTGTGCACAATGTGTTTCATGTATCGATGTTGAGAAAGTACGTGCACGATCCTAGTCACGTTGTGGATTACTCGGGGTTGGCGATTGATGAAGGTTTGACTTATGAAGAGGAACCAGTCGAAGTGTTAGATACAAAGGTTCATCAGCTCAGGAATAGAGAGGTTTTGCTCGTGAAAGTTCGTTGGAGTAGACATGGGCACGACGAAGCGACTTGGGAGCGTGAAGATGAACTAAGAGAAAGGTTTCCGGGTTTTCTGTGATAGGTACGTTTTGTTTCTTAAATTTCGAGGACGAAATTTATTTTAAGGGGTGTAGGATGTAATACCCAGAAAATTATTTAGTATTTGTTAAGCATGTGGAAGTATTACTTGGGTTATAGTTCAGTATTTATTTATTTGGGTAATTTTAATTGTCGGCTTTAAGTTAAGTGTTATTTCTAAAGTTTTAAAGGTAGGATGTTATATTATTTTTGGGTTATGGGGTAATGGTCGAATTTTGAGTATGTGTAGAGGAGTTTTATTTTATTTTAAGACGATATAATTGTGATGACGGTTTCGGACCATTAATTATTTGATTTAAAGGATAAATGTAACAAGAATTGAAGTGGGCAATTTTTTTTCTCTTCCTCATTTCCCTACATTGTCGTGAGTTATGCTAGTAGGACGGAGGCTACATGTATTTTGAATTAATTACTTAATTAGGATGAAAGTGGAAGAAAAGGAAGGAGTTACAAATTAAAGTTAAATTAAGGACTCTTATGTTACTTTTTGTGAATGGCCGTTTTGTGGGCTTCTTTGTAGGAAATTGTTAAGGTTACTAGCTATTATTTTGGATGACTTTTAACTATGGAGTAAATGCTGGCCGGTTTTGTGTAAAAAAAGGGGTATTAAGCTTGAATTTTGGAGTGTTTTGGAGGTTACAAAGGGGGGAATTGATGGCTGAAGTTATTGGGTAGTAAAAGGGAGTTAAGCTAGTCAAAATTTCCATGTTGGCCGTCCAAATTTTCTACAAAAGTAGAGAGAGGCCGTGAGCAAAAGAAGAAAGAAAAGAGAGTGGGAAAAATTCATTAAAAACAAGAGAGAAAGTGTGCTTGTGTTAAAAAATATCAAAGTGGCCGTGAGTGTATGAGTTTTGGCCGTGAGTTGAAGAGAAAGGGGCGTGCTTTTGCTTGGTGTTTCGTCCTAAGTTCGTAATGAATTCATAGTCTTGAGCGAATCGAAGGTTGGTAAGATTTTAGGTTTGATAATCATCTTTTATTAGAATGATGTTCTAAGTGATGTTATATTATTTTCATGAAAGGTGAGACTTGTACATACCTTCGTGGTGATGAGGACGTGTTGAGGATAAACGAAAGTGGAGGTTTAGTGCGAGTGTGTGTATCATATCCGTTCGTATTCGAACAACAAGTTTGTAAGATTTAAAGGTGGGGGATTATGTTTAATCTTTAGACATGCATGTATACTGTGTGCATGTATCGTACGAATGTGAACTCCGAGCCCTGAAGTTGGTTCGTGAGAGATGTGATTATATTGATAGCTCTTGTGGCTATAGTAAGTTGATTGAAAGATACCCGGTTACGTGACGTTGTTTGAATTTTAAATGAATTCCCCACTGTGTATGAAATTATTTCGTACTCACCCTTTTTCACTTTAAAATTTTTCAGGTTGAAGAATGAAGGAGGAGGCCGAGGGGATAAGTGGTGTGGTCTTGAACGAGATAAAGAAAGATTGAAGTTATTTTCGAAATAAAAGTGGTATTTTAATTTAAAGGATGATTTTCGAAATTATGTCCAACATGTATTGTTTTGGATTTGAATACGTGTTAAACATTGAAAGGACTTTTGAACTTGGTTTTGGAATATTTCTTTTTTTTTTTACGGTTTGAAATGTTTTATTTCTTCAATAGTATTACATGAGTATTGTAATAGTATGATGAAGTTGGTATGTTTATGAATAATTTGTTAATGGGATTAGTTGTTCAGTCAAGTATGTTTATTTGGTTAAAATAGGGGCCTTTTTGCTTAAAAAGTCATCTTTAGTATATTTGAGCATAGGGAAAAATATTAGCGTTTAATAGACATATGTGTATTTGGATTTGTTTGGAAAATCTTGTATATGTATTATATTTTGTATATTTATTCTTTGGGACTAAATTAGTGTTTCTGAAATACAATTCAATAATGGTTTTTGTGGCTTCTTATGAAAATAAAAAAAATATGTATGGTTTTCTATGAAAATTGCTACTTGTGGGTAAAAGCATTATTTGTAGACTTATAGAGTATTTTGTTGTCAAAATGTTTATTCTCACAAAAATATATAAATCGGTCTATGTATTGTTTGTTTCACTTGAAAATATTATTTGGTATTATAAAAGTGTTATTTCCATTTTTTTGGTTAAAAGTGTGTTTGTGAATGAGAAAAGTTGAGTTCTTGAAAATATTCATGTTAAGTTACTAATAAAATTCTTTTATAAAATCGTCTTGCAAGATAATAGTTTATTTAGGATTTTGTATTAAATGTTAAAAATATCTTTCGGTAGGTGTATTACCATTTGGGTTGTGTGCAAGTGTATTATTGTGTTTGCCAAGTTATTTTGGTTTTTAGGTTAAAGTGACAATTTGGTAAAAATGATGTTTTTCTGATTCAAGGACAATATATTTTATTTCTTCTTTGTGTAAATTAAGGTTTTAAGAGTGAATGTAATTTTTCCTAGGTGTTATTCCAAGCTAAAGGTGATAACGTTTCCGTTCAGAAGTTTAAGGAAGTTTAAATAAATAAATAAAAATTCACGCCCAAAGAAGTATTTACAAATTATGGTACTTTATATTGTACTTTGAAAACTAGGGTGTGACAGATAGCCAGAGCCTAAACCCGGCTACACAAAACGTAGGCAACCCAGCTCAAAACATTATCCAACATCCTCAGAACCCAAATAACCCTTTCAACAACCCAGTATACCAACCATACCCATACCCACCGTATCCTTACCCACCATACCCGTATCCTCCACCTCCAGTCTATAATCAACCACCTGTTTACCAACCACCACCCCAACAAGTACCAGTACCTGCTGCTAATCCTCAGCACATTCCTCAGAACGTAGATCAACATATGGCTATTCGAGGGAGGTTTGCAGCGCAGCCACAGCGGTACTATGATGGAGTGGCATTGCCTCCTGTTGAGGCAAATAACTTCTCTATTTCCCTGGGAATTCTTAAGCTACTTACCGAGAACCAGTTCAAGGGGGTGATCGGGAAGGAGAATCCTCATACCCATCTGAGGAGTTTCCTCATGATAGCATCTACTTTCAATTACAATGGCATGTCTGAAGATGCCAAGAGGCTTAGGCTGTTCCCATTCTCACTGACGGGAATAGCTAAAGAGTGGTATGACAATACGCTTCCACGGGGAGGTGTTACCACTTGGGCCGAGCTCGAGCGTCTGTTCCTCGAGCGATTCTACCCTCCATCAAGAACTATACAAGCGAGGATTGAGATCTCTTCTTTCCGCCAGAAGCAAGGAGAGGACCTACGTCAAGCGTGGGAGAGATACTCAAACATGCTGATAGAGTGCCCGCAGCATGGGTACAATGAGGGAGATGTGATGGCATTCTTCTACAGTGGTGCCAACAAGGCGGGGCAAGACCATTTAGACGCCTGTGCGGGCGGAGCATTCCTGAATCAAGGCATAGAGAGGTGTAGAGAGATCGTGGATAATATTGTCACGAATGCCGGTGCTTGGAATGGTGATGCAGATTTCCAAAGAGTTAATCAGGTTGAAGAGGGTGAAGGAACGAGAAGGCTGTTGATGGCCATGATGGAGAAGATCAACAATCTCGAGTTGGGGAAGAATATGGTTGGAGAGAATATAGCAGCGAGCGAGAAAGTGGAACCACCCACGAGTCAGCAAGAAGAAGCCAATTACATGGGAGGTCCATATTACAATCAGAATGGGTATCCACAAGGTGGGAACCAGTTTGGAAGGCCTCCTTATGGCCAACCATTTGTACCTTCAGGTCCACAGCCTCCTCAAAACACATGGAGAAACACACAAGGGTATCAAGGAGGAGGCTCCTCAAAACACATGGAGGAAAAATAAGAATTTTTCGTATGCTAACCCAAAAGCAGGTATTACTGTTCCTGCAGGTGTTGATCCGGGGGCTAAACCTCCTGGTGGAGAAGGCGGTGCATCAACCGAGGAGATGTTGAGAGCGATTCTACAGAAGGTGGAGGAAGGAAGTAAGAGGTTGTCATCCTTGGAGTACGATGTGAAAAAGTTGCATAAAAAGGGTGATCAACGTGATCAAGAGCTCCAGAAGATGAACATTAAGTGGACTAGAACTCAACAAGAGAACAATCGAAGGTTCACTTCTATAGAGTTCCAGATGAGCCAGATTGCAAATTCAGTGAATAGAATGCCGGAGGGGAACCCGAAAGAGCATTGCAAGGCAATCCAGCTTAGAAGTGGAACCAACTATGAAAGTCCTCAGATGCCTGCGGATTCTGAGACGCCCCAAGAGGAAGTTGAGATGGGAGAAAGAGAACACAAGAAAGATGGAGGTGTTACAGTTGAGAAGGGGATTGAAAGTGAAGGGATTGAGAAGCATAAAGATATGGATGAGTCCCAGAAGGGCATGGAAAGTGAGGAGATTGAGAGAGTTCCTAAGTGGAAAAAGGTAAAGGAAGCAAGGGATAAAGCGAAAGAAACAGAAAGAGATGAATGGGGGGTACCCAAATCTGTGATACCCGTCCCATATCCACAACGCTTCATGAAAAAGAAGCTTGATGAAAAATTTGCAAAATTTCTTGATGTTTTTAAACAACTTCACATTAACATTCCTTTTTATGATGCTTTGGAACAGATGCCACATTATGTGTAACGCCCCGAATCCAAAACACATAAATATCTCAGATTCGAGGTGCCACTTGTGACTAAAAATACGAACTATAAAATTTTTGATATAAAAAGGGATAAAATCAGAGATGAGTTTTATGCAGCGGAAGAAATGAGTAGAATAATATTATAATATATATCTCACACACATATATAAAGCTTATTATCAATAGTATCATTTTATTTAAGTGGGGAACTCCGTGTCGTCTCTATTACTGTCCTTGCTCCACGACATCATAATCTGCAAGGGTTGTAAAAAGGGGGCGTGAGATTTGAATCCTCACGTATGGGTGATTTGCAACGTCATGGGATTGGTAAATCCGAAGTATATTAAATTATACTCATTAATAAAGTATTTAATTTATTTAAGCAGTTGACATATAAATATGAATAACAAATATCACAGAAGTAATAAGCTCACGTAATAATTAATTGGGCATAGCAGGTTTCACATCATATAATTGAAATATCACAAGTTGATTCACATTAAGGGGCAATGCCCAAAACCATTTTCACGTATCGGCCCAATCTGCCAAAATCATTTTTCACACATAGTAAATCTCCCCCAAACCATTTCTCACCAACAATTCATCCATTCATGTGACCATGAATCTGAATAATTATTATCACTCATGGCCACCACAAATAATATCAGCGACCATGAATCTGACCTATTATCACTCATGGCCGTACGTGTCAATCCACAAACAAAACTGATGCACATCAAATCAATAATTACTCGCTTTCCTCTTTCCCATAAAAACTGTCATTTCAAATTGTGGGGAGAATTCACATAATTCATACTTAAACAGATTCATGCTCACAAAATGCCCTTGTCTCATGCAATCGTCATTAGTTCATATAATCAACAAACATAAACCATCCATGTAAGGTATATATAATTATATCACATAATACAAGCAGTTATATAATAGGGTGTACATTTATGTTGGATTAGTTGTTTTAGATTGATTGGTCGAGTTCAGAGTATACCAGCACAACGTATTATAAGCAGATCGATCAACAGATCATCACCCACCTCTTAACTTTATAGATAAGTTAAAACTGTCTTTGAATTTCCTTTGGAAGATAACTTGCGTTGTAGAGACGTCCCGAGAGTGATACGTTAACAGAATGTCGGATCCCTCGTGCGTATTTCGATTAGCACAGAATCCTAGTACGAAACCATTTGATTAAAAGTTGACCTTTGTATTATTAGAAAAACATGAGAGTTTGTGTTACGAGAATCGAGAAAGTTGAGGGCTTATAAACTCAAAAGGACTTGCTTAAAGGTCACACCCTATTTTGGTAAATACACCACTTCTAAAAAGGTGAGTGTATTGAGGGAGTGTATTTACTAGTATACTTGTGGTATGACTATTTGGATTACTACAAAAACAATCTTTTGATAAGTACACCCCTTTTTAAGAAGAGGTGTATTAGGGGGTGTATTTACTAAAAGCAGTGGTGTAACAGGGGGGTGTATTTACTGAAAGCAGTGGTGTCCTTAACAAAGGCCTTTTATAAAATTAAAAGTATAAGAGTTTATATTTTATAAAAACCTCTTATTAAAACTTATTAATAAACTTAGACTTTCTAAGAAATTTATATAAAAAAATACTTTTCTTTTCTAATATTAGTGATACTTCTAAAATAAAGGAATTATATTAATTTTTTCCAAAATACTCCTTTTTCAATTGTTATAAATTTTAAATATTAAACGACTTATCTTTTCGTTCCTAATTCTCTAACAATCGCACAAGGGGAAGACGAGTTTCCCTTTGTCTCAACTAACACTAAAACGAACTAATTTCATCACCATATCATAAGCTAACCAAACCAAACTAATTCATTCATTCAATAATACCCTCCAACTAAAACAAAAATACTAAACAGCTAAACCAACAATACTAAACAACTAAACAACCAATACTAAACAGCTAAAAATGATAATATTAACCAACTAATTTAACAATACTTAACTTAAAATATCAACACTCCATCTTACATAACCAATAAATTCTTAACAGTACCCAACAATTCAACGGGGAATTAACTCAAATCCTAATCCACTATTACGAGAATTAGAGAGAATTAAGCAATTCTTACGAGTCCGGTTCGCGGTGGTAAACGGATGGCCTAACGGCGTTGATTAGGAAATCGATAATTCGTTCGGAAAATTGGGCAGCCTAACGACGTTGTTCGGAAATTCGGAGAAACGAATTGGGCAGCCTAACGGCGTCGGTTTGAATTTCTAGAAATTCGGCAACATCAACCGGTTCAACGGCGTCAAATCAATCGGAAATTTAAACGGAAAGAAAAGGTTACAGGTGAAATTGAAATTAAGTTTCAAAGATTGAAATTGAAAGGGGCTTTTGCATAGACTTACTGGAAAAGGAAAAGAGGCGACGTTTGGCTCCGGGCTTCGACGGCACGGGAGCGGCGGCGCTTCGTTCGAGGAGGCGGAGGACAGCGGCGCGGCTGGGAGAGGCACGGCGGCGGCTTCGCTCGCCGGGAGGAAGAGGCGGCGGCGGTTGCTGGAGAAGGGAGGAGGAGCTCGGCGGTGTCGCGCCTGGGTCGCGATCGGCGCTGAGCACGGTGGTGGGAGGTGGGCTGCGGTCGCGGCGGAGCTTCGGCGAGGCGACGGCGGCGAGCTGACGTGAGGGGCGACGGCGGAGCTC
Organism: Ballota nigra; assembly: GCA_947034835.1. Taxonomy (NCBI): domain Eukaryota; kingdom Viridiplantae; phylum Streptophyta; class Magnoliopsida; order Lamiales; family Lamiaceae; genus Ballota; species Ballota nigra. The sequence continues at coordinate 71,724,682 of OX344729.1, read as the reverse complement.
GTTCGCCGGAGGAGAGAGGACAGCGGCGGTGGCGACGCGGTGGCCTGAGCACGGCGGCGTGAAACTTCGTCGGCCGGAGGAGGGAGTCGTGCGGCATTTTGGCTAAGAGAGAGAGATGAGTGAAAGGATAAATGGGGAAGAAAAACAATCCCCGTAGCCTGAGAAGGGAGTATATATAGGAAAAATATCCTTTTAATTTTTTAATTAATTTTAAAGGGAGGTAAAAAACATGTGGATAGAATTAATTCTAATTAATTTAATTAAAAAGGGATACTAAAACATGTGGGTAGGGTTTAACCCCTTTAATTCGGATATTTTCGTTCCCACTTGATACGGTTCAGGGATCGTTTTGGTTCACGAGTGTAACCCCGATTCGGAAATTAATACAGTTTTAAAACTTAATGAATATTTTAAAGTATTTTAATTATTCTCAATAAATTAAACGGATCGAAAACATAATTTAAGACTTTGAATAATTAATTTCTCGTAATCCCTTATCCGTTTGAAATATTCGATTTCTTTCTTCGAACTTGGGAATTTGAAATAGAGTATATATTTAAATTACACAGTAGCACACAAAATAATAAAATTAAAAGAAACACAATAATAATAATATAAAATTATATAATTAAGGTTTCTAGCAAAATAAAAGGTATAAAACGGGACGGGGTATTACATTATGCAAAGTTTCTGAAGGACTTGATAGCGAAAAGACGGCGAGTGGATGAGCCGAAGTTGGTGCAGTTGAACCATGAGGTGAGTGCATTAGTGCACAAGGCGCTTCCTCCAAAGCTGAAGGATCCCGGGAGCTTCACCATTCTTTGTGATATTGGGAACGGGATAAAAAAGGGAGCGTTGTGCGACCTTGGAGCGAGAATTAATTTGATGTCGTTGCCGCTTTTCAAGAAGTTGGAAGGTGGTGAACTTCAACCCACAATGATGATGCTTCAACTTGCTGACCGGTCTATTACTCGACCTCAAGGTGTGGTTGAAGACGTCCTCGTGAGAGTTGGAGATCACATTTTTCCAGCCGATTTTGTGGTCCTAGAGATGGAGGAAGATGTGCACGTTCCACTAATTTTGGGAAGACCGTTCTTAGCTACGGCGGGGATGGTGCTAGACGTGGCAAATGGGAAGATTACGTTGAAGGTTGATGATCAAGAAGTGAAGATTTCCCTATATGAAGTCATGAAGCACCCGAAGGAGGATGAGAGTTTGTATTGCATGGATGCAATTGATCCTCGTGTTGAAGACACACCTTCTATCCCTGATCCTTCTCATATTCATGAATTTTATAATCCTTCGCTTGATGATTTAACCCATGAGTTTATTGATCTTAAAGATTTTGATAGGGATAAAGAAAAGAAGTTGAAGGATGAAGAGGTGAGAAAGGTGGACGTGGTCCAGTTAGAGGAGAAAGGAGGAGTTAGGAAGAAGAAGTCAAAATTCAAGAAGTTATGTGGGAAGACTCCTCCAGATAAAGGTGAAAAGGAATTGAGACGCCCACCGCCCGAGGTGAAGAAGAAGAATGGGAAAAGAGCAAAAAACTTAGACATCTTCTCTATTGAAAATAAGGGAGGTATTTTTTAGTATGATGTCCCATAAGCTCCTTTGAGCTTGGTCCGGCATGAGGACCTTAAAAATAGCGCTGAATGGGAGGCAACCCATTTTTAATTGCTTTTGAGTGTTTTTAGTTATTTTCCTTTTATGTTACTAGGATGTTGTTGAGTCGTATGTTTAACCTTGTACTTGAGAGTTTTATTTTGTAGGCTTGTCTCTAAAGGAGTAAAGATATCATGGAGTTATTCAGATTGAAGGGACCAACTCAAGCAAGAGAGTGTGCCAAGTTGATGAAGAGAAACTGATTTATTTGGTTGAGGTAACCCACAACCCCAAACTTAGACCTCTAGCAAGGTCGAAGTTTGGGGGGTGGAGTTTTTTTATTTGTTTTATGATTACATTGCACATGCATGCACGCCCTTATCTTTGAGTTGAGTTTGATTGATTATTGATTTGTTGAGATACTCCTTGGGGTGATTTTGATTTGACTCGCTATTACATATTTCATGCCTATCAACCATCTTATGCTTGTTGATTGCTATCTTTGAGTATGATTTGATGAGTAGGGTGAGTTGTAAGGGTGAGTTAGAAATTCTCTTGTGTGAGTGTTTGAGTTAGAGTTGATTTGAGAGAGAACTCGTATGCTTACAAATTTTTCCTTTTGAATACTTGTGTGATGATTGTGAGAATGCACTAGACTAGCATGGATGTGAAAGCCGTGAGATTTGAGCCTTATGAGATTTTGATATATGAATTAATCTCTTCGTTTGTGAGTGGATCGTCACCTTAGAGGATGCTAGAACTTGTGTGTGCTCTTGCTTTTTGATTGTGTCTAATTTGATATGCCGAATAGGATCTTAGGCCATCTTTGATTTTATTGAGTCACTTAGCCAAAATTTTCCTTACCAATGACATTGAATCCCTTGTTAGCCCCTTTGAGCCTAAAGCCTATTTTATTTGCTAGCACATATGAACACTATTCCAATTCCTAAGCCTTTTATCCCAATTAGAGTGGAGAATAGGAAAGTGTGAATGTGAAGGGAGTGAATTGAGTTGAAAAAGGAAAAGGTTGTTTGTTGAGTGAATATGAGAAGAAGGAGTGATGAAGTTATGAGATGTGGGAAAAAGAGAAAAAAAAATTGAGAATGAGCAAAAGAAAAAATGAGCTCATGAGTTTGTGTGAAAAAAGAAAAAAAAAGTGAAAGAGTGAGAAAGAAAAAAAATTGAAGTGTTGAGAAAAGTGGAATTGAAAGAGTGTTGATTGAAAATGTTTGAGGTATTCTGTTCCTAATCTCGAAGTGCTAAAGTTTGATTTTCTATTCTCCATTCACGCGAGTCACTTTACCCTATATTGATTCCCACCTGTCCAAAGAGCCTACATTACAACCTTGAGAAAAGTCCTTTTTGATTCGGCATTGATTTCTAGAGTATGGTCGGAGTTAAGAGCGCTTCCAAGCCTATGGCTGCCAATTTGAGTGATTGATTGTTTGAGTGAGTCCCTTCATCATTGATATACACTTGTGAGGGAGCGAAACACATCGTTGAGTGCACATCCATGTTTGATTTTGGTGTTTCTTATTATTGTTGCATGAGTATGATAAAGGAAAGTGAGTGAGTATACGGGCGATTGATTTTTGAAGCTCAAGTTCATTAGCTTGCATGATTGATTCTTTGACTCAGCCCTTACAATTTCACTTGACTTATTATTTCATTGCTTGAGGACAAGCAATATGGTAAGTTTGGGGGGGTTGATTAGGCGTGAAATTGTCATGATTCGTAGCTAGAAATGCCCTAGTTTTAGTCGATTTTATTGAGTTTTTAGAGCCAAATGAGTACTAATTCTATACATTGATGAATTTGTCTCTTTGATACTCATAGTTGAATCGAGGACGGAAAACGGAGTTCGTAGGACTTTGAATCGACTCAAACGGATGCCCGGATGAGAAGATATCGAAGAAATACGATTGGTATTAGTACGTGAAAAGAAAAGTGTTAGTTGCAAGGAAGGAAGGCCCATTCGAGCAGCATCACTCGAGCGCCCCGCTCGAGTAACGTAGGTCGAGCGCTCCAGACTTACAGAACAATTTTGCCGCTCGAGGGGCACAGCTCGAGCGCCCCGCTCGAGCTCTTGAACCATTCGACCAACGTAGGTCGAGCGCCCCGCTCGACCAGCAATTCATTCGAGCTCAAAGGCTCGAGCGCCCCGCTCGACCGGGACAGCTCGAGCGTCTCCGAGGCTTATATGCCAAATTTCGTTTTTTGGCCCACGAGATCCCGTTTCGACCCGGTGCCTATATATACCTCTTCCAAACTCGTTTCAAAGAACGACTAGATCCCGAACTTTAGAAATCACTTTTAGACTTAGTTTTTAGAGAGAGGAAGAGGAGAAGAACGAGCAAGCTTTACTTACGTTTTGTTGAGGTTTTTCGTACGAATTCTTAGTTTCTTTTCGTTTCGTAGTTTCTTTTCATTAGCTTGATTACTTTAAACGCTTTAAACTTCATTTTTATCAATTCAAATTCAGTTCTTAGTATTATTTTCTTTTAAAAACCCTAGTTCATGTTTCTTATTTTCTTCGTTCAATTCATTATGTTTATGTTTATTTTTTCTTCTATTGTTTTTATGTTTGTTAAAGCCATGTCCGGCTAAAACCCTTGCATGCTTGGGGTAGGATGAACTCGTAGAAGTAGGACGTGGGTACGTAATTGGGGTAACTTGTGATGTTAGGTTTTAATTCTCTTAATTAATGAATTCTTAAAATTAATCTAGACTTCGCTTTTGAATTTCGTTCGAAAGGTGTTAGAGAGAGGACGACCGTATCACTCTTTAACAATGAGTAGACTTAACGAGAAGGTTTAGGAAGGGTTAATTCATCTACCGGTTTAGCGGAGGAGGACGACCGCATCATCTTAGTTAAATTAGGGTCTCATTAATTAAGCACAATCTATTAACTTGTTAGTAGATTAGTGAAGTCGAGTGTTAGGGTAAAGTATTAGGGTTTAGAATCTTGAGCTTTCACCTTGCATTCTTATACTTAGGTTATTTCTTGCATGTCACAGTTATTCTGATTATGTACCTGCTCCGTTAGTATACGTAGGGATTCCAATCCTAAGCATCACCATCTCTCATTTGAAAACAACCCGTAGTTAATTCGTCTTCTTTAGTTCGTTAGTATAATTAGTTTAATTCAGTCTTTTAATTAATCTTTCAAAAAACCCAAAAACATTACACTCATATTAGCTACGACGCGTAGATCTTCAGGGATCTATTCGCGTACATACCTTCCCTTGGGTTCGATAATACTTGGTCCATATACTTGCCCATACTACAGTGAACCCGTACTCTTACGGGGAAGCTACTAGTAGAAGCTAGTGTACATTCGCTTCAAGTCAGGAATCTACCAAGAGGAAGGCAACTGATGTCCTCTCAGCAGAGGTGGCCAAGAAGACCAGAACCTCAGGGAGGTTGGCTGCTAAGTCCACTGGCTCAACTGAGTTAGTTGAGGTACTTCCTATTCTGAATCCTGATCCTATCTCTTCTGAAACTCCAAAGTCTGCCCCCACCAGAGTTACAGAGCTCGCTGAGCTAATCAAGGCGACTGGGGGTATGAATGAAAGAGCCAAAAAGTTAACTGCTCAACAGCAAGAGAGGAGAGATAAGGTTGTAGGAAAGATGGAATCCATTGCTGAGTTGGCATAAAGGAAGAGGCAGGAGAGGCTAGCTACTTTCGACAAGTCCACATCAAAGAAGTTCAGAAATGGCTATCAAAGGTGGACTGCAAAGCTGAAGAAGGAAAAGATGGCACTTGCGAAGGCCAAGTTCCCTCATCTTGATACTTGGGTTCCCAAGAAGCTGAATGATGCTTGGGAAACTGCCAAGAGGGAATTCGTATACTCATATTATGTCAGTGGAGAATTGGGGAAAGAAAACGCACAAGACTTATTCAATGATTGGCTCTTCGAATCCTACCCAAAACTCTATCCTGACATAAGTGAAGCCTGGAATGATAAATTCCCAGATCATGCCTTGAAGGCTCCTGAGCAGATCATCTACTGGCCCCCTCAAGATGCAACTAGAGCTGTGGACAGAGAGCGGATTACAGAAGAGTGGGTGTCCTTATGTGAGCATCTTGGTCTCAAAGGACATACAAAGGAGGTGATGTAGAGGAAAATTTAGCTGAAGATCAGAGTCTTCAAACAATATGGACTTGAACCTTTGTTTGAAACCATTTGAAGAAGTTAAGTGTTTTTGCTAGGCATTTGTTTATAAGTCCCAGATGTTTTAAGTTTGAACTTTTTGTTAGTAGACTTCATGTAAACTGTACTTCTCATGGAATGAAACTCTACTGATGTCTTTGCCCAAGATAATATCTCATTATCATTTAGGCTTATGTACTTGCATATTTTTTACTTACAAAATCCATGAACTTTTTATGTCATCTGAAGAACCCCATCTGAAAGAAGATATGTAATAAGATAGGTTCAGGCATAATAAAATAGGGGGAAATTGTTGGGAAATTGTATAGACTTAAGTTTTGATTAAGATGCCAAAATATTCCTCCTAAGTTATTTGTAAGTAAAATGTTCAGTAGAGTTAGTACTTAGTTGATTCAGTTCAAATGTTAAGGAACTGGAATGCAGTTATAAAATTCTAGAGTGTATTGAAGAATGAAGTCCACTGAAGACGAAGTCCGCTGAAGACAAGTGATCTGAGAATTAGTCTAAGTCTTGAATGTTTTCTAAGTACATTCTCACTAAGGTTAAAGCCATCAGGAGAGGACCAAGGTCCGCTGATGAGAACTAACAAAACACATTAAATGCTAAACACATTAAAAGATGTTAGTTAATCTAGTTGGAACAAGGCAAAATAAATTTCAGTGAAGCTTACAATAAATGAAGGAATAAGAAGGTTCTCTCAGAGGATTTCCACCTTAAAGCAAGACAGGATTCTGAACAAGCAGACTGAACGGCCCAATGAGAAGATGACACGTAGGTGCACTCTACTGACAGCCGACCTGTCCCAGACTGACAAGTACCAAAAGTCTTTCCCTAGCTTTCCCAGAAAGTTGGTGAATAGGCATGGTCTTCCAGCCGTTTCTTGACAAGACTTAAAGCTTCAAATAGAGTCGTTTGAACCAATCAGATACAAGAAGACTTACTTGAGAAGATTCAAATCCAATGGGAAGATTTTCAAGGAAGTCTATAAATACAGAAGGACGTGCTCATTTCTATGCATGGAAAACTCACAAGATCAAAGCTATCTCTACATTCATAACCTCTTAGAAGCACTTGAAATTACCTTTGTTTCCCAAGTGTTTCACATTTGTAGAGAGCATAACAAGCTTTCTGTAACCAAGCTTAAAAGCTATATCTAAACCTTAGAAAGAGATAATCCATCCTAAGCCTTGAGGTAAACTGTAAGGATTATCTCACAACAGTTGGAACCAAAACCCTACTCAAAACCCTACTCAGTTGATAGGTTGAGAGTTAGTGTTAAGTGGTGTTAGTAAGCTCTTTTTTTGTATCAGTCTGAAAGCTGGTTTGTTTTGGGAACTAGGACCTGGATTTATCCTAGTGATCAATCATCCTAAGAGAGGATTAATTGATCAGTGCACCTTGGCACTATAACACAAGGAATTTAAGGTGAAAGGAATTCTCCTGTTTAATCAGGACAGTGGACGTAGGAGATTCATCTCTGAACCACTTTATACCTTGTGTATTTACTTTCTGCTATTTCCTAAGTGTGTGTTATTCTCTCAAAGTTTATCAAGTAAAACGAGTTTTCTAAAGGGCTCACTAATCCGCATTTGAAAGCTAATTAGATAGTAGTTCAACTGAAAGTCTTGAACTTTCAGTAGAGGTATTATCTCAGTAAGCTTTCATAAGTAATTCTCAGCAGACTTAAAGTCCACTGACAAGTTACTATCTGAAGTAACCTGATAAGTTTTCAAGAAGTTTAAATTTGTATCCACAGGTGTATTCCCCCCCCCCCCATACACCTGTTTACTCGTTTCGGGACCAACATCCTACAAGGAGACATTGGAATGGTGTTAAGCATGTTCTACGGTACCTCCAAGGGTCTCAAGATCTTGGACTGTTTTACCGTAAGAACCAAGACAAAACCTTAGTAGGTTATGCGGATGCTGGCTATTTGTCTGATCCCCACAACGCCATATCCCAGACTGGTTACGTTTTTCTCTGTGGTGGTACTGCGATCTCATGGAGATCGGTTAAACAAACAATGGTTACCACATATTCAAACCACTCAGAGATAATAACTTTATTTGAAGCCGCATGAGAATGTGTTTGGTTAAGGTCCTTGGTAAAACACATTGGTGACTCATGTGGTATCGCCAAAGGCGATACACCTCCCACCGTTATATTTGAAGACAACACCGCCTGCATCGCACAAATAAGTAATGGGTACGTTAAGGGAAACCTGACGAAACATATTTCACCTAAATTTTTCTACCCATACGAACTCAAGAATAGTAACGTGATTACCATTCAAAAGGTGCAATCTAGTGACAATCTAGCTGATCTGTTCACTAAGTCCTTGCCTACGTCTACTTTTGAAAAGTACGTTCGTGTTATTGGGATGCAAAGGCTTAAAGTGTTGTTGTCTTCAGGGGGGGTGGTAACCCCAAAATAAATCCTGAAGATTTGATCCAGAAGATCGATTACATTACACCCTAACTTAATATTTGGCTAATACTGAGCACGTGGAGTTTTTATGACATGTTATGTCGTAATGTCCAAGGGGGAGTGTTATAAATCCAGCAGATTTAATATTCCAAATTTAGGAGATTTGATGTGGACATTACTAATGGACCAATAACCTAATGGGCTTCATATCTTAGACTAGGGTTTTAATCTTATAAATATACCATTGTACTCAAAATTGTAAACACTTATACACAAGAATATTAGTGAAACTCCTGGCTTGGCTCGCCCTCGAACATAGTCATTCCCGATGAATTGGGTGATCAAATATTGTGCCTTTAATTTACGCACTCAATTACAACAATTATCTTGTTGCCTACTAAAAAAATGCGTTGATTAACAACCGCATTAGCGATGGATAATCTGTCGCTAATTATTTTTAACGACGGGATTAACGACGAGTGTTGACCCGTAGGCAAATCGACTGAAGCTAATATTTTCGATGGCTTTGGAAGGCCGTCGTAAATTTATGACGGACAAAAGCCATCATAAATTTGACCCGTCAACAACCCGGTCAGGCAAAAAATTTTACGACGGACACGGCCGTCGTAAATATTAGCCAATTTTCGTTTATTTAATCAGCCTGATAAATATTTACGATGGGCACAAAGCCGTCGTTAATATATATTTTACGACGGACACGTGTCTGTCGTAAATAGCAAACCTATAACAAAAAAAAGTGGCTCGTGTAGTTCGAACCCGGACCCCTCGGGTACCCGAGCCAGGTGCGAACCACTGGGCCATTGGCCCCCAAGGTATACACTCCGGCCCCACTTCAATATTAACCCTAATGGGCCTGAAACAATTAATACAAATTTCGCATCTAAGGAGAATCAAACATATGACCTCTTTTTCATATGGAGAGGGCATGAACCATTAGGACACTTGCTTCTTTTGTTCGATTTTTTGCAACTAATTGTATATGTATCTAAATTGAGTCATTCTTTTTTTTATTATTCATCAAATTAATTCCTTTTCGTTTCTAACTTGTTTTAATAAATGTTGTTACCAATTATATTTTTTTTGTTTTGTAAATTTATTTAATTCAGAAAACGCATAATTAATATTATAATCAGTTCACTTGTACGTAATTAATTGTATACGTATCCAAATTGAGTCATTCTTTTTTATAATTCATCAAATTAATTCATTTTCGTTTCTAATTTGTTTTAATTAATGTTGTTACCAATTATACTTTATTCGTTTTGTAAATTTATTTAATTCGGAAAATGTATAATTAATATTATAATTCGTTCACTTGTACGTAATTAATTGTATACGTATCCAAATTGAGTCATTCTTTTTTTATTATTCATCAAATTAATTCCTTTTAATTTCTAATTTATTTTAATTAATGTTGTTACCGATTATATTTTTTTCATTTTGTAAATTTATTTAATTTGGAAAATGTGTATTTAATATTATAATCTGTTCACTTGTACGTAATTAATTGTATACGTATCCAAATTGAGTCATTCCTTTTTTATTATTCATCAAATTAATTCCTTTTCATTTCTAACTTTTTTTTTAATAAATATTGTTACCAATTATATTTTTTGTTGTTTTGTAATTTTATTTAATTCGGAAACGCATAATTAATATTATAATTTGTTCACTAGAACGTAATTAATTGTATATGTATCCAAATTGAGCCATTCTTTTTTTTATCAGTCCATAAATTAATTCATTTTTGTTTCTAACTTGTTTTAATATACGTCGTTACCAATTATATGGATCGTTTTGTTTTGTAAAAATTATAACAAGATAATAAAAATTATAATAAAAATATAAAATTACCAAAAAAAGAGAATTAAAATTGTTCAACAAAAAAATCAATAACAAGATAATAAAAATCAAGGCCCTGTATCATCGAAATCGCGATCCTCCCCCTCTTCATCCAACGGATTAGGCCTTTGGAGCTCCGGCGGGGGCGGTGGGATAACGGGCTGTTAGTATTAGTGTCCTAGAGACAATCCATCGAAATGAGATAATACTAAGATAATATTCAGATATGGTTTAAAATTATTGTTGTTTTAATATTAAATGTATGGCGTTACACTTATCTGAATATGATGTTTGATTGTTTGCATATATTTTTATTTGTGTTCCCTTGAATCGATGCTGTCATTGAGTAAGTGAGATCTCAGATGACCGAAGTACGATTCTCAAATAGCCCCGATCAAGGATCATCAAGAATGAGATATTGATGATGCAATGGAGATTGGTGTGCGATCTGCATTATACTCAATGGTGAGAGTGTAGTAAGATCTCACTTACTACGAGATACTAGGTATCTCATAATGGATGCATAAATACCTTAGAGGGTATTGGTATACCCATCCGAGAAACTGTTTGATGTAATTCTACATAATGTGTCTACGGGTGTCTCGGTTAGTGGGAGCGATGTGATACTCCTCTGACTTGAGGTCAATATTCACGACATGTGTGGAGTGGTGAACTTTGACCATGATCGACGCTTGCACCCTTCCACGGGTAGATATGGCATGGATTGGGTGCATCACGAAATACATGAGCGTGGTAGTTGAGCCAAGAATAGGATTCATTCCTCAATGTGGATTTAGAGAGAATACTCGTCTTCTCATCATAATTGGATCTAAGACATCGACCGATGCAAGTCGACTTGGACTTTGTGGCCAAGTGCGACACTAGCGATCAATTAGTGATTTGAGATAACATGATTAAGTTATTTGAATAGACACTTCATCATGTTCAAGACTTAATCGAGTATTCGCGAATGAAAGGAAGATATCACAATAGCCTACAGTATTACAGGTAGTTGCAGATTTCCTCGCAACGTATCTCATATATTGAGAATGTCTGATTTATTGTCTAGGGTTCAATTAAGACCGTTAGTTTGACTAATCGCTCGATATACGAGGGCCTATGGGTCACACAACAAGCAATAACAGTTCGTCGATTATAGTTGGTTGATTAACTATTATATTGGATATAATATTTAATTTAATTTATGGAGATTATAATAATAATTATATTTAGAATTAATTATTATTATTTAATTAAATTAGATTTAATTAAATATGAAATCTCAATAATAATATTTGGAATATTATTATACAAGAATAATAGATATGCTAAAGATATTATTCGTAGGAACGTATCTAGGAAAATATAATCCGTAGATATTATATTACGGGCCCTATAAATATGTGTCATGGGAATTCAGAAAACATACCAGAAATATAATATCTCCATAAAATCTCTTGTTCGAGTTTTCCTAGCAAGTTCGTCTCGAGATTCAACGCTGGCACCTCGGTGCAAATAGGTGAATATATATTGCGTGGATACCGTAGTAGAAGTAAATAGGTGAATGTCTATTGCGTGGATACCGTAGTAGAGGACTCTGCGTACGAAGTTCTGTAAGAATCTCGTTTAATATTCTTGCAAATTAATATGCGATTAATCGTTCGATGTTGGTGAACTTTAATATTCCGCTGCACATGTTTACGTGTTTACGTGCTTATAAATTCCAACAGTGGTATCAGAGCTCAGACTCTTGATTAATTGCATGATTTGTGATTTTATGTGGATAAATTATTTTTGTCTAGATACTTGATTAATTGTTTTTTTTATGCGATTAATTTGCTAATGTGATTAATTTTTTTTTTAATCACTAAAAAAAAAAAACATTAATCAATTCACTCCTCTTTTGACTGGGTCTTTCAGGGTGAATTTATTTGAGCATAAAGGATTAAGTTTCCCTTCCTCCACGATTAAAAATCTGAGTAAATAGTACGGCACTAATTTTTCGGATTGAAAACTATAGTTTGGTTTTTCATATTGTTTTGAGTGGGAACTATGTGATTTCTTGGGCCGCTAATGAATTGTATTAGATACGCTTCACACATCCAGTTTATCTCTGGAAAACTATCTAATTTCTTGACTCGCTATTCTTTGGTCGGTTGCCGATGGCGGTAATTTTCTGACAGGCCGCTGAATCCTCAGTTATATGCTTCGAGCGGCGGCCAGCTACTTTTGGCCCTCTGTGCGATTCGCTATCCAGTGGCGGCTGATGTCGACCGCTGCTGGTCGGCGAGCGCGGGGCGAAATAGGATGGACGGCGTGGTCTCTCGGCCAGTGGCGGCCTATCGGTGGGCAACGGGAGGAAACCGGAAGGCGGTCTGCTGTTTGACGGCGACCGCTAGGTCTGGATTGTTGACGGCAGCAGATGGGTCTGCTATTCTTCGAAAGGATTCTGCGGCCCATGTTTAAAAAAATAATTGGGCCTGGCCATAGGGAATGGATTAATTAAAGTAGTTGGGCTTTTCTTTAATTAATTAATTGGTTGGGCCTGGAAACTTTATTCAACTAATTAATGAACTTATGGGCTGTGAATTGGGCCTAACAAGAATTGTGTGTTGTTTTAACATTAAAAAGAATTTTTTGTTGGACCAAAATAATTCTAATTAATTAGATTAATTAGAATTTTAATAATTAAAATTATTATTTCAAAATTAAAATAGGATTTTAATTTCTGTTTAATAATTTGGTAGTTATTAATTTCCCACTTGGTTAACTTATTTTGTTAATGCGCTTTATAGTCCGCATTATAAGTGATTAGGTAGGCGGCGCCCAATAATTGTCGGACCGTTATTTAAGTTTTGCGTAGACGGCGCCCAAATAAATGTTAGTCCGCATAAAATCATGTTTAGGAAGGCGGCGCCCTATAATTGCTCAAATGTGATATAGATTAACATGTCGAATCTCGATCAAGCAATTAATACCCCGCCTTTGAAATGTTCCTCACTAAAATATGGTTTTTCAATTGAAAGATGTCTTCCATTAAAATTAAAAGTAAACTGGAGATTTTGTTCCAATGAGTATTTAAGGCCCAAGTCTTTTACTCGGATCTACATCTAACGGGACTTTTATAGGGACATGTTTTGTCGCCACTTAATGGTTGTAAACCAACTTAATTCTGTTTCACCAGCCCAAGCAGGGAAACGAGAATTAGGTGACATCCGATTGAACTAGGTTCAATCAACTAGGAATTGCGTGAGACAATTGGTTTAGAGACCTACCAATTCTGTGGTTGCAATGTTCAGCCCAAGCAGTCATTGCAATAGTAGGAATGTGGATCCTAATCCATTACAATTTATATTAGATATAAATTCGTACTCTTCCGATTAGGTCGTTGAGTATGTGAAAATAATGGAGACAAAATAAATAAAAGGCCATGTTTATTTTGATTGCTGAATATTGATCATAGGAATTATGTGTTTTAATTCCCGTTTAAATTTTATTTCTCTATAATTGTTGAAATGTATAACTTGACATTGAAAAATATTCTGGAAACGAACAAATTGGCTGGGCCAAATTTTTTGGACTGGCACCGAAACGTGTGTTTAGTGCTAAGACAAGAAGAGATTGAGTACGTGTTAGACACGATAATCCCTTTTACCCATGAGGCTGGTTCAGTTGAGGCTGCATCGTTTGACGTTACAGCTCAAAGAAGTATCAAGATGATGTTTTCCAGACTCTATGTTATGATTGCTCGGCATGACTCCCGAATTGTAAAGGCAACATGAGAAAATGGATCCCTTCGAGATGCTTAAGCGTTTGAAAGATCTCTTTGATTCTAAATCTCGTTTGAGATTTATGAAGTGATGAGAGATCTGTTCAGATGTCGATTAGCAAAAGGAAGGAAGATTTCACCTCATGTGTTATCCTCAAGTCGCTCCCTGATTCATATTCTAGTTTCGTAGTAAATTTAATATGAAGAAGACGGAAGCGACGATGTCGGAGCCTCAAAACATGCTTAAGACTTTTGAGCCTTCCACTCCTAAGGAAAAGCCCGTGCTCATGGTGGGTGCTTCTACTTCTTCTAATCCGAAAGGCGAGAAGAAGCGAAGGAGTAAGGCTAAATGGGCTCCGAGCCCAACTTCCTGAAGGCAAAAGGTGGAGTTCAAAAGTAAGAGAGGGTTGATAAGGATATGTGTCCCACTGCAATAGAAAGGGGCATTGGAAGAAAGACTATAAGGTTCTAGCACTGAGAAGAAAAACACTAGGTGGTTTATAGCTGCTAGAACAAGTATGGTTGTTATTAAGATAATCATGTTCACTAATAGTTTAAATTGCTAGGCATTTGTTGAGTTATGGACATGATGTTCTTAATATACAAAGTAGGATGACTCAAGCTTAGTAATCATGAAAACCCGACTTACTTGTGGCATTGTAGATTTGGTCATGCAAACGAGAAAAGAATCGCAAGGTTAAGAAAGTTGGACTACTTAACCTACTTAGAGTCTTATGGTGATTGCAAATCTTGTATCATGGGCAAGATGATCAATAAACCCTTTTCCGGGAAAGGGGTGCGTGAAAAAGAAGTTCTAGAGTTGATTCGCATCATTGTTTGTGAACCATTGCCCACTCTAGCTAGGGGTCGATTCGGCTACTTCATCACCTTTACCAACGATTACTCGTGGTACGGATACATGTATCTCATGAAACACAAATTCGAATCATATGAGAAGTTCAAGGGGTACAAGGCAGAAGTAGAGAAACAACTTGGTAAGAGTATCAAGACTCTTCGATTGGATCGAGGAGGTGAGTACCTTAGCCATGAATTCATGGATTACTTGAAGCTTCAAGGGATCAAATCACAATGGACTCCTCCTGGAATACCTCAGATGAACGGTATGTCCGAAAGGAGAAACCGAACCTTGTTAGACATGGTGCGGTCCATGATGAGTTTTTTCCTCTCTTCCAACATTCTTATGGGGATACGTATTACAAACCTCAATCTACATTCTGAATAGGATTCTGTGCAAATCAGTTGAGCATACTCCATACTAGCTATGGCATGGCAAGGAGCCATCTTTTCTACACATTAGAACGTGGGGTTGCCTCGCAGTTGTGAAGAAAATGCTAACTGATAAGTTGGAATCCAAAGGTGAAAATGGTTATTTTGTGGGATGTCCTAAGTAGACAAGAGGATATCACTTCTGTCTACCGGAGAAACAAACAGTGATTGTTTCTAGGCAAGCTTAGTTCCTAGAAAACCGGTACGTCTTTAAGGAACAAAGTCGTAAGAAGATAGAACTTGAAGAGATTCAAGAACCATAAATTAACATAGAGACTGATGATTTGTCAAAGCAACATGACAAAGAATCAGTGGGAGCATTCAACGACTCTCATGGTGGAAGTTTATCACTAGGTGATCCTCTTTCAGCCAGTGGGAGCGTAATTGGAGTCAAGTTGCCTTTGCAACAACCTCCAAGTAGGCTGAATGAGAATAGCATAGTTCAAACTCCCACCCAAGAGGCATCTGGAAGTGTCGCTCTTGAGGACTCTCCGGTGAACGATGAATTCGCTGCACCACAAAATTTTCACGATCAAAATGTACAGCCTGCACAACTACAACTTTGTAAGTTAACTAGGATTCGTAATCCAATCGATAGGTATTATGGCTTCCTCGTTGAGGAACACGATGACGTGGAAATACCGGATAAGGACGAACCTAAGACTTACACTGAGGCGACATTAGATGTTGACTCAGAGAAGTGGCATGAAGCCATGAAATCCGAGATGGACTCGATGTACATCAATCAAGTTTGGGACTTGGTTGAATTGCCAAAAGGGGTAAAACCCATAGGTTGCAAGTGGGTCTTCAAGAGGAAGACCGATGCAAATGGCAAGGTACAAACCTACAAGGCTAGGTTGGTGGCGAAAAGGTATAGTCAACGTGAAGGCATTGATTATGATGAGACCTTCTCGCCAGTTGCTAAGATCAAGTCTATTCGAATTTTACTTGAGATAGCAGCACACCACGATTATGAGTTTTTGGTAGATGGACGTCAAAACAGCTCTCTTCAATGGTAACATTGATGAGGAAGTGTTTGTGACTCAACCGGAGGGTTTTATATCTAAGCCAAAATCTAATCTTGTGTGCAAGCTTAAATGATCCATCTATGGATTGAAGCAAGCTTCTAGGAGTTGGAATATCCAATTTGATGAAGCTATCAAGTACTTTGACTTCATCTGAAATATGGAAGATCCTTGCGTTTATCATAAACGCAACGGGAAGAGTATTGTCTTTATAGTCGTATATGTCAATGGCATATTGATTATAGGAAATAACATCCCGCCAATGCAGTCCGTGAAAGATTGGTTATCAAAGACCTTCATGATGAAGGATCTTGGTGAAGCATGCTACATCTTAGGGATCAAGATCCATAGGGATAGATCCAAGAAGATGTTAGGGCTGTCACAATCCACCTACGTAGATAAGGTGTTGAAGCGTTTTGCGATGGAGAACTCTAAGAGAGGGTATCTTCCAGCAAATCATTGGATAAAGGTGTCGACGAAGGATTGTCCTTCTAGCGAAGTTGATATCGAGCACATGAAGGACGCTCTATATGCATCTGCAATTGGGTTCCATCATGTACGCCATGACTTGCACGAGGCCAGATGTGGCCTACGCTGTCAACATGTTGGGACATTGTCAGTTTTGATTAAGATCCCAAAGCCCCTGAAAAGATGATTGCCTTAATCTGTCTTTGTCAGGCTAGTCTTGGTTAGGATTAGTACTTAGTCATTTTACACTTCACAGGTACTCAGTGAGAGGAGAACTCACTGGAGACAATCAAGACTCAGAGCCTGAAGACGAAGAGCACCATCCTGAACTTATGGCAGTCTTCTAAGTTGGCTGAGTAAGTGTCAGTGATGAAGAGTATGACCCTGAGGTCATTACTAACTCAGTCCTGAAGGGAACAGGTTGTCACTGAGTTAATGGGAAGACTTGGAGTAGAGCCAAGCAATGCAAAAGGAATTTCAGCGTCAGGACAAGACCGGTGAGCTCAAGACAAAATGAACTTAATAAGACAAACCTGAAGCTCAGGAATAAGTTCTGACATTCTCACCAACCTAATGACGTGGACCAATCCGAGGAGGACACGCACGTACGGAACCTGACATAAAGACTGAATTCAGACTGCATATTCAACGGGCAAGCATTTAATGTGCATTTAATGAAAATACCAAATCCATGCAAAGGCGGCTGCTGCATAGAGATATGTCCGTTTGAAGCCCCTCTACATAGATGGCTAGAAGGCTATCTCTCCAACGGATAGTTTTTCAAACCACCTATATATACAGAAGGCCTTGAACCCATTCAAGGTTACGGGAAATTTCCAAGCCAGAAATTACTCAAACTCTCAAGCAATCAAAGCATTCAGCCTTTAAGAGAAACACTCGAAACCTTCTAAATTTCCCAAGTGTTTCTTAGCAACTGAGAGTTATTCTGTATTCCAAGAGCTAATTAGAATTATCTTAAACTTAGAGAGATTATCCAATCCTTAGCATAGCTTTGCCTTGTAAGGATAATCTCAACTTAGTTGGAATCCAAACTGAAACCAAAACCCTAAGTTAGGCTTGTTGGGAGTAAGTCAGTTAGTGTGATAGTAAGAGGAGTTTGTATAGATCAGTGAGGTAACTGGTCTTGGTGCACCTTGGCACGTTAAAAACAAGAATCCCTTGAGTGGATTTCCTGTTAAGTCAGGTCGTGGACGTAGGAGCTTGAGACTCTGAACCACGTTAAACTCCTTGTGTTCTTACTGCTTTGGCATTGTGCATACTTGCCATATTACCTGTTCATTCATTGCATTCAAGTTTATCAGGTCTGAATCAATCAACCTGATCTTCAAAAGAACACTGCCCTACTAAACACTTCTAAGTTTTGAGTAAAACAAGTTTTCAGAAAGCAAACTAAACAAGACTTTAAACTATCAGGGCTCAAACATTTCCGCACTGAACTTGAACTGATAGTTAGCCAACTGACCCGCACCAAGTGTAGTCAGTGGGTGTATTATCAGCTCCTAGTTCTTTACCACTCTGAGTGAAGGGGACTCAGTCAGTTTTTAGTTTGAAAATTGGTATACGTGTATTCCCCCCTCCATACACGTATTCCTCAGTCTTGTACCGGGACCAACAAGTGGTATCAGAGCAGTGGTTCGAAAGACCACTGACTTTGAATACTAATAGTTTCAGAGGAGAAACTGTTGGTGGTCACTGAACAGATCTGAGTTTGCTTTTCACAAAACTTGCATCATCATCATGACTTCAAGGAGACTTGAAGCTTCGTTACCTGAATTCTCTGTATCTAACTTTGTCTATTGGAAGTTCAGATTAGAGGCACATCTAGATGCCATCCATGACCAGATGCCGCGTGTACTCAGGGAAGGACCGATCAAGATCACTATTCCTAACATCAGAGGACTGGGATACGATGATCTTGCGATTGGCGTGCAGGTTCCTAAGGAGAGGAAAGACATGACCAACGATGAAATCAAGATGGTGGGGCTTGACAACGTCGCCAGAAACATCATCTTGCATACGGTGCCTTTCGAGGAGTCAGCCAGGCTGATGAACCTAAAGACGGCAAAGGAGGTTTGGGATGAGCTGACCAGGATGTGCGAAGGGTCAGAAAAGATAAAGGAGAACAAGAGGAATATTGCCATTCAGAAATTCGAAGCGTTCGAGATGCTGCCTGATGAGAGCATAGATCAGATGGAGTCTAGATTCATCAAGTTGATGAATGACTTGGTGATGTTGGACAAGGATGTCCCAAGGAGAGATGTTGCTTCAAAGATCCTGAATGCCCTTCCTGAGAAATGGGACAACAGTGTAATTATGCTTAAGAACACTCAGGATATGAGTAACATAACTTCTTCTTTACTTTTTTCAGAGCTAAAAGCGCTTGAATTTGATCTTAACAAAAGAAAGAAGAAAGTTCAGTCAGAAGAGGAAGGGAAGGAGAAAACTCCTGAGAAAAGTGTGGCGTTCAAGGCCAGGTCTGAACCTGTTGAGCCCTCATCAAATTCTTCATCAAAGTCACTGATGGAGATGAGCAGGGAAGAACTCGCTGAGGAGTACAGCCTGATGGCCAGACGATTTGACAAGCTTAATTCCAGGTTTGGTCGTTATAAAAAGTTTTATCAGGACTCACGTGACAGGAAACCTGAAGGAACCCACCAAAGCTCGAGGAGATATGAGGAGCGAAGAAACACTGACCAGAGGAGAGAACGTGGTGATGAAAGGAGATATTCAGAACCAAAACCTGAAAGAAGAGACGAACAGAGACGTACTCGCGATGATAGATATCCAACCAAGGCTGAAAGCTCACCGAGAACCAGGGAACCTGACTCAAGGAGGAACCCTGAACCGAGAAAAGAAAGAATAAGTGAGCAGGTAGCATGTTACAACTGTAACAAGATTGGTCACTATCAGTATGATTGCCCGGAGCTGAGTGCTAGGGAGAGAGAGGAAAGGAGAGCCACGAGGGATCTAAGATCTGCTGATCGGAGGGCTATGGTGGCTGGGGATGCAACAGACTCTGATGGCCCCACTGAAAGGTCACCTGAACTCTTCTCGGATGATGAGTACGATGATGTCTGCCTAATGGCTAGGGATGAGCCTGAGGTAACATCAAATTCTGTGTGTGTTTCTTACACTGGTCAAAATCCTGAGCTCAGCTCAGAGTCAGTTAGAGAAATGAACCTTCAGATCTGCCTTGATCAATTGATGGTTGATTTCTCCAGACTGCAGGAAACTAATGTCTTCTTGGTAGAGGAGAACAAGAAATTGAGTACTGAAGTTCAAAACCTGAATGAACAACTCACTCAGTCTGATCTCAAAGAATCAGCTCAGATTGTGAGACTAACTCAGGAAATTGATATGATCAATTCTGAGCGTCTCCCAAGAGAGAAAATTATGAAGGAACTGGCTGAGGAAGAGCTGGTCAGGAAGGAAGAGCTGAAAGCACTTAAGAGTAAGTTTGATGACCTCTTTACCAGACATGAAATCCTGAAAAAGAGTGAGGACTCTCTCAAGAAAAAGGTTGCAGCAATGAATAAATCCTCAGTGGCTAGAGAGGAAATAAATAGCAACCAGATACTTGGGAACAAGAAAAAGGGACTTGGATATGTTCCTGAGAAATCCTCACAAGGTCAGTCTCATGTTGCTTCAGGGAGCAACACTGAGAGGGTATTTGTTCAGACAGGCCAGAGTGCACCTAAGGTTGTGCTCCAGGCCCGTCAAACTGATAAGGGCAAGGAAACTGTTGACACAGTCAGGGTTGCTCCTAAGGTAGCTAAGCCAAAACCCAAGGGAAAGGCAAAGCAACCTACGGAAGCCCCTGAGAGCTCAGGCCAGGGAAAACCTCAGCGAAAGCAGAGGAAGACTCAGGCCAAGAGCCCTCAGACTGGTCAGCGAGGGTACCATCATGCTTGGCAATACCATCAGGGAAGGCCAAACATGATGACACCCCCGTGGTTTTGGCATCCTGAGGCCTTTAACTGTTTTCCTTTCCCTCACTTGCCTAGGGGGAATAGAAATCAGGGTCCTTATCAAGAACAAGGCCCAAGACCTGCTGCACCCAAACCTAGGAAGAACAGGAGGCCAGCCCAAAAGGCACCCACTCAGGCTCCTGCGAAGCCTAAGTCTAGCACCCATACACCATCTTCCTCTCAGGCTAAGAAGAAGAAAGTTGTGTATGTCGATGTTTCAGGGAGACAGATTCACCACTCTGAGGCAATCAGGGTTGTGAAGCAAGTCTGGATCCCGAAAGGTACAGCTGACACAATAGGACCCAACACCCAATGGGTACCTAAAGCCTGATTTGCTTACAGGCGGCTGTTGATCACAACAAGAGGAGAGAAGACTCAATCAAAGCTGTTTGGTACCTAGACAGTGGTTGCTCAAGGCACATGACTGGAATGAAGAGTCTTCTCTAAGAATATCAGGCTAAAGATGGTCCACAGGTAACCTTTGGTGATAACTCAAAAGGTGTTACTAAGGGTTTTGGTGTTCTAATTATAGGTACAGTCAGAGTGGAAAATGTGTCCTTTGTGGAAGGACTGAAGCATAACCTGCTGTCAGTAAGTCAATTCTGTGACAAAGGGTTCAGTGTTGAGTTCTCATCGAATAAATGTTCAGTCAAGGACAAATCAACACAAGTGCTTCTATCAGGTATAAGGAAAGGTAACGTTTATCTCGCTGATTGGAGCAGCACTATTCCTAATACTTGTCTTGTTGCTAAAAGCTCTCTAGAGCTCAGTTGGTTATGGCATAAAAGATTAAGCCACCTGAACTTCAAGATTCTTAACAAAATTTCTAGACAGTCACTTGTTGATGGTCTACCTAATGAAGTTTTTAGCAAAGATCACGTGTGCAAAGCTTGTCAGGAAGGGAAGCAAGTCAGAGCGTCATTCAAAGAAAAGGCTTCCTACTCCACTGACAGGATACTTCAGCTCCTGCACATGGATCTATTTGGTCCCATAACACCTGTGAGTATGAATGGTAGAAAATATACCCTTGTGGTTATTGATGATTATTCTAGATATACTTGGGTTATTTTCTTGTTAAATAAGAAGGAAACACAGGTGAAGCTTCCAGAGTTGCTCAGAAGACTCAGCAATGAGAAAAATCAGTCCATTACTAAGATCAGATCTGACAATGGCACTGAATTTATAAATTCATATATTTCTGACTTTTGTAATGAACTTGGTATAGCTCATGAGACTTCTGCAGCTAGAACCCCACAACAGAATGGTGTCGCTGAAAGGAGGAATCGGACACTGAAGGAAGCTGCAAGGACCATGCTGGCTGAGTCAGGATTGCCCAAGAAGTTTTGGGCTGAGGCAATCAACACTGCATGCTACACTCAGAACAGATCCATGCTGAACAAGCAACATGCTCAGACCCCATATGAGACATGGAACAAAAGAAAACCTCGTATTTCTTACTTTCATGTGTTTGGTTGTAAGTGCTTCATCCTCAACAATGGGAAGACCCAGTTGAAAGCCTTTGATAGCAAATCTGATGAAGGAATATTCTTGGGATATTCTGAAATTAGCAAAGCCTTCAGGGTTTACAATTGTAGGACCCTTGTTGTGGAAGAATCACCTCATGTTGTCTTTGATGAATCTGCTAGTGAGTCTAGGGCAAAGGTGCTGAATCCTGACACTGAGGAGGTCACGAGGAGTGTGACAAGGCTGAGCTTGAAGAATCAACCTGATCCCAAGATCAAGACTGTGCCAATCCCCAGATGGGATGATGATGACGATCAGGATGATGAACCAAGTGCCACTCCTAAACCCAGCACATCAGGGATTGTTGAGCCTCAGACAGAGGAACATGCTCAACCTGAGGTAAGTACCGTCTATGAAGATGCTGTTGCAGCTGAGACGGCTCCTGAGTCACCTCATCAAGGGGGAATCAATGTCCCTGACATTGAGCTTGTTAATCCCTTTGGTATAGACTCAGGATCATACCCTTCTGTTCAATTTCCTGAATTTTATGAGCCTGTAGACACTAACATTGCAGGTACTTCAGGAACAACTCCTGGCAAAAGAACATGGTTAGAAGATCATCCCATTGATCAAATTATTGGTGATCCAACTGAGGGAGTCAGGACCAGACGGTTTCATGGTGAGAGTGCACTGTTCTGTTGCTTTCTCTCTGAGCAAGAGCCTCAGAACATTGAAGAAGCTCTCACTGACTCGAACTGGATATTTGCCATGCAAGAGGAGTTGAATCAGTTCACAAGGAATCAGGTTTGGGAACTGGTAGATAGACCTAGGCATCAAGGTGTGATTGGTACCAAGTGGGTCTTTAAGAACAAGAAGGATGAGAATGGTGTTGTGGTAAGGAACAAGGCTAGACTGGTTGCAAAAGGGTATTGTCAGTCTGAAGGAATAGACTATGATGAGACTTTTGCTCCAGTGGCTAGATTGGAAGCTATCAGGTTGTTCCTTGCCTATGCGACATATAAGAAGTTCAAGGTGTATCAAATGGATGTCAAGAGTGCATTCTTGAATGGTGTACTCAATGAAGAGGTATATGTTGAACAACCTCCCGGGTTTGAGGTTGGAGATAGAGTATACCATTTAAAGAAAGCACTCTATGGACTTAAGCAAGCACCAAGAGCTTGGTATGATACCCTCTCTCAATTCCTGACTGATCATGGATTCAAGAAAGGAACAGTGGATAGGACTTTGTTCAGGATCACTGAAGGTGATGACATTCTCTTGGTCCAAATTTATGTGGATGACATAATATTTGGATCACCAAATCAGCAGTTATGTGAGAAATTCTCTAAACTGATGACTGGTAAATTTGAGATGTCAATGATGGGAGAGATGAACTTCTTCTTAGGATTGCAGGTCAAGCAGACTGATCAAGGTATATTTATTAATCAGGCCAAGTATACAAGAGACTTGATTCATAAGTTTGGTGTTCAGAACAGCAATCCAGCCAGGATCCCAATGAACACAAATTGGAAGATGGATCCTGACACTGAAGGGACTTCAGTGAATCAGACTGAGTATCGTGGGCTGATAGGTTCTTTACTGTACCTGACTGCAAGTAGGCCTGACATTACGTTTGCAGTTGGTGTGTGTGCTAGGTATCAGTCTGATCCCAAGAGAAGTCATTTGGAGGCTGCTAAGAGGATACTTAAGTATTTGAAAAGGACAGTTAATATGGGACTATGGTATCCTTCAGATGACAACCTTGAACTGACAGGGTATTCAGATGCAGATTATGGAGGTTGTAGGATTGATAGGAAATCAACCTCAGGGACATGTCAGTTTTTGGGAAGTAAGTTGATCTCGTGGTTTAGTAAGAAGCAGAATTCAGTGGCAACATCCACAACTGAGGCTGAGTATATGGCTGCAGGGAGTTGTTGTGCTCAGATCCTATGGTTGAGGCAACAGTTGAGGGACTACCAAGTATTTGCTAATCAGGTTCCAATCTATTGTGATAACAATAGTGCAATAGCAATCACTCAGAACCCAGTGCTTCACACAAGGTGCAAGCATGTGGATATTAGACACCACTTCATTCGAGATCATGTGGAAAAGAAAGATATTAGGATGGAAAAGATTCACACTGATAGGCAAAGAGCTGACATCTTGACTAAGCCCTTGGCTGAAGCAAGGTTTATGGAACTGTCAGTGGAATTGGGACTCTTAGATCCGGGAGAGCAGTCAGTGTAGAGTTCTAGGGGGGAACTCAGGCCAGACTCGACTCAGCGAGGTATCAGGGTGCTACAATGTCTCCCTGACAGGTATGGGTTCTAACCTGACTCTTGTGAATCTCAAGCGTCTCTCTGAGTCATTCGTCCTGAAAATCTTTATTAAATGCATTCTGTTATCATTAAAAGCGCGCCTTTTTATATTTAAACCCACGCGCACGGAGCATTTAATGCCACAGTTACTTTTTCATATACGTGTCCGTTTTATACGGAATGTGACTGACTTGGGGTTTTAATTAAAACTGAGATTAATCTTGGCCTCTCATTTCAAAACCTTTCGAATTCAGGAATCAATCTCAACCCCACGTTTGAGTAACTGACTTAGTCTTATCAATCAAGGGTGTCATTTGAGGTCTTTACGCAAACACAACGCACAATTTGCACACTGAGTTTTCTCTTGCTCAAACACAGAATTTCTAAAACCTCTTTCTCAAAACACAATGGCATTCCTTGATTCCGACTGGACAACCGACAAGATCGTCGATGTTGTTGAGAAGAAGCTGGTACACATGGAGCAAGTCATCTCCATGGAAGGTATCTGTCTAACGGTTGAGGAAATCAAACCCGTTTTTAAATGGATTTCCAACGCCGGGTTGGAAACATACTTCACCACACGCCCCTCTTCTGTGCTCCCAAGAACAGTGGTGGAAGCTTATTTGAACATGTTCTTGCGGAAGGGTGAAGTCTTCACAAAGGTGACTGCGCTTAAGCCGACGGGGGAAAAGAACAGCGACGGAGAGCCTCTCTACGACTCGGAGGTGGTCACCATCGATCTCAGGCAGGCGGTGAGGGAAGTCTTCAAGCTGCCATCCTCTGGCATCAACCCCAGGACTTACAAGGAAAACTCGGAGGGAGAATTCCTTGGGAAATGGACCAAGTCAGGGTCTTCGGAGTTCAGGGCCCGTCAGAACAAGAGCACTCTCAAGCCGGAGTACAGGGCTCTGGTGGACTTGGTGTCCAAGATGGTGATGGGAGCAACTGGCTCTCACGAGCAGTTGAGTCTGCCCAAGCTGAGGCTCATGGGAGCAATCGCTGATGGAGTGGAAGCGAACTGGGAGCAGTTCTTCCTCGATCAACTCCATCAGGCGGGATTGGACAAGATCACGCGTGACAAGGAGAAGAAGCACATATCAGTCAGTGCCATCTTGCCATTTGGCACAAGATTGTCCATGCTGATTGCTCATGCGTGCCATGAGTACACTTTTGACTTTGAGGACAACCTTTCCTCAAAGAAGGTAATGTTTTCCTCACTGAGTGACACCTATTCAGTGCTAGGGCTGACTGATCCCAATGCGAAAGTAAAGGGTCAGGCCATAAAGCCAGCTGGGACGGCCAAGAGAGTGGCAACCAGCCTCATTGAAAAGGTGGATGAACTCCTTGAGAGGAGTAAGGAGGCTGAGAAGGCTGTTGCTGAAGAGGTGGAGCAACCTGAGGTGGGCGTGGCTGAGAAGAAGGAGAGGAGGGTGAAAATCGTGCTGTCAGGGAAGGGCACGAAGTCAGGGACTGAGTCAGATCCCAAGAAGGCCGGGACTGAGGCTGAGGGAACTGATGATGACGTCAGTAGGGAGGGCGCTCAGGGAAAGAGGCCCCTGAAGAGACTTAGGAGGGGAGTTAAGAAGTCTACTGCTAAGAAACTTCCTGAGTTGAGTGAGAGGGAGAAGTCAAGCTCTCCTGGAGCCTCTGACTTAGAGGAGGTAAGAAAGACTGTTGAGACGGCTAAGTCATTCCAGCCTGAGACAGCACCCAATCAAACACCCCCACATCCTGAAACCCAAACACCTTCCATCCCTGACCCCACACCTCAAACTCCCCAACTCCCCCCAACCTTCAGAGCCAAATTACCCTACTGAGTCAGTGCCATCAACCTCACTTACAATTGAGCCTGACCAGCTAGCCGAGCCAAACCTTCCCAACCCCTCAGATTTTCCCTCATACCCCAACCCCAAAGACTGTCCCAAATCTATTTCAACAGAAGAGGATGTGTTCCTTGAAATAGAGGAGGAGGAGCTGGATGAGCACATGGCGGGAGGTATACTGGAGAATACGCTCAGGGGGAATGCCACGGAGTGGGCAGGAAAGTGCTGGCCTGGGCTGTACAAATACACTGAATTGCTGGCATATGTGGTGGAGCTCAAAGTTTGGTTGGACTTCAAACAATCAAACATGCAGGAGCAACATATGCTGGTAGACGCACGCGGCTGGGAGCATTGGGAGACGGAGGAGGCCAAGATCTGCTCATTCTTTGGCCTGACAAGCTGGCTTCAACTCTTGAACTTCTATAACCTGAAGAAGCTTGTGGCCGAAATGATGGCCAAAAGCAAGGCTGATCTTCTCCCAGTTGAAGAGAAGGAGGATGATGAGGAGGATGATGACGCTCAAGGTGGAGCTGTGGAAAAGGCAGTGGAGGAGACTGCAAGGGAAGTTGATGAGATGGACTCTGAGCCTCAGGCTCAGGGGGAAGGTGACAAGAACACTGGTGCCAAGGGTGGACCAGTGGCTGAGGATGTTGTGAACATCTCAGCTGCCAATGAGACATCTGTCGATGAAGGGATTCCCTGCCCTGAGACACGAGAGAATGATGTTGAGGCATTCAAGGAGACTCTCAGTTCCGAAGGACAAGTTCCTAAGGTTCAAGTTAGCTTAGCCGAGCCTGAGGAGGCGGCTATGACTACTTCACAACTGCCTTCAGTGTACCTTGAAGAAGGGACTGATGCTGCAGGGGCTGACAAGGGAAAGCAGCCAATCACTGATGAGGCCGCTGATGATGAAGATGTGGTCATAACCGGGGTCGGCCGTGCTGAGTTTACAAGCATAGTGGAGGTCAAACAGGAGAAAACCTCGGAAAATCTAGCTGAACTTCAGGAGGAAGTAATGAGGCTACGTGCTGAAAAAGATGAAGACTCCAAGGCCCTGGCGAAACACATCAGGTGGACAAAGTCAGCTTACAACACCCTTGCTAACAGGGAGCTGATCTTGTTAAAGCGCACAATGACTGACACGGCCAAGTCAGTGAAGAATGAGAGGAAGCGCACAAAGAAGATGCTCAGAAACACTCTCAAGAAGCTTGAAGAGAGGGATGTGATCAGGGACGAAAAGATGAATCAGGCAGTGGACAGGCTTGCAGTTCAGACTGGAGCTATTGTCACTCAGGCCTTGAAGGACTCAGCGTCCAAGTTGGAGCTGGAGTCAGGGAAGCTGGATCGCACATCTCAATCAGTGGCGGACATTTTGGCTAAGGCCACTGAGGAGTCTGCGAAGATACTGACTGAGGTTAGCAGAGTCAGCGGTGAGTCCTTGAAGGTGGAAGAAAGGATCACCAAGGCTGAACAAAGTCTCCAACTCTCTATGGAGGTCTTTGAGAAGAAAGTCAATGCTGCCATCAGTTCCGTATCCTTTGCAGGGACTGGGATTTCAATGGGAGTTGAGTTATTGAAGGAGGGAATCAACGATGTCCATTCCCTAGCCTCCTTCGTAATCAACAGCGGATCTGACGCATTCCCATCTGAGGCCAATGATGATGCCAAAAAGGGGGAAAAGAAGAAAAGATCCCGCCCTGAGGCATCTGAGGCAGTTAGTCAAGGAGAGACCGTCCTAGCTGATCCTGAAGACAATCCTGATGGAAATATTCTAAGGGTAAGGAAGTCAGCTAGGTTAGCGGCCGTGGAGAAGGAAGGAGAACAATTAGTTGCCAAGCTGAGGGAGGAGGCAACAAAGGCAAAGGCTAATGAACCTTCAAAGCAACAACCTGAGCCAGTCCAAAGATCATCACCCATGAGCTCAAGGAAGAATCCCATCACTTACTCAGGTGAGTTAGTTGCGGAGCTATGTGCTGAAGCATGGGGAGATCAACCTGAAAAGACTGAGGCTATGCGCAGAGCTGAAATTGCTCAGAAGGAGAAGATGCGCATTTTGGAGAAGAAGGTTGAAAAGCTGACTGACATCAATGAGCTTCAACAACGCGAACTAGATGATGTAGTTATCAGCTTGCTAAGGAGGAAGAAGGCGAAGCCTGAGCCAAGGAAGTACAGAAAGAAGCCAACAGTTAGGAAGGCAACAATTCTTCAAGTCAGAAGGCCAGAATCAGGAGCAAGGGAAGCTTTTGTTGATGAGTTCGTCTCAGAGACTTTGAAGGAGTTTTGGACTGATGCAAGGGATGAATTTGTCAGGCTATGGTTTGTTGTGAAGAAGTGGGGCGACACTGACGATATTGATGCCCACTTCACTGACTATATGATGGACAATCATCCTGAGCTATTCCAGAAGATCTTGGAGGAGGCTGAGGCAGCTCAAGTCCAAGTGAAGGCTCCTGAGTTCACCATTCGAGCTCCTCCCTTGATTCCTGGAACTCAAAAGCATGACACTAAGGCCATAATGATGGAAGTCTTGAAGATAGCCAGAGCTGAAGGATATGTGAACCAACCTGGAAGACTTGACGAGCTAAAGGCATGAGTTTATGCAGGATATGGACTCAAGTCTGAAATGAGATTAGTCTAGGTGTTCACAGGCTTCTTTGTAATAGATTAGATTCATTGTAATCATTTCCACATCTATCAATGAAATCTATTACTTTTGCCCACAGACAAAAACTCATTGTCTTTTTGGCTTGTTTAAATTCTGTACTTTATCAAGAATTGCTCTAACACTGTCTTATCTTATAGATAGGTTTGTCTTATTTCCTCTAAGTGTTTTGAGGATCTTTTCAGTGTTTTGGCATCATCAAAAAGGGGGAAATTGTTGGGACATTGTCAGTTTTGATTAAGATCCCAAAGCCCCTGAAAAGATGATTGCCTTAATCTGTCTTTGTCAGGCTAGTCTTGGTTAGGATTAGTACTTAGTCATTTTACACTTCACAGGTACTCAGTGAGAGGAGAACTCACTGGAGACAATCAAGACTCAGAGCCTGAAGACGAAGAGCACCATCCTGAACTTATGGCAGTCTTCTAAGTTGGCTGAGTAAGTGTCAGTGATGAAGAGTATGACCCTGAGGTCATTACTAACTCAGTCCTGAAGGGAACAGGTTGTCACTGAGTTAATGGGAAGACTTGGAGTAGAGCCAAGCAATGCAAAAGGAATTTCAGCATCAGGACAAGACCGGTGAGCTCAAGACAAAATGAACTTAATAAGACAAGCCTGAAGCTCAGGAATAAGTTCTGACATTCTCACCAACCTGATGACGTGGACCAATCCGAGGAGGACACGCACGTACGGAACCTGACATAAAGACTGAATTCAGACTGCATATTCAACGGGCAAGCATTTAATGTGCATTTAATGAAAATACCAAATCCATGCAAAGGCGGCTGCTGCATAGAGATATGTCTGTTTGAAGCCCCTCTACATAGATGGCTAGAAGGCTATCTCTCTAACGGATAGTTTTTCAAACCACCTATATATACAGAAGGCCTTGAACCCATTCAAGGTTACGGGAAATTTCCAAGCCAGAAATTACTCAAACTCTCAAGCAATCAAAGCATTCAGCCTTTAAGAGAAACACTCGAAACCTTCTAAATTTCCCAAGTGTTTCTTAGCAACTGAGAGTTATTCTGTATTCCAAGAGCTAATTAGAATTATCTTAAACTTAGAGAGATTATCCAATCCTTAGCATAGCTTTGCCTTGTAAGGATAATCTCAACTTAGTTGGAATCCAAACTGAAACCAAAACCCTAAGTTAGGCTTGTTGGGAGTAAGTCAGTTAGTGTGATAGTAAGAGGAGTTTGTATAGATCAGTGAGGTAACTGGTCTTGGTGCACCTTGGCACGTTAAAAACAAGAATCTCTTGAGTGGATTTCCTGTTAAGTCAGGCCGTGGACGTAGGAGCTTGAGACTCTGAACCACGTTAAACTCCTTGTGTTCTTACTGCTTTGACATTGTGCATACTTGCCATATTACCTGTTCATTCATTGCATTCAAGTTTATCAGGTCTGAATCAATCAACCTGATCTTCAAAAGAACACTGCCCTACTAAACACTTCTAAGTTTTGAGTAAAACAAGTTTTCAGAAAGCAAACTAAACAAGACTTTAAACTATCAGGGCTCAAACATTTCCGCACTGAACTTGAACTGATAGTTAGCCAACTGACCCGCACCAAGTGTAGTCAGTGGGTGTATTATCAGCTCCTAGTTCTTTACCACTCTGAGTGAAGGGGACTCAGTCAGTTTTTAGTTTGAAAATTGGTATACGTGTATTCCCCCCCCATACACGTATTCCTCAGTCTTGTACCGGGACCAACACAACATCACTGGTACATACCAGTGGAATCCAAGTGAGCCTCACCGGATTGCTGTCAAAATGTTATGAAGTACTTCAGGCGTACTAAAGAACATTTTCTTTTCTACGATAGCCAGTCAGAGCTAGTCGTTACGGGCTATGCTGATGCGAGTTTCCAGTCAGACTGTGAAGATTACAAATCATAGTCAAATTATATATTCAATCTCAATGATGAGGCGGTAAGTTGGAATAGTTCCAAGCAAGATTCTACTGCAGATTCAACAACCGAAGCTAAGTACATTGTTGTATCAGAAGCCTTTGAGGCTGTCTTTATTTTAAGGTTCTTGAGAGAACTAGGGGTAGTTCCGAGTGCCAGTTGTCAAATAAAGATGTATTGTGACAACATTGGTGCGATTGCATGAGCAAAGGAACCGAGATCTAATAACAGTAATAAGCAGGTACCGAGGCGTTATGATTTAATCCGAGAGATCATATCGATATGAGAAATGGAATTAAAACATTTCCCATAAAGGATAATCTTGCAAATCCTTTTCATTGTTCATGTACACATTAGATATTTGATGGTCTAGGGGTTAGATATGTAGTTGATTGGCTCTAGTCCAAGTGGGAGATTGTTAGTGTTAGTGTCCTAGAGACAAACCATCGAAAGGACATAATACTAAGATGATATTCAGATATGGTTTAATATTATTGTTGTTTTAATATTAAATGTATGACGTTACACTTATCTGAATATGATGTTTGATTGTTTGCATATATTCTTATTTGTGTTCCCTTGAATCGATGTTGTCATTGAGTAAGTGAGAACTCAGATGACCGAAGTACGATTCTCAAATAGCCCCGATCAAGGATTATCAAGAATGGGATATTGATGATGCAATGGAGATTGGTGTGCGATCTGCATTATACTCTATGGTGAGAGTGTAGTAAGATCTCACTTACTACGAGATACTAGGTATCTCATAATGGATGCACAAATACCTTAGAGGGTATTGGTATACCCATCCGAGAAACCGTTTGATGTAATTCCACATAATGTGTCTACGGGTATCTCGGTTAGTTGGAGCGATGTGATACTCCTCTGACTTGAGGTCAATACGCACGACATGTGTGGAGTGGTGAACTTTGACCATGACCGACGCTTACACCCTTCCACGGGTAGATATGGCATGGATTGGGCTCATCACGAAATACATGAGCGTGGTAGTTGAGCCAAGAATAGGACTCATTCCTCAATGTGGATTTAGAGAGAATACTCGTCTTCTCATCATAATTGGATCTAAGACATCGACCGATGCAAGTCGACTTGGACTTTGTGGCCAAGTGCGACACTAGCGATCAATTAGTGATTTGAGATAACATGATTAAGTTATTTGAATAGACACTTCATCATGTTCAAGACTTAATCAAGTATTCGCGAATGAAAGGAAGATATCACAATAGCCTACAGTATTACAGGTAGTTGCAGATTTCCTCGCAACGTACCTCGTATATTGAGAATGTCTGATTTATTGTCTAGGGTTCAATTAAGACCTTTAGTTTGACTAATCGCTCAATATACGAGGGCCTATGGGTCACACAACAAGCAATGGTAGTTCGCCGATTATAGTTGGTTGATTAAGTATTATATTGGATATAATATTTAATTTATGGAGAATATAATAATAATTATATTTGGAATTAATTATTATTATTTAATTAAATTAGATTTAATTATATATGAAATCCCAATAATAATATTTGGAATATTATTATATAAGAATAATAGATATGGTAAAGATATTATTCGTAGGAACGTATCTAAGGAAATATAATCCGTAGAGATTATATTTTGGGCTAGGCCCGATATCTTGCTTAGGAATTAAGCCAAGTTAATCCCTATAAATATGTGTCATGGGAATTCAGAAAACATACAAGAAATATAATTTCTCCATAAAATCTCTTGTTCGAGTTTTCCTAGCAAGTTTGTCTCGAGATTCAACGCTGGCACCTCGGTGCAAATAGGTGAATAGTTATTGCGTGGATACCGTAGTAGAGGACTCCGCATACGAAGCTCTGTAAGAATCTCGTTTAATATTCTTGCAAATTAATATGCGATAAATCGTTCGTTGTTGGTGAACTTTAATATTCCGCTGCGCATGTTTACGTGTTTACGCGCTTATAAATTCCAACACGGGTTGCACCGGGATCGGCGGTGTTGGTATCTATCCACCTAATGTGGATGTAACTGCCTTCCACCACTTGTTCATCTCCTCCACATTTTTCCGTTGCGCCTCCTCCTCTGCTGCTCATCGCCTCCTATCGTACTCCAGCTGCGCCTGTCGCTGCTGGAGGAGCTCCATCTGCTTGACGACAGTCGAGAGTTGTCTCTCGATGTCGCTGGGATGAGAGTCGATTGAGGACTGGGAGGAGGATGAGCCGGGTCCACGAGATCGGAGTAGGCTCTTTTCAAAATTACCCAATCCAGTGAACCGCCCCTTCTTAGTCTTGACGTGCTTAAAGTAGAGCTCATTTTGAACGTTTACAGAAGGCTCTGAGGGGGGGGGGGGGGGGCTAGAGTCCGACCCTTCTGCCTGAGGCTGGGACTGGGAGGCAAGGTCCTCTTGCATCCCCCTCTGCAAATTAACAATACTTTAAATTAATAGATGGAATTTTAGAAAATAATACTAAAATTAAAATTAAAAAAATACGTACATGAATCTCGATTGTGCGGCCGTAGGTGGACCATCCGGTCTCCTCATCCAGCGGGTGGGCAAGCTGTAGTCTCTCAAAATGAGAGGGCTCACGTCCATGCTCCCGCTCCTACAATTAAATATTTAGTAATTAAAAAATTTCATAACTTCATAAAAATAAAATAAAAATATACAAACTGGCCACTTACAAAATGCAACTCGTGCTCATATATGGACCGAGAACCGGCTCGATGTCGAGCGACCCCTTCTCCACCAGGGTCGCTATTACGATTCGCCTTGTTCTTCTCCGACTTCTCCTTGAACTCGTCGTTGTTCCAGTAGGCGAGAAATTGGAGCCACACATCCTGGCCCCCATTGTCCGTCCCCATGTTCATCACCTATCCTCCCTGAAACCAGGCCTTCCGAATGTTAAACATGAGGTCCCTGTATCGTTCGGCACATTTCAAACAGAAGTTCCTCCACATCAGGGCCTCGTGCTCAGGTCTCCACACAACGTGTTTCTGCAATTATATTAAAATAAAATATATTATTTAGATAATTTATGTTAATAAATAATGAATAAATTAAATAAATTATACCTTAAACTCCTATAAATATTGTCGTCTCCTCGTTTTAGACACCAAACCCCAACTGTAAGTGGTGGGCTCGAATCCAACGGCCATGAAGGAATCGGTTAAGTGAGTGGTCGACTCATGTCCCGGGATCCAACTGCAACATTAAAATTATAAAGTTAATAATATAAATAGGGTTTAATTAAAAAATGTTGAAAGCTGAAAAGATTAAAACTTACGAATTTTCACGAGGCTCAACTTCCATCCGCGTCACCCTAGTGGGATTCTGGCGGGAGGAAGATGACCGCTCGCCCATCTGGGGTGCGGACGAGGACCCCTCCGGGGCGACAATCGAAGCTACAGTGGGTCTAAGAGACCCCACTCGTCTCCCTCTCCCTCTCTCTCGACCCCTCTCCTGGCTTTCTTGTCCACTCATCTAAAACATTCAATATATAATAACAATCAACAATTAAAACATATATAACTAACAAAATTAACATATATAATCAATTTCTACAACTAAAACATATATTAACATATATAACTAACAAAATTAACATATATAATCAATTTCTACAACTAAAATATGTATTAACATATATAACTAACAAAATTAACATATATAATCAGTTTCTACAACTAAAACAAATATTAACATATATAACTAACAAAATTAACATATATAGTCAATTAACAAAATTAACATATTCTATTAACATATACAACTAAAACATATATTAACATATATAACTAAAACACATTAACAATATTAACATATATAATTAATTTCTGACCTAGTCTAAGATGCCATAGAAGTGTTTCGTTCATATCCGAAGAACGCTTTCTTTTATTACTCGAAATGATCGACGTGTTATTAGATTCATTATGAGTGGTATGCCCAATTAATGGTATAAAGATCATCCAATAATATTCCGGAACAGATAAACTCATTATTTCAAGAAATAATAACATCTTTATTAAAAGAAACTGAGTATCTATTCAAAACAGTTTAGAAACTGAAGGTTGAGTTCTTTCTAAACTGGGAACATGAAGAACGTCTCTTAAGACCATAATTCTATCTTCACAAGATAGGCGCACTTCTCCCATTGCTTCAACTGCCACTCTCGTAGCATTGCCCAGTGTGATGGGGATCTCACTTCCTTTAAATCGTCGGGTTAGCTTGAACCCATGCAAAATGAAACAAATGTGATCATCGGTTCTCATATCCACTATCCACGAATGGACATCATACACCACTTCACAAGTTTCGACGACTAAGACGTGTGAATTACCTAACTTTCCTAGCCTCTTAGGCTTGGAACAGGCAAACCTCCAATGTCCTCTCTCACCGCAGTTAAAACACTTCCCCTTTGATGCTAGCCTTGACTTTTCCTTTTGCAACAATTGGATTTGCTTGTGTCCGGCCTTTGGTTCTCTTCCTCTTTTTCCCTCTATTGGGACCAAAAGAGATAGATGGACCATTGGCCACCATAGCACTAGACTGGTACTCCTATATCACCTCCACCGAAACTAAAGCTTGTAAGAGCTCGGGCAAACGACTTATCCGTTCATTCATCTGACAGTTCAGTTAAAACTGCCCAAAATTTTTCGGAAGAGGATGGAGTATGTAATCGACTTTAGAAGGGACATCAAACTACGCACCAAGTACTTCCATCTTGTTAAGGTATGCCATAATCTCGAGAACGTGCTCCCTCACGGGCGTTCCCTCCACCATTTCCAACTTGACCGAGTCATGTTTGGTGAACTGATTAGTCATGTGTTTCTGATATGAAGACATCTCTTCAAGGTTTTCCATGATTTCAACAGCGGATACAATGTCTTCATGAATATGCCTCAAATCTTCAGGCAGAGATGTCAAGATGATGCACTTCATGTGTTTATTGTCACGCTTCCAATCATAAACTGTCTTTTCCCATTGCTTGACTTATCATTAGGCTTGCTGGGTATATTAACGTGAATAACCCAGTTGTGTTTTTGTGCAGTAAGGACAAAATTTAAATTACATTTCCAATCGATATAATTCTCTCCAGAAAGTTTGTTAACTTAAAGTATATTAAACAGTGGATTAAAAGGTTGCGACATGATGAACTGAGAATAAAACATACATTCATATCAATATCTAGAAAAATATGAAATTATCACATAATTCGATCACATCAATTATATTGAAACCTTAAAATAATATAATCATGCATCAGCCTACATCTCGAAATAATTTAAATGTGCCACGAGGGGTGGTCTATACATTTAAACACATTCAAGCGGATCACAAACTTGAAAGTTACAAATCCTTAATTCAAAATTAATAGTTCCCACTTTGACCACATAAAAATTGACAGGGACTCCGAGGGGAGTAAGTTAATATCAATTTCTTATGCCTAAGTAATAACCATAATTAAATACAAGATTATTATTTCACTTTGAGCAAGTCACTCGTGGTGAGGGTCAATACCGCCACTAGTAATAATCCACAATCATCCTTTCGGAATTTATTCATGTGAAATTCGTCCTTTTAGCCGATCCGAGGGAGAAATGTATTCCAAAAGAACTCCACAAATAAATAAATTATGGAGGCCAAATTAATCCAATTTTAATATCCAGAATAAAATTGCGATTAAATAAACATACTTAGTAAATTCAATACGAATTTAAATTCAATTATTACTAGCATGAATTAATCCTAATTCATTCAAATAATAATTCCAACAACAATTTTATCATCATGCAAGTTGAATTAAATCACATAAAATCTATGGCGGAAAAACTAAGAGATTATGTGACTACGTACCTCTCGTAGATATGGCCTTTGATTATCACGGAACAATTACGAATGTGCTACCAACCCAAAGACCTTCTCAAGTATTTCCATTTCGCCTTACTTGATCACCGGTGGGAAGTGCTTTCAAGCAATTAAAATAACTAAGGAAAAGAAAAATATATGTGCTCTTGATTTTTCCAACACATGGAATTTTGTACTTGGGGATGAAATAATCATCCCCTATTTATAATATGGAGGGGCCGAAATTTTCACATATTTTGGGCTTGGAGAAAATCCTTTCTTAGTCTCTAAGAATCTTGAATATATCTCATATATCATTTTCTCCAAAATAAAATATTTCACAAAAATCTCACCCTCCTTATTAAGGAGTTATTTTCGAAAATTTTAAGAAGAAAATCACAAGATTTGGATCTTCTTGAATATATGAGATAATCTTGTATTCCAAGAATACTTATCTTCCATAATATCTTTCCAAGAAAATCAACAAAATCTTTTCTCTTCCTAATTCCTAATTTTCAAAATTAATAGGCAAAAATCAGCAATATATTTTCTTTTTATTTTAATCACCTTATCATTATTGGGCTACTTAATGGGCTACTTGAGGGGCATTAAGGAGAATTAAGATTGGACCTCCAATGGACTTCTGAATTTCAATATTTAGCCCCAATATAATTCAGCCCATTAATATTAATTAGTACCACTAATAAATTAATATTGCACTATCCATCTTAATCCATATTACGATAATATGAGCTCCCGGTTATTATTTTCTGCGTTTAAGATTATCAAGTCCATTAATTAATTAAGCTTCTGAATAGCTCTAAATTAATTAATATATTTCACCTTGGAGTAAAGACAGCTCAACATTATTTTCCGTACCAAAGAAACCGATTCTTCACTTGCAAGATTTGATAAGATAAAATTTTTGAGCCAACCAAGGGGACTAATCACACGAGCAGTACTCGCACGCGTTTCTCCGAATTAAATTTTAGCAACCGTCATATGATTAATATTACTGCCCAAAATACAAAGTTCAAAGTCACGATGATTCTCACCCAACATGAATCAAAGCAGTAACCATTAAGCACACATTGTCCTATTTAAGTGATGGAGATTAAGAAATCAACAACCACTGAGGTCTAATTCTTCACATTTCAGAACATAAGAATTTATCCTCGTTGTAGGTCCTCTTCAACACATACTAAATATGCTAGTGCAATCTCTTGGTCAAGACAAACCAATCTGAGATATACACATCGACCTTTCACGGTGGATTGTTCAATTCCACCTAGGTCGTGAATTTGTACTTTTAGTTACAAGAGAACCGTTAATGTGATCTTCTGTGATCGGGTATCACCACATTAACTACAATGTAACATGTACTACTTATAATGAACTGGTTGCAATAAATATTCAACATTCAATTATATCTAAAGCAAATGTGATAAAAGAATTATTCTCATAAACTAGTGTTTAATACATGAGTTATACAAAGTAAAAGCATACTTTCACGTATAACTCCAACAGGGCCCCGGGACCGGAGACTCCCCAGCCTCTCCTCTTACGGGCAGGAAGCGGGGATGAGAAGAGCTTGAAGGAGAGAGGGGTGGTTTAGAAGGGTCGAGCCTGGCTCCGATAGATCTCACTGACAGCTCACCCCCAGAGCTCGGCCGACCAATGCTGCCCTGGTAATCTGCTCGGCTGAAGCCCCCCGGAGGGGGGATGATCTGACCTTCTTCGATCGCGATCCCCCCAAGCTCCAAGCGTAAGATTCTTGTTCCATTTTCTTTCTTTTCGTATGGCTTAGAACGTTTAGTTAGTTTTCTCTTAACTTTTCCCATTTTTCTATTTCAGTCTGACCCGGAATGATCCCGACCGGCCCCCTCTTGTGCTGGACTTCCTCTCCTCCCGGGCTCCGAGCTCGATTATTGACATGCCGGAGTTCATGAGCCGAACGGTCAATTCTATCCCCCAATCCTAGACCTTGGATCTGGCGGAGATTACTGACCGTCGACCTCATGATGCTGCCCGGGCCAGCATCTCTTTAGCCAATCAGGCGGCAATTATGGCCAACTTTGTGGAGAGTGAGCTCAACACGGTTGTGAGCTCGCTGAGGAGGACCGAGGCGGATCTCACCCGGGCGCGGAAGGAGAAAGCAATCCATGAGAGCGAGAATGCCGAGCTCAAGAAAGAGAAGGACAATGTCATCGATCGTCCAGGTAGAGGTCGTTGTGAAATAGAAAGAGGATGCCCTCGCTCGGGCGGAGATGGCCTGGAAAGCGCATGAGGGGAGCTAGGCAAGGGTGGCGGAAGTGGTGGCGGCGATGGCGAAGCTCCGACTGGAGGCTGAGGAGATACGGAAGGTCGTTGATCAAGCCCGAGCCTAGCAAGCCGAACTGGAAAAGAAAATCAAAGCTAAAGTCGCCGAGGTAGTTGCGGCTCTGGAGAGGCCGCCTTATGATCCCAACGATCCGGCCACTAGCCCGCTGCTGTTCTCAGAATACTGTTATTATATGGCGATCACTGACCTGAACCGATTAGGTCGGAAGGCCAATCTCGATACTAAAGTGTATGAAGACTATTTTCAGGAATATGTTGCCAAGTCTCCCATTTAGCTACTACCTCCATTTCTTAGACCTCGAGATCGAGCTCGGGGTGTACCTGTCATGGTTTCTGCACCGGCACAAGCTACTCCTCCCCAACCAAGCTCCTCCCCCAGTAGAGGTCGTTGGAGAAGTCGAAGAGGAAGAAGGAGAAGGTGAGGGCGAGGAGACTAAAAGTGCTGAGGTCAAGATTGAAGTGGAGGGTGCGGAGATGTTGGCGTTGGTGGCTGAGGCTGGGGCTGATCAGCCTGCTGAAGATGGAGGTCGTGTAGCCGGTGATGGCGAGATGGCTGGCGCGGCCGGAGAGACTGGTGCCGGGGATGAGGCCGACAATATTTGAAATTTTTAACTTTCTTTAGCATTCCAATGAACTCTTCACTTATTGCATTCTTTACTTTTTGTTTTTATTTGTAACCGGCTTCAGACCGGGTTTGGAACAATTTACTTTCCCTTTGCTTTGAATGAGATTTTGCTTTGTTTTGCTTCAATCACAATGTTGCTTCTTTAGATTCCATGTTTCTGAGCTCGTTTACTCTGTGTTCTGGCATGGGTTTGTGAAGATTTTCTAAATGTTTGGAGTGGGAAATTTTTGGAAATTTGGCTAAGTGTTTAGAGGAGCATAGGCTAAGTGATAGGGAAAATTCGGCTAAGTATTTTAAAGGAAGTTGGCTAAGTGTTTGAGTTGTTTGTGAATGAAACTTGAACAAATTCTAAAGGAAAATTTGAACTTATCTTTATTATCGATTGTGATGACCTTCTGAGGCTGGAAATGTCTCCTCTTGACGGTCGGGTGCTTTGACCTTAGCCTTTTCTTGTGCTGTCGGCTCCGACCGGGGTTGTAAGATATTTTTTACCTTGGGGATCTTCCCGGGCTTGGTGTGATATGCCGACCTCAATTCGGTCGGCATATACTTTTGAACTGAGTCCGGTCTTAAAAATAAAATGACATTGGCGGTCTTCCCAGGCTAAGTGTGATATGCTGACCTCGATACGGTCAGCATATACTTTTGAACTGAGCTAGGTCTTAAAAGTGAAATGACCTTGGCGGTCTTCCCAGGCTAAGTGTGATATGCCTACCTCGATACGATCATCATATACTTTTGAACTGAGCCCAGTTTTTAAAGTGAAATTACCTTGGTGGTCTTCCCGGGCTAAGTGTGATATGCCGACCTCGATACGGTCGGCATATACTTTTGAACTGAGCCCGGTTTTTTAAGGGTAGTTGGTGTCGTCAACAAGCATTTTTATTGATAACTTTTGAAATTGGAGACTTCAATACAAAGTACAAAGTTGTTCCTGATAATATTTCTTCAAAGGATCGCGTTCCAGGGGTATTGGTCCAGAGTGTCATCCATCAGTTCGAGCTTTTAAACTCCTTTAGAGAGCCACTTGGATATCCGGAATGGGCCCTCCCAATTCGGGCCGAATACCCCCTTGGGACCTTGAATATTCTTGAGGACGAGGTCGCCTACTTGGAATAGCCTCGCCTTCACCTTTGTGTTAAACAAGGACGTGGTCAATTTTGCAAGATCATGTCACAAATATCAAATCTTGGGGCCCAACATCAAACTATCCCCCGAGCAGCTCTCTTCAATGTACAACCCTTGGTCGTTTACCAAGTGGGGCATCGACCAGATCGGACCGATGCCCACTGCGGCCGGGGGCCACAAGTTCGCCGTAGTAGCTGTCGACTATTTCACGAAGTGGGTGGAGGTCGAGCCGCTCAATAAGATCGATTAAGCTCAAATCATAAGGTTCATCTGGAGGTCGTCAATAAGCGTGTACCTTGCCGACCGGAGTTGAAGCTGTCGAGCTTGGACCTTGTCTTCTGGGAGTTCGCCGGTCTTCCTTAGGTATCTCGTGATCGGAGTCATCCAATTTTCTTCGACGTTCAGAACGGTTAAGACTTGAGCTCAGACAATAGTAGGGGTTCCGAGCGTGGAGAGTTGGATGTTGGCGAAGTCGGTTGCCCCCTCGGCGGTCGCGAGTTTGGATAAGGCATCGATCTGAGAGTTTTGTTCCCTTGGGACTTGCTCTATGAAAACTTGATGGAATTTCTCACAAAGAGACATCACTATGTCAAGATATTTCATTATCTACTCCCCTTGAGCCTCGTATTCGCCTTTAATTTGATTTACTACAAGTAAAGAGTCCATAAAGATATGAAGTCGGCATACCCCTATGGCGATTGCGAGCTCGAGACCTCCGACCAAGGCTTCATACTCGGCCTCATTGTTGGTGGCGATGAACTCGAAATGGATTGCATGGGTAAAACTTTGGCCCTCCGGTCCGACTAGCACGATGCCAACCCCGGCACACGAGTTGGTTGATGACCCGTCCACATAAAGCTTCCATTGAGGGTGATTAATTCTTGTGAATTTGGGAGGGAAGGTAAGCTCCACAATGAAATCGGCAAGAGCTTGACCTTTGATAGTCGTCCTTGGGGCATATGTGACCCCGTATTGAGCTATTTCCAACGACCAAGCCTTCCACTGGTGTCGGGTCAGTGCAGTACTTACCTTAGAGGCAATGTGGTCAGAACTTCCACTTGGTGGTCGAAAAAATAGGGGCTTAGCTTTCTGATGCTCATGACCAAAGCGTATGCCAACTTTTCGAGGGGAATGTATTGGAGTTCGGCATCGTGCAGCGCTTGGCTTATGAAATAGATGGGGAAATGATTCTGGCTGTCGGCACGGACGAGCACGGCACTTAGAGCAACCTTAGAGGCTGCAAGGTAGAGAAAAAGTTTCGCTCCTGGGATCGGTTTGACTAAAATTTGGGGATTTGCCAAGTATTCCTTTAATTTTACGAAAACTACTTGGCTTTCTCTATTCCAAGAGAATTTGCCATTTTTGATCATGGAGAAGAAATGCTTACTTTTATCGCCGAGCCGAGATATGAATATGTTCAGTGAGGCCAGGCATCCGGTCAGGCGTTGAACTTGTTTGATCGTCCTTGGTTCTTGCATATCAAGGTTGACCTTGATCTTTGCCGGGTTGGCCTCAATTTCTCTCTGACTGACGATATGCCCCAAGAATTTCCCGGCCTCCACTCCAAAGTTGCACTTCTTCGGATTTAATTTCATGTTGTAGGCCTTGAGAATCTTGAACGTCTCCGCGAGGTCTCTTAGATGGTCTTTTTTCCTTAAGCTTTTTACGATAATGTCGTCAATGTAGACCTCCATCGACTTTCCGATCAGATCTGCAAACATTTTGTTGACCAGACGTTGGTATGTTGCCCCGGCATTGATTAGTCCGAACGGCATCCTTAACAAAGATAACTTGTTCTTCTCCGTGTGGAAGGAGGTATGCTTGATATCTTCAATGGCCATCGGGATTTGGTGGTAGCCAGCGAAAGTTTCCATGAAGGACATCATCTCATTGGCGGTCATGC
The DNA here is from genome assembly GCA_947034835.1 of Ballota nigra. Taxonomy (NCBI): domain Eukaryota; kingdom Viridiplantae; phylum Streptophyta; class Magnoliopsida; order Lamiales; family Lamiaceae; genus Ballota; species Ballota nigra. The sequence goes on along the minus strand of OX344729.1, from coordinate 71,682,059 downwards.
TATCCACCAAGTGGTCGATGTGCGGCATTGGAAAATGGTCCTTCGGGCACACCGCGTTGAGGTCGGTAAAATCAATGCAAAGCCTCCAGGTGCTGTTTGACTTTTTAATCAGAACGACGTTAGTAACCCACTGAGGCTCGTCTTTGGCTTGCTGGATGAGCCTGTTGTCTAACAACTTCTTGACCTCTCTGGCTAAAGCTTTGTACTTTTCTAGACCGAACTTTTTTTTTTGGTGGACCGACCTTTTGTTGGGGTCAATCTTCAAATGGTGGTAGGCGTGTTTAGGGTCGATCCCGACCATGTCCTGGTGTGACCAGGCGAAGACATCGATGTTGGCTTTGAGGAATTCGGTCACCTCCCCCGCCTTTCATTTTTGGGTCCTTGAGCCGATGAGCACCTCTAGCTCCAATCTCGAGGGGTCGACTGGAATGTGTTCCAAATCCTCTAATGTCATGGCCTATTCGTAGCTCCACCGATCTCCGGTGTCAAACCTTGGATCGAGATCGAGCTCGGTTGGCTCGAACCCGATCCTTGGTTCGAGGTTGTCGATTTGCATCGGTAGGGGATCGGGCTCATTACATAAAGTGAGGCCGGTAGTTGAGGGTCCGGTCTCATTTTCATTGACTGAGGTCGGCATGGTTCCTTCAAGATCAGCATGAGAGATATTTTCTTGAACTTGGTCGTTACAAACAGGAACTAAAATGGGAAAGAGGTAGTTCAAACACCTTCTTGCCAATATTAGGTCACCCTTAATGGTGCCGACCACCCCCTTGGGGGTGGGAAACTTGAAACAATAAAAGTAAGAGGAGGCCACTGCCTTAAAAGTGTCTAGGAAAGGATGACAAAAAAGTCGTTATAGGAGTTCGGCATGTCTACAATCACAAAATCTAAAGGCCTAGTAATCCTAACCTTTGCATCATAGCAACAAACTAGTTTAACTGAGAACTTGATTCTTCCATAATCACCTACGGTCGCGTCCCCAATCCCTTGAGCTGGAGATCAAAAGGCTTAATGAAGGTGACGAGGTCCCCCAGCTGGTCCAGAGCCTATTTGAAGATAATGTTACAAAAGCACTCATTATCAATCAGCACCCGCTGGACCTCCTTCCCCAAGATATTAGCCGTGATCACGAGCGCGTCGCCCTTGGGGTAGAGTACCCCACTCCGATCTCTGTTTGAGAAAGTGATCTCCAAGTCTTTGTGGATGGTGGACTCAAGCGGTGTAACCAAATTGACATTAGTCACGGCTCAGATTTCTACCTTCCGCTTTTGGTTCAAAAGTATGGAAACAGGGGTCAGGCTGCCCAGGTTTCCTCCCCCGGCCTCTATCATATTAACTCGGCCTCCGGGGTTCATTAGGGGGAGATCGTCATCCTTGTCTTCATCTATCGCTGCAACCGGCCGTAGAGGTCGGCCGCCGTCCTCTCCTCTGTGCTGAGGTCGCTATTACTGCTCCTACCATCCTACTGACCTTTGGATCAGGTCGTTCAAGAGCCCTTCGTCAAACAACTTCCAGAGTTGTTTTAAGAGATCACGACACTGGCTTGTATTGTGGCCAATAGAGTCGTGATAGAAACAAAAAATTTTAGGGTCCAAACTCATTTTATCCACCATGAATGGCTTGGGCCTAGGAAGCATGTCCCTATGCTGAATGGCGTTAAAGACATGGATGAGGGATTGCCTAAGGGCCTAAGTGAGGTGGACCTCAACGTCTTCAATTGACTTGAAGTTGCCGGATGGTTTAGGGATTCTCTTTGCCTTGGGACCCCCTTGGGGGACGCTTGAGCGGCCTCCAGCTCCTTCGAAGTAGGCTCGGCCTCTCCCAACCTTAGGGTCAACAACTTCTTCCGAGCAAGGAAGTCTCCAGCTAGAGCTCGGAAGTCGGCATAGGTCTTTTGAAAGTCCTTCGTGAGGTGTTTGAACATCGGAGACTTGCCATGGAAACCTCCAAGAGTGGCATGCAAAGCTAGCTGGTCCCCGACCGGCTCTCCTATCAAGATGACCTCATCAACCCTGGAGATGTAGTCCTCATCCGACCCATCCTTCTCTTGGCGGATGCGCATAAGTCGGTGCCAGTTTTTCGGTCGGGCAATTTTTACCGTGAAGTATGAAGCGAATTGAGAGCTCAACGTGAAGAAGGAGTCGATCGAGCGAGCAGACAATGAGACGTAACACCTATGAGCGAGGTCGCCCAAGGTGAAGGGAAAGAGCCGGCACTTGGTCGCGCCCCGTCCGGTCATGAAAATCTAGAATTTGCTCAAATAGGTCTCCGGATCAGTTTTCTCCTCATAGAGAGGGTTCGGAAGAGGAGTGATTTTGAGCTGGATAGGAGCGAGCTCAATGTTGATGGACAGAGGCTCATTTGCGGTGGGTCGGGCCTTAGGTTGGCCTTGTGCCTCCATCAAGGCCCGCATTTCGTCAATCTACTTCTGCATTTTGACGATCTCAAAGTTCGGATGCTCCTCTTGTTGGTCCCCCCAATGGCTACTGGACCGATCCGATCAAATATGGCCCCTCGTGGAGTGTCGTGCCCGAGGAGACCGCTCTGGGCAAAACTGAGCTTCCTTCTTGGTGAGTTTGCCGGGGCCAGACTGATCTCGACTGCCCGTTTGTGGGGCTACTGTGTCGTGCTCCTCGAGTTGGAGACAGACTCAGTTTCATCTTGCTCAGTATAGCTGCTAGGGAGCCAACTGGGGTACTAGGAAGAAGAATTAGTACCTAGACGGCTGAAGACCAGATGGGTGGAGCTGCGGGAGCGCGTGGGCGCGAGGTTGGCTTGATGCTGGCTTTCTTCCTGGTATTCCTGGTCTTTGGACTTTCCCTTGAAGACACGGGTCTGTTGTCTCCTTTTTTAGGCCGAGGGGTGCTCTTGGAAGCCATCATCTCCTCGACACGGCGGTGTAGGGTTGACTCTGCCTGATCGGGGGTTTCGAAATTTTGAGCCAACGAAAGCTAGATTCCTCCGGGTAACGGATCGGAGAGGCCATGCGGATGGCCTTTTCGGGCCGACTTGGGGTGGCCTCCCCTGAGTTTCGGACGGCGGGGGCCTGGGACATGGCCGGTGCCCCGTGCCCTTATGAGCTTGAGACGACTTTGGGTTAGTCATCTTTCTCTAGAGGAGTTATTGGAAATAAGAGGATCTTCTTGAAGCTTTGAAGGTGGATTTTGAAGCTCTGAAGAACAGTCACTGTTCTTCATAGAGATAAAATCTGGGTTTATTACCCTTATTCTCACGCCAAATGTTGTTTACCTAAAATTTAGGGCTGAGATTTTATAGCTATGTGGTGATCTTTAGTTAAAGACATCAATAAATGGAGCATTGAATGACTCCATTAATCATGAATGAATGAATGAATGAAGAAGATGATGGTTTAAATGCAGTAAATAGACCAAGAATTGTCAGGGGATTTATTCCCTGGACTTAATGTGGGTGTTGTGTTTTTTGATTGATGAATAGTTGTTTTTCTTGTACAAGAGGGAACCTATTTATAGGTTTTAATATGGGGGTGTTTTGGTCATTTCCGACCTCTACGGGGAGCAATTGCATTAAATGCCTGCAACCCCTGAATACGCGCGGGCACCCGTCCATCCTTGTGCCAAGAAATCCATCCACTCCGGTGTTGCCACGTGTCCTGGAAGGACAATTCTCTGAGCAATTTCCTTATTTTGATGGAATATTCTTTCTGTTTTGATGTACGGAGGCGACTCTTTACCTTATTTGGGCTGATTCTGTCTGATTCTGTCTGATTCTATCATGTGCTCAACAGTTATAAGGTTGATTCGGTGGGGAGAGAGGTCGGAGACCGGCAGGAAACTGATCTCGAATGCGAGTCGGAGATCGGAAATGGGCGTCGCTGTCCAAGACTTGTCTTCGTGGTATTTCGTCCCAGTGGCGGCCTTTATTTAGATCGGGGTCGACTTTCGTCTAGACTTCGATAGGTCGGCAAGAGACGACGAGGTCGTCCCGTGCCCGAGCCCGAGCCATAGTGGAGAGGTCGGAACTTGAGGAGATCAGAGACGGTTGGTGAGCAGTTCCTGTGCCAGGATGATGCCGGATGCCGACCTCGTATTCTTTGCTGGAGGTCGGATCAGACCTCTAATAAAAGTGGTCACAACAATGTTGAATAGTATAATTTTTATTGGTGTTATGATGTTTTTCATGCATATTATTATTCATTGAGTGTATAAAATTGTATGGGTATGATAATATTATTGTTGCTTGCTTGTTTCGAACATTTTTTTTTCTGAAAATCGCGATTGCACTTGTTCGACTCTGTTTATATGAACTCGACCAGAATATTCGGGAAATTTATGCGAACATGTACACAATTTTCAAAAAAGAATTTCGAACAAAGTGTTCAATTTTTTTTTTCAAAGTCATGTTCGGAAAAAAAATTCCGAACATTATGGTCATGTTCGGATAACCAAGGCCGAACAACAGTTATCGCGATTTTCGACTTTGGCGATGACCGACGGACGCGGCGGACGATGGTGCTGTGGCTATGGGCGTAGACGGTGGACAACAATGCTGTGGTTATGGGCATAGAAGGTGAAGGATGTTGAAGCTGGAGTGTATTCAAAATATGGGCAAAAATTCGAAGAGTTTGCTAATAATTAATTAGGATATTTTAGGAATAAAATATAGTGTATTCATCCTAAGTGTAGTAAATTTATTCATGTAGTGTATTTATTCCACATTGTAATGCCAATAGCCTGGGCCATGGTTTTTATTAGGTTTGCGATGAATAACACCAAGAGAAAAATTCATTCTTGGAAAGCTGACACTATGAGATTAGAGTAGAAATATTTTTCCCCTTTTCTTTCATGTAAATCCAAATATAAAAAACAAAAGCATGTAACCATTTGAAAGGTATTAACTGTCTTCACTAATAGTTTTTACTTAAAGGTTATAAGTTTGGAAGATACAAGTTATATTTAAATTTACTGAAGAGTATGAGTTAAAGGGTACGTAGATGTTGATGTTCGGTTTCTAATCACGTGGATTAGTGGCTGGTTTTATTAATTAATCGAATCACCAAACAAAACGTGTGATTGATTACTAACGTAAATAGTAAATTTGATTGATCGGAGTATGAAAATATGAATACGTGTATTGATTACATATTTATTTCGTATGTATGTGTGGATTGAGGTGTTTGAGTATGTGTAGGCAAAATAAACTTGTATTCTTGTATCTAGACTTAGTTTTATTAATGAAAATTTATGGTTTTTATACAACTCCTCCAAGTAGGAAGTGGAATGGCTCTTGTTCTTCCTAGTGTGCATGATTGACACTTGGAGAGTTGACTATTGACCTTATCTAAGCTCATTTCTATCCTCTAAACCGGATTAACTCGTATTAAAGAGCAGTTCGTCACTTTAGACTTGTCCTTGAGGAGTCACCAGCTTGTTTTTCTTGGTCGCTTCGCATTCTGCCCTGGTACTTTGGCTAAAGCAGCTCGCCGGGGTCTTATATGGGCTCTGTTGGCCTTTATTCAAAAGTAGCTCGCCTAGGCAAAGTAGCTCGCCTAAACTTGAGTAGACCTAGCTCGTTTTGGTGGAGTAGCTCGCCTAGCTAGAGTAGCCCGCCCGACTTTTCCAGTTTGGCCTGATTTAACTTGACCTGCTTAATCTTAATTTTGGGATGATTATTTTGCTTAATCATGTTCGCCTAAGTGACAATGTAGCTCGCATATCAACAGTAAAATATGAGTTATTTAATTTAATAGTATTTATTATTTATACTAAAGAGTATTAATTGTTTTATTAAAAAAAAAATTCAAGAACATATTTCATTCTGTATAAATTAAAATTTTATATTCCTCTAAATTAATTTCCATTGGGAAACTATTCTTCTCCTACCAACGCAAAATCAATCCCCTGGAAAAGCCCCTAAATACGCCTAATCAAACTCCCAAAAAATTGACACATCAATGAACAAACCGCTATTAAAATCTTCAATTCAATAAAATCATGAAATCAATTGTTTTTAAAATTTTACCATACACTCGTAAGTAAAACTATTAATCATCTATTATGATTGAGAATCTCAATAAAAGGTGTTCTGCCCAAGACACGGGAATTTACTCTGTTTTGTTCCCTTAAGCGGAATTTGTTTTGTTTTAAAAAAATTAAGGCCCATCCAAGGCGAGAAGAAAATTGTATCTACATATAATTATATGACAAAAACTTATATGAAACTATCTCATACCTTTCTATTAATATGAAAGAAAATAAAAAAACCAAGTTCACACAAAGAGATGAAAATAATTCAACAAAAAATAAACTTATATGATATGAAGATGTTCTCAATCCATGTCAATTAGAGACAAACTATTCTGAAGCATCTAACAGTGTCTTGCAAGGCATACACCGCCACCCAGCAAGGTCACCATCTTCGTAAAAATTCGACATTTACTTCCTCAGGATAGTGTGTTGCAAAGAAGTTGTACGAAATCCAAAAAGTATATCATGTCTTCCTTTATCAGCTACGCACTACAATCACAAACTTTGACATTAACTTCCTCAACATCATGCACTGCCGACAGCTTCCAAACGTAATTTAGATGGTGAAAAATCCCTAATTAAATTTACATGGGAGAATTTAAAGGATACAATATAATTTGATTGTCAGAAGCTCTCATGCCGTTTGAATTGGAGGAAAGCATCTACCTTTCTTGAATTTACTGAAGCCTTTAACAATGTTTTCCATGACGGAAGATGCCTCCTTGCATTAACATCATCTTCAAAAAATTCGACATTCACCTCTTCGAGAAACGTATTTAGATGTAGAGAAATTTCGCAAGGACTCAACCCGAACAAAAAATCTCTCATTTGTTGTAACCACGAAATTTGCCGCAAATAAAATTTTCGTGTGTGCCTAATGGACAAATCAAACTTCCATTCCTTCGAGGTTGGTTTAAAGGACAAGGAAGGTACACAAGAGCTTGAAAATTTAAACTTACGAATTTTGGGAATATCAAACTCGGCCTTCAACACACTGGCATGAGAGAAACTTATACATTCGAGTGAATTGCTACAAACTTTTACTTTTTTGTAGTTGTAGCCATATCCATAGCCGAAGCAATCCTGGAGGGTCAATTCTTTAAGACAAGGAAATCTAGATATGCTATGGAAAAAGTGTTCACCGATTCTCACATTCTCCAATGACAACACTTTCAAGTTATGAATATCGCCAACACACGATCCTGATCTCAATGCCGATATTCCAGTATTATCCTTGCAGTTATATAATACCAATTCCTCGATTGAGGGACATGTCGAAATTATATCCCATAAATTATTGCCTTCAATGATCACACCGCTTAAATTAAGGGATTTAAGTCTTGAACAACGTACCAGCTTTTTGTCATGCAGATTAATTTCGGAACCTCCTCCAAGGGATAAGTTGACCAGATGTTCAGATTGAAGCACCTCATCCGGTAAAACATAATTGTCCCATCTCTCGGTTACTTGGATACTGAGGTCAGTGGCACCTAGTTTCATTGCTTTTGCAATCAATTCGTTTGCAAGTGAAATCTTATACCAATCTTTATCAATCGACGAGACGTACATTTGAAGTCTAAAACTTTTTATCTTTCGGTTCAATTGATAGTATCGTTGCATAGTTTCTGCGAATTTTTGAAACGATGGTGTGGTTGGGGAGGAGGACTCCACAAAATCGAGATCGGGGCGAGTTAGACATGCTGTGTGCCAAGACTTGGAGAGGATACTTGTTCGAGCAGCTTCTTTTCCACGTACAAAAGACTGTACGTGTTGAATCATCTCTTCTGGAAGGTTCTCCATTAAAATTGGGTAGCAGCTTTGGTTATTTCGTCTTCTGCTTTCTCTCTGTTTTCCTTATATTTGAAGACCTACACACCAACTTGTGATCTTTAATTATCTATCGTGATCTATCTTGTTACCTTACATAATGAATCAATAGGATATTTTAAAATCTTTCCATATATATAATTTATGATAAACAAGATAGATTTAGATCTTCAGGATAGTTTTATGCCAAAAATAATAAAGGTATAATTTTATATGGAAATAGTTCATAAAACCTTTATTATGAAACTGTTTTAAAGTATCATATAAAAAATCTTATCAGGAGTAATTTAAATACGAATTATCATGAATTCATCAAACATAAATTAAAATAAATTAAATTTATGCAATTCATGTACTGAATACGATAAATCATAAAAATTCCTAAACATGCAGAACTAAGGGATGTCGTGTTTACGTTTAATTGAAGATACACTCTTGAGAAGATTAATTAATTCTTTCAAGTCAAACACCTTCATGAATATTCCTAACACTTATTATGCATGCTTGGAGATGAATAGTCAACTTCTATTTATAATTGTAGGATATGAAGAATATATGATATCTTGGTCCAAGAAATCTCAAGATTATATTTTCTTGGATTTCAAAAAATTAAATATATGGAAAGATGTAATTCTCTAGAAATATTTCATCCCACATATATTAAATTAGTTCTTATCTTTTAATCACATTAGTTAATGGGCTACTCAAGGGACCTCTAGGAGAATTCGGATTGGACCTCCCAATGGGCCTAAAAATCAATATTGAGACACAATATTATTCTAGTTCATTAATATTAATTCACTGCACTATAAAATTTAATATTGCACTATACATCCTAACCCATATTACAAAATATGGCTCCCGGTTATTATTTTCTGTGTTTAAAATATCAATGTCCATTAATTAATTTAAGTCACTAAACTCTATAATTAATTAATATTTTTTATTCCTTGGGAAATGACTGCTCAAAATTAGGAAAATTTGGTTTTTTTATCCTATATGTTTGGTCAACTTTATTTTTCGTCCTCTAACTTTTGACTTTATTTTTTAGTCCGATAACTTTAAAAAAATTAACATTTTCGTCCTAAAACCGGCTACCGAAGGTCACCCAACCGGTGATGCTGACGTGGCATGAATTTTGAATTTTTTTAATTTTATTATAATTAAATTAAAAATCATATAAAATATTAATTTAAAAATCACCCCCCCCCCCCCCCAAAACACGACCTACCCCCCTTCCCTCCCCCTTCGGCCCCCCAATCCGCCGCCCGCCGCCGCCGCCTGCTCTCTGCCGGAAAAACTTAAAGCTTAGCAATTCGTCGGAAACGACATCGGAACAACCCTATTCCCCCCTATAACATTCAACCCTACCCGTAGATGCCGCCGCCCCTCCCCCAACACGCACCGGAGAAGCTTCGATCAATGCCGGAAATAATGAAAATAATCAACGATTGGAAATTGGAAGCAATTGGAATTAGAAATCAACAATAGGAATCATCAAATCCCAGATTCAAAGAAGACAATGCATTTCAATCACGACTCGATTCACAAATCCCAGAAAAATTCGAACAGAACACAAACGGAAAACAGGGCATTTCGATCAAATACTCACCCAGATTTCGATTAATTCGGCATCAATTGAAGCGGTCCACTTTCACACTTTTACGGATTCAGAGTCCTTTCCCCAATCTGAGAACTTCACGCATCAATTGCTCTGTTTCCAATTCCCAAATAAAACCTCCTCGACGATTGCTCCGGTGACGGTAAGTGGGGCAAGGGGGCGGCAGCTACCGGGGGTTAAATTGGGGTGGGGGAGTGGAGCAGCGACTTTTGTAGGGGGTTAAATTGTTGGGGGGTGGGGGGCTACAGACCCGCCGCCACCAGAGCCGCCCTCAGACCCTCCGCGGCCCTACAGATCGGCCTCCACCAGCACCGCCCTCCAGACCCGCCGCCACCAGCATTGAGCTTTGATTTAATTAATCCCTAATTTGATGAAGCTGGAATTTTTTAAATTAATTTGGGGCACAACAGAGTGCAGAATTATCAGAATTCACTCACCAATTGGGCATAATCTGCTACGAATTACATTGGTGTACATATGGAGAGAAATCGCCGCCGGGCCGGAGGTCCAGAACGGCACCCAACGAATTCCCATCTCGGACGCTTTTTTCGATGAAAACCCCAGGAAATCATCTGTTAACAAACGGCATCACCTCGATGAATAAGACCATGGTGTCCAGACGGCGAGAAATTTTTTGTTTGAGGGGCATCGGTTTGTTACCGTGATTTGGGGTGGGGGGTTGGGTGGGGGTAAAGGGGGGTGGGTGTTTAGATTTTTATATTAATATTTTAATGAATTTTAATTTAATTTTAATATATATATTATAATAAAGTTTTAAATAATTAAAAAATTGTGCCACGTCAGCATAACAGGCTGGGTGACCTTCTATAGCCGGTTTGAGGACGAAAAAGTTAATTTTTAAAAAGTTATCGGACAAAAAAATAAAGTCAAAAGTTAGAGGACGAAAAACAAAGTTGATCAAACTTACAGGACAAAAAACTCAATTTTCCCTCAATATTATTATCATATTGAAAATGAATCCACTAGTCAGATCTGATATAATAAACTTTCTGAGCCCAACAAGAAGACATAATCAACTTGTCATTACAAAAAGCGGTTTTCTATATTAATTTAGTAATTGTCATATAATTATTAATATTGTCCAGTATTAACTCTAATTGACTCTTTACTCATAATAAATCAAATCAAGATAAATTAACTATATTATATATAATCACGCCGCCTACTAGCATGGGCGGATCTACACTACGGTGGGAGGCAAGTGCTGTTGGGAAAAACGGGGTGCCCGGAATCTATTCGGGATAATATTTAAATACGAATTTAAATACAATTATTACTAGCATGAATTAATCCTAATTAATTCAAATAATAATTCCAACAACTAATTATCATCATGCATGTTAAATTAATTTCACATATTTAACTAGGCGGAATTAAACAAGTAAATATGCGATTAACGTACCTCTCGTAGTATTGGCCTTTGGATATACGGGACACTTGTAATCTCGTTCTATCAACCCAAAGTCTTCTCAAGTATTTCCCTTTTCACCTCACTTAATCGCCGGTGGGAGACGCTTTCAAGCAATTTAATAAACTAAGGAAAAAGAAAAATATCTATGCTTCTTGATTTTTCCAACACATGGAATTATGTACTTGGGGATGAAATAATCATCCCCTATTTATAACTATGAATGGCCGAAAATTAGTGGTTATTGGGCTTTAGAGAAAATCTTTTCTTAGACTCTAAGAAATCTTGAATATATCTCATATATTCTTTTCTCCAAAATAAAATATTCCACAAAAATCTCACTCACCTTGTTATAGGGTGTAATTTTCGAAAATACTTAGAAGAAGAATCCAAGATTTGGATCTTCTTGAATATATGAGATAATCTTGTATTCCATGAATACTTATCCTCCATAATATCTTTCCAAGAAAATCAACAAAATCTAATCTCTTCCAATATCATAATTTTCGAAAATTATAGAGGAAAAATCAGCAATATAATTTTCTTTTTATTTTAATTACCTTATCATTATTGGGCTACTTAATGGGCTACTTGAGGGGCCTTAAGGAGAATTAAGATTGGACCTCCTAATGGACTTCTGAATTTCAATATTGAGCCTCAATATAATTCAGCCCATTAATATTAATTATTACCACTAATAAATTAATATTGCACTATCCATCTTAATCCATATTACGATAATATGGGCTCCCGGTTATTATTTCCCGCATTAAAGATTATCAAGTCCATTAATTAATTGAGCTTCTGAATAGCTCTAAATTAATTAATATATTTCACCTTGGAGTAAAGACAGCTCAACATTATTATTCGTACCGAAGAAACTAATTCTTCACTTGCAAGATTTGGTACAATAAAACTTCTGAGCCCACCAAGGGGACTAATCACACGAGCCGTACTCGCACGCGTTTCTCCGTATTAAATCTTAGCAACCGTCGTATGATTAATATTACTGCCCAAGACACAAAGTTCGAAGTCGCAATGATTCTCACCCAACATGAATCAAAACAGTAACTACTAAGCACACACGGTCCTATTTAAGTGACGGAGATTAAGAAATCAACAACCACTGAGGTCTAATTCTTCACCTTTCAGAACAGAAGAATTTCTCCTCGCTGTAGGACCTCTTCAACACATACTAAATGTGCTAGTGTAATCTCTTAGTCAAGACAGACCAATCTGAGCCTTACACATCGACCTTTCACGGCGGATTGTTCAATTCCACCTAGGTCGTGAAAATGTACGTTTAGTTACAAGTAAACTGTTAATGTCGTCTTCCGTGATCGGGTATCACCACATTAACTACAATGTAACATGTACTGTATATTGAACGGTTTGCAATAGAAATTCAACATTCAATCATAACTAAAGCAAATGCGATAAAAGAATTATTCTCATAAAACGAGTGTTTGATACACGAGTTATACAAAGTAAAAGCATACTTTCACGTATAACTCCAACAATCTCCCACTTATACTTAAAGTCTGCTTTTAGTATACATCACGCATGTCTTAGTGTAGTAGCTCTACGTGACATCTCATGTCAACCTACACTATCCTAATAATTCCTCCCACTTATACTTAAAGCAGATTGGCAATAGTCTTGACTCCCATTCCATCCACATGTCTCTCGAATGTACTCTGAGGCAGACCCTTTGTGAATGGATCCGCTAGGTTGTCACCCGACGCTATCTTTGCCACCTCTATATCTCCTCTCTTAACGATTTCTCGTATCAGATGGTATTTTCTTTCTATGTGTTTGCTGGCCTTGTGGGCTCTCGGTTCCTTTGAATTTGCAACTGCTCCGGCATTGTCACAAAAGACAGTTATCTTGTCGGGCAAATTCGGAACAACGTCCAAGTCCACTAAGAAGTTCTTGAGCCAAACAGCCTCTTTCGCTGCTTCACAAGCAGCTACATACTCGGCTTCCATGGTCGAATCCGCGATGCATTTCTGCTTAACGCTTCTCCATGAAATGGCTCCTCCTCCCATGCAAAACACACTACCTGAGGTTGACTTTCTTGAGTCTATGTCTGATTGGAAATCCGAGTCCGTGTATCCTACGGGAACTAGACTATCTGACTGGTAAATCAACATCCGCTCCCGAGTTCTTTTCAGATACCTCAAGATGCACTTTACGGCAGTCCAATGGTCTTTCTCGGGATTACTTTGATATCTTGCCACCATGCCCACGGCAAAGCAGATATCCGGTCTCGTACACAGCATTGCATACATAAGGCTTCCTACGGCCGAAGCGTACGGAATACCTTTTCATGTCATCTATCTCCGCATGCGTCTTAGGGCTTATTTCTTTCGATAGATGGATTCCGTGCCTAAAAGGTACAAAACCTTTCTTGGAATCTTGCATGCTGAAACGCTTCAAAACAGTATCAATGTATGAAGCTTGCGATAAGCCCAACATCCTCTTCTTGCGATCACGAGTGATTTTGATCCCAAGGATGTGACCGGCTTCCCCTAAGTCCTTCATATCAAATTGTTTTGACAGCCATACCTTTACGTCTGATAATACCTTTACATTGTTTCCAATGAGCAGAATATCGTCTACGTATAATACTAAGAATACCACCGCAGTTCCGTCACGCTTCTTATACACACAACTTTCGAACTCGTTTTGATCAAACCCATAAGACTTAATCACTTGATCAAAACACTGGTTCCAAGTACGCGATGCTTGCTTAAGTCCGTAAATGGATCTCTTGAGCTTGCATACGAGATTCTCTTGGCCTTTTTCAATGAAACATTTGGGCTGTTGCATATAGATATCTATCCCGTCAAGACTTCCATTAAGGAAAGCCGTCTTGACATCCATTTGCCAGATCTCGTAATCTAGGTGCGCAGCGATCGACAAGAGAATACGGATGGACTTAAGCATAGCTACAGGCGAAAAGGTTTCCTCATAATCGATCCCTTCTTTCTGAGTATACCCTTTGGCCACAAGCCTTGCTTTGAAGGTTTCAACCCTTCCGTCCGGTCCTCTTTTCCTCTTGTACACCCACTTGCATCCAATGGGTTCTACCCCACTGGGTGGTTCGACCAACTCCCACACTTGATTATGATCCATCGAACCCATCTCGGCTTCCATTGCCGTTTGCCATGACTCCGCGTCTTTGTCTTGGATTGCCTCATCGTACGTCCATGGGTCTGATTCAACACCGGGAACCAAATCCGAAGATTCTCCTATCCCCATGAATCTCTCGGGTTGCCTAGGAACCCTCCCACTACGACGGGGTTCCGGTTGTGAAGATGTGACGTGTGGTACATCATCTTGTATACTTGGTATCGAGGTTTGACCTCTCAATTCTTCTAAGGTAATTTCACCTTTAGGTTTCCGATTGTTCATATAGTCTTCCTCCAAGAATTTAAAGTGTGTACTAATCACGGTCTTTTGATCCTTGGGACTATAGAACATACACCATTTCGTTCCCGCAGGGTATCCTATAAACAGCCTTAATTCCGAACGTGGATCCAACTTACCGGCTTCCTTGTCTAGCACGTATGCCGGACAACCCCAAATCCGCAAATGTCTTAGACTGGGCTTACGCCCGGTCCACAATTCCATTGGGGTTTTAGGAACCGATTTGGATGGCACCAAGTTTAGAATATAAGCCGCTGTTTCCAAGGCATTACCCCAAAACGACTTGGGTAAATCCGAATAACTCATCATGGATCTGACCATCTCTAAAAGAGTCCGGTTCCTTCGTTCCGCCACACCGTTCTGTTGAGGGGTTCCCGGTGCGGTCAACTGGGATACGATCCCTTCGTCCGATAGGTAGTTCAAGAATTCATCGCTGAGGTATTCGCCTCCACGATCTGATCGTAGAAACTTGATACTCTTTTCCCTATGTTTCTCGGCTTCGGCCTTAAACTCTTTAAACTTTTCAAAAGTTTCAGACTTATGCCGCATAAGGTAAATGTACCCATATCTTGAGTAATCGTCAATGAAGGTTACGAAATACTCATACCCCATTCTCGCTTTGATCGTCATTGGACCACACACATCGGTATGAACGAGTTCTAACACTTCCGTGGCTCTGTTCCCCTTGGCTCCAAATGCCCTCTTGGTCATCATACCCTCTAAACAGGATTCACAAGTTGGAAACGGCTCGACTTGGAGTGATTCCAAGGATCCGTCTTTCACCAATCTCTCTATCCGCTTTAGATTAATATGACCTAGTCTAAGATGCCATAGAAGTGTTTCGTTCATCTCCGAAGAACGCTTTCTTTTATTGCTCGAGATGATCGACGTGTTATTAGATTCATTATTTGAGTGGTGTGCACACTTAATCGTATAGAGATTGTTTACCAACGTTCCATGACAGATAACATCATTCTTAAAAGAAACAGTAACAACTTTATTAAAAGTAACTGAATATCCATCAAAAAACAACTTAGAAACCGAAATTAAATTCTTCCTAAAGTTTGGAACGTATAAAACATCTCTTAAAATTAAAACTCTATCTTCAAAGATAGGTGCACGACTCCCACTGCTTCGGCTGCCACTCTCGTAGCATCGCCCAAAGTGATAGTGATCTCATTCTTGCTAAGTCGCCGGGTTAGCTGGAACCCCTGAAGAGTGAAACAAATATGATCAGTTGCCACGGTATCCACTACCCAAACGTGGGCAGCATACGCCGCAACATATGTTTCAACGACTAAAGCATGAGACTTACCTTTCTTTACCGCCTTCTTAGGCTTAGAACAGGTAGACCTCCAATGTCCTCTTTCCCCGCAATTGAAGCACTTACTCTTACCGGGTATCTTCACGCCGTACGGCTTGAAAGCTCTTTTCTTGCCTCCCAAAGTGAGTCTACTGGTTTGGTTCCGATCAACCACCTCCTTCTCAATCTCACCTTCCATTGGCCTAGATTTCGAGAAAAAGCTCTTGATCACCAAAGCCTCGTCCCTACTCCCCAAGTATGTCTCTACCGTTATCAGGGCTTTGAGCAGGGTATCCAAAGTGAACTTGTGTTCAGATAACACGTATTCCCAAAAGAATCCATCAAAACTACTCGATAGCTTTAGGAGTATGGAATCGATTTGACTTTCTTCACTTTGTCCGGCACCAAGAAACTCGAGTTTCTCAAACTCACGCCTAAAATTGAGAACATGATCCCTTACGGGTGTTCCCTTCACCATTTCCTTCGTGAGCTTCTCACGAATGGTGAACAGATTCGCCATGAGGTTCTGATGTTGAAACATCTCTTCAAGGCTATTCATGATATCAACAGCCGCTTCAATGCCTTCATGAATGTGCTTCAAATCCTCAGACATAAATGTCAAGATGATGTGCTTCATGTGCTCATTGGAATGCTTCCAATCATCGAATATCGTCTTTTCCCCATTACTTGACTTATCATTAGGTTTCTTGGGTACGTCAACGTTAAATATCCAATAGTGTTCTTGCGCAGGAAGGACCATGTTTATATTACGTTTCCAATCAACATAGTTCTCACCAACAAGTTTATTATCTTTAAGTATACTATACAGTGGATTAAAAGGTTGCGACATGATGAACTGAGAATAAAACATACATTCATATCAATATCTAGAAAAATACAAAATTATCACATAATTCGATCACATCAATTATATTGAAACCTTAAAACAATATAATCATGCATCAGCCAACATCTCGAAACAATTTAAATGCGCCACGAGGGGTGGTCTATACATTTAAACACATTCAAGCGGATTACAAACTTAAGAGTTTCAAATCCTTAATTCAAAATTAATAGTTGGCTCCCACTTTGACCACATAGAAACTGACAGGGACTCCGAGGGGAGTAAGTTAATATCAATTTCGTATGCCTAAGTAATAACCATAATTAAATACAGGATTATTATTTCGCTTTGAGCAAGCCACTCGTGGTGAGGGTCAATACTGCCACTAGTAATAATCCACAATCATCCTTTCGGAATTTATTCATGTGAAATCCGTTCTTTTGGCCGATCCGAGGGGGAAATGTATTCCAAAAGAACTTCACAAATAAATAAATTATGGAGGTCAAAATAATCCAATTTTAATATCCGGAATAAAATTGCGATTATAAAACATACTTAGTAATTTTCGAAAGTAAGGTTTTTCTTGGACAATTAAATTCATGCAAACACATATTAACAAATAATAATAAGTGCACGAAATAAAACATCCATCAAAACAAAATTAAACACATTGGAGCACTCGAATCCAATTGTCACGGTTTAATTTCTTCACGTCTTGATGCGAAAAATCGTCCTTGTTGCTTTCCGACGTTCGTCTCGACGTACTCCCACTCGAACAGCAACACTTCTTCAAAAATAGCATCGTTTAGGGTTCGGGACGACGTTTAAAATCACACGAAAAAAAAACACGAACCGAAAAAATTCCACGGCCTGAGATACAGCGTGCGTCGGCCCACGAAGTGGGCCCGCGCGCTTCCCGGCCCAAGAAGCGCCGAAACACTGCCCGAAGCGCGCCGAAGCGCAACCCCGAGGCGCCGCCCGGAGCGCCCGAGGCGCTGCAGCCCGGGTCCGAAGCGCGCGCGCGGCGCCAGTCTCCGTCGCGCACGGCGTGCGCCGTTCACCCCCGTGCGCCGTTTTTTTTTTCTCGCCGTTCGTCCTCGTTTTCTTCACCCCTTGCATGATTTTACGTCCATACACGCTCCACGCTTATATGCGTCGTCCTGGTACGCCGTTTTTAATTCTTCGTTCTTCGTCACGATCCGGTTACAATTTATTTTTACAAAAAAAATAAATACTAGATCTAGACTAGTCTATTACAATGATCGAATTAAAATAAAAACAACTAATCTACTCGTGGATTTTCTCACGAGAAAAACGAATTCGAACGAATCGAATTAAAAACAATTAATTCACACGCATGAAATTAACAACATTAAAACCATGACAATTGGATACCTGCAAAAAAGATCTAACAATTCTACTATCCAATTTCAATTTAATGTTAACAATTTAAATTCCAATTTAAAATTCAGAGCCCGAAACCGTGGCTCTGATACCAGTTGTTGGGAAAAACGGGGTGCCCGGAATCTATTCGGGATAATATTTAAATACGAATTTAAATACAATTATTACTAGCATGAATTAATCCTAATTAATTCAAATAATAATTCCAACAACTAATTATCATCATGCATGTTAAATTAATTTCACATATTTAACTAGGCGGAATTAAACAAGTAAATATGCGATTAACGTACCTCTCGTAGTATTGGCCTTTGGATATACGGGACACTTGTAATCTCGTTCTATCAACCCAAAGCCTTCTCAAGTATTTCCCTTTTCACCTCACTTAATCGCCGGTGGGAGACGCTTTCAAGCAATTTAATAAACTAAGGAAAAAGAAAAATATCTATGCTTCTTGATTTTTCCAACACATGGAATTATGTACTTGGGGATGAAATAATCATCCCCTATTTATAACTATGAATGGCCGAAAATTAGTGGTTATTGGGCTTTAGAGAAAATCTTTTCTTAGACTCTAAGAAATCTTGAATATATCTCATATATTCTTTTCTCCAAAATAAAATATTCCACAAAAATTTCACTCACCTTGTTATAGGGTGTAATTTTCGAAAATACTTAGAAGAAGAATCCAAGATTTGGATCTTCTTGAATATATGAGATAATCTTGTATTCCATGAATACTTATCCTCCATAATATCTTTCCAAGAAAATCAACAAAATCTAATCTCTTCCAATATCATAATTTTCGAAAATTATAGAGGAAAAATCAGCAATATAATTTTCTTTTTATTTTAATTACCTTATCATTATTGGGCTACTTAATGGGCTACTTGAGGGGCCTTAAGGAGAATTAAGATTGGACCTCCTAATGGACTTCTGAATTTCAATATTGAGCCCCAATATAATTCAGCCCATTAATATTAATTATTACCACTAATAAATTAATATTGCACTATCCATCTTAATCCATATTACGATAATATGGGCTCCCGGTTATTATTTCCCGCATTAAAGATTATCAAGTCCATTAATTAATTGAGCTTCTGAATAGCTCTAAATTAATTAATATATTTCACCTTGGAGTAAAGACAGCTCAACATTATTATTCGTACCGAAGAAACTAATTCTTCACTTGCAAGATTTGGTACAATAAAACTTCTGAGCCCACCAAGGGGACTAATCACACGAGCTGTACTCGCACGCGTTTCTCCGTATTAAATCTTAGCAACCGTCGTATGATTAATATTACTGCCCAAGACACAAAGTTCGAAGTCGCAATGATTCTCACCCAACATGAATCAAAACAGTAACTACTAAGCACACACGGTCCTATTTAAGTGACGGAGATTAAGAAATCAACAACCACTGAGGTCTAATTCTTCACCTTTCAGAACAGAAGAATTTCTCCTCGCTGTAGGACCTCTTCAACACATACTAAATGTGCTAGTGTAATCTCTTAGTCAAGACAGACCAATCTGAGCCTTACACATGGACCTTTCACGGCGGATTGTTCAATTCCACCTAGGTCGTGAAAATGTACGTTTAGTTACAAGTAAACTGTTAATGTCGTCTTCCGTGATCGGGTATCACCACATTAACTACAATGTAACATGTACTGTATATTGAACGGTTTGCAATAGAAATTCAACATTCAATCATAACTAAAGCAAATGCGATAAAAGAATTATTCTCATAAAACGAGTGTTTGATACACGAGTTATACAAAGTAAAAGCATACTTTCACGTATAACTCCAACAAGTGCCCCACCTGAACTTTGGTTATTAGTATAAATTTTTTATACTTAACTTTTTATTCAAGTGAGTTCTTAGCTTAATGGTTATTCAGCTGGGCAACTCCCTAGTGAATGTGGGACCAAATCCCACTCTGGCACTACTTTTTCTTGTTATTTTTTGTTTAATTATTTCTTACTTTTAATTTTTCTTTTATTATTATGTTTTAAAGTCAGCTACTATTATTTTGAATTCCGCTATATATTAATTGTAAATTTATTTCAGTATTCAGATATCACTTTATTTTATTTTCTCTATCCCCCAATAAATTTCACACTTTTCTTTTTTAAACGTTCCACAATAATTTTCTCACCACAAATAAAGAAATAAATCATTCTCACAATACCTATTTATTTTAAAATACTCTTCATTTATTGGTTAAAAAATCAATAAAGTAGTTTTTTCTTAAAAAGTGTGTCACCCTATATATAAAAATTAATAGGGAACAAGAGGCGTATTTCGTATTTTGCCCTCCCTGCTTTCAATTCCTGAGTCCGCCCTGCCTACTAGTCATTACCTCTTCTATTTGTGAATCTCCACTCTCCTACGTGGCATATCTATTCTTTCTTCTTTTTGAAATCCTGCATTCTCACGATTAGCCCGCCTCCTCTAAGTCAGTTTTTTTTTTTCAATTTAAATTTTGTGCACAGTTACGATCAGTTATACTCACAAAATTGAAATCATTACCTCTTCTATTTGTGAATCTCCTCTCTCCTACGTGGCATGTCTCATCATAAATTATTTCAAAATCTTGCGATTATAGGACTTCTCTTATTAACTTCCTCTATTAACTTCCTATTTTATTAATTCTATTTTCTGTTCTAAAAATTTTAAATTACTTAAATTAAATTAAAAACTACTATACATACACAAAACCTGTAAACACCTTTAAATATATATATATATATATATATATATATATATATATATATATATATATATATATTTGAATTTCTCCACCTCTCTCAATCATTTATTTCAAAATCCTGCAATTCTATTATTTTATGATATTTTTGATAATATTATATATCCTATATTTATATTCATACCCCCTATTCACTTACTTTTTCTATACAAGCCACCTTTTTTAATTTGCATGAGTTAGTTAGAATAATTTATTACTATGTTTTTTACTTACAAATTGATATTTTAATTAAATTAAAAAAATACTATATTTTGATTGAATTAATATTTCAAATATTTAATTTAAACACTTTATATATATATCAACCCGCGTAATACGCGGGGTTCTGGGCTAGTTTGATATATTGATCTTATTCGTTCTCTCTTGCTGTTACTTTAGTATTTCAATTTCACGACCCTTCCTGCCTGATTCGAAAGTTTTTTCGGCTTTATCCACAATCACCAGCGTCCACCACTACCTCTCTACACAAATCCTACTGCCTCAATTTTACAAATTGATTTTGCTTTGCTGGCTTTCTATTGTGGATCTGCCATCTATTGCTGAGAAAATAAGGTTTGCTTTCTGCTAACCTCATCTTTATTGTTTGTGGATTTTTTTTCTTGCCTCTACTCAATCCCTATTTCTCCTCTCCAATTCGTTTGTTGTCAAATTGTCCTCAGAATTCAGAGTTTCTGGTATTGCACAATTATCTAATTTATGTTTAATCATTTATTTTAATTTTCTTTTGATCGTTCCGCCGTTTAATATTCTTTTTCTATATGTCTAATTGCAAATTTTCCTTTGTTTTAATCCTGTGGCATTCTCGGATCGGAATTTGGAGTGATGGTGTAATTTTTAATGGGTCACTTTTTTTCAGAATGGAAAATTAGTTTCTTCCGATTTTTCAGTTTTCTTCATCAAAATCTATGGTGGGTTATCTCTCTACAAGATTTTTTTTTGTACTTTTACTTTTACATTCGATTTTATTTTGATCTTGACTGCAGTTTTGATTAATGAACTAGCAACACCATCTCTTATCTATGATTCTTTTTCTTACCTTTGCTTCTTTTCCAAATGAAAAAAAATTATAGAAGCACTTTTAATATGTATATGAAAGACATAAAAGGTCAAACTTATTGTTTCTACAAGTTCCGAACTATGTATCCCAGTTTGCTCCTATGCATTACTTGGAATTTAATTAAAACCTTTGTAGGCATTGCAAAAATGTTAGGTTTAGTTCATCAAAGCCTAAAAATAGTGAAGCTTATTTCAAATATAATCTCTTTAGTCTTCTTAATAATTTTTTATGGTGTCCAATCTTACAGTAAATATGACATCACGATCTCAACTTGCTTCAATGCGTATACATTGTTCAATCTCACTATAGTTACTGTTTTTTTATTTGGAAACGACTTATTCTTTTTATTGTACATAACACATTTACATCGTTCAATATCTTGAATTTGGTACATCTTTAATATTCTTTTTCCCACTGCTCATCGTTTTGTACATCCTGCAAATTGTTCTCGAGTTTTGATTTCCACAAATTTGGGTCCTTAATTTGCTTTTAAGCAAGTTTATAAGTTATAACATGTGTATTTCATTCATATAATATGTGACGCTGTGAAAATCATATCAATCCGTGAAACTAAATCTTAGAGTCATTGAACTCTTACTATTTTCCCGTTCAAAAAGAAAAAAAAATCTTATTATTTGACTATATTTGTGCATTATTCTTTAAAAAATTGCCGTATAAATAATGGACTGTTATGATTTATATGACTCTTATACATAATTGTATTATCATTAGATACGGTAGTTCTTTTGTTTCGCAATAAATTAAATTAACATTTTTCTTTTTTTATCCATTCCACAATATATTTCAAACCTTTAAATAAAAATAACACTCAATAATAATATTAGAGGGTCACATTGTCATTTTGTATTTAAATAACATTTTTAAAAAATTAAATTTTCAAACAATTCTTCTTAAATTTTGTGCCTCACAGGTGTGAACTAAAAAGTTGAGGTAAAAACACTTTGTCAACTATTGAATATGAAAATTGCGTCCAATTTGGTGGGGTATCATATTATGGATTTTAATTTCTCAAAAATTGATTTGAGAGGTTAAAAATCGATTTGTGCAATAATATGCTGTTGGAAATTTGTGTTGAATGAGTACAAATTCACTTTCTTCCTGATCTTTACTGCTTCGAAATTCTCACCATTTATCTTTGGTTTAATGAAATTTGATCAATAATTATTCACCTTCTCTCTTATTTTTCATTTTGGCTCTTTTACCAGTTGTGGAAAAATAATACTCCAACATTAACTAACGAGTGACATTGCCTCAGGATGGAGAATTATGGTCTTTGAAGACATCACTTTTGGCGGTTTCATGAAATTACAAAATTATGGGAATTAAGTACTTTAAAAACCAACTAAATCATGTGATTTTACGGTTATATTTAGGGGTTGTCATAATTTAATTCAACTTTTAATTTGTTTAAGATAGTTTAGATTTTGTCAGTGGTTCAGTAGTTTAGTGTTAGTCTTGATTTCACTTTAGTATTACAATTTAATGCATAAATATATCAGATACTTGCATCGAATAATTTGTATTACCTTACACTGGGTTTTACTTACTCAAATCAGAGTTTTGAAAGAAAAAAAAATCCCTTCAAATAGACATTTAAATGTCTATTTAATCTCTTGCTTGCCTCTTTCACAAGCGATTTTTTTTAAAGGAACAGTAAGTTGCAGAATCTTTGAAAACATCTTTCCATGGTATTAGTATGAATTATAGTATTGTTTTTTTTTTAACTGTCTATACTATTGCTATGAATCATATTATTTTTTAACTGTTTGTATTACTTCCGAATATTGTTTTAATTTAGGCAAAGTCTCATATGCATCAAGTGCACGGTGCACTCACTCAACAGTTGATATTGTATACACTAAAAAGTTGAGATAAATAGTTTTTTGGTCCCGCAACTTGTCTAGTGTCCAATTTTGGTAACAAAAATATTAACTTTTCAATTTTTGTCCCATAACTTATTGAATCGTCCAAATTTGGTCCCAAATGGGACCAAAATTGGACAATTCAATAAGTTACGGGACCAAAATTGAATAATTAAAATTTTTGGGATAAAAATTGAATAATTAAAATTTTTGGGACCAAAATTGGACAACAAACAAGTTAGGGACAAAAAATTATTTTTTTTTGTATTCATTAATTTTTTTTCTTTTCTCACCTTATATATATATATATATATATATATATACATCAATGGATTTATTTTTCATGAATATAAATACAAATATTTGAAAAACATCTATAAAACATGAAAAATAAAAACCCATTATTTTTCAATTCCAATAATTATTATTTAAGATGAATTACAAAGCTCCCATAAAATACTAATAATAAAATTTTAATTACTAACTAAGAATTTAAATTGCGATAGAGTAAATAAAATAATAAATTAATAATTTTCATATAATTCCAAATTGATATCGTGATCTCGTCTCCACCAATAATATATACATGATTATTACAAAGATTATTTTAGAGTATAATTAATTAAATAGTGTTTGATATATGTGTATGTGTGTGTGTGTATATATATATATATATATATATATATATATATATATATATATATATATATATATATATATATAAGGTGAGAAAAGAAAAAAAAAATGAATACGAAAAAATAATTTTTCAATTCCAATAATTATTATTTAAGATGAATTACAAAGCTCCCATAAAATACTAATAATAAAATTTTAATTACTAACTAAGAATTTAAATTGCGATAGAGTAAATAAAATAATAAATTAATAATTTTCATATAAATTTTGATTCTCCATATCTTCGTAAAATAATTCCAAATTGCTATCGTGATCTCGTCTCCACCAATAATATATACATGATTATTACAAAGATTATTTTAGAGTATAATTAATTAAATAGTGTTTGATATATGTGTATGTGTGTGTGTGTATATATATATATATATATATATATATATATATATATATATATATATATATAAGGTGAGAAAAGAAAAAAAAAATGAATACGAAAAAATAATTTTTTGTCCCTAACTTGTTTGGTGTCCAATTTTGGTCCCAAAAATTTTAATTATTCAAATTTGGTCCCAAAAATTTTAATTATTTAATTTTGGTCCCGTAACTTATTGAATTGTCCAATTTTGGTCCCATTTGGGACCAAATTTGGACGAATCAATAAGTTATGGGACCAAAATTGAAAAGTTAATATTTTTGGGACCAAAATTGGACACTAGACAAGTTGCGGGACCAAAAAACTATTTATCTCCTAAAAAGTTAGTCACAATTATACTGAAAGTTAGTCTCAATTACACTGAAAAGATTACATTGAAAATTGATTTTCAGTGTAAACTTTTAAGTGTAATTGAGACTAACTTTTCAGTATGATTGAGACTAACTTTTCAGTGTATACAGTATCAACTGTTGAGTGAGTGCATTATACACCAAATGCACAAGAGACTTACTCTTTAATTTAATCTTGCATGGGTTATAAAGCAAATTGATTTCAGGATAAATGGGTACTCCAACTTTTTCCTATGTAAAATTATAGCCATAATGTTTTTACTAATTTATCTAATTTAAAATTAATATATTTTATTTTTAATTCCGCGTATTACGCGGGTCTTCCACTAGTTTCTACTATAATCCATATTAGAATTTAGAATAGAATATTTCATTTTCAAAATACTTCTGAAGAAATAACATTGAGAAAATGTTCGTCACATTATACTTTGGTCGTTGCACTAATTAATTTCCTATTTAACTATACCAGTTTGATTTTTTGATGGATAAGAACAAAAGGATTGAAGTGGCTCAACTCCCAAAAGAGAATATTCAACCAATACAATCTTTTCTGAAAAGAAACTATTCAACCAATACAATCTTTTCTGAGTGGAAATAAGGCTGATCGAACAACCATCATTTCCAGTTCTTGCCTCTTGGTACAAAGCCTGGTTAACTCATCCCGATCTCGATTTTTCATCCATTCTGATAAAAAAAGGTTTGTGGATTTTCGGATAAAGACTATGCAAAGATACGTTGGTACTCGTAAATAGTTGTTCATTGTCAGTGATAGATTGCATAAAATACATATTTTATTGTCATATTTCTTCATGATTTAGATGTTAATTAATCCTTAAGTGTTTGTGTTAATTAGATTTTATATTTTATAGGTTAACTGAGGATTTGATTGATGTTTGGAGACCATGTGGAGTGATTTGTGAAGAAGTGAAATTGAAGACTCCAAAGATGAAGGAAACAGAAGTGCTTTTCTCATAAGGCGTGGGCACGCCTTAGACCGTAGTTGAGCTCTAAAAAGGACAGAAGCGCTTTTATCGTAAGGCGTGGGCACGCCTAAGGTCCAGACGGGAATTATCATAAGTGGTGCTCAAATTTCTATACCAAGACTCAAATTTAATTATTTCCACCCTTTTAAGAGTCTTGGATATTTTTTAAACTTATCCTAGATTAGTATATTAAATTAGTAGTTTTATTTTAGATTAGATTCTAGATAAGTTTTAGATGTAGTTTCTTAACTACTTCTTTGGTAACTTACTACTAGTGGATTAGTTTAAATATGGATTAGATGGAGAGAGAAAGGGAGAATTCCCCATAACTTTTCATTCTTGCATTCTATCTAATATATTCTAAGTTCATATTATTCAAATTCTTCTTCTTCCAAAATTTCATACGCACGCATTATGAAACAAAGCATGGCAATCTCTCTTATGGGTTGCTAAATTCGCAATCTAGTCATTGATGAATGATGATTTGGGTTCGACACAATGTGAGATCTAATTAGTTTTCACTCTCTTTCACTCTACATTATTCATGTATCTTTGTGTTAGATTATATTATTTGGCGAGTTGTTTAATGCGGCCGGTTATTCAATCCGTGAAAATGATATGTGCCAATTTAGAACGTTAAATCCGTAATTGTTTAATTGTTCTAATATTAGTGGCAAGTAGCATAAATTATGCTATAGGAGATACATGATCTAGTCTAAATGAACCTACATGTGTGTTTGTTGGCTAGAATTGGGTCTTTCTAGTTTTTAATGCTGCTAGTGAATTAAATCCTAATGGTGGTACCTTGGGTTGTTCATTGGTTAGAGAAGTAATAAGAGATGGTATCCTTATTATCAACAAAGTAAGGAAAGATTAGGTTGTTAGGTGGTACCAACAACTATAACCGATTTAGTGTTTGAGTGAAAGGGTAATTTTTGCATCGATGATCGTTTGTGTTTGAAGCAATTTTGAAGTCGTCTATGGCTAGATGTTTTTACTTAATTGAATTCTACTTATTTTAACTCATTTGCAGTCTATTTTAGTTTAGATTCATTACCAACTCAAAATTCCACCCCCAATCTTTAATTTACTTGTTTGTAATTTATTTTTGTGAAAAGAATAAATATATTACCAATCTCTGAGGAATCGACCCTGCTCACCACTATCGCAATTTAATTTAAGCAGGTTTTATAATTTGTTGGTTTCGACACCCATCAGTCAGATTACAAGATTTATGTGGCTAAAGAATGGACCAAGAAAGGAGTGAAACTAGGTGCTACTCATATTGATATCAAAACATTATCAAAGAACTTCCCATTTGTTATAGCACATGAAGTTCTTGAATCCGTATATCTTGTTAAATTAACCCTTGATGTTGGTAGAATTGATAGTCAAAAGGTAAGTTGTTGGAGATTTAAATCCCTTCATTTATGGGGAGTGCAATTCGAAGGTAATATTATATGGGATGTAATTTCGATGTGAAGAATTTGTTTTATCTGGCTGTGAGTGATCATATGGTAATTCTAGTTCATATAAAAAATTTAGTGTTCATGGTTGTGAATGGTTTCAATAACTTGAAAGTGTTGTTGTTGGCGTGGATGGAAATCAGTGAATGATTTTTCCGTGACTTGTCGTCTAAATTTCCCTGTCTCAAAGAGTTGACCCTCCGCGTTTGCTCTGGCTACCAAGAAATACAAATTTGTAGCAATTCACTTGAGTGAATAGTCTTGTTTCATAAGACCGAGTTGAAGGTTGAGTTCGAAGTTCCCCAAATTTGCAAATTTGAGTTATGGAGTAAAAGTGTGCTTTCTCTTTCTTTTAAAACAACTTCAAGAGAATGAGAGTCTAATTTACCTTCCTATATGTATGTTATTTTGTCCTTTATTTTACAGGTTTCCTCTTTGATGTATACACCCTAATTTTAAATGTTGAATGATAAATGTTGTAAGTTTTTTATATTGTGTGAATGTGTGTACGGAATATTGATATTTTAGGCATTGAATGCATGATATTTTGGGGGGTGCCTTTTTTATTTTTTTCAAATTTCGGTCAAGAAACTTCGAACCTGGTTAGTCGAAAGTTTTACATATATTTAGACACCAATTGTAAATTTTTTGAATGGTTTAAATTTTTGGTAACGAGTTTCCGGAATCTGATTAACCTTCTGAAACTATTTTGCCGAAATATTGTGTTAATTTTTTAAATAATTTGTAAAATATTTACGATCATAAACTTTTTCTTTCATAACATAGCGGACGATGGTGATCATCATTCACATATATTGAACACTCCGAAAATCCATATTTGAATGGAAACGAATATATTAATGAATCATATATGAATGATGATGAACATATGGGGGTGTATAGGTTTTCCCGTAGTATTTGATTTTTTTTTTTTTATTAATAAGAGCATTAGTGGTATCAATTAAAAAAAGTAGTTGAATTTAGATAGAAGTGTATCTCCTTTCGTTGGAGTAATATTTAGTTTGGACCTTTAAATATATTAAGGCGTGCAATATATTTGATTTTTTTTAATGGGCCCATATGTTAACTTCTAAGTATTTTTGAGCCCAGGTTAAATACAATCTTTATTTTTCTAATACACTCTACCAAAAAAAATGTTCAGTAAAAAATTCTAAAAATTTGATAATTTTCGGAATTTCTTTTTCAAAGATTTTGAAAAAGACAAAAAAAAAAAAAAAAGCACAATTTTTGAAATTTTTACAAACATTGTCAATTTTTTTTCCTAATATTTTTTGGATGTAGTGTATTAACAAAAGAAAGAATCGTAGGTAACTCAACCTATATTGACTAGAAATAAAGAGCGTATATTTTGTCTACAAAATTCAAAGGAAGGTAGGTAATTTTTGTTTTTTTAAGTTGATAAATTTAGGGGTCCGACTATATACCCCTCCATTAATAATAGATACACCCACAATAATCATAAAGTATCTATTTCATCAAATGTAAAGAAATTGTAGCAGTTCGAATTGAATCAAAACAGAACCAGAAAACTTAGCGCACTAGAATAAGAAAACCAATGCAAAACGATTTGCGTGGTTCGATCACAAGATCTACGTCCACGTAAGGGGTGAATGATTCCACTATATCACAATTGAGTATCAAAAGCTTACAATCAATTGCTCAATTTCGAATTTTCTCTCAAGAATGAAAATACACACTCTAGAACCCTAATTTGCGAAATTAACTATAATTAAAAGAAATCACAGAGGGATTTTATAGGTATGGCCTCACGATGCATTACCCAACAAGTCTCCAAACTGAATTCATTCGGTATTGGCTTAATCGAGTGAATTTGAATTCGATTGCAACAGAAATAGCGATTATTTCTGTTATGAAAACTGTTCCGCCAACATACACTCCTCATCTTGATAAATGCACTCCAGTTCTTAACAATGATATTTTCCAGTTATCACAGTATCACTTTTAGGCAATTGCATTGATACCTTACTTACAAAACTCCTCCTCATTGCATATTGTCTATCACACACCCCTCCAATTTCTCCAAAATCATGGAACATGCCAAGACACAAGGTTTATCAACTGCATACAATGATGAAACTGTGAACTTGATAACACCTTTGTGAACAGTTCAGATGCATTATTCTCTGATGCAAACTTTCTTCACTGTGATAGTGCCCCTTTCAATCATGTCTCTCACAAAATGTAGCCTCACCTCAATATGTTTCGACCTTTCATGAAAGACCTGATGCTTGACTAAATGAGTAGCACTTTGATTATCACACAACACTTCAACACTGCCTTGAATGATCCCAAAATCCTTCAATATGCCTCTTAACCATATTGCTTTCTTAATAGCCTCAGTCAATGCAATATATTTTGCCTCAGTTTTAGATAAAGCTACCACAGTTTGCTGCACAGCCCTCCACACAATTGCAGTACCATAAAGAGTAAAAACATACCTAGGTATAGATCTTCTAGTATCAATATTACCAGCAAAATCTGAGTCAACATACCCTTCCAGTGGGCATCCACCTGTCTCAGATCTTTTGAATATTAGTCCAGTGTTGATTGACCCCTTTAGATACCTTAGGATCCATTTTAATGCTTCCCAGTGTGTATTCACAGGATCTTCCATGAATCTGCTTATCATGGAGATTCCATATGCCAAATCTGGTATGTTGCATATCATGGCATACATGATGCTTCCTACACCACTTGCATAAGGTATCTTGGCCATCTTTCTCCTCTCATCATCAGTTCTAGGAGACTGGTTCACTGAAAGTTTGAATTGCTAACCTATAGGAACAGATACAAACCTGGCTTCATGCATGTTATATCTTTTGAGCACCTTACTGATGTAATTTTTTTGAGATAAAAATAGTGATCCCTCAGTTTTATCCCTGTAAATATCCATGCCAAGGATTCTTCTAGCCTCTCCCAGATCTTTCATCTCAAACTTTGACTTCAGTTTTTCTTTCAGCAATTCAATCCTTCTCATACTTTTTCTTGCTATAAGCATGTCATCCACATATATCAGCAAGTATGTGATTACATGCTTACCTTGTCTTTCAAAATAGACACAATTGTCATATCTGCATCTTTCAAGACCAATCTCCTTCATAACACCATCAAACTTCTTATTACATTGTCTGGAACTTTGTTTTAGACCATAAAGAGAATTCCTTAAGTAGCATACCTTGCCTTCATTCCCTGGGAGTGTAAAACCTTTTGGTTGGTTTATATAGATGTCCACTATTAGATCTCCATTTAAGAAAGAAGTCTTCACATATAGCTATTGTAATTCAAGGTCATCCTGAGCCACTTTTGCCAGCAACAACCTGATATAGCAGTGTTTTACCACTGGAGAAAACACTTCATTGAAATCAATCCCCTTCTTTTGTGTGAAACCCCTAGCCACCAATCTTGCTTTGTATCTCACTTGCTCAGTTGCTCCATACTCAATTTTCTTCTTGAATACTCATTTGGAGCTGATAAGCTTTTTGCCCTTTGGCTTTTTAACTACTTTCCAAGTTTCATTCTTCTCAAGGGATTGAAGCTACCCCATCATTGCTATCATCCAGTGATCCTTCTCACTACTAGCAACAGCTTCCTTAAAAGATTGAGGTTCATGATATTCAATCTCTTCTGCAGCCACAAGTGCATATGAGACCATATCAGCATGACCATACTTGTTTGGAGGATGTATCTCCCTTCTATCTCTAGTAAGGCTATAGTTTCTTATATCCTGATCATCATTGATGGCTTCATCTTGGAATTCTAATTCATCCTCAAATCCTGGAGCTTGATCTTCAGGTTGATCCTGGACCTGTTGTTGGGTATTAACTGTGTCTTCGGGCTATACTTTAATAGAGGTGGTTCCAGGTGTGATGTCTCCATCAAGGTCTTTGACATCCCCAGTGTGATTGTACCTCATCACATTCTCATTAAAGATGACATCTCTGCTTATTATGCATCTTTTGTGACCTGGTTCTAAACACCATAGCTTGTAACCTTTAAACCCTTTTGGATAGCCAATAAAAATACACCTTAGAGCTATAGGCTCTAACTTGTCCCGTCTTATGTGAACAAATGCTTCACAACCAAAAACCTTTAGATCAGAATAGTTAGATAATTTTCCATACCAGATTTCATCTGGTGTATTGAACTCTATTGCTGAAGATGGTGATTTGTTGATCAGAAAACAGGTTGTGCTTACTGCCTCTCCCCAGAATGATTTAGGTAACTTGGCATCTGTAAGCATACATCTCACTCTCTCAAGGATAGTCATATTCATTCTCTCTGCAAGTCTATTTTGTTGTGGATTGCTTGGTGCTATCTTGTGCGTGGTAATGCCTTTCCCTTTGTAAAAAAGATTGAACTCTTCTAAGAGATACTCAAGACCATTTTCTGTTCCGAGGTACTTTACCTTTCTTCCAGTTTGATTTTCAAGCTTAATGGTACATTCCTTGAATTTCTCAAGAGCTTCACTTTTGTGCTTCAAGACATACACCCAGACCTTTTTCCTGTGATCATCTATAAAGGTCATGAAGTACCTTCCTCCTCCATGGCTTTCAACCCTAGCTGGTCCCTATATGTCAAAATGAATGTAATCAAGAACCCCTTCAGTCTTATGGGTTCCCTTTGGGTATGATAGTTTCTTGGCCTTGCCAAGTAGACAATGATCACTTAATCTCAGTTTTATATCAGTTATTGCACCAAAAACCTTCTTCTTTGACAGCTTGTTCAAACCCTTCTCACCTATATGGCCTAGTCACTTATGCCATAAGGATGCATCCTCAGAGCTCATTATATTATCAAGAGATTCAGAAACATTACTCCACATCAACATGTACAACCCATTTACCTTCTTTCCTGTCATCAACACATTTCCATTCTTTGTTACCTGTATAGATCCATATTGGGTGTTAAATTCACATCCAATTGCATTCAATGATCCTAGAGAAATCAAGTTTCTCTTTAGATCAGGAACATATCTGACTTTGGTTATTAGGATATCATATCCATCTTGCATTCTTATCTTGATAGACCCTATTCCCTCCACTTTGCAAACTAGTCATTGCCAAGCAGAACATGGCCTCCATCTATCCTCTTCAAATCTTGAAACCAAGTTTCATTAGGACACATATGGAAGGAACATCTAGAGTCCAGTACCCACGGATTTTGTATTCTGGTATCTGAGATTGTCAAGACCTCTGCACTTTCATAGCCCTCATCAGCAACTGTGATATCTTCCTTGTGCTCTTCCTTGTCCTTCTTGTTTGTTGGAAAATTCTTCTTTAAATGTCCTACTTTATGACAGGAGAAGCATTTCCTCCTCTCAACAAAACCAGAAGATCCCTTTTGTTGATAGGCGAACATCAATTATGGCTGAGCGAACAAGATTTAAACTGCGAACAAGTAAAATAAAGTAAAGACAATTAAATCCAAGGTGATTAGCAACAAAGAGGAAAGGGGGAGTGCATAAACTATTTAGGGTGGTGTATCCCCTGACGAACAACAACTAGACGAGCGAACCTGTCCAAGACCTGGAACCGGATATGAACCCTATGCCAAGGCAAGAGTGACGAACAACATTGTCAAGAGGTGGTGCACTTACCAGCTTGAAAGGTATACAATGCCAAATCTCATAACAGACCAGCTAGACTCATGACGAACAAAGGACAAAGATCCCAAAGTCCACCTTCAAGGAACATAACAGCGTACAAATTATGAACCACAACTTCTACAAAAAGAAAGAATTGGACCAACCAAGCCAACAATGACGAACAACAGTAAATCCGAGATAAGACCTACAAGACTTTGTAATTAAGTTTTAGCTTAGATAAGGTCAAATGTGGTCAAAGGGACACATGTCAAGCATGCAAGCTTCGAAGTCCAAGAGTCATGTACACCACCTACTTGGTGGTCAGTATAAATAGTTGTTCTCCAGCAATGAAAATTAAGTTCAAATTCACAAATACTCCAATTACACACACTCATACACCTAAACGTACACACACACGAAATAAATACGAACTCAATACTCGTATTTATGATTTAATAACCCGAACAGTTGAATTTACCATTTACGGTGGTAATTAATCATACGTTCTTGTTTGGTGATCCTAAAACCGGCTAAAAACAGCCACTAATCCTCACGATTATAAGTGATCACCAACAATTTGGTGCTAGAAGGAGGGTTCGAACCTTCGGTTTAAGTGTGATTGTCAAGAAATTTAAGTTTAAAACTTGAAGATTTTAGAGAATCCTCAAGAAATCCTTGAAGATTCAAACAAAAGTGTTCTTGGTGTTCTTCAAATTCAAATTTAAAGATTCAAAGATTGAGAAGATAATCCAAATTAGGATGCCTCAATCCAAAGAAACTAGGATTTCACATCCCTCGATGGGAGTTTCCCCAACCCGGGTCTCATCCACTGATCATCAGGATCGTGATCCACGCCATACGAACAAGGTTCAACTATCGATTGCAACCCACATAATGCCTCTAGATTTAGAGGCATTAGCTAAAAACCCCCACGAATTGGCTAAAACGATAGCTGCTCTCCAAGCAATCCAGAAGCAACAAGAACAACATAGACCTTCACAAGCAAGGTCTAAGTCTCACCAACTAGAAGTAGTGAGAGCAAGGTCTGCTCACGGCGAGCAACATGAGGTCAACAGTGCCCAAAACTGAGGGGACAAAGGCAAAGCTAAAACGGTGGACCAAATGGAAGGTCAAGCTGAGTCTGTCCATGGGCAAACAACAATGTCTAGCCATGGAACATCTCGCTCCAGCGCACAGGACAGGTTGGGCTGACCACAACCCCAGCCAGATATTGCTCGTCCAGAATAAGGGCAGGGGCGAGCAACTTGCGAGCAAGGGCGCCGGTCAGTACATGAAAGGTTGATAAGGTCCGCCTTTGGGTGCCTTGGGTTACATGCGGCGAGCAACCCCAGGAGGTAGCCTCAAGAGATTCCCCCTACAAGTAAGGAACTGCAACGAGCAAAAGGACATGGATCCTTGCTCGCCGAACAACCTCCAAGTCAGGGGGCCTCTCTTGATGAGTTGTCCAGTCTAAGAAAAGCCGTGGAGAGTACATAAGTGGTTTTCAGCAATGCCACAAGCATCTATCCACTCATTTGCTCAGTTAAGCCGAGAGTTCCTCTCTCACTTTTCAACTGCAGGATCGTACCTTTCCCAGAAGCACTGACTATCAGATTTAAAACAAAATGATGATGAATCGGATCGGGCTTTCAAGGAAAGGTTCGATAAAGTATTATTGGAAGGGGAACCGGTTAGTGAAGATACAAAGATTGTAGCCGTCATGGCCGGGTTGAAGAAAGGATCAGACTTATGGAAGGAGGTACGTCTGAAGTGCCCAAAGAGCTATGCCGAGTTCAGAAATCAATCCGGCATATTCGTCTCCATGCATAAAGCTTTACAAGCAAACTTGGGGAACAACAAGGCTAATCCAAAGGAGAACAACAAGAAGCCCGGTGGAACAGGCTATCGAGTCCCTAAAAATATGATGGCATCCACCGAAGGGACAGAGCTAAAAGAAAAATTAAACTAGATGCTAACAACATCCATCGATACTGTGTACAACAACGTAAAGGAGAAAGAGTTGTTCTCCCCTCCTCAGAAGATTCGTCAAGAAACTGGCAAACTCAACCCAAACAAGTATTATGTCTACCACCAAAGTGTAAGGCATTTTACAAGTGAGTGTAGAGATTTGCTCAAGCAATTATGACGATTCTATGAGGTGGGAAAGCTCTCCGACTTTGTCAAAAGGCAACCTGGGAAGAGAGGCCGGGAAAGCAGCTCCGGAGATAAGATAGATGACCAACCTCCAAGGAAAAATAGATCCGGGCGACCAGTTCCCACCGTTGCAGCTCGTCCAATGGAGGATGTATACCCCTCAGGACCTGCCGGAGGGTGTTCTGATGGACAACCACCAATGTCCAATCGTAAAAGAAAGGCGGAATTACGAGCAATTGATCATGCACAAGAAATGGGGGTTAATCCGTCCGTCCTATAAATATCGGAATTAACCTGTACTGAAAAAGACTTGGAGGGAATATTGACCCCCCATAATGACTCTCTCGTAATTTGTACCAAGATTATGGGAACCAGGGTGCATCGATTGTTGGTGGACACTGGAGCTTACAATAAATCCTTTTCAAAAAGACGCTCGATCAACTGGGAGATTATTCAATCTATATCCAAGACTCGAACCATCGTATCCTAGGTTTTGGAAATACTGTAACAATCCCTCTGGGAATAATTAGGTTGTCTGTGCAACTTGTAATGGCCGAGGCACCCGAGCAAAATATTACAAGAATGGTAGATTTCTTGGTTGTAGATCAAGAGTCGACTTATAACGGGTTTCTTGGTCGACCCTTTTTTAATGAATTCAAAGCCGCATGTTAAACCTACTATTATTGCATAAAATTTCCAACAGCAAGTGGAGCTGGCTTAGTAAAGGGAGACAAAAAAAAGCTCGTGAGTGTCTCCTACAAATGCAATAAAAAAAGGGACGAGTTTCCATGATGGAAGCCACCACCAGCTACCCAGTTGATGAACCTTCAGTACTGGAAGACGTGATGGAGGCAGGGGAGGACCATATGGATATGGACGAGCAACTCTTGCCTGCTAACGAACAACTCTTGGGCGAGTAATTCATCACCACCAAGGAGGCACCTTCACCTGACGAACAACATTTAAGTGGCGACGAGCAACTTGCTACCAATGACTTGGAGGGCCACAGTCTAGCAAACAATGATGAGCCAAGGCAAACAGACGATCTTGAACCCCGTCTAGATGCGGACCCAATGAACATCGAAAATGATTTCGACCTAGAGGGACCAATAATAGATCCTCGTTGGAAAGGGCAAAAACGACAAGTAACTCCAGTTGAAGAACTGGAGGCCATTAAATCTTAGCAATTGTTGTATGATTAATATTACTACCAAAACACAAGGTTCGAAGTCACGATGATTCTCACCCGACATGTATCAAAGCAATAACTATTAACCACATACGGTCCTATTTAAGTGACGAAGATTAAGAAATCAATAACCACTGAGGTCTAATTCTTCACATTTCAAAACAGAAGAATGTATCCTTGCTGTAGGTCCTCTTCAACACATACTAAATGTGCTAGTTCAATCTCTTGGTCAAGACTAGTCAATATGAGAACTACACATCAAACTTTTACGGTGGATTGTTCATTCCACCTGGGTCGTGAATTGTACATTTAGTTACAAGGGACTGTCAATGTGATATTCTGTGATCTGGTATCACCACATTAACTACAATGTAACACATACTATATGTTGAACGGGTTGCAATAAATATTTAACATTCATTCATATCTAAAGAAAATGTGATAAAAGAATTATTATCATAAGCAAGTGTTTAATACATGAGTTATACAATGTAAAAACATATTTTCACGTATAACTCCAACAATGTGCATCGGATGTATAGACAGAGGAGGTAGATTAGGAGGTGGGGAGGATTATAATCTTGGAAGTACAACTTCAAGAGGTATAGATGGATGAGATGGGGAGGTCGAAAGAGTAGGACCTGGAGTAGGAGGTGGTTGTACAAGATGTTGACATGAGGCAGGCGCATGAGATGGAGTAGGATTATGGTTTATATGATATTGATTAAAAAGTGAGTCTGGAGGACTAGTAGATTGGCGTATTATAGGCAAAGGTAACAGTGGCAGATGAGAGTGAACATGTGAAGATGAAGAAAGTGGAATTTCCTTGGAAAAAAAGGTGGCATAAGGAAATTCAAGTTCATTGAATTCAACCGTTTTGGAGAAATAAAGACGCCCCGAAGGATGCAAACAATTGTACCCCTTGTGACTATCACCGTACCCAAGAAACAAGCATTTAGAAGAGCGAAACTTCAATTTAAACGTATTATACG
The DNA here is from genome assembly GCA_947034835.1 of Ballota nigra. NCBI lineage: Eukaryota > Viridiplantae > Streptophyta > Magnoliopsida > Lamiales > Lamiaceae > Ballota > Ballota nigra. The sequence continues at coordinate 71,644,649 of OX344729.1, read as the reverse complement.
GCCGTAGAAAAGGAAAGCAAGTACATCTTAATTCCTGAGAAAAGAGTAGTCAGGCAGCTGATGAAATAAGAGTTGATGTGGAGAGGAATGTTTAAGAACTGGAGTAGGCAGAGTGTTGATGAGAAAAACAATAGCAATGAACGCTTCCCACCAGAAATGAAACGACAAAGAAGCTTGAGCTAACAAAGACATCCACATTTCAGCAATGTGTTGGTGTTTCCTTTTGACCAATCAATTTTGTTGATGGGTATGGGGACAAGAATGCCTTAACTACACGCCCAGATTTCGGACGTATGGAGTTAGAGCTATAAACTCCACAACCATATCACAATGAATTGCCTTAATCTATTTCCGAAATTTCCTTTCAACAAATGCAAAGAATTGATGCACTATCCGAGCAACATCTGACTTCAATTTTAAAGGAAATATCCAAGTATATCTAGTGAACTCATCTACCAAAATTAGATAATATCGAAAGCCATCGAGAGACAAAACTGAGGAAGGTCCCCAAACATCCATGTGAATTATATCAAAGGTAGCAACAGATGAATGTACAAGAGAATGAAAGCTCGCTTGATGCACTTTGACTTGAAGCCGAAAATACTAACTTTACTAGTAGTTTCCCCGCAAGCGTATGGGTTCACTGTAGTATGAGTAAGTATAGCGACCAAGTATTATCGAACCCAAGGGAGGGAGTGTATGCGAACGGATCCCTGAAGATCTACGTGTCGTAGCTAATATGAATGTATGTTTTTGGATTTTTGAAGAATTAATTCTAAACTAAAATAAACTAATTAATCTAAAGCACGAATTAAACGAATTAACTAAGGTGTGTTTTCAGATAAGTAATGGGGATGCTCAGGATATGAATCCCTACGTATACTAACGGAGCAGGTACATAATCAAGATAACCGTGACGCACAAGAAATAACCTAAGTTAAAGATTGTAAGATGAAAGCTCAAGAATTTAAACCCTAATACTTTATCCTAGCAACCGACTTCACTAATCCACTAACGAATTAATAGATCGTGATTAATTAACGAGACCCTAATTTAAACTAAGGTGATTCAGTCGTCCTCCTTAGATAAACAAGTAGATTAATTAACCCTTTCTAAACCCTCTCATTAAGCCTAATAGTTATTAAAGAGTGATAAGGTCGTCCTCTCTCTAACAATTTTCGAACGAAATTCAAAGGTATAGTTAAGATTGATTTTAAGAATTCATTAATTAAGAGAATTAAAATTAAACATCACGAATTACACTAATTACGTACCCACAACCTACTTCTACGAGTTCATCTTACCCCAAGCCTGCAAGGGTTTTAGCTAGACATGGCTTTTATGAAAACAAAAACAATTGAAGAAGTAACGAACATGAACATAATAATTATAACGAATAAATTATCAAACATAAACTAGGGTTTCAAGAAATCAATGCTAAGAACTCAAATTAAAATGATAAAATAAAGTCTCAAAGTATTTAAGAACAAAATTCTAAAGAAACGAAACTAAAAAGCAAAACCGTACTATGAATTCGTAAAGAAAACCTCGAAAACGTAAATCTAAAGCTTGCTTGTCTCTTCTTCTCCAAAAACTAACTCTCAAAGTGATATGGTATGTTGTGGTGTCTGTGGTCATCCTAAAAAATGAGTTTCGAATGAGTATATATAAGCGTCGGGCCGAATCGTGAACTCATGGGCCGAAAAATGCATCCGGAAGCACAAATTTTGAAGGTGCTCGAGCAAGCACGCTCGAGCGGTGGCGCTCGAGCTGCTCGCGTGCGAGAAATCTTCTGTAAGTTTTAGGTGCTCGAGCAACACGCTCGAGCGCTAGTGCTTGAGTTGATCCACTCGAGTGACTCCAAAATTGCTCCAACTAATACTTTTTTTCTTATGCACTAACACCAATCGTATTTCTTCGATATTTTTTCATCCGGGCATCCGTTTGAGTCGATTCAAAGTCCTACAAACTCCATTTTTTGCCCTCGATTCACCTATGAGCATCAAAGAGACAAATTCATAAATGTGTAGAAATAATGCTCAATTGACTCTAAATACTCGAAAAAATCGACCAAAACTAGGGCATTTCTAACGACGAATCATGACAATTTCACACCCAATCACACTTCACCACACTTGAAGGTATCACAAAATAATTTTTAAGCACCAAGGGGCAGTTTAAGTAACTTGAATACAGAAGATAAGGTATCACCACAAGGATGTCCAAGTATACAATGCCACAAACTCGAGTGACTATTATTTTGTATAGTAATAGATGGTGTAGAGCTACTGCCAATACAATTACTAATCACATGACAACCAACATTGTTTCAAAAATATGAAAAGCTAGTTTTATTGTCCTTCAAGTGTTCCAAATCCAGCTGATATAGTCCTTTGTTAAGTGCGTTCCTCTCAGAAGAACCTTGTGTGTGGCCAGGTTCTTAACAATACAGCAGGTGGAGTGAAACTCAATATAAGTACTGTTATCTCGAAGAAAGATTCTTAGTAATATCAGGTACATGCAACACTTGTTTCAACTGAATATTAGCAGAAGCATCCAAGCTAGGAAAGTTCAGTGAACCAATATTATGAATAGGAATACAAGTTCAATTACCAACCATTACAGAATTTGTACCTTGATAGGGAGATTGCATCTGTAAATTGCATAATGCAGAGGTGACATGGTGAGTGGCCCCACTATCAACCAAGCACTCCCCACCTCCTGCATTCTGAGAAGAGGATAGAACATCATTAGTAACTGAGGAAGGTCCCCAAACATCCATGTGAATTATATCAAAGGTAGCAACAGATGAATGTACAAGAGAATGAAAGCTCGCTTGATGCACTTTGACTTGAAGCCGAAAATACTAACTTTACTAGTAGTTTCCCCGCAAGCGTACGGGTTCACTGTAGTATGAGTAAGTATAGCGACCAAGTATTATCGAACCCAAGGGAGGGAGTGTATGCGAACGGATCCCTGAATATCTACGTGTCGTAGCTAATATGAATGTATGTTTTTAGATTTTTGAAGAATTAATTCTAAACTAAAATAAACTAATTAATCTAAAGCACGAATTAAACGAATTAACTAAGGTGTGTTTTCAGATAAGTAATGGGGATGCTCAGGATAGGAATCCCTATGTATACTAACGGAGCAGGTACATAATCAAGATAACCGTGACGCACAAGAAATAACCTAAGTTAAAGATTGTAAGATGAAAGCTCAAGAATTTAAACCCTAATACTTTATCCTAGCAACCGACTTCACTAATCCACTAACGAATTAATAGATCGTGATTAATTAACGAGACCCTAATTTAAACTAAGGTGATTCAGTCGTCCTCCTTAGATAAACCAGTAGATTAATTAACCCTTTCTAAACCCTCTCATTAAGCCTAATAGTTATTAAAGAGTGATAAGGTCGTCCTCTCTCTAACAATTTTCGAACGAAATTCAAAGGTATAGTTAAGATTGATTTTAATAATTCATTAATTAAGAGAATTAAAACTAAACATCACGAATTACCCTAATTACGTACCCACAGCCTACTTCTACGAGTTCATCTTACCCCAAGCCTGCAAGGGTTTTAGCTAGACATGGCTTTTATGAAAACAAAAACTATTGAAGAAGTAACGAACATGAACATAATAATTATAACGAATAAATTATCAAACATAAACTAGGGTTTCAAGAAATCAATGCTAAGAACTCAAATTAAATTGATAAAATGAAGTCTCAAAGTATTTAAGAACAAAATTCTAAAGAAACGAAACTAAAAAGCAAAACCGTACTATGAATTCGTAAAGAAAACCTCGAAAACGTAAATCTAAAGCTTGCTTGTCTCTTCTTCTCCAAAAACTAACTCTCAAAGTGATATGGTATGTTGTGGTGTCTGTGGTCATCCTAAAAAATGAGTTTGGAATGAGTATATATAAGCGTCGGGCCGAATCGTGAACTCATGGGCCGAAAAATGTATCCGGAAGCACAAATTTTGAAAGTGCTCGAGCAAGCACGCTCGAGCGGTGGCGCTCGAGCTGCTCGCTTGCGAGAAATCTTTTGTAAGTTTTAGGTGCTCGAGCAACACGCTCGAGCGCTAGTGCTTGAGTTGATCCACTTGAGTGACTCTAAAAGTGCTCCAACTAATACTTTTCTTCTTATGCACTAACACCAATCGTATTTCTTCGATATTTTCTCATCCGGGCATTCGTTTGAGTCGATTCAAAGTCCTACAAACTCCATTTTTTGCCCTCGATTCACCTATGAGCATCAAAGAGACAAATTCATAAATGTGTAGAAATAATGCTCAATTGACTCTAAATACTCGAAAAAATCGACCAAAACTAGGGCATTTCTAACGACGAATCATGACAATTTCACACCTAATCACACTTCACCACACTTGAAGGTATCACAAAATAATTTTTAAGCACCAAGGGGAAGTTTAAGTAACTTGAATACAGAAGATAAGGTATCACCACAAGGATGTCCAAGTCTACAATGCTACAAACTCGAGTGACTATTATTTTGTATAGTAATAGATGGTGTAGAGCTACTGCCAATACAATTAGTAATCACATGACAACCAACATTATTTCTAAAATCTGAAAAGCTAGTTTTATTGTCCTTCAAGTGTTCCAAATCCAGCTGATATAGTCCTTTGTTAAGTGCGTTCCTCTCATAAGAACCTTGTGTGTGGCCAGGTTCTTAACAATACAGCAGGTGGAGTGAAACTCAATATAAGCACTGTTATCTCGAAGAAAGATTCTTAGTAATATCAGGTACATGCAACACTTGTTTCAACTGAATATTAGCAGAAGCATCCAAGCTAGGAAAGTTCAGTGAACCAATATTATGAATAGGAATACAAGTTCAATTACCAACCATTACAGAATTTGTACCTTGATAGGGAGATTGCATCTGTAAATTGCATAATGCAGAGGTGACATGGTGAGTGGCCCCACTATCAACAAAGCACTCCCCACCTCCTGCATTCTGAGAAGAGGATAGAACATCATTAGTAACTGAGGAAGGTCCCCAAACATCCATGTGAATTATATCAAAGGTAGCAACAGATGAATGTACAAGAGAATGAAAGCTCGCTTGATGCACTTTGACTTGAAGCCGAAAATACTAACTTTACTAGTAGTTTCCCCGCAAGCCGAAAATCTTTTTGTTAGAAGTTTTGGAATCATCAAAAAGGGGGAAATTGTTGGGATATTTAGTTTTGATGATTTTCCAAAACGACTTGTAATAGGATGTGTGCGGTCAGGATTGTCTTGTAAAGGTTCAGGTTAGGATAGTTTGTTTTCAGTTTACAGGTACTCTGTTGAGGGGGAACTCAGCGGACTCATAAACCTGAAGAAGTCAGAAGCCATCCAAGAGGAAACAAACTCAAGTCCCCTGAAGACCTGAAGACCGTCCTGAAGGAAGTCCCACTGAGTATAAACCTGACTTTCTAAGCTGGTCAGTGGACTACTCAGTGAAGAGCATGGTCATGAGGATCAGTGTTGTGCCGAGTAGATCCTGAAGGAGTCAGGCTACTGAGGAATGAGAGGCTGACAATTTGCCTTATGTCAACTCTCCTGAGTAGACTTAAAGTCCAATGAAGGAAGTCCAGTGAAGGAAGTCTACTGAGAAAGTCTACTGAGAAACTCTCCTGAGTAGACTTAAAGTCCAATGAAGGAAGTCCAATGAAGGAAGTCTACTGAGAAACTCTCCTGAGTAGACTTAAAGTCCAATGAAAGAAGTCCAGTGAGTAGACTTCAAGTCCAATGAAAGTTCCTAAGAAGACCTCAAGTCTACTGAAGAAAAGTATCCTAAGAGGACTTCAAGTCAGCTGAAGAGAAGTCACCTGAAGTCAGGACTACCCTGATCAAGTACCCTGAACAAAAGAGCCGTTGGACTCAGTCCACGTGGACCAATCAAGTCAAGGCAGCAAATCTGACAAAAGCTGACAAAGGCCATACTTTACTGAAAAGGAGAATTTCACTCTAGAGATAGTCTGGATTTGAATGTTACTCTCTCCAACGGTAACATTCAAATCCACACTATAAATACAAACTCAAGCTTCATTTGTGGAAAGCAAGGAGCTGATGTGAGAGTGGTGCGTTTCAAGGGAGGCATAAGGAGGCACCATCTCCATCAAGAACACTGACCTGAGTTCTTCATAGTCAAATTTGAGTGTTCCAGTTTGTATACTCGAGCCTATCATATACATCCTAAGCTTAGAGAGGTTTTCCCAACCTTAGCTCAGAGGCTAAAACCATGTAAGGGAAAACCTCACCTAGTTGGAGAAGAACCAATGTTGGAGTTATACGTGAAAGTATACTTTTACTTTGTATAACTCGTGTATCAAACACTCATTTTATGAGAATAATTCTTTTATCGCATTTGCTTTAGTTATGATTGAATGTTGAATTTCTATTGCAAACCATTCAATATATAGTACATGTTACAATGTAGTTAATGTGGTGATACCCGATCACGGAAGACAACATTAACAGTTTACTTGTAACTAAACGTACATTTTCACGACCTAGGTGAAATTGAACAATCCGCTGTGAAAGGTCGATGTGTAAGGCTCAGATTGGTCTGTCTTGACTAAGAGATTGCACTAGCACATTTAGTATGTGTTGAAGAGGACCTACAGCGAGGATAAATTCTTCTGTTCTGAAAGGTGAAGAATTAGACCTCAAAGGTTGTTGATTTCTTAATCTCCGTCACTTAAATAGGACCGTGTGTGCTTAATGGTTACTGCTTTGATTCATGTTGGGTGAGAATCATTGCGACTTCGAACTTTGTGTCTTGGGCAGTAATATTAATCATACGACGGTTGCTAAGATTTAATACGGAGAAACGCGTGCGAGTACGGCTCGTGTGATTAGTCCCCTTGGTGGGCTCAGAAGTTTTATTGTACCAAATCTTGCAAGTGAAGAATTAGTTTCTTCGGTACGAATAATAATGTTGAGCTGTCTTTACTCCAAGGTGAAATATATTAATTAATTTAGAGCTATTCAGAAGCTTAATTAATTAATGGACTTGATAATCTTAAACGCGGGAAAAAATAACCGGGAGCCCATATTATCGTAATATGGATTAAGATGGATAGTGCAATATTAATTTATTAGTGGTAATAATTAATATTAATGGATTGAATTATATTGGGGCTCAATATTGAAATTCAGAAGTCCATTAGGAGGTCCAATCTTAATTCTCCTTAAGGCCCCTCAAGTAGCCCAATTAAGTAGCTCAATAATGATAAGGTGATTAAAATAAAAGAAAATATATTTGCTGATTTTTTCATGATATTTCGAAAAAGATATATTAGGAGAAAGAAAAGATCTTGTTGATTTTCTTGGAAAGATATTATGGAAGATAAGTATTCTTGGAATACAAGATTATCTCATATATTCAAGAAGATCCAAATCTTGGATTCTTTCTTTAATATTTTCGAAAATATGCTTATTAGGAGGAGGTTGAGATTTTTGTGGAATATTTTATTATGGAGAAAAGAATATATGGGATATATTCAAGATTTCTTAGAGGCTAAGAAAAGATTTTCTCCACCTCTAAAATATATGAAAATTTCGAAAATCCCTTGTCCTATAAGTAGGGGATGATTATTTCATCTCCAGTTTACAGTTTCACAGTGTTGAAAAAAAAATCAGCAACAATATTTTTCTTTTTCCTTAGTTATTTAAATTACTTGAAAGCATCTCCCACCGGTGATCAAGTAAGGCGAAAGGGAAATACTTGAGAAGGCTTTTGGGTTGATAAAGCGTGTTCGTGTTTTTCCCGTTTTATTCAAAGGCCAGTTCTACGAGAGGTACGTAAGTCACATAATTTCTTGTTTATTCCGCCATAGATTTTATGTGAATTAATTCAACATGCATGATGATAAAAATTGTTGTTGGAATTATTATTTGAATTAATTAGGATTAATTCATGCTAGTAATAATTGTATTTAAATTCGTATTTAAATTTCATCCCGAATAGATTCCGGGCACCCCTATTTTCCCAACAACTGGTATCAGAGCCACGGTTTCGGGCTCTAATCTTTAAATTGGAATTTAAATTGTTTAACATTAAATTAAAATTGGATAGTAGAATTGCTAGATCTTTTTTGCAGATATCCAATTGTCATGGTTTTTAATGTTGATATTTTTTCATGCGTGTGAATTAATTGTTTTTTAATTCGATTCGTTCGAATTTATTTTTCTCGTGAGAAAATCCACGAGTAGATTAGTTGTTTTTATTTTGATTCGATCATTGTAATAGACTAGTTTAGATCTAGTATTTATTTTTTTTGTAAAAATAAATTGTAACCGGATCGTGACGAAGAACGAAGAATTAAAAACGGTGTACCCGGACGACGCATACAAGCGTGGCGCGTGTATGGACGTAAAATCATGCAAGGGGTGAAGAAAACGAGGACGAACGGCGAAAAAAACAGCGCAACGGGGGCACGGCGCCGCGCGCACGCTTGGGCGCGCCTCGGGCGCGGGCTGCAGCGCCTCGGGTGCGCCTCGGCGCGCCTCCGTGCAGTGCCTCGGGCAGCGTTTCAGCGCTTCTCGGACCGGGAAGCGCGCGGGCCCACTTCGTGGGCCAACGCGCGCTGTATCTCAGGCCGTGGAATTTTTTCGGTTCGTGTTTTTTTCGTGTGATTTTAAACGTCGTACCGAACCCCAAACGATGTTGTTTTTGAAGAAGTGTTGTTGTTCGAGTGGGAGCACGTCGAGACGAACGTCGGAAAGCAACAAGGACGATTTTTCACATCAAGACGTGAAGAAATTAAACCGTGACAATTGGATTTGAGTGCTCCAATGTGTTTAATTTTGTTTTGATGGATGTTTTATTTCGTGCACTTATTATTATTTGTTAATATGTGTTTGCATGAATTTAATTGTCCAAGAAAAACCTTACTTTCGAAAATTACTAAGTATGTTTTTATAATCGCAATTTTATTCCGGATATTAAAATTGGATTATTTTGGCCTCCATAATTTATTTATTTGTAAAGTTCTTTTGGAATATATTTCCCCCTCGGATCGGCCAAAAGAACGGATTTCACATGAATAAATTCCGAAAGGATGATTGTGGATTATTACTAGTGGCGGTATTGACCCTCACCACGAGTGGCTTGCTCAAAGCGAAATAATAATCATGTATTTAATTATGGTTATTACTTAGGCATAGGAAATTGATATTAACTTACTCCCCTCGGAGTCCCTGTCAATTTCTATGTGGTCAAAGTGAGAGCCAACTATTAATTTTGAATTAAGGATTTGTAACTTTTAAGTTTGTGATCCGCTTGAATGTATTTAAATGTATAGACCACCCCTCGTGGCGCATTTAAATTGTTTTGAGATGTTGGCTGATGCATGATTATATTGTTTTAAGGTTTCAATATAATTGATGTGATCGAATTATGTGATAATTTCATATTTTTCTAGATATTGATATGAATGTATGTTTTATTCTCATTTCATCATGTCGCAACCTTTTAATCCACTGTTTAATATACTTAAAGTTAATAAACCTTTTGGAGAAAATTATATCGATTGGAAATGTTTTTTTTAAATTTGTCCTTACTGCACGAAAACACAATTGGGTTATTTATGTTAATATACCCGGCAAGCCTAATGATAAGTCAAGCAATGGGAAGAGGCAGTTTATGATCGGAAGCGTGACAATGAATGAAGTGCATCATCTTGACATATCTGTCTGAGGATTTGAGGCGCGTTCATGAAGACATTGTATCCGCTGTTGAAATCATGGAACACCTTGAAGAGATGTTTTCACATCAGAATCCCATGACTAATCAGTTCACCAAACATGACTCGGTCAAGTTGGAAATGGTGGAAGGAACGCCCGTGAGGGAGCACGTTCTCGAGATAATGGCAAACCTTAACAAGTTGGAAGTACTTGGTGCGGATTTTGATTGATTTCATATACCATTCCCTACCGAGAAGCTTTGAGTAGTTTCATCTGAACTGTCAGATGAATGAACGGACAAGTCGTTTGCCCGAGCTCTTGCAAGCTTTAGTTTCGGTGGAGGTGATAATGGAGCACCAGTCTAGTGCTATGGTGGCTAATGGTTCGTCTACCTCTTTTGATCCCAAGGGAGGGAAAAAGAGGAAGAGAACCAAAGGCCGGATCCAAGCAAATCCAATTGTTGCGAAAGGCAAATGCAAAGGCAAGCATCGAAGGGGAAGTGTTTTAGTTGCGGTGAGAGAGGACAATGGAGGTCTGCCTGTTCCAAGCCTAAGAGGCTAGGAAAGTTAGGTAATTCACACACTTTAGTCGTCAAAACTTGTGAAGTGGCGTATGCTGTCTATTCGTGGATAGTGGATACGAGAGCTACTGATCACATTTGTTTCATAAGTTTAAGCTAACCCGACGACTTAACGGAAGTAAGATCCCCATCACATCGGGCAATGCTACGAGAGTGGCAGCTGAAGCAGTGGGAGAAGTGCGCCTATCTTGTGAAGATAGAGTTATGGTCTTGAGAGACGTTCCTCATGTTCCTAGTTTGGAAAGAACTCAACCTTCAGTTTCTAAACTGTTTGAATAGATACTCAGTTTCTTTTAATAAGGATGTTATTATTGCTTGAAACGATGAGTTTATCCATTCCGGAACTTTAATGGATGATCTTTATACCATTATTTGGGCACACCACTCACAAAATTGAATCTAATAACACATCGATTATTTCGAGTAATAAAAGAAAGCGTTCTTCGGAGATGAACGAAACACTTCTATGGCATCTTAGACTAGGTCATATTAATCTAAAGTGGATAGAGAGATTGGTGAAAGACGGATCCTTGGAATCATTCCAAGTCGAACCGTTTCCAACTTGTGAATCCTGTTTAAAGGGTAAAATGACCAAGAGGGCATTTGGAGCCAAGGGGAATAGAACTACGGAAGTGTTAGAACTCGTTCATACCGATATGTGTGGTTCAATGACGATCATAGCAAGAAGAGGTATGAGTAATTTGATGATTACTCAAGATACGGATACATCTACCTTATGATGCATAGGGAAAGAAGTATCAAGTCTCTACGATTTGTTCGTGGAGGCGAATACCTTAGCAATGAATTCTTGAACTACCTATCGGAAGAAGGGATTGTATCCCTGTTGACCACATCGGGAACCCCTCAATAGAACTGTGTGGCGGAACGAAGGAGCCAGACTCTTTTAGAAATAGTCAGATCCATGATGAGTTATTCGGATTTACCCAAGTCGTTTTGGGGTAACGCCTTGGAAACAATGATTTACATTCTAAACTTGGTGCCATCCAAATCGGTTCCTAAAACCCCAATGGAATTGTGGACCGGGGCGCAAGCCCAGTCTAAGACACTTGCAGATTTGGGGTTGTCCGGCATACGTGCTAGACAAGGAAGCCGGTAAATTGGATCCATGTTCGGAATTAAGGTTGTTTATAGGATATCCCATGGGAACGAAAGGGTGTATGTTCTATAGTCTCAAGGATTAAAAGACCGTGATTAGTTCGCACTTTAAATTCTTGGAGGAAGACTATATGAACAAAAGAAAGCCCAGAAGTGAGATTACCTTAGACGAGTTAAGAGGGCAAACTCCTATACCAAGTATACAAGATGATATACCACACGTCATACCTTCACAACCGGAACCCCGTCGTAGTGGGAGGATTGCAAGGCAACCCGAGAGATTCATGGGAATTGGAGATTCTTCGGATTTGATTCCCGGCGATGAATCAGACCCATGAACGTACGACGAGGCAATCCAAGACAAAGACGCGGAAGTGTGGCAAACCGCAATGGAAACCGAGGTGGGTTCGATGGATTATAATCAAGTGTGGGAGTTGGTTGATCCACCTAATGGGGTAGATCCCATTGGATGCAAGTGGGTGTACAAGAGGAAAAGAGGACCGGACGGAAGGGTAGAGACCTTCAAAGCAAGGCTTGTGGCCTGTGGCCTGTAGCTATGTATGCTTAAGTCCATCCGTATTCTCTTGTCGATCGATGCGCACTTAGATTACGAGATCTGGCAAATGGATGTCAAGACAACTTTCCTTAACGGAAGTCTTGATCGGATCTATATGCAATAGCCCAAAGGTTTCGTTGGAAAAGGCCAAGAGCACCTCGTATGCAAGCTTAAGAGATCCATTTATGGACTTAAGCAAGCATCGCGTACTTGGAACCAGTGTTTTGATCAATTAATTAAGTCTTATGGGTTTGTGATCAAAACAAGTTCGAAAGTTGTGTGTACAAAAGATGTGACGGAACTGCGGTGGTATTCTTAGTATTATACGTAGACGATATTCTGCTCATTGGAAACAATGTAAAGGTATTGTCAGACATAAGGGTATGGCTGTCAAATCAGTTTGATATGAAGGACTTAGGGAAAAGCCGTCACATCCTTGGGATCAAGTTCACTCGAGATCGCAAGAGGAAGATGTTGGGCTTATCGCAAGTTTCATACAAAGCCACTGTTTTGAAGCATATCAGCGTGCAAGATTCCAAGAAAGGTTTTGTACCTTGTAGGGACGGAATCCATCTATCCAAAGAAATATGCCCTAAGACGCAAGTGGAGATAGATGACATGAAAGACGTTCCGTACGTTTCGGACGTAGGAAGTCTTATGTATGCAACGTTGTGTACGAGACCGGATATCTGCTTTGCCGTGGGCATGATGGCAAGATATCAAAGTAACCCCGGGAAAGCACATTAGATTGCAATTAAATGCGTTCTTTAGTTTCTGAAAAGAACTTGGTATGGAATGCTGATTTAACAATCAGACAATCTAATTCCCATGGGATACACGGACTCAAATTTCCAATCAGATATAGATTCCAAAATAACTACCCCGGGTAGTGTGTTTTGCATGGGAGAAGGAGCCATGACATGGAGAAGCGATTTGCAGAAATGCATCGCCGATTCGACCATGAAAGCCGAATAAGTAATTGCTTGTGAAGCAGCGAAAGAAGCGGTTTGGCTCAAGTACTTCTTAGTGGACTTGGACGTTGTTCCGAATTTGCCCATCACAATCATTGTGCCGGAGCAGTTGCAAATTCAAGGGAACCGAGAGCCCACAAGGCCAGTAAACACATTGAAAGAAAAACACCATCTTATACGAAAAATCGTTAAGAGAGGAGATAAAGAGGTGGCAAAGATAAATGTCGGAGGACAACCTAGTATATCCATTCACAAAGGGTCTGCCTCTGAATACATTCGAGAGACATGTGGATGGAATGGGAGTCAAGACTATTGACAATCTGCTTTAAGTATAAGTGGGAGGAATTATTAGGTTAGTGTAGGTTGACATGAGATGTCACGGAGAGCTACTACACTAAGACATGCGTGATGTATACTAAAAGCAGACTTTAAGTATAAGTGGGAGATTGTTGGAGTTATACGTGAAAGTATGTTTTTACTTTGTATAACTCGTGTATCAAACACTCATTTTATGAGAATAATTCTTTTATCGCATTTGCTTTAGTTATGATTGAATGTTGAATTTCTATTGCAAACCGTTCAATATATAGTACATGTTACAATGTAGTTAATGTGGTGATACCCGATCACGGAAGACAACATTAACAGTTTACTTGTAACTAAACGTACATTTTCACGACCTAGGTGGAATTAAACAATCCGCCATGAAAGGTCGATGTGTAAGGCTCAGATTGGTCTGTCTTGACTAAGAGATTGCACTAGCACATTTAGTATGTGTTGAAGAGGACCTACAGCGAGGATAAATTCTTCTGTTCTGAAAGGTGAAGAATTAGACCTCAGTGGTTGTTGATTTCTTAATCTCTGTCACTTAAATAGGACCGTGTGTGCTTAATGGTTACTGCTTTGATTCATGTTGGGTGAGAATCATTGCGACTTCGAACTTTGTGTCTTGGGCAGTAATATTAATCATACGACGGTTGCTAAGATTTAATACGGAGAAACGCGTGCGAGTACGGCTCGTGTGATTAGTCCCCTTGGTGGGCTCAGAAGTTTTATTGTACCAAATCTTGCAAGTGAAGAATTAGTTTCTTCGGTACGAATAATAATGTTGAGCTGTCTTTACTCCAAGGTGAAATATATTAATTAATTTAGAGCTATTCAGAAGCTTAATTAATTAATGGACTTGATAATCTTAAACGCGGGAAAAAATAACCGGGAGCCCATATTATCGTAATATGGATTAAGATGGATAGTGCAATATTAATTTATTAGTGGTAATAATTAATATTAATGGATTGAATTATATTGGGGCTCAATATTGAAATTCAGAAGTCCATTAGGAGGTCCAATCTTAATTCTCCTTAAGGCCCCTTAAGTAGCCCAATTAAGTAGCTCAATAATGATAAGGTGATTAAAATAAAAGAAATATTTCGAAAAAGATATATTAGGAGAAAGAAAAGATCTTGTTGATTTTCTTGGAAAGATATTATGGAAGATAAGTATTCTTGGAATACAAGATTATCTCATATATTCAAGAAGATCCAAATCTTGGATTCTTTCTTTAATATTTTCGAAAATATGCTTATTAGGAGGAGGTTGAGATTTTTGTGGAATATTTTATTATGGAGAAAAGAATATATGGGATATATTCAAGATTTCTTAGAGGCTAAGAAAAGATTTTCTCCACCTCTAAAATATATGAAAATTTCGAAAATCCCTTGTCCTATAAGTAGGGGATGATTATTTCATCTCCAGTTTACAGTTTCACAGTGTTGAAAAAAAAAATCAGCAACAATATTTTTCTTTTTCCTTAGTTATTTAAATTACTTGAAAGCATCTCCCACCGGTGATCAAGTAAGGCGAAAGGGAAATACTTGAGAAGGCTTTTGGGTTGATAAAGCGTGTTCGTGTTTGTCCCGTTTTATTCAAAGGCCAGTTCTACGAGAGGTACGTAAGTCACATAATTTCTTGTTTATTCCGCCATAGATTTTATGTGAATTAATTCAACATGCATGATGATAAAAATTGTTGTTGGAATTATTATTTGAATTAATTAGGATTAATTCATGCTAGTAATAATTGTATTTAAATTCGTATTTAAATTTCATCCCGAATAGATTCCGGGCACCCCTATTTTCCCAACAACCAAACCAAACTAAACCCTTTCCAGAAGAGTGTTAGGTGTTGCAGTGAGGTGAGGAGAGGCAGTCCCTGAGAGAAGAGGGATGTGAGGCCAGTTCGAGAGGCAGCTCCGTAGAGGGGTGTGAGTCCAGTTGTGAGTGCACCTTGGCGCGTTAAAAACAAGAATCCCGGGTATTGGATTTCCTGTTAAATCAGGCAGTGGATGTAGGAGCTTGAGCCTCTGAACCACTTTACATTGTTGTGTTCTTTATTGCTTTATTGATTTGCTTAAGCACTGCACTGACCACTCATTTACCAAGCATTTCAGTGCACTCCAGTGTTTAAAAACAAAATTTTCCTAAATTCCCATATTGTCCTTATTTGTGAAAGAAAAACGGGTCCAACAATTGGTATCAGAGCGGGTTGTTCACATGACCACTGATCCAGATTTGTTAAGAAAAATGGTCAACCGAACAGATCTTAAATGTTTTAAAACTATGGGAATTTCTTTTTTTTAAACTATTACTTGTGCTCTAACCTCATTCTTGTAATAGAAAATCTTTTTGTTAGAAGTTTTGGAATCATCAAAAAGGGGGAAATTGTTGGGATATTTAGTTTTGATGATTTTCCAAAACGACTTGTAATAGGATGTGTGCGGTCAGGATTGTCTTGTAAAGGTTCAGGTTAGGAAAGTTTGTTTTCAGTTTACAGGTACTCTGTTGAAGGGGAACTCAGCGGACTCATAAACCTGAAGAAGTCAGAAGCCATCCAAGAGGAAACAAACTCAAGTCCCCTGAAGACCTGAAGACCGTCCTGAAGGAAGTCCCACTGAGTATAAACCTGAATTTCTAAGCTGGTCAGTGGACTACTCAGTGAAGAGCATGGTCATGAGGATCAGTGTTGTGCCGAGTAGATCCTGAAGGAGTCAGGCTACTGAGGAATGAGAGGCTGACAATTTGCCTTATGTCAACTCTCCTGAGTAGACTTAAAGTCCAATGAAGGAAGTCCAATGAAGGAAGTCTACTGAGAAAGTCTACTGAGAAACTCTCCTGAGTAGACTTAAAGTCCAATGAAGGAAGTCCAATGAAGGAAGTCTACAGAGAAAGTCTACTGAGAAACTCTCCTGAGTAGACTTAAAGTCCAATGAAGGAAGTCCAGTGAGTAGACTTCAAGTCCAATGAAAGTTCCTAAGAAGACCTCAAGTCTACTGAAGAAAAGTATCCTAAGAGGACTTCAAGTCAGCTGAAGAGAAGTCACCTGAAGTCAGGACTACCCTGATCAAGTACCCTGAACAAAAGAGCCGTTGGACTCAGTCCACGTGGACCAATCAAGTCAAGGCAGCAAATCTGACAAAAGCTGACAAAGGCCATACTTTACTGAAAAGGAGAATTTCACTCCAGAGATAGTCTGGATTTGAATGTTACTCTCTCCAACGGTAACATTCAAATCCACACTATAAATACAAACTCAAGCTTCATTTGTGGAAAGCAAGGAGCTGATGTGAGAGTGATGCGTTTCAAGGGAGGCATAAGGAGGCACCATCTCCATCAAGAACACTGACCTGAGTTCTTCATAGTCATATTTGAGTGTTCCAGTTTGTATACTCGAGCCTATCATATACATCCTAAGCTTAGAGAGGTTTTCCCAACCTTAGCTCAGAGGCTAAAACCATGTAAGTGAAAACCTCACCTAGTTGGAGAAGAACCAAACCAAACTAAACCCTTTCCAGAAGAGTGTTAGGTGTTGCAATGAGGTGAGGAGAGGCAGTCCCTGAGAGACGAGTGATGTGAGGCCAGTTCGAGAGGCAGCTTCGTAGAGGGGTGTGAGTCCAGTTGTGAGTGCACCTTGGCACGTTAAAAATAAGAATCCCGGGTAGTGGATTTCCTGTTAAATCAGGCAGTGGATGTAGGAGCTTGAGCCTCTGAACCACTTTACATTGTTGTGTTCTTTATTGCTTTATTGATTTGCTTAAGCACTGCACTGACCACTCATTTACCAAGCATTTCAGTGCAGTCCAGTGTTTAAAAACAAAATTTTCCTAAATTCCCATATTGTCCTTATTTGTGAAAGAAAAACGGGTCCAACAATTGGTATCAGAGCGGGTTGTTCACATGACCACTGATCCAGATTTGTTAAGAAAAATGGTCAACCGAACAGATCTTAAATGTTTTAAAACTATGGGAATTTCTTTTTTTTAAACTATTACTTGTGCTCTAACCTCATTCTTGTAATAGAAAATCTTTTTGTTAGAAGTTTTGGAATCATCAAAAAGGGGGAAATTGTTGGGATATTTAGTTTTGAGGATTTTCCAAAACGACTTGTAATAGGATGTGTGCGGTCAGGATTGTCTTGTAAAGGTTCAGGTTAGGATAGTTTGTTTTCAGTTTACAGGTACTCTGTTGAGGGGGAACTCAGCGGACTAATAAACCTGAAGAAGTCAGAAGCCATCCAAGAGGAAACAAACTCAAGTCCCCTGAAGACCTGAAGACCGTCCTGAAGGAAGTCCCACTGAGTATAAACCTGAATTTCTAAGCTGGTCAGTGGACTACTCAGTGAAGAGCATGGTCATGAGGATCAGTGTTGTGCCGAGTAGATCCTGAAGGAGTCAGGCTACTGAGGAATGAGAGGCTGACAATTTGCCTTATGTCAACTCTCCTGAGTAGACTTAAAGTCCAATGAAGGAAGTCCAATGAAGGAAGTCTACTGAGAAAGTCTACTGAGAAACTCTCCTGAGTAGACTTAAAGTCCAATGAAGGAAGTCCAATGAAGGAAGTCTACAGAGAAAGTCTACTGAGAAACTCTCCTGAGTAGACTTAAAGTCCAATGAAGGAAGTCCAGTGAGTAGACTTCAAGTCCAATGAAAGTTCCTAAGAAGACCTCAAGTCTACTGAAGAAAAGTATCCTAAGAGGACTTCAAGTCAGCTGAAGAGAAGTCACCTGAAGTCAGGACTACCCTGATCAAGTACCCTGAACAAAAGAGCCGTTGGACTCAGTCCACGTGGACCAATCAAGTCAAGGCAGCAAATCTGACAAAAGCTGACAAAGGCCATACTTTACTGAAAAGGAGAATTTCACTCCAGAGATAGTCTGGATTTGAATGTTACTCTCTCCAACGGTAACATTCAAATCCAGACTATAAATACAAACTCAAGCTTCATTTGTGGAAAGCAAGGAGCTGATGTGAGAGTGATGCGTTTCAAGGGAGGCATAAGGAGGCACCATCTCCATCAAGAACACTGACCTGAGTTCTTCATAGTCATATTTGAGTGTTCCAGTTTGTATACTCGAGCCTATCATATACATCCTAAGCTTAGAGAGGTTTTCCCAACCTTAGCTCAGAGGCTAAAACCATGTAAGTGAAAACCTCACCTAGTTGGAGAAGAACCAAACCAAACTAAACCCTTTCCAGAAGAGTGTTAGGTGTTGCAATGAGGTGAGGAGAGGCAGTCCCTGAGAGACGAGGGATGTGAGGCCAGTTCGAGAGGCAGCTTCGTAGAGGGGTGTGAGTCCAGTTGTGAGTGCACCTTGGCACGTTAAAAACAAGAATCCCGGGTAGTGGATTTCCTGTTAAATCAGGCAGTGGATGTAGGAGCTTGAGCCTCTGAACCACTTTACATTGTTGTGTTCTTTATTGCTTTATTGATTTGCTTAAGCACTGCACTGACCACTCATTTACCAAGCATTTCAGTGCAGTCCAGTGTTTAAAAACAAAATTTTCCTAAATTCCCATATTGTCCTTATTTGTGAAAGAAAAACGGGTCCAACAATTGGTATCAGAGCGGGTTGTTCACATGACCACTGATCCAGATTTGTTAAGAAAAATGGTCAACCGAACAGATCTTAAATGTTTTAAAACTATGGGAATTTCTTTTTTTTAAACTATTACTTGTGCTCTAACCTCATTCTTGTAATAGAAAATCTTTTTGTTAGAAGTTTTGGAATCATCAAAAAGGGGGAAATTGTTGGGATATTTAGTTTTGATGATTTTCCAAAACGACTTGTAATAGGATGTGTGCGGTCAGGATTGTCTTGTAAAGGTTCAGGTTAGGATAGTTTGTTTTCAGTTTACAGGTACTCTGTTGAGGGGGAACTCAGCGGACTCATAAACCTGAAGAAGTCAGAAGCCATCCAAGAGGAAACAAACTCAAGTCCCCTGAAGACCTGAAGACCGTCCTGAAGGAAGTCCCACTGAGTATAAACCTGACTTTCTAAGCTGGTCAGTGGACTACTCAGTATACTCGAGCCTATCATATACATCCTAAGCTTAGAGAGGTTTTCCCAACCTTAGCTCAGAGGCTAAAACCATGTAAGGGAAAACCTCACCTAGTTGGAGAAGAACCAAACCAAACTAAACCCTTTCCAGAAGAGTGTTAGGTGTTGCAGTGAGGTGAGGAGAGGCAGTCCCTGAGAGAAGAGGGATGTGAGGCCAGTTCGAGAGGCAGCTTCGTAGAGGGGTGTGAGTCCAGTTGTGAGTGCACCTTGGCACGTTAAAAACAAGAATCCCGGGTAGTGGATTTCTTGTTAAATCAGGCAGTGGATGTAGGAGCTTGAGCCTCTGAACCACTTTACATTGTTGTGTTCTTTATTGCTTTACTGATTTGCTTAAGCACTGCACTGACCACTCATTTACCAAGCATTTCAGTGCACTCCAGTGTTTAAAAAAAAAAATTCCTAAATTCCCATATTGTCCTTATTTGTGAAAGAAAAACGGGTCCAACAGGTGTCACAAAATAATTTTTAAGCACCAAGGGGCAGTTTAAATAACTTGAATACAGAAGATAAGGTATCACCACAAGGATGTCCAAGTCTACAATGCCACAAACTCGAGTGACTATTATTTTGTATAGTAATAGATAGTGTAGAACTACTGCCAATACAATTAGTAATCACATGACAACCAACATTATTTCTAAAATCTGAAAAGCTAGTTTTATTGTCCTTCAAGTGTTCCAAATCCAGCTGATATAGTCCTTTGTTAAGTGCATTCCTCTCAGAAGAACCTTGTGTGTGGTCAGGTTCTTAACAATACAGCAGGTGGAGTGAAACTCAATATAAGCACTGTTATCTCGAAGAAAGATTCTTAGTAATATCAGGTACATGAAACACTTGTTTCAACTGAATATTAGCAGAAGCATCCAAGCTAGGAAAGTTCAGTGAACCAATATTATGAATAGGAATACAAGTTCAATTACCAACCATTACAGAATTTGTACCTTGATAGGGAGATTGTATCTGTAAATTGCATAATGCAGAGGTGACATGGTGAGTGGCCCCACTATCAATAAACCACTCCCCACCTCCTGCATTCTGAGAAGAGGATAGAACATCATTAGTAACTGAATAAGCATAAATAGGTTAAGAAGGATAAGAGATCGGAGAAGTATAAGCAGGGTGAGTAATATGAGCTTGAAAGTGATGTAGAGAAGATGTAGGAAGAGGATTAGGTATGATTAGGTGTGAAATTATTATGTTTTGTAGCCCGATTTGCCCATGTTTAGAGTGTATTTGATGAGTATTTAGAGTTATTTGATTATCATTTTCATAAACTAATTAAATTGCCTCTTTGATGCTCATAGTTGGAAAGAGGGCGAAAATGGAGTTTGTAGGACTTTGAATCAACTCAAACGGACTCCCGGATGAGAAGATGTTGAAGAAATACGAAAAGTATCAGTTCGTGCGAGCAAAAGTATCATTTGGCTCAAAGGAGGAAGTGCTCGAGCAAGCCTAGGTCGAGCACCTAGGCGCTCGAGCATGAATGGGTCGAGTGCAAGGTGTGTTCTATTAATTTGGAGCGCTCGACCGTGATTAGGTCGAGCGCTGGGCACTCGACCAAAGGGAGACTCGAGCGGTGCATTTGTTCTGGAACTCGGGGGCACTCGACTGGTGAGAGGTCGAGTGCTAGGTGCTCGATCGGATGGTGCTCAAGTGTGCATTGGACACTGGAATGTTGGAGCGCTCGATCGAGAGGGAGTCGAGCGCTCGATCGAGAGGGAGCAGGTACGTATGCTTGCGACCTATATTCGCCTGAATTCATCCCAAGCCTATAAATACCCCTTCTAAGCACGATTTTAGACACCACTTGATATTATTAGATAGTTTTTGGGAGAGAAGAGCTTGGGAAGGTTTTAGCAAGAGGTTGGAACGTGTAATCGAGGTTTTGATCTTACGAATTCATAGATTAGAGTTTAATTTTGTTCTTTCTTTCTTCTATGTTTGATACAACAAAACCTAGTTTTTTTTTATTTATTGAGATTTGTTTTAAGACTTCAATTTATCGTTTTAATCCTTAGTTTATGTTATTGAATTCTTTCATTAATTTAACTATGCTTATGTTTATGAATCATATTATTACTTTTGTTATTCAACCCATCATGTTAGACTAGAACCTTTGCATGCTTAGGATAGGATAAACTCGTAGAAGTAGGATGTTTGTATGTAATTAGGATAATTCGTGATGTTTAGTTTTGATTCTCTTAATTATTGAATACTTCTAATATACTCTAGAATAATCTTGGAATTGAGTATGAAAATTGTTAGAGAGAAGACGACCCATCACTCTTTAATAACGTATAGGCTTAAGGAAAGGATTTTAGAAGGGGTTTATAACCTACCGGTTTATATAGGGAGGACGACCGCAATACCTTAGTTAAATTAGGGTCTCAATAATTAAGCACAACCTATATAATTTGATTATTGGATTAGTGAAGTAGGTTGATACGACGAAGTATTAGGGTTAATTCTTGAGCTTTTAGTCTTTCAATCTTCTGCTAGATTAGGGAAGTTGATTGACTAGTTTTAGTACACATAGGATTATTACTTGCACATCACGATTATTTTAGTTACCGTACCAACTTCGTTAGTATACGTAGGAATTCCTATCCTGAGCATCATCATCTCTTATTTGCATTAAAACCCAAAGTTATTTAGTTAATTTAATTAATAGCATATAGATAGCATAATATAGTATAGAATTATTTTAAAAACCAAAAAAATACATTCATATTAGCTACGAGATGTATATTTCGAGGGATTTACTCATGTACACACTTTCCCTTGGGTTCGATACTACTTGGTCCCTATAATCACCCATACTACAGTGATCTCATACTCCTGTGGAGTAACTACTAGTCAAGCTAGTATTTTGCGTTCAAGTCAAGGTACTGGAGGTGGAGCTGCAGTTGAGCCATTTTCAAGCCCAAGGAAGGAGGAATCAAATCGTTTGTACCATTTAGCAGCTACATGGTTTGATTTTCCACATAATTGGCAACTAACCTTTTGTTTCCCTTTGAATCTGGTATTTGCAGGATTAGAACCACCTTTAGAAGGCCCACTAGAATCCTTACTAACCAGATTAACAGTTAGAGAAGAAGTAATCCCTGAATTCACACCACAAGGAATTGTGTTAACTATTGAATTATGCAACATTCGCATCTCATACGTTTGCAGGATGGATTGGATCTCAAAAAGTGTGAATGGTTCAGATCTGGTAGTTAAATTCACCACAACAGCATCAAATTCAGCACCCAAACCACCAAGCAAGTACATGATTAAATCGTCATCAGAAACCACTTTTCCCGCATCTTTAAGACTATCACCAATTGTACGAAGTTGTAAAACGTACTCATCGATGGAGAGATTTCCCTTTTAGAGTGTTTGCAATTGATATCAAAGACTCATAAGGCGTGTTGTTTATCGGGATTGAAACAAATCATCTAAGACATGCCATAACTCAAAAGAGTGTTGGTATTAGAGTGTTAGCATGCAGGCCGTTGCATGCACACATACATGCGCTCTAGTTGCTTCATGAATGTTCTAGATGATAGAAAGTTAGTTTGTTGGAAATGTTTGTTGCACAAATTTGTTATACGCAACACTATGTAAGCTGCAAGTTAGTTACACTAGTTAGTTACACAAAGTTAGTAGTTTTTTAATAGCATGTGACAAGCACATGCTTTCTCTTTGCTACTTGTATTTGAAGTTGTAACACCACACTCTTTCATTTTGAGAATAAAATCCCAAGAAATTAAATTCACAAAGTGAGAGATTTCAACATGGTATCATAAGAAAATGTTTACGATCTCCATTGAAGATAGCTCGGGTTGATCTTCTCCATTATTCTCTTTTCTGTTCTTCTCTTTCTCTCTACTGATTCCTTTTGTTTGTTTCTTTGTAGTAGCTCTCATGGATTCTCCTTCTTCCATTCTACCTCGATCTTTTATTACTCTTTCGATTAGGCTAGATAGATCTAACTATTTGTTTTGGAGAACTTAGGTTTTAGTTGTAGCTCGTGCTCATAATTTTGAGCATCTTCTCACCTGCTTAGCCTCTGATGTTCCTCATTTGATCTTTGATGATGAAAATGGTGTTCCGCAGCTGAATAATGATGCTCGGTTGTGGCATCAAAGGGATCAATTTCTTCTTAGTTGGATGTTGTGCTCAATTTCAGAGTCTATGCTAGGTTATGTCAATTGTTGCAGTCACTCTTGCCATGTATGGAAGGTGTTTGCGGAATTGTTCAAGTCTCAGTCTAAAGACAGGGCAAGGAATCTGTGGTAGAAGTTACAGACTATTAAGAAAGGAAGCTCTACTGTGGATGAGTATGTTCTTCAAATCCGTACTATAGCAGATGAACTCCATGCAGCTGGTCATGAAATTCATGTTGATGACTTGATCATGCATCTTCTTGGTGGTCTTGGTTCTGAATATGATGCGGTTGTTGTGAACTTAACTACCAGATCTGAGCCTCTCTCCTTCAATAAAGTTCGGTCCATTTTTCATTCACATGAAATGAGGCTGCAACAATCCAGTGCTAACCAGCAACTCATGCCTATTCACACTTCTTCTTCCACTGCTCATTTGGCTAATTTTGTCACAAAGGATAACAAGGCTTCTACTGGTGGTAAACCTAATGGAAAGTCTTGGTTCTTTTCCAAATCTAAAACTCCTTGTCAAATCTGTGGAAAAACCAATCACACTAATGCAAAATATTTTAAATGATTTGATCATTCTTTTCAAGGATTGAATCCTTCGAATGGTTCTTCTAGTTCCCAGTCTTCACAGATGAACAGTTCTACTGGCTCTTATCAAGCTACTCTCACACACATCACTCAAACTACTAATCCTGTCACTCATCCTTTTGCTTACACCAAAAATTCTTCTTTTGATCCATCTTCTTCACAGCCTAATGCAGGACATGAATGGTATGTTGACAGTGGTGCTACTCACCATGTGACTTCTTCCCTTGGGAATCTGCACATTCAACAGCCTTATAAAGGTAAATCTCATCTTACTGTTGGTAATGGTTCAGTGGCTCCTATATTGAATGTTGGCTCCTTAACTTTAAATAGTTTGTAAAAGGATACTTCTCTGGCTCTAAGTGATGTGCTTCATGTACCAAATATTACCAAAAATCTCATTAGTATTTCAAAGTTTCTGCATGATAATAAAGCAATTATTGAGTTTCATCCTATTGCTTGTTTTGTCAAGGACCAGAGAACCAATCAAGTTCTTTTGAGATGGACTATATCAGATGGATGTGTCTACCTTAAGACCTCACACTGGTGGCAATTCTTCTTGCTTTGCTCAGTCTTTTCCACTTTGTAATTATGTCACTACTACTACTTTGCCTAATAAAGCAGACCTTTGGCATATGAGGCTTGGCTATCCTTGCTATGATACTCTTTGTAAAGTTCTTCATTCTTTATATCTATTCGCTAGACCTATGAGATTTTGTAAAACCTTGCGAGCTTGGCAAAATGCATCAAAAGTCCTTTAAGTCTGTTGCTACACATACTGTTGTACCTTTTGATATTGTGCATATGGATGTTTGGGGTCCATCTTCATCTATCTCTACTGAGGGTTACAAATATTATGTTTCTCTTATTGATGAATGCACAAGGTTTACCTAGATTTTTCCTTTGAAAGCTAAGTCTGATGTAGCTAATGTTGTCTTGCATTTTCTGGAACTAGTTGAGAGATAGATTACTTGCAAAGTTAAAATGTTTTAGTCTGATATGGGAGGGGAGTTATTTGTTCTTCATAAAATATTTCATAATCTAGGGATTCTATATAGGCACTCATGTCCTTACACTCACCAACAAAATGGTCTTGTTGAGAGAAAACATCAACATGTCACTGAAATTGGCCTTTCTCTCCTTGCTCAGTCCAAACTTCCAATGTCTTTCTGGTGGGATGCTTTTACCACAGCTGTGTTTCTCATCAATAGACTCCCTACTCCAGTTCTCTCTGACCTTTCACCATTCTAGAAACTCTTTAAAACTCCACCTGACTATTCTATCCTCAAGGTGTTTGGCTGCTCTTGTTTCCCCTATCTTAGACCCTATAACTCCTCTAAATTACAATTCATGTCAGCTAAATATCTTTTCCTTGGATATAGCCCAATTCACAAAGGATACAAATGTTTACATCCTTCTGGGAGAGTATACATATCTCCAATTGTTGATTTCAATGAAGATGAATTTCCTTATCCTGAGTTTTTCATCTTCACCAGATTCTAACACCACCTCTTCATTTCTTTCTGTTCCTTTTCCCATATTTTCTCCTTATCCAACACCTATTTCTTCTGACTCTTCTTCATGCCTTTCCTCTCCACCACATATATCTTCCTCCCATACTACTCATCATAGCAGCACTCATACTCCTCATTCTCATGACCCTTCTGTTAATAACTTGCCTTCTGATCCTCCTGTTATCGATCCCACTGTTACTACTCAGTCTTTCTCCTCTTCTATTAATCCTCTTGCTCCATCCCACCCTATGATCACAAGATCCAAGGCAGGTATCTTTAAGCCTAAGATCTTTGCTTCATATGTTCTTCCAGTTCTTCATGAACCTGATACAGTGGCACATGCATTTCAAGTTCCAGAATGGAAACAGGCTATGACTGAGGAGTACAATGCCTTGTTAAACAATCATACTTGGGAACTTGTTCCTCACTCTTCTGACATTATACCTATCTCAACTAAATGGATATTCAGGGTTAAATACAAGACTGATGGATCTATTGAAAGGTACAAAGCTAGACTTTTTGCCAGGGGATTCCAACAGGATACGGGTGTGGACTATTTTAATACATTTTCTCCTGTCATTAAGCAGCTCACTATCAGGATTATGTTCACCCTTGCTGCCACTTTTGGTTGGCAAGTTCAACAAGTGGATATAAACAATGCTTTCCTTAAGGGTGAGTTGAAGGAACCTGTTTATATCACTCAACCAGAAGGTTTTGTGGATGACTCCAAACCTCAGCATGTTTGCAAATTGGTAAAGGCTCTATATGGTTTAAAACAAGCACCTAAGGCCTAGTATGATACTATCAAAGGGTTTCTTATTTATGTTGGTTTTGAGCACTCTAAATCTGATCATTGCTTGTTTCTAAAGACCAGTCATGGGAAAAGGTTAATGGTCCTTGTTTATGTGGATGATATCCTTATTACTAGAGATGACAATGAGGCCATTACTCAGTTGATTAACACACTTCATCATCAGTTTTCATTGAAACATCTTGGCTCGGTTAACTATTTCTTAGGCATTGAGGTTGTTGTTGCTCCTCATTGCATCAAACTTTCTCAATCAAAGTATGTCAAAGAGCTACTACTTCGAACTAATCTTTGTACTTGCAAGCCGTGTCCTTCCCCAGCTTGTCCTAGTACCAAACTAGGGCAACATGACAGCCCTCATTTCTCTAAACCTTCTCTATATCGTAGTGTGATAGGTGCTCTTCAATATCTTACCCTTACTCGACCAGATATTGCCTTTAGTGTCAATAAGTTAAGTCAATTCCTTTCTTCCCAGAACTTGAATCATTGGGGAGCTTGTAAATGTATCTTAAGATATCTTAAGGGTACCATATATTCTGGTTTACAATTCACTCCTGTTTCTGACTTGCAACTTCAAGGTTTTGCAGATGCTGACTTTACCTCTTCAGTTGATGATCCAAGAAGCACCTCTGGATACTACATTATGCTTGGCTCAAATCTCCTATCTTGGTGCTCCAAGAAACAATCTATTGTTGCTCGGAGCACCACTGAGGCTGAGTACAGGGCAATGGCTACTTCTGCTACCGACTTGATCTGGATCACATCTTTATTTCATGAACTCCGCCTTCCGCTCCGCTCTCCAGCTATTTTATGGTGTGATAATGAAGGGGTCATTATCTTGTCCTTTAGCCCTGCTCTCCATGCTCGAACAAAACACATCGAGATCGATATTCACTATCTTCGGGAAAAGGTACAAGAACGTGTTCTTGATATTCGATATGTTTCTACGGAAGATCAACCTGCAGACATTTTCACTAAACCACTAGCTCCTACTCGATTTCTTCATCTATGCTCTCTTCTTGGTATCTTCTTGCAAGGGAGTCCATAGCCACATGGGCGTATTAGAGTGTTAGCATGCAGGCCATTGCATGCACATGTACATGCGCTCTAGTTGCTTCATGAATGTTCTAGATGATAGCAAGTTAGTTTGTTGGAAATGTTTGTTGCACAAATTTGTTATACGCAGCACCATGTAAGATGCAAGTTAGTTACACAAAGTTAGTTAGTTTGTTAATAGCATGTGACAAACACATGCTTTCTCTTTGCTACTTGTATTTAAAGTTGTAACACTACACTCTTTCATTCTGAGAATAAAATCCCAAGCAATTAAATTCACAAAGTGAGAGATTTCAACAGTTGGCACCGATTTACATGTCCAAGCATAGATTCAGAGATTGAGCTGAAAAGCCAAATAAGAAGAAATTGATCCTTTCTCATTCATTGAAGAAATTCCGGATTGGATTCCTCTGCTTCAGTAACTCCATCAACAATCATAGATGAAGGAATAGTATTAGGTATCGTCAACAGAACAGATTCGAAGTCATGAGCTCTAACTGTTGCAAGAACCTGAGATCTCCAGTAGGTGTAATTGACTCTATCCAGTCGGATCATAAGAGTGATGAACCGAGGAAGTTTATCTTTAGGAGGTAGAGTCATGGTGATAAATTGAGGAATGAAAAGGATCACAAGCAGAATTGAGTATGAAGATGTGAAGAACAGAGTATGAAGATATGAAGAATGGAGTATGATTGTTTGAAGAATCAAATGAAAATAGTTACAGAAAGGTTTGAGAGAAGGTAGGTAAGCATGTGACTCATAGATACCATGTAGAAAAATGTAATTTCATTCCTATTTTCAACTTGTTGTGTTATAGTATTTATAGATCATGATGTGTTCTAGATACTTCTAATTATCCACCTCTGAGTTTGTTACACAGATGCAAAGTTTGTTACAACTAATTAACTAAGCCGCTTACCTATCAATCTTCTACTTAACTAATTAACATGGACACACCTTTCGTATATATGTTGGAGAAATTGGTTTAATTTGTCATCATTGAGGTTGTGTAACGCTCAAATTTTGATAAATAAAATAATTGTAAAAGTTTATTTTTTGGAAATTAAGCATCGTAGGATCGATCTACTCTCGAAGTAGATGATCTTGGTATATTTAAAATCTCAAAACCGAATTTCGGTGAGTGAGAAATTAATATACGGAGTTGAAACATCGCTAACATTTTAATTGTATTAAAATGCTAAAGGTTGAATACTATTTCTTTTGGGCTTCTGAAAATCATAGCCCAATTGATGTTGTGGCCTAACTGTCCGAATAAGTCAATGTGTTTATCCGTGATAGCATATCGAAGGTATCAGATAAGTTATCTGACTTGACTTGTTTGGTGGCATGATTTGTGGCATCGGAATAGCAAGCATGTGGAATGCTTAAGAACGAATCTAAATGTATGTTTCGACTTAAACGTTGGGCGGTTACCAGAGTGAATTACGCCTCCATTATTTGGTTGTTAACTCCACTTTCCCAAATTGAAGTGGCTTGAAAGCCTATAAATAGGGGTCTCATATCCTTGAAACAAATCCCAGAAAATCCAACCAAATCCTTGTCTCCTGCATGCATACATATTTTCGACAAACTTTGCATGTTTTCCCAAAAGTGCATATAGAAATAAGTCCAGTTTTCGACGTTCTACTTTTGTTCGTCAGTGCTTTTACACTATGTGGTGCAGCTAGTGTAAAAGACGAAAGTCGTTTTACCTCTTGGAACATTACGTCAAACCGCGTGAAAAGGGATTCCCTTGACTCGACTTTACTCGTTCTGCTCGTGAATAATTGTTTGATCATGGTTGTGGTTCGTTCGAGTTCGTATTGGCGAGTTTTGCAGTCTAGTATGTGGTTTTATCGGAAGAAAATATTATTTTTATTTCCAATTTATTAAATAATTGTAATTCTCTTTTATTTCAATTATTTAATTTTATTTATTATTTTTCTTGTCATCTGTAAGCCATCGTTGGTGCGCATATAATCTAACACTATATACATATAATGTGATGAGGAATGGGTGTGTAGGTTAACAAAAGTAATTTTATGGTAAATTAATAATAAACCATTTTGATATCAAACATAATTTTAGATAATAGCTTGCCTCAAATTGACATGGAGCCAGTGTATGTAACATTCATATCGTATAAGCTTCATTTTTGTTGAATTTTTTTATTTTTTTGTGTGAATTTGCATATTTATTATTTCATGTCAACAGAAGAGCACTACTTTTGAATAAATAATTGCATATAGATACATTTTTTTCCAATTTTCACCAAAATAATGAGTGGTCTGCAAAAGAATTAACTTTTTATTAAAATTTTTAGATCATGTCATTTTTTATAACATTTTCAATTAATTTTGAATCAAATTACATATGCATAACATAAGAAATATCTAAACTGTTGTAAATCGAGAGCGTAAAATAGAGACACGAGATTTGTTCACCCAGTTCGTCGATAACGACTACGTCTGGGGGCTTACCAAGCCAGGAGTTTCACTAATATTTGTGTGTATGCGTGTATACAATTTTGGGTACAATGATCTATTTATAATAGAGAAGACCTAGTCTAAACCTAAAGCCCGTTTAGGTTATAAGTCCATTAGTAATGTCCACATCAAGTCTTCTAGATTTGTTATAATAAATTTGCTAGATTTATAACACTCCCCCTTGGACATTACGACAAAACATATTTGTCTTGTCATAAAAACTCCACGTACTAGGTAGCGACCAAATATTTAGTTAGGGAGGAATGTAATTTTATTGATCTTCAGGATCAAATCTTCTAGATTTATTTCGGGGTTACAGCTCCCCCTGAAGACAACAACCCTTTGAGCTTTCACATCCCAATACCATGAACGTACTTTTCAAAAGTAGATGTAGGTAAGGACTTAGTGAACAGATCTGCTAGACTGTCACTAGATTACACCTTTTGAATGGTAATCACGCTACTCTTCTGGAGTTCGTATGGGTAGAAAAACTTAGGTGAAATATGTTTTGTTAGGTTTCCCTTGATGTACCCATTACTCATTTGTGTGATACAAGCTGCATTGTCTTCAAATATAACAGTAGGGGAGGAGATACCACACGAGTCACCAATGTGTTTTACCATGGATCTTAACAAAGCACATTCTCGTGCGGCTTCAAACAAAGATATTATCTCTGATTGGTTTGAAGATGTGGTAATCATGGTTTGTTTAACCGATCTCCATGAGATCGCGGTACCACCACAGAGAAAGATGTAACCAGTCTGGGATATGGCATTGTGGGGATCAGACAAATAGCCAACATCCGTATAACCTACATAGGTTTTGTCTTGGTTCTTACGGTAAAACAGTACAAGACCTTGAGACCCTTGGAGGTATCGTAGAACATGCTTAACACCATTCCAATGTCTCCTCATAGGAGAAGTGTTATATCTCGCAAGCAAATTAACTGCAAATGCAATGTCCCGTCTAGTGCAATTTGCGAGATAGAGTAATGCTCCAACAACGCTAAGATAAGGAACTTCTGGCCCCATAATTTCTTCTGAATTTTCTCTTGGTCTAAATGGGTCCTTATCCACTTCGAGGGATTGAACAACCATATGTGTGCTTAGTGGATGAGATTTATCCATATGAAATCTCTCCAATACCTTCTTCACGTAGGTTGACTGATGTATAAGTATTCCTTCTGGGAGATGCTCGATCTGCAGGCCGAGGCAATACTTTGTTTTACACAAGACTTTCATTTTGAATTCAACTTTCAAGATTGAACTGGGTTCTTCAATCTCTTTGCATGTTCCGATTATGTTTAGATCATCAACATATATGGATATGATGCAAAAACCACCTTGCAATTTCTTCGTAAATACGCATGGGAAAGCTATATGAATTGTGTATCCCTTCTTCTGGAGGAATTCACTTAGTCGGTTGTATCACATGAGACCTGATTGCTTTAGGCCGTACAACGACTTCTGTAGTTTTATGCTATACATACTGCGATTTTCTCCATTCCTCATCTGGGAAATCTTAAATCCATCGGGGATTTTCATATAGATGTCGGCATCTAATGATCCGTATAAATATGCGGTTACTATGTCCAACAATCTCATCTGGAGATTCAATTTAACTGCCAAAGATATTAAGAAGCGGAACGTTATTACGTCCATTACAGGAGAATAGGTTTGATCGAAATCAATACCGGATCTCTATGAAAACCCTTGAGCTACTAACCTCGCTTTGTATCTCTCCACAGTATTCTTCTTATTTTATTTTCGTACAAAAACCCATTTATATCCTAGAGGACAGCGCGCGCAGGTATATGAACGATAGAGCCAAAATAAATTTCTTTTATTTAGCGATGCAAGCTCCAATTCAATTGCCTCTTCCCATTTTACCCAATCGGAGCACTTCCGGTACTCGGCTATAGTTTTGGATTCTGGATCTAGATCATTGTTTATAACGGAAAGAGCAATTATCGCTGCAAATGTGTCGTCGACGACAATAATATTTCTATTATATGAATCTCCCGTATCTATGAAATTCATAGAGACTTCAACATTTATGTCAAACCAAGCCTTCTTCATTTCCCAGTGTATCTGGGTCTGGTTGTTCTGCAGTCCTAGAGCGTTGAATATTTTATGCACATGCTTCATTACTAGGACGTTCGTCTACTAGACGAGTCTCTTCTAGAGACTTTAAGTTATCTAGACGAATCTCTTCTAGAGATTTTACATTCTGCTGACCAGTTTTGCTAGCCTTTCTTTTAGGTGCGTTTGTATTAGTTGTAGGTCCTTTACGCTTCTGGCGTGTGGGGGCATGTATACTTGATTTGTTTGGGACCTCAACTCTTTGGGGAGTATTTACTGCAGGTATATACGATTTAGTTACACCTCTATGGTCAGTAAACGCGTCTGGCAGATTATTTGCTAAATTTTACAAGTTAATGATCTTCTGAACTTCTAGTTCAAATTGACTAGTGCGTGGATCTAGATACTGAAGATTACTTATGTTCCGCGTCGGGAAGTGATCTTCATTGAACATACAGTCAGCGAACCAGACCGTTAATTGATCCCCGATAAAGGTTCTAGGTATTTCACGATGGATGGAGAGTCAAATCTGACGTAAATACCTAGCTTTCTTTGTGGGCCCGTAGACGTCCGTTTTGGTATTGTTATCGGAATATATACCGTACATCCAAAAATACGCAGATGGGAGAAACTTGGTTCTTTCCCACACACTAGCTATAGAGGGGAATGATCATTATATGAAGTTGGACGGATTTGTATCAAGTGTGATGCATGTAGGACTGCATGCCCCCAGCATGAAGTGGGTAATTTAGAATTCATAAGCAATGGTCTAGTGATAAGTTTGATACATTTTATTAGCGCTTCAGCAAGACCATTTTGGGTGTGGATGTAGGGGACCGAATGCTCCACTTTAATTCAAAGGGCCATACAGTAATCTGTAAAGGACTTTGAGGTAAACTCAGCAGCATTATCCATGCGAATCGATTTAATTGGATAATCTGGGAATTAAGTTCTAAGCTCGATAATTTTCGCAATGAGCTTTGCAAAAGCTTGATTGCGGGTAGATAGCAAACAGGCATACGTCCACCTAGTGGAGGCATCAATTAGGACCATGAAATACCGAAATGGTCCTGATGCTGGGTGAATCGGTCCACAAATGTCTCCCTAAATATGTTCAAGGAAAACCAGTTACTCTAGTCCTACCTTGGTGCGCGGGCGGGTGCATTATTAATTTACCCCTAGAACATGCATCACATATAAATTCATCAACAGGAGGGATTCTATTATTCAAAATATTATGACCAATGGAATTAAATAGAATCCTACGTATCATAGTTTGTCCTGGATGACCTAATCATTGATGCCATAATTTAAAGGAGTCCGGGTCATAAAATTTCATACTCATAGCTAGATGGAGATTAGACGGCCGAATGTAGGAATAGTACAATACAGAAGAGAATGAGGGAAGCTTTTCTATAACTTGTTTACGGTTACCTCGAGTAATAGTCATCAAAAGGTATTCGTTATTATTCTCAATTTCAGTTTCAATGTGATAGCCATTTGATCTTATATCTTTAAAACTGAGCAGAGTACGCTTAGATTGAGGAAACAATAAAGCATTATCAATTAAGAGTTCGGTACCCATGGGGAGGACAATGGAAGCTCTTCCGAAGCCCACTATCATAATATTATCATTGCTATCGTTGTTACACTCTCTTTACGTTCTACCAAGTTATGAAAATACTTCCCATCTCTTAAGATTGTATGTGTGGTGGCACTATATACCAAACATAAATCACTATTTGCATCCATCATGCCAGAGGAAATAACTCAAATCTAATAGTTGATATGTTTACAAGTCATGTATATGAATAGCAATATCCAAGTATTTTTAATGGACAACGTTAAGGTAAACATATCAAAGCTAAAACAAAAATATCATATCATCCATAAAATAAAATAAAGTATCCAAAAGATAGGATCCAAAATATAAATTGTTTTAATAAAAAACAAAGTACTAAAATAATCAAATACGCAAATCACTCATTATCTCCATAGTCTTTGAGCTCTATGCCCAAAAGATCATCGTTGTCGTGGTCTAAGTCTGCTTCAGGCAGGCTGGCATGGTGAGATTCGACTTTAGGAGCCTTCCCCTTGTCGTCCTTCTGCTGCTTTTGATAAGCCTCAACCAAGTGCTTGGGAGTGCGATACGTGCGAGACCAATGACCTTTGCATCCGCATCTGTAGCAGGACTGCTCAATCTTATCTTGAGTGCCAAATTTTTTAGGAGCAGGATTCGTGTTAGATGCAACCTTTCCACGAGCCTGAGCTTGATTGTCTTTTGAGGTACCTGAACCACCGGATTTACTACGACCTCAGCCTTTGCTAGGAGTTCGTTTACTTTCTCTCCCCTTCCACGCTTGCGACCACTTGTATTGTCTTGAGCTATAGCATGTGCTTCGGCCACTGCTTGTGAGTCAACCGGTCTCGAGTTATGATTTTGCATAAGAAGTTGGTTGTGCTTTTCTGCCACTAGAAGTGCAGAAATTAGCACAGAGTGTAAAGTGTAGTTCTTAGCCCTGTGCTGGAGTACAAGGTTGCTAGCGTGGAAAGTTGATAGACTCTTCTAGATCAACTCGGTTTCAGTTATAGCTTGCTTGCATAGCTTTAACTGAGATACAATACGATGTAGGGCTGAGTTATACTCCGTCACAGACTTAAAGTCCTGGAAACGGAGGTTCAACCAATCGTATTGAGCCTGAGGGAGGAGTACATCGTTTTGTTGTTGGAAACGGTCCTTCAGGGACTTCCACAACGTTCTGGGGTCTCTCTCAGTGAGATATTCATTTTTTAGGTCCTGATTAAGATGATGTCTGAGAAAAATCAAAGCTTTCGCCTTCTGGGCGTCAGGTGATTTTGAATCATCGACAATAGCACCGCTTAAATTGGTTGAGTCTAGATGGATCTCGACATCTAGCGCCCATGTCAGGTAGTTACTACCATCAAGAGCAAGCTCAGCGAATTCTCTTTTGGTAATATCAGACATTATACACTACAATTTTTAAAGTGACATGGTAAGAGATGTGACCAAATTTATTGACAATGGAGAAATAATGATTTATATGATTATTCTAGAGCAAATAAAAGTGATTGCTCGTGCAACGACCCATTTGACTGATTTGCGACGGGCATGTTCGTTGTAATTTTTAACTTCGATTTTTCGACGGCCATGCCCGTCGCAAATCTGATCTTTTTTTGCGCATCTTTTGGCGAAACGGTGCGTTGACTGATTTTGCGACGGCATGGTTTTGCGTGAATTTTTGGGAAATGTCGCGTTTGACCGATTTGTGATGGATTGTCCATCGCACAATTTTAATTTTCAAATTTGCGATGGATTAGTCGTCGCAAATACACAAAAACGATGCAATTTTGGAGTTTGCCGGTCGCAATTTGCGACGGATAGGTGTCCGTCGCAAATTTTTTTCCCCTTATATAAGCAGTCGCGATGCAGAAGAAGAAGGAGAAGAAGAAGACGGAGAAGAAGAAGACGACGGAGAAGAAGGAGAAGAAGAAGAAGAAGAAGAAGAGGAGGAGGAGGAGGAGGAGGAGGAGGAGGAGGAGGAGGAGGAGGAGGAGGGGGGGGGGGGGAGGAGGAGGAGGAGGAGACAATCTCACACAATTAATTATCTCGTTTCAAATCATATGAATTTCTGTACATTATTAATTCAAAAAAAAAAAAAAAAACTATATCAGATCTTAGTTTAAGCCTCCAACTCAGAATCGCCTCAATCGGTGTACAATTTCTTTTCCTCAAATCAAGACCTAATTTAATTTGTTTTCCTAATTGGAGATTTAAATTTTCAGACT